>OY756377.1:5258314-7883721 GCA_963576895.1 Ceraclea dissimilis
ATAATAGTAATACTTATCCAATTTTGTTAAGTTTTGTTTTTTGTGTCGATAATTTTAATGTACTTATGCCCAATCACACCAACTCACACCTAGACAGATGGCCCCTAAATAATTTCTATACAAAAACAGAGATAATAATATTTATTTAGTAATGAGAGCAGAGAGCCTAGAGAGCAATAAATTCATATGAATTTCAACATAAAACTCTCCTAAGTAGGGGAGATTCTGGGAAGAGATATTTGGGCACTTGACGTATAGCTCAGTCCTTTTGCAGCACGAAGTCGGCAAAATTAATAACAGATGGGACTCTATGCAGTATGATACCTTAGGGTGGGATGTTTCAGAATATCAGGCGTCCCCCCCGCCACACCTGACGCGTCACCCCCCTGGCCCCCCGAATAGGTCCCCCTACGTGGTTTTCATCTATTTATCAAAAAATTGTAACAGATAGAAGGAAAATGTTAAGGACAAAAATAGTCCTTAATAAATTCTCTACAAAATAGGTAAAGCACATTTTTTGATAGGACTAGTAATTTACCCGCAATAGCCGGTGAAAATATCGTAATTTTTTAATAAGAACCAAAAATTTTTTATTTTACTCAAATTGCTGAAAATTCATAAGAGCTACAAGAAAATGGTCAAAGAATGAATTAATTGCTATAGTTTTAGCTATAAAATGAGCTATTATTTATTTTTGCACGGCTCATAGTTTTTGAGTTATAACATAAAATTCCAATGACAGAAGTCTTAAAAATGGAACTTTTCATACATTTTGTATTGAAATGCTGTGATATTAAAATTTAGGTTACGCCTGTTTTTCACAAGTATGTGAAAGATAAAAAATGTATTGGAGTATGACTGGATTTTGTAAGTATTTTAAGGTATAATTCTTTAGAAGTTCAATACACTTTTGCCAGCCATATTTCAAAGCCGTATCCCAGTTTTGCAGAAGGATTCGTCAAGATCATTAAAGAAGAAAATTTAGTGTATGTCTGTGTAAGATACGAGGTTCGGCTGAACACTTCGTAGCCCTGAGAAAAAAATGTACAGACCAGTTTAAGTTCATTATTGATATAGATAATTTAAACTTCATTAGGGCTATTTACAAAATTTGAGATCGATAGGACGACGCTGGCACTCTTGGCACCATTTTTATTTCAACGTGTTTGACATTTTTGTGAAAATGTGAAATTGTCAGCTGCGATCCGTGATAAAATATTATTTTATCTAAGGTCATAGACCGACACGAACCATAAAAGAAATATCGGGTTCATTAATGGAGTCTGTTCCATCATATGCCATGATTAGAAAGTAAGTGCCAGATTTTGAATGGGCACAGCAAGGTGTCAAACACAACCCTTGAAGCGGAAAGCAATAAAATGCAGTAGTTCTGGAGAACGTCGATAAAGACATGGATTAATTTTTCAAAGATCGCGGAATTATTAGTTAGGTGATAGCAGAGATTCCAGTGATCTGATTTTAATCAGTAGTGTTCATCTTAACTTCAGAACAGGACTTGTACAAACCCTCGAATCGCCGGGTGCCAATGCTTTTGACCCATATCCTAACCTTGAGGAATCCTTCTGGAAAACTGGGATAATGGCTTTGAAACATGACTGGCAAAAGTGCATTCAACTTCGAAAGGATTATATCTTGAAATACTAAAAAGACGCAATCATACTCCAATACATTTTTTATCTTTCACATGCTTGTGAAAAACAGGCTTAACCTAAATTTTAATATCACAGCATTTCAATACAAATTGTATGAAAAGTTCCATTTTTAAGACTTCTGTCATTGGAATTTTATGTTATAACTCAAAAACTATGAGCCGTGCAAAAATAAATAATAGCTCATTTTATAGCTAAAACTATAGCAATTAATTCATTCTTTGACCATTTTCTTGTAGCTCTTATGAATTTTCAGCAATTTGAGTAAAATAAAAAAAATTTGGTTCTTATTAAAAAATTACGATACTTTCACCGGCTATTGCGGGTAAATTACTAGTCCTATCAAAAAATGTGCTTTACCTATTTTGTAGAGAATTTATTAAGGACTATTTTTGTCCTTAACATTTTCCTTCTATCTGTTACAGTTTTTTGATAAATAGAGGAAAACCACGTAGGGGGACCTATTCGGGGGGCCAGGGGGGTGACGCGTCAGGTGTGGCGGGGGGGACGCCTGATATTCTGAAACACCTCACCCTAAGGTATCATACTGCATAGAGTCCCATCTGTTATTAATTTTGCCAACTTCCCCATACATTGATTTCCTAAAGTGACTGAACTAGTAGGAGAGTTTTATGTTGAATTTAGAAGATATAAAAATTCGAGAACGAAAAAAATAAAATGCTTCGTTGCACAAAAACCCAGTGTGCATCTCATTGCGCGCTGAAAAACAAAAACAGTAAATTTATTGAATGTCTCTCAAACTACTTGACCGCCTTGTAGGGTACCTCTCCAAAAAAAAACCACTACAATTTAAATTAGAATTGAAATTCAATTTACTGGCTGTTGTATCTTCTTGAATAGGATTTTGTTTCTTTTTTTTTTGTATTTTTCAAACGGTTTTCAATTAAGGTCGAATGATTTTATTTTCAAATTTGATAAAATACGAAATAACCTTGTACGTACCTGTTTTTTTTTTAATTATTTTAATCCAACCAGGAGAGAAAGGGAACGATAATTTATTATTGTTAAGGGGTTGAATGAATGTCATTTATACAAATAAATCAAAATGTGCATTGTTTAAAATTACTATTTTTCTTTTCAATCTTTCCATCTTGGGAGTCATAATAATTTTACCTAACTACTCATAAATTTTTAATTTTGCTAGGGTCTTATTGGTCCGTTTCATTGCATTGCAATTTAAGTGTACGCATATAGACCTTAGATCTTGACAACCGTTAATAAATATGCTTTGGAAAAAATAGAGTAGATACATTGAACCATTATCTAGGGAATAACCGCAAAGGATTTTTTATATCTTGTATAGATTTCTCAAAAACAATTGTGAAAAACACCTCTGATCTTTTTTTCCGAAAGACAGAAACTCGTTTACCGAAAGTCGCGGAGAATTTTTTTGATTGAAGCGAAATTAACCCCAAAAAATGGAAAAAACGCTATTTTCACCATTTTATTGTGCGATTGTACACGCGATTTTGAACCTTAATGCCGTGGGAAATTACCGTAACATCATATAGTTCGGTCGCGAGCCCTAAGAATCGAGTTTCATGTTCATTACACATCATGATCTGCTTTCTATTTTTTACCTACTTAAATGTTTATTACCTATGTGTTTGTTCATAATGTGGTTTTTTATTTTAATTTTCTTTTGGTAACCCAGATAATTCGGTAATCCTTGAGTATTCGCTGGTGTATTTGTTAATGATGTTAAATTGCTTATACTAATTGAAAGACTGTTTGTACTCGAAAGATTAATAAAATTTATAAAAAAGTGGAAAATTACCCGAGAATAACAAGGTTCTGACTGCCAATACCAATATTTTTTACGAACCAAGTCAATTAATAGTATCTAAGTTCTGATACAATACTAGTAAAATAATAGGTAAGAGATAGCTATGTAACCATATTTGATGGATCCAGGAAAAAATGCATAAGTAGGTACACATTGTATGGATCTAGGAAAATATATATACATAGAATAGTAACTTATGTGTCACTCGTACCCATAATCACCAACAATATTTCACATTAAACCATGTAAGTCTACATCAATTTTTCAACACGAAACTCAGCGTACAAAATATTAGAGATATCAGGACAATAAGTTATTGGCTGTCGTTCGCTATATTACTTTATGTTTAAAGCAGTGCTTAACAACTTATAACTCTTTTTGTATCGGGATCAGAATGATATATTTGTCTGACTGAATATAGCGGCATACACTTGTAGAAATCTAATATGCCGCTGTGTTAGATTTTTTATAATAAATTCTCATCTGCTGCGCCAGTTTAAAACTTTGGAGTTATTGTTTGTGTTTTTTCGTATCAATAAAAATCCATATCTGTAGATAAGTGCAGTCTGTCAAGAAAAAGATGGTTTCGGATAAACTTTTTAAACGACTATTTTATGTAACTGATAAAATAAAACTGGATAGATAAATTTTTATAACTTTGTTCGTGACTATCATATGTGGTGATTTGATCTATCGTTTTTGCTGTTTGTGACGATCCTATATGGTGCGATAAATAAAAATGTAAGTTACCTTTGGGGCGATTTTGTCGCTAAACGGCACCCAAAATTGTATAATTACTATTATTATGTGCAACAATATTACATTTTCTTGCCACTGTGGTTGCCAAAAAGCGGCATGACAGACTCGAGGTATACTCTTAGGTATTATTATTCCCGTTTTAACATAGATTGCTCATAAAAAATCTCCAGATTTAATAAATATTAATTTGGGGGAAAATTCGATATTCTGTCATTTTTTGTGCCGCTCACGTGCCGCTATTATTATTATCCTTTTTTTATATTCGTACGTTTTGAACTTCCAAACATATTATAATACATCTCCATTCAAAACATAAGTGTCTGCCATTGATCAGTGTCACTTTGTGTAATATAACAATATATTTTGAACATACCTACTACCATTTATAATCTAATAAGAATTATTTATTGTCGTTTCCTGTAAAATGATGCGAGGGCTTACATCATTAATATGAAATATATGAAAGGCTGATCGCTATAAAAGTTCACAAAGCTAAATGAATGATCCTGAAAGTTTAATCTTTAAAATATTTGGACTAGCCTTGAGTCAGTTCATTGTCCTTACCTACATACATTCCGTAATAACTAAGGGGTTATCCCACTACGTTTCATGTATGCATCACTCATCACATTTGATTATTCGAGAATAATGACTTTGAGCAGGCACCACATTGTCATATACTTCTTCTTCTTCCACTTATGTTAGATCTGGGATCTGTTTGCCTCGGCGTTCTTTGCTTATTCTTGGGATGTAGAAGACCAGATATCTCTCCATCTTTTTGGTGGTCTTCCCGGCAGCCTTTGACCTATGGGGATTTCATTCGCAGCAACGTAAGCGAGTCTCGTTCCGTCCATCCTATTAACATGGTCTCGCCAGAACCGCACCCCTCTTCCGCATACAAGTGAATCATTTGCCACCGTTGACTCCTTCCGAGTTCTGGACTTCGTAAGACGTCTGGGATAAGGAGACTGCTCTAACTGGGTAATCAAAGTAGTATGATAGGTCTTTAAGGTCACAGTACATACATATTACATACATACATACACCCTACCGTAGGTTTACGTTCGTAGTACCTACATCATCATATTCGCTTCGATTTTCTCATGTGTGTCAACAACGATATTAAAGTGTGATGGTTGGTAGAAGTAAAAATGTTTTCACGAATAGCTCATAAATAGTCAATTTACTATTTTCAGAGCAATACATAATAGTCCAAGAGCCCGCTGCGTAAATTATGACGTATCTGTTTTTTGATCGAAATGTGGTATAAATGATAGCTTACCAATAGGGTATTACATCGCACTAGGGTTGCCTATCAAAATCTTGCCGCAACCCCCCCTGCCCCCCCCGAAAAGGCCCCTCTTCGCGGTTTATCGCATTTTATAGGAATATGGTAAGAGATAGGAGAAAGTATTCAATGACAAAAATGATTCTTTCTAAATTCTCTACAATTGGTAAGCTATCATTTATACCACATTTCGATCAAAAAACAGATACGTCATAATTTAAGCAGCGGGCTCTCGGACTATAACAGACACTTTGATTTTATTCAGATGTTTTAAGCTTCCATCAAGCGATAAAAGCCGTTACATGTGGCGACACATGAAATAGATTTCTCACTCACATTGGTATTACTCGTGTATTAGGTTATACAAGTCAAAGAGCGTATAACATAATTTCAACTCCCTTTGAAGGTAAAAGAAATAATTCTGAGAATGCGAATTTGTCAAATGAGCACACAAACCACACGTATAATTGCGTTAGGTTTGTTTATCAGGTTAAGGGCTTTGCACCGAGAATGACGTCACAGTTATTTTCCACGGCAAGAATTTTTTTTAGAAATTTTTGAAATGTCCGTATGTATAGGTACTCTTAACTTTTATTACAAATATTTTATTAGGTACTATACTTTTTAACGAAATGCGCCAACAAATTATTCATTGCTGGTTTTTCATAAATTAAGAATTTTGAAAATTTCGATAAATTAGCGCTCACTGTAATCTACCCACGCCTTTAATTTATTATTCATTTAAGAGTGTGCATACCGACATTTCAAAAAAATCTAAAAACGGGAGAACTTATATCTCGACAACCGTTACTAAATATGCTTTGGAACTAAATACAGTAGACGCATTGAACCTTTATCTAGGGAATAACCGTAAAAGATTTCTTATGTCTTGTATAGATTTCTCAAAATAAATAAATTAAAAACACCTCTGACCTTTTTTCCGAAAGACGGAAACTCGTTTCCCGAAAGTCGTGGAGTAATTTTTTTTTCTTGTACTGATAATATGCATTAAAATCTAGGGAATAACCGTAAAAGTTTTTTGATAGACGCAAAATTAACCCCGAAAAATGGAAAAAAACGCCATTTTTTCCATTTTATCATGCGATTGTCACGCGATTTTGAACCTTAATGCCGTGGGAAAAAACTATGACGTCATTCCTGGTGCCATGCCCTTAAAAGTATGTCTTTGATTATAAAACTGATCCAAAATTTACGGAAATTATAAATTTTCCGTACCTAACCTCCGGCATACACAATTTTATATCTAAGTCGACACCCGTGCTCGACCAAATTTTGAGAAAGTTTTTTTTTTAATTTTCGACTAATATAAGGGAGATCGACGAATGAGATTATTTTAATTACAACAGTAGCAAAAAGCGGTGAAATTTGTTAACTAGGGCGAACTCATCGCAATACTGCGATCTCTGTCAGCCTACCCCGATTAATCTACGTTCACAAAATAAATATAAAAATAGGAGGGGAAGGCTTTAAAAAGACGAACACAATAGAAAAGGGATACCTATACGGCATACGCGTATAATTTGTTTATTGCCCTTTTGAAGAAAAAAGTATACGTTAACCGACACTTAACACAATAAGTAGGTACCTACTCCTTGGGATATGTACCAACAATGTAGGTAGGTAATAAAATTGAAATACAAGAAAAATGAGACTAAAACCGAAGATGTATTTAAAAAGAAAATATATTATAACAGTTGGATTGTGAGAAATAGGTAATAAATCATACCGAAACTAATATAGTACCTCACAATACTCTAAAATAACATTCATTCATTTTATTCTGGTGTAAAATATGGCACTCTCAAGAGTTCGAAACATACAATATGTCAAAAGTTTCGTATGCTTCAGATTTAAAAAAAAAAGTTATAACGACGGAATGTTCTGTGATTAATGTTATTTCATGTCAATTCACTGTGAACAAAAATACTAAGCTGTGAGTATATATCTATCTTGGAATTTCCTAGCCCATAGAGAATTACGTAATATAAATAAAATAAATGATAAATGTGTCTTCTTCTTCTTCAGCCTATCCCCGTCCACTCCTGAACATAGGCCTCCTCCATTTGCCTATATGTTATCCTTTCCTGTACAAACCACATCCAGGTTGCAAGAAAATAGAGTAGTATGCTAAAGGGCGGACTTATTGCAAAAGCAATATTTTACCGCCAACCCGATAATCGGGTTGACTGTAATATATTGTGTTAGCAATAAGTCCGCCTTTTGGCCCACTACGATTGTTTTATTTTTTGTAATCAGTATGCATTTTTGTTTTGGCCAATAAAGATTTATTTATTTATTTATAGTGTGCAACTGTGTTGTTTAGATATTTATTTGATATTGTTATACATATGCCTACCTATTTCTATGTATTCTTTTCTTTAGTTAGTGGTGAAAATTATATTTCTTGTAATATGTTAAAGGCCATACGGCCGTTTATGAATTAATAAATAAAAAAATACTTTATAATATAATTAACTAAATAAATTATAGTTATCAATAGTTTTATCGTGGTGGGATACTGAGTTACAGAGGGAGAAACTTTCTAATATAGTTCTACAAGATGTTAGTAGAATGACCTTCCGCCTGCACTGTTGTATCGAAGTCTACCATTATATTTTACTGAAAGTCTGAGTTTCCCCAGATTATCTAACTCTGACTCTTAGAAATAACGGCATTTGAAGAATTACTACTGTGAAATTTGTTTTTTACATCCCTATTATTTCGTTAGCAAGATGCATATTTTCGGATCCTGCCTTGCTCAGTTTTATGTTTCAGTTTCAGTTTATTATTGAGCCATTTTATTAGATCTTTTTTAAAATTATTTGTACGTAGGTACCTGGTTAATGTTGTCTTTTTTTCGGGCAGGGTTTTATTAAAATATTGTTTAAAAATCACAGTTACTAAACAATATGTTTCATTCCTTATTTTGTTCTCACACAAGTAACTCGTATCTGATACGTGATTCGAGTGTAAAATAACGTTTTAAAAAATACGCAATTGAAATGGAACACGTATTAACCCTCTATCAAAAATATTAAGGACAGGAAGACGGGAGAAACTTCGTGTCTGTAACACACTGACACGTAAAACTTAATAACCTGTCAGATATATCGTAACGTATTTTTTTGGAAGAAAAGGGTTTCTGGATGGCTAAAAAATGTGTCTAAGTGAGATGAGCCATTTAGTCAAAAAAAAAACATGGTATAATAATTCATGGAATTTAGTGTCGACCCTCGTTTTCGCAATACAAATTGTTCGGTAAATAGAATTGAATTTATAAAAAGTATTTATATTTATGTTACAGTATTTATTCTGGTTTACTTATTGTCTTATTTTTGTAATTAATATGCATATTTTGTTTTGGCCAATAAAGATTTATTTATTTATTTATACTGCATGGGTGTCTATGGGAGAAGATCTTATTATTATTCCCATTCTTATCCCAATACCGTGTTTGGTATCCCATTTAATGAGTCCTAAGGGATACTTTGCTATCACCATTTTGGGGGAAAAACTTATTCTAAATTTGAAATCATCCAAAATACTTAAGACTATAAGTAAATTGATAGTAAGATAGGTACGTCACTAAAGAATGTTTGTGACGGAAGCAAACAGTGCGCCTGGTCTGGCGTCCTGTCCTCTCTACCTGCCCTGCAAAGTAGTACGAAGCTTGAGTATATATCTAGTTAGATAGATGAGATTTGAACCTATACTAAAAAAAATAACCAGTTCTAGGTATATAATACTTTATCGTAAAAATTACGATCGTGTCACACATAAATGCATCCGATTTCTACAATTAAGCATATAATAGACAGTATTTTTTTGTTACTTTTCGGCAGTTTAGACTCTTGAGACAACTCCAACCACAGTATTCAATCCGTACAGAATTTTACCTCTTTTGCAACAGGTGTTCTGTGCAACCTACCTCCTCAGTTTCTAGGTCTTCTAAAAGTCATCATCTTGAAAATGAATAACTTTATAATATATGTACCAAATAAAATATGTATAAAATAATCATTTTAGGATATGACGTCCAAATAAGAGATGCTCATATTAAATTCTGCTTGAATACGTCAGGTAAACTATGTAATATCACGTAAAGTAAAACATATTCAGAATAATCTGTTCTGGAAAATAATAAGACAGCTCGAGAAAACAACTGTGTGGTACCACGTTATATAGGGATATACGAAAATTGGTCGCGGACATTTGGTCGCACGACGTTTGGTCGCCGACACTTGGTCGCAGCGACAACTGGTCGCGGCTGCAATTGGACGCATGACATTTGGTCGCGGGACATTAGGTCGCGGATTATTTAAGCGGAAACGTTAATCGGTTAATGTAAAGAGATAATTATACGTATTTTTCTGCTTTTTAACAAAACTTCATGATTCCACCGGTTCATAATTTAATTTCTAGACCTGTAAACACGTACTCGATTAATTAAATATTATAATCCGCGACTAGATGTCGCGCGATCAAGTGTCCACGACCAAAAGACGTGACGCCGTTATATAGGTTCCCTAAACCACGTATAGGTGTATTCCTTCACACTCGCTGTACTTTACTCTTTACTGCAATCTTGTTGGATTCTGTATATTGTTAGCATATCTTGAATAGGTACAACATATTACTTGTTGTCGGAACTCATTTCATATTCAGCAGGAGTATATTATTATAATGACATAGGTAGCGCAACATAACTATAAGGTAGGTACTGACAAAGATTTCAATACATCAAAAGAATTGTTCAATGTTCATGTCGTAAATTAGATGAGCGATTCTTTAGTCTATATTTACTAGTACACTATTATTTCGAGTTGTGAGTTTATTTTATTAGGATTGAGTATTCCGTAACTCCGAATCTCCGAAACATAAAGGAATTTCCGTAAATTCTAATCACAATGTACTATGGAAGCTTTAATCGAGGCCATCGTGAAATCATGGTTTCGGGTCATCAATCCTGAAGATTTGGCCAATTTAGTGGACTCAATGCCTCGCAGAATTAAAGCTGTAATAGAAAATCGTGGATATCCAACAAAATATTAAGTGTTTTTTTTATTATTATCAGTTTTCATAACAACATGTGTAGTAAACTGTTTAACGAACATTTATCATAATTTGCTATTTTTTTATTATATTATTTATTTTTGTACTAAAATTATAAACTGTACTTAAATTTTTAGTTTTATTTTATCCAAACATATCAACAAATAATAATCAATATTGGAAACCCTATAAATATAGTTATTATTATTTAAAAAAATACACCAAATGGGAAATTTCATATATTTTGAAAGAGTGTCCATTCCTTTGGCCACTAGTGTATACATTCGTACTATAATTAATATAAAGATTGCCATTTTTACAAAATAACTATACAAAATAAAATACATTAATTAGGAATGAATTTATTATAGGGGTCGATTATAACCTGGGAGTGTGGTCGGTATCATAAATTTAGAAATAATTCTGTTTCAACATATTTGCTTGCATATTCGGTTGCATCAGTTCAGGAGTAATTGTCTAGAAACACCTGCATTAATATGGTGCTATTTTGTGTACCAAAAAGTTGCAAAATCTTTTATTAAAGGCATTTTTTTTCAGTGTTGACATCTGGGGATACAATCAGTAATGCAACAGTGGACTTAACTACATGTGGTGCTAACTTCATCGCAAAGGAATCTGAAGGACTGAACAATCAACCTCCTGAGAAAATCCAGATGATTGCAATAATTTACTTGGCGTGCATGGTGCTGGCTTGCTTGATCGTGGCTATTGGAGTTGACTCTCTCACCAGGTAAAATGTGTTCATTCATTCAGTATTAGAAACAACATAATATGTGATCCAGTTGTCTGAGCAAGAGCCCTAATTAAGGTACACCAAAGGTCAAAACACTTGGGTTTAGATTTAGACAGTCGAATACTCAACAATAAACATACAAATATCAACCAATTTAGTAACCTTACGACATTTTACTTTTGTCCATCGTTTCACAAAAAAGAAAAGAAATCAAAACTAACATGAAATCCACACGATTATTATTTTTCTTCCCCTCGCGAAATAGCAACACTAAAGAATTTAATTAACCTATTTTTTTAGTGCTAGATAAGATTCAATTAACTCTCGGTAGAGGAAATTCATGCTACAGTGGTAGTAGATGTATAGACTCAATGTGAGAAAGTGAAGGAAATGAAAAAAAAAACAAAAAGAAATATATCCTACAACTTTAATGCCCAATCCCACCAACTTTTACCTAAGAAGGAGACCCCTAAGGAATTTCCATACAAAACCATAGACAATTTGAGTGATTATTATAACTGTCATAACCTTTAAGATATAAATCCATACAAAATACAACATGCAGCTCTACTTAGTTAGGTGCCCAAATATCTCCGCCCAGAATCTCCCTCACTTAAGTAGCTGCATGCTGTATTTTGTATGGATTTATATCTTAAAGGTTATGACAGTTATAATAATCACTCAAATTATCTATGGTTTTGTATGGAAATTTCTTAGGGTTCTCCTTCTTAGGTAAAAGTTGGTGAAAACGGGGGTAAGACTTCTAAGTACTTATTATATTGTGGAAAAGCTACCTAGCACCTCCATTGTCGGTTTGTTTAAGTCGCACAAATAAACAAAAACGTTTTAATCAACGCTTTTTGTACAAGGAGAGTTGGATTCATTCCAAAATTACTGAATAGGATTCAACACCTTTCTAATTGGCAGTTCTTACTCGGAAAGTTTATTAGTACGGAAATTCAGAAAGAGCTTCGCTTAAAGTTTGCATACAAGGTAGTCAACATGGTTAATCACTCGTAATACACAATAATAAGCTTACAATCAAATAAATATTGTTATTTTCTGGATGAGTTTTTCACTTGCTGTGGTTTTTAGATAGATATGTGATTTTATCATTCTTTCAAATACAAACTAAATTGTAGGTAATGTAAAGGTAATATTTTGGTTCAGCCAAGGGTGGTACTTATCACACACGAGACAACTCCAAGTGGCGGAACCCGGTATAGTTCTTTTGCTTACTCGAGGAGCAATAAAGCGCAATTCTAATGGAACCTCAACAATTAGATAACAAAAAATATTTCAAAAAAATTCGATACTCTCGAGGGGCTTTAAGAACATTTTTCTTCTTCAATCGTACAGGAAAATTTCTATGTAGGAACATAGATGTTAAATTTTCCGTAGTATGACGTACCAACGTACCTGCCTACGGACTAATTTCTTGAGACGTAGGTACCTTTTTAATATACTGATGGAGTACCTACTCAGTTTATAATCCTATTATTCGAGATCCTGAAGCAGTTCGTCTTATCCTAGAAGATTTTGTGTTCACAATAAAGCCACTCATCCTGTGATAAGCTCGAAGAAGGATTTAATTAACCAAGATTTTAATAATCTTTATGATTATAAGGATAATCTCTTTGTTAGCGTTGTTTCTCCCAAATTTACACCTTACTTATCTCTTGTAGGTACCTACTACAAGCTTTCTTACTTTATTCCGATTGAAGTGCTCCTAGATAAGCAGATTATATTATAATAACATGATTTAAGCTTGATAATAATTCATTAAAGATTTACTAAATTCTTAAATTCAAACCTTTCTCGTGTCGAATCTACTTCCTAATTAACCAGATTTAGTATGGAGTATTCAAGTAAAAAAAAAGTACAATCTAGCTTCTAAGTAAGTACGTCATTCTTACCACGAAGTGCGCAATATGTTGAAATAGTAGAAACGCAACAGCCGTAATATCAATGTAGTGTTAGTCATTCGCAGACGAGTGGCGTAAAGTAAATTAGGATACAAAAGAAGGTGGAACTTTACTCCATTAGAATAATAAGGCATTGTTGATAATATTTAGACCTAATAAATAATATTGAAAAGAGTGTATCCGCGAAGAATAAGGAGAAGATGCATTTACAAGACTTGTATAAGGGGTGTTCTTGGGATCCAGTGGCTTAGAATTGGCAACGAATGTATCTAGGTAAATAAATGAATGGTTTTGTTTTATCCACACAGATACGAGAAGAAACGTCAAGGTTCAGGTACGGGTTTATCAGGATTCCAGTTATTGGCCATCACTATAAAACTCCTGAAAGAAAGAAATCAAGTTCTCCTTCTCGTCATCACTGGATGGCTGGGACTAGGGCAGGCCTTCGTTGGTGCAGATTTTACATCTGTAAGTAATTAATGTAACAAACATCTACTTTTAACAGAGGTAGTCGTTAGCCGAGTTGGTAACGTAATCGACTGTTGATCCGATGGGCGCAGGTTCGATCCCAGATGCCGAGTTTCTCTACTTCACGACATACATTTTCAAGCTTGCTGTGAAGTGTACAAAGATATAAATAAAAATTATTAGTGTTACAAAACAAGACAGTATGGGCGGACTTATTGCGAATCTATCTATCGTACATGGTCAACATCATGCCTATATCATTTAACATTCGTCATATCAAAGTGTAAAAAAAGGTATACATTTTACAATAGATAAGTAACTTTAAGTAAGTACCTGCTAACATTATTACATTATAATATGTAGATATACAAAAGCTGCTTGAATAATTAAATGAAAGAGAAAAAGGAAATTACTGAGTAAAGCATCCCTGTTTTATTAATTGGATCCAAATTAAACAAACCACTTGACAGATGCGTACATTTCAATCAGATCTAGGTACTAATTCATTGGAGACATTGACAGAGCAAAGGTTGACGCTTCCGAGTCCAATTCTATTCTGGGTTACACACAGTAATCAATCTCATTATACACCTAAGTGGGATAAATCCCAAATGTTCTCGTAACATGTAATGTTGTAACAGACGGTTTAAAGGTTTGAAAATTTTGTTGTAAAACAGTAGAGTCCCATTATGTTAAGCTGTTAGGGTGCCTTCCCACGACAAGTGAATCCGGATTCGTACGCGAATCTGGATTAATCCCTTCCGGATGGATGATTTCGTGCACGGGGTATGGGGAAATAGTTCCCTATTTTTATAATAATATAATAATTCATTGTATTAATATTTTTAACTTTTTAACTTTAACGTTGTAAATTTTGAAAATATCTTGAGTCCGTTGAAGCAATAAATAAATAAATATATAATATAATAAATAGATAATAATAATTATCTCTGTCATACTGTTGAATATATACTAATTCTGTTTTTGTGTTTAAAAATTAGATCGATCAGGTACGAGAATAAATTATTGTCTTTACACCAATATTAATTGTAATTTAGTAAAAAAAAATAAAAGAAAGAATTGCCTGCGGCATTAATTAAACTTGTTTGTGGGTGATATTTTTTAAAGTTTGTCACACGGAGTTTTTGTATCTTGTATCACGCGTTATTTTTCAACACCGGTTTTTCTCAAATTAGCTGCTAATCTCTCTCAGTCCCGTTATGGGCCCGCTACACGCTCGCGAGTCACCACGACCTTTTGGTGTTCATGAGTAAAAAGGCGTCAAGGGTCGGTTACGTACATGTCAAGACAAACGATCCATCCGCACCCCTTTTTACTCATGAACACCAAAAGGTCGCGGTGACTCGCGAGCGTGTAGCGGGCGCATTATGTGTCGGGGTGTACATTATATTTATTTTGTACGGGAAAAAATGTCTGCCATAACTGGAAATTAGAGAACCCATTAAATAATTTATTTATTTTTAATATTATTAATGTCGATATTATCAGAATAAAAGAATACCGGCCCAGTAACAGTGCAAAAATTGTGCTGTTTCAGGTCCGTGGTATTAGAAAAATATAATGATTGGTACCTTAAACTTATTTTCATTTTAAATAAAATTATAATTTCTTTATCATTCGTGTGTTATTTAGACTAATAGATTAGGTACATAATTTTTGAAGGGAGACATTTGAAAGATTGGCATCATACTGATAAAATGCACCACATGGACTTATAATTCGATGTAACAAAATTCCAGAAAAAATAATTCAATAAATAATAAGAAAATATAATGTTCCCCACTCTATGGCAACTGGGGAATCTAAATTTATACATTATTTATTTTGATTTTTATTTTTCGAATCATGCGGGTATGTGCATCTCTTTCACTCCCGTTGTATATTGTAACAGTACGAAACCCATAAGCATATTGCTCAAAATAAATAAACCCCACAAAAGCCGTACAAAAGCCACACAGGATTTTTTTTAGGGATAAAAGCACAAATCTAATTGAATTTTGTAAATAAAATTAATTGTATCGATTAGTATTCGAGTAAATTATATTAGGAACTAGAATAGATTAAAAAATATGAATAAGCAAGCGGATCTAAAATGGGATAGACAATGATTTCAACATTTTATAAATAATTCATCTACTGAAATCCAACTAAAAAGTATAAGCTTTATTATTTGAGGATTTTTAATTGGTTTTTAATCATCTGTAGACCATATTTAAGGCACTTGGAATCGTCAGGTTTACAAACACAAAATCAAATGCAATAAATCAATAAACACAACAAAAAAGAATGAAAGCAATAAACACATAGACAATACAAAACTATAACACATTTGTGGTACAATTTAATGCAGGTCTGGATGTAAATTGTCCAGAACTACATTAAGTACGTCATATTTCTGAAGGGTTTTTGTGTTTTTTGGGGTTCATACTACATCATCGTAAATACTCCTATGGGTTTTTCTTCGGAAACCGTTGTGTATACACGCGTTGAAACATGTAAGTAGGGTTGTCAACATTTTTTCAGCTGATTATTCCATCTGCATCAATAAGTAATTTTAAAAAGTTATCGGAAGCCTGGTTGCTAACGCGCTCGATCCTCGATGCCGACATACCCCACTTCACGACACAAGCTTTTAAGCTTGTTATGAAGTGTACAAATATGTATCAGGGTGTAATTCGATAATTTTATGAAAATAAAAGAAAACATACACATTATCTTATTGTTCTTGATATCAGTTCTTAACTCTTTTTTTGTTGCTTCCTTCATTATCCCCTCCTTTCTTCCTCTTCTTCTTCCTCTTCCCATGCTTCCTCCTTCCCTACCATAAATGTTTTATAGATATAAGATATATATTTTTAACTATGTAATGTAATCTATTTGTTTTGCGTGTGTGCTAATTGTGAACGGATGTAATTGGTCTTGTGTATTGATATTTTTGTATTAATGTACCTGCCAATGTTTGTTTTTGTGACTGTATCTGTTCCATGTGCAATAAATAAATAAATAACTACTTATCTATTTAAATAAAAACTGTCATTTTATGAACTGCTTGAATTTTATAATATTTTTATTTGCTAGAAAAGTGTGGTTTTCTCAATTTTCAAATTAATGTAAATTACACACTCATTCGTCAGTAGAAAACTGCAGGCAATGATATAATTCTTAAACTGCGTTTAAATTTTACAAGTGAAGCGGATTTGGTTGATATTTTCTTAGTTTTAATGTTGCCAAAAAAAAAATATAGTATTTTGCGATCCATATATTTCTTGCAACTCACTTTCAATATTATTATTATACTCTAGTACGGTTGACAACCCTCGTTGTTAGTGAATATATATCCGAAAATATATCGAATAATAATTATTTTTATTGTAAAATTGTTACAAAAATATACAAATTACCCGACTAGCAAAAATTACAACACGTTATTTTCAGTTAATGTAGGTAGCTACATGTTATCAATTTAGTATCATATTCTTGTATTATGTATTTTTGTACCTATGAATAACTTTTGAATCAGTATTAATTTACAGTAAGTAATGTTAAGAGTATGCATACCGACATTTCAAAAATTTCTAAAAACGGGAGACCTTCTATCTCGACAACCGTTATTAATTATGCTTTGGAACAAAATAGGGTAGATGCATTCAACCTTTATATAACCGCATATAACCGTAAACGATTTTTTATATCTTGTATAGATTTCTAAAAAAAAATGGAAAACACCTCTGATCTTTTTTCCGAAAGACGGAAACTCGTTTCCTGAAAGTCGTTGAGTAAAATTTTTTTTTGTACTGATAATATGAATTAAAACCTAGGGAATAACCGTAAAAGTTTTTTGATAGACGCAAAATTAACCTCAAAAAATTAAAAAAACGCTATTTTTACCATTTTATCATGCGATTGTCACGCGATTTTGAACCTTAATGCCGAGGGAAAAGACTGTGACGTCATTCCTGGTGCCAATTATATAGGTAATACCTACCGATTCGGTATAATACTTTAAGTAAAAGTTAATGTCGCCGCCACACGCTTGCGAGCGTCTACGAGTTTTTTGCGTTCATGAGTAAAAAGGCGTCAACGGTCTGTTACGTAAACGAGCCAAGACAAACGTTCCATCCACACGCCTTTTTACTCATATACACAAAAAACTTGTGGGCGGTTACAAATGGAATATATATGTATTACGTTTAATAGTTATACTATAGAAAATGAAGTAACGTAATAAGCTAATAGGTACCTACAAAAATATATACATAATTATATTTTTTAATAAAACGTTTTTTGTTTTGTGAGAATCAACACACACACACACACACACACACACACACACACACATTCACACATAATTATATTACACATTTTGTAATTATCAAACTATAAATTAACATTGAAATAATTGAAAAAAAAGTTTAATTTTAATTAAAAAACATTTTAAAATAGAAAAGAAGAAATAAAATGAAAAAAACTGTCTGTTTGGGATGTTTCCTAAAGAAATATCTACGTATATGTATATTGGATTCAACACTTGTATTGCAAGTTATCCAAACGCTATGGATTAGACGGATTCATCTGGATTCATCAAGGCGTGTCCGCGGATTCACAGGCAACCTATTTCCCACGATCCGTGCACGTCTGCGATATCACGTACCGCCATACAAATCGCTATGAAAAAGTCTGTAGATTCACGGACTCACTCCTTCCCACGGCATGCGAATCTACGGACGAAGCAGGATTCACCTTCCGTGGGATATAGCCATTACATTGTAACTTGCTACTACGAAAATAGCCGTTGTTTTTTTTTTTGTATAAACATTGAACAAGCAGTCCACAATAAAAACAAATGAGATAGGTCGGTACCAATAGTGGAATGGAGGACGTAAAAGTTCATTTAATTGACAGCCGAGCCAGCTGGATTTTAGAGGCAAAAGAGAAATAAGAGAAATTTATTACTTTTTTTTTGTGTCATTTTACCCCCGGATACCCTTTTTGTTTTTACTTCACTCTGATAATATCTATGCAAAAGTCGTTTGTCTGCGTATTGAGGTGATGTGATGAGTGATGAATATATCATCGAGACTGAAGTGCACTGTACACCGGTCGACGAATTAACGACCATTTAAATTTGAACAAGATTATCAGGAATATTTTTTCAACTGAATGGTGTTAAATCTTTGATTATTGAAGTACCTAATCAAACACATACTGACATAGATTCGCTCAAATTCTTTTGTTTCAATACAACACTATGAAATGTGTGTGAAGTCATTTCTGGTCATTTCTTCCTTTTCATGTAATTCAATAAGTATTCTTTTGTTGATATTTGACGTTTACGATTTTCACAGTGTCAAAATGTGATTGTAATTAGATATTTTAACGTTAATATCCAATTGTTTCGCTCATCTAAGGATGCATTTTAATTAAAAAAAACATTTTATTATCCCCTAACGTGGTTTTTCGGACTGTGGTTATATATTTAGCCTCAAATTGTAATGTATCTTTCTATCGGTAAGCTTCCGTATTTTGGTTGATATCATTGTTAATTTATGCACCTTTCGACAAAAATGCGACAAGTAAGGCTTATTTAGTGATTTGACTTATTTTTACGCTTAAAATTACATCGCAAATAATATATTTTTATTAAATTACATCTGCCATAGGCACGTGATATCATCATCGAATCACACATCGAGCCATCGATATTTTAAATTCGCTCCCGGGATTTTACGAATTATTTAAGCGATTTCCAATATTTTTTACGTATAAATTAATAATGATATTAATAACGAAGGAGAAAAGATATATTTACATTTTCTAGCGTAATCCGCATTTCCACACGACATTTGGGCATGTAAAGTATATTTTTATTACCTTCAATGTTGTCTTGGGTGGGCGAAATGATTGTTTTTAAGCAGGATAATATATAATTATATGATCGACATTTAGACAGCTTGAATTTCTGGAATATCATAAATTATGAAATGATAATCGTTTTATGTAAATCATTTAATATATATAATGAAATTAATTATAAATAATTTTAGCGGCAGCATATTAAGTTAATGAGTTATATTATACAAATTTATTTATTTATATAATTAATCCTTTTTATTTTTTTACCAATACAACACAACATGTTAAAAAAATGGTATCGATGGTATTCAATATCGATGTTAATATTGAGCATTTACATCACATTAAATCATCCAGTAAAGATTAGAAGAAAAAGAAAATGGAAACGATGCTCGAAAATAGTTCGAGGCTATGTGTTAAATAAATAGGTAAAACTGATTGAAAGTTGCAGGAGATAAAAAGAACAAAGAGCCTAAAAACCAATATGTATATTTAAAATCAACCCGGTAGCCAGCTAGATATTGTGTACGACGATCCTCCTTACTTTTTTGTCTGTTTTCGGAATTGACGAAATCTAATATCGCATTTTGACATAGGTGAGCAAGTTTTATCTAATTCTTGAATTTGTACTCAACTCATGCGATGCCTGAGCCTGAAAACTTATATCATCCATTTATAATATAATAAAAATATGCTAATATCTAATTAATTATTATCAATTAGACCCGCTGATTTTAATATTTACAAGAACACCTACGCAACTCGAATTTACAATTTCTTAATTCTTAGAAGACGTAGGTACAGCACAAATTTGAATTTATCATCTGCGATCCCATTTCCATTTCAAAAGGCTTGAAATTAACGGTGAAAATAATTATCTGTGCTTTGGTACATCTGTTTCCGTGATTCAATTAATATTTTTCAAACAAATTCCCAAAATTAATCTTCCTACTTGGAAGGCTTAGGCAAAATACTAATTTAATAATTAATAGAAGAAGCAATTTCACTGGTTTTCTTTTTATTCGTATTTAATAATACTAACTCATTTTAAAAAAATTACATGTGTGCTGCACAATTTCGGTTTGAGCGACAAACTCTTCAAACAAAATAAGCCACCTTTTAAAATATGGCAGAAACTATAACAAAAATCTGTTTTTTCGAATCTTAGAATCAAAATTCCTTCGCGTTGGGTAAATAAATGAATAAATTATCCTTTATTAGCCAGACAATCATTAAGAGTTACAAAACGAGACTATAGCAGTGTGTTGAAGGGCGGACTTATTGCAAAAGCAGTATCTTACGGTCAACCCGGTACACAGCAAACAATTATGCAGGGAGTGCGTTCTGCGTAGTCAGTACAATATACCAGTGGAGTAACTGGGGGGGCGGCACCGATGCTAGTTACGCCACTGCAATAGACCGCAAATTTCAGCATTATACACTGCGTCTTTTTTCTCGTAAACCTGTACATTATTATTTTTAATCCATATAATATGGACTTGCCTACTTTTATACGTTATTTTCCTTTTGTTATTATCCCATTAAATGTAATCACACGTTTTAAAGCCTTTTTTAATATGTTTTAACACAATAGATACTTATGTATGAACGTCACGTGTAGCTAAACAGTTGCACTAATAGTAGTTTGTTCGTAAAAAGGTCATTGTATTATACTACACTAGCTGAGTTATCCGTGCTTTGCGACAACTTTGTGAAGTACATCGATAGTACGACCCGAAACGCGTTCATCCATCTGTTATCCAAAAAAGTAAGTTTTTGCGTCTCTATACCACACACCACCCCACACAACCCTTGGATCCCCACATCACCATGCAATCTCTCGGCTTCTCTCAATGGCTCGAGCTGGACAAAATGTGACTTAAGATCTGAACTTCTTTTCCAATGCCCTTTAATACGATACCACACATTACCCCGCACAACCCTTGGATCTCCAAAAACAGTCGACATTAGGACACAGCCTATATTATCGCAAATGTAACTCTAAATTTTCACAGTAATCCATCGTTTGATGCGGGAGTTATGCGAACACTTACAAAAATCAGACTTTATATATATAGATTCAGCTCTGCGTATGCAGAAAATGTTGGAAAATTGTATAATTTTGTATTATTATTATAAGTAGGGAAAACTGCAAAGCAGGATAATGACTAACTCGACAGTGCCTTTTAGCACTACTGGTAATAATTGCAGTGTAATGTTATACTTTGCGAGGTAATTTCATTTACTGATATAATGCACCATAAGTAGACGTACCTACATAAAATTATATTATTCCAACAAACCAAAAAGACCCAGAATTGCCTATTTTAAGCACGGGTCGGCTTGGTTGTATTAAGAGTATAATAAGTCAATACAAATACCGAAATATACGGGTATATGAATTCCTTTATAGACCACTCGTTATAATATTGTATTTACATATACACTAAGATCTCTCTTTAGGATCTGTAATAGGTACTCTACCATTCAAAATATACACTCATTCCAAACTAAAGGTATAGGCCCTGAAAAATAAAATCAAATACGACGATCGACTTACATCTCAGGAGTCCTATTATTATTCCTTTTGTTTCATAGAAAATTATTACTCTTTTGATAGAATTCATTTGTAAACATTAGTACTTAAGACTCGCACATATTTAGATGTAATTCGTATCTACGAGAAAGTCTCTTATTTGTATGTAATGAATTGTAAACTCCTTCGATAAGGACACTGAAGGAACATCATTTAGGGGTGGGGTTTGCCGGGGGGCTCCCTCAAGGCTAACCCTGGGCCCACCTCTAAATAAGATTTGCCTAGAATTGCGGGTAAAGAGGTCGCTATTAATGCACCTGAGCTACCCGGGGATGTGGAGGGCCTTAAGCCCGCGGGATTTTCCTTCAATAGGGTATACAGCGCTCAGTTGATAGAATTTCTTTTTGGCTACATTTTTTTGTACAATGTATTACAAACTTTCTTTCAGGCATACGTGGCATGTGCATGGGGAACAGGAAACATAGGATACGTGATGATCTGCTATGGAGTGTGCAACTCAATATCAGCCATCGTAACAGGATCACTCGTAAAGGTAAATACATCTTGATTATTAATTTAGTTTAGCCAGAACTTTGATACTATTATTTTTGAATTTGATGCTTTTAACCCCCCGTTTACGAGTGTATTGAAGTGAACTACGAGGAAGTCTATTTTCAGCGTCAGCTTACTCCATTACATAATTCAAAATACTGATATTTTTTCCTGAAGCTTACAATATCAAGTCAATTAATGTTCTAGCGAAGTGTACAGTACATGCACAGGTGTTTGGTTTGCCTAACACCAATTTCATCACACATTTTTTTAATAAGAGATTTTTTTCCACGAACAGCAATTATTATCCGATCAATAATTCTAGTTAAAGTTAACATTAGGTATTACGTTATATAGTATACAATTTAATTGTTTTCGTCAGCTAAATAAAACGCTTTATCAACGATTTTTTCGGTAACAATGTGATCAGATTTTACATAAAAATGTTGTTTGTGATTTTCCTAAGTCTTCTCAACGAAAGATAAAGCAGTGGTAAATAATTTAGTGTGTACGTTCTTAACGCGAATACAAATAATTTATACTTCACATTGACAATGAAATATTCTTCTTAGAGATTCTTTAAATATTTCTACAGCTTTCATTAAAGTACGTCGCGAAACTTTTGATTAGATTGTTTTCTTTGTTAAGTTCCATATTCTTGGAATATCACGCTCAAAATGGTTTCAGCAAAAAACTCAATTCAACTTAATAAATTAAATGTTGGTTATTCACGGAATCATAATAGGTATATTATTGAGTAGTCAACCAAGAGGTGTAAAATGATACTACTCCTCCCTTTAATTTACGTCTAAGTAATTAAATTAGCCTACCTATATTTTAGTTTTCTTTTCATAATTCGATGTGAGAATTCAGTAAGAGACTTTCACGCCCATCTAGCGTATCTTGTAGACTATTTTTCTTCTCTTCAGCCGAATCATCTTCACGAATTTAAAATAACATCGATGCCATATTCCATCTGCATCTATTACCGCCGTTTGGGGTTATTTCGCCTATCCATGGGTATCTTTGGCCTAACGCTTTTTTTTTTCTTTAACCGCTTACCAGAAGACATAGGTAATTAATTTGTTATTTTTTTGTTTCTGGTAATGTAAACACATCTTTTCTGGGTGCACTAAGCATGATGATTTGTTGGTAACTTCACAAACCTTTCAATAGAAGCATTTTTCCAGGAAGCTGTCAAAACGTCTAGAAAACTAAGTGCAGAAAACTTTTGATATATATCCGAAAATACTTGGAACATGTTCTCTAATACTCTCCTATATTATACTTTGATGTTTTGAGAACAATATTAGCGAAAAGAAAATGTATTTTGCTTAATTTTACTAGTATATATACCACTAATAAGTAGGCACCCCCAACATTATTAGAATCTCGGGGTTATTTTGCCTACAATAGGGTTGCCTACTTCGGTGATATTTAATATTATTTAATTTTTTTAGCCACTTAGGTATCCGCACATAGGTACATATTACACATTTTGTCAGAACTTTTTTTTTTTCAAAGTACCAAAAAGGGTATTTTTTCACTCGGCTCGGCTGCGGATAGACCGAACGCGCGCACAATACGTCAGAATGTGTTTCTCAAAAAGATTTCAGTTAATGATTTTTTTTAAATAACAAAGATGTTTTAGTCTTGAAACTGTTATTCTTGTCAGAAGTTTGTGTTTTTAATAGGCGCAATAAGCATACAGGAATTGTACGTAATTCTTCTACGTTTTTTTTAGTCTAAACCATTTCGGTTCTTATGTACTTTTTATTTTACGGTATAATTTAGTCTTTTGTCGCCACCACACGCTTGCGAGCGTCCCCAGCTTTTTTGTATAGGTATATAAGTAAAAAGGCGTGTGGATGGAACGTTTGTCTTGGCTCGTGTACGTAACCCACCGTTGACGTCTTTTTACTCGTAGACACAAAAAACTTGTGGACGCTCGCAAGCGTGTGGCGGCGACATTAGGTTTTGTTATTTAACTCTTTGTTTTTCACAACGTTATACAATAAAAACAATTTTTTAATAAAATTAATATTTTCATTTTAGTAGTCTTGTTCAACCCTAAATATAAAAGTAAATTTGTATGGAAATGACCGCGAACCCAGGGGTAAATTGGCCTAATCGTCAATAACTAATTTCAGATTATCTTTTTCTGAAATTTTATTTTGGATTCAATTTGGATCGATGTTTTTCCATATTTTTCCCCTTTTGACTTTTCATTTTAAATAAACTTTTAGTGGTTTTATGCGCGTAGGCAGAATAACCCCAAACACGGGGTTATTTTGCCTAACTACTTTGTTTCATGAAAAAGGTATATAATATACATATTTCTTAAAAAATATACTTCAAAGTATCTAACTATTGCACTAGCTCATCGATTAAAATCATATTTTACATATCTTTTCATAGAAATATTAATTGCAAATCAAATTTAAACTTTATTTTTAAGAAAATTTAGGCGAAATAACCCCCGGTGATGGTATAAATTTTTGTACACTGCAAAAATATTTAATAAGCCCAGTATGTACTAGAAATACATAATATATGTGAGAATAATAAAATGCCCTTATGCTAATGTGATTATTAAAGGTAAGAAATAATATGCATATCATTTCCCAAGGGCTTGACTAAGCAATTTACGAAATCGGGTCAGATAATTTATTATAATAGAGTATAGAGGGATCCCATGATGATGAGGAAAGTTCCTGAAAACCCATCTTTAAAAAAACATTAGGGATTTTGAAACATTATCATCTTATTATACTGGAAAAACAATATGGTGGCTAGCACGCTAAGTATAAGAACAAAGTATGCTAACCTAGAAGGATATTTTGAATAATGAGGGGTTTTGCAAACGGAAATGTTTTCATAATCCTAATGTTTTTGCGTTAACAGAGTTTCCTAAGTACAGTCCTTGATAATGTGTGTGTAACATAGCAAAAACGTTCAGCATAATATTTACATTTTTGGTTAATTACTGTTTTCCATAATACTTTTTAACCTAGCCCGTTACTTATCTGGTATACCTCCAAACATTATGAATGGGTAGTGATACTAGTCCGAGAGCCCGCTGCTTAATTTATGACGTATCTGTTTTTTGATCGAAATGTGGTATAAACGATAGCTTACCAATAGGGTATTACATCGCACTAGGGTTGCCTATCAAAATCCTGCCGCAACCCCCCCTGCCCCCCCCGAAAAGGTCCCTCTTCGCGGTTTTTCGCATTTTATAGGAATATGGTAAGAGATAGGAGAAAGTAGTCAATTACAAAAAAAATCCTTGCTAAATTCTCTACAAAAAACGCTATGTCAATTTTTTCATAGGACTAGTAGTTTACCCGTAATGGCCGGTCAAAAAAGAGGATATTTTTTGAAAAAATAAAAAAAAAACGTTTTTTTTTCTTTCAAATTCTTCCACCCATTATTACTAACATTTTATGGAAGAAAAATTTTGGCCTGCGGCGCTATATCACTGGTTATTTTATGAAAAACTAAATTTTAAGAATTTTTTCACTGAGTTTTTTTGCAATAACTCCGAAATTATTAAATGTATGAACATAAATTATAGCTCATTTTGTAGCTAAGACTGTGGTAATTAAATCGTTCTCTGACTGTTTTCCTGTAGCTCTTATCAATTTTCAACCAATTTAGTTTAAATACATTTTTATAGTATTTCAAATGAATTTCGGTTTTGGACCGGCCATTGCGGGTAAACTGCTAGTTCTACAAAAAAATTGACTGAACATTTTTTGTAGAGAATTTAGCAAGGATTATTTTTGTCATTGACTACTTTCTCCTATCTCTTACCATATTCCCATAAAATGCGAAAAACCGCGAAGAGGGACCTTTTCGGGGGGGGGGGGGGCAGGGGGGGTTGCGGCAAGATTTTGATAGGCAACCCTAGTGCGATGTAATACCCTATTGGTAAGCTATCATTTGTACCACATTTCGATCAAAAAACAGATACGTCATAAATTAAACAGCGGGCTCTTGGACTATACTCATGATAGAAAAAAAACGCCCAACGAATATATGGACCAATGATCTTGTTATGATCTATTAAAACAGCATGTAGACATTTTAAATACCTACAGAAAACCGGGGTGAAACTTGTATTTTTCTTGTGTAGGTTCTTTCTTCTTCTGTTCATGAGTGCGCCGCAGGAGTTTTACTACATATTTATAGAACATAATAAAATTATTAAGGCTTCATTAGTCTTTTCACAATTTCTTCCACAAAATAATGGATGACTGAATAGTTTATTCAACGTAGGATTACTAATAAATTATTATTAAGTAAAATGTATTTCAAACGAAATATAATATTAAATTAGTATTACAGACTCCCACGGATTTCATATTTCTTATTGGAAGATGGCTTAATTATGTTCATAAGATAAAGTACAAAGATAAAAATTTCATTGGGATTAGGTAATTTTTATATTTTATTATTTTTATTTTATTTTAAATAATACACGGCGCAAGGCCAAGAGTACATAAAGTTAACCGACATTGCAGCATGAGAAATAAAAAAAATGAATGAATACATGAAAAAAAAAAGTATGTTAAAAAACAAACACATACGATTACATATCACACACATACAGAGATAATAGAAAAATAAAGATAGAAATATGAAAGCATAGTAGTAGTACCTAATGGAATAAAAAATACATATCGCCGCTCGTTTTTTACTTTGACTAAAGCGCCACTTAGGTATAAAATGAGTTATATATATCGTTGGAATCGTCTCGGCGAGCTTTATCGAATGGTCCAAGTTCAAGGTCAATTAGACAACTTTTTTGGTCGTTTAGTCAAATAAAAAACCAACTTTTATCTTTCAAAAAATAGGTAAAGCGACGAAAATAACAACTTATAAATCGCGAATGGCGCTTTGTTTTGCCAAATTTTCACAATTCATGAATGTTTGGTTTATAAGAAAAACAAACCTCACACATAAAACAATGCGAGTGGCGCTTTAGCTTTTTTGACTTATCAAAATTATTTAGACAGATGCACTTTAGTCAAATCGTATAATATTAAATCTAAACATGTCCTTCGTTTAATCACATTTACATGATACTAAATAATGTTAAGTTGTCGTTTAGACTTTTTGAATTTTGGATATTACTCTTTACATGTCTTTTAAGTCATTTCTACTTAATACTGAATTTAATTGAAATGGCCATTAGTCACATTGGATTGTTACTTTTTAATTTTATGTTATCCGTTAATCGTTCTAACTAATTGTTTATAATTGAATTTGCACTTTAGTATTTTTGTGGTTATAACGATAGCTGATATTTGGTACATCTGTCGTCGTTTAAGACAAAATGTTTAAGACAGAATTATAAGGTTTGAAAATATTATTATCGGTCGTTCAACTAACAACTTCATTGTCAATACACGTGTTGGTTTTGTGTGCGATGGGCGCGAACGTATATACCTATTTAGAATATATTTAAGAAATATTTATAAATAATATATTTAGAAAACTTTTTCTTTCCTTCTTTTTTGAAACAGATATGAAGATGAATACTTAGAGTTCCAATACATTGAGCTTCAGCTTTTATTACTCACAAAATTGTATATATAATACAAGAGTTTGTGTGTTAGCCATTTTAACTTGGAAGTGTTTGGAAAACATGGTTGCATTAATCACTTTGAATTATAACGATTTTATTTTCAGTGCTAATTTAGACGTTCTGCTTGATACAGTTTGTCACAAAAAGTTCTATTAGCCATTTTGAATTATTAGAAAAAATATATAAATGACGTGTTAGTCATTTTGATATTTTTGAGGAAGAGTACAAATGGCGTGTTAGTCATTTTGAATTATTAGAAAATATATATAAATGACGTGTAAGTTATTTTGTTGTTTTGGTGGAAGAGTACAAATGGCATGTTAGTCATATTGAATTTTCATGATTTTAAGGAAAGTGGTAATTTACTTGTTTTGAATTAATAAATTTCGAATTATACTAAATATCAGGTTAGGCATTAAGGGATTAAGCGCCATCTAACTCACACAAAAGAGACTATATTTATTAACAATATATACTAAAAAATAGAAAAAAAATCCATGAACAAAACCCCCATACAATTTATTTAAATCGGTTCATAAATAAAAAAGTTATCAGGGTTTTTCTGTTTTTTTAAACTTTAAATCGCTCTCCTGAAAAGTTGACCCTGTGTCGCTTTAGTCAAAGTAAAAAGCGAGCGGCGATATGAGTATACAAAGCATGATAAACCAAAACATTCAACCGATATTCTAAGAACTTGGCTTCATATTTACACTAAGTAAGTATGTTTCGGAAATTTTGGGATATTTTGCTCAAATTTAAACTAAATAAAATAAGAAAAAAAAACGTTAAAAATCTGGGATTTATCAAATCTATAGAAAACTCGAGAATTGGGTTAGTTTGGATTTGTCTACAAATTATGACTATCTATAGCTAATGGAATGGAGCCACAAACGAAATGAAGCAATAAAAATTCATACTTCACTTTATTACTTGTTTCACTATAATGATATACTTATTTGTTACATTTACTACAGAAATTGAAATTGATAATGTTATGGCAGATACCTAAAATCGTATGGGTAAATACTTACATTAGCTCCAATAAATTAAACTAGCTCTAGGTGCTGTAGACTAGATACAGTGTAATGTACTAACACTTACAGAGGTTAGACTTACGACTGCTATTCATGCTATCCATGGACATGCAAACAAAATTTCATTTTGTCGAGTGACAGACTAAAATCTATTTTTTTTTAATATGTATATTGAGATGAATCTTTAGAAAAAGATACTTTAGCCAAACAAGAAAACTTTTGAGACTAAGTAAGTACAAAAACTTATAAGTTTTAAATTTACATTTCTAATCGATTTGTTTAAAACTATCATGATTGAAGAAAAATTGTTCAAATAAAGTAAAGTTCGAATATATTATAATGATTCGTAGTCATGAACATTTTTATCTTACCATTTTATTATGCGATTTACCTTACTCCCCCGCATACCGAGAAACTAAACACCACCAGAAGAACTGGATTATAGTAAGAGTTCCTTTCCAGATACTTATTTACTTCAAAATTCTGCCTGTTCACACTTAGGCGGTCCTCTGGGGAACAAAGACTTGCTTAGATTTGCCTGACTAATTAGACATAAATAACTTAAAAATTGTCTTCAGCGACATAATTTTTTGAACTGAAGTGCGACAAGAATAATATTCGTTCACTTTCTTTACATCACTGATTAGTGTGACTAGGTTTTAAGTTCCCAACCTGCGGGTGTACAACACAAAAAAAACAATGGGGGTAAAACAGCTATTTAGCATTTTGTTTTTTTTTTTACTTTGTCATGTCCTCCCCCCCCCCAGTAAAAGAGGTAAAATCAGTTTCTATGATAGGCCTAAGGGGTAACTAGACCAAAAAGGCTTGGTAAATAGGGATCAGGTTCTCTCGTTTTGTTCCAAATTTTGTAACAGGCTTTATAAAAAGGGGTTGGGGTCTCGTAACACACTTCATTGCAATGAAAAGTTTATGATGAAGTATATTTACGAAATATAGAGGTACAGATGATCATTCATTAAGGCAGACGATCTCATCAATAGAGTCGATTATGTAATTGGCAGGGTGTCTATGACATGAGAAGTCTAACGCTGCCTGTATCAAATAATATATTAGACGCAAAACAGTAGTGTGGATTCAAAAACTTAAATAATGTAGAAGTTTTCTCTGAAAGGTACTTTGAATAAAAGATTAAATTACTTGTATAACTGTTGTAAGAAATTATTTTGTAACTTTTGTTCTACTTAAATATTACATATACTTAATCCAAGTTAAGGAATTCCGGCTCATAACAAAAATTCCATTACAAATAAGAAGGAATGGTTCTCCCGGTACTGCTTCCTTTGTAATATTCAACTAATCGTAACAACCTAGTTGTTTGAATACATTATTTTATTCTTCTTCTTCATCATCAGCCTTGGTCCCTCCACAGCTGGATATGGCCTCTTCCGTTTGTTTCCAATCTTTACTATTCCTCGCCTTTCTGACCCACTGCCTACCCGCCACCGAGGTCACGTCGTCCGCCCATCTTTTCTGGGCCCTTCCGACACCTCTTCTGTTTTTCCACTGCCTCCGTACTTTACGAGTCTGGGTATCCATCTATTTTTGTCTTGTCTTGCTATGTACCCAATCATGACGATGAAAGTTCAGCATTTATTATTTTCGGACAGCCTCGTTTCCTAACACCTTTTCTTTCTCCCAGGTATATTTTCTTTGTTATCCTTTCATCGTTCATTCTCTCTACATTTTTTAAACATCTCAACTTATTCACTTTCATTTCAGTCACAACATCCGTTTTACGTTCACTCAATTATCTGATCACTTCATTTCTTATCCTATCTCTCAACGTTTTTCCATACATCCTTCTCAGCGATGTCATACAAACATCATTTATACCAGATCCCTCTTTCTCCAGCCATGTCCATGCCTCACTCGCATACATCAGTGTTGGCACCAGGACGACGTTTTGCACTATCAGTATCTTTTTCTTAGAAGCTAGTTGAATTCAACTGTATTAAATACCACGATGTAATAATGCTGTAAGAAACGATTAAATGTAATGAACTTATTCTTACAATTTATTTTCCTAGAGATATTGTACATAATTCTTAATTTCAAGCGTCATGTTGTAGAAGGATTTATCTACCAGCAAATAAACTCATCGTCTCGGACATGAAATGGGAGATGTGACCACATAATCCTACTTCACTCCTCCAACCATACATACTCGTATTACACTATTCTATAGAAGTAACTGTACGTAACAGATACCTACATGTATATCTACATAAAGTTAACTGAAGAGTTAAATATAAAGCACGGAATTTAGATTCGGTTTCGTTAGGAATCTACGAGTATACCACATTCGAGAAGTTTTGTTTATGTCAGTATTAATCGAGATCGGAACGAACTCATCAGAACCAGAACAGGAGTGTTGGATATTATTGAAAGAGTCGCCACAATGGACTACCAAAAGTAACCCCGGACGACCACAGCTCCGATGGAGAGATGACATCGTGAAGCATGCCGGTGCAACATGAATGTGAGTGGCCCAAGATCGTTTGGCATACAAAGGGATGGAGGAGGCCTATGTCCAAGAGTGGATGGCTATACGGGCTGAAGAAGAAGAAAAAGTATTAATCTATAAGCCAAACCTAATCCTGCTAAATTGAATCGGTCCGGATCCATTCCGGTAGCAGAATAAATAAGCTTATCTCTAGCACTCTGGCCATGGGCGCAGACAGACAGATGTATGTATTGAATATAATAAAATATGTTATCGATTCTGGACGAGAATCTGTAAAAATCAACAATCGGTACGAAACTTGGATTTCGGTCCAAATAAAACTGGTAATTTCAGTCGGGCTTTACAAACTGAAGAGACACAACGACCTCATAACCACAAGCTTACTAACATGGTAGGAAACGGGTATTATTATTTTACTACTAGCTTGCGTGCCCGGGGTTGCCTAGGTAAAGCTTAGTAAACTTCCATGTACTTACATTAAATTTAACGTAACATATAGGTACTAGTACGTGTTATCTAGTGTAGTAAATATGTATATATTTTTTTAAATAATATTGAATCATATTTTTAAAGTAGATAGATTAGCCTGTTATATGCATGAATCCATAAGTCCACATTCAGTGGATATTTTTATACATCATGTATACTCCCAGAGTTCTAAGATGGAGACCTTGGAACAAAAAGAGAGGAGTAGGTCGGCCACAGAAAAAATGGGCCGACGATATTTTCCCAGTCGCGAGTAGAAGATGGACTCACAAAGCTCAAGATAGAGAAAAATGGAAGCAAATGGAAGAGGCCTATATCCAGCAGTGGATAGATGGCTGTAGGAAGAAGAAGATGTAGCAACAGTTTAATTAAAGAGATTTCATGCACAGGAGAAACACATTGACTATAAAACTAATCTAGGTATTATTGTGTCGTCACATATCAATCTGCATAGGTATAACATCACGGCTTTTCCCAGAGTGGACTAACAAGCGTGATGGGTGGGGAAAAAAATGAAACTACGTACCTAGTAGGTACCCGGTACGTACATACAGATATACAACATTCTTAATATACGTTGGTGTCCATCTAACAAATATACCCTTCACCCTCGTTTACTATATTTTCCTAATACATATACAATATTAGAAATTTCTCGTGCCATTAATCCTATTTTCTTCAATTATTACATTAATTTTTATACAATCTTATTAATTTCTGACCGCATACACTATAATCAAATTAAGTTTAGTGAGTAGATGTATTGTGGGATGAATATAAGCTAAAACCCATGAGAGTTATAGAACAAAGTCTCATTTATATTGGAATATAAAAACACCTTAGAAGGGTTAGAATGAGATATCAGAAAAGAGAGAGAGAATGACTCTGGTGCAAGGGAGAAGACAATCCATAATTTTGAAAACGATGTGACGAACAGTGACGTGAACTCGACCAACATTTTACTAGCTTTTTTATAGTTCTGATGGAGATCGAACCGTTTTTCATAATTCCCTAGCTGTTCTCGTTTTGATAAGACCAGATCATTGTGTCGTCGTCTAATGAATAAAATTATGCATAACATACAAAACTGCTCAGTTCGCGTGAGCATCTTTTGCGTCATGCATAAAGATTTACTCGCAAGTAATCGTTATTATTTTTAATATGGAATTATATTTAAATTTTCAGATTACTGGTCGTCTTCCTGTGGTTTTGAGTGCCTCAATCCTACAGACTGGAATCATCATTGGGCTCCTACTTTGGGAACCGTCACCAGATCAAATTCCAATATTCTTTGTTTTCTCTGGATTGTGGGGAGTTTGTGATGGAGTTTGGCTGGTCCAAATTAATGGTAAGACACACTGACGTTATTTTACATCTTTCTGGAGAAATAAATACATATCATCATCATCAGCACGACAGTCCTGGGTGGACCCTGGCTGGCTCACGAGACTTCCTCCACTCCGTCTGCGTTGACACCGTTCGTCCACCGCAGCTTGGGTCTCCCCGCTCGTCTACGACCTTCGGGTTGCGTGAGGGTCAAACGTCTGGGCTGGGCCTCTTCGTTCATTCGTATTATGTGCCTAGCTCAGCGTAATCTAGCTAGTTTGATCACTATGAAATAATTATATTTACGTTTAGTAAACTAAGAAAATCTGGTTTGTGAAACGGGAGATCGAAAAAACGATAATTATGATGGATTTATTGAATTTTAAACTACATACTAGTCCTTGAACTTCCAGCACGTCTGTCGAATTTCAGTAGTAAGGCTAGATATAGCTACATTTTTTATGTCCCTGTAAAACTCATTTGATTGTTTTTATAAAATTCACTTGTAAATAGAAGACAAAACAAACTATAAAACATTATTACCAAACCACTAGATATTGATATGGGGAAAAATACGAACCGCTGAAAACTTGGAAGCATATATGAGCCTACCTATACCTAAATAATATATTATTATTATAACGAGAAAAGTTTTTAATGCATTTTTCATGTTATAAAAATAATAATTTTATAAGACCACTTATACAATGTACATGCCTCCATACATTGTGATATTACATTATTTTGCTGAAAACTTTTCCTTCGGTTTTACTCCATAGTACCTATGCGAAAATAGTGAAAACACATATGATAATTTTACTAGTGGGTCTCCGTGAATATACTATTCACGGGATTTAGCATCTTTTATTAACTAACTACTCATATTGCCACTCTACCATGCCCTTCAATGTTCTTCGAAGCAACATATCAGAGTGGGTCTTCGTCTTACCTACTTTCCATACTAATTCTACTTACGTACCTAGTATATGAACATATGTACCAATAGTAAGTATGATAACTGAAAGAATTCGAATTGCATTATCTATCAATAATATAATAGGTAGGTATCTTTGATTATAGAAGTACCTAATAAAATTATTTTCTGGTAGGTATGTATGTATACTGTAGTACTTTTACGCGGAAAATTATTTTCATTCATAATTTCATTAGTAGGTACATTCGATATTTCAAATATTCATTCATAAAAAGTTAGACTTCGACGAAAATTTTTAGCCACCCACGAACGCGTACCTGCTTTAAATTTACATACATATTCATAGAACTTGCAAAATTTGCCAAAGGCCCAGCGTTATAAACATGACTTGGCTTTTACCAGTATTATGTAATTGAATTACTATAGTTACGTTTGCTGCATGTGTCATAAATCACTCTACAATGGGTGAATTGCCGATTACAGACATGTTAACAATTGTTCGAAAATATTACAGATAGATACCTACATTTATAATAGAAAAAAAGCAATGGCCCTTTTAAAAATATAAAAAAAATGTAAGTAAGCGTGAAGTTGTCTCGATAGGTATACAAAATGTAAGACTGATATAAAATAATGTAACTCGTACATTTTTCCTGGCCTCGGTAAGTCTGTAAGACTTTGGCCGAAGGATTTTCATCCTGAGCTTTTCCTTGAGACAACTACCTCTTGCTATCCAACTGCGACATATTAGATTTCACAAAATAGCTTTCAATGAGATGTAATTTTAGCGAATGTTAGTATTTGACTATGGCCTTATAAGCCGAACGTAGATTTTACACACATACGAGTATAAAACGTAAGCTTTGGATAAAACAATACAATTTTGGAGTATTCTAATTTCATCTCACGATTAAACAGATAAAAGCATATTAATCAATTCACAATAGTAATTTTATATTCAAGCAACTGAAAATTTTATCAAATTACAGTCATGACGTTTTTCAAATTACTAAGCTTAATTCTTGATAACTTAATGCTTTTACCTGAGCCTAACTAACTAGGTATAATTAATTTAAAATATAAAGTATAAGACATCATGAATAAATTCTTTTATAGAAAATAATAATTACGTAATCCATCAAACTTACGAAAAATTAACGCCAGATTGGTAATAAATTCAAGTCTTGTCTCTATCTTTTGCGAACAACAGATTTCTTCTTTAGAAATAGAGCTGTTACTCCTTACCCCTAACAAATAACATTATTTTTTGATTAATTATACAAATTGCTTATCAAACAAAATAAAAAAATACAATCCGTGGAACTTCTAAAAGTAAAGGAATGAATAGCTAATCTAAGGATTATATTCCCGACCTTATTTTTTAAAACTCATAACAATAAATCAGTAATTTCAGTTTCAACTTTGATATTTAATGTATCCAAGAAGGTAAATTTAAAGTTTTGGATCATTAATCAACAACTGTTAAAACAAGCTTTACGTATAAAAGTATCGCTAAGTTCGTAAAAAGGTGTTTTTTTTTTGGCTACAAATTACCGGTTTTGTATAAATTCGTTATAAGGAGCTAATGATGTTTAAAGAAACTTTGGTAAATTTGACACTTATTAATAACTAAGGGTATACAAAAATCGTGGAGTATTTTTTCAATAGTAGGTACCTACTTATATTCAATTTCAATTTCAATTTTTCAATTTATTTTCAAAGAATATGGCTTACAAAGTATGTGTATCATTAGAACATTATTAATATTATATTACTTCAAATTAAATTTAAAGCCCCCAGACAGTATAAGTTTACTGGTATAAGGGGGTCAATCATAAAACACATTAAATATCAATTGTAAAATAAGTCCATCAATAACATAAACACATATACAACAACTTGATCACTATTTATTGTCTTTTATTCAGGATTAGCTTCCTTAGACTCCTGGCGAAAGGCTTTGGTTGTGGTATCCTCTTCAGCTCCTCCGGCAAGGAATTATACACCAAAGAGGCAGTGTAAAGAAATCCATACATGATCCTATTTGTCCTAGGACTTCCTTTCCTGATGTGATTTCTTTGTCTCGTGTATCTGGAGTGCACGCCACTATTGTGCAGCAAGGATATTTGTGTCTTGATTTGGCTGTTTTTAATCTTATGCAACATCTTAATTTTCTCTATACCTATTACCTATTATCTATTATAACACTGGTATGTTAAAATATTAGGACAAGACATGTGATATTCTAGGTCTAGTTAGTAAGTCACAGAATGAAATAAACATAAAAAATCATAGGATATCTCAACTACTATCTACTATTTATTATTTATTTATTGTGGCAATCCACCCTTACAGAGTGTTTTGTGCCAATACAAAAATAAATGAAATTTAGTCAATGCAATATATTAGAATAATTTTGATAAGATGAAAGATGATGATGGTGATTACAAAAAGACTTATTATTATTATTGTTTTGCCCTATTATTAAATTGATAATGATTAGACATTTAATTAAATATAATGTAAGTACATACACATGTACCTACTAATGAACAGAATTTAGACAATTAAATTTGCTTATACTTGTAGACACTGGATGCTCACAAATGTGCAGCAACAGATATCGCCTTGTTGCTTGCCATTTTCAAGATGTACCTTCATATTTATTTACCCATACTCTCCAGCCAGGAATAAAAAGAAAATCTCATTTTCTTCCTTTATATTGGACTCCACCCTTTCGCGAGCGATGTAGCAAATAAAAATATTGTACCAGTTTTATCTTTGATATTTGAGCGTCAGATTTATTTGAATATCTTGTAGGTAGGTAGATATGTCTATTTTTAATAAAACACAACAGTTTATCTCAATTTTCTTTACGTTTCCATACAAAACGCGTAGGACGAGTATCTTGCAAATAGCATGAAATTATTATGATATTTCTCAAAAACGAGGATTACTTTTGCTTGCCTGTTTTACATTTCACTCTAATGTCTATCATTTATCTCTTTCGTTATCTGCCTCGCACAGATTTCTTGTAACTGAATCATCAAAAGCTTTACAGCACAAAAAAAATAATATATAATATGTACAAAATTTTCTACTGTTGTCAAAAATCTGAAAGATGGATACGATTATAAATAGAAACGATTATAAATAGCTTCACACAGGTTTTTTATCTACCTTTCTCTACGAATTATATTGCTAAAACCTAAAGCTTTAATTAGTTAAGTACTTTTTGGTATCGTCATTATGTTCATAATTGTTCAACGTAAAAATACTTACAAGGTATATTTTTACGTTTACGGAGAAATGATAAAAATTGAGTATATTTTAATACACTTTTGTTCTGTTGCTTATGGTTTTATTTTTTCTACTTACAGCTCTTTGCGGTATACTTTTCCCAGCAAGAGAAGAAGCAGCTTACAGCAACTTCAGGCTGTGGGAGTCGCTTGGATTCATCATAGCTTATGTGTATTCACCATACTTGAAAGCTTTCGTAAAGCTTTATATTCTACTAGGAGTTCTTATATTAGGAATGGTGTTTTATGTAGTCATAGAAATCAGTGAAATTAGAAGAAAGAGGAAAATTAAAGATTGTAATGAATAACCTGAATGTATAAAATATCTTGTTTAAGCTAGGATAATGTAAATTTATATATTTATCAGAATACAATAATAATATCCAATCTATATTGTATCCTAGGTCTTTAATGTCTATCCCAAAAATTATGTAATGACCTTCAGTTATTCTTTTGCTGGTTACTTCCCATGGTTTAAAATGAAAAAAATAATAAGACTGGTGGAATATAACACTTTTCAAAAGACTGTCATGTTCACACAATTAGGTATTATTTTTAATATCCACGTTGAATTTTTTGTATAATTTAAACACATGATATTTCAAAATCAACGTATGAAAATATTCACTTATTTTTTTGTAAAAATAATAAGGTATTTTACCTTTGAACACTTAAAGGAATTGATAAAATAAAAAAAGTACTAAGTACCTACAAAAATAACGCACAATTTTTTTTCCGTGAAATCGAAAGTAATTTTTGAGAAATAAAAATAAATGTAGAGATTTCGTAAATGTTTTTCAATGTTTGATGTTTAGTTATTTTTTATAAGGGCGGGTTTTTTCGGCGCCACTTAGTAATAAATATAGCCTCAAGGGTGACTTACATTATAATGTATATTGTAATATCATCTCATATAGGTTCGTCACAAAAACAATAAAGGTACACAAATGAGATAACAAATAGGCTCGTCAAACAGAAATAGAAATAAAAATAAAATGAAAACAGTCTCGTTACTTTGCAATTATTTTTGTAAAAGGGTAAAAACTATTGGACAAAAAGTAATGTTTAAGTACATCTGTATGCTTGTATGTATTATATGTATGTATCTATTTATTTACTTATTTTATTTATTTAAGTATGATAAAGTTTTCGTTTCTCGCCCTCTAATAAGTTCGCCCTTTGGCATACTTCTGTGCCTAATAAACATTTGTTATTTATACCTATTTGGCCTGTGGCTAATAAAAATGTATTTATTTATTTAGTTCATTATGTCATTAGACAAGTTTTACCTATTCTTAATAGGTATTTGATGCTAATTTCAATTGTTATAGGTTACAAAAATTACAATAAAAGAGTAATAATTATAAATATTGTACCTGGATGTATGTATGACCTTTATTGGGTTTACTAGGAACATATTTTAGCTACTATTTCTAATTTAGCAAATTTTTAATTCCTTACTCGCCTACTGAGTTGACAGAAATATAAGAAGTTGCTTGTATAATAAGTCCACTCAATCTACCCCAAAATACTATGTTCGTTATCAAAATAATGTTATTATTGTGAAATAAAATTTTATTTATTTATTTGGAGTATCATTTTCATTTATCTACCTACAAAGTACGAAAGGAGAAGATCATTTTTGTTCAGCTACTTCGCAAATAAGGACATTCTTCATTCCAAGTGCGCAGGTATGTATGTTTAATTCTTAGTATAATAGATAAGCATCTTACATTAGTAGTATTTTACTTACTGAGCATTACTGGAAAACTCATTTTTCTTTGAGGCCACAATAAACATGAAGGTACCACACTATGCTCAGAAGGATCAGACTGAAGAATGTTGAGGGTTTTCACAGTGTGCGATTGACATTGTTGCTTTGTTCTTCGGGTAAACCGTGTGTAGATGAACATGATCGACATTTCGACACTCCTACTGGTGTCTACCGAAGAGGAAGTGTCGAAACGTCGATCAATTAGTTCCTGCACTCAGTTCACCCGAAAAACCAAGCAACAAGGATAAAAAATGGTGGAATGAAGGTGTCAACCAGCTGGAATGATTCTGATTTATGAGAAGTGTTCAGGTAGGTAAGTATTTCAATGTAAAGAGTATAGGTATCTTCAAATTTATTAATCGATACCTACTGAATTAAATTAATTATTATCATACCTCATGGTAACACAGTGTGACTGTAGGTATTATACCTTTCAATGGTTTTAAATGTTTTTCCTTTGTGGCTCTAACCGGAGTTCTCATAAATCTGGTGGTTTTTTGTCTATTTTTTTGTTTTTTACAGAAAAAAAAATACAAAAGTCCCTAATATATTATTCGAAATGACAAGATCAACTTATATAATTCTGGTGAAAATCGGGTAAGTATGTTTGTAACCGCAGGACCATGTCAACGTTTGCAAGTTGTTCGAATATACTTTACGGGATTTCGAACACTTGGCGATCTCAGTGCATTTTGTTACGATCGAATAGTATATTTTTTATTAAAATAATATTGCGTACCATAAATACGAGTCATATAAAATGTTTTGAATGGTTAGGTATCAATAGATGTCGAATTTCACGTAAAAATAAAAAAAATAGAATAGAAAACATACTATGCTGAGTAAAATTTCATTATACCTACCATAAGAATGTAGGTACGTACAACACTTGTAAGGAGAAAGAAATCTGGCGATCTGTTCTCTTTACGTATCCCGCGAACCGCGTCATTTTTGACAGTTTAAAGCTAGTTTAATTATAATATTTCTACACCATAATACCTATCCAGTTTTAAACACGTGGATTCACACAAATCGATCATTTGCATAATTAGGAATTCATTATAACGTGGTGCGTCAACATGAGACACTATAGACTCTCATTGGATTTTCCACTTTGCGTATTTTTGAGATTCCATATATTTGGGGGAATTTCGGATTCGTAATTGACGACCTCATAATGGTCTTGTGGATAATTTATTGCACTTCTGAATATTGTTGATTTCTCTCTGGGTGTTTCATGCAAAATAAGATAAAAAATAATAAATCTATGGAATGGGCCACGCTCAGATTATAAACCGGTTGATTTGACAACACATTATCTACCCATAAAAATGATAAACATATAAATAAAGGACGATTATATTATGAGTATAATGTTTATTAAATAATTGATTATATTACAGGTATTATAATTGTCTAGTGATAAGTATGCAATATGTATACAGAACACAAAAACAGGTTTGTGACAGTGAACTTGGGGATTCCAATATCGTTTGCGAATACTGTCATCATTGTTTTATGTTGAAAACACTGTGAAGGTTTTTAACAAGTAGTTATATCTCAACTGATATATAGCAAATGCTGGACTTTCCATCAGGCTTATGACTGATCGTCGGCTGGCTTAATGTGATCACTTAACACTTAAGTAACATTCACCAATTCCAGTCCATCCATCTGCCGCGGTCGGGACTGGGTCGGGAATTGGTGAATGTTACTTAAGTGTAAATTGATCACATTAAGCCAGCCGACGCGACGATCAGTCATAAGCCTGATGGAAAGTCCATCCTCTGCTGTATATCAGTTGAGATATATAACTACTTGTTAAAAATTCAACTATAAACATGTAGAAAAATTCCGTTGAACTCACAAAGAAATTGTGATTTAAAATAACTGTGAAGGTTGTATGTATACCAAAGATAAGTGTGTGTTATTTATGCATCATCAATGCAGTCAACTGTTAAATAACAGGACACCTGGTGTGGGAATAAAGAACCGTCAGTCTGACCAACTAAGTAAGAGAATTTCAAAAAAGACCACGGCCCGGTCAGCACGAACAATCTGTGTATGAAACAAAAATGTTTGCAAGGGTTATGACTGATCGCCGGCTGGTTTAATATGATCAATTCACTCTATAGCAACATTTACCAATTCCAGTCCATCCATATGCTGCGGCCGGAATTCCTGGAATTGGTGAATGTTACTTAAGTCTAAAGTAATCACATTAAACCAGCCGATGATGAGTCATAAGCCTGATGGAATGTCCATCTTTTGCTGTACATCCGTTGAGATAACTACTTATTATTTCAACTACGACATGTAGAAAATCCGATGTTTGTCACAAAGTGAGAGTTGCGATATTAAAAAAATATATTTTTACGGGACATAACCTAAAATGCAATATCTTCAATCAATCCCAACCTATATATAAAACATGACTAGGAATAATTAAGTACCTATATATGTAATTGAATGATGATGCGTACAACGATGTGAATGCAGTTGTAAAATAACAAGTTATAACATGGAGTATATAGGCTACATAAGATACAACAAGTAACAACTTTAACAACCGGAGTCTTGATCTTAGCAAAGCAGTACCAACTCGTACAAGACTATAGAAATGCAAGTTAGTAGGTATGTTAATTTATTGTCGATTCAATAATTGCTAATAATAATTTAGCATAATCTCGGTTGACAATATACCTGTGTCTACTATACTGTAAGCAGTATGATAAGAGTTTCCTTATAAATTCGCTGCTAGCAACGGGAATCCCCGCTGAGATTCTCAGAGAACGTGCAAGATCGCATAATGCCGCATAGGTCATTTAACTATTAATTATTCTAATGTAGGTACGGCACTAAGACCAGAATGCAGTTGCAGAAAGTATGTTCAGAAAATCATAATAATATAACAAAAGCATATGTCTGAGCTACGACAAGTTGTAAGGTTAAATCTACTGTTTCATTTAGGTTTACCTGATTACAATTGTTATAAGGACAATAGATAACAACGTACTTAATATAAAACCCAAAAATATTCATTTTTAATACAGTAAAATAACGTCAAAATTCTGTCACGTAAAAATGGTAACCAGACAGAAACTCACAATGACAAAATCTCAACTGTCAAAAGGGTAACCTACAGCAACTCAACACCGGAAAACCTATTGCCGACAATTTCAATATTGTTGGGTTAGGTTCGTTAGGTTGTTTTTTTTTTTTTTGCACACAAAAACAAAACCAAAAAAATCAACGGCATCAGATTTCCCGGTGTTGAGTTGCGATTCTGTCAATAGTAGGTTACCCTTTTGACATGTGAGATTTTGTCACTTGAGATTTTGACATGGAACCCGTAAAAATGATGAAAATAATTATTAACATTTGCCTGCAAAAAACTGAACAAATTACTTTTGAAACCATGTAGGTATATGTATAAAGACATTTAAACAAGTATACCAGTAAACAAGAATACGGCAAAATATGAGATCTACTAATGTCAATGTACAATCAAAACTAAATCAGGTAGATATGAATAAATTTATTCATAGGTCCATTCAGTTTAGAGAGTTAACTAGGTCGATTGAGCAAAACCCTAAAAGAGGCCATCTCCAAAATGTCATCACTCATCATAACCTTATTTTAAATTGACTTTTATAAAACCTAGTAGGTAATAATAATTGTTCGAAAACAATTTCCATAAATTTCCATGTAAAATGCAGGTATTAAGATTAAAATATTAATAGTTATTTTACGTAATATAGACATCATGTGAAATGATAACGATGTGTTCAACGAAAAAATCGTGTTTTTATTCACATTATGTCGAAATCTTGTTGATGACACAATTATCAAATATGTCTTCATATAAATATTAATTACCTTACGTTTTGGTATGCAGGCTAATCAAACGACAGGGTTAAATAAATAAATTAAAATTAAAAAAAACTATTCTTGTCTATTCCCTCACGCCGTTTCTTGCGGAGTAAAGTAAAGTTAGGTATTTATTTATTTATTTATTCACGCATCAACGGCTAAAGCCTTTAAAAATTTCTTGTTGGTACACAGTGTCAATATTAATATTCTCAAATACATAATCAAAATACAGAAAAAATGGTAAGTAAGTTATTATATCGTAATATTATTAGATATATAGGAAGAAAATTATTTTTTTAACGTGGATGGGAACTGAACTGTTGAATTGTTGAAGTCAATTAGTACGAGATGTAACCTCCTTGTTTTCTTAAGAGGAATGTTTGTAGTGTGAGTTTTTTCAGTAAGTAAGTAGGTACTAGATAGGTACATATATACTTGCCTCTGTCTATATATGAAAATGTTTTAAAAATTAGATTTTTTTGAATAATGTTTAAATTTTTACTTAAAATTATTTTATTAAATTATTATATTAACTTTCTTTTAAAATTTATAATATTCATAATATTTAATAATATTCTAAAGGAAATACGATATAATAACGTGTGAACTTGATACGTCACTTCATGGCTTAACGATTTAGAATTGATCAACACTATAGAACAACTTATTTTAACAACGTTAGCCATTTTCTTGTAGAAAAAAAACAATTAAAAGAGAATTATTAATTATGGTTAAAATGGTTATAAATTTAAAAAAAAAACAGTAATTGCAAATTTATAAAAACAATGCGAATAATTATTACGTGAATAATGTCATTGCTTTGTCAGTGTACATAGGTACAGGTCTCCATTTGTCGATTTGACTCCTTTCTAAATACTGTAGAAAACGTTTTTAGTGAACGAACTGAGTGAACAATGTACTTACTCATATCATTCTGTAGTCGAATCATGGATTTCCCTGAAAATCATAATATTACGTACTTCAATAGGATTGCGTAGATAGTAAATCGCCTATTTCCAGGAATCAATTTTACATGGAAGAACTCTCAAACTACGTATTCTAAGTAATATTTAAAGCAGAATCTTTTCCAGACGTGGGCTATAAAATAATCAAATATATCTTACGGTTTAAAAGAATTACATGAATTACAAAAAAAACATGTAGTGGTCCCATTAAACGGGCATAGGTCTATCGGACAAAAAAGCTAGTCCCCAATATCTTTGAACATAATATTTTTTAAATCGAAAAATTAAGACCAGACGGTAAATAATTGACAAAAAATCGATTACGCATTCTTGATCTAGGTAGGTACATTCAATCACTGACAATGAAAAAAAATGTTATAAAAAATGCGTCCTTCAAAGATATCCTATAAATAAATTAATAATTAATATGTGACTATGTATATAAATAATAATCCCACATAAATATTTTAGTTCGTACCTATGTTTCTAACATTTTTCACTATATCCTTAATAGACTCCTAAACCGTGGAGAGTTGTACATCAAAAAACTGAGTAGTCGTACAGGCCATACTCTAGACCGTCCTTACGTATAAAATATTTCATAACGTCACCGATAATACATTTCAATTTACAACATATCGTAAGTTAATTTGCTCGACTAAAATGTGACTAAAATGTCTGCCATCGTGTCAAACATAATGTCAGTTTTTAAAATGATGAGTTATTTTTAAATTATTGAAAGGTATTGTAAGGTTAAATTCATTGTGAAACGTGAAGTAGGTTTGTATTTAGATTTTGCCATTGAAATGAAACCATTTGTTGAATTAAAAAGTGAGACAATAGTAAAATATATCATATTGATGTGTATTGCAATTTAAAAATTCCATATTTTGTATAACCACAGATATCATATTCTAATGAGGGACATAAGCTTTTTTCTCTAATTATGAAGAATTATGTCTCATCTATAAATTTAACACTCAATCTATATTCAACGATGATACCAACTTGACAAAGATTTGAAAATATTATTCATGGTAGGTAGGTACTTAAATTTCTATATACTCACATCATTTCTCTCATGGGTTTCCATGGATACAATTTTTTTCCATAGAATTACTACTAATCCAGCGTACAAGATATTTGAAACAGAGAGTACTTCGTGTCAAATTTCCAGTTAATTCATTCCGGGGTAATCTTTTACCTGAAATAGTTTTGAGCATTCATTAATTGAGAGCATTTAGTAAATATCTCCAAAATCTACATAGGATATAAAAAAACTAATAATTTTCAGTGTTTGATAAGATATTTCATTTTATAAATCATTGGAAAATCCTTCTTCACAGAGGATATCAAATATGTCTACCAGTTGTGTCAATCTCGATACTAAACGTACTTATTTAAAGTATTTACTGCTCCTATTTCCAAAAAAATGTGGTCAACAATAGAGTATAATGATTTATTATGTTTCAGTATTAAAATTAATCCTTTATAAATTAATTTGGCAAAAATCTGAATTTAACGTTTTGACAAATGTTATGAATGTATGTACAACACCGCAGAAGTCAGCTTTTGCCTTTTGCTATAGAGATGCCCTGATATGGTGTACTACTGATAATTAATAAAATGAAAAACATCTAATTAAACAACAATAATGGGTGGGATATAAAATGTTTTTTTGAATCAGAGTAATATATATTAGCCATCTCAATGACAAATACAGAAAAATAATAGTAGGGAAACAGTTTGTGAATGGATGAATTCATTATTTGATTCATCTTCTCTGTGATGTTCTCATAAAAATCATAACTTTTTGTCATTTCTAATCTAATAGGGCATACATAATCTATGATTTTTATAAAAGTTTTTCATCTCTCATAAACAATAATACCTTATCACAATAAATATTGCAGGTACCTACCCATTTATTTCATTGTCAATCAAGATTAATTGCCTACAGGAAACTGCATACACATGCCATAATAAAGATTTTTAAAAATGGAACTTGAGTATCCACTCAATGTGCACTGATTTCACAAGACAAGAGCAAAACATGTTAAAAGTCATAAGTAACACGGTTTTCGTAAAAAAAAAAAAAAGAAAATGAACGGTATTAATTTCCAGCATCACTAAAATAATGATTTTTCAATACATTTAACAGATATTTCATACATTTTAACAACAATCAACTTCTAAAGTTTTGACAATTGAGCTGTCAGTGTCAGACATTTCCCGCTAGAAATATAGTTACCAGTAAGATAATTTTGGCCAATTCTTAAGTAAAATATCACAACACAATATATTCAATATTACTTATAACTACGTGTAATCCAGTGATTTATTATACTCAAATAAGGATTTATTTATTAAATAATAATTTAGTACTACAATAAAAAATAACAGCGATAAAAAACGCAAATGTAAATTATAATTCCGAATTGTCCATGTTCTATGATTTTGACTATTTTATTTCAACGTATGGCAATCTTTACGAGTTCATAGAGAAACGTTGAGGAATGAAGTCCGTTTTTGGTACTTTAATATAAAGTTTAGTATATTTCGTCTTCATGGATCGCATTTGGTATTTTTTTAGTATTATCGGAAGAATTTGTACTTTGTAGTATTTTCACGATGATTTAGTATGTTTTACATTTAAAAATTATAGAAAACAAGGAATTATCTAAAAAATCTACCTAAAAAATGTATGTGACCGTCATCAGGTTCTATTCTTTTTGTAATCTTGAAGCGATTTAATGTGTCGCAGAAGAGCCCCTCCCCCTCAATTTTTTTCTATTCATGTTTGACTTTGATCTAGGGACCATATCCTCCCCCTCCCCGCCAATGAAATATAATCTGGTATTTTTTAGTATTTTTTTAAATATTTTTCAATTACACACTTAGTATTTTGAACATCGATATTTGTTTGAGGCTGTAACCATAGACACATAAATAAAATAACGAATTAGTTCCTATTCCGAATTTTATAACACAAAATCTTTCACTTTAGTTCCAAAATCAGCCGCTGGAGTAAGTAGTAACTTCTATTATTAATTATTTATAATACCTATCAATTTTTTCTCAACTTTTTATCAAGTGTTCAGATGCATGGAGTGATGGATTGCTTGAAAATTCATAACAATGCCAATAAGTTGTATCTAAACGTCACCATTTTTTGGAGAAAAAACTTTATTTTTGTTTACAATTTGTTTTTTTACAAAGTTTACAATTTATTTACAATAATTATGATAGGATCAGGTTCATAGGTTCCTTAATAGGATCCAAGGGCTGTGTGGAGTAATATGTGCTATTGTATGAAAGGACGTTGGAAAATAAATTCAGACCTTTTGTCATATTTTGTCCAGCTCCAGCCATCAAAAGACGTCAAGTGATCGGGAAGATCCAGTCACTGCACACCGCCGTGTTTGGTATCGAATGAAAGGGCATTGGAAAATAAATCCAGATCTTAGGTCATATTTGGTCCAGTTCCAGCCATCGGAAGACGTCAAGTGATCGAGAGGATCCAGTCACTGCACACCGCCGTGTTTGGTATCGAATGAAAGGGCATTGGAAAATAAATCCAGATCTTAGGTCATATTTGGTCCAGTTCCAGCCATCGGAAGACGTCAAGTGATCGAGAGGATCCAGTCACTGCACACCGCCGTGTTTGGTATCGAATGAAAGGGCATTGGAAAAGAAATGCAGATCTTATGTCATATTTGGTCCAGCTCCAGCCATCAGAAGACGTCAAGTGATCGAGATCGAGGATCCTGTCACTGCACACCGCGGTGTTTGGTATCGAATGAAAGGGCATTGGAAAAGAAATCCAGATCTTATTTCATATTTTGTCCAGCTCCAGCCATCGGGAGACGTCAACAAGTGATCGAGAGGATCCAGTCACCGCATACCGCCGTGTTTGGCGTCTCATGAAAGAACTTCATGACTAGAACATAGGTCTTTTTTTTATATTTTGAATAGTTCAAGTCATGGTGGGAGACACCAACGGAACGGGGGAATCCAAGTGCTTAGATTATAAAGCAACGTTATAAAAAGTAACAAATCTGAAATCTAAACACTGAAAACTCCCTGTTGATAGTTATACTTTATAGAGCCATTAAAACTCACTATTTTGGCTAACAGAACGCGTCTCGGGTCGTATTGCCGATTTACTTAAAATTTGCCGTTGCGAAGCACGGGTTACTCAGCTAGTATTATAATAAATATAAAAACCATGTGTAATATTAATATACATCAGTTTTATTCTTTAGTACCTACCTACATATACCTACTGTGCCTATAGGTAATGAATTGAAGGATATTGAAGGCACCACGCAAAAAAACTGCAGAAATTACAAGCGACTACAGTAAAATACACTGTACCTCATTATTCAGTGACTCTTAAAGGCGTTTTCCATTCACCAGTCAGTTTCCCTACATACTCAAAGTGTAATATTTTAACACGTTCGCGGACAATTTTTACTTATAGTATCAATTCATACGGACAAAATGTATCCTTTATTAATATGCGTATTTTTCTCTCATATGTTCTCATTCGTTATATTTCATTTGATTTTCATTTACCTACTTATCATAAAAACACACGTAATTTTAAAAATTTATATACCTGCTTACATCACAAAAGGATACACCAGTAGACTAATGTCAGTTTTGGGGCAATATTAACTACAACACTGATAGGGGACAAAACAATATTAGGTAAGTATATTAGAAAATAGTTCTATTAAAAGAAATATGTATATTTCTATCTATAATAACCTATAATTTATTAAATTAACGTATTTAACACTGTGATACTCACGTTTTCTTTATTTTTTTTTTACAGAAGATGAGATATTTGTTACGAACCTCTATGTTATTAAAACATGTTAACAATGTATCTTGCCCTTAAAATAGTTGTTGCTACACGCCGTCAAAAAATGGGCAGTTTTTCCCAATAGGTATCTCCTCATTCATTATGATCAGTTACATTATGGCGATATAGTCGTCTTAACCCTACAAAGGTATTTTGGACATAGTCTTCTTCTTCTTCATCTTGTTCTAGATCATTGATCTGTTTGTGAACGGATGCCTTCCTCTTGGGATGTGGAAAACCAACTATCCTTCCACCTTTTTGGCGGTCTGCCCGGCTGACGTTGTCTCACGGGTATGCTATGTGCAACGATGTGGGGTATTCTGCCCTCATCCATTCAGTCTCTCCAGAATCGTCGCCTTTTCCTACCCCATCTCACGATATCTTCCGTCTGACAGGTCTCTCTAATCTCAGTGTTCCTCATAGTCGTAAATTTTAATAGCAGACACGATTTTAATTGTCGTAGCCGGTAGCGAGTATGTTAACGACAATCATTGTAGTCGGGTATTTAAGTGCTAATCCGGTACGATATAGAATTAAACTAACCTTCTGTTGATACGGGTGCAAAATCTTGTCCGCTCGTTGAACTCTTTCTGAAGCTTCTTAATCCAACTTTCGTTATATTTCCAAACAGTTTACAGTATTAAGCGCGGTTTCTGAGATATTCAATCGATGTAACTGAAGTGTTTTTTTTGTATTCTAGAAAACTAATAGAAACAATTAGGTACACGTTCCGAAAACTATTAATCAAATTTATAATTCTGTGAATAGCTTTTCATTTTGGTGAAGGATTACCTAAATTAAAACGGTTTCATTATTATATAGTTCAGTTTTCTGTGATAATAGTGCTTCTGTGATTTAATGTTTAAGCCTAGTTAATTCAAGGTAAGCAATTCTTATTTAAGCATTATTCTTTACAATCTTTTTTTTCAGAAGTGGTTTCTATATTTAGTTTGAAAAGCTTATGCTAAAGTCTCAAGTACGTCTAACTCCGTCTGACTATTATTAAGTTTATATGTGTTGTTTTCATTAATTTTTCTTTTTTGTGTTACTGTTTTCTCCGTTATTCTCTTAACAAAAACTTGCTGAATAAAGATGTGAAAAGGTTTTTTTTGCAATAGCATCGCTTTCTAATTTTATGCGTCAAGTACCTCTGGTTGGTTTCTATTGACGTCGTTGGTAAAAGATTAAACCGACTCGTAATACAAAAGATCCGAGTTCGAATCTCGGGATAACAATGCTTGTAACTCTTGCAAATAGTGAATTGCAAATAACACAAAAACAATAATAACGTCGTGTACATTTGTAAGGGTTCTTGTAATTTTTTCTTCTCTTTTTAATGTTACTTCACCTGCTATCTATTCATTTATGTAATTCTAGGATATTTGTTCGAAGTGATTCATTTTACGTTTGACAGTGACATTAAAGAGTATTAGGAACAACAAGAGAAGGGGTGATCCACACCGCCCAAAACCGCCATATCCTTGTGTAGTAGTAACAGTATAACTAAACATTATTTTTTAATTTTATTTTTTAAATGAATCTGGGTTTATCGAAATAAACCCAAATACATCTTTGTACACTTCACAGAAAGCTTAAAAGCTTGTATTGTGAAGTGGAGTAGGTCGGGGATTGAACCCGCGCCCACTGAATTAACAGTCGAGCGCGTTACCAACCAGGCTACCGACCACCTCAACAAAAACCTTTGTAGTGTTGATTATGTAGTTCTGCCACATTTTCTTGACATGATATAACATTATCTCTGAATGAAGTTTACACGTATAAATGTCATGCAATAATATTCATGACAATATCAGAGCAACTGTCGTTATTAGATGTATACAATACACTAATATATAATCTATTAGTTTATAGTTGATTAATTATTGTCACGCGATCTTATAATAACTTATTGAATATTGTTATTTACATAATTAATTAAGAATTTATTATCACCAGAGGTGGGCACCGTTAATCAAAAAGTTAACTTCGTTAATCGATAATCCGTTAACTAAAAAGTTAACTTCGTTAATCGTTAAAGCGTTACATTTTGAAAAATGTGACGGAAGTTAACGTTAATCCGTTAAAGCATTAATGTAAAAAATCGCGGTTAAATGGCATGAAATGGAACTACATAAGTACAACTACTATCACATTTACACTATCGCGATGTTTCCCAACAAAGTGAAATTTCTTTTCCAACTCTCAACCCACATACGATACCACACATAACCCCATACAACCCTTGGATGCCAGCGCCTCCAGTGGATGATGTCTATGCAAACAATCAAATATTAACGGACTTAATTAACGGAAGTAAAATGTAACGGAAGTTAAATAATCCGTTAACAATTTTTGGAGGTGAGAAAAGCGTTAAATCGTTTACCAAAATGTTAACTTCGTTAATTAACGATTAACGGATTAACGCTTTTCTGCCCAGCTCTGATTATCACCCTACCTACAGCATTTGACAACAGCAACGAGAGATATCTATGTACATCCATACAATACTTATGTATATAACTGTAACGTGAAACTAACCGAAAATACAGACATCTAGTTGTAATACATAAAACAATTTGGGTACATCCCAAAAGTAACTTATCATTCTTGTTTATTTATTTTTTTATCATTTTCCCTTCTTCAGAAATCCACCCTTCACCACCGGTAGGTACCTAAATTTACTACCCCATACATTCGTATAAGTAGTGTGTTATTATTTGAAGCCGAATGCAGAGAAGTATTTTCGTTTTATTTCATTTTGACACGATAAGACTCTGAATTTAATTTACAGATGCCAAAGAGTAGGTAAGTACTTGCAAACAATATGTCGTAATTAGAATTAAGACGAATGAATTAATTAATTCAGGAAAATAAGGGAACTGAACCGTACATTCTTTTCATGTCTGTATGAAGGTAAGTAGGTATACATAAGTATTTGTTAAGAAGATATTAAATTATCATTACAAGGACGTAATAATATTATTTTTTTATCTTTTTAATTTTTAACAGAATGTACTTTTAGCACTGTATTCATAAAGGGTATCTACGCTGTATTCATAAAGGGAAGTTATTATTACGACTATTTGTCCTGAAATTGTTATATAGCGTCTTCTCATACTACAGTATTATTTTGATTTAATATGTAGTAGGTGTATAGCATAGTGATGAAAGGATAACAAGGAAAATTTACCTGGGTAAAAGAAGAGGTGTAAGGAAACGCGGCTGTCCAAGAACCACATGGCTGGACCAGGTCCTCAAGGATGGACATGTTTTGAGTAAAAGTAATCGTAGAATGTGTACCAGGAATTGCATGAATGTGACGGAAGCCCGAAGTCTGTGTAAAGATAGGAAAGTCTGGCGATCCGTTCTCTCTGCCTACCCCGCAAGGGAGCTGGCGTGAGGGTATAGTATAGTAAATAGTAATATAGTTTATTTGTAGGTCAATAAAAATAAAATAATGAAAAAAACAACGAGAATGATCGTGTTTTCGAACTTGTGTATGTGTGTGTGAGGGTGTGTGTGTGTGTGTGTGTGTGTGTGTGTGTGTGTGTGTGTGTGCGTGTGCGTGTGCGTGTGTGTGTGTATGTGTGTGTCTGATTATTCGCCAAAATATTATGTTGCTATGTTCACTGTGTGGTAGGCAGCATTAACGAAGCCAGCAGAAGTTCAGCAGAAAGGAAGCCGAAGCTAACATTTCTTATGATTTCACGTCAGATTAGATACTATTATACCTACATTTTTTTTTACCAAAAGCGGTAACTCGATGGGAATCATGTTCTTAGGTAGCTTCGAGCTATAGGTACTATGTAAACATAATACTCGCATGAAGTATGCTACGAAAATAAAATAAATAAACATCCACATCCCAGAATTCCAAAAATACCGCCAGGCCCGAAGAAACTTCCTATATTATGAATCGTCGTGAAAATCTCCAACAATGTAATTATTACTGCCGTTTTGCATTTTGTACTAAGTATTATTAACTAAGGTATTATGTATCGTATTTGAATAATTTATTAATATTTATTATTGCAGTAAACATTACAGAAATCTGTAAATAAATTGTAAATGATGATAATGACTCGCATTTATTCCTATTAAACATATTTATAACACCATTATATAATACATTTTAATTTAATGCATAATATTATAAAGAAATATTGCGTTTACATTTGAACGTTTTAAAAGTGTAAGTATTTTACTGGTATCATGCACAAAAAAATGTTTTTATTTCCATCAACTAGGCACCTGACCACGCATACTCGTAATACAATTTACCAGCGGATTTCTTAGACGCCCGAGTAGTATACAAGACAAATTTGCGACATAAGAGTTTATAGGGAATTTATTTTGTTGGGCATTTTATATTAAATTTCCTACGTCATGACACAAAACTGACAGACTTTAGCTGCACAGTGCACAACTACCTTGAACTGCTTCTACATATTTAAAGTGGATCAACAACGATTTACTCGTACTGCAGGGTCACAAAATTGTTATAATGTTCATACACGAAGATGACGTAAGACGCACAAATGACTTAATTGAAAATATTCATAAAGAAGCAAAAATCTATAATCAAACCAGATGGAAACCTAGCATTACATTAGTATTTTACGAGTATAATAATGAAGGACTATTTCCCTTCGTAACAATATATTTTCCCTCACTGTATTGAGTCGTGACTTCCAAACATCCCACATGAATATTGAATATAACACAATATTACTAGTAATGAAGGTTATAGATTTATTATTTGCATTAATCATATTATTATTATTAACTATACTGCTTTATTTTATTTCCACTTACCTTATGGATATTTCCATTTATGATTTCATCCGGTAAATAAACCAAATTACTGTTTATTATATTACAATACGATTTAAAAACAGCCTGCTAAAGAGCTGTCAGGATTGGCATAATAGCCTGCTGGGTTTATCAACAGGGTCTTGAAAGCAATAACTACTTTAATTAAAGGGTTATTAGACGAAACTACCATCTATCTCGTCATTTGTAAAAATATATTTAGAGTTGAAACTGATAGGTATCTTATGAATTTAATGGGCGACATCCATTCAAAATTAAGTGTTTTGAAAATTTTCGGAAGACGTACATACGTAGTCTAGCAACTTATTATTCGTACATCAAGTATATTAAAAGTGTCAGGTTTTCGACAAGCTTCCTAAGCTCCCATAAGACATTTTGTATATTTTTTAAGCAATGAGATTTATCACCCATTCTAATCTTAAAAATAAAGAAGTTAACATATTTCTGAGAAGCTTAATCTCAAACTAACATATTCATTAATTTAACAGCAAAACAATATGCCTGATGATTATAAGATAATTACAAGATTAATTATATAAAGTATTGATTGTAATGTAATGTGAATGTTCATTATTGATCATATTAATTTACATTTTATAATCAATTGAATGTCAATGTCACAGAATTAATTACAAGAACTAAACCGCACGCCGCCAAACTGATTGCATAATATTTATAAGTTTATTAATATATGAGGTGTTTCATTACAATGTATGGAAAAATTAATACGTGTCTCTTGGAATTATTTCTGTACTAGCAATTAAAGGCCAGGCGAATATTGCTTTTCGACTGCGATTCCGTTCGCACTTCCTTTCAAAAATTTTGTCGTCATCTTGTTCAACGGGATACTATAGGCAAAATAAATTTTATTTTATTCTACTCTTCAACACAACAGCTTGTAACATAATATACAAATGTAATAAAATTCTTATAGCCTATTACAGTGTTATATAATTAATATATATATAATTAGGTAAAGTGATTCATATAATTGTTATTTAATACCTAAATAATTATTTTAAAGGTAAATAATACGAAATTGAGAAATATCTATCAATGTAATTATTTTTTGTAAAGTACTCAGTTAGGTAGGTTAATTTAATTAAATATTTCAGTTTTTATTAAGTTAACTTGTATAAGAGTAATTAATAGGTAAGTATGTTATTTTTATATAATTTAAAATGCGGAATATAATAATATGAAATACGGATACCGATAGATATCTTTTTTTACAACAGGGCATACACATATGGACAGTGTATTTTTTATGTGTACGTAATTACTTATATTAGGTACCTATCTATATTATGTCTTTTTTTTTAATTATTTAGATTCACGATATATATAATATTGACATCGCCATTTTTTGCCATCACGCAAAAAAGATGGAGAACGAGTCCACTGATATATGTATTTTTTCTTATTTCATACTTGGGCTGTCAAGCGGTTGACACTACGAAATATGATTAGGATAATAGAAGAACTGATACCAGAAAACTAATCTTATCGGAGCATAAAGAGCCCCAATTGTCATCCCATCGAATGAGGGTACACGTTAACAATAAATGAAAAAAGTAAATTCTTACGTAAAAATAATATAAGGACAATTAAATAATCAAATGATAGTACCGATGTAACGGGGTTCAGGTCAGCAATCACGTCAATACTTACTTACTTTCCGTGTCCGGAACACCATCAAATTTGAAACCCCCAATATTCAGCCGCTCGGATAGCCCTGGCGTTCGCCAGTAGCGCATCCTCGGGCGTGCATGTCGCACCTATTTGGGGAGATGAAAACAGGTGACTGTGGTCCTGTTTGGCACCACACTTACAGGTGTCTTCCTCTCTGTTACCCCATTTTTTTAGGTTGCTGTATAACGTCAATTAGCTGAGTAGTCAGAGGTAGCCAATGCAGGCAAAACCTCATATTATGAAGTACTAAACATGTAGAGATAGGGCTGTCTGGCATTCTGTCCTCTCTACCTACCCTAGAGGAGAGGCAGAATTTTGGCATGAAAGTTCCAGATATTTGCTTGTGTAAAATGTTTAACGTACCACACCTTATACTCCTAAAGTTACCTTATTATGAACATTGAACAATTCAATTTGAAGTAGATTTCTGAAGATTGACAGTTCTGTCAAATATAGGTACGAAACCATATTTCAAATTTCCAGACAGGTGAAATTCTAGGCGAGATTTATGGAAATGAATCGTTCTGGCAAAAATGTCAAGTCATTGACAGATAGGTGGTCGTAAGTACCTAACAAAGTACTCGTTAATTGGTTGACAATATCAAATACTATGAAATCCTTAACAATTTAACTAAGTTTTTCGGACCTAAAGAATAAGTTTACAGGTAGGTATGAATAAAAGTAATTAATCACATTTGAATAATTGAAATTAATATTGTACCAAGTAAGACGTAAGTAAAAGGCATGTGTATCTGTCTTGTCACCAAGAAAGTGTTTCTAGCAACACGTATTTTAGTGCACGATACACTAATAACTTGATTACCATGTAACAATAATTGTAATCTGTGTAAAAAATGCGTAAATCGTGAAATGACCAAATTTTTGAACTGAATTATTATTATACTAGCTGTATTACCCGTGCTTCGCAACGGCAAAATTTGTGTATGGATGGTGAAGTAGGTCGGCAGTGGAACCCAAAATCAGTGGTACCATCATGTTTAGTTAAAGTAGTGCAGAGCCACTAAAACTCACAACAGTTTTGGGGGGTCTGCATATTTTTTTTTTTCAATTTGACCCCCCCTCCCCAGCCCCCTAACTCCCTCCCATTATTCCTGCGGATGTCGGGAGGGTGACTATTCATCTTATTGAGGTGGAAAACTATGGATTCGACACCAATATCACTTTTTCATTCCGCCCCCCCCCCCCCCTATTCCCCCTAACTCCCTCCCCTTATTCCTGCGGATGTCGGGAGGGTGACTATTCATATTATTGAGGTGGAAAACTATGGATTCGACACCAATATCACTTTTTTCTTCCCGACCCCCCCTAGCCCCCCTAATTCCCTCCCCTTATTCCTGCGGATGTCGGGAGGGTGACTATTCATCTTATTGAGGTGGAAAACTATGGATTCGACACCAATATCACTTTTTTCATTCCGACCCCCCCTAGCCCCCCTAACTCCCTCCCCTTATTCCTGCGGATGTCGGGAGGGTGACTATTCATCTTATTGAGGTGAAAAACTATGGATTCGACACTAATATCACTTTTTTCATTCAGACCCCCCCCCCTAGCCCCCCCTTATTTCTGCGGATGTCGGGAGGGTGACTATTCATATTATTGAGGTGGAAAACTATGGATTCGACACCAATATCACTTTTTTCATTCCGACCCCCCCTAGCCCCCCTAACTCCCTCCCCTTATTCCTGCGGATGTCGGGAGGGTGACTATTCATCTTATTGAGGTGAAAAACTATGGATTCGACACTAATATCACTTTTTTCATTCAGACCCCCCCCCTAGCCCCCCCTTATTTCTGCGGATGTCGGGAGGGTGACTATTCATCTTATTGAGGTGGAAAACTATGGATTCGACACTAATATCACTTTTTTCATCCCGACCCCCCCAGCCCCCCAATCCCCCCCCCCTCCTTATTCCTCCGGATGTCGGTAGGGTTACCATTCATCTTTTCGACACTAAAAGTTATATATATTTGAAAAAAAAAAGTTTTTTTCTTGCCCCCCCCCCCCCCCCCCCCCTTTGTGCCCCCCTCCTTGTATCCCCTACCCCCATTAGAACACTCCTTGGGGCAAGCACAACAATTTCCCAAAGTTTCATCTCAATCGGATGAACGGTTTAGAGTCTATAAAGGATATGGTGAAAATGTTAGAAACATTGGGACGAACTAAAATATTTACAGCAGGTACCTACCTACTTACAATATATTTATTTTTTGTGGTATGGCAATTTTTTGTGGTGTAGCAACTTTGCATAAGATTTTAATAATTGTAGAACATCGATTAACAAATATTCGGAAGCAATGTACTCTATGTCAGATAGAGAAAAAATACTGCACCCATCTAGAGAATATGACATCTGTGCAACAGAGAAAATATATGAAATATTGGTATGACAAAAAGACAATATGAATATTTTGCTCTTGTCGTAAATTTTAATTTGGCAAATGGCAAAATTTCATTTACAAAACGTAAATAAAAGCCTATTTTACCTTTTACATTGCAAATAATGATAATACCACCTCTCATTAGTTTAAAAACAACTTATCATTTTAAAAAGTGACATTTGGACTAACACAACTAATGGTGGAGATTTTCTTGAAAAACCTTGAATTTTGATGTTTTGTCTAAAGAAATATCTCATTCAAGACTACAAATTATTAAACTTTTTATATCCTAAGTGTATTTTGAGAATGTTTACTAAATGCACTCAATAAATGAATGAACAAAACCATTTCATATAAAAGATTACCCCGGAATGAATTAACTGGAAATTGTGGAAATTGGACACAAAGTACTCTCTGTTTCAAATATGTTGTACGCTGGATTAGTAGTAATTCTATGGAAAAAAATTGTATCCATGGAAACCCATGAGAGAAATGATATTAAATGGGAAGTGGTGATATAAACAAACGAACTAAAATATTTATGTGGGATACTCCGTTTTTAAAGAAGTTTTAAATGGAAAGGCAGAATTCGCTTCGAATTATATAGGTCACGATTTTTAAATCAGAATATATAGGTACTATATAATAAATTTCGGCCTTTTGTTGGTCTGATATTAATTCTGAAGGCAATTTAATGTAACCCCACCATCATGTTCTATATCTACAGTTCACCACATGCGGTAATATGCAAAATCTTATTAAACAGCAAAATCGCAACTTATCGCAATGCTGCGATATCTCGAGTGAGTTGATGTTTTTTTCTGTATTTATGTGTAAAATACGTTCCTGCACATTTCACTGTTGGTGTCGATAGAGAATTATTATACCCTATGATCTTTATAAATTAGTCGAAATTATGATGAAGTCCGCATATTTAACAGGACATAGCTAGTAGAAAATAATTGATAACCTTGAATTAGGCAGTGATTAATTATACCTGTATTGATAAGAAAATGTATTATATTTTGATTATAAGATCTATCTTGATCAAACATCAGGGAGGCAGTATTATTGTGCGACAAATTGTAAAATTCATTCATTAATCATACCAATCATAATATGAAAGTCGTTTGTCTTGGGAGATAATTGAGAGATGGGGTTGGGGCCACGTTCATTAACAAGGAAAGATACTTTAGTCTAGTATAATGTATAATAGGTAGGTAGTCTACTTATCTTATTTGGGAATATCTTATAACATTCCAAATAAAAAGGAGTATCAGGAATGTATAACTTGAAGGGAGTAAATATTTTTTCAAAAGATACGTGTCCCCGTAGAATGCCCTAGATAGATGATTTGCAATAGTGTAACTTTGTACAAAATAAAATGTTCAATAATAATGTTTAAATGATATTACAGGTCAAGAAAGTGTATTAAGGTAGACGTTTATTATGTCAGTTAGCAGCTTTATTGAATAAAAAACGTACTATATATAAAGCGGTGAGAGAATTTTCGCAGAGAACAAAAATTTTTGCGACATAAAAGTTACATATTATTATACCTACATCTTATCGTTTGCCTGCGTTTGATAATGGACGAAATCAAATAGTGCATGTAATATTGCAGTTCTGTAGAGCGAACCGTGATGACGTCAGAAGATACGTCACGCGTATGAACACGGAACACATGCATATTAATATTGTTAAGTAATTTAATACACATTAATATGTAATCATTCTAACAAAGTATCTAATGACAGCAATCTTGAAATGGCGTGGTAATGAACAAAATGTAAACATGGCTATTATTATACAACAACGACTTGCGGACATTCTGATTTTTACATTATTTACATAAAGTCTTAATAATTTCCTAATGGGTGTCTTCTTCTTCTTCTTCTTCTTCTTTATCAGCCGTTTTAATTCCAATGCTGGATATGTGCCTCCCCTTTGAATTTCCACAGATCCCTATCCAGGGCATGCTGCATCCACTGCTTCCTGCAATTCGCCTCACATCGTGAGACCATCTTGTCTGAGGTCTTCCTACGCTCCTTTTGCTAGGTACCTCGAGTAAGACAAATTACAAAATTGAAAGGCATGTAGATAGACTACATTTTTGTGATGATTGGTTTTCGTGTTTTAAGGAAAACCTTCTTTCAAAACGTATAGAATAAATCTCTCCAAGTAGGCAAACAGCAATATTGTTGAAAGTTTTTTCACTACAAACAAGAACACTAGGCATAGGTATTATGATTTCTTGGTTTTCGAGCGAAGCCTTTTTAAGAAGAAGACACCAGCAACATCGTGGAAACGTCGATCAAAAGTCTTTCTACACAGGGTCCACCCGAAAACTAAGAAATTAATGCCCAATCCCACCAACTACCACCTAGGAAGGAGAACCCTAAGAAATTTCCATACAAAAACAGAGATAATATTCTATTTATTTAGTTATGGAACGTAAGTCCTACAATAAATCCATATGAAATGCAACATGCAACTCACCTACGTTAGGTGCCCAAATATCTCCGCCCAGAGTAGGTGAGTTTCATGTTGCATTTCATATGAATTTATTGCTGCAGGGGCCCTTCATTACTAAATAAATAGAATATTATATCTGTTTTTGTATGGAAATTTCTTAGGGCTCTCCTTCCTAGGTGGTAGTTGGTGGGATAAGGTGGTGTGGACATAAGTCTCGTAAACAATTTTACTGATGTTGTTAGTACCTACCTAATGGAGATGTTTTTCAATCGTACAATTGAGAAATAAGCAATATACAAAATGTTTTTATAACCATTAATAAAAATAATTAAAATAGATTACCGGTTAAAACTGCAATAATAATTAATTACGTAGATACCAAATAACATAAATATTTATTTCAGTAATAAATTTAAGGCAGTTACCACAAAAAAGACATGTCTTCTTATCTTCATAATTGCTACGAGCACAATGACGACCTCCACATGAAGTATTGTGGAAGTTGTCAGTCATTACGTAAAATAGTTAAATGTCTACTTGCGTATGAAGGCTAATTGTGAAATACAATTCGATTGACAAAATGTCTAAAACAAATAATTAATTTGATTGCAACAAACAATAAAAATGATAGAATAAAGCTGTTATACTCGTAGCTCAACGGGTTGAGAATGAAGGACAATTATTAGGTATTGTATTTATTTCCATCACAGTTATGACCGATCGAATGGATTGCACTCGTAGAAAAGACTCCTGCTGAATCAAGCAATTTCCAGGATCTCTAGTGACCACTTCAACAATCTAATAGTCTCTCCTGGCATGTTTCAAATCAATGAATGTGTGTGAGTGTGAGTTTTATAATAGCAAATTTTCGCCCTTGACAATACGTCCAAAAATCAACAAGTATTTTTATAGTACTAATAACTGTTAATTAATTAATTTCTCATAAAAATGACGGACTCTGTATTTATTATCCGTAAACATAATATTGCTAAAAAAAAATCAATTCTGCGACATCACGGGAGAAACGAATAGGTAGATTCCTTTGTTAAAATCTACCTAATAAACTCATCATTATAAACTGCTTTAGCGAAAATACTGTTCCTAATTTTTCACCCTTATATTAATTGCTGTTTGCGGTATTAGCTACAGTTGTAAGATTCTAAAATATGAAATCTAAAATGCTATAGGTAGGCTGTCGTATCTGAAAAACCATTTCAAAGAAAATATCAATTTCAACCATTTCATATACTTACTTATTATATACCTATTTTGTCTTAATTGTTGAAGTAGAAAATGTGGGTGGACTTAGGAGTTTAAATTTAAAGCAATGTAGCTTAATGTCACCAGTAGGTAAAGTACCTGTATCATTTTACTTTTCTCCTTACACACAATTTGCCAACAATTCCTAAGAAGGGTTAAGCTGCATGTTGTGTAAACCACCGATAATACACGAGATCAAACAATTTAGAATAACAATGCTATGTTTCTCAACAAACGTGTTTCGGGTGTCAATTTGCCACTAGATGGAGTGAAATATACATAAATATTTATCTGTGTATATTTCTTATCTATTTTAAAATACTTGCTGTAATAGAAGGGATGTGTGGGTTTGATATTTCAAGTATAAGAGATTTAGAGCAAATATTCCTCAATTTACCGAGACGATAATTATATCGATATTCCACAAGAGAACTATGAAAAATTATGAAAAGATCCTGGCGCTTTCGAATCGAAATGAACACAGCGCAATGGAGAAAGAAGGTCACTATTTAGTACGAAAAAATACCCATAGGGGAGTTTCCATACCAATTCTCCACGCGAACCATCTGCTTACATAATATTTTGTCATAATATTCACGTATGTATTCGTGGTGGTAAAATAATTCGATTTTAAAACTCGTTATACCAATTACATAAGGGTTCCTTATTTTTAGGTGCGTACATTTTGTACATCCGTGACTATATTATCTAATCATTTTTCGCCGCATGGAATGTATAGGATGACGCAATGTTTCCAGTACAAATAGGCCTGGGATTTTGTAATAAATTTATCCTATATGTAGGTACCTACTGTAATAAACTCAAATAAAACAAGGGTAGGCAAGTACTGATGTATCAAAGTTAATATTGAAGGTAAATAAATTTCTGTAACGAAACTGACATGATACCCATGTATCTACAAGGTATTTACTTGCATAATAACGCATGATAACATCTACCTACAAACATCTGACAAAATTGTTGAAAATTTTCATGATGAAAACTTTACGCGACCGCTTCCAAGTTTCGGGTGAACGGTGTGTTGTTTTGTAAGAAGGTACGGTACATATAAGGAATGAATTTTAGTTAACGATATTGTCGAAAGTATTTCAGGGATCCATAAAGGTGGTTGGACGTACACTAAATACCAAAAAATAATCTCAATAGAGGACCGTGTATACATATTGTACAACATAATATACGCGTTCCATCTCGACTCAACTACCAGCCTTGATAGCAAAGCGGTAGAATAACGGCTTGTCAGGTTGGAGGTCTGGGTTCGATTCTCGGCCGCGGCAGATGGATGGACTGTAATTGGTGAATGTTACTTAAGTGTAAAGTGATCACATTTAGCCAGCCGACGATCAGTCATAAGACTGATGGAAGGTCCATCCTTTGCTGTGTATCTGTTGAGATAAAAGTACTAGTTAAGGAACAATTCATTTTCACGCAGATCCACAGACATGCGATTAAGTAAGAAATCCTTCATACTTAGCGGGTCATAGCTAGTTTTGGATAATATTTCAAGGAGCTCAGCTTGTTTATTAAACATTTTAATATTTGTTGTTTACTTAATTTCGTTGTCAAAAAATATTAAATTGACATAAGGAGTTTAAAAATAAAACTAAATTAACGTTTTCCGAGAAATTTACTCACAGTATGTTACTGGAATTTTGAAAAGATGTCAAAAGACACTCAGTAAACTGACATTTTCAAACGGATAGATAATTAAAAAGTCCTTAAATAAAGTCGTCATTATTTTGGTGATGATCTAATAATTACTTTTTGTAATACTAAATTCAGTAACATGGTGTTACTTAAAACTTATAAAAACTGAGAAAATAACCTATTTTAGAGACTCGCACTCATAACTCGAAATGTATACATTTTAGGGAAAAGGATTCCACTGTATAAGAGCAAATCACAGTTCATTTCCTAATAATTATGACGCGATATTTTTTATCAGCTAAACGGTTTAGGTGCTAGAGCGCATTGAAACATTCCGCTCTCGGTCCAAAACTACTAAGAACGATTGAGAAAAAAACTTCTGCATATTTACCTCGATATTTTACGAATCTACTAACATTGAGGTTATTCTTCCTTGTATAATATTTTTTGTAGTTTTACGGGTTTTCAAGTATAATGAAATATAACCCATAATTGAAAACCTAGCAACGCGATGATGTTCTACGCTTAGTTTGAATAATCAGATTTTATTACAAACAGTGTAAGCAGTATTAATTTCAATCAAAATTTTGGTTTATATGTACAGTTATGTTGCTATGTTACTCGTTATAATGAATTTACTAATTAATTAATGATAAACTAGGTATTATATAGAATATTGTCACAGAGTAACGCGTAGGTATTTTCTAATTATAGTCTATTATTACGTACACAAATATTTTGAAATTAAACATCGGTGATACGCAAAATTAAAAGCTTTCATACGATAATGTTGAATAATATGAGTACAAACCATAATTATTTTGTTCGCCCACGGTTTTAGGAGAATAACGGAGCAACAAACTTCAGAAAACCTTACAGCGGTTCAAGGTTGAAGGTTTGTTTGTTGAGTAGATCTTCCAAGCAACATGGACCGGGATTGGATTTGCGTGCTGAAGATTTATCTGACCTTTACGATGCAAGCTTTCAGTTTACAGTCAAGTATGCAAAATAAAATTGCATTCAAGCGCGGCCGCTGATAAAGGCAAAGGCGCACTGCGCTGCCACACCAAACATAAAGATATGCCTATAAATAAATCAATATTAAATGGAAAACGTTAAAAAATATAATCGTACCTCATACATTCATCTTTATAAATATTGCACGTACGAGTACTCATACTACTATAGTGTGGCCTACATGACGTGTGCGGTGTAACTGAACTAAATCTCACGCATGCGTAGAGGCCGCGTGCATAATTTCAAATGCACTAAAAATTATCGATATTTGTCCGAAAATCTCAAATCCTTCGCGGCGACCCGGTCAAATAATGATTTATTTGTAGGTAAGTTTTTAACGCAACTACAATGTTAAAACCGATTAGTATTGTGTTGTGTCGAACACGACAAATGTGACAAGATCTTATTTTTACTAATTTTAACTTTTAAAATTCAAACGTCAAGTCATAATAATATTATTGTTACAACTTTGAAACAAACCTGAACATTCATTCAGTAGTACGCGCTACAGCGTACCAACATAACCATCAAGCAAATACATAACTACCAACACAATAACATTTTACTCCATTGATACCAATATAATAATACTAAACCACAATAATACCAATATTACGAATAAGACTACATTGATACCAACATAATAATATTGAACTGCAGTTATACCAAACTTACGAATATTAATTGAAGTGCTACCAACCTAGGAATATTGAAGTACCTACACTAATACCAATATAACAAATAAAATACAGTGATACCAGTCCAACAAAAATATTATCATTGTATAAAAAGGTCAACACCACAGTGGAACCTTTATAACTTGGCATCATACTTCTCATTCATATTGTTTATTATAATTACTTCTGTTAACTGCATTCGCGACTTTATACAATGAATTCTCAATGCTTTACCTGTAATATTATTGTCAGCCCACCTGATGGCATAACCTGCAGCGAATGTAAAAAGACGTTCCATGCGAAATGTATCAATAAGACATTAAGCACTATTACCAAGATGAACAAAGAAAAGAGATTAAGTTGGAAGTGTGCTGCGTGTAAGATGCCTGAAGCCACATTAAATACACCAACTAATAAGCCTCCGAACTTTGATACTGATGGTTTGGCAGCAAAGATTGAGAAAATCATCACTGATAAGTTGGATGTACTGAGGCAAGAGATGACATCATCGAGCAAAACTGTCACAAAAATGATTGAATCACAGTTTAATGTACTGGTTGGTAAGATTGAATCTCTCCAGAATGAAAATCTTGAATTGAAAAAACGCATCGAATTATTGGAAGACAGGAATGATGGGGATGCAAGTAATATAATGGAAGAGGTTGAAGACAGAATGAGGCGGCAAAAAAATTTAATTGTGTGCAACGTAGAAGAGTGTGCGACAAGTAATGATAGATTGGAGTGCATTCGCCATGACAAGAGGGTGCTGTCGTCATTGCTGGTTGAATTTGATGGTTACCTAAGTGAAAACAATATAAGATGCATGAGATTGGGTCGCAACAGAGACGGAAAACCTAGACCTATAAAAGTGTTCCTTGACGGACCTGACCGTGCCCTAAACATAATTAGAAACAGAAAAAATTTGGGCGACAAGAATATCAGAATATACAATGACATGACCTTAAAGCAGCGCTCCGAACTTAATAAACTGAAAGACGAACTATCAGAGAGAAAGAAGCGTGGTGAAAATGATATTTTTATTAAGTACGAAAAGGGAAAGCCTATCATCACGTGCAACAGGTCCTCAAAAAACTAAATATTTACTATCAGAATGTACGAGGTACTAGAACTAAACTGACAACCCTCACCATAAATATTCAGGATATAAATTATGACATCATTGCCCTCACCGAGACATGGCTACACGCCGGCATTTCGACATCGGAACTCGGTCTAAACAATTATGACGTATACAGACTTAATAGAAATCTGAACACTAGCTCTAAATACATGGGCGGTGGTGTATTGGTGGCGATTAGAAAAGTTTTCACATCTTCTATTATTAAGGTGCAGTACACGGATGTTGAGCATGTCTTCATAAAGATCAAAATTGGACGTCAGCCGCCATTGCTGTTAGCTTGCGCTTACCTTCCATCATCGACTCCCGCCGAGATCATTTCACATCATTGCGAAGAAGTTGAGAGAATTATTACCAGTTTTCCGGGGGCCAATTATCTCGTTGTTGGAGATTATAATCAACCAGAGCTTTTGTGGACTGTCTCGAGTTCTGATTTAGCTGTTCATCCAGTGGCCTCTACTGCGAAGTCTTCCTTGATTCTGGACATGTGTAACGTTGTTGGTGCTCGTCAAATAAATCATGTTCCTAATAAGGATGGTAATATACTTGATTTGGTTTTTACGCAGATGAGCGGCGCATTTGTCACTGAATCTGTTGACGCTCTTTTGCCTATTGATGGGTATCACCCACCTTTGGACATCCGCTTGCTTTTGAATCATACTACTAACTCAAATTCGGGATGTAACTACTTTAGGAATTTTAAAAAGGCAGATTACAATGTGATAAATGAGTCGCTCGGTGTAATTGACTGGAAGGACGAACTGATTGGTGACGATGTGGATGTGATTACAAATAGGTTTTATGACATTGTTAATGGTATTGTTGAATGTAATGTTCCTTTACAGAGAATATTCACCTCCTCCTATCCACAATGGGTGAGCCATGATCTGAAATTGTTGATTGAACGTAAGAAGATTGCACATGCCAAGTATAAGACAACACTGGATCCTAACGATTATCTCATGTTTAGTAGCTTGAGACGTGATTGTAGAAATCTCTCGAAACAATGTCACAGAGACTATGTTCATGATGTTGAAAGGTCACTGGTTGACGGTCATAACCCTAAGATTTTCTGGAAGTATGTCTCGTCTCTAGGTCCGTCGTCGAGCGGCGGCGGGTCTTTACCTAACGAGATGAAGTATGGAGAGGAGACAGCTGGGACGGATGTTGATAAAGCCAATCTCTTGAGGAGTTTCTTTGGTAGTGTTTATGCTCATGCATTGCCCCCCGCTGATAAGGGTAGGGCTGTTTCTTCAGCTAAAGGTGAAATAAGTATTCCTGCTTTCGATATAGGTCTTTCAGACATATTTTTGCGGTTAAAGGCTCTTGATATCGGTAAGGGACCTGGACCAGACGGGCTGGCCCCTGTTTTTTTGAGGAATTGTGCCGACGCCCTCTCACGTCCGTTGCATATTATTTTTAACAGTTCACTTGCATCGGGTATTTTCCCTGGAGTGTGGAAGAAAAGTTATATTACTCCGATCTTCAAATCTGGTGAAAGAGATCTTGTAGAGAATTACAGACCGGTTTGCATACAGTCCATTGTGGCTAAGGTATTTGAGCTGCTTGTCCTGGAAAATATCAATTTCGCAGTGAGCCCTTGCATTATACCTGAACAACATGGGTTTGTCAGTGGCAGATCCACACTAACTAACCTGCTGCTTTATAGCGACTTTATATCGGAATCTCTTGCCAATGGTTCTCAAGTGGATTCAATATATACAGATTTTTCAAAGGCATTTGATACCGTTAATCATGAGGTACTTATTGGCAAACTTCGGCGTATGGGGATGAACGAGTTTCTTGTGGAATGGATTACTAGCTATTTGAAGGATAGAGTACTTGTTGTGCGTCTTGGTGAGGCTGTATCTGCTGAGATGCAGGTTGCCAGCGGCGTGCCACAGGGATCGCATCTGGGTCCGATTCTGTTCAATATTTTTGTTAATGACATCATTGACAGGATGCAGGGGGTTAAAGCTCTTTTATACGCTGATGACCTTAAGATTTTTTGTGTGATAAAGAGTACAGCTGATTGTATGAAGTTGCAGGATAACCTCGATATTTTGTATGCTTGGTGTAAGGATAATGGCTTGAGCCTGAATGTAAAGAAGTGTAATGTCATACGTTTTACTAGATGTAAGTCTCGAATCCATTATGATTATGTACTGGGAAGCGATAAACTCCAAGCAGTATCAGAGATCAGGGACCTAGGCATAATTTTTGATGAAAAACTTGCCTTTGTTAGTCACATTGGAAGGATAAAGGACAAAGCAAGTAAAATGTTGGGATACTTACTAAGAGTATCCAAGGATATGACTGATTTGAGAACTGTAAAAACTCTCTATGTTGCATATGTACGGAGCCAGCTTGAATATATATCTTTGGTCTGGTCTCCGCATTACATGGTCCACAGTAATGCGATCGAGAGTGTGCAGCATAAATTCTTGAGACACGTAAATTTTAGGTTGGGTCTGCCTGCTGATGCAGTTGATTATAGTTTTTTACAGTTGGAAATGAGACTGCTCAGTCTTTGTGACCGTAGAATCATGTTCGATGTTACAACACTGTATAAAATTATCAACAACTCTTTTAACTGCTCAGAACTACTTGCGCTGATTAATCTGCGTGTGCCAGGTAGGTATACACGTCAGCAGTCCCTGTTCGCGGTGTCGATTGCCACTACCAATTATCACTTTTATAGGACGATAAATAGATTGCATATTGTTGGTAATGAGTTTGACACCGAGTTCGACATCCTTAATGCATCCGAATTAGTTATTAAGAATAAACTTACTCAATTATTTACAGCTAGGTACTTTGAATTACTGTCTTGATAAGTGTACAATTTGAATCATGAATGCATGTCTCTGTCTTAATTGCGCTGTGTCTCACAGCTTGTATTATGACCTTTTATCAATAACAATATTATAATCAATTTTATATTTGTATATTTTTAATATTTTACATTTGTATATAATGTTGTATTGTCTTTTATCTTTTTTTTTCCTTTTGACTGTTGGATTTAATGTTTTATTTACTGACTGACTTACGTTTCTTCTGCTCAATTATACATACCATATTTATAGTTTTATCTGTCGTGTGTATTGGATCATATTTTGTTGTTTTGTCAATTTAATATATTGAATTTTTACATTGAGTGAATATTTTTATATTGGGATTCTCACACCTATGGTATTGGGTGTGTAACGTGTTTTCATATTTTGACCTTCTAATTAAAATGACATATTTCTATTGTTACGTTTTATCATTATTATAGTCAATTTTATATTTGTTTAATCTATATTGTGTTTCCTTATATGATTGATTTGTAAATTTTTACTTTTACTTTTTTTTCCTAGGTTGTGTAGAATTGTGTGATGATTTTATATATTTTTTTTTATTGACCTTATTGTATAAATTTTTTTAAAAGGCTTTTGGCCGTTTGTAATGTAATAAATAAATAAATAAATAAATAAATAAATAAAAAGATCTTCGGAATATTTGGCGCGTATTTTCATTGTTTACAAGTTGAACTCACTCACTATTTTAGGTTGAATAAATACACTAATATCGATAATATTAAGAATAATTGAAGTGCAATCGAACGAAAATTGGGCAGGTAAATGGTTTTATAGCATAGGTTACTGAAAGATTAAATAAATAAAGATACATTTTCTCAATACTTTATAATTATTTTCATAGCACAATATGTATACTCCTATAGCTAATGAGCAATCGATTTATTAGATCGAACCGTAATTCGACAAATATTATTTATAATATGGTTTTCGTACAGTGTGAGTCGAAACTTGGTTAATCTTAGAGTACTGCGGCCCCACTCGCAGCTGAGTAAGAAGTCTTGAAAAATCCTTATCTTGTCTATGAATGTATCTATATACCTAGTGGGTTTTATTCATCTTTTGTCAAAGGTTTATTTTGTTGAAAGAATGTGCTAAAATCTGCTAAAACCGTTATTTTTTGGCTAATCTTGGCGGGTATGAGACCGGGGGTGCTCAGTTTACTACATTCTTTTCAATAAACACGACTACTATATGACTTTTTCTGTCACCTCCGTGGTCGAGTGGGGCCGCGATAGTGGAATAGTGCCGAACATTTTTGTGGAATTTATTACTGTTAGTCTGCATTCGACGTGAGACGAGGGTACGATACAGTCATATCAATAGGTAGATAAATCTATCTGTCTATTTATCCTTTACAACGCATCCCTTGCGGGGTAGATAGAGAGGACAAAAATCTCTATATCTAAACACACTCTTGCACATATAGCTTACCATATATACCTACCTACACACATTAATATCTTTTTGAGGTGGTCGGTAGCCTGGTTGGTAACGCGTTCGACTGTTGAGGTTCGATTCCCGATGCTGACCTACTCCACTTCACGACACAAGCTTTTCAAGCTTACTGTGAAGTGTACAAAGGTGTAATTGGGTTTATATTGCGATAAACCCAAATTCATTAAAATATATATATAAGGCTTTCTACTCGGCTGCGAGTAGTATGCGCTCCCTGAAATAATTTCACGAGCCCCCACTGATTGCATCATCATGTTTTTTTTTTACAAGTTTCGGAAATTTTTACCCAGTGGAAAATACTATATTGACACTTTGATAAATCATCGTCTGAAAATACAAATTAAGATTGTACATAAGTCTTTCTATTATACCGCTTTTATACTGCCGATTTCTGAAAGATTTCTACATACTTACGAGTATTACAACAAAATGTTTTTCCTTATATTTCAGATGAATGTCGCAAATGAGGAAAACGGACAGGCGGTCGAAGGTTTCACAAAGAAAGAGAGACTGAGATTATACAAGAACATTGTGATAATCAGCTTCGCTTTCATGATCCATTTCACAGCCTTCCATGGAACGGCAAATCTTCAAAGTTCTGTCAACAGCAGCAGAGCACTCGGAACTCTCACCCTTGCTTCGATTTATGGATCCTTGATTTTCTCCAACATCATTCTTCCCGTCATGGTGATAGGGTAAGTAGATACCTACAATCAACATTATTTATGATGATCTTACCAGTTGAGTTTCACAGATCTGAAGAATGACTTTCTATACCTTTGTTGGTGCCAAATGCCAATACGACGTATACCCAACTGAAATAAACCCCCTTTTTCAATAAGTTTGTCCTAAACATTGAGAGTTGACCTCTTACATTATCAATATATTGTTATTGGTGAGTTATCAGATAAGGCGTACGAAACTAATAATTGAGGTATATTGCCAAAATTTATTACGAATTTTTCACATAAACTATCATTCCCTCTTAAGCCTCAGTATAGAGATAAGATTCGAATTGCATGTCACGTAAAATTAACAGGTCAACATTGTACCTACAATTAATAATGTCCGTTGTTAACCTCAACTGCTGCAACAAAGGACATTTTATCTAACCTGCATCTATAGTTCAACCTGTCCTCTGAACTAAAATAACGGTTTACCAGCTTATAAAGCATTAGAGTAGGTAAAACCCACTAGATTAAACTATCTGTGGGTATAACATAGAGGAACTGCAGTTCACACGTAATGCCGTATGTTCAACAGACTGGACGTGAATGCTTCCTGAGCTACCTACTAATAAGTACTGAATGTGTCATACGATTGTAGAAAGTACTTACCTCTTATTTACTCGCAGACAAATAGTGCACGATCCACAATTCGCCGGGAAAAATCGACCGTAAATTCAATTTTATATTAGGTAATCTTCTTTTACCACTCGTTTGAAAGCAAACAGGTGATATTATCGTTCAACCTTAAATCATCCTATTAAAATCGACTAATCCAAGAGGTATTTCCTTAAATACCTACAATTTTTTATTAACAAAGCTTTTCAGGACGTAATTACCTGTCTACGTAGATTCAAAAAGCACAGTGGGTAAATTAAATTTTAATTCAAAAGGCTTGTCCCTATCTGTGTAAACAAAACCTGTTTAATTTCAAAACACAATTAAATTACTTTTACGCGTTGTAGCCTATATTATATAACAATAAGGCGCTACACCAAAGCTAGGTATGAGAATCTACCCAATAAATATTAATGGAGTAGGTAAATTGTGGAATTAAAATATATTCAGTAGTATTTAATTAATTATAATTCGTTATTTACGGCACCGTTGTCAGCCGAATTTTACTTTATAAACTCTAGATAAATTTGTGAATAATGAAACCTTGAAATATACAATAAAATAATTACATTTATTTACGATTACTTTGCGCATGCGTATTACTAATATTCTATAAAATGTAACTAACTCTATAGGTACAATGTACATACAAGTACGCATATATTATGTTGTTTAACTAGTTCCGACTATATTACAATAATTTTAGTAGTATGTAGGTACGTAGACCTATAGTACAATATTGCGAACACGGGGAAAACCTTATCAAGGTCACAAGTATTTTATGAGTAATACTAACCTGTATATTGAACCTATTTTGCAATAAAAAACCCAATTAGTACATAGCTGCGTACGTACGGAGTACAAAACACCTACACTGTACCTAATCCAAATCAAGTAACAAATTAGCTCCTAGATTGTTTACTTCGGTTTACGGTAAGTTCGTCTAAAATCAATACGTCTAATTATCAATTCGTCAAATTATCAATTCGCCTAAAATAGACGAATTGATCGTTAGGCAAATAAATTGATTTTGGACGAATTGATTTTAGACGAATTGATTTTAGACGAATTGATTTTAGACTAATTGATTTTAGACGAATTGATTTTGGACCAGTTGATTTTGGACAAATTGATTTAAGACGAACTTACCGGACACCGGTTACTTCGCAGCCTAGTAACGTTACGTACTTTTTGGGAATGTGGAATCTGTCGACATTAGTGTATTGTGTTGTGATCCGTGTGTGGTTTTCTTGCCTAACATTCAACTATCATGCATTCATCATCTGAACTGAAATTATAATGATAACTTCGTCACAAGAGCCGAGAGCTAGACAAGATATAATCTAGCACGGGGGTCTGAATCTCAATTTAACACCAACATTAGGAAATCACAGAAAAAATTGTTTGCTTTTCGATCACAGTATCATAAGTCCACAAACCTTCTGAGCCAATGGCAAATGTCAAGATTAAAAGAGCAGCCCTAATGAATACAGGGTAGTCAAATAATTGATTGATTAAATGACCCAAAAAAAATATGACAGTATCGTGAATCCAAAAACCTTCTGAAGCAATGGTAAATGTCAAGATTATCTGAGCAGCCCTTATAAAAACAGGGTAGTCAACTTGTAGTTAAGCCTGCCGACTATTTGGTATTTCGTATATTATTGTTTTCGACCAAGCTATTTCCTTGCAACCAAGTTGATATATTATATTATTTTGTCATAAATTCAATTGAATTGCAAACACATTTTAGTTTATTCACTCTGTGGAATATGATAATATTAAAATAGCATAAAACTTTGAACAATCACAATAAAAGCTGCATGGAAAGCTGACAAAATATTTACCTGTTGATATTTTCTTCCACTCCGTTTGAGTTTTATTTCATTTGTCCATTGACCACAAAATTATATAATCATAGAGATCGTAAATTTGAAATGGAAAAACTATCACAATGATTGAAATACTGTATGATTATTTTTGTAGGATACACATCACTGTTTAGTGTTCCCGACAAAGTAGTATACATAGTGCTAAAATGATTACCTTAACATGAAAATTTTATTAGGTAAAGAGTTATCAAACTAGTGTGATAATGTAATTTGCTTTCTCTGTACAAATGTGGGTAAGATAGATTCATAAGATAATTTACCCACAAGACTCATCTTCTCGTGTTTCCTGCATATCATTATTTTCTGATGAGAATTTCCCGAGACATCGTTCGTTAATATTATTACAAGTTAATTTATGGATAGACTCTCATATACCTACTAAGGGAATTATTTAACGATTAAGTAATATTAAATAGGTATAGAGATTATTAAATTTACAACACTCATTATATGGAGCCTTACAACTATTTCTTTCCAGGTCTCTATCGGGAAGGACAGATGACAGGCGTTTCGATGCTAATAAATTCGGTTTGATACAAAAATTGGCGCAATTAATAAATTCATTATTTATTGTATCAATATTGCTTTTAACTCGTATGTTAAATTGTAACAGGGCATTGAATTCATACAATAATAAAACCTCAAAATATTCAAAAAAAACTAACATGAATAGATACCTCTATACTATTGTCGATATAATATTCCTATGTATGTAGATTTGTTAGTTAATAATATGTCAGAATAATTAAAGTTATTACATTTGAGATAATATTATCATATTGGCAACTCACTCATATTATTTATTTATTAAATTGTATAAATAATATTTCCTATATTGATTCATTTTGTATGGGGAATGTGAAACAACTAAAGCATATACCCTTGAATTATTTTGCAACAATAAAATGATCTAGTTATAGTGAAGTAGTAAATACATACGTACTAGGAGTATGACCGGATTACCCGTTGAGTCGACAAAAAATAATATTACAATTACAGTTACTTATTGTCTAGTCTAGACTACTGCCATTTTAGCATAGCAATATATGGGTTCTTGCAAGGAAACTCTTGTTCTGGATCTAATCTTTCGTTTCATGTTTTATCCCAAAGGCTCGCAGCCGAGCAACTGCCATTCCATGGCCCGCTTGGTACACTTCAATTTGTCTAGATACAGTTTTCGTGAGGGCTGCTGTTTCCAGACCTGTTTTGGGGGGTACAAGAGGCGAAAAAAAATATTTTTAGACGTATTGGAATTTCGTTACTTTAAAACACTTAGGTGTTTTAGTTTTGCAAATGCGGCCCAGCCCAGCTCAACTATTCTTCTTGGTATTTTGACCGTTTAGTTTTATTTCCCTATCCTTACCCTACATAATTTATTCTCTCTGGTTGACTGCAAGATATTGCATTTTTAATGAGTCCGCTTTTCGTCACATTGCCACAGTCTTGTTTTTGTGATTCTGCATATTTTTCTTCGATCAATAAAGATTTATTTATTAATTTATTAATAATTTATGTCTATGGCCAGAGAAAGCGTATTTAGAACTATAAATCCAGAATAATTAGAACAGTATTTGATAGAGAAATTGTCCAAGTGATATTGAAAAAAATAAATATGGTGGGTAGGTACCTGTAAATTTATCTGGCCAACCATAGTATCAAATGTTGGGCGTCAGTCTTCGAGATAAAATTAGAAATGAGGAGATCAGACGTCGAACAAAAGTTGCCGACATCGCAGAAAGAACAGCAAAGCAAAAATGGCAGTGGGCGGGACACGTGGCGAGACAGGACAGTGTCAGATGGACACCTAAAATCCTGAAGTGGAGGCCCTGGGAGAACAAAAGAGGCGTAGGAAGACCACAGAAAAGGTGGACAGATGACATTGTCCAGCTTACGGGTCGTAGATGGCAGCAGATAGCCCAAGATAGAAGACAGTGGAAGAGTTTAGAAGAGGCCTATGTCCAGCAGTGGAACGCAAGTGGCTAGCAGTAAGTAAGTAACTATAATATCTGATTCGATAAAATCAAAGGACTCTCAGGTCTTGTTTATAAGTTTTACATCAGAACTCACGTCAAATTTACGAGTACCTACTGATAACTCCATTACAAATTATTTATGTTGCTTTTAACATTTCACCAAATATACGACATACAAACTCTACCGAAATTATATTTCGCTAAAATTAATGCTTATGCCTATGTACTTTGAGTGATTTAAGTACGTGTACCTACATAGTTAAAATTTGCATAGCAATAGTAAAGATATCGATCTAATTGTTCATGAATATAATACGAGTATTACTAGTATGTCTGGTAAAAGTTGTCCAGTTACTTTGTACTGTGGGCACATTAGTTACCTAGCAGGTAAGTACCTACACCGTTTTATCGATAGGTAGGTACCTACTTGGAATCTCTTACCATTACTGTCTTGAGGTCAATATCATTGCATTTATGTTGTGCCATTGTCAAGATTATACATATACGAGTATAACTATATACATATTTAGTAGTGACAAATAAATTTTCAAACATTTTTTTATTTGCATGATTTTTTTTTGAAATACTTACATAATTTAGATATACAGGGACGACTACCTGCTTTATTCGCACCTTATGGCTCTATACAGTTCAAATCTGAAAAAATTTCCTTCCCACTGAAAACTTTGCAGTAGTCTACAAGCCTGTACCATAAAGTGTACGAAAATATCGTCGGCACGAAATTCGAACTTGGCACTGCTACTTGAGCGTCCAAGCAACAAACTGCGCTATGAATCTAAATATACGAGTATAAAGCAAAGGCTTTTGTAAGTGTTCGCATAACTCCCGCATTTTACGATGGATTGCTGCGAAAATTTAGAGTTACATTTGCGATAATATAGGTTGTGTCTATACGTCGCCGGTTTTTGAAAAAAAAAAAAGCTTTTCCTAGGAGATGCCATGATGACGGGGGGTTCAAGGGCTGTGTGGGGTCGAGTATGAAAGGGCCTAGGAAAAGAATTTCAGATCTTAAGTCACATTTTGTCCAGCTCAAGCCTATAAAGAATGCCGGGTTGCTTTGTTAAATTTTCCGTTGCGAAGCATGGATAACTCAGCTAGTATAATATAATTGTAAAACCTTTTAATCTTTCGAAAAATATATTATTATTCTTGTTCACTCAAAGAAATGCATTAATAGATTAATATTATATTATACTTCTCTCTCGTTGAATTCAATTGTTATAAATCTGTTCTCTTAATAATGTTTCTTCCTGAAACCATCACTTCTGAAATAAATTGTTGTTGAAAATACTAAAGTTAATAAGTATACAATGGAGTTGTACCAAATAAACTCAATATCAATTAATAATTCCAAATATTTTCATTTGTTAATATTGTTAATAACATCTAATAAATAAACTTACCCTGTTTGTACAATATAATATGCCTGTTTCGTATCAACACTACACGCGTAATTTAGGCTCTTTGTGTCGGCGGTTGTTCAGTTAGTTTATTAGGTACGTCAAGTACTTTAATAATAATAAGTACTCGGTATGTTTGTAATTTGTATCACGTGTTCGCACAATATAATCCTTGATGGCGTCATGAACTCGTTGAAGCACTTAAGGAGCTTTTAAGTAACCCTTTTAACTTACTATCTATAATTTAACTTTGTTATAGAAATATAACATACAGTAACTTTCTGGGAAGAATTTGTTTTGGGGCTCTGAAGAAAACTGATATCCATATTGCATTGGCACATAAACGCAAATCTTTTTTCGTATCTGCTCTCCAAAGGCCAACAAAAGACCCAACAAAGTACATCAGGCTCTACGATCTTGTGCGGGCATCAGCTCAGCCTCCTCCCAGGTGATCCCATACTCTCCATCAACTCCATATATAGTATCTGGTAACATAGCCACTTCAAGTGATGGCCTTTGATAATTTAGGTCACAAGCAGTAGGTGCGTAATTTCACGAACGGTGGTGTTCGGTACAAAGTCAAACCAAAGCATGCTCATTACTCAGCAATAATGAAAGTCACTCAATAATAATTACTGACTTCATAAAATCCAAATATACCTAAATATCGAACTCTGTTAAGCGTCTGTTTTAAAAGTGAGATATCTGAGATAAAAGAGTAAAATATCGAATATTGAATTGTTGTGTTGCTTTTTTTACGTAAAAGCGTTGGTGCTGAAAATTTTACCTAGTGGTGTACCAGTTAATATGTTAACATTCAAAGATAATTGCCAGATCACAACAATTTTCAAAGGGTTCTCCATTAGCGAAATTTATAAAAAAAAAACTCTCACACAAAAGCGTACGGAACAGAACCACTCATCCCATCTTAGTCGGCGTCTTCTATAATAATTTCGTTACGAAAATAGTAATCTTTGATAATAATACTTACCTTTGTATTTTAATTTTATTACGTAAGGTTTTGTATTATAATCAAATAATATACCTCAAGAAAGATAATATCGTAAGCCTTTCTAAAAGGGAATCAAGTAATTCGAAATGTGGATTAGATACAGGCTTTGTATTGCGTTCCATTGTGAAGATTTTACAAATTCAGAATACAGGATAAATTTTCCAAATTGCGTTTGTTACGTAAAGAAACCTACTCAATCCTACATATTATGATATGATAAAGGAGATTAAATTTAAACATGATAGCGGAAAATATTTTTCTCTTCCATGAAGGTATGATAAATCTAATTAGGTAAGTACAAACTTTATGGAATGCAGTACTTATTTTACATGAGTTGAATATTTTATTTATTAAGACACACAAACAAAAGTAACTTACATGTATGGGAAAATTAAATATTATACAGAACAATACGGAAAATAGGAAAATACTACAGAAAATAATGTTGTAGGTATATTTAACTAAAAAAACGAGCACGATAGTGTAGCACATACCTACGAGTAACATGCAGGCACCTACTGCGTACTCCTTGGAATAAAGATACCTCCTGATTTTATGCAACCACTATGTCTTCAGTATAAATACAAGGAATTCGTAAAGTGCGAATGCGGCCTACTTTCAAACACACTCCAATGGCGTACATCGAGCAAAAAGGTATCTTAATTTTCACAGAGATTTTTTATCTCCAATTTCATTCACGGTTTTATCATTGTCTTGTCTGACTTTCAAAATGACTAACAATATTATTTTCTTTATTAAAATTTACAATGCAATATTATTTTATTTATATTATGTAATTATGTCCTCTTCGGATGAAGACTCTTTCCATTCCTTGATAGATTCCCCATCCTCTTCCCTACATCTCCTTGATGCTTCTTTTTATTCCAACTACACTTCTGATGAGTCTGATGATAGCAATACTTCAGGAAACTGCCCATCACTACATGAAAATCTTCAGTCCGTCTTCTTAACCAAATCTAAGGATTTCCATGTCTGTCACATAAATGCCCAGAGCATTGCTGGCCACTATGATGACCTTCTCACTACCTTCTCGGATGTCAATCTACATGCATTGCTGGTGAGCGAATCCTGGTTGAAACCATCACTACCATCTTCACAATTCGCTCTACCAGGATATCAGCTCATTCGCAATGACAGAACTGGCAGGGGAGCCGGTGGCGTATGTATATACCTGCGCAACGATATCTCTTTTAATGTCATTGAACAATCACCATCAAATTGCGCAGGCGAACCCGAGTACATCTTCCTAAAAATCCGTATTCACGAAACATCCATGTTACTCGGGGTTATGTACTGCCCACCTGGCATAAACTATTTCAATAAAATGGAAAATATTCTGGAGAACATCATCCCAGTATTCAACGATGTCGTCATTATGGGGGACTTTAATACGTCTCTCCTAATTGATGACTCTCGTAGTGGTCACCTAAAAACTCTGACATATGCCGCTAATCTAAACTTTCTGCCTCTGCAGCCCACCCATCACACCGGTACATCTTCTTCACTGATTGATCTCATATTGACATCCGATACCAATAAAATAAGATCCCACGGGCAGTTTCCAGCCCCCGCTTTCTCTAAACATGACCTAATTTTCACCAACTACATGATTAAAATTCCTAAACCCAAACCTACAACTATGTCCTTGCGCAGTTATCGCAAAATTAACACTGAGGCTCTACTCACCGATTCAAATAGCGCAAATTGGGATAGTGTATACCTAGCCTCCTCTGTAAATGATAAAGTGGAAATATTTAACAACATTATTCAAAATCTTTGTGACAAACATGCCCCACTAAAACAAGTACGAATAAAACACCCTCCCGCTCCATGGCTCACTACTGAGATTAAAAATTTGATGAAAAAGAGAGACAGAGCTAGGCAAAAGTATACAAAGTCCCCTTCTCCCACTTATTGGGAGTCTTATCGCTCCCTCCGTAATCGATGCAACCAACTGTGTAGAAATTCCAAGCGTGCCCACTTTAATCAGCTTCTTACAAATCGCTCTTCTGCTGATATCTGGAGGGGCCTGAATGCCTTGGGAATGGGTCGCCAGCCCGTTCCTGATGCATCAAAGTATATTGATCTCCAATCTCTCAACAAACATTTTGCTGCTCAACCGTGTGATATAGACTCAACTACTAAAAATAAAACATTATCTAAAATTCGCTCTTTGGCGCCTGTCAGTGCGCCTGTATTTAAGTTTTCACACGCATCTAATGAAACGATTCGTAAGTGTATCGACTCTATTAAATCCAAATCGGTTGGAGCAGACGATATCAGTATATCGTTCGTTTTGCTTATTATTGAACACATTGTACCGGTGCTGGCTCATATTATCAACTTCTCTCTTGACACAGGCTCTTTTCCGACTTCTTGGAAGAAAGCATATGTCATCCCACTCCCCAAAAAGGCCGTACCCTCGTCTGAAAAGGATTTTCGCCCTATTTCAATTCTTCCCATTTTTTCTAAGGTCATTGAAAAAATAATACATTTTCAACTAACAAACTACCTAACAGCCCACAACTTGCTATCACAGTATCAGTCCGGATTTCGTGCTGGGCACAGCACAACTACCGCACTCGTAAAAGTCACGGACGACATTAGAGGTGCTATGGAGGACAAGAAACTTACACTTCTCACACTTCTGGATTTCAGCAGCGCCTTCAACTCTGTCGACTTTGATATTCTTCTCGCAAGACTACAACATCTTAACCTCTCCCACAATGCTCTTTCTTGGTTCAGATCCTATCTGACTGACAGACAGCAGTGTATTAAAAGTCAAAATAATCAATTCTCTAACTGGCTGTCGCTGAGCGCAGGAGTTCCCCAAGGCGGAATACTTTCGCCACTTCTCTTCTCAATTTTCATTAATACGGTAGTTGAAAACCTGTCTGTTAAGTTTCATCTGTATGCTGACGATCTCCAAATATATTCTCATTTCGAGCCGAATCAAATCGTGTCTGCTGTTGATCATATGAGTAATGAACTGAGTCTCGTCTCGCATTGGTCGCAGCAGAATGGATTGTTACTCAATCCGTCCAAGTCGCAAGCCATTCTCATAGGGAGTTCACGTCTTCTTGCTAAGCTTAATATGTCTTCGATACCCCCTCTCCTTCTTGATAACGTTGTTATCAAGTTGTCTGAAAAAGTGAAAAATCTCGGAATCATATTTGACCAGTTTCTTTCCTGGCGACCTCAAATATCCGAAACCAGCCGCAAACTTTTTTTCTCTCTGCATTCTCTGAGAAGACATCAGAACTTCCTTCCAAAACCTACTAAAATACTCTTATCTCAAACTTTGCTGCTGCCTCTTCTTGACTATGCAGACGTTGCCTATCTTGATATTACTTGCGATCAAACCATGAAATTGGAAAGATTACAGAATGTCTGCATTAGATTCATCTATGGCTTGCGTAAATTTGACCATATTTCTGAATATAGAAGTGAACTTTTGTGGCTGACTATGAAACAGCGTCGCAACCTTCATATTCTTTCCCTTCTTTACAATGTACTTAACAATCTCGCCTCACCTCAATATCTCAAATCTAACTTCACACCCTTGGCATCTCATGGCCTACCTCTACGTTCGAGTGGACGACGCACGCTGGCTATACCCTCGCACCATTCGTCTTTTTTCACCTCCTCTTTTACTACACATGCAGCCAGATTATGGAATGATCTTCCTCTTCACATCAGACTCGCTCCTACAATTCACTCTTTTAAAAATAAACTGAAGCATCTTTATCTCTCCCAAAACAATTCTCCCACCAATCTTACCCAATAAACCCTTTTCCTAATATCCTTTCCCTTCCTATATCCCTATTATTTAACTATATTTATGTATGTATGGTATATTTTATTTTATTTATGTGTATTTTTTTTTATGCATGCTATTGTTATTCTTATTTTGTTTTTTATTTTTTTTCTTTCATGTTTCATTGTTTCTTTTTACTGTACGCTTTGTACACACATACTTTCTTATTTTGTAATATCAAAATTGGTTGGTTGGCAGATATTGCCACTGGCAATAAACCCGCCATTTGTAATGTATTATTATTGCAATAAAGATTTTTATTATTATTATTATTAATGCTGTGAAATTTCGCACAATTATCGCGCAAAACACAACACCATTGTTCCTTTTCATTCAGTAACTTTGTTAAATATTTCGTAATAACTTTAATAGCACCAACAAGAAAAATAATATTAAATTATTTTCTGAGGCTTTGTTGCGTCTGTCTTGAATTTCCACTTTTCCCCTACTTTTCCCTTGCAATGTTTTATAATTCTATTTGCATAATGTTTGGAAATAAGACATTAGATACAATCAAGTTCCAATTCAAAATTTATATCGTTTTTTTTCATTTTTCATCTAGAAACCCTTTGACAAATCTCAGAAAACATTAAGCATTGTTTTTATATAAAGTAAGTACATTATGTGGATTATTTATTGGATTAAACTTGCGTTTTTTATTATATAGGTGTCTGCTCTTCATTATCGAGCGGCTAGAAAAAATTTCAACACTCACTAGGTTTTTTTATATAATATACTTATAACTAATTTACTATTAATAATAAGAAACACGTAGAAAAAATTGTTTAAATCGATGGCACTTTTCAAGTACTTAATTTAAATTTTAAAAGCTTGAGTGCTTTCGTTAGGTCAACTTCACGAGTCAACATTATTTTAAAAGTTTATCAATAGAATTGCACTTTCACAATCTACCGTAAAAAGCTTAACACTTTAGGTACCTAACTAATGAATCTCGCAATAATTTCTTGAAACTTTTGCTATAAATTAACCTGTGCTTTGCTTAAAATAATGTTTTATTACTTTCTGAAGAATTACTGTTATTGTAGGTATGAAATTGTGTTTTCTAGAAATGTTACTACCGAAATGTAATAACAATTTTCATATTCACTGTTTGCATAATGCAATAATGATAGAAGCTACCAACATACCAAAAACATTAGAAGTTATAAACCTTTTTCGTTTGCATTCTCCGTCATAGATGCTTATGGAAAAGTACCTACTTTTCATCTTCCTCTACTTCATCAGCCTTGTTCTCTCCACTGCTGTATATAGGCCTTTTCCAAGAGTTTCCACTCCTTCCTGTCGCTCGCCTTTCGCACCCACTGTATACCTGCTTCCGAGGTCACGTCGTCCGCCCCTACTTTTACGTACGTACCTACTTATGCTGTACTTAGGTAAATTGTTTTCTTTTTTACTCAAACACCTGCTTATTTGATTAGAAGTAAATTAATAAAATTCATGTACCTACTCGTATCTACTACAAAAAGAAAGCATTATTTTTCTTATTCTTCTTTCCAGCCTCTCAGATCCATTATTGGATATAAGCCTCCCCCTTATATCTCCGAACTGGGCACAACTGCTTCCATGCCCAAGAAACCAAATTCGGTCGCGAAATTTGCAAATCGGTCACAAGTGGTCACATGTGGTTGCCGTGTCGACACTGTGTGCACACAAAAACCCGGTCACAAAACACACACATTGTGTACGCTTTGCGACCAAATCTGGTCGCAAAGCGTACACACTGTGTGGTGAATGTGTCCGAACAGAACTCGGTCACAAAGCGCACACATTGTGTACGATTTGCGACCAGATTTGGTCGCAGAGTGTACACACTGTGTGGTGAATGTGTCCGAACAGAACTCGGTCACAAAGCGCACACATTGTGTACGCTTTGCGACCAGATTTGGTCACAGAGTGTACACACTGTGTGGTGAATGTGTCCGAACAAATTTGGTTCAAATTGTTCGAAATATATTAGTCCACGCTATAAGTAGTTCTCAATCTGTTTCTTGTTCACTCGTGTTTGTAGTGTTGAAGCGAATAGAATCCATGGCTTTTTCATATGTTGGAATATCTATAACTTTTATTCGGCATTTTATGCGCTTCCAACCACTTTCAGGCACACTGTCCTCGTTTCTCCTGGCATCTTCCAATATAGTTTTCCGTATAAATTTTGGCCAATACAAAAGACCCTCCTTCACCCAACCACTACGAACAGCAGAAATCACAACTGCCGAATTTTCCTTTGTTGCGACGAGCGTATACGGCATTTTATACAAAGACTGAAGACGTTCTGACATGAGGAGCGGAAACTGTTTGAGAATAGTAGATCAAGAACTATGGCGGCTAGCTAATGAAAAGCATTGTGACATTTGTGACCGCTTTTGGTTACATTCGGTCACAAAGCGGTGACAACTGGTTACAAGTGGTCATAAGTGGTCACATTTGCAACTACTCCATATTCTACGAAATTTTGATAACTATGTTCATTAAAATGCATGTTTAATCGTTTTACAGGATGAAATTTGTTTGGACTATAGCGTAATAGGTCAAAATTAAGGTTTCTGCGAAACAATGGACTTATTGGAAGTTGTATAGAATTTAATATAAATAAATATGACTATCACATTAATTTATTATTTGTTGTTAAAATTAATAATTAAAAAGGCGCGTTATAAATAAGCCACCTACTTCACTAAATTACACGATAAATTTTGTTTCGCAATGAAATTCGGATATTATTTAGTTATACCCGTCCGTTTTTATTTTCATTAATATTATATCATGGCTGAAAAGTATTTTGGTGTTAAGAATTTTGTTGCACATCCATGTTAAAATTATAAATATATATATTTATTTTTGCGGGAAATCGCAAATACGTACGCGCCAGCACCGGCGGGCCATTCAAGTGGTCACATTTTGGTTACAAATGCGACCGAATGCGACCGGATTTGGTCGCATTTGTAACCAAAATGTGACCGAATGCGACCAGATTTAGTCAAAAATGTTCCCCACTTTTGGTTGCGGTTTCGGAACTGTGTGCGAACAGCGACCGAATTTCCGATTAGTGTGCACATAGTAGTGTGCGAACGTGTGCGAACGGCGACCAAATTGCGACCGAAATGGTTTCTTGGGTGGGCCTCCGGCGACTTTCGGTATATCATCAAATTACCTAGCCCGAAGGAGACAAAGAACATGATATACCTAGCCAAACCACATGAAAATGGTGTATCGATATTTTAAAATCCTAATTATAATTTATTTAATTATTTATTAGCTGTAAAAAGGTATCTATATAATCGAAATTACTTACATATTGAAGGTTATCTAGTTGATGATACTGAGTGGGTGTAAGCTGATTTACAAAATAGCATGTCAAGTGTTCCAAAATGTTTATATCAAATAGTATTAAATTTTCTAGTGGTTTTCGATTGGGTGCATAATGTTGGATATCAAAATTATACCTTCTACTGACATCAAAGGTTCTTTTCCCCATCTATGAGAAATATTGCACACTACTTGCGAGTTCAGTTGGTAATGTATTGCTTACGAATGTAGGTTACTAAAATATTAATATCTATTTATCACTTCAGATGTCAGTTGGGTAAAGCAGGCATCCACATAGTTTATGGTAATGTTCTGTGGAATTATTCATTTATCCTTACATAACATAGGAAGGTACCTAAGCCAACAGAAAAATAAACAATTTGTATTTACGTATTTCACGAAAATAGAGCAAACCAAGCATACTAGGTATATAGTACCTACGTCCTACATTCCTTCAGAAAATTTGAAAACGGCGTATTTTCAGCTCAAGTTTGTACTAGCGTTTAAAACCCTGCTAAATTAGCAACAATATTGTGTAATAGCAAGCGTTTCAATTGTTTTTAAACTGCGATTTCGTCAATGATTCCGTCCCTTAATTTGGGTAAGATAATTAACCTACTACATACTATTTTGCAGCGTTCTAAAGGCATAATCAAATGCATTGTTATTTGTGTGATTTAAAAAATGCTCCATCGATTTGTTAAAATATAAATATACTCATATATGCAGATACTTAATCATTCAATTTTATTCATATTTAAAAAGGTAACAACAATGCATACGGACAGAAATCTTTATTAAAATGGTTCGTTTAATATAATGTATGGATAGAATCAGTTATACTTACCTCTTTCATACTTTGATGACGCGGAAACGTAATATTATCTACAAGCAAAAGGCAATCCCCATTACCTAATGCATCTTTTGTAATGGATTTTAATTACTCTATATTAAAATATTAATCACATATGATGGAAAAAATGATAATAAAGGAGTATATATACTCCTGCAGAAGCACCTATAAGTTAATAATAATTAGTAGAAGCTTTAGCATCATTCAGTAACATAATTTTCGTACCGAGCGAGACATTATGACTGACAACAATAATGTACTTAGCACAGTGTAAAATTATTATGATGTTTAAATAATGCAGGAACCTGTGGAAATTAATGAAAATGTAATTCTAATAAAGTGTCCATTAAATATCCTTTGTTGTACCAAACTATAACATCAGAATGTGGGGTGAAGTGAGAATATACAAAACGATTCGCGTCATGTTATTGCTATACATAATATGTGAAAGAACTTATCCTGACATGATATTAAATAACATCTGTTCTAGAAATAATAATTATTTTACAGTTATGCTATCGAAAACGCTTTAATAGAAAATTATAACATAAATAGTTTTCTTTCTCATAATCCTTTATATTTGATGGATACATGTTACAGTTCAGGTGTCCGTTCGCTCAACTTTTAATTCACATTCATGTACTCGTAATTATATGCAATATGCATACACAACTACATATATTTAGTCAATTCTAAAGGATTCCATAAAAAGTGCCTTTAATCCTGTTTTTGAGTTTTGTATTATTCTTCTATTGCTGTTGAGTTTCATATAATTACTACATTGCTTCTAGTGGAATGTAAATTGAAAAATGGTGTATTTCCTTTCCACTCCGTCATTTTGACTGGGTATTTAATATTATGGAGAACTTGTACCTTGTACTCGGGTAGGTACCTGTCAGAAGCCGAGGCGTGTTCAGGTGTTCACTGCCATGATAGTTAAAGCTGAGTGCACACCGTACCATCTACTTATAAAGTATGTGCTGTACACACCAAACTATTACAGAATGAAATAAGGTCAAGCGTCTGCCACTTGCTTTAAGCACTTTGCAGAATTCACCCGTGATAACAACATTATTACATACATACATAATATTACTACGGTATACTTCTAATAGTCCTAATTGCTGATAACATAGGGATATTTAGTATAGAGCTACTTGTGAGAACACCTAGATATAAAATATAAGACCTATGTATGAATTGCAGAGTAACAATGCATTCCCGAAGTACTCCTACATTGAGTGTATACCAGTAAAATTTCACTATCCACACATACTCCGACGATGTTCAAAGGATGATAAATTAAATTTGCTCTACCCTATTTGTGATAAACTTAAATAATTTTCTACGTATCACTGGTGCTTTGTATGAAGGAATAAAATTTCAGAGATAGATTTTAATGCAATATAATGTCATATTCGAACACAAATTTCTCGACGCTTTCGAACACCTACACTTTATGGCTACTAAATCGAACAGAGAAGGTTTAAAGAACGGTATTCTTACTTGCGCACTGCGATACTTGGAGTATGAAGAATCTTGTCCCGATTAATAGTGAATGTTGAACGAAACATATGTGATTGTATGAAAACTTATAAGATATAAAAAAATCACTGCAATGTCATCAACGTCGTCATTTCTCTGTACCTACATATAGGTACTATGATGTTATGGAAACTTATGTAATATTAAAACCCCTGAACAGCTTACTGAATTTTTCAAATTACTCAGATGCTAAATATGTTAGACGGTAATTAAACACTGATTACGATAAATTAGATCTGACAGTTTATTGTAAGATTGCATTTTCAGTCAGTGGCGTAACTAGGCGGGGGCGGGGGGGGGGCAGTCCGCCCCGGGCGGCACATTTCAGAGGGCGGTAAAATGGAACAACATATAAAAAAACATCTTGATAAAACACACAAATTTTTAAAAAACCTCTGGATTTTCTATAATTACTATGAAATACTTACTGTTAAATTACAATCATTTTCGTTAAAATTTTGCCTGCGGCGCTAATAAAACCTATTCGCGTGTCGGGTACGTATTCTTTATAGGTGCCTAAGTATTTTTTTTTCTTTCACGATAAGTAAGCTAGTTTTTCGATAACTTATGACTAAAATTTCGTTACTTTTTACATGGTCACTTCCCCTATACAATACCTGAAACCATACGTGTTACCTATTATAGAAAGGTAACCAGGTTCAAAATTTCACCCATTTGTCTGAGTCCGAATCCGCCCCGAGCGGCACTAATGCTAGTTACGCCACTGTTTTCAGTTGGCCAATCACTGTCACCAACATCCTCATATTTTCTCTGTACCTATACCTACTACGAAAATCTTCAATCAGCTGAGGGAGCACTCTTTGAAACGATCTAGGTGCGCTTACTAATATTACCATGACGTAGTTTCTGTGGCTTGTAATGAGCATTTTTTATAAATAAATGCGTAAAGCAAGACTATTTTTTGAAACCATTTAGTTGTTAAAAATAAACTTACACAACATCTACAAGTACAATAATTTGTAATTTAAACAAAGTTTGAAGCGGTGTTTGATTTTCTAGTGGTTTGAAAGTTTCAGAGCGTAGGATGATACTATGTTTATTAAATTTAGTTATAAGAAATGTAAATAAGTGGTACTAACCAAACTCGTGTTTCGAACTTTTAAAGATGTTATTGTCTAGAAGTCTAGACCATAATATTACAAACCCCAGACCATATAAGTGCCCTCTGCCGGATGATGTATCTATTTTAATTGGAGACGGGATATCTTGTTTACACATTACACTCATCAACTTGTTTAAAATTTTAATTTAAATAAAAAGAGCAAGTAAGTGAACAAAGTTTTGCGTTTTTCTTCTTCTTTATCTTTTCTTAGATCTTGAGATCTGTTTATTCGAGAAAGCCCTCATTCTTGGGAGGCTGAAGTCCAGCTGTCCCTCCATCGCTTCGGCGGTCTTCCGGGGAGCCGGTGCACAGCTGGGATTTCGTTGGCCACGACATATGGGATTCTGGAGTCATCCATCCTATTTACGTGGTCTTTCCAGAATCTTCTCCTATTCCTGCCCCATCGTACGATGTCCTCGGTTTTACAGGTCCGCCTTATATCTTCATTGCATACTCGTTCCCTGAGGGTCCTCCCTGTGATTGCCCTTTTAGTTGCGTTTTTATTTTTACTAAATCTGTGTAATATTGTCTTTCGTAAAATAAAATAATTCTTCCCGTAGTATCAGTTTGTAGGTTATAATCATGTTATAATTAACCTGTTATAATTAGGTACGCAACGATATCTCTATACTGAAATTGCTTTGTATTTTAGTACCAAGATCTCTCTTCATGTACACAACATATTCTCTTAAATTACATACTAATTGATTTAAGTACTCAAGTACAGAGGAATATTCTAAATGCAGTATAGGTTAATATAGTACTATTATAAAGTAATCTGATATCGTAAAGGAGATGTCTTCGTACAACATTTTGTGCAGTATACGTTAAGAGATGCAATATCTTACTTAAGTAATAGATACATATAGGTATTCTGTACATATGAAGATGGTTCTCAGTTCCAACACATAATCAGATAATAATAACATCTACATTTCCCAGTATCTTTGTGATAAACAATATTAAACATATCTCTTTGCAGTATTTTGTAGTATGCGAAATATTGAAACACAGTAGGTAGGCAGCACTATTAGTACCTATAGGTATAATAGCAAAATTAAGATTAAAAAAAAACATAAAGTTCCGTGTGGTTTTCCTAACGTAACAGGTACCCTAAGTCTGGACAATGTACCTAAAATTATGAAGTAATTTCTAAAGTCGATAGGTACCTAGTAACTATTTATCTTTAACATCGAGACTTAAACACTCTGAAATTAGACGGAATAATTATGGAGTCGGCTAAGTCCTTTATAAAAAATGTTGTCTTCATTTTCTGTGAAGCATTTTATAGTATGCACTTTTACAAAAATTTCAAATTTTCTCGACTTGTCAACTTAAAAATCCTAAAATATTTTGACGTGTGACACAGAAGTGAAAATTTACATAGACGTCAGTGGCACGTAGGAATATTATTATTCAATTTCAAGCATTCGCGTTCGAACCAGCCATTGAGAATTAACATCACACGGAGAGAACATGCCAGCTGATATCATTTAATACTCGAGAGAAATTTTCCACAACTACTGCAACTGCATGGTGCAAAATATTGAATAAATAATATTTCCAAATCATGAAAAATATGGGAATCCTGTAGCCTTTTTACGTGCTACATTTCAAAACATTGGCGTCGAAAGATGAAAAATTTATGATATTCCGTAGGTATATTGATAGAAGGAAACCGTTAACATATTATTTTCAATATATCCGTTACCTAACGAGAGAAAGGCGATTTGTAATAAACGTCTTCCGTTATTCATTCAGCACTCGTTCATTCTTTGAATACAATATCCGAGCGCCTTATCCGTTAACAATGCATCATCCCATTGTACCTACAGTAAAACGTTATAGTTGGATTCGTTATTGGGTCTTTGTGTTGTGTTCCGAGCTCAATACAACATTACAAATCTTTCGCAATGAAAATGCTAAACAAGTTATATCGAATCGCTATACTAATGGAGAATATGTACAAGTATGTGGCTGAAATTGAACATAAATGTAGGAATCCGTGTATCACCTTCAAAGTAATAACAAATTGAGAAAGTTTGTTTTTTTCTTCGTAGGTAATTCAATTAATAGTTTATTATTTGGTATATGAGATAAATTTGATCCAAGTATTTGTTATTTTTAAATTTCCTGGAAAACTACGGTAATGAAGATAACTGTGAATTTTGAATTATATTTACCCTTAAATCGCATCGTTTTTTCTTGTGGTTTAATTTCTCGTTACTTTGGAGCTTCATTGTATTCGTGCCTAATAGTTGTGATACATAGAACCTAAATAAAATAATTCTGGTACCTACCTACTAATGCTTAGATTTTCTGAGGATGTAAGGCAAGCAGTGAATGCAGGATGCACAGGATGGGGATCTGTAGAAAATCAAAGGGGAGGCCTATTTTCAGCACTGGACTTAAAGCGGCTGAGAAAGAAACAGGAAAAATGCGTAGGTAAATAAAGAGAAAAAAAACACTTAACTACCCTCCAAAAAACGGAGAAACAAATGTATAGTTTTAATGTGTAGGTAAATTCGAACATTGGTTAAACAAATTGAAGAATGTTCGAGCGATTCAAACTAGTTTTATAATAAAAGGAAACACACTTCACTTCCCACTCTCCAGCCAGTTATTCCCTGAGGATGCAACAAATGTAACGTAACTATGTATTAGATCCGTTTTAATACAAGTACAGAATGTAGGAGCATTTATGTATTATTCCTCTTTTGGTCTAAAAATGTTTTGTATTTGAGTCACGTCTTCTTCAGTTATAGCAGCGTGATACTGAATCTACGTACTAATATGCAAATACAAGGAATATAAATAAAAATAAACTTTTCTATCAGTCAGGGATTTACAACAAAATCCTTGGACAATATAAAGTCTTAAAAACTAACCGCATTTTCTTCTTCTGTTCATGTTTTTATTAATATTAAAAGGTGTGGACTTGTATGAACCAGCCTTGGTCTACACACTTCTCACTACCTAAGATAAAACTAAATTGCGAAATGCAGTATGCACCGAGATTTGAACCTGACACCTCCTGATTAAAAATCCGCACTCTGACCAACTGCCCCAATCATATACTAATTTCGTTCAGGGTACCACAAGTATATTTTCATACACGGGTTACTGTGATCAGTTTGTCTGTCTTCCTTATTTTGCAGAAAATTATCATTACAGAAAAATAATTTTGAATCTAAATATAAAAAGAAGAGCCTCAAGTTACATCATCCCATCAATACTATTTTTTTCAATCAGTGAATTGAGCATCGTTGTAAAAATATATTGAAGGTCCTTCCTCACACCCGAATAACACAGGAACTTTTTATTCGCACTTTCAGCCCAAAGTTACTCAGACGGACCCAGGGTTAGCCGGAAGGGCACCCCCCAGCAACACCGTCGGGAATGACACCTTCAATATCCCTGCTACAAGGAGGATAATAAATAATGAGCTACATTACATAATGACTTAGATTAATTACAAAACTATTCGACCGAGCCAGAGTCAGCAAAAATAAAGGACCCTGAGGAATTTGTGAAATATGACTTGTAAAAATAGTAAGTAGAAGGCCAAAGATTGACAAAATCTGATGCGGTGACAACGTCGAGCCAATTTATTGAAATGTCTCACACGATACTAGCGCCACTCGTTCCAATGCAAGCAGCTGATGGTGTATGTAGAATTGGATCGAGATTTCCGTTCATCTTTATTTAATAACAATAATATCCGCTTTCCGGTGCTGGAGAACAAAGAACACCGACACGAAATAATGTAATACATCAATATACTTTTATAACAAATAACGACATATGCCAGACACAATTTACACGACACGCGACTAGTTGTTCGATTTCGAATTTTATTAATGTACTGCAGTAAAATAATTTCTCTATATTTCCCGATTTGTGATCATTTCAAACGTGCATCGCACTCCATAAATGCGTACATTTTTCAATTTAAAATATATTAAGAATATGAAAATAACAAGTTTACATAAATAAACCCTTATTTCAATAACATTTTCCGAGAAATTAAAGAAATAAAGGTTTTTTTTTTAATTACTCCAAACAGTTCAAAATGGAGACTGCCGTGTTTGTTCTAAGACGCCTCATTTAATTTGCGTTCACTTCACATACCTACTTTTTCATAATTTTAAATTAGGTACGTCGAAAGATAGAATCTGATAGAATCTAAAAATCATGCCAACTAATTCATTTTTCGCAGTAATATATCAGTCCTAATAGAATTAAATGCGCCCCCCAGGTATTTTACTGTTATTTTTAAAAATGTAGGTTTATTTTACGATAACTGGACCCTTGTATTAATTATAGAGATCATTGTAACGTATGTAGATTAGAAGTACTACCTCTCAGGCAACATAAAAAAGTCGAGTATAATCCGAAGTGATTTCAGTAGAATTATGAAAATCTGCCCCATCGGTTATTTATCTTTCCATCTAATTTATGTTTTCTATATTTAGCAAACATTTCCTTCGAGGAAATTGGTCAATTTCTCGGGTGACTGAATCTTAATAAAAAAAATAGTTTAGTGTCTAACAAATTTCGATAAATAAACTAAAAATGTTGTTTAGTGAGTTAGTAAACGAGTGATCATAGATAGGTATTTTTATGAAAAATTGTTCTCAACTGTATGAATTATTAGAGGACGATCATTGTTTCTGCGTATGTTATATTATAATTTATTAATGAATTTGTTGTTATTTTTTTCCTTTTATAATTTGTAAAAAATGTGTCATTGTCTTGTTGTTGATGTTGTGTGTTGAAATCGATGAAAACCCCGGAACCCCCTTCCAATACACGAGGTCTCCTCACATTGGAGGGTAGTATGGAAAATTGTAAATATTGTAATTAGTTTTATATGTATGTATTAAATGTAAGATATTAGTTACTAATAAGTTTATATAAATTTATTTAAATTTAATTGAATTTGAATTTATATGTAGCCACAAAATGCCTAATCATATCATGATAGTTCACAATAATTACTTAAGGGTGCTATTGGGATAGGGGTTAGATTTAAATAAGATAGTAAATTCTGCAATAGATAATTTTTTATTGAGTTATTAGGTTCGTAGCTAAAAATTAAAAATTAAAGTTATTTAAAAACGAAAATGAGGAAAAAAGTTCTAGGTGAAAATTCAGATCAATCTACATACTTACCTACTACAATATAGAAATATTTTCAGTCAGAATCATGGAGAATTTTTTCAATCCTGGTATGTCCTAATATCTAGTAAATGGTACATTAGTTTACTAAACTTATACCTCTACAAAGATCGATATACGGTGATTGATTCAAGGGTGAATTCTATTGGAAAAGGGCTTTTTCGTTTCAAGCGTGGAATGAGTTAAGTAGTTAGGTACTAAGTAGTAATATAATGTTATAGGTGTTTCCAAAAACCTTGTTTTATTTATCCCCTATGTTGATTGTGTGGAGTCCGAACAAACTTGAAGGATTATAGTGGTGAGTGGTGACTGATTGAATAATTCATGTACTAAAAAAAGGTTGAGGGTGTCGACGGACGCCGAATAAGTTCTACCTGGTTGGACAAAGAAACATTTACTAACTTGTATGACGTACGTATTCATGTGAAAAAGCAGAGAGTAAAATTATTTTCGTTTTTTTTTATTATTTTTCGTATCTAGTGTTTTTTGTACTGGACAAATTTAATACTTTGACCTTTACTTATTTCACGTCAATCTGTCTGCAAATGATTTTCCGTTTGCGCATAGAAACGTAGCAAAGATAGCGATGAAACTGTAGTCCTTTACCATGTATGTATAGACTTTTAACAAATTCTAAATTATTATCCTTAGAACTTGTATAAAGAATATACTCAATGTAAATGAATGGACACAACGTTACTTTTCCAGAAAACATAATATCGTGACACAGCAAAATTAGGTACAAATCTAGTAGTTACTTAAACCCTTTAAAGTTTCTCATTGGATCAAAGTGGTATTCTGTTATGGCGGAGTTTCTCACGAGACATACATTTTCTGATTAAATAATGAAATTACATCAATACACCTCGTTACTTATTATAATCTATAAAATTAAACCATAATTTTGGCATTCAATGAATGTGAATAATGTGGTTGAATACATCGCTATTTATCTACTTTAGTTCAACATGTTGGAATATGAAAAAAAAGCTCTGATTCCAAATTATCTCAACTCTAATTCTTGTGGCTCATCAGTCAAATTTAGTTCAAATTTCTACCGCCAACCATTTCATATTTGAGTACTCTAGTTGTTTAATATAATATTTTCTTTATTTTCCTTTTCAGATGGCTGGGCTGTAAATGGACCATTGCTTTATCATTCATTGCCTACATGCCTTTCATTGGGGCACAATTCTACCCTGCTGCGTTCACCCTTATACCTGCTGGTCTGATGGTTGGGCTAGGGGGTGGGCCCCTGTGGTGTGCTAAATGTACATATCTGACAGTTGTAAGTAACAAAAATTATTTTCAGAAAAATACGCTTTACTGGTGAAGGCAAGAAAAACGAAATTTATGGTAGCTGGTGCTTATTTAATTTTCTTACACAACCTGCTTCGTAAGTAAAATAATAATTTTAATTATTCCCGGTAGATAAATAATAATTTGAAATGAAACATTTTATACTGTTGTTGGTAATATTTTGAAATTAAGTTTGTTTTTTCTTTATCAAAATAAGAATAAATATTTATTAATCAATAGTTATGTAGGTACCTAATTTATTTATTAAGTAAGTACCTACAGCAGTAATTTCTAATTTCCGTTTACTCAATTAATTTATATTTGGCAAATGAAACTTTCAGAACAATAATTTTAAAAACAATAATAACAACATCTTAGATAGGTACCTACGTACTTGATGGTACTGCTCACTTTCTCTACCTACAAAACTTTTTTCCGATATTTCTAATCTTCTAATCGCAATGGCCGTGAAAAAAACTAACGTTATAAAAATAAGTTTTTTTGTTCATCAAGAATTTCAGTGGGTTTTCTTATCCGTTATTTGTTATCCACTTGACCGAAAAATCCTTTGAGATGTTTTTCTATCAAACAGAACTTAATGGTTTGTCAACAAGAGGTAATTGAAATTTTTGCCATAGAGACAACCAAAAAACAATCTTTTTCAATCGTGATTTTGTCCCACGGACATACATTTATTCAACGTGGAACAACGTCAATTTTGATACGGGATAATGATCACTATATCTAAGAAAAATTCTTTACCGTATAATAAATTCTCTATTTTTCTTTATCTGTAAAGTTTATGGGATGTTGAATCAACCAATTTGTAGTAAATCATGAAAGGTATTACCGAGTTACTCCGAGAAACGAATACAAAAAATGATACCTTAGCTTACATTTTGCATAGTAGTTCTGGTTTTTGGATATGTTATAAAGGTCGGTCCTGTGATTAAGAATCCAAGTTTTCGACCTCCCAACCCTTGTGCGTTCACTAGGGCGAGCCAAAAAGTGTCAAAATTTCGGTCATTTTTCAGTTTATTGATCATAACTTTTTTACAATGCATTTTAGAGAAAAACATTGTACGTAAAAGTTGTAGAATATTAAATTCCCTGCAACTTATGTTTACAAAGTTTTTTTGTAAAATCAATATACAAGGAGTTATGCGTTACCAAAATTTCAAATTTTTTCAAAAAAATGCACTTTTTTTACAATTATTTTCTTTAATTGAATATATTTCCTAAACGGTACATTTAAGAGAAAAGTGTTGTAAGTAAATGTTGTAGATCGTTCAATTTCAAATAAGTTTGATATCAAACATTTTTGTCTCGGACCAACCAAAATAGAGTTGTGATCTTCTGAAAAAATATAAGTCGAACATTTTCGAAACTTTCAGTATAGTACGTATGACAATAGTAATCAGAAAAATGCAATTTAAGAAATTTTTTTTTTTGGATCTTATTAAGATTAGTGTCGTGGTTTAGAATCCAAGTTTTCGACCTCCTCACTCTTGTGTGTTCACTAGGGCGAGCCGAACACTGCCGATATTTCAGTCATTTTTCAGTTTATTGATCATTATTTTTTAATTATCCATCTTAGAGTAAAATATTGTATGTAATAATTGTACAGTATTAAATTTCCTGTAAATTAGGTTGGAAATATTTTCTTTGAAAAGCTATTATTTAAAGAATTATATGATAAAAAACATATTTTTATAAAGAAAAAAAATTTTTTTCACATTTTTCACGATTTTTTTCAGCACGGTACGTTTTAGCGAAAAATGTTCTTAGCAAATATTGTAGAATATTAAATTTGCAACAAAAAATGATACCACACTTTTTTGGCTTGGACTAATAATAAAGGAGATATGCTGTCCTGAAAATTAAATATTGAGCTTAAATAAATTTTCAGGAAAGCATATCTCCTTTATTATTAGTTCAAGTCAAAAAAGTGCGTATCATTTTTTGTTGCAAATTTAATATTCTACAATATTTGCTAAGAACATTTTTCGCTAAAACGTACCGTGCTGAAAAAAAACTCAAAAATTGTGAAAAAAAAATTTTTTTCTTAATAAAAATATGTTTTTTATCATATAATTCTTTAAATAATAGCTTTTCAAAGAAAATATTTCCAACCTAATTTACAGGAAATTTAATACTGTACAATTATTACATACAATATTTTACTCTAAGATGGATAATTAAAAAATAATGATCAATAAACTGAAAAATGACTGAAATATCGGCAGTGTTCGGCTCGCCCTAGTGAACACACAAGAGTGAGGAGGTCGAAAACTTGGATTCTAAACCACGACACCAATCTTAATAAGATCCAAAAAAATTTTTTCTTAAATTGCATTTTTCTGATTACTATTGTCATACGTACTATACTGAAAGTTTCGAAAATGTTCGTCTTATATTTTTTCAGAAGATCACAAATCTATTTTGGTTGGTCCGAGACAAAAATGTTTCATATCAAACTTATTGGAAATTGAACGATCTACAACATTTACTTACAACACTTTTCTCTTAAATGTACCGTTTAGGAAATATATTCAAATAAAGAAAATAATTGTAAAAAAAGTGCATTTTTTTGAAAAAAAATGAAATTTTGGTAACGCATAACTCTTTGTATATTGATTTTACAAAAAAACTTTGTAAATATAATTTGCAGGGAATTTAATATTCTACAACTTTTATGTACAATGTTTTTCTCTAAAAAGCATTGTAAAAAAGTTATGATCAATAAACTGAAAAATAACCGAAATTTCGACACTTTTTGGCTTGCCCTAGTGAACGCACAAGGGTTGGGAGGTCGAAAACTTGGATTCTTAATCACAGGACCGACCTTTATAACATATCCAAAAACCAGAACTACTATACAAAATGTAAGGTAAAAATACCCATTACCTGGACTAAGTTACCTACTACGAGATATGTGCGCATTAAGGGCTTGGTACCAGGAATGACGTCACAGTCATTTTCCACGGCATTAGGGTTCAAAATCGCGTGAACCATCGCATGATAAAATGGTAAAAAAAACGTTTTTTCCATTTTTTGGGGTTAATTTTGGGTCTATCAAAAAACTTTTACAGTTATTCCCAAGATTTTAATGCATATTATCAGTTGTCAGTATTTACCTTAGTTCGTGTGATATGGTTACCGGTAAGTTCGTCTAAAATCATTTAGTCTAAAATTAATTCGTCTAAAACCAATTAGTCTAAAATCGACGATTTCATCGTTTGGCAAATTGATTTTGGTCGAATTGATAATTAGACGAATTGATTTTAGACGAATTTATTTTAGACGAATTGATTTTAGACGAGTTGATTTTAGACTAATTGGTTTTAGACGATTTGAATTTAGACAAATTGATTTTAGACGAACTTACCGTAAACCGTGTGACAGATTACTGTACCTACTACCTACGCAGGATTATGTACCTACATAACTAGTCTAGCCATCAGCACTCTGAATAAAATTAGCATAAGCTTCCACCCACATGAAACCTATAATTCTTTACTCGTTAGCAACACAAGGAGATTGACAAATCCTCATAAATCTCAGCCAGGTTGGATATTATTAATACGTTAGTTTCCAGTAAAGCCCTACAAAAAAGGTGGGTAGGTAATGAATATTTTATCAACCTTTGTAGAGCTACTACAACACTATATATCCTACGACCCCTCTAAAGACGCACTTACACGAGCAATTTTTCAAACTATTATTGGGGCAGCTCTTACAAATCGTATTGATTTACATTATTTCGAAATATATAGCAATTATTTCGGCAATATTACCTAAAGCGAGACAACGATATTACGTGCAAATGTGAAAGAGAACTGACTCAAATGATCGAGCGATATATTAAGAAATAATGTTAATTAATACGATATGGACGAGATTGCCGCATTTATTGCTCGAAAAATTACTCGTGTAAGCACACCTTAAGAGGGTTCACATAGTGCTGCATTAGGTATGTAATGTAGATACCGTTCGGTTTTATTGAAGAAAAACTGTAAAATAAAACATCGAGTTTTGAAAAATTTGTATACAATATACATGGTCATAGTGTAGAAAGAAACTGTTATACATTACAATATGGACACGGTTGATGATATTGTAAAACCGACCTTTTATAGAAAAAACATAGATGGCGTTAGCTTGCAACGAAAGTGACATATGAACATGGTTAATGAACCAGCTTTCGAAAAATTCACATAGATGACGACAGTGTAGAACAAAACTCACATATGAATACGGTTAATGAAAGTATCAAACCCAGATGTAACATTGTTATATTTTTATGCATCTGGAATGGCATCTGATTCTGAGAATATCTGGATTATGTAACTACCTAAAATAATTAAAAAACACGTTTCGTTGTTCATAATTATTCAGTACATCATCACAAGATTTATATACGTAATGAATATTAATATTTTTGTTGACGAATGTGTAATATAAATTGTAACAAATGGACTGTGTTAGCAGCTGTAGGTATAATTAATAATGAAAATAAATTCAAATAAATCTTTATCATTACATTAAATAATTATTATGATTAAAAACTCTGTGCCTTTTGTGTTTTTAGGAGAAGTCATAATAATAACTTTTGAACAATAAACTGTCGTAAGTAATATAAACTTGTTTCGCTAAGGGTCATCAATTTAGTAATAATAATTAAACCCGTTAAATTATAACAATAGAAATAATTCAAATTTTAATCAAAAAATATTGTACCGCAACAGGGACCTGCGAATTTTCTTTAAAGGTTTCGATGGGCTTCAAAAAAGTATACGTAAGTCATTTTGGAGTAAATATATTTCTTTGGAAAGAACAGTTTTCTTGTTATAGGGACGTAATACAGGAGTTCAAATTTGAGCATGCATCATTTACGTCACGTTCCTTGAGCGGTAGACAGAGAAGAACAAACTACCCTATCCCTACACAGTACGTACACCAATTCATTGCTTTCGTCACATTCCCTGTGAATACACGCTCTATTATCGTATATGCTTACAAGTAGAGAATAGTGAACTTCTGCAGGAGGGAAGCCGGGGCTAACACTTTTGTATTGAGTTTTGTGAGACTAAACATTATTCTGCATTATTGTTAAGTATATTCCAATGTTGAGAGGGAGCTGGCGGCGCAGGGAATCCCAACGATGACAACCCAGGACAGGAGATCCTGGAGCCTACGTACGAGGAGGCCCGACCCTGGATGAACCAGGACAGAAGGGCAGGGCGAAGAAGATTGTTAAGTATATTCAAAAGATAGCTCGATGGGAATCGTGTTCTTAGTAGGTAGGTAGGTATAATGGCACCTGATGTTAACATAGACCGCAGAAATACTGTTGGAAATTTTCACTCCAAAAGACATGATGTAGTATGAATAGCAAAGCAGCTCATTTTACAAACTTTCTGTTTTCTAGACTTATGCGGTGATGACTGAATCTCGAATTAGGTAATTAACTTTTTAGTGAAAGCGAATTTATTTCCCGTGAAAAATGAAACTTTGCAAAACTTTTGTTCTGTTTTCTCACAATGAAATATTAAAATATCGTCTTGAGTACAACAGGCGCCTCATAATGCTTCAACAAAGAACGGAGTCACGATTCTTTAAAAAACATTAGGCCGACTCTAGTGTTGTGTTATTTTGCACGGTTTAGGGTAAGTTCGTCTAAAATCAATTCGTCTAAAATCAATTAGCCTAAAATCAATTCGTCTAAAATCAATTCGTCTAAAATAAATTCGGCCAAAATCAATCTGCCTAACGATCAATTCGTCGATTTTAGAGGAATTAATTTTAGACGAATTGGTAATTAGACGAATTGATTTTAGACGAATTTATTTTAGACGAATTGATTTTAGGTTAATTGATTTTAGACGAATTGATTTTAGACGAGTTGATTTTAGACCAATTGATTTTAGACGAACTTACCGGACACCATTTTGCACTGCGGTCAAGTATGTATATCTCTAGTACCTATCTACTGTGAACCTGTTCAGCGCACAATCAATGTACAAGTATGTAGGTATTTTTGGATGTTATTAGGACTTCCCCATGTCAATTTTTTTCAGCTTTGTTATCTAACATATTTATGACGTATTAATTATTATTTTACTTGTCTACATTTTACCGTACATCGAAAGGTTTGTCTCAAAAGGTTGGGCAAAATGTATCACAAAAATTCTGAAACGGTCGTACAACAAATATATATTAAGTAGAAAATATATACAAAGTCTAGTAAAATGTTCGCACATACAAACTTAAGTAAGTAATATGTAATCTGGAAAGAGGATTAAGATCGTAAATTCAACGATTTCACAAAGTCAAATAGAAAAAGGTGTCTCTCCAAGTCGACCTTTGCATGACCTACTTAACTTTTAAATACATAGTCTTATATGATTACACTGTTAAGTATATTATTTGAATTCGGAAAGGGTGTATTAAAGAATCTACATTTCCGGTTAACCATTAAACGCCTTAGATTATATCCGCCAAAATCAAAGATTACATTAAAATGTTGAATGAAAGCTGAAATCAGTAAATGCGTTTGTAGATTTTTACTGTGAAATATTAAGCAAACAATGAATTAATAGCTGATTAATATATTATTTGCCAGATATAATATAATACTCAGATTTTTATGTGATCTAAGCATGCTGAAGAATTACTGCTGTTAAACGTTGTCATCCAAGCGAGTCGTGTGTTTGCCAGAATGTTAGGAATTAGTATAGAATTAGGTATTACTTATCTGTTTTGTTGGGAGTTACGTATTAATAAATGTTTACAATTTATATCATAAAAAAAATTAGGTAGATAAAATATAGATCGAATCCCGGCCGCGGCAGATGGATGGACTGTAAATGGTGAACGTTACTTCGAGTGTAAAGCAATCACATTAAAACAGCTAACGATGAAAAGTCCATCATTTTCAGTATATAACTGTTGAGATAGCTGCTCGATAGATTCCTAACTTTTTGCGGGTAATTAATTTGATTTGACGCAAATCAGTTCGCCGCAATTTACAGATCAAACTGTTCCACAGTTCAAACGTAAAACAAACATAAAACTTTTAAGACTTCCGGTGCTCATCCAATAGAGATAAAATTTAATGCGGTAACAAATAGTAATAATTTCATATTACATCACCTTATCTTAAAGAAGCTATAAGTTCTATCGCTAAGGAATGATACATTGTTTCGTTTTCAGTAATATTGTATCCAACCTGCTTACCTACATTGCGACACTTACCCCATAGGTACTATCTACTAGATAAGTTAACTTAGTTGATCTATAGAATATTTTTCCTTAGGTAGTATCAATAATTTCAATTTAGGTACTAGGTTATAGTGGGTGAACTCTGTAGGTATAACATATACCTACAATAATTAAGTTATAAGTAAGTTACAAACGGAACATGATTATTAAAAGAAAAGTTACGATGTATGTATGAATCTACTACACCTATAGATATAGGTAATATTATGTTGTTTTGTTTATGCTGTTGCCGTTGTTTGATATTCAACATAAAAAAATATATCCAGAATATTTTCTTTGATAGTCTCATAAATATTTTATACTCGGTTAATAATTTGCAATCACTATTATAATATTATTTAGATCGTGTACCGTTTAGGTACCTAGATGATTTCGTTAGGTTTTATTATCGCCATTTTATGTTGTGTATAGGTATATTTCTTTCTCTGGTGATTTGTTTTTTGTCATTTTTTGTGTTTGTCTGGTTTTCGACTATAATACATTATTAGTTTAGTCGAAAAAGAAACACCTATAACTACATTGCATATTACCTATATCGCATACTTCTATAATCTCATATTATCTATCTGCCACTTTTTCAGATTACGTTACAGTTAAAGCACCAAATTAGACGATTAATCTTAAATAATAAGTCCACAAGCGAAAGTCTAGACAACACGTATAATTTTCACGATAAATCTTCGAATCACATCCCAATCTTAGAATTTATTGCAACAAATTGCTAGAAATTTCAAGTACCTACTCTCAAATTATTTTCAATATCTGCATTACTGATGCTATTGCGATACTTACCTTTTTACTTTAATGTTAAATATAACATTAATAATGAAACAAATAAAAGGCGAATCGTGTGGCTTAATTCATTTAGGTACTTATATTTTAATCCTTTGAGCTAATATGTTACAGATGCACAACAACCAATAAATGTCTGAAAATAATGTCTGACGTATAAAGTTATCCAACTCAATAGGTACATCTTTTAAATTTTCAGTACCATGCAAATAAACTTGTACACACTCAAATATCTAATATTCGCAATCCCTGGGATAGATTTTGTTTAACAATCTTCTTTATTTTAAACGTTTAGATCGTATATTATTCAGCAGCTTTAAACGAGTCTACATCTAATCGTATGACTTATTCTCTTTCTAGTAAATTCTTTTTGATTTGTAGGTGAATAGCGCTGATCTCAATTAAGTTAAAACCCTTCGATCTCTTTTAATAAGAAATAAACAGTTTACTGCTTTACGCGGAAACTCATATATACCTAGATAATACTGATTATTACAGATAATGTTTTTTTACAGTAACATACATTACACATCAGAATCTAAAAAAAAGTTAAGGCAGAATTTACGACTGAGTAAAATGTATCAGTAAATTAAGGCCTTGTTTCATTCCATTCTTCGATTTTATGGTGAACCATGATAGATACATTATTTTACAACCCAAACAAAAAACGTTTCATATGATCCTTATGACTTATCGTAATAAAATAAAGTGGTTATAAAACATACATTTTTTTTTTCTTATTATTACTAGCAAATTAGGTTGGTTTTTACCAAACATTCTTCAGACAAAAAATCAAGATTCTATGTCTCACTCAAGGTCTCAAAGACTCAGGGAATAGTGTATCATTGTTTGTATGAAATCTCTATAAATATTTTGGTGTTCGATAGAAAATAAATTTATCATCATTATAATACGTATCAACAGGAAACAAACTGAAATAATATATTTAGCGTAGGCCCAATCGTAAATAGATTTTTTCGATTCACGTAAACATATATAGTCAATATTTGTTTCATATTTATTCATATAATATTTAGAAAGATGTATACGAAGATAATAATATGTTTTTTAGATCTCAATAAAAATCTTGTCCTTTTTTATAGACGAGAAATAAAAAGTGTTTCTTGATATTGCATTTTGTTGGCCCATAGTAAAAAGGGTTTATAGGTTTAGGTTGAATTTTATAACCCAAATTCATTACTTGAAAATAGTATTACAGATTTTGTATCGATGAGTGCTCACAATCACTTGTGTGAAGGTTGTCCATTTTTACAACACAAGCTTTTGACTTGAAAATATAAGAAAATTTTGGGGTTTGTGCATCTTTTCAAGGTGCCACATTCATGTCTGTTTTCGTGTGCAAGAAAATCTTAAAAAACTTTCCATATGCTCGCTGAGAATCAAAAACCGAGAAGATTTCTAGGCACCGATTAGCATTAGACAAAAGTAGAAAAATAAAACTTCATCGAATATTTTTGGTATAAGAAAATAAATAATGAACCTACGAACACGTCTCTATGTTTCAAATAACAAAGAACATTAAAAACCTTTGCCTGACCTCTGGTAGACATTACATTTCCCATGACTCGTTAAGGGAATGACTTTTATTCCCACCACAGCCTTTCATTGCCTCGAAGTCTGACAAAGGGAAAAAATGTTACAACGCATAACCATAAACAAATACCAGAGATAAATAATAGTAAATGTTGTAGTTTTTTTATAAAACTACGGAAGAAATTAGTTCCTTGAATGGTTATTTTGTAAAATATAGAACTTAAAGTTGCTTTTTTTTCTTATGAGCTTATAATTAAGGATATCCCGCAATGAAATTTAATATAGATTCTTCTATTTCCTTTTCGAAACAAATATTCCTAATGCATTCCGAATTTATAATAATAGAAGTGTTACTCTATACCTACACGAAAGGAATATGAGGGGGAGATACTCGAAGATATTTACAGAAATTTAATATTCAGATTACTTCACCGTTGAAACCAATTCTGATGAAAATACTCCACACTACTGATAACCACTACGTACCTACTATAGAATTAGGTTTACGTTGTGAATAAGTGGGTAAGTGGAAGAGATTTGAAAGTTATAGTAATTGAGGAAGTTGGTTTAAATTGATCTACCTAATTTTATTTGGCATACAATTATCTAATTATAGTCCCACATGTAAGACATTAAAATATTTTTTTACCCTGATATGGATGGTAATATCTCATTCTACTGATGATTGCAATTCCTCTCAAAATAAGAAAGGTACTGTAGACCTGAGCTTGAATGTCAAAACAGAAAATCACTTGTTGTAAATGAACAATGAAACTCAACGTTACATTGCATGCAATGCAAAATTGTATACACACATAACAGAAGTTATTTCTTATAGTTATGAATAATAATTATACCTAATGCATGAACGTCCGTAGCTCACGTCTTTAAAAGAATTCACAGCGATTTTTGTTTTCCTTCCAAAGATACTCTATCTTCACTAGTCACTTTCATTACTATTGTAGTTGTATTGTATACCTAATGCATGCACGTCCGTAGCTCACGTCTTTAAAAGAATTCACAGCGATTTTTGTTTTCCTTCCAAAGATACTCTATCTTCACTAGTCACTTTCATTACTATTGTAGTTGCTACTACGACTATTTCACCCGTAAATGGTCTAAATAGAAACATGGTGAGGTCAAAGTGGAGGCTTATGTCCAACAAAGGACCTGAGTGGCTGCGGAAGAAGAAGAAGAGGTCACTGGGGCCTTCACCGTTCATTGGACTTAATGCCATGTAAAATCTTTTCCAAATTGCTTCACAGTATTTCATATTCTTTTTCTCATGTTAATAGACCTAGTGGCCTCTCATTTGGGAGTGCTTAGTCTCGACTCCCAGCTTTTTACGGTCTTACTGGGGGTTGCCTATTTTGGGGTAGGCCATCATGCAGCACAATGTGAGGGAGCATGGATAGTTCTATTCTCCTCACATGAGCATGTCAGTGTCTCCTACTTTGTCTTGCCCATATCACAACATCATCGATATGTGTCTTATTTTAGTACTTCTTACACTGTCTCTGAGAGTCTTGCCTGCAATATTTCTAAGGTCCTCGCATCTCAGAGACTCTCAGGGCACTCTTATTTACTGTTGTATCTGCCCTGCATTAATTACCCTAATATCATAATGGATCGTACAAAAGTTTTGTAAATTTATAATAATAAAGACGACTATAAGCAACGCTATCAGTAGGTAAAACAGAACATTACAATCTATATACTATTGGAGAGTCCCATAATGTGTAAGTGTTCGCAAAACTCGCGCATTTTACGATGGATTGCTCTGAAAATTCACATAAACACTTCTACCGATCTGCTTTAGGTTTTGACGGCGCCATTTTTGAAAAAAAAAACTTATTTTAAGAGATATTTAACTTAAAAATCTAAATACGGATACGGCTAAAACCAAACGGCCATGTTGAAATATATGTCATGTTTAACCATAGACTATAATTAGTACACGGCGATGTCCAATAACAAAGACCATACACGGTAATTAGTACCAACCTTTAAAAAAAAACAAACAGATGATGTCGCAGACCACACAGATTGCAATTTATTATTAATCCATGAACTTAGCCATGTAGGGAACCGTACATTTTGGTACTAAAACTCCAATAACGCCATCTTATGAAGAGTAGGGTAAGTTTTCAGTTCATACACTTCCATGTTTTGAATGTTGCACCGCGTTTCACCTTATTTGCCATATCATATGAAAGGGTGTTAAAAAAGCAATTCAGATCTTAAGTCTCATTTTTTGTTGATCAAACCATCGGGAGACACCGGGCCGCTGCGAAGCGCGGTTAACTCAGCTAGTAGGTACTATAGCAGGTATTTATTTCCAAGTAATATTATTGCGTAGGTATTTCGAGGATTTATGATTTCGAAAATTTATTTAACTACCAAGTCAATAATACGCTACGTTGGGTTTACACTACCACTAGAACATTAATCAATTTCCAGCACATTAATCCATTTAAAAGACGCTATGTTGTATTATTGTAAATTACATTCAATACTATCTATATCTATAGGAAAATAATACTTAAACGTTTAGGCAAACATTAAACAGTAAACATTTATTCTTGTTTTTTGCATTGTTGGCGCAGCCAGCAGAAGTAAAATAAAACAAAATACTTTTTATTTAAAAAATAGTATGCGAAAGGCGGGCTTCTTGCGTAATGGCAATTCCTACAAGCCAACCCAAAAATCTTTCACGAGTGGTGATGGTGTACTTTTCTAATTTTTATCTACTTCTAGGCTGTGTCAGACCTTCAAAGACTATTTCTTGCTCGGCATTCATTCTCAGGAGGTGAGTACTAGGCCACGCACGAGGGGTAAGATAACAATACCTCTCTGTAGAACTACCACAGGCCAACATCATTACTCCTTCCTGGGGGTGAAATGGTACAACGCCTTGAGTGGTCATAATAGATATCATGGAGGCTGCACAGACTATCTCAAATTTAAGTCTAAAATAAAGTCTGAAATTGTATAGTGCTATTATATGTTATTTTGAATGTTTGTTTTTATGTTGTCATTCTGCTGTTGTGTTGTGTGTTTGTAGTTTGTAATTGTGTATTTTCCATTGTATGTGTGTGTATATATGTATATATATACATATATATGTGTGTATGTATATATGTATGTATTGTATTACTTTTGAGATCCTCCTCGGAACACGAGTAATATACTCATATCCGGGGAGTAACAAGATCATTGCTAATCATATTCTTACCATGTATTTAATAATTGTAAATTGTAAATGTATTTTATGTTAAATAAATAAAAAATAAAAAGGTACAAATTTTAGATTATTTAGTTTAACGGTGTACCTGCATACCTTTAATATAAACCAAACCAACAATTTTGCTTTTCTGTGTTATGTTGCCATTAAGTGTGAAATTGTAGAGGTAATCTATGACAAATCGTATATTTAGTACGCACTAAACCTGCGATTCGAATTGATTATTACTCGTATTAACACGTTGAACATGTTCCGTATCTAATTATTAATTAAACCATGTTTTATTTACAATCGTGTTAAATAACGTACCCATGAACAGGTAAAAACATTTTTCCCTACAACACGTGACTGCAGTCAAATGGTCAGCGTACGCAATTGTGACCCGGGCATCACTTTTTCTAGAAAATTAGCAGTTGTTACAAAATGTTATTTGTTACTTTGTCACAATTCTGATACACATAATATCTACTTGCATATCATAGGATGTCGTAGATAGATATATTTTAAATACGACATTGATGTATGTATGCTTTATTAGAGTAATAGGTATGTATACTATTCAGTATATTTGCACCATTTATGTGACATGGATGTTGCAACGTTTTGTTGACAAGGGTTCTATTGTGAGAGCTAAAATGGAGATATATTTTTGGGTCAGTACGCTTGCTTCCGCATGAAATACACTACCTGTAATATAAGAAGAGTTTTATTTATTTGAGAGTGATGGAGAACATTATGCTAACAAAATTTTATTCATTCGAGTACGAATGAAGCCATGAGACAAATAATCACTCTTAGTATTTGGTAATCAAATCAACGGTAATAGTCAAAACTCGATCAGAACACTTTAGTTAAGTGTTGTTGTAAGCTTTCACTGCGGTTTTAGAGGTTTTTCACTGCACGTGTTTATCATTTGTTCCGTTAAGACGTTAATCGTTAACTGTCGCAGCGTGAGCAAGTGTGTGTCGTCATCGTGTATAGGATATTGTGTGCCGTGATGAGGATTAAGTTCTGTTGTGTTGAGTATTAAGTTTTGTGGAAAGCGTTGTGTTGCGTTGCGTTGTGTAAAAAGCGTCAAACATCCTGATACTTGTAAAAGATTCATCTCGGTAGACAGGTATACAGCGAATGATGAACTTTAACTTGAACATCAGGCTTATGACTTCCTACAACGGGTAATATACATAATGATAATTCTTACAAAAAAGACTCTTCTTTAATATTACTAAAATGTAAGGGACGATTGAAGGATTCTATCGCAGACTAGTGGATGGTCGTAAAACATAACAGAATATAGTCTTACTAATATTATATGGCAGTTTTATTTCAATTTAAGGTACATTAAGGAAGTAACTGTACATACTACTGTCAAATTGGCTATATTTTTTCAGTAAGTAGGTAATGATTAAAGTTTTGTAGCTCAGTACAAAAGCGTGCAGAGAGAAAAGTGGATACATTTAGAAAGGAATGTATAGGCAATTTGATTATGTTATTCTGATAACCAAATGGGAACTGGAAAAAACTACCAAATGACAGACATTTGGCGCCGAATATTTATATAATATACATACCAAATCGTGAATTGGAAATAACCTTTCTACGACACAACTAAATACTTACCTAATGCCACTGTCAATCAATTTTCAATGTTTTGTTGAAGTGAGTAGGTATCATTTCTGCAGAAGGGGCTAACATTTCTTATTGGATTACGTTAAATTAGACACTATTATACCTATCATTTTAACCAAACGGTAACTCGATGGGAATCGTGTTCTTCTGTAGCTTCGCGCCTGGTAGGTATTTGGGTAGATATCCAACTAGACAGTTTTACGCAGTTTTTTTAAGATGTTACGAATACGTACGTGTTAGCAACATAACTTCTTCTCTGTCTCTATTTTTCTTAGGTGAAAAGCAGTGGTTAATTGCACGACTAATCGTGAAAGTATAGGAGCTCTGTATTCAACACGAAGCTCAATTTTTTCTCAGATATTGCTCTTGGTGTCACCTCAAGTATTTCTGATAACTGACTCAACCTGCCCACGAAATGGATGGAAGAAACAAGAAAGATTAAATGAAAGATAGAGGCGTATTTCAAAAAAATATAGGTACCTAAAACTTATATGTTCGTTTTTATGAAAAAATATGCAAAATTTACCTACTTCTCCTATTCCCAAAGTTTCCCAAACATTTTTTTTTATTTAGGTATTGGATTACTACCTATTAATATGTTTACTATAATATTAATTCCATTAATGGTTGAGCATTAATACATTATAGCTTCTGTCCCCGGCGAGCTTGCGCCTGAATTTCAGGTCTCATGCAACCACTATTGCTTAAAACTGTATGTTGTTTAGTTATCAAAGTTATAGTTTCCCTTTAATCGTAATAGTAATTAGGATTCTGCTTAATTGAAACTCAAAACATTTAGTCAGAGAGTTCTCCCGTGTAAAACTGTTTCCCAGGCATGGGCAATTTAGTAGTACCTCTCTAAAATATTATTGTGATCACACTAAAGAAAGGAATGAAAAAATGTCTACTATATGTAATGCTACAATCTCATAATATATTTAATCAATTTATAGACTTCCTACCTACCTATGCTGGTTAATACGATTACGTAAAAAGGTTATTATATCGTGTCTGTAAAATGTGGCTTTTTCTTTTTTGTCGATTTTAAGAGGTTTTATATGAGGTTCGCTGAACTTTCTTAAATTTGTTATCATCCTAAGTCAGCTTTTTCGTACTTTATAGATAATAAAAATCAATTTTCGTGTGTAAAAAAAATGCTTAAAAATATTACATCCGATAAAATAAATTCAATCAAAGTATATGTAGTACAATAATTGTGGATGGTTGTAATTTAGGATTAAAGGAGAATGCTCATTTTGTATGGAGAAAAAACCCAGGCCCGGCGCAAACGAAATGTAACTCAAATGATAGGTAATAATTAGTAATTAAATACTGCATAGGGGGTATCATCGAAATCAATGGCTTAAGGGATGAAATACCTATTCGAAGATTTACAGGGGTCACACGAATATGTAAGAAAAGGAGCATTAAACAGTTACAATTTCGATTAAAAAGTATATAATGTGATGAGTGTAAGGTAGCTCGTCTGATTTTTCTTCCTCTTCATCAGTCTTGGTCCCTCCGCTGCCGGATTTAGGCTCAAAGGAAAATACTCATGAATTATGTAAAAAATAAATATGTCCGGCGCAAACGCAACGTGACTCAAATCATAGGTAAAAATGAGTTATTAAATACTGCATGGGTGGCATCATCGAAATCAATGGCTAAATGCGTGAAATACCTACTTATTTGAAATACACGCGACGCAGAGATTGCATAATTTCAGGAATTTTAAGTTGAAAGAGCTTTTAAACAATATTATTTCTTAGTTCCATATAGCAGTGGGGGACCAAGGCTGATGATGATGAAGAAGAGGAAGACGGGCTACCTTTTATTTATGATATTTTATACTTTTGAATCGCAATTGTAACTGTTTAATGCTCCTTTTCCTATATATTCGTGTGACCCCTGCAAAACTTCGAATAGGTATTTCACCCATTAAGCCATTGATTTCGATGATGCCCCCTATGCAGTATTGAATTACTCATTTTTACCTATCATTTGAGTTATATTTCGTTTGCGCCGGGCCTAGGTTTTTATTGAGCATTCTCCTTTAGAGAAAATTCTCAAGGATGGGTACGTGTTGAGCGGATGAAATCTGTATGACAAATATTAACGTGATGAAAGCTAACGATGTGTTTAGAAGGATGTGGATATAAGTTTGTAGCGGTATGTCCTATTTGCCTTAATTAGGCGTGATAGACGCTTAGGGAAAGGCAAGTAGAAGAAAAAGACATGTGTCAATGTTGTCACTAAATTCAAAGAAGCTAAACTGAGATGGTTTAGACATCCTGAAAGAATTAAATGTGACAGGCAAATCACTAAAAAAAATAGTGTGAATTGGATATGGATAAAATGGAGAGCATTTTTATTTTTTTTATAAAAAAGGGATCTGGGCTTGCATACACAAATCCAAATACTTTCCTACACAATTTCACTAGGCTATATTTTCTTTCACTATCGCAAAGTGTGGAATACATCGCCAGCGCCGGGGTTCGAACCTGGCACGTCCCATTTGAGAGACTGCCGCCTCAACCAACACTGCGCCAACCATATACTCATAAATGTACTCATAATAATTGTTTGAAGACACAACAAGTTGCGTGATAGTTATGCATACTTATAGCTACCTACTATAAAAACATTATATGGTAAAATGTATACTTTTAAACAAACATTATGAGTCTAGTCCAGTGGTTCCCAAAGTTGACTGGGTGCCGACTCATCTAACAAAAATTTCTAATCTTGCGACCCACCTCTTATAGTCCAAGAGCCCGCTGCTTAATTTATGACGTATCTGTTTTTTGATCGAAATGTGGTATAAATGATAGCTTACCAATAGGGTATTACATCGCACTAGGGTTGCCTATCAAAATCTTGCCGCAACCCCCCCCTGCCCCCCCGAAAAGGTCCCTCTTCGCGGTTTTTCGCATTTTATAGGAACATGGTAAGAGATAGGAGAAAGTAGTCAATGAAAAAAATAATCCTTGCTAAATTCTCTACAAAAAATGTCGTGTCAATTTTTTCGTAGAACTAGCAGTTTAGCAGCGGGCTCTCGGACTATTAAGAAAAGACGGGAGGGCGGGGTGTACTACGGCCAGATTTACATTTTTTCTCGGTATAGGCAATCACTGAGTTTTCACCACCCTCCCCCCACCACGAAAATTTTACCTTATAAAAACGCACCAAGGAAGTTAGCGCCGCAGGCGAGTCTATAGAGGGCATTAATATTGGTAATGCTCAGATTCCGTAGTGGCGAGTAGTGGAACTTATTCAAGGAAAGAATCCAAATCGTCGATGTATAGTGATAATATAAAGTTTTTATTAATTATTCTCTAGGGCCCACTCAATATTCGCTCGCGGCCCACTGGTGGGTCGCGACTCATAGTTTGGGAAGTACTGGTCTAGTCGTACTGTTATTACTAAAACTATTCAATTAGATGCTATAATCGTTTTCAGTAGTTTCACTATAACGGATAGTGGTTTAGTTTTGGACCCTGAAATTTAATTGTGCATGTTTGGCTATTACTATTCTACAATTCTGCTTACAATGACGCCTCTCATAACTTGAAGTACATGTATAAAGATGATATGTTTGTTTAAACGACTTATTTAATCATCCGAATGTAGATGGATGTTTAAACTATTATATTTAATTAAGTATAATATTATTTTTAATAATATGTTTGACCAGTAATGATAATAATAATAACGGTGCTTGAAAATAGCATTGTTAAGTTGTATTGGGATCGACCAATACAAACCGATCGTACAATTCCAGCTAATCGACCGGATATTGTATTGGTTGATCGTAGGGAAAAAAAGACGTATATTGTGGATATCACTATACCACATGATGAAAATCTCCATAAGGCTGAGCAGGACAAGATTACTAAATATCTTGATCTTGCTCATGAAATTATGGAGATGTGGAGAACACCTTCCACTGTCATCATTCCTATAGTGATGTCCACAAATGGTGTCATTCCTAAGAGTCTCAAAGTAAATCTTGAGAAGCTTGGATTGCATGGTGGGCTTCGATACGCCATGCAGAAGGCTGTCCTGCTATCATCTTGCAGGATTGTTAGAAGGTTTCTCTCTCTATAGCTCTTAAAAACTCTCTCATAATAAGTGCATTTTTGTGCACATCATGGGAGAGAGGGACACCCAATAGTATATAGGTAGTTTTTAGTTCTATGTAATATGTTTCTTCTTCTTCTTCTTCTGCAGCCCCTCAGGTCCATTGTTGGACATAGGCCTCCCCTTTGGTCTTCCACAGCTTCCTGTCTTGGGCACACTGCATCCATCCACCACCGGCACACTTCCTAATATCATCAGACCACCTTGCCTGGGGTCTCCCGACGCTTCTTCGGCTTGTTCTTGGCCGCCATTCTATTATCTTCTTGGTCCACCGGGAGTCTTGGCACCTGGCAATATGACCAGCCCAGCTCCATTTAAGGCTAGCGACCCTTTCCGCCACATCGGTTACCTTGGTTTTCTCTCTGATAAGAATATTCGGTAGCCTGTCCCTTAAAGAAATGCCCAGCATCTTCCTCTCCATAGCTCTTTGTGTCACTAACAGCTTATGTATTATTCGCTTTGTTAGGACCGATGTTTCTAAACCGTAGGTGAGTACTGGGAGAATGCATGCATCAAAGAGCTTCTTTTTTAAATAATGCGAATATTTAGCGGACTTCAGGATGTATGAGAGATTTCCGAATGCTGCCCAGGCAAGGCCACGTCTTCGGTCTATTTCTGCCTCCTGGTTTTCTCTTGTTAGCGTCACAGTATGTCCGAGGTACACATATTTGTCCACCCTTTCGATTTGTACTCCATTTACCTGGACGGGATAGGATATTTCTGTGTTACTCATCATTTTGGTCTTGGAGATGTTCATCTTTAATCCGATGTTTACACAGGCTGAATTGATTTCCGTCAGCATAGTACTTAATTCCTCCTCGTCTTTGGCAAATATGACAATATCATCTGCGAACCGTAAGTTACTGAGACGCTCGCCATTTATATTTATGCCCCTCTTAGACCAATCAACAGCTTTGAAGGCATCTTCGAGCGCCAAGGTAAAAAGTTTAGGAGAAATAGTATCGCCCTGTCGTACACCTCTTTTTATGTGGAATTTCTCGGATGGTTCATGAAGTTGTATTGTGGATGTGGCATTTTTATAAATATTTTTCAGAATTTGAGAATATCTATGGTCAATTCGGCAGTTATCCAGACCCTTCATCACCGCCCAAATCTCGACTGAGTCGAAGGCTTTTTCAAAGTCTATAAAAGCCAAAGCTATGGGAATATTGTACTCATTGTACTTCTGGATTACATTCTTCAGGGTCTGTAGATGGTCATTTGTCCCAAAGCCTTTTCTAAATCCTGCCTGTTCTACTGGCTGGTAAGAATCCAGTTTGTTTGAGAGTCGGTTGGTGAGGATCTTTGTGAACAGCTTATAAAGGTGTGATAGTAAGCTAATTGGTCTGTAGTTCTCAAGGCGTTTCTGATCTCCCTTCTTGTGCAATAATGTGATGTTTGCATTGTTCCATTCCTCGGGTATATCACCTTCTTCTAGACATCTATTTAGAAGTTGCAGCATTACCTTCTGGAGCGCATCTCCTCCATATTTAATGGTCTCTATTATAATATTATCAGGGCCAGGGGCTTTTGCATTTTTCATTTGTTTTATAGCATGCTGCATTTCTTCCATAGATATGTCAGGAATGTCCTCGGAGCCAACGTTGGTTATTCTGCGGCTGTTTTCTACGGTTTCATTGAGCGTAGGTTTTGTTCGTGAGCTATATAGTGATTCGTAGAATTTTTTCGCCACATCTAATAGTTCATCTCTGTCGTTGCTCTCGGTGCCATCTTCTTTACACAAAGTTAATATTTGTTTCTTTCCTTTTGATAGTTTCTTCTGCAAAATTTTTGTTCCTCCATTTCTAGAAATAACTTGGTTGACTATTGCTTCCTTGTACCTTGCAATATCTTTCCTGATGGATTTGCGGACCAGCTTGTTTAATGCCTTGTATTCTGGTGTGTTCCACTCCTTCTTCCCTCTCATTTGATTTCTTTTATCCATTAAGTCCTTAGTGGTAATGGTAAGTTTATCTTGTTTAGTTAGTAATATGTTTATGTATGTTTAAAATTTTATATTATTATTTTTATTTTAAAGCTAGTTTTAATGTTTTTGTATTTTTTTTATATGAATGTATTATATAGAGCTGAGAATTTTTTGTATACTTTTGTGATAATAAAATTGATTTGAAATAATAAAAACTTTATTGAAGTAATGACATGCATTAAACAAATGGCGGGTTTATTGCCACGGGCAATATCTGCCAACCAACCACTTAACAAATAATACACAACATAAAGTGCGTACAAAAGTGTACCTGAAATGACTAAAAATAAAAAGTTATAATAATATTTACAACATATCAAATAAATATAAATACACAATAGACATATAAGATATATGCAAAAATAAAGAAAAACATAAATAAATACAGTAAACATATAAAAATACATATAATAATATATAAATATAAAAAGGTATGAGGATAGTGGAAGGGATGGGATAATAGGAAAAGAAGGAGTTATTGATGGGAATCGTTTTGAGTAAGATAGAGGTGTTTCAATTTGTTTTTGAAGGAGTGAATAGTTGTAGCGAGTCCGATGTGAAGTGGGAGGTCATACACTTCAATGTATCACTCGAACCCGGGTGTTTTGCCCGAAGAAAGATAAAGACCATTACATTTTCCACTTAATGAGTAAACGTGTATATTTTGTGTGTATGAGAATAGTAATACAAATATGAAAAAAATCCCTTACAAACAATATTACATTTCCAATAAACAGGCATAGCCTTGGGGGATTGGGTGAGCCTTTCGTTTTTCATTTTGTTTTCACACAGAATTTCACAGATCTATGGTAAAAAAATTATATAACCTTAGGTACCTATGTACTTAATTATTGTAATCTTTCTTGGGGCAAAATGTATTTAGATTGTTTCATAAAAGATTAAATGAAAAAAATACAACAGGTATGTACTTACGTAATGGGAAAAAAAGAGGTGTAAGAAAACGCGGCCGTAAAAGAATCGCGCGGCTTGACTAAGTAAACTAATTCTCGATGACGGGCGTGTTTTGTGTAAAAATAATCATAGAGTATGTATGAAGAATTGCATGAAATGGAGGCAAAGTGTGCATTAAGAGTGTGCATACCGACATTTCAAAAATTTCTAAAAACGGGAGACCTTCTATCTCAACAACCGTTACTAAATATGCTTTCGAACAAAATAAGGTAGATGCATTGAACCTTTATTTAGGGAATAACCGTAAAAGATTTTTTATATCTTGTATAGATTTCTCGAAAAAAAAAATTCAAAACACCTCTGATCTTTTTTCCGAAAGACGGAAACTCGTTTCACGAAAGTCGCGGAGTAAAATTTTTTTTCGTACTGATAATATGCATTAAAATCTAGGGAATAACAGTAAAAGTTTTTTGATAGACGCAAAATTAACCCTAAAAAATGGAAAAAACGCTTTTTTTACCATTTTATCATGCGATTGTCGCGCGATTTTGAACCTTAATGTCGTGAGAAAATACTGTGACGTCATTCTTGGTGCCAAGCCCTTAAAAGGATATGAAAGTCTGACGATCTGTTCTCTCTTTCTACCCAGCAAGGAATACGGTGTGAGGGGACAGAATAGATCTTACATTTAAGGGCTTGGCACCAGGAATTACCTCACAGTCATTTCCCACGGCATTAAGGTTCAAAATCGCGCGACAATCGCATGATAAAATGGTAAAAAAAGCGTTTTTTCCATTTTTTAGGGTTAATTTTGCGTCTATCAAAAAACTTTTACTGTTATTCCCTAGATTTTAATGCATATTCTCAGTACAAAAAAAAAATACTCCGCGACTTTCGGGAAACGAGTTTCCGTCTTTCGGAAAAAAGACCAGAGGTCTTTTGGATATTTTTTTTTGAGAAATCTATACAAGATATAAAAAATCTTTTACAGTTATTCACTAGATGAATGTCCAATGCATATATCCTATTTTGTTCCAAAGCATATTTAGTAACGGTTGTCGAGATATAAGGTCTCCCGTTTTTAGAAATTTTTGAAGTGTCGGTATGTATACTCTAAATAAAAATACCTAACATATTATTTTAATAATCAGAATCGACCAAACACCTAAGTCTACATGATTTCTACGTGTGTGATGATATTGTCATGTAACCACGTATTGTGTAGGTACCTGCTTATGTATTATAATTACACTCTGGGGTTCTAAAATTTAATTACGTCATTTCCTGCTTGATCCCTTGACCGAAAGCGATAAAAGGAAATGATACCAATTTGAATTCATTATAATCATTTACAGTTTTAATTTCATCATTCGACCCTGACACAATTTTATTATTATTAAAATATTCTGTTGTTTCATAATATTTTGGAAAGTACTGAATTTTTAAGAGCCACTATTATACTACTTATTTTGTCTCTTTCTTTGCCCTGCCCTTCTGTCCCGGTTCATCCAGGGTCGAGCCTCCTCGTACGTAGGCGCCAGGATCTCCCGTCCTAGGTTGTCACTGCTGGGATTCTCTGCGCCGCTACTTATTTTGTATTAAAATGTATTTTATCTAAACTAAAAGTAAAAGACTAATATTAAATATAAAAGAAATCGTTTGAAATCCACGTAATGACTTTTATTACACATGATTATTGTTCGAGGATTCTCATCCTCATCATCAGGCGTTTGACAATTATGTTATTTTATTTAACTTTAAATTAAAAAAGCAGCTATTACCATGTTGAAAAATGCAGGCCATTATGCTTATTTGATGCTCGTTTAGCAGGATTTCTGACACTAGTAAATAATTAATTCACTACCCTTGAAAATAAATACCACAAATAAATTAAAATACAAAAAAAAAATACATATTCTTGTTACAGAGAAAAGTTATTGAAAACCGTGATTAAGAAATTTTCATTAAATTCAAACAAACAACTCGCTGTAACGCACCCTTTTTAAGTTTTCGATAAAGTAAAGTTTCGTACTTTATTGTTTTAAAACGTTTCTGTTTTATTATTAGCATTTTAGTGAAATTATATTCTTGTGAACAATATGAAACTTTGAGAAGTTAATTAAAAATAATAAATTTAACGATATTGAATTAGGGATAACTCCATTAATAGAAAACGGAGCAGTTTAAATTCATTAATAAAATGTCGCTTTTTCATTCGAATGTATTGTGTAATATTATACATACTTAGGTAATAAGTTAATGGTCCCAATTTGATTATTAGTACAATTTCTTCAGGATTTAAAATAATAACTTAACTAGTTTCTGTGCGAACTCTAGTCCGATGCAGATACGAGTAAATACAAAACAGCTGTTCGATGTAAAGTTATGGGGTAGTTTGGATTTCGTTTTTAGGTGTTCTGAATCCGAATCCGAAGTTTGCCGACAAAATTTCGTGATAAAATATGGCGAAAATAGAGATTTTTTGGCGTTTTTTTTTATTACATTCGACAACTATAAACTTTTTAGGTATCCTTTCCACGCAAAATAGAAGTACCTACATAGGTAAGTAAAAATTTCTACGAATTTGGTGTATGAAATTCCCATCTAAAATGAATAGAAACGGAGTTGTTGAGCTCCAAATGCTAGCCAAATTTTAACAAATGAAAATAATACCTAATGTAGGTACTATGTGTCAGACAAGAAACCAAAAATTGAATCATTTTTGGGTTATACATAATATATGGTTTTTATGTTTTTCGCATTCCTTGTTGTGTTGTAATATTTTATGGTAAATTCTGTAGCCTTTGCTGATTTGCTTGTTGGTGATGTTTCTCAATACTGTGTACTTTGTAATAACTGTTTGTGCTCTCAAGAACAATAATAAAATAAAATTAGTTGTATTTAGGTATACACATTTTATTAGACGTAACTTGTTTTCAACAGGCCGATCTAACAGAAAAATGTGTTCATCTTCCGTGAATTTTCACGGATGCACGAGTGAGAATGAATAACATAGTAATAAAACAGAATACTTAGTTAAATAACTACACATCACATATTGAGCTAACAGTGAATTCTATAGAATAAACCCTGAATGCAAATATACATACTCGTTCCTGCAATATAATAATGTAGTTGTACTTCCTTTGTATAGGAAACTCGTTGCACGGAAATTTTAATACAGTGAAAATTTAACTATTGACAAACCAATCAAGAAATTTTAATTAATTTTCAGTAGCGAACAGCTTTCATTAAAATATTATACGGAAAATAACTTCAGCTACCTGCATTACAAAATATTATTACCTTATCAAGAATGAAAATGAAAATAAACAATTTATTTATATATGATAATATAATAACGTTGTTGTGAGTGGGTAAATTAATTTTGGTTCTATTTTCATTTATTTTATATAAAAGTATGTAGCTATGGCTTGCGTGGACAAAGCTTAAATACTTTCCTGCACACTTTATACACTGAACTAAAAATCGGTATCGTTGAGTGCAGAATCATCATCAGCGCTGTGAATCGAAAGCTCTCGCTTGAAAAACCGGCCTTCCAGACCAACTTATATGCTCATCCATATTATTGATATGTGCCACAACATACAATAAATATTTCTCCAATCTCTGTTACAATTTCCCCAATAGCACAGCGGCAAAATATCGGTGTTTCAAATTGTTAGATGTCCTGATGGTTCGAAACGCGGCCACGGTAGATGCATAGACTGGAGTAATTAGTGGTGTCCTTTGCTGTGGGTATATATGTTGAGATAACTTAATTAAATATGTATATATCTATAGATTTACAAACCATCAGCCCGTACTGGCCTCAGGCCAGTTCGGGGGCCAGTTATGACAAAATTTCGCCTGCGGCGCTAGTCTTCTATCATGTTGTAAGCCAGACATATATTCAGGTGCCATATTATAGTTCATCAATTCACCCATTTTTGAAAAAAATCGCCCGCGGCGCTATTTACTAATTTCGTGGAAAGTAGGGGGCCGACGTCTCTAAAAATGCCCGGGCCGGTTTGAGATCCCAGTCCGGGCCTGCTAACCATAACACATGACAATAACAATAATAATTAGGAATATTTGGTGCACAAGCACGCTACGATCGATTCAATAATTAATTACGTAAATAATTACACACCTACCTACAATGAGTGTGTGACGCACCTACCTACTTAATATTTAATCACCTGCTCATATTAAATTCAATTAGTTTGATTGCTCTTACCGATTCGCGTAAATTACCTACTGCTAATGATTAATAAATTAATTTGTCTTAATTACTTTGATTTGTCACTCCACCGTGTGGGAAATGTCATGATTATATGAATGGATGGATTTGTCACAACGATGTATAAATTAGCTACTAATTAATTAATATAATGAGTTGTGGCGTGTGTAATTCTGCAATGTTTCCATGAAATATTGTTTATTTAACAAGTTCTGTCTAGTGATGCTACCTATTACACAGAAGATCTTAGGAATATTTTTGTCTGGGTTTCGTAATAAAGTTCTTAGATTGTTTTCGTTTTCCTCCAGGTTGCTGAAGCCTACGCTGAAAAAACAGCCCAATCAGCTGATGCGCTTGTGACGAGATTCTTTGGAATATTCTTCATGTTTTATCAGCTGGCACAAGTATGGGGTAACCTGATCTCATCTTCAGGTAAGTCATAACAATAGTAGGTACATATTTGAGTGTGTCAAAATTTGATTTAACATTGCACAATCCCATTCTTTTCAAGCACCCAGCAGAGGAATTTAACTGGGCTAATTCGTATGCGTCGGACCATCTATCCTCTATGACTATTCAAATCTGTTACCAGAAATGTTTCATCCACAACCAATTTAAAATGAAGGATCCATAAAAAAACTTGGGAAAATTATCAGGGATCATACAATCTTAAATATTAGTACATACCTTAGATATCATAACTTCGTAAAGCTGATTTCATATAATAATAAACTAAGAATGCCTTTAGCTTGACTTGTATGTACCTATGATTACCTACATGTTTCCTTGTATTCTTGAAACACTATTTCAACGAACAGCAAAAACATTGAAGAGGAGGTACCAAACTCCTGTTCGCATTCAGAATAAAGTTCATCAATATACTGTTTCAACATGATTATTATAGGTTTCCAGGAATTTATAATGTAAAAGATCTTTCTCAAAATAACGTTGATGTACGAACGAGGATCATGTTTCATAATATACAAACGAGTACTTTTACTTTTAATATTTGTATAGGTTTTTCAGAAAGTATTTTGTTGAATCGATTCTTTGAACAATAAATTATGAACGTTACATACAGAGCGGGACAAAAGTAATGATCCGGTTTTGGAGACTTAATTTTTTTGTGATCTGCTATAATCCAATACTTTCATTAAATTTTGAATATCACTTCAGCAGGATATCAACTTTCAGCAGCGATACGCTGATAATAATAGTTTATTACGATGGCCAGCTCGTTAGCCAAATTGTGCATGTGCGCATGTACCTACGACTTTTTTCTTGAGTTATTTGAAGGAGAAAATTTTCGAATATAGCCTCCATACTTTAGAAGAGCTGAAGATCCGAATTATCGAAAAATCCACTAAGTATACCTCTTGAAATGTATAGAAGCGGCCCAAAACTATATCAGAAATATTCTACATCTGTGTAGTGTGCATTGCTGCTGAAGAAGTATATTCAAAACTCTATGAATGAAATAGGATTATAAAGAGATTATAATAAAGAAGTTTTTAGTCTATAAGTTTATTAATTTTTTTATACCTCCTTAAAACGAGGTCATTGTTTTTGCCCCACCTGTACTATATTTTCATCTTTGAAAGTCTAGAACAAAAACCAACTTATTTCTTTCATTCTGGGAAACTTTCAAAATATAGACGGACAATTTCTAAAGCATTGATATTCATATATTATTCATATTGTCATTTCAGAAACAAACGTGAAAGTATAAATATGTTAGAGCACTTTAGATAATGCGTCTAGTTTTTGTTCTTTGGTAATATATTATTTTCCAAAAATCAAACACTATCAAGAATATGGATAAACATACGTTTGTTTTATTGATCTTCTTCTCCACACCATATCCCATTTATTTGGGGTCGGCGGCTCGGATACGTTTGTTTTATTGATATGTATAGAAAAACGTGTAATATTTTATTAACTTAATGTTATTACATTATTCTACGAAGAACATCTGCTTATAATAATGATTTCGAAGTAGAAGTAAAGAACTTTACAATTGTATATTGAAGTTTCAATAGAGTTGTGACAATGTACTCGTATTGCGAAGAGGGCACACTTTTAGAGTAATTGATTTATCTAAAAAATGGCCTACTGAATAATGTAGGTACTATTTAAATTGTTTGACTATCACATGGGACCAGATGTGCTCCTTGTGTCCCATAATGGAATGTTAGTGGTAGGCGAAATAATAATAAAAAAAAACCTACTAACGAACATAACTATGTATCATATGAAACCTATCCTGCTTATGAAGTAACAAGGTGAAATTATTTACATAGATTCTGATAGACAGATGATGATGATTGACAAACAATATTATGGGTATAAAAATATTAAGAGTGTGCATACCGACATTTCAAAAATTTCTAAAAACGGGAGACCTTCTATCTCGACAACCGTTACTAAATATGCTTTGAAACAAAATAGGGTAGATGCTTTGAACCTTTATCTAGGGAATAACCGTAATAGATTTTTTTATATCTTGTATAGATTTCGCAAAAAAAATATTTAAAAACACCTCTGACCTTTTTTCCGAAAGACGGAAACTCGTTTCCCGAAAGTCGCGGAGTAATTTTTTTTCTTGTACTGATAATATGCATTAAAATCTAGGGAATAACCGTAAAAGTTTTTTGATAGACGCAAAATTAACCCCAAAAAATGGAAAAAACGCTATTTTTACCATTTTATCATGCGATTGTCACGCAATTTTGAACCTTAATGCCGTGGGAAAAGACTGTGACGTCATTCCTGGTGCCATGCCCTTAAGTCTTGCCTCTTAAATTTGAGTAATTGGAAATACCTATTTCACAAAAATAAATTTGTTTAGCATTTTCAATATTTCAGGCTTCGATATAGAGAATAAAATGGTAATATTGTGAAAGTCTCGGAGGGGTTTTTAATAAAATTTCAGATTTCTCGTGTAATTTTATTACAGTGGCGCGATGCCTTCAATCAACCTGTATAAACTTTTAATAACGTCCTTGATCTCTATACTATTATTGATTTATATAGTGAAAGCTTTCAATTTGGGATCGAAATTAGTTTTACCTTTGAACCCTTCATTGTATTATTACCTAATAAATGCTTTTTTTCGTATGTATACCTTCAAAACTTCTTCTTCTTCATGTTCAGCCATCCCTCCACGGCTGGATATAGGCCTCCTCTAACTTTTTCCATTTTTTCTACATTGAGCTTTGCTCACCCAGTTTCTTCCCGCGACTGCGACTATATCATCTAACCATATTTTTTGGCGTCGTCCTACAGGTCTTCTATTCTCCCATGGTCGCCATGTTAGGATTCTGGGTGCCCATCTCTCATTTCCCTGTCTTATTCATCCTATTGGTAATTGCCGGGGGGCTCCCTTAAGGCTAACCCTGGGCCCACCTCGAAAGGCGGGACCTAGAAGTGCGGGTAAAGAGGTCGCTATTAATGCGCCTGAGCTACCCGGGGATGTGGAGGGCCTTAAGCCCGCGGGATTTTCCTTCAATATTGGTAATATAGTCAGGGACTTCGAAAAGGCAACTCGAATTTCTCACCATCTTACCCCGAACATGAAAATGTCTCATTTATCACAAAGATAATAATAAAATGAATGGCCTATCAGACTGTACGTATTACAACATATTTTGTAGGCTTTCGAATTTTATTTCCTTTGCTAAATTATTTGCATAATACCTTTTCCTGGAGGTATTTTGTTAAAAGGCGAGTTAGCGTTAAGAGTATAGGTACTTGGAAAACAATTTTCATAATCTTTAAAACATTTCCATGTGTAAAAAAATAGTTGCGTAATAAAAAAATAAATATAAGTAAAAAATAAACTTACCATGGCGCGAATATTTCTGTGAAAATTCTCTGAATACCAAAACAATTCTTGGAAAAGGTTAGAGAAGCGGGTATTTTATTTTTCGCTTGATTTTATTTACATACTTAATGAATTTTTGCGTTACATTTTTTTTATTTTATCATAAAGTACCGACCACTATTAATTAATGAATATTTATAAATTCAACAACTGCTCTATTGCTTACTAAAATAGAGATATTCCCAGAATCAATAATTAATTTTAGATAAGTGCGTACAGTTTTCCTAAAATTATTATATATCGACAAAATAAAACATTATTTTTCTAATTTAGTCTATAATGAATATGTACCTATACATATTGAAATAGACAAAATATCAAAATATAATACGCACAAACTAACAGTATAAAATTAAAATATATGCGTGTGTTCTTTTATTTATATACTAATTGTGTAATAAGTCGAAGAAGTTAAAAAGTGCAGAACCATAAACAGTAGGGTGGGCCGTTTTCCTTTTCTTGGGAAATTCGATCTTTCCTAGTTCCAAAAGGTTGCATTTGGGTCTCAAATGAATAAAAATCAGCTTTAAAAAATTTTAAAAAAATGTCCTGAGGTTCCGCAACGCGCATTTATGTTGGGAAAAAATGATGAAAACGCCCTTTTTTAAAAATTATTTTTTAAATACTGCTTGGAATTTTTTTATGATTTTTTTGAGTTACGAACAAATAAAAATAGTGTATGTACTCTTTTTTATAGTTTTTCCCGCAAAAATATTTATTTCTCTGAAAAAATATTGACCACAAAATTGTTGAATATTCGTACTTTTTTTATCTTAGCGGAGGTGAAACATTTATACATTTCTTTGATAGTAGGTAGCAGTAGATGCCCAAAGTGCATAATTAGCGTTTAAATATTGTTTTTTTAGAATAAAAAAAATATATATGTATACTCGACAGCTAAGTGCCCAATAATAGGAACTTTTGAAATTTTCAAAGAAAATGTGTTACCTACGTATGATCACGTATTAAAGTGTTATGAGTATTAAATAATAACTTGGAAATCAATACATGGAACCCATGATCCTCTATTTGGAGCCCAGGACCCCCAAATACATACTTGGTGACAGTATTTTTTTATATATACGGAAGGATGCTTCATCACTAACTCTCATTGAAACAAGAGTTTGATCAATGATCAATAATTTTCATTTGAAGTATAAAAATAGGATAAACTCTTTTTAAAGCCGATAAACATCTGCGAGCTTCTAACATAGGGTGAATAAATTTCATTAATATAGCTCTTAACTTTTCGATGAAGCTTTATGTAAATGCAGGATCACATGCCTGTGCTCCAAAGATTTAAACGTGTCATTAAAAGGAAAACTATTCTTATAAGACCAAAGGGGTCCTATGAAAATGATAATAGTCAATGGTGACAATAATGAAGATAAGAAAATAGAAAGAAGGACACCTGGATGGTATTTACTTACAGTAATTTATTATTAGATTCATCTGATCGTAAAACACCTAATATGATATTTTCTACCACAAACAAAACTATTCAAATAATTTCGACAGGATAACGCTTTTATTACACACCAGAATTAATCATTAATAATCGTGATAGGTATAAAGTTTCTGATAGAGTTGGTTTTGGTCTGTTATGTTGTGTGATACAAAAGCACGTTGCCCTGAGCTCTTCGGTATAAACCATAGACTTTTATACTAAGTATCTTAGTACCTACCTTATAAATCTATGGTATAAACACCCACGAAACATTCAGATTTATGAATTATTTTTTGATGGTCGAATAAAATTAATAATTAGCCGAATTAAATAATCAAATAAACGTTGGAAAATTCTACAAAATGCATTAATCGAGGAACATTTTTCATTGATTCGCAAACCTGGGAGTGATAATATAACACATATTACACCTGAAACTGGATTTGCACTAGATATAACTATAGGTGGGCTATCGAACAAAATTTTGAAACTGAAAATATATCTCTACAACATCTAACAGTTATTGATTGTGATGCGCTTGAATAGGAGGGATTATTTTGCTATATAGAAAAATAAGTAGGGTGATTTGTTCGATGATTTAATTTGTCTAGTACATGGAAACTAAGGCACTTATATATTTAGTTAAATGGTGAAATAACTGAACCCTGTGAATTTTTAAGTTCAATTGGTTCATCACTTCGCGATTGCAACGATTAATATGTACACTTTTTCAGAAAATCGATGTGGAGTATTTTAATTGAATTAAAATATTTGGACTTAACTATACACACCAAAATACCTACTTGATATGTTCAAAATAGAATAATTTGGACAATTTTATAATAATGTGCACAAACTTAAACCAGAAACAATCGCTAAAACGTTTTCACTCGCCCCATTTACTTCGTAAGTGTTTCTTTATAAAATGTTGTTACTTATTTTGTAGGCATGCTTTTTAGTATGTTTTCAATATAGATTATTATTCTAAAGCAAATGTTTATAATGAATTTATTGCTGTTTTAGTATTGTTTTATCATTTTTAAGCATTCCTAAGTAAAAATATTATTAAAAACTTTAGACAAAATGCTTTTTATAAGACCTTGCATACATTAGAAATTTATGGAAAATTTTCATTTTTTTCAAAACTTCAAGGTCGTTGCGGAACCTTAAGATGGAGTCCTAGGAAGCTAATATGTGGTGTGGTTAACACTCTTAGTAAACTGCAACTTTTCCGCACTAGGGCTCTTCGAGATTCGAAAAAAAATTTTTTTTCATACATCCGGTGATGCACCCTAATAAACAGTCACACGCATTTTGGCTTTGTACTGTGAACCCCAAAGCCATATAATACTGTGTCCCTCCCTGCGGACGCAAACATCATTCGGAAATCTTTTACTAAATCCATCCAAGAATTACTTTCTTACCATCTACGTAGGTATATAAAAAAAATAGTAGGTATCCTAAAAAGAGACATGTAACATGGGTGGCGACCCTCAATGCTGAAATTTATGAGTGTTTAGAAGTAGTTATCCTAACAGTTATACACGATGGTTAAGCGCAGGTAATTGGTTGGATCTCGGGTCTCCCAAGCGAGTTCGAATCTCGGTAATGACGATGTATTTTGCACTTCACTTCATTTTACTTGAAAAAGGCAATATCTATTGTACATTATACGAGTATTATGAAAAAAATGAACAAGAAGATTGCATATCCATCAGGCTTTAAGTCGGTTAGTTTAACGATAGCAAATGGATCAAAATGGAATGGGTGAATGTTTCAAGTGATCACATTAACCTAGCCAACACTGATGCGAAGAGAGATAATTGACTACTCGATATCCTAACGGAAACTCACAGTTTTCCTACCAACACCAACCCCTAGTATTATACAACCAATACAATAAATACAAAAGAAAACAATATACATCAATATAGCCAAAACAATTGTTTATATACAGCTATTGTATTTTGTCTCACAGGTGCCAATACCAATTCGTATGTTTGTTTCTATTATTCTGGTAAGTTATTGTTTTTCTTGTTTTGTTTTTTCAGTTCTATCGATTCCCGATTCAGCTGTAACTGGGCTAGTGGAAAACGTAACTTCGGAAGCCACAACTACGGATAAAATTTTCAACATTACCCTGTCGAGTGCTAGAAATTTTTCTGATATCTGCGGGGCTAATTTCTGCGGTGATGAATCTGAAGAGGTAAGTTTTAAGAAATATAGTATTCTGTACACGTACCTAAGTAAGTTAATTTAAGAGCAAAGGAGAAACATTCCCTTTACAACTAGATGTACATATATATTATTATGGGGAAAAATGTTTAAAAAGTAAATAGTTGGAGAAAATCTCTGAGATCAATGAAAGTATAACAGTATACCTACTCGGTTGTATCTTTGACTCCCCGATCACAATGACTTATACGACATACGTACATACTATCTTCGTTCCCTTGCGAAAAAAGAAGAATATACCTAATTTAAAAATAGAGGTATTTTGTTAGAATAATAAGTACCTACCCGCAGTACCTAGTGAATTTTAATAAGGTTAAACCGAATGTTGACGTGTATTTGTAGATTTTAGTTTATTTTGAATATTTTCAATATTATTTTTGTTTCTGTACACAGCTCAAAGCACAAAAGCTTTACGCTGTGAGCTGTGTTATATTTTTGTTAAAATAAATAAATTTAAGTATAGGTAGGCACCGACATAAAATTTGAAAATATTCTTTAAGTGCTAATTAATTTCTGTTTTCCAGAGAGGATGAATAGTAATATCGACATAATATGAAAAAAACGGCATTAAAGATTTTCCTTAAAATTCTTCGTCACTTGGGTAACGAAGCGGAAAAATATTCGTCATTAAAATTACAAGGCTCATGTTTTATTCGCAGAAAACCTATTCTTACCATTACCATTTTTTTTTTCTAATTGCATACAAAATGTATTTAAACAGATTCATAATAGGCCAAGATTTCCGGACGTAGGCCTTCCTTGATGAATGTACCACGTACCCGGATCCTGTGCTATCTTCACCACATTTTAAAACTCTCATCCACTGTTAAAACTTATCTATATACATAGGTAACAGTTATTTATAATCTTTATCTAACATATTAATGAGGAAAAGAAAAAATTGATTATTATCTGCGGTGAGAGAAACAGTTAAAATTATTTAGTTGTTTAGTGAAATGAGTGTTTCAAATTAACACTGAATATTACGTTGTAATAAGATAGGTCTTATAATGAAACGGTGAAGTTAAGATACGATGGAAAAATTATTAATGATTAGATTATATTATTTCGAAAGAAACTTTTATATTCCCGTCTTGTATTAAGTTTAATACAAGGGTCTACTCCCTAATTTGTTCTACCAATAATACATCATTGATTGTAACATCTCATTTTTAATCCAACACACGATCGTATCAGCTGATTTCCAACAGAGGTGGGCACCGTTAATCAAAAAGTTAACTTCGTTAATCGATAATCCGTTAACGAAAAAGTTAACTTCGTTAATCGTTAAAGCGTTACATTTTGAAAGATGTAACGGAAGTTAACGTTAATCCGTTAAAGCGCTAATGTAAAAAAATCGCAGTTAAATGGCATGAAATAGAACTAAGTGAGTACTACTACTATTACATTCAGACTATCGCGATGTATCCCACCAAAATGGGTACACGAAATACATACAATGTGCCTACAACAAATAAAACATACAGAATGGGTGGCGTGTATTCTTGAATAAGGAGTAAAATCCTTTTAATAAAAATTTGCAAACACCTAGGTACTTACATTTTTTATTACACTCGTCCATTGACGTCAGAGTTTGAAAGGCGCCGCAGCCGATTTTTTTTTGTGGGAGTATAGAAGGTCGTAATGTAGTTTGTTTTATTTTGTTGAAACAAAAATGCATAAAATATGCTACACAATAATATGTACAAAAAATCTAATGCCAGCGTCGCCATTGGATGATGTCTATGCAAACGATCAAATATTAACGGAATTAATTAACGCAACTAAAATGTAACGGAAGTTAAATAATCCGTTAACAATTTTTGGAGGTGAAAAAAGCGTTAAATCGTTAACCAAAATGTTAACTTCGTTAGTTAACGATTAACGAATTAACGTTTTTCTGCCCAGCTCTGATTTCCAATATCAATATTTACTAATTCAATTACAGGTACGTACAAATTTTTCCTCTTTATTATTATAGTACGAAGTTACCTTTTCAGAGGATTGAAATTATAGATGGAAGGTTTCACTGAAGATATCAATCAATTGGATTCGTATAAAATAATAATCGAAATAAAAAGGCGAAAGACTGGAACGGTTTGTAGAAGTAGTAACTTTTTCCAATAAAAATTCAATATTCATGGCCTTGAAAAAAATGAAACATGGCCTTCCACGAAGTAGAAAAATACCTAATATGTGAAGAGGTATCTTGATATTGCGTATATTTAAATTTGGAAGATCAAAACAAAGTCAAATTGTATACACGTTGTAACAATCTCCAAACCTGGTTTTATTTTACAAAAAAATTGTAAACAATATTAATAGAATGTCCAAAAGGGAAGGGTGTCGTATTTCTCATCATGATGTCCGACACGACACGTTATTGAAGCAGATGAAAATAAAACTTCTGGTCTTGTGTGAATTGTGGAAATGTTATTACATTATTATTTTAATCTAATAAATTCCCCTTTGTACGCCATTACCTCTACTCGTATGTATATTTACGTCATTGTTACGATGTCATGTGTGTGTTTATGTTGTATGTTTATACTGGCTTATTAAAAATGACAAATGGACCCATTATTTTGTCTCAAGCGCTCACTCCACTGTAAAGTAAAACGAATTATTTTATTTTACTTACCACTGAGTGTTCCTATTATAAAGAATATCCCTAATTCATATTATCAACCAGTTATCAACCCTTACAGAGCATTGCGGCATTAACTTTTTTATATTATTATTTATGGAATTTCCCATACCAGCGGCCTAAATAGAAAATCACCAGAGCTTAAATAAATTCTTCAGATAATTTCATCATTAGGTATAGTGCGACTAGGTATGTACAATATACTTTAATTCTATACTACGATTCTGATAGTCATATACACTCTTGCAGTGCTGTATACTCTTGAACAAATAATTTCTAAGCCTCTCTCTTTCCACCAATGGACTCCGAAACGACCTTGACATTTACCTAACATTCCTAAATGAAATACTTCCTTTAATTAAATTAACAAGTTGTCTGTGATGTCTTGCGATTTACGGCTGTTTATGTAAATAAACATAATTTTATTTCCCTTAATGTAAGCAATGCTTTTAGTTACACAATAATGAGTAACTCAGGTGGCCTTTTTCTTTTTACATTAGCGAAAATAAAAACAAAACTTATGTAAACAGGTTTTATTAAGATAGACTCAAAGGATTTTTGGAGGCTGAAAAGCAACAACATTATTCCACCTAAAAGACATCTCTTTGCCTTTTATTATAATATTGTAGCGGTTGTGTAAGTTTTTTTTTGTTAAGCCTAATAATGTTCTGTTTTACTTTGGCGTGGGTATAGTTTATATTGTAAAGACTAGCGAGTCACATCTGAAGAGAAAAAAAAAAAACAATTTTCTAAACTACGCCTTTTTTACAAACATATAAATAAACGAGAGGAAGAATTTTATTTTAAATGGAAAGGAAATTGTGAAAATAAAATATATTTTTTTAATTTTCGCAGAATCCAAACTTGGAGCCTCCTTCTGCATTCAAGATGAATATATTGGCTGGTATCTTTCTGGCCTGCATGATTGGAGCAGTTCTTTGCGTCGCTCTTGGTGTGGATGGAGTTGAAAGGTAGGATTTTATATTCCGTCTCTGTATAGCGTTTTAGTGCCATAGAATAATCAAGATCATAAAATCCAGGCTTGTCTTTTTATTTTTATTGCAGAATATAGTACTTATTATTTATTTATTTAATCTTAAAGTAAACAACAAACACATATAAATATACAAAATGGACATAGTACAGATTATAAAACGTTGTTCACTAGGGCGAACTTATCGCAGAACTGCGATTTCTTCCAGTTAACCCCATTATACAGATCTACTCGTATTAGTGTCGAAATTATTGTAATTGGTGATTTTATAATAATAAAACAAAACTTACATATTTATACGCCAGGTTTTTCCGAGGCTCCAATCACATGAAAAAGAAATTAATAATAAATTGTTTAGTTAGTGTCCGTTTTAACAATGTAATAAGCAAATAAATAACCAAAAGAAAATTAATATCAATGTACAAATATTATTTATCTCCTATTTCTAATTCTGTTATTCTTAATGGACTGGTTTCTCTAGCTTTGATATTCAATTGGTTAAAAGATTCTTCAATTCACTTAACTAATTCAATAACCTACAATACACCAGACTTACCTCTACAATATAATGCATTGTTCGCATTCGGATAGCGAGCTTTCTCTACTTTGCTTTGTTATTATAAGACGACTTTTCCCAACAATGAATTGGTTCAATAATACAATGTTATATACAAAGAACAAACCATAAAAATATATAATCCGAGGTTTGGTACTTACTTAATCTTATAGAAAAAATCGAGTGTGTTGGAAAATATTCAAAACAATGTGTATCGTATTGAAAACTATCATATGAAAGAAATATTCTTGTGCGTCGTAGAATCTACACAATCAATGTGGAAAACTACACAATAGTCCTTTGAAACGGGTAAAGGCGATTCTCTGGAGATGTACGTGATCATTTGTAACAAAACGTTTTTAATGTTTTCTGATAGTTCCATAACATTTCTCCCTTTAATGTTCCTATAATAACACAGAGAGTTCCTATGCCATTATGTAGTAATGTATGGATCCCACGTCACTCCTAACGCTCTGTTTCGCTGTCACAGGAATTGTGTACACTTAAAAAGGTTTTGTCGAATATCGGAAAGTATGATTAGTTGAAATAATAGAACACTTTGCTAACTTTCGGCTTTTTCAATTGTACCATCATTGTCTGGACAAAACATAGAGGTATCAGACTCATAATTTCAAATCTTGCACTAAATCTAAAACCAGCTATTAGTATTCATTAATAACTATTCTTCTTCTTTGGTATGTGAACGACCATTGTTTTACAGTGCATATCTGAGAGTCAAAGCTTCTCGTCAGTATTTCTCAAATATTCTCTCACCCCCGGCCTCAACTCATAGATTTCCCCCAAAAACCCCCGCGAGCTTCTTTCTAGGACGATGTCCCACAAAGTGATAAAAAGGCTTTTTATTGCTTCAACTACTATGAAATTAATATATCCCCACAAACTTAGAGATATTTCATTATTATTAAGGCTCTTTATACGGAGGTCAGTCTTTACACGCACGTGTGCTCGTCCTTCATTTTACACAACAAATATGTGTGTTTTCTCAGTATAATACATGTTGTAGACAATTTTTTTTCTATGTACTGCCCGTAGAAAACTTTAATATTTTCCTAAAAATTATGCTATTTGTTGTAATTCTAAAGTGCATCAATGGGAAAGACTTTTCACACTCCATCCTTTTCCATATAATTTTTTGGGTACATGGTACCTCTTAACAATCACCACTATTTTGTGATATCCAAAAAATGTGTAGCCAGCCCTCGTCAGTCAGGCGTAAAAGAACTCTTAACTATTTTCATTACATTACTTTCTTAGAATTACATCTAAGAAATACAAAATACATCTCTATGGCGTACAATGCAAATTTTAGCACGTATTCAATAAAATGGATAATAAAAATATCATGAAAATATATTCAATAATTTAATAACCGACTAAAGCAAGGACATTCTATTCAATTCTTTATTATTCCAAAGCATAAGGTATGAAATTGCTTGCATTTTCAATGGTGGTAACGCCAAACTGTTTTTCGTCAACGAAAATTAATATTACGAATTTTCAACAGAGGGCCCAATTTATAATGAAATGCTTATTATTGCGATTTGATAATATGCGATTATTAAATATCATCATGGCGTGAAATAATTCCAGACGACAGAGGGACGCTTACCATAATTAAACTATAATTATTGCAAATTATAATAGTAGTAAAGTAGCTTTATTTAATACCATTTTGAATAATAATATTTGGAATATTTTATAGCGCCATCTATATGTGCCACTGAATGTTGGTATATTACCGCAGATCAATAATATACCGTATGTCCTTGTTATACCTGCAATTATTATGGAATTATGGCGTAGATTTCATAAAAGTTAAATAATGATAATTGTTATTGCTCCGAGCTGACGATAATATATTCAGCACTTCACGACACAAGCTTTTAGCTTACGGTGAAGTACCCTGCAAAGTATAATATATGGGTTTATGTATGTATACATACAAGCCCAGATCCTTTTATAAAAATATTTCCAGGTACCTACTGTATTTGTAATAATCTGCTCAAAAGTGAACTGTTTTTTATAATAATTTAGTAATCATGATTTGTTGACGTTTTGTTGATGTCTCGGTTTGATGTTTGGGACTAAAGTTTACAAAAATATTTTCACTACGCGGAGACAGGACTTGCCAACACATTTCTCGGTATCGTCAGTCAGAAAAGTCTACATAACTATTATCATTCATTATTGATATATAAGTTCATCGGCTTTACTGGGAAACATTCACATATCCAGATAATATCATGATGGTCTCCCGATTTTATTTATAACATAGATAGTTTACCATGGATTCGAGTTGCAATTGTCAAAACTATGTTGTATAATTATTTTGATAAACTACATATTTTGACCAAAACTAAGGTATTCCAAATGAATGGAACATATAATATTAACATACCTAACCTCTTTCTACTTGAAAGAACCTTCGGTACCAATAGAAAAGTTTTGTTTTATTACGAGGAGGCACTCAATAGTATGGTGTCTTATACAGACACCTAATAAAATATACCAATTGTATAATTGTGAAGCCATACTGTATTATATGAAAATTATATATTATTTATAGCAAATTAATTATTACTCATATTAGAGTACTCCCACGCGTATAGAGAATTAATGTTAGTACGGTGAATTTACGTATAAGCATCCCAACTCAAGTTATTTATCAAATCACGTAATTACCTCTGTGGTTTTTTAATGTTAGAATGTTTGAGTTAATTAATAATAATTAGTGAGCGAGTTACTTCATAATACAATTAATTAATTTCACCATATTTCACAGAGGTTTTACGTATTCTACCTATAACTAGATATTTATTTAGCTACGGCTACGTACAACAAAGGAGCTGTTTACATGGTTGATTGATAGAAAATAATTGAACTGACATATGTATTATTTTACTTCTTCTTTATTTTATTTACCCTTCAAGTGAATATTCAATTTGTACAAGTAGTATAATATAAACAAAAGTATATCATAAACCAATGCTCGCCTGTTATGCTATCTCATCCAGCTATCCCAATTATGTATTCCAGTAATTTTTGGTCATATGATCGGTTTATTCGGGAGGGCTGTCCTGGAATGAGGAAGTCCAGCTGTCTTCACATCTCTTCGGAGATCTTCCAGATAGTCTTCTTCGAATAGTATTTTCTGTCTTGACGATTTTTGCGAGTCTAAGGTTCTTAACATACATGATGAACGTAGGTACCTACAATTACAATGTGTGGATTTTTCAGTTCGGTGAGCTTTTTAAATAGAAAATTTTAATTTACCTTCCATTTTCACCATCTGCTAATACCATCACCAACCAACTAGTAAGTTGAGAGCTTGTGCAATATGTGCATGACCACGTCAAAGTATGCACAATTATTAATGTTTTGAATTACTACCTGCTCAATGATAGGAACAACTCTTTGTAGTAGTTTCTAGATTCCTATTGTTTTCACTAATGACATACCTACTACAGTTTAGCCCACCCTCTATCCTACTACCCCCCGCCCCCCAGATCCTAGACAATGTAAGTTAAACCTGTCTGTCAGTTTAGTTCATAGTTAACCACTGAAGATGAAGCATTAGCTTTGAAAGATCTCTGGTGTATGTACTCAAAATAAATAGTGGAAGTAAAAAACAGTGTTTTATTTTTACAAATAATTATGCACAATGAATTTAATGACAAACAAAACACAACATACAAGATATTTTTGTTTTGAAAAAATAAGCTTTTTCTGTTCTTGCAAAGCTAATTAGTACTTTCGTTAAAGTTGTGAAATATCGTATTTTAAAGTACAATTATTATTTCATACATCAAAATACTAATTATAATACTTTGATAAGTTACTACATAGTTTCATTACAAGTTGCTAGTATTTATTAAATTCTTCCATATCACAAACCTCAAACATTTTACACGAGTATAATCTGTATAAAATATTATAGAAGTGGAAGTGGAATAAATTTTCATTTTCAAACTTCATCTCTCACCATATCATCGTATAGTATTCATAATAATTTCATATTGCCAGGACAAACTAAGATGAATTAAGTGGGTCAGGGATAAACAACTAACTTTCATGAAGGCATTTAATTCAGTGGGTAAAATAGTGTTACTTGTCTACGTAGTATTTTTACGAGTATTATTCACTTCAATATTTGAGAGTCGGAAGCTGGATAAAAGCAAAACAGAAAACACTTACAAATAAATTGATTTCATCTGCCGAAAACTTGTCTTATATTTATTAATATTAGGTATTATTAGATCAATACTGCTATAACCAGTGACGGGGATGCGTATGTGCAATGTGCATCACCTTATCTGAAGGACATAATATGCATCACCAAGCCGACCTTTGTCTGTTATGAAGAAGAGAAGAACAGAACGATGAAGCGCTATTACAATTCCACTGCGGAAATAATTGCATTTCAGAACAAGTTCTCTCCTCTTTTGCCGTGTCGCTTTGGGGTTAGGAAAAGATAACGAAACCAGCAACATGCTCTCTTTTGCTTTAGTAAAACCCGATCCTATAATCACCGCGACATGGATGACGAAATTCGGCGTTGCCATTAGCGTCCAAACGCATCTTCTAGGCTCTCGCATCGCATGGCTCTCAGGCGATCCATAATATATGCAGACGACAAAATGTGCAGAAATATAATAATTATATAATAATTAATTATTACTGACTTTATTGTATAAAACATGATATTCTATTGGTTTACCACCTCTACTTTATAAGACCAACAAGCAAAATAACTATGCAATCTCTCACCAAGTTCGTTAGATATTTGCATGATGTAAATATTAACGTTTCCTCTGAACTTTGTACAAGAGATCGACCTTATGACCTGCAGCCATTAAGTTATGCAAATGTATGCAACTCCAGGAGATTGACGATAATGTGAAGAAAATTACACAAAAATGATGCACAATGTTATATGAAAGTGATTGATTATATTTTATTAGTTTTTCTGTAGGTTTGCATAGTAATTTAATATGTGATACTTCTTACATTATTATACTCTTATCACCACTGTTTCGGAGTTTTAATTGACGAACAGCTATAACTCGTTAATGACATGTGAACGGTATCAAAATTGGTCAATAATCAAAGACGTGTGAACGTTACCTATCAAATTTCCTCAATAATTTAAGTAGCAATACATATTATAATATCAGACAGACCGGGGTGGGCCAGACTGCTGAATCAAATACTACATGAAGGTTGCGATCCTCAGGAATGAGAGACCGACTTGGATGATGATGATATATAATACAAAATATACCAACCTAAGTAAAACATCTTAGTATATAATTGGCAATAAAATTCATAAAACAAGACACAGAAATTTTTAGTGTGCCAATGGACGGACATATTGCAAAAGTTATAGGTATACAGTATTTTTTATACTTTATTTTGACATGATTTCTCCACACTTTTCTCTTCCGTATGTTAGGCGGGTACATATTATTATACTAAACTTATTCCCTGTAGTATACACTCGTATTTGTACCACTCCACCAACCATTGATCAATGTCTCATCATGTACCATTAGCGTACGTGTAGTATGACGTATTATTATGCGAAGTTTCATACATTACACTACAACTTCCTTTATCCCTTTGTGATTAAAACATTCATAAAGAGAAAAATTCCCATTGAATAGTGAAAAGAAGATAAATTACTCTATGCTGTAGTTTTTTTTATATTCATAAATTTACATATTAAGTAACTTAATGCATGCACCCACTATTTTTTATGCCTACTTACATAATATTAATGGAAAATCTAAGCCTGTATGGCGATTTTTTCAAGACTCTTGCAGCAAGACCAAAACCAAAACTCAGTATGCTAGAACGAGACCACGACTATCCCGGTTTCGACTTGGTCTTGCAAATGCTCGACAGCAGCTGAACCTTGAGAGTATTATAGGAACAATATTACATAATCGATATTTTAATTGGTTTATTGGAAAAAAAATATGAATAAAATATTAATGGAACTACGAGTATATCATGGTTCGAGACAAAGGATAATTGCTCCCATCAAAATATCACCAACAGAAATCCTCTTTACAATAGAGAATAAATACAAAGGAGAAAAAGGTTGTAGAATATCTGGCATATAGTTGGGTTATCCACCACCTTCTTGAAGTGAAATAAACTACTCTAAGTGGGTTGACGAGGGCATGTTAGTTCGTACGTAATTCATTGGAGGGTTGTCGGAGAAATGTGTCAAGTTTCAATATTATAATGCCTACCTAATATAAAAAAATGCGTAACATCTTGTTGGTAATATTACCGATTTATCTATTCATTTAATGAGGTTGTAGGATTGAATATCAGTATTGACAATACAATATCTTCTCTTCTCTTCTCTGCACCATATCCCATTTATCTGGGGTCGGCGGCTCGGATCCTCTCTCTCCATCTGCTCCGATCGAAGCAATCTTCTGGAGTATGCTCCAGGTGTTCCATGTCCCCTCTGACGGTCTTCTCAAGGGACTTCTTCGGCCGTCCTCTCTTTATTTGTCCTTCCACAGACCAGTATGTTGCCCTCCTCAGAGCGAAATCCTCGTCCCTTCTCTGCACGTGTCCATACCACCGATGTCGGGCCTCTCGCGCTTTTAGGTCAATCGGGGCAACTTTCATAGTTCCTCTGATGTGTTTATTTCGAATTTTATCTAATCAAGTTGACAATACAATTTGACGAGTACTTTTTGCACCTCACGAACCTACTGTCAAAATACGTTCTTACGTTAACAAAAATAGATGGAAACCTAGATATTAAAAATTTAAACTAATCTGACAGTTATCACTAGAGTAGGTTAATTAACTGAGAATTCTAGACTATATGATTATTTTTCCTGCGTTACATAATATTACACATTATTATTATATTATGTTTCAAAGTTAATTATCATCTATGGAGCAACGTTGAAAAGTATTTTATAAAGGTTGGGTAAACTTCGGAGTAAGAAAATACTAATAAATGATGGTATGTGCGGTGTTCCTAATGAGGGTTGCAAGGGATGGTCACGTATATGGAATTAAGATAATTAAACCAAAAATGTGGAGTTTCTATCTGGTGAAATTGTTAGTATCAGCCGCAGCTAATGAACAGTTACATATGTCTTCGTTAGACTTTGTTCCCCTGTAATTATTTTAATATGCTTCTACTTTACCACGTTTCCTGATACAAAAGTTGGATAAGGAAGTGGAACGGGTGAAATTACCTACCTAACTATATAAATGGAAAAATCTGAGTCAATATTCTGGCAAAAAAATTAACAAATCAACAAAGTTCAATTTAACATTGGAAGTAATAATAGATTTACTTACGTAAATAATACATGTATAATGTAAGAAAAGCTTGGAAGTTGGCTAAGCTCAAGTAAAAAATGCTTTCATTATATCTATAGCTATACGATTATCTTAGTAGGTTAACTGGCGAAAAATTACCGAAAGGCAATAAGCTCGCCGATTATGTCTCGAAGAGCAAATGTATACCTTCAATGTGATGGGTCTTTTCAATATGAAGTAACTAGGGATATTGAAAAACTTAATGTATTTGTAGTTATTTGTAACACTTTATGACAAACTGTAGGTAGGTACCTACCAAAATAACAAAATTTAAGTTCATTATAAAACGTATATATATGTAGCCTATACAAAATTATTACGTAAATTAATTAATTAATTGAGTAACAAAAATATTTATACATTCGCAATTATTTGAATTCAAATGTAAGACCACGTACTTTGCCACTCCCAATTCAAATTAGACGTATGTACATCGTCATACCTACAGGTAGACAGGTTTATAGGTATATTTATATATTCAAACAATGAATTGCCATTATCGAATGAAATTATACCAATAAAGAAATATATATAAATTAAAGACGTCAGTTGGTATTCAAATATATCGTTTCTCTCTTCCCAGCGTTATTCAAAAAGCTCTCGATAATGTATGTGAAAATAATAAAAGACGTCACGTGAAGATAATAATAATATAGTACCTTCCTTATAATTTCGTCTGTTTCCTCGCATAAAACTAATGCTGGATTTCACCAACTTCTTGGGTGAGCAATAGCTTAGATTGGAGCCACACACTATCATCATTTTTTCGTAGGTATGTACTAGGACTGCAAGGTGGCTCCTATTTTCGCTATTCCTCAACTAAAAAGTTGGTGAAATCCAGAATAATTCTATTTCCTTTCACATAACATCAGACCTTTCGTTTCTTCCCATTTCAACAAATGCCAATAAAATTCAAGATTTATGGGTTCAAATATCGCCAGTCCTGTATTGTTCAATAGTATAAAATATATTATGGTCTACTATTATAAAATATCATTGATATTCGTTATTGGTAGTTATAATACAAATCGTCACCTCCACCTTTTGAAAGCAAAAATGAAAAAAAAGACTGTATATTTATACGTAAGACACTTGATGACAATGGCATAATAAGAATCTCTTCTTTCTCGTTATGCTGTATAGCTTCATATCCGTAATAGGTACATTTTCTTTTATTCTTCCTTACGCATAACTTTGTGAAAGGGAGTCGTAGCCCCGCGTCAATATTCTCCAAGAAATCTATTGCACTTGGCCTCTCCTTATAAATTTCCTCAAGAACCTCTGGAAGCTTCTTGTCAGGACACTTCTTCACTATACGTTCCGGCTGTAACAGTCCCGATCCAGCCACTATCACAAATAGAAGGTGACCGTGATCCCTTCTGCTCCACTTGTGGAGTAAGTGCCCGCATTTACCGGGACCAGTTCGAATCCTATTTGAAATCGACCATTGTTTGCCGGGCGGACCGAACCCATTGTAGGGATCGTACAAGCTATAAGGCCAAAGTACATAAAGTTACAATGATGTTATTATAGTTCAGTAGAGTTACCTAAAAGCATTATTAAGAGTGTCATCTTCGTTCGTTTAGGTAATTCGATTTACCCTTACCTACTTTACATTTCAAATCAACGCACTGACATTTTTCCCTTTATTATTTAGAAATATGAAAGTAAATTTACATTTTAAATATCCTCACGAAAAATACATTGGTTGTGTTTAGTATTCGAGTGACGAACAAAGAGAAAAATGCTAACTAATTGATTGTTCATGTGGAATGTTTGATTAGAGTGAGGCATAAAAATATTAAGATAAATATTTTACCATTCAGGGTGATACGTTTCCTGCTCACTCACTCGCCCTCACAAGCCATTTCTTGTAGGTAGGCCCGGACTGGCCTCAGGGCAGTTCGGGCAAATGCCCGAAGGGCCGGTCGGGTCAGAGGGCCGATGAGCCGGTCTAGCCAAATTACCGTTTAGCTAACAACGCCGACTGATTACATCCCGAAAAAAATATGCAAAAGAAACTGAATTGTACCGCCATCTAGAAAATGTTCTGTACAATTGGGGACAGTGTACTAAGGGGACAGGTCCCGATGTTTCTTGTCCCTATCTTCTTACGTTTTATGACAAATTTCGCCTGCGGCGCTCGTCCTTCATCGTGTTGTAATCCAGATGTATAGAAATCAACCAAGTTCATCAATTCACCCATTTTTGAAAAAAAAATCGCCTTCGTCACTATTTACTAGTTTCGTGGAAATCAAGAGGCCAACGTCTTTAAAAAGGACCGGGCCTGTTTGTAGGACTTTATCTGTAGGATTTTAAATACCAGCTTCGTGGCAACTCGTATTTCAACCCTTTTATCAGATGCATCCTGAGTCGGGGCCGTTGCAATGAACAAAATCTACACTTTTTCTTTCTACGAAATGAGACAAAAATCATGTATCTGAGTCATCCCAACCCGTTCTTGGAGAGGGGGACGATCTACTGATTGTACTAAACAATGTTTCTCTAATGAGAAAAACAAGATCCAAACAGCTTTTTTACTGACCCAAATGAAATCATCATAGTTTAAAAGTGGTAGTAAATCGGCTAAAAGTATATTGCCTCCGCTCATTTTTAACAAGTTTAGTAGTATGTGGTAGTTTTCGAGTAGGAACTGAATCCGGTAAAAACGGATAGCCGATTCAAACTCGACTACCCTGTATAAGATTACTACACGACCATAAGAATTTGGGCGTCCTCATGATGAAAGAAAAAAGACATTGAATAATAACGCCTGAATAAACTTTTTGTTTCTGTGGGCAAAAATTTCTCTCATCTAAGTATCTAATTTGTATTCAACGTAAATAAACGAATTATTATAATAATGAAAAAGCAAGCATTCTATTAATTTTATTTGGCTTTTATGCCGATGACAAACATGATATTAATATTTTATCATATCTCTCAATATTTAGCTAACTACGAAAGGGAAATTCTATGAATAATTAATTTAGATCCCCACCCGTATGCATTCTATCCTTTCTCCATCATTCCCTTCCTTTCCCCTTCCTCTTAGTAGAATCTCCTGAGCTAAATCAAAGAGGAATACAAACAATATCTTTCAGCATCACCTTGTCCTTGACCAGGTCAGGGGATCAAAGCATCAAAGTATGACCAGGGAGGCCCTTGCTTTTTTTCAGACAAAAGAAAAAATAACAATTTAAATTGAAGAAAAGAAATTTAAGGTATTTATATAAATTCCCGATTAATTGAAATTGACTGATCACAGTAAATTAGATTCCTTTGTAATTGAAATTAAATATTTTAGTCTTACATATACGAGTAGGTACATACATACTATAGCGATATAATTCCTGCGTACTTAGAGAATATTTATAGTATTATCTATAAGTATGTAATGTATTGTTTGGAGAGGAATTTACGAATTAATTAACGATTTCGCCATTTAGAATGCTTTTTGAAATTAAACTCATAAATCGATTGGTCCAATCCTGCCTGTAACTAGTTAAGTGTGTACACTGTACCGACTGACTAAAATAAGACGTCCTTTTTTTCAATTAGTTCGTAGCGAAATAAACTTAAAACGCACATATTTTAAATCTAAACATTACAGAATTGGAGCTAATTTATACCAGAAGAAAACGAAATTCATTGAAATCATTGCAAATAAAGTATTCTCAAAGAATTACAAAAGGATTTATTATCACACTTACATTCATGATCTATTATATAATGAAAATATATTATAGGTACGTACAAGACCATTTGTGCCTAAATATGTTTATCTATGTATTAAGGGAAGTATAAATATTAATGTTAACCTATTTTTTAAAGGATTTGGGTTTGCCTACACAAACCCAAATACTTTCCTGCACACTTTGCACTAGGCTGAAAGCCTGTATCGTAAAGTGTGAAATACATCGCCAGCGCCAGGTTTGAACCCGGCACCTCCCGCTTGAGAGACTGCCGCCTCAACCAACTGCGCCAACCATGTACTCATTACCATTTCAAAAAACATATTATTTCTGCACTTGAAATTCTCAATGATTTTCAGACATACCTACTACAGTTCATTCACAAAACTTGGTCCTAAATAATTAAGAGTAATCCAATTATATAGCCAGTTCGTTACCTATAAACTTTTTAGTATACAAATGTTAAAAAAAAAATCATTTTTTTAGTAGGTGAAACCTAAAACTGTGAAAATGTATTCAATAAATAAATAATTATTTTCACACGTTAGATTTTACCTATTTTCAACGACTTTGTTTATTTTACTATGTATATGTGACACCCACAGAGACATCAAGAATACATGAATACAATATCTTGCAAAAAAAAACAACTCATGTCGACTCTCCAATTAAGGGAGCCCGTAGCACACACCAACAAAAAATACTGTCAAAAAATAATATTAACAACTAAAACCAATCAGTGCTCTCAAAAATATGGAACGAAGTCGTTATACAATAAAAAAAAGAAACAAAGTTCGAAGTTGTTTAATAAAATAAGGCGTTCCTCCAGGGTTCAATAAACACAAAAATATAATCCCAAGACGAAATTAAAGAAATGTCAATAAATTATTAGAATTAAAATTGAATTCACGTTTATTATTCTATTGAAATGATAATTACTCTCGCTATAATACCCCAGACTGCTATGAATAATTTAAACAAAAATAATACGAAATTATTATTAGATTTAATTAAGGTAACAATACACGATATTCTATTAATTAATTCATAATACCTACAATACTATTGTATTTCGTCCTTTGAATAATACGTCTTCAAAATTCCTATGAATTTGGATATTTAATCATAATATAATCTAGGTATCTACTGCCTATAAAGTTAAATCTTACAAGGGCGAAAGAGATCCCGAATAAATCTCCAAAATATATTAAGGCACATCTTAAACACCAAGCAACTCTCCCTTGTCCGTTGAGAGGAGTGAACGATGTGGAATCTGGAATTGGCAGTTTCTAGTGAAATGATGAGAATATTGAACGTAAAATTCTTGAACAATGAGAATAATGTTTTGGTCAATGAATTTCTGCTCAAGGGCCATAAAATAATATGTCCGAGTAGAAACATTAGTTTATAAGACAATCCTTGGTTTAGCTAATCTCTTTCACAAAATAATATGCACATAAAATTCTACTTGAAGAATTAATAGTGCTGTGTCTACAATTATATTTTTATGGCGAAAATCAAATTACATTTTTCTATCGTCTAATACCATCTATAGAAAGAAATAAGTAAGCAATGCTAAATATTAATATCATTATTTAATCTTCCTACTGGCAGAAAATACTTGGTCTAATTTTATCTTCGATAAAAACATTTGCTCATTTTGCAAATATAGACTGATTTCGATATTGCTGATGAAGACGAGCACAGGCCTAATAACAATGTTTATAAAAGCAAGTTATAAATAGAGATCCTAAGTATTTCAAATACTCATTGTGATTCAGGACTGGTTTATAGATAGACAAACAAATCTATGATGCTTTACTATCGAGTAATACTTACAGCAATACCCTGAATTTATAATAGAATACCTTCAATAGATCACCCATCTTAACAGTTTGATTGAAAGCTTTGGTCCTTCGTCATTTCTCTTGTGAATAAGGAGCTTTGAGGCTTTCTGAATAAACGAGACCGCAATCAATAGAGTGTGAAAGACTGATGGTGTCTTGTTTAGTATTAAATTTGAAAGCTCGGTGTTAGTTACAGTCAATAGATACGAAGGGCTGAGTTAAAATGTCTCCAAGTTATTTTATTTGTGACACTAGAAAATAACATTTTATTAGATTCCAAAGTACCTGTATTTTACAAAAATTTCGTACTTTTAGCATTATAAAATAGGTTGATAATTCTGACAGAAATTTAATACAATCAACTATCTAATTTATGAAATGGTTCTAGAAGGTTCGGTGATATAATAATTTAATTCTGAACAGTTTGACTGCTATTACAAAATGTTTTGAACTTATTTTTTTTTACTAAATAATATTATGACAATATTCTAAAATAGTTAAATTCTCCATTTCAGTGCCTGTTTGAGTGGTTTCTATTAAATTAATTCCCCATCAGACAAAAAATAATTAAGAATTTCAATTCTAGTACAATTAATAGGTAGATAGGGTCCCATCTCTGTCTATATGCCATCCTGAGTAATTAATACGAATTTTGAAGTACCCCGTCTCATTAAATCTTGTGACAGTAATTATTTTCATAACAAGGAAGAATAACAATATTGTTACGTAATATTTCCATTATTTTTATAAAGTAAAAGGACCGGACGAGAATACTCAGTTTTATGGAGAATAAACCATTTCTATTTAATTGGTTTCACTCGAATTAAAGTGTTCAAGATGTTTTAACAGCTACCTACGAGAAAAACTTTGATCAATATGAAAGAATTATCTCAGGCTACTCGTTGTAGGTGCCTACTTACTAAATACAAAAATATAAGACACTTATGCCCGATCCCACCAACTACCACCTAGTAAGCAGACCCCTAAGGAATTTCCATACAAAACCATAGATAATTTGAGTGATTATTATAACTGTCATAACCTTTAAGATATAAATCCATACAAAATACAACATGCAGCTACTTAAGTGAGGGAGATTCTGGGCGGAGATATTTGGGCACCTAACTAAGTAGAGCTGCATGTTGTATTTTGTATGGATTTATATCTTAAAGGTTATGACAGTTATAATAATCACTCAAATTGTCTGTGGTTTTGTATGGAAATTCCTTAGGGGTCTGCTTCCTAGGTGGTAGTTGGTGGGATCGGGCATTATAGTTACAAAGTACTTAGTAGAAGTACAAGTGTAGCATCAAACAGAAAGGAAATAGCATGTCACTTTCAACGAAAGGGTTTTATCCGTATCTGATGCTGTATCTCCATGAAAAGTAGCGGAAACCAAATCGACAAACCCATAAGTAGTTTATAAATTAAACCGATACCTTTCTCAACTCAACTATCATTTTATCTTATCACGAAACATCTTTCTCGATACAATATCTACTGAATAAGTTAAGATAAGAAATGAATTCTTTCGTCTTATTCCTGTAACTTCGATATTGTTTGCGTTTAATTTAACACGTAAGGTTGCGTTGCCATTCTTTATCTACATCTATTGATTAATTTGTTCTTTATATATTCAGTCGCTGGCTCATTCTGGCATAGGAAGTCATCGAAGCACCATTCATATGCTCGGAGGCCGCACTCAATTTAATTTAATTTCTGACGACCAAGCTTGCTTGCGAAATTTATCATTGCCCAATGTCCAACCTTCAAACTTTTTCCTTTGAGGGATGTGATATACTTCTTTTGACCATGCAATAAACAAATGAAATATTGATTTTTTTTAAGGTCACTAATGAAGTTGCAACTGTCTTGGGTAATCTGGAACTGAGGGAAGGTCTTACTTAGTATTTTCTGACTCAATTACTTAATTAATATTCAGTCTCATGGGAACACATAGAATAATTTACAGTGCATCGAATCTCGAATCTCATGAATCAGAATCTCATTTTATGTATATGAATACATGGTTGGCGCAGTTGGTTGGGGCGGCAGTCTCTCAAGCGGGAGGTGCCAGGTTCAAACCCCGGCGCTGGCGATGTATTCCACACTTTGCGATACAAGCTTTTAGCCAAGTGCAAAGTGTGCAGGAAAGTATTTGGGTTTGTGTATGCAAGACCAGATCCTTAAAAAAAAACTAAAAAAAAATTAGTATTATGGTGAAGCTATAACTCTACCCATCAAGATCCTTTGTCTGAACATATAGAAGCCACAAAACTCATAATAACGTACAGTACGTTTTCCACATTACGAAAATTCGTGACTCGGTCTAAGTAGGTACCAGCGTAATTCTAGCACTATCTGTGTATTGAAAACATTGAAAAGTTTTAATAACTACCCAAATATCTAATATCTCTATTATACTGTCTTCTTATTCTACTTAAGCCAGTAGAATTCTAATGCTTTTATTGATAATAGTTTTGCATCCACATTGTGTAATCTTCTTCAAACTAAGTTTAAAATTGAACGATGCACCAATCGTAGAAATCCTCCCACGGGGGTGCTTGAGATGATAAGGTTCGTCCCCAACAGTGCAGTTATTTTAAGTGGACTATTATTTATAATGAAAATGGAAAAACTTGGACTAGTGTAAGAAGCTGGTGGAAGACGATATCTCGTGGAAGAGAGAGTTATGATAATATTATTATAATACAGCTCGCCAGTAAAATATTGTTTTTAGAATTTCTTTAGAACAAGAAGTACGTACCCACTCTATCCTATCCGCCACCATTCATTATAAGTTGTTGTAGTTTAGTTTTTTAGTTTATTTGTAAAGTTTAAATGGTTGTAGATTGCGCGATGCTATCACACAAATTTGAAAAACATCCACCATTTTTCCAGTCAATGCCTTTTTAATTCACTCACTTTGAAATTCTTAAAATTATAATGATAGTGATTAAGTTGTCAAAGTCATGTGTTCTTTGTTATACCTACAGCTTAGTTAGTGTTTCGCTGTGCTTTGAGCAAAATCCTCCGAGTAAGGTTTCATGTAGAACATGGTGTGATTAAAAGTATTTGAATGCAAAGTATTTATTTATGCATAGCTTATTCATTACTTTCGACTAGGGAGTTCATTGTTATTTTCGCAATTCTTCTATTTTGCAAAAACTGAAATGATCATACATGAATCTTTACGAACGTTCTAGTCATCAATTATTCCTCGCTATAAATCCATATGAATCCTTTAATAATATTGTCGATGGTAAAGTTAAAGGAAGCATTTATCATATTAAAGTGCTTCTGTGTGGAGACTTTAATCATTTATTCGGTTCCCGTATCCATTACTCGATCCACAAAAGCACATCTTAAGATATTAGATATATCTACCTAATAATATGTGTACATATTACCAAACTGCTAAATTGAAAATTTTAACCAAACTCCACGTGCCGCAATATAAACTAGGTATACGTTATTACATAATAATAATAAAGTTTGTTTGAAATTTGCGGCATTATCCATAAAATAATGTAAGATGTTCCGTGTAATAATAGCATTAATGGATTCCGATAAATAAACATTGTACGACTGATGTAATTAAGGTTGCAGAAAGCGCCAGCTTCGTATCTCTGTGCCGACGATGTATTCTGCACTTCACGACACAAGCTTGTAGCATGCTGAGAAGTTTGCAGGAACGTATTACTTTGGTTTGTATATAGAAGGTTCCTTTTTTTTTAATAAATACAATGTACCCTGCATAAGTATTTTTCAGGATAGCAATTTTCTTGTCGACAGTGCCGTTAAGATGTTATAAAGTGGGTGCCTCCTTATATACCTCGAAATTTCTCATACTATACAGAATTTTACCATAATGAATTGTGTTATATTCTATGTTTTTAAATTAATCCCATCTGACCCTGAAGAGTCGGCGAATGGTAATCCTGGCGAAGTTATCGGGAGCTGCCCTTCCTGTAAACACTGAGGTCGCCAGAATAAGAGTTGGAATAAATTACAAAATTACATTCACAGTGTATCGATCTGTTCTTTATATCTTTATATCTATCCCGCCGCCCTGTGTACATCCTGTTTCCTGGACCCTGAGCTTAGCTTTCTGGACCAATATCTATGTAAACTGTATATATGCTTTATTTCTACTGTTTTCTTTTCTTTTTTGTACTCATGTATGTATCTGTAAATAATTGTAAATATGTTTCCATCCTTGGACAAGGACACTGAAGGAATGTAAGTTAGGGATGGGGTTTGTCGGGGGGCTCCCTTCTGGCTAACCCTGAGCCCACCTCTTAAAAAGATTTTGCCAAGAAGTGCGGGTAAAGAGGACGCTATATGCGCCTGTGCTACCCGGGGATGCGGAGGGCCTTAAGCCCGTGGGAGTCCTTCAATGTATGTATATCTTATCTTGTTCGTTGTGCCGTTACGGTATATACCTACATAATATAATAATGTAAAAAGCCCCATCGAACTAATAAAATATATTTAACATAGGTACTCGTAACGAGTAATCAAATTAGATTTATTTCACTTTTAGATAGAAAGTTTACCCATTCCTCTCGTCTCTGAGGATTAATATGGTTTTGTAAAACAGAATTTAAAGAAACTTTTTTTCAAATTCCTCTATAAAAGAGTATTACGAGTAGATTCTTTTCATATTATTTCATGTACCAAAACCATCGCGTTTTTAATATGTGGAAGGAAAGTCATTGCAATGTAGATAATTTTCATTTACAAATTCCAAACTCAGTCGCAAAATTTTTAATATCAGTGTCTACGTTAGAAGATATTAGGAATACATATTTGCGTTTTATTTTTATTATATTGTAGTAAAATATTGCTTGGAATAACAGAGTACAGCCTTTGATCCAAAGGTTGTTATATTATAGTATTACAGTTTACATAAGATAACACACTACACACATAACTCTGTAACCACCATTATAAAATGAATATACTCTATACATTCATAACACATAATCGGTTAATTGTAGTCCTGTTTGAGGCATGTTTTTTTTAAGATGTAGGATTTGGCCAAGAGAGCGCAGTTTTATATCCCAATACAGGGCAATGAGATCTCGAGATAGGAATTAGTTAAAATCTCCCTTTAGCAAAAAAAGCGTGACCGGTCAAAAACCTATAAAAATATTGCTCCACATGAATAAATCCCAAAAAAGATAATAGTCCGAGAGCCCGCTGCTTAATTTATGACGTATCTGTTTTTTGATCGAAATGTGGTATAAACGATAGCTTACCAATAGGGTATTACATCGCACTAGGGTTGCCTATCAAAATCTTGCCGCAACCCCCCCTGCCCCCCCCGAAAAGGTCCCTCTTCGCGGTTTTTTGCATTTTATAGGAATATGGTAAGATATAGGAGAAAGTAGTCAATGACAAAAATAATCCTTGCTAAATTCTCTACAAAAAACGTTAAATCAATTTTTTCATATGACTAGTAGTTTACCCGTAATGGCCGGTCAAAAAACAGGATATTTTTTGGAAAAATAAAAAAAAAGTGTGATTTTTTTTCTTTCACATTCTACCACCCATTATTACTAACATTTTATGGAAAAAAAAAATTGACCTGCGGCGCTATATCTCTGGTTATTTTATGAAAAACTAAATTTTAAGAATTTTCGTCACTGAGTTTTATTGTAATAACTCCGAAATTATTAGATGTATGAAAATAAATTATAGCTCGTTTTGTAGCTAAGACTATGGTAATTAATTCGTTCTCTGACTATTTTCCTGCAGCTCTTATCAATTTTCAACCAATTTAGTTTAAATACATTTTTTTAGTATATTAAATGAATTTCGGTTTTGGACCGGCTATTGCGGGTAAACTGCTAGTTCTACGAAAAGATTGACTTAACATTTTTTGTAGAGAATTTAGCAAGAATTATTTTTGTCATTGACTACTTTCTCCTATCTCTCACCATATTCCTATAAAATGCGAAAAACCGCGAAGAGGGACCTTTTCGGGGGGGGCAGGGGGGGTTGCGGCAAGATTTTGATAGGCAACCCTAGTGCGATGTAATACCCTATTGGTAAGCTATCGTTTATACCACATTTCGATCAAAAAACAGATACGTCATAAATTAAGCAGCGGGCTCTTGGACTATAAATGCCATTTATAAATTTGCTCAAGGAACAAAAGCTCTAATCTTATTGGATTTTGAGAAAAACATCAATTATATCTATTAGCATACGATTTCTTTCAATGTTAAATTATATAAGAAAATAAACAAATAAATAAGCGGATCAAAAATGAGATAAACAATAAAATAATCAACATTTTGTAAATAACTCATTTACTGGAATCCAACTAGAAAGTATCGACATTTATCCGTTGAGGATGTTTCTGAAGGGCTTTTGTCTTTTTTGGTATTTATTCATGTTAAGCAATATTCTTATGGGTTTTTCTCCGGGAACCGCTAAATAGGCGTGGTTGTATTATTAATAGTAAACAAATACGTATCAATTTTAAAATAGGGGTAGGTACAAATAATTCAGCGCCTCTCGTAAATCAAAATAAAAGCTCGGAAAATAGAGATTCATTGTGTCGACAGTTGTAAAAAATAAAAAAAAAAACATAAAACCGTATCATATTTTCACAGCATGGCATATAATACTCATATGTACATGCATCATAATTTTATTTCTATCGTAGAAACTGTGAATAAATTTCTGTATGGCCAGAATTTCGCGTAGAAATTCCCGTGGAGAATTTCAACATTATATGAACATGCACATGAAAAATGGAGCGACAAAAATTATTATTCAAAAAACTTTATAAAATTTTCATGTGGTTTTTTCGTCATCCCTGATGCATTCGCCTTTGCGTTTCACTATATTGTAATAATATTTTAGTTATGCTGTCCCTATACTCTAATAGGTTCTTGTACAGATACTATATTATAATTATAATCGTAGAGTCATGCATACTATATAAAATTACAATTGTTATTACATGATAAATATTCAGTAAGATGAGAGAGGAGGATTTAGCTTGTCAACTCGATTAACTACGTAAATTAAACACAATTTATTAACATTTCAAAAATCTTTTTGAGAATATTGCATGATGAAGGTATCTACCTGAGTACTTGTAAACTCATTTAGGTACCTAAGTTTTTAGGTATTTAGGTATCTGTTATTCTATCCAAAATAATTAATGAAAACAGAAAGTAGCAGGCAGCAGTTGCTTTATACCCAAAAGCTAATGTTTCAGGGTTATCTTCCTTTGATAAATTACTTAGGAAACCTTTTGTCACATTTTGTCCATTTTTTCATGTGTTATTTGCGTATGAAATATTCAGTATAGTAGGTACTCTCTTGTCACGACATTCTACTACAAAAATAACAATAACGAAGTGAATATGACTTACGACAAAATAACTCCTAGTACTTATTACATAATATCACGGTTTGTCCCGATTAATGGGGTAAGAAACAAATATCTTGAAAAAGGACAACGGGCGGAATTAGACCAAGAGCCTCCACTGAAGAGACCTACGGGAAATGAAAGTACATGCTTACCTTAGCGTTTTCGCAAAGTATTATCAATTTCTGTTCCGGGAGAGTCTCGCTATTGTCATTTTTGTCCCAGGTCCCACCAACAAAATAAATAATAAGACAATGCAATCATACTCGTAGATCACTCGATTTCAAGTTAATTGCCCAAGTAAAAAATAATGGAATAGATTATGTGAAATCATCCTGATAGAATATCACTCTCTTCAATTCAATGCATCAAATGTACTCGCATGTATCGTTGCATTAAAAATACTAACGAGATTGAGCTACTAATAATTGTTACCTTCTGTTATTAACAAACTCGATATTTAACTCACCATTAGTTTTGCGTGATTAAGGTCGAACAAAAACAACTTTTAGTCAGATGAACAATGGTTAGGAAGATTTAAATTTCATGTGAAATATTTTCACGGAGACAAAAAAACAGGGTTTTCTACACCGAATGTTTGTACCCAGCAAAAGAGATGCAATAATAAACATATTTTTCTCGACCAACGCCGCATTTTTTTTTCTTTTTAGTATTGTCTACGATCAAGTAGTTGCTGAAAATTTTTCCGGTACATTTGATTTTCATATATTAATTTCAGATTTTGCTGATGCTCTATTTCGTTGATAGATAAGATCTTTTTTCGCCAGAAACTTATATTTTTTTCTGTCCACCAGTTTTTTGATTAAGTTACTCAGATTTTAGATTACTCCGGATTTAAAATTATTATCCAGCCACAGTAACGATATCTCAAATGATAGTGAAGTCTGATTTTGTTCAAGTTTGTTCGCGATGTAGAGTGATCATATCTTCAAATAGTTTTGTTTGTTCAAATAATACTAGTATTATTCTTTTAGAAAGAAATCGTCGGGATTATAAGCCACACAGAATAATCATTGACACAGTGTGGACAAATAAACGTTTTCCTTTATCTTAGTTATATATTACTGTGCCATCTCGCACGAGTTCAGTAATATGAATTCTTCTTCTTATCGTGTCCGTCGGCACTCATTATACCTATCATGGGCGTCGCCAGCTTCGGAGCTAGGGGGGGCAACAAAAAATAATAAAAAAAACATATAGCATAAAAAACGCGCAAACAATTGCTTTTTAATGGATTTTCATACTGATTTTTGAAAATTTATGATAAACGTGTGATTGTAATGTGATTTTTTGAGATGTTTTATAATTTAGTGTGAAAAAGTAAATACCTATTCCAATCTCTAGGGGGAGGCAGCTATCCCCTGTCCCCCTCTGACGGCTCCCATGTACTTATTTTAAAATATTAAGCTGTACCTATTTTATACTGTGATGTTAAGAAATACTGAATATAAACCAATGAAAACGAACCACAAAATGAACACCACATACATACATAAAAAAGATAAAATAAAAAACCCCAATGTTCAGTCATACCGATGATTAGGACTTTTAGATAACAGAGCCTATTATACTATCTGTTTAAGGGATTAGTAAATTTTCTACTATACGAGTCACACCTGACTGAAATTAGAATAAATTTTGATTTATTGGTCAGGCCCGTATATTTTAAATAATTCATATTTACATTTTTCTCTTTCCTCCATTGAAATCAGCAAAAAAAGAAATCAGAAATTCAGCCGGTATTCACGGGCACGCGATTACGTGCTGAAAAATTATACAAAATATGAATTATACAAAAGCATATTATAGAGGAGCCTCTGATGATTGTAACACTTACCTAAGCATTTAAAAAAATGAAATATTACCTACTGTAGCCTCATGGGATTTGATGATTAATGAAATTCATTACTAACGCAAAATACTCGTACATCGCAGCTTTGTAACGCTGAAGCTTTATAAGAAAACTTTTCTGAAACATGCAATAATTTTAGCTCAAAGTGATTAATCTACAAATAGGCACTCATATAAATTGGGTGTTGAAAAATCCTATTTACTTTCCATCATCAAATAATTAAATTACGAATGCAGAATTAGAAGTCAAAGAGGTTAACGCGTTTCTATAAAAGTTTATTGATGTAGGAAGATATATATTAAAAGATAGCAGGCATATAAACAAAGATTTGATGATATTATGTACTTAGTTGTGCTAATACAATGTAATAGTCACTTCATTTTTACTCCACAACATATAATAAACATAAAATGTTATTTGATAGGTATTAGGTATATAACTTCTTCGGAGACGAAATGGTCTGTTAGAAACATTAGCTCAGACAATGAACCTGCCAAGTGGGTAATGTTATTGAATTCTATAAAGATTTTATTTATTTTTAAGACAATTTAGCATCTTTATTTATTTCTTTCTTTCTTTCTGGCACAACGTGAGTCGAATAATGTATAATGTTGTCTTAAATTTAATTTTCGGTAGGTATGCCGGTATTTAAAATTTTAAATATTATAATATGTATTTCTATTCGCCAAAGGATATTATAGACAGTAAAATTTTGTGTTTTACAGTAGGCATATAGTTATAGAATAGAGGTCATTGGTCTAAACTGGTGAAACTAGATGTAGAAATTTCAGGATCTCTTCTCTTCTTCTTCTTCGTCAGCCTATTCCCGTCCACTCCTGGACGAAGGCCTCCTCCATTTGCTTCCACGTCGCTCTATCCTGGGCTCTTTGGATCCAGTTGGTACCCACGTATTTTACCAGGTCGTCTCTCCATCGCAGTGGTGGTCTTCCTACCCCCCTGGTGGTAATTCTGGGTTTCCAGGTTAAGACCCTCTTCGACCACTTATCGTCTGGGTCTCTAGCCATGTGGCCTGCCCATCGCCATTTGAGAGATGCGATACGCTGGGCAATATCTGTTCAGGATGTTTCAGGATCTATTCATATTAAACGCGAAATTTAAACAGTCATTAAATTATTAGATTATTTTCAATTGTATTCACTCTCGAATCACACGTATCTCGTAGACATGTGAAAATGTTTCGTAAAGCTGATATTCGAATTTCAGATGTGAAAATAATCCAAAGAACTGAAACAATTTCAAGACTGGCTTAGAATATACTATAGTACCAATGAAAAGAAAATACTCTGATACAGCTATCTTATCTTAATTTTCCAGATATTCCACAAGTCGTTCCAATCGTCCCAAAGGATCTGTGACTTCGAAACTAATGGCCACGTTAAGACAGGCGAGAGATCCATACCAATTATTACTTCTACCAGCGACATTGTTCATTGGAGCTGAACAGGCCTTTCTAGCCGCTGTATTCAACGCGGTAAGTCTAACTTACATACTCATATCTTAATACTCTGATCTTACTAAAAGTAGGACCAGCTTCTGTTACTATGGGTTATAAAAGTTGATTAAGGTATTTCGTTTAAGATTAGATTGTTTTTCTCTGATATAAGAAACCGTAATCACATACCAACATTACCAACGCACACACATTGTGTTTCTCCCTAACAGTTTTATTGTCTCGTTTATTTTATATTACCTACCCACCACTACTTAACTTTCAACAGTTGACTTAAGATTTTCGAGACCTTTATTTTTAACAGATTTACATCTTCAAATTGGTTTTAGAAGGATTTCTGATAATAGATAAGTTTAATTTTACAGTTTATTTTGCTCACTCACAATTCAACTTTTAAATAAGATAAAAATGAATGGATATTTATTTATTTATTTATTTGATCCTAACATTGGATATACATTGCCTATATGTTTGCCTCCCCTACTAGGAAAATCCTGTGTCGGGAGAAGCAAACTCACATCACAATAATTATAATAAGAACATTACAAACAACACAATGATTGACAGATAAAAACATAACACAAAGTACATACATACCAGTCAAGTGGAGCCCAATTGACCCATAATTTATATCTGCATATATTAACGAGTTTCCGAAGAATTTCAAAAGATCACATTTTTTTTATTACTCGTATTGTACGATTTTTTTTTACCTCCAGAAGCCTGTTGAATGTCACTATATGAAGGACACTTTTTTTTAAATAACCGTGCACAAACTATCAACAATTTCGCCTATATAGCAGGTCTTTTTAAATACTAGTAATAATATAATGCGCATTATTATGGAATGCCTATTTCTAAGTTTAGTTTTTGTTTTACGATTTGTGGTTTAATAATAAAATATTCCTAGAAATTACCTAAACGGTCTATGTAGAAATCAATTTTAGTGTGATGGGAAAAGTTTTTAGAGCCTTTTTAGCGTTCAATCAATATTACATCTAACGTTTTATATTTTAGCATCTCGGGAATGCGATATTCCTTTAATATCTTTGACAAACAAAGTAGAGAAACGTGTCTTTAGTAACCAAAATAAAATAAAGAGTAAGTGGGATGATCAAAGATGAGAGGCAGTAAAGAAAGAAAAAAAACAAGAAGGAAGTAATAACCGTAGAATATTTCTCATTTTGATAAATTTATGATTTCGTCTAAGGTTTCAAAATTCCAATACCTACGCTAAGCCTGATTGACGGACCTACTCGTAAACAATACAATGCAATCCAAATAAAAAATACAAGATAGAAATGAACAACATAAGTCCGTAGGCTTTCACGGCCGGAGTCACAGGTTTCATTGTGTTTTTTTTCGGGCTGTATGGCCGTGGTCAAATGGGTTTTATATTTTATACCCACAGTCCGGAAAACCACAATAAAACCCATAAAAATGAACATTTAGATTTTAGGTTAGGGTTAACCGGTAGAAATCGAGATTTTGCGATAAGTTCGCCCTAGTGAACATTCTTACCACTGTTGTTGTATTGTATCTGCGTATTCATTTGAAGATAAAAAAAACTGAAAAAAAATAAAGCACTTTTTTAATTTTCTTGTAGAATCATTCAAATGTTTCATTAGAAAAAGAAAAACCAAAACGAACAGACATTACTTTCAAAATTCAATATGCACATAAATAAAAGCATTTTGAATTTTTGAAGAATGATAAAAAAAATCATTGGTGAAACTGGAGCTTTTTCTCTCTCCCTGATATCTACTAGCTGTTTTTATGTCACTCTCTTTTTTGCGCTCATAATAATTATGTCATTTATATTATTCATACTCTTGTAACACGAAACTCATAATACTTTTCCGTTTCAGCAAATCCTTTGAGATTTCATGAAAGAGAAACGTAATATAAATTTATCAATAAGATTGTAAACATCCGTATTTTGAATGCAAAATATCAAAATACTCGATACAAAGGAATTAGAAGGAAGGAATCTATTTCCTTATACCTGTTACATTACACGTGTCTTCTCTTCTGCAAAACGGTACAACAATAAATTATTACGATGATTACTTGGAAGGCAACAAGGTAGCTTTCGGCCTTCGACGAAACGAAAACAGTAATTTATCTAGCGAAGAAACTTCGAAACTCAGATTAATCATAAATTACGTCCCTCAGCGTTAAATTTTAAGACAAATCCGCTTAATTCCTAACGCCTTAATTCTGTTGTCGTGGAAAGAGGTATAATGGAAGTTAGTTAGTCTTCCCAGGCGTCGAAACTTGACAAAATTCATGTAAAAAACCGATTTCGCGCTGTAAACGTTGTTATATTATATACCTGCTATTATACACCTTTGTGACCATAAGAAAATGTAATGGACTGTATAAACGAATGGTAAACAAGAAGTGTTGTATAGATCGCGCGGACGCCGGAGAGTCTGCAATTATTCTACTATCTCTGATTACCCTGCGAAGGATACGTGAAGGATAAATAGACAATACCTGTAAAAGTGTGTATGTGTTTCATTTTCTTTTTGTCTTTTTTTTTTCAAATAAATTTTGTTGCTTTTTCTTTTTAAAGTTCACAGCACTTTCACACCTCCATTACGTTACGTTTTGTACAACACTATTACCCGTATTATTATTTTTAAATGGATTCAGGAACTTTACGAAAATAAAAGGGAAATGAAAACAAACATTAATAAAAGTAAACAAAACGTCGCGAGTCATAAAACCCTTCGGGGAGTTATTTTCTGCTTCGTTATTCTAAAAAAATATTATGTTACCTGAGTTTAAAAAATCATTATCAAACAAAAATAACAATATCATTATAAGGAATAATATTTAGCAAGTCTCCATTACGGTTGTTTATTTAGCAAATTGGGTTAGACGAAGGACACGAGAACCAATTTATTTATTTATTCACTCTTCAAATGAACAAAACACGTAGAGCAAAATTAGACATAGGTAAATCATAGATACCATAAAGTATAAAAATGTTAGATTCCTTCTAGCAGTTTATGTTGTGTAGAGAACGCTATTCTATCCCACACGAGACGCCATACTTGTGGTGGGAAAATCCTTCCCTTCATATGTAACTAATATAAGAAGCTTACATATAAGTAGGTATTCAATTTATTTTCCACACAAGAAATAAAGAAAACGCAAGTATTTCTAAATTTTCCGCTGTTTATCCCCGTTTTATTATTATTGTGTTAGAGGTGTACTGCTTAGTATTAAAATAATCTGCTCTTTTTTTTGTCTTGTCGCGAAAAATCACAGCTTACCAGTTATTTGTGGTAATTTTTATTCTATAATGCAAGAAAACTGGGATTAACTCAAATCAATGGCAGCATTGAGATAAGTCCACCATAGTGAAATGTATCATATCTCTGTATTTTGTCCCTTTGAAGTAACTAAAAACGAATGAATGTTTGAGGATGAAAATCGCTGTCTTACAATATACTAGTCCGATGTACTTCACTGTTTAATCTGCTTTTTAAACCGTAGTTTGCACAGAAACACCAAACACAAATAAATAGATAGATAATATCCATCATAAGCTCAGCACCTGATGTATGTATGTATGTGGTTTTGATTATAATTTTTATCAGAGATTTGTAGTTTACCCAACTCTCCCAAGTCAACCCATCCAAGAACTAATTCGGAGCGAGCTGCAATTTTTTAGGAAGCTCGACCGTTCAAGGGAGCCTTTTACCTCGGTCATATAGAGCAGATTATCAAGAAGGGTCTTGTTTTTTTTTTAATTTATCATACACTGTGTATGACTTAACTGAGAATTGTGCTTAATCAAAATGGAGTCGAGCGCTCTGTTATCTCTGCCTGCCCCGCAAATGATACGGAGTAAGTAAAAATATACCTAATAAAATAGAAAAATATGGAAACATTTCTTTTTCAAACCATTATCCATCTGTGAATTAAAAATATAATAATATATAATATACCTAGGTGTTGTTTGTCATCTGTTACTTTTCACTGTTATTTCCCCACCACAGTAAAATAAAATACTATAATAAACGCGATTTGAAACGAACCTGTTACTTTTTGCTGATTGACGTTTAACATGTTATTTTCTATATACCTACCTTGGTACCTTAATATTCCCAGTTTTCCTTCACAGCAACAACAAAAAAATAACAAGAAAAAATATATTTCAAGGGAGAAATGAAATAAAACAACTGTATTTATCCATTTTCTCACCATGTTAGACATATCCAATTCTCTGTAGCTATTGTAGTAGAAATATTTATATTGCTCTTCATACATCTCAGAATAAATTCCGTCACTCCAGTTGTTGACGATTGATATATACCTAAACAAAATCTTATAGGATTTTCTGTTTCACCTGGCAATACCAAAGATTTTTAGTACCTACTTACCTATTTTTTTTTAGATTACATAACACCAATTATATGGGTATACTTATATCTTTAAACATTTTTTTTTCTGATCTAAAATCCTCTCCAAAGTCGTAACTTGTTTTTGAAATATCTCTTTCTCGAAACTTTAATCCGATATTTTTTTAACATGATTGTTTTTCAGACTTATGATTTAAATAGACTAAACACATATTCAGGTAACAAAAAAGAATGATAGTACTAAGTAGGAACCTTTACTTACGATGCTATCGGGCTAAAACTTAAGTAATTCGGGGTATTTGTAAAAAAAGTTAAAATCTCGAATATCTCGAGAACCGTGCGACTTTTGATTAAGCTAAGTTTGGCTCAAAAGATGCTAAATGACCTCTATTATCACTCCTGAAGATATCTGTATCCATCTATTAAACACCCTGTATATTTACTATTTTGTCCTTCATTGTGCTCGTGAAAAGTCGTAAGGTTTTACGCTTCTAAGCTTGTTGGCTAACTAGATCAAAGTGTAGTGTGTGACTGCTTTTAAAAATTGCAAATTCTAATATTCTACTGTTGTTAAATATTAAATGTTCTATCTTTTATTTCGTTTAATAGTTAGGTTGTACGTATAAGGATTTTTTCCCATTTCCATTCCTAATAAATTAGATCCTCCTTGATTCCTAGAAATATGAGCCATCAGTCGTTACAGCCTCCTTATTCCCCATGGACTTGTTATCAGCTAATTACAAAATGAGAAAGAGAAACCATTGTAATCTAAGGGTAATTAGGGAGCCTTTTTTATAAACTTGTATTAACAAGTTAATACCTAATTAATCTTTTGAGTTTCAAGGATTTATTCACCGCAGAATTTGCAAATCTTTTCAATCACAGTAAGACTGGAGGACGGGTGGATCTGGTCGTGTGTCTAATTAAATGTATAAAGACACTTTGTAAAGCTAGTATTTTAGAACCTACTCTGGTTTTTTTTATCTTATCATGGTTATGGCAAACCCCAGAGCTTAACTATATCCATCATTAGAAAAATATGGAGTTTGACATCGAACACAGACTATAAATCTAGGTATACTTATGAGGTAGATTTATTTATTAAGGCTCGCGACCCAACTATGACATCACGATCATTACCCACGGCATTAGGGTTCAAATTTTTTTGAGGTTAATTTTGCTTCAACAAAAAAACTTTTGCAGTCATTGTCTAGACTTTAAATAAATAAAATAAATAAATCTTTATTGACCAAAATGATTACAATAATTACAAAAAAATAAGACAATCTTGTGTGCCAAAAGGCGGACTTATTGCTAACGCAATATCTTACAGTCAACTTTAATGCATATTATCAATATAAAAAAAAACTCCACAACTTTCGGGAAACGAGTTACTGTCTTTCGAAAAAAGAGTCATATCTATAAGTATAAGATATAAAAAAAACTATTACAGTCATTCCCTTGATAAAGGTTCAATATATCTACCTACGCTAATTTAGGATATTTAGTAACGGTTGACGAAATCTAATATATAGGTCTCCCGTTTTTAGAAATTTTTAAAATGTCAACGTGGAAACTGGTGAAAATAAAAAAGATTTTAGTGATTAGGTTGAATGTAATTATCTGTAGTTGAAAATAATCTCATAGAATATACCTACGGATGGTCATCCGCGTACATCTGATTCTCATTGCATTACTGGAATAAGCTGATACCAAAGAAAGCCAGTGTTGAAAATCTCAACATGATGAATAATACGAAGTACCTACCAGTGGCGACGGGTGGATTTCTGCAGAAAGGAAGCCGGGGCTAACATTACGTCAGATAAGACACTATTATACCTATCATTTTTCCAAAAGGTAACTCGATGAGAATCGTGTTCTTAGGTAGCTTCGGGCCTGGTGCCTACATAAATCAATACAACCTTGACTTATTGTAGTCTATCTATCACTGCTTGATTGCGATTACCAGATTTACCTTATTACTTATCTAGGTATGTACGTAACACATAAAATCATTTGTCTTGTTACAGAATAACATTAAAAGGATTAAGGATTAAGCAATAATAATATAATATTCTGCTTTACTCGTATAGCCTCTGAAGCTAGAATTATACAAAGATTGATTAGTTCTCAGTCTCAAAGGTGGAATAACTGGAAATAAGTAGACTTTAACATCATTACGAAAAGGCCTGGCCAATTTATATAAACATAATAATATGGTCTAATCCAGTATTATGTACCTAATCTACTTAATAGCTACCTATAACATGACATGTAAAGGTTATGAGTTGCTTTTATATTAGTACATCTTCATATCGTAGGAGGCTTATTATTTTATGGAGAAATTCTCGCAAAACAGATATTAAATTTTTAACATGAGTACTGGGTAGGAATGATAGGTATGTAAAAATAATCATATGTTATTTTTGGTTCTCAAGTAAGTATAATAGAAGTTTGTGGGATAGGATTGACAGAAGTTGGCATATTTTTTGGTTTTCAAACAATATTTTTATAGCGTAGGTAAGTATTTAGGATAAAACAAATTTGGCATTATTTTCTTCTTCGTATCGTGTCAAGTGTCAAGTCCCCCCGATGTTGGCGCATGATCACTCCTGCAAAAAGGTTTTGAAAAGAGAGCCCCCCGTTTTCCCTTTGTAATCCCATTGCCAGGTCCCTTTTGATCCGGTTGCCAATATTTCCATCCGTTGTCTTCCTTAATATGGCCAAAACTGGCGTAATTAACGAATCTCATTTGACTATCATCGTTAAACCCACAGGAAAATAGATTTTATAACCACCCTATTAAAATTTTCTTTCAGGCAACATCACCGAATGGTTCATAAAATACTTTCCACTTCAAGAGGAACTATGACTATCATATTTTTTTACATTTTTTCTACTCAAGGCACTCGTGTTATAAAACATGATACACTGATGAAAATGATTACATGACAGTATTAAATATTATAGCTCCAGTCCATATTATGCCGCTTGTTTTCTTATTATAAAACTTAATTCATGTGAATTTACGAGTGGCTGTGTGTTGTCTGCGAGAAGGATTTTTATATATAAGTTTTATATAAATTTTATCCTAAAAATTTACGGCTGTCTTTGTTTTATGACCCGTATACGCCCATACGATGTTATATTGGGAAGGTTTACTCCAGACGATTATATATATATATATAAGGAATATAAATAGTTTATAAACTCTATTACCTAAATATATCGTTGTCTATACTATATTAGGTATACAATGTTGAATATATAATCAATATGCTAGACCTCACAATACGCAATAATATTGTGATATATATTATTATTATTATAAATCTAAAAATATATCACCCTTAATCTTAATATAGTCGGTTTTCCGCAGTGAATATTTTTGCCTGTACATAGTGATGCACGTATCAGTAGACGATCGTCAGTCTCCCATAGAAGCGGAAGAAGAATTAACTGTGAACTGGGCGCCAAGAATGCTTCCAACTACTCGTATGTATTATGTTCTTTACAAATAGGTGGATGGAAGCCTAGTTGGTAACGCGCTCGACTGTTAATCCAGTGGTTGTGGGTTCGATCCCGATGCCGACCTACTCCACGTCACGACAAAAGCTTTTCAAGCTTACCGTGAAGTGTAGGTACAAATGTGTATTTGGGTTTATTTCTATAAACCCAGATTCATATAAAAATTATTAACTCCCATCACATTCATGCAGTTCGTCACGTATGAAAACTGTATGATGACCATTGAATTAATTACTTAGGTAGTATTTTGTCATTAGGACCCCGTTTAAGAACTCAATCTGTAATACCAATATTTGACTCCAGTTTTTATGTAATATAAACGCCGAGTAGTTTTATACTGAACATATATTGAAGATGTTATACCTATACATTTCTAAAATCTATTATCTCCATTTCATAATTCTCATCAGGTGGTTTAGGATCACAAAGCAATCATAATATGCCATTCTCAGGGTCCATTAATGTCGCAATTTCCAGAACGTCTGTACTATTCGAAACCCCTTTTTATCCCAACTGTAATCATTTGCTTCATCCAGATAATTGAAGAACCAGATTGTGGATAATAACATCATCTAATCTTAATGAATGTCCGTATATTGTATGGACCTCCCGGCGATTATATCGAGTTAATATGGAATGACCTGACCAAACATCCAGCCACAGGACAGTATATTTGAATTAGTGAGACCTATATAATCATTATACATTCGCACAGCAGTGGTCACTGTGTTGTATCGTCTCCCTGATGATCGCTTTATTGTTGTCATTCCCATCTTTGCAGTAATTCCCTCGACTATTATGTTTGAAACTAGATACATTATTTTGACCTACAGTAACATCATCCTTTGTAGGATTGAATAGTAAATTACTGGATACTTAGAAATGAGGGAGTTTTCCAACTATTCTCCAATTGTTGGAGAGTCTATTAAGATTTTAAGAAAACAAAATGAAACGTTTTATGTTACATGTGAATTTTCCTGAAGTCCTTGTGGCATTTTTTTAGAACATCCAGAGCGACTTTTCTATTCCAAAAAAAAACATACTACTTACTTACTTTCCGTGTCCGGAACACTATCAAATTTTGTATCTCCAATGTTCGGCCACCCCGGTATTCGCCAGTAGTGCATCCTCGGGCGTGCATGTCACTCCTGTTTGGGGACATGAAAACAGGCGACTGTGATCCTGTACAGCACCACACTCACAAGTGTCTTCCTCTTTGTAACCCCATTTTTTGAGGTTACTGTAACAACATAATTTCATGGCATATTATGTAGAAACTGAATAAATTATTGTGAATCAGACAAATACAACTAACTAGTACTAACTTTGATGTGCATTGTGCATGTATTAAATATTCACACACGATGCATTCTATTCAACATAAATGCATTCTCCTAGTGGCTACCATCTGTTACCTAAATCCGTTGAATCCCGTACTAAATACACGGGTGAAGTGTGTTCTTCGTCAGAGGAAATCTGCAGACCGTATACACTTATGCATGGCATCATGCATGACAGATAAACGTTACTAGTCAAACAACCGTGATGGATTTAGTTTCTCTTCATTCTAACTACGCAATCATTGTGAGAATATAGAACTGCAGGTCTAACATATCCATTTCCACCAGAGTAATAACATTTAGGTATAATTTTATGTTACCTACATTTTTGACCAAATGATTTAAGCATGAACAGGTAAATCACGAATTAGATAGGTATAACTTCTGGCTTTTTGTATGAAAATAAAATTTTGATGGTTAGTGAATGATCTCAGATTGAGGGAAAACATGTATGGACGTTCAAACTAGGGACTGGCAACTGAACCTACTAATTTTACCTACACTGCGAGAACTACATCTACACAATAAAACAATTCTTGACCTGTAACGTCCCTCGAGGAAATACAGAGAGGTCACGATGCAGGTTCAGACAAAGCGGTTTTGGGCGGTGTATATCACCACTTTTCATGCTTTTTCATGTTTGCCCTTATAATGTAATTGTATTCATTCTGCACCAGATTCAATATTCTATCGGTCTTTCTGGATGTCAAAAGTTATTGGTAACACTAGGGTGAGCCTGCGATCTCTTACAGCTAATTTGCATCATAGTTACATGATTTGAATATATAATAGTGTAGTGAGTATGATAAAAAGTAATATTCCAATCTCACATTATGATTTATTTCGTAATATTATTTTTGCTCCCACATCAATTTTGCTTGTATTGTGTTTTCCTGTCTGTCATCCCAAAACCTTTATTTTTTCCGTTCGTGAAATAATGCCGACTTGAAAGGTTAGATTTACCACCTGGTGCTTTATTTTTTGTATCAATTTGTATGTATTGTATATTCTGACTGCCTCAGGTTCATTTGTATTCCGCTTATCCCAATAAAGAAAACATGCTCATGTTATATTGCTTTACATGATTTGATTTGCCGATGTTTTTTTATTATTTTTCCCATCTTCCAATTGGTATTATGTATTACGAGGGATTTATTTACTTTCCTAATAAACTAATTTGAATATTGTTGTAAATATAAATTAATTTTTCCTCAAGTAGAATTTGTTTTTTTAATCTATGAATTTAAAGCATGTACCAGACCAGAATACTGATGACCTCTTTGCATTTCAGAGCTTTCTTTTAATAATCCAGAGATTCCTCATTATGCTATAAATTATCTACTTGAAGCCTGACCAGTCTATTTCTATGCATTTTAATCCAAATTCGTAGAAATTGTTTTATTTTTTACCAAATACATAATAACATGTAGTTTTTTTTATTGAAGTTCCTATATTTTATTACAATATTTAGTAAGTATATGTATATATGAGTACATGGTTGGCGCAGTTGGTTGAGGCGGCAGTCTCTCAAAACGGGAGGTGCCAGGTTCAAACCCCGGCACTGCCGATGTATTCCACACTTTGTTATACAGGCTTTTAGCCTAGTGCAAGGTATGCAGGAAAGTATATGGGTTTGTGTATACAAGCTCAGATTCTTTTAAAAAAAAAATGCAGTATGAATATTGCTTATAAACTTGTTACTTGGAAATCTAAAACAATTTCTCACTGTATGGTTTACAGAAAACTATGAACTTATAAAATTTTGGTTCCTGTGGTACTTTTTGCTTAATTAATATTTTATCGATATTTGATGACACGCACTATTTACCCACCAGGGATATGCTAATAAAAGTGTTAATTAAATTGAAGTATAAGTACCTAAGATCCTTTGTAAATGAAATTATAAAAACGAATCAAAATATTTTAATAATAAATTAATTGAAATATAGCTCAATAAAATGCAGTCTGCTTGTTTGAAGCTGAAATATTTATTTGCATATTCTCTTTTACAATGATAGAAAAATATTGGCTCAATCAAAAAATATTCCAATCACTTTACATCCTGGATAAACCGATAGAGTAGGTACCTGTGATTTACATTTCAAAGGTATGAATAATATTATAATATAGGTATAAACACGTATTTCATCATGCTAATAAAAATATTGTAATAGCAAATCAAACACAGAAATCTCCTCTATTTATGTTGATGTACACGGTGTCCAGTAAGTTCGTCTAAAATCAATTCGTCTAATTATCAATTCGTCTAAAATTAATTCGTCTGAAATCGACGAATTGATCGTTAGGCAAATTGATTTTGGCCAAATTGATTTTGGACGAATTGATTTTAGACGTACTGATTTTAGACCGATTGATTTAAGACAAATTGATTTTAGACGAACTTACCGTAAAATGATGTACACAATGTAAATATACGTATATCTAATTTCTACAGATTGTCCCAAATATAATCTTGTATAGTCAAATAATATATAAGCCATCTTACAGAGAGCCGATAGAACAATTTATGACCACTTATGATTTAGTAAAAATGATGTTTTATATGGAAGTATTCAAGTGCTTGTCATTATTAGAGGTATTCGAGCTTTCGAAAATTTTTAATGTGGAAATTTATAATAATAACCTGCGAAAAACTCAGGTTCATAGTACGTCAGTTCTACAACGGATGATGACTTTTGGATATGCTGTAAAGTGTGGATAACAGATCAATACAATAGGAATATATGTATAATTCAACAGAAACTTCTGTAGGTATTAGATGCAGACTTACGAGTATATTAAATTCACTTTGTTTTTCATTTCAATAGATTGGAGTTGACATTCGTAATGATTAGGTACATTGAAACTTTTTTATACTATTTTTATTATAGAAATTTACTACGTCGCCGAATCAATACGGGACGTTTTTTTCTCGTCTGTTTTTCTTTAAAATGTAATTTTAACGCCTCTGTGCGATGAATCAACGATGAGTTGTATATTATTGAATTTTGGTTTCAAGAAATTTATTATACAAATAAAAATATTAACTACCTATTTTTTTTTATAAATAGGTATTCACTAATTGCATATTTACTGGTGCATTGCATAGCATTTATTAAACAATTTACCGAGCCGACCATAATTTTAAACCAATTATTATACAATTTCACTTGTTGATAATTAATTATTTTTGTGCACAGAATTTGCATATCCGTAATCAATTATTCACCTCTTCGCACAGGTATAATATAAAAATATAATACAACTATTTATTATCCAACATCAAAATCGAGAACAATAAATATTAAAGTTTATTTTAACGACTATGAAATTGTAAATATGAATCTGAAAGGATGATACGAGTATATATAAAGAGTACGTATAGATATTACTTATTGGTCTGTGGAAGGACAAAGAAAGAGAGGACGGCCGAAGAAGTCCCTTGAGGAGACCATCAGAGGGAACATGGAACACCTGGAGCTTACTCCAGAAGACTGCCTCGATCGGGGAAAATGGAGAGGAAGTATCCGAGCCGCCGACCCCAAATAAGTGGGATATGGTGTGGAGAAGAAGAAGATTCATAACTATTACAATACAATACATCACAATATTGTATCGTGAATATATTTCGTCGATATTATAGAAAAAACCGTGACAAAGGGTTTCGATGTAACATATCAATACATCAATCATATGATATGTGATAAAATTCATATAACTCAGACATCTACAAGAAATACATTTCCGTGTCAAATCAACAAACACTCTATTTATCTGTCAACGTGATCATCCATCATTCCGTATCAATTTAGTATCGTATGTTCCTGTGTTATACCTAACCATATTTTCCCTTAAGACATTTTGGAAATAAAACCAATGAGAAAATATTTCGGAGGAGCATCCGTGAAAGTTTCAATTCAACAAGTTTGAACAAGTTTCTGCATCTCGTCGGATTGCACCGTTTCTATAATACCTACATGTTGTTGTCTTCGGGACTAAAGATGATTGAAGCACGCGAACTGAAAGCTAAAGACCAATCACCCGAAAACGACAACCATGCACAACATGAATGCCAAGGACTATGAAAACCTACGAATTCTTCTAGATTCTAGGACATCAGAATTCTGATCTGAAGGGATTGATTTTTTGGGAATGGAATTTCTTCTGGTTGTAGAACAGCCGCCAAACTCTTTTTGATGTTTCCAGCTGTTCTGATATGAGCCAGGTGTTTGTAAATCTTCTGTAAGACATTTTCACCATTTTTTAAATAAAATGCTGTCTGGGGGCGGCTAATTAACATTTGTGTCTTTTTTTAATTAATATTGTGTATTCATAAATTACTCAATTGTACATACAATAAGTATTTTGAGAAATAAACCGAATTGAAAAAAAATCAAGGTTCTTTTTAACGTCATATGTAGATAGGTCCTTTGTAATATTTTTTGTTTTGTTTAACTGGGATACACCATGAAGCTGTACTCGTAGTACCAATATTTATATTGTAGTGAATTTCTGCATGAATAAGAAAACAGGAGTCTAAGTAACTATACGTAAATAATATATCTACTCCATAACTATAAATCCAGTATTGTTCTGAAAACTACAAGAGAATCGACATATTGATTTTTATTTGGCTCTTTACGCTGCTGTAAGTATTTGTGCTATTATCATCTTTCTACTGCAAGCGCATTGACTGTCAAACAGTCCTTTGTTCTAACATACCGCATTATTATTTATTGTCGAGTACGGTCTGATAAAGAACTTCAGTATTTGTCAACCAAGCAAGACTAACTATTGTAAGTTTGTCTACCTATCGACGTAAAACGTTAGGGGAGGAAATGGGGAGATGGGGGATATAAAAGGTATTGGAAAGAGAATCGACGAAGAGCATAATGTGAATACTATTGATAGTGTAACATCGTCACATGCACAATACATGGTCTTATATTTTATAGGTAGTTTTAGTTACTACTAGTTATGAAATCTACTTTTCTACTTTTCTCATTTAAGTATGCCTACCCATATTTTTTAATTTTCGAGGTCTAATGTATTCCTGTTTTCTGATCCAACAGTTTCCACCCGAGCTACCATAACTTTTTTATTTATAACCTGACAGCAAAGTCAAAATAATCCAAATCTAACAATAATGGATATCAATAGTTGCAGGGTGACTGTGTTAACATAATGTGAAAATGCATGATAAATAATTAGATAAATAAATAAATAAACACTGTCGTTTAATCAACTCAAAAGAGTTATTTATTTATTTATCTAATTATAACTGCATATTGAGTCGGACTCGTAAATGCGAAGTATCCAACGCACACGTTCGAAATCACTTACATATATGAGTAGACTCCTACCTGCCGGGTACAAAAAATAAGGTATTCTGGCACAAATCACCCAGCTCGGCTGGGTTACCTAATTAGACATGGAATATAAACGGTATCTTCTTCGATATTTTGATATATCGAGACTTTTTAGTGAAGGTTTTTTGGTTTGAAATCCATACACAAAAGCTAGTAACTCGTATTAAACGAAATTGATGTGAAGGATTTACTATTGTAGTGAAATTTTATTGAGGTCATTCATTCGAATAGCGTTTGTTTGTCTTTGGAATTATAGTCGTAAAATCAGTACAAGAGCATGCACTGTAATAATAACATCCAAAGTCAGAATTGAATCAAAACAATAATGAACCTATATACAATTTGCAACGGTTTGATTTGAGTCTATCAGTCCACTGTCCACGTTCGGCGAATTTATATCTTGAAACTTCAGTATCATCGCGAAACCAAAACATTAATCTATAATGTACCCGAGTCTCATTTTTTCGAACAGGAATTACTCTTGAATGATTGAAACCTTGGGACCTTCATGTGATTCATCATCAGGAACAAGAAAGGGAAAATAGCAGTTGTATCACAGTTCTAAGACAGTATTATCTACCACAATTATTAGTTATAGTACGTATGTATATGTATGTACAGCTGGAGATTTACAAAAGAAATTAGGTATGTATTCTTAAACAAAACAGCTGAGTTTTAACAAAATATTGCTAGGATTATAAGAACATTGTCATACATAATGGTATTGTCGTAAATTTGTAACGTATGTACATATACACCTTGCAAATCATGGACTAGACTTCTGGTAGGTCCTGATAAAATCTACCTTTACGTTGATATTTTGAAATTGATAGAAAACACAAATAATGTAAAGTTGTTTGATAGAAAACCACAAACATGACTTTGAAAATAGTACTCTCTCAATTAAATCCACATGATCGTGATCGGCATGTTTATAACATCTTCCACTACGAGCCGGAAAGTAGGTAGGTACAATACACTTTATAGGGTTAGTTTATAAGTCAGCTCATTGATATTATATTGTAACAACTTTAGGGTGGAGGAAATGGAAATACATAACTCAACGATCATAAATTTCATCCTCTTTTTCAAAGTATTTTATTATGTTTTTTTAATGTAAGTATGACATTTGATATGTGTTTGGCGACGTTGTTGACACTTTGCCGATACGTTGTACGTAGCTACCTACATAATTGTTTGCATATATAAATAATTGTTTACATATAAAATGTAACTGTTTGTGCTCGTAAGAATAAATAAATAAATAAAATTAACCCCGTAAACCTCACCAAATAACGAGAGAGATTGGACCAAAAATTTGGGTCTTTTTAATAGATTAAACACGAGTATATCCTCTGGGACGTTAAATAAATACTAACGCAAAAGTTCTCGACTGGTAAAACCCAGAGACGCGACATATTTTTTTAAGGTGTTGTAACACACTTGGTCTTCGCAATTTATCAAGTTATCTGAATATGTTGCGAAACAATGCCATTAGGATATACGAATAAGTTCCTACTAATAAAATTACGATATAGTACGGATGATAAGTAGGTAACGATATTTCTACATATTAATACATATTTACCTTAATATAAATTACATATAATAATGTTTTAGAATTAAATGGCAGTAGTCTACAAAACATTAAACTTTGCAAACATTGCCTATATAAAACAACGATTAGTGGTTGAGAAGAGACTGTGTTCTGCTGTAGGTACATAATAGAACATTTTTATAACAGACTATGATTGGCAAATAGATAAGATATATAAAATTTTATGGGGTATTTGAGATATTTTTAAGTTGCAAGAAAATCCATGCGATATTGTGGTAATAGCCTTCATTACAGACTCTCGCCACGCCAAGATAATATGAATTTAGTACGTGGTGTATAGATGAGATGTTAAAGTATATCTACTGCTTGAAAGATCCAATATCTTTCCATATTGGTCTTGCGCCAATAACCATTACCTATAAATGATTTGTTATTGGCACTAAACAATAATTTCTTCTCGATAAAAGTAATGGAAATACATACGATTTGTGGAAAATGAAAATCTACTTATTTTCCTGGTTTGATTTATATAAATTAGGCTGTTTTAGGGCTTTCTGCTATACGTGTATATATTATGTTTCTATTATATCAAGCTTTCAACGTCAATTCTGACACCCGAAAACCACGTTGATTTATTACGCTGTGAAAGCCTATAAGAATTCTATTCAATTTCAAATAGATAGACTCCAAAATTCAAACACAATACTAAAAACATACCTATTATATTATTACCTATTTCTTCTGTACTTGTTGTTTTGGATTTTTTTGGAAAATTAAATTAAAAACTACGATTCAAAGCGGTTATACCGCGACGATGGTTGCAATGAATGTTGAAGATGTAGAATCCAAATGGATTTCATTAATGTTATCTGCAATACATCCCTTTTAGTATACCTCTACGTCATACCAACCTCAGATTACGAGTTTTAAAATGACATGGGCGCCGGGCGGATTTAATATCAGGCGCATATCAATTCGTCTGAAAAATTACTACAAATCCTATAATGCCTGTAGTAATAATAATAACGGTAGGGAAATCTTTCTTGGATAATAATTTACTGCTAAACGGGACGACTTTTTAAAAGAGACTGCACAAGATAACGATTCTAGGTTAGAGTCATTTGGCGTCAAGTTTCTAAGTGGTAAAAGGTTCTGTACTCGTACATAGCTTCGTAGTAGCGATACATTATCAAGATGAAGAACATCATTATTACACAATGATATTCAAATTTCTCTTCACTTAGAACCCGTTCACATGATAACGCGCACTAAACGTGCGTCATCATGTGAACAGTTCGAAGAAAATCCATACAAAATCCATACGGACTTGTAAACGCACGCTTGCCCTACGTGCGTAAAACGTCGGTCATCTGAACGCGACTTTAAAAAAATAGCATTTAAGTAAGTATTTTGAATATCATAAACTTACATAATTATGTATTGGTGTGATAGAGAACCCCACAATTTGTGAATATGTTCACATGTCACATTCCAAAATCTTTGTAGGTGTTAATCACAACTTTCTTACAAAATCGATACCTACCTAATATTTTTCTAAAATATTCCTTGTCATATTCTTTTATAGGACGTTACGAGGACCTGGGGCATCACAGTCGCCAGTCGCTAGATAAATTGGAGTAAGATCTCCGAATACTGTTAAATCAAGAAATGTCACATTTTCTAAAATTTATTTTTACCTACTCTTGGCAGTATTGTTTGGTGGATACCTATTTGTCGCCGAGTAGAACCTAACCCAAGTAACAACTCTGTGAATGGGTCACTTCAATGTGATTCAAGAATTGTCTTTAATTCAGATATGAGTGAATGAAGATTCTATTGAAAATGTAGAGTATTTCTTAGTGTTTCAAGTAACATTATTTTAACGAGTATGAATGTACCTACAGAGTCAATAGAGTCATAGTGAAGATAACACTTCATAATAAATTTAACTGTATGTCTATGTCCTCTACGTTGAACTTTTTCTCAAAATCTGTATCATGATGTGAACGGAAGTTTGTACATAGATTGTGTAATACGTAACATTATTATGTAAAGTGTATGTAATATCCATGTAACGATATTTAAATTGCTATCTCGGAGACGGCGGTATTGATGCACGAGTCTATTATATTGTAATATTATGTAAATACATTAGACTTTGTATGAAGATGTAACATTCCCAAGTATGCTTGCATTTGTGTTATTAAAATATTACGAAAATGATATGGATTTTTATATCGCTGTGAAAGTGTACTACATTACTATGGAGGTACGACGTACGTAAATATAAAATCATTGATTTGCAATCGAACTCTTCTTCTTCTTCATGTGCCCTGTCGGGTCCCCCTAACGTTGGTGATCACTTGTGCGAACTTGTCTCTGTCCTGCGGCACTCGGAATAGCTCCCCTACACTACGGATGCCGGTTCATTCCCTTACATTCCGCAGCCAGGACATCTGTCTTCTACCGGGCCCTCGGCGTCCCTCAATTTTCCCCTTCAATATTACATAGTTGGAGAAGGTGGTATTCTCGACTAACCACTATTTTAGCGATCCGTTCTAGACTCCACCAAGGCTTATGGAATCGTCAGAAAGCTATGTTAAAGGCATCATGTGCTCCAAACATGCACTCAAAAAACTATGACATATCAATATATATACTACCAAAACCATGAGTACCTAATGAACTCTTTGACATCATTTCCTTAACTTTAGCGACTGTTAATGAAATTGTCGACATATTCTTCATCTTTTCGTAAAAATTCATAGCAATGTATCTTAATCTTCAGATAGCCTGTCGAACGAACATCGATACGCAGAGGCTTTAAAAAATAATAGATTCTCGTCATCTTAGCCTGACAATGTTCAAAAGTGGAGAGGAGGGTGTCTGAGAATCGAAGAATAACTATAAAGATGCTATAAACTTCTCTACCTGATATCGTACGTACGATATTATAGGTACTATGAGGGTTCACACAACGTGCGTATGTAAGCGATCAATGCCTCTTATATTATTAACTAGCTGAGTTACCCGTACTTCGTAACGGCAAATTTGATCGGTGAACTAAATCGACGGTATGACACACATGTAGGTACACCAGCAATGTTCGATTAATCTACATAAATTTCTTCAAGTTTCTACAAAGTTCGTTTCACTTTCTAGAAGGTTCGAATTCTATTCATTCTCAGAAGTTTCTAGAAGGTTCTACAATGTTCGATGAATTTCCGGAAATTTCCAGATGGTTCTGGAAAGTTCGTTTCATTACCACAACCTTCCAGAAGGTTCGAATTCTATTCATTGTCTCAACTTTCTAGAAGGTTCCGCAATTTTCGATTAAACTCAACAACTTTCTAGAAGGTTCTGCAATGTTCGATAAACCTCTACGATTTTCTAGAACGTTCTACAAAGTTCGTCTTGTTTCCACATCCTTCTAGAAGATTCTATGTAATTCTCTGAGCGCTTGGATTCCATCGTTCTGATAGAGTCTCCCACTATCACTTGCCCGATTTAAAATTTGACAAAATATCTGTGTTCTGCTCGTGAAGATCTTTCATGAGATACCAAACACGGTGGTATGTGGTGATCGGATCCTCTCGATCACTAGGTGTCTCCCGATGGCTTGAGCTGGACCAAATGTAACTTGCGATCTGAATTTATTTTCCAATACCCTTTCATACGATACCACACACGGCCCCATACAACCCTTGGACCCCCTCATCATCAAAATTTCTCAGAAGGTTCTGGATTTCCAGAAGTTTCTGCAACACAGTATTCGTTTCCTGATAGCAAGGTATTTGTATACCAAGTTTGGTCGAAATTGCTCCAGGCGTTCCAGAGTTATGGTGGAACAAACATACACACATACCCACATACCCACATACCCACATACATCCATTTTTATTATATGTAAGATAATGGGTATATGAATTGAATTGAAAAGACGCTCTGAAAATTTAATTATTATAAGTTGTAAATAACTAAATATTGATATGAAATGGTAAGTACGGAGAATTTGCGGGCACTAATGGATTATACAAAAACAATATGGTGTAGAAAGTACTAACCACTTTGATGAAATTGTGTGCCTTAGGCTGCGAAGATCCCAAGATTAATCTTTAGAACTACTAAAAGCTATTGAGGTTCTTCGAAATTACAAAAGTTTCAAACAAAGTGTAATCTATTCAACATAAATGTATGTACGTGGCTCTCCACATTAGTAAAGTATAGATAGCTCGACGTGAAAGGATTCAATATTCAAAACTCCAGGAGAAACTGCTGATCATTGTACCAAATATTAAAATTAATGCAATATGTACCATCACCCAATGACTATCTTTTATTAAGCAGACGGCTAGTTTTACAGCTAACACTTCCATGTCCTTTGTCAGTCAAAAGCTGATTCTTCCAAGAATATTCGTAAACACTATCTTGTCATCTTTTTCTACGGCAACGTAACACAATATACGAATGGGTAATCATGCCATTCTTTGTTTTAACATCAATTTCACCTTACAACTCTTAGTTGGATTGTGTGCTCAAAATAAAGAGGCCCTTTCTCAAAGACCCGTAATTCAACTATTAAAACAAAAACATATGTTACATCAAGCCAAAAGCAAGCAAAAATAGCAAATATCAGTAGACTTTTCAGATGCATAAAAGTCTACTGATATTTTGCTATTTTTATCAAATCATAGTGAGGTTCGAGAAAATCCCAATAAAATTTAATATAATTTAATATCATACGTGTTTTGAGTAAAAGTAATCGTAGAATATGTATGAGGAATTGCATGGATGTGAGGAAAGCCCGAAGTGTGTGTAAGGATAGGAAAGTCTGGCGATCCGTTCTCTCTGCCTACCCCGCAAGGGAGGTGGCGTGAGGGTATAGTATATAGTATAGTATGTAGTATGTAAAATGAGAAAGTGTAGAATGCCTTTGTGAAATGTACTTACAGGATTTCATAATGAAGAAAAAATATTTTTGTAAGCATAAGTGTTTTAATCGTGTATTTCTTAAAAGCACTCCTCTAATGAAAGAAAAACGCCATCAACATTATCAAGTTTTCCCCTCAAGAACCTCGTAGGTAGATCTTAAATAAATTAATGTTTTCTTTTTTTCTGTCGTGTACCTAAACACCGCTGGATCCTAGGGGCACGGGGACACTTGCCCCCCCCCCCCCCCCCTGCTCGATGGTCGACGTACCTACCATTAAAAATACATTTAATGATAACAAATTTTATAAAACTTCTCCAAATAAAAATATTTTTATAGTTTCATAAAAATAAATCGACTACTGCGCTATTTGTACGCGTATAATACATTACATATTGGTTTTATTATTTTTTATTTATTTATTTATTTAAACTTAAAGTAAACAACAAACACATATAAATATACAAAATAGACATAGTACAGATTATAAAACGTTGTTCACTAGGGCGAACTTATCGCAGAACTGCGATTTCTTCCAGTTAACCCCATTATGTTTTAAAGAACACACCACTCTTTATAGCTACGTGCGAGCAGGTATAATAAAATTTCGCTTGCGACGCTAATTAAGCAGAGGGTTAAAAATAAGGTGATATTGTACTATATCCCTTGCGTGTGTTGGAATATATAGAACTAAGGTTTTCTTCGACGATAGCGGGGTTTGAAATTTCTGGTGGCAAGTCCGGAATTGATCATAATTGTGGAAAATTGTTTATAAAAACAGGATGTATGGGGTGGAAACCTTGAGTTAAAAATCTTAATTTAAAATGCGCCACTTGTGCCCCCTCTGGAAAAAAAATCCTGGATCCGCCACTGTCTAAGTATACCTTTAATGCAAACACTTGGTCGTATCGTAATCCTACCGTTTTTCTCATTAACCTCTGGACCGTTCTTTTTTTTTCATTAAAAAAACATGACTCGTGAGACCTTAAATTATTTGGTGTGAACCTTCAAAGGACCCTTCAGAGGCCCGTCGTTGACTGTTTTAGTATTTAAGTTGATTTTATTATTTGCGGATGAACATTCGTCGTAAAGAAAAGGATAATAGAAAATGAGATTTTTGTTTTTAGAAAATTTTTCTCTATCTAAGTTCTTCTTTACTGGCACAAACATAGCATGATGGTGGCACTTATGGAAGAAATTTCTTCTTTCCCTTCATCTTCCAGTCAATCCAAACAGCAGACCTAAAAATTCATGCGCCATTCTATGATAGAACTGCCATCTATCCATCAAAAAATAAAAGAGCAAAGTTTCATTATGGTTTTTATTTATATTTCAGGCATTTGTGGCTTGTGCTTGGGGCATCAGCAACATTGGCTTCGTGATGATTTGCTTCGGAGTCTTCAACGCAATCGGAGCCTTACTCACTGGAGCGATCACTAAACTGTTGGGAAGATATCCAGTCATGCTTGTTGCCTTAGTAAGTATTAAGTTAATTATTAAAGTAAGTAATAATTATTCTAATCGCAGAAAAAAATCATAAAAATACAGAATTATTAGCAGGTGAAATAAAAAATATTTGGCATTCTAGTTCGGTATATATAATTCCATTAGTATTATCAGCTACAGGTTTATTACCAAAATCGCTAATAAATAATTAAAAAAAATTAGATTTATTCATAAAAATGCAAAAATCGGTAATTGTTAATAAGTATTTAGAAATCTAAATACTAAGATAAGATTTCTAAATACTGATATTTCAGGCACCATACTTCTATTTCGGGCCTCGCGTAGAGCCTAATCCTGTGATATCTGGATAGGTGAATTTTTCCCGGTATTAGGCTGATGAGTTTATATGTCAATCATGAATGATAATATGTAGACTCTTCTGGCTGATAATACTGATAAAAGTTTTGGCAAAGTCATGCCTCCACGTATACATTTTAGAATAAGAAGCTATTTTCAAAATATTTGATGTTCTCTTTAGACACCTGTTTTTTAATGGTATGGGACGATGGGTATCTAATAAAAAGATAAAATTTAACAAAAACTTCCAATATTTTTACGACTAAGCAGATGACGTTTATTTTGGTTCCCGAGGGACCTTTATATATTGTGGAAATTAAATTGAAAACTATTTTAGTTCTGACAGAATGTTGAATAATCTTTGAACAATGAGACTAAATAATAGAGAAAAGATCACACAGAAATTTAATTAATCCGTCTGTAATAACTTCACCATTCATTATACTATATTATTAAACACGATATTATATTTTATACACCACATCTATTTGAGTCCCATTTATTTCATTTTTCATATCAAAGATTATTGAGGCACGCCAATTAAAAAAAAAATCTTTCAAAGAGATGATTTTTATTAAATTAATGTTCACCGGAGCGAAGTTTTTCCCAGCTGAAGCGAACTGCGAAGATTTTCAATGGAAGATTGTTGTATCTATGTACCTAATTATAAAATCAATCGTAAAAAATATAGCCATTTTAATATGAGGACGCAAGTGGAATAATTCGCAAATCGTCACATGTTTAAGGGCTTGCTACCAAGAATGACGTCGCAGTCATTTCCCACGGCATTGAGGTTCAAAATCGCGTGAAAAATCACATTAATAATGGTAAAATAGCGTTCTTTTTTCCATTTTTTGGGGGTTAATTTTGCGTCTATCAAAAAACTTTTACGGTTATTCCCTAGATTTTAATGCATATTACCAGTACAAAAAAAATTACTCCGCGACTTTCGGGAAACGAGTTTCCGTCGTTCGGAAAAAAGATTAGAGGTGTTTTCAATTTTTTTTTTTGAGAAATCTATAGAAGATATAAAAAAAATTCTATGGTTTTTCCTTAGATAAATGTTCAATCCATCTACCTTATTTTGTTCCAAAGCATATTTAGTAACGGTTGTCGAGATATAAGGTCTCCCGTTTTTAGAAATTTTTGAAATGTCGGTACCTATGCATACTCTTTTAATAAACAAAAACGTAGGTAACAGATCTACACATTAATTGTATTATAATGACTCAAATTTATTACGATTTTTATATTTAAACATCGTATGATATTTTTGTTGTTCAATCTACGTGGACAAATTTATGAAAGGTACCTATTTATACGAACTTGAATACAGTTTCTATTATTGGCTTTCACAGGTCCACAGTGACAGAATCTATAATCATGATATTATGACAGTTTATACAGAATATCTAGAGAAAATTAAATTGTATTATTTTTCATGAAAACGCACCTGTTACAACAAAACGATCACTTAGAATGAAATAATAAATAAGATTGATCACAAGGTGACAGGGTTACAAGGTGAGATCACACAAAAATGAATGCTTTGACATTTATTCAAAGGATATCCTATTGTTTTTGTGTATGTATGAGAGACATACTTTCTCTCTCTGTTCTCTACGAACAAAGGTCACAACTTCGTTAGAGAGCAAAAAATAATTTATCTCCACAACCGTTTATTCATTATTTGACATTACTCACTCACATTATCATTTTGAATGGTCTTCCAAAATCCACATAATGGACAAAGATGTATGAGAGACATACTTTCTCTCTCTGTTCTCTAAGAACAAAGGTCACAACTTCGTTAGAGAGCAAAAAATAATTTATCTCCACAACCGTTTATTCATTATTTGACATTACTCACTCACATTATCATTTTGAATGGTCTTCCAAAATCCACATAATGGACAAAGACAACAATCTCCAGGTGTCTGGTTGAAATCGACGATGTTGTTATACTTCACGCTACAAGCATTTAGGTCACTGTGAAGTGTGTGCTGGAATGTATTAATTTAGGGAAAAACAAAAATTAAACACATTATTTTTTATCTTGAGCTACAAATAGAAGTGAAGGGAGACAACTTGGTCCGACTTGGCGGCGTAACCAGCTTGCAGTCTGCACAGTACAGGGAGACATGAAGGCAAAGGGATGAGGCATTATTCTAGGTGTGTGCGGAGATGGGCTGACAAAGAAATAGAATAAACAATAAACGACTATAAATAGGATAAAATGGACATTAGTGGTTTTATATTAGGTTAAAATGTAACCTCACAATTTATGATACAAACCGCAAATGCGTTGTTAACATTAAAAAAAAGGTATTTATTTATCTCTGGAGTGTCATGTACTTAAAATTTATTAAAAACCTATTTCACATCTGCGTGTTCGTTAAGGATACATATTTTGGGAAAGTGATAACATCATCATTTTATATTATAAAAATATATTTGAAACCACCCACCATTCACCACAACACTTCCCCTTTCCTGTAAGATAATAAAACATGAAAAAATGAGTGAATCATAACACTGGTTGATATTAATATTATAATTCTAGCTTTTGTGACATGGCGTAGCCCTGATTTTTTTTTAAATTAATTTTAAAAATGTTGGGTATTTCACTGAGAGACAGGAAAACTACTAAATGGATCAGAGAGAAGACCAAGGTCGTTGATGTCGTTTACAGAGTTGTCAATCAGACATGGACTAGGGCTGGTCAATGGTCATGTGGTCAGAACCACAGATTCTAGGTGGACAAAGAAAGTTCTGGAGTGTCGACCTATAACAGGCAGAAGAAGTGTTGGTAGGCCTCAAGCACGGTGGTCGGACGATGTACGACGAGTTTCGGGAGGCGGTTGGAAGCTGTCTGCCCAGCATAGGTAGCTGTGGAGATCAATGGGGGAGGCCTATGTTCAACAATGGACGCAGGAAGGGTGACATGATGATAATGAATTAAAAAAATCCTCATTTTCTATACAACTATATCATGTCTTTTCAATGGATACTCGTACTTAAACACTTTGAATATGCAATGCGGCATATCGCTAAAATTATTATTTGTAGTTAGTATTGCCCCAGAACAGGCTATGGCCCAGTGGGGTAGTAAAATTTATTATGTACCCTATTTTTATATTGTTTTTAAGTATGTAATTGTTTCAGATTAGTATTTATCAGGATAAGTAAATGCAAACATACAAACTATGTTACAGTTAACCCTAGTTATCCCATTCTACATCCATCGTTCCCAAGCACAGCATTTAAAATACAATTTCATCTCCCAGAGTACGCGTCATGAATATTCATAATATTAATTTATATAAGTATTAGATACTTTTCTGCCTATGAAGTTAAATAAAATAAAAAAATATATTACAATATAAAAAAACAACACAACATTTCCTTCTGAAATAAATCATGTCGTAGGAATAAATCATGAAGCCTATTTTTTTTGTACACACTGTACAGTGTACAGGGTGGAGCAGAGTTAGAGGACACAATTCAAATGTGAATTGTGCGCCGTCGCGATAGTTCGGGAGACGCCTCTACATTAGATGCGCCACAGGATACTTCAGGATGGAGCAACAGCCCACACCGCGGCGCTAAACAGTATGGGTGTATTTTGTCAAATGTTGTCTCTCGTTTCAGTCGCCCGACCTCAATGTGCCAGACTTTTTCCTGTGGTAGTGTTAAAAACATAAAATATAGTTTGGGCATGTTTGGGTATACGTTTCCCACACATGGCTTAAACCAAAACAACTGAAATAATGAATACTGAATTAATTTGTTTCTGTAATAATCTTATAATTGCTACATATTAATCAGTGCGTCAATAAATATCTTACACAATGTTTCTTATTTACTGTGACTTTTAGATACAGGAGTTTCTGAAGGCGGCGCACAATTTACATATGAAATGAGTCAGTTGGCTTTGTTCTACCCTGTATAAGCTTTCCTATGAAACGTTGTTAATATCAAATTTGGAGGAAAATCTGACATAGATTTTATGTCTTGATAAACCAAGCGAAGTACTTATGTCACAGTAACAAAATAATCTAGATTCTAGTAAAACATATTTTTATATTTTATTAGATGTTATCAGGCTGAATGCCTTTGACACTGACATCAGAGCTCCATTAGAGAGGAAATATGGGAAGAGGTATTACGCACAGTACAAACGTTTGAATGTCAAGGACTTCAGAGGGTTTGGGCTGTGGGGGAAGGGAGACAGGGCAGTTCCCCCCTTGAAAAATTACTGCATAATATTTATCTAGCAAAATATCACACTTACTTACTTTACGGGTCCGGACTCTAGACCTTGCCACTCAATAATATCACAAAAAATAACATTATCACCATATGCATTTTCTCATATGATCAAAATCGATTAAATTACAACTTTTTTAGGTTTTCTTTCCTTCGGCGCTGTTTATTCGTTCTTTTTGCCACATGTATATTGAAGTTTTAGTTGCCCTCCTAGTTTCGAAGCTGGCGACGCCCCTGCGTGTAATATCCCTCTGTTTCATAATCTGAAGCTTGAATGTGATGATGAAAGAAAAAGCATTGTGCAGAAATAGCCAATCTCACGTTCTTTGTTCTTTAGCTATCTTGGAAGGGATTGTTTTATTGTTTTCTATTGTCCGTAGGCCCATTCGGGCACCTGGACTCGTCAATTTTTATAATTATAGCATATTATCAAATAACAACAAAAACAATAATCATTATCAGATCAATGTCAATCAGAGTGTAAAGGGCTGTGATTGACATTTCTTCATACATAAAAATCAATTATTCAACATGTCGTCAATGTTGATGTTGTTAGAGTAAGGTAAAGAGAATTAAATGTATTATTTTACTTTCAGATGCTCCACAGTATACTGATTGCGAGTTTGCTGATCTGGAAGCCAAACCCTGATGAGAAACTCGGATTCTTCCTGATTGCCGGCCTTTGGGGATTAGCCGATTCTATTTGGCTCATTCATGTAAACTGTAAGTTTACACAACAATTTCATTAATTTATTTTTAGATTAATATTTCATATTGATAAATACGACGTGTAAACTTTCATTCAAATCACATTTCGATTAGAAAACAGATGGGTCATATTTGTAGCAGTCGGCTCTTGGGAACGTCATATTTGTAGCGGTCGGAACTTGGGAACTCCATATTTACATCAAATATAGTCGAGTCTTTCTATCGTCGCTAACTAAAACTAAAAGTAGTCTTTCCATTTGAGAATCATAACATACGAGTACATAAAATAGTGGAGGTGAAAAATCACACTTTTCCATTAAAATTCTAAAAATATGTACCTACATATACAATCATTGACTTTAATTGGTTTGGAATTGTCTTGAATTATGACTAGGGATATTACATATTAGTGTTACCATAATTTTTACAATAATAATCGAACCGTAGGTAATTAAATAATAGTCAATGAGAGAGGGTGTTCCAGTCCAGTACATAAAAACGTGATTGATGGGATTGTAGAGTAACTATTAACACAGCACATCCAGAAAAAGTGATTAATTAAATTATTAGGTGTACTTAATCAGTTCCGGGAGAGATGTTTTGAGATTGTGTAATGATTGTACCTATAGTTAGTCAAAAAACTTAATTTTACATTATCACAATAATTAATAAAACCATCTAATCAATACTATTGATTGTACTGCATATTTTACTTCCTTAAAACGTTATTTTATTAACATACATATCATTTTATCAGCAGCTCATCTCAAAGATTTACATTTTCAGTCATATTTCCTCCACAATATGCTTAGGTACGTAATATCCCAAGTTTATAGTTGGTACTACAAATACTACAGCACATACCTACTAAGTTATCTTAATAGCAAGCGAGTTTACTTTTATGATAAAAAAATATATTTCTACTAAACTGCCTAAGGCAATCCTCAACTGCGAACATTGGAATATACATATACAATATACATGCCTGTCTACTAGAAGTCGTAAAGCAGATTTTTATTGAAATTATAAAAAAAATTCGACGACACAGTAAGACCGATAAGTACCTACTATAATATGCTCCCGATCCCAGCAGCAATTTATTTATATGTATTGATACACTGATAGAGTTAACAAAGCGTACACATTCACCCACATAAAACATAGGGATTAAAATATCATCCTCAACCCTCAAAGTGTGAATGCATTATATTCAAGGAGTGAACTAGGATAATAAGTGAAATGAAATTTTCATTTCTAACCTTCAAAAGTAATCGAAAGCGGCCTTGTTTCGCCCGTTTCCCTTTACTGAGGAAATATGATTAAAGGCGAAAGAAGACTTTCAAGTTTAACGGATTGTATGATCGTATGAATTCAGTAGATGGTTGACTCAGTTTTAAGAAGCACAGCTAAAGATAGTTGCCCGTGTTTTTGTGCTTCGGGAAAAATGTAATTTAACTTGTGGGAGTATAATAATCATACTTTTAAAGCACATACAAGTATTTATAGACTGGGTGAAATATAGGATATTTCCTGCAAAGCACTTTAATGATTTCAGTAATGTTTAGATTTGAAACCTGTAAAACGTTATCGTAATTCGTAGAACTTTTAATAAAATTCCTGGAGCGAAATTATTATGCGGAATCTGTTGAGTTTCTGTTCATATTATAGAAAGTGATATGAATCGTGAATGTTAATGTAAATTTCCGCGTTTATAATTCAAGGAAGTATGCGCACAGTAGGGAAATGAGACGTCCATATATCTATTCTGCTTTTTAGGATTCCAGGTACTTAATGTTTATCCAGTGTCAGGTATGGAATATTTAGAGGTCTCTGAATCTGTGGCTTTAGCTAAACGAAGCGTGAGTGTTTTTTTTAAAAAAACGAACCAATTATACGAATTTGTTGATGGCGGAGTCTCATAGGTGACAAAATCACATGTGTGATAACATAAATAAAATATACCTAAAGAATCGATATTTTTTTCCGAAAATATGATTGGATTTCTCTTTGAAAAAATCACCGTTTATACTCATAAATTGTGAATTTTATTGTAATCCATAGTTTTGGAGTCCATAAACTTCGTTTATGATTTTTGCGCATTGTGATTCGCCCTATGTCATTTCGTCACTAACGGTTTCGTTTCTATTACATTTAATTTGGTTTTATGCGATTTCGTCCCTAGTGATTTCGTCTTGTCACGGAGTTTGTGCGCATGCTAGAATACTTTGAAGGTTACAGTAATATGGCCTGAGAGTGGCATTATGATACCATTACTGATAAAATGATGGAAAAGTATACAATTGGGATTGCGTTTAATGTGATTGCTAAGAGTTTCTTCGGAGATGAAAATCCTTGTATGGGAGGCGTAAAATCTGTATGGCTTTTAAAAGGGTTCGAGAGATTTTTATTAGTTATCTTATACATATATGTTGGATTTAGAGTTTTGCATTTTGATACAGCCAATTCTAGATATTTCTAACATCCAGTTTCAAAATACGCAGAGCCTATGGCTTGGAAATGTGATAGGTATTGGATTTCACAGTGACACAATGTAAGGTAACAAATCATTATAAAAAAACGCTCGCTGTCTTTATATCCTAGTTGTGAACATTTCCTTAGTATTTTCCCCTGTTTAAGCAGGCCTTTAAACACTAATATTGAATACATTTTGATTCATTTGACTGAATTTCTCTTGACTGACTGAGTGTCATTATCTTCGGCATCAGGTCTACCTTGTAAATTATTCCAGACCATTGAAACTTTAGTGAAGTTTCTAGTAAATTAATGGACCTTAGCTGTAAGTTCGTCAATACGAATTTCCCACAGAAACCACTCTAGAATGACTTAAAACTTATCACCAGTACTAAAGAGCATTTCTGTGATTGAGATTTAAATCAATCAGTGGTATTCCTTGACCCAAGACATCCAATGATTAATTATTCACTTTGATGCGAGAGAGATTTCCCTCAAATTAATTTGCTTCTCATCAGATATTTAATACCGCAGTCAAAGTCCCAACGATAAGCTATCAGGTTCCTAATTAGTAAGTTTAGTTAGAGAATATTATGCAAAGATACAAAGTATACAAATTATACAAAGTCTAGAGATAGAATAGGGAATAAAGTTATTAGGGAAATAAGCAACTGTAAGACGAGTCTTATTGTGACTACAATTAAAGGAAACAAGCTTAGATTGTTGTGGTAATAAATTGAGAGAATTAGTAATGACAGGTTTTTTCTTTACGTCTCCCTACAACCCCGTCCTGAACGGTACGAAATAGCTCAGAAAATAGAATCAAAATAAATATACATCAATACAAGTTGTCAAGAAGACTTTCAAAGAAAACTTTACTGTCTCGCTAGAGATATCTGTTCTGAAACAGTTTGTAGACTCCGAACCAGTTTGTGTATAAGACCAGGGTATCAACACGTAATACATAGGCCCGTACACGTAATACATAGGTAAAAAGACGTACCTACATAGGCCCAATTTTCATCAATCATAATATTTAAGCTCCTGGTCGTGTTTATAATAATTCTTATAATTTATCTAATTTATTTTATTATAACATAGCAAAACAATACTGAGACATAAACAATTAAACATTCCTAAACGAGTATAATAAATTATTTTATTATATTGTCGTCCTCATATTTTTACGCATTTGTGATTTCTAAAAATAAAATCATAGCCTGATGGGAGCTTCGTTCTTGGACAGCTACAACAGGAACTACGGTGGCTAACGGAGAGAGCCTGGAATCTCTATACTCTATACAATACAATATTTTCTAGTTTGGCTGAGGGCCAAATAATATCCAAGAAGTGAAATATGTTCTTGTATATTTCTATCAAAATACTATTATAAATATTATATTACTTAATTAGTCGAGAATCTACGGAGATCAAGAATGTGAAAATAAATAATTCGTACTACACTTCTTTCTGACAGATTTTCTACTTTAATTCACTCAGCTGAACTCATCTCTCCTGATCGAATTACGAAACAATTTCCAAATTATCGCATAAATATTTCTGTAGATAATTCTTATAAGGTTAAATCTCTTTGTAACGAATAGGTACCGATGTAACAAAATTCATACATTGGATCTTCAAAAAACATAACAAAATGAACTAAAGCTCATTTTAACGAAGTCTGACGAAGAATGACGAAATGTTTTGAACCAAAATCTGAATGACTTACAATTACAACTTGATATGGACTAATTAATTTAATACTCATATTATAGAGTTACATGGAATGTCTTTGTTACTTTCTTTTTACATCATCAAGTTCTTGATTATCATACCGGCTGTACCTTGAGGATGGTGTGAAAAGATTTTCCCGAAATTAACGACATATTATATTTTCTAAGTAGGTATACTTACTATATTACATACCTACACAAGTTAACATGATACTTACACAACATTGAAGTACCAAGTAGGAATGTGTAGGTATAATAGAGAAATACTCATTTCAAGAGATGACTCTGACACACGGACTAAAAACATAAAATTAAACATATATTCCAGAAATGGCTTAGGTACAATGTAACAACAACAACTTCCTTTTACCATTAGAACTAAAACCTAAAACAAAAACGCCATTGTTCTCAAAGAGCTGTCTGACAAAGTCATTCCATATAAACATTATACAAGGTTTTACAGCAGCTAGGAGGATTAATATTAATATAATTTAATTTATTGTTTCAGCAATGTCTGGAATTCTGTTTCCTGGAAGAGAAGAGGCTTCGTTTTCCAATTTCAGGTTGTGGGAATCCACCGGAAGCGTTATCGTTTACAGTTATGCCTCGTACATCTGTACTTCCTCTCAGATCTACATAGCAGCCTGCATTATGATTGTCGGAATTCTCGGTTACTTCGGTGTCGAATTCTTGGAGGCCAGAGCCAAGAAGGGTAAAGTCATCAACAGAGGATTCGCGTTGGTCAGCACAACAGACAATTCTGATCTCAAGAAGATGGACATTGACAAGTTTAAAGGAAGAATTGTAAAGAGCTCTGATATGAAGAATGGTCGTTGAAGAGCAATAATTAATTACCTAGAGAGAATAAAATACTATAAGCTAGACACTACATTGTAATAAGTACCTATGATTATATATGGATGTGTCCAATTTAATAAAATAATGTTGATTAATAGAGGCTTTACACATTCGGACGAATGAACAGGTAGGTATTATGATTATATTATTAAGATTAAGAATTTCACAAACCATTCCAATGCTCACTATATTATTATATTGAAAGACTCATGATGACACAATAAGTACTAAATAAAATAAACATATTTTTAAGATTTATGCGTTCACTAGTAAAAATAAAAGTATATACGCAAACAACATTATCTAATTAATTGTACAATATCTTAGAGGATCTGTTACTCTAATGCCCGATCCCACCAACTACCACCTAGGAAGCAGACCCCTAAGGAATTTCCATACAAAACCACAGATAATTTGAGTGATTATTATAACTGTCATAACCTTTAAGATATAAATCCATACAAAATACAGCATGCAGCTCTACTTAGTTAGGTGGCCAAATATCTCGGCCCAGAATCTCCCTCACTTAAGTAGCTGCATGCTGTATTTTGTATGGATTTATATCTTAAAGGTTATGACAGTTATAATAATCACTCAAATTATCTGTGGTTTTATATGGAAATTCCTTAGGGGTCTGCTTCCTAGGTGGTAGTTGGTGGGATCGGGCATAAGTTTTTTAATTAGTATATGTATATAAAAGGGTCTACTCTACCATGTAGGTATACTATTCTAATATTATGACTAATACTTTAAGTAAAGATAGGCTTATATTAATTTAATTTAGTATAAGTTTTATAGCTATTGTGTTTATGAAATGCGGTAGCTACTTACAATATTATCCAGTATAGAGTGAGGTGACGCCTAAGTTTATCTTTACGTTAAACAGAAACGAGTATCCCTAGGAAAACATTATTGAAATTATTGTAGTAGTAGTAGGTAGCGTACTTAAACAGAAAACTGAAGGGCTTCTACTTCTTGTGTCAGCCAGAATTCATTATATTGTAAGTACTTATGTTTATTCCTATCCGCTCCCAGGAAGTTTCTGGAAATCTCTCCAATGCACACTCTCCAGGAGTCATTGATCATAGAGAGTACTGTACCTATAAGTGTACCTATCAGTATATAACATAATGATTCTTGTTTTAATGTAGTAAACAAAGTCAGTCATTTATTATATCATACAGAATCGAAAAATTCACAAGTTTTTGTACCAAAGTTGTACTACGAGTAGAACGATAAGACACTAAAGGTAGATTTTCTTGTTACGTTGATGTTGTGGAAACAACAATATTATAATAACGAACGTTTTACATGAAAATGAATGTGATTAAATTATACCAACGTACATTCTCAGCAATGGCTCGTTAAGCTCGAGAAATATCAAATTATTCACCAGTTAGGTGGGCGATGGTCTGTGCCAAATAGCAAAAATCTGCTGTGATGTCGTTTTAAAGGATTTAGAGCGTGATTTTTCCCTCATTTTTGTCGACGTAAGATAATGTATGGAGTACTTGAGTGTATCCATTTTTTACTCAGCGAAAAAATATTTTGTATCTTTATAAAAATGCAAACCAAACCCAACAGCAAAATGCCTAACATAATTTCTAAATTTTAATGATCAAATTTTTACTTTCTATACTTACCATTACTGACTGGCATCATTCCATCGACAAAGCCATTAACAAATCATAATCCATTAAAATAGCATACCTATACTTACCAACTGTACTTACTAAATGTATTTTTTTCCAATGAAATCGCCCAGTAAATTCGAGTACGGTTTGGACTTTGGCGGTTAAGTAGGTAGATAGTAAGATATGATATAATAGTTGACATAATGACATACCTAATGCAATAAAAAAAAACATTTGTCCCGGCTTCCCTTCTACAGAAATCCCTGCTCAGAGATTTGTAAATAGGTATCCAGTGGCGGATTTAGGATTCAATTACGGGGGGGCTGAATGTCGTCACACGGTAAAAAGTAATGTCACTCAACGTTTTAGGGGGGGGGGGGCTAAGGGGCTGAAACCCCTAGATTTGTCGCATATAAAGTACTGTCACTCATGGTTTTGGAAGAGCTTCAGCCCCCTAGCCCCTCCCCTGGATCCGCTAGTGTATAGGTATCTCATTCCAGAGTAATTATAATAATGTATTTAGCACGTAGATAAGAAAGCCGTTAGGTAATAATGAAACATTGTGTATCCATTATAACTCCCCAGCTAACCACGCGACGATAGATTCATAAAGCTCTCGAAAACTTAGATTAAGTATTTTACAATATGAATTTATTGTCTACAATAGCGGATTATTCAATAACTCACCATCTGGTGACTTGGTGATATTAAATTAATATTAAGTACTGAATGTGCCGCGCCTTATTGCTTAAGAATAAATTAAATTGTTATTGACTCTACTCTCTTTATTACGTAATATTGTATTGTATATTCAAATTCATAATATTATCTTTGTATTTCACTTCATAATATTTCATTTCCTATAGTTCTTACCAGTGAAGGTGGCAGCCGCCAAGGGCCTCGCGCTAATGGGAAACTCGCGCCCAGGCAAAAAGAAATACCTAGATGAAGTGTGTAAATTAGCAATTGTTTATATTTTGCCTGCGGCGCTAATTAACCTTGTTGTTGTGTATCATTGATATAATTTTTTTTATATTACGAATAATAAACTAGTTTGACACCATTTTACCTCTTTAAATCAGATTTTTTTATGTCGTAATCTCTGTCTCAAAGTATCGTAAGCTCTAAGAAGAAAATTTTTAAAAACGTTGGAAGAGGCCTATAACCAGTAGTGGAGGGATGGCTGAACAAGAAGAAGAATCTCTGTCTGCGGCGCTATTTATTCGTTCTTAAGCCACAAACTCTGTCCAAGCTTTTAATATGGCAACGCCCCTGTAACACAACAATCAATGACTATTATTTGCGACAAATATTTCTACTTTACGACTGTAGGGGGGGAGGCTCGCACGTAATTTTGGCACTGTCCTCGAACAAGCTTAATCCGGCACTGGGTTCCTACTCCATTTATCATTGGATTCCAATAATTTTCTCATTTGATTGACATTCATTGTTGGCAAGACTTTGTTATAATGAATAATGACACAAGGTTTAGCGACACGTACAGAGGAAGACATCCACATTCCAACTTATCTACTGAAGTGCTTCAATTCCTGAGTTTTGTGACTCTTTTAATCTCTGGCTCTAATAGCCTTTCAAATGCCAATAAGATATCTAGACTGGCACACTTAATACCTAATACAAATTAGCTAATACAAATAAGTCAAAAGGGTAGACAAATGATTTAGGTACTTAGGTACATCATCAAGTAGATAGCGGTCAGCCTGTCCTGTGAATTGTGACATGCACTGTACTTCCTCTCCTTAGAGTTCAGTTAATTAATTAATTAAATCTGCTTTCACTTTTATTTGAGTGTGAAAATGTCACTCACAAAATAATGCTACAGCCTTCTCCAGTATACGTTGACACGTAGGGTTGAAAAGGTTAATTAACTAAAGACATCAGCTGCTACAGGAAAATTCCAGATAATTTCACAAACAGTAAGGACCTTACAGTCTTACACCTACTATCGTAGGAATAAGGTGTAACAATAAGTACCTACTACTAAGGAGGAATCTAGATTTAACAATGGAGTAGGCACTGGGTTCCTAACCTGTGGGGATTTACCCCAGCGCTGTTTGGCGCTGGCCTTTAGTATTTTTTTTAGGTTTTACACATAAAAAAGGAACCACGATGACAAAAAGGAAGTTGCGTATCTTGTTGATTCATAAAAAAAATTACAACGTCAACAGCTTTAATCTTTTGCTCTGTCCTGCGTGTAACACCCCCCTCGAGCAGGGTAAAACCGATATCCATGATGGGGCTTAGGGTTAACGAGACCGAAAAGGTTGAGAACCTCTGGTATACGCTACAATCAATTCTGAGACTTTTCTTAGTACCTATAAGTATGTAATTAAACTTTCTAGTACTTAGCTGCCTACGATTCGAAGCCCGACGAGATATGAGCAATAATTCGAACTATCTTTTAGTATCCCCCCATAGTTTCTACGACTTGATCGGGACAGAATTTTGAAGTATTTAGCGCCATCTATTCAAAATGTTGAAAATCATTGTATTTTTGTGTTTAGCGCCATCTACTTAATATTTATAAAAACATTATATCAGTTTAGTAATAAAACTAGTAAAAGCTTTTCAATATTTCCAATAGATGGCAAATTATTCGAATTATACTACTGCCATCTATTGAAAAGTGACAAAATCTTTTTTTGTGTGTTATTAGGAACCTATCATATTGTTTTTAAGAAATATCTATAGATGGTAAACTGTTCGAATTATAGTACAGCCATCTATTGAAAAATGACAAAATCTTTTTTGTGTGTTATTAAGAACCAATCGTATTGCTTTTACAAAATATCTATAGATGGCATTTTAATACTGACATCTATTGAAAATTGGCTGAAACATTTTTAAACGTTTATTAATAAGGTATACAATTAACTTCAGACACTCTTCAATAGATGGCGTTACTCTTACTTTTTTTGTGGTAGTTTTGGCGCGATGTTCAATGTGAGCTGTCAAAAAGAGTTGTGATTGTGTTTCCAATGTTTTCTTGTTTTCATTCCTGAAAATTCTAGACATAGATTCTAGAGAGTACAGACCGTATTAGAAAAAAAATCACGTGAAACTTAGTGGAAAGTAATCGCAATATCTACATTTTATTATTTACTGCAATATTTTGTCCACAATTATTACTTCACCTTCCAATCAAAACACTTACCTGTCTTTTTTATATTTGTATGATCTTATTTATTTGATTGTTCACCGCAGTATTACTTTTCAATCAACAGCGTTTTTTTAAATGATGTTATTTTATTTAATACCTGACACCCTCAAAATACCAATAGGTAATCATACTTTTAGGTTAGGTAGAAACTATTTACACACTTTACAGTGAGACAGAAGATGGAATTTGTTTCATGGATCATTGGTAAGTTATTTTCAATTAATAAATAAAACACACACAGATACTTTGATATATATTTTAACTGTTTCATTATTTAGGTATTTTTTCTCTATTGTTTTCTGTCATAATACAATCTGAATAGGAATACAAGTGTCATTATTTGTGTTGTGAAACAGTTTGTATGTCTTTTATAATAGTAATATTACAAATACCTACTATAAAGGAATCCTCACCTGAGAACAACAAGGTTCCAATCAAACTCACAAGACCAAAGTGTTGAGAAAGATGAGATTTAAACTTTCAAGCAAACATGTCTTTCACAGACATATGGAACCTAATTATAGTCTCATTATTTACAAAATTAGGTCCCTGTCCTGGTTTGAGGTGTTTTTATTAATTGTACTCGAAGATTTTTTAAAAATCATTTTTATGTAAAAATTCTATTCAAATAAGAAGCTTGTTATTCTCAGATGACGAAATACTGAACAATGTGAAAGAATAGTAATATGGCTCAATCATTGGTACCTTCTGGACCGGATATTATTTTATTTTTTAGTTATAAACGGCCATATGGCCTTTAACAACAAGTTCACGTTCACTTTGCTGAGATCGAGTAAATAATTCATTTTGTACGTTGGACTCATTTTGCAATAGAACTCACCATTTAAAAACCGCAATATTGTAATCCAGTGAATCAGATTATTGCAATTATAAGTAAATCACGTAAATCTCCATGTGGTATGAGCCATATTTAAAGGAAACTGATGTATAAAATGAATATAATCATATGGTGATGGTAATCTTTGCTTTTTATGTGTACCTATGTCTGTATCCACAAAAATTGTTTTACCTACTCCACTTCACAACACAAGCTTTTCAAGCTTTCTGTGAAGTGTTAAAAGGTGTAGGTATTTGGGTTTATTTCGATAAACCCAGATTCATTAAAAAAAAAACAAAATACTTTTATTTGAAAAACAGCTGCACTCTGTCAATAAGACTATGATTTGTTGATGAGGGTGCTGCGTATCAATAGCTTTTTGGCAAGCTGTAGTAGAAACCCTTGTAGAAATTTCATTGTTCCAGCAAATAAAATTAAGTGCCCAAATAATCTGAGACCACCACGACAGACTTTAGATTGCAGAAATACCCTGGACAGTTTTCAGATAAAAGGCAAAACTTACCACACCATAATAGTCAAAATATTCAACAAATTATTAGAGCCTGTTTAAATATGAAAAAATTATAATATATTTTGTGTTGTGTACTGAAATTATACCGAACCTGTTTCATGGTATTTTTTGCTTTACTTTCTATACTGCGGAATGTCAGAATGTATTTACACTCAACAGTAAAACATAACAATTAACAACAACGTTGATACGAATGTCTTACTGTTTTATGTAAAAACACTTCAATTTTCTTTAATCATAAAACTATCTGAATAGAACTTAGGTTATAATAATGTTATCTTTACTCTAAAATGATTATCTACACATACTGCCAATGATTATTTAAAAAATAAATTTTGTCACCGAAACACATTTTTATTATCAACGCCAAAATATTTTAATTTTTTATAAGTTCATTTTGTATCCAAAAGTATTTTTTTGTTATAATATATCATTAATTTTAATCATATAATTTTTCAACAGCCGAAAATACTAAATTTTTTCATATTTTTTTTTGTACAATAGAAATTTTGATCACAAATAGTTAATCATTGGTCAAAATATTTATATCTTGCAATATTTTTTTACAACTAGAAAACTGAAATGGCTACAAAACTGTCATTTTTAGTTTAAATGGACTCAACACTTAATTAATAGAGTGATTGAACATACTCGGTTGCTCAAATCTCAAAATCGCCCGGACTTGAAACGTATTATTGTTCACAGGGAGGCTAGCGTAATATTAGCATAGAGGCCAGGTCTAAGTGACATTTGGCGATGATGACGTCACAAAAGATGGGATGAAACGTGTGGGAAAAAATATTCCGTAGACCGAGTGTTTGTCACCGAGACAAGAGTGACGTCACGATAGAGTGGGGTTGCCATGGTGGTGTTATTTGTATGTCACTGTTTAGATAATATCGACGGCTTCGTTCACAGAACAACCATAGAAATATAAAGACAGCATCTCTTGGAATTCTGGCTCTATTAACAAAATGAAAGTTGGTATTGTCACCATTATAATTAGGGATTGGTGGGTAAGTTTATATATATTTTATAGATATATTTTTTAGTAGATATTTATAAATAGCAGTTTTGTAACCGTTTCATTTTATAATATTTTAATCTGTAATGATAACTAATGCAATATGAGTAGATTTGAATATTTACACAATATGATGCAATCTTATTACATAATTAAATAGTACATAGTTCCTATTGTTAATTAGTTATTAAACAATATATTAAGGTATCGTATACATAATATAATTGTACATACAATAAGCCACATAATCATACAATATTATAACATTACAATTTCAATACTTTTCTACTATAAGCCTTCATTCATTATCAGTTATTAATATGAAGAAATACAAAATAATAAATCGTAATTTAAATTAAGTAGGTACTTATTGAAAAGTTTCAATTTCAAACACTGAATGTCTGAAATAATTCATCTAAGTCTCCATATCAGTTTTCGGCTGACTTATTTGAGAATTAGTTTTTTTTTTTTTTTGTAAAAACGCTTGAGAAAATTCTTAGAATACAAACTTGGGATAATTTAGTTGTGTGGATTTTACAGCTCCATCATAAAGGTCATGTATGCGATTCAATTGAGGCATTTTCTATTCCATTAAGGGCAAACTTAACAAGGGATGCAATTATTTTTAATCACAATTTTTCTCTCTACAAATTTATTTTTCTTCCTTATAAATATTAAATAATTCCTCATTGTCACTAGATTTCATTGTTTTATTTCGTAAGCCCACATTCAAAAACATTAATCACATATTTTTTTATTAGTGTTGCTACTTGAATCTTTTCTACCTCAAATTAAACTGAGAAATAAATAGTTAGGTTAAAATATTTGATTAGATAATGGTATAGTGATCTAGGAGATCACTATACAATTCATAATAAATACAATAAATAATATATGTGATAAAAATACATAGAAACAACATGATTTATTGATAATAATTTAATGATATTTTAATGAATAATTAATTCTAATAGATTTATATCACAATCACTAATACAATAACATATTGTTAATATTATTCATATATTACACATACACATACCATCATTAACTAAAGTTGCTTTGCAACTAGTGTATTATAACTTTTTTATATCAATTATATATTATTAATATTCTTAAGTCCCTCATTACACCATTCCCTTGGACATCATTCTCACAGTATTCTTGAGAGCTTGTCTTTTATTGCAGAACCATATTCTAATGACTTCCCTCTCGTAACCTAGTTGATGGGCGAGTCCCGTAATTTCAGTACCTGAAACCAATAGAGTAAGTAACTAATTATGTATCATAATTGTATCAGTCTGCATTGTAATGCTTATCCGTACATCAGGAAAATCCAGCTCTCATACCTCAGATATAGAAAAGAAAAAATGTATCTGAGTGCGAGTGATCATGTCTAAAATGCCATCCCGGAAACGGTGAGAGAAAAGGAATGCTAGGATATGTTAAGGCCGGACCATAGTACAGAATGTTTAAACAAAAGTTTTCATTCAGCAATTTGGAATAAACCGAGTGATTCAACAAAGTCTCTGTTGTTTATTTAATAACTCACCTGAAGGATGTGTATTTCTTTCAAAATGTGCATTTAATAACTCGAGTGCTTGTGGTGTGAAGGAGGTTCTTCTTTTCCTCTTTTTGCTTGGTTCCATTCCTATGAAGTCTGTGAGATGGTTCTGACCTGAGGCATACCTGCTTACATAAAATAAAAACAATTAAAATAAATTGATTATACAATATACATATTGAAACCAATGAGATAACAACTCCTATTCACCTATGTATTAGTTTCCATATAGTACGAATGAATGAATGAAGATTTATTTCCCATATATACATATACATATACACACTCATAATATATAAATACAAAAAAAAATACAAAATAAACATACATAAGACAACAAGATACATGGGAAATTGTACTGCCCCACTAGACCAGAGTCTGTTCTGGGGCAGTAGACACATAGGTGAATATTATTATATCCAGCAAATACGATTACACTTCATTGCTATCGGTTATGACCTGTTTTATGGCAATGGCAACATTTGTTCGCGCAAATATGTATTTTTATCTCTTCCATCCACATATTAAAATTAAGAGCAGTATCATGTACATAAAAATCATGTAGGAGAAAGAAGGAAAAAGAGGAAGGAGAGAAGGAAGAAGGAGGGAGCGGTTCAGAAAAGTAAAAATAGAATAGTACTAGAAAGTTGAATAAAGTAAAAGCAAAATAAAAATAGTAAAAGTAAAATATCAACTTTTGTGTTGTATAAATTTCAATGTCTTGCAATTACTATTACAAGACAAGAAGAGCATTTTTGAATAACATAGATTCCACTTCTAGACACTACTCATGACGCATGATTCTTCCTATTACAGAATACCCAATTAGGTATTATTTAGGCACGCAATAAGGAAACAATTACTTCAACAGTTGTAATTAATACTTACTCATTAATTAATTAGATATTAACTTAGTTAATGATGATCTCGATAGGTATATGATTAATTAACAATTATCATCAATTTATTAATTGAGAATTGATTGAAAATATGATAGATCTACAATTGGTACAATAATAAAATATTTAATAACAAAAATCCGGCAAACCACATGATTTGGAGCGATTCATAAGTTGAATAATATTGAATAGAACTATTCTATCACCTCACGCCACCTCCCTTGCGGGGCGTGCAGAGAGAACAGATCGCCTGATTTTCCTATCCTTACACACACTTCGGGCTTCCGTCAAGAAGTTAAACTGCTTCGTCAAAAAAACGTCAAGAAATTAAACTGTTTTTTTAAAAATAATAATGAATAAAAAAATAAATGTTTTTCAATATTATGTATAGAAAATTATGCTTCAATTTAATTATTTTTTATTCAGAATCACCTTGTTTCATACATATTTGAAGAGGTTCTAAAAATAATTCTACTTATTTTCTAAGTATTATGTTTTGTACGAAATGCAATGCGGAACTAAAGCAAAAAATAAAAAATGAGGGTGTTTAATGTTTTTCTAATTTCTTCTTACCTTTCTTCAGCCTCCTTCATCCATCTCTCTAAAACAGGTTTGATTTTCTGAGCACTTTTTGGTGTGATATCCAATTTTTCAAATCTGAATAATGTAAAAAAGAAAAAAGATAAAAATTAGGAGAAACTAACTAGCGGAAAAATAATAAAAAAATAATTATAAATAATTAGTACCTTTTGTTGCAAGTACATATAAAGCTCAGGACATTGACATGTTATTACGAATAATTGATAAAATATTTTTTGAATTATTTTGATAAAATTTAACGAAGGTTTTTCGCATGCCAATGCCCTGGCTTTCGATACTTGAAAAAAGGAAAATAATAATATGATAAGAAAAGATACAAAAACAATAAGAAAATATATATTACATGAAAAATACCATTCAAAGCCCAAAAGGAATCTAGAATGCATGCAACCATTAAATAATATTTAGTTTTTTATGCATTTCTTATTAGAAATACTAAATTAAAAATATTATATTACATACTCGATATACAATCATTTTACAAATATGTATGCAACTGGTGTATTTTATTAACATCATATATTTTAACGTGCAATTTTAGATGTTTTTTTTATGGTTTTGTTTTTGTATAATATATAATAAATAATTATTACAAATAAATTTGAACACGTACATGTTTGGCTGCTGGGTTGAAAGCTGCGCAGCAAACATCTGCGAAGCCAGGGCACTGGGGACGAAGATAAAAAGAAACAATTTATTTATTTTTTATTTAGGTACATCCCTATCGTACTTTCCAGTTTAATAAACAAACTGGCTCAAATCGATTATGTCTCAAGACAAGTGGGTTGGAGATAGTTTGCGATCGCGTACTTTCCAATCAAGTCCATACAAATTTAACGAATGCACACTGTTCTCCCCTGCACCCAGTTTGTATGACTTTGAGTGCACCATACGCGATCGAAAACTTGTCTAAAACTGCTGCGGCCGGGAAGAACTAAAAAGAGAATAGGTAATATGCCACCGCGTACGTTGCGCTCAAATCTGTGTAAACTATTCTCTCCTATACCCAGTTTGTATGACCTTGAGTGCGGCGTAGGCCATCGCAAACCATATTTCATGTTTACAGCCAGCGTACTTGTACTCCTACAAATACCACTGTATGGATTGTAACCCTAGTTGATTGTGGTTTATAAAATAGGAGTAGGTTGGCTGGAAGTAGAATATTCGAACCTTTACATTACAGATGTCTACCTGACTCGCGTATTAGAACAGAAAACTACAATAAATAGTAATAAGATATTAAATTAATTAGAAATTGATGTTAATGCCTAGCTAGGCATCGTAATAGATTTCCCTGTAAATTTTCTCAAAAGAAACGCTCCACATTTTCAAGACTAGAAACGAATTCATTCAGGGACCTTCTATTTACTCGTACTATTAATTATATAAGCTGGTAGGTAAGTTACTATTTAATTAATAAAGTGTAGCTTTTACCTGCAGATGGCACTTTGTGAATAAGCTGGGCCCTCCGTTACGGAGAGGGCTTGTCCCACTTGGGTCTGTGTTAAACCAAGACTCAGTCTTCTTAATTTAAAAGCTTTGGCAAACTCCTTGATGTCGTCCAAGTTTATACCGTCTACCATGTTCGTATTTGTCTGGTTTATCGTTGGCTGATCTGGAAATAAATAAAAATTGACATAATATATTAACAAAACAGCAAGCGATATCACATCGTCGAAAAACTTTAGCTTTCTTATAGAAATTACCTGAAAGTTCACCCTACAAACTCATAAATTCGTAAGTCGAAACAATCTTCGTCAGCACAGACTGGTGCTCAATTCTGCTAACCTCGCAGAGGATATGATACGATGCGATTGTTACATGATACACAAGCCTAGATCAATATTGCGTGATTTCGAATACCGTCTTGATCCTTAATTTTATGGATCATTTCACGGTGTTGTGAGTGCTTGACTAGATGGACAGATTCTAAAGTTGAGTGGTAATTTACCTTTTTTCTGAATACCTCTACGCAACAATAGTTAATTGATAAAATAATAAAACTATCAAGACATTAAAACTTTATTGCAGAGCTATGAGGGAAAGTATTCAGCAGATAGTTTTTTTTTCTATTTCTATTACCTGTTTCAGTTTATGACTAGTGATTGCTACCCTTCATAATACTCGTGTCAATTTTGATACTAGCAATCATGGACGTGATTAAAAAATGCACAGCTTGTTAGACAAAATACTATGAAAAAATCCAATAAAAGGAAAACTATCAGTAGAATTTAATTGCTTTTAAATACCCTTTTCCTATTAACTATTTGAAAACTTCGTCTTTGACTTGTAGACACTAAAGATTATTTTTAGTTTCCTACCAAATACCTCCGAACTATTTTTTGTTTACAATCCAATCAATTTAATTAAGAGAATAAGTTTATTTGTGTACTACGAGGCAATTATTGTGTGGGGACCCTTTGGTTGCCAAGTTGCCCGTTACGTCATAATTAAGTATTAGAACATCAGCTGATATTATCACTACAGTATCAGCTGATGCCCTGCAAAATTATCATTCAATACCAATATCCTAATTAAATTTCATGGAAATTACCCTACCTACTTATTTTGCCTTCAATGGGCACATCTCTGTATAAACGTTTACTCACTATTTTTTCCTTTGTGTAACTGATATCATTACAAGCATTACACATCATTGTCAAAATTATTTTTTCAATGGACATTTGGAATTCATCATTGGGATATTAAAATATTACCAAATAATCCAATTTTGTAAGTGAACCACAATATGTCAACGACTTAGGGTTAATTCAATAGGTGTATATTTTTTACGACAAATTTTTTATTAGGTGTTATTCACCTATCTTTTTTATGAATGGTCTTTCCAAGTCTGTCAAATAATATTGTAAACCTAACAATTTATATTGTATACTATACACCCTTAAAAGGGAAATATATATCCCTGTAACATTTCTCCGCGTTTTTAAGGTTCAAAATCACATGATCAAATTTTAGAAATGTGGTTTCTTACATTTCTTTGTGGACTATTTCACTTTATTCAAAAAAGTTTTGTAGTAATTTATATTTCATCAATGCGAAAAATAATTTTTACTTTGCAAAGCGAGACATTTTCTTTGAAAAAGCACGTTTAGTAAGAATGTCGAGATATTTGTTCTGAAAAATACCCCTTTTTGATTATTTCTTCAAAGGAATAAGGAGAAGGAGGAGGGTTTTTTTCCCAATATGTATTTATTATATATCTTTCTCTTCCCACGTTATTTATTAATAAGAGAAATTTCAGAATCTTCTAAACCAATAATAACAATAAGTCTAGTATTTATATTAAAGTAGACCACATTACGAGGGTTTTAATAATCCTTAATTAAGTATGGAAGAGATATTATTATTATAGAAATAGGTAGATAATTGCTTAAATTGTTATTTTCATTTAATTCCAATGAATAAAATACTCCTGTTGCTATCCCACGATAGATTAAAGAAAATTATATGGTTAACTGATAAAATATTGTCATTAAAGTAACTGGAGCTGTTATTTTTATATAATAAATCACAAAATAACAGTTTGTTATTGGAATCAGTGATAGAAATTTTGCCTTTCATGTCCAAATCATAAAACAAGTTAAACAGTCTGCGTACGCTTTCTAGTATTCTATATAAGTAGTATTCGATATCTTTTAGATCTCTAGGAAAATTAGGCGGTCGTTTTTACTTTTAAGGCCTTCCACACGACGTAGTAGGTAATTTAGTAACTGAATGTTCGACAAAAGAAACACTCCATCAGAATCTAGCATTATTTGACTGAGGTCACTCAGAGTGAAGTGATTTGATATTCCTGTAATATCGTCTATTAGCAGCCCTACTTCGATGTAATTATCCACCCGCTGTACAATGTACCTACTCGTAGCACGTATCCTACCTTACCCTATTCACTGTGATATTCTAAATTCGTAGCGATCAGATATCACCTACTCAATGCCTTAAATCGCAGTCACATTTCTATAATTGTGATCGCTACTTTTTATATTCAACATCAGACATATCTAATAAGAATTATAATTCGTTATAACATAGGTAGAGGCATTATGTATAACATATATTATGTAGGTAGGTACATATGTAGTTAATTATTGCAATTAGTTTGCAATTATTGCTAATTGTGAAGTCAAGATGGCCGTCCCACTAGCAGCTACTAAACATTAAATAGGTTACAACATCATTAGGTACTACACTTGATCATCATTATAAAATTATTTAATTTGTGACCTACCTACCTATACTGAGATCACATACATAATAGGGATCACATAGATAATAGGGACATAATTCAATTTTAAAGTTCTGTTTTACCGATACGATCGAACCTTACATATATTTTGGGGGAAAAAAAACTTAAGTCAGTATTTTTTTTTCATTATGTTTAAGAAAAGCATCTACAGGCTTGTGTAACAACTACTGTTAGGCATACGTAACATACAAAATAAGATGTTTCTCATTTTTACAATATTTCGATATACCCCTCAATACAAATCTAGGGTATGGAATGAAAACCCACGTTAAGTCCCTTAATGAACTTCACCACCCTTTCTAAGTGCCACTGAACTTACCAGGCGAATCAGCCAATAAGTCCTCGGGTTCCGTGGAGGCTGGTGAAGATTTACATGGCGGGGTGCGTCCTCCTCCACCTCCGGGAGACCCTGTACTCCTCGCTGCTGTGATGGTCAACTCTCCATTGCTGGCAGCCAATCTGCACAAACATAATAACAGTACAAAAATTAGGAAGGTGCTATAGGTATATAAACTAAAGGCATAACATTTCTTATTTTTTGTACTCAGGAATTTTAGGTATATATACCTACTGTCATTTTTCTCATGCTTATAAATGTTCATCTCACTTCCATACGAAAATGGCGCGAAAATACTATCCCTAAAGCTAATATTACACGCTGCACTTTTGCATGGATCACCAGAAATTCCCTCGTCCATAAACACACGTATATTCGTATATGGCGATCGCATTACTTCTGTGTTTAGACGGTTAGCCTTGAATGATTTCTTTCTTGAATACGGAATAATTCCATAAAAGTGAACCGTCTAATCGTGGCTTAATAATATTACCTTTCGCTTCAACCGGGAGTTATACGGATTGTTAACATTGGGCTATAGAAGCAACATTCAGTATTTTCCGTATTTATGTTAAATTGACTGAAAATACGTTTGATGATATTTTTATTTCTACACTCTAAGAAATGATTCACCAGAATTCCTGTTGTTATAGTGATATTCCTGCTATATTCGGGACCGTAAGAATTTCTCGTTGATTCTGCAGGAAAGCTTACCGCTGATTTAACAGGAAAGTATTCCTCTTAACCCGCAGGATTATACCGATATTTCTCTATTGCTACACTGTCGTAACGACATTCTTTCCTGTTAATCTTTAGGTTTATACTGATATTTCTCAATTACTACGCTGTCATAACAACATTCTTTCCTGTTAAATTTGCAGGTTAGGACTGATATTTCTCAATTGCGGCACTGTCATAACAACATTCTTTCTTTTTAAATCTGCAGGTTTTTAGTGATATTTCTCAATTACTATACTATCATCTCTAAGTTCTTTCCCAGAAATTCGGCATTGTTGGCCTAATATTTCCTTAGTATTATTAATGTTAATTATACATTAGGTATTTACAATAAAATTTATTATTCCATATAAAAACTTGTAGGTATCTCTGATATTCCCTTTAATAATTTGCAACAATCTAGCACTTGCATATGTCAAACGCTGTCACATCAAAAGTATTATTTGTTGTATTATTCTGTTTAATTATTATATAAGATGTGCAGCAATTAACAAAAATAACACAATTAACACACACAAGTATTTCTATGGAAATAAATATATTTTATAGCAAAAAAGAATTATTAACACACAAATACATAAGAGAAACATAATAGTAATGAGATTATTTGAGGATAAGATGATATATTCTAACTATAATTATTTTTACACCCAGGCGCTTTATGGATATAGTACATATATTTACTTGCCTTAATGAATTAATCACACAAGAAAATGTAACCCTTAGATAATATTATCATCTAGTCCCAAATGGTAGGTATATAATAATGAATATGGTCAAGGTAAATAACAGAAAGAAACATAGTTTACAATGTATATTTAATAATGGAATGAAATATACATAGTTTATAATTTATTATTACTTTATAAATAAGCAATTAGGTACAATATTCATGCTGGAATAGGTACATTATTTTTCACAGTAGGTATATGATAAAACCTCACAAAAATCACATTATTTAATTACAACATGCCGTTTTCCCATTATATCAAAAAAACATTCCCCACTTCGTCAAAAGATTCGCAGTAGTCGCGTCCATTTTTATAGCCAACTTTATTTTAATTCGCACAGTAAGTAAGTGTATAGGAAGGAATACACACGATAGTTATTACAAATTAATTATTAAGAATTGTCCAAACAACGCTTTAAATAAATTCACCACAGCGAGAGTATTGTAAAAAGTGTGTTAGACAATAGATAGATCGCGCCATAATGCACTCTCTGCGTATACGCGTCTGTCAGTAGACGCATGCGCATAGAACCGAGAAATGTTCGTTGAGAGTAGCAAGAATTCCTGCGTTTTCCACGAGAATAATGTTATTTATGCGTCCCGCGTTATGATATTTTGTAATGAATCCTGATAACTTAGCATTAAGCCCGCATTTTCGTTTAAACTCATTATGTTAAGTTAACAGCAAATTAGCTTTGGATTAGCATTAGCTATTAATGTTATTTTTGTATGATATTCTTGCATTTATAAACGTTCGGACCTTTATATTATCTTTTTGGGGAATACTACTGTTAAATTGAAGTGACGAGTCATTATAAATTAAACAGAAATCGTGTAATGTCGTATATTACGGGAAAATACTGTTAGGAATACAATATATCGTGTTAATATGTACGTAGAGATTTTATAATTTGTTAGTATGAATTCTGCTATTTTGAAATAATAGTTATTAATGTAGTTTTAACAGGAAACCCTAATAAATAGACATCGACATGATATAAAACTGTTGTTTTTAAAGTAATTCTCCATACATTATGATTTTACGTAATTTCAAATCTACAGTTTACTCATATATTAGCAAAACTGCAGTAAAATGTTGCGGGGAAGACCACTAATTCGACGTTATTCTAGGATTTTCTACCAAACAACTGATACATTAACAAGAATCAAAAATATGATTTCTTTCAGTGTAAGTAGGTACCTACACAACTGTTTCAGTGACATACTTTTTGTATAGATAGGTATGTCAAGTAATATGTTTCGGAAAGATTTTGTTACTTTCCAATAGCATGACCAAAAATCATACTTCAGAAGAGAAAATTTTCAATTGCACCTCCTATAAGCATCTAGATCCTTGAATAATCAAGGCAATAAATACCTACCATTAATCCCTTTTATGGAGCAAGCATGCACAGATAATTTAACGCTACGCCTTTCTATTCTCGCAGTCCTCCTTAGATTCCATCATTACCTACATTATTTTATTATTTATAAACGATACTTATTAATTTCCTCTGTTTTATTATGAAGTCATATAAAACATTTCTAAAACATAATTGTTGGATATTGTATCTGCATTAATATAGGTACGTACCTAATACACATACTGGTATCTACATAACAAAACTTATACTAATATTATTACTTATACCATGTCATATAAAAACACACCACATTAATAGCCTCATAATAGTACACTTATAATTTTCTTATCACAGCAAATTCGTTTTATCGGATGAGCGAATACGTTTTAACCGGTTGTCCCCTATCGCACGGTTTAACGGATAAAATACCTAAGACAAAAGTTAAGTGCACGGTTCAAACAAAACATTAATATCGTAAACAAATAATAAACATTTTAGGACTTAGGTACATATTGCACGAAAAGAATAATTCTCGGATGGCTTTTGGAAGCTCTTAGCTCGATAGTCTATATAGAAAATTCAAATACTGGACGATTTTTAAACTGTTTATATTTTCATTTGAAACTTCATAGTAGGTTGCCTAAACGTTGGAGATTCTTATAGAAAATAAGGGCAGATAAAATAATATCGTAAAGATACTTACTTGTAATATTACGTACTCATCCGTCTAACCCTTGAATATTCAACATTACATAAATCTATAGGAACCAGAAATGTATTATATCCGATTAACCGCAGAGTTTAGAGTTACTCGGATAATTTAACCGCCGCGCGCCCTATAAATATTTCTTCCACAGGTAAGTATGAGTATTAGAATTATTATAGACTTCACGTATAGTATTTTTATGTGTGGTGGCCGGTTACTGCTTTGAGCAAAATTATGATAATTGCCACAGTCATTATGTATTTTATAACACATAATGATTTGAGATACCTGATTTTATAGATCCGAGTTTATTACGTGTAATTGCAAACGGATTTTAAACTGATTTCGTATTGGTAGCCTGATAACTATCTACTTCTAAAATGTTTTTTTTTTACCTTTATTAATTATTCTAATTACCTACTGACTACTAAAATCTACCTACATGTAATAACATCTACAAACAAAATATTACAACTACTTAATAAAAAAAATACTTAAAGATAGTTTTGCTGCAGTTGATTTGTGCAGTCAAAAGAATTTTGTCGGCGCTGCTGATCCATATATACCTACCGTGGAGGATAATTACTGATCCTCAGCTAATTACGTGGAAATATTCACAACTTGTTTCCTGCGCTTCAAAACCCGCGCATTCACAATCTTATTCTCTGACTCTGACCTTTTCGACAGGAACAAAATATTTATCTACGTCTATACACCAAAGATCGAAGTTTGATTTTGGCATCTCCGGATTCGGTGTGACTCTAATACTTACCTACATAAAATTGAACTGGCCAATTTTACTAATGTCGAAAAAAAGAAGTAGGTACCTATTTGGGCTTCTATTGAAAATTACCTAGATAATTAAATGGGCATCCAATAATTATTAAGTAGGAATGTGTCGGTATTAATGTAGATACCGACCTATGCATGAAAATTATACCTTCCACGAACACAGGTAAAAATTAATAATTGGTAGGTCTAATTTATTTATTGTTTACATTTAATTATAGGCATATTTAATTACTTCGGTATTCGTATTATGAAAATTGTTAACTGGGGTTATAGGTATAGGATCCTGTAACGAATTACATATTACATTACCTACATATATTTCAAAAATACACCATACCTGCTAATACTGCTTAGGGCTGCTGCGGCCGCCACGGCTGACTGGTTACTACAAGATCCATTCATTCCATTCGTCAAATTCTCTCGATCCCGATCTCTCTCCCTCTCCCGACTGTTGTTCTTCTCCCTTGACAGATCCCCGAGGAATGAAGCGTCTCCATGATTATTTTGATGATGGTACGGTGTGTCTCTGTCCTTATAATGTCTCTGCTGATTCATGTGTTGATTTGATTGATCATTCCAACTATTTGAAGAAGGGGAGTGTTGATTTCCCTGCAATTGTTGATTCGTGACGGTTGATGAAGCATTGTTTTGAAGAAGATGTTGGGATGGCACATGACCAGAAAGTAAATGATTCTGAGGTTGTTGCATGGCTTGGAGTAGTTGCTGAGCACCAACTCCACCATTAGCTAAGAGTCCGGAGAGAGCCGCTGGATTCAAAAGTGCATTTGTCAATGCAGCATTTGCGGATTGATTTAATAAATTATTTCTCATCGCTGATGATGTATTGGACTGTTGGTTGTTTAGTAATTGATGAGGTTGTGCCATGGCCTGGAGATTTGCAAGGGACGTTGAGACTACTTGTCCATTGTTGAGAGCTAAGTTGACCATTTGGTCGTTAGAACTAACTTGATTTACGGGGATTGTGAGAATTGTTTGTGTTGCTATTCCTGAAAAAAATGTGCAGAAAATCACATTAACTTACATCGAATCATAGTACCAATTTACTATAAATAAAAGATTAAATTTATTACGAATTGTACGTATGATTGAATTACCTTGAGATGTTGGTATTAGTAACTGAGCCCCCTGAATTCCTTGAACCAGTTGTCCTGAAGCTAATATTAATTGAGGCATTGGAGAAGGAAGTGCGGGCTGTAGGAGTCCTCCTGAAGAACCGTTGGACCCACTGTTTGCTGAATTCAATCCACCTCCTCCAACACTGAGATTCAAAGGCGAACTAAGTCCAGCTGATGGTTGATTTGGAAGAGGAGCTTGTGATGCTAAACCTTGAAGATTCGCCGCCAATTGTGACATTTGTTGAGATATTTGTGGAAGTCCTGATAATCCTTGGAGGCCTCGCAGCATACCCACTGTTTTCGAAAAAATAAAACTAATTAATTCTTATGTCGACGGAGTTACAAAATAATATTCATATTCTTTGTGTTGGAAACATGACTTAAAAAACTATAAAAACTCGCAATGTTGACCTGCAAAACCTCTAACAAGTGATAGGAATGGTAAACGGCTCATTGTGATGCAAAGAAGCATTCTCAAATCATACCCACTCTACTCATTAAACATTATTGATCAGAAAATTTGCATAAATTATGAAGTTTCAGAAGAAAATTTAGAAATATCGGAAAATTGTTGGTCCGAGGTACCTACTTACCTAACTAATTGTAAAATGAAAATGAAGGAATACATTTAGAAACTGAATTGACTGAACCCTGCTGTGTTGTATAAAAGTTCACAAACGCTATATTTCCCATAGAACCAATTACGTATTTTGAAGTTATTTTTTTCTGCCTTTCATAAACAGATTTTCTAAGAGTGATACATTAAAATGAGTCGTAAACCTGCCTTCTTAATATAAGATATAATTAGGTTTTGATACGTAGATACCTACAATGTTATAAAATTAATAGATATTAAATACCTACAAGATTAATGCATAGTAAGCTAGCCAAGTGAATACGTGATTTTTTCTTAATTGGGTTGTAACAATACAATTTTTGTGGTTTTATCGAAATGTTCATATATAGGTAGGTAGGTGCCTACATATATAGGTAGGTAGGTGCCTAGGTAACTACGTAAATTTATTATTTTGCTTTCCGAAGAAATAGGTATACTTTGACTGAAAAATATACATGGAACATTTCTTAGACATTTTAGAAAGGATTGTTTTTGTCATTGCCCAATTTCTCCTATCGCTTAACATATTCCTAAGTGAGAAAAGCCCCGTAGGGGGGACCTATTCAGGGGGCCAGGGGCAAAATTTTGTTAGGCAACCCTGTGGTGTCATATGAACCAATGTTTGTACGATCATATATGTGTACGGAAGTGTTTTTTTTTATTATTGTATCTGCGTATTATGTAGGTAGTTGTTGAATTAAGTAATTATGAGCAATAATGAGCCAATGATAATATTGATGCAATTAAATAATTAGACCAATTAATTATTATTATCGGCATTCTACAGACGTAATCACAAACTATGGCGCAGTTAGAACATTGGGGAATTGGATAGAGGGGGGCAATGAGGTAGCTACCAACAAGGATCAATTTAAAAAATATGTAAATACCTAATCTATTTTTTCGAAAGATTTTTTACTACAAATATGCTTATTATTATTTACACAGGAAATCTTGGCGCTGACAATGTATCCTAAACTTCATAACGCAAGCTTTTAGCTTACTGTTAATGTGCTTAAAAGTAGGTATTTGAGTTTTCTAAGATATAAATACCTATTTACAACAATTATTGTTTTGCTCACCAGGGCGAGCACTTACATCACAATGTAATATCGCTCTAAGCTGTACTATTGCTCTGTCATGATTTGGAAAAGCTCATGATTCTCGCGTATTTAAATAATTTCCCAAACAGGATTTCAAATTAACTAAAGGATTACTTCACTAAATATTCGATAATAAAGTTTTTCGTTGATAAGCTTAGGTAATTGAACTTTGTCTGGAATACATAGTAAGTTATATACTTGTGTGTCATATAAAGTTTCAAAGTCAATGCCTTCATACGCCTGAATTACCCTAAAATTGCTTTCGTTCCTCTTACACAGATGGCAGTGGCATACGCCGTAAAGAAAATTGGTTGGATTTGGAAAATAATTTCCAAAGAAACGAGATTACTAATTCTTACTAATTGAATTTTCGTATGACACATTTTGGAACATGAAACGTTTTGCTGAGTCATGCCATGCGGTCAAAAAAGTTATTTTTCTATTCATATGGCACTCCATTCGATTGGCTGGAGTAATTTGCGGCCAAAAAATGTTATGTTTGGAATTTATACCTGCAATAAATGGAACTTTAGAAAAATATGCTAGATTATGGGTAGATCGGTACATAAGATTAAGATAATAAGGAAATTCTCCATTTTCCTTGCATATAGGAATATGTTTTTTTAGCATTTTGGCGAAATTTGCAGTACCTACTCCAGAGACTAAGTATATTTCAAGGGATAAAATCATTTTCGTTTTCACCTTTACCAATAAAAAGTAACTCAAAATTTTAATACTACGATACCTACCTAACGCTTTTTATTTGTCGAGTCATTCATGACTTTAATAGTAAATTTAATACTATTTATAGATCCATATAACTATTTTATTGATATAGTAAGGTACCAACTCACAAGGACTTCCTAAACCGGGAGATTGCGACTGCGGGTGATGTTGTTGAGTGTTGCCGACATTCTGTTGTTGCTGTGATTGATTCGTTGCTGCCGTGGTGTTGTTATTGCTGTTTCCGAGGAGTTGCTGTTGCTGATGGTGTAACTGCTGTTGTGTGAGTGGCGGAGTGGAGCTGGTCGTACGCGGGGCGCCTGGGGAACCTCTTGTAGGAGACGGTGAACCGCCGCCACTGGATTTTTCGGATTCCTGCGAAAAAAGAGAAGGAGGAAATTTACTAAAGAGTACGCACATTTATTTATTTTAATAAATTACCTATACAAAAAAGAGGCACACAATCAAATTGTTCACGGGGGCAAACTTATCCGAATGGTTTGATTCATTCCAGCTAACTCAATAAACTTGAGTTGGTTGCTTATGGAGAGAGCTCTCCCAAGCGGGGGCTTCAAAGTTTCAATCTTGGCGATAAAGCTATCTAATACCTATATGTATTATTCACTTTACTTCAAGCTTCATGCATGCTATAGGTAAAATCTCAGATGTATCTTGTGAGTAAATTGTTACACAGTTACACTTCTTTTAACCTTTTGAGAAAAAATATTTCTTGTCCGTAGCACAAAATTTTCATCGAGATATTTTCCTAATTAATTCCCACGTCTATTTGGTTACAGCGATTCTATGAGTTGTTACTCTAATAAATTAACGAATTTCTTATTTAGGTACCTCTACATTCTGAGATCCGAGAAGGTAACTTCATACTCCAGAATGGACGTATTAATGTTTTAATTTAACTTGATAATAATTGTGATAATGTTTATGTGATAAGAACTCCCAGTCCTGAGTTCTAAATTTTAAAGATACACAGTGGAAGTATATTTTAATCAATGGTTAAAGTCAACGCAGATCTCGAAAAAGAAAAACTTCGTATCATTAACACTATTAACATACTGAAGACAACATTTTTTTTTCTAGAAATGATAGATAGTTTTCAAAAATGATATTTGCATTCAAAGAGCATAATATCTAATTAGACGTTACATAAATTATCTCAATGAATATATCTTATTTCAATGAAAAAATATAAATGTGTCAATAAAACAAAGCATCTAATCGTCTCATACCTACAAATAATTTAGGCGTGCTATTTACCTACGTACGTTAATGAGAAAACAATATTATTATTTATACCTAAGGTTGGTAGAAACTGTGGTAAAGCATATAAAATCTAGAAAACAATAATATTGTGTTCCCTGGAGCTTATTAAAATTAATTATTTTTTAATTATAAATTAAGATGAACTTACGTAGGACAGTGTCATAATTTTATTATTAACAAAACATTAAAACTTTTATCATGAGCAACTAAAAAACACTGTTCCACTTTACACAAAATTATCCAAGAATAATTTCAATCACCAAACACATTAACAATAAATGAAATTAATTATCACTAATAATGTTTTAAGTTATGTGACGTAAAATAATTTAGTACGGAGTTGATGTAATTGAAAGAAAAGTTTTAAAAGTTTTCTTGTACTTAATAACACGAAGTAAATTGCGCGCGACGTACGAAAGTTTCCGCAAAAGTTCGTTGTCCAGAAAGCTCTCGCGTATGTATCAGTGAAATAGTTTGACGATGACGATATAACAGAACATGGTATAATAATATTTACGTCCATATGTAAACCTCACTGGGTACAGAATGAATGCGCGTCATCAGTTTGAAAAATCAAGCGACCACCCATTCCATTTACACGAATACACTTGTATAATCACACACACCACGATCCTCCACTCATACAACCCCATCGATGCGTCGGGAGAGGGAGGCGCCGCTGGGGGTGAGAGAACACTCTCCCACCTCCTCTCGTCCAAAAAAATAAAAAAATACGAATATGGAAAAGGGGTGAGCTCATACACACACGATCAGAGTATGGGTAGATTTTACTCATTAATTTTAAAACGCCCGGTTTTTTTTCCGCAGAGGGCGGCCAACGGGTGGCGAGTTAAATAGATTGGTCTGCACGCGTGGGGGGTCGGGGTGGCGTGCTTCGGGGAGGGGGGGTGAAAAAATATAATTAAAAATCGAAAAAAGGGGTTGATTGTGCTGCTAGCCACCCCCGCCACCCTGTTGTATCTGCATCTACCGCCCACCCACGGACGGGTGATTTTTTTTCTACTGTCAAAGGTTTAAATTCGCGGCTCCCGCTATTATTGTGCCGATGCTGTTTCGGGGATTTTTTTTTCAGAGCCCCCCTTTGTTGCCCCCCTCCAGGATTCTAGACCCACACCGCGGATGGGCGGAGACCATTTTTATTTTCGAGTATGTGGCGGAGATGAGCGGTGGTCCAAGGTAGGTACCTCTACCCGGCAGCCTCCCATACACTCTCTCAGCCTCCATGGTCCTGCCATTTCCTGAATTTATATGCACTTCCGAAAAAATATATTATGTAACACACAATGCACGCTGTGACAAATACAATTTTTCATTATTTTGTGTTTGACACCGTAACTCCTAAAAGCAACGTCCACAATACAACCAACTTTCTATACTTCAATCTATGAAATAAACACAAACCTAAAGCCTGTTCTCTTAAAGCATAATAACACCCCTCTACATTACAAATATAATGAATACCACCTACTTCCTTGTACATACTTCCGTACAAAAGCTTGAAATTCTCAGTGCCGTGAGTTTTTATTCTCTACCTAGATACACAAATACTCGAAGCAGCATTGACCAAAACTACTACTTTCAAAATCATCCACATAAATCGACATCTACGAATTATACAAAAAAAATCTTAAACATTACGTTCACAAGTTCAATGATAAGAGAAATACCTTTATATTACGGATGCAACGAAGAAAGCTCTATCTTATAGTGAACGAATAATTATTTTTATTCAAGTAGGTGAAGGAGCTTTTGAACTTTTGAAAGAACTTAAGTCACATCAAGTTTATTGGCATTCAGAACAACTAAATTTGTAGCTGATAGTGGATCTACCTAGATATTCAAATGAGTTGACTGTTTTTAGAGAAAATTTCAAAATTTATTCCACCTACTATGATCAATTGGTTGAGCTGGATCATATTTTCGTTTGGTTTTCTTGTACGCAGATTTGTACCAATATTATTTTTAAGTAGTTATCTATTATTTTATTGCTTCTTAATAAATTCAAGTTTTATATTGTACTCTTATTTTGCATCCCTTCACTATGAAGAAAAATAAAATAAATATGGCACACATTTTAATTTATGGCTTAATTATTAGAAGGTATGTATGCTGCTTGCCTAACGACGATTATAATTGTTTTTAATTAATAGTTATTAGCTAATTGAGATACAGATTAAGAAAAATTAATATAATAATTCTTGCTTGTGTTATTAAACAAAAATTATAAAGCATCATTATTAATAAATTTTGTATATGAATATGAGTGTATTTAGATATATGTAGAGATTTAGAAATGAGAAGTAAATCATAGAATCATCGTAAAATACTCGTCATTTTATTATTGACCCACGTGAATACCTACTGCTTAATTAGCTAGAACTTGTGTTTAGTATTATCCATATAAATCGTAAATTCTCTATCATAATAATATGGAGTTTGTATTACGCAAGATGCAAAAGGCAAGGTTATAATATTCAAGAGTACCTACTATTCTTGATACTAAAAAGTTTGCTGAAATTCGTTGCTAAAATTACCTAGTTATTTTACAAAAGCATAAGCCATGGTTCCACAATTTCATATAACGCTCAGATTTCTTTTATATCCTTTTTAATTTTTTTTGTGGGTTCTAATCTGAATGCGTTGATAAAATATTACGTACTTTACAACATAAACATTTGCTTGGCATGATAGGTATATGTATATGTTTAAAAAATATCGCATAATCTATCGATTGAATTGCGTCATATAGAGTTTAACTAAAGCACTCACGACTTGATGATTTCGAATTATTATAGTCAATGACAGGACAGAGAAGCGTTCTCCCAAGTGGTCGTCAACGTCGGGAGGACCCGACAGGACACATAGAGAAGAAGAAGATAGTCAATGACTTCTAAGTCAATGACTACGAAGTGCAATTAGAGCCTTTTACACTCTATTTGTCACTGAATTTCCCTGTATATTTATTGTTTTAACTCTATTTTTGTATATTACTGTCAACATGTAACTTTGACGAGTCCAAGTGCCTGTAAATGACCTAGGGACGATTCACAACAATAAACAATAAAACAATAAAGTTCAGCTATTTCTGTCATTTTCAAGATTCGATGTTGAGACAGCGATTCAATTTTTCGATGTTGGTGTGTGTCTTTTTGACTCCCTCTTCCCAATATAATATTATTATTAGAGGAATATATTATTGTACTTAATAACACCAAAACTAGAAACTGATCCTAGCACGCAATACTGGAATCAACACGCATCAAATTAATATTAAAAAATACACAATAATTAGTGATTTTAATGTGACGTCGTTATAATTATAATTATTTTGTACTTTTTGAAGATAAAATGCGTGGATACGAAAAGTTAATTATATTTCTTAATTCAAAAATTATACAAATTATAATATAATTACTCCAAATACCCGAGTCGTCATTTATTAAAAATTACACAAAAACAACCCTTAAATAAATCATCAATAGAGTTAACCCATCCACATCAGCGCATCATTTCTCCACAATGAAAAAATAATAGATATTAGAATGAGCACTTCTTCTTTCGTATGTACACGACCATTGTACAAGCTATCTTGGAGTCATAGCTCCACGTACATATTCTACAAGTAATCTATTGCCCTTGGCACTGTAAGTAATCTGTTCAAAAGATGTGTAAGTATTTATACGTTTACGCAAGATGGCAATCATGTTAACGTGCAATATTGATGAAAAGAAATGAACTGGAAATTAGAAAAATACACTCCAGAATATCACTTAGAACATCACCGCAAGTATGGAATTCGAGATAATTTTGATAGATATGTGTTATCAATAGAACTCTCATAAATAATTCAGCATTACCCTTTTATTTATTTATTGGTTGATAGCTAATCTGGTGATTGCATTGATATTAACTATCTATTGACCAGGCGAACAACAAGCAAGTATAAAGAATTCACCCCTTTTGAGTATTTAATTTTGTATCTTTAAAAAAATTACTGTATCGTGCATCTTCTAGTGAATCTTCAATACCTAAATCTTGTACATATATTTTTTTCTTATTTCTCTTTGAGAGAAAATTAGTGAACCTAAGTGTAAAGTGATCACATTAACCCTCACGACGATCATCAGTCACTGTATATCTGCTGAGATAACTACAAGATTTTTTCTTGTTTTCTCATTGCTCTATTCTTCAATTGAAGGGTTTTTTACAAAAACAGCAAAACCAACAAAATTTCTCGTTTCAAGCATTTGATGTCATTTTATTCGTCTTGAAAAATGACATATGCCTGTATAGAGATTTCTTTGGCATAAACGACGTAACAGGCAAAAAAATGCTATTGAAATTTCATCGATTCTACAAAAACAACGTAACTGAGTAGAAATTCTTACAAGAACAACGTATCCGACTGTTTCTTTTCGTAGTTGTGTAGTTTTTGTAAAAAAAAAAGTTTGACAGTTGACACTTCGCGCGAAAATGTCAGATCGGTGTGCTGTTTCTTCCGACGTCGTCGGTTTGAAAAAACAAAAAACGACGAGCAAAAAAGAAGATCTGATAAAAATTAAGAAAGCTAAAGGGTTGGAACATATCAACCACAAAAATAAACTAATTCCAGCACGAAAAACTGGCCCGGATTGCAGGTAAATCTTGTTACAATACTTTTGAGGTTATGTTGATATTTTTCGTGCTATTGCATTATAACAATCCTGTATTCTCCGCGAATAATATAATTTTCGGTTATGAGGCACAGTTCACTCTATTGATAGTAGCTTATTAATTAAATAAATAACAATATATGTAGGTATAAATCACCACAGACTGGAATACAATCGAATGGACACTAGTGCTAGTGATTTAATCTATTCAGTCAATCATTGCTTTTTGTTTAATATTCTTTAAAACAATGTATTCTGTAGTTCGTAATATCATTGTATCATCAGATCTTACGATGGCTGAGTATCAGTTTTATGTTTTGTATATTCTAAAGTTGATAAAAAACACCAATCCCAATATTATTTTTCTGCAGTTTTATGAAAATCTCCTGAACAACATTGACCCCAATGCACAGGATAGTGACGATAACAGCAATGGAAATGAAGATATGTAACTACTATTTACTACATTTACAACTATAATACTACATTTTAAAACAACTTTGATTTTTATACGATTTTTAATAAACAATTTATGCAAAACATCTTCTTTGTTCACAAAAACAACATAACTCTCTTATTTCCCCTTTGTGTTTTTTTACAAAAATAGCGTAAGTGACAAAATTTTACAAAAACGATATAAGTGCAAGAGGCTTTTTTCCATTTATTTCACTAGATAACAGTATTCTGAGCCATAAACAGAAATATTTAGAAGACTAAGAGCATCCTTAATGATAAATTGTTGAAAAAAGTCCAAATATTTCATTATTTTTAAATACAGAAGGTTTTTTTCAATTTATGAGAAACTACTTCGCGTTCAGTTTTGGAGTTTTTGTAAAAAACCCTTCAATTTTCATTTACGCACGACATTTATTAAAGGGCATTGCAAAAAGTACCTGCATACTTACCTGGCTGTATGATGTGTATTTCTTTTTTTAAAGTAAAGGGATCTGAGCTTGCATTCACAAACCCAAATACTTTCCTGCACACCTTGCACTAGGCTAAAAGCCTCTACTTATCGCAAAGTGTGGAGTACATCGCCGGCGCCAGGGTTCGAACCTGGCACCTAGCACGTCGAGAGACTGCCGCCTCAACCAACTGCGCCAACCATTGATAGAAGTGTATTAATGAAAAATCATTAACCTATACCTAACTTTAGATGGGTATATTATACAGAACTGATACATATCTTATAACGCAAACGTTGTGGTAAAAATCTATACAGACTGAAATTTGAAGTTAATTATATAGGTAGATAGGTACATATTAGTATATTGCTGGGTGATCAAAGTATGGGTAGCTATACCTACTGATTACCTATCACCAGACACGTATCATGGCAGGTACCTGAATAGATTAATGTATGTAGCTACCCACTAGGTGTACCTAATTATTAATTGTTTACTTTGTGATGGAAAAAGTTGGCGGTTGATTTTGTGTCTGCGGTACCTACGTATATGTTTTATTGTTATAGATAGGTATGTAGGTACGTCATTGTGTTGAAGAGTTGAAAGGAGGGGTCCGTGGAGTGAAGGGGGAGAGGAAGAGGTAATCACAGATAGGGGAGGGGGTGAAATTAGTGGACAAGAACCTAAAGTCATTATTAATTATGTTCTCAAAAACTTTTCTAGACTATTGTGGATGTGTTCTAAGTTTTTTGAAAAGGATCTCAAGTACCTACCTAGAAAAAACAATAAATTTTATGTTGGTAGGCGCGTACGTATGCTTGGCTATCAAAAAAGAAGTATGTTTCTGATTTTTCTATGTTCTTGTCGCTGCAGAAAATTTGGAGTGACATCTTACGAGTATGTTCAGTTAATTTCTTTTATTGTATTAAGTGATACATTTTTATCATTCACAACAATATTGTCGAGGCTTACCAATTCAATACACATTACACATACTAGTACGCATACATAGACAAAATACAAACACGGGTCATTATAATTAACGTAGGTATTCAAATTAAGTAGGTACGCTATAAGTTTATACGTATAGGTACAATGTAGTTAGCAATGACTGTGTACCTATTATCTAAATTACATATAAAGGAAAACGTCTGTTCGCCTGTATGTCTCGCAACTTACACTAAGTATGGAATGACATGAAAATAGAAGTAATTTTCACACTACGACGAGTCGTGTTGTAAGGGCGACTTTTTCATAAAAAAACTCAAATTATTATACCTACATAAGACGTAACTAACCTTTTAAAATTCATGCGAAAAATGTACATAGGTATTATTAAATGCGTTGGCCATATTACGTTACGAATTATTTGTTTCAAATTCGTTTATTTATTTAGGTTGGTATGTTATATTTAAATTTATGATGTTTGATGACTGTGATGTCATAACATTTTCTAACAAAATGTTATAAATAAATCAATACAAGTAATACTAGAGAAAACATAGTAGGCACAAAAACTGATGTATATACTGAGCATGGGCTCGAATCAATTATGATATTAGATATACTGTCTCCTAGAAGGTGCAATTCGACAAATTTTAAGTTTGTGAATTACTTTGACACTAGGTAAATAATTAACCCTGGTAACTTAAATCACTATTTAAATAAATAAAATAAAATGAAACACTGTTTTACTTCCACTAACGTATTTATTTAATTATAACGTTTTCAAACCTAACGGTTCATCTTCAGTAACTTTACTACTAACACTTGTTAGTAGTTAAGTTACTTAAGATGAACCGTTAGGTTTGAAAATGTTATAATTAAATAAATACATACCTACGTTAGTGGAAGTAAAACAGTGTTTTATTTTATTTTATTTTATTTATTTAAATAGTCAATTAAGTTAAAATGTCCTTCCATAAGGTTACACTCACCAACTTAGGAAATCTGTTAACCCTGGTAGACCACAATCAAGATGGTTTGATTACATAAAAATAGTGAATGGTCGGACACCAGTGGCACAGAGTGGTAACATACAGTTGTGGATGTTGGGAATGGAGGTGTAGAGACTAGCTGCTAATGAAAGAATTAACCCTTGTATCGCCGGTGAAGTCAGCTAGTTGCACAATATAGACAAGTATATGAGAATGTATAGTATAAGTATGGAGTAGGGGAAAGAATTAGCCCTAATGGCTTCAATTGATCATCGCTTCAAGAGTTGTATTAGTAGCGCAAGTACACGAGTAATGTATGTGTATTACATATATGTAGTATGATTAGGGAGGCAAAAAGGAAATTAAACGATAATGACCCAATATCCTAACGCTAATTACCAACAACGATGGCCTCGTACTTAGTATAGGTAATAGGTATACGTACTGAGTTCACCTACTATATGCTTTATAGAAGTCACTCACTGGACGTACTTAAATACTAACTGATGCTTGTATGATGAGCATATCGGTACCCCTAATGTGGACTTAGTATGGACTTTACACATACCATCATTATTTAAGTAGGCACTATGTAAAACATTATATTAATAGCCTCGCAGCTTCTGAGATTTTGATCAACCGTCGAATGCTTAAAATTTTTGCACAGAAAATAAGTGATCACATTTTTTAAACTCAGAATTTTGTCACAATTATTCCACGGTGCAGTGTGTACATCTTCATATTTTACTAAATATTCATGGGAATAAAATACCGAAGATAGGTAGGAATTAAACGATTTTCTTACTAACTAAAGAATGTAGGGAGCTGTTTCGCGTCACCTTAAATTGAACTGTTTCATTGATAGGTCAGATAGGTGCCGTAGGGATATTCTAGAGGTAAAACATATAGTTGAATTTACTATAAACGTAGGTATTTGCTGAAAATTCGATTTGGGATAATATGCAAACAAGAGAGCAAAGCTTTTCTGAAACAACTTTTGAGCTTTATCGAAAAAAATAAAAAATAAATTACAGATCTATTTTATCAATTTTAGGTAGACACTTACCAATAGGTAAGTCATTCATGCGACGTAGAATAAGTTGGGTAACATCAATAATTTGAATATAAAAAAGGTAGGTGGATATTATAAAAAATATATTATACCTTATTATCTGCATATCTACAAATGAGAACATAGGTACAAAATTAGTTCCTTAATACTTCTTGTACTGACTCAAATTGCCGACGTAATATAAATTTATACCCTAGAAAAATAATTATTATTTCTTTTGTTAAGTATAATTATTACAATGGTAATTATTACGAAGAATCATTATTATAATAATTGTATTAAATTTATTTTTTAATCAAGATTTTATACAAATTATATTAGTTTTATTGTTGCGTTTTATTTTTTATTGTGTTAGGTTTAGTTGCATTACTACAAAACTATCTTCAATTAAACAGCTGTGTTCGTAATTATTTTTATTTTGAGGGGGAAGGTAAAACAAAAATGACTCTCCACAATCAGACAGTTAGTAATGTGAAATAGTAGCTGCTGCCATACAACAGAGTTATATACCTTATGCATGTAGGAAATGAGGGCTAATTATAATAGTAAAGTAGGGTTGGTGCAATTAAGTTTAGGTATATTACTTTCTATCATCAAAATATCAAATGAATTAAAGTGCTTTTTTGTTGCCGTAATTACTGTAAATTTATATTTTTAGGGTACGAATCAACGTATCATTGTTAATTATTATGATGTGGTACATACTTTGTTAATTGAATCAACTTGGATAGTCCAGCGATATCAAATGATAATTTACATAGTGAGCTATTCACGAACGCAAATCGAAAATATATTAAGAGTATGCATACCGACATTTCAAAAATTTCTAAAAACGGGAGACCTTCTATCTCTACAACCGTTACTAATTTTGCTTTGGAACAAAATAGGGTAGATGCATTGAACCTTTATCTAGGGAATAACCGTAAAAGATTTTTTATATCTTGTATGGATTTCTCAAAAAAAATATTTAAAGACACCTCTGACCTTTTTTTCGAAAGACGGAATCTCGTTTCCCGAAAGTCGCGGAGTAATTTTTTTTTCTTGTACTGATAATATGTATTAAAATCTAGGGAATAACCGTAAAAGTTTTTTGATAGACGCAAAATTAACCCCAAAAAATGGAAAAAAAACGCTATATTTACCATTTTATCATGCGATTGTCACGCAATTTTGAACCTTAATGCCGTGGGAAAAGACTGTGACGTCATTCCTAGTGCCATGCCCTTAAGTAAGACAAGTTAAAAGCAATAAAGCTCGCCATAAACGTAAGATTAGTTGGGTTCAGAGTTCAACGTATCTATCGCTGATTTCCCTACGCTATGGGAAATGCCTTGATGGTACAAGCCAGAATTTTTCAACTACACTGTAAATAAATCGTATAAAAAGCATCGTCCTGTTTTGCTTATCTGCAAAGAAAATTTACACTGACATTTTGCAATTAAAATTTTGATGGTAATACAAGATCGCCTCATATCAAAAAGTCAATAGCATTGTATTAAAAAAAAAACTTGCGAATTTTCATTAAAATTAAGTAAATTCGACGCTTTACGATACAGGCTTTCAGGAAAGTATTTGTGTTTGTGTATTCAAGCCCAAATCCTTTTTTTTTAAATAAAGATTCACTATGTCCAAGCGAGACGTTTTCATTAACCATAAAAAACAAAAACATAGAAATAGTAGGTAGAATGAAGGAAGTTATTAATTAGATAAATGTATAGGTAAGCTTATACTCGTACAGCGGAGGTTACAATGTTGGTATCAATAAATTCGCAACGTGAACTAATAACGAAAAATTAACTTAAAGTTTACATATTGTAATTACATGAGCTTTCACCCTTGTCTTGTTCAGCGGTACGGGAGGTGGTGTGGGAGGTTAGGAGTTATGGGGTGGTTTTAGATCTACATACAGAAGTAGTAGTACAAGAAGGTGGTAGATCCACAGTACTTATACCTAATAAGGGGTTGGTTCGACAGTATAATAAGCTATGAAGGGATGACGTATAGCGTGCTATGCACATCCACTAAATTACACCTAATCGTAATATTCAAAATATAAGTAATAGCTCTTGCAGAAATTATAATACGCCGCAGCAGACTATGTTATTAACATAAAGTGCATACACTACATACATACATACGTAATCATTACAGCTAATAATAATTTTAACTCCTCGCCCATAATGCAATAGGTATTTCATTAATTAATTAATTAAGTATATTGAATGTTTTCAAATGTACATATACTTGCTTGAAACATACAAAGAAACAAACAACAAAAAAAATCATAAGAAAAATACTTCCCCGTCCTGTGTTCATAAACATTTAAAAACATTTAGTCGCCTGGGATGAGAACGAGCGCACTTTCACCCAGTTTGCTAAAAATGTTTCGATTTACCAGCCTTTGTCAAAATGCCCCTTAAATCCCGCATGTAAAAACAAAGTCTACATTATCTAACCTAACCAATATGTTCCTGTTAATGAATTTAATTAACGAATCATGTTTGCATTTCTTTTATTAATTATTATATTGAAAACAAAACCCTTTATTTTACGTTAGGTACTTAATGAAAAATTTCCCTGTTTTCTCCATTTTTTTTTTTCGTTTTGTTCGCTGATGTTCCCAATGTGAAAGATAGATTAGGAATACCCGTTGGCAGGTTAATTATGAAAATATTTTTTAAACACACAATGGACCGCTGTTGTCTTTTTATAATGAATTAACATGTTCACAATAATTAAAACATAATAAATTATTATTAGTTAATTAATTTTTAAAATTAAACAATAGATTCGCGTTGTTTTTTTTTTAATTTCCCGAGGCACCACTGAGTTCTGAAATGATTCTGCATACCTATGTCGATTTTTTTTAATTATTTGCCTAGCAAGCTATTTACTTATTACTAAAAACTTGTTAACTTCAACATACAAATTGGTAAACATAACCCTCACAGCCCTTATGATGACTGCCTATACTACTTATTGAATTAGATTATATTGAAATAAAAAGTAAATAGGTAGGTAAAAGTTGTTATTTTCTTATTTATTCATGACAATTTCGTCTTTAAATCATAGGTAACAACTAACTGGTACTCACCTATACCAGATATTTTTCACCGTATTTTTTTTTTTCACATAAGTAATAGGAGTAAGATCCCGATGTCTTCTTAACAATTAAATTACTACTTAGATAATAGCAACTTAAGTCAATAAATAATGCTTTACTAACAAAATATAAAAAAAGAAGTTATAAAAATGCAAAACAAAAGTAAAAAAAAAAACAAGATTTATGGCAAATTTACTACCCAAGCAATATCTTCCAGACAACCCGGCCTAATAGCTACTATAGCTTGTACATATGAAACTGGCGAGTACGGACTATAGAATCTATATTCTTCTTCTCAAATACAATACAGTAATGCGATAATAAGTATAGGTAGTTTGTAATCTGTTACTACTCTGCCTGTTACTTTTCTCTGTCTAAATTATTTTGTAACAGTGTTATTTTCTCACTATTCGCAAAATTTTGTCCTTAAATAATAATAGGTAGCTGGTTTATATCTAACTAGTGAGTGTAGTACAGAATAGAATAGAATACAGATGTACCTAGTAAAGGAAGGTAACAGAGCTATAAGTTCACCACCCACTTGTATGCCATCATCATCATCATCATCCTCCCCATCCCATTATTGGACTTTACGTTTCTGGCGAACTCGGGGGTGGGCTTTAATTAGAATATGTATATTAGTCCCATTATGTCTAATTATAAATTCTATGGCTATTCACTACTACTACTACTACTGGTACTACCACTACTTACTACTTCATAATAGTATACGATCGTCAGGCACCTACCCAACTATCTACTTACAAATATACTCGTAAGTACTATTACTATCACAAATACCAATACAGTTTTGGGATGTATCACTAGGAACGATGATGTACAATAAAAGCTATAAATACTAATAAAGCTATAAATCCAGATAACAAAATACGAGTTAAAATGTGTGTTTTTGAAGCACGCATTGTGAAGAATGGTGTGTGATTGTGTGTGTGATAATTATTTTCTTAACTCGTAAAAATAAAATTGCTCCGGACTATTTCGCGTCCCCTTATACCAGCAAAATATTTGCTGACTGGGGATGTTGTCATTCTTGTTGTTTAGTATATGCATATAATGTTTTAGTGATACACATACTTGTAAATTATATTAATGATTATTAAATTGAAATTGAGTATTCAGTAATGTATTAAGTACATTATTTAATAAGTTTATTATCTAATAAGAATTTTTATTTCATGACAACTAGAGCTCTTAAAACTTAAAAGTAACACATAATTGCACAATGATTCACGTACTCGTATGTGTAATGTTTTATTTATGTTTTTTGTTTTACTTCGTTATTCTTATGTAAAATTTTGTACTAACGGCCAAAAAGCCGAATATGATTGAAAATTAATAATCAAAAATAATTACAGTTAGCTAAACTGCAAACTAGGACTTGATGAGGATGACACCTGCAGATTCTGAGAAGAAGTCTAAAAATAATCTCCAAATACATACAGAACGCGTCGCCCAGGTATCCGCCGCCCAAATGTCCATCGCCCAGATGACCATGGCCAAATGTCAGCGTGCAGAATTTTTCACAATGTGGGGTTATCAGACCTAAGAAAAGTGGTCGTGTGCATTAGATATCTTCTTTTGACAGATTTAAGAAACAGACGTGGGTACCTCTACTTTTTTATTGCAACCTTTTTAAAAGACATTCGAAGTAATATTCCTCAAGTAATATCGCCTATAATCATATAAGTGTTCTGGCTGTAGCACAAAAGGTGGATAGTTCAACATACACCTACACTATACAAAATATATTATACTCGTATTTGTAGAATAACGTTCAAGTGATAATTCCTGATAATTATTAGTTCTAACTCACAGTGGTGCGTCCCATATCTATAATGAACGAATTGATATTGGCAGGGACGTCGTCGTTAGCTTCGAAGGTAGAATAGGGGGAGTTGGGGAAATAACAAAATTTTACGGAAGGGGTTTAGCGCTGCAGGCGTAAATTTTTCGTGAGTCTGAATTGAGCGAGAAAGATCTTGATGTTAATCTGACATGGGTATTTTTTTCTAAATGAAAGTATGTATAATACGCAACAGAGTAACGCCGCGGGCAATATTTTTATGAGACATGAGTGAATGGATATTTTATAGTATATAATATGTAACTATGTAGAAATGATGTAGAAAGTGATTGTGAGGTTTTGTGATTGAAATGAAAATTCGTCTACAACTCTTCCTAAATAAAACGTTAAAAAGTCATCCCATCTCGTCATCTCAAAAATATATTGAAAAAAAAAATTAAATAAAAATTATTATTTGAATGATGAAATAAAATTACTAGCGACGACCCTGCATCGTCTTCACTTGAAAGCAGTGGCGTACGTCGCCATAATTGAAAGTAATCAATTAATTTGTCTAATTAATCGATTATTTTTCGAACCTTTGTGTTTTTATATAACGCCAATAGAAATTTTAATGAGTTTTTGCATTTTAACGATTATTTTACAGCTTGATGCGTTCTCGAGCTCAATTGGAAGTTAATAAGCAATTATTTTTTTAATATGGAGAAATTGCCTTTGTACGTGTGTACGCTAATAATATAATAAGACTTAATTAATTTATTATGAAAAGCTCTGCAGCTCACAGCAAACTTAAAAACTAATTACAGCGTGAACCATCCCCGTAAGTGCAATTTATTAGTAGTTAAAAGTACATTATGTATAGATTACTGTAGTAAATATAAATAGGATAGTATGTGATTTGAAATTTCTTAACACACGACCGGATGAAAGACAAAGTGTGGGGAGACCCATGCTGGGGTGGATGGTAGGCGTAGAAAGGGACCTGAAGGCAATTGTAGTGACAAATTGGAAGTTGCGGGCGATGGACCGGGTAGAATGGCGAAGAATTCTGGAGGAGGTCAAAGTGAGTACATGGTTGGCGCAGTTGGTTCGAGTGCAGACATTCAGTCGGGAGGTGCCTGGTTCGAATCTCGGTGCTGACGATGTAGTCAACACTTCACGATTCAAGCTTGCTCTGTTACCTGTTTGCTTTCTGTACGCAGTCCCAGTTCTTCATAAAAAAAAATATTTGCCTGATAATCTACATTTTCTGCTTTGCATTGTCCTGTATTCGCATTTTTTATCTCGTAGGTAGGTACCATTTATTTACATGTTATTTTAAATAATGAATGATAGCAAAAGATTTTAATTTTACACAGGTGCAATTCACAGGTAAATTGGGAGAAATTGTGGTACTGCAAATGCTCGCCCCAGTAAACATTTCAATTGCGATATGCATACTTTACCAAACCATATTACCTTTCATTTTTATTACTTACAATAAAGTTCCAAAGTGGTTGACGGGTATGATGAAAATTTGGTGTTAGTATATACTTGTATTATACCTATAGTTTGTATCATTTGATGTAGTCAACACTTCACGATTCAAGCTTGCTCTGTTACCTGTTTGCTTTCTGTACGCAGTCCCAGTTCTTAAAATAAATAAAATAAAATAAAATAATCTTTATTGTACCAAAAAAACAATCGTACAATGGGCGGACTTATTGCCAAATGGCAATTACTGCCAGCCAACCCATAACAGAGATTAAATTGAGATATATCTAATTATAATAAGTACCAAAAGGGTACCTTAACTTAACAATAATTGAATACTAAATACATACACAGATAAACATATTATACATATATAAATAATATATACATAAATGGTATATGGGATGGGATAGGGTAAGGGAGGGATGCTGGGTTCAGGAGGGACTGGTAGTGGGATTTGAAATAGAAAGGTAATGCTGCTTCAGTCTACTCTTGAAAGCGGAAATAGTTGGTGCGAGTCTGATGGATAATGGAAGGTCATTCCACAATCGCGCAGCCTGTACGGTGAAAGAATTAGTGAAAAACGATGTATGATGGATAGGGATTAAAAGCGTACGTTGTGCACCAGAACGGAGTGGTAGACCATGAGATGCCAGTGGAGTGAAATTCGACTTTAAATAATCAGGTGAGGAGGGATTGTATAGGACATTGTATAGAAGAGAGAGGGTGTGGAGATTACGGCGATGAAATATGGTTAGCCATTTAAGTTCAGACCTGAATTCTGAGATGTGGTCAAATTTCCGCAGGCCATACACGAAACGGATACAGATGTTTTGCAGGCGATCAATCTTCATGATCTGCTCCTTAGTGATGTCGATGTACGATATGTCCGCATAATCTAGGAGAGGTAAAAGAAGTGTAAGACATAAAAGAATTTTGGTAGGCTTGGGAAGAAAATTTTGATGGCGTTTGAGAGAATGAAATCTATAGAAGAATTTGCGGCGGACTTCGCTAACCTGCGGGACCCAAGAGAGACACTGGTCGAAGTAGATACCCAGATTTTTGACCTTATTTGTCAGAGGGATGGGAGTATTGTCTAAAAATAAAGTAGGTAAAGAGATGGTCTTAACTTTGGGAAGTAGTTTCGAACTACCTACCAGAATAGATTGAGATTTAGATGGGTTGAGGATTAATCCATTTTGCTGCGCCCAGTGGGAAATGCGGTCCAATTCACCATTCATTTGATTAATTGCAAGCGAAGCTTGATCCAACTCGAAGTGTGAATATATCTGAAGATCATCAGCATAGAGGTGATAGTGAGCATTCACATGTTCACTAACTGAGTTGATAAAGAGTGAAAAAAGGAGAGGCGAAAGGATGCCGCCTTGTGGGACCCCTGCCTCCAAAGGTAGCCAGTCGGAAGTTGAGTTATTACTTGACTTGATACACTGCCGCCTGTCTCTCAGATAGGAGTTAAACCATGAGATGGTGGGGTCAGAAAATTTGTAATATCTGAGTCTGGCGAGCAGTATATCAAAATCGACGGAGTTAAAAGCGCTGCTAAAGTCAAGCAGCACTAGAAGAGTGAGTTTTCTTTCCTCCAGAGCACCACGAATATCGTCAGTGACCTTTACTAAAGCCGTTGTGGTGCTGAAGCCGGTACGGAAACCAGATTGAAATGGAGATAGAATATTATGAGTTGTAAGGTGAGCGGTAAGTTGTTCATGCACAACCTTCTCCATAACTTTGGAGAAGATGGGCAATATTGAGATGGGGCGATAGTCCTTAGGGGATGACGGAGACGCTTTTTTGGGAAGAGGAATAACGAAAGCCTTTTTCCAGGCATTAGGGAAATCTCCAGTGTCCAGCGAAAAATTAATGATGTGGGTCAGAATGGTATGAGTTTGATGAAAGTGATGCTCAAGCCGTCGGAACCAACTGACTTGGAATGAATAGAATTAATAAGTTTTTTCACTGTTACGGCTGAAACATGGCGAAATGAGAAAGTGGGAATACCTAGAGGAGGCAGGTTTTGAATGCTAGAAAGAGTAGCACTCTTGCGGCTTTGATCAAAGTCACCGGGGGGAGCAGCAAAATGTTTATTGAGTAGATTGGGGTCATAGTGCAGGTTGGGGTCAGAGGTATCCTGACGATTCAAGCCCGTGGCATTCAGGTTTTTCCAAATATCGGTTGATGAGCGATCAACAAAGAGGTGATTAAAGTGCGCACGCTTTGAGTTTCTGCACAGTTGGCTGCAGCGATTGCGGAGAATTCGATACTTTTCCCAATGATGGGGAGAGCCTGATCTATTGTACCTGACTCTGGCTCTGTCGCGTCTACCCATGAGAGCCTTGATCTCTGTAGTAAGCCATGGAGCAGGTGGATGTTTGATACGGACCATTTTGATAGGGGCATACTTATCGCACAGGCCCATGATAATATCGTTAAGCAGTCCAACTTTGTCGTCCACATTGTTAGAGATATAAACATCTTGCCAGCTCATCTCTGAGCACTCAGAAAGAAGTCCACTGATGTCCACCCTTCGGTAGCTTCTCAGTGGAATGACTTTGGGCTTAGGTCTAGGACATTTAACGATGTACTTAATCAGGATGAGGTCGTGGCGCGAAAAAGCAGGAGCGGGGAACTGCCCATGGCATCTGATTTTCTGAGCTTGAGAAGTGATGATAAGATCCAATAAGGATGTGTGATGAGTAGGCTGTAAGGGGGCTGAGTTTAAGTTAAACGAATGTATCAGGTTATTTAGATTGGAACTACGAGAGTCAACATCAAGGAGGTCGGTGTTGAGATCACCCATGATGATGACGTCGTTAAAAACAGGGAGGTGGTCCTCCAAAAGACTTTCTAGTTTGTCAAAATAATTGATACCGGGTGGGCAGTACATAACGCCTTCATAAAAAAAAATATTTGCCTGATAATCTACATTTTCTGCTTTGCATTGTCCTGTATTCGCATTTTTTATCTCGTAGGTAGGTACCATTTATTTACATGTTATTTTAAATAATGAATGATAGCAAAAGATTTTAATTTTACACAGGTGCAATTCACAGGTAAATTGGGAGAAATTGTGGTACTGCAAATGCTCGCCCCAGTAAACATTTCAATTGCGATATGCATACTTTACCAAACCATATTACCTTTCATTTTTATTACTTACAATAAAGTTCCAAAGTGGTTGACGGGTATGATGAAAATTTGGTGTTAGTATATACTTGTATTATACCTATAGTTTGTATCAGGTAGGTCTAGCTAGGTATAAAGTTCCGGTGAAAGTGTTAGAGCTTGTAACGAAGAACGATTGTGTGCAAAACAATCTGTTTATCTGAATCTTACTAAATATATTGCAAAGAAACTTACTTGCTACTAATAAATTAGACACGGTTGATAAAATTTCATGTTCTACAACTTCACTTTATGACCTATGTATTTTGATATAATTTCTACAACCTCACAGACAATTTAAAATTTTTGAAACCACTGAGAATGGTAAGCTGAACAACAGAACAATAATGGATCAGTTTGGTAGGACAGTTTTCTTGGAGGTCACTATAGCTAACATAAAGAGACCATATAGGCTTTTACGGGTATTATTATCCAGTAGAATAGATTCAGAAGGTAATTTATACTAATGGTTTATGATGGTAACATTTTCTGCTTTATGCAATTTTTTTCCAAATTGGTCTCTTAATAATACAAATAATATCCGAGCTGTATGGCCGTGGTCTATGAGAGTATTTCTGATTCCTCGATGTTTTGCCCATCTCTGTAGTGAACTTCTTCAGGAGTTGGTGCAGTGGGAAAGCGGACGTAACGTAACCAACCCCTGAAGAACCTCACTACAGACATGTCGAAACGTCGAGGGATCAAAAATACTCTCATAGACCACGGCCAAACAGCCCGGATAATATTTTTGTGTTATAAAGAGACAAATTTGAAAAAAAAATAGCATAAAGCAAAAAATGTTACCATCATAAACCAATAGTATAAATTACCTTCTGAATCTGAATATTGGACGAATTAGTAGGAAACGCATTAATTTACCCTACCTATCTATAAGAATCGTTTGGTCAGAGGTACTGGGAATCCAAGTAAGTATTTGCAATAGCTTACTTATTATAATATTGTTGTTGTAAGTACAAATACAAAATGTTAGTAAACCGTCCGACTAACCAACCGACCGTCCAACAACAATATCGTAACCCTCGCACAATTATAATACCTCCATACTTTACTCCTAGGTACAGATAATAATACCTAGGTATACTACAATAATACTATCGATATGTACGTGCTAAATTAGTTAGCCTTACAATATACTTACTATGTACTGGTACAGACTACGATAATATATTCATCAGTTGTGCGCAAACTTTGGCTGACGAATCTTCATAGGGAACATACCCATACTTTAATTATTAACAAATACAGATTATTTTATTCGACTTTCTGTTTGCCAAAAAAATATTTAAACCATATTTATGGAGTACTATACTACGTGAAAACTAGGGGGGGGGGGCTTGGCATATGTTACAGGTGATCACCGAGGGGGGAAGGGGGGGTAAAAAAAGGGTCACGTAGTATGGGTACGTTCCGAATTAATTCTAATGATAAAATTCAAGTAGTCATCTCAACGAATATAGGCAAAGGATGGAATTTCCATCAGGCTCATGACTGATCGTCGGCTGGTTTAATGTGATCACTTTACGCTTAAGTAACACAAGTACACAAGTATCATTCACCAATTTCAGTCCATCCATTTGCCGCGGAGATCGAACTCAGACCTATCAAAATATATTAAGATTCACACTAAATTACCGTTCGTAAATGTATTCAGTAGGTCCAATTTTGTAACTAATTATGTGCATACTAACTACACTAAGACGTTCTTTTTTTTTAATTACTTCATGGTATTTATTTCAGCTCCGATGGAGTGCATATGGAGAGACGACATCGTAAAGTATGCCGGTGCAACATGGATGCAAGTTGCCCAAGATCGTTTGCTCATGAAAAGCATGGAAAGGGATGGAGGAGGCCTACGTCCAGGAGTGGGTGGCTACGGGCTGAAGAAAAAGAAGAAAATAAACTCAAAACACGCTTAATTTACAACTTTTTGCAATGAGTTAGAATTCGTAATAACTTTTTGAATTAAAAATATGTGTGGTTTAAACATATCTTACTAAGAAATATTTGACAAAAAGAATTAATGTCTTATTTTAGCTAATATCCTCTTAATTAGTTATAAAATTGGACTCTCGTACTGAAAAGAACGATCTGCTTCTTGAGGTAAGAAAATTATTTATCAAAATCAAAAGGATTGTCGATCTCTGAAATAAAGGCATTGCAAGAGTGTGGGAGGAGTACTAGTAATAATAATAATGAGAATGGATTCTATTGTTTACCAAAGCCACTGGGGGGGGGTTCATAAATGTGGGGGGATCTATGGAGATATAATAAGGGATTGGTGGTAGGGGGCTAGTATAAGTAGATGTTGTTGTGAGGAGGGACAGTGGGCCACTGCTGTGGGTACAAGTAGATAGAGAAAAGGAGGTGAAAGGGTGGACATCTTAAGTGTAAGGGGGTTAAACAGGGGTCACAGGGGGGTGGATGCCGGGGGGTTAACAACTAAAGGTATTTTTGTACAATTTCCAAAGACACGATATAATAATGGTAATGAGCAATATAAATATTCCATTTCGACAATTAAATTTTGTGTAACAAATATAAACCTCGGGTGGGTGAAGGATTTTTGGGAATATCTACCTTGAATCGAACTAATTTAAATAATAATAGTAAATAATAATTCACATTTATTTAATTATTTTTATAAGATATACAGAGAATCTTATAATATTTCTTTGTTCACCTCGTCATAGGTGAGAATATTGTGGACAAAGTGAGTGGCTTTAGAAGTTTACAAATGGGTTGTTCCAGAGAGAAACGTATTCCATACTGAAACGCAGAATAAACCTGATTTTGCACTAGATATTAAAAGATGAAGAAAGTTCAGCAAATATTGCTTTATGTTCTTTCAATTCAAATTATTTCTACGACTGAAATGGATTCATAAGTAAAATCATATCATTTTTATCCTCACTTATTGCCTACCTGTTGCTCCGACACTATTGCTAGTAAAGATGATTACTGAAGTTTTTTTCTTAGAAGAATATCTCCACTATAAATTTATTTATTCAAACCAAAAAAATGTTGAGATTTTTAATAGAATCTCGATTAAATTTCATTTGGTCTAACATCAGAAGCAGTTATCACAAGAGAAAGACCCTTTGTACAATAACTCTATCGTCTTCGTTATTCATGCTGCTTTGTGTGATGTAGGTACCATACTTTGCCAATTGATGCATTTCCTACTTTTTTTTTTAAGAATATAAAGTTTTCATCAATTTCATGGTTTACTTTTCGTTATCAAATTATTATTAGTAATATGTCCGCAAGTCAGCATCAATATGAATTGTATACATCATCCTAATATGAATTAATTTATTACAAGACCAAACCAACATTAGGTTCTACAATACAACTGAAGAGAGAGTAATAATATCGAATATTGGATTGTAATATCTTATCAAGATTGCATATTCATATTATTATTTTGAAGGAACAGACCTCTCATACCACTCCATCTATTGTTCTTCTCCGCAAAGGACCCGTCTAAAATTTGATTAGTGGACCCAAAGTCTTGAACGAAGCGTATTGAAGGATAGATCGGGTCAGGGGTCCCCGATTATTAAGATGAAAGACGATAGTAGGGAAGGTACTATACAGAGAGAGAGGAAGATGGGATAATTTATGGATAACAACAGAGAAAGTGTTCATAATTTATGTACGGCTCGACTGCGAAATAATATTATATTATAATATTAAGATACGTTGTAGGTAAAGTACTATACCTATAATACCTCTGCCTCTCATAATACCTTCCAGTTTCATACTTAGCTACACTACTTTAATGTTATTATTATATTAATACTATACCAGATACCTACAATGAATACAAGGGTTTAATTTGAATCAATATCGGCAGCACCTTATGTTTTCCTGATATTTCATACCCACAAAATAAAGCCAATTTGTCTCATTAAACATGAAACTATGTTCTATCCTTAATTCACATGGAATACTTATTAGAATAGATTGTAATTATAAATATATTTTATTCGATTAATGACAACTGCTAATCACATAAAAATATTATAACTGATTCTCTGTCGATCTTATGTATGCTAGTGATACTTCAACATCGCTGAAGAAGGACGAATCAAGGTACAATGCAAAATGAAACAAATCATTGAGAGAATAAGAAATGAGGTAATTAAATAGAGAAATGAGTGACTGTGCGAGGACTCCATGTTAACAGGGTCCATGTCCTCCACATTAATCACTTCCCTTCTGCGCTTCTGATGGCTACTATGGAGACGTCGAAAAACAAATGGAAGTGCAGGATGGCCACAACTAAAATAAAGACAATGCAGTCTGCACATGACGGCGACATCGAGGCTTTCATCCAGGAGTGAACGGGGATGGACTGACGAAGAAAAAGAAGAAGAGTGACTGTAAGCGAAATGTTGGTGACTAGCATGAAACTGAATAAACATTGATGGTTTTTGGCATCTTTATTTGAATGATTTTTGGTTTATCAAATTATTATTGTAAAGCGTTGAATTTTTTACACTCCACCATTCGAAAAACAGACAAATTTACCTAATACGATTCAGAAGTCACATTTGATTCTCTCATATACAGGGTGTGACAATATTAACCTGCTTCTACTAAAATTATTAACATCATCATCTAGGAAGTATTTAGTGGAACGAATGCTCCGGATGTTATTTACGTAATATTTTTTTAAATAAGTCCGACTCTCATTTGTCATTATTAGAACATTAATTTAATTAAAAGAAAATATAATTAATAATAATAATCTAAAATAAAAAATGTTACATTTTAATCCTTTCAAACTGAGTTACGTAATATATCTCATACGTATACTACTATGTAGGTACATGTACACACACATTAAGCTTTTTTCATTTGAAGTAAAACCAGGGAATTATCATAACATTAAAAAAAACCTTAATTGCAAATGAGATCATTCCCTGAAGTATTCCCACAACAGTATAAAAGAATTAAGGATGAACATTGTCGGGCTTACGACCGACCTCGGCTGGCTTAAGTTATCACTTTACACTCGAGAAACATTCGCCATTTCAGTTCACCCCGGCTGGGATTCGAACCCGGACCTTCGAACTACGGCTGTAGAAAAAATCCAACGCTTTACAAGAATAAACATTTGTAAATCAAAAGTAATGCAAGTTGAGATCATTTCCGATAAACAACTCTCAAGAATGGGGTATCTACATATCTAGATTAAAATTGTTTGGAATAATATAGAAGAGCTGGAAATGATGTCGTGATAAAGCATCAGGGACTTTTTTGTGCATTTATTAAAACGTGAATTATTGATACTACTATATTGGGTTGAATTTAAAATATAGCTTTTGTAATAAGTTCACCTTTTGGCACACTAAATTCTCTTGTTTTTGTAAATGAGCATATTTGTCTTTGACCAATAAAAAAATTTTTTTTTTCTAAGATGACGTCAAAATATAATGAAGAGGTTTCATATAATCAGAAAACTCACCCCTATCAATAATTTTTCAGCGTATCGCTGAAACGTACCCCTATCAATAATTTTTCAGCGTATCGCTGAAAAATTATTGATAGGGGTGAGTTTTCTGATTATATGAAACCTCTTCATTATATTTTGACGTCATCTTAGAAAAAAAATAATTTTTTATTGGTCAAAGACAAATATGCTCATTTACAAAATAGCATAAAACTTAGAGATGAAAAGTATTATGAAAATACCCGAATGAAAATGAGAAATATAACGAAATAATAATAGTATTATAATATACTTACCTATTTACATCGCCATTGGGGTATTTTTTAAGCTTTCGATGAAATATATTACAATATTAAGGGTTGATGAATGTAAAACTCAGCTGTGAGGAGTAATGATGAAGTGTTTTTATGATTTCTTAACTAATACGAGTATTAATTCGATTGACGACATTATGATACAAAATCTATACTACGTAAGTACGAGTACTTAAAATGAACATTTGAGTCATGTACGAATTGGGGGGAAAAGATCGCTGAATGCCGATAAGCTCTTCCTAATTCAGCAGCTGTAGTTAATAATTATAACAATGACGATAAAGTTTTTTTCTAGAATACCTACCTAATATTAAATACACGTGAATATGTTAGAATTTGATGTTAATTTATTTTAGATATCCTAAAAGGTAACCGATGCATTTCTTTCGCCTCGCCTTTGATTCACTTGATAAAAATATAGTGAATAATTTATATATTTTTCCTTAGTTAATTTACAGAGTAAGAACAATCAATAAAAATTCTCAATGCGACGACCTTATCGCCATTCGACGATCTCTTCAAAAGATTAGAAAACAAAAATGCACGAATATCAATGAATTTTACCCTACATCCATAAATTATTATTTTTACTTTGTTGAAAAGAGGATATTTGTCATCCCTTCTCGCATTTTATATAATTAAAATATTAATCTAAAAAAATACAATGTAAAATCAGCTATAGCTATGTAGGTCTAGGTACATACTTTACGGAGAGTTTAATTAAAGTACGATTCACATGTACATTGTACAGTCCGCTGAAACTTACATACGTGCTTCACGAACGGCTGAAAAAAATATAATTACATACTTAATCCCCGGCAAATTGGATTAAAAATGAAAACGATAAAGTAGATAGATACTCCGATGTACATTACGTATAATATTATTCTGAATTTGGATGGAAAAATAATAGAATTCATTACGAACGAAAAAAATCCTTAAGAGGGGTTAATACACATACACAACCCTTCAGTGTGAGTAATGAATATAATGTAGGTGTATGTGGTTGTATGAAGGTAATGAACTTATTATAGGATGGTCCTATAACAATTTTAACATTTAAGAGTATTCATGATAAATTTAAAAAAATGATTTTCTCAAGTGTGTCATTGAGTGAAGTGGTTTCCCTCGATTTAACTTTTTTGGGCATAATTTTCCTGTCAATAATTTGTCATACAGTAGTAGTTGTTATCTATTTAAGTTTTTATCGACTATAAATGTTTAGAGCTCCATTTTTTTCTCCATATTATCCTCCATGTTTTTTTATAAATTATAAAAGTTACTTATGGTTCTATGGTTATTCAGGGTGATAAGAATTCTTGACATGATCAGATATTTGGTTTCACAAAACAATATTTTAGACTTCTGTTAAATACTTTCCTGCATATTTTGCGATGAACTTACATTGTATTTAATTACAAAATACATGTTGATGTATTTTATGCACTAATAACAATCGAATCAGCATCTTATTTAGAAGTCGTGATTAAGATAGGACAAAAACTTTATCAGTTTCTCATAAAATATTCACAGCATATTTAAAACAAACAATTCAACGTATTACAAAAAATAACAATGCCTTATAACAAAATAATATCGGTTAGAAGGCCTCTTGAAAAAAATTTATTCAGGAAACGGGGTTATTAGTGACGGAATATTAAATTCGCCTGATTTAGAGCTGGAATTTTATATTTTTGTTATTATTTTTTAATTATTTTCTCTCCCATTCTGCGTTCCTATTTTCGATTTCTGCAGCTTTTTTTTTTTAATTCAACCCTTTTTGTGATTGGGATGGTCGCTCATTTAAATCCAAATTGGATATCGAAATATTTTGTTATTTTTTAAAATTAAATTTGAATAATATTGTATTCCCTCATTTGTTTATCAAATTCGTCGAACTTATCCTCAAACTCTTTTTCGATTTCCCCCTCTCCCTTTCGAGGAATTGACAAAATAATATAGATCACATAAATAGGATGGATTACTCCAAAAAACCATATGTCGTGACCAATGTAATTCCATCACGTCACCGTCTTCCCCGAAGACTACCAACGACAGCTAGACTTCAGCTTTCTAAGAATGAGGGATTCCTAGATCAAACTGATCTAAAGCAAAATGAAGAGTTAGTATTTAAAATTAGCTCTCTTTCAATTAAGTACCTTCTTTGTTGGTGAAGTCACATGTGTAGAGTCGCGTCGTTCACCGAAAACTCCAGCGAAGTTTCAATCAAACTTTCAAATAAATGATTTAATTTTTGTATATAATTCTTTCTCAATTTCTCACAATTAGTTCCAGTGGTATAAAATTATTATGGTAGAAAGTTATAATGTAGATTCAGTCGTATAGAAGTGACGGATGAAGAACAAGAAGATAAGAAATAGATGTGATTATTTATATATAAATCATAAATAAATAAATCTTTATTGGCCAAGGAAAAATATTCATAGTTACAAAAACAAGACAATGGTATGTGCCAAATGGCGGACTTTTTATATCTTTATATGTAGGAGTTAATATAATTGATACCTAAGGATTTCAGAGACAGAATAATGAGTGTCGAAGATTAAACTGATTAATTATTAAGTTCATTATCGGTTCATTCTCCTACATATTATTAATCACTATTATAACTTATAAATATACTGACTACGTTACTTTAATATATTTTCGATAATAACACCTAATCAATATTAATTTCAACACTAACAAATTAATAGATGATGGTCTACGAAAATTTGAGACGCCCAAACTACGATAGGTACAAGGTCGTAAGATAAGTCAAAAGAAAATTTATGTCAGGAAGTGTATATCGAACTTACATAGTACCTATATTATGTATTTGTGGTGTAAAATTGGCGAATGAAAAATCTTATTCATTCCTATGCGTTTTTATCAATATAATCAGACACTCATGATAGTTTCGCATCGTTTTTCCAAAGTTCTCTTGCGGCATCTCATAGAAGTCATATCAGATATCCTCAATATTCCCTTGAACTTTTTATTCAGCGTGTAGGACCAAGCAAATTAAACACATAGATAAAAATATAGAAACTTATAATAAATCCATGGGATTCGTTTTGTGGGATGCTAAACTTCATCTAGGATATTGAAATGGAGTCAATTATTAGTTCTAAATTTCTCCACGTCTTTAATTTAATTTTACAAGATACTTTCATCTTAATTCCATATTTGCCCATCTGTCTTGTAACATTGGTACCACTATCTTTGTACGTATAGTCCAAGAGCCCATCGTTGAAATCATGACGGATGTATTTTTTGATCGAAATGTGGTTTAAAAGAATGTTTAGACATAATATAATACATTGCCATAGGGTTGCCTAGCAAAATCTTGCCGCGAGTACCTTTACCATGATGATTATTGACACCAATTTTGAAGCGAATTGCACCCATCTGTTTTTTAAGTAAAATTAGCACCATCGGAAAGAGGACAATTTGAAGATATAGAAAAACATGGGTTGCCTGTCCTCAGTCTGCCGCAACCCTAGGCAACCCAGGCTCAAAGATGCCATTTTTCGAAGTAAAATGCACCCATCTGTTTTTTACACGAGTGACACATCAAATTGAAGCTACTGTCTTCCTCGATACGATGGAATAGGGTTGCCTCCCTAAAACCTGCCGAAAATTAGGGTTGCCTGCATTTGAATGGTGATATTTGAATGAAATTGACCTGGTTAAAATGTGGTGGCATATCCAGGAAAATACTATATTTGCTTTTCTTTTAATCATTTTTTATGTTTTTTGGGGTGCTGAATCCAAATTTCAACTTTTTGAGCTCCTAACTATGATGGTTTTCGCGAAAAATGCAAAAAACAGAGAGAAAAGTGTTTTTCTTCGAGACTTTTTTTATAACTCGAAAAGGATGCACTTTAGAGAAATGAATGTTAGGAGAAAAATAATCTGGGTTAAATTTTCTATAAATTATTATACGTTGTATTTTTTTGTCAGACGAATGGTTTTGGAGCTAGAGCGCTTTAAAAGTTGAAAAAAATCTTAAAATTGTTCCAATCTTGTAGTTTCTTCAGTTTTCTGCGTACAGTTAAAAATATTTTAATCTTTAAATAATAAAATGTAAAAGAAAAATTAATTTTCTACGATTATGTCTTTGGGTTCATTTCGCTCAGATGCACCATTTAAGAGATAAAGGGCATCGAATTTGGATATTATTTAATGAAAATGAGATTTCATAATGTATAAAGTTGTATTGGTGTTATCTGTATATGACATCGCTACTCATACATACATACTAATACAGACGCATTCGTGTTATCACAATGATCTTCAGTCAGTAAAATAGCAAATAATGTGAAGACTGAAGACACTATGTTAAAAATGTATTATCATTTGAGAGTCATTTGTTAAATTATGATGAAAATAAAATAACCCTTTTAAAAACAATCGTGAAATAATAGCGTTTGTTTCAATTCACGTGTAATAATTGTATCCCGAGCGTATTTATTATACAGGGTCATCGAAAAAGAATGCCCCTATTTTAAAATGGAATATCTTTGGAACCAATTACGATAAATTAATAATTCTTTCACTGTATGATATAACTAATGATTGTATTTTTTTGTTTAAAGCCCGATAGAGCGCATGCGCAGAATAGCTTTAAAGTTTTAAGTTTTAAAGTTAATAACATTTTTCACCTGCAGCCGAGTGAAAAAAAAAGTTTTAAAGTTAATAACATTTTTCACTCGGCTGCGGGTGGTGCCAAGTACCTACAGTTAATATTACCGAGTTATTTAAAGAGTTTTTCTAGTTTGACAGGCCACTGTCATTTTGCTATAACTTTTTTCACTCGGCTGCGGGTGATGCCAAGTACCTACTGTTAGAATTTTACTCGGCTCGGCTGCGGGTGGAGCCGTGCGCGATATGCATATTTTTGCGCTTGTCTATTTTTAGCTATTCTTCCAGTACCCACGTAGCAACTTTGGTGGTTATATTTACTATAGGTACTTGGCATCACCCGCAGCCGAGTGAAAAAAGTTATAGTAAAATGACAGTGGCCTGTCAAACTAGAAAAACTCTTTAAATAACTCGGTAATATTTACTATAGGTACTTGGCACCACCCGCAGCCGAGTGAAAAATGTTATTAACATTAAAACTTTTTTTTTCACTCGGCTGCAGGTGAAAAATGTTATTAACTTTAAAACTTAAAACTTTAAAGCTATTCTGCGCATGCGCTCTATCGTGCGACAATCATTAGTTATCATACAGTGAAAGAATTATTAATTTATCGTAATTGGTTCCAAAGCTATTCCATTTTAAAATAGGGGCATTCTTTTTCGATGACCCTGTATAATAAATACGCTCGGGATACAATTATTACACGTGAATTGAAACAAACGCTATTATTTCACGATTGTTTTTAAAAGGGTTATTTTATTTTCATCATAATTTAACAAATGACTCTCAAATGATAATACATTTTTAACATAGTGTCTTCAGTCTTCACATTATTTGCTATTTTACTGACTGAAGATCATTGTGATAACACGAATGCGTCTGTATTAGTATGTATGTATGAGTAGCGATGTCATATACAGATAACACCAATACAACTTTATACATTATGAAATCTCATTTTCATTAAATAATATCCAAATTCGATGCCCTTTATCTCTTAAATGGTGCATCTGAGCGAAATGAACCCAAAGACATAATCGTAGAAAATTAATTTTTCTTTTACATTTTATTATTTAAAGATTAAAATATTTTTAACTGTACGCAGAAAACTGAAGAAACTACAAGATTGGAACAATTTTAAGATTTTTTTCAACTTTTAAAGCGCTCTAGCTCCAAAACCATTCGTCTGACAAAAAAATACAACGTATAATAATTTATAGAAAATTTAACCCAGATTATTTTTCTCCTAACATTCATTTCTCTAAAGTGCATCCTTTTCGAGTTATAAAAAAAGTCTCGAAGAAAAACACTTTTCTCTCTGTTTTTTGCATTTTTCGCGAAAACCATCATAGTTAGGAGCTCAAAAAGTTGAAATTTGGATTCAGCACCCCAAAAAACATAAAAAATGATTAAAAGAAAAGCAAATATAGTATTTTCCTGGATATGCCACCACATTTTAACCAGGTCAATTTCATTCAAATATCACCATTCAAATGCAGGCAACCCTAATTTTCGGCAGGTTTTAGGGAGGCAACCCTATTCCATCGTATCGAGGAAGACAGTAGCTTCAATTTGATGTGTCACTCGTGTAAAAAACAGATGGGTGCATTTTACTTCGAAAAATGGCATCTTTGAGCCTGGGTTGCCTAGGGTTGCGGCAGACTGAGGACAGGCAACCCATGTTTTTCTATATCTTCAAATCGTCCTCTTTCCCATGGTGCTAATTTTACTTAAAAAACAGATGGGTGCAATTCGCTTCAAAATTGGTGTCAATAATCATCATGGTAAAGGTACTCGCGGCAAGATTTTGCTAGGCAACCCTATGGCAATGTATTATATTATGTCTAAACATTCTTTTAAACCACATTTCGATCAAAAAATACATCCGTCATGATTTCAACGATGGGCTCTTGGACTAGTACGAAATAGTATAGCCCCGTAGTTGAGCATAATAATAATATCTAGATAGGGGTGGCGAGTCATAATTATACATTTATGGTAATACAAGTAAGACGCGGCTCGGCCGATCGATATCACAAACAGTAATTATAATCAGGGGGTAGCCCTACATAATGAATCACCTCACGGCCCCCCAGAGCTTGGGAGTAATAGGGGGGTGGGAAATCGTTTCTGCCCCTGGACAGTAAAAGGGTTAAAACATGAGGGGGGGATTCAATGTCTACCCGATCATGAATTATAAATAATCCTAACAATTTTGTACGTGCATAAGTATGTTATTATCTCGTTTTATTGTCGAATAAAACGATAGCCGTCGAAAATGTAATAATGTTTCTGTTAGGTAGTTACCTACTTTATATACTCGTACTACCGATACTAATAATAAAACGATCATAATGGTACCTATACTATTTAATGATAATACGCCTGTTAGAAATTTTCGTAATTACACATTAAAAATTCAATACTTTAGATTATTATGTACGAAAACTTAAAAAGGGTTTTTTTCTTTTTATTAATTCTTGTCGGAATAAATCGAAGCCCCGCGCCCCGTTTTAAATAATTGAACGACTGTAATTATTATTGTACTAACTGTAACCCGTCAAAAATGACGCAGTTTGCGGGGTAAGCAGAGAGAACAGATCGCCAGCTTCCCTATCATCGCAGGTTATTGTACGTACCTACATTCTGGTGGTAAATTAGATTTATATTTAGCATAGTATTTTCTAATCTTCCTTTTTAATATTTGTCCCCACTAAAATATTTATCAATTCACTTATATATAAAACAAAATGTACGAATTTAACATAAGAGACCCCAATATTTACCAACATAATTATTAATTTATTACAGCCGCGAATTTCAAAAATACTACATCTATCGATGACAACTCAAAAAAATTTTGTAGTCTCGTAATGCCAATGAAAAAATGCAGTATTAACCGAATATAGCTGAGAGCGCAGCGATCGCAAAATTATTAATTATTAAGGTCCATTGTTGGACATAGGCCTCCCCTTTGCTCCTCCACGGCTCCCTGTCTTGGGCACACTGCATCCATCCAACACCGGCACATTTCCTGATATCGTCAGACCACCTTGCCTGGGGTCTACCGACGCTTCTTCGGCTTGTTCTTGGCCGCCATTCTTTTATCTTCTTGGTCCATCGGGTTATTTTTGTTACGTAATATTCGAACAGCTCGTCGCTTCAGTTCTTATTTTGGTCACAGACCATTTTTGTCAAAAATGAGTTATGAATGGAGTGATGTAGAGAATCAAATTTCACGCATTTTCAGCCAAAAAACACCCGAGTTTTTTGTATTTAACATGTATTTTTTTACATTTTTAAAATTGTCATATCCGAGATCGTAATACAGTTTCAGTTCTTATTTAGGTCACGTCTAACATCAACCAATCAGGACGCTTCGCGCTTAATTTGTATGGAAATAAATGATCTCATTGGTTTCTTGTTTGTGTGACATCCAATCAGGGAGCGGCACGGCTGTTATTTCAAGCGGTCAACGTTCAATTTGAATTTTCGTCTAGTGATTTTTCACTGTTTTCTTGTGTTATTTAATATTTTTTAAGAGTAAAAAATGTCTAAATTATTTCCCGAAGTAGAACAGATACATTTAGAAAGAATAATTGCAAGTTACATGAGTTTTAATACATATTTCGATAGATATTACAACTGAACATGAAACATCTAACAATTTATACAGCATGATCACTTTTTGTAAATAACATTTAATTTTTTTTTTTTTTTTATTTTATTGTAGAAGCGGAGCGCCCCACCAGCGTTGTAGAATAGGCTCGCACGTGCTTTTGTTTTTTTTTTAAATAGTGCCCTGTAAAAAAGAATGCTTATGAAGTTTATCGCAGAATAAATAATTATTACCATTATTATTCTCATTCAGTGATAAAATTTTAACAGAAGATTTTTTAGTGAAATATTTTTTAGGCAAACCTTGTAAAAAAAAAGTACCTGACTAAGCCAGAAAAATACAGAATTATGTAAGTTGATTAATAATTAGCTTGGTCAAACATACTAATCAACATACATAATTCTGGTGGAAATCGGGTATCAATGAAACGCAGGACCTTTGGCAACTTTTGCAAGTTTTTGAATATATATATATACGGAATTTAAAACACGTCTTCGTGATCATAGCGCTCTCACCTCACCAGCCGAGAAATTTTCGTCTCATAGAACTTTTCATTGACTTAATATTGCGTAAAATAATTAGGACCACAAAATGCTTTTGAATGATTATCGATAGCTGGTTTTGACGTATTTAGAAGCGCGGGAATGTTAAATTTGCACATTTTGATTTGTAAATTGAGTTGGTAAATATTATAGCACAAAATGTTATTGTAGAATAGAAAATACTGTAAACATAAAAATTTAAAAAATGCAATTTGCCATAAGATTAAACGTACAAGAATAACCATTAGGATAGGGTCTGGCGATCTGTCGTCTCTGTTTACCCCAAAAACCGGGTCATTTTTGACGCGTTACAGCTAGTACGAACATAATATGCAATTTATTTCTAAAGTCAACAATGGTCATTCATAAAAATCATAAATAATGAATTCACAGTGGCACATTTCTGACTTCTAAGTATTTAATAACAATAATAACTTCACTCCATTATTCTATGGTTTTATGGTACCAACATAAAATTCACAATTTTGGTCCCATTTACATTGTGTTGTCTCTTTGTGTGGGCATAAGATGATTGTCATGGCTACCCCTAGACTGATTTATGTTAGGGCCTTTTGTTTTTTTTTTATTATTAAAACAATTTGTTATTTTGTTATTTTTTCAAAGCATTGTGTAATGCGCTAAACTTTGTGTTTGATTGACAATCGACATTGTATCGTTGTTTTTAGTACATATGTATTATATTACATTCGGTTAAAATATACAAATTTGTAATACTTATATTGTCTTGAAGATTGCAGGAAATTTAATTATACTTGAAACAACAATTAAAACTTATCCGTAACATAAGTTTACAGGTAGGGATATTATATAAGATATAAGCACCGACTTTTATATTATTGTTCTGATAACGGATGAAGTCAAAGAATAAAAGCATATGTAATAGCTACTGGAAGACCTTCTTTCATTATAAACCGTCCGTCTGACTTTCTCCCGACATTTTACAATTATCTCTGAAGTGCTCAATAATAGTAGTAGTAGTAAGTGCATATTATTTCACCAAGGTTTTTTTATAACAATGAAAACAATATTTCATTAAATTTTATACATATTAATCTCGTGATATGAATTTGGATATTGTATGGAATGATAATAATTGCGAAATTTCACTCTGAATGGTGCATCTAATGTTCTCGAAATGAACAGTAAGGGTGAAAAAGATGGTATGTATTTATGTATTACACTTACAAGTATATCTTCATAATGTACTCACACGAGTATAATAACAAAATCAATCCATTAAAAAAGACACCATGTATATATAATAACCGTTGAAATGGCGTATGACCCAAACAAGAACTGAACAAATTTTAAAAGGAAGTTGTTCATATCCGCTATGCATTGGGTCACGGCCACCGAAGTGAACTGAAGTTTCGTAGATGTTGGTCATATCCACACAAGAATTAAAATAGCAGCTTTAATTGATTTTGAAATTCGGAAAAATAAATTTTATTCTATTTTTGTTATGCCCTTCTTGTTATTGACATACTTTTACATTTAAATATATGTGAAATTAATCGCATAAACACAAAAAATGCTCTCCTGTAAAGTTTGGTTAGTGGCGCGTGACCAAAATAAGAACTGAAGCGACGAGCTTGCAAAAGTCGCCACGGTCTTGCGTTACATTCATACCGTGTTTCGGCAAGAGTTAATGATTGTATTGAACAATCGTGTCTTTCAGAATGTCCTTCTTATTTAATCACAATCACACAGTTACATAACAATACACTTACATTATTTCATTTTATTTAATTACATGTCATTTCATTTTGAAGCAATAAATTCAGTCTAGTTATTAACGGAGGTACGTATCGGAAAAAAGGGTTAACTTTTTTTTATTTTGGATATTTGAAGAGTTAAATACGTTTTTTTCTATGCTACGTAATTACATATGAGGATGACAGTGGTAGTATATAATTTAATATTTTATTTCAATCAACATACGACACTCTCTATTCACAACAATGGCGTATTAATTTGAAAATTCTCACCACTACAGTGAAAAATGATAGTAGATACTTACTCAGTGGCGAAGAATAAATTTTTGTGGCATTATCTTCGCGACTGAATTCCCTATATCTACATAAAAAAGTGAGTCCAAACTTATTCAATTTTCAAACAAACTTTTCACTCTTTTTAAAAATATTTTTTCGAGTTTCCCTTAAAAGCCAGGACAATTAAAATTTAAGAGAGAAAAAAAAATATCTCATAAAGTTCAAAATTGAATTACCCCATTCAGAATGTGTCTATTTAGAGTGCAAGGAACATTTGACGGGTAATATATCTACACCTGTCGCTGGTTTCCCCGGATTCGGGAAAATGCTGTGATGACTTGAACGGATGATGATACCTATCTTTATAGTCCAAGAGGTTTCTCAAAAAATACTTTAAAACATATTGTGTATATTTTAGTAGGTACCTGGTACATCCCATATCGATATCTTCACAATACAAGTGTAACCGAGTGAAGCGTGAATGTTTTCTCGTTGTCAAATTTACCACAAGCGAACTTCATCCTGATGAGTGATGACATCTTCGTCATTAACGAGAACAATAATTCATCTTTTAAATAAATAAATTTATTTGTCATGTATCGGTTTGACTCCACATAGTTATATAATTTATCCATCGCGGAATGTGGGTACATATTATTCAATATTCTGTAAAAGTGATGTACTTGTATGTCTCATATATTTACAGACATTCAGAATCAAAACACCACAATGAATATAAAGAACGAACAATGTGAAAAATAGCGTACCTCTTTTTACCATTATTTAAATAGCGTTAAGTAAATTAATGGCAATTAAAATAAATTTAAAATAAATTAACGATTTTCGGAACAACATCGGTCCTACAAGGGCCATCACACAATTGTTCAGTTGTGGAGGGAGGTTAGATGGTCGTCCGAGTGGGTGGTGAAGGCAATACTTGGCGAGGTCTAGAGAAGGGTGAGAGTAGAGACTCCAAGAACATTAATTTTGCGAAATGAACCTAATTTACATTTAAATAAGGAACCTCGCAAGGGTGTGCCCGCGGCCAACTACCCCATGTCTACCCTTTCCTTGAGGGGTTAATAATCTCCTACCATAAACCCCCTTGGACTGAAACTACTTAAAGGGTGAACATGGGGGTGAGTTGACTCACCACTATGTATCGTACATCATTAGTGAATATCTACTTATATATCAACATACATTCATCGTTAATGATATGGGAACATTAAATTAAATTAATTACATTTCGTGTCGCTCCTACAGCGGCGGTAGGGTGGCCGGGCCGGGCCGGGGCCGGGGGCAAGAAATGAGAAATTCTTATTAAATAAAACATTCACATTAATTATATTTCACATACCTATCTAATAAACACAATATAATTATAATATAACGTTTTAATTAACTGTTTATTACGTATCATATTAAATGTCTATACTAACACAAGAACGTTCCACAACTATCTAATATTATTATATCCACTCGCATTTCAAGACATTACGAGGAACTGTGATCCTCCATAGATTATACTTTGGTTCCTAATTATACAGAATAGGTATAGCCACAATCACTAGATAAATATAAAGTAATATATTTGTAAGTCATAACTACGCAATACGAGTACAAGAAACCGAATGGAACTGATCTGATATCGACTCATTCGCAAAATAATAAGTACTTTGGTATGTACAGCTATGTATTGACTAATTGACGAAATGCTGGTCGGAACCTTTTACACTCCGATCAGCATTGATCTTGGATCGTATTTTCTGTTCTATTGATGTATAATTCTATATGTTTACATACTGATGTACTATTGTTTATATATAATTATTTCTCGCATAATATGTTCAAATGATGATTCCAGGTGTCCGGATGGGCCTACGGATGATAAACAACAATAAACAATGTTCCAATATGGCACAATACTTAAAACAAGTCTGTGCGGAAAAACATGCCACTTTAATTGTGAATAAATATGAAAATTCTGAAGGATCATTTTTCGATCCACTTTATTCTAAGCGTTTCCGTTTGCTTCCTTTGGTTTCTTTTTTCGTAGCTTTTAGACTTCCTTTTTCTTCAGTAGGTACAAGATTTCTTTAATTACCGCGTAATGTGTATTACTCTAACTGACTTTTTCTGTGTTCCGATTTCTTCTAAGTATTCCTCATTTGTTCGCGATTATTTTGCCCTTGGGATAACTTTGTTGGAACGCATTACAGTAATTTTAAAATCCTTTGCTTTTTTTTAATTATCTCATTTGCATATTTTACGCAAAAGGAAAAATTTAAGTGTAATTTACTTGCTCGTGTGAGAAAAATCTCTCGCTAAGTCAAAATGAAAGGTCTGATACGGGAAATACCGAAAACCCTTTTTCCTGCATTTTCTCATAATTTGGTTCTATGCTAGTCTTAGTAGGACATCAAATAGGATTTTTGTTGGGAACTTATCGTTGCCATTGACGTAGTTTTCTACCCCTTCGGAATGTCTCTATTCTGGGTACTTGTGCGGGTAATGCATGTGCGATAAGGTAAGGCATACCTAGCTACTCAGCTATCATTGGTCTTAACCTAATAAATAGATTGCAATAGATATTTTCTATATCAATAAGCCGTTTTCCATCTGAAGTATTATGTAAATTATAGGAGTATGTAATACATTAGGTTGTTTATTGTGCAGAATTCCATATATTTTTTTGATCGGCTAATGCACACCAATGACAAAGAGTCCTGGGAATACATTTTTTGTGTAATGAATCTGGGTTTATAAATAAATACATTTTTGTACACTTCACAGAAAGCTTTTAAAAGCTTCTGTTGTGAAGTGGAGTAGGTCGGGGATTGAACCTGCACCCACTGGATTAACGGTCGAGCGCATCACCAACCAGGCTACCAACCACCTCAGAGATTTTTTTGATTAAAGATAAATCTAATCTGACATCATGCAACAAAAAGTGTTATATAGTCCCAACTTCTCTTCTATAGAAATCAACTCTTTACCACTGATGCCCACCTATATAGGCTAATCTGTCACTGGTTACCCGGCCCATACTGGGAAAACCGTGAGGGAATATCTATATATTGTTATATGTAATTATATAATCGGTAAACAGCGAGCTTAAGAAGCTACCTACATATTTTATGTAGCTTTATGTACTCCCAAGTATATATTCGATTTATATAGTCATGGAACTTTGCAGAACGCGCCCAAGTTACAACATAGATTCTAATTAATTATGCTAATGAGACAGAAGATGTCGGTGGGAGTCGGGGGGAGGGGGGCTGCTGCGGGAAAAAGGGTGTGGGGAGGGTCTGTTGGAAGGATGCAGGGGAGATTCGTGATGAAGAAAGGGGGATTAAGGTGGAATATGGGGAGAATATGGGGTGGTATTATCGCTTTATTATTATTATTATTATTTCAACTACATACATTAAAAATAGCAAAGGATTATAATTACTCACTGTTGTTATAATAATTTATATTGAAGATTTCAATCTTGTAGTTTGTTTTGTCACATTGTTTTTGTACTTGTGAGATTACTACAAAGTTATTACAAAACCGTTGACAATTGTTCAAATTCTGTAACTTATCGAACTAATTACTGTGAAATAATTAAATTTTAACTTTTTTTATAATTAGTTACGTAATTTACATTATTGGGACTAATATTTATTAGTATCTACAAAAAAACCTTGTTTATTAAACGGGCGACTAGTTCAAAGTGTCAGTTGCTCAGGGGAACACAAAGTGAAAATAAAAACAATGTTATTGTGTCATACTCTTCTCATAAGTGAATCCTGGCTTAGGCCTTCCCTTTCGTCTTCACTCTATCATCTTCCTGGTTTTAAACTGATTTGTTGTGATAGGGGCGGTCGAGTTGGTGGTGGTGTGGCAATTTATCTTCGAGATGGCATCAAATACAAGATCCTCGCTAGCTCCGGTTCCCGCCTAGCTGTTGGGATGGAGTACCTGTTTGTTGAGATCTCTTCTTGTCATTCTAAAGTTCTGTTAGGGGTTGTTTATTGCCCTCCCGGTTGCAATTATTTCTTGGAGTTGGAGACTCTATTGGAGTCTCTGGCTCATAACTATGAGCACACGGTTTTGATGGGACTTCAACACGTGTATTATTAAGAATGATCTCAGAGCCACTAAGCTGACTAATCTGTTAGATGGTTTGAACTTACACCTTCTCCCTCTGCGTGCAACTCACCATACACCGACAAGTGAAAGTCTTATAGACTTGATAATAACGTCTTCACCCAGCCAAGTTAGAAATCATGGTCAATTCACGGCATCTGGGTTTTCCCATCACGACTTGATATATTTATCTCACAAAATTAAGATGCCCAAACCTAAACCTAAGATGCACTCTTTTCGTAGCTTTCGACGTATAAATGGGAACCAATTGGACGAGGACGCCGCGAATATCAACTGGAAAAGCGTCTACAGCGCTCAAAGTGTGGACACCATGGTGACGGAATTCAATAGTCATGTCATCACACTCTTCGACAATCACGCTCCAGTCATAACTATTCCCCTAAAACATCCACCCACTCCCTGGTTAAACGAAGAATTACTGAGACTGATGGCGAGGAGAGACAGAGCTAAAACTAAGTTTAAACAAACGAGAAGTCAAGAAAGCTGGGAGAGCTACGTAAGCTTAAGAAATCTTTGCTCTCAACTTTGCCGTCGAGCTAGGAAGGACTATTTCCAGAGTGGCATATCTTCATCTTCTTCAAATCTCACCTGGAAGTTTCTGAGAAAACAGGGTCTTGGTAGGCAGGGTTCGCCTGATTTGTCTTCGGTAGATCTTGATGGTCTGAATTCCCATTTCTCCTCATTGCCCGTGGTGATTGAACCCAGCATTAAGCAGCAGTCTCTATTCAACATTAGGGACGGGGCTGTATTCGATTTTGAACCTTTTGTCTTTAGACTTGTAACTGTGGATGAGGTACGTAAGTCTTTCCTGTCCATTAAGTCCACTGCTGTGGGCTATGATGGACTAAGTCTGAAGATGCTGTCCCTTATTTTACAATTTATTATCCCCGTTCTCACATTCATTATTAACTCTTCGCTCACATCGGGCGTATTCCCGGCGGAGTGGAAGATTGCCAATGTAATCCCCCTTGCAAAAACTACTACACCGGCTTCCCCAGGGGACTACCGACCAATTTCGATTTTGCCTTTCCTTTCCAAGGTGCTGGAGAGGCTGGTGCTTCAACAGCTTAACGATTATCTTCTTTCACATAATGCTCTGGATTCTTGTCAATCTGGATTCAGAAAGGGACATAGCACCACCACAGCGTTGCTGAAAATAACGGAAGACATCAGGTTTTCTATGGAGCGGAGGCAGCTCACGCTGTTGACCCTACTCGATTTTAGTAGCGCCTTCAATTGTGTTGATTATGATCTTCTTCTGGCGCGGTTGGAGGCTCACAATATAACTGGAGTTGCTCTTCAATGGATGGACTCCTACCTTAGGGATCGGCGACAGAGAGTATTCACTGCGGAAGGTGCTTCTGATTGGACGCACCTTCGGGCTGGGGTTCCCCAGGGTGGCATATTGTCTCCTCTTCTTTTTTCCTTGTTTATAAATCCGATAGCTCGCTGTCTTCGTGGATCTTACCATCTGTATGCTGACGATCTTCAGCTATATATTCACTTCGATCTGGACCGCATTGATTCTTCTTTTAACGACATGAACCTCAATCTAGAACATATAAGTTCATGGTGTACACAACATGGGCTGCTGGTTAATCCGTCTAAGTCTCGGGCGATTTTGATGGGCAGTTCCAGGCTTTTGTCCTCACTTGATTTGGCTCCTCTACCTTCTCTGGTGTTGAATGGCTCCACCATTCCCTATTCGGATAATGTTAAGAATCTTGGTGTCTATTTCGACAGCGGGATGTCTTGGGAGAAGCAGGTTGGTGAAGTTAGTAGAAAGGTTTTTGGTTCTTTGCATTCGCTCAGGAGACTACAGAATTTCCTCAATCTTGACACCAAGAAAATGTTAATTCAATCACTCATCCATCCCATTCTGGATTATGCCGATGTATGTTATCTTGATCTTTCAGTTGAAGGCTTAAATAAACTTGAACGCCTGCAGAACGCGTGCATCCGTTATGTCTTTGGTCTTAAAAAATATGATCATGTCTCTGACTACCGTCTCAGACTTGGTTGGAAAACCATTCCGAATAGAAGAGATATCCATATATTAAGCCAATTATTTAAAATTCTTTTTGACCCTTCTTCACCTTCTTATCTGAGGGAGCGTTTTCAATTCCTAAACTGTCATGGTCGCCCGCTCCGTTCAGCTGATAACTATCTCCTGTTGATTCCACCTCATCAGTCCAGTTTCTACACAGACTCCTTTACGGTTCACAGCGCAAGACTGTGGAATCAGCTCCCAGCTAATATTCGCACTTGTTCTTCCCTGAACTCATTTCGTAGGATGGTCGTTGCTCGTTAGTCTTTCCGGCTTCTTCTTCTCTGTGTCGTCGACCTCAGGTCCAAATTTTCACAGCGAGTGGTCCCTTATTCCCCATCCCGCTTTTCCCCCCTCCCCTCCCCTCCCCTCCCCTCCCCTGTGTGTATACGTATACATTTAAATTTATTAAAAGCTCATTATCTTTTTTTTTTTTTGTGTATATATATTTATCTTATTATCGATTAGTATGTATTTATGTCTGTATGTATGTCTATCTATATATTTTTTTTTGCTTTATTATTATTTATATTATATAAGTTATCTTTATCTTATCTCGGGTTGACTGTAAGATATTGCGTTAGCAATAAGTCCGCCTTTTGGCACACAAGATTGTCTTATTTTTTTGTAATCATTGTAATCATTTTGGTCAATAAAGATTTATTTATTTATTTATTTATTTATACTACTATTGTGTTTCAACATCATATTATTGCAATGATCTTCCAACAAGAAACTTTGACCAAAACACTTGACATTCAATAATATTATCATTTGCACCCTTGCTCTATACATAAAAAAGGAAAAGACAAATAAATCTTCTGTTAAAGCATTTCCCTAGCGTTTTTCTCTACTTATACTTCAAAACAAAACACTACTGAAATAAGTATAAATTAGTAAGTGGTTAATTATGTAAGTAAAAATTACTTTATGCGGGATACCAGAAAAAATTTCTATTAAAGAGTGAAACACTTTTTAATCACCTGGAAAAATTACAATACCTAAAAATTGGTTTTCATAATAAAGAACAGGTAGTTATCTAATTCTGAATTTGTTAATTAAAACAAGAAGAAGGTAGTTGTATGGGGAATAATAATTTCTACGGGCTAATGAAAAGGGGAAGTGAATTAATATGCAGTATACTTATTTGCCGCTGTTTTAGTTTGCACCCTTTGATACTAAGCTGTAAACAGCATGAGTTGGAGTGAAAATTTTTGCATATCGTAAACTAATTAGAATACGTTAAAGTCTGCTCAATAAACAAGGTACAAAGTTTAAACAAGTCCTTTAAGAACCACTTTTTTTTTCAGGCATTTCATTTAGAACACACCGGGCATAATCATGTGAAAATATGTTGATATTTCAATGAAACCATCTACTTAATTAGATTTTAAACTTCATATAAAATAAATAGTCGTGGGGATCCCTGAGTCGTAAAATTGGCCTCTTGTTCTTTATTGATATTTTTCAAGGGTTCAGTAAAAGTCATGTGTTTCGTAAAAAATATTCTAGACATTTCACATCTTTTTCTGTAATGAGAACACGAGCCATTCTGATTGATAGAAAAGTTTAGTACTGGCGCAAGGTAAATGTTACACGACGTTCGCTGGTTGCCCCACTCGGGATATACTGTGATGGTATAGTAGTGGTAATAGTAAAAAAAAAATACTAATAAGATTGTTTTTTTTACGGAAATGTATTATTAAGGCACAAGTACACTGTACGGTAATATTATCGGATCCAAATTCAGTAGATATAATATTATAGGTAGATGATTATTATTTTGAGACTACTTGCATACAGTAACAAGTAACGCAATAATATATCAAGCATAAGCAATGTGACGTTTCCTATATTATACGAGTATAAATCAATGCATTGTATAATTGCTTTACTTATGCATATTGTAACAACATTCAAATTATAATATGGAGAATATACAACCATAGACAAATGGTGGACCAATACAATGTTAGGACTCACCGGTATTACGATTAATGATGATAGTCAAAATGTTTCCTTCAGAATAACTTTATAATGGTTTACGGTAAGTTCGTCTAAAATCAATTGGTCTAAAATCAGTTCGTCTAATTATTAATTCGTTAAAATCAATTCGGCCAAAACCAATTTGCCTAGGGATAATTCGTCGATTTTAGACTAATTGATAATTTGACGAATTTATAATTAGACGAATTTATTTTAGACGAATTGATTTTGGACGAAATGATTTTAGACCAATTAATTTTAGACGAGCTGATTTTAGACCAACTGATTTTAGACGAATTGATTTTAGACCAATTGATTTTAGACGAATTGATTTTAGACGAACTTACCGGACACCCTTTATAATTATCCATTCTTTTTTCTGTTCTTCGGCATATGTAGTGAAGAAGAATAGGGCGTGGCTTTGTTTTGAATTCGGAATTTTCGGTTGACCTAAGAGTATGAATAATGTAATAAATAAAAAAAAATGATAAATTTATGTTGGATATAGTATATATAGTCTTATAATATTTTGAGAGATTTGCTAGAAATAAATGAAAAATGTGAAGAAGAAGAACATTGCAGGTTAATACATAATTAATTTGCAAAATGGAAACTTCCTGGGTGTGTGGTGAGTTTACAACTTCTTTTAATCAACTTTCTTAGTAGATCGAAAAGAAAATCCACTGACACTGTGGTTGCATATAAAAAGGATAGTGTTTTTGATATATAAAGTCATCTTTCACACCCGGTGTCTTAGAAATGAACTTACATATTGGCTTCGAATTAAGAGCTTTAGAATAAAAAATAGTACCTACTTAAACTAGGTACGTATTATTAATCCCCATGCATTTTTTTTAAATAACAACTTAACATTTGGATTTTGAAAAAATCACAATTATTTATTTGCTACCAAGTTTTTCCTACAAGTAAGAAAATCAGTAAAACTCTTAAATTATTATTTTTTTCAACCATTGAAATAGAGTTTTAAATAATAAAAAAATGACTCTACAGATACTATACAGACTCTACGTTTAATACAATTTATTTGCTTAGTTTTGTAGCTCTAAATAAAAATATATTGTAATGGTTCCATGAATTAAATATAATATGCTACCATGATTTTGGTAACGTCAGTAAAGCATGGAGATCCATACACATGGGCAAACATTAGAACACAAATTTATATGAAAGTGTAGGTAGGGACCCCATTATACCAAACGCTAACTGAATGTATGAGAATATTATGACTAGTATGACTATACGATGACTATCAAGAAGATCAGACTTTAGAATAAAACCCAGTCAATGTGATTTTCAATCACAATCAATCAAAACAAAAGAATATATAAAATAAAATAAAGAGCAAAAAAACTGTCTCTAAATTCCAGGATTGTGATTCTATAAAAGTAGTACATATTTTGTGCAAACACATGGCAATTTTTTTTTTGTATGATTCAAAATCCTCCTAAGCATCATGTAAGAGATAAAATTTAAAATAAAAGTTAAAAAGAACGTTATAAAATCTAAATTAAATATTAAAATATATAAAAAAAACACTTTTTATAAAATAACCCATTTTTAGTGCAAATTTACTTAGGTATCTACTAAAACAGTTGGAATCGACATTGACCGTTTTTAAAATCAGGAACGTTTTTGAAATTAGAAAAACACTTGTGTATATATAATATTCTCACAGTTTGATAGTCTTAGTAGCAGATAGAGTGTACCTATTATTGTTGTACGTATTGTACATTAGGTAGTATAATAATATTGCATGGCACTGAACAGTAATAAGTACGTACGTAGTAGTTCGGTCCAAAACCGAGCCGTTTTCATCACTCGCTCCAACATTCGAAATGGAAGCAGACAGAGCGCCATTCGCATTAATTAATTATAATCAAGTTTAAGTTGACGCAGAGCTTGTTAAGGTTGTGACCGGGATGGGGTGGCATTTCGGGTGGTTTGAGTCAGTTCGGTTTTGAGGATGAGTAACAACAGTAGGTACCGGGGTGTATTTTAGGTATATATTCCACCCGGGGTTCCCCCTTATAGAATCGAACGGATTTAGTGATTAAGAACATACTTAATTAATGAATGTATTATAAGATCATCACGTCCAACTTTATCAAAGTATTTGTATCCATTTCATCTTACTCTCCTCTTTTGTTCGCATTTAATTTCATTTTACCTGCCTCTTTATAACTTTATAATATTTTCACCAAGCTCGCTCGTTTCTACATCATAAATTATATACATTTCTGGACCTACTTACTCTTCATCCAAATTTCAAAATAGGTAGGAACTTACATTTCCATGTTATAAATGCCGTGGATATTTTTACAGAAATAATTAGTATGAATTGTTACAACTAAATCAGGAAAAACGCAACACTTGACCTCGAATGATATTATGAAATCGACCATACGAAATTTTATCCACCCACATGATTTAAGTAAGTCACAGTATGAAGGTAGCCAATGCTGTAATCGGGTTGAATTCCAGAAAAAAAATAGGCAGTTGTTGGTTCACCTTCTAAATTTTCAAATGAAAACGGAACGAAGAAGAGAAAATGAAAAAAATACTCAATACTACAAATTAATTAAATTATAAGGAATTGTGACTCCAACATAACCATACTGAAAAACATGAAATTAACGTGTAAATGAATGGTTCTAATTTTCCTTTATCTTAAAGTTTTCAGATACGAGAATATTGTTATCTCTATGTTGACAAGTTTTATAAGTATCTATAGTACGAGCATATTGGGTATTATACAAATTTATATTCTACGAAATATCAAGAACGTCTCATTTTACAATAAGTAATTAATAGTAAATTCATCCCTGTCAAATACGGGGATGAAAATCTAAGTTTGGGTGTAAGGCAGATAGTGGTCGTCCATGGTGTGGATTGCTGGGAGGTATGAGGTATAATGTGGGAGGCTGTTGGGGAGATAAAGTGAGAGAGGACGGGTTAGGGATGATGACGAAGGGTGTCTACTGTGTTAGGGGTTTGTTTAGCGAAATAAATTAGGCGTATTCGCTCCGGTGGATCGATCTTGGACTGTGGTATTATATTGTATTGTCTAAAAGGGATATTTTCTTCGAGGTAAATTTTGATCAAAATTAATTAACATCACTTTTGAAATCATCATTATTATTCATCATTATCACCATACCTATTAATTTTAATTATTATAATCATTGTTCACCTTTATATTTTCCTATTAATAAACACAATCTTTGTTTGCTCATACCTTTATACCTATACCCACCATAATACATCAGGTCTAATTCTGTAAGTTTTATAACATAAGTGAGTGTTAAATTTATTGGGTACTAAAAAAATCGTCTCATTCTAGTTAGTATGTACCTACGTACTTAATTTGTTACAAAATTGGACCTGTTATGTTATATTCCACTCTTGTTCTGAAATCGGATATTAATTGAGACAACTAATAACAAATAAGTATTTTCAGCTAATATAATAGCATGAGGGGCAAATTATTCATCGAACTCTTAGATCACTGGTTGGCTTAAGTGATCGCTAACAAAATAAACCGTAATTAACATTATAGAAAGTCCAGTTTTTTACGCAAAAGGATTTTTAATTTCCAAATAAAAAATACCTACAGTCAACTCTATCAATTCTCAAGATATGGTCAAACTACGAATATCATGTTTCCTGATTTAGGAAGATAATTATTGTTTCATTTGGGTACCCGGTACTCCTGCCATATTCCTTGCGGGGTAGGCACTTAGCTGATTATGATTTAAAACTTTTTTTAAAATGTCTGAGCTTTTTCATATTCACAAACCCAAATATTTTTCAGAACATTTTAGAGCAAGCTCGTAGTTTGTATCGTGAACACTGTCGTATACATCGTCAGCGCTGGGGTTCGAACCCGGTATACCTAATATCGCTTGGAAACCCGCATCCATCTGTGCCAACCGAGTCTCAGTTTTAATAGTATAAAACTAATTTGGAACACATCATTAAGGGCATGGCACCAGGAATGACGTCACAGTCTTTTCCCATACGGCATTAAGGTTCAAAATTGCGTGACAATCGCATGATAAAATGGTAAAAATAGCGTTTTTTCCCATTTTTTGGGGTTAATTTTGCGTCTATCAAAAAACTTTTACGGTTATTCCCTAGATTTTAATGCATATTATCAGTACAAGAAAAAAAAATTACTCCGCGACTTTCGGGAAAAAGGTCAGAGGTGTTTTTCAATATTTTTTTTGCGAAATCTATATAAGATATAAAAAATCTATTACGGTTATTCCCTAGATAAAAGTTCAATGCATCTATCCAATTTTGTTCCAAAGCATATTTAGTAACGGTTGTCGAGATAGAAGGTCTCCCGTTTTTAGAAATTTTTGAAATGTCGGTATGCACACTCATTAACAGTTATCAGTAATATACTTATCATCTTAATTATCTTCAGCTAACTAACCACCTACCCGCACACGATAATTAGAAATCAATGATATTATAAGGCCACCATGCTATAACATGAACCTACATACATTATAACTAGAGATACTGATACGATAAAAAGAGGGTAGTGTATACTAGTATGTACATACATTCAACATTATACGTAGGTACACCAGATTGATTAAAATAATATATTATCGTTGTCTTAAGAAATACTACATTACTAAGTTTCATATTTTTAGATATTCGTTGTAATGTGGTAAATGCGTTGCTAGTAAATAGTGTGAAATTGAAAAAAAATCAAATTTAGTTTCCTCCTTCAGCTTTATATTGAGAATAAGTACCTTCTTCGTCTTCACACTATGGGTACCGATGACATAGATCACACGATTCCGAGAGGATTACGAAAATAAAATTAGGTTTCACATTTAAAACGAGAATACCTATATTCATTTTTAGTGAAATGCAGCTACCATTTTAAAAAGTTAATATGAACTATGAGTATCTTGCCCAAATTACAAGCAGTTTCAACGTTAAAATAGACGGTATAAAATTTATAATACATCTGGACTTGTATACATATCTAGACCTAAATTCTTTTCCTGCAAATAAATACAACATACCTACACCTGTTTATCTTAGATATCTAATTGATATATCTTATAGATACATAACCAACATTTTGATTATTCATCCTTAGTTATTAACGATAGTTGCTGTCTGGGGACTAGAACATATTGTGCAAAATATCATATTGATTATATTTTAATTATATTGTACATAGATATTTACGGTAAATAAAAAAAATTATTATTATTATTATTATTATTTATTCAATTCAATATTTACATTATACCTACAGAAAAAATCTGCAATAATAGAGCATACAATACGGTAGATTTTATTGTCTTATACTTCACGATACGAGCTTTTCTAGCTGACTTTAATATTAAGTTACAAAGGGCACAAACCTATGGATTTATTTACATGAATACCTGTAGGTATAGGTTTACATTTGGTCTTAATACAATAAGCGCAGATATATCTACTGCTAAGAAAATGTCGGTAAGAATGATCTGCGTTTAATGGTAACGTTTCATCTATATGTAGAATGACACCCAAAAGGTTAAAGAAGTGTACAAAAAGCACATCTACAATCTACATGTTTGGGTGTGTGTGTATGAGATGTGAATGAACGAAGTATTTATGAATAATAATAATATTTTGTATGTAGGATGTAGGTTACTATACCCTTGAATTTAGTAAAGCTACGTACGTACATTCCTCTACAATATCTCCTACTACATTCCCACCCCCTCGGTCTCTCTAACCTCCCAATTCCACACTTTTCTACACTTCCTTCTTTCAGTTTACAATAGAGCGCTCTTTATTCATACTGAAAATTCAATTCAATGTTTCACTGATGGAGGACGGGTGTTATTAATTTATCACACAAATCTAAGTGTAGGTAAAATAAGAGAATATGTAACAAGGAAATAAGATAAATAATAATTAAGTCAACATTTTTTGCTTCCTTCTTAGATTAAGTATTTTTTTTTTACAACGATTAGGTATCGCGTCGTATGGTAAAAATGATCTTGTGCAATTGTACTGCAATGCATTTACTAGGCTAAAAAAAGCCTGTATCGCTATGTATTCCACACTTTACGATACAGGATTTTAGCCTAGCATGGTATACAGAAAAGTATTTGGGTTTGATACAAACCCAGATCCTTTAAAAAACTTACGGTATGTACTTAGCACCATTTTCATAGAAACAGTGTGCAGCCAAAAGTTATACATATTACTTGATGTATTAAAAAACAAAAAAAAGAGAAAATAAAAATGTACGAAGCTTAAACGAATTACAAAATGCTTGGGAAAACAATGTGAGTGTAGTCCTTTTGGTAGATGTAACTACTTGGTAGAGATGTGTAAGGTTAAGGGGATTTTACTGTCGTTCTTTTTATTCTTTTTCCTAAACGACGACGCGGGCGTCGAGACGCGCTCCGTCATCGTGGTCCTATCCAGCCACTTGTTGAGCTGGAGTGTAAGTACCAGTAGGTATGTAGTTCTATATTTTCAGGAAGTTTGCTTTCTGCTGTATGTACATTATTATTATTACTTGAAATTCACCGAGTCTTTTACCCGTTACAGACATTTAGATATCTGCTTCACTTTCAAAGTGCTTCACAAATATATTTTGTATGTAGGAATTTAGAACTGTTACACTTTAAGTGAGATAATTGGTAAACCGAATGAATTTCGAACAAGATTCCAAACCTTCTATGATTTCCACAACATAATATTAAATGTACCATAGTAACATTCTTAAATTTCATGTGGAATTTATACAACAGGCGTCTGATTTGAAATGTTTAAGTTTTACGATTAGCTGCAAAAAATAAACTAATATTTTTAATCGCGTAATTAACCTCTCGATCAACTAGGTATATGATAAATAACGTTACCTTTAAAATGGACTTACACTATGTACCGTCGGCATAGGTTGAAAGTCCTAATATAAGGAATATCTTCAGCTCCTATATCACCCAGCTATTCAACTTTTTATGTTCCCAAAGTTTTCCTTCCGCAAAAATATTTTTAAATACAATACGTGATTCTAGTATTTAAATGTCTACCATTTTAAATGATTTTTTCCCAAATATCGTAGTTTTAGAAGGCGCTAGAATGCAGCGGTGGATTACCGGTGTTTCAGGTTAAAGTTTCTGGGTTCGATTGCCATCCGCGGCAAACGAATGGACAGGAATTTCAGCACCGACACGATCAATGGATTCGTCATGCTGTGAAAGTTTACAAGCATATTATTTAATGTCACTTAAGATTAAAATGATCACACTAAGCCAGCGTACCATCGCTCAAAAAGTTTATCCTTCGCTGAAAACTAATATTTCGAGAAAAACGGCTTTGAATAAAGTGTTCCAATTTATTGTAGTTTCCCCTAACATAACGTTAAATAATATTTTCATAATATAATCAATTAATTAAAGAAAACGACTTGTTTAATAATGCTATATTGTTATTTTATTACTCAAATGGTTTTTATTATTACTCATATTATTACTCAATATTACTCATCACCATTCTGCATCTACATGAAGCTCGTCTATTATATTACAAGATCAATATTTTATTAGTTCCTTCATAATATTTATTGACTCGAACCATACTCGTAATATTCCAGGACTTATCATAATAAATGGTATCATTAATTAATTAATTAACTAACTAGTAATCATAATATTATTATTAACTATTGATAATTTAATTATTTGTCTCGTAATATTATTAATTACATATTGATGTGACATAAATAAATCAACCCTTGCCTACCTACTAGTAACATACATCTGTATCGAAGCTATCACGATCAATTTTACCTCTCATGCCAATTATAAACGTGCAAAAGCAGAAGATCTTATACAGCCACGAGTCGTTATAACTATATTTTCTTAGAAAATGACGTGACTATATTTTTCTCGGAAGTTTTTGTGTTATTTTTACGCGGAGTCAGAACTTGCCAAGATACTTCACAGTATTGTCAGCAAGAAAAGTCTATTTACTATTAGGTCTAATTCTGCAACTAATTAAAATAATCAAAATTTTAATGCTCGTTTGGTTAAGTTTTCTGGAACGCATTCTGTGTTTAATGTCTAGCGGTCTGACTTGAAATCTGGACGATAGAGTAATGTTGTACCTATAATATGCACCTATTCATAAAATAACGCAACGAGTAATTATGTAGTACAAACTTTGCTTACTTCGGGTTTGAGGTTTCGTGCAGAGTGTGAAGTAAAAGCTGTAGGTACGAATCTTGTGCAAGGACGTGGTATATTTTTAATACCAAATGCATATAGAAGTTTCGTAAGTCCATTGTGTTCTTCATAATGTCGATTGTGGAAAGAATGAACATATACTATAAAATAAGTTACCACTGAAGAATGCACCTTGAATGTTCTCAAATAAAAATGATTTTTATTTGAGAACATCTATTAAAAATAATATTATTACTTATTAAGAGGGTTGTTCTGTACGTGAATCACGTTCCTGATTAATGATGAATAGGTGGAAGTAAAGTTCCTTGTCATCACAATAACAAAGTATTATATTTTTATACTTGGCATAAGATAAAAAGAAATGAGTACTTTTGTAGTACATTAGGAAATTATTTTAAGGGTTGTTACAATGATGAATGTATATCAGAGGAGAAGTTGATTTAAGGGGTTATATTAGAGAGAGAGAAGATGAAAAAAAGAAAATGCATTAATTTAAGTTTTGTCCATTTGCATTTGTAAGGGCTGTCGAAGTAGTTAACATAAGTTGAAGAGGGTGGTGCATGGGAGGGGGGAGGGGGATGATTAAAGGAAAAGGTGTTTTGATCTTGGCATCGATTATTTCGCAGTCGGGTCGGCGGCGGCATTAATTATTTCCAACATTTGCAACAAGCACCACCGTTTATAATTACTAACCCCCCCCCCCCCCCCTCATCTATATATACTTCTTCCTACTATACTACTGCCCCCTGCTCTCTCCACCATCCTAACTCCTAACCATCTCTCACTACCGATGTTTCCAACAAAACCCCACTAGAATCCATTTGATTTGCCCCAAACCACCCGGGTCTTTAGCATCTATCCTTTTCTGATCCACTATATGATGTATCTTCTGTATCACTCCCACTCGACGGGCGTCGTAATTTACATTAATCCAATAATTGCAAGGGGGGTTAGGTATCCTGGTTAGAAATTCAAATGAGATGCCGACAGAAGAGGAGGGAAGACACGGAGACAGAGACGGAGTGACTTTAGATGGTGCACCTCCTAAGGTGACGTCTGCTAAAGGATTAACATGCTAAGTATTGTTCTACCATATTAGATATTATACACATTATATTATATTATCTACCCTATGTAATGCTCCAGTCTCTATCTCATATTATTATAATGATTATATTTCCACACCACCCTATAGCTGCTACCAAAACTAAACTACACCACTCTACATCATACCTACATACTACAAGACACTTGACTCACAAAGCTTTATCCAATTCTCTACATAAATTAAAACAATAATAATATTATAAATGCAGAACAATCCCCTAAAGAAAGAAACGCTTAAGAAATGACAATCTTCAGCTATGGTTTAATATAAAGATTAATGATATATTGCACGTTTCAACTTTAATTATAATAACATTCAAATTTCATAATCCTGATATGAAGTCTTTAAGTATGCAGTAAATGCAGTAGAAAAAACTAACTTCCTATACTAGTTTTCATAAGTCAATTGTCAGTATTGCTATATATAAAAATGTACGATCAAACAAAATGGGCAACAAGGTACCTTAAGAGTTTTATTCATTGTTTTATCAGTGTGCAGAAACTACATATACATCTTTGATTGTTCTAAAAGATTTTAAACAAACATAGTGTCAACCATACTACCTTACTTACTGTACTTTCTAAACTTCTGTGGTATTGAATAGAATTCTTTCATAATAAACTCTAACATTTAAAGCTGTGTTACCAGACGAAATTTTATCATGGCAAAGACGTTAGTGAAATCACTAGATGAAAGAGCAACTGAAACATGTGAAGTGAAATCTGGCTAAGAGTCCATCCAAATACTTTCATAAACCACCTACCTATTTTCTCATATCAGTTGTACCAAAATCCACCACAACACGAGCACAAAAATGTGTAGGTACGTATTCAGGTATACGATACATATAATAAAACACACGAAACTTTCTGATTCACAGAGTAAACAGAATGTACGTACTAAAGTAAAGTTTATAAGCAGGTGAGTGAGATACGTTATGGGAAAAGTGGGTGAACAGTTTTCTATTAAAATTATGTACTTAAAATGTTTTAAAAGTTTAAAGTTAGGGAAACAAAATGATTGTTAAATGAATGCTAGTCTGTTGTATTGATATGTACGAGTAATGAGTATGTATAGAATGTTTATAATTCACCCAAACAAAAACTTAGAAGGTGACTTCTTACATAATCGGTTTGTTCACTGTTCATTTACTTCTACAATATTCTAAATTGGTTTAATGAAGAAAGGTCTCCTTTCGCATTATCTCTAATCAAATTTTTGACAAGTCGTGTCCCATAAGCTTAGAAAATTTAATAATGTTAGAACTGGAGCTTTTTTTATGTTACCCACCTCTAACAGATAAACATAATAGGATATCAAAGCACCATACTACAAATAGTTAATGTTTGCATGGTAAGTTTTTTAAACCTGGAATCATTTTCTTGTTTATTATAGCGTTGCTAATTTAATTAAGGATATTGGATCTTGTCAATATAAAAATAAAATTCGAGCTTTATTGTGTAGGTGCTTATTAATTAATTTAATATCTGATTATAAGCTAAATAGATATGTACGTACATACGTCATGACTTTTAGAAATATGCAGTAAGCCGTCATAATATGTGTATGGGTGTGAATTATCTTAATAAATGATGCACAAATCGTAAATATTGGTAATACTCTCTTCTAAATACAGTAAAATAGTATTTAGTATCTTTGATTGTCATATAATTCAAATATGATTATAATGTGTCACAATGAGTGATTTGTACAAAAGCACAATCATTAAGCACAAACACCCCCTATGCACCCCCCTACATAGCTAACATACAATCCCCCAGTTACACAGCAAGTACAATCCCCTGCATGATCCATAACAGCATTTCCCTCCCATCCACACCACCCACACTTCTGATGGTCTTTGCTACTACTGAAGCGGGTTCCATACATATTTATCAAAGTCTGGAGTATAATTAGATTCGAACAACATCCCACCTACTACTTATTGAAATCTCTCGAAATGAACTAAACAGCTTATATCCATTATGGAACTCCCAAAGTCCACGGGATCGCATGTAAGATGTTATCTTAACTTAATACAGTATTCAGTCCTTCTTACAATGAAAAAGTTGTGGCATCTACATTGTATCGTTATTTCAGTACAATGTTATTCCACTGAAATGAGAAAAAAGTGTTGCGAAGTAGTGACCTACTCGTAAATTATGTAGCATACTAGACGACGTATTAATATATAGACTATTTTTACTAATTTTACCTTACTATAAAGATGTGCGGAATAGTTTTGGAAAATAAAAATTCACAATATACTCGTATTACCTATGTATATGACGAATGATATTAATGTGATTAGATATTAAGGATAGAATTTTGCAGATATATTATGTTTAGGTATACTCCGCATTGCAAGACAGGCTTTTCAAGGTTACTTCGAAGTCTAGAAGAAGTTAGGCATAAGGATTTTTTTAATGTGTTATTTAATAAGGTCTATTATTTTTCATGTGTTATCTCGAAATTTTAGATTCCACAACGTCTTTTCTGAGGCTGGTGTTATGTTCTCTTTGGATACCCCATAAGAGAAGCATCATAGAGGGGTGCATACACCCACAACTCAGTCATATAATAATATGTCATATCTGGGTGAAATTGTCCTTCCAAAATAATATCACCATTAATTTTAATTGTTACTTTAAACAAACAACTTCTCTAATACATCAGCCCATCCCTCTGTTTGAAATTATAACATTGCCTTTACCTACATTATTATTTCACACTTTCGGGATGAGCTTTCATTATCAAATATTTAGACAGGCCATTCTTTAGGAGAGATTATCTATAATTATTATTTTAAATCTTAAACCAACTATCTTAAATAAAGTTTGTAAAATCTAAAACTCTGAACTATTTCTTCTTGTTTTTCCAGCACCGTAAGAAAGACAGAAGGAAAACGTTAAAAGCTGCAAACAAGTATACAAACTAATATGTACTCCAAAGGACATAAAGGGTGTTAAAAGAAGTATTAACATTTTTTTAAAAGATGTATGTAGGTTAGTATACATAAGCCCAAATACTTTCATGCACATTGCACACTTTACTCTAAACTCAACGCTTGTATCGTGAAGTGCAGAACACATCAAGGGGTTGTCGGGGGAAACCTTTCCGGCGAACTCAAAGCACTCCTTGTATACAAAAATGTTTTTGCTGCATACAATACAAATCAAATTTATTTTGTACCGAGATCGCAGCAACTGATTTTGTCCCGTATAATATGCATGTTGATGATATTGTTCCAAGTTGTATTTTTTTTTTGTTATAATGTTTTTGAAATTTAGTGTTTGCGCTGTACGAGTACGTAGAGAGAAATATTCGAGTCTTTACTGGTCCACTATGGTATTCATATTTTGTCTGTAAGACTGTCTGTGCTTTATCGAATAATTGGGGTTAACTGGAAGAAATCGCAGTTCTGCGATAAGTTCGCCCTAGTAAACGATTTATAATCTGTACTATGTCTATTTTTTATGTTTAAATTAAAAAATTAAAATTTCTTGTTCACTTAAAGATTAGATAAATAAATAAATAATGAAAATAAAATAAAATTAGGATGACTTTCATACATCGTGAAAGATACCCTCGAAGATTTGAATCAATAATAAATTAAGTGTTCTTTTTACTAATAGTCCTAAAGAATAACTTACAATAGATGGTACTTACAGTTACTAAGGTTGTAATACCTTGTTACTAAATTTAGCAAGTTTAGAACTAGTTTGCAAATTTCGGTGGTTTTATCATTAGAATAATATAAATAGGTACCTTACCTATATATGCACATATATACTATAATAATGTGATTGTATATGTAGTGGTAGATTATGGTAATAATTATACAGATACACACACAAATGTATATTTACCTACTTAATAATAATGTGTATTCTATACACATTTAAATATGTATGTGTGTGTACACAATTACAATAAACAAAAGCTTAGATGAGAACTAATACATTCACAATTAAAATAATCATGAACAGGGTCGTCAATATATCTTGAATAATAGAAATACCTATACTTTGAGTTTGTGTACATTTTTTGAAATAATTTTATATCATAAAATATATTCCTAATTTGTACGTAATCAATTTTTAATTAAAAATGCATAGTCTACATCATACCTACTTATCTTAATTTGTTAATTGGTAGGTAGGTATGTGCCTAAATATTTATATTCATAATACTGTACTCCACTCGTCAACGTCTAGAGGCGTAGAATTTTTGTAAATATAGGCAAGTAGGTAATTTTAAGAGTTAAAAAAAATGTAAAAACCAAACCATTATTAAACCAATCATTACTAAAATACGAGCCTTTCACAACTTTTCGATCTCATAATTAGGTAATATTGATAAACATAAATTGGACAGAAATATTGGCAAACGAAAATTTAGTTCTTAAACTAATAACTTATCTTTCATCATAATAAGAATGAAATCTATTCTTATTAATTTTCAATAACATGTTTTCACAACCCTGATACCAAAAATACTTTGGTCCACCCAAACAGTACACAGGCAACGCCGAATCATTGGACAATGTAAATGAGGTTCGCACGATGTTAGTAGTCGAACCTCCACCCCCTAACACAACACCCTACTTAGAATAAGGGGGACTGGATGGTGTCTAACCCTTCAGCAAACCACCCACATTCACAGCCCGTAGTCACAGCAGACTACACGCGTACCAATACAAACTTGTACTCGGTTTACGTTTATGCAGTACCTACATAAAAATCAACATTAATTTGACAATTATTATAAATTTTAAAAAAACGCGTCCGTCCTTTATTATGTGGTCGACACGATTAGTCCAGGTCAATCTCGGAGGGCCGTTCAATCATGCCTTTTCTTTATTTTAAAATCCATCCTCCGTTTTACGTAGCAGCATATGTAATTAAAAGTAAACCATCTTAATATAACTTGCATCGCTTACGTCATTTTACAAACAAAAAAATAGATACCTACATGAAAACTAACTTAAACTAACTTAAAATATCAGAATTATATATTAAATTTACACCTATAACTTGACTGCTACCGACATCTATTAAATAAAATATTTACAGGACACACGTTAGTTAAATGTTTTATTATAAAGATACGAGTAGCTAAAGGTAGATAAATCAATTCAGTGACGAATAGCATCCAGAAAATCGGAAAAATGAGTTGAAACTAGTGAGTATCTAGGTATATAATTATGTAAGTCGGTAAATGGCTATTGCCTACTGACTTTGCGCACATCTCCAGACCACCTGTACGTACAGTATAATGTAATGTTATTAAGGATAGTTCAGTCAGAGCAAACTTCACAATTATTAATACCCACTACTACAAGGTATACATAATACGAGTTATAATATTATAGGCAGGCACTAAAACATTCACAGTCGGCTGTAGGAAGGCGATTTCGCAAAGCTAATTATGCAAAATATTATGACATGTCACTGTTCCTGTTTCTATATATCTCATATATTATAATACTACACAGTTCAAAGTGCAAATGTGATACCAACCGTGGTAAAGACTAAAGAGATGTCACCAGACGTACTTTAGTTGGGAACACACTCCTCATTCCGCAGCGTAGTGGTCAAAGATATGCTTCGCAACGCTATTCATGATTGTTAAAATGGTTTGGGTGATGGAAATCGCGATAAATTCGTCCGTATCCCAAGCAAGAACAATTCTAGAACCGTTCTAGAATCAATCTACGAGATAAAATAATTACCTGAGAATATTAGTTAGAGTTAATCTGATTGTTATTCTGCTATTCAATTTAATTTCTTCATAACTATTTTCCGGTGATTCGAGTGTAGTTTCAGGACTCCGAGAATCATCAAAAGATGACCTCAGCAAGAAGGTCGAAAGGTCGACAATACGAGAAAACACGGGCGTACCTAATTCTAAATTACTTTTGGAAAAACCGATACCAACTGTCATTAAAACCTATAGGTTATCATCTGATTTTTGGAATGTTCAAGAGTAATGAGGCAATAAGACAAAGGTCACGGACGTAGCACATATAGAACGTAATCATTGGAATGGAATTGGGCTGGTCACATCATCATGAGAACTACGACCGAGAACCGGATACAGAAATCCAGGCAGACCACAGACGAGATGGTCTGATGACATCAATAAGGAAGCAGGACAGCAGTGGCACAGCCTAGCGATGGATAGGGAAGTGTGGAAGACGAGTGGGGAGGTCTATGTTCAACACTGGACGAGGGAGGGCTGATGATGATGATGATGAATGAGTAATAAGTTACGAGTATATCTGTAATACTTTCATGGTACCTAAGTATATTGATTATTAATGTTATTCAGTCAGATTCTGAGTATTGACCCAATAGTGTAAAAGAAATTAGAATTTCATTCTAACAATTATTTGTAAACACATACAAGACGTGCAGTGCATCATTTGATAAAAAAATTTCTTGCTGCTGAAAATATATCTCGAAGTTCACAACATTGATAAGTGCAAAGGAAATGCCAAAATTCTACAGAGAATTTCTCAAGATAGCTCAATAGATAAGGAAAAATGTAACATTCTCCATCACATACATGAGACGAATGAAAATAAAAGTGCTTCCAATAACATAACTATAGTAGGTAGGTATACTCCTAAGAATCGACTGAATCATTTACACATTTTCCTTTCAAACATCAGAATAGAAATTCAATTCAACGCTAAGTATAAAAGGAAAGGAAAACTTTACAACGACAGCAATTATTCAATTATCAGAATTTAAATAAGTAATAATAATAGTATATGCCTCGCCTAATCAATAAAGATATATATTTATAAGTGTTTGTTTGCTTCTACATATTTGCATCGAAATAAAATTAGAGATTTTGCTTTAGTTTGGTTAGAGAAAACTACACTGTAAAAAAATCACAATTAAAAATATCAAATTTTTGATATAATGCTGATAAATCCCAGAATTGTGATAAAATAGAATTGTAGAAAGTGTTGACTATTTCAATAAAATTCCTAATGAAAAAATTCTCTGTTTTCAGCTTTCAATTATCAATAGAAACTATAAGAATATAACCAACAGTATATCACCAGCAAGTGATTATATAACAGATGAAACATCGAGAGATGAAGAAAAGAACAAAGCTTTGACTTAATGAAAGAAAATAATAAGTATTTTTTAAATTTTTGGACACTTGGACTTATCAGTTTAGAGTCTATTATTAACCTGTACTACGCCGTACATCAAGACTAATATAAAACAAAATTTAAATCGTACATTTTAATCGCTCTCGCATTGTTGATTAAGAGTTAAATTTCCTTAGTCGTAGCAGCCCAATAAAATTAATTTACATTTGGTCCTTTCTATCCACTTATAGATCTATAGGCAAGTAGTAGTACTAGGTATCTAATGGTAAGTGAAGCAGCTCTATACTTTACTAGTGTACGGTAGTATGGTATTATTATACTACGCTTTGGGTAGTGTGTTGTTAACTTGTACCATTCACCCCTTTGAGGCGACGAAAGGAGCGTTATATAGGAGTTTGGGTGGTGTTTTTAGAGGGTGTCGGAGAGGAGTTTAGTATTAGTAGTCGTAGAGTGGGCAGACTGAAGGGTGGGTATAATTAAAATCCGTTGATTAATATGTAAATGTAATAAGATTACCAAGCGACTGCCGCGTTGCCTGTATTATATATTATATTATTATTATGTGTACATAAGTACCTATTATACCGTATCTACTACAATCATTTATTATGTACAATGTTATCCATCATTGGATTTTATTTTTTATATTATACCAACTTATATCGACAAGAATATAAAACAAGTTCAGATAAAAATTCACAACATTCCTAAGTGCGTGCATCAGTCGGAAAGAATTGAAAAACAATCGTTCTAGGCGGGGATAAAAAGTAGTTAATAATTTTGAAGACATCTATGTCAAGACAAAACAAGGAAAAGGTATACCTAATACTTTACCGGAGTGTTCCTTTATCAGGAATCATAAAGCTAGCCAACTGAGCTTTCATATTAAGTATGAAACAATTTCCTGGATGATGACGTTAGAAAATTATCTAGTAAAAGTTTCAACCGTTCCTACAATTTTCGCGATGATAGCAATAATTGTACTGTACAAGCAATTTCACAGGGGCATTGGAAATATTTTGAACTCTTTGTGTTTTCGATTGAAAAATCAATTAGGTTATATCCTATTTTATTAAAACAATATTAATAAAAATGAGAAATAATGAAAATGATGTATTGTATCAGCAAAATGTAGAAAGGTAAAGAAATAAATAAATCTTAAAACAAAAGCAAGACAATGCAGTGTGCCAAAAGGCGGACTTATTGCAAAAGCAATATCTTACAGTCAACCCCAGAAAAGAAAGAAAAACTAAAATACTATAGTGATAAAGTAAGTAAATATAAAGATTCACACATATAATATATACATATAAATATACAAACATAATACATACTAATAGATAATGAGATAAATAAATAATAATAAAAATAAAAAATAAAATACGTATGCACACAGGAGAGGGAAGAGGTAATTGAAATAGAGAAATAAATTCAAAGGGTAAACGCCCTACAATAATGCAACATGAAATTTTCAATATCTTGTCTGCCTGCAAAATCTTTTCAAGTATCAAGAGACTTAGGATTAGTAAAGGATATTATACCGCATAAGGATTTGAAATTTCTTATTATGATTATAATAAGTAAGTGGGTACGAAAAATTAGAAACTCCTTCCAGTTTAAACCATAATCCCATCAGGTCCGGCGCAACGTCTGTATAATAAATGCTGCTACCTCAGATATTTTTCTCCCCATCTGTCTATCCCATCTTCTTGCTCGGACCTCTTCGTGGTTTTAACAAAGTCGATTCATTTTTATAATATTATCTTGTCTTGAAGCTAATAACATCTTCATTACACTTGAACAATTTTAATCATGTTACATTATTAATACAAAAACATTAAGCTTAAGCATTAAACTTTTTTTTTGCTTAGGGAAATTACTATTTTCATTATCAAAGTAGTGAGCTTTCTAACAATCAGTCTCAAGCTTCTTTGCGACAACTTTTTTGCGAAAAAAGTTTTTACAATGCTATAAAAACAAAAGAATTGTGGGTTAATTCCTCCCTCCTAGCTTGAATGATAATTTGTACCTACGGTTGTAACACATTGGTGAAATTTTAGAATTTAGTCCAGCGTGTGAGTGTCATAGTATGTCCCCCTGTATCACTTTTTTTGTCTCCTGTACCTAATTGTAATTTCAGAAATGATACTAAAAAAAAAACATTGAAAATAGTTTCGATTTGTAACCTACTTAAGTTGTCTATATGGTGTGCCATTGTGAGTTGCCAATAAAAAAAAATATATTCGTACTAATTAAATATAAAATAAATAAATCTTTATTGGCCAAAACAAAAATGCATAATAATTATAAAAATAAGAAAATCGTGTGCCAAAAGGCGGACTTATTGCTAACGCAATATCTTACAGTCAACCCGAGAAAAGAAAAAGATAACTTATATAATATAAATAATAATAAAGTAAATAAATATATGGATAGATATAGATAAATAAAATAAATAAATATCTTCATTTGCAAAGAATAATTCATATGGTTAATTAATATATTATTAAATCAGCAACATGCGTGTAAAAACGTTTCCACGCCCACATATTACACTAGGTACGCAATTTTTATACGCAAATTTGCACAGCTGCTATCTTTATAAACATTAGTACACATTAATGTTAATTACATATATTTTATATTTTTAATAGATAATATTTATTTACGATAAGTATATAGTAATAGCTAATACATATTTTTTGCAATACAAAATCTAATAATTAAATATATTGTGCTAAAACGCATTACACCCAAACGTTTTGTTAATGTAAATGCGTTATCTCTTCCTTCACGCTAAGTTGGAATGTGCTATTCCTATGTGTACCTAATTATTACGTAAAGTTGAGATCGCACCATGCGATAGGAATAGTTTATATTTTAAGTCGGGATGTGTGGATATCTAAAGCTGTACTTGTGGTCTTTATATGTTAATATGTAATGAATATTAAGGGCTACTGCTTGCATAGATACTTGCTTATGTACACTCTGTTAATCGAAATTGAAACACCTCCTACATAAAAATATTGTCACGATGTACACATGTATAATACCAAAACCAGGTTAGAGTTAAAAACTGTCAACCAATGATGGAAATTTAACAATCTTTTTTCACCAAATAATCTACATAAATACTACAAAAAATACTTAGAAATCTCAGTATACCTAATGGCATTTAATATTGTATACTTTAGAGGGGTAAGATTTTTCTTACCGATGGTTAAAATTGGACCTACCAAAAAAATACATATATTATGTACTTAATTAGATGTACCTAAAATTTTTTTCTAAACCAAATATTTTTAAAAAGCTAAGAAATCCATGTACGCATCTAGTTTCTAATCTCCCGATGATAAGGATGTGAATCCTTTTGAAAACAAGTTACCTTGATAAAGTCAAAATTTGCGGATTAACTATATACCTAGGTGCATTTCCGGTAAATTGAATAAGTAGTTAAATTATTTTTTATTGACCAAAAAAAAATATGCAGATTAACAAAAACAAGTCAACAGTAGTGTGCCAAAAGCCGGACTAATTGCAAAAGCAATATCTTACACTCAACCCGAATTCACCGTTTCTATAAACACATTATAAATCCAGAGGCGTTCACAGTAATTTAACTCTTAAATAATGCGAATTGTTTGAAATCTTTCACGCAACGTACTACAAGATAATATATTGTTCAACAAATTTATTGTACTACAAGATACCCATATTTATAAAAAAATTAACGTAAACACACACAATAATTAATAAAATGTTCTTACCTTTGTGTGTAATAACGTTTAATTATCATATTTAATTGTACAAAAATTTTAGTGTTCTTTTTTTAATTTACGCATATCTACATATGTACTTAGGTATTATTACATCTGTCTTATACAAAAACATCCATAATTTCCTATAATTCAAAATAGTAGCAAACAAAATTTTAAAATATAATATTTGGACATTTCTTTATAAATCATAGTACACCTTTATAAATACAGAAGAATCAAAATGCAATGTTCATTTTCATATTATTATCTTCAAACCTTTTTCTTCTCCGTTGCGGTAAACTGTTTTTCCAAATTTTCGTAATTAAATAATTCTATAATTCCATAATTAAATAATTCTATAATTCCATAATTAAATAATTCTATAATTCCATATAGGACTTATAGATACTTAAATAGCTAGAAATGGGTAAGTATTGTAAGTAGTGGTTGGTTGGCAGATATTGCCTACGGCAATAAACCCGCCATTTGGAAGATATGTTTTCTTTTTAATAAAGATTTTTTTATTTTATTTATTTATTTTAAGTATATTATCGAATGTAAGGTAAGTACAGACTATACTAATTATTATCATATAAGGTTTAATTATAATGCAACAATAATTTGTAATTACAAGCACAACTACAAAAAAATTAACAGAGTTTATGACTTATTTCCGTTTTGAACTGGAGGTTCGGCGTAGGTATCTACTCATCTATTGTCATAAAACAAATAATATTAAAACAATACAAGTTTTTTTTATGTCTTGATTAATATCGTCGACTTAATTCAGCATGTATTATATTGCCTGTGTCTAATTAAGTCGGAGGCGTCGATGCACATCGTAATGATGTAAAAAATTATGTGAATGATATACATTATAAACACAACACTGGTAAACTTACATACGTGAAGTCATCATTTGTATCCTTTTTGAAATCATACCATGAATATTGTGTCAAATGGAACAATGTTTTATTATCAACTATTTTTGTCTGGTCTAGTAGGTTCGGTGAATGAAACTGAAATGAAATTTTTTAAACCCTTGTTACAATCTCAAAAAAAGATTATTAAAACAAAAGACTTATCGGGGGTCCTAGCCGAAATTATAGGTACCTAATCTAGAGGCAAAAAGCTGGTTGGAAGATGTTGCACTATGCAATGAAGCCTTTGGCACCATGGCAACAATATTATTAACCCATATCAGAAAATTAAATGAATCATAATCCAGGAAGACCTCTTTCGCTGAACGACGGCATTTTTCCTATGACCAATGACCATAACTGCAGAACATTTGGAATGACATGGAAACAGATAAAACACTCTGCTCAAAACAGCTCCTACTGAAGAATAAATGACACTCGCTTTCATAATAATAGAGACTTTTATTTCTTCTGCATAATAAAAATATTTCCATGGTCGAAGAAAAACGCGATTACTTTATATGTAGTATTAAGTAAATTAAAGGTGATTTTCCGGATAATTTTTAAGACTAAAAATTATATAATAATAATCACAGTAATCAAAGCAAGTAGGTTGGTATTAAATTTACGAGTATCATTGAGTTTCGAAATATTATAATGTTTAAGAAGAATTTTAGTACTTACATATGTTATTATTTTAATAAAATAATTTATGCGTATTATAATTTATTTATTTCAATGATGATGAACAAAAGATTATCTAGTAGACATTTGGTACGAAGATTAATAAAATATTTTCAAATTAAAATTCATCTGCATTATATTATTTATGTTAAAATCTGAGTAATTATTTAATCAAATTACTTGTTTCATTAATATTTAATGCAAAAATCTTTGAGTAATGGCTATCTAATATCGACATATTATTACAAGTAATATTTTAACACTTTACAGTTGGACTAGTTGATGTTGGCCTTTCGATAAAGCTTACCAAATATTATACATTGCCTAACAAGTGGAACAGTAAGAATGAAAAATGTGTGAAAAAAATGTGTTGTAGAATTTTTATTTTTAACCTATTTCGGGTTGACTGTAAGATATTGCTTTTGCAATAAGTCCGCCTTTTGGCACACTGTATTATCTTGTTTTGTTTTTGTTGTTACATATATTTACTGGCCAATAAAGTTTTATTTATTTATTTATTTATTTTGATGAAACTATGGAATTTTTAAAGCCCTTTCATAATGTCAACAAAGATATTTAATGCAGAAGAATTATCGAGGTTTTTCGCCGAAAATGTCTGGAGCAGATCTGCCACGACCCTTTGAAGAATAAATTTATCTTCATCTGAGAATAACAGTATTTTGTCATTTTTGTGAAAATATGTATTTCTAACCGAAATACCTAATTTATGAGTACCTATATATCTAAGTAAAATATAGGTATTATGATCGTTTTATTTTTTATTTTTCATATTATTTTTTTTTCGATATTTTGATTATGTGAATTGAAGGAGGATCATGTCAATTGGAGGAGAGAGGATCCGAGCCGCCGACCCCAAATAAATGGGATATGGTGCAGAGAAGAGAGAGATTATGTCAATTGGAACCTTGTTCATAGAAACGAAAAAATTTTATTCAGATTTTTTTTACCAATTTACAGCGGTTGCTGAGATGTAATAAAAAAGTACTTGGTTTTATTAAAATTCCTACATTAATTATTTCATTGAAAATCATCGAACCAAAGTACTATTAAATTATTAATTACACCACTAATGACTTTACATACCAATACATCCACACAACACACCACACCTATACACACTTAATGATTATAATATGTAACCCATTATATTATTATAATAGCTTTATTTCTTACCTACTTATCAACCTACTAATTATATTAATGTATATAGAATATAATATGCAAATAATCTCGAAAGCACTTGAGTTATCGAATAGATTTGACCGATTAATGGATGTGAGTCCTAACAACACGTGTTATGTATGTAATGTGTACAGTACACATACCCCTTCAAGCTTGATATCAGTTACTAGAAAAAGTTAACTGAAGGGTACCTACTGCGAGGGCAATCTGTTTGTCTTTTAAAAAATAATTATAATTATTACATAGGTAAGACTTGCAAAGATAGTCAAAACAGAAAACCTCACTGGAAAAAGATTACCCGGAAGGTCACCCAAGAGATGGAAGGACCGCTGGACCGCTGGACCTCCTCATCCCAGGACAGTCCGCCGTCACAAACAGGTCACCCGACCTAATGCAAGAGGATGAAGAAGAAGACATAGGTAGGTATACTAGGTACAGTTCTCTTCAAACGCCTCATAAACCCCCTAATGAGTAGTACACGCTAACGGCTGTCAATCGAAACAAAAAACTCTAGTCATATCTAAGTCATAAAGAATATCAGAAGGCAAATTTGAAATGAATGGAAATCTGGAAAGAAAGAGGGCCAGAAGGAGATAAGCATAGCTTCGTGTGACCAACGACAAAATTAAGTTTCTTCTCTATCAATTATTTAGATTGCTGAAAAATTCCGAAGTCAGACGGTAATCGAAGTTTCCCACGTTTGATTAAAGTAAAAAATCTATCAAACGATTAAATTCGTGTATGTTACTCGTAAAACTTAAAAGTGATATGATACGATATAATATTAGATACACTTATAAGAAATCACGACCAATATAATTGTTTTAATTATACACAGGAGTTATAAGAAATGTGTAATTTTAGGGTCAAATATCATATTGTCAGATACGAGGTATACTTATATGTAGGTACATAATAAAAATGTAGGTATGCATCAGTACTAGCACGTCTTTCTAACGTAATGATTCTTCAAACAACTTAACAAATTTTCGTTTCAGCCTCATAATTCTGTTACCAACACCATAGTGCCACTCTTAAAAAGTTTAGTGTAACTTGTTAAAACTGAAATATGTTAGTTTTTTCATGCATTCCATAGGGGATATGTCATTTTTTTCAGCAGAAAAAATATAACGGAATAGAAACTTTTTTCCCAAATCCCGATTCCGAACCACAATAATAAGACCTCCTGAAGCTTGATAGATTGTGATGACTCGGTATGAGAATGCAGAATACTAATATTGATATATTTTTTAAATTTTGCTAGTAGATAAAACCTGCATGATTTTTTTATAGGAATGGATATTTATTATATCAGTTCAACCATTTGGATGATGCATGTTAAGAGAAACTATAAAAATATTGACATAAAAAAGAGGATATCTAAGAAACTGAACATAGATAGGTCATACCTATTATTGATATGAGATTCACGACTCTTGGTTTAAAGTGAATTTTAAATACATTCCATTTTACAAAGCGATAATCGTAAGAGTGAAGTTAAGTATTAGGTAGGGTAGATATATAATTGTCTGAAAATGATGTATTGTAATGTAAGGGATTACACGACTCTACATTACATTGATAATAAAATTCATAACACTATAGACGTGATTCAAAATAACGGGGATTGCTAATTGTACTCACAATTTCTCAATTAATTTTTTTTATATCTGTATATTACGAGAGAATCTTCCGGTGTACCTAAGTGAAAAATTTAGATTTTTTTTAAAATCTGATAAATAACTGGAAACATCGTATTATTGGTTCAGTTGCATTTATGTATATAGTAAAAAAAATGAGGCTGAAAGGTGAAAATGAAAATGAATGAAAGAGAGAAATTAATTCATGAAAGAGTACAGTATTAGTTAGAATCTTGTTCTTTTCAGATGACGATAATATAATAATTCATACACCCTGCTATTTTTTTTAGATATTATAACAAAAATCACTGTTCTTTGTCTTAGAGTTTAAACAAGTCTTAATCGAGAGTAAAATATTTAGTAGGTATATTTATATGATCACATAGAATCGATAAATTCTAATCGAATCGATCGTTATAATAATTATAATAATCGTTATGTTGATTTGATCGAATGCATCCGTTGGTTAATAATAATCTGTAATAAAAGATACGATATATTTTCTATATGTCATAATAACATTTCGATGATAATAATTACTACACATCATGGCGGCATTATAATCTTTTAATAATAAATTGTTTAATTATTATCGTGTTTAAAAAATGCCAATATATTATCATTAATTCATATCCATGGTGAAAACTATACTTAACTCTCGACATATTCTTACATATCAAACGTACAACTATCATAATGGTAATATTATTGTACCGAAAGAATACTTCACGTAATAATATACTTACTAACAAAATAAATTATATTCAACCACAATTAATATTCGATATGCACCGGATTTTCTTTTTACATGGGGGATAGGTTCCATGTAATCTTCTTCTTCTTCATCAGCCTATCCCCGTCCACTCCTGAACAAAGTAGAACAAAGCCTCCTCCATCTGCCTCCATGTTGTCCTGTTCTGTGCGTTCCATGTAATAACCGCGTAAAAAACGTGTAAAGAAAGTATGCTATATATAAATGATAGTGGATTGGTTACCTTGCATAGAAATTATTTTGGGATATCACAAAATAAAACACATAATTGCATGTAATTGTTTTACAAATAAAGAATAAGGTAGGTATAATAATCGCAGGATTATTTGCTTTAAGAAGACAGCCGCACCCGTTCACGTACATTTATTACGAGTATAATATCAGTTTCATAACATGAGGTGCCAGAATATTGTGATACACTTCTTTTCAAATAGTACTTAGGTATAGGTACCTAATTTGGTTTCTAACAAAATCAGTACACCTAAAGATTGCTGCATGCAAGAAATTTTCCATTAAAACGTGTAGGCTCTGCTCCCCACATCATCGATACTGACTTTAATTCCAATAATTTATAATTTAATAGTAAAATATATCTACCCATCATATAAATGGTATGTGTGTATGTAATACTTGATATGATATGTAATTATAAAGAGGGTTGTGTGTAACGCATTAATATATTATTTAAATCTCAAAACCTGATCATGTGTGTTGATTAATGATACCCGTTTTTATGTAAAGGCTCATTTAATCAACGACTAGTCATTTATCTCAGTCCGATGTCCTCTTTTTCATAAAATAAAAATTACAACTTACCTTACACACATGTACCTACGTATTAGGTATATGTAATTATAATATTAATTCGTATCATAATGTTATTAATTCACTATTGTATATTATTATTATAATACTTAGTACTCGAATATATATTGCCATCATCTTTTATGAAATATTACATACGTAGGTATAATTATTACAATCATTATTAAATCTAAGCATTCCATATTAAGTGGAGTAATTAAAATATCTCAATAAATACCCATCACAAATTACTGGTTAACCCCATCTTTGTAGACACTGTGGTTTTTAATTAAGTATCGAAGATCATCATAAAACCTATACATTCTTTTAAAACAATAGACCCCAATTACGTTTTTCAATGTTGTATTGAGCTTTCAAGATTTTCCATGTTAAACTATGAAGCTTCGAACGTGATTTTTACATTTTTGTAAATAATTGCCTTTAAATGAATCAGTTGAAATCTATAATATCCCCATTAATTACTTCTTTTTTTTTTACAGATTCGTTGAAAAAAAAACTAACTTCGATTCGAAATATTCGTAGTGTAGACAATTTTCGTCAAAAAACGGAAAAACACATACCTGAATTTACGAGTATATACGAGTGTACGTCGAATGATAAGGGATATTTCGTTCGAATCTCGATGCTGAAGATGCGTAATACATTTTACTACCATTTGAGTGTACATGGTTGGCGCAGTTGGTTGAGGCGGCAGTCTCCCGAGCGGGAGGTGCCAGGTTCAAACCCGGCATTGGCGATGTATTCCACACTTTGCGATACAGGCTTGTAGCCTAGTAGTATTTGGGTTTGTGTATGCAAGCCCAGATCCTTGAAAAAAATATCTACGTGCTAAAAAATCTAAATATTTTTAGATATTCCAGAACTAGAACCGTTCTAAAAATAACTAAAAAAAACAGTATTATAAATAACGTGCAGGAATACCAATTTAATGATGATAATAATGAGAGTAATAATATTATAATCTGGCAAACTAGAATGGTGTACGAGCAGACTAGCGCCATGCCATCCACCCCAAGATGACTGTGAGAGATGTCTGTTGTAAATCAAGTGGACATAGCTTGTCCAACCCACCACCCTCTCACAGGACACCCTTATGAAACAGGGTGTCATTGTGGGTGTCAAAACAATGCCGATATCCTAATAATAAAGTTCGTCAAATAATCGGAAACACGTAGCACCAGGTGGCGCTGTGTATGAATTTGTATCGAATATTTCCAAAATCATACCATTTTTTTTATTAAAACTTGCAAAATCATAGTAAATAGTATGAATATTTTATTTTGGTATAAAATCATAGTATGAAAATTAACACTCCCTCTAAATGGAATTTATATTTAATATCTCTTTATCTTTATACAATGATGTGATATTGAGTACTATGTGATTGCACCAGATTTTCATTCTTGAGGTGCTGGGCTCGATCTGGGTACTGACGATACATTATAATATGAACTTCAAAACACATTAAGCTTTTAGCTTACAGTAAAACGTACCTACAGGAATGTATTTGGTACGTTCGTTGTAAAATTTTCGGTTATTTTATTTTATTTTTTATTTTATTTTATTTACAGAATCAGACAGTCACATTAGTAAATTTTACATAGAAGAAACACATCACCAATAAATAAACCAGCAAAGATTCTACATTTTACCTAATTACAATACCATGAACGAAAAAACACACAAAGAAAAAATATATACAAAAGCAAAAATAAAAACAAAAATACAGCCTGATGATTAATTGAATGATTAATGAAATAAATACAAATGGATGAGATTATTACAGAAATAGCCAAATAAAAGGGTACTTGAAAGTAAATAGAACGAAAAGTATTATATAAATAAACAATGTAAATAAATAATGCAAATAAACAAAGTAAACAAATAATGTAAAAAATAAAAAAATGTAAATAAATAATGTAAATAAATAATGCAAATAAATAATGTAAATAAATAATGTAAATAAATAATATAAATAAACAATGTAAATAAATAATGTAAATTGCAAATAATGAAAATAAATAATGTCAATTGTAAATAATTTAAATAAACAATGTAAATAAATAATGTAAATTGTAAATAATGTAAATAAACAATGTAAGTAAATAATGTAAATAAACAATGTAAATTGTAAATTGTAAATAATGTAATTAAACAATGGGAATAAATAATGTAAATAAATGATGTAAATAAATAAATAAATAATGCAAATTGTAACCAATGTAAATAAACAATGTCAATAAATAATGTAAATTCTAAACAATGTAAATAAATAATGTAAATCGTAAATAATGTGAACAAACAATGCAAATAAATAATGTACATAAATAATGCAAATAAATAATGTAAATAAACAATGTAAATAAACAATGTAAGCCAATAATAAAACAAATATACAAAGAGTTGAATAGACAGACGGACAATTACATATAATATACAAAAAGGAACCGATTAATTAATAATTAATTTGGGGGTTGGAACAACCAATCAACAAAAGTAAAAACTGACTTCCACAACCAGCCGGACAGACGACTCAATGGTCATTCGATCCCGCCAGAGCTCGTGCGACACCCGCCCTAAACTCCTCCAGACCCATGGCGAAAATGTCCAAGCCCCTAAAAAACGAGTCGAAAACGGAACAGCTCCTCTGCAGAAATGTGTTACGGACATAGTTCGTAGGACAGGGAGGCAAACGAAAGAGGTAAGGAGCCCTTGTGGCTCGTGGTGGGCAATTAAAGTTGACACTCTCAAGCAGCCTGGGCGAGTCCACCAAACCTCTAACAGTTTTAAAAAGAAACATCATGTCGCTCTGACTTCTTCTGTTTTCCAGTGAAGACAAATGGTGATACCTGATGGCCTCTCTGTAGTCCTCGAAATTCTGGCTTGTCAAGTAATTTAGATGTCTGACAAATTTCCTCTGTATACCTTCCAGCTCATCAATGTAAGTTATGTATTGAGGGCTCCACACAACTGAACAAAACTCCAGTTGGCTCCTCACGAAAGCGTAGTACAGGATCCTTACAGTCTTTACCGATTTAAACGGTTTTGACACTCTCATCACAAATCCAAGCATTCTGTATGCCCTCTCCGTAATCGTATCGATGTGTGTCTTAAATAACATCCTTGAATCGAGAATTATACCCAGATCTCTTATCTCTTGAGATCGCTTTAAAACTTCTCCATTAACACTGTAAGAGAAGACCGTCGGCGTCCTGGATCTCGTGAACGTTACCGAGCAACATTTAGACACATTCAAAAATAGTTGATTATTATTGCAGTATAATGAGAGTCTCTCCAAATCCCGCTGGAGCTCCAGACAATCCCGCAAGCCAGAGATCTTCCTGTATATCTTGGTGTCATCAGCGAACATGAGGAAACTCGAGCTAAGGAAACAGGATGAAATATCGTTGATGTAAAGATTGAAGAGAAGGGGCCCCAAATGAGAGCCCTGGGGCACACCGGAGGCGCATGGCCTGAACACTGATACTGCTCCGCCTATCGCCACGGCCTGTGAACGATTATCAAGATAGGAAGAAACCCATCGCAGCAGATCTCCGTGCACTCCCATACACCGTAGTTTATGCAGTAGGATCCTGTGACTTATTTTGTCGAAAGCCTTTGCATAATCAGTATAGATGACATCCACCTGACCACCTCGACTCATAGTATTGAGGACAAAGTCGGTGAACTCAAGCATATTCGACTCCACGGATCTGCCCTTAGTGAATCCATGCTGATTGGGAATGATCATATGCCTTGTCAATGGGGTCAACTGCTCCACCACAATCCTCTCCATTACTTTGCTAAAGATAGATAGCTTTGATATAGGCCTATAGTTGACAACGTTATGTTTATCACCCGACTTATGAATCGGGGTAACAAGTGACTTCTTCCACAGGCCCGGGAATTCACCCGCCCTGAAAGAGAGCTCAAAGATGAGGCACAAAGGCTCGACCAGCTCCTCAGCACAACGCACAATAAACAAAGGAGGGATCCGATCAGGACCAGCACCGCCAGTCACGTCCAGACTCTTCAGACACTTCAGCACAAGAGGTGGGGTAAACTCAATTGAACCAGCGTCCAACGATTCCCCAACAGTGACATTGGGCAAATCGGAGTCAGACGCACCACACACAAAAACGGAATTAAAAAAATCACCAAATAACTCCACAACGGAACCCAATTCATCTCCGACCCTATCATCCAGGAACATGGTGTCAGGGATGCCAGACTTAGGCCTCTTAGACTTGACGTAAGACCAAAACTTGTCAGGATCCTGTTGTATCATCCTCTCTGTGTTAGCAATAAAGTCGTTGTAGCATTTCCTGGCCACCTGCTTCTGCCTTGATCGCAAGAGACTGTAAGATCTATAGTCGGACTGACAGCCCGACCGTTTCCATCTCCTGTGGCATTTAAGTTTTTCATTTATGATCTTTTTAAGTGGCTTGCTGTACCATACTGGAAATCTACTACAACCCTGGACAGTCTTGCGAGGAATGTGGTGCGATATTGTCTCATTCAACATGGTGTAAAAATAGGAGACTGCATCCCCGACAGTCATGCCACCCAGTTCGCTCCTCCAGTCGTGCCGGCGCAGGGACTGCTTAATCGGCGCATAGTCAGCCCTGTCAAACAAAAATATCTCTCTGGGAGGCACTCTCGAGGCCAGGTCGACCGAAATCGGGACATCCACAATCAGGGACGGGTGATACATATCCTCTGGAACGAGGGACTCGCACGAGCGCGAAACAACACACGTCTCCTCACTGAACAGTATGAGATCTAAAATCTTACCCTTTTCGTTTGGATGATAGTTGAACTGCCTCAAATCATTCAGCGCCGTAAAATCAAGCAACCCCCGTGCTCCCGAGTCTCCAACCACCGAAGGCGAACAGAAAGGCTCACCCAGCGGCTTAATCCACGAGATGTTTGGGAGATTGTAATCACCCACCATAAGAAAAACATCATCTGGGTGGGCCGTGATTATTCCTGTAGAAATCTCCATATGATGACAGAGGTTGGATCTGAAGTCTGAGTCGCCCGGTAAATAGCAGCAACAGATATTCACAGAGTATTTCCTTTGGGGAACCCGAATGGATATCCACATGTCCTCGGCCGATGAGCACCAAGAAACCCGATGGGATGCGGAAAGACCGCTACGAACCGCGACCAGAACACCCCCACCCAGTGACTGTCCAGTAGAAGCATAGTCTCGATCACGCCTAAACACGTTATATCGGCCATCAAACAGTTCGCCATCCGCAACAGCATCCACAAGCCATGTCTCAGACAGACAAATAACATCAAAGTCATTATTAAGGACATTAAGCAGAATTTGGTCAGTCTTGGTTCTCAAACCCCGAGCATTCTGATAGTAGATGGACAAGTTCATAATCCAACATCGACACACCCCAGCCACAATCGACCATTCAATGAAAACGCAGGATCAAGTGAAAAATCATATCCATATATATGATAATACAAGCCAATGAAGAGACAAAACATCCAGCACCCCGTTCCGTCAACAACAGGATCAACAATCACATCTCTGGGCCCATCACAGCCCGGCATCCAATAGAGATTCGCAAAGACAAAAGCAATAGCCACATCAACAGCAGCAAACAACAGCACACATGATACACAACAAGGCAGGTAGAAAAAACAAAGCAAAAGACACACACGTACATACACACACAAAAGACACTCACGCACAACACCACACAAACACAAAATCTCATAATTCAAATCAGTGCAAATCAAAATCAAAATCAGGTTCCAAGCGGTCAAAGTCACAATAGACCAGATGACCATAGCCCAAGTAAGTCATAAGATTTTCTTCAGATCTTCGGAGGACAGGATCAAAATTGGGTGATTTGTTTCACTCTTGCGGGCATAAATCCTACAATTCTTGACCCAGACAAATTTATACTGCTTCACCTTAGCCGCATCCCGTGCATCACGAAGAAGGATCTTATTAGCCTTGGTCAAATGGTGGTTGATAAATATCTTGCCACCGCTGAGACCCAGATCCTTACACATCAAATCCCTTCTAAGCCTGGAGGCCTCCATAAACTTATCCTTTTCCCTTCGGTGTTGGAATTTAATAACGATCTTGGAATTACTCCTATTCTTAGGGCCCCTGTTCCAACCAGCAACACGGCGAACAAAAGCCACTCCATGGTCAGGGATGTTAACCCTGAGCTGAGTTGTCAAGTCAGCAAAGATGCGGTTAAGATCCTCTCCCCCAACCTCGGGAATACCGGATATCTCCACATTATCCATCCTGGCCTGCTGCTCTCTTTCATTGTTTTCAAACTTCAAACGAGATATCTCCGCTGTTAAGGTGGAGACTCTGTCCTCCAGTGTGTCCAAACGTTTCAACTTAGAATCAACCTGAGACATTTTTCCATTGAGGGCTTCATACTGACCACTAATAAATGACGCGAAAGTCCTAAATTCCTGTAGTTCTTCGCACATGCGCTTGAAGTCCTCCCGCATTGAAGCAATCTCATTTAAGATATCCGCAATTGACGGGTCCGAGCTGGCGCTGCTAGCAGTCCCTCCACCAGCGGGAGTCCTGCACAGACTAGTACGATCCGCAGGTGCGGATCGTGGGTCTTCCTGCTTGCACTCCGGGCACTGCCATTGGTCACGCCTCTTCTGGGGCATCTTCTTAAAATTTGCTTCAATCATACCAATACATGAATAGTGGCATACCCCAAGACATCTACAGCATTTCAGCGCCTTTTTAGGGCTGAGCTCGCTGAGGCATTTGCCGCACTCCATCTCCAGAAAGCACAAGATGCAACAGGAAAAACAGACAAGCCACCAAGCTAAAAAAACAAGTCCATATATCAACAGACAGAGAAGAATGAAACAACAGATAATCTACAGCAAATAAATTAATCAATGTGCAAGTAAAGGTCGAAATAAATTACAAGTACTATGTGTGCGATAACCTGCAATCAATAAATAAATAAACATATAAGTTCACAACAAAATAAATTTACAAGCAATAATTTATAATAAATAAACAAATAGATAAATACTTATATAAGTTTAAAATAAAATAAAACATTTAGAAGTAATATGTCTGCGACAATTTGTAATCAATATCAATAAGTAAACAAATAAATATGCAATTTACCATAAAATAAATTTACAAGTACCTTCACAGAGAGTGTTTATGCAGTAAATAATACCCAAGATAGTACAATATTAATTAGAATAAATGTTAAATACTATGTGTATAATAAAATATCGGATAGTGAGACAATAAGTTAATCAATTAAGACAAGACCTGAATATTATGTAAGAAATAAGTTATAGAAGTGATAGATAGGAAGAACTTTAATATAATGAATGGGAGGAAGAGTGTAAATCAATTTACAAGACACTAGACATACTAGATTCTACTTTGAATGAAATATAATAGGTGCAATACAACAATTGGACAAGCAGCATCAATTACTATTATGTATGAGGTAATAGCTACAACATGCTCAATAGGCAGAATAATTACGTGTGTGATATGGATTAAAATACACAATTCAATAATTAAGATAGAAGTTTAAAACATAAAATTGATATACATATTAAGTAATATAAGAAAGGTATAAGGAGAATTATAAACAATAATCGACTGCAAAAAACAGTATGCAGTATTCTCTATATCGATAACAACACATAATAGAGTTCTATAGTGGCGAACTGGTAAGGTATAAGTACAACCAAGTAAACAATAAATAAGCAATGCAGTTATATTAAGTAGAGTAAAGAAAAATTCCAAGCAGATTCGACAATAGGCATACAAATCAGCAGAAAAAATGTTAAATCATGTTATCAGTAGGTAGAATGATCAACGTGAAGTGAGGTATGTTTACATAAGTCTATGCCGTACGATGACAGTTGATATTGCGTTCGTCAAACGGTGGCTCGTGGTGGCAGCAAGACGATGGCTCGCGTTTATTCCTCGTTCCTCCAGCGACGTCGCCAACAATCAATCATAGCAGCAGAAGACGTGTATTGTGCTCCAGTTGTGATTTTATTGAGTTGTGTGCAGTGTCAAGTGCTCGCGTAGATCGCTCACTCGGTTTGAGGTTATGTGTGTTGTTCGGTGTAGTATGTTGATAGTTGCAGAATAGTTCAATATTATGATGTCCTCTGAGGCAATATATTATAAGTGATTCAATTGAATACGGGTGTTTGATTGTTGTGCCATTGGTGTCCCCAAGTAAAGTTATGTGTGTGTATTATGCTAAATTAAACACAGTGCCACAGCGAGATGTCTTCATGAGTGGTGGCCAGATATAATATGACAAATATTACTATTGTAGTGTCAAACAGAAGCAGCAAGGATAATGTAAGTAAAGTGTACTCATATTTTGTGCAAGATCTTGTTTATAATGTCGCAGTAGGCACTATTTGTTTCTAAACATTTACATCCATGCAGCGAAAGTAGCGAGATCTGTCAGTGCATCTGCCGACTTGTAACACCGACCAGTGAACCAATGGGAGGTCCTCGTCTAGACCGGCGTAGCGCTGTCCGCAAATTTACGCAGCGTCTAGACAGCGGCAAGCAATTTTTTTTCCAAACTTGTATTTTTTAGAAGTAAAACATATGAGTAATATCTGACCTGCAACCTCACTAACAATTCTGCAGATTATCGGTGTGTAATTTTATACTTTGAGATATCTTGAATAACAAAACTAATACAAATATCGATTAAATTGTGAAAAATAGAACACGGTTTCAAATTAGAACTTTTGACATCCAGGGTTGCCAGATCAATTATCTGGGAGCAAACACATCGAAAAAATCAGTTTACTATACCAAGAACTCAGTTATTTTCATAGTTCACTAAAACTGATTTTATTTTGTAATCTTAACATGTATCAGGAGTCGGGATGTTTCCGGGAAATTACTCTCTGTGATACATTATATTCTACTTTGATAACGGTATGTCTTTTAGACATTCATCAAGAACCTTATGCCTAATAATTTGGTTTACGATATTTATTCAATAGTTACTAAAAAAAAATGTTGCCAGCAGCAATAATTTTGCTATGGATACAAAAGTATAAATGACACTGACAGGATTGGTATAATAATACTTGAACCGAAACCAATAATTTTTTATTAACATGTGTACATGACGATGCAATTAATTGTACAAAAAAAAACAATAGCACCAACACTCAATCAGATATTTTTATAGTAAGTACCCACTCGATCTACTTAATATTCAAACCATAAATTGAACAATAATTATCATTTTCATGCAAACTGGTATGATTACAATAGGTGCTTGTAATTTACCTATTATTTCCAATTATTTCATATGAAATTATTAGTATCCAAGTAGAAATATTATCTCAGTGGCGTGCCTCTCATTATTCAACTAAAAACACAAAAGTGTAATATTGGTCGAGAAGAATCTTAGTTTTGACAAAGGTTGTAAAAATAAAATACGTGTACCTTTTAATACTGAGTTAAAAGTATTCAAAATTCTTTTTTGTAATTCTTCCGTGCTGGGAGTCCAGTTTAGCTGTTCTGTGAAGGTTGTACCAGGTATACCTACTACATATTTTACTATGACTTTTCATATCAACTTTTATCTCAAATGTATTGCGTGTAAATGACATAAAACAAGTTCTCGCTCTCTATTTTGTATGCGAAATATCCATTGTACAAATGATCTGGGAGTCAGGGTCAGAGATCCGCCCCAATATTTTTCAGTTATTCAATTGCCCTTGGCGTCCCCTTACGCATTTCCCAAAAATCCTCTCGAACTTCTTGGTGGGACAGTACCACACAATGTGATCGATTGTATCGATCAAGGAAAATTACCTTGCGGTACGAGAAATCCATTTTTATTTGTAAATCGTTTACAATTATATTTTAAAATCATATACCTAGTTTTGTAGTGGCGATGATGTGTTTATAATAGAAAGCATGTTAATTAAAAAAATATTTTAGTGGGCTAGCGTACATCAAGATGCTAAGCACGCCACTGACTTAATAATTAAAATCTTCGCCACAATGTCATCGTGGAAAGATAATAGAAAGCCCTTATGCCATCTTCATTAGTTCATATTTTCATACAGAATTGCAGCGTATTGTATATGTAGGGGGACACTTGTAATCGTTTGACAGCACAATTGTTAATAAATATATTCAATAGATGGGGCAATAATTGAGACTTGAACATTATTATATTCCTAGTAGAGACCCGCGAAAATTTACGGAGGATTGCTGAAAGACGCCTTTTGTTAAATAACTATTAGTACTATACTCCGTCCTTCAAGTTCCTCGAAGGAACGCCACAAAGCTCCTATTTTCATATGTCACACTGTGCGCTATGTACTCATTATTCAGTTTCAGCAGGTATGTAAAAATATGGGGATTGAATTACACTCCATACTAATTATAATATGTAGGTAGGTTCAAATGAATGGTTACGTTCGATTTGGATTCTCTGTCAAATTAAAGTAGGTTGTAGGTACCTATAAAAGTTTTTTTTTTAAATTCTAAATTAGCAAACTTCGGACGTGGGTGATATAATTCCCTACATATTTAAAAAACTTGCAAAAATTGCCTCGGTACTGCGTTACATTTGTACTCGGTTAAGACGAGAATTATGTAAAATGATGTAGAAATATCATAAATAGTATGATTTTGTATAGATGAGACTTCTCTCTCTCCATTTTGATTTCATAAACTGAAGAGATTGCAAAGAGATAAACGTATTAATTGCAAATATTGAATATCCATTGTTTTTAATCAATGATTTTCATCCAATATACTAGGCAGGTACCCACTCTATACTAATAATAAAAAATATAACAAAAACTCCGCATTGTTGTTTGTGAACGTTATGTTAGAATATACGTAGGTAGTACCTACACAGGAAAATATTTTTTCTTCTTTAATATTGACAAATAATAATACTCTACTACGGCTAGGTTGGAACATTTGTATGTATGTATGCATGTGAATGCGTATTATAAATTTGTCTCTAGGTATTATAATATTATACATGTGATTGTGTATGTGTTGTATGAAAGCGCACTTCAATTTAAACGAAAATTCTGGAGACTCTTATTTTGAAATCGTAAGTATACCTTCCTTTATATTTGAAAAATAAAACTTATAAAAATAATCTCGTCGCCTTAGTGGAAAAATATCTTACCTGATCTCTTCTTCTATCCTCTCTGCCTGCCCCGCAAGGAATGCGGTGTGAGGGGATAGATACTAGATTTATTTTAAATAAATGAATCGGGGTTTATCGAAATAAACCCAAATACATATTTGTACAATTCACAGAAAGCTTGAAAAGCTTGTATTGTGAAGCGGAGTAAGTCGGAGATTGAACCCCCGCCCGCCGGATTAACAGTCGAGCGCGTTACCAACCAGGCTACCAATCACCTCAGATAGGTAGGTACATATATTGAGCTGATAAAAAAATCTCTGAAATACATCGTAGTTTATTCGAAGTTGAAATTAGAATCGCCAAAAAAAAACTATCCAGAATCGTGTACCAGCAAAAAATAATATTAAGGTGCATTCTAAAAAAATAACGATAATTTCAAATAAAAATCGTTCGTTTCCATTTGTTATTTTTCAAATTCGAATTCGCGTAATTTCAAATTCATATTCCGTTCTATTCCGAACGTTGCATTATGCAAAGTCGTTTTTACATTTCCGTTAGTAGAGAAAAAATGATAAATTCAGTGCGCTGATGTGTGTATAAATGTGTGTGAGTTATAATTGATATTGTGTGGGTGGCATCTCTCTATCCATCCACAAAAATATCTATTAAAATAATAATGAGCACATCACTATAATTTGACACTAAACAAAAATAATATAACACTTTGTTTTATGCAGGTACCTCGTGGGTATCACCCCCTCCCCCCAGTCTTTTTACCTCACATTTTGGAAAATGTCATTTGAATGAACTTTTAGAGAACAATTTTACATTACTTTCTTTTCATAATCAGGAAATTGTTTCCCAAGTCAAAGTCATTACGCACTACGCTATCTATTAAATATGTGAAAATAAACGTTCCCACAATGCCACAACGATGATATTTAGGGTCATATTTTGAGGTTTTCAGGATCATAAAAGGCATGCATATTTTTGAGTTTTTAGGATCAATTCCTCTATCTCGTAATTAGAAGTAAAATTAGGAAATTATACTTATTTCGAATCCGTATGAAAAACAATAACAATCACAGTTCAATCATAAAAACAGCGAATCCATCGCACTTTATCCATAAAGTTAAATACAAAAATACACATTTTTTTAGTCAACACCAAAGTTCCCGTCATACAAATTAACGGGGGAACAAAAAAATTAAAAAAAGGTAAAAAAATAACAAGTCCACTCATACATTGACGATTCACCTCATGCCACCCCAATCACTGATCAGGGGGGACTTTGTACGCGGAGGGACGGGGTTGCGGGAGGGGGCGCTTTTCCGCATTTGTGCCCATTATTTCAACGAACGGAAAAAATCGCTAAAAACTGCATAAAACATTTGTATGTGTGTTTGTGTGTATGTGCAATGGAATATGCAAAGAGGAATTACGCAATATAGATGTCTACCTACATAGTTAGACACACAGTTCCCTATACATACCTATATCTTTTCATACACATACCTAACCTAGATAGGTCTATCTCTATGGCTTGAATTTTAAAGTATTTTTGCATAATTATAACGTATTGGAAAAATAGGGAAAAACATCGTTTGAAAACTGAGTTCTTTATAACAGAATACCAATTACCTAACACGTGAATTTATAAATACCTCAGACAATTTTCATATACGAGTACTATCATCTTATTAGTCCCTGCCCACTGATAATTTAACAAAATATCCAGAACGTCTTAAAACTTTTGAAATAATCAGCGTAGGTTGATCAGCTGAAAATATTGAAACTTTAGTAAGAAAATACACTTCAAAGTTTTGTAGGTACTATCGAACGACCTAAATTTGAAGATGAACGACTCTTGGTGATCTAAATGCTAAAGTAGGAAGGGACGATATATACAAACCCACTATTGGTAGCCACAGTCTGCATAATGATAACAATGACAATGGCAATAGATTAATAGACTTTGCGGCCTCCCACAGCATGGTTATTGGAAGCACACTATTCCCACACAGGACAATACATAAAGCTACTTGGAAATCACCAGATGGCATCACTCGCAACCAGATAGACCATATACTGTTGGACGAAAGACACATCTCAAATCTCATGGACTGTAGAACATACAGAGGTGCAAATGTTGATTCCGACCACTACCTCGTGATTAGCAAGATTAGAGCTAGAATATCTATGACTAAGCAACACGGATCAACGAGATCTACTAAATTTAATACTGAGGCACTGAAGGATGAAGACACTCGTAAACAGTATGTTGAAAAACTTAACAGAGAAATTGCCAAGGTGGATAAGACTCAGGAGCCCAACAATGTGTGGAAGGAGTGCCAAACTGCCATTAAGCAAACTGCTGCTGAAATACTTGGATGTGTCAATTCTAGAAGACCAGTTAACTGGTTCGACGACGAGTGTTCAGAAGTGACACAGAGGAAGAATGAAGCATATCTTAAACTACAACAACGGAACACCAGAAGTAATGCAGATGAATACAAACAGAGAAGGAGGGAGGAAAAACGAGTACACAAAAGGAAAAAGAAAGAATGGGAACAATCACAAATCAGTGAGCTGGAGAACCTCAATTCACAGGCAGAATGTAGAAAGTTCTACCAAAATATAAACCGACAACGTAAAGAGTTTAAACCAAGAGTAATCGCGTGTAAAAACAAAACTGGCGAAATTCTTAATGATAAAGCAGATATTCTCAAACGTTGGGCTGAACACTTTGAGGAGCTCCTTAACAAGACTCACGATGACACCATCGACCCGGAAAACCCATATGCTGAAAATGATAATGAAAATGAAGAAAATGTACAGTCTCCAACCACAAAAGAAATAGAGCTAGCTGTAAAGAACCTCAAAAACAATAAATCACCTGGCTATGATAATATCCCTAGTGAGCTACTTAAATGTGGGGGAGCTGAACTAACTGCAGTGATCCACAACATTGTAGAGAAAACATGGAACTCGGAAACTATGCCTGAAGACTGGAGGACTGGAATAATATGTCCACTCCATAAAAAGGGTGACACGATGGAGTGCACCAACTATCGAGGAATCACCCTACTAAACACGTCTTACAAGGTCTTCGCCAGTGTCCTATTCTCTAGATTGCTGCCATATGCTGAAAACCTGGTAGGCCAATACCAAAGCGGATTTCGCCCAGGAAGATCCACTATAGATCAAATTTTCAGCCTCCGCCAGATTTTGGAGAAAACCCTGGAATATAATATTGATACACACCACCTTTTCATCGATTTTAAAGCTGCATACGACAGCATCAACCGCTCACAACTCTACGCGGCGATGAAGGACTTGGGTATCCCCAATAAGCTAATTAGGATGGTAAGGCTCACTATGAACGAGTCGCAGTGCAGAGTCCGGATTCAAAATGATATCTCAGAACCTTTCCACACCCACCATGGCCTGCGTCAAGGAGATGCGCTGGCCTGCTTGCTTTTTAATATAGCACTGGAGAAGTGTGTTAGAGAATCCGGAGCACAAACAAACGGGTCAATCTTCTACAAGTCGAGCCAAATACTAGGATATGCTGACGATATCGACATCATTGGTAGATCCCCGCAAGCGATGAAAGAGACATTTGTGGAGTTGGAGAAGGCAACAAACAAAGTTGGACTTCACATCAACTCCGACAAGACCAAATACATGATAGCCACCAAAACCTTTGATAGCAGCCAGACGCCAACCACAATCAATATAGGTACACACACAATAGAACATGTGGACAGCTTCACATACCTGGGATCCATAGTCACCAACCATAATGATACATCTGCCGAGATCAAACGCCGAATATTCGCTGCAAATAGATGCTTCTTCGGCCTAAGGAAACACCTGATATCTCGCTTGCTCTCCAGAAAAAACAAACTCACCATCTACAAGACACTCCTACGGCCTGTCCTTACGTATGGTTCTGAGTGCTGGACGCTGAGTAAGAAGGATGAATCTTCCCTCCAAGTATTCGAGAGGAAAATACTCAGAAGGATATTCGGACCCATACAGGAACACGGAGCTTGGAGAGCACGCTACAATGAAGAGGTCTATAGCTTGTACAGAGAGCCCAACGTTATTCAGCAGATCAAGATAGGAAGGCTGCGTTGGGCGGGACATGTGGCAAGAATGGGTGAGGAGAGAGTTCCTAAGAAGGTGCTCTACTCCAAACCCCAAGGTAGACGCAGCGTTGGCAGACCCAAGCTCAGATGGTTGGACGGAGTGCAGAAGGATGCACAAGTGGTTGGCATCAGGGACTGGAGGAGCACAGCCCAGGACAGGGAGGAATGGAGACGACAGTTGGAGGAGGCCAGGGCTCACAGCGGGCTGTAGTGCCAATGATGATGATCGAACGACGAATACTATTCAACTAAAGGAAAAATGTTTTAAATGTATCTTAATTATTTTAGTTTATTTTGATTCAATGAAATGCATTTTTTTCTGTTTTTTATTCTAATACATTTATTTTTCTATACAATTGATCTCGGTTTGTGAAGGTACGTACATAAACCCAATCACATTTCACATTAGTATTGAAATTTGTATGAGTAATGTTGTACTCGTATCTGTGCATATCTTCAGTTTGTCCTATAGGGGAAACAATGCCAGAAAGCTCTAAGACAGGATGTCAAGTTGTGAAATAGAATGTAACAGGAAGCGTAGTTATTTAAAAACCATCCAAGTTAAACATATCTTTTGAATCTTCGAAGAAGGATGCATATGAACAGCTAAAAAAATCATGATTTTGTTTGATGAGTGGTATATTAAGATGGTAGAAGCCAAGGGCATGTTTCTGAATCAAAAGCATATATCACGACGTTGATTTTTATGCCAACTATTACATCAACAGAACCTATAATCTATATCGCTATGAGTTTTATATCCCACAAAACTATACTTTGAGAGAGGGGTCAAGAGGTTGGACTGCTAGAATGGCGCGTAGCACCATAAAGTTTTGAGTTCTCTAGGATCCAAGAAACAGGAATCTGATTATGCTTGCTCAAGTCTGTGCAGCTCTTGCACTAAGCCTGCTATAAAAAATATTACATAAAAATAATGATAAAACAACGAATATATTTAAACCTTCAAACAATTGGATTAATTTAATCCAAAACTAAACATTGATACAGAATTACACAAACACATAAAGGTATACAACTCTCTATAATATCGGTAATGTTTCCGTAATGAAGCAATAATAAAATTCATTTTTTCATAGATTCCATCGAATTTTAATTTATAATAATAATCATACAATAATAAATTAAAAAGCTTTGTGAATACAAAAAAGTCTGTATACGTAGCTGAAATAATAACATTACGTCGAGACTGTAGTAGTATGTTTGTTTGTATGTGTGTGTAAGTAGAAATACATTGTACTAGGTAATACTAGTGTTCAGGTGATGCGATAATCACTGGTATTTTTATTATTAAGTAACAGTGTGATTATTAAATAAATGTATAGTAGCAGTGATCAACTCAATACGATTCCTGCTACATTTAAGTACATTGCTTATAAGACTGTAACTAACAGCACATTTTACACGACTTAATATATGAAATTGAAAGCCTACATTCTAACTTCTAAATATACATACGTGCAACATAAACAGGTATTCTATCGCTAAAATAACTAAGTCTAGTAGCAACTAAATCTATAATTTGAGTTTGCTTTTATGCACTTTAATAATATGTAAATTTTATTTAGACAATAATATTTCCTTATCATCACTACCCTTCTTCAGCACTTTGATCTCTCGACAGTTTTGGATACAGGCCTCTTTCAAACGTTTCCCTTCCCTATTTTCTCGCCTTTCTTACCACCAAATTTATTGTTACACCATTAGCCTATTTTTTACTCTTTAATGTTACTTTAGTAAATTTATTATGTTAACCCGTATTATTCATTACAGATAGCAGTTCCTTATATTATACTGTTCCTAACAGATCTGACCAGTGTTAGCAGTACTAATAATAAAAACACACACGGGCACATTCGTCCAGTATCGCTAAAAAATATAAAAGAATTGGCGATAGGATAGAGCCTACCTCCCCGCGGTACACCCTAGTGTCGTGGGGGTTTACCAGGTGGTCGGGGGTTTCTCCTCTGAACAATCGCGGAGGTTGGGGCATAATAGGTGGCGCGGCGGCTATACGATGATCAGATGGGTGGTAATGGGTGAACGGAGAATTGTTACCAAATTGCAACCGTTATTGTACAACGACGCATAATATTATTCTGATACACACTGTACCTACTAACGTTTTGAGAGTTTATTAAAATGTTTAATTTTCTCCGTTTTTGTTTCCTCCACATTTTTTTAACGATTCTACTTTAAATTAATGTATGCGTGACCAGGTGCCTCAGTGAAAATATTTCATTTATTGCATGATGATGTCAAACATACTGTAAGAACAACCGTACTGTATAGGTAATTTGTATGACATAACTATTCAATTGCCTTTGATTTATATACGCTAAAAATTATAGTGAGATAAGTGTAATTAAGTATTGAAATCACGACACATTTCATTTTATACAAGGAATTTGTCTACTATGAAATACGATAGACAATTTGGATGAAGATAGAGTATAAGCGACAAATGGTACCATAATAAAGATACATACTTATATTATATTTTTCAATATCATTAATCATCATCAGTGGCTCTGCAGTCCTTTATGCGCCTTGGCCTCCTCAAAAATTCACCGTCATCCCCCTTAATCGTAGCGTGCACTTCTCCAGTCCCTGATGCCATGGGACTGTTGTCGATGCAATATAATTTGTAGGCATTTAATACACACCCATGGAGAATAAATAAAAAATCTCTGAAGCAAACAAGTTCACTGAAGTAAACTGAAGTACGGATTCCTTCAAGTTATATAAAAAGTCATATACATATTTACCACTAGCACGCCACTGTCATAATATAGTGCATAATGAAAACTAGAAAAAATATTTGTAAATGAGATTGAATGTCGCCTGCAAAGAATTTGACACGCTGAATAGATATACAATATTATATAGGAGGAAGCAGTAGTATGTAGTATGGGAGGCGGACGCCATATGTATATAGAAATAAAAAAAAGAAGACACAAACATGGAATTGTACAAAAATTTACCCATATCCTATCATAGGATATAGTCGTATGTAGGCAGCAGGCACTATGTGATAGATAGTATTCCTAGGATGTATTATGCATCCCATATACCTACACTATGATGGGTAGAAAATAAATATCAGTCAACTAGGCATTTTAAACTATGCGTACTATTTTTTTTTTTAATTTTTTTATTAACATTACTGGTGTGAGAGAAAACAGCAGAGACGAAGTCGTATTTTGTATTTCTGGGGTGATCGAAATCGGCAGCTCATTTCGTTAAGTCAAAGTAGACTTTCAAGGTGACTCAAGTACATTCGTTATTTTATCTTAACGATCGTACTTCCCCAACACACATTTTAAAGGCATTGTAATCGATAGCTACTTTCCTCATAGGTATTTAGTTTTTCAAGGGGACTCAAGAACTTTCGTTAATTTATATTAACGAAATTACTCGAGCGTTTAAACCTCAACAGATATTTTACGACAAAAAATGAAAGAGCATGTTCTTTCAAAAATATTTGTCAGTATATGTATTATCACTCCGTGAATCATAAACCTCCGTTTAAACAAATACGACTAGTATTATAAAATAAATTTAAAGTTCATCTACTTTGTAAATTCCGTCATAGAAAAGGAACCAACAACAGAAAAGCTTTCAGAAACACTGAAATAACGGGTTTCAGGAAAAGATTCTACACTAAATCGTCACGGCTACAATCTGTTTTATTGAATTTCAGTAATAATATCTACCAACCAACCTGACTCTACATATTATACAGACGTTGATGTGTGTATAGTATATGTAAATGCTTTGACGATTGTGAATTTTGTTTAAACTCGACGGTGTCGATATATTCCTACGGTGTGATTCAATAATACTCCTATGTATATGTATAGAGAAATGTAATTGAAGAGGTGTTGGAACATTCACTATGTCCTTACTTACAAAAAATTGGAAATTTGAGAACTTTCTTTATTTAAGGACAGTTCATCCGAAACATGCAGTACTGTCTAACAGATACCTTAATACGAAGTAATAATTAGTGCCGGCATTAACTGTGTCCGCATGCATTCATTTTCATAACTACAAATAACCAAATTGGTGGACCATATTCCACAATCTTGTTAGCACACGACTGATGTATTCATATTATGTTAAAGAATATTTATGATTTTGTGTGCACACAATAATAACATGCACACATCTTAAGATTTCAACTGGGGCATCACATTAAACCATATAATCATTTCAACTTACATGCGTTCAATTTCTAATAATGGCCCTTTGACGTACTTATGTTAATTTTGGAACAATAAAACAAATAATTAAAATGAATTTTAGACAAACCTTTTGTGAACATAATTACTAACAAATCATTTTTTATTAAGTATTTACATACTAGGTAAAACATGCATAATTTTATAACTTACTTTATTTTTGTCGGATCATAGTCAGAAGTGAATGTAACTGTATTTAAATAAAATAATTATGCATTTTTTATTTTGTATCTATCTACATTTCATACCTACCTATATTTTTATAAAATTATTGAATTATTATTAGAAGAGCTTTCCTTCTAAGTTCTACTGGATAAACTCCAATAATGGGTTTGATGCTACAATCAGGATATCCCACTAATGGGGAAACCAGTAAATTCTGTCCATACATACTATACACAACATTCTCATTCACAGCAGAGGCGATCCTCATTGGTGGAAACGATGTCAAATATCTCAAGAAAAATTGACGAGCATTTTCGTAAGTACTTACAAAGTACAAAGTCAAACAACTCATTTATTTATTTATTTTGAAAAACATAACAATCAGCAATACAATGTTTCTTATATAACTCTTACATGCAAAAGGTTTTCTTTTTTTTTCTCCCACTAAAGCATGGCTTGGGTGTGGAAGGTTTAAATTTGATGATTTAAAAATTAATACTCGTAGAACTATTTGTTATTAATTAATATTCAATATATTATGGAGTTAATGTAGTGTCGTAACCACAGTAGAGTAGCAAGTACAGCAATATGTTAAAAACTGTAACAAAAGAATTAATAACTTTTGCTTGGTATGTGTGAAGTATTAATATTCTTATTACAAATCAGCTGTGTAATAATTATAATCTTAAAAAGATATGCACAATTAATTATTTTAATATTTATACTAATCATTAGTTTAATAGCATAATTACTGCCCTCTGTCTGTAAAATTGAGAAATAAAATTATGATATTACATGTTGTGGTCCATAAATTTCACGATAATATAATAAAATATCAGTATTTAAAATACGATAATTACATATGAACCAATACTGATTCTAATAAGTTCCCCACCATCCATATATACCTACTTTCTAATACAGTTTATTGGTTCCTTATCATGAACAATAGATTATAATTACTTATAAAAATTTAATATTTTAAGTATTAATAACGGATTATGCAAAAAAATACAACAGTAAGAATTGGCTATGAATAATAATTGCATGTTTTGTAAAATTATAAATTTTACAAAAATTAAGAAAATATGCAAATCGTATTTTTTACAAAGCTTTATTAATGATAATCGTTAATGGCAATTGGGGGAGGACATATGGCTAGACAAAAAGATACCTATACTTAATGCGAATACAGAATTCTCCAATTAAGGTCCTGGACAAAGAACAGAAGTGTTGTGATCTGACCATGTTGTCCAATAAACTGGCAGAGCCTGAATGTGAAGGGGAAAAAGGGCAAGTGGAAAAGGATGGAAGAGGCGTACGTCCAGCACTGATGGAGAACAGAGAACAAAATAAGAAGAAGAGGAAGATATCTATGAACTTACATAAATAAAATAAATAATAAATAAATAAAATCTTTATTGAAAAGAAAACGTATCTTCCAAATGGCGGGTTTATTGCCGTAGGCAATGTCTGCCAACCAACCACTTGTGACATACATAGAGATGTTTATTCCTTAAGATAGATGACACATAATTAAGATTACGAAGTTCTCCAAGTCCAGCTTCAGTGATCTCTTCCAGCTAACCTTATTGTCTTCGATAGATCTGGAACGTCCATAATAATATGCCCACATAATGCTTAGTTACATCGCAATTGAAATGCACTGAATTTAATTCATGTAAGTTCATTATAATTATTTCCTACCTTAGCAGGTATGTCTAAAGTCTCATACACCTAATTATTAGAAGTATACTATGTATTTGACGTAAGTATGTAATTAAAAAAAAAAAACGTATATTATCTTTAAATCTCAGCTCGGCCAGATCATTTCATACAAAGATAAAAGTGTTAAAACACATATTCATCAGCATATCAAAATGATAATAATATGTAAGTAAAAAAAATCTCTGTTGATAATTTAAACTATATTTTCTAACACCTAGCAGACATAATGATAGTCAGCCAGCAGAGCTAGGCTATTCAAATGAGTATAAAAGCATTGTTAGGAAATGTATGTGATTCGTACTGATTCGTAATAGAAAATGACTAGATACTTATTTACAATCGTGCTTTAGTTTAACGTCAGTATTTTTAGATCTATTAGATCTCGCCGCCTATTCAACGCCTGTGTGATCCCTGTCCTCCTCTACGGCTGCGAGTCATGGCACTTAACCAAGGCTCAAGAGCGTAAGATACTCAGCTTTGAGAATAGGTGTCTTAGGAGGATACTGGGTATCACTTGGCAAGAACGTAAAACCAACGAATACGTTCGACGGCGTTCCCAGCAACGATCAATCCTGTCAGTAATACAGGAAAGACGTTGGTCGTGGCTGGGCCATGTTTTGCGAATGCCCAACGACAGCTGGCCAAAGAGAGCGCTGTTTTTCCACCCACAGGGGTCCCGACGCCCCGGAAGACCCTCTTTCACAGTGCACCGTTCCTATGACAACGAGATCAGAGCGTTAGGAATGACGTGGAGAGAGGTAATATCACTCGCACAAAATCGCTCTGAATGGAGACGCCTGGTAGCCTCCCTGTGCTCCCGAATGGAGACATAAAGGGCGTAGTAGTAGTAGTAGTATTTTTATATAATCTTAGGTACACCGAAATTAAATTTCTAAATTCGACTGTCTTTGAAAATTATGATCAATCATATCAAAAAGATGTGAGCACTCGCTCTATAAAAGAAGAATGTGAGGCCAAGTTATTTTCTTTCAAATAAAGCTAGATTGTCTAATCACATTGTGGAAAAATTTTCTTTTCGAGTTTTAGTCTTCGTGTTGCCACAATATACGGAACTTTGGGTTGTAGAATCTTATTCCTTTCATTTGTTATTTAAGACATTTCACATCTTTTCAGAAATGAGGTTCGCTAACTTTCTGAATGAAAAGTATTAAGAAGATACCTTTTATCCACAAATCCTCCTCAAATATCCTGCCATGGTGTACTGTCGGAAGCGTGCTGACAAAAGAGTGTACCTAAGTCTCTCTTTTTTCGAGTGTGCAGCAAGAGTTAGGTGGTCGTATAACTTACGTAAGAAATGTTCGCCACCACCACATTGTCGAATATAATATGTCCATAAAGAAAATGATAAAGTTTTTTATACGTACACAGCATCACCGGTAATCCCATTGTTGGAATATGCCGTTCCACCAATCTACCCCATCTCCAATCGAGGTAACAATGAATCGTAATTTGAAACAACGATAAGTAAACAAACGCAAAGTGAGAAAAGTTTTCACGTAGGTAAGTAGTATTATATTATGAAGCAATAAGAACAAAGTCGTTAATTACAATTACTGCACTGTTGGTAGCAAATATAATAATGTAAGTCGTACTATAGGTACAAGTAGTAGCAACACCAGCACATAGAAGAAAAATAATATAGGACTAACCCCCGTTTTCACCGACTGGTTAGGTGAGGAATAGCAGAGATAAAAGTCACCTAGCCCACATTTGCGTTTCACCACGCGAAAATACCTACCTAACGGCTAGGAATCCCACTTATCTTAGGCAACGAGATTTGGGCACCTAACGGTAAGATCTGTCATATTAAACTTCACCCAACTATGTAATCGGCCGCCACATTGAATTTTATCAATCAGGTAGTGTTTTTTTCCGACCTGGGGTTATTTTATAACTCCAAAACAGTCCTAGAACACAACGGAACACAATATCATAACATGACACTTTGCATACAAACAATGTTTACTGTTAGGCGCCATTTTCATTTTACCACGTACCCTAAACGCGCATGCGTCAATCTCAAAGTCTAGTGTTGCCATTAGGTAATAATATTTGTGTGAAATATGAAAAATAAAAATACGCGGTTATTTAAAGACTGTAAATTATTTTTGTAATGATATTTAATATTTAAATATTTTTCAAATACAATCCCTATGTTTAAGTTGTATTATTTACTCTATAAAGTAAGCATTGTTTAAAAAAAATAACTACTTTTGATCAATTTGTTTTACATGTAGCAATCCTACAAATAAAAATCTTCCTAGCTGGATTTGTCCCAATTAAGTGGAAATTTGTTGGTGAAACGTAAATTAGGTAGGATTTTTTGGTAGGTAGGATAGCCACCCAGTTAGGAGCAGGAATAGCTATAGTCGGTGAAAACGGGGGTAATACTACTAGCAAGGTAGTAATTATTTAGTTCATTATCAGATACTAGAATCAAGAATTAACACTCTTTCTAAATAATACAAAGTTATCATAGTGTAGCACTATGCATTATCATACTAAATGTGTACATACATACAGAGGTACTGTAAATAATTATAACACTACAATGCTAAAAATGTATTAAAACACGGTGTAATTAGTACCGTCTTACTAATGCTACTACGCCCTTTAAAGTTCCTCAAGATTTCACACAAGTGTAGTCGTTTTCCTATAATTTCTTTATCCTAAAACAAAAGACTGTGAAGATTATATTTTAGATCTTGATCGTTGATGCCTAAGATACCTTTTTTTTTATTCCTGAATAGGTAGTTTTTGAAATAATAAGGACCCGAAGATTGATATTTTATTAACAGTTTTATTTTCAAACTTCTTCTTCTGCTTCATCTAGAACTGCGTCCTGTCATTGTTAGTCTGTCTAGAACTGCGTCCTGCCTGCTCCTGGGACACGTATGTCCAACTATCTTGCCATCTTTTATGTGGTCTTCCTGGTAGTCTGGTACCTGACGGCAGCTCGTTTGCTGGTATGCTCACCACTCTCTCAGAACAAGCTCTCTCCATGTGATCTCTCCAGTAGCGTCTTCTAGATCTTCCCCATCGGACAATGTCCTCGACGTCGCAAGTCCTTCGTTTTTCAGAATTCCTCACTCGGTCTCGGATTTCTACTCCCGCAATGGGTCGGAGAGTCTTCATCTCAGTTGTGCTAAGGAGATTTTTGGTATTGGTAGTGTCAGCCTTTGTCTCGATACCGTACGTCATGATTGGACGGACGCAGGTCTTGTAAATCTTCACTTACATATCATTTTCAAACTGTGAAATACTAATATGAGAAATAAAACAAAATTTTCAAAAAAAAAATAACTGAATATATGAAGCGCCAACCCTTAACAAGGGGTGTTTTCAGACATTTCAGACTCAGCAAAGGTAAATAAGTAGGCAGCGTAACACCGAAACAAATGGTGATTAATATATGTACGGAGAAATACATAATTTAAAAAAAATGCTCAGTTAAAATAAAAAATAAAATTGTCCGCATGGAGGACATAATAAATGAGGCAAAAAAATTAAAAAAAAAAAAACAAACACCTACTGCTAACACCCCAAATTTTTAATACAATAAAAATTGTAAGTATGTACCCTCATGTAGATGAAAATAAAAAGAGTTTAAAAATAATATTCTGTAGGTAGGTATGGGGACTTGTAATCCAAAATTTCAATGTATGTATGAACATAAATGTTTCAACACACAAACACCCCCAGACACCATAGAGTGAAAAACAAAACGGGTTACCAGATTAATCATTTTCCCTTAGAGACAATGCGCGCGTCAGAGATGGGATGGGATGGGATGTGGATATGGACTCATTAATAACACACATCCAGTCACGTGATTATTCTTGTTACGACTCACACTTTACTGTATACCTATACTATACATACGTATCTAATTAATTATTTTTTCGTATTACCTATGTACCTTTAGATACGTTTCATATTACCAATTCACTGTACTTCGCTACTACAACAATGATGTCAGAGTGTTATGAGCGACGTGGTAAGAGGTAACACTGAACTACCCGAATAGAATACGTTTGGCGAAACTTCTATGTGCACGCCAGCAATCGCGAAGGGTGTACGGTAAGTTCGTCTAAAATCAATTCGGCCAAAATCAATTTGCCTAACGATGAATTCGTTACTTTTAGACGAATTGATTTTAGACGATATGATTTTAAACCAGTTGATTTTAGACGAACTTACCGGACACCATCGCGAAGTAGATGAACACAGAAAGGTTATTGATTAGGTATATATGTAGCAGACGCGAAGCTACCTAAGAACACGATTCCCATCGAGTTACCTCGTAATTAAGTTGGATAATTGAAGGGAAATCCCGCGGGCTTAAGGCCCTCCACATCGCCGGGTAGCTCAGGCGCATGAATAGCGACCTCTTTACCCGCACTTCTAGCAAAATATTATTAAGAAGTGGACCCAGGGTTAGTCTTAGCCTTTTGGATAAAATGATAGGTATATAGTGTAATTTGTCGTAATCCAGTAAGAAATGTTAGCCCCGGCTTCCCTACTGCAGAAATCCACCCTTCGCCACTGATATGTAGGTACCTAGTGATTTTTATATTATAGTGTTTTAAAATAAATCTTATATGTACGAATGTGTACATTTACTAACTCTCAGCTATAAGCTGGTAATATTACCTAATATTGTCCACAACAATGTCTTTGTAACAATTTATGAAGAGTTCTTGCAACTTTGACTAGTTGCAGTTACAAAATAACCTGAGTTACACTAGTTAATTATTTTCTTCGACGTATTTATTACTAATTAAATGATTTTTCTAATAACTTCATTTAAGGGAAGGTACCCAATGGTTGACACTTTAAGAAAAAATATTCGGTTTTTTCTTCATAAAAAATACATTTTATTATAGAACGTTACAAATGATATCTGAATGTTAGAACAGATCCTTCCTTTAGTAGATGACGAAAAGAGAAATAAGATATATTCATTAGATGTTTTGTAAATTGAACATTTATAAACCTCTAAAAAGGCACCTAAGGTTGACACCTGAAAAAAGAGGAGTACCCAATGGTTGACACCCAAGTGACCCAACGGTTGACACCCTGAAATCTATACTATAAAATAAAGTACCTTCTATACCGTTCATCCGATTGAGATGAAACTTTGGCAAATGGTTGTGCTTACCCCAAGGATGGTTTGTAGGGTGGTGGGGTTAAAATGAAGGTGGTACAGTGGATGGGGGAGGGGCACGAAGGAGGAGGGCATGAAAAAGTCAATTTTTGTCGAATCCATATAGCTTCTGGTGTCGAAAAGTAAATAGTAACCCTCCCAACATCCGCAGGAATAAGGAGCGGGAGGGTTGAGGGGCTGGAAATGGAAATAGGGGGGGGGGGGGGGCTGGAATGAAAAAGGTGAAATTAGTGTCGAATCCATAGTTTTCCTAATCAATAAGATAAATAAATACCCTGCCAACATCTGCAGGAATAAGGGGGGCGGGGGGCGCTGAGGGGGGGGGGGGTAGCAGGAGTGCAATGCAAAAAACGATATTTGTGTCGAATCCAACTATGAATTCTGTATCAATAAGATGAATAGTAACCCTGCCGACATCCGCAGGAACAAGGGGAGCGGGGGCGCTGGGGGGAGGGGTAGCAGGGGTGCAATGCAAAAAACGATATTCGTGTCGAATCCATAGTTTCCTCTGTCAATAAGATGAATAGTAATCCTCCTAAGTAATAAGGGGGGGGGGTGGAACGAAAAAAGTAATATGAGGATCGAATCCATAGCTTTTGGTATCGAAAGGATGAATTACAACCCTCCCGATGCCCGCAGGAGTGAAGGAGGAAGGGGAGGTTGGGGGTGAAATGTAAAAATCTATATTAGTGTCGAATTCATACTTTTGGGTGTCGAAAGGATGAATAGTAATCCTCTCGTTATCTTCAGGAATGAAGGAGGTGGGTCGGGGGGCTAGGGAGGTGGAATGAAAAAAAAGTGATATAACTGTCGAATCCATAGTTTTCCGTGTTAATAAGATAAATAGTAATACTCCCGGCACCCGTAGGGGTTCAGGAGGGTGGGGGAAGGAAATAAAAAAATAATGTTAGTGTCAAATGGACCGATAGGGTCAGTAAATCTGAAGTACTTAGGAGAGTCGGAGCCAAGAGAGAGCTGTTGTCGAATGTTAAGGTGAGGAAGGTCTCATATCTGGGTCACATACTACGGGGAGAAAGGTATCGCCTACTACGCCTAATATTGGAGGGCACGATAGAGGGAAGACGGGGAGTTTGCAGAAAACAGATGTCCTGGCTGCGCAACATTAGAGAATGGACCGGAATGAGGACGGTGGACGATCTGTTCCGGGCAGCGCAGGACAGCGCCATAGTGATCGCCGACGTCGGGGGGATCTGATATGGCACAAGAAGAAGAAGAAGTGTCAAATTCATAGTTTTGGGTGTCGCAAAGTTGAATAGTAATACTCCCGGCACCCGCGGAGGTTTAGGGGTTAGAGAAGTAGGACGGGTGGTATGCAAAAAGCGATATTAGTGACCAATCCATAGTTTTTCGCGTCGATAAGATGAATATCAATACTTCTGACATAATAAACAAGTAAGTAATTTCACAGATTTACAGATGTCTGTGGCGTAGCAAGGCGCGCAGGGCCAGCTAGTATATAATTAGCAAAAGTTATAGCAAATTACTGGGAATTAGACCATTGGCAATGTTTTAGATTTTACATAGAAAAAACTTGAAAATTAACCTTATTTCAAAATTATTCTATAAACCCCAATATTTGACACCCCCTGTCAACCTTTAGGTCTTCACTCATTTTTTGGATCCAATAGTTGACACCCCCCATTACAACGAAACTAATCGTGTTTTATAACATAAATGAGCAAAAAAACATTATTTAAGATGTATTGTTTTAAAAATCACCATATATTATAGTGTACGCAAAAGATATTGCAATGTAATATTTACTTATTTGTTTACGTATCCTTAAGCAACTTGTTAAGGAATCGCAAAAAATGAGCAATAATCACGACATGGAACACAAAAAATGCCGCCATTTGGAAAACAGTTATTATTAGAAGCTGGTTGTTTCACACCTCACAAAAGACAGTTTCTCAAGTATAATAAAGCTAATTCAGACAAAATATATCCAATACTTTTCTAATTTTAGTAGAAAGAAATCTAAAGTGTCAACCATTGGGTCCCTGTCAACCTTTGGTGCCTTTACCTTATACAATATTTGGTAAGTTACAATAAGTTTTAGGAAATATAAATATTTGTAGGTAGCTGTACTCCTCTGGTGCTTAATGCAGTGCGAAAAATTCTATACTAATTGTTTTTTTTTCAAAAATTTACTATACGTCGAGATTTTTGAATCGTTAGGCCATTGTCATACCTATATTTATTTATCTACTTAGGTAGCTAATATAATTAAAAAATAATGTATTATGAAGGTTCGATAAATTGATACATTAATTTCGTAAAATTTAATTAAGCGTGGAACCATAAAAATGTACATCAGACTCACAATATGCATTACAAGTTACTACCTATAGATGGACATAGGTAATGTGAATAAGTATGTATATTATTATGTTTGGTTAAAATTCTCATTGTTGGCCAAAAATACAATGAAGGGGGTGTTATGATACGTCCATGTTATGACTCCATAAGTATGAAAATATGTAACTACACTTACCTACGCATTTTTTATAAACACCTACCTTCCTATACATACAGGTGGAGTGGTAGAGCTGTGCAAATGTATCGAAAGTATGAGTGGTTCAAGTAAAAATTAAAATTAAAACTCTATGTACAATTTCGCAAACATTTACGCAATAAATAGCAATGATATACCTACCAAGTCAAGCCCAATATTTCATTTCTCACATTTAAGTATAGTATTAATGTTCACTCAAAGAAAAATATAAAATGCTAGGGTCAAAAGCCTGCTAAACGGGCAACCATACTGGCTAAGGGGCTTACATGTCAATAGTTTCGTTCATGCTCCCATCATTCGAAAATTAGAGCTTCTATTATCGAAAGTTAAATACCTTATATACATAAAACAGAAAAAAATTCCATCTCTGGATTTTGTTACAAAATTATTCCAAGCTAGGTAGGTGAATATTGAAAGAGACTAATGCAAATTTCAAGAATAATTAAAATGAAAAATTATTACAAATAAATTTCAAGTGACCTAAGTGCGACCCTGTCCTCATAAATGAATACTGAAAAATCTGATTATTTTTTATCCGACAACTGAATATCTCCCTACACCCCAACAGATGCACGCACACACAAACACACGCACACACACATTCACAGGATAACAATAATATATGCACGCATACACGCAAACCCTACGCTAATAATGATAATAATGTGTGTAATATTATAAGCGCATTAATAAAAATCATTGTTTATGTGCATTTTTTTATAAGCACCGATCTATAATTTTACTGTCCATCCTATCACCAGATGTAGATTTTATCAGATATAATAATATTTTATGCTTTCTGTAAACTCATAGGTAGGGAATTAATCGAATTATTTTTTACAAATTATTCTTTTAAGGTTGTATTTACTACAGTTCGTAGTACATCTATGAACCGTCGCTCCTCGTGGTGTAGTGGTTATAAGATCTCTGCCGTGTGAAGGAGGTTCTGAGTTCGATTCGGTCGGGATGAACTGAAATGGCGTGTGTAAACAGTGATCACATAAGCCCGACAATGTCTCTACCGACAAACCAAATCTAAAAAAACTGCTTTGCAAATAAGTACTTTAAAAAAACGTCTCGTTTCAATTAGTACGCACTTACTTAGTTACATAATTGGACCCAGTGCCCATCAATTTTTTGTCTACTAAAATTTGGTAAATAATATTTCAAAATTGCTCTCTGGGTTTCGCGGGCACTCCACCGTTGAAATATTTTCTTGAAGAAATCTTAAATTTTCCGTCTACTTCCTTCGCCTATAAAGCTGCAACATTATTATGACGTTCTACTCGTATACGTCGTAATATTAACGTATAAATCTAGATATAATATAAATATTACATTTCCAATGAGGTTGTATGCAAAACAATAATATTGGGGGTCCGCCGAATGAGGGGGGAATAATAAAATTAGGGTTGGCCGCCTTGTACATGAATCCATCACATCGACGAAAATCATCAACATAATATATGGAATATATTGAAGGCCCCTCCGCACACTCGAATAACACAGAAGGGCACTCCCCAGCAACACTGTCCGGAATGACACCTTCAATATCCCTGTTACAAATATGGAATATTAAAATTATAAATTGTAGGAAAATAAAGACACTTTTCGTATACTATTTTTTTATGTAAAAAACTCTAAACAAATATCACGACAAATTGATAATCTGATGTCTTGCGGAGCACTTACCGTACGAATAATTTTATGCACGCCCGCTAGTTCCCATAGACAGTTAACGCTTTATGGAAACAATGATGGACTATCGACAGACGCTCAATGGAATTATTCTTTGTATGACTAGGTATGATTTTTGTCTGTGATATGTGCACAACGTCAACGTGGCGTTCTGTTTTACTACAAAGATATGGGACGTGAACAAATAGATCAGTGACAAAATATCGATGGTAGCATAACTACTCATCGACTGATTGTTTGCATCTCTAGAGAATGTACAATGCCTACATTATTTATTTGCTTCCCGCCATTCAAGAGCCGAAGATAAATCCTGCAGTGCTGTTTTTTTAATTCGAAAAAAAACGTTTCATTAAAATCCTTCCAGTCATTTATTCTCAATTTCCTATTCAGCCATTCGTCGAATCTCTGGAAATTGTGCATTTTAAACACTCAATACAATGTATACATACAAACATATATAAATGCATCCGATACGCAAAAACAACGAATGAATGTTTCGATTATAGCGTAATTGAATCACACTGAGCCGGGCAATCGAAAATACTTGAAACAAGATTATTCTTAATAATCAGCATCGAGGATCAAATTAATGTCATAAGGATAACGAGGTGGTTATTAAGAGATCTAAGTCAACTTCTTTACTTATGAAGAGGTCGCCCAAATACTATTTGACAACGTTATGCTTGCAGAGTTGGAGGAAGCTGAGTTTCACTCTAATAATGTTAGTTTTATAGTCCTATAGTTAGTTCTATAGACCAATGGAGAGACGTTTTCTACAACCAATGTTCCCCCAAGAGTTAAAAGAACAAATGATGATGACTTACTACTTATAGTAGATGTGTGTTTCTATAAAGTCTTTATTATCCACCTGCATCTGAATATGGACTAGAGTTTTTAGTCTGCTTCAATTTCATGAGGTAAATTTATCTAGGTATCAGTTATAAAGATAAATCTCTATTAGCCGCTGGTTAATACTATAATTCATTGTATATAACATGGATCTGCCTCTGTGTATGTTGTCTACCTATGCACTGTACCGACATACAATTCTGAAAAAAGTCATGTGTGGTAAAAAACGTTATCGTTTATTTTTATTTAGTACATAACACAATAAACATTATAGGTACGTTGAATGCGTTATTTTTAATGATTTAAGGGATTGTTAGAGAAAAAAAAGACTGAACATTAGTCCAGAAACAATTAAAAATTTATCTTTACTACACTCTTGTATTCAACTTCATAGATCCATTCTGAATATCTGTCTATTTAGGACGCAAGGAGGTTGCTGAGTTGCCCAGTGATATTATATCGTTACCCGATAATAACAAGAATCTAACTGACAAAACCAAGTGTTGAGAAAAATGAAATCTTATATAGGTATCTTTTACATGTAGATAGAACCTTATTAAATAATATTATAGTGTCATTATTCGTCACTACCCCAACGTAGGGTGTTTTGGTTACTGGTGGATTATGTTGTTGAAAAATGTTTTCACCACTCAAAGGTTACATTTTCAAAATTTACTCTTTAGGACCTTGTTATTTTCAGTGGACGATTACATTATGTATATTGCAGGCGCGAAGCTACCAAAGAACACGATTGCCATAGAGTTAGCTTTTGGATAAAATGATGGGTATAATAGTGTCTAATCTGACGTCATCCAATAAGAAATGTTAGCCCCGGCTTGCCTTCTGCAGAAATCCACTCTTCGCCACTGGTATATTGTATCTTCTTCTTATCGTGTCGGTCAGCACTCATCAGATTCCCTTCCGGTCCCAGAAAGCCACAAACTCTCCCGCGTCATCGTCCAAGGGGGAGCGATCCGCGAGGCTCTCCCATGTGCACCGCCTAGGAACCATTGGGCAGGCCAGGAGGTGCTCAGTATATATTGTATAGGTCTTACCTACATTATTCAGTATGGTAGGGATAAGTTAGGTTGGGTTAGATCACATCCGCACCTCTGTTGCTGTTTAACCCACATTGTAAGAAATGACGTGGTGATATATCAACGCGTATATTGGTGATGTTATTGTTTTAACAACGCAATGTTGGAAAAATCTAGTTTCGCGCGTTGTGGAGGTGATGCTGTTATTATGAACAATATTGGGAGATAAAAATGGGGCCCGACACAAATGAGAACATTCAAAACAATAAAAATTTCCGCACCACTGGACGAATAAAACAATATAAAAAAAAGTTGATTAAAATGAGTTGAATGCATATTCCGGTATAATATAGAGATACAGATGGGGATTTGGATTTAATAATTATATTGTCGAATAAATTTATAGAAATACCACAAGAAAATGTAGTACTAAGTAGATCGTTGCACTGAGAGTCTCCTTCAAGGGATTTTAAGGGTGTTTAGAGCAGTTTCGGGAGGGATTTATTAAGAGAAACCCTTTTGGCAAACCATAAAGAATAAAATTTTGAATAGACTGGATAACATAGGAGCTGAAGTTCCTTAAATACATTCAGGGTTTACTGAGAAAGGGAATTCGCTGAGAATCCTGATTACACCCGAAAGTTATTCCTACTTATAAATATACATAATAAAATATTTCTGCTTTTTAGTTTTGATTGGTTTTGCTTATTCGTAAGCTTTTCTAATTCTTTGAAGATTAATAAGTAGGTCCCTAATAAATAAAGGAAAAACATAAATCGTTCAAATGTGGCCCTGTAAAATACGCAAGTACGAACTCCCGAACAACTGTATAGTCATCAGGGGTGGACTCTACGTACGTGCATTATAATAATGACTATTGATACAGTTATAGGAGTGCAACAAAACCATAGAGAAAATTAGTGTCCATAGACAAATATTATGATGGATGTTTAGTCGTTGATAAGTCATAGAAAAATTTGCTTTAGTCAATTTGTCGACCCTTTCAAAGTAATCTCGAGTTTTCAACGCAAGTTGTGATGAATGTTTGAAATCCATCGTGTGGAATCAGTGGCGTAACTAGCATAAGTGCCGCCCGGGGCGGACTTATGCTAGTGCTAGTGAAAATGCCGCCCCACCCGACCCCTAAAGTACCTATACAAGTACATACCTACCCATTGGTGTCTGCAGTTTTGAAGCTAGGCGAGAGCAACTTAAATTTTAATATAAATATGGCATTATAAATCGCGTAAATAGCGCCGCAGGCGATTTTTTTTTCATAAAACTAAGTGAAAATGAAGGTCATGTTGTAGTTTTGTTTACTTTCTTAAAATAAAAATATCAAAGAAGAGCGCCGCAGGCGAAATTTTTTAGAAAAATGGGTGAAATGGTGAACCTGGTTATCTTTCTATAGTAGGTAACACATATGGTTACAGGCATTGTATAGGGGAAGCGACCATGCAAGAATTGACGAAATTTTAGGCATAAGATATTGTAAATCTAACATATTTGAGCACCTATAAATAATATGTACCTAAGACGCGAAGAGGATTAATTTGCGCCGCAGGCAATTTTTTCTATGAAAATTATTGTAATTTAATAGATTTTTAAAATAATTTTAGAAATTTCAGAGATTTTTTTTTAATTTGTGTGTTTTATCAAGATGTTTTTTTATATGTTGTGCCATTTTGCCGCCCCCTGAAATGCGCCGCCCGGGGCGGACCGCCCCCCCCGCCCCCCCCTAGTTACGCCACTGTGTGGAATCGTTGGTTTGAGGGCAGATCTCACAACATTCGCGTCCCTAAGTTCTGCGCTCGTTTCAAATGAAGAACTCCGACCACCAGGACGACCACTAAAAAGACATAGAGAAAGCTGGATTTCTTCGTGACAGATGGAATAGATAGAAGAAAAATAAAAAAAAAATCGTCAAATCAGGGTTGCCCCCTATACTTAAAAAGGACAGAACCACAATTATACTTGTATAATAATGCCATACGATTATAATTATAACTTTTCGTATACGGTAGCCTATCACGACATAATTATTTTACGATTTGCATGCATCTTGCATTTCGTTTTTTTTAATCGACAGGAAACTTATATAATACACTTCGAAACCGGGTATGAATGTAACGCAGGGCCGTGACAACTTTTGCAAGTTGTTCAAATATATATGGAATTCAAAATATTTCAGGATCGCTGCGCCTTCAGCTATTATCGAAATTAAACTATACCACATTTTTTATTGATATTATAATCTTACAAAAGTGTCTTGAGTCGTTACGATAGATGTCGACATTTTAAGGATTCGCGGCTTTTATTATTTATTTAGTTTTGGGCTCCTTAATTTTCTTTTATAAAATAATTGGTGTCTACTAAATACGAGATTGTACTACAAATAATAATAAGTAGAATAGAAAATACTATGCAAAATTAAAATTTGACCTACCATAAGAATGTACGTATAAAAAGTGTAAGGTTAGGAAAATAGACGATCGGTTTTTTCTGGCTACCCCGCAAACCCCGTCACTTTTGACGGGTTCCAGCTAGCTTCACCCATATTTCCGAATTAATTTCATTATAATTAGTAGGTATTACGTGTAATGAACATATCATAATGTAATGTACTGCAGGTAAGGGAGACGTACAGAGAATGTATTAAAAATATATTAAAACAATTAATTAGGTGTTTAGTCTTCTTTGATGCCTTAATTTGTAAATTACTAAAAAGTATGGAAAGGTGTTCCAGTAAAAACGCTAATAACTTTAGTTTAATATAAGGTCCTATAGCTGTCATTCGGCTTCGGCGCCCTGAACTATTATCAGCCAATACTGAGATAATCGTCTTGAAACTGAAGACAGTGATAGTAGATGAAAGTATGGACTACAGATTGGCTCTTTTAGAATTACAGTATTTGGAAATTTCTTGAATAAAAAAATATTCCGAAGCTACCCCTGAAATTTACGGGATCTGAGGATTTTCCGTTCAGTTTTTCAAAATATTGGTAGTAATAATCTTAACGAATTGGCTGTTTTAGATTTTTTAGTTTGTTCCCAGGCTCTTCTTAAAAAGGTAAAATTCACATTGTCGTTTACGTTATTCTTATTTCGCTTGAATTGAATATATATACTAATAACATAGTGTTAAAAGTCTTACTTTATTCTCACTTTCATGGCGGCGATGTCGGTGAATCCAGGTGCCAGTCAAATTAAAAACACATGTTATGTGTAGGGTTGTTTAATCGATACTGAATAAAATGTGACAATGCATTTGGTTATATAGACAATTATATCAAGTTCACAACTTATTCATATTATTCGGGCGGATATAAAATAATACTTCCGCCAAGCATAGACAATAGTACAACCTGAGTTAATGTATTTAGTCATAGACAAGAATATTTTTATGTCTTTAACACATAGAACACGGTTTTAGTCTTGATTGTGGTACGCATATAATTATTTTTTTTATAATATCGTGATGAGATTAAAATAAACGAAGAGATTGCATGGACACAGAAATAAAGTTGGAGATATAATAGAACGTGTTGCTAAGTTGAAATAACCGTGGGCTAAATGGCTAGGTACCCAGAATTCTCCAAAGGAAATCCCAGGATAAAGAACCAGATTATCGGAAGACTTCCTCAAAGATGCCCGGACGATATTGCCAATTAGTAGCTGAAGCCCGGATGCGAAATGGAAAGACATATAAAGTCACAAACTTCGGAACTTTGTCCTTCGCGACATATCTGTTAAGGTAAACTACTTGAGATAAATAAGTAAGTACATAAATAAGTTAACCTTTACTAGCCACAAATTGAAGTGTTACAAAAACAGACAAAGGATATAATTAAGGGCGGACTTATTGCAAAAGCAATGTCTTACAGTCAACTCAAAAAAAGATAACAAAACAATCAGCTACGTACAAACAAACATACATAAAGAAATAATATAATTTGGTCATGGAAGATGTGCCGACTTTTTCTCCAAGTGTGGGTGACTGGACTCCCCTGCCTGCGACTGTGGGGCGGAGAGGCAGACTGTGGGCCACATTGTGACTGAGTGTGGCCTCCGAGCATACGAAGGGAGCTTCGATGACTTCCTATACCTAAATGAGCCAGCGACTGAATATACATAAGAATAACGTTCAATTTAATTTCTGACGGCCAAGCTTGCTTGCGAAATTTATCATTGCCCAATGCCCAACCTTCAAACTTTTTCCTTTGAGGGATGTGATATACTTCTTTTGACCATACGATAAAAAAAAATATAATTTGGTAGATAGAAAATAAACATTATTTGACTAGAAGTGCGCACACTTTCAAAGTTATCAGGTTCTTTGTAGTAATGAGAGTAGTAGGTAAGTACCTACCAGCAATATTATTTTATACGATGTAATGTATTCCAATTAAAAATGAATTATTACGTCATTTATCATTTAAGATATTCAAAAAATGTAATTTAATACCTAATTGTGGGACCCCTGAACTTACACAGAATCGATCCTACGTACATTAATTATAATTATTTTTTTCATTTTCTGCTAAACAAAGGTGCAACCCCCAATGGTTTTAAATAATAAAAAAAAACATTCAGAGAGTAAAAGTATTCAACCAGGTGAATTAAATTAAAACTCGTAAAATGGGGTAATGTTACATTATTTGAAATTAACTTTCTACGCTCGGTGCTGCCCTATATTTTCTAAACTTACAAACAGACATATCGACATGAAAAAGTGAGAATTATTCAGGTTACGAGTATGCATACTGACATTTGAAAAAATTCTAAAAACAAGAGACCTTAGATCTCGACAACCTTATTAATACTATGCTTTGGAAAGAGTACCTACATAGATACATTGAACCTTTATCTTGGGAATGACCGCAAAAGATTTATATAACAATAATAAAACTTTATTGAGATAATGACATGCATTATACAAATGGCGGGTTTATTACCATGGGCAATATCTGCCAACCAACCACTTGAGAAATCATACAAATACATAATGTGCGTACAAAAGTATACCTAAAATGACTAAAAATAAATATAAAAACACATCAAACAAAATACAAATAATACCTATTTGTATATAGCTTTCTCAAAAAAAATGTGAAAAACACCTCTGATCTTTTTTCCGGCATATGGCAACTCGTTTCTCGAAAGTGGTCAGTGGTCAGTAGATCTCTTATTTTAATCACGATATTTTAAGAGCATGGTCATTATTATGGCTAAGTAATAAGTATAGGTATACGAAGGGATGGCATGCAAATATGATTTCAAATTATATTAAATACCTGGTAGTGTACCTAGGTATTATATTGCTTTATTTAGAGTAGAAACCCTAATTAAGTAGACGTACTGAAGTGTAGATGGTCACTAATATACTTAGGCTAAGTTTATATAATAATGTATGAGTTGAATACTGGTTGTAAATGTAGCTACATTATACAGTAACCAAATGAGGCGTACCAGCACATACCCAACTGTGTGGAAAGATTACTGCCAAAATATTTAACACTAATCGTACAGATTTCTAACTGGATAGTATAGTCACATCTAACGTCACGAAACCAACAACCGATGTTAGATTGTGTCACTTAAATTATAAATTTCTTTGAAAATCACTAAAAACGACAGTGTTAAACGGTGGATAAATAGACATCTGTTTGCAATATCTCTAAGTAAAATTCGATACTGCAACGATGTTGAAAAATTGTTTGATTATGGAACACATATTTAAATACTTTTCCGCACACTTCACAGTAATCTAAAAGCTCGTGTAGTAAAGGGCTGAATACATCATCAGCACTGAGATTCGAGTCAGGCACATCCTGATTAGAAGTCCGAGCTCCAGCTAACTGCACCAACAATGTACCCACTCATTTTTGTTCTCTCAAGCCTTATTTTGAACTTTATATTATTACTGCGTATTTAAAGATTTCTATCTCCATCACAAAATTTGAGAACTTCCCTCTTAAATGATGCATGCTATGCAAAACACCAGGAAAGTGGAGAGGGGTTAGTTTAAAGCCGGTCAGGGGTGGTCACGGGCTTGGTTTAAATGTGAAATCGGACAGGGCTATCATTCTCCCTTAACCACTCGCTATTTCATCTTGTCGGCCTCCGCCTGTGATGGTGAAACTTTAAAATCAAACTACAAACACAGGCGTCTCAATTCAGAAGAGATATAACCATTATGGGTAGGTACCTAACCGTACATATTATCATACTATGCATAGGTTCTATGTGTTTACTGTTTAGAATTAAATTGTGATACAGCTAGGTATATTTGCATACCTGCGTATAATTTAATGAGTATCGTAGAAGCAAAACGATGTCCAATTACTTTGAATTTAAAAGCGATGCCAACCCACATTACTCGTAATTCGTATTTTTTTTTAATTTTCTATTTTCTCTATCGCCATTCATAAATGATTTTCAATTAGAAAGACCCTTTGAACAAAGTAGTTTTATTTTTTGTTTACACCGTTACGGATAGAAAAATCTGTGTACTTTTTTACACCGGAAAAGAAAAAAAAACACCTACCATAAATTTTGCCAAAACGTACCTACCTAGGTTAACAGGTTAAGAAGTTCATAGGTAAGGATGTAGCTTTAACAAAAATGACACACCACAATGCTGATATAATATCCGCGCAACTCCCTCGTAAACAGAGACATTCAGAATGAGTGGTAAACATAAGGTACCTACTACTATTGCTACTACACCATCACGGTGATGTTTATCCAAATAATGGAATTACCAGCAAAACAAAATTCTCTATGTGCATCATTTTTATGACATTCGGAATGGGCTGCGATTTGCGAACCTCACTGCTGAAGAAGTTGTAAATGTTATATGGAAGCTTCACAAACATCTGACTATTACAGGACACTCGAAAAATATCAAAAATGGGTGGGGAACTATGTACTTTACAACCTGGGGATGTGGGCATTATGAACATGATGCCTAAACTAAGTCTGTGTTTATTTTTTTTCCTTGTTAGGTCAGGGGACCGTTTATCCCCTGCGTCACTGCGACCAGATTAGGTCTATTGTGACACCCTTCAATATTACAACTCGTCTTCAAGGCCGACGTGTCTCATGTAGCTCACAATCTGTCTTGGTGCGAGTAGTCTTGCCTTCTCGGACTCCAGTAGGGGCCCTCAAGAGAGTGACTTCTTTTGTGAGCGAGTGCATCACAGTTACAGAGGATGTGAATAGGTGTTGCGTTGTGAACAGAATCTACAGACTGGGGTGTCTGAAAGTCTAATTTTGAACATGTGCTTCCGCAATCTGCAGTGTCTAGTCAAGAAGTTAGGATTATGAACATGAAGCCTGATGAATTAATTATAAGTCTGTGTTTATTTATTTTTCCTTTGCATCAGCCAAAAACGTGTCACAGAAATGAGTCATTATTATTTATACTAATATTTGTGCAAATGTTTTAAGAGCGGTATGTACCTGTAACGAATAAATTAACGTATCTACAAAATAATAATTATTTTCGTTCGTTAAATTTATAGGATTTTTCTTGCACGTCATTATTAAAATAATTATCATGAAATTTGTCTGATTACAAATTAAGTATCACATTATATACAAACTACCTCTTAATATTATGTTCTTCCTATACATACACAGGCATTCTGATGTAATTAACATTCATAAATTTTATTCTTTCCCTAAGAGAGATATTAACTCATAAATCATTTTCTTTTGAAAAAACCTACACAATACCTACTTAACTACATTCAGAGACTACTGTCTACAGATGAAACAGAGTAAAATACAAACTCGTAATAAAATATTTTTATTACTAGTACCTACCTACTTTTTTGTCGATCATACAATCATTGCACAAATTATCTAGGAGTATCTGCGTCAATATTCTTCAAGCAATTCTAATGTTTTTACATATGTTAATATTAAATTAATTCTTCAGATTGTCTATTGCCCTTGGCGTCACCTTGTGCAATAAAGTCAAAGAAATGTTGCACTGGTTAGCATAACAGCTTACACCTTTGAACCAACCATTCCATTCATTAATCAGACGAGCATAAATTATTGACACTATTTTACGCTTTTTTTTTAATATCACGGGACTAGGTAGCAGGCGCGAAATTACCTAAGAACACGATTCCCATCGAGTTACCTTTTGGAAAAAATGATACGTAGGTAGTTATAATAGTGTCAAATATGATCCCATAAGAAATGTTAGCCCCGGCTTCTCTTCCGCAGAAATCCATTATCGCCGCTGTTAGGTTGGTACATAATTTTGGCTTTGGTTGTTTTACAATATATACGTATAACTATTTGGAAAAAATCTTTAGATTTCGAAGTAAGTACAGTAATAATTAAATACCTTATTTCTCTATCAATGAAATCGCGTAGATATGAAATAAAATACTTTGAAAATATTTCCTATATACCTAGTGGACACCGACTAGTCAAATAGCAATAATCCCGGCCATTTCGTGTAAGATACTGAATACTGTGTTTTATTTAAATTAAGTAATTTTATAATTCGTCGATACAGATGTTTATATTTCGGGCGTTAAGGAATATTAAGTATTACTACCTACTTAAAAAAAAACACTTTAATGAGATTAATTAACTACTACTACTACGGGCTACTTCTTGTATAGAGTTCTAGCTAGCTGGTTAGTTGCTCGAAACTCGAAACTGTATCATTAATAATGAAGATAGAATAAAAAAAAAATGTAAGAATGATTTATTTCACTAAATCTTTTGCATAATCTAGAATATTATTATTATTATTCAAGAAGGCTGTATTTTTTAATTATTACATCAACTCCAATAATGCCCAAGGCCTTATTACTATAATGATTAATTTATTAGTTTTTTTTTATATAAGGAATATTTTATAATCCACTAATGTTCTTAAATAATGTAAATAAATTCCAAAGCTTTGGAATGAAATTTTGTTAACTATATTAAGTATTAGATTTTTTTTTTTAATTTTAACTTGATGCCTCATCCACATGCTGTCCGACCTTCCACGAGTCCCGCGCGAATGAGTAAAAAGGCTTTAACCGTCGGTTACGTTCAAGACAATCACCTCGTCCGTACGTCCTTTTACTCATTCTCTCAAAACTCGTGGAAGGTCGCCGAGCGTGAAGCGGCCCCATGAGATCCTATTCCCAGTAGGATTTTATGGCTCGTAGAATATGGGTCACCACATTTTATACATATTTTTTTCGAGTGTAATGCCTCATCCACATGCTGGCCGAGCTGTCACGTTTTTTGTGTGAATGTGTAAAAAGACGTGCGGACGGGGTGATTGTCTTCGATTGTATACGAAACCGACGGTTTGCGCCTTTTAACTCATTCACACAAAAAACGTGACAGCTCGGCCAGCATGTGAATGAGGCATAAGAGTCCTAAAACTTCAATAAGGTACTTTTCATCTTAATTAGTAATGTGGTGACCACTCATTCCCAATATTCGGTATTAAAATCTACAACTATTTAGGTATACTTCCTGAACCAGAAATTGTATCCGCCAATATTGAACCAGATGTATTTTTAAAAGCAAATCATATTTCTGTTGACAGTTGACCTAACTCTACCAAAATAAACAATGATTCTCCGTGGAAACGTCTTAAATTGTCTGTATGTTATACTATATCGTAGAATACAATGTTGTGACTCACCTCAGCAATAACAAGGTCACCACCATCTCTGTGAATGGAAGGTGGTCTCCCGGCTGCTATAACCATTCCGCCACCACCTCCTCCTCCCCCGAGCCCGGCTGATACTCCGCCACCTGCCATCCCAACAGTCTCCGCCATGTCAGCCTCGCATCCTGACTCGTCTGGAAGAAACAAAGCAAATTAACAATTAGTCTAAAATAAAGAATCTTCTTTATAAGTAGTATTTTATTGCGTCTTTATTATTGTGTAAACATTTAAAGTGTTCTTTTCAATCCTCATTTAGTTATTTTTATTTAATTTTTTAAACAACGACCGGCATTAGAGCACTTAAATATTCTCACCTGAAATAATCTTTTCAACATAGTACCTAACTACCTATATTATTCTTTTTTCGCGTCGTTGGCAAGTAAGTACATAAATTCGACGATAAGTTAATCGATGTTTAAATACGTGAATAGACCAAGAATGGGCTGGTCTCGGATTAATTGGAAAATACATTTTTTTGTTAGCAATGATGACATTTGCATCGAAATTTTACAAGTTTAGTGTTGCCAGAATGGTTTTCAAAAATATTTACGTAGGGCCCTCGTCAAAAAACATTCAACAGACTGTACTGACGAATAAAATGCATAATTTACAGACAGCATGCATTTTATACGTCGGTAATAATTATTATACTTAGTACTAATTAATTTGTCGATTCCTACCTAAATTATCAGAACAAACATAGGTAAGTATCAACTTATTTCAATAAATAGGGTAGATCCACACGAGTAAATGCAATTCACATCCAATACAATGCAACGGCGGGTGGTCAAACTATGGAATTACTTGAACAAATGTTCTTCACGTACTTTTTGACGGGGAATCATCGTTTTGAACGTGAGGTACCTACTGAGTAGAGGTGTGAAACATTATTTTTAAAGCCTAAAATAATTTTGTCCGTTTTTTTTAATGTGTAGCTTTCGATCCGATTCAAAGTAATGATTTATTTATTCTCAATGAAGAGATTGCAAATCGACCTCTTCTATTATTATCCCATACGGTAAAATTCTAATGTATCTGATGGGTGCTAAGTTTTACAGCTGTCTCTGGCAGAGCGGGTCGACGATTTTTGTCTATGACCACCTTCTGAACATAGTAATTAAGCCCACATATTTTTTCGAGCTATATTTATAATATAACCCCCTTTATCCGTACCTCTGATGTCTTTTTTCCAAAGCGACGGCGACAGGACTTTTCTTGTATTTTGAATGTTATGGATGCTCTATCAATTGTAATAATATAGCATTCAGAATTCTATAGATGACATAGATTATCAAAATAAAAAAAAGTTAATTGTTAAAAAAACAGTGGGTACCTACTACCTACATACAAATAAAAGATTGTATGTTATAAATCCAATGGTTCTCGATTTGTTACGCACTCATCAAAAGTTGACTCTCAAACTGTGCATAATATAATGAAATCATAAGCAGGAACATTAGAGGATGAAAAAACTTCCCCCTGTTATTATTAATGAATCTCATTCATTCATTCATACCTACATGCATAACCAACAACAATTCACTACTACCTATACTAATTCATATTTCTATATTGTTAAGTAGGTATGAAATACTTAATAATCCAGAATATCGTATTGTTTAAAGTCACGATTTTTCTCCCCCTCATATTGGTAATTAAATTTATTCGTACAAGATGGGTTGTCTTTATGAATTAACACACATGGTTTCCAACGCCCTGCAAGACCATCTTTCAGTATACACCGTTTCATTGAACATAAATTTTGAGGTGAGAGCGTCGAGCGGGAGGGACGATTTAAGTTCCAGGGAAGAACGTAAGTTTGTTAGTTAGGTACAAATAATATTCACTCATCCAGAGGGCCATGCTGGAGCAAGCCATGGTGGGGATTAGTCTTAGAGACAGAATAAGAACAGGAGTGTTGGACATTATTGAAAGAGTCTCCACAATAAAATGGCAGTGGGCTGATCAGATGGACAAAACGCCTCCTGTGCTGGCGTCCTAGGACTACCACAAGAAACCCCGGACGACCACAGTTTCGATGGAGAGATGACATCGTGATTCGTGAAGCATGCCGATGCAACATGGATGCAAGTGGCCCAAGATCGTTTAGCATGGAAAGGGATGGAGGAGGCCTACGTCCAGGAGTGGATGGCTATGGGCTGAAGACGAAGAAGAAGAAGAATATTCTCATGTTGTACCTAATATTATACCCGTTAGGAAACTACCTACTATTTTTCTATAAAATATACCTAGTTAGTAGCTACCTTTACCATTTAAACGCTCAAACTAGGCAAGTTTAATTGGAAGAATGGACCAACTTATAAATCTACATATTATATAATTTGGGAAGTAGGTAAGTACCTATTTAATAATTATCCCTTTTTACATTGTACTATTTTATGCATGTCAACGGTTGGCGCTGTTGGGCCACTTAAAACAATCGAAATACGACGTTGCTTCTAAAATAAAATAAAATATATTCAAAACAATTGAATGGTATAAAAACAACAAAGGAACTTTAGATTTACCTACTGCACTAATGAGTACACTTTATGTGTAAGTGCGTGCGATTCGATTGTTTTCCTGCGCATGTGCCCGCGAATGCAATTATGATTATAAAATAAATTGCGTAGGGTTGATTATTTTCTAAGGGTAGATAAGTAGGTACCCTACTACCTATGTAGGTAGGTACTTATAATATAAATTATAATCATGAATAATCAACCCTTTTTCAATTTAAATGTCTGATTACTATAGGTAGGTAGATTTATTCGTGTATCTAAACTTGATTATGCTCTCAACTGTGTAATTTTACATAGAGTGTATGTAAGTATGTGTTTTTGTAGGATATAGAATCTATGTACGAATTCGATACTAACATTCGGATATCGTTTTAAAACGTAGATCAGTAGCTTTATTAGGTATAGTAAGAGCTTGGCACATGGAACATAGTCATGGGTAAATCATTGACTTTAATATAGTCTTCTTCTTCCTGTGCCGCTAGTGTTGATCGAAGGTTTTTCATCAGCCTATCCCCGTCCACTCCTGAACAAAGGCCTCCTCCGTTTGCCTCCATATCGTCCTGCACTGTGCAGACTGCATCCAGGTTGCGCCTACATGTCGGACCAGGTCGTCTCTCCATCTCAACTGTGGCAGACCCACACTTCTATTCCCATCTCGAGGTCTCAAATTTAGGAGGTTCTTGGTCTACTGGCCCTCTGCACTTCTAGTCACATGTTCTGCCCATTTCCACTTTAGGGATGCTAAGCGGTGTATTATATGTCAGTCACTTCTTTATTTCTGACATGGCACTATCCATGGCTCTCTGTGTTACGCGTTAGGTCGAATGTTAGCAACTCAATATTCTAAACCACTGCCAAAGATTCTCAAAACACAAACAAGCTTGTGTTGTGAAGACAGAATACACATTTTAATCGTCAGCACTGAGATTCATTGTATGACTATGTGATAAAATAAAAATAATTGTATAGTGTAGACTATGATAAAATCAATTGAGCCGACAGATGATCATAATAGTACGGTAGGTACTTTCCTATGGATAATTTGGACCACGCCTTATTAAATTGTGTATAAATAAATTGATTATAAAATCTATTACTTAACAAATTGCATATTATTAATATGGGGTCATGTATTGAATTATAATACTAGAGGAATATAGTTCTACAAGAGTTCATATAAATATAACTATATTTTATTGTATGCATTTTTATTATGAAATAGGTGGGTTTATGACGAATGGACTAGAGATAAACAAAAACAAAACTAAGGTAATGATTGTTGACCGGAACAACCAGCTGCAACGGACAAACGCCTTGTCCGGCATGGAGATTGTGCACAAATTTGTTTATCTTGGTTCAATGCTCTCAGACAACGGAGAATGTGTTGACGAAATCAAGCGACGAATGGCAATGGCTAAAAATGCTATGGCTAGGTTGGATAAAATCTGGAAGGACAGAAACATCTCCAATGCCACAAAAACTCGATTAGTTAGGGCACTAATTTTCCCCATATTTCTGTATGGAGGAGAATCATGGACAATAAAAGCCAGAGAAAGGCAAAGGATCAATGCCTTCGAGATGTGGTGCTGGAGACGAATGCTGAGAATCCCCTGGACAGTGAGAAGGACCAATATCTCCATTCTAAAGGAGCTAAAAGTAGACGACAGGCTGTCCTCCATCTGTCTAAAGCGAGTCCTTCAGTTTTTCGGACACATTGCCAGAAGAGACGACAATAGCCTTGAGAAACTGATGGTCGTGGGAGGAGTAGAAGGCAGAAGAGGTAGAGGAAGATCCCCCACTAGATGGACTGACCAAATCAAGGCTGCCACAGGTACATCAGTGGTTGGAGCAATGCGTACGGCGGTGTGTCGGGAGAGGTGGAGGACTACAATCCAGAACGTAGTACGGACAAGGAGAGAGGATGGTCACGACCCTCAGCAGTGAGGACATCGACGCAGAAGAAGAAGATGACGAATGGATATCATATTCATACCCTTAAAACATTTAGGGTAACCAGTAAATCCGTTTCATCTGTAGGTGAAATTGTAATAAAATGACAAGTGTATCGTTTTGTCATCATATAGTGAATTTTCATAAACGACCATCCCAGCTTGAACCACAAATTTTGCTACACATCATAACGCAATTCGTAAATGCAATGCCTTTGTTAGTTTCTCCAAATTTAATTATTATTTAAATAAAATAATCTGGGTTTGTCGAAACAAACAGAAAGACTTTCTTTATAGAAAGCTTAAAAGCTTGTGTTGTGAAGTGAAGTAAGTCGGGGATTGAACCCGAGCCCACTGGATTAATAGTCGAGCGCGTAACCAACCAGGCTACCGACCACCTCTATAATAATTTAGAGATCACTCGTTCTTTATGAGTGGAATGCCGATAGCAAAAAAAAATATCTATAGATAGAATTTTATGAGGCTAAATTTGTAAAACCTTACAAATACTTTGTTTCTTGATTTTCGGGTAAACCGTGTGAAGATAAACTTGATCGACGTTTCGACACTCCTACTGGTGCCTTCTTCTGTGGATGAATGTATGAGAAATGTGTTCTTGTACTGTGGAGTTTTAACTTGTGCAGCGTGAGCACCGTGAGCCCCTGCTCACGCTGCACAAGTTAAAACTCCACAGTACAAGAACACATTTCTCATACATTCATCCACAGAAGAAGACACCAGTAGGAGTGTCGAAACGTCGATCAAGTTTATCTTCACACGGTTTACCCGAAAATCAAGAAACAATGTCAATCGCACACCGTGAAAACCTTCAACATTTGCTTACAAATACTTCGCAGGTTTGACAAATAATAGTGACTCATATTTTACACGCCAGAATAAAAAAATGTACCACAAGTTTGAAAGCACTTGTAGGTATAGTTTGTCACAAAGAGTGTTGTAACATATGTAACATTGTGCATGTGTGCAAATTATAATAATTACAATACATTTATAATACTATGTTACAATTATTGTTATTATGTGTTTGACTCTATGATCTAAACCTATGATAATATTGTGAGTTATTTAATTACACGCCCAGTGCAATTTGTTCACACCCCGCACTACATGCAGCTTGGATGTCAATCATTTTTAATACAAATAATTACATTTTGTATGTAGCAAGTATAGCGACCATCTATGTATGTGGGGTTGGTTGGAAGAAATCGCCTAGAGGCGATAAAATCTGCTTATTGTTTACCGAAGAAGTTTAGAGAACATACTAGGTAAAGATTATTTTTGTCACACATCACACTCTCCTATCTCTTACCATACATTTTCTGATTGTTATTGTGTTGTAATTATTGTAATGTACTTTTCATTGTTATTGCAGTGAGTGGCGGAAAGGCCCTTAGCTGTAATGCCACTCACTGTTTTGCTTTATAAGAATATTTTTTTTTATTTACTCGTAAATCACGTTTCGATTAAAAAACAGATAAGTCATATTTTGAGTGGTCAGATCTTAGCCTATTTATTGACAATCAGAAGTTCGTCACGTGTTTCAAATAAATAAATTAAGAAGGCACGCTCAGCTTTGTTTAAGAGATATTTATATAAGAAGTGTAGGTATGGGTATAGATAATAATAAAGCCAGATCACAAAGATCTAATGAGTAATGAAATGTAATATCAAAGATAAGATCGCGATGTGAATGATTTATATCCCTGTCACATTCTCAGACAGTGCATTAGTATTATTAGTATATGTATTTTTATAGTACCTAATTAACTATAGCTAATTAATTATTTTGTTGATGCATCTAATTAGGGACAAGCCAACATTATATTATTATTACCTACTCTATATGAATGAGCTCATGTTATTACCGATAGGTATTATTTTTACAAGCAGCTGCTGCGAACTGACCCATTTTATTTTACTTTTTTTTTTCAATGTATCTAGGTTTATTGAAATAGACCCAAATACATATTTGTATACGCATCACAGAAAGTTTGAAAATCTTGTGTCGTGGAGTGGAGTACCTAAGTCGACATCGGGGATTAAACCCGCGCTCTCCGGATTAAAAGACGAGCGCGTTACCAACCAGGCTACCGACCACCTCTAATATAATACTAAACTTTATTTTTTCTTTCGTTTCTTCAAAAGCTTAGATTTTTTATTGTGAATAAATAATACGAGCGCATTTGGCCTCAATCATACTGATTTGTATACATCAAAGTATTACCTATATTTTGTCTGAAGATTTTCAAGTTTTAGCCCATTTTTCGAACATTCAAAAGGACGAAAGTGCAATTAGTGCCTCTGAACATACGTACGCATTATAGTTACACATGGTTAATTAATAAAATTATTTATCGTACGAACCGACTTAACGCAATCTTAACAAAGTCTCGACTGAGTATCTCTGGTGAAATTTACATAATTTATGATGACAAATGCGATGAAAGTCGCTATGTGTGTGGTGCATGATGTTTGTTTCTACCGATATACTTAATGCATATTATATGATATCAACAATATACATAATATCAATCAGACTGGTACGTACATAAATATGTACGTTTGTATAAAACAGAACTCATTATAGATTTAACTATTTGAGTTGAACGTGATACCCTATGTTTTATATAAAATGAAAAAAAAAACTTTTTCTGTGTTCACCGTTTAGGATGGTCCAGAGACAAAGAATACCTATATTATTGCGACCAAGACAGATCTATTGTAAAATCCTACGCTGTTACAACTCGCCCTCAAGGTCCTTGTGTGTCATGTAGTGGCCATCCATAGGTGTTCTTTCTTTTGTGTGAAAGTACATCAGGTGCCCAGAATCCATTATTCAATAATGCGTACAATTTCGATAACAAAGTCTACAAAGGTAGATGAAACTAAATACTTACAAGAAGTAGATATGTGTTTAGATAATCATACCGACTATAACACATTTCCCAATTAAAAATACCAAAGAAAGCAAGTCTATTCGTTGAGACGGCGAACTACACTGCAATATAATTTTAATTTACATAGGTATAGACTTATAATAATAACATAATAATACTTAGTATTAGATGTATTACCAACCACAAGAACACTGATAAATAATTAATCTATAAATCGATCCAGTTTCATATAAAATTACCGCACGGCGCTCACCATGGTTGTAGAGAGTGCAATCTCGATAGAATCTAATTGTATTTTCATAGAATCAGCCAATGACACACATCACACATCGAACGATGCATGCTATGATAAAAAAAAAAACGATAACGACATAATTTTTTTGCATTAAATAGCGTTTCTTGCGTAGTTACCATAGTTGAATTTGAATATTCTAATTTGTAAAATAGAAATGAACCCAAATACACGTATGACGTGCGTAAATTATTATCACACTCCCTAATATGCATGTATGAGCTTGGAAACCGTCACTGATACTACCAACCTACATATAAATGCAATACAGTCTCTCAGGATAGAGAAGTTTCGGATTTATTTGGTAGGTACTTTAATTTTATTTGCTGGTCACAATAATATTTCTATTGAAATTCTCTATGTTTGCCAAAAACGTACATGCAGCGCCCTCATTGAAAAGCGTTCTTTCTTAACAGCTGCATGTGTATTAAATTTGACCATGACATCGATGATCAAATAAAAATTCTATGAAGGTTATTAACATCCCTAAGCAATATCGAATTATAAATACATATTATTGTAATTTTGTATAGAAATAATTTAATACAGGAAGGTACCTCATGATTTCTTACCGATCTTTCATACTTCGGATAATAATTGATTTAATTACAAAATTATGGTAATAAACCCGACTACCACAGAAGTAGATACCTACTATACCTACACAACGTTCGATATTCAAACAACAGAGGTGTCATTAGGCGGATTGTATTTTATTGCTGCTGCTCATTGTAATTTTATATTATAAAATAATAATTATTATAATAGCAAGTTAACCCAAACAGACCTTACCATTGAATTATATTAAACTACATTATTAATACTATATACCGCCATTACTATACATCCGAATAATGCGTATCAATGCATGCCGAGTGTGTACATATAAAAACACACAACATTATCTTTGCACAAACAGTTATACACCAATGAATTTCAAAATGGGTGGCGATCATCACTGTTGAAAATATGCCATCGTCTTTTGGAGATAGAATTTTACGAATCCTAGTAGAATACAGTGGCAACACTTTATTTCAATAGAAATATCACTGTTGTCAGTAAACAACATTCTAGTTCCAAAGTTATCCGAGACCAAATCATTCTTTATAGATTGTACGTAACTAAATGAAGAAAACATAAAGCAATTGTAAAAACGGTTAACATACTTGCAAAAGCCAAAACTTACAGTCAACACGACTATATTATCTATACTCAAACAATTCCTTGACCCTCTTTTTTTTACACTCATCGTCTGCCCATTATTTTAAAAGAATTGATTGAGTTTGGTCCATTAAATTGAATTGTTGGGTTCAAATGGGTTAATATGTTTTTACAATAATTACAGAGATTTTTATGATTTTTGCAAAGTCAACTAACTCTGGTTTTTATTACAGCGGTAAATAAAAGGCAGCAATCGTAAAATAAAACACAATAAAATTATGTTGTATTATGTACCAACCTACTACACTATTTTTATTATAATAAATTTTCAAATAATTAGCTATGAAGTTAATTGGTACATATAATACAGAAATGGATGTAAATTGTCGCTACTTAATTATTTTTCTATATTTACGACTTTCGCCTTTATTATATACATACATTGAAATTTTATTAAAATCTGCAGCGTTATGCTTAATTAAGTGCCCAGATAGACATTACTGTCTTATTCTGTAAAAAAACGCTGAGGCACTGAATCAGCGATACCATCAATACGTGAAACCTGCATGCAATACGGAAGATATTGTAAGATTTGGCAGACGACGTGGAAAGAACGAACAAAAACAGACTGCCACACATACCAGAAGGGAGCCGCCAACCAGAGGATCATGAAAGAGGTGGCGAGAGAGTTGGACACATGCCCCAGGAGACCCCTGTACAACAGACAGATCCTCAGATTTAAAGTGAAACAAGCAGAACCACCCTGATGAGAAATGAAAATTACAGATCATCCTCACTTGGCAAAAAAACTCATTATTTTGGATCTAGCAACACCAAACTCAGTAATACCAAATTATTTCCATGCGTCGCTTTTTAGGGTGGATAGATTATACAAATCCAACATGACTAAGATCGCTTCTGTACTTTGATAATGATATCATTAAGTAGGTAAATCTTAATGTAAGTATTTTGAATTTAGAATTAGTAATTCAGACTTGTGATGCTAATGTTCATAGATAATAATTATTAAAGAAATGCTTCATTATCTATGATATCTATGCATAATGTACCAACCTAATGGACATAGCTGTAATCACCACAATAATACGAATGAATATTATTCTAATGAGATTACTAGTTAATATACTTAGAAATTAGAAAATCTAAGCTTTGGATCGATGGTGGTCAGATATGCTTGGAGGAAAATTATAGACAGTACCATACTCTTAGTAATTATCTAGACTGTAGTTGTTATAACGATTGAGGTACTTATATTTTACAATTGTAATCTGAAAATTTGGAATTAGACGTGATATACTTACTGCTTACTTTATTTTATTGGGTCACCAGTAAATTATGTAGGTAAAGAAACATTGTAAATAGGTAGATACATACTGATATACTTAACTCAAATATTTTTTTCATAACACTCGAAAAGATCTCAAACGCCAATGGAAATTTTTATGGTTATTCTGATTATGTTTTTTTCTTTTTACGCGGAGGCTAGACTTGCCAACACACTTCTCAGTATTAGACATATAAACTATTCTTCCTTTCAGGTTATTCGGGTGTTGGCCGCGTGTCTGTTGATCTTGTCTAGCTTTCGGCAGCGATACTTCTGCCATCTTCAGGATGAAGTAGATGGCAGAAGTATCGCTGCCGAAAGCTAGACAAGATCAACAGACACGCGGCCAACACCCGAATAACCTGAAAGGAAGAATATATATACCATGCTGCGAAAACCTACAACATCATTAGACATATAAACATTCATGATTGACATATAAACTCATCAGAAAAATGCACATATCCAAATATCACGGATATCACAGGAATATAGGGATTTCACAGGAGGTATCATAAGAACTCTGTTTTAATATACCTAATACAAAAAATATATAGATTGGAACATACTCAAATACTTCCCTGTAAACATTACAGTAAGATAAAAGCTTATACCGTGAAGTATACTGGTGTATTACGGGTATTAAACTTCTATATATTATTATGTCAATTCTCTGTGTTTCTCAAATAGGTAGGTAGGTACCAAAATAAATTAATTCAAATTGCAGTAGCTTATCTGAAGTCAAATAATGTACTTACCTAAATCATATTCCGCCACTGTTAGATAATTCATGTTAGTCGATATTTTGTATACGTCCAATGTATTATTAATTTTATAATTTAAGAATAAATAGATATCTATCGCTTCTAGGCATGAAAATTATGACTTATTATTATATAGAAGCGAATATACCTACTTAACTTATCTACCTATTTATTATCTATACTTTTGCTTCATAATAGCAAGCAACATTATATTATTTAATCTGTCCAGTAGGGAACGGACGCATAATTGAAAGCTCTTATTCAAAAACCGTTGGCGTATAGTAGTTGGGTGGACCTCTGGTCTTCGAATCAGAAGGTCTCGAGTCCTAATCTCGATAATGACAATGTTTTATACAATCTGAAAGACGTAATGCTCCCGCCACATGATCGTGTAGGGTCGCGAAGACTCGGTGTTCATGAGTATAAAGGCGTCAACGGTCGGTTACGTACACGTCAAGACAAACGTTTTCATCCACACGCCTTTTTACTAATTCACGGCGAGGGTCGGCGAGCGTCTGGCGCCAGCATAACATGAGCTTTTAACCTTTCACTTTACGAGCGTGGTGTACAAGAATATGAAACCATGCGTTGAAAATTGAAATATAGGATAGAGTCTTAGTGTTTTCAAAGAGAATAAAACGATTTTTTTATATAAAAAAGTAAGTAACTAACATCGCAGCGAAAATAACATAACAATTGACTGGAGAAACTACCGACCGACTAAACGATCTGTTAAGAAAATAATTAAGTTGGTTAATAAGAAGCATATTTTCATTTGACGATTCTGATTTTCCAATCGGAAGGAGTGAGCTAAAAACTCACAGGCGAAAACCCATGATTAAAATATATTAAAAATAATCATTCGTCAAATAAGTCGGATCATCTGTAAAACACAATACGATGCAGATCATTAAAATTTACATTTTTTTAATCAAAGTTAGTCAACTCCTATACTTATTAGGTATATCTACATAGGTATGAATGTATGATAATATAATAATAATGTGAACGTATTATTTTTGTTTGATTCCAATTACCTGTCATTAATAATAAAGTAGGTATATTTATAATAATATGCATAATTCTGAAGTAGGAAGGTATATTTTTTTTTCAAACTTATTAACATTCGATACAGTAGCAGTTAGTAGTGCTGTTTTAAGTAACAGATAACAATAACCTTTCTAATTGCTACTGTTATAACCCTTTGAAATATGAAGATAATTTTATAAATGTTATAAATAATAATAGTTCCCCCTGAGAACACAGTGTGGTTAATAGGCTTCTCCACTATGATCAGTCGCGTATAATCTATTCCCACGTCGTTCCTATCCTAAGTAACATTTTATTTCTTCCAACAGTTTGAGAATCAATCTAAGAATTAAATATTGTTACTTATTTCTGTAACCCAGAACAAGTAAACTTTGAAAGCCGAACTTCCACCTCAAACTAAATTATTGAAGCTAAATTACCTAGATATGAAAAATATAAGTATTTAGTTCATCCCCAGATTTAGTTAGCGTTCACCATGATCAAGATCGGTTTGCATTCCCACGTGTAAGATTTACAGTAGGAAGATCATCATCATGTCAGCCCCCCTGCGTCCATTGTCAAACATAGGCCCCCCCGTTGATCTCCACAGCTCCCTGTCCTGGGCAGACCGCATCCAACCGCCTCCCGCAACTTGCCTTACATTGTCCGACCACCGAGCTTGAGGCCTACCAACACTTCTTCTGCCTGTTCTAGGTCGCCAGTCCATGACTTTCTTTGTCCACCTAGAGTCTATGGTTCTGGTCGGTAATGGTAGGAAGATATCCTACTCGATATAGAATATTTTTAAATTATTTTCTTCTGGTAAAAATCACAGTGACTTATAAATTACAAGTTACCGACAGCAGCGACTGTGTGTAAGATACATCTTAATATTAAGCAAATTACTCTTAGATCTTGTACAAGATAAAATACTGTATCTACTTACTACAGCCGATTACAATCGAGATAAGATGATAACTCACTTCTTGCAATTTACATTTAATACAAAATTACTATTAATATTATTTGATATAAGTTGTCCCCCGCAAGCGAACCTCTTGTACCTAATCACAATATCGGATATAAATACGATAACGTTGCTATGAATAATTGATCCGCTTCTATATGGCAAAACTTGTTTATTAGCTTTATTATTATATCAAAAAATTGTCGGCTACTACTGTATACACTATACAGTGTCAGCGAAATTAATCATTATTGCTTATGGGAACAACACGATGAATATATCGAGCTTTGACATTTTGGAGTTTTTATATATGCGCAGTTTTTTTAGTCTGCAAGCAATGGGATACTGGTACACAGTTATTATAAAAAATGGACGTAAATTAAGAAATAGATTATTCATGATACTCTTAATTCCAGCCGATGTAATCTTGATTCTGACCACGAAAATATATTGTTAATTGTTTTTAGATTGACGATTACAACTACCTATTTCGAAAGTAGATATGCGATTTTACGTTTCTTTGTTTGATCCAATAGTAAATACATAATCGAATCACTGGGTTTTATTTGTTTGACACTATTTTTATTTATCTAATTAGAATATTTCCAGGAATGTGAAATGAAATTAATAGGCGTTCAATTGGTGGCATACCAAGAACAATATGATATGTTTCACTACACACAAGGCGCGAAGCTACCTAAGAACACGATTCCCATCGAGTTAGCTTTTGGATAAAATTATAGGTATAATAGTGTCTAATTTGACGTAATCCAATAAGAAACGTTAGCCCCAGCTTCCCTTCTGCAGAAATCCTCCCTTCGCTACTGCTGAGAGTACACACATATACGAACCTGCATACAAATCCACTTTTATTATATTTTTAAGTGATTCATCTAAATTATTCGGCATTAACCGGGTTTCCTGGAGTAAATAAATCACAGGAAACATAATCCTCACTCATTTGGCCAGCAACCAAAAGATTATACGAGGAGTTTAAACATCGCAACTCTCTGCTAGTTCAATGCTAACACTAAACCGACGTGATTACGCCAAATTAGGATAATGAGATAAGTAGGTACTACCCCTATACCTAGCGAGTGATTTAATTTGTGATAAACTGTTTTTTTCTGAAAATTTATATGAAAACCATTCATTGAAAATCAGCGGTCCGATGTGTGAAAATCTCGAAAGTCGAGGAGACTTTTGAGGCGTGTGATCAGTGCTTGATTTTTTGTATCTATTGCTCCCGCCACATGTTCGTGCGAGTTCCGAGTAAACGGTGTCCATGAGTAACTACGTACACGTCAAGACAAACATTCAATTCACACACCTTTTGACTCACGAACCACTCGGACGCGACCCATGATAAGCATGTAGCGGTAGTATTAATTCAGCCGTAACGTAACATTCGGAGCGAGCTCGACGTTACAGCAAGGAGTAGTTAGACGCACCTTGGACTGGCTGCTAAACTGTAATCGCTTGTTAACACGATGTAAAAGATACGTACAAGTCAATCTCCAGCTGAAAGCACAAATCGAATCTATCAAATTTAAGAAGCAGCGGAAGATTTTTTTTTTATCAATACTTGACGTTTCGGAAACCGAGACCGACACTTTCTTCAAATTTCAAACGCATAATTAACAAGTATGACCAGTTAGGCTAGTTTGGTCAATGTTTACGATCTATTATAATTTTTGCGAAATAAATCCATAACATAAAAACGAAACATCGAAAAGTTCTGCTCTATAAATTATACAAACCCTTTATTATGCCGAATGCAATAATTTGTGCATCAATGTCCATAAAAGTGTCCGCCAAAAATAATTAATTTCGTAATATTTAATTGCATGATGATTTTTTAGACCACCCACATTTTAAATGATTATGCATAAGGCAGATAGGCACTCACTACTCAGTGCATGAATGTAATTAAACATTACTAGTACCTACGTAAAATAATCGTGTAATATCTATAACAATTTATTGCAGAATTACTACCGTTAGAATTGAGCATTCGAAGTCAATGAATGCACAATGCAAATTTAAATACAGTCGTTGGATACTAACCGTGAATTTCGCCAACTTTTTAGGCGAGGAGTTGCGAAAACGGGAGCTCTGCCTGACGTACTTTTTTGTATTTTTTTTTAAGTGAATCTGGGTTTATCGAGATAAACCCAAATACATCTTTGTACACTTCACAGAAAGCTTAAAAGCTTGTGTTGTGAAGTGGAGTAAGTCGAGGATTGAACCCGCGCCCACTGGATTAACAGTCGAGCGCGTTACCAACCAGGCTACCAACCACCTCTTAAACAGCTAACAGCCAGCATTTAACAGCTTAAAATCATTAAAATCTTCAGAAATGATGTATCCTAAAAATAAATTCTATGAGTACTATTGTCCATTTTCAGCGATTTGAAGTGAAGAAATAAAAATGCTTCAAGGGTTATAAAATTTCAAAGTTTGTATGAAAATTTAAAATTGGCATCAAGTCGTTACTTATTTGCCTATAAAGTCAACGAGTACCAAGATCCCTTATAAAAATCTGATTCAAATACTTTACGAGAAAGAAAGCAAGTATTTATGTCCTAGTAAAGTATGCATTATGTTCATCATGTTTTTGTTTAACACCACACTAAGAAGGGGTTAGTATCGACTTAGATGTGGGGGTAAGGGAGAAGCAGAGATCTGATGTAGATCGGGTGGATATCAAAAATTAAAATCGCTAATGACTTTGGTCATTAAGTTAATAACTCTAATAGTAACATGCCCTTATTTTTGTGAGTTGTATTATTATTATTATTATAATAGCCGGCGAGTTAATGATGTTGCTACTAACATTAATTATTATTATTCTTAATACAAGAGTAATAAGCCCGCCAACAGTCACGGATTTTATTGATTTTGCTTTAACAAAGATTACGAGTAAATTAAACATTAATTTATTTTCATTATCATCACCTATCGAAGTAGAATATATGTATGTACTGCAGTGGCGAAGGGTGGATTTCTGCAGAAGGGAAGCCGAGGATCACATTTCTTATGGGTTTACGTCAGATTACACATTATTATACCTATATTTTTTTTCTAAGAGGCAACTCGATGGGAATCGTATTCTTAGGTAGCTTCGCGCCTGGTATGTAGGAGTTTATCGTCATATTCCATAATTCTCTGTCCTTTGCTACTCTGTCTCACTGATGTCCATCAGCAACTCTTTTTATCTCATCAGACCAATTTGCCTGTGGTCAACGTGGAGTTTAATTAACACCATCTTGCCTGTGGTCAACGTTTATTTTTTATTTTAATTATGGTATGAAGGGATTCAGAGAAGTCCAAAAATAGAAGAGCGGAAAGAGTTATGTATCCAGCATTTGAGAAATGGCTAAAGAAAAGAGAAGAAAAATCTATGCCTTACAGCAGGGAAGCTGTGGTTAACATTTTTAGGGCATTTATGTCAGATTAAACGCATATAATTTTACAAAAACCGCAGATCAACCAATCCTTATTTGCAGGTAATGTAACATCAGTCAGTACAAGGTGCCTAACCGATCGTTACTTGGTCTCCGCCATAACGTCAAGGTCGCTCCAAACATTCTACGTTACGGCCTGATTTTTCATGATTCTCCAGCAGACTTTAACAACGTCAACCAGAGTTACTTACAGAGTTAAGTATGAATTAGTACAAAAATAAAGTATTTACATATTCATACATACGGAATGCTAATTACTATTTTTATTAATCATTACTACACTTAATAAATTAGCATTAAGATAACTACACACTACTACATACATTTATTAATGTAACTTTATATTATAATGTGAATTACGAATGATGAATTAATTCGTTTTTAATTCATAATATACCTAACTGATAAATTGAAAACTATTACGCCGCTAATTTTCGCCAAATTAATTTACTTTTGTCTAGATCTTTTATACGTTTCAATAATCAAAAGGAAATAAAATGGAGATACTTGTGGAGGTATGGCCGTGGACTTATTGATCCTACAATAATGTCACCTGTATGGTAGCCATCTGTACCACGCCACCTTTGGTGCAACCTGAACTGAACATGGAAGGTGCTGTCTTCTCCTCCACAGGTTGGTACAACCCCAACATTATTTTCCGGAATCTTTTAACCACATTGTTGAGGTATGCTAACTCACAAGGGTCAATGGCACAATGTTAGACATTCACAACTTGTCTCCTGAAGCTCTTCAGTAGGGTGCATCACCTGATGTATGAAAAAAAATTTTTTTTTGAATCTCGAATAGCCCTAGTGCGGAAAAGTTGCAGTTTACTAAGAGTGTTAACCACACCAAATATTAGCTTCCTAGGAGTCCATCTTGAGGTTCCGCAACGACCTTGAAGTTTTGAAAAAAATAAAAAAATCCATAAATTTCTACTATGTGCTAGGTCTTATAAAAAGCATTTTGTCTAAAGTATTTAATAATATTTTTACTTAGGAATGCTTAAAAATGATAAAACAACACTAAAACAGCAATAAATTCATTATAAACATTTGCTTTAGAATAATAATATATATTGAAAACATACTTAAAAACATGCTTACAAAATAAGTAACAACATTTTATAAAGAAACACTTACGAAGTAAATGGGGCGAGTGAAAACGTTTTAGCTATTGTTTCTGGTTTAAGTTTGTGCACATTATTATAAAATTGTCCAAATTATACTGTTTTGAACATATCAAGTAGGTATTTTGGTGTGTATAGTTAAGTCCAAATATTGTACTGCAATCAAAATACTCTACATCGATTTTCTGAAAAAGTGTACATATTAATCGTTGCAATCGCGAAGTGATGAACTATTTGAACTTAAAAATTCACAGGGTTCAGTTATTTCACAATTTAACTAAATATATAAGTGCCTTAGTTTCCATGTAATAGACAAATTAAACCATCGAACAAATCACCCTACTTATTTTTCTATATAGCAAAATAATCCCTCCTATTCAAGCGCATCACAATCAATAACTGTTAGATGTTGTAGATATATATTTTCAGTTTCTAAATTTTGTGCGATAGCCTACCTATAGTTATATCTAGTGCAAATCCAGTTTCAGGTATAATATGTGTTATATTATCACTCCCAGGTTTGTGAATTAATGAAAAATGTTCCTCGATTAATACATTTTGTAGAATTTTCCAACGTTTATTTGATTATTTAATTCGACTAATTATTAATTTTATTCGAGCATCAAAAAATAATTCATAAATCTGAATATTTCGTGGGTATTCGTATTTACACCATATATTTGTAAGGTAGGTACTAAGATACTTAATAGAAAAGTCTATAGTTTATACCGAAGAGCACAGGGCAACATGCTTTTGTATCACACATTATAACAGACCAAAACCAGCTCTATCAGAAACTTTATACCTATCAATATTAATGATTAAGTCTGGTGTGTAATAAAAGCATTATCCTGTCGAAATTATTTGAATAGTTTTCTGTTTGTAGTAGAAAATATCATATTAGGTGTTTTACGATCAGATGAATCTAATAATAAATTGCTGTCAGAAAATGCCATCCAGGTGTCCTTCTTTCTATTTTCTTATCTTCATTCTTGTCACCATTGACTATTATCCTTTTCATAGGACCCCTTTGGTCTTATAAGAATAGTTTTCCTTTTAAAGACACGTTTAAATCTTTGGAGCACAGTCATGTGATCCTGCATTTACATAAAGCTTCATCGAAAAGTTAAGAGCTAGATAAATGAAATTTACTCACCTTATGTTAGAAGCTCTCAGATGTTTCTCGGCTTTTAAAAGAGTTTATGGTATTTTTATACTTCAAATGAAAATTATTGGTCATTGATCTAACTCTTGTTTCACAGAGAGTTAATGATGAAGCATTCTTCCGTATATATAAAGAAATACTGTCACCAAGTATGTATTTGGGGGTCCTGGTCTCCAAATGGAGGGTCATGGGTTCCATGTATTGATTTCCAAGTTATTATTTAATACTCATAACACTTTAATACGTGATCATACGTAGGTAACACATTTTCTTTGAAAATTCAAAAGTTCCTATTATTGGGCATTTAGCTGTCGAGTATACATATTATAATTATTTTTTTATGTAAAAATAACAATATTTAAAACGCTAAATATACACTTTGGGCATCTACTGCTACCAACTATCAAAGAAATGTATAAATGTTACACCTCCGCTAAGATAAAAAAAGTACGAATTTTCATCGATTTCGTGGTCAATATTTTTTCACAGAAATAAATATTTTTGTGGGAAAAACTATAAAAAAGAGTACATACACTATTTTTATTTGTTCGTAACTCAAAAAAATCATGGAAAAATTCTAAACAGTATTTAAAAATCGATTTTTAAAAAAGGGCGTTTTCATCATTTTTCCCCAACATAAATGCGCGTTGCGGAACCTCAGGACATTTTTTTTTATTTTTTTAAAGATGATTTTTATTCATTTGAGACCCAAATGCAACCTTTTGGAACTAGGGAAGGTCGGATTTCCCAAGAAAAGGAAAACGGCCCACCCTACTCTTCAGTGCCCGAGCTCAGGTGATTCTAATCTGAATATGGGCTCTCCAATGCCACAGATATACAAACATACATACACACAGGTACATACATACATAAATCATAATGAGTATAGTGACGTTGAAACGCCTAACAGTGTATTCTCTACACTGAACTCTACGGCTGAACTTTTATAATGCCTATACACAGACCATTTATTATAACTTGTCAGTTGGATACATGCTTGTCTTAGTAGGAGCTGTATCAAAAAATGTCGTATCCATGGTGGTCCATCCGTCTTTTAACTCTGAATAGTCTGTAGTTAACCCAGAGCAGAACATAACCTATTTTCACCTCACTTTCAGTTTACTTGCTTATCAATGTTATCAAACCTAATGAGAAATTAAAGTTACAATCAACGGGTTTTTATATGCTGCCTATATTTTTCTAATAAAATTATTAAAAATCCGTATTGTTCCCATGATACCATTAGATGGATTGTTATAATAATAACTATATTAAAATCATTATAAATGATATAATTCGTATAAAATAATTTATTCTATTCTCTAGGAGTGTATGTACAGAAATAAAGTAAGCCATATTACACATTATTACCTATTGTTTATAATACTTGTATAGTATAGTAGAGTAATATACTAGAGGTGTATAAAACTAATATAATATTACGTTGATTTCAGTAAGATATGGGAGCTAATATCATTAATGTGTTATAATGAATGAATTTGCATATAACATCATTATGTTTCTACATCTATAATGGAGTGGAGAGTTACTATACACTATACAGTAGGCTACGCCATCACAGGGTTAACTTTGGGTCTAATAGCGCTCGATCAGATTAAAAAAAAAGAAACTAACTTCATATTATGTTGAAATAATTAGGTACCTACAACCTTCACAATTACACACGTCCTGTATTGTTTGCTGGTGAAAAAAATAATGTGCGAATTTTTAGTAGAAGGTAAGCCAATTTCTTTGCTCCTAAACATTTTGATGTTGGATTGGATTGGCACCGCTATAAGAAGCATTGGGGAACTATTTTGGACTGCCCGAAACCGCTTACTCTTAACATAACTGATGTCTGAGGCGTTTTGACAAGACATCAAAAGAAGAAGAAAAAGTGATCGGTATTCAAAAATAGGCGTTGTAGAATAATTCTATATACATCGGATAGAAGGGTTTTTTAAATTTTACAGATCATATATTATTTAAGTTTGATTCTGTATTTAAAATACTTATCAGGTAGAAAATAAAATTAAGTACTTGCTTACAAGACATCTCACAATGCATATACCTAACAATTTAATTCAAATAAGCATATTTAAGCATTAATATACCTACATTATTTTTTATATAAACATGCAATTTGACACAATTTTAATCCTCCAAACTACTCTCCGATGCAATGAACTATTAAAACAATTTTCTACTTTTTCTTCCTTACACCTAAATGAAGTGCGTTTGATAAGAAATCGAATCACCTCAGGCAATTGCTCATTACAAACTTTCTCACACGTACGACTCTGTTCGCACAGAAAACATAATAATGATATTTGTAATTATGTAGATATATAATAATTCAAACCTAGTGTATAGTAGCCAACTATAGTAACTTCATGTAATTAGAATCGGCAGACACAAATAGCTTCCTGACGTTATAAAAATCATTCTTAATTACTCATTGCTCCACTTACACTAAAATGTAATACTATTAGTCACTTTACATCACATATACCTACATGTTAAGGTAACATACATCTGCATATTAAAAGTATTTTCCTCATACAACCATGAAGTTAGGAATCGACGTATTATTACAACATTTATTTATTTATTTATTTATTTACACATCAACGGCTAAAGCCTTTAACATTATTTAGATAGCGCATTGAATTATTTTGTCTGCTAGGAATGCGTTTTAAGGTAGTGCGTGTCCCAAAAAAGATACACATTTTTCAGAACAAATATCTTGACAGCTTACTATAATAAATAATAGGTAACGATAATGTCCTTATTGAACTTAAGCTTCTAAATACGTGCTGTAAAAAATACATTTAGTGAATTATCGTAACAGATTTTTCATATCTTGTATTGCTTCCTAAAAAATAGGCTTCCTCTGACGTTTTTATTTAAAAATATAACTCCTTTCGTAAAATCGCACATAAAAATATATCTTGTAGTGATAGTGCGCATCAAAATCTATACTAGTGAATTACCATATTTTATAGCGAAATTGTATCCAACAAACGTAAAAAAACTACATATTTCTAAAATGTTATCGTCGATTGTGCATGCGATTTGGAACGGGTCATAGCTAGTTATTATAATGTAACCCAGCTTACTCTCTCAAACAAAGACATTATAAAATGGTAAATTTTTAAAAATATAACCAAAATAAATGGTTTTTACTTTATTTTTATTTTTACATGATCATCTTAATACGAAATAATATTATTTATTTATGCAACAAAATTAACAACTCAGAAAAACCGGAAGCAATATAATAACACATTAATTCGCCATAGCTACAAAATACATAATTACTATGTTTTATATTTAATACCTGTTAAAACTCAATTGGGAAAATTGTAATGCAAAGGAAATTAAGCAAATAATTGCTTTTTGGAAGAGGAGTTTGTATAGATTATTAGATATTTAATATGAAATTAAATGACAGAAAGGGGACCGCGACAGAAACATTAAATGATTGATTCATACTTTAAAAATCGGGGTTAGCTCATTTTAAGTATAAGTACTTACTTAATAAAAAAAACCTGTAAATAAGTATCAATATTTTGTAGGTACCTGCCTAAATACGTTACGTGAACGAATTTTATGAACGTGTTAGAATGCAAGAAATGAGATAGAAGTAGATACCAATGTGGCGCTCTGTCCTCTCTGTCTACCCTGCGATGGATACAGTGTAATGGATTGAATATCTGGATAGAACCTATCTGATTATTTTTTTGTGTATTCATCTTAACAGGTAGGTACATAGTTAGTAGTAGGGTTGGTCGGAAGAAATCACTAATAGGCGATTAATCCGCCGGTTTATGTCTATTATCATATTTTTCAGTTATCCATGAAATCCATGAGGCGAAGCTTGAAGCAGTGGGCTGGTTGACAGCATTGGATCCAAGGCTGTAGTTCTATAGGTATTTTTTAACTCAGCCCGAATGAAAATCAAAGTAAGTATCATCTTTTAATTTAATCGAATCACTCTTAACATTTTCAACCTATAAGTATTTTCATTACCTGAGTGATACCTATATGTACTCAAGATGCAATTGAAGACATTCTATATTAGGTACCTACTATAATATAATAATAATATATTCTTCTTCTTCCTCTTGTATTACGTCGGGTGACCAGTTTGTGACGGCGGGCTGTCCTGGTAAGACAAGGTCCAGCTGTCCTTCCATCTCTTGGGTGGCCTTCCGGGTAATCTTCGTCCAATGGGGTTTTCCGTTTTGACTATCTTTGCAAGTCTGGTGTCATCCATTTGGTCGACATGGTTCCTCCAGAAGCGTCTTCTACTTCTCCCTCACCTTACTATATCCTCGACATCGCAGACAGAGCGTAGGTATAGTCTCATTTCTGATCCCAATATAATATCCCAGTGCCTAATTGTTTGTTATTAGAAACAACTACCTAGTCTAATAATTGCATTGACAATAAATAACATCGATTAATGTCAAAACCATGTTAACGACAACTTTACTTTACCCACCACAGATAAAATGGATTATCGTCTGTTTTGTTTTCGGTAATTTACTGATATTCTGTAAGTCAGCACTACGGTGCTGACTTACAGAATATCTTGACAGAGGACGTAAATTTATCTAATATAGTTATCTCAACAGATATACAGCGAGAGATAGACTTTTCATTCAATTAATAGGTAATAACATTTATAATGCACTTATCAATAACTCCGACTTTTCTTCACTTTGGCCTACGAAACGTATTTTATTACGAAACCTATTTTATTTCATTGAAAAGATCTAAAAAAATCAGTAGGTTCATTGGGTACCTATACTTTCTTGTAAACTCAAAAAGCTTAACTTGTTGAAATTTCCACCCAGAAATACGAAGGAGATTAAAGAGCGCATCGATACAGCTACTTTATTCAGATACCATAAAATGCAAATGTGCACGTTCCCAATATAGAAGTATTTAAAAGACAGCAAGAACTATATATGATATCTCAGTATTAGGAAATTTGGGTAAAATATATAGGTATAGTCAAATTTCTCGGTAAATTTATTTTCTAACGATATTTTCATTATCGCCTTTATATTATGATCTTGCAAGTCTAGATTGTTACATAATAGTTTTCTATAATAATCAAACAAATTTAAATTGATAAAATAATTATCCAGGTAGGTAATAATCAAAGTAAAATTACTAATGCTAATATCTGGTAAGTAATTGCTGGTGATATCATTACGAAGTGTTTTTAATCCACTTATACATAAAACAATTATATCATAATCTTATAAACATTTACTTAGAATAATAATTTATGACATTAATGTATTAAGTTTGATTTCAATACAAAACTAATAACTTGTAGATTTACCTATAAGAAAACCTGAAAACTCATAACAGATTATGTAAGTTTAGATAATGTAGCCCCACGATTGGCTTTATTTTTGTATAAAATTCTTTAAGGCCCTTTAAACAGTGGCTGATGGTCTCTGTATGTACATACGCCCTTAACACTTTTTAAAAAATCGTGGTATAGATATAAAATGAAAAACACTGATAAATTTTGTAAATTTTTGCTAATAAATATACATTGTATATATTCCAAATATATTACTGAAAAATACTAGAAATGCTATTTTTTGCCGGTAATTTGTTAGTTACTTATGATGCGCCCGACACAGTGAAAATCAGGTGTAATATGAAGTAAATTGCTTCAGTAGGTCAGATTTTTCATCACCCCCACCCTTCACCCCCAAAAAATATGTACCTAATAGGTGTAAGGAAGCGTGGTCGTCCAAGAACCTGCACTTGGCTCGATCATGTCATCCAGATACCCAAGGACGGACGTATTTTGAGTAAAAAAAAGGGTAGAACGTGCATGACTTGCATAAATGTGACAGAAGTACGAAGTGTGTGTAAGGATGGAGAAGCCTTACGATATGTTCTCTCTGCCTACCCAACAAAAGACGCCACGAGAGAGGATAGAGTATAATAAAATATAATAGTTGATGCCCATTGCTCACATACCTTGCAAGTACTTAAATAAGCAAATAAATATTATTTTCCGCCCAATATTAGCTATATTAAAAAATATTGAATCAAATATTCACCTGATTTCGTTATACATATATTTCGTTCAATTGATCAGCTACGATTAACTAGCAGTATAGGTACGTCAATTCAACCTACACTCTTTTGTACTTAGGAAGATACTTATAAATTTATGTATTTATAAAAATAATAAAAAATAAACCACCAAAGTAGGTAAGGTAACCTTGACAAATACTTTTTTTTTAAATATTTTTTGCGCTTTAAATTAGTACCTATACCTGCTTAGGTATGTGAATTATGTAGATCTTCTTAATATAAATTAGACAAATGCAAAAATTAATCTAAAATATTCAGATTCACGGTTGATGGATGCATTCGGAATAAATAAATTAACGAAAAATAAATTATTTAAATATTTAAGTTAATTTATTTTAAGTAGCTACCTACTAAAATAGTGTTCCCCACATAATTATACATTAACCATAAATAAATTTATTCTTATCTTATAATAATTCACATACAATTTAAAATTACATTATAATAAAATATAAAATGCTATAATAATTATATGTAATGCTTACATAATATAATTATATCTAAATTATTATTATGTGTTCTAATCGTAATTATACATGACTTTACACACTAGCCTCGCCTTTGAAATGAATTAAATTAATACTTAAGTAACATAATAACCACTAAATTAACATAATTACAAAAATGACTTTTTAACATTGGTTGCTTATTCTTGAAGGGCAAACCTACTCTGCCCTTATATTAATGATTTTTCACTATCAATATTGGAGTGCTAGTTTTTGGAAAAAGTATAGCATAAAAATCTTGAGCATGCGTCTGTGCACCACAATTCAAAGGCTGAAAGACGTTCGCACTTTCTGTTCGCATTGTCCACGTTTCGCATCCATACAATAGAACCAACTCACCAACGTTTTTATTAGATTTTTTATAAATAGAAGGTACTAAATAATCCATTAATATTGTTATGTTTTAAGGGCTTGGCACCAAGAATGACGTCACAGTCATTTCCCACTGCGTTAAGGTTCAAAATCGCGTGAACAGTAGCATGATAAAATGGTAAAAATATCGTTTTTTTCCATTTTTTGGGGCTAATTTTGCGTCTATCAAAAAACTTTTACGGTTATTCCCTAGATTTTAATGCATATTATCAATACAAAAAAAAAATTACTCCGCGACTTTCGGTAAACGAGTTTCCGTCTTTCGGAAAAAAAATCAGAGGTGTTTTTAAAAAATTTATTTTGAAAAATCTTTACAAGGTATAAAAAATCTTTTACGGTTATTCCCTAGATAAAGGTTCAATATATCTACCCTATTTTGTTCTAAAGCATATTTAGTAACGGTTGTCGAGTTATAAGGTCTCCCGTTTCTAGAATTTTTTGAAATGTCGGTATGCATACTCTTAAAATCACGTCATATTTGTACAAATAGGTTTAATTTATTTATTTATTTCCATACCTACATTTGCATAATTATAATAATTGTTATTTTTTCATAGGTATGGCTCCTACTTTATTAAAAAATATTAATTACTAGAGGGTACCTACCCGTGAAAATCACGGAGGCTTGTTTAAATATGTTTTTGTCTAACCACCTATTATTATTCCAACCTTCAAAGTTCCTCGAGTAAACATAGGAAGATCACAAGGCTCCGTCTTTTCCCCACCCCTGAAAGCCACAAAACTCCTCTTACATGTCTATCTACATACAGAGGTACTTTACACACATATAGATGGTGGGTACTTTAAATAGTTCGATTTGCAATCTTTTCGTGTATAGGTACGTACCATATAGTATGTATGAGAATTCTATTTTCATTTTCTGTTACGTTGTATAAAATGGTACTAACTTGATTATTTCCACCAAAGAAATATTTCAAAACTATTTTCATTCATAATTTCATTAGTTCGATATTTCAAACTTTTCATTCATAAAAGTTTAATAAAGTGTGACTTGGAAGAAAATGTCTAGCCACCAACGAAGACGTCGCTGCTTTAAATTTACATACATATTCATCGAACTTGCAAAATTTTCCAATGGGCAAGCGTTACATACCTACATGACTTGGATAATACGAGTATTATGTAATGGAATAAGTTTTCAATCATTTATAAATAATTCAACCAGCCAAAGTTTTTTGTCCTTGATATAATTATTGCAAAATAATCACAGACCAAGAAAACCTAGGAAAATCCGCTTATATATTTTTCTAAAAACTATAAGTAAGTAATATTTAAATTCTGAGCACTGATCAAGGTTAGATTATTATGCATGCAGAATTTCGTTTTGACTTTGATTGAAGGAAGTTCGTTCTACGAGCAAGAGGAATCTGACAGACAATATGGTAATGATTTATTTATTTGGAATGGTAATTCAGTCGATAATTATTATAATACATAGATAGGCAGGTATCTACTCAATTAATCAACTAAATATTTTAAAATATTATGTTACGTACCTTTCCACTAACTTGCTGCTTGCCAGTTCTTATTAATCTCTTCCACATAATACCTATATATCTATGTGCTTACCTACTAATAAAGATAACAAAAATCTTCAATATGCTAGTCACATACCTAAAGGGAAATAATTGTAAGTAAAAATCAGACGCCGATGAGGCACTGCTTAACATGACTTTGGCAATGGGCAGGTCATGTTGCCAGACAGGGAATGGACATATTTGCACCTAGAGTCCTGAAACGGAGACACCGAGATATGGAAAAAGAAATAGGCCGGCCTCAGAAAAGATGGGCCCGTGACATTGTCTCCGTTGCGGGTAGTGGGTGGATTAAAAAAATATTTTTTTTCACTATAGATACAAGTCGGACATGCCTTTGTAAATATCTCAATGTGACATTACTCCATATTCATATAGAATAATATATATTGCCTATGCATTTTACTTGTCTAGAAATAATATTATATAAGGTAGAGGGAATTCTTCAGTAAGTATAATAAGAACATTAGTAATACGTACACGAACAAGAAAATCGCGTGACTCTGACAAATTACTTATATTATCATAATGTTGTGAACATATTGTAGTTAACTCTCATGTTATGTCTCACTTTACAAAAATATTACTTACTTAATAAGTAAAAGATAAAGAAATTATAATAACAATATTTACATAAGAATTATTAGGTACGTAGCACGTTCTACTTATTGCCATAGGTGTTCAGACGAAACAATTTTTCTTCTATATTAATTCTACGACTTTTCCGTTAGCTTCAGTTCTTAACTAAAGTTGGAAGGTAACAGAAATTACCTGAAAACTACGCAAGTTTTCAAGATAGTCAAATTTGTCAATTTTTTAATTTACCTACTCAACTGTTTTCTAGTAAATTGTGGAAGTACTTTTTCACTATGAGCTTGCAATTTTGTTTCTCTTGCTAAACTCATCCGTTTGAAGCCTTTACTAAGTATACGACAGTAACAAGCTCGACCCAAGGTTTATTTAAAAGTGCAAATAAATAGGAAAGAAATTAAAGAAAAGCGGATTGGTAAAAAAATGTTTAACAGCTAAGTGTATCAATATTATGCTTACCTACTTTAAAATGAACCTAAATAAAAAGTGTTCAGTTTTAAAATACCTATGGAGTATGGAATGCGAACTGCTATGTTCTCGAAAGGAAATGTGAGGGCGACAAAACGACAATTCAACAGTAATTGAACAATCAAAGTGATGTGATTACACTTCATTTTAGAAAACGTGATGCGGTAATGATGTTTTCTCTTTACTACTAATATTATTATGGTATTATAACTTGATATTTGTAGGTACAAGCAGATAAATCGTTTTAACTTGTTTCTACGTTTATTTTGAAAGCAAAAAGGCCCTCTTAGTTTCAATTCACTGCCTTCAACACCCCAGTAGCGTTTTATATAAATTAACACCTGTTGCGTCGAGCTTTTATGTAGCTATTTAAATAGTAAATATACGAGTAATAGTACGTTATTATTATGTGTGTAAATTGCGTATGTACAATATATTATATAGTGTGATATTTTAATTATTAGAAACATGTGTGATGTTAAAACGAATCATTGGTGAATCACACTCATATAATATAATACTACAATTTAGTGTCATTTTGTGAATGGGATTACAGTACCGCGTAACTACTATTTATTTATTTTATTTGACTTTGATTTTATTTATTTATTTGTTAGCAAAACAGCATTAGAACAATATAGCATATAGGTAATATAAATTGACTGACTGACTGACGAGCACCTCCTCGTATGTCGAGACATGCCAGTGAGGTGTGATGCGAGGGACCTGATGATGGTCACTGACAATGCCGTTATGGATACTAATTTCTGGAGTAAGGTGCCCTAGTGGGGGGAAGCTCGGACCCGGAAATGAATGAATATAAATGATGAAAGGATGACAAAGAAAAATACTTACTTGGGCAAAAATAGATGTGTAAGAAAAACGAGTAAGGCGGATGTCCAAGAACCAATTTGCTCGACTCTGTTGGCCAGTTGCTGTAAGACGGATGTGTTTTGAGCAAAAGGAATCGTAGAGTGCGTATGATGAATTGCATATATTTATTTAAAGGAAGCAAGAAATGTGCGTAACATTAGGGAAATCTAGCAATCTGTTCTCGCTGTCTACTCTGGTAGGGACGCACCGTGAGGAGATGTAATGATTAAAACTTTATGTGCGCAGAAACATGACACGATAACAAATAAAATTATTGCTAAAGCAGTATCTTTCATTGAACCCCAACTATTCGTTAAATGAAACTTTCTATACTTTTATCCATAATTGCGATCCTAATTAAAACATCAAGCCGAAAAGGTGACTTGTAATTTACGAATAAACGTTCCATAGACACTTTATTATTTTAACCCAGTTCCAATACCCTCCTTACATTCTAAAATATTTGGGTTGATAAAATAAACCGACAGAAAAAAATCAAAAGAATCTCCCCTCAACAAATCCACAAAAAATGTGAAAACATTTAACCAGTAGAAAAAAAAAACAACAAAGTGAACGTGGAAATTCCGATGGAATAATACAACAAGTAAGAATGAAATTCTATCGCGAAAACGGCTTTGAAATTCCTTTGCGATTTTCCCCCTACGTTTTATTACGGTATTGAAAAGTGAAAAGTAGAACGCCGACGATGCTCGGCGTCCGTCGTAGTACTTTGTACCACAGCGTCGCGTCGGGACGGTAGCTTAGAAAAACACCCCGGTAGACACCAGTGTACCACCAGACACATACACACAGACGTATGTATGATTATATCTGAGAGATTCCACAGATCCTTGACCCCCAAGGCTGTGCACAGCTGTTCGCAGTATACACCCCCTCTTTTTCCTTTCAAGCCAAACAGTTTTCTCCCTACATACCGCCGCTCAAACGATCGACTAAATAACAGGGTCGTGAGAAAATAAATTCATTAAAATACTTACTTTTCCAAATAATCCTAAATAGGAATGATATTCGTATAAATATATAAGTATTAGATATTATGATCCGTATATGCATATTTTCTAGTTTGATACATTGAAGGCCACACATTAGAGATCAACCTTCAACGTAATAAATATTAGAGAATTTACTACAAAATTTGAATAACTTCAAAACCTCGACACGATACCTATTAATAATATGGTAACTAATTCAACTATAGTGAGATGGCTATATGTACTACTATATAATTACTGTATATTCTAATAATGGAGTAACCAGTGAATGCAGAGTAGGTGTGTTTTATAACATAAAATAATCTCTTTGCGCAAACGTTTTTGATATTTCGAATGGACAGCGAAACTTATTGCTGAAAAAATGACAAATGTTTCACATAACTAAGTTTTACTAATGCCTCTAATTCTTGTGGCGTCATCTTTTCTAGTTCCACTATTACCGCGTAAGAGTGTAGCGTCAAATATTTCAGATCTATGTTTCGATATATTTTCACAGTAGCTCCACAATGTGGAGAATCCAGCGAAAGCTGTCTACGAGTATAATACAAAATTCATATTAAAAAAATAGAGTCGGCTGGTTAATTTTCTCGAATCTTTTCATTTCACAGCCCTCGTGCCAAAGCAAGCGTTGCAAAGATAAACGTACATATTATAATCTATAAGTATCTATAAAGCTTTGTACTTCAATACACACATACACCAAGTAGACACCCAAAAGAAAAGAGAGGAATTATTAACGTAGTGATGTAAGTAAATACACGAAAATCACTCTCTTTCTCTTTTCCTCTTTTATAGCCCACATGCTTTTAATATAAAGCCATCACATAGTAGGCAGTAGAAGGCACCTACCCACCTACTAATACACCCGCTGCCTTTTTCGTAATAATATTATTATTATTTTCTCTGCGGAGTAAAATCTACGTACAAACTCATAATAATAATGTTGTCTAGGTCCGGGATGACTCAAAACATTCTCCTCACACGATATACTAACATAATACCTACCTACGTTTAAAGAGGGGATCTACTATACCGACTTCATTCACAAAATCGCAGGCTTAGATATTATTATTATTGCGGTTTTATATCGTACGTATATAGAAATGTTCAACTATAATATAGGTATATGAATAGAGCTTCATTCAAAAGATTGCATACATTTAGATGTATAAATTTAATGCCTACTTATGTGTTTGGTTTATAATAATAAACCTACTTAATGTGAATGTTGTCTATGTTGTCTATAGCCATGGGCGTCGCCAGCCTCTAAGCTAGGGGGGGGGGCAAAAGAAATGAAAAAATCCATATAGCATGAGAAAAGCGTAAAAAAATTGTGGGGCATAATGGAGAAGGTCGTGATGTGCTTTGGTTTACTTGAAAATGTACATAATACTTTGCACAATAATATGCATGAAAGATATGTCTTCTATAAAAAAGAACAATAAAAAATAGCACTGCAGGCAATATTTTTTAATGAAATAATTGTATTTTGATGGATTTTCATGAAAATTCATGTTATGATGAGAAAACTTGTGGTAATAATGTGATTTTTTGTGAGGTTTTATAATTTGGTATGAAAAAATATATACCTATTCCAATCTCTAGGGGGGCAGCCGCCCTCCCCCCCCCCAGCCCAGCGGTGCACTTTGCATAAAAAAATGTGCTATTTTTCTTAATTATTTCACCGTGATTCTCATCAAAGTTTATTGCTTGTACGATTTGTAAAACTCTAATTTACATCTCGTAGTAACAAATTTCATTCATCGAATTGGGAGTAATTTATGAATGAATCTAAAATCTACACATTGGTATTCGATTATAACATTATATACTACGAGTATATATATATAAATACATTATATCCATTAGTTTAACGCGATTAAACCACTATACATAACAGTGATGAGTAGTAAACAATATAGTATATAGTCAAGCACGTATCCAAGGGGGGATAGTTGGGATCTATCCCCCCCCCCCGAAATCTGTCGCATATAATATAAGACACAGGACGGACGGAACGATTTTTCTCTGCTATCACGGCGCGCCCTTTTTTGTAACGACTTTTTATGTAGATATGATACATACTTACTAATGTAAAAATATTCGCCTGCGGCGCTATTTACACGATGTCTTTCCTACTATACATGTATTAACAACCAGGTTAATCACTTCACCTGCTCTTCTAAAAATATTCGCCTGCGGCGCTTAATTTTTAGTATATTTACTATATAGGATAAAAAAAAATTCAAAAAGCCAGTGCCTATACGAGTACATAGTAAATTTATTTCACATAGTTGTTTGATTGAGCAAATGTCCCCCCCAGAACCAAAAGTCTGGATACGTGCTTGTATATATCTCAAAATACATGTATGTATGTAAGTAGCAACATAATAAATGTACCTAATGGGTTTGTATAGGATGATATATACGTATTATTATGAGGCAAGTATTATGTTAAACATTCAATTTATTTGTAATATTAACCCTACAATTTACTAAATCATTAAAACATCACCATATTATTAGCCAATGCTAATATTTTGTGTGATCATGAAGCTGAAAAACAGTCAATGTAGCCAATACTGTAAAAGAGGTTTGAAAATGTAATATCGTTAATTGAGTAATAAATTAAATAGAATATGTAATTTATGAGTATGGCTGATATAGTCTACATATATTCTATTAATAAATAAATATATTATTTTCTCTGCTCTGTTCAAGTTTTCCATCTAAGTTGGGGTACTGAAAAAAATCGCAGCATTGCGATAAGTTTGCCCTGGGGATTCTGTGTGATTTGTCTGATTGTGTTTCATATTTTTGTAACATTCTATATTGTTGAATAAATAAGTTACTATTCTATTAGGCCCAGAACAAAAGTCGTAGACATCATGGACCGGGTTGCTTAACAAAAATGGCAGTAGGCGAGTCACGTTGCCAGACAGGAGACAGAACGATGGACCCCCAGAGTTCTAAGATGTAGACCGGGGGTTAAAAAGAGAGGAGTAGGTCGGCCGCAGAAAAGATGGGCCGACGATATTATCTCAGTCGCGGGTAGGAGATGAATTCGCAAAGCTCAAGATAGAGAAAATTGGAAGCAAATGGAAGAGAGCTATATCCAGAAGTGGAGAGATGGCTGAAGGAAGAAGAAGGAGAAGATTCTATTTATATTGGAGGTCATCTCAGTGATTTATTTAGAAACTAGCCTAGTTTGAAAATCAAACAATGAAAAATTAATGAATTGAAGGCGGCAAGGAGGTTTGTACCTATAATCAAGGTTCCTAAAAATAGTAAACATTTTGAAAGCATTGGCAAACTGTTGCTTTTTCGCTACAAAGTACCTACCCACGATATTATTAACTGATACCTAATGAGTAATTTAATCTCTTCAGCACCACATTATTATTACTAGCAATCTATAATAATATTATTATTATGTAATGACCAAATAATTAATTCACAGTTAATATTATCACATTTAATTACGGCGATTTTAACACTAGATAACATGTTATGTAACCAACACATTAATTTTATTATATAGGTTATAGAAAGATACAAATGAACAACATAATAATTAATCCCTAATAACTGAAATGGTATGCATTTTGTATATAGTTTTATGTAATCTTTACTCTATGTGGGTATGCGCACATTCATGGATTTAGTATGTATTCTCAATTTCCACAAACTATGGATTTGAGAAATATTTCTATGAGAAGTATAGATATCTATAAAGAGTAATTTTATGACGAACAAGTGACCTGCAGCCATGAAAGAATTTTATTCTGAACTAAAAAGAAGATACAATTTTCCATACAACGTGCTACGCGTTTTACCTACGCATGATCAGGGTTGACAGACCTACGTTCTTCCTATGTTAATAACACCAAAAATGGCCAGTATCCATATTATATTACGAACTTATTAACATGCTTTTAACATGCGTATTACCATGGATTAAGCATTCTCAAGTATTTCCACAGTCTACCTATGGATTTAAGATATATTTCTATAACAAGAAGATAGCCAAAGAAATGTTTAATGTTTATACCTAATATGTAACGATTTGTTTCCTTAGACTTAAAAATGACGCATAAATTTCCAAGTAGTAGATAGAAGTTCCTGGGGATACGTTATTTAGGAGGCTAAAAATCTCTAGCGTTTTTTAGTTACTCAAATATATTTTGAGAAATAATTCGAATTGAAATTGAAAATTGATAAATAGACGTACAATATTGCAAAAATTTGCAAATAGATTCAAAAATTCCTCAATTGGCATACAAGTACCTAATAGTAGAAGGCATATACCTAAATGTTATATTATCAAAAGTACAATTTATTATTAAATCAAGATAATATAGTTTACGTGTATAACTATTGTGTAATAATTGCAATTACATTTGAGACACTTAAATACTTAATTACCTACTTACAAATTAGATTAGAAATAAGATAAAGGATGATTTAGATTTAGTCAAACGTTTGGAGTAAATTATTATCAAAAAACGAAAGTATTTTTGGCGTGTACCAACCACCTATACACAAACCTGCACACTTCACAGTAAGTTAAAAGCTTGTGACGTGAAGTGGAGAATACATCGCCAGCTCCAAGATTAGAGGTCTCCAATCAACTACACCAATCATGTACAACTTTTCTTTCGATTTTTTAAATATACCTAACAGTAAAATCTATGCAAAAAATATCAGGTACCTACTACCTACTTAAACTCGTACTCACACTTTCAAAATCTCATATACTTATACAAACCTTTGGATTTTTGACAATATTCATATAACGTACCTGTTTTTTTTAATGTTTTATCATTCTCTCATTACCCTTTCAAATATCTGACATACTTTATACTGCATACTGTATCTAGCCTACAGAATACTATAAATGAGAATCTCATTAACATGATTATAATTATGATAATCTTATTTTATGTCTTTAAAATGTTTTGTGAGAACAAACAATAAAATAAATAATAACAATTATACATACTGGTGGAATTCCATTGTAAAAATGTAATTAAATCTACACTCCTACTGATTGTTAACTGAATTTGTTTAGGTTAGCATTATTATTTCTATGTTTTTTTTCTTATGTGTATTAGGAAATAAAATGCGTGTATTTACGTACATGACTACTTTTAGACAACTGACTGCTTAGTACCCTAATGTTCCTCAGAGGAATACATGAATGCCAAAAGCTTCACAATTTTCAGAACCGTTTTGTATAGTATGTAGATATAGATAATCATAATTTCGTAGGTACTCCTTAATGATCCCCTTTTCCATTAAGATGAAATAAAATCAAACTAGCTTTAAAACCTAGCATTGGCCGGGTAGCTATACCTAAACAAAAAACTATCCACACAACGCAACGTCCCCATTATTATACTTAGTAAAAGATGGGACGCAATGTTCTAACATAACTAATTCTTTGTTGCCCAATCCCACCAACTTACACCTAGACAGGGTGTCATAAGTAATTTCCATACAAAAACGGAGATAATATTATTTATTAAAACACCAAAGTAAAGAGTGAGAGCATAATGTCATATGAAATTGTAAGTACATAAAACTCTCCTAGTTGGGGAGATTCTGGGCGGAAATATTTGGGCACCTAACGTAGGAGAGTTTTATGTAGAATTTCATATGACATTATGATCTCACTCTTTACTTTGGTGTTTCAATAAATAATATTATCTCTGTTTTTGTATGGAGGTTACTTAGGACTCCCCTGCGGTGTAAGTTTGTGGGATTGGGCATGTAACTTGTAACGCATCTCAAAAAATAGATAAGTACCTATTACTCTAACTGTAGAGTAAATACTCTAGAAAATTTCTGATATTATACTATAACCTCGGATCGCTGACTCTCTGACACATAGGTAAGTGCTTACTATTCATGAATCCATAAATCACAGCATTAGGTAGGTAGATATTAAGATTGATGATAAAGTTTTTTCTTGCAATAATACCTAATTATTTATACTTAATATGTTCCTACTATTACAATAAATTCCTTGTAAGCATTTTATTCACCCCCTTACAAATAAAGAAAAACCCCTAAATTTTACTTAAAAAATATTCAATTAAAAGTGCCTGTTAAAAATGTGACCTAGAAACGTAAGGCAGGTAATAAATCCACCTTGTGTGAAGTAAAGACCGGGGGGGGGCTAGAACAATAAAATGTTAGTTGTATTAAAATGAATGATATTATTACGTGTTCTAGATATGAAGAAATAAAAAGACAACAATAATTATGAATTATAAATCAATTGGGATAATTTAGGGGCCCTAATAACTAGTTAAAAACAAATAGAAAAATAAACGCAACAATAATATTACGATTGTGGAAAATAGTCTTCGTGTGTGATCGTGTTGTAATCATAAACTCAACGCTAACAACAAAATTTACTAGTAGTTACAGAAGTAATGTTATTTTAAAGGGTCCACTATCTCCTAATAATTTACATAAAAATCGTACAATTTTATCAACAGCAACGCTTTCTTTAGGTAGGTAATTCATAAATGTATGAGTATTATAATGTGGTCAAGTTTTGGGTAGCCGATGTCTGATGTAGCTACAAGAATCGTAAAAAGAGCAGGTAGCATGGCGATCAAAAAGAAAAATTTCATACTTTATGATACCAATCCAGATAAAATGGACAAGACAGTATTATTTTGAAAGTTCTGACACTGACGGCCACTGCTTAATGAATTAAACGATCGATAAGCATAAAAAATCTCTGATAGGTATAATGAATACAAAATGGTATAATGCTAGCAGACTAAAATTCACATTGTTATCGAACACTGTTAACGTTCCTATAGCCAGTATTCTCAAAGCCAGCTATGTAGTACTATTATTATCTTCTTCTTCTCCTTTAATCCCACATGGTGGTGGTGTCTGCTTATCTTATGTCCTGCCTAACCACTTTCCTCCACCATGTAGTACTATTATAAAAAAATATTTTAATTTCAACTAAAAATGTTTAGCCTTTAATAATACAGTTGCAACTAGGAAGGCTGGTTTAAAATTTCGCGGGTATATTTATCAATGAAGAAAATCTACGTTTCTCACCTAAAGAAACACCTGTTCCGGCATGCCATAATACAATCAAATCATTTATCATCTCTTTCACGCACCAAGGCCCAGCAGCGGGAGGGAATGAAATAAATATGTTATATCGCATCACTCCTACAGCCTACTTTATATTATACCTAATAATAATTATTCAACCTTTTTATTGTCTTAATACATACCTACATACATACATACAAACACACTCCACTACTTTACTTAATATGTGTAATTATTTATGTCCGTAGTACATTTTTCAACAATTCTGACATAATTTCGATTTGTGTAATGTTCTTATTATTAATTGTGAATTATCATGATATTACGTAAAATGCCTACTAGTATACTGATGCTATATCGCTCCCTAAAGTTCTTTGAGGGAACATAGAGAGATCCACGTAAAATACGAGCCTACGAATAGTTCTTAAAGACGAACGCGTTTTGACGAAAAGACATCGAAGGGCGTTTCTCAGCCGGGGTGAACTGAAATGGCGAATGTTTGTCGAGTGTTATGTGATCACTTAAGCCAGCTGAGGTCGGTCGTATTCCCGAGAATGTTCATCCTTAATTCTTCTACACTGTTGTAGGAATACTGCGTCGTTTATGACAAATTGCGTGAATGTGACGGAAGCAGATTGATAGTGATAGGGTGTGTTGATGAATAGGGTGGTTTGACATTCTGTCCTCTGTTGTTAGGTACTGCAAAGTTGCTGGTCATATATCAAAATTTTCAAAAATTGACGTAAATAACGATTGTTTCTTAAAAAACTTGTCTGCGGCGCTACCTTTAACCTTATAATAATAACATGAGTTAGATACATATGGACGAATATATATATTGTAGGCCTATCCCGGTTCTATAACATTGGTAACCAGAATTTTTAAAGCTATGCAGTTCACCACTGACGAGAAGGTAAGGCTATAACTGTCGAGCTTTAAACAACCCTAATTATTTAACCTTCGGTTCGGATTCAAGAAATAAATAAGAATTGCATTCAAAAAACGGAACACAGTCTGCTTTTGTGTTTAGTTATATATACTATATTATATGTAGGTAGCAATTGTTTTTTTTTTAATCGCACAAAGCAGCTTTGCGATTCTTAATTATTTTAATTTGTTCGATTAAAAAGAAATATAACTTTTTTTTTAATTCTCTAATTATAATAATTACATAATGTTTTATTGGTGGATTTTAATAATACCCAAGTTAATGTGTAATTTAAGTGTTATATTAAAATTAGGGATGCCAACGATGAATCTCACTAAAGTCGATGTAATCGTAAACTTACTGCTAGTTAGGTGCGTACGACGTTAGTTATGGCCTTTTTTTACGAGTTATTCGCTCTGCAGTGAACATTCTCATACGATGATTTCAATATAAAAACTAAGAGCTCACCGCTAAAAAACGACCGAAATGTGGTTTGAAATAAAGTTTACACATAGGGTCATACGAGGTTTTTCATCTTTTTTAGAAATACATAAATGGTAAAAGATAAGAGAACTTGGTTAGAGGCAGAAATAATCTTAGTAAACTGTCTACAAAAATGTTTTTATTTTTTTTTTTCATAAAGATTCAATTGCCGGTCTAAATATCGTTTTTTTTATTGAAGATACTGGAATGTGAGTTTGGTTAATAAATCTTTTTATAATATTATGATGGGGAAAGGATTATTGGGTGGGTATTAAGCCTAAGTTATTTAGTAGGTATAAAAGTGCAAAAGCAAAAAAAACGATTTTTTATGGATTCGTAAATCGAACATCAGGAATATAATTGCTACCTACCCGCGATATTTTCCGATTCTATCGATGACGATGTTTTGTTTGAAATCATTAGCATTTCCACTCGCAGTCGCAGTCGCACAGCACAGCGTAATGTCAGTTGTATAGATTAATGTGGCACGATATTATCGTATTCGCCTTACAAAGTGGCGAACGAACGGCGATTAGAATGTTACGATTAGCTTACTTACTTACAACTACATACATTCTTGACGTTTGGTGTTCGTGTGTATGTCCACTTTTACAGACAAACCTCATAATACGGCACATATAATTTAAGAACATTAAGGGTGTTCAGAGTAGTTTCGCGAGGAGTTTGTTGAGGGGAGCCCTTCCGGCGAACCTTGAGCCCTCCTTTGAAAAAATGTTTTTGCTTAAAAGACTGGATGATATAGGAGCTAAAGCTCCTGAAACATCAAGGGGTGGAGGTGGGTTTACCCTTAATGTTATATAATTTAAGGTAGTATTTAAAGTAGTATAGGACATGCCTAATCGAAAGAGCCGCTACGCTAAAATGGCGCTGGGCTGGTCATGTTTCCCGTAGCTCAATCGACAAATGGACGAAACGCCTATTGTGCTGGCGCCCTAGAAAATTGCAAAGAATCCCCAAATGACCCCAACTCCGCTGGAGGGATGAGATTGTCAAGTTTGCAGGTGGAACATGGATGCGGAGGGCGCAGGATAGACAGGAATGGAGAGGCTTGGAGGCCTACGTTCAGGAGTGGACGGTTTAGGGCTGAGAAGAAGAAGAAGTATTTTTTTAAAGAATTTAATGCTAACCTCGATATTAAAATAATAAATCCGAATAAATTAATAGTCATTAGCAAAAAAATGTTCACAAGTTAAAAAGACAATGATAGTGTGTTAAAACAATATCCTCAAGTTAATCCACATGCCAGTAGTAGCGCTTCGTTTCTCAAGCCACTCGATACACGTTTTAGAAACGACCTTAATTCGCCTTTTCGTACTTTGTAAACTCCATCTCACTCCACAAACGATCCCACTCCAGGTAAAAAAAAATTACGTATGATCAATATTAAGTAGGTATTATAGTGGCGCGTCTCTTGCGGAGTAAACAGAGAGAGCACATCGCCATATTTGACTATCCTTACACACACTTATTGACTCCGTCATACACACTCTACGATACCTTTTGCTCACAACACGTCCGTCGTCCTCAAGCAAATTATATAAATCGTTTGCTGCTTATCCAGCTTTAGATACGTGGGGTGTAAATCGAAGCGATGTTATTGTGGGAACACCTGTATTTAGATTGGACTATGTAGAATGAGGTACAAAAAGGATTTGATATAATTACACTGTTTAATTTATTAGTTAGAATGACAGGGGTCGGAAATCTTTTTATTTGCGTCCGTTTCGATTTCATCCTCTGAGATAAAAATTGTGTTCTTATTTCGTTTACAAGAACAGATTTTTTTACCTAATATTTAAATCCCTACTACTCCAGCATTGCATTAAATTAAGGTAATGTCAGCCATCAGCTAAGCCTAAAGCTGGGAGTGTAGGTAATCGACGTCCTTATATTAATTGCATTTGCTAGTAAGTGCCATTTTTTCAACATTTCTTAAGAAATAGTAATTTATAATCGGGAGTTCAAAATCATAAGTAATACTATCACCCAAATTATAACATTCGGTTCTAAATGACGGAGGCCTCTGGCGAAGATACACAGATGCTTTGGGCCCCTGACCCAACCAAGGATAGAAGGGGAAGAAGATAGATGCATGAAAAGGTTCTAAATATAGATCGACGGTGTGCAGTGTGTGCACACCAAGATAATTCCAAATAGAAACAAGTGGACTTGTTGGTCGACCCACTGACCGCGGGTAGAAGACGACTGAATCACTCAACGTTCGTTTGGTATTATTATTATTCAAAAGGTCTTATAATTAGGGATATAAATATTAATGCGGTTCCCCATAATTACATCTCACTCTTTCCTTCTAACTAATTTATGTTGGTGTAATTTGTATTTTTATAAATGGCTCTGGCATACGAATAATATATCTACATACACTCGGAGGTAGAACCATTTGTTGGTCAGTCGCTGCGATCAACATAGGCGTTTGCACCAATCCGATTTACCAAACGGCCGAAAAACTATTTTACTGAATCGATCAAAATTAGAAAAAAAATTAGAGTACATGGTTGGCGCACAGTTGGTTGAGGCGGCAGTCTCTCAAGCGGGAGATGCCAGGTTAAGACCCCAGTGCTGGCGATGTATTCCACACTTTGCGATGCAGGCTTTTAACCTAGTGCAAGGTCTGCAGGAACATAATATGTGGGTTTGTGTATGCAAGCCCAGATCTTAAAAAGAAAGAGAATATGTTTAGTGACTCTAGAATCTAGATGGTACATTTGCTCTTTGTAAATTTCCTCGATAAAAAATAATCCCTATGTTACCTCTGAAATTTACTTGAACTTGAGGTTATACCAATAGTTTATTAGGTATATACTCTTAAACCTAGTAATGCTTTGGCTTGGTTGCTTGCGCTGACGACTTATCTACACTCACGACAAAAGTTTTGAGTTTACTCTAAAGTGTGCACGTAAGCTTTGAGTATACAAGCCAACACCCTTTTTGTTTTATAAATGTTCTCATCATAATCCAGGATATACTTCCAATTTTCTAAAATACAAAATTTCGTGAATGTTTTTATGTACTTAGGCAGTTACCTATTGCTTTTAAATCTATAAAAATATACAGTAAGGAACACCACTGTCTTAATTTCTTATAGTTTCCATACATAAGGCACCTTCATCAGGCTTATAAGTATGTAAATACATAATAATATAAAACAATAATAATTATTAAGTATGATAATTACTAACCTGGGAACTATACCATAACACAACTCGGAACATGAATCGGTAGCTTACTGATTGCCTGTTCTGACACGTTGCCTTGGGGTTTTCGGTTCGGATATCAATCTACAAGATTACCAACTTACGAATGGTGGAACTTTGACAAACATTTTTCAAGAATAAAAATATATTCGTGAATCGAATTATTTTGAATTTAGAATCCGATACTTTAAAATACTAGTAGTGTGGGACCTCAAATAATATACAAGCTTCTAAAAGAACAGGTGCTGCCGACTACTAAAATTTGCAGTTCATGATGATGTTATCTCCATCCCCTTGTCCGTGACTGAGGCCAGAATCCAGAGTTATTCAAATTCACCCATTCACATATCACGAATATCAAAGGATAATGCTTAAATGCGCGGGGCCTAAAATACAAGCACTCTGTCTGAAATATCAATAGATATTCAGAAATCTTATTAAGCACATTATTAATTAAAGACCGAATTTTTTATACGCGGAGGCATGTTTTTGCCAACACACTTCTCAGTATTATCAGCCAGAAGAGTCTACATATTCATAATTCATATATAAACTCATCAGCCTAATACTGAAAAAAAATCACCTATCCAGATATCACGGATATCACAGGATTAGGCACAGATGCGCGAGGCCTAAAATACAAGCATTGTGCCTGAAATATCAGAAATTGAAAATATTTGAGAAATTTCGAGAATATACATAAAATTAAAATTACAGGGAACTATTGTTAGTGTTTCGTTCCCGAATCTGGGGGTCTTGTAATATTATACCGTAATGTTTTATCTTCCACCTAAAGACCCCTAAGGTATTTACATAGATTTTTTCGTCGAATCACTTATTTTTACATTATGATAATGATATAATCCAGTAAACACTAGAATTATTTTATAAACACTCCTACATTATGAGAGCAATAAAGTAGGAAAATAGGATTAAGTACAAATTAGTCTTGTAGTCGATTAAATTACAAACATTTATGATGTAATAAACTATAAACCTACTCTAGTTTTAATTTATATAATACTTGAATTATTCATTTTGAATAATATTATCTGATTCGTACAAAGCTAAGCTGAAATGAAAATAATTTGAACTCTTGCTAAGAAAACTATCTGTGAATAGTTGATTACTGATAACACAAAAGGGGTAATTTTTAACCTTCCTAAAGTCATGAATAAAAAGAGCAAAGTACCCAAATAGGTATAAATAGATTGTTAGTAAGTATACTAATTGTCTTCCACTGTTCATTATTCAGCGATCTAAATAGACCGAATATTCAACAATTAATTGTGGGTGAATTTGAATTGAAAACACCTTCAGCACCACCATGACTTCAATGACTATATGGATTAAAAACTACATGTAGGTATGTGCGTTACATAATCAAATCGCGATGGGAAAACGCTTTCGAATATTATTACTATTAGTGACAATATTCGCTCCCTAAACTATTAGAACATTGACAAATAGTATTTGGGACAACTCAATGTCTTCTTAGGTGGCTAAAGAACTTCCGAAAAGTCCGAAATTTACGAATAGGATATCTTTTCAGTATGAATGACGTTAATCGGAAATTCGGCCAAAACATGACATTTTTTACTGTCATGCCTTTTGCTCTTGGATGTCTTTCAAATAACTTTATATCATTAGAAAGTATTCTTAGGTGTAATAAATCCACAACTAACATGATTATTAAAGTTTAAAACTAATTTTAAAGAATTAATATAATAATTATACCAGCATATACCAGACATTATGTAGAGATATGAATGAAGGTAGATATATACCGAATATTAAGGTGTGCATGAATTAGATTACAGGTATGATATAATTACATTTAGTCGGGAAGACATTATTTATATTTGATAATTTAATAATACTATGATTAAACAATAAATTATTTTCATTCTCATAAAACTATCATCATATAGTTGTAGGTAAGTATAGGTATACAAAACTCGTATGATTTGGTATCATTCATTAACCATTTATTGATATTTTATAAATATATAATTGTCTATAGGTATAGACATGGGCGTCGTCAAGGGTAACAGCTGCCCCCCTCCCTAGAAAAATGAATAGTATTTAATTTTACTTTAACCTATGTACATACTAAATGATAAAATCTCGCAAAAAATCACATTATGAAATCCAATAAATAATTACAATTAATAAATTTTTCTGCATCAATATTATTGTGTTACTAATTGTTTTGTTTCACGAAATATAAACTAGTTTATAACATCGCGACATTTTTTTTTATATAAGTAGGCAAATATTTTTTTGGTTCAAGAAAACAATTTGGCAAACTTCACCATCTTCACTCAGTTTCACAAAAAAACTGATACTTATTAAAATTTTAGTAGCCCCCTTCCCCTCCCCCTTGTTTCGAAGCTGGCGAGTGGCGACGCCCATGTGTAGATATTATGTATGTCATTATATATGTGTTTTACCAGTTAACCCAATTTAAATTTCTAGTTTTCTAAGTGAGAGATATTGTCTTTACTAATAGCTAACCCAATTACTAAAGTTTTCTATGTACCCCTATTGTACGTCAGCAAAAGAAGCTTTTGGATCGTTCCTTGAAAGATAGTTTATTTCTAGTTATATAAAGTGGATTATTCCATCGTCAGGATTATTTACTCTTATCCTCTATATTTATTTTCTATTTAGTACTTTGACTTTACGTAAAAGATTTTTAATTACAGTTTAATATGCCAAGTTATCATTTAACGATTCGATGTTGAGTCTTTAAAAGAGACAAAATTAATGGCTACAATAATGACGTCACAGTCATTTCCCACGGCATTAAGGTTCAAAATCGCGTGAACAATCGCATGATAAAACGGTAAAAATAGCGTTTTTCCATTTTTTGGGCTTAATTTTGCGTCTATCAAAAAACTTTTACGGTTATTCCCTAGATTTTAATGCATCTTATCATTACAAAAAAAATTTTACCCCGCGACTTTCAGGAAACAAGTTTACGTCTTTCGGAAAAAAGATCAAATGTGTTTTTCAATTCTTTTTTTGAGAAATCTAAAAAAGATATAATAAATCTTTTACGGTTATTCCTTAGGTAAATGTTCAATGATTCTACCCTATTTTGTTCCAAAGCATATTTAGTAACGGTTGTCCAGATATAAGGTCTCTCGTTTTTAGAAATTTTTGAAATGTCGGTATGCATACTCTTAACATATAACCGAACCTTGCATTTTATATAGCTTGTAATAATTCCATACTATTGAGAACAAAACATTGGTATACCTACTGTTTTGTAACTAAATTTCCTGCAAGGCGTTAAATTTGAAGAAAGCAGAAATGTATTGCAATTAAAAATATAAAAGGACGTAATCTTCAAATATCAAGAAGGAATGAAATATCACAAAAGAAGAGTGGACAACAACGAACTATTAATTTTAAAAAAATCGTGTAAGTAGTAAAATAAGCAGTTTTTTTAAAAAAGCATTAAAAGTATTTAGAAAAAAAGTTTACACATCAGTTGGTTCTTATGATCCAAATGCACAACAGAAATTACAATTAAAGTAGGTAATAGTGTATAATTTCATAAGGTAACACATTTGTCGATTCCTGGAAAATCAAGACCTAATAACGATAATAATAAATTATTCACAGCGAGAAGGCAAAAAAAATGAATCAGTATTTAATTTGATATTAAAATTATTCTTAATTATTCATAATCTTTTAATATCACGAATAATGTAAAAAAATAATCTTTCTCGGAGAATCCCTACCAAATAATTTCATCCATTAGAGAATCAGTGGTAGAATAGGCGCAATATCTATTAAAGACGTTCAAATGAAACACAAAAAGTCGATAGTAATTATGTATAATTTATGTATAATTCGTATCCATCCTTAATTCATTAGGTGTATTATTTTATTCGGTAGAATAAATTATAATTATGATTACAGGAACAAATTAAATAAGTACCTAATACAAAAAATGTTAATCTTCATAATACACCGAGGGTAATTAGACTGTCTGATGTTAATTACATATTACCAGTACCTACCAGCCTTGATTTATAGGTTAATCATCCCTGATAGTCTAATTCTATGGTAGGATTGTATGTTATAATGTCTACCAACACTATAATAAGGTATAATTGCTGTAAAAAGAACCTCAGCAGTCAGAAATGACCCAGCTAAACGGGTTTCGATATCAAACTTGTGTATAAAGAAATACTTCAAAATTTACCCATTAAAGTACCCACGAAATACGTTAATCAAACATCGATGTATAGGGTGCATTTAATTTGTAAAAAAAAATGTTTCTTTTGCGAGTATGAAAGTAGGTAATAAAATATAGGTATATCTACGACAAGCAGCATGTGATAAAAGGATATAATACTGGTCGAAAAGCTTCCAAGGTAATTGTTGAAAATTTGCACGGTGAAAAGTTGACATAACTGCTTCTGATTTTTGTATTCTTCTTCTTCTTCGTCAGCCTATTCCCGTCCACTCCTGGACGAAGGCCTCCTCCATTTGCTTCCACGCCGCTCTATCCTGGGCTCTTTGGATCCAGTTGGTACTCACGTATTTTACCAGGTCGTGTCTCCATCGTAGTGGTGGTCTTCCTACACCCCTGGTAGTCATTCTGGGTTTCCAGGTTTTGTATTACTTGAAGAAAATTATTCTAGCAATTGTGTCGAAATGTCGATTAAATAAAACAGCACTAAAAGGTTCACCCGGTTCACAAGCAGTCATATAAGGTATCGAAAAAAAGGATATTTTAGAGCAAAAAGTGTTCGGGTGTAACGTGTCAGGCGAATTATCAAAATACATAAGAGACATGAATTGTGAAACTATTCGTAAATCTACTGCCCCAATCTTCTTTATTTCCCCTTTTCGATGACAAGCTGAAGCTATTATTAAAAAAATAGTGAACTTGAGTTGATGGTTGTTAATAATAAAATTAATACTGGGCAGACATTCTAAGCAGAAGGATCATCCAAATCAGCGTTTTGTACTTACCTGTATTACATTTTCAAGCAAACGATTCCGCTAATCCACCATTCTATTAAACATACATATTAATTTTCTTGGGTTGTTGCCGTTCGATTTGGTTTATTTTTTTTTTAATCTAACTTTTATAGTAACATGGTGACAGATAAACTAAATATTGTAGGTATACATTGTTAAAATGGAAACATTGGTAAAAGGGATAAATTTTATACATTGTTAAAATGGAAACATTGGTAAAAGGGATAAATTTTATACATTGTTAAAATGGAAACATTGGTAAAAGGGATAAATTTTATACTTACCAGAAGTGTTGGCGAAGAGCAGGTCCCTGTGAAAGGCTGCCGTTTTGAAATGAGGGTAAAACAGTTTGCTGCTTTTTATTTTTCCACGTTAAAGAAAAAAACTTTGCTACAAACTTCTTGCGGTTAGTTCTGACTTCGCAGATATCAAAGATTTGAAAACTTATACGTCCATTATTTGTACACAATTCATGTTTACATATTTCCACGATGAACTTTGATGATCTCTCCGTATTATTGAAAACCTGAAACAATAATTTAAGAATTTTTAAATTATTAAATTTAATACGACATAGAATAGGTATCATTTAACATGAGCATATCGGAAAGAGAATACTTTTATTACAATTACAACATCATTTTTGACAATACCTAAAACAATTTTCCGGTTTAGTTCCGGTTATTATAAAACCTACATACGTTTGTTTGTTTATAGAAAAATAAGGGTTCCGTTGATTTCCTTAGGACATTTTTTCTTTCAATTTCACTGAAAAATTAGTACACAGACCCAATCTCCAAGATCCATCTTTTTGATACACAAAACACAATGGGGTCAGTTCTGTAACTAAACTAAGTAAGTGCTTACTAACTAAAATAAGACTAAATTTAAAACACTTATTTTAGTTCAAAAGGGTATAGATTTTGACCTAATAATATTATATTCATTTGAACTTATTGTACATGTGATACTTTAAGACAATTTTCTTAAAATAGAGCAAACTGAAATGGAGGACAACAAATTAATAACCAACTTGAATCAAATTATATTGTTGAAATTATAGGACACATAAATTTACTTGTATCATGAAGTTATTATAGTTTAAATTTCTTGGAATACGTAATGAAGTAATCGGCATAAATAAGGAATGATGGCGTCATTCGTAAACTAAATAATTAATAATTATTAGTCTTAATGAATTTAAACAATGATTTCTTACGATTGCAGTATCAGACTATACGGTGATATAATTAGGAGGTATGAAATAATGATTAATTAAGTAGTTAATTACTGACTCGAATGCGTCAAAAAATCCATTAGTGTTACGCGAGATATCTAATGCATTTTATATTATTTTTTTAAATTAGATTCACAGGGCGTCAAAAACTGAGGAAAACATTCGAAACCGTTACTCACCTCAATTAATCGATCTAAGATTAAGATCTTAATAGAAAGCCTTAACTGGTTACTATGATTTTAGGTAGATTTCCACAAAGGAATTCTACCTATTCGTTTCTCCCGTGATGTCGCAGAATTGAAAAATGTCCCTTTTCTTGTGCGCACGTTTGCGGCCAAACTATGCGTCGCATTAACGTGAAACTTGGGTGGTAGATTTTTGGTAAGTGGTAGATGAACTGATAGGAGATTGGGTGAAATCCATTAAGAGGAAGGTTCACTTTTAAGGCTTTCTGAGGGGAACAATCATTCTGAGGGGATCCAATGATTGTGAGGGTCCGTGTCTGATATTGTATGAAAGGGCATTAAATAAGGAATACAGATCAAAAGTCAGATTTTGTCTAGCTCAATTCATCGGACGACACTGATCGATCAAAGATCTAGTTAAGTAGTTACCGCATAGGTACTTAGCGTGTTTGTTGTCTTAGAAAAGTGCTTCACGATACGAGTAGAACTCACATGTTTTTTTCAAATTTCTAGTGCTTAGCTACCCATCTATATTACGAGTGAAATGAAAATAATTTGATTAGGTACTTCGATAATCAAAGAATAAACTACATCCATACTACTTCATCACTTCGCTGGTTTATTTGCTGATAATATTGTGATTGTTTTTATTATATGTACAGATGTACTCTTAAAATTAATAAATCACTTGAAATCTACCTATGCCTGAGGCTTGCCAAAGGAATTTTTTGATTTGTTTTGTCAAAATCGAATTCATAGTTTGAGATATATTGTCGAAAAACCTTAATGAAATATTTTCATACTCTTCAATTTTAAAAAGGCCATAGTATCTCCAAAACGGTCAATTTCTGGACATGCATCCATTAACTTTTTTACACGCTTTTTTTCATATTTTGTCATCCTCTATTACCTCTCCGAATATCTGACATACTGAACCAATCATCTGTATGATAGTGTTTAATTTCGTCATTTGAAAATGGACATCCATTTCTTTTTTCTAATGACTTTTCCCATGTTAAACTGTGACTCTTATATGTATTATCAAAGGCACACTGGTGCTGTATACCTATTTTGTAATAAATAAATAAATGTACAGCTGTCGATCTAAAATCTTTTTCTTTCTTTTTTTTTCTTTTTATATTGGTCTCCACCCGTTCTCGAGTGATTTAGCCGATCTAAAATCTTAACTCTTTGAATATTATTTTTATCTTATAGAGATTTTTCGTTTATTTAGCAAATAATTCAACACCTAATATTGTGTAGGTTTATAGTTAATGTTTCCTATAGGTATATATGCACATAATTCTAATTATTCGTACCTAACACTTAAAATTATCAAGACCTTACAAGTTATTGCATAATAAATAAATTATTTTTATAAACACACGTGCCCTAAATAAAACAATTATATTTATTTGCATAAAATATTTTATCAATAATTATTAATATTGGCATATTACTACAGGTATTTTGCATGCTATTGATTACCCATGTTTCTATCACTCGATATTAATTAATTACTTAGTAATTACTTAGGTGTTTATTCTAATTTCTACATAACAATGTAGTTCAACAAGAAAAATTTGTAAATTATCTATATTAGTATCTTTATAATAAAACAGTTGTCCGTTAGTACCCGTATGTCCTCTTGAAAATATAATTTTAATCCATCCTATTGACCTTACTTTCCCCTCCTTCTTGGAGCGTCGTTAAACTTTATCTGTCATTATCTGAGTCCACATTTTCCTCTTAGAATATAAATAACTTGTAGGTAAGAAAATTTCAATAACTTGTTGCAGTGTCTTAAAAAAATCACGCAATTTTTTATTCAACAGTATTTCTTTCAGTTTACATAAAGAAACATCCAATTATTATAGCATTTTAGGGCTTGGTACCAAGAATGACGTCACAATCATTTGTGTGACCTGGAACTGACTGTCGGACGAACTCCGAAAAGACCAGCCCATCACTAGCTTCAGGAGCAAGCTGAAAACCGAAAGTTTAAGGACCAGCTTCCCGCGCCCTTGAGATGGAATACATTAAACGGCGCCAAAAATCATCCATCATCATCATCATCACCATCATTTAGTAACGGTTGTCGAGTTATAAGGTCTCCCTTTTTTAGAAATTTTTGAAATGTCGGTATGCATATTCACATAAAATTATTTATGAAACTATATATTTATGAACTGAGTGATAATAATGTAAATTGAAGTTGTTTAGTGTAGATTGGTGTGGTATGTAATGTATGAACCTATAACATTGTTTTTAATTAAACTATTCCTAATAATATGCAATAATTATAAACTTATTACCTAAACTAGTATGTAGGTATCTAGTGTTATTAAAAACCTGTTATTTGATTAATTAATTAACAGGTATTAATGCTTAGTCAACATTCATAATATTTGTGATAGCATGAATACCTTTTAGTACTTTATTCTTATTGATAACGAAATTGTCTTGCAAATAATTTACAACTTTAGCTATTTTATAATTTATCTACAAAATAAATAGCTATATTATATAAGGCTACTAGGCATAGAGTCTGTAGATAAGTAATGTGAATGAACTTGAACAAAAAAACATTAAAAAAAAATAATAGTGTTCTTTAATGCTCAGACATCCGCATATTGTCATTTTCGTGTGATAGGAAATGAGATCATTATTAGATAGGGATTATATTCAAGTGATTCTGTGACAATTGGTCCCCATGCATTTCATCCCAGTCAGTTGATCTCTCGGACAATTGGTCCCCCGGACAGTTGGTCTCTCAGAAAATTGATTCCTCAAACAGTTGATCTCTCCGACACTCAGTCTATCAGACAATTTTATGAGTCCCCCGGTCCAGCACCATAAAACATCATATTTTGACCATTTAATTAGAGGTGACACAATTTTCCATACTTCAGCTCGTCATGAAGGGAAAGTTAAGAGGACCGTAGAGGGGTCGGAAGGATTCAACTTACCTGACATCGAAACATCCTAGAATGGACCGTAATCTGAATTGTGGGAAGCTTTCTCCAAAATGAACCTTAATGTCGGAGGGACCCAACAGGATACGTGAAGAAAAATAACGTTTCATACAAAAATCCTACCTTCCAAAACTGAAATGAAATGTTTTCTACAGTAGAATATTTTCAAGGGCGCTTTTAACTTTGTCATTCATGCGGTAAGTATGAATATGTAGGTACGAATAAATATAATACATACTCGCGTCAATCGCTTTGTAGGTAGGTACTAGAAATATGTTGGTATGCATGGTACTATATTGTACCTATTCCACGGCGTGCCGCGCCATAGTGTGTATTGTAGGGTAGTCGTAGGGAAGCGAGTGAAAGACGATAGAAGGGTTAAATGTACCAGACTAAAACAAGAGGGAGAGAAAGGGGTAACTTTACGAAAACATTAGAATGCAGCTGAGGGTGAACAATTCATATTATTGTACGAAGCGATACATTCAATTCAACCAATTAACATTTTTAAAGATCTAATATAAAATACAGGAATATTAGCCAAAACGGGTAAACTCCAAAAAGGACAAACGCCACACTAAAAATCCCTTGAAAAAAGAACGTATTACAGTTGAGCCTTTACCTTTTTAGGATTTCTTTGTCGTGAATATGTATATGTAACCCAGCAAACATTGCGAAGTCAATAATTCTGGTCTAATAGCAGATTAACTTATTTTGGTGTAAAATTTCGTAATATTTTCTGACATTTTAAACTTTTCAGAAGTTTTGACTCTAATGGTGAATACAAAGAAAAAAGAACATCGTTTTTACTTATTTCCCAACCATAAAGAACAAATAGCCACTCGGTAGAATAAAAGTTCTAAAAAGACGTGGTATTTACCTCTCTTATTAACCACTGAGCTATTCCTACTAATAGGTTGAAATAATCGTTTCTGCGTCGAAATTATAACCATATAATCAACCAATTGGAAAAAAAACTTACTAGTCTAATTTATGACCCTTATTGAAGTTTGTTTTACTTCATTTGAGACAAAATTACGACCAACAAGTTCCACAAAATGGCGGCCATTGATCAGCTGATCGCGTTCTCGATATCTGTTGTGTTTTGTAGGTTAGGTATGACTTATTGGTCATTTTGAACACCAATAGGTTACGGACAATAATATTATTATGTCTTTATGGTAGGATTTGCTTCTAAATTTAACCTAGAGGTTATAGTTTCACATAAGTGTTCCAATTCTAGTTATATTTTGGAAGTATTTTGGTAGCACAGGATATTTTGACGAATATGGAGTTTCTTTTTATAATTGTGACGCCATGATGAAATATGATACATACCTACCGTATAATGTTGGTGTGTGCGGACAATAGAGATGGGCAAATCTTAATAGTTTGTGGATTCATACCGTACGATCACGATATTTACCACGATGAGCGGTAACCAGCGACAGGTGCGCAGGTGCACATGATTCACAACACACCTACTTATTTATATTTTTATATAGTGGTGTTGCCCTTAAATATGTAATATGTATTTTACTCACCTAATTTCGATCATCGGCTCGCCCTAGTGAATAATTTACGGAAATAGTTATATTTTCTCACTTAATTTAGATCATCAGCTCTCCCTAGTAAATGTTCACAAAAATATTATTTTTATATTAATTTCGATTATTAGCTCGCCTTAGTGAACATTAATCTGAATATTTAAATTAACCTACTTGATTTTATGTCGTCAGCTCGCCCTAGTGAACATTTACCTGAAATATTTAAATTAAAACACTTAATTTTAATCACCAGTTCGCCCTAGTGAAAATTTATTGAAATATTTAAATTTACTCATTTATTTATTTATTTATTTATTTATTTATTACACATGGAACAGATACAGTCACAAAAACAAACATTGACAGGTACATTAGTACAGAATATCAATACAAAAGACCAATAACATCCGTTCACAATTAGCACACACGCAAAACAAATTGATTACACTACATGGTTAAAAATATATATCTTATATCTATAAAACATTTATGGTAGGGAAGGAGGAAGCATGGGAAGAGGAAGAAGAAGAGGAAGAAAGGAGGGGGAAATGAAGGAAACAACGAAAGAAGAGTCAAGAACTGATATCAAGAACAATAAGATAATCTTTTAAGCAATTGCCAATCATTAAATATTACTCATTAAATATTACTCAGATCATCAGCTAGCCCTAGTGAATGTTTACAAAAAATGTGAAATTTTAATGAATTTCAATTATAAACTCGCCCTAGTGAAAATTTAACTAAAATATTTAAATTAAATAAAATAAAAATTAAGTGTTTTAATTTAAATATTTCAGGTAAATGTTCACTAGGGCGAGCTAATAATCGAAATTAATATAAATATAATATTTTTTGTGAACATTTACTAGGGCGAGCTGATGATCTAAATTAAGTGAGAAAATATAATTATTTCAGTATTTTATTCACTAGGGCGAGCCGATGACTTCATTTTAATCATCAGCTCGCCCTTGTAAACATTAACCTAAATATTTAATGGCCCTAGCGAAAATTTAAATAATTTTCGTTAATAATTATTTTGATTTGTATAATCGTGGTGTGTATTATTAAAAGGGGGGGGGGGAATTAAATAGTTTGCCTCAGGCGCCGGCTACCCTAGGTGCGCCACTGAATTGTTCTACTGGATTTTATGTTTTTTGAGAAATTTTTGCTATGGTTATTATAAAACGCGGCTTAACACATCACTAGATATCACGTGACGCTCGATTATCTGACAGTGGTAACTTTGGTGACCTACATTAGACATCATGGTCGGTAACTTTGTAGATTCTATCACTAAAGTAGGTAAAACATTCTTGATAGCCGAGAATTACTGGTTTTCATGACTTATTTGACGAATAGAAGTCGTATCTATTTCTAAGAGTGAACGCCATTTTTTTCATTCTGACGTTTTAGCTTGGCGGAATAATTAACATGTTATGATTACTATTTATGCCCTTATTAATGCTCAATTATCAAAACTAAGGGGAGCAAACATTATAAATCAATGTTTCTAACAATTTTGAATGCATAAAATTCAATTTTAAGAATTTTTAAGTCATATAAAAATAATACGAATATTATTGTATTTCCTTATTTCTCAATATTTTTAGGGCCCGTTAGTATTTTTCGATCTCCAATCATCATAATATACGATTAGATTTGCACCGCACGTCATTTTTGTTGTATATGCGCGTAAAATCAGTGATAAAAAAAGTGCTTATGCAGTTTGATTAATATTATAAACGCCATTGTAAAAGTATTGTAACGTAAATGGATGCGTGTGCTAAATAATAAAATAAAGAATTGGTTATATGTTCTATAATCTGCGCATGCGCGCATTAGGTCATAAAATTTTAAACAGGTCGATTAATCGGTAAAGTATACGTGAAGTTTAGGTCAAACTGGTTATGGCGACCAAATTGCTTGTAAAATGTCTGGTTAGAGTTTCTTAGATTACCTCCATTTAGACGTCATAGGCACGTGCTTCCGTTCCCCATTTTGGTTAAAATGAACATCAAATCAAGGTCTTTATTTCCGATTTAGGTGAGGTTACCAGAGTATCAGTGACATAATAAAGGTAATTAACTCCAAATTACAACCTTTTATGTTTGCTGGGAATAGTTTTTTTTTTTACGGGAACCAACGAGTTTCTGTATTTAGACTTAAAATACATATTGAAAATTTGAATTAAGAACTGAATAAAACGAATCGCTGATGATTTGAAATTCCACACTATATGCCAAAACAAGAAAATGTGCTTATCTTAGCCGCGGATAATTATAGCCATTCTGAAAACGAGTCATTTCTAAATTACAAATTTAGCAGAATTTTCAAAAGAGCACTTTGCAAGCATACCTAAACCTACTGAAACACAATATTAACTTCAATTTTGACATAAGACATGAAAAAACAATTTTGGTTCTATAAATATTTCCTACATTTGAGAATAGGTAGTGATTTACTTTCTTGATTTGACAATAATTTAGAGAATACCTAGTAGGTGTTTTGAATATTTTGAGAAAATTAAATTTTCAGAATCATCACACAAAATAAGCTTTTCTTACAATGAAATAAGGTAGATATACAATAGAATATTTTGCATATAAAATTGAACAACTTACCATATTTGTAGGAGATTTCTCGCATTATTTTTCAACCTAAGCATATCGTGTATTATCAAAACCCTATTACTAATAACGAACCGTTTACGTGATATTGAAGAGGTTCGGTTCGACTACGACTTACACAAGCATTCAAAGTAATTTATATTTTAGAATAATTATGACACTGAATTATTTCCTTTATAGACAGTATAAAATTAATAAAAAAATAATGTTTTAAGAATTTCCTTTTTCCAATACCTATGTAATTTACATAAGTAGGTACGACCCTTTTTCAGATAATTAAAATTTCTTTGTATTATTAATTTTATTTTCCTCGGAATAGGTAGGCATCGTATGTACTTATTTTATACCTACCATCAGAATTCTATATAAATCTTTTGTATAGATTTTGAATGAAATGGGAACTGGCAACGGAATCGGCCCAGGACAGAAAAACTTTACGGGTTACGACCACATGCTCCACATAGAAAAATAAAAAATCTTTTTACTGACTGATTCAAATTCAATAGCCATACTCCCGACGTTTTAAAAAAATGTTTGCGAAACTTAAGAATAAGAGAGGTCATCATTTTTAACTTCTTTTTTGATCGTGTAATAGATTAAAGATTCTGAAGTGGCTAAAGAAATTGTGTTATTGAAATTAATTTGCCCCGCGGTGATAATTTTTCTTGGAATTAGGTACTATGAGTTTTTTTAACGACTTCTTAACTTTTTGAAAAGATATTGCTTAAAGAATTAAATAGTTTTAATGTTTATCTAAAAGTTAGCAAGTATTACACACTATTAAAAAAGGAATCTACCAAATTACGTTTTTTTTTATCGAAAGGGATTCCCTCATAGCCACTATTTTTCTTTTAATAGGATCATGTTTTCTTATTCATCTTAATAGATTTTTTTCATCCGTTATAACATAGTTATTTTGGTGTCGGGTGAATGACAATAAGGTGAATTTTCAAAGGTACGTAGGTGTCGTAGGTACCTATATAAACCTGGTTAGTATTGTGTGATGTTTAGGGTTCGAATCTCTGGTTGACAATGAATTCTAGTGTAGGTAAGCATACGATTGAATTATTATACTGTAGGCAAACTTTAAAAAAAGGAGGATTTTGGATTTGTAAGTTAAAATAAAAATATTTATAATTTTATATTTTTTATTTTTTATTTAGTTTCGTACGGTTCATTAATGTTTGATTTACCTACATATTTTTTCAGAACACAAAATTTCAAATTGGAACTTTTTTATATACTTATAGATATTATGTAAAAGGGCACAAATCATCTCATCCGGGTTGCATAAATAAATAAATAGAAAATATAAAAAAAATACATTATCTAAAAGTTTTATAAAAATATTATATCCTCGCTTCCGTTACATTCATGCAATTCGTCATACACAATCTACGATGCCTTTATTCAAAACACGTCCGTCCTTGAGCGTCTGGTCGACATGGTCGAGCTAAGTGGTTCTTGGACGGCCGCGCTTCCTTACACCTCAAAATTTTATATTTTTTTAATAAGCAGTGTTGTTAAAAATCTTGTTAAAGTATGCAATATTATATGGATTAATTCTACTCTTTAAATACCTACAAGAAAAAGCTCTTGTTTTGAATAGGAGTAGGTACCTAATACCTACTTATTTAAAAATATATAGAGATTAATATATAAAGGAATCAAAACATTATTTTACCTAGGTCCTTAAAGCTGATCCAAAACTGGGTACACTGCGAACTCTTTTTGTACCAAAATTATGCACAAAAATCCACTGGCAGTCATAAATTATGAAGTACACACTTTTTTAGGGTTCACTTAGATTCTGATAAAGTTCTTAACGTAGGTAGGTACAATATCCATCAGTCAATATAGTAGGTGTTAAGGATTGTCATTTTAGGGTTTACGATATGTACTACATGGGGTTTTATTCAGTGGCAATACTAATGATTCCAATAGTTGCTTAGTATGGAGGTACTTAGATTATCTGTATATTAAATAGAGTGATATATTAGATACAGTATGGTATTGTATTGTAGGTGCCCGCTATGGCGAACGGTTTATAAGACTAATCAAGATAATTAGCGCGAATGTCAGATAGAGTGCCTACCTATAAATACATAGGTACCTACTTTAAATTAGTAGTCATTAACAAACTGTGTTACCATACTAATAATAATTTATTCTACGTCATTATTATTACCATGTACCTATAATTATTATGCTCATTAATACAACAATGACAATATTAAGTATTTGTTTTGTATTCTAGTTACACCAATTTCATAATTGCTCTGTGTTAATTTATTTATTTTGAAAAAAACAACACGAAGGTCTTTCGTAAGTCATAGGAACACTACTTAATTAATAAATAAACAATTTAAAGTCCTTACACGCAGTCCCAATAATTAGTAAACACCATCCAAAAAATAAATAAAACAATCCAATGTCACTTTTGATTAATTAAGTATTTTAATTCGTGATTTGTTTTATTTTTAATCATGACAACACTGAGTTATTTAAAATTATTAAGAAGAACATTTTTTTTAATTTTTAAATTATGGAACGTCAGTATAATGATATCACGTGTGCGTTCTTTTTGTATTTATGAATTGACATTTGTTACGAATTCTAAATTTTTGACAATTAAAAGCGCGCGAACTTGAATAACAAAACGCGCCACGAACATTCATAAACGCCGACAGCGACTGAAATGCAAACGGAGGCGGCGATAGGAATTAGCAGCCTTCCAACTTGCTTCACGACAGATGTATATAGACAAGTCACATGGTGTGGGACAGAGATGGTATGAGTTCGGAGGCGTACCTCAAACATTAACAAACTCTTCTACAAGATTTCTTAAAAAAACATTATTAACAAAATAAAGTTACAGAGAAAAAGTACAAAGACAATAAATAAAATTGTTGATTTCTCGCGAATGTTTGTTAGATGTTTCTTCAGCGTACAAACTTCTTACACCTGAGTTTTTCCTGGGAAAAAACTTTTCTGGAAAAGTAATGCATATATAGAACGTTGTTGGTTGAAAAGAGACGACAAGTTTCGATTCGGACATCTGAGGTTTAAGAACAATATTTACGAGGAAATATTATTTCTATCCTTTGCATTTGTAAGTTGTCGATGGGCGTGTTGGAGTGAGACGACTATATGGAATGGGCGGGTGTACGTCGGCTACGATACCGACTCGTTGGGTGGAGAAGAAAATGCAAAAAGTCTAGAAAAAACACGTTATAAAAATGGAAATAAATAGTTGAAAAGTAGGGAAAATGCACGAATGGTGGTGGCGATTTTTCGGCCTGTCTATTTTTATTGCAATATATTGCATTGTGCAGATCTTTTCAAAGCCAGTCACGTAGTTAGGTAGCTTTGTATGTAGTACAGAGTAGAGAATGTAGTGAGGTGTCTAGGGACAGAGGTAGTTGTGTTTATTACGGCGGGTAGGCACTGCCGTACTAGGTAACAGTGAGTAGGTAAGTACCCCCAAAGTTTCGGTTTTTTATGTTGTGGTGTTCCCTCAGTCACGTGGCGCGAACAAAGTTTTTAGTCTGAAGTTTTCGCATTCTTTGCTAACTTCACGTGGAAGGCGTCTCAATCTCACACACTCACACTAACACACACACATAATATACTATTGTAACGTAGACGTAACATTCTAGTATTGAGCTTTCAAAATCTATGCCGATTTTTCATGCAAGTTTTTTAGAACGAGACGGTTTGATGTTAGGGAAAATAAAATACTTAATTAGTGTCTACTACCATACTCATTTTCCTTTCATTATACCTATGCATTTTTGACGCGCTAGGCACTTGCTAGAAATATTTTATTCGCCAAAAAATGTTCCTAATTCTTTTAAAATGAGTTTATCTTTTATTTTTCAAGTTTGGGTTCCACAATGAACATAGCAGGTCCTAAATCCTAGATAAACTAATATAGGCTTATAGGGAATGTCCGCGCCTATAGACCGCATGTAATAGAGCTTTTTTCCTTGCGGGTTGAGAGGCCTGTGGGATCCTTTGCGCCACGACCTCCGTCGGTCTGATTCTGAGATCGTTTTTCTAACGTCCTTAAAGAATTTTCTCTATAATGGAAAACAGACATGATGTAAATATCACCGATTTAAGAATCATTTTAGGTAGAACAATAAACGATGTGAACTCTTCAATTTAAAGCATATACCTAGAGTTTTTGATAGCCCAGTAAAAGCAGGTCCAATGGCTCTAATTTTTGGTAGGTTGTTAGCGTTGATTAGTCATAAAAATGTGACTATCTCAGGCCGCCGCGATCTACTTGAAAAATAGTACTTCTCAATTTCTTTCTGTTTATTTTTTTTAAAATTACAATCCTCTAGCTTAAAAAATACTCGATATACAGGGACTCAAGACAAATTGGATTTTTTCCATTTTTCTTGAATTGCTGTTGAAAGTCTATAAAGAGAGATTCATTAAAATGTACAAAAGACTCTAAATTCATAATACATAGTACCTAAAAATAGGTAAATCTAGCCAGCAAGATAGGTTCATACTAGGTACTTAATTTATACATATTATTTCCTACCTATGCATTATCTATCTATATGCACTAGCCTGTACCTAGGTCACGACAAACTATGAAATACAACATACAAAGTTTCAGAAGGGGTAGGTATGAGTACTCGAACCTACACCTAATAAACAAGCATCATCCGTATACCTACCTTATAGCTATGTTTCATCTATAGACCTAGCGATGTTTATACTTAGTCCACCATGCCTAAACACCGATAAAATATTATTAAGTAGTTTGGAATGAGTGTACCCTAAGTATCAACATCTGAAAATTTGGTGCAGAGGTGTAGAGAGGTATAGAGACTAAAGTAATTTAGGAATGGCAATACGATTTTCCATACTTATAAAATTATATGATACATCGATCCAAAGAAATCTAATTTAAAGAAGTAACATTACGATCATTGAATGATGGTTTAATGTGATCACTTGACACTTTATACTTATCTTACTTTTAATCATCGATTTCTATAATAATTTCAACCAAATTTTCTACATACCATCCTAATAGGCCTTCTTCTTTTTAACGTGGCGGTCAGCACTCATTAGATTCCCCTCCGCTCCCAGAAAGCCACAACCTCTCCTGCGTCATTGTCCAAGGGGGAGCGATCCGCGAGGCTCTCTCATGTGCACCGCCTAGGAACCATTGGGCAGGCCAGGAGGTGCTCAGTCATAGGTATACATATTAGGTATACCATTTTACTTGTAGGTGGGTATCATCTCTAAAAGTGTATATTACATTCAGAACGGGTAGCAAACCTCATTGCAGAATAAGTAGATACCTACTGCCTTACGAACACTCTTGATTCACTGACTTTTTCAGGACACTCGAAAGAATATCTAAAATTCCGATTCTACAACGCGCAGCTCTTCACTGGATCTAAAAAGTCGATGTTTTTCATTCGATCATTCGGTATAAATGCAGGTTAAACATTCCTCCTTTTGAATTCCTAGTTGGAAAATAAATGTACCTATAGGTATAGTAGTACTTACCTAGATACATATTAGGACTACCTACAATATATTAGTAGGTATATGTAGGTTGGTACATTATTAAGTTAGTATAAGTAGATATTATTAAGTGTATGTTAGGTAGGGTAGAGGTAGTTATAGGGTAGGTGGTATGGAGCTTGCTGCTGGTAGATTCTCCGGTATAAATACGTGCTAGATTAGTGTTCCTGTAATTAAATTGTGTGTTCCACGAGATAAACTTATCGGGCACTCTCTACTCATCTAATTATCTACGAGTTACGTCCAGTTTTGAAACACCCTGTGCTTTCCTTATGTCGAGCCGAACAATTTTACATTTAAGAAAATATCAAAATTGTGAAGCATGTTACATTTTTATACACATATCATTCCTCACCGCTAGTGAAATGAAGGCATAAAGTGTCTCGTAAAAAAATTGACAATATTTTTATGTAGGAGGTATCGTATATTTATCTATCTATCATATATTTTTGAGCCTTTACTGGTCCACTTGCTGTTAATGTTCTACTGTATATGATTTTTGTAAGACTGTCTGTGCTCTAGAAAATATTTTACCAACTTTATGGTGAGGAATAGCGAAGATAGAAGCCACCTATCATTATTTTTTAAACAAAATTTGTGCTAGATGGCTGATCCTATCTCCGCTATTCCTCACCTAAGAAGTTGTTAAAAACCAGCATAACTCTTATAGTTCTGCTTGGTTCAGCCAAATAAACTCACAGTGCTTTCAAAGTAAGTTCATCAGTAATGATACTTGAGACTATATCTCCATAGCCATTGCTGATTCACACATCATCTGGAGCTCCACAGACCACTGACCTCCGTCGCGTCGCCTCGGGCTGATTCTGAGTTTCGCATTTGAAAGTCCACACATGAGTTCAGCGCCTTTGAGGTGATCCTATAACCAAATGGCACCCTATAAAACAGTAGCTATTATCATGGAATTTCCCAATGGTCTCGTTGGTTACCCACTTACTCTATTATAAAAAATGACCATTTTCTTATCAAACTCCCATTTCGATTCAGTTTCTCTATTGAACTCTAAACTCCATACCTAACAACGGAGATAGTTGTAGGTACCTATTACCTAACATACCTATACCTACTTTCCTATAATCTATCTAGAGATACCTAACTAGATATAAGTAACTTCACGTACTTATGTAGATTTCGATATACCTTTAGTTCATGTAGTCGTAGTTCAGTACCCTAGGTCGGTATGTAGATAATATTTCGGTATAAGTCGTATATTAAGGCCTTGCTACCAAGAATGACGTCCCGTTCAAAATCGCGTGAACAATCGCATGATAAAATGGTAAAAATAGCGTTTTTTTCAATTTTTTGGTGTTAATTTTGCGTTTATCAAAAAAGTTTTACGGTTATTCCCTAGATTTAAATGCATATTATCTGTACAAAAAAATACTTGCGACTTTCGGGAAACGAGTTTCCGTCTTTCGGAAAAAGATCAGAGGTGTTTTTCACAATTTTTTTTCGAGAAATCTATGCAAGATATAAAAAATCTTTTACTGTTATTCCCAAGATAAATGTTCAATCCATCTACCCTATTTTGTTCCAAAGCATATTTAGTAACGGTTGTCGAGATATAAGGTCTTCCGTTTTCAGACATTTTTGAAATGTCGGTATGCATGCTCTTAATCGAAGATGCACTCTCACATATTTCGTACGAGTTTAGTAAACTTGCATAAGTATGCCGATATTCAAGTAGTCTTAATTCTTCAAGGAGTTTCATAAGTAGTAACAGGCAATAATAATAATAACAACAAAATATCGGCCGCATGGGCTCTTATGGAGTGTGGACGGTGGATGTCTCGTGGATATGGCGTTCGTGATTCGGGAGATGCCCTGGAGGTCCAACACAGATGCATGGAACGGACAGTCAGTCGGTCTTGAATGGATATCTGAAGCTGAAACCATGTAAAGGGTGAATTGCATGCATGACGAGAGGCCTATGTCCATAAATAGAAGTTGCAGGGCTCGTGAGAAGAAGAAGAGTAGACAATATCAACTTTATTTTCTGCATACTGTTTTTATAAACACATAATTAATGTAACATAATTTGCAGAAAATGAAGGGCTTAAAAGTCTGTAACGCGAGCTTATTTTCAATGCCAATTTCTGCCAACAAAGTATGACATCTTCAGAAACCTTTACTATTTTTGTTCACCGACTTATTTCAGATTTCAGATCAATTCAGTGGATCTTGCAGCTACTCATAGACATCGGGAAAAATGACTAGAAGGCATACATAAACAAATTCGATCGGGAGTACCCATACTTCACAGTCAACTTAAAGCTTGTGCTAAAAGCTATTAAACGTAGTGTCGTAAATTATTGCGTAGGTATAGCTTCAGTGGCGAGATTCGGGAACAAAAATGAATTTGAAAAATGAACCCCAGCAACCTTCTCACGAGTGGCGGATCCAGGATTCAATCTTGGGGGGGGGGGGGGGGGCTGAAAGTCGACACATGCAAATATGACCTTGTGGCATTAAAAATGCAAATAGCGTCGCAGGCATCTTTTTTTTACCAAACAATATAGTACTTATCTAGTTTTGATATGACATGATGAGAAAACGGTGTGGTTATAATGTGATTCTTCGGAAACGAATAGTTGTATATAAAGTACTGTTACGCACGCTTTTGGGGGGGGGGGGCTTCAGTCCCCTAGCTTCTCCCCTGGATCCGCTAGTGCTTCTCACGTACACTTTACAGAAAATTTAAGTAGTTTTCGTTATACAGCGAGTTCACTGAAATTCTTTCATATTTTTACTTCAAGTTGAAGAAAACAGTTAGGTTCTTTGTTTTATAGGTAGGTACACTGCGAAAAGTATTTGAGACGCAATGATAATCAAGATAATTTACAATCAATGTAACAATACTACACGCAAGATATTATCTTATTATAGTACACTGCTCGACAATAATATAATATCTACACTCTATACACAGGTATAACACTTATTATGTATTACATTTGCTCAGTATTGTGGTACTTACATTCCTGTTTTAATTAAACAAATTTGCATTTTGCTCAATTTCATTCCGATGAGTCTTCGGCGAACAATAATAATTATTATTACACTCGGTAACAGGAATTCAATTATATTATCTGTAACAATTGTCATAATATTTTCATATATTTACCTCCATCCATACTACTATGTATGTTGATATTTAGACTGAGGTTACATTGATACAACGATTGAATGATACCTGTCCGAAAATTAGTCGCCCGAAAAACGAAAAGAAATTGGCCTCAGTAATTTTCTTCCTTCTATACAAGATCAGATATCTCGATTCAAAAGGATATATTTTAACCATTTGGATTATCTCTCTCTCTCTCCATCTCTTTTCTATTCTGTAATATCCCCTCACGCTGCATCCCTTCCGGAGTAGGCAGATAGAACAGGTCACCAGACTTCCATATCCTTCCCTATACACACCCTTTATGCTTCCAATAAATTCGTGCAATTCGTTACCTATTGTAGACATTCCACGATTCATTTGGCTCAAAACATGTCTGCCCCTAAGCAACTGATACCTCTTCTTTTTCCCTAGTATATTTTCTTTGTCAAGAAAAGTTTTCCTTAGGTAGGTAAAATAATTGTGAACTTTCGACGAATATATCGAGTGCTCCAGATTGGTCTTTTCCGTCCAATCCAGTCGTCCAGAGAGGACTTTTCTACGGTAAAGTAGGAAAAGTAGAAACGAAGAAATCAGACGCCGAACAAAGGTTACCGACATAGCAGACCGTATCGCTAAGGTAAAATGGCAATGGGTAGGCCACGTTGCGAGACAGGGAAATGAGAGATGGGCACCCAGAATCCTAACATGGTGACCATGGGAAAACAAAAGACCACTAGGACGACCCCAAAAAAGATGGCGATGATGATGTAGTCCCAGTCGCAGGAAGAAACTGGTTGAGCAAAGCTTAAAGTAGAAAAAATTGGCAAACGTTAGAAGAGGCCTATATCCAGCAGTGGAAGGACGGCTGAGGAAGAAGAAGAAAGTAGGAAATAATTATTAATTACATAGTTATACTACCCTGTATTATACCTACGCATTGTATACCAGAATTAAAACTATTATAATTGCTCTTGTATATTGTTACTCCAACTTGTTGCGCAGTGTGAACTCCTTATTCAAGTAGGTACCTTCTTGTTCCGTGGTCGATGCTCGATGACGTATTTACGAGCCTCTTTGCAAAAGTTATTAATTTTTTGATCTGCATTTTACACATACAATGAACTAATAATATACACCAACTATGTTATGGACAAAGGAACCTACCTCTGAAATACCAATTACTCGAAGATTTCGCACGATCAGTTGTTGTCAAACTAAGATGCGTACACTAGTCACCAGATGGCGTTCTTTTTAATTTTGGTTATAATAATTGATCACTGTTTTAAAATTTTGCATGAGAGTGCGGTTCCATCAAATTCCATAGAAAGAAATTAAAATGTAATTATGTAAAAATATAGCACTTTGAAAACCTCAGATAGAGGCACTTCTTTGTACCTACTTTACTTTTTTTTACGCGGATGCTAGGACTTGCCAACACACTTCTCAGCATTTTCAGCCTGATGATGATGGTGGAAAAAATCACCTGTCCAGATATACCTAATAATTATTTTGGTGCAGTAATTAAGTAAATGAACGACTTTATTACGTTCATATTGAACAAGTTATTGGATGACGACTTGTGTCGGTGAGCTTTTGTCTTACAAAATAATTTGTAGATCCTTTTGCTTTGGTAGGTAGGTACTAAATTAAAATATTAATAACATTTCATAATACAAGTACATACAAGCACAACTGGTTCAATCTTAAAACATTATCATCTACCCGATATAGGCTGGACACTCTGGATCAAGATAATGAACCCAGTGTACCTAGCGTATCATACAGACATGGTAGGTATAGGTACCACAAAAGTGATTATTTTTAATTCATTTATTGATTATCTTTTAGTACAGTGATTTGATTATAATCAATTTCATAATCTTACCTTTGCCTCTATCAGATCCTTAAAACCTCGCAAGACAACACTTCCACAAAGTCTTATTTTATGAATTTGCTTGTCAACCCCAGCCACGATATACTAAGTACTGTTTCTACAATAAGTCTTTTCTTGTCGCTGAACTAATCAATGTGGAACAGACTACCGAAGATTTTCTCAGTCAGCAGCCTAGCAGTTATGCATATAATCAAAATGATTGGTCCAGTTTACTTATTCGTCGCCATCATCAGAATGTTACTTGTACAAGGTTCAAATGTTTACAATAGCTTACCATATTCAATCTTTCGACTGGTTCGAATTCGAGAGCTCAAAAACGAAACTTAGTCATTGTATCTGTCCCTTGCAACACACACATAATTGCTTGCATTATCTTTTAGCTTATAGTTCTGGGCCCTCTTCCAATGTACATATACCTCTTGTTCTACTTCTTTCTCTTGTGTTAGATCCGGGGATCTGTTTCTTGCACAGGGGCCTCCTGGGACAGCGAACTCTAACTATCTCGCCACCTCTTTGCTGGTCTTCCTGGTTGGCGGTTGCCTTCTGGGATGTTATTGGCCACCACGTGTGGAAATCTGTTATTGTCCATTCTCTCCACGTGGTCGCGCCAGAATCTTCTTCTTTTCCTGCCCCATCTTACGATGTCTTCCGTTTTGCAAGCTTCATCTACCTTTCATAATATATTCTGCATAATAATCTATACTTAACAATAATATTATGCCTATTTTTTTTACTCGGCTGTCTTTTTACACGTCAAAGTGTAGTGATCCATTATTATGAATGCGTCTGTGTTCCTTATATGGAATAATCAGCGCAACACATAGGTTAGATTAGGGCAATTTGCTGGCATAAATCATACATCAGACATCACACCATACATAGCATCTTATCGTGATATCATATTCTATATTATATCATTATAATTATTACACTCTTGGACAAATTGCACAAGTCTGTTTGTCTCAATAATATTTTCAGGGCTAACGCTTAGTGTTTTGGCTGTTCAAGTACAGTCTTACGAGTATGATAATCAGAATAGACGATGCTTCTAGCAAAGGCTAACGTTTAGCGAATATGTCCATTGTAAAATGGGCAGAATAGTATTAGATAATAAAACTTGTTTACAGGAAAATTTAGAATTTTCAAACCTAAATACTTGACTACTAATAGGTAGATTTTTTAAATCTTCTACTAAATATCTACATTTTGCCTTTATTTTAGTGAGCCCAGTGGATTATAGCTTTCATGGTCTTTCATGCAAGGTTTTCAGGTAAGTATTATATTCTGTGCTCATCATAGGTAGTGATTAGCGATATATTGAACTATACTATTTTATTGAAAATTGTAGAAATAAACTGTTGTAACCAATAAATGTAAAAAAATAGGACAAATAATTCCAAAATCCGTACCTTCAAGTAAAGATGCTGTTTATCTCATTAACCAAAAATAAACGTTCAAAAATCTATCAAGACATTAAATTTAATGCTAAAAACAAAAAGTTTTTTTCTGTTCTTGCCAGCCTCGCTGGAACAGACATAATAATGCAAAAGAAACTGAAAAAAAACGCACTTACATTAAGCGTTATTTAAGTCAAGGTATTATTAAGATCTTTGCATTAGATTTTACATGAGTCATCTCAATCATCATGCAGGTATAAATAGACTAGAACATTACCTCCTTAACAAATAATGGAAACAATTAAATGGAAATGAGCTAACACCTCGCCATATGTAACGTACATATAAGTACATTTAAACGTATCAGAAATTAGCATAAGAAGTGTCAGTTATATTCGATGTCGAGGTATTGCAAAGCGTATGTAATTGTCATTATCTGTGTGACAAACTATGAATCATAGCTTAACAAGCGCATGGTGCATAATTGTTATTGAAATGTTTTTTTCTTTTCAACTTTCTTCTTCTTATTGAAGGCCTGATGGGAGCCAACTTTTTAGGTGAGTAATAGCGGAGATAGGAGCCAGCTTGCACAATTTTTGTTTAAAAATAATGACACGTGGCTCCTATCTCCGCTATTCCTCACCTCATCAAGAATTTGGTGAAATCCAGCATTTGTCTCTTGCGAGATCGACTGCATTTTTGTTAATCCATCTCTTTGACTGTATCTATGGGGGTCATCTACCCTTAGCTTGGCCATACAGCACAATGTGAGTACATCTTCATCATGAGAGTCTTCTTATCCTAACAAAATTAAATTCACCTTCGTGATACTTTAAATACGAAAAAAAAAGTCTTCGGCCTGTTCTTGGTCGTCATTCTAAACCTAAGTTAGCCCTATTACCTGTACCTGTACTAATGAGGATTAGATTGAGAAAAAATCTCCGGTATCGCCACAAATCAGTGGCTTTTACGTTAATACACATCACATCACATTTTTAAGATGTGTATTAACGTAAAAGCCACTGATTTGTGGCGATACCGGAGATTTTTTCTCAATCTAATCCTCATTAGTACAGGTACAGGTAATAGGGCTAACTTAGGTTTAGAATGACGACCAAGAACAGGCCGAAGACTTTTTTTTTGTATTTAAAGTATCACGAACGTGAATTTAATTTTGATAGGATGAGAAGACTCTCATGATGAAGATGTCCTCACACTGTGCTGTATGGCCAACCTCAAGGTAGATGATCCCCATAGATACAGCCAAAGAGATGGATTAACAAAAATGCAGTCGATCTCGCAAATTAAATTACTTATTAAAATAGCGTATAACATAGCTGGATTACCTACCTAAATCATTTATCTACCTGTTATTAAAATATATGTATAGCTATCTAAAGTCTATCCTGCTAAAGAACAAAAAAAAAGCAATCCGCTCAAATCAAAATCATCTACAACACATTATTATAGAAAGAGCTATCCCCGTTACTTTTAAATAGTTTCCTCCTAAAAGGGTAAATGTAATTATTGTTATAATGATACGTCATTGATTGATTTATTACACCTATAGTAGTCTAGTCAATATACTCGATACCTAATATTATGAAATTATTATTTTTAATATTATAATAATAATAATTTTAAATTATTTAATATTAAACAAGTTTTTAACCAGGAGCCTCTTATTTTTAATAAGAAACATGTAATTACCTACGTTCTTCGTACATCAGGGATGGATGTTATGTTACAAAAATAATATTTTTTATTAAACTTAATTTAATCTGGGCTGTAATGTTGGTTCTTAAAATTTAACCTGAATACATATTCGTATACTCGACAGTAAGATACTTTGGGTTTTGTTTTGTAGTATGTCGAATCTAGGATTCGATACCACGTTCATCCTAGTGATCAATGAAAGAGGGCGCACCCAATCGAGTTACAGATTACCTCAAACATTTTATTTAAGGAGACAATATTTTTTTTCTTTGTTTTCACATTACGATCCTTAATACTCCCGTTGGTGTTAAAAGATCTTAGGGTTGTTTTTTACACCACTGGGACATGGCCAGAATACGAAGTTTCACGGAGCTTCATGGCAGTTTCTGGTAATAATTCTTTCCGTTTCATTCTTTCTTCCGATCTTTCCGTTATATCAAAAGCTTCGATTAATAGTGTTAACTATTTAATACAATATTGCATTCATTAAAAAATATGTAGAAGTTAAATCCACCACCAAGAATAGCGAAAAGAACGACTAAAAAGACTCCCAGGCTGAACTGATTTGGACATATTCTCCCTGCACCAAAGACAGCTCTACGATAAAAGCATGAAGGTTACAGACGTCTAAAACTGTATCGTATCAGTAAAACGCCAGGCTTTGTTGGATCGCATGGGAACAGGCAACGGAGTTGGCCCAGGACAGAGCAGCCCGGAAAATATATTTATGTAAATATCTGTACTAAAAAGGGTATCCGGTAAGTTCGTTTAAAAATCAGTTGGTCTAAAATCAGTTGGTCTAAAATAAGTTCGTATAAAATCGACGAATTGATCGCTAGGCAAATTGATTTTGGGCGAATTGATTTTAGACGAATTGATAATTAGACGCATTGATTTTAGACGCATTGATTTTAGAAGAACTGATTTAAGACTAATTGATTTTAGACGTATTGATTTTAGACGAACTTACCGTAAACCACTAAAAAGTTCCCCCAGGACTCCGTGCCTGTGATAATGATACGTTGAGGTAAACGTTACAAGATGTAAATGATAATAATCTGGCTATAATAAGCATTGTAATGCGATGTAATGTTGTGTTGTTTATTAAATCAATAAATTATAACAAAGTTATTATATTCTTACTACTACCTACTACGTAATATACAATGCATTTTAATGTAGAGTCTTCAGGTAGCCGACATGGATTCAATCACCTTTTTTTACCACATTTTATAAACCAATTACTTTTTGTATGTGTAATGGTTTATTTATAGAAGAATTTAATATTGTAATTTTTACATTCTTGTTCCTACATCAGGAAAGTTACACAGCTCTTAGTCATATCAGTAAAAATGTTTTTAATGGACCATACAAGGTAAAAATTCATTAGTATTAATACACTTAGTTTGATGTCCACAAAACTTTCACAAACGTCTGATGATGAGGGTGCGGGCGGAACCTATCGAACACTTATTTCCACATCACCCATCCCAAACAATGTTTATCGAGCCTGTTTATCTCCATTTATTAAGTTCTCCAGTATAAACTGTCTTCTTATTTCCTACAACTTCTATAAAACACAGACATTTTTTTAAAAGAATATGACAAGGCCCCGCCACATAGCATTTTTTTAGGATCTTTTTTCTGGGTCATTCATAACATTCCAATTGTTACAGTACCTAACAGCTTATATAATAAAATAGGGATCATCAAACATTTTTAAAAGATGTCCAGCCTATTCCCATATTCTCTCCAGATTTACAGATATCTATGGCATATGTTGGGATTAGGTACTCTTACATAAATTATAGGAGAAAATTATCATTATGTTTATTGCTCAAGGTAGTTCATTAGTATCTCATGTTTAATAGCAGATACAAACCTACTTTGAACACAATAAAGTAACGTAGTCAGTAGTCAGTTAATAATTACTTACCTATACTTCGTTCTTCGATAGAATTATGTCCTATAATAAGTAAGGTAGAACTTATTAGAGCGTGTTGTTTAAAATCATGCTGTGACTTTTCACATTTAAGAAAATTATTTTATTTTATTTTATTACAGGTATAAGTGCAAAACAGATAACAACTATAGATATATGTAATTGAAGATTAGTTCATTCATAATTCAGCTGTCACCCACAAGCATGCACCACAGTTAAATTAAAACATATGATTTCATTACGGTCGTCTCACACACCCATACTCAATCTCGCTCACACATTATGGTGATAGATATTTAAAGATAAAGAAGTCAAAGGTTGAACTGTACACAACGATCCATGGAAAGACATATTATGCTGGTTGTGAGCCTCAGGAATTAGATAAGAGGAAATCAAACGTAAAACCCGAGTTGTGGACTTCATGAATACAGCTAGACTAAAATGATGATGGGCAGTTCACATGGCAAGACAAAAAAGGAGTCGTAGAAGGCTACAGAAAAGATGGATAGAAGACGTGACATCGGGTAACGAGTGGATAGTGTGTGCGAAAGGCGAGCAAAATTAGAAAGGAGTGGAAACATTTTGAAGAGGCCTATATCCAGCAGTGGAGCATTCAGCCTTCTTCCCTCCACTGCTGGATGTATGATTTGTTTTCTTATTTTCTTCGATTCTCTGTCTCTTCCCTTTAGCATCCTGGTTCTACTGGCTTGCTGGACTATGTCGTCAGACCACCTATTGAGAGGGCTTCCTACGCTTCTAAATTTCATCCCAGGGCCTCCACTGATGTGGGATTCTGGGTGTCCATCCAGTATCCTCCTATCTTGTCATAATATTATGTCCGGCCCACTGCCATTTTAATTTCGCAATAATAATTAATTAAGTATACATTTTACCTATTAGAATTAGCATTTTGTCCAGAGTTATGTTCTGTTTAGGCTAATAATCACAATTACCTGTTCTTTTTCTCACAGTAACTTGTATAAGAAGCCGGTAGGTCGTTTCATTCCATTCTTCTTATGTATGTAAATCGACTTATTGACAGCTACTGAGATCAGCATAGCATTCCTACTCCTACCGAACACTCTGTATGGCCCCGGGGCACGATAAATTCAGTGTTCTATAATATTTATTACATCAAGTACCTTCGAAATATAATAATTATTAATAATTTTATTTCTGTGCCTTGCATTAATTATACAAAAATCAAACGTTGATAATTTATTATACAACATCCAACCTCGTACTTACCTACCTATTACATTACAGAAGAGTTCTCATAACTTATAGCATCATATAATATAAAATTATATAATTATATAATTTAAAATTAATTACAAAATAAACATTTACAGTAGGTACTAGTCTGTACTAATAATGAAAATAATATACCTACTCACATATCTAAATGTCATAATTTTTTGAGTTGTTCGAAATAATAAGTCAGATTAATATCTGACGGTATAATACGATCGGTCCCTGGTTTGGTAGCGCGCTCGATAGTCAATTGGGTGGACGTAGGTTCGATCCCCGATGCCAGCTTCCTCCACTTCACGATGCAAGCTTTTATATAAGTACCTGTTTGGGTTTATTTCGATAGACCGTGGAATTTAAAAGTAGGCATATTGACATTTCAAAGATTTTTATATCTTGTATCGATAGCAACTCGTTTCGCGAAAATCGCAAAGATATATTTTTTTGTTTAGAATCTAGGGAATGATAGTAAAAGTTTTTTGATTTAAATGAAATTAATCCCAAAAAATGAAAAAAAAACGCTATTTTTCACATTTTTTTCTTAAAACTGCGAACCCTTTTTTTTATGTGAATCAGATATACTAACTCGTTGCTTGACGGCATAAAATGAGATTGTTTTGTAAATGACAAAACTAGTCTGCGTGTAAAAGATATAAGTGTTTAAACTTTGATCTCATTTTTCGAGATTCTTATGCAGTGGCGTAAGTAGGGGGGGGGCGGGGGGGGCGGTCCGCCCCGGGCGGCGCATTTCAGGGGCGGCAAAATGGCACAACATGTAAAAAAACATCGAGATAAAACACACAAATTAAAAAAAATCACTGAATTTTCTAAAATTATTATGAAAATCTATTAAATTACTATAATTTTCATAAAAAAATTTGCCTGCGGCGCTAATTAATCATGTTCGCGTTTAAGGTACATATTATTTATAGGTGCTCAAATAAGATAGATTTTCGATATCTCAAGGCTAAAATTTCGTTACTTCTTGTATGGTCGCTTCCCCTATACAATACCTGTAACCACATGTGTTACCTACTACAAAAAGATAACCAGGTTCATCATTTCACCATTTGTCCAAAAAATTTCGCCTGCGGTTGTTTTATAATGTTTTTTATATCTTTTTTTTGATGTGTACTTATTTTTTTTAAAGAAAGTAAACAAGACTACAACGTGACCTTCATTTGCATTTAGTTTTATGTAAAAAATTTCGCCTGCGGCGCTATTTACGTGCTTTATTGTGCCACATCTATATTGAAATTTTAGTTGCTCTCGTCTAGCTTCAAAACTACAGACACCAATGGGTAGGTAATGTAGGTATATACTTGTATATAGTTACTTAAGGGGTCGGGTGGGGCGGCATTTTCAGAGTCCGCCCCGGGCGGCACTTATGCTAGTTACGCCACTGTTCTTATGTCTTCTTCTGCTTCATCTAGGACTGCGTCCTGTCATTGCTCGGAGCCTGCTCCTGGGCAGAGCTGTTCCGAGTACAGGCAAAAAGTACTCGAGTACTGAGTACAAGTACTGTACACAAAATGTACTCGAGTACAAGTACAAGTACTCAGTAATAAGTACTCGAGTACTTATACAAGTACAGAGTACCGAGTACATCACTGACCAATGAAACACCAAATTTCATTACATTTTTTCATTCTTCTTCTTCTTTCGTATGCACACGACCATTGTACAAATTTTGCTATAAGGTTCGCAGATGCACGGGCTGGGCGATTTTGGGAGGGGCTTTGACCCAGCTTCCGAAGGAGAGCCCAAGCCTTTCGACTTGAGTGCTTGAAGTCTAAGCTCTCCATCAGTGTAGACCAGCGATCTTTTCGGGCTGTGTCGAGAGACTCTAGCAGTTGGTCCGCTAAGTTTTGATTTTAAGTGTTCAGAAATTCATTATAGAGTCTCTCGCACTCTTCATTCCAGCCCGGCACATACGCTTTTCGAAAGCCTCTGGGGATTGTTTTCTTCGCTGTGGCGAGTATAAGGTCCACAATTTTTTTATAGTTGGTAGGGAGTGGATCTAGGGTCTCAATTTCGTTGTCTAAGATGGTCTTATAAGTTGCCCAGTCCGCCTTCTGGAAGTTCCATCGGGGTTTTGGTATGGAGTGTATGACTGTGAGTGTGTGTCCAATCGTAGCCATCACAGGCCTGTGTTGACTATGGGGAAAGTCCCCCGCCACGGTACGAGAAATAGGTTGGGATCTACCCGAGCCGTCCCTGGTGACAAGGCACAGATCTGGATTATAGTCGCGGTTCCACCTGGCAGAGCGGAAGGTGCCCCTCTCCTTAGCATCAAATATGAGCTGCAGATTGGTCACATCCATCCACTCCACAAGCTTCTCCCCCTCCAGGTTTTCGCTCTGGTACCCCCAGTCCGTGTGGTGACAGTTAAAATCTCCCATGAGCACAGTAGGATGGGACACAATGTTCGGGAACATATTCTCTGGCCAAGAGCGGCTTGGAGGTTTGTAGACGTTTACCACAGTGAGTTCATTGATCCTAACAGCTATGATTGATATGTCATCTACGTCTGAGGTGTGCACCACTGCCCAGTTTCGGATGTTTTCGCGGATGTAAGTAGCGCAGCCATATTGACGATGGTGCAGTGCAGCGGCCAGGGTGTATCCCTGCAGCCTTCCCCTGGACAGGAGTTGTTCCTCATTTGCAGTATGCATTTCCTGCAGCAATATTACGTCAGTGTTGTTCTCAGTTGTCAGTCTTTGGAGATATTCAGTCTTAGCCTTGCTAATACCCTCGATGTTTAGTTGTAGGATCCGGACATTGTTGCCAATGTCCTTCGTCGAGTAGCCCTGACAAGGGCTGTTTGAGCAAGATCTTGTAACGGTTCGCTTCAGATTAGACTTATTATTGGTCGCTTGCTATCGTGGTAGAACTTTAGCCGCATTAAGGAATGCGTTGCCCGGGGTGTACCAGCATGGAGGCATTCTACCTTTACACCCCATTTATTTATTATAAAAAAAACAGTAATAACTACAACAAAAACAAAAGTAAGCAATGGATTTTATTGCCATACTAGGCGACAGTCTCTTCTGGAGCAATACTAACCACAGTACAATATTTCAAGGTCACATGTAGGATAAAACATAAAATAACAAAGTACAAAAGAGTAAGTCAAATGATTAAAAACATTAAAGCTGATATGAGTATGTAATGTACTCGAGTTCTTGAAATGTACTCGAGTACTTGAAATGTACTCGAGTACTTGAAATGTACTCGAGTACTTGAAATGTACTCGAGTACTTGGAAAAGTATTCGAGTATTTTTTTTGGTCTAAAATGCGCCGAATACAAGTACAAGTACATTTAAATAAATGTACTCGTGACTGAGTACTGAGTACACAAAAAGTACTCAAAGTACAATGTATGAGTACTTGTACTCGAGTACCGCCCAGCTCTGCTCCTGGGACACATATGTCCAACTATCTCGCCATCTTTTATGTGGTCTTCCTGGTAGTCCTGACGGCAGTTTTTCGCTGCTACGCTCACCACTCTCTCAGAACAAGCTCTCTCCACGCGATTCTTATGTGACAACTAAAAAAACCATCGCACTATGAGTTCGCCTATAGCTTTCAGCTAGTATGATATTATTCTAGTTATATTGCTGTTAGTAGGTGTAGTACCTATTTAAAATTGTGATGAGTTATTTTTTCTGTAAAAAATGTAGATTGTGACGCTCCGGAATAATATTAATATGAAATCAAACAAATCTCCATAGCTTTTTAAACCTTTCCGGGTGCCGAAATGCACTTCAAATACTAACACTGGGAATCTATTCTACATACTGCTGTTACCCCTTTGATGAAAAAAAAAGTTAAAAATGTATCACTTCGCTACCGTATACCCCCATCTCCCCCCATTACGAACCATCAACCCCCCTCACTCCATTATCGCACTCTTGAATGTATGTAGATTATTATATTATTATTATGTAAAAAAGAGTGTTTTCCAAAAAAGATTATACGAATCGACGTTGTTAAAACATAATGTCAATTTAATTTCCAATTAAAATTTGAAACGTTATGAAAGCTTTCTCCCTCTTTCGATATACACCGTTCCTATGACGATAAGTTACCAACATTTTAGAAATGTTGTGGATATAACAATATATCCATGTTTTTAATAATTGACTTTTCTTGAAAATCTTACAGTAGATACAGTGTTTTTTCATTTTATCATTGCTTGTTCTATACAAGGCTCTGGCGATGTATCCCAAACTTAACGATAAAGGCTATTAGCCTAGTGCAAAGTGTGCAGGAAAGTATTTGGGTTTGTGTATGCAAAAAAAATGCGTTTTATTATATTGTAACAAAATGTCAATTCGTACAATGTGGGATAACCAGTGACAGCTGTGCAGGCCTCAATACCCCACGAAAGAGATGGTATCTTATTTCGTTTTATTTTTGATTTTCCTGGTCTCTTATCACTCAATGACCACTGAATCTCCTCCTCGGAACACGAGTAATATACTCATATCCGAGGAGTAACAAGATCTGGGAACCTGAGACTTTGTGTAACCATGTCAAGTACCTCATCAAGAAGTTCGAGGTGGATATTTGGGAAATTCATGAGGTAACATCAAGGGCAATTGAATATCTGAGAAATATTGACGCGGAGCTCTGACTCAGACTCCCAGATCGTTTGCACAATGGTCTTATTCGCATACGAAACAAGAAGGAGGTGTGCTAACCATCATACCTGCCACTCAGTAGCCGGCAACAAAATGCTGAAAAAGGTTCCATTATAATTATAACATGTATAGAGATGTAACTGGCCGCATACTACCAATCTACTTATCCGTTTAATAAGTTCAGTGCCGGATTCGGGGGGAGGAGAAACATCAGCCCACCACACACACAGTGTACTAATATAATATGTAATGTAGATATACAGGTAGGTACTCGGACTGTGTTTATTTTTTTTTTATTTCATATGCTCATAATTTATACAGTAGCAGTCAGTTACCGTATTTACTGATAATATAACCTGTGTAAGTTGGCTGACGGCTCGAAAGAGAATCAACGAGAATATAATTAAGGTAATGTAAACTTTATTGGAGTTGTTCCTGCTAGCACAGGGCAGAGAAGCCTACGCCAGAGTGATAGCCGACATCAGGGGGACCTGACATGGCACTCGGAGACGAAGAAACTTAAACCAGAATACCTATAAGATAGTAAACTTTTTCGTACATATATGTACCTAGTCACTACCTACATTGTATTCGTACGTCACGTAATTTTTTTTACGTCAAATAATAAAAGAAAATCGGTTCACGAATTCACCATTTTTTTATGGATTCGGAGGTGCTGGGTTCGAAATCTAGTGGTGACGATGTATTCTGCTCTTCACAATACAGGCTTTATCTTACTGTGAAGTGTTTGTTTTTGTGTACAGAAGCATTGAAGGAAAATCCCGCGGGCTTATTTCCCTCCACATCCCCGGGTAGCTCAGGCGCATTAATAGCGACATCTTTACCCGCACTTCTAGGCAAAACTTATTAAGAGGTGGGCCCAGGGTTAGCTTTAAGGGAACCCCCGGCAAACCACACCCCAGAAGCAAGCCCGGATTTTCTCATTAATTTCTCATACCTCGTAGACTTTGGGTTGCTAAACAATCTAAAAATAAATAAGAAGGATATCGCCTATTTCAAACTCAAGAAATTCCAAAATCTCTGCAAATTTCTGTAAATTTCTCAACTTCCTAATAAGCTGATTGGTAGAGATTTCTGCCAACTTATTGTAAAACTGTCGAGATCCTCGTACAACAGGGCAACAGCAGTCAGTAGCTAGCAGCGTGCGACCGGGAGTCGCTGTAAAAATACTCTACCATCTCCCATCATCATCTACATATAAATATTTTTTTTATTATTATCATGTACATGTCTGTATGTATGCATATTAGCTCCGTACATTGTATGTACAAGTACGCCTATATCACATTATACGTACAATTGGATGATGTTACGTTAGAGGTAAAACAAGTTGTTGAGATTGAATCACATTTTAATCAACTTGGAAGACGATTTTAAGATTACACACACATAGTTATAAACTTATCCCCCCGCTTGTGAAATTATTGTAGAATAGCACCCCCCTCTCTTTTTCTATTTTACGAGTGTCCTTTTTCTTCTTTTTTTTTCACTGTACAAATGATCTGGGAGTCTGGGTCAGAGCTCCGCGTCAATATTTCTCAGATATTCAATTGCCCTTGGCGTCACCTCATGGATTTCCCAAATATCCCCCCCGAACTTCTTGATGAGACAGTGCCCCACAATGTATTCCACCGTTTCTATCTGCCCGCACTGGCATTGGGGATGTCCCTCTTGCCCCATTTATGGAGGAGGTGTCCTGTAGGATTCAGGTAAATCTTCCATTGGACGCTTATCACTTTTTTCAGAAATGTGATTGCAACACACGAAGTATATGGAAAAGCACAGCTAGACACAACACCAAATCACACACAAAGTAAAAGCAGTAGGTACCTACCAGAAGCTAAGTTACCAAATAATGCGATTCCCATCGAGTTACTTTTTGATTTATGATGGTAAAATAATATGTATAGGTAATGTATAATTATCTGACAAATATTGAAGTGGAGGCGTCGGACAGATAGGAGTGTCGGAAGGCCACCAAAGCGATGGACTGACGACATTGTCCAAATCGCTGGCGCTGGGGGAACCTGGATGCAGAAGGGTCAGAGCAGAGACGAGTGGAAACAGTTGGAAGAGGCCTATATCCAGCATTGGAGGTAAGAAGGCTTAAAAAGAAGATAATGCAATAAAAAAAATTTAACCTCGGCTTTCCTATTACAGAAACTCAATCTTCCACTGGTAATCGTGATGACGGTAATGCGCATTGAGCGATGCATATATGCCTCGTGCATTCTTCAATAAAGGTAAAGTACATTCGCACACCTTTCGCTAGTTATCCCGCATTAGGAAAAGAGAGTGAGTAATCTAGTACCTAAATAAACGTACCTGTGTATTTTGGTTGTGGTTTCGACTTTCGATGTGATTTCACGGGTCCAATTTCTATATCAGTTCAGTATGGACGGTGCATAACGTTGAAAGTGAGAAAGAGATGACCAATGTAGGTAATGTACGTAGTAGGTATAGTCGCACCACTGCGAATGGGTAGGTGACCAGCGGCAGTACTAGAGGTACATACATATATTACTGTTTGACATTATAATTATAATAAGTTGGCGCTGGCATTAAAAAAATGGTGGAAAAAAACGACGAATAAAAAAATGTGTGACTGGGAGAGATCGAGGGTGTGAAATGTGTGGTGTGAGGTATTCAAATGAGAAGGGATGTTGTTAATGGTAAAACGTATATTAGCTAGTAGGTGTATAGGTGTGTGTATTATAAATGAGAAGGGATGTTGTTAATGGTAAAACGTATATTAGCTAGTAGGTGTATAGGTGTGTGTATTATAAATGAGAAGGGATGTTGTTAATGGTAAAACGTATATTAGCTAGTAGGTGTATAGGTGTGTGTATTATAAATGAGAAGGGATGTTGTTAATGGTAAAACGTATATTAGCTAGACGGTGTATAGGTGTGTGTATTATAAATGAGAAGGGATGTTGTTAATGGTAAAACGTATATTAGCTAGACGGTGTATAGGTGTGTGTATTATAAATGAGAAGGGATGTTGTTAATGGTAAAACGTATATTAGCTAGTAGGTGTATAGGTGTGTGTATTATAAATGAGAAGGGATGTTGTTAATGGTAAAACGTATATTAGCTAGACGGTGTATAGGTGTGTGTATTATAAATGAGAAGGGATGTTGTTAATGGTAAAACGTATATTAGCTAGACGGTGTATAGGTGTGTGTATTATAAATGAGAAGGGATGTTGTTAATGGTAAAACGTATATTAGCTAGTAGGTGTATAGGTGTGTGTATTATAAATGAGAAGGGATGTTGTTAATGGTAAAACGTATATTAGCTAGACGGTGTATAGGTGTGTGTATTATAAATGAGAAGGGATGTTGTTAATGGTAAAACGTATATTAGCTAGACGGTGTATAGGTGTGTGTATTATAAATGAGAAGGGATGTTGTTAATGGTAAAACGTATATTAGCTAGACGGTGTATAGGTGTGTGTATTATAAATGAGAAGGGATGTTGTTAATGGTAAAACGTATATTAGCTAGACGGTGTATAGGTGTGTGTATTATAAATGAGAAGGGATGTTGTTAATGGTAAAACGTATATTAGCTAGTAGGTGTATAGGTGTGTGTATTATAAATGTTTTTTTTTTCTATATTTTGCACCCACCTATATAACGCTGCATATTGAAATTATGGTCTTCACGATATTGAACGTGCAACAAGAAGAATTTACAGCTTAAAGTAGACAATGAGTATGAAATGGCATCAGTCAAGCAATTAACAATATCTCTGTATTGAGAAATCTAACAACTCCTTTATTTTCAGCAAGTATTATGTGCGCACAACAACTTACTTTAACAATGTTTCATCTTAATCGGATCAATGGTTCAGGAATGTATAAAGGATTTACAGACATTTTTACAGCATAGCATACCTACTATTAATTTTGTGATTAGTTACCACTCTCTATCAGCCCGCGGTTGCCCACTGCAGGACATAGGCCTCCCCTCTCCTCCTCCACTTCTCTCGCTCCTGTGCGATTCCCATCCACTGGGGTCCGGCAAACCTCTTAATATCGTCCATCCATCTGGTAGTTACCACTATCTGTTGTAAGCCGTCTGTTGTAAACTCCCGTCCACTCCTGGACGAATGCCTCCTCCATCTGCTTTAGGCCTTCGTAAATCGTCTAGATATACAAAATTATTTTATTATAAAAATGAAACATCTTGATTCTATGGAAGAAAATGGAGATAATTTTCCTTTTAATATTTTGGATTCAGATACTTAAATATCATTTCATATCACCCACAAAAGAATGTAAAAAACAGTATTTTTTCCCAATCATCATTCACCCACAAAAACGTACCTGCTTAATTGCGTTTCTCTAGATGTATTTCATATTATGTTATAGATGTCCATAATGAATATCAAATCAATATATTGCATTTTTTCATCATATTTTGTTTCCCTTAATTGGCAATATTGTAATTAACAAATATATTTTCCCGTCCATATAAAAATAGGTGATCATAATATAATTGTTATGCACCTATTGTACGAAGTCGTTATAAAAAAACACAGGCATAAATTTAGTCGCACATTATTAAAAAATCAATATATGGATGCATAAAAAAAGTACAAAAAAAATCATCTTTTTCCGCTTAACTAGGATGGGAGGAGAGGGGGTAGATGGGGGCTACGTGGTAGGGTGGGGGGTGAACATTTGTATGAAAATCGCAGTGCATTAGGGTGTGTGTGTACATTTTATTAAGTATGTTATGATTGTGTGTATGTGTGTCCGTTCGAAAAATAACAAATGCCATATTGAAAAATATAAACTCAATTTATCTCATTTCGTTTGCTACGAAAAAATTATTTCCCGTCGAAAGAACCGCGTATGTCAAAATGGAAAAAGAACCAATTAAATCCTGTACATTATACGGATTATTTTGTTAGCATTTAACACGTTGAAATAAAACGATTTGAATATTATACAGACACGTTAAGAGTATCTTGGACTTGTCTATATGAGAATAAAGACTTACTGGGTAGATCCACCATATCTAAAAAGACAAATGTTCAAAACTATAATGCCCCGTAAAACATCATAATATTTTCAGTATATAACTTCTTCTCCTGCTCTTCGTGCCCTATCGGGTCCCCCCGACGTTGGCGATCACTCTGGCGAAAGCTTCCTTGTCTGCCGCAGTCCGGAACAGCTCACCGACGTTTCTGATGCCAGTCCACTCACGAACATTTCGGAGCCACGACATTTGGCGTCTTCTTATTCCTCAGCGTCCCTCTATTTTGCCCTTCATATTAGTCGGAGTAGCCTGTATTATTTATCGCGTCGGAGAATGATGACGAAACGACTAGAAGTGACAAATATACTAGACTTCAACTCGTCTTGCAGAAAAAGATATCTTATAAGTACCTAATATTAGGTATCTATACTAAAACTATAATTTCAAAATATCCATTTAGAAGCAAATGGCTATAGTTATCACTGTTACCTATTGAAAAAGATTTCCAAGGCGTAAAACTAAATGCAGATTTTAAGTAGAAGTACGGATTTTTCTTCTACAAAATCTTCAAAAGAGGATCGACAAGAAGTTGATGGCGTTTTCGGAAAGCCATCCTCGTGTTCATAAGTAGTAGGTACTAAATAAAAATATAATAATCGACATTACTTAGTGACTTATCTGACTTGCATGGTGAGACACAAAATTAAAAAAATAAACTTTAAAAAACGTACATGCCTACCTACTCAAATTTACTGATTTCGAATTGCGAACAGGGAAGGCAGCGCTAGGTTTTTTTACTTTGTTTTTGAATAACTGAGTGTGTTTTTGGAAAATCGCGGATTTGCATGCGAAATATAATCGCTACAATGACTAACTTCCTTTTTAATATAAAATAGACTAGCTATATCTACTCGTATCTACACACTAGTAGGCATATAGAAAAAGATTTTTTTGTTACATACTAAAATTTTGATGTTATAAAATTGTTCTGCGATACTTCCGCGTCCACTTTTGTAACTAATTAAGTGCGTACTAACTAAAATGAGATATCTTGTTTTCAGCTACTTATCTCAAAGTAAAATAAATTTAAAACACACTTATTTTTCTTGAAAATTTCCGTAGAATTGGTCTTATTATGATAATTAAAATGTCCTCATACAGCTTGACTTGATATGGATTTATGGACTCAAATAGACTTTTATAAATTTCATCTGTCTTCTCGTGCCACATCCCTAGTGAAGTAGGCAGAGAGGACAAAATGTCATGCAGATTATTTTCATGATCCTGTACATGTTGGAGTGGGCCAAGGTCTTCGGGACCGCGAGAACTAGAAGCCTTTGGTGAAGATACACAGGTGCTTTGGGCTTTGACCCAGCCAAGGATGAGGGCAAGAAAATGTTTGAAAGTGTGTTTGCACATTTTTAATGTAGAATAATGTTATATATATTCACGGTGATAGATGGCTGTAGGTATATGCAGTCATAAGCATCAAACATTGTAGTTGTAAATGTGTCAATCGATATTTAAATCATGTACTGATTTCATCGATCGAAGGAAATATAGTTTCTTTTTACATTTCGTCCTTTGATTTCATGTAGGTACCTACAATATTTGCTAAGTAATTAATTATATTCTGATTTTTTTCTGACATGTGATAATGACGAGCAGTAGCTACATATGATGTGCTACTTTCATATTATTATTTCGTCTGGCTGCATTTAGGTATGGAGTATTTTAAAATCATACCTTTTCTCTATTAAACATATGATTATTATAGTGAACAATTTTACAATATGTACTTGTACATCATCATGTTTAATTTTTCAAATATTACCAGTTGCAGCAGCAAACTCAAGGTTATCTGCCAGCCTTGCCTTACTTATTTCTTATATCCTCAACATCATCGCAGGTGGATCGAAAATATGTATAGTCTCATTTTTTATGTATTTATTTAATCTTTGAGTGAACGAGAAATATATAAACATAAAAAATGGACATAGTACAGATTATAAATCGTTGTTCACTAGGGCGAACATATCGCAAAACTGCGATTTCTTCCAGCTAACCCCAGGGGAAAAAAATGAATATAAATGTGTAGAAAATATATACTTACATACGTGAGAAAAAATAAAAACAGAATAAAAATAAGAAACAGAATGTATACATGCATAAAAACATATGTAGTTGAATGAGTAATTTCTGATTCTATCCCTAAGAGTTCTGCCCGCAATTGATCACAGGGTTTTCCTCTTTAACCGCTTGGTATCGGCTATAATTAAGTCGATGTTATAAAAAATCGATGCTTTTTATGACGACATTACGTCTCTATATACTTATCCATACACGTCAAACGTGTATTGGTACAGTACATACACATTGTACGCCCGTTTGATGATAATTTATTTCAATTCTAATCAACTTTTTTTCGCGAGTGCATTTTTGTTTCATGCGGATATCGCCTATACGTGAAGCCTGGTACAGTACTCCACCTATGTACGTACAGACACAGATAGCAATAGACAAATAATACACGTTCAGATATTGTATAGATGCCTACCTAAGTAGGGTCTGGCAGAGCTGGACAGACTATGGACACTACGGAAATAAATTTGGTGTTGTGTCCTTCTGTAACGCCTTATCCCAAGGAAGGCTGTGCAAAAATGTACGGGAAGATAGAACCACGACGAGCGGAGACGACTCAATTCTGCATCCAATTGGGGTTCAGGAATTCAGCACCTAATACTACTCTCCACACACGTCCGGAAGTTCAGTTTACTGAATCGACCGTTTGCAAAAAAGCTCCGACCAAAACCTTTCTCTGAATTCAATGTTACCCTAATTTTGAATTCAGAAAGAAGTTTTGGTCGGCACTTTTTTTTCAAACGGTCGATTCAGTTAACTGAGCTTCCGGCGTGTGGAAAGCCAAAGTATGGACTTTATTAACAGGACAGACTCATAAAATCAAGAAACGACCAAAAAGTAACCAAAAGCAACAATATTCGCTGGATGACTCCATAATGAGCAAAAGAAGTAGACTAGGATTTATGACGTGATGGAAGCAAGGAGTGCGTGTAAAGTACTGTCTTCTGCCTAACTCACAAAGGACGCAGCGTTGAGTGATAAATATTAAGTAAACCAAATCCCTTACAGTGGCTTGATGGTTTGGATGTTGCTCTCTAGTGTAGCTCCTGGATCTAACGAAAAAATCATATAACTTTCTTTATCTTTTGACGACGCCACCTTTTGGTGACTGATGCCAAACGAAAATAGTACCTAGTAGTGGCGTTAAAAAAGTTGAATCCAATATTTTGTGTTGGGGCGATCCCTAGTCAATTATGAAAATAGACTGAATCAAGCATAACCAATATTTTTTTAAAAATTGCTTTATCTGGCCCACCAGTGTTCCACCCACTACCGCCCCCTGGTGTTGTGTGTACGAGAACAATATGAATTATTTGAGAATGAACGACACGACGTACAAACACATGTCCATATTCTTATCACAACGAACATCATTCATACGACATACGTAAACATTGGGAGTAGTATCGCAGAAACATACAGTGCAAAGTTACCTATAAGATATCGCCTGACTAGTTCGCCTATTCACCATATTGTGATTAATTGTTTGACATAATATGTCTCTTTTATTGGAGTAGGCATACCTACGCTGCCAAAAAGTCCAATGCGACTGAATAATATGAGATGCTTCGGACGTGTGGAGAGAATGAGCGATGACAAAAAATGTATACTTAATGTTGATAAACTAGCGAGCTCAAAAATCACCTGGCTCGACTGTGTGGACCAGATTCTCAGATCCGGTGCGACTAAGTACGATAGCGATGAGCATGTATGACAAGTTTCATGAGCGTGACGGAATCCAGTACAATATTATGTAGAATAGAAATGTCTATAACGTTCTGTCCTCTCTGACTACTTCACATGAGCATAATCTGTTACAGAATTGTCCCCGATATGAGCAATATAAAAGGTCCAATTCTGAAACTAATTATGTGCTCAAATAAGACATTATTTTTTCAATTATTTCGTAGCATGCTCATTTCATAATAAAATAAATTTAAAACACTCTCAGTTCGCAGCCACTAGGAAATAAGTCAGTCCTTTGTATTTTGTATAAGTACAGGTTGGATCATGTGGAGAGAATGAACGATGAAAGAATAACGAAGAAAATTTACCTGAGTGAAAGAAGAGGTGTAAGGAAACGCAGCCGTCCAAGAACCACATGGCTGGACCACGTTGACCAGATACTCAAGGACGGACGTGTTTTGAGTAAAAGTAATCGTAGAATGTGTATGAGGAATTGCATGAATATTACTGAAGCCCAGAGTGTGTGTCAGGGTAGGAAAGTCTGGCGATCCGTTCTCTCTGCCTACCCCGCAAGGGAGGTGGCGTGAGGGTATAGAATAGAAAGAATAGAACAGTAAAGAATTAGTTTTATTTTTTCTTTCGAGAAGTTATAGAATCAGGCATCCTACGTGTTGCGTAATTCCTGACATACAATCTTCTTCTTCTCCTGGGCATTATTAATCCCACATGGTGGTGGGGTCTGCCTTTCGGGTCTTTCGCCGCCACTTCGCTCGATCTTGCGCATCTTCCGGTGTCACGTCGTTCTCGCTCATATCCTGCCTCACCACCTCATGCCACCTACGCTTGGGTCTTCCTCGGGACCTCCTACCAGGGACACGTAGTGTTTGTGCCCTGTTGCCAATATACTCTGGCGGTCTTCTGCTGACATGTCCGTACCAACGCAGCCTGTTTTCCTGGATCTTGTCAGAGATGTCGCGTACACCTAGACTCCCACGAATGTAGGAGTTTCGGATTCTGTCAAGCCTTGTGACACCGCACATCCATCTCAACATTTTCATCTCTGCTGTCTGTACGGCACGGACATGCCTTAGCGAGGTATTCCATGTTTCTGAGCCATATGTAAGCACGGGTCTGATGACACTCTTGTATATTAGCCCTTTGAGTTTAACTGGCATCCTGTTATCACATGTCACGCCGGTGACCTCCCGCCATTTCAACCAAGCCGAGGATATTCGGTGCTGAATATTTGTGTCTAGGTCTCCAGAAGAGTGGATCATGGTCCCCAAGTACTTATATTCCTGACACTTTTCTATCTGTTGGCCAGTGATGTTAATTGGCGTTGTGTCTGTGCCAGGGTCGTTTAGGATCATGTACATGGTTTTTGATACACTTAATTTCAGTCCACCGCACCTCAGCTGGTCTCTCCAGGCCTGCAGTGCACTCTCCAGCTGCGCTCTATTATCGGCGCATATTGCCACATCGTCTGCGTAAATAAATGTCCATTGTGCCTGTTTCTGTGCCTCCTCCGTCAGTGCATCCATAACAATACCAAAAAGATATGGACTCAATGCTGAGCCCTGATGGACTCCTTCGGTGACGTAAATGGAATTTGTCGTACCCACTGTGGTTCTGATGGTGGATTTTGCATCTTGGTACATATCAATTATGGCACGTATATAAGTTTCTGGGATGTGTTTCCTGCGCAGGCTCCACCAGATGGTATTACGTGGAACCCTGTCGAAGGCTTTTTCCATGTCAAGGAATGCAATGTACAAAGGATGGTTTTTGGCACGATATTCCTCAGCGATAGTATTAAGGGCAAATACAGGATCAGTGGTAGAGTAGCCAGCTACAAAACCATATTGGTTTGTGGAGAGGGGGCATTCTTGCCTCAGTCTGTTTTCTATTAATCTCTCATACAGCTTCATAGTATGGCTCATCAGTTTTATGGCTCGGTAGTTGTTGCACTCGTATCTGCTACCCTTTCCTTTATACAATGGTACTATTGTACTGAGCCTCCAGGCGTCTGGCATCGTCTTTGTTTCCAATATTCTGTTGCAGAAGGTGGTTAGAATTTTGGCACCGTGTTCGCCAAGGCACTTCCATGCTTCAATGGGTATTTCGTCTGGGCCCACTGCTTTTTTGTTTGACATTTTATGGAGTGCTTTTGCAACTTCTTTTTCCTCGAAAGGTGCTACAAGGCCAGCGTTATTGGGCATGGATGGAAGTTCTTTAGGTGTGTCTGCCTTGGTGTTTAGCAGTTTATCATAGTATTTGCACCATGTGGTCCTGACTTCGCTATCTTTATATTGCAGGTGTCCATTCTCATCCTTTACAACTCTGGCCTTGATATTGTCATTTGTAGCCTTGTTTCGGGCTTTGGCTAATTTGTAAATAGTTTTATGCCCTTCTTTGGTGTTCAGGTCATCGTACATTGGTTGCAAGGCCTTTGCTCTTTCAATGGCGATCGTTTTCTTTGCAGCTTTCTTTGCAACTTTATAGCTGCTTTTGTCTTCCTCTGTTTTTGTGGTTTGCCATTTTTTGTATGCACGTTTTTTGTTTGAAAGAGCTACCTTTGTGTTTTCGTTCCACCACCACGTTTCCTTTTCCATTCTGGTTCCACCTTTCGTACATCCAAGTGTCTCCTTAGCAGCATCTATAATACAGGTATGTAAATTGGCCCAGATATCGTTGGGACTATCATGAGGATTGATTTTAATACTAGATAGTTTATCTTTAAATGCCGTTTCTTTCTCGCCTTTTAGGAGCCACCATTTAACAGTTGCATGTGCTTTCTCTTTTCGTTTCTTTGGCGGTGGTGGTTTAAAACCCATATCCATTAGTACTATTCTATGTTGCGTTGTAACAGATTCACCAGGCACGACCTTACAGTTCTTAATACGGCTAATGTTACTCCTGTTTGTAAGCATGTAGTCGATCTGGGAATGGTTATTGCCACTTTTATATGTGATTAAGTGTTCTGGTTTCTTGCAGAAGAATGAATTTGTGATGGCCAGGTCATATGCCGCAGCAGTGGTAAGTATTGTTTCGCCTGCTTCATTCAAATTTCCATAACCGTTTCCTCCGTGAACTCTGTTATACGCATCACTTTTTTCACCTATATGTCCATTCAAGTCTCCCCCCAGCACAATAGTCTCCCCTGCAGGCACCTGCTGTAGTACACCATCAAGATCGCTCCAGAAATTTACTTTTTCGGTATCGGAACACCCTACTTGTGGTGCGTAGGCCGATATGATAGTCAACATCTCCCCTTCAATTAGTACTCTCACATGCATGAGTCTGTCATTTAGCCGTTGTACATCAACAACATTGTCGAGATGTTTGCTATGGATGACTATCGCAACTCCATTTTTACCGCTACTCGATCCAGTGTACATTAACTTATAGCCTTCGCCTATATTTCTTGCTTTCGAGCCTTTCCACCTAGTCTCTTGCAGGCATGCGACATCAACTCTTCTACGAATAAACAGGTCAGCAAGCTCTCTCGTTCTTCCCGTCAGAGAGCCAACATTCAAAGTGGCAAAGCGAAATTTAAGATTTGTTGGGACTAACGTCTTTGGCCGGGCCCGTCCTTGGCCCGGTAGCCCATGCTCATTTATCACAGATTTAGGGCGATGTATCTGCGCGTTGTTATGCGGCAACGCCCTATCCTTAAGTACAAATCTTTGGTGTCTTCTATTCATTTTTGGTTTATTTGGCTAGTTTTGAATTTATTATTCCAGTGCCGACTGCCATCAGACGCACAAAAACCTGTCATATTGACATGGAAAATTCTAGGGCACAGATGTTCGTCCTGAACAGAGTATTTAGTTCTGTTTTGCGTACTATGGTTATACCGCCAATTTTCGGTCGCCAGAGCCTCGTATGTTATCTAGCAGGGTGCACCGCGGGCAGGTGAGGTTGACATTTGGGTCGGCTGGGTGTTATTCGCCATCACCCCTTACACCTCAATTCCTGACATACAATATAATATCCAATCCAATCCAATCCAAGCAATGACATAACTGTTTGTTACATAATGACCCATAACATTACAAAGCTTTGCACCGAGAATCATAATACCAACATAATCATATTATAATACGCAGATATATAATTGAATGATAATACATTCGCTAAGTTGTAATGTTGGTACTATCTTATACATATACAATTGAATGTCTGTTTGTGTGTCCTTTATGCATTCCGAAAACATTCATCCGATTGAGATGAAACTTTGGTTAGTCCTAGTGAACACGCCCGCAGCCTCTTCTGAGTTGGTACAGCCTTTTTACAACAGGTGACACTCGAGTTATTAGCGATTAAATAAACGAATGTATTTCATACACTGTTTCACGGATTCAAGGATTTTTGTTTGAGGCGAAGCTTAGTTGAAAGGCAGACGGAGGTAGTTGAAGAGTGCCGTCGGCAGGGGGTGAAATACAAAAATCGATATTAGTGTCGAATCCATAGTTTTTGGTGTGGATGAAATGACTAGTAACACTCCCTTCACAGATACGCATATTTTAAGGCGCACAGGGTACAGCTAGTATACTGTTATAATTATATTATTATGCTGTTTACTTATACGAATTATATTATTGTTGCTAGCATTAACTATTTGTATGTCTCAAGTGGTACACAATGTACCTTCAGATTGAATCAGGAATAATGACTCTACTACTAATTTTATAATGATAGTCAACAACTTGCTAAGCGACCTTACATAATATGTACTGTTCTCTCATTCATTTTTCAATACCATATACCCTTATACTGTTATATTATCATTGTATCTATTTGGCCATGCAATGTCCTGTTCACTTCTTATTCATTTCGATCTTCGTCTCTTGAAGATTGCATTATAGTCATTCAGTGCAAAATAATAGCGAACCATAATAGTCAATAAGAGTCAGAGATTTGGCATAACGCTTACTCATATGAAATTATGAATATGGAAATTAGAAACTCTGTCATAAGAGAAACGTGCGGTGGAGCGATGGAGGAGTCGGTTCTGGCGGGACCATGTTGATAGGATGGATGGAACAAGACTCACCCACGTTGCTGCAAATGAAATATAGGTCAAAGGCTGCCAGGAAGACCACCAATAAGATGCAGAGATAGCTGGTCTACCACATCCCAAGACGGAGCACCAAACGCCGAAACAAACAGATCTTAGATCTAACATAAGCGGTAGAAGAAGAAGAAGAATATGGAAAAATACACCAAGACACTGCGATAATTGTTAGTACGAAAGATTCTCTATGGCAGACATGGATGAGGCAGGTTATTCATCCTTGGGAATACTAAAAAGTGGAATGTCACCTGGGCTCGTCATACATAATGGCTTTGTACAATACTTACGTAACATCTTTTTCTCAAAAGGTGCGTTCATACTTTTTTTTTTTCACAGCGAGTACTACCTACATATTATTTGATTATATTTAGGATCGTAAAAAAATTGGGAAGGACGAAAAAAAAGAAAAGAGAAAAGATACAGAAAATGAACCAACTTTTCACACCTTTGATGATTTTTAGAAAAATTTCATAAATCAAAAACGTGTTTGAACGTGCATTTCAAAAGTATATTGAACGATGATCTTTACCTACTATCATAATATTATACATAGGTGATTGAGTCTGTCTTAATGTAGGTAGATACAATGCAATATTCTCTATGCATTAAGTATTTCTTAGAATCAATTGAATGATTATCAATCTATTCCTATAATAGTCTGCAATACATAATATCGTTTTAGACGTACACGTACACACATCGTTAAACATCTCATAATAATATCATCATCTTTTACGAGTATGTCATTCATTTGGCTCACAGAGTAGAAGCATCATAATGTACACTCGTATCTACTATTAAATGATCTTAAACGCATTTCTTCATGGTTCACAAAAGGACATAGATTTTTTATTTATTTAATAAGTCGATGCTTTTCCAGTAGGATTATCAGCCAGAATGCGTGCAGACCGGAAGTCTAGCTGCCTTTGAAATGTACGAAATGGTGAACACTAAATATCCATTCGTCATGCCTAATAATCATCATCTTCTTCTTCTACTTGTTCAGCCATCCCTCCACTGCTGGATATAGGCCTCTTCTAACGTTTTCCAAATATTTCTACTTTGAGCTTTGCTCAACCAGTTTCTTCCTGTGGCTGGGACTAAATCATCTACCCATATTTTTTGGGGTCATCCTACAGGTCTTCTGTTCTCTCATGGTCGCCATGCTAGGACCCAGAATCCTAATAATCATATCATTCAACAACTAAGGTAACTCTTTTTCTAACGAGTTTCTGTTTGGATCCCTCTACTTGCCACCAGAACATTTTTCGCTACCAAAAAACAAACTACGTTTTCCAGACTAGCAAATAAGTGGGTATTCATTATGAAAATGTAGGTAGGTATATATTTTTAGTAAGTATAGTACGTTAAGCATTAAGTTTGCAAAAAATCAGTCCATGGATGCTACTGGACACATCAAGTTCTATTCTATGCTTCTACTTCTTCAGGCGATATGATATCTGTAGTTCTAAATAGTATAGGCCTCTTCCAAACAGTTAGATTCCCTAATCTCTTTACTGACCCAGTTAATAAAAAGTGTATTTTCTAGTTTTATTAACCCTGCATTGGACGATTATATTGGTTTAGTATGAGCATGCAATTACGATAATAACAATATAATTGACCGATCATATTAATACAAAACGTACCTCTAGTCAATAATATTATTATTAAAATGTATCCTATGCTTATATGATACTTAGATCTTATTAGGTAACTATGCCAATTAGATTGACTGTACTTATTGGAAATGCACATTAGGTATACAATGTAGTATCCCACAACAGTGTAGAAGAATTAAGGATGAACATTGTCGGGCTTACGACCTACCTGATCTTGGTGGGAACTTTGAAACATTATATAGAGGAAAACATTGGTGATCAGTATTGCCCCAAAAGAGACTGTCGCCTATTATAGTGCGGCATAATGAAATCAAATATGTAGATACATTAAAGTATTTTAATTTGATAGTACGAACACGAACCTATTATGAGATAGTTTTGCTGATGTTTCCAGATAGCGCACAGACACCCTGTATATAGCCATAAACAGCAATTTGGTGCAAATTTAAAAAAACCCTTTTTACATGCTGGAGAAAAGAGAACCATTTCCAACTTTCCGAGAATGAATTACGCTACAAACCGTATGACCGACTATGAAGTAGACTCACAAAAAAAAAATAACTGGGAACCTATACCGATTGAAAAATCAGGTCAATTTAACCAATTTTTCTTAATAGATTTTTAGTGTGTATGTTCCCAGCTAATCGATTACATTCCCTGATGTGATCAATTCATTGCAATTATATAGAATTGGGTTAACATACTCGTAAGTACATTAAACTTGCATGTATTTTTAACTTTTTGGGGTCAGAAATGACCCCGTAACCTTTCAGCCAAGATTTACGTAAATTTTTAATAACGAAAGACTGCACTAAATTCAAAAAGGAAAAAGACTACAGTTGACGCTATGAGATTCGGACGTGGAAAAGTATAAGAAAGGTCGTAAAAATTTTAAACAAAAGAAATAAGTAATAACAAACATTATTTAGAAGGAAAAAGAAGAGTGGAGTGGAATATCTATAGAGAATAAGTTAGTGCAACAAAGTGAGAGAAGGGTGAAGGGTGTTTTTATTTCTTTTTTTTTTCTTATAAAAGAATAGGAGAATAATAGGTGGGGGAGGGGAGTCTTTTTTTAGAATAATAAAGGAATGTTGAGTGTAAATTGTCTTGTTAATTTTAACCCCTGCGGCAAATTTTGTCCAAGTGCCGTTGCATTGTCCCATTTCCGCACTTTCATTGTTTTAACCTTTCAAAGGCGGCAGTCACTACACTTCTTAGTATAATACAACGGCATCAGTAGTAGACACCCTTCTTTATATTTTATAATGTCAGGAATTATCACATTTTTTTCGTCCGGATAAAAATGTATCAACTTGAGTTTATTAAAATATCTGCCTGTATCATTTTTTCATCTTTTCACTTGTGCCGTGGACTGCTTAGAGAAGAAAAGTGTTACTAGATAGGTATGCTAGGCAAGCAATTGATTAAAAATGACCGGGAAATGACCAGGTAAATGGGGATCGGGTAAGAGAACTCTCTCTTTTAGCATTTAGTTTTCGAATTTTTGTTTGAATTTGAACATTGGAATGTAAAAATGACATAGGAAGGTGTATTCCAATGGCGAAGGGTCGTAAGAATACAATTCTCACCGAGTTACCTTTTTGATGAGAGATGATTAAATAATAAACCGTAATCTGAAAATTGTTCACAGAAATCGACCCTTCTTCACTGGTGTATTCAGCAATTTTATAAGATTTTTTTGATAATGTAAGGTCTGATGGTATCCGCAGTGTTTTCATGATAAGAGAAAAACGTATAGAAACAAAAAAAAACGATGATTTAATTTAGTACTTAATTATTTCAAAACGTAATTAATTAAAAAATTGAACTAAATAAAATAAATCATAATTTCCATAGGTTCTCAATGTGTTATCTTGTCACTTCATCATTATAAATTCGAAATAATGAACAAGGATCGTCGCAGAGAATAAACGCCCCAGCGTAACATGATGCGAAGACACAGAATCCTTTGCCTCTTATTCCACATTGCCTGGTCCAGATACTCGACAGAGAAGTGAGTTGTACCACTCTCGGAAGAAAGAGTGAAATTTCATTCTTTTCATATAAAAGATGACATGCATTGTTTTAAAATATACCTATACTTATATCTCTAGCTACAGCACAAGTAGGGTTTTACGTAATACGGATTACAAATGCCAGGGATTTACAACCGTAGGAGTAAATTTTTATTTTTCTGTTATATCTTCCCTTCCGGAAAACCTTGAGCCCTCCTTTTGAAAAAATAGAGTTTTTGCGTTAAAGAGTGGATGACACAGGAGCCAAAGCTCCTGAAACATCCAGGGGTAGATTTGAGTTTACCCTTAGTCTGCACCCTAAGTCAAATGGATGGTCAAATGTGGTTCTATTGTAACATGCTCGTACATCATACGGTGATGTTCAGTCAAGTCAGTTTTTTCAGATGTCCATCAATCTTCGTTGAGATTATTATTTTCGAAGGCTAGGAGATTTAGTACGATTTTTTTTACAACTAAGAAGGATTTGAATAGTTAGTTAAAAGCGCGTGTCGTGAATTGCAGAACGCATCGTGAGCGCTGAGATTCGAACTCTGCACTTCCAAATTGTAAATTTGCACTCAAACCAACTGCGTTAATCATGTAGTTATTCTCTAACATATACCAAATTAACAGATCTATGTAAATCGACAGCACGTTTTTTTACATTTTTCGCCTTCTTTCGCATTCTTCTCAAAAAGTCAATTATCTGAGTCTTTAGTTCTCTCCATAAATGTAATACTGTTGATGTCGAGATTCGTTGAAGCATTTTTAGACATTGAAATTTAAATAAATAAATAAATAAACTTTTACCAAATACTCTTGTAGGCTTTCGCAGCGTGATGAATCCATTTCCATGTTGTTTGTTGTGAAGATGGCAGTAGCACATAGGTATCGCTGCCGAAAGCTCGGTTACTCAACCACTCGAGCCGCAGTGAAACCCGAAGACCGAACAACATGGAAATGGAAACTTTTACCAGTTAAAAATCATCAATAGTTTCAATACTTTCAACCAAGGATAAATTTAATTGTATTAAGCCAAAAAATAACATAAAAGATTGGCTACAGCTGCTCATATTCAGAGAGAGAGAGCGTAAAGATGAATAAGAAGGGTTTTCTTTCCTCTAGACTTCTTACATGTTTAAGAAGTGTACAGGAGAGCGCCAGAGAGGTTCTTACAATAATAATATTATACTTACATACAAGTAGAGTGCCATACTACCAGTACAACACTCCAGAGTCCAGATGGACACACACTAGCACCACTACACAATAACACTGTCTACTACTCTTTATACTGACACGGTGTGCGGAGAATAGAAAACGCCACTGCTTTATTTGACACTTTTCTAAAGGAGTACGAATTTATATTTTGTAATATTTTTTAGCACAAAGTCAGACCGAATCAGAAATACTGAGATACGCAGAAGGTCAGGAGAAACAGATACGTTCGATAGAGTGGCTGAGCTCAAGTGGTCTTTTGCGGGACATGTTGCGAGATTCCAGAACCAAAGATGGACAAAGAGGGTAGTGGAACGGAGAGCTCTCGATGATAAAAGAAGTAGAGAGAGACCCCCCACGCGATATAGTCTGATGACATAAAACGAGTTGCTTGTGATTGGATGCAGAGGGCGCGGGATAGAGATATAATATGGAGGACTACGGGGGAGGCCTACGTTCAGCAGTGGACAGAGATGGCTGGATTAATAAGTAAGTAATATTTTTTTACAGACGAACTACTACAGGAATAATTTTACAAGAAATTACTATAAATTGAAGTAAATGCTTGCGTAGTGAAGTGTAATAGATATTGTCCATGATTCCATATAAACTTTGTCTATAATTCGATAGAAAAGCTAGACAAATGAAACTAAAAATTCTTTTGAAAATTATTGTATATATACTAGAGCGGATAGAGCGGTGTTGAAGCAGATTGAGGAGGCCTTCCTCCAGGAGTGGACGGGAATAATGGGCTAATAAGAAGAAGAAGAGATATCTCAGACGTTTGTATGAAATTCCATACAATTGTGTGACACTCGCGTGTCGGTGGCGTACTAGGGTTAATTATACCCCTAAGTTATAAAACGGCTAAATAGTGTTCTTAAAATTTTGAAGAAATAAATCTAATGTGGCGAATCTTTTAGCGTCTTTATGTTGTGGAGAGGAATGGTATGTGTTATTGACAACCCAACGTATAAAAAAAAACTACAGGGTGTAGGTATATTATGAATCTATAATATAATAAAAAATCTCCCGCTTTCATCATTAAATTTAAAATATTAAGTCTATGATAAAATAATTATATTCCCTTCTTCTTTGTTATTATTGCAATTTCCGTACTCAATAATGAAGTCACCCCAACAACAGTAAAAAAAAATCAAAATAAAATAGGTAGCTACCTAAGTGGGAGGTATTATTTGAGTCATTCATCCCCCTTCCCTTTCGGTTCTTCATTTCTTTAATGGCAACCCTTTTAACGAATATAAATAAAAAAAAATGTTAATTATATATTGTAGCTGTGTAAGTTAATGCAATATAATGTTGAAAATATTGCGTCCCTACACATATCCTCGTAACGACAGTAAATAATAACAGAATTAAGATTGATTAGTTATTCATTTAATCACGGAGGTTATTGAAGTTACAAATCCCAGGTCCACGTATCGTATACCGTACAAAAAACGCTACTTTTGTATAAAAGTTTTATGTTATTAAGTGGGTACCTTATCGCACGATAATTCATTTAATGAAAAAATCGCCTGTCTCGTTACTCAACATTCACATTCTTGTCAAACGTCTGATGATGTGGGCGAAAATCTTCGAGTCGCGTAATTTAGAGTCATTAATGCGGATTTTAAGCTAAACAGTCATTTCATTTTTACCTCAAAAATGGACTTCCACCACGTACTAATGGTCAAAAACTTTGAGATTATCAATATTCACCGTTTTATATGCTTTTCTGTATTTCCACTTCATCCCTTAAGGAAAAGTAAATTAGATTTAAGTACATAATAAAATCAGTCTCAACAAAAATTCTCCTGCGGCGCTACTACAGATTATGTTAAATTAGTGTTTTATTTCATCTATTTTTTTTTTAAAACAAAACAGTCTAAGAAAAAAAAAATCGTTTGGAAAGTCGATTTGGCGAATAACAGATTTAGGCAAAACTCTTAGATAACTGTTGAACCCTTTTGAAGTTAGCCACTTTCGTTTAGGACATTTTGTGTTCAATATGAGAATAATAATAGTATTTCACCCTCTCCTTAGAATCTAATGCAAATCATAAACTTTAAAAATGCCTCGAATCTAATTACTTATCTCTTTCTCTCCCCTATATATTATTCTTTAGAATAAATTATTATTTGGTGTATATACACTCTAAATAGTAAATATACCTATAGTTACATAGACAAACTCAACATTAAGATGTTGGAGATTTTCACAATGATTCTCCTGAAATACTAATTACGGCTTTAAGGGCGTGGCACCAAGAATGACGTCACAGTCATTTCCCACGGCATTAAGGTTCAAAATCGCGTGAACAATCGCATGATAAAATGATAAAAAAAGCGTTTTTTCCATTTTTTGGGGTTATTTTTGCGTCTATCAAAAAACTTTTACGGTAATTCCCTAGATTTTAATGCATATTATCGGCACAAAAAAAAAACTCCGCGACTTTCGGAAAAAAAGATCAGAGGTGTTTTTAAATATTTTTTTTGAGAAATCTATACAAGATATAAAAAATCTTTTACGGTTATTCCCTAGATAAATGTTCAATACATCTACCCTATTTTGTTCCAAAGCATATTTAGTAACGGTTGTCGAGATATAAGGTCTCCCGTTTTTAGAAATTTTTGAAATGTCGGGTTGACTGTAAGATATTGCTTTTGCAATAAGTCCGCCTTTTGGCACACTGTATTATCTTGTTTTGTTTTTGTTGTTACATATATTTACTGGCCAATAAAGTTTTATTTATTTATGCACACTCTTAATAGTGTTGAGTCAACTCCAAGTCTGACGTTTCGGTAAAAAAAATATCACGTTGATTACATTGTTTTCAGTCGTTGGTTTTGACTGACGAAACACAATTCGAAACCGCGGTATCGAAAGATTTTTCCGAAATGACAATCAAATAAATCAGGGAATTCCTCCATCCCTATATACATGTGCGACAATTCTTATGGTAATCGCATCACTTCTGTGTTCAGACTCTTCACTGCATTGGATGATTTCACTTTCGATCGGGGAATTATTCCGTAAAAGTGAACCGTGTATTATTAGCTTGAGAACTTTTTCCTAGCGAATTTTTAGGAAGTTTATATTTTTTTACCAGTTTACCTATCTGAATATGTGAGTCAGTTGGAAAAAGTTACCTAAACTAAGCTCCTGTTAATACACAGAAACAGTTTTCATACTAACTTAATAATCTTTTGAAAATCTGCCTATTTATATACTTACTTTAAACTTTGTGCGAAAAGGGGTGAGGAACCGCGGCCGCTCGAGACTGACCTGGTCCGATCATGTCGACCAGATCCTCAAGGATGGACGCGTTTTGAGTAAAAGGAATCGGAGAGCGTGTATGACAAATTGCATGAATGTGACAGAGGCTATGAGTGTGTGCAAGGATAGGGCTGTCTGGCGCTCTGTCCTCTCTGCCTACCCTGCAAGGGACGTGGCGTGAGGGTATAGATAGAAAGAAACTTTGTAAAAAAATGATGTTCCTTAAAAACTGTATACTTTACGTATTTTTGCGCTGTGGGTTTAAGAATTTACTGAAAATCACACCTGAGATAGATCAGGTCAAGTCAAACAATAGGTGTACAGCATTACACAGTAATAGAGTGTAATGTGAAATTACGAGAAGGTAAGTACTTACAATATAATAATGGACAATATTTCCATCGTTCACAAGCCTAATAAAGCACAAAGCAAGAGACGAAACTGATCCGAAATCAAATTAAAGCTTGCCATCAACCCGCTCTTTACAGCAATAAAAGCTAAGTTGAACATTAATGACCTAAACTTTACATTTATACAATGTTCACCCATACTAATATATTCTATAATATTCTCATTATATTAGGGGACACTCGCTTATCTCATTTTAGTTCCAACTTCTCTCGCTAGTGACGTTACTTGCACACATTAACTTCAGAAAAATGGGCTACCAATTTCGAATCGAATAAAAAATTGCGTGAAAATCAAAATTAGTATGCGCTTATTTATATTACTATGAATATAGATCAAATCGGACAAAAGATAAACAAAAATATTATATAGCTAATAAAATATTATAGTTACTTACTATAAGTCGTCTTTTAACGACCTTCCGGATCACAGGCAGGTCCTGAGACTCCGTTATTTAAAAATTGTGCAGTGGATACAGTGTAATGCAAATCAACTCCATCCACATTATTTTTGACGTTGTATACGTACCTGCAAACTTCAGTGTACACATAAGTAAAGATTTGTCATTCCAAAAAGTTAAGCCGACCATGCACTCAAATTATCTGCATACATTTTAATACGTGTACGACTATGTCTCTGAATTAATTTATGTAAAATTCCAGCTCTGCGCTGGTGTCAAAATGACGAGTTATCATTTCGCTATCGTGAAAGAATTGGATGACTTTTGTTTACCACTTAAAATTATTACTGAGGAGATACCCCTTGTATTAGTATAGAGAAGTTGTGTTGAGATGGGTGATGATTATGTAGAGAAGGACGGATATATTTATTCGAATCCCTCTCCCTGTCCCCCCATCGGTGTGGGTAGGTACCTACCTCCTAGCTGATCATTTATAATGCCAAAATGTTTTAATTAAGATGGTGTAAAATGTAATTTATATGCAAATTCGGTTTATGTTAATGTGAAGACCCCTTGCCATCCGACCACGGCCACTATTTCTAGTGGTAGTAAATACATAGGTACCATATTATAATACTGTCGTATCACTATATAGAGTAGGAGTAATAGTAGGTAATTGCAGATAGTTCTAAGTAGGTAGCTCCCACTATTTACCGACTAAACTTACCTACTTCCTTTATTACCCAAAACAATTATAATTTTAATGAAAAATCCTATACAAATTTAATTCGAAACATGCTTGAATGTCTCGGAAGTAAAATATAATAACTTCGATATATGTATTCTTATATGCAGCTGGAGACGTACAAAGAAACAATAAATAAGATGGAAGTACCTAAATGACTTCGAAAAGTGAAAATTCTCAAGTTCACCACCCAAGATTTTTTCTTACTTATAATTGGCTGAGTACTAAGATTTGATAGGTATTCGAAATCTCGATCTCAAGTGATGAAATGGAAGGAAAATTAAGGTATATTTTGCATACTATCATTACTATTTTACTATATTTTTGTTAAAAATGCTCACTTTTAAATAAGATAAAGCTACCAATATCCATGAGACGGTCTTAATCACAGATCGGGGGTCTTAAAACTCTTAAATATCCGCATATTTAAAATAAATAATAATTGAATATTGTTTTTACAGTAGAATTGAAAACTGTGTCTGTCTTAACATGTTTTCTACTGTAATGTGATATATAATAATTAACGAAAAAAAACGTTAAAACAGATAGTTATTAAGATAAGATTTTAGAACAAATTTAATTTCTGTGTGAATAAAATGCTGAAAAATACAAAAACCCGTTTCTTCTAAAACGTTTCTCCAGCTTTTTAATCAATAAAATTAAGAGGGAACTTAATTAACTACATTACAATTCTTTTCCTAAGCCTTTCGCTATCCGTTGTGTTGGTTTTACCTTCGAGCGGCCAGGCGTCAACGTCGTGACGCTCGCCGGTGTTGTCAGAGCTGCGATTTTGCGAATAGATTGTTTAGCAGGGGAGGGTGGTGGAATACGCCACTCGTTTAAGTAGCATATAATTAAGTTTATTTTGTTGAGTTGTTGTAGGTACGTTTTCAATCGTGTTGAAAGGGGAGATTCTGTTTTAAAAGGCACAAACATTCAACGATTAGAAAGAAAAATATTGTGTAGTATGCTCGACTCCGTAATGACATCATTTTTAATATATTAACGTCATCAGTAAAGTTTTTTCACATTATCAAATTAACTAAAAAATCCATCATATATGGGCCTGACGAAATGCTTAAATCGATAGATAGACATTAGACATACCTGCTCCAAGTCCCATCTACGATTCTACAAGTATAAATTATTGTAGCTCGCGGTAGTAAAATCTGTGTTTTTCCTCAAATAAAAAAAATGTTTTCGTACTCATAATTACAACTTTACTTACTCACTTTGTTTTGACCTGTGATTTGTTACCAAAATTAAAAAAAAAAACAGAAACATTTTCAGGAGTTAGGTATTAGTATTGACCCCTGTGAGAGTAATTTCAATTTGCTCATATCTGTTAGTTTAAATTTAGTTTTAGTAGATACATTAATATTAGAAGTAGACAGATTACATTTTGGAAGTACATTAAGTAACACCCAAGAAAATGTTTACATTTCGCTTAATCCTAGTGCAATACGAATCGTGCGATTTCTTATAAAGAGGGTCCTGAACCTGGGGGTAGGGAGAGTGGGGGCAAATAAGGGCAAAGTGTGCATTAAAAGAAAGGGTTGCGTTTAATTTCAAGCTATTATTACCATTACGCTGAAGAATATTGTCGTCCGAAACATAATTTTGTTAAACAATATTCAATGATGATGATTGCCTTTCCCCGTCTACCCTTTTAAGTGTATTATTACTCTCTTTACTTTGCTGACAAAAAAATATGAACCCCTTCAATATAATATAATGAAATTAATGATATTATTTAAGGCAATTGAATAAAAATGAAAGCCCGCTGAAAGAATTCAATAATAATAATCATTTTATAGAAAAATTATACTTTTAATGCTTTCGTAAAATACAGAGTAGACATACCCTACCCGAGGAGGCAGGTACGTTGGTCGTCACTCGAAAATGGAAAATTGTGTATGGAAAAGCTTGAAAAATAAATTAATTTAAATATACTTAGGAATGCTTGAAATGATTCTGAATGACGATCGAATTGATTATAAAATAAACAGCTCAATTTAGGTATAAATGCCAGTCTTCTTCTTTGATTTCATAATCAGATGCGGTCAGCTGAAAGACTATGAATTTTTGACTGCGCTTTTTTTTACGCCCAGAATTTAATTTTTACGATGCTTTATTTTTCCTTTTCCGTGTCAATCTTTCTTTTTTATAATGTCCTAATGCTGTATATTTTGTCAAATAAAAATAAATCTTATAATCAGTGTGGTACATACGCAAATATGTAAGTCTTAGCATGATTGTTTTGCTTGTTTAGACACACCTTGCACACGATTTTCCCGAAAATCAAGCAATAATATTTATTAATTTATTTATTTAATCTTGAAGTGAACAACGAATACATATGAATATAAAAAAATGGACATAGTACAGATTATATATAAATAGCTGTTCACTAGAACGAACTTATCGCTGAACTGCGATTTCCTCCATGTTAACCTCAGGAAAAAACAGGAAAAAAGAAATAGAATAAAAAAAAAATATATAGTAGAAAATATATACATACATAGCTAGACATGTGCGCCGGCTGCAAAAAAGCCGGCGGCGGCGCCCATGTCTAAAATTGCCGGCGGCGGCGCCACGCCGGCGGCGTGGATACAAAGTGGGGGGGAGCATTCAATTTTTTTTGCATTATTGTTTTAAATGATTAAATACGCATATGTGAAAAGGATAGTGATAAAATCGATTTATTTATTTTGAAAAACTATGATTATTTCAATGACAAAGTAAAATAAAAGCCCATATTTGAAAAATAATGGAGAATTTCATTATTACTTTTTCATGGTACTGGAGGGCAGATTAAAATAAAATAAGCCATAAAGTCAAACGCGTCAGAATGAGCCTCACTATGGGCAGTGGTGCAGTCGAATAGGTTTCTCATTTGGCAATATATGGGCTGTTAGCTAAACGATGAGTGAAATTGAAACTCTGAAATAAAGTCTAGAATTGCGATGACGAGGTCGACCTTCCACAAAATCCAAAACTCCTTGAGCATAAGCTGTAAAAACATATGTGTTGTATGTACTGTTGATTGTCGTTGAAGGATAATTTAATAAAATTATGTAATTTAATAAAACTATCTTATTTGTGATGTTACTTTAGGTGTAAAAATAAGGATAATTAATGAATAAACATAAATTATGGCGTTTTTCGTCGAAAGGTGCACAAATTCATAATAATATCAACCGAAATACGTAATGCTTACGGGTGGAAAGATAAATTACAATTTGAGAGTAGTCTGTAATCACAGTCTGAGAAACCACGTTAGGTGATAGTATTTTTTTATTATTGAAATGCAGCCTTGGGTGAGCGAAATAATTGGATTTTAACGTTAAAATATTTAATTATACTCACATTTTGCCACTTTGAAGGTCGTAAACGTCAAAAATTACCAAATGAATATCGTTTTGTCAAGAGAAAGGAGTCATTATCATTTCCACAGTGTTGTATTGAAACAAATGAAGTATAGCGAATCTAGTTAAGTGGAATAATAATTATTTTGATTAGGTACCTCGATAATCAAAGGTTAAACTAATGAAAAGAGAGAACGGTTGACCGAAAAGTCGAAAGGCCGCATATTTTGGTCAGATATTCTGCCAAAATACACGTGGTTTAAAAATTTCAGCGTGGTAAAATCGACCGGTGTCCTAAAAATCGATCAAAAAAACATAAAGTTACTTACATAAAAAAACCGTTGGTTTTTCATTTGATTTCCACCACGAAGAACCAAATTATTAATGCCCCCATCCCATCCTATTTCTTGTTTTAGAATCGAATAAGTAAGACACAGAAAATTCCCCGATTTTTTTATGCAAAACCAAATGAACTAAATATTTGAGAAAATTTCATTATTGCTTTTTCATGGTAATGGAGGGCAGGTTAAAATAAACTAAGCCATGAAGTCAAACGCGTCAGAATGAGCCTCACTATGGGCAGTAGTGCAGTCGAACAGGTTTCTCATTTGGCAATATTTGGGCTGTTAGCTAAACGGTGAGTGAATTGAAACTCTGAAATAAAGTCTTGAATTGCGATGACGAGGTCGACCTTCCACGAAATCCAAAACTCCAATGTATCCAAGAACTACGGTTGAGCATAAGCTGTAAAAACATTTGTGTTATATGTGCTATTGTTTGTAGTGGATGGGTAATTTAATAAAACTATCTTATTTGTGATGTTACTTTAGGTGTAAAAATAAGGATAATTAATGAATAAACATAAATTATGGCGTTTTTCGTCGAAAGGTGCACAAATTCATAATAATATCAACCGAAATACGTAATGCTTACGGGTGGAAAGATAAATTACAATTTGAGAGTAGTCTGTAATCACATTCTGAGAAACCACGTTAGGGGATAGTATTTTTTTTATTATTAAGATGCAGCCTTGGGTGAGCGAAATAATTGGATTTTAACGTTAAAATATCTAATTCTATTCACATTTTGACACTTTGAAGATCGTAAACGTAAAAAATTACCAAATGAGTATCGTTTTGTGTCAAGAGAAAAGGAGTCACTATTATTTCCACAGTGTTTTGTATTGAAACAAATGAAGTATAGCGAATCTATTCAAGTGGAATAAAAATAATTTTGATTAGGTACTTCGATAATCAAAGGTTAAACTATTGAAAAGAGAGAACGGTTGACCGAAAAGCCGCATATTTTGGCCAGATATTCTGCCAAAATTCACGTGGTTTAAAAATTTCAGCGTGGTAAAATCGACTGTTGTCCTAAAAATCGATCAGAAAAACATAAAATTACTTACATAAAAAAACGTTTGTTTTTCATTTAATTTCCACCACGAAGAACCAAACTAATAATACCTCCATCCCATCCTATTTCTTGTTTTAGTATTGAATAAATAAGATACAGAAAATTCCCCGATTTTTTTTTATGCAAAACCAAATGAACGAAATTGAGACGACGGAATGAGTTAACACTGCATTAGTTATTATTCGATGTCTTATATAATTACTGAATACTAGCGTCGCCACAGCTGAATACTTAAATTTTTTTAACTGGTAAAGTACTTATTTCGATTTTCATCTAAAGAAACACAGGATAAATACTTTTAGTTACACGGATCCCACGCCGCCGGCGTAAGCGTTTTGCCGGCGGCGGCGCGCCGACCGTGATCAGCGGCGGCGCGCCGGCGTGGCGCTCATGTCTAACATACATATGTGAGAAAAAAAATAAAAACAGAATAAACCAAAAAATAATAATAATAATAAGAAACAGAATGCATACATACATAAAAACATATATAGTTGAATCTACAATTTAGTCCTAAGGTTCAGATTCTTCATATCAAGAGTTCACCGGGAAAACCTCCAACAATATTACTCTAAGTAATTTCTGTACTTAATACAATATTTTCAGTAAAAGATAATTTCGGTTGGTAATATAAATGTGTAGTTATGTATGTACCTATATTAATATTATATTTTGATGTATTTTTGTATTGTATATTTATATGATGTATCTACGAGTAGGTATATTGTAGATAGGTAGGCCATCTCTCAGCGCTCTGATGGACGAAGCGAATTTAATTCATTCATCTGTCCTGTGTAATTAGAAAACAACGGAAAAAATACAAAGGATTGCCATTGGGCTGCGCCGTTTTTAATTTATTTTCCCGCAAATTCTACTAGGTAGGAGTAGTATATTGTACTTATTAGATCACAATCACTCATTACATCCGTCAACATGACATACGCCGTAGCGAAGAAAGGAGTTTTCTGAGTAGCTTCCGGAAATACACACCAGATGGCAGTACTCACGTTAGGGTCTAATATCTAACACACACGTCACCCAGCCGACATTGGACTTGATCTGGTGCTAATACCTTAAAATAAATCAATGTTTCTGTGTTAGGTTAGAAACGCCCGCAGTGGAGTCAAAAGTGATGCCCCATGTCTGCCGAGAGATATTATTGATATAATTTGTTTTTGCCTTATTTTATACTAGCTGTATTTCCCGTGCTTCGCAACGGCTAAAATTGTGTACGGGTGGTGAAGTTACATCGTCTTAGAATTAAATACCTAATGCAATAAATTTTTGGCATAGGTATAGGAAGAAATATATTTGTTTTACCTAGTAAAATTATTTTTTATGTATATAGGATTCTGCTCAATTCAAATTTCACAAAAATATAGTAAAAAAACGAAGAAAAAAGCGTTGGGTATGGAGTGGGATCGAACTCGTACCCTCGCATCGCATAACACTAAATTTAAGTTAAGTACGCTAGCCCCTACACCACGCGAGTCAAAACAGACGACCACAGAAAGTGCCGCGGAGCAAATGTCAAAACTATTTTTTAATTATTATAGACAAAGGAGAATGCTCAATAAAAACCCAGGCCCGGCGCAAACGAAATATAACTCAAATGATAGGTAAAAATGAGTAATTCAATACTGCATAGGGGGCATCATCGAAATCAATGGCTTAATGGGTGAAATACCTATTCGAAGTTTTGCAGGGGTCACACGAATATATAGGAAAAGGAGCATTAAACAGTTACAATTGCGATTCAAAAGTATAAAATATCATAAATAAAAGGTAGCCCGTCTTCCTCTTCTTCATCATCATCAGCCTTGGTCCCCCACTGCTATATGGAACTAAGAAATAATATTGTTTAAAAGCTCTTTCAACTTAAAATTCCTGAAATTATGCAATCTCTGCGTCGCGTGTATTTCAAATAAGTAGGTATTTCACGCATTTAGCCATTGATTTCGATGATGCCACCCATGCAGTATTTAATAACTCATTTTTACCTATGATTTGAGTCACGTTGCGTTTGCGCCGGACATATTTATTTTTTACATAATTCATGAGTATTTTCCTTTGAGCCTAAATCCGGCAGCGGAGGGACCAAGACTGATGAAGAGGAAGAAAAATCAGACGAGCTACCTTACACTCATCACATTATATACTTTTTAATCGAAATTGTAACTGTTTAATGCTCCTTTTCTTACATATTCGTGTGACCCCTGTAAATCTTCGAATAGGTATTTCATCCCTTAAGCCATTGATTTCGATGATACCCCCTATGCAGTATTTAATTACTAATTATTACCTATCATTTGAGTTACATTTCGTTTGCGCCGGGCCTGGGTTTTTTCTCCATACAAAATGAGCATTCTCCTTTTTAGTCATACAGAAGTATTTGTAGAGCAAAAACATTGTATAAAAATAATCCTTAGATGTATATCCTAGTTCTAGATTATGTTACGACGCAAACAAATTTAAAAACCATATTAACGGGACTACTTTAAATGGCTTCTTTCATTTTCATACTAACTTGATAGAATTCAGTATCTTGGGAAAACTTGATAATTTTACCAAACCACGATACAAATCATATTATTTTAATAGCCTATGTTGAAGCCGAGATTCCATTTGTAAGTTTATTTAATAGATGGATGTCTAAAATCGTCTGGTATTAATGTTTACTCCGGACGCGAATCGTCATTTTTTTCACATTCTTTCCCGGATCATTTATGATTCATAGATGGCGGTAGTGAAGTTTTATAAAATCAGAAATGAAATAAAAAATCATTATAAATCAATAATTCCCTTTGTTGCACATATTTTTATCCAAAATATCAATACAATCTCGTGCAAAGTCAGTGGCGTATACGAATATCTACTTTTTGTATTGTACGTATATAATTAAAACAAAATTAAATTAGGTGCAATGCGAAATGTTTTTTGTAAACAGTATATATACAATTTTCAAAATAACGTTCCGATGTGATTGTGACGGCGTTTTGTCAAATACTCAACGCTGCCGAAAATCCACAATTATTAAGGAGAAGATTTAGGTATGCTAATAAAACAAAGCATGCTAGATTTTTCAATAGGATTTTGCAAGTCCGATAAGAACTCCTTTCATCATACGTATTGCCGTTTGGTACGTTGTAGATAGTGGTAGTTAGTAAATCGGCCCATTCATTGAAGAATTCTAATACTTTTGCCGCAAGTCAAAGCGTCGCTCATCCAACATGACTTCATTGGCACGGATAATGTACAATGGGGGTAGGTATTAGGTATTATATTTTTATACTTATAGGTATTTTTTGTATTATACATATTAGATATGTTTGTGTGTGTATGTGTGATATGACCCACCACCTCACCGACCGATATGTCGCTGAAAGCAAGCGGACAATACCTATATACACCTACACATACTTATAAGTACGGTGTCATACTAGTATGTAGGAGGGAACATTCCTAAAAATACGACACCTTCCCATGCATCACTAATAATATTTAGGTGTTGAAACAATTACCTACCTAAAAGGACGATTTCTATGTATACCTACCTACCAGACGCGAAGCTACATTAGAACATGATTCCCATCGAGTCAACTTTTGGATAAGATGATAGGTATAATAGTATCTAATCTGACGAAATCCCATAAGAAATGTTAGCCCCGGCTTCCCTTCTGTAGAAATCAACCCTTCGCCAATACTACCTACTAATATTTCAGGTACAATGCTTGTAATTTAGACCCCGCGCATCTGAGCGATCCACGATATCTATCTATGTTTAAAACCTTCTATGGTGAACACTGAACAATATAAATCTGTGTCGTATCCGTTATTTGACAACTGCCAACTCACAGTATTCTTGGTAAATTCAAAACAAGTCATGACATTGTGCGTGGATTCGGATCTTAGCGTTGACAATATACCTACTTGGAGTACCTACAGTCCTACACAACAAAACCAATTTCGAAGGAATAGATGTCCAGAATCTCTTTAAAAAAGGCAGAGACGAACCAGTAGAGGTTGGTACTTACCGGATACAACTTTTTTCGCTGCAGTCGGAAGAGATTATTTAAAAAAAAAACTAAATAAATGTATGTTTTAGCCACTATTCTCTGGAGTAAAGGAAAAACCTCATACAAAATTATGATCAATGTTTTTAACATTTTTTCAATGCACATTATTTTTGTTCTTTTTTCTATCATTTTGTATTATGTTATGTCTACTCTACACACACACATACACGTAATTAAAATACATAGACAGAATACAATCGTACAAACACATAGGTACACAATGAAAAAGCGGTAAAGTGGAATTGGAAAAATAGCATTCGAAAAAATTCAAATTAAATCAATACAAAACGTCATAAATGCACTTGAAAAATGTAGGCGAAATTCACCTTTAAGTATAATTTGTTGTTGCAATGATTTTCGCGGGGAGTCTTTAAAGTCGTGTGATTAGTTTTGATTAAAGATATTATAGAATAGCTTGGAAATAAATTGGTACAACTATGTATGAAAATTACAGAAAAAATAAAACTTCTGGGATTTGACATATACAGCGTGGAACACGGCGTACCAACACAATGATGTTATTTTATGAAATTATTATTTTTGTTATGTTGCATCACTGCAAGTGTTTGTTGTCATCGAAAGGGTTAATTCATTATATTTAAACAATCAAAATTAAGAAGGATATTCATAAAAAAAGAAACCCAAGCTAAGGCAGCATTGCATCTGTTATCTTGTTTTGATTCGTGACGTCATACATTTTGTAATACGCATGCTTTCAGACGTCTTATTGGAACGTTTTGGATCTAAAGAACATTAAAAAATATATTTTTACAATCATGTGAGATAGTGTTTTACTTAAAAACCAGCCACAGAACTGCTGTTTTCTACGAATGATTAAATGATCCGCCATCGCAATTAATTCATTTTCTCACTAAATATAAAATTTATCGACATATAATTATAAAATATTCACCTAAAATATTAATTGATTTGTTCCATTTACATAGTTTCGAAACTATAGGCATTTAAAATCCATCATAAAAAAAGACTTTCGCACCCTGTCATAATATACAGATTCTTAAAAACAGAGCTTCACATCTGAAAATAAGAATATAAAACGTATTTTTTGTATAAAGAAATCTGTTGTTCCTAAGTGTTTATATGGAACTAATATCATAAGGAACGTAATGATCATAAGGAACATCCTCATATTCCCAAGAAGAATCAGTGATGGCGCATTATTAATAATAAATAGAAGGCTAATTAAACAATTTAATTAACTGTCATTCATTAATTAATTAATATTATTTCAGATAAATTAATATTCTTCATCTGTTGATGGGTACCCATAGTACCTACTTGGTGACTTATTTATAATTTTGTTGAACTTTGTAATGAAAGAAAAGACGGAGTACTAACTACAGTGGGTAGGTACTCTATATACATTCAGTTCGGAATAAAGTGCCCGAAATTTGAATACAAAATGTATTAGAATAATCACATTATTATGTAGAAAATCAAAATCATATTATACAGAGGGACAACTCTTTGCTCTTATATTACTACTGCCAGTCATAATGTATACCCACATTAAAACCTCGATGTTCGTCGAAAACCTTATTTATTTATTCATTTACTCTTACAGTCCGAGAGCCCGCTGCTTAAATTATGACGTATCTGTTTTTTGATCGAAATGTGGTATATATGATAGCTTAACAATAGGGTATTACATCGCACTAGGGTTGCCTATCAAAATCTTGCCGCAACCCCCCTGCTCCCCCCCCCCCCGAAAGGGTCCCACTTCGCGGTTTTTCGCATTTTATTGGAATATGGTAAGATATAGGAGAAAATAGTCAATGACAAAAATAATCCTTGCTAAATTCTCTACAAAAGATGTTAAGTAAATTTTTTCGCATATTTTTTCGTTTTTCGGATAGCATTCTCGTACAATAATTCCGTAACAAATGAAATATAATTTGAGATATACCTAAATTATTTATATTATGTATGGAAACGGATTTATCTGTACTTATTGCACAGACGGAATTACATTAAGTTTTTTCCTCAACAAAGACGAGAGGCATCTTCATTCACATAATGCGGCGTTATATGAACTCCCTTGGGGAGGAAGCAGGATGAGCCGGTGTTCCGACGCTTAAAAGTCGGCTTTATAAAACTAAATGAAATATAATTTCAACAACAAACAAGGTGGGCTTATAGGGATATTTACAAGATAACCTTGAAAAATATAGGTTTTGACAGATAGTCCTTGCCGAAGCATCAAAAACTACATAATATAATTCAGAGCAAAAATATCAATAATGATTACAAAAACAAATAGTAATGTGATAGAAAAATATATAAAAAAAGAAGAACTGAATCTGGGCTTATCGAAATCAACACAAATACACATTTGTACACTTCACAGTAAGCTTAAAAAGCTTGTGTCGTAAAGTATGGAGTAGGTCGGCATTGGGATCGAACCCGCGAAGCACGAAGAATGAAGGTGGGATTGAGAGGAGAGCAAGGACAATATTATGGATTACAGGACGGCTTTTTGAAGATAAAAGGTGTATCTTTAAATAATTTTTAAACACGCTGTGAGATTCTTATGACAGTGGGGACAGTGGGGTGGTTATTCCAATAACAAGCACCACGTATAGAGTCTAAAATAAAGGTGGGCAGGAATCACCAACTAAGGCTATTTCAAAAATGGCCAAATCTTTTTAATTAGTTATGTGCCTACATTTTCTACGATCGTTTGTTACGATTTTATCAGTTTACCGAAAGATCGATAAATGAGAGTTTGATTGTGTTTGGAGCATACTTACTTATTTCCATTATATAAAATTGTATTTATTCGCGAATTAATTATTCACAATTAGGTTGATTTCTGGATGAAATACAGAAGCTATTCGAAATTTAAAATGGTCTTTGTTCCAATTCGCCAGCCAACGACAACCCTATCGCCACCCCCCTTATTTGTGATTCGGAATATTTTTATCCATCATTATTACAGGCACTGTTATATTCACGTCTGTTAAATCACAGTTCTGATAAAACGCATTGAACTGGAGACGTATTCACGATGTTTTGATTTTGAGTGTTTTTTGTATCTAAATCGTAGTCGGTAATGTCGACGAACCTTCGCTGGTTTATCTATATAATAAAACGAAGGTTGTTTTTTTTGTAAGTGTTCGTAAAACTTGCGCATTTTAAGATGAATTGCTGTGAAAATACACAAAAAGTACTGATCTGCTCTAGGTTTTGGCTCTAGGCGGTGCCATTTTTGAAAAAAAAAGTTTTTTTAAGATATCTCTTGTGGTCTTGTGATGAAATAAATAGGTAGATATACGTAGATTATTGTCATGTAGGTACAAAACCGGAGTCTTGGGGAAAGTAAAATAAGTAAATACACTGGTGCTTAACTAAAGCATATATATTCTATATCGTGCAGATTTGAAATACTATTTTTTGCCTTTACTAGGAATATGGTGAACATTTAAATAATTTATGAAAGTCTGAAAGACATGACAAAGGTACTCGAAGACGCTCAGTCCATATCCCGTATGCACACATATTTAAATTTGTATTTCTTCTGTTCCAAAAATAATTCACTTCTATTAACATTACTAGTTGCTACTTCTTCTGTGCACAGTACAAGCACAGCCACAGTAGCCGGTCACCCTACTCCCATAATGTCACCCTATACCACCACCAATATTCGACCATCTCTCACTTACACACTATACAGTCAAACTCACTCCCCTATACTACGTACACGGTGATTCGAAAATATATATCACAGAAAAACCTCAAGTATTTCTAACAAGACAACGAAATAAAAAGTCATCTGATTAAAGTGAAAAACTAATACTTACTCGTGATTTAATTTTTTTTGGGTTCGCCTGAGCGTTAACAAATGGTAGTCTTGAATAGTACACTAGGAAAACGATTTTTATTCAGAGGATACTTGTATCCAGGGTATGCACTATATGAGACGGATCTCTGCATAACCTTAATTTAATTGTAATTTAAATGTAAATAAATATTTGTAATAATTCATCCCAATTCTACTCCAAGAATAAGATGTGGTTCAGATTGTCAGATCACCTGACTCTTAAAAAAATAACGTATAATAATAACTACACCGATTGTCTTCGTTATCTTTCTTACGACCTTTCTACAAGTTATCTAGGATTGATGTAGATCCGCGTTAATATTTATCAAATAGTATACTCATGATGAATGGTTTTTTTAAGATATTTCAAGTTTTTCCATGGAACGATAAAGTTATTATCATACAGAAGCATTCTGATCACCCTAGTATTTCGAAATGGTGAATGTAATCTTGAATTTACATTCGCTAATTGTATTAAAATTAAACAGCTACAGTCATATTTCACCTATTAGTAAGCACCAGGAAGGCACTTAGCCAGTATACCCATTCCTACCTTTAAATATCATTGTCTATGTAATACATGTCCAGGGAACTTCTTCCACTTTCCTTAGATCTTAGGATGGATTTCTTCTTCGCAATGTGGATGAAAAACAATTCCTTCATCTTTTAGTTCATATTGTAAGTACGATCGAATTGCAGAAAATGACACTGTGAATGAGCGCACCTACTCAACAAAGGCATGTCAAGCTCACCAATCTTCCTGGTCGCAGCTGATTGCAATTTGACGAAAAAAAAGCGCCGTTCGCATCCCGCGGGGTCTTTGACGCACTGTGAGTACCTACATTATTCCTGTGACAATCAATAAAAAGTCCAAGGGCTTGGCACCAAAAATGACGTCACAGTAATTTCCCACGGTTCAAAATCGCGTGAACAATCGCGTGATAAAATGGTAAAAATAGCGTTTTTTTTTTTTCATTTTTTGGGTTTTTTTTTACGGTTATTCCCTGGATTTTTTAACGCATATTATCAACACAAAGAAAATTTTTCCTTCGCGACTTTCGGGAAACGAGTTTCCCGCTTTCGGAAAAAAGATCAAAGGTGTTTTTTCAATTTTTTTTTTTTGAGAAATCTACACAAGATATAATTTTTTTTACGGTTATTCCCTAGATAAATGTTCAATGCATCTACCCTATTTTGTTCCAAAGTATATTTAGTAACGGTTTTAGAGATATAAGGTCTCCCGTTTTTAGAAATTTTTGAAATGTCGGTGTGCATACTCTTAAGCCCCCGACTAAAACCGCTCTGAGGCGTGGGTATTGTGACCTCCCTACTGTGCTCTCTTGAGGATTATTAGAGGACAAAGTAGTACCTAGATACCTAGCCAAATAATTTGTGTTCAGCTCGTCTAAGAAATTGAAACACAGTATTTTATGCATCTTTCTGTAGGTACCTATACGAAAACGTCAGAAATTCACAGAAAATTAGCATCAGGCATTATTTGATCATGAATTTTAAAATTCCGTAATTACGGGGCTTAATTAAATGCAAATTTTCATATTGTATTCATCGATTAATTGTAACAAAATGTTAAGTACAATTTTTATCAATCGAATTATTATAGACAATCTTTTTATCTTCTTTCGTATTAATAAAGCAATGAATAAAATATGAGACCACTACAGAAGTACGAGTATAACAATCGTTAATAATAATATTACACTGAACAACAATCTCGAAAGGATTAAATAGGTACCAAAAAAATAATCTCAACAGAGGGCTGTGTACAATATATTCACCGTTTCTCCTCGACTCAACTACCAGCCGTCATAGCATAGCAGTAGAATATCGGCTTATCAGGTTGGAGGTCTAGGTTTGATTCCCGGCCGCGGCAAATGGATGGACTAGAATTGGTGAATGTTACTTAAGTGTAAAGTGATCGCAATAAGCCAGCCGACGATCAGTCATAAGCCTGATGGAAGGTCCATCCTTTGCTGTGTATCTGTTGAGACATAACTACTTGATTAAATAATTGTCAAGAGAAAATAAAGAAAGAGAAAATAAATAAGAAAATAATAATCAAGAGCATTATTGTATGAACGTATCATTTCATTTCGATAGCAATTTTAAAAATTACTCTCAAATGAATATGCCATTTTAACGAAGTTCTTACATTGTCTTGGCATTCTTATTTGACGAGAAGTCTAAAAGTTTGTCACATTAGAAAAAGATGAAGCACTCTAATGCGTCGAATTCAATGATGCATAACGTATCCACTCAGTCATTGTTTAAGTACAGAAGTACTAAATGAGGCATTCTTACGTCTAGTATATCAAGACAAGTCAAATGCGACCACTCTCCACACATGTCCGGAAGTTCAGATAGCTGAATCGACCGTTTGCAAAAAAGCCCCGAGCAAAACCTCTTTCTGAATTCAAAATCGGGGTAACACTGCAAATTCACAGAGAGGTTTTGGTCGGAACTTTTTTGCAAACGGTCGATTCCGTTAACTGAACTTACGGACGCGTGTGCCGAACCAATATCTACAAACTTTTATGTCGTTGTCATACAAATACAATACAGTGGAGAAAGTCTTTCAGAGCGTTGGATATTCTGTGGAATCAGTGCCAAATAATCTACTATGAAACATCACTCAAAGTTTTTAATAATATTTTTCTCTAAATAATTTTGTTGCCCAGTGTAGGGAGTGTAAGCCGACCTCTATTATTCCCTTTCTACCCTTCACGATTTAACGAACGCGATTTTTAAAACATTTTTTATTTTATTTTATTTAATGACATCATTATATCGCTCCCTAGCAATTTTATTATTTCATTTCGGGTTAAATTTATTACGGGGTTTAATTGTTTCATTTCGAGAAATCACCTGCTTAAAAATAATTCCTATTTGTTTGAAAAAAAAAAATGAAATTAAATCTGAAGCAAAATTTATAGGTGAAATCTACATTCATTTGTAGGTACCCACGTGTAACACAAAAAATGAATAACAGTAAAAGTCCATTAGTCCGGCATCCAACAGTCCGGAATGCCCGCTCCGGATCTCTTTTGCTGAGGCTAGTACTAGCTACAGTGCTTCAGAAATTATTGATTTCCATATCATTAGAAATAAATTTTATACTAAACGCCAAAAGTCAAGAAAGCAAAAAGACATTCGTGACTTTTTTTGAAACATTATATGAAATGTAAAATAAACTTTGTTGTATTTGTATACCGTATTTGTAGTTTAATCATTAACCTAATTGTTCTTATAATTTGGATTTATGCATGTATGTAGTTAAAAAAACAAAGTACCTACACTAAAAAGAAGGAGCACCGCCCGATAGACCGGAATTTTCGGTAGTCCGGCACCGAATCCGAATTATCGGACTTCTACTGTAATACCTTTAGTACCGATCTACGAGTACCAATGCACCTAATTATTTATAACTATGTTTTTCATTTTCCAAATAATTTCCGAGGTGACATGGGGGTATAGTCATCAGACAGTAATATTGGCCCAAAAGTCAAACATCCCGGAGAAACTAAGTCATGACCCAAGATGGCAGGGATCAGACGTGGTGATTCGAGTATAATGTTTATTCTTTTATTCAACAATAATTATTAATTATTATCGATCAAAATTGATACTCTTAGCCAAAAGATCGCTGCCGTCGTAGTACTACCTCCAGGAGGGTAACCAGACAGAAACTCAAATATGACAAAATATCAACTGTCAAAAGGGTAACCTACTATTGACAGAATCGCAACTCATCGCCGGAAAACCTGTTGCCGCCAATTTCAATATTGTTGGGTTAGGTTCGTTAGGTTGTTTTTATTTTAACACACAAAAACAAAACAAAAAAAAAACAACGGCATCAGATTTCCCGGTGTTGAGTTGCGATTCTGTCAATAGTAGGTTACCCTTTTGACAGTTGAGATTTTGTCACTTGAGATTTTGACATGGAACCCTCCAGGAGTCTTAGGAAATTCGCGGGGATAATAAGATATTCAAAACCGCTTTGAACACCGAAGCCCCGTGCGTGGCCTTCTTATTATGTCTCCACGAGAGACACTGAAAGGCGAAATAGTAGTAGTAGTATTTATACACTTACTTGTTTACGCCAACAGGAATCCTACGCAGTAAAATTTACGTTGAAAAATAAGTTGGTAACAAAGTTAACAGTAAAAAGCTGTTAATTATTTTTTTAATTTTTAATTTCGTTTTTTTGTGGCTTCGCAATTTAAGTAGGATTTCGTTGGCCTCACGTAATCTGAAATTGTTTTGTTTGCGCTTTTCTAAGGATGGGTTTTCATTCAATTGTACAGTATATTAAAGTTGTTTACTAGAACGAGTACTAGCCTGGCGACTTGCTAGTAAGCATCTTCTCTTGTTTCTAGTATTATCAGTTTTGGGTTTCCTTTACCAACATTTATCCAAAAATTCGTTATCTCTGAAGCGGAAATCAACCTTTTTTCTAATTGCATTGCTTCCACCCCAAGGATGCCCATTGCTCATCCACTGGTTGCCTATCAAGCAGCTTGACCTTCTCCTTGATACTCTTAGAAGTAAATATATACTCTATAAACTTAGAAGCGTGCAATTCACAATCATGACAACTTTTCTTTGGGGTCTGATTTCTTCATTTCCGTTTTCTTTCATTCAAATTTTTCCATAGTCTTCTTCTTCTGCTTTATGTAGCACTGCGTTTTGTCATTTTTTGGAGCCTCTTCCTGGGATATAGATGTCCAGCTTTTTCGCCATCTTTTATGGGATCTTACTGGGAGTCTGATACCATATGGCAGCTCGTTTGCCGCTACACTCACTACTCTCTCAGAATCCAGTAAAGTCTTCTTGATCTTCCCCATCGGACAATATCGTAGCAAGTCCTTCGTATATTCCGAATTTCTCATCAGTCTCGGCGCAATGGATGGGTGAGTAAATTTTACCATAGTATTTTGATAATACTTTACCGCTGTGGATTTTTCAGTTGATGTATTGGGATGTTTTATTTAGTAACTGGTACCAAACACTACACCCATTAAAACGTGTCATGAAATACGAGTAAGTATCTTTTCATGGTTACTAAGTAGAACTTTGTTAGATATTTTCCAGAGAAGGTCCTTTACGTAAATAATTATTTTTCAAAGTAAAGACAATAATACAGTTATTAACATACACTTACATAAGTAGTAAGAGGCAGGTATGTAGTATTATTTTCTCGTTACACAACACTCTTTTACGTTAGTAAAATTATTTTTCTTAAACTTTTAAATTATTTTCACAAACGAAGTACTGACGAAAAGATCGCAGTTAGCAGTGAGCACTGAGTACCCATACATCTTAGGGATAAATATGTAAATAAATAAATATTACCTAAGTACATAAAGTGTTATAAAGTGTCAGAAGTCAAACGTTAAAGTGTAAAAGTGTTCATATACAAGAACATAATTTCGTCTTCTTTACATCTCAAGAATCAGGACATCAGATATTAAAAAAGGTAATCTCATTTCGTTCGTTTTCCATATAATCCATTTGATTGTCATACCGCTAAGCCACTTACAGTCCACTATCTTTTCATAAACAGTCTTCTTCTCCAGCCTCTCATATCCATTGTTGAATATTGGCCTCCTCTTTGGTTCTCCACAGCTCCATGTCCTGGGCAAACTGCCTCCATTTCCCTCCAGCACATTTCCTATCATTACCAGACCACCCTGCCCGGGGTGGTAACCAGACAGAAACTCAAAAGACAAAATCTCAACTGTCAAAAGGGTAACCTACTATTGACAGAATCGCAACTTATCGCCGGAAAACAGGTTGCCGCCAATTTCAATATTGTTGGGTTAGGTTCGTTAGGTTGTTTTTTTTTACACACAAAAACAAAACAAAAAAAAAACAACGGCATCAGATTTCCCGGTGTTGAGTTGCGATTCTGTCAATAGTAGGTTACCCTTTTGACAGTTGAGATTTTGTCACTTGAGATTTTGACATGGAACCGCCTGGGGTCTACCTACACTTCTTCGGCTCGTTCTTGGTCGCCATTTCATTGTTTTTTTTTTGTTGATCGGGAGTCTTTTCATCGGGCGATGTGCCCAGCCAGCTCCAATTAAGGCTAGCGACCCGTTCTGGTCTTTCTTAGTTGGTCCAAATAATGGTAACATCTAAAAAGATAGTGGACTGTATGCAGAGTAGCGAATAGAAACATGACCCTAGAAATGGAATGTTATAATTTAAGAGTTACTTTTCCATGAGTTCACCCGTTATGTGGTGAATAATGAGGTTGTAAGATTTCAATAATGCGTTTTGCTCTACCAGGGGTCCGTATGGTGAAGTGGTCTCTGTGGAAATGTTTTATGATTAGTGGCTTTGCGAGGAAAAGGGATGCCCGGAAACAAAAAGGAATTATGACCACTACACCCAAGAGGGTTGTATTGCATATCATAAATTGACTTTTATACATTTTGCCCTATTAACATAATGCTGCTTTTTTTCATTTTCACTACATTATCTGTATCACTGTAGGTAGAGGTACGAGTATCTATCTACCCAAGGAAAATCTACCATCGTTATAATGAAATGCTTGCCTTGTTGTAAAAAAAATCAATAGATGTCAGTTGTTTCATTAAATTAATATCTCAGAAGCAAACATGAAGGTTTTTTTATATTTTAATTAACTAAGTATATATTTCCCTTTAAAATTACATGAACACATATTTTTGATAGAAACCGCGGTGAATGAAATAACGCAGTAAACAAGCAATTGAAACACAAGAGGTCTCTGTTCCACTACCCTCTTAGTCCATCTTTGATCCTAGCAACATATTCCGCAATCGACCGCTTAAACTAGTCCACTCTTTCCACGATCCGACGTCTATTACTACTGACCTTCTATACGCATTTTCGGGTTATATATTCGGTCAGACAATATTAAATGTAGGATGGCTCTTTCATGTTTTCTTTGTACTACGCGGAGTTTTCTTGCGGTCGATTTTGTGATTCTGCGTTTCTGCTCCATATGTTAATACTGGGAGTACACGTTGGTCATAGGTACATTTTGTTTTTAGGGTTTTGGGGAAGGTTGCTATCGAAGAACTTCTTACCTAATAATAATTACAGGCATTACATTAGTACACCGTACGTTTCTCAGTCCATTTAATGATCCGGGAGAGATAGGCTACAAAGAGTTACAAATACCTATATATAATAATACTATATTTTCATGATAGTTACAGGTGTACACAATACACATACCTAATGCATGCATAATATTATATTCAATTAAATTAATACAGAAATCAAAATGATTTATCTGGTGACGGTCAACTGTTGCTTCTTGTACTGTTTATTGTACCTACCAACTATTTTATTATTATACCGCCGTGTCTCGATCGAATAATGTTAATTTTCCCCGAGTAGAATGTATCAAGTTATAGAATGTAATTTTAATAACAATATAATATTATAGAATAGACTATTTTATATTGAAAGTCTACATATACCCATCAGTGGTCGACAACGCAGTTAATCATATTATACTTACTTACTTTCCGTGTCCGGAACACTATCAAATCTTGTAAGTCCAATGTTCAGCCACCCGGACACCCCTGACATTCGCCAGTAGTGCATTCTCATATGATTGGCGTTTGAAAATTTGTTAACCCTGGACTTCATCAAAATACATGTTTGCCCATACGGCCCTTGTGGGGTAAACAGAATGAGAGCATGCATTTTGCCTTATATCCCTTGACATTTCTAAATACATAGATTCATATTGCTTTTGTAAAGTCCATTTTTATATTTAGGTAAGTATATCAATCAGCTGTATAAGGACCATTTTAATAAATAATTAAATACTATCTATGAATATGACCTCCTAGGTGAAGTAAATTGGACCGTCAGATAGAACCATTTTCACTACTTCTACACTTAACAGTCAAAAATAGGGAAAGAAATAGGAACACTTCTTAGAATTTCGTTGTTTCAATTTTTCCTAGAACCCACCAATATGAAATACGTAAGCCCTATATCGTTTGCTATTTTTCACCTAATACCAGAAACCCACAATTAAATAATGGTCTCAAATGATATAGATTTCGGGTAAAAATAGCACACAAAACGTTATGATTACGAAATTAAAAATATTATACCTTAGTACTAAAAATAATACCTATTATAATTACTCTAGGGGTCAATTCTGTGACGAATTAATCCAGAGTAAAATAAAATTACGACACACTTATTTTGGTTCAAAAAGTTGTAGATTTTTTGGGACCTGTAGTATCTATACATTGTTGCTAATAAAATAATGTTGATGTTATTACATACTTACACAAACAGCTCCTGTACTAAAGTTAATATTTATTGGTAAGCAAAGTATATGTATATAAAAATACAACGGTAGAGTCGGTACCTACTGGCCATCTTTCCAAAGAAATAATACAATTTATATCCATATTATTATAAGAAGGAACTTCTTATATCTGCAAAACTTACATATTTAAACAACCAATAATCAAAACCATTCATCTGCACTTGCATATTAAATAAATGGATGATGAGTACATGGTTGGCACAGTTGGTTGAGGCGGCAGTCTCTCAAGCGGGAGGTGCCAGGTTCAAACCCCGGCGCTGGCGATGTATTCCACACTTTGCGATACAGGCTTTTAGCCTAGTGCAAGGTGTGCAGGAAAGTATGTGGGTTTGTGTATGCAAACCCAGATCCTTTTTTAAAAAATAAATAAATAAATAAAATAAATAAATAAAATAAATAAATAAATAAATAAATAAATAAAATAAAATAAATAAATAAAATAAATAAATATACATAGGAACATAAATAAAACAGCCGATGACTTGAGTTAGCCAAAACTGATTAGGTAGTTTCATTTTTATTATTTTGTCTGTGACGATCCTATGTGGTGATTTAATCTATCATTTTTACTGTTTGTGACGATCCTATATGGTGATAAGAAAAAATGTAAGGTGCCCTTGGGGCGATTTTATCGCTAAACGGCGCCAAAAATAGTCCAATAATAATTATAAATAATTTGACTTCGAAAACAGTGAGCATGTAGGTAGGTACTAAATACATATGTAAGGTACATTAGTAATTTGAGTTCCTAACAGTTAGCTATTTTTTTTTATTATTTTAATTTTATTCATTCTAAAAGTGAACAAAGTAAGTACATACAATAAAAAATGGACATAAAAAAATCATGAAGCATTGTTCGCTGGAAGAACTTATTGCGAAGCTTCGATTTCTTTCAGTTTTGAGCCTAGTAATGCTTGGGTTCCGTTAGAGTTCCCTGTAGCATCCTGGATCGATTACATTTCAACATTAATAATTTTCAAACAATCTCCATTAGAAGGTTTTTATAAGTTTAAACCCATCAATTTATATAAAGTGCATACATCCAATGAATGATATATGTCAGGTACTGAATAGAGCTTCATTATTAGGTATATGCATATTTATTTATTTATTTATTTATCGTATGGTCAAAAAAAGTATATCACATCCCTCAAGGAAAAAGTTTGAAGGTTGGGCATTGGGCAATGATAAATTTCGCAAGCAAGCTTGGTCGTCAGAAATTAAATTGAACCTTCTTTATGTATATTCAGTCGCTGGCTCATTCAGATATAGGAAGTCATCGAAGCTCCCTTCGTATGCTCGGAGGCCGCACTCAGTCACAATGTGGCCCACAGTCATATGCAGATGTGTTGCTTTGAATGAGATCAGTCACATATATTTATTTATTGATATTTCCTCTACTGGTATATCTGCTAATTGGCCCGAAGAACACTGAGTATGTGGCACGGACCTCCCAGCAAGACAAAGCACTTCACACCACTGTGATCTCTATTCGTATGGACGTAGAAGTCAATATTCCTTGCCACGTCTTGCAGTAGTACCAACATAATAATACGTAATTAGGTTAGAAAATAAATGTGATTGACAAAACGATTTGTTTGTTCGATTTCTGAATGTGGAGCTTGGTGTTTATACATTATGTTATGTTATGACACACCTTCCACAACTGTGAGACAAAATTATAATGTATAGGTTTAAATGTCATTATGTGAAGGAATTGAATTTTCAAACAACTATGGAATGCCTACATGTATGTGTATGTGTTTGTATTATGTATTATTTTGTTAGTTATTAAGTATTCATTTGTTGTGTTTGATTGAGTCCTGCCCTCCACACAAGCATTCGGTTGCTTAAGGAGGGCAGTATCCAAAATTATACAGACTATAATGTGATTGTAATTCAAGTGATATTGTAAATGTTATGTTATTTTGTAATAAAGTGATTCAAATAATAAAAATATAAAAAGGTATTGGGCAATTTTATATAACTACATAATTAAAAATGTAAGTAAGTACCATATTTATATTTCAAAGGTAAACCTTCCTCCACCGTTGAATCTTTCGTGTACTTCATTTCTTATGTCATCCTGCCTTTCAAGCATTTTGTCATGTGAGGACAAACCCCTTTTGAGTATTAATATTAACATTATTTATATCCCTTGGACCATATTGACTAGATCCTCAAGGATGGACATGTTTTGAGTAAAAGTAATCGTAGAATGTGTATGAGGAATTGCATGAATGTGACGAAAGCCCGAAGTGTGTGTAAGGATAGGAAAGTCTAGCGATCCGTTCTCTCTGCCTACCCCGCAAGGGAGGTGGCGTGAGGGTATAGTATAGTATATCCCTTGGACCTCACTACAAAAATCTACACACATTATAGTTTTCGCATTTCCAAGCTTAAATGGCAACGGGCATTGGGCATGTTGCAAGGCAGGAACCAGCAGATGAGCAGAGGCATGCGATGACGTTGAATCCTGTCTTTGTTTTAAAAAGAGATGGAAAAAAGCTGACGAAAAGAGGTGGCGAATAACTAGTATTGTATATTAGTTTAGCCGATAAAATGTGGTTAACGATCAATGCCCAAAAAATGTAAGAGTATAGAACTATCGACTCCCTTGAGGGGGACTTGCTCCACAAAACGGCGCATTATAAATTGTCCATGTTATTATTATTGATGAATTTTATATATTAAGAAATTATTGTTTTATAATTATTTATATCTAAGTACCTATTTATTTATGATCATGGCGTCCCACAGATTTAGAATAATAGTGCATGCTAATCAATGCACGTGAAGCGAACGAATTTATTTAAATAAATTTTAAATTTTCTCAGAGAGACGGTTTAAAGTTGATATGTAAATGTCATTCTCGACATCCCAAACCAGAAATAAATAAATAAACAGAAAAATCATATAAAAAAAAGTCTACATTATTTATATGAGAATAATGACATGCATACCGTCTAAGGTCATGACTCATGATGTACGTACCTGCATACTTTTTCTACAATCCTGCCTTCTCTCATATACTCGTCTACGAGTGATCCAAATATAAGGTTTGTAAAATATTAGGTATGTAATAATTCGATTCGGGCTCGATTCCCGGTCGCGGCTAAGGAACCTATATAAAGGTGGGAAGTACTATTGAACATTGAGTCCCTTCTATATCTATGACAAATCTATGGTGGACGCCATTTTCATTGCGAACATATGATTGCGTGTCATGTTGGTTGTCCACAATTGCATGAATCCTGGTGATATTTCAGTGATTTTTGCGACTCATTATGTATAATCAGTGTGGAAATTACCTTTGGAATATAACCTATGTAATCAAATGGTAAATTAGCTTACTTTACATCGAGAAAAAATTGCGTATACCTAGCGGAAATGCTGGCGGCGGTAAATTTTGGTCTATGGCTTTATCCGTTAGGACTTCCTACATTTATACAGGTTCTCTAGTCGCGGCAGATGGATGGACTGATGGAATTGGTGAATGTTGATTAAGTGTAAAGTGATCACATTAAGCCAGCCGACGATCAGTCATAAGCCTGATGGAAGGTCCATCCTTTGCTCTATATCTGTTGAGATTACTATACTTATTATGTAATAACTTTTCCTCTCCAGCCACTGCATTAGAATGTGCCTCCCTTTTTTTCAATTATAATTGATTTCAAGTATTCTGCACTAGGCAATAAGCCTATAAACCTATGAATATAACTGCCATTTTATAACAGATATTTGGACACCTTACGTTAGGTGAGTTTCATATGAATTTATTGCAGCAGGGGCCCTTCATTACTAAATAAATAGAATATTATCTCTGTTTTTGTCTGGAAATTTCTTAGGGCTCTCCTCCCTAGGTGGTAGTTGGTGGGATTGGGCATTAGAGCAATAGCAGGGAGATCTCTCGTGAAGAACACAGAAATTAGAGAGACCTGTCAGACAGAAGATATCGTGAGATGGGGTAGGAAACGGCGACGATACTGGAGAGACCAAGTGGACAGGATGGATGAGGGCAGAATACCCTACATCGTACCTGTGGGACAACGTCAGCCAGGTAGAAGGATAGACACCCCAAGAGGAAGCCATCCCTTCACAAACAGATCAATGATCTAGAACAACAAGAACGAGAAGAAGAAGAAGCTGACAATAACAGATATAGGTAACTAATTTGTAGTATAAAATAATACACCTATTATAATAATAAACACTTCTCGTTAAGGACAAAAGCAAAACCCAACACAAAGAGGTGACGTGATAATAATTTATAATCGCTTTTTACTCTGTGCACTCAATAATTTTACCTACCATTATTAATAATTATTATTATATTGTGCACCAATCCCTCGGCTACCGGTCGTCCATAAATTCATAGAAAACAAAATATATACAGGATGTTTCGTTATACAAGTTCAAGTTTTATTTTTATTTATTAAAATCCTTTACTTTTCTTGCTCTTTGTGCATATTTTATATTTTTTTTTGTGACATAACAAGTACCTGCGTATTTATGATATTGAACTGAATGAATAGATTTATGCCCGATCCCACCAACTTCCACCTAGGCAGGAGAGCCCTTATTAGAATATTATTTATAAAGTATAATAACAACAGCCGGCAGAGTATAAATCCATATGAATGCAACATGCGACTCTCCTACGTTAGGTGCCCAAATATCTCCGCCCAGAATCTCCCCAACTAGGAGAGTCGCATGTTGCATTTCATGTGGATTTATACTCTGCCGGCTGTTGTTATTATACCTTTATAAATAATATTATCTCTATTTTTGTGTGGAAGTTACTTAGGGCTCCCGTGCCTAGGTGGAAGTTGGTGGGATTGGGCATTAGTCAGCTAGAAATTAAGAGTGTGCATACCGACATTTCAAAAATTTCTAAAAACGGGAGACCTTCTATCTCGACAACAGTTACTAAATATGCTTTGGAACAAATTAGGATAGATGCATTGAACCTTTATCTAGGGAATAACCGTAAAAGATTTTTTATATCTTGTATAGATTTCTCAAAAAAAAATATTTAAAAACACCTCTGACCTTTTTTCCGAAAGACGGAAACTCGTTTCTCGAAAGTCGCGGAGTAATTTTTTTTTCTTGTACTGATAATATGCATTAAAATCTAGGGAATAACCGTTAAAGTTTTTTGATAGACGCAAAATTAACCCCAAAAAATGGAAAAAACGCTATTTTTCCCATTTTATCATGCGATTGTCACGCAATTTTGAACCTTAATGCCGTGGGAAAAGACTGTGACGTCATTCCCGGTGCCATGCCCTTAATTACAAAATTTGCTAGTTACAAGCATGTTATAATCGGAATATTTTTTTTTCAGGTTAACTCAGATTTTTCCAATTTTAACTTTTTACAATTTAAGCTACAGCAAAATAATTCAAAATGTATTTATTTAATCACCATTTATAAAGAATAGTGCAATAATCGGATCTTTACTATTAACTGATGTTCCAAGGAACAAGGCTGCTATTAAACTTTTGTCGAAGATATCACTCTATGCATTTAACTTTACCACTTTTACTGTAAGCGTTTATATTGTTGGTAAAATGGTGGGTATATGGAAGGTCTGTAATGGGTAATAATGTATTGTGTTTATGGTAATAACTGAAGTAAAATCATCGCAATAAACAAGAGATATTGACAAGTGCAAGATGCTTATTCGATACATTATTATTCATTTCTGTACATATAAATTGTATGGCGCATTGTACATGTACACTTGAGCAGTCAGTGAAGGATAAAGAAAAAACTCAAGCATGGGGAGACTAAAAGACATCTTGGTGTAATAACAAATCATCAGTCACATATGGGGCTTAAAAAAATTACAAGCAACAATTGTAACAATTACAGGGGGGGTGTTTCTTATACACATCTAAGTACATTTAAGTATATTTATTTTATTTGAATCTATTTGTATTCTTCTCCAGTCCCAATCCTGCGGATTGGTCTGCAGCAAATTCTTACATCTCAATCTCCATTTTTATCTGTTTTCTGCAGCTCGACATACGTGGCGCAGTTCATGTCCTCGTACGCCTGGTCCAGGTACTGCCTACATTTTTGTCTACACATTTGTTGTAAACTTCAGAAAATCAACTGTTAGCTGTATGTAGTTTTTCACTGTTTTGGAGAACTATAGATTACAAATAATTATAATATATACAAAAACAAAGTAATAGGGGGAAGTTGGCTAAATTGTACCGGTTTTGCAAAAAGTCATTTTTCGTAAAAACTAAAGATAATCGAAAACATGTGAATATACCAAATGAAAGTTTAATAAGTTGGCTATCTATTTCTTTATTTCAGGAATGTCAGCAATAACATTAACATCATTAAAAACGCGTCTGAAAAAAAAGTAGAAAACGGTACGATTTAACGAACGGGTACCACTGGTATTTAAATCGTACCTCTACCTGTAAAATATATTTTTGTGAAATACAAGAAAATTGGATGGAAAATCAGTTAAATTTATAATCAGTAAATAAGTTACTAAAATATCCCTGATCTAGTTCAACGCAATTTATAATTCATTAAGTAAGTATAAATTTCACACGTATCGTAATGGTACGATATAGAGGACTTCTAAAGGTACAATATAACGAACTAGCTCAAATGCGGAAAACCAACAAATATCAACCTAACCCCAAAACTTATGCTCACATCAAACTAATTCTTTAAAACTATATAAATTTTGAATCAAAATAATAATAGTTACATAATTCATCAGTTACCTTTCAATGTATTATACCCTTCGATAACAACCACAAAATTTACATCGAGTCAACAAAAAATAATGATTCGCTAATGACATGTTTATTTTTACACCAGCAAAGCAAATGAATGTGTCAATAAGAGTTTATTGTTAGTCGCAATTAAACATGAGTTGCTATTTTATAAAAAGATTCATAGTTTCAGAAATATTAAGGTGGTACGATTTAATAGGCGGTTCAATATAACGTACTCTACCCTATATAGCTACCTTATAGGGGAAAGTGGGGGAACCGTGCGCGGTGGGTAATCATGCGCAGTGAGATTTAGCAAGATCCCGTCCTCAAATAATATCTCTGGTAATGCAGTTTTGTAGCCGCCGACAAGGCGAACGTTTTTAGTAAGATTCAGCTCAATTGATGAAGAAGTTGCCGAGTTTATGCCATTTTATTGGAAACTAGTATTTTGTTATAATTTTTCACTGACTAAAATAAGATGGTGAGCGCATAATTACAATAATTTTTCAATGCTTTATGATTAGTTCGGTAGTTAACTATCTCCTTTGACCAATATAAAATAGTTTGGTGCTATTTGTAGAATAGTTTTTTTATAATATTTTGATAGATGCTGAATTCCACGTGAGGGGTAATTGTGCGCATACGAGTGCATACTTTTTTATGAATGCGCATGATTACCCCTCATGAAACTAAATGGCAAGGAATATTTTTTTCACAATTTAAATAATAATCGATAATAATTACGTAATAGGCACCTAATTATAAAAAAAAAATGTTTCAATTAATCCGAGTGCCTAAAATATGATAGAAAAAGCAACATAAATAGTTAGACTAGCTAGGTATTCCAGAAAACTATATGCGATACTAAAAATAAAGGAAACTCTGAGCTGATGGTAAAGAATTAGCATATCTGCCCGAGTCAACACTGTGAAAATGTTTGAAAGGAATATCTTCCAACCATTTTTCTTTATGCTGGGAGCTGAAAAATCTTCTGTGACAAAATCACAGAATAAACGCATTTTTTTGGACGAGTTAAATAAATGTGATATCTTCAAATGGACTTCTTTTCCATTTTTAGTGCTTTTTCTCACTGTCAACAATAATAATTGTAATTTAAAACAATGACAATTGTCTCATTAATAAAATAATGTTGGTTATTTAACTCAAAGCAAATAAATTTGGTCGTTTAACTTCACCTTGAATGCGCACAATTACCCTACCCGTGCGCACCATTACCCCGCGGTATGGTGAATGGTGCGCAAATGACTTGTCTCATTTAATGCTTTGTAGTTCAGTTCTGCGACTAATTAAAGTAAATAGCAGTATGCAGTTCGATAGAAGACATATGAGGCTTCCACATATCAATGTTTTACTTTCTGATCTAAAAAGGTTTCGACGTAGCATCAATTTTGGCTTAGGTGCGCACGGTTCCCCCACTCTCCCCTACCTACCTACCCCTCTCTCTCTCTCTCTCTTTATTTTTTAAAAGGAAAAACTCCCAATCAAGAGTGACACATGAGCTACCTATACATAGGTATCAATAATTCTATACACATTGCTTTAAAATACGGCTAATATTTTGACAAAGTAGAATACCAATTAGGTATTGTGTATATTAATATACGTAAAATGAAACGCTGAATCCTTCCTCCCCGAGCTAACGAACAATGCCCCGCGCATTGCAATTGACATTTTGGTTAACTTAATTATTTATAAAATGCACATTTTTTTGGTCCGCAATAATATTATCGTGTTCTGTTTTCCGGAAAACTGCAATAAAATAGTATGCGGTCGTTTATTTTTCCATTTTTCGTTGCGGTGAACTTCATGACATAAAGGATGTATAGTTTATGTATAATTTTAATTATAAATTAATGTATTTATGTAACGTATTATAATAAATCATAATTGTCGTTCATCACACTGTTAATACCTAACTTGTCCCAACAAGAAGGTGAAGGGGGATACTGCAGAAACCCGTGAGGTACCATGAAGCTTGAAGAAATAACTTATTTATTTATTTACTAGCTGTATTACCCGTGCTTCGCAACGGCAAAATTTGTGTATGGATGGTGAAGTAGGTCGGCAGTGGAACCCAAAATCAGTGGTACCATCATGTTTAGTTAAAGTACTGCAGAGCCACTAAAACTCACAACAGTTTTGGGGGGTCTGCATAATTTTTTTTTTTTCAATTTGACCCCCCCCCCAGCCCCCTAACTCCCTCCCCTTATTCCTGCGGATGTCGGGAGGGTGACTATTCATCTTATTGAGGTGGAAAACTATGGATTCGACACCAATATCACTTTTTCATTCCGACCCCCCCCCCTAGCCCCCCTAACTCCCTCCCCTTATTCCTGCGGATGTCGGGAGGGTGACTATTCATCTTATTGAGGTGGAAAACTATGGATTCGACACCAATATCACTTTTTTCATTCCGACCCCCCCTCCTAGCCCCCCTTATTCCTGCGGATGTCGGGAGGGTTACTATTCATCTTATTGAGGTGGAAAACTATGGATTCGACACCAATATCACTTTTTTCATTCCGACCCCCCCTAACTCCCTCCCCTTATTCCTGCGGATGTCGAGAGGGTGACTATTCATCTTATTGAGGTGGAAAACTATGGATTCGACACCAATATCACTTTTTTCATTCCGACCCCCCCTAGCCCCCCTAACTCCCTCCCCTTATTCCTGCGGATGTCGGGAGGGTGACTATTCATCTTATTGAGGTGAAAAACTATGGATTCGACACTAATATCACTTTTTTCATTCCGACCCCCCCAGCCCCCCAATCCCCCCCTCCTTATTCCTCCGGATGTCGGGAGGGTTACCATTCATCTTTTCGAAATTAAAAGTTATATATATTTGAAAAAAAAAAGTTTTTTTTCTTGCCCCCCCCCCCCCCCTTTGTGCCCCCCTCCTTGTATCCCCTTAGAACACTCCTTGGGGCAAGCACAACAATTTCCCAAAGTTTCATCTCAATCGGATGAACGGTTTAGAGTCTATAAAGGATATGGGGAAAATGTTAGAAACATTGGGACGAACTAAAATATTTAAGTACTTACTTAAGTAAGTAAGTAAATGTAGGATTATTTCACTTCAAAGCAAGTACCTACCTACTTACAATATATTTATTTTTTGTGGTATGGCAATTTTTTGTGGTGTAGCAACTTTGCATAAGATTTTAATAATTGTAGAACATCGATTAACAAATATTCGGAAGCAATGTAATCTATGTCAGATAGAGAAAAAATACTGCACCCATCTAGAGAATATGACATCTGTGCAACAGAGAAAACATATGAAATATTGGTATGACAAAAACACAATATGAATATTTTGCTCTTGTCGTAAATTTTTATTTGGCAAATGGCAAAATTTCATTTACAAAACGTAAATAAAAGCCTATTTTACCTTTTACATTGCAAATAATGATAATACCACCTCTCATTAGTTTAAAAACAACTTATCATTTTAAAAAGTGACATTTGGACTAACACAACTAATGGTGGAGATTTTCTTGAAAAACCTTGAATTTTGATGTTTTGTCTAAAGAAATATCTCACTCAAGACTACAAATTATTAAACTTTTTATATCCTAAGTGTATTTTGAGAATGTTTACTAAATGCACTCAATAAATGAATGCACAAAACCATTTCATATAAAAGATTACCCCGGAATGAATTAACTGGAAATTGGACACAAAGTACTCTCTGTTTCAAATATGTTGTACCCTGGATTAGTAGTAATTCTATGGAAAAAAATTGTATCCATGGAAACCCATGAGAGAAATGATATTAAATGGGAAGTGGTGATATAAACAAACGAACTAAAATATTTATGTGGGATTTAATCCTTAAGGGAACAAGAAATAGTACATATAAACATAAAAAATGGACATATTACAGATTATAAATCGTTGTTCACTAGGGGAACTTATCGCAGAACTGCGATTTCTTCCAGTTAACCCCAGGGGTAAAAAGAAATTGAATAAAAATGTGTACAAAATATATAAGTACATACATATGTGAGAAAAAATAAAAACAGAATAAAAATAAGAAACGGAATGTATATATACAAAAAACATATGTAAATAAATAAGTAGGTACAGATTTAAAAAAAGGATCTGGGCTTGTGCGCACATGCCTAGATAGGTACTTTTTTGCACGCACACTTCACAGTAAGTAAGAAGCTTGTGTCGTGAAGTGCAGATACATCGTCGGCCCCGAAATTTGAACCCATCAGCATCTCCCGCTTGGGAGACCAACGCTAATATAACCGCCTAGTTCCACTTTATTGATAAAGCTGGGTGGTGGGATTAAGACATAATAATCAATTCTTCTAGACTTCTAAGAAATATGCGTAACAGACTTATGCCCGATCCCACCAACTACCACCTAGGAAGCAGACCCCTAAGGAATTTCCATACAAAACCACAGACAATTTGAGTGATTATTATAACTGTCATAACCTTTAAGATATAAATCCATACAAAATACAACATGCAGCTCTACTTAGTTAGGTGCCCAAATATCTCCGCCCAGAATCTCCCTCACTTAAGTAGCTGCATGTTGTATTTTGTATGGATTTATATCTTAAAGGTTATGACAGTTATAATAATCACTCAAATTATCTGTGGTTTTGTATGGAAATTCCTTAGGGGTCTGCTTCCTAGGTGGTAGTTGGTGGGATCGGGCATTAGTCTACGTATTCCTCAGCACTCTGAATTCTTTGATTTAGAAACTATAAAGTCTTACCTATCGTTTTTTGTCAAGGTAGTGAAACCATAATGAGTAACGAAATATAATAATTACGTTAAACTTTTAAATACGTATACTAGGTGTCTATAGAGGTAAGAATGCGCCGCGAATTCAAATAATGTGGGGCACTTTGTTAAAAGGTATTTCTATTAACAGTCATTTTTTAAACTAAGGATAGAAATGAAATAATACTTTTTATAAAAATTCACGAAATAATGAAGTTTATTTGAATTCTCTGCGCATTCTTATACGAATTCCACTCTACTCGTATATGACTTTCTCCCTATCCTTTGATCTCTAACTTTTTTTTTCAACTTCAAAAGTACCTCATCCCTATGTACTGACTTAGTTTTATTAGGTGCCAAACTCTTTAGGTGCTTCTCATATTTTATAATTTTAAGTTTTACGTATACAACAAATCTACTTACTTTTATACATATAAAACTAACGCTTATTATTAATTGCCTTTTGACTTTAAACACCTTTCACGAGACTGTGGGATAGATGGGAATCCAGTAAAAGTAGGAAAAAAAGGATTTTTTTAATTTAAATTTTATCATTTTTTTTAGTTTCCTCGAACCAAAAACGCGGTCACACCACTTTAAAGCACTACAAAGAAGATTGGAATAACAATAATTATTTACGTTGGGTGAAAATTAGTCTGAGCTTCTTCTTCTTCTTCCGCTTATGTTAAATCTGGGATCTGTTTGTATCGGCGTTTGTTGCTCTTTCTTGGGATGTGGAAGACCAGCCATCTCTCCATCTTTTTGGTGTCTGAGCTCGTAGAAATAAAACCAAATAAGAGCTGTATAAAAGCTTGTGTTGTAACTCGGCAAGAGCGATCAAACCCGCACTTTCCCGTTTGACAAGCAATCTACTTGCTAACCCAGCTCATTTCTCAACTTTAATAATGGTTCAGTTTTGTAGTGTTAGTGGGCATCGAATTTTGTTTCAAGATTGAAAAAAAAATATCGTAAGAATTTGAGTACCTATTTGTGTCTGAAAAAATACCTAAAGTTCGATATGCGACAGAATATACTATTTACTTTGGAAGCGCGTAATAAAAGTCGTCAGGGGGGGAGGCAAGGGGGCAGCTGCCCCCTAGAGATTGGAATAGGTATATATTTTTTCATACTAAATGATAAAACCTCACGAAAAATCACAGTATTACCACACATTTTCTCATCATGTCATAAATTATCAAAATTAGTATGAAAATCCATTAAAATACAATGTTTCATTAAAAAAGTTGCCTGCTGGGCTATTTTATACTGCTTTTCATACATATTATTGTGCGAATTATTATGTACATTTTTAAATAAACCAAACCACATCAGGACCTTCTTCAATAAGTCTTAAAAAGAATTAAATAGCATATTGCATGTCTTTAATTAAGTATGAGTAGTTTAATTATATAGTACACCCTATAAACAACTAGCAAAGTCTGATTTTTGTGACAGTACTTTGTCAACGTACCTAATGAAACTGTCGTTACACAATACAGTACAGATGTAGTAGACCTACTATAGGCACCTCCCCACGTATAGCTACACCCTACCTACACCCACCTCAGTACTAATAGCTGTAACGTGTACGTATTATATCACTAGGTATTGTCATGGGCGTCGTCAGGGGGGGGGGCAGGGGGGATTGGAATAGGTATTTACTTTTTTATACTAAATGATTTGGTATTTTCATACTAAATGACCTCTCAAAAAATCATATTTTAATTACACGTTTTCTCATCATATCATAAATTTTCAAAAATCAATATGAAAATCCATTAACATGCAATTGTTGTGCTATTTTTTTCTTTCTTTTCAAAAAAAACATTTTTCATACATATTATTGTGCAAAGTCGGTATTATGTACATTTTCAAATAAAGCAAACCACATCACGACCTCCTTCACCATGTCTCACAAAAAAAAATCGCCTGCGGCGCTATTTACGCGTTCCTTTTACTACCTATATAATATGTTTTATTAAAATTTGTTGCCCCCCCTAGCTCCGAGGCTGGCGACGCCCATGAGTATTATTTTGATTCGACAGTAGGTATATTGATATTCTTCATTGTCTGAAACATATCACTTAATAAATTATTGATGATTGCAATCATATATACTCGTATTATGTTTTCATTTTTTAAGCTACCTGCCAAATTGCCTGCACCTACCCTAAAATAAATTCATAAGAATTGATTGATATTCAATTAATTTCGACATTATATGAAGTACCTACACTCACAGAAATACTCGAATAACTATGTGGGAACCTACCGATTGAAAAATCTGTTTATATTTTAAAAGTTTATTAGATGAATTAAATTGCGTGGTTAATACGAGCGCTACTGCTTCTAATCATGAGGTGCTGGGTTCGAATCTATGTGTTGATGATGTAATCTACACTTCACGACACAAGCTTTTAGCTTACTGTAAGAGTGTAGTAAAGTGTTTGTGTTTTTCAAACTCAAATCCTTTTTTAGGATATTTTTTTTTTCATATTCATTGGGTTCGAATATCTGTGTTGATGATGTAATCTACACTTCACGACACAAGCTTTTAGCTTACTGTAAAAAGTGTAGTCAAGTATTTGGGGTTGTGCTTTTCAAACTTAAATATTTTTTTAAGAATTTTTTTTTTCATATTCATTGGGTGCTGAATACTCGACAACGAGGATCAAATCGAAAAAACGAATTTGAACACTATTCTATAAGCTGATCACAGTGTAATCCAACTTTTTTTAAAAGTAGTATTTAATAAGTAATAAAGCTTCGAGTTGTTTTATTTTAAGAAAAAAACTTGTCTTCAAAAAGAGTGCGGTGTGTTGATGATAATGGCGTTCTTCCTTATCTTCTCATTGATAACTTATACCAACCTGCAAAGAATGCGAGTTGATTATAAAAAAATACGACATTAATTAATAATAATGCATTATCCTTATACGATGTAGAGTATGTAGGCTGTGGTTATATGTATTGAAATGAATATATGGTGGGTACCGACGTACTAATGTTCATTCTCGGTTGAAACACAATTAACCGTTCGGTAGGTTAAGAGCGAAACCCGATAATTATATATGCTAATGAGGAATTAATTTATTTATGGTAATGAAGCATATAGTGGATATATATTATATATTATAGTATGGAAGATATCTTCTGAGATATGGTTTTAATTTACACTTATGCGTATTATTTTATACAGTATCTACCCGCGAAAAATCACGGAGGCTCGGAGAGCATCAGATGATCCCTACATTTAAAATGATGCAAAAAACCTGTGGGCATCTTTAGGTATGAAGGCAGCAGGTGCGAAGCTACCTAAGAACACGATTTCCGTCGAGTTACCTTTTGGAAAAAAATAGTAGGTATAATAGTGTCTAATCTGAGGTAATCCCATAAGTATTGATAGCCCCGGCTTCCCTTCTGCAGAAATCCACCCTTCGTCACTGGAAGGCAGAGATATAGAGAGAGGGGAGTAACTATTCAGTATGAAAAATATGGAAAATTAACTACCCGGCACCCTCTACTAATTATACTAAACTAGGACGACACCAGATGGGTGCGCCACGATTATTAAAGTGGAAGCCTTGGAATAATACAAAAATAGTGTCAAAAGGCCTCCAAAAGGCATGAAATGACGACATTATCCAAATCGCTGGTGGAACCTGGGTCTAAGCTGATAAGCTGATGCTACATACCTACTAATTCTAACTAACTCTACACATGTACCATCTTGTATGCAAAACTATCTGAGGTATGAATGGCAAATTTTAAAAATAGTTCTACTGTTGACATCTATGGACGATTAAGTGGTCATAATAGATATCATGGAGGCTGCACAGACTATTTTAAGTCTAAAATAAAGTCTAAAATTAAATAGTCCTATTATATGTTGTTTTGAATATTAATATTTTTGTGTTATCATTCTGCTGTTGTATTGTGTGTTTATAATTTGTAATTGTGTATTTTCCATTGTTGCTTTTGAGATCCTCCTCGGAACACGAGTAATTTACTCATATCCGGGGAGTACGAAGATCATTGCTTAATCATATTCTTTCTATGTATATAATAATTGTAAATGGTAAATGTATTTTATGTTGAATAAATAAAAAAAAATAAAAAAAATTGCCACGGTCTTGGGTTATATTTATACTCGGTTTCGACAAGAATTATGTAAGTAGATTATTGTAGTAGTGCGGGGCAATGAGATGTTGGATATAATATTATACCTAATAGTGGTGGGGCGCAGCTCATCTGTGATCAGATCAATTAGGTGAAATCTTTTCATGTCAGTTTAATTAAAAATCTTGGTTGTTCATAACCAGGGTGGTATTCAGTCAAATAAACAAGTAGGTATTGTAGTCGTTACACGCAATCGCATTCTTCTTCTTGCCTCTTCCCAGTTTATCTGGGGTCGGCCCTTCTGGTACGTAGTCGCCAGACCTTACGATCCTGTGCCATCCCACTAGTAAGCTGTTGGTCCCTAAGCTCCTTTTCGATATTTGTCCACCAGGTGGCTTGTGGACGTCCTCTGGATCTGGACTGTGATGGTATGTCCAGTGCGAGCTTTACCACGTGATCGTTGTTACGTCTGCTCACGTGACCGTACCATCGGAGTCTTGTTTCTTTTAATTTCTCCGGAATTGGCGCGACCCCAAAACTACCCCGGATGTATTCGTTTTTAATTCTGTCTTCCCTTGTAACACCTCCGGACCACCTAAGCATCTTCATTTCTGTTGTATGTAATTTCTGCTCATGTTTTTTCTTAGTGGCCCAGCATTCCGATCCGTAGAGCATAGCCGGGCGGACGGCTGTTTTGTATATTTTGCCCTTGGTTTTTATGGGCATCTTTGGATCGCACATAACACCCGTTAGGGCTCTCCACTTCATCCAGCCCGTATTTACGCGGTGTGTTACATCTGCTTCTACGGAGGCATCTGGTGTCACAACGGATCCGAGGTATTTGAACTGGTTAACTGTTGGAAGAGGTGTGTCATCTATATATATTATGGAGCTGCCCGTACTCCCATCGAAAATGCATGGCATGTACTCGGTCTTTGTTCTGCTTATTCTCAGGCCGTTGTCCTCCAGAGCAGCCACCCATCTATTCAGAGACTCCTGCAGAGCCATGGGGTCTCCATCTATCAACACGACGTCATCTGCGTATAGCATGCACCACGGTAGTCGTTTTTGGATATCTTTGGTTAGGTAGTCCATCACCATGTTGAATAGTAGGGGGCTCAGTGCTGAACCCTGATGGACTCCGACTCCTACTTTGAAATCCTTGCTATAGCCCGCAGGACCCCTGACCCTGGTGTTACATTCACTATACATGTCCTTCAGGAGGTCGATATACTGTTCGGGAACACCATGCGCTCTCGATGCATGCCATATTAGTCTGCGTGGGACCCTGTCGAACGCTTTCTCTAAATCAATGAACACCATATGCAGATTATCCCTATTTATTCGACTCTTCTCTAGTAGTATTCTTATAGTCTGTATTGGATCTGTAGTTGATCTTTCAGCTGTAAAACCAAACTGATTGGGAGATAATTGGAGTATCTTTTGCAGCCTCATGTTAACCACTCTTTCCCAGATTTTAAATGTGTGGGCTGTAAGTTTTATTGCACGGTAATTACCACATTGACTAACATCTCCTTTATTCTTATAGAATGGGATCAGTGTACTATGTCTCCAGGAGTTGGGAATCCCGCTACCATTCAAAATGAGATTGTACAGTCTTGTGAGCCATTTAATACCGACTGGGCCGAGTTTTTTAAGTACACGCAATCGCATTATTATCTCCAAATGCGTTATCATAATATTGTTATAGATTTGAATTGAATGAGATATGATAGCATGAATCCGAATTATTAATATTGTTGTCGTTTCTTTTTTTTTGTTATAATTTGTAAAAAAAATGTGTCATTGTTTATTTGTTGATGTTGTATAATTAGAATTGATGAAAACCCCGGAACTCCCCTCCAATACACGAGGTCTCCTCACATTGGAGGGTAGTATGGAAAATTGTAATAAGTTCTCGTATGTTATAGAAATGTAAGATATTAGTTATTAATAAATTTATTTGAATTTGAATTATTTTACACATTAAAAGTCTGATCATATAAGAGGTGTGTTTCTTTTTAAATGCATTTGTTGTGAGTGGATATTTGTTTTTTTTTAACTGTATATGTTGCGTTCTGTTGTTTTTTTCTTCCCTGGAAGAGATGTAGCATGAGGAGATATAATAGATAATATAGATATAGGTAAATAACTTTCTATATATAACTCGGGTTTTTTTGTATTAGGTACCTATTATGTGTAAAAAATTATTGATAAAGTTGCGATTCCAAAATGCACATATTATCCTTCATGAATTTTTAAAATAGGTACGCATATAGTACCTACGTAAAAACAAGCAAAATGTTTCAACATTTACTAACATTTACTAAATGTTTCTTTATCCAATTTTCTTAATTAACATTTTGGAAAAGGCAGTTCAAACAATATTGATACGATTATAAATTACTGCTACTATATTGACAAATATTTATACAACTGTATTTCCGCTGTCAAATATGTTTCGAGGTCTTTATAATAGTAAGTATTTTACGTTTTTTTTTAAATATTTATTACTTATACCTATTTTAGAAACGATTCAACTCAAGTGCAAAACATATGTACAAAAATATTCGTAGAAGAAAATCCCAATTGCACGCCTGGTATTTATTGACTGCCCGAAGAATATTTATGGACATTGTTATTTATAGGAGGCAGCCAGTACTATATCAATATACATAATAATATTCCAGTATATGTAGGATATAATATAATGTTTTACATTCATAATATTATATTATGAATGTAGATATGTGATAACATAAAATATTTAATATTATTATTATAGTTATGTAACCACATTATATAAAAATTGTTAATATTTTTAATATATATCATCTTGTGATATAAATGTATTGGAAACGCCTATATGCTTCTTCTCACTTGGACAATTATTGTCTGTTACTAGCTGGCACCCGTCAAAAATGAAGGATTTCTCTTTTTATCAACAAATCTTCACAAAAAGTCTGATTAATATTTTGTTCCTAAATATGAAGTATTTTTCTAAAACCTATCCACAAATCCTCACTTATATTGTGTTATTCCCAAAAAATGATGGATTTTATTGTGTAAGACGGTATAACAATACTAGTATTGGCTTCAGAATGGGCTCGAACCAGAATTCGAGTAGGTATAATTGTCATCGGATATAACATGCTCTTTTCAATAATTAATAGATATCCTGTTTTATCAAAACGTTATAGATATGTACTGCTTGAAGGCACCTATCTACTTACGGTTTGAGAATGGTGGCCGATGTTCAATTTAAAAAAATCAAATGATGTAAAAAAAAGTCGACCACTAATTTCAAAAAGTTAACGCTTATGCATGTCACTTGGAAGAAATTCCGATACAGAACGTTTTTATTTTAGTTTGTATAATTGTCACGGATTAATAATACAGTACCTAGCGTACACGAATGACGACTGGCTGTGTAGGTGATTATTATTATAATTTTGTATATTTTTAAATAGCTAGTAGCTTTAAATCTATAGGTTAAAATGTATCTAATAAGTAATAATTTATTTTTAATATCTATGAAATGAAATAATATTTGATTTGGTGTTTTAAATCAATGATAATGATTGGTATTCGCTTCTGTTGTAGTTGATAGTGAAGTCTTGTACGGAATATATACCTGCCCAGTGCCCAATCTATAGAAACTACAGAGCTTACTATATACTCGTACCCAGATCTACTACTAATATTATGGATAATAATAGCCTATATTTAGGTATACGTAGATACAAATTTTCTTCTATAGGAAAAATTGTCTTTCTATCAAGGTATATTATATACCTACCCACCACACATGGGATAGGCTCTCCATATACGCCCCGAAGTTCAGTTAACGGAATCGACCGTTTGCAAAAAAGTTCCGGCCAAAACCTCTTTCTGAATTCAAAATCGGGGTGACGCTGAATTCAGAGAGAGGTTTTGGTCGGAACTTTTTTGCAAACGGTCGATTCTGTTAACTGAACTTCGGGACGTGTGTGGAAAGGCATAGGCAGAACATATACTCGTATATACCATTTTGAGTCTCTTTTCTCCTGCTGAGAGAATCGTGTCATTTCACTGAGGCATTAATGATTTTGACTCTCATCTTAAAAAGACTTGATCTAAGTAGTGGAGATGAATGATGTGTATAGAGAAATATATGGTTTTTTGTACTTAAATAAAAAAGAAATATTTCTTATTATAATAAAAATAAATTAGCTTTGCAATGCGAAAATGAATAATGATTATTCCATACCCACGAAGGCAGATAGACTCCTACTGTATTAGTAATTTCACATAACCATAATATTTTAATCACAGGTCGATCATTTTTTAATTATTATCTGGTTTACACATTAGATTGTATAATAAAATATTAATATATTATGATTAGATAGTATAGTAGGTAGCTATGTGTGTAATAATATATTAAAGTAAGGCATCCGGACCAATCAAGAAGAACAACGACCAGGCAACCATTAACATATTTAAATGATCGAACATTAATTAAATTTTCAAATTACGAAGCTATACCTACACTTACATCGACATACAGTAACAATCTATATTTATAGCACAACGCCATCTATACAGGCCAAATTTTAATATTATATTTTCTGCTCTCATCACGGAGCTTAAAAGCAAAGAAAAGTTGTAGGGTGGATATATTATCTTGACCCTTTGGCAGTGAAAATTGTTTTTTAGACAATGTCTTCATCATTTTACGTACTCTTCAGGTTTTTTAGTCACGTCTTTCACAGAGCATTCAGTACTCTGAAAGGATTCAGTTACACCATATACTGCAGTGTCTGGAATATCATGAAAGTGCTTCACGGGTGATACTCAGATAATTTTTTTTCAAAAGCGTGACCTCATTTGACGTACGTTTTCCCCACCTAGAATTTTTTTTAAATTGACTTGTTTTGAATTATTCTCGAATCAATGAATTCTCAAAATTAAACTTGCCTGACAATCTTAACATTTTCAAATCAGCCTAATAAATGAATGTCTGTGATCATGAAAACCTCCATCAACATTCCTGTACATTAAAAGAGTCTAATTTGCAAATACAGAAGTCAATATGTATAAACCAGTAAAAAAATTAAAACAAATTATTAACTAGAACTCTTAACATAATTTTAGGTAAAGGTAATTTCGATGACATTTATTTGTTGCTAATTACAGACCATCAAACGTTAAAGAATTTAAATGTTCTCAACTTACAGCAGGTAGTATCTAACACTACAATTTTATTAATAGCAATAATACATAACACACATAAAATGGTATTGTATTGACTTTTTATATAGAAAAACAATCTCGTAGGTACAATAGTCAAAATATTATAGGTACACTTTTTAATTGATGAAAGCTCTGAATAAACGATGTAAGTTTTATGGTAGGTACTGGAGTTTCAAAAACATTGGTCCAATATTGAGGTTTCTGTACAGTGTACTGTAGTAGTAGCTGCTTTCAGCTCTATGCATAAACATAGTTTTTCAGGGGGATGCAATATCGCTTTGAGACATTTCCTTTATTTTCGCCTAGTCTATTTATTTTTTGTTTCATTATTAGGTACCTATTATTTCCGTATAGCTGCCTCTTTTTTAATTGTATTTATTTTTCACCTTTTCTCCCATACTTTCTCTAAGTGTATTAAAAATGACATATTTTAAAGTCACAAGTGGTTGGTTGGCAGATGTTTTCTACGGCAATAAACCCGCTATTTGGATTTTTTTCAATAAGTTATCCGTCATTTTCTCTCTTCCCTCTCTGCCTCTGACGATCAGGGATCAGAATGTAATTGACATTGCTTTTATAAAATCGTTGTTCTTGTTTGAGTGATCCGTGTGTTCAGTCGTTTCTTTTATCTAATGTGATCGACTAACATACTGCAGTCATCTTCAACTCTACGCAACTAGGTATCTCTACTATTAAAACCTACGAAATGATTACTTATTATGACCTTCTAATTATTAGACACCTTACTAAGTTCAATTCACTACAGTACTTACTTTAAGTTATTGCTTAATAAGGTATCTAACAGATGTTAATTACAATGTAATGCTAATTAATGATTTAGTAGAAAACGTGTAAGGATACGCAGGGTACCTACTAACCTTCTTATTTACATGGAATTATCATTATTTACAAAGTACTTAGGTACATACATAACTGTCATGATAATGTTATTACTTTGTTTTGGTCTTTATCTTTAATTTATACTTAGGTACACATTCAAAGATACGTTTGTTTAGTTATTTATTTACTATTTAATTAACAATAGTACCCGCGTATCTGTATAGATTGGCATACGCAGGTACTTAGGCAAGTTAAGTATCGTCTCCCTTAATAATTCTAGAGAACCTCGTATTTTTTTATATTTTATAAACTCCACGTAATAACATTTATAGGGAGCTGTGTGGAGATCAATGGGGGAGGCCTGTGTTCAACAATGGACGTAGGGAGGCTGGCACGATGATGATTGTGATGAATAATTTTTATTACACGCGGCTAGTGTTCGAGGATTCTCAAACTTAAATCATCAAGTGTTTGACAGTAAAGTTGAAGATGGTAGATAGTCTTTATTGATCTTTAAAAAATTTCCCCTAACATGTACCGTCACGTCGGCGTCGGTTAAAGCCTTTTTTTAAATAATGATATCATGCGGCGTATAATAAATAATATCATTCACTTGTCGAGCCTTCTCTTAGTTCACTGTCGAACGTAGGCCTCTCTTGACGACTTCCACACATCCTAATTTTCATTAATCTTTTAGGGGGACTCAACGACTAACAAATATACCATGACACCATAAATTATTTTGGTCATAAATTTGTTAATTCACTAAGTACTTAGTTTATTTATTTATTTTATCTTAATTAAAATGGTAAGTAAATCATAATATTATATTAAAATATATTCGCACCTACACACTGTTTAAATTAAACATTAGATGTACCTACATCCAATCAGATTAAAATGGATAAAGTAGATATCTTTATTAGAAAAAACAACAACTAAAGTAGGTAGCAATATCGTAAGATATACGATAACATTAATCATATTAATCTAGTATGTCATAATTAATATTCTGTCACAGTGGGGATTCGAACCAAATGATTTGATAACAGGTAGCCACAATCATGTTACACTAGTGTGGAGGTTTTTTTTTATTAACAGTTGATTTTATTAATATGTTATTTATTCTTACAGTCCACATTACAATGATGATAGGTGATTTATCTTGCGTCGTTTTTTAGTTTTGCATCTCGAGGACGCGGTACAATATGATAGAATGAAATAAGTTAATACACTCAATAATTAAAACAAAAAATGTTCATTAGTCTCAAGTCCAACCTCACACTCTTGGCATCTCATGGCTTATCTCTACGCTCAAGTGGTCGCCGTTTGTTAACCATTCCTTCACATCACACATCTTTCTTCACTTCTTTTTTCACTACACACGCGGCTAGATAATGGAATAACCTTCCACTTCATATCAGACTAGCTCCAACTATTCTTTCTTTCAAAAGTAAACTGAGGCATTATTATCTTACCATAAATAATTCTTCTCACTGACAATCCCGTGTTTCCATCATTGTCCTTCATCCCATCCACCTATTTATTTGTATGAGCATATGTATGTTTATGTAGGTATATATTTTGCAATGTTTGTTTATATTTATTTAGTTGTTTTTTCTTCTTTTTCATATACTTAAATATGTATGTATTTTTTACTTCCAATGACTGTCACAAGTGGTTGGTTGGCAGGCATTGCCGACGGCAATAAACCCGCCATTTGAAAATATTATTTTTCGAATAAAGTTTTATTTATTTATTTTATTTTAAGGCATCAGCATGTCTTGGCCATAGGTCCCTAATATCTCTTGAAGCTTTAAGGAGCTCTGGCCACTCACTTTACCAACTACAGTCTCACCTCCTCGGCCTGCTTCTACCAGAGCTATATTTCTGAAGTGGCCCGCTGGCCTTTTGCCCGCTCCATCAGCTTCTTTTATAACAATTAATTGTTAGGAGCACATAATAAGGAAATCGGTAAAAGTGGCCTAACTGTCTCACAATAAAGATTTTATAAAGCATAATTTATTAAGTCAGCAAATTATCTATTTCCGCCAAACGATAATAATAATATTAAGAGAAATACAATTTATTATTTAAAAAAAACTTATATTTAAATTATTAATCTCTTTAATCACACCTTAAGGCTTTAAATAGTTAAATTAATCAATATAAAATTATTATTATGAATATTAAAATTATCTCCATGAATATTCACATCCGGTAATGATTTCAATCCATTGAAAAGGTTTAAAAGATAATACGTAAGAAGAAATTATAATTATAATAATTTCAATATAAGTAAGTATACGTATAGGTATTTTTCGTTCGGTTTGGCAAGGAGTAACAATTACTGTAGTTTTTAGCACAAGAGCCCACAGCTAAAAAATGACCTATCTGTTATTTAATCGAAATGTGATTGAAATGACAGTAAAGTTTACACATAGGGACTTACGAGTACATCGCCACAGAGCTGCCTAGCAAAATCTTCCCGCGTCATCCCAGTAGCGCCCTGAATAGGACTCCCTCCGGGAAATTTAGAGGTTTTTAAGAATATGGTAAGAGATAGGAGAAAATGGCCAATGACAAAAATAATCCATTTTATTATTTTTATTTAATCGATTTTTTTAGCTGCGGCACTACACCAATGCATTTCGCTAAATTTTATTTCTTCTCTTCTTTAGGACTTCTGTCATTTGAATTTCTCTCAATAACCCAAAAAGTGTTTTCTAATAAATAAGAGCTTATTTTGTAGCTAAGACATTTTTTTTGTTCGATTATAGGTAATATGTACCTATCTATACCTAATAAGTTTGTTATAATTATTATGAGTACGTACCTAGAAAATGCATATAGGTATAAGTATAAATTTATCTTAGATCGATACTCTTACTATCTGTATCGATCTATGTAAGTATATTTATTATATACACAATATACTTACGTATCTATCTACAATATACATAGACACATATTTTATATTATCAGTATTATCTTATTGATTGAGAAAACACCCGTCATTACTCACGATTCCTGAATAAATTGCAATAACACTTATAGCTAATAGGGTTTACGGTAAGTTCGTCTAATTCATCTAAAATCAATTCGGCCAAAATCAATTTGCCTAACGATCAATATCTCGAATTTAGAAGAATTGATTTTAGACGACTTGATAATTAGACGAATTGATTTTAGACGAATTGATTTTAGAAATAGTACTCGACTCGTATGTGTGCATCACTTTGTTTTCCGTTTTAAACGAAATTTGTATAGCAACTTCGTTACAAAACAGCACATTTGTATGGGAGAGGAATCGTACAGTTATTTTACTATGAGATAAAAATAAAAGCCGTTTCAAAATTATTTTATAATTTAAAATTTTTAAAGACAAATTATTAAATTAGGTACATATGTGTAGGAAATAGAACATATATCAAAAATGTGTGACTATTGCCATGAAAAAAGGTTTATTTAATCATAAACAATTAACTCAAAGTCAGTGGATAGCCTTTTATGTCAGAGGTACAGAAAAAATGGAAATGTCCTATCAGTTTTGACAGATGACCTGACTGAACTGAAATGCGGGTTTTGCAGACACCACCTGAAACAATATCTGTTTCGGTAAGTCTCTAATTAGAATTAAATACGAAGTTGGTAGGTACACGTACAGACAAGAAAATTGAACGACGAATTGAAGAGAAAAATATTCATTAACTTACAATATAATATGTAAAACTCGCCGAACGATATCGCCCATAAATATTCTTGCCTTCCTTCCAACCCTCGAGCTACCGACTGCCAGTACTCTCGGCTCGTATACGTGTATTGTATATTACTACCGATACCTGGCAACATTCTATATTGTATTAATAATATAGTATAAATTATAATTATGAATGTAGCTACCTTATTCTGGCAACACTCCTCACTATAATAATATTCGGTGGGCGTTTTAATTTTTATAATCAACCACTACTACTACATACTCGTACTCTCCACAGTAGCCGTAATCAACGTTAAGTCAAAACAAGTTTGTAGATGTTACCAGTTACAATACAATATTATGTGACGTGTGTGATGTTGATACATGGCAACACTGAAAGTAACCCGCTACTGCAAAGAACTTTGAAAAAAAAGAACACTTTTGAAATTTGAATGTTTCTTATATTATTGTAACGCTGAAAATATATAATTCGTATGTATCTAGATTAGAAGTGGCGTAGAGTATTTTTACAGCAGAAGTGTTTATCAGACATAACTAATTATCTATCATGTCATCCTAAATCAAAAGGTAACTCAATGCGAATCGTATTCTTAGGTATCTTCGGGCCTGGTGTCTGAGTACAATAATCAAGCAGTCACTGATTAGAACCTATTCGTCGATCTCTTTCAGCTAATTCAAAGGTTCCTGAAGTATACGTATTCTATAGTCTTTGTGATTTAGCCTAACCTGGTGGCTAATCTTTAGATGGATATAGCCCAAACTGGCCAATCTTTAGATGGATATAGCCTAACGTGGCCAATCTTTAGACTGATATAGCCTAATGTGGCTAATCTTTAGATTGATATAGCCTAATGTGGCTAATCTTTAGATTGATATAGCCTAATGTGGCTAATCTTTAGATGGATATAGCCTATCGTGTCTAATCTTTAGATTGATATAGCCTAGTGTGGCTAAATCTTTAGATGGATATAGCCTAATGTGGCTAATAGCCTAATCTTTAGATGGATATAGCCCAAACTGGCCAATCTTTAGATGGATATAGCCTAACGTGGCCAATCTTTAGACTGATATAGCCTAATGTGGCTAATCTTTAGATTGATATAGCCTAATGTGGCTAATCTTTAGATTGATATAGCCTAATGTGGCTAATCTTTAGATGGATATAGCCTATCGTGTCTAATCTTTAGATTGATATAGCCTAGTGTGGCTAAATCTTTAGATGGATATAGCCTAATGTGGCTAATCTTTAGATAGATGTAGACCAATATGTCTGGAAACGTGGCTAATCATTAGATGACTGTCGATTGTAGACCAATGTGGCTGGAAACGTACGTACATATGATTACAATAACAAAATAAGTATAAGAAATGATAATCTGATTCGATAACAATGAATCATAAACTTATCCAAAGTTGATTAACCACCAAAGGGTTAATTGAATTCCGTTGATCCGAAGAAAAAAATTAATGATAAGAATTAAAAAGTTTAATTACAGAAGCCGTAGTTATGGCGGAGAAGAGAGGAGGGAAAATAAAATTACATAATTAATTTTAAAAAGTAATTGGCTAGCAGTAGGTACATTATAATATTGTGTAGGCTTTTGAGCACCTACCTGAAATATGTACAAGTATTTTTATGTTGTACCTATAAAAAATTGTTGTAATATGTTGACCTGAAGGGGCAGTAGTTAATAGGTATACCTTTATACATAAATATATATAGGTATGGGCAATATCATATTGCTATATGAATACCTATATGAATACCTGTAGATTTAAAGGACAATACAAATACATATATAGCATTATTTTTACTATTCAACCTAATTTTCTTGGTCTCATTGTCTGAAATTTATCTACAGTCTTTAAATTTATTTTATTTATTCGTTTCTACATCCATTGCCGGGTTGTGATGAGGACTTCCACCAAGATTCACCACACCTGTAAGCTCCATTTCGCTTCTGTCAATGAAATGAAGCCGGAATCATATCCCGTGATTGCGGCATTTCTGAAGCAGTTCAACTTAAAACTTTAACAAATGAACAATTGAATTTTATATTATCTTATCCTTTTTTTTTAGATGTTTATTCTTCTTCTTTTTCTTCAGCCCGTAGCCGTCCCTCCTGGACGTAGGCCTCCTCCATCCCTTTCCATGCCAAACGATCTTGAGCCACTTGCATCCATGTTGCACCGGCATACTTCACAATGTCATCTCTCCATCGGAGCTGTGGTCGTCCGGAGTTTCTTGTGGTAGTCCTAGGACGCCAGCATAGGAGGCGTTTTGTCCATCTGACCAGCCCACCGCCATTTTATTGGGGCGACTCTTTCAATAATGTCCAACACTCCTGTTCTGGTTCTGATTACTCCGTTCCTTATTCTGTCTCTAAGACTAATCCCCAGCATGGCTCGCTCCATGGGCCTCTGGGTGACTCTCAGCTTGTTTGCACTTTTATTTGTTAGTGTGATGGTCTCGATGGTATGAGATGTTTATACTGGCACAAATCACCCAGTTCGGGTGGACTGCCGAATTATATTAAAAAAAATATTGTAGGTATATTGTACTCGTAACAATCCAGGATTAAAATACCTAGTGATACTGATAATTATGCAGATACATATCTAAATAGTACCTACTTAATCTATCTATGTTAAGTAGGTAATAAATAAATCACCGTCAATAAAATAGATTCTTAGAACAATACTCATTAATATCTTTATTTAATTAGACAATAACTTATAGTTAGGATATATTATGGGTTGTTTTAATCAATACTATAGGTACTTGACAATGATAGTTCGTAATGTAATTAATTATGTTAATAAAATAATTTATTTATAACAGTGAACTAACTTTATTATCTACCTAATAATATTATTAATTATACTAACGTCAATTACCTGGCGTTGCTCGGGGATTTAAAGTAAAAAATACACGATAACGTTTTGAAAGCTACTTACAGATATCCATTGAAATATTAATTGACACTTGATAGCTGGTAGGACATTCCGCAATTGACTATGATTCTAAAAAAAATGTTTTTTTTCAGTGTTTTTTTTAACAAATTGCTCCGGGGGGACATTCTCGTTCTCCAGGGGGGGGGGCTCTAGGGCTACACCGGGGGGCGACACTCATAAAAATTGACATTATTAATTGAAACTATATAACAAACTTTTTTCCGGGGGAGGATTTATCGAAATAAACCCAAATACATCTTTTTACACTTCACAGAAAGCTTGAAAAGCTTGTGTTGTGAATTGGAGTAAGTCGGCATCGGGGATTGAACCCGCACTCGCCGGATTAACAGTCGAGCGCGTTACCAGTCAGGCTACCGACCACCTCATAAATCCTATACATTTTTATCTTCTTTTAACTTTCCCGGGTTGAAGACAAAGACTCATTGTTTCCAGATATTTTCACCAGAGGGCTCTCCAACCTGAAGGGACTCTAATATCCACAGCCTTTCAGCACACAGTCCTGCCATTGCTTTCTGGGTTTTAAGGGCTTGGTACCGAGAATGACGTCACAGTCATTTCCCACGGCATTAAGGTTCAAAATCACGTGAACAATCGCATCATAAAATGGTAAAAGTAGCGTTTTTCCATTTTTTGGGGTTAATTTTGCGTCTATCTAAAAACTTTTACGGTTATTCCCTAGATTTTAATGCTTATTATCAGTACAAAAGAAAAATTACTCCGCGACTTTCGGGAAACGAGTTTCCGTCTTTCGGAAAAAAGATCAGAGGTGTTTTTTAATATTTTTTTTGGAAAATCTATACAAATGTAAAAAATCTTTTACGGTTATTCCCTAGACAAATGTTCAATGCATCTACCCTATTTTGTTCCAAAGCATATTTAGTAACGGTTGTCGACATATAAGGTCTCCCGTTTTTAGAATTTTTTGAAATATCGGTATGCATACTTTTAATATCCTCTGGTTTACAATCGATTATCGGACAATAAATAAGCATTAGTACAATCACACATTCGTTCTCCATCCTTCTATATTATTACGATGTTGATAATTATATTGTTATAGCAATGCATTATAGCAGTGTCTCTCAACATTTTTTAACTTTCAGACATAGGTCATCATCATTAGGTATATTCTATAACTTTTCAAAAACAATTTTAAACAGCAGGGTTCCATTACGCATAATAATAATAAAAAAATGGCTTCATTTCAGTTTAAGAAACATTACAATTCAATATAAACATTACAGGTCAAATCACAATTTAATACGATATACCTTCCTTCTAAAGCTATTGCTTGTGCGAAGGAATAATTGACGAGAAGTGGTCATCAGTCAAAACATTTAGTAAATCAGGTGAATGAGCGCAGCATAGTAACCCTATCCCACTCGACATTCCGCCAATGATGTGGCACTAAATATTTTTAAAAAATAATTAAAAAGGTCGGTAATATTTAAAAATAATAATTAAAAAGGTCGGTTGACAAAATTACTTTAATATTGTTAACAAAATCAGGGCGAAAGGGGTGGATCTTCCCTAATTTGAAAAGTATCTAAATTAACCCAAAAATAGTCACCAACTAGAATAGCTTTTGTTGTGATAGATAAAACGAATTCGAAACTATAATAATTTAATTCGTTTTCAGTATCATCCAGGTATGCTTTGCTTTGTAACGAAAACCTTACTTGGTCTACAGCTTTTTATGCTTGCTTTTATTATACAAACAGTTAGGCAAAAGCAGGCATTATACCCTTTTAGTGTAGCTTAGCTTCATATGTCTTATGTTTGTCTATTTTTCAAAATGTTTGATGGTCCTAAGGAAACACTAGCGGATCCAGGGGAGGGGCTAGGGGGCTGAAGCCTCTCCCAAAGCCATGAGTGACAGTACTTTATATACAACAAATCTAGAGGTTTCAGCCCCTTAGCCCCCCCCCAAAACGTTGAGTGACAGTACTTTTTACCATGTGAAGACATTCAGCCCCCCCCCCCAAATTGAATCCTGGATCCGCCATTGTAAGGAAATCACACGCCGCACATTCAAATGATAAAATATGTAATTACTGATTGAGAAACACTGTTCCACAGGACGTGTCTATGCATTTTAATTGATTTTCTTAATTACATTATCTTGAATTACGACATTACGGATGCAAATATCGCAGTTCAGCAAACTGCTACCAGAGGCGAGATGAGGTATTTACGGATTACAGCGAAGAGGAATGTGCCTTAAAACGACATTTTCAGGTATTTAGATTTTACGTTCTGTGTGTTCGTAAATAAATATTTCAGGGCGTGTTCGACTCTTTCAAGTTACGGCGAATCGAGTTTGCTTGACTTGATTGTTGAAATAAATACCTATTTATTAAATAACCTAGAGGTATTCTGTTCTCTCTGCCAACCCCGGAAGGTACGCGGGGTATATATTTATAGTAAGCAACCTAATTAAACAGGTCTCTAAGTAGTGGGCATATGGCTCGATAAGAGGATACTAGATGGGCACCCAGAATCCTACAGTGGAGGTCCTGGAACAAAAGGAGAAGCGTCGGAAGAGCTCTCAAAAGGTGGTCTGATGAGCTAGTCCAGCAATCCGGAAGAACCTGGATGCGGAGGGGGAGAAACAGAGATGAGTGAAAGGAAATGGAAGAGGCCTACGTCCAGCAGTGGAGGGAGGAAGGCTGAGGAAGAAGAAGAAGAAGTAGCTCTAAGTAGGTATGCTATTTAAGGTATAAGTCTGGATTACATAGGAGCTGGTGCTTCATAAAGATCCAGGAGTAAGGGTGGGTTTGTATGTTGTACAAAAGACGTGAAATGAAATGTCTTAATTAAGTACCCTGTACCTATGGGAGTTTTACGAATGCTTGACTCCTGCAGGACACTCGAAAAAATATCAAAAAGGAATGGGGCGATTCTACAACGCGGGGATCCCCACAGATACATAGTAGCGAGTAGGTAATTGTTATTAGGTTTAATTTGTATCCAGTAGGTATAATATTGTACTTAGCTACGTAGATTGTTGGCTTGCAATCAAATGCAAGAACAGTTAATCCAACATTAAGCTATTGGACGGCCTCTTAATGCATTCCTTAATGATCGTGATAGTATCATAAATGGCTTATTAAATGCATCTATTCATCAGGCTTTATTAAGCGTTGTGTAATTGGTGACACAATAATACAATCCAAACGGCATTAAAACTGTCTTCATACATACATACCTAGTTATAGAATCATATTATAATATGTATCATATAAGATACTATAATAATGTTTCAGTGTATCTATTTGTATGTTAGGCGTATGTTTAGGCGACAATCATTTACACAAGGCACACATTGTGTAAACTGTAGTGTATTAGAAGCCAAGTATAGTAGGTACATATAGAATATAGACTCAATGGCATTGCACCACATCAGGTAAGCACTTACTCTGGTCGTATATATAGTCTACATCCATAGTACTGGAGGGGTGGCATTAGGAATAGCTCCTCCTACTATTGCACCATGTAATGTAGTAGTGGGTCCAGGAGGCTCCAGGCATACCAGAGCAGAGCCACTTCTATGCAGACCACCAGACGAGCAACACTTACCAGAGTCCAGGTCAGCTGATACATATTGAGAGGTAAGTGGGAAATCGAGAGGTAAATAAAGTTTACGAAATCGATTAGCGAAACTAGTAATTAAATCAATCCCTTTTTCCCTCACAAGGCACGAACACTCTCACAAACGCTTTTTAATAAATATAACTAATTATCTACTTTGCTGCTTGATTCTATACACTCTAAGAATGTTTACCTACACAAGATGTGCCTTGTTTAAATGATTGTCGCCTGTTTTCTACTCATATACCTAACATGTAGATCAAAATCAGCTGGCTCATGATTGAAATATGGATGCTCAAATTCTATACCTTCCGGGTTTAATATTAGCAATTGGTAGGTACAGCGAGGCAATCACATGGACATAATATCCATAGTACATACATTCTTAAAAGCATCATGGTGGTATGTATTGTTTTTGTTAGTAAAGGAGAATGCTCATTTAGTGTGGAAAAAAAACCCAGGCCCGGCGCAAACGAAATGTAACTCAAACGATAGGTAAAAATGAGTAATTAAATACTTCTTTATCAGCCTTGGTCACTCCACTGCTGGATGGAACCAAGAAATAATAATTTTTAAATAGTCGTTGCAACATAATCATTCCTGAATTTATACAAACGCTGTATCTCCTGAATTTCGAATAGGTAGTTCACACATTTAGCCATCGATTTCGATGATTCCTCTTATGCAGTATTTAATTACTCATTTTTACATATCATTTGAGTTACGCTTCGTTTGCGCCGGGCCCGGTTTTTTTAGCATTCTCCTTTCCTAGGCTACGCCGGGTACTACAGCTAGTGTAATAATAGTAAGTATCTAGTAGGTATAACTAAATATTATATTGTGTGGTAGCAATTATGAATATAATGTGTTATGATCCTTAAAGTTGTGGCGATAGGAGTAAAGCCATAAAATTATTATCCTCTATTCTTGGCCAAATACCACAAAATAATAGTGAACAATATTTTATTATTTACCCTCCTGTCAACCCTACACTATCCACCCCAGATTACAGAAAAATATTGTACTATTATAGTCCTAACTTGGACATGTTTTCAGAATACCCCATGATACAGTGTGTCAATGAAGAGATGGTTTTTTATGAGTCCGGCACTTGTAGCTTTTTGGGGGGAACTCTTATAGAAATAATTAATTTAATAGAAATGCCATTGCCACCAGCAAACAAAACTGTAGTGCTCAATTAATCCGAGACCATCTCTTTCTTGACGGACTGTAATTTTAGTTAGGAAGAAGAGTTCCTGATGTCGTGATAAACTCGCCTTGGTGAACATTCCTCCATGAAATTCTATAAAAATGTCTTTTGTAATGTATTGAATTACTATTTTACAGAATACTAAGATTTTAAAGGAAACAATTTGAAATGGAAAACAACGATCGCATTAATAAATTATATATTTTGAAAAATATGTATTCGACGTGAATATCGTATGGATAGTTATTTACAGCATAATTTACACAAAAATGGCCCCTGGTAACATATACAAACAAAACCTATATTGTACCTAATATAATTACCTAATTTTGATCTGGATCACTCAAGACAGTTTTCCAAACCCCTTCAATTTATACTCTTTAATTAATTCTAATTTTATCTACCATAATTTATTATGGTACCTATTATGAATCTATTCCTTCACACCGCATCCTTTGCCAGACCACCCTATCTTTTTACACACACTCCTTGCTTCCATCACATTCATGCATTGCTATTTGTCATATACATCCCCGGTCTCTTTTACTCAAAAAAGGTCCGTCTTTAAGCATCTTATCGACATGATCGGTCCGTGTCAGTCTTGGATGGCCACACTTCTTACATCTCTTCTTTCATCCATATTAATCTTTTTGGTCATCTAGTCTTCAATCATTCTCTTAACATGCCAAAACAATCTAAGCTTATTCTTCACAACTAGTTCACATTCTAGTCACAACACATGTCGTAAAGTCACTTATTTTTGCAATGACTGTATTCCTTATCCTCTCACACATTCTTCTTAATGATCTCATTTTTACTGCATTCAAGCCTGATCTGTCCTTCTTCAGCCACGTCCAAGTCTCACTATATAATGGAAACTAAATTAAAGAAGAATGTTTACAATGTAAAAAGTATGTTTTCAATCGGTGAGATCGATCATTTCCTCATCTTTATTGAATTGTGTTAGTTTATTTTCATTAATTCGTTTATGCAGCATTTTTATAAACGGAGAATCATCTGAATCGCTGCTGTTGAAATCATCGGAGTTGTTATTGTCATTCTTAGACGATGTCACAGCATTAGATATTGCTAGAGCATTGGATGTTGATGGTTCAGGATTCTGAATTGTGTTTGTAGAGTCTACATTGTTAGTAACGGAAGTCACTGCTGGATGGACTGTGGTTCTTTTTCGTTTAGGATCTTTGGTTTTTTTGACTGTCGATGTACTAATCTCTTCAGCTTGTTTTGTTATGTGTGCGAGCTGTAAAACACAAAGATTCATAATACAAAAGATTCAATACATCTTCTATCCTCACACCTTGCGGAGTAGGCAGAGGGGACAGAATGCCAGACTCCCCTATTCTTAGATCCACTTTCTACTTCTGTCACACTCATGCAATTTGTGCAAACACACACTCTCTGATTCCTTTTACTCAAAACGTGTCTGTCCTCGAGGCTCCAGTCGATTATATACTTACACTCCTTACTTCTTTTACATTCATGCGACTTACCATACACACTCTACGATTCCTTTTACTCAAAATGTGTCTGTCCTTGAAGCTCTGGTTGATACAAATAGTCCAAGTCAGCCAGACGGCGGCGCTTACTCACACCTTTTCTTTCACGAACCATACATATTCTTTAGGTCATCGCGCCATCGTTCATTCTCTCAACGTGCCCAACACCTTCACTTTCATTCTGACTGGTGAAAGTCGTGCCAATATAAATAAACATTAATGAAATCACATATTTACCAATGAAGGATTTCTTCTGACTAGTAATTTGACATCATCTGTATTAATTGTACTTCGTTTTGCGTGCCTGAAATAAAACATTTAATATAAATAAAACAATAGTAAATGTAGAACAATAACATCAGTTTTTAAAAAAAAAGTTAATTTAATAAACTCGTTTGCAAATTTCTAGGACATAAACAGTAAAGAGATGTCTCTTGAAATCATTATAAACAATTCAATTAGTATAAGAAATATAGTTAAGTTAATGGATATAACCTTGCAAAACTTTCCAAATCAGATCCATAAACTTGTATTTTCTTCCATACTAATTCTCCAATTAATTCCATAGCATTTGAATCCATTTCCATCCCAACATAATGAGTTGCTTCTTGACATATTGAACGAACGTCTTTTTGGACTGTCAAGCGAAGTTTCTGGAAAAGATAGTTAAATAATATAAATAAAAATGGTGTATCGACAAACCTGGATGTCAAAATTATTATCCTACAAGGTAATTTATTGATAAAATCATTATTTTACCTGTTGACTAGTTAGTGAATCGAACACATTTCCCGCCATTATAAACAAAAATGTTTTTGACATTGACACATAATTTAAATGTTGCCATAGACGAGGAAGATAAATAATTGCCAGCTATCAAAATTAAGAGATGAAAATAAGTATGTAGGTATGATGTAGGTATACGTAATAGGTACAATGATTTCTTACAAAATAAAGAGAATTTTTATGATTTAGGCTGTTTTTATGATATAGATGGCATTGGCTATACCAATTTATCCTAAAAGGTAGAAGAGTTCCCCACAACTTATGAACCGCTGTTGTATCCAATTTGACTTGTCATTTTATCATTCCTTTCATGTCGATAGACAGGATTAAAAATATGTCCTCTGCCTCTAATACTAAGGTGACCATATTTTTAAAAATAAAAAGGAGGACAAAAATGCGTAAATAGCGGCGCAGGCGAATTTTTTTTGGGACAGTGAAGGAGGTCTCTACGTTTGATTTATTTTCTTGAAAATTTTGTTCCATAAAGAATGTATCAAAAAAATAGCACCGCAAGTGAAATATTTGTCATAAGACATACCAAATTACATATACACAAAAGGTAAAGGTAATTAGCGCCGCAGGCAAATTTTTTAGGAAAAAATGGCATTTAAATGTATTTTTATACTATAGTATTAGTTAATTCATGGTATGATGAAAAAACATGTTATTTTTTAGACTAACAGATTAGTTTTAAAATGTTAAAAAGTAAAAAAGGAGGACAAAAAGGAGGACACTTTGGGAAGGAGGACAGAACCTAGAAAAGGAGGACTGTCCTTCCAAAAGGAGGACGGTTGGTCACCTTACTAATACCTTTTGTAGAGGCTTTGAGTCGTTTAATATATCAACAGAAGGGAAATGAAGGTAAATAATATTCACAGGAATAGCATTTTGCAACTTTATTCATGTTTCTGTGATTAAATACACCTAGCCTAGCCATGTACAATAAAAATGTTAGGTACGGTATCTACAATTATAAAATATGACATCACGATTTATTACTAAAAATATGTGGATATTTAAATCAGTTATCTCTACACAATTTTAAACAAATCATCCCACACACTGTATCTATCACAGTATAGACATGACTCCACAGAGGTAGTGTTGTCTCCAATTTCCAAATACAGTTTGGTATCATTATTATATTGTGGCCAAGACAGGCTGCCATCAGAGTTCTGTGGTGTTGGTGAACTGAAATTGAAGAATAAAAAAATTGCATCTGACACACACAGAATCAAAATGGATTAAACGTTAAAATTTTATATCTAATATGTAAACCTTACCCATATTTAGCAAAGTTTGTCCACATTGCAGTCATTAAATTGACTATTCTGTATTCATCATCAGATACATTGAATTTGGGAAAAATTGTATCCAAATTAAATAAATACAACAAATCATCGTGATGAACTGGACCTACATAAAAAAATGATGAAATTTAGGTTTATTGTAAGTATAATAATTTCTCTCCTCGCTCTCAGAGTGTAAGTAAGTTTTAAATTAAGAAACATTATAATTCTATGTTAAGAAATAATATTTTCTGCAGTCTGTCAAGAAAGAGATGGTCTGAGATTAATTGAGAACTACAATTTTGTTTCTCGGCAACAATGATTTGTCTTAAAATTCTACTGGCTTTAGGGTATCACACATGTCCGGAAGTTCAGTTAACTGAATCGACCGTTTGCCAAAAAGCTCCGACCAAAACCTCTTTCTGAATTCAAAATCATGTAACACTGAATTCAGAGAGAGGTTTTGCTCGGAGCTTTTTTACAAACGGTCGATTCAGTTAACTGAACTTCCGGACATTTGTGATAGCTCTAAATGAGATCGCCAAGCATGTTACCGAGAAGTGACTTAAAAAAAAGGAAATAAAATTCTATAAGTGTTGTCACTATGTTTGCCGAAAACCTACATGTAGCACCCTCATCGAGGATCATCCTTGACAGACTGCAATAATAGATATTATTTCTTTATAAAATGTACCCAATGAATAACTCACCCAAAACTTTTTTTTCAGATGTATTTGAAGGCAAATAAAAATGGCTGAAGCGTCCAGTATAACTGAATTTGTAATAAAACACAGGTTTGTTACTATAATTAGCCATTAAATTCACATAACGATGGATTGGGAAGCCAATAACAGCATCCGCAAAGAGATTCCTCAATCCTACTAAAGATCTCTCATCATTTTGTATGTCAGATGAATCCAAGTAAAAATCCTTCAGTGCTTTGCTAATCTTTTTAGAGTTGGTTGTATTCCTTTCGTAGAAAAATGCAATGGGGGCTATTCTCTCCCATTCTCTGTTCATTGTTTCCATCATTGTAGAATTACCAATTACAACTGCAAAATTACACAGAATTAACGAATTTTTAACTATTTATAGACACAGATTTACATTTTTATCGTCGGCCCTTCAGCAAAAAATGTGTAATCCTATTAGGAAAATAAAATCTGGAGTTCAAATTGATGAAAATACCTACAACAAAATAGTACACAGATACGATTTTTGGCCATTTGGATAGTACGATCTTTTTTTCTACATTAAAAAAATCTTGGTGTATTTTTATTTGATCACCAAATTTTTTGATACAAAATAAATTGACCTAACAAAATCACAATAATGATGGTATAGTTTGGACTGTCTTCTATAGATCTGATCAAAAGGCTCTCCTTCAGATAGTAAACCAAGTAAAGTTTTTTACATACACCCAACTGATAATAAATAGTAAGTGTATTTTTATACCATAGGCTGGCCCAGCGAATTCATACTTTGTAATACCAGTCATAAATGGCACATGATTGAGATGGCCTTGTTGGATAAGTTTTGTTGGATCGTCAGTTAAAAATCTTTCTTGGCCACAATCAGGCTCAATCACCGGCTGCCATAATAAGATAGGATTATATCCAAATTCCTAAAACAATAAATTGACAATTTTACATAGTAGTACCATAGCAAGTCTGAAGTGGCAATGGGCAGGACATGTCGCAAGACAAGACCCCACAAGATGAAACCCAAAAATTTTAAGATGGAGACATTGGGAGAATAAAAGGCGTCGGAAGACCCCATGGCAAAAGAGATGGTCCTACGACATAGCGGCTGTGGAGAAAAAAAACTGGCTGCAAGCAGCAAACAACAGAAAGGAATGGAGGAGTGTGGAAGAGGCTAGCAGTGGAGGACAGAGGGCTGAAGAAGAAGTAAGTACCTAAATGCAAAACAATGAGTTGGCAATTTTTCACAGCAGTTAATGCAAAACAATAAGCTGTAAATTTTTCAAAGTAAATAACTTGGTTGATGATAAATGAATAATTTAAGAAAGCTAACAATAAATAAAAAACAGATTTTTACTAACAAAGAATCCAAACAAAGAATTTCCAATTTCCATAGCATCTTTAGTACGAAGACAGTCAATAATAATAGTCGAATTATCCGTCGGACAATCTAGAAGTTCCGCTTGTTTCTTTGCAAGGTGTAACTGATCCCCTGTGACTATCCAGTCGGCAGTCGTTGCGGCACTCATCGCAATAGCTCGATGAAAAAGACCTGAAAATTTATCTTATTTATTGAGTGAATATTAAAATACATATTATGAACAACCCAAAATCAAAACCTATAGTTAGAGATGTTTGACAATAAATGGTTAATAACATAAAATTTATAAATACAATAATAGGTAGGTGAAACAATAAAATGTTTTTGTAGAAAGTCTAGTTAACTATGATTTTTGCCTCGTTTTGTCAAAATTAGGTTACGTAGCTTGTGAAGTATTGTCAAAAAAAAACATACTCTTTGATATTCAAAAGGACCTTCGAAACTGTCGATTTTTGGGCATGCATTCATTAAACTGTTTTCTTATTTTTTTCATCTTCCATCAACCCTTCAAATAATTTACAACTGGAAGGCAAAAACCTCAATAATTTCAAACTAGTATTAGTAAGTAGCTTACTATAACAAATTATTTATTAATAATATGCTATGTAATCCATACCTTTAGACATGGAAGAAATCAAATGTAAAGTGACACTCAGTGATCCAGCACTGTAGCCCATGATGGTGACATCATTTGGATCTCCTCCGAACTGTGCAATATTATCACTCACCCATTTCATTGCTAGAATTTGATCTTTAAAACCGTTGTTACCTGGAGCATTGGAGTCACCCGTACTAATGAAACCTGGAAAATCAGTTGAAATGGGTAATTAATGTTGGAGTGGATGATTTACAGTTAAATCTTAGAATAGATTCTGGATATTACTATGCAAAAGTATTTGCTGAACAAAGCGAAACATTGGGATTTCTTTGTGTTCAGTGGCAGATCCAGGATTCAATTTTGGGGGGGGGGGGGGCTGAATTTCATCACATGGTATTGTATAAGGTGTCTCTACTTTTTTCATTCATCACCCAAAAAAATTGTTGTAGACCTTTTTTTTTTGGTCATCACAACAAATTTTCAACTGCGGGAGAAGGGATATTTTTTTTTGGTCGTCAGAAACTATAATAAAAAGTACTGTCACTCAACGTTTTGGGAGGGGGGGGCTAAGGGGCTGAAACCCCTAGATTTGTTGTATATAAAGTACTGTCTCTACTTGTAAGAGAGTGCAGTACACTACAGACCATCAAGAAAGATATTGTTTTGGATGTGAGCACCACATGTAGCTTTTACCACATGTACAATTTCAACAGAAATGTCATCGTTGCCAGCGAACGAAAATCTAGTTCCAATTTAATCCAAGACCATCTCTTTCTTGACAGACTGTAGTCTGAGAAATTATAGCCCTATTAATAAAGTATTTTAAGTCTTTTTTTTTTGTTGTTTAATAAATAATTAAAATGACACATTAATATCTCACCTAATGACCCAAGTCTGTAATTGATTGAAACTAACACAACATCATGATCCAGTAAATACTCAGGACCAGAGAACAAACTCTGCCCGGAAACTCCGTAAAATCCTCCCGGATGCATGTAGAATATCACTGGGAATTTCTCATTTGAATCGTTATTGAGGTTTGTTGTATAAACGTTCAACCTTAAGCAATCTTCAGACATGTACAGGTCACCAGGTTGAGGACATGCGGGTCCTTCTTCCGAGGCGTCAAAGACTTCGTCATTCTGATCTACTGGCTGTGGGGGCTACAACAACAATATACAGTAGAGTATTACTTGCACTGGATGATTGGATACAAAAACTAGCATATATTTTATCCCATCCACGTAAAACGGTTCCAGATGATTTGACATCACTATATCAGTGGGCCGCCCCTGAAATAGCTGGCAGAAGCAGGTGACAAAATTGTACGAGGAGAGACTGTGGTTGGAGTGGCCAGAGGTCCTGGAAGCTGCAGGTGACAGGGGCCTCTGGCGAAGATACACAGATGCTCTGAGCCCCCGACCCAACCAAGGATAGAAGGGGAAGAAGATGTATGTATGTATGTATATCAGTGTAAGCAGAAAGTTAAATGGGAATTGGTGATTTTTTCCAGCTGTCAATCGGTCATAAACCTGATGGAAGTTCATTGTTCACTGTTTTTCTGTTGAGGCAATAAACACATGTAATAAAATAAATTTTATTTAACAAGTAGTTAGATTTGACTCTAAGACATTACTTTTGGAATGAGTCCGCCCTTTAGCATACATACTACTATTGTCTGGTTTTGTAACAGCCTTGATTTGTGGCTAGTAAACATGTATTTATTTATTTATCTTAACAGATATACAGCGAACGGTGGACATCAGGCTTATGACTGATAAGCAGCATTCACTAATTCCAGTCCAGGCATCCGCTGCGATCACAACAATCAGTCATAAGCCTGATGAAAGTCCATCATTCGCGCATCTTTTGAGATTACTACTAGGTACTATATTAATTGTTATTATATATAGAAACATATAGTAAATCCGATATTCTCACAAAAAATAAATGGTGGCATTCAAAAAATATTTTACAATAAGTAACTTACCATAAACCGTAGCTCTCCAATGGGGGGTTTTCCGTAACGTATCCCCCGAAAACTGTAAATCAATTTCCCACGTGTAGAATTCAAGGTACTGCCTTTGAACTTTGCTTTATTTGTTACTACGGAAGGCGAATCGTTCACATCTTCATTACAACTGATAAAACTAATGCAAATTGTTAAGTATACAATTATTTTACTTATTGCGAACATTGGAGAACTTGTGTACGACATCATATTTTGCAATGAACTGGTAATAACAATAACAGTTGTTGACTAGTGCATCAATATAATATCATACTTATCATAAAAGAGACATGTCTATTTTTAATCCAAGATGACAACCAGTTCAAATTGATGGGTACATTTTTATAGAAACAGAAAACACTTATTGTAATTTTTTAAATACTGCGATACAGGCTTTAAGCCTAGTGCAAGGTGTGCAGGAAAGTGGTTAGGTTTGTGTATGCAAGCCCAGATCCTTTTTGAAAACAAAAATACTCTGGTTTTATTACCGTAAAAACAAAGCAGTAAAGCGAAAAAGGATTTTCCATCCGTTTGAAAATTTGCTCTTGTAACTATGATCTATGAAAGATTAAGATATGTACGTACTACGTTTCTTGACAGAAATACAGTAAAAATCGCTACACAACTAGTTTGGAATTAAATCACTTAATTATTGTCAACATTAGAACAACACCAACAATAGAAGAATTAGATTAGCTCATAATAACTGTATGCAGGACGCATTCTTTTATTATTTGATTTTCCTTTAGGGATAGATTTGCAGCTAACTTCATGAGTTATTAAATCTAAGCAGCAACAACAATGCTATTAGAGTGGAAATAATTATATTAATCATCACTAATTGCAGCATCATTTGTACAATATCCCAGAAGTTGACACACTATAGTGAACTTAATCTAATGCACAATAGTGTTGAATATCCTGGGACGATTATTTACTTGTTGAATAAAACGATAATAAAAACTTGTTATTTATTGATTTGTTCCATAATAATGAGGAAGATATTTACTTGGCTGATGGGGAAACCCACCCTCTGTTGGGAAACTCTCTTGACATTTAGATTAGCATCATCGATTCAAACCACATACATAGTTGGTGTGTGAAATCAGTGAAACATTCATGAAGTGTTAAACATGTTTCTTTTTTGAAAAAAAACCCACCCTCTGTTGGGAAATTCTCTTGACATTTAGATTCCATCATGGAGGTAGATAGGAATTCAGACCCAAATGAGAAACTCATGCTATCTTTCTTCAACTGCTACTAAAAATAGGTACTTAAAGAGAAAGTATGATTATCCGTATGTCCCGATGAAATAGTGGGCGGGAAGAGCAAATATTTCATGTAACATTATTTTATTGCCAGCATGACATTTCCACAAGGCTGCCAACCTAACGATTAGAATGTATTGAGTTCCTAACAATTGCTGCAGCATCCGCAGCTAACTTCCATGAAACCACTTTTTTGGTGCGACTTCCCGAGTAACCTCAGAAATGTGAAGAATGTTGTGATAAATAACATTCCTCGTTTTGGGTTTTCCCTAAATACGACTATTAGATAGACCAGCGAAAGTAAACCTAACCTAAACGTGGAGCAATTGAAGAAAAGATTGTTTCTGGAAAATAAGAGTATATTTTCTCAACCGTAATAAGAAGTATTTTTAAATTTTGGACCAAAGAAATCATCAACTGGAAATAATTATTGTGGACAACGTGCTCAACGGACTTCGCCCTCCACAGGGGCAGTTTGGGTTGTCCCACCTGTAGAGGAGAAAGCCAGAAGTTTGGTTGAAATAAAAAAAAGAATAAGATCATTCAAAAGCACAAAAACTGTAAAATTTAACTTAACAGTCTTCCTTTGATCCCAAATTAATAAAATACACATATTATGTATGCAAGTAAGTAAATATATTACCTATAAATAATAATAAATCATAGATGAACAATTTAAAAATATAATCAAAGTATGCAACATTAGGAAAATGCTTGTTTTTTTTTCATTTACCGTCTTATCTTGAATTATAAAGTAATGCATTGTAAATAAATAAACATAGTATGTATTGAATCATTAGTTATAAGTTTACATGTAAACAAATACATTTTGTTATTCTTAATCCAACCAGGGATGATAAGTTTGATGCAAATACGAGGGATATCCAGAAAGTAAGAGTACAGACCCTGTAATTCTTATTGAAAAATGGTACTTGAAAAAAAATTACAGGGATTTGCTGATGCATATTTCAGCAATTTTTCCACAAAGTCGGCATCCCGATATATGCAGGCTATGAGCTGTGGCAGAGCTTTTTTAAGCGCTCTTCAAATAATTTTCCCGCCATCTCCTTCTTCCAGTTCAAGACCTCCTGTCTCCCTCTTCGTCGGCTGAAAACGTTTTTCCACCCATGGGATTCTTCAAAGAGGTATAAAGATGAAGGTATGAACGCGCTAAGTCAGGGAAGCTCGCGCGATGGTTCAAAATGTTCCACCTGAGTCCAAAAGTGCCTTGGTGGTGAAAACCGAGTACATTCACACTTCCTTCGTCAACATTCCCTGCCGTTCGTTTTGAATTGCTCACTTGAGCTTTTGTAGGCTCTCACAGAATCCTGATGCATTATTCGTCCCCTACATGGGGCAGAAAAAGAAACCCCACTACCACATAGTAATGCCAAACATGGTAAAAAAGATCCTCGCAGCCTGTGAGGACAACAGTACTCTTACTTTGTGGATGACCCTAGTACAAAGAAAAAACAATAAAATATAATAATTTCAATAGTTATGTTGTAGTTTCAATACAGTTTATGTACAATAGTATGTCACTGGTGATGATGATAATATGACTTATTATAATATTTATACAACATCAAACTTTCTTCACAATTTGGACTACATCTTCATCATTCAGTACATGTTCTATGCCCACTTTCTGAGGTTGATGCTTCACCGATGAACCCCAAACAAGAGCACTGGAAAAATAACACAAAATTCAATAAACCGGCAACAATAAAACATCATAAATACAGTCCGTCAAGAAAGAAATGGTCTGAGATTAATTGAGAACTACAATTTGGCTATTGGCGACAATGACAATTGTGTCTAAATTTGACAAGTGTGGCCACTACGATTACCGAAATGCTAAAAGTAGCGCAACGAAAACCATCCCTTTCGTGACAGACTGTACTTGAATTAATATTTTGAGACGAACTAATACAACAGGATAGTAATCCAAATGAAATCAACAGCCTTACATACTTCTACCATCCAATTTCTATTCTATTCTATCACATGTCCCTTGCGGGGTAGGCAGAGAGAACACATACACTTCCTGCTCCCGTCACATTCATGCAAATCGTCTTACACACTTTACGATTCGACTTGAGAATCTGGTCTACATGGTCAAGCCATGATAAGACAATAATAAAATACACAAGAAATTAACAAACTTTGAGGGAATATATAAAATAAAATGGACACATTGTAAGACGTGAGCCAGGCAACCTGGAGAAATCCATATTGACTGGCCGAGTGGAAGGCAGGAGAGGTCGCGGACGGATACCGCTGAGATGGTCCGACCAGGTGGCAGAGGCCAGTGGTACGACGTTTGCGGAGGCACTGCGGCGGGCGGAGGACAGACCGGGGTGGGCCAGACTGATGACTCAAATAGTACATGAAGGTCACGATCCTCAGGAATGAGGGACCGACTTGGATGATGATGATAAAATAAAATAATCTTTATTGCACAGAAACATACAAACGGCGGGCTTATTGCCAAATGGCAATTTCTGCCAGCCAACCCACATATTTGTTATTGTATGGGAATGTTTCTTATAAGAATTAATAATATTCACTTACTATTTGAATTCCTTAGCAATGGATCGATGCAATCTGTTACAGAAATCTTCAACCATAGTATGTTCACTGTGCAACACAACGGGAGAATTGTAATCGGGCAATTGGCCTTTAGGTTTTGTATAAATTCTCACAAGTTTCAAATATTCCCACATCTTCTCTAATAAGTCATCAAAGTTCCACCTGTGATGAGCGGATATTGGAACGCAGTGGGGGATTTTGTAGATTACGTCAAGTTCTTCGATAGATATTTGATCTGAAAGTAACAGAAAAATCATTAGCTTCAAAGTCGAAAGATATATCACAAAAGATCCTGTACAAACTCTGTTGGTGTTGCAAAAATTAGATTATTAAGTAGGATAGACTGGCTTTATATGCCTGCTTTTGAAATGTCATGTCACATACATTTTAGTACAAACATGAACATCCTACAAGCTACCTGTGGTTGGCCGTGCAGCACGATGTGAGGGAGCCTGGATGACTCCATGAAATTATGAAACTTCCGTTTGTCTTTTTCTTGTAATGTATTTTTAGTAGCAGTTAAAGGAAGATAGCATGTGAGTACCCATTCAAATCATAATTGTGCCCCTCTATCTTCCTTCTCCCCCATAAGTATGGGGGACCACGAACCAGAGGCAGGTCGCTGAAGTCATCCGGGAAAGGAAGTGGAGGTGGATCGGTCACACCCTGAGACGACACGAGGGAAACATCCTGAAGCAAGCATTGGACTGGGAGCCCTCAGGAAGGAGCCGACGGGGTCGCACAAATACTACTTAGCGACGCTCCATGCTTGCAGAGTTGGGGCAGCCGATCTACAATGGCCGGATGTCAAGACCATGGCCCAGGACAGAGACCAATGGAGAGATGTTCTTACTGCCCTATGCTCCTCCAGGAGTTAGAAGAATTAATGATGATTAACTTCCTTATCCGATTGGTGCAAACATGTTATTGTAACTTACCAATTTTATTCAGCAGATAGATACAGGGGACATAGATACGATTGCCTTCAATAACATCAATAAGATCATCGCTGGTTGCATCATAACGCAGGGTTATATCAGCATTGTGGATTTTGTATTCAGAGAGGATGCTCTTCACCAGATCCGAGTCTAATTCAGATTGAGGACACTGCAAACAATAAAATATTATAGTGCGATACGTCGTAAAAAAATGATTTTCAATATCAAACATTACTATAGTTTGTACCGTAGGTACTGATTTTAATTTCATCATAACGAAACTTAAGCGAAAAAATAAGAGCATCTATTAAATTATGCCAAGTATTTGAATAGCACGCTAACAACGCAAGCCTTACAACTGCATAGTTTCAATCCAAAAGATTAAAGACGAAGCATGTCTACAAACCTAATCGACACACGAAAGTAATAAGGTTTGAACTGACGAGACCAAACTGTTGAGATAAATGAGATCAAAGTTTCGAACAATCTTAAGTTTTGAACACAGATGGAACCATGGTACTCTCGTTATTTACAAAAAACTCAACTTTAGATGTACTTTTAGATTATGGCGGTTAGAAACATTTTAAAAATTCGCTACATACATAGTTTAATATTGTGATTCTCAAATGACATAAAAACAAATGGAAAGTGTGGAAGCAGGAGAAAAGAAAAAACATATTATATTACCGTTGTGTTAAGATTGATTCCTCCCTTATCTTTCTTTCTAAAGTTAATATTGGGTGGTTGTTTATTTAAACGTAGTCCGAAGCCTTCTAATTCATGCTCCAGAAGCTTCTTATGCTGCAGAGGCTTTAACACATCCAGGACTATGAAGATGAGACTGCAGGTGCGAGCCACGGCTATTACTTGTCTACCACGACCTTTACCATCCTTGGCTCCTTCAATGATTCCGGGCAAATCGAGAAGCTGGAACAGAAAAAGGTGTACTTATTAAAAAAATCTAAGTCACAATTTATTTTTTATGAAAACATTGGTTTTTATACAACAGATATATGTACAACAAAGAATGGACGTTCCATCAGGGTTATGACTAATCATCAGCTGGTTTAATGTGATCCTTTACACTCACCATTCACAACGTAAAGTGATCACATTAAACTAGCCGACGATCAATCATAAGCCTGAATGGAAAGTCCATCCTTCGCTGTAGATCTGTTGAGATGGGTAAGTCAACAAATTAGGTTATTTAAAAATTTAAATGGAAAAGGATTATTCACGAAAAAAAAAACTTATCTTTAATTCATTACATTACATAACCTTACAACGTAAACATCTGTGCAGATCTTACTCAATAAAACTCACAGGTATGCACAGAAAATTCAATAATTTATTGTTTACACAAATGTTTTCAGTCTTGTACGACTTGTAATAAGAAAAATTGCTTTTAAAAATTTAATAAGATGGAATAAAGCAAATACGGTAGTGACTAAAATGATTCTGTCTTTAAAATGAGATCTGAAAGTTACCTGAATCTTGGCCCCTTTGTATTTGATGCATCCCGGTACTGTTGTCAAGGTTGTGAACTCATACGCTGCTACTTCGGAGTAGACCCCCGCCAATGTCGTAAGGAGAGTAGATTTACCGACAGACGGAAACCCTACAAAACCTATTCGGGCATCACCAGTCTTGGCGACATCGAAACCTTAAAAACAAAAAGTTTGAAATAAAAATCACTTCAGCCAAAAAAACATTACTCACTTTAAAGATTTTGTTGATTCTGTATCACTTCTAAACAAACATACAAATTAAAATACATTTGAACTGTAATGCACATTTGTAATTTCATTACGTTTTCGATGCAATAGCAAAACTGACAACCGCTTTGTAGGAAGCTGGCATCTGGATGAAACTAATTTGATAACTTCATATTGGAAGTGTATGAATGTAACTGTCTTGAAATTCTGTAAAGAATTGCAAGCAAATTAATTAATAAATGTATCTTTTGTACCTTCTCCTGTGGCACCGCCGCCTCCTTTAGGTGTAATAAGTTCCCTCCTCAACTTTGCTAACCTAGCTTTCAATAAACCTAAATGACCAGCTGTCGCCTTATTTTTCTGGGTTCTGGCCATCTAAAAACACCACAAATTCATTATTAATCATCGTTAAACTCACAAATATTGTACAAACTACACGAAAAACTTTATATTTTGAATATAACCTAAACAGATTTACCTCCGACTCGATGGCCGCAATCTTTTCGAGGATCGTACTCATGGTTGTTCAATTTATTACAATTACAATCTAAACACAAATTGTATTAAAGTTATATTTGTTTTTATTAAACTTTTGACATAATATCCACTCCCGAAGATTAAATTAGAGCATGCCAGCCGCGAACAGAAACGTGTACAGCGAGCCGAATCCGTCACTTTTTGGTTTTTTGTGCAAAAATTTACCTGGGTCAAATTACCGACCGTTTCACACGTTTGTGTTTGACATTGACGTTTAGTTAGATTTCTGTAAACGGTTTGAACCTTTGCTTACGTTGGTAATTGATTGCTCGCAGCGACAATTGGCGCCAATCGTAAAATCAACACGATATTCATGCATGCATTTTTTATAATTATTGTAATGATGTGGGACAAATTCTCTTCTCTGACACAGATAATATATTTTATCTTAATGAAGAGTAAGCCTGGCCACACACGTCCCGAAGTTCAGTTCCGGAATCGACCGTTTTGCAAAAAAGTTCCGATCAAAACCTCTCTCTGAATTCAGCGTCACCCCGATTTTAAATTCAGAAAGAGGTTTTGGTCGGAACCTTTTTGCAAAACGGTCGATTCCGGAACTGAACTTCGGGACGTTTGTGGCCAGCCTAAGTCAGCAATTTTTCTTGCGAGTATAAATATTGTGTGCTTCTTAATAATCATGTTTATCGCGGGAATTTAGAGTACTAATTTTAATTTATTTGTTTCTACTAATATATAAAAATATTTTACAAAAAGTTTTATAGATGGCGGGCCAATATAAATTTTATTATATAAATTTAACACTGATTTCGATATTTCGAAAGAACACATAATTATTTTAATTTTTACGTGTTTTCACAGAACCATACTAGAATTATGGCCCTGGTGTTTTCACCGTGTATTGTAATTATTTATTTTTCACATTATTTGCTTGTGCAAAAGGTTATTTTTGAAAGATCGTGGTTGGTTGAATCATACACTAAATTTAGATTATATTCATCAAATATTTCATAGATGTCGGTAACCGTCACATTTAATTTGAGGGCGAAATTCTATTAAGGGTTGAAATTTTCATAGAAAAATGCCTACTTGTGAGTGCAGGAGCTGTTGGAATGCTGAAAATGAAAATTACTTCAGTAAATTCGTTGCGGCGTAAATGGACGGTCGCGTCATACGTTTAAGACTTTTTCATCTACAAAATTATCGCGAAACCGCGTGATTATTTAATTTAAACTAATATATTATTACGAGTACATACAAAGTTTGTATTGTTTTTGGTTTGCTTTGAATATTTCGACACTGCGGGTGGTAAATTGAAACTGTTGTATAAAATTGAAGTTATTGTAAATATTGAAAAGGAAAAACTTTTTTGACAGTCAATTTATTTTAAAGGGTTTACAGCAATTTTAATATTTAGAAACTTTGGTGGTTAAGTTTTTCCCGAGACAATTATGTTAATAATTACCTACATTTTAAATTATTATCGTTTCTAGACATGTAATATTGAACGATTCCTCGACGTTTGTATTTTTTTAAGTTTTTGCTTCTGTGGTAAAAATCGTATACTTACTTAGTACTTTACTATGCATCAAGATCTTCTAATTTACCTTATAGTACATATACTACCATATCTGGAAAAACTGTCGTAAGATCGAGAAAATACGAATGTACGTAGGTTATGAATCGTGAACAAGCCTACATAGGTTTAAAATTATCAAACTACGAAGATCGTTTTTGAGGTAAGATATATAACATGGATTTTTTTTGTTTCATTTAAATATAAGTTTTTACCATTAACCTTCTTCTTCTTCTTCGCCCTAGCCTTTGTCCCATTTACTTGGGGTCGGCTCTCCTAGTCCTCATCCTCCAAGTCTTTCGGTCCCCTGCATCTTCCGCCGCCCGAAGCCCTGCCCCCTTTAGATCCCTGGCGATTGTGGATTTTTACCATTAACCATCGATATAGAATTATTCCTGCCTCCACCCTTTTTTATTTTAATAATATTGTATTCGAGTATCCAGTAGGTACAGGTAGGTAATTAAAATACGAAACACATTTCATAATATTCAGAAAAGAGGTTCACTACCCATTCTGAATCAATGCACCATCACATACTCATATTAGGTCAGTATAAAATTAGTAGATACTGAATTTGTAACAATGTGAATCAGGCGTAATGCTGCGATAAATACGCTTCTTCACACCAGTCGCTGTTTATCCCATATTGTGAAAAATGGTATTTCAGTGGCGTGCCTTTCACACACCTACGTTCGAAAGCCGGGCTTATCCATAAAAGACGAGGTGATATTTCATATATCCATATTTTCCACAGACATCCATACCAAACCCTTAGCACGTCCCTGACTTATAGGCGAAATAGGTTGGAGGCGCGCACGAAGATACTGAAAAAGTTCTCATCGAGTTACCGTTTGGATAAATAGTAGTAATAATAATATCTAATCTGCCATAATGCGAAAAAAAAAAGGTAGCACCGACTTCCCTTCTACAGAAATCCACTCTTCGCCACTGATAAGTAGGTAGGTAGCAGGTGCGAAGCTACCTAAGAACACGATTCCCATGGAGTTACCTTTTGGAAAAAATGATGGGTACAATAATGTCTAATCTGACGAAATCCCATAAGAAATGTTAGCCCCGGCTTCCCTTCTGCAGAAATCCACCCTTCGCCACTGGTAGGTAGTCAGGTACCTACGTAGGTATAATTATGTATCAGGGTTGGCATTTTCATAACGAGTTTTGTTATACACCTAATTAGATTAAAATTTTCCTACTAATTTGAATAGTTTTTGTTGTGAATACTGCTTGAGTAAAATTACTACGTGCTAAGCTCCTACGCAAGCATCATAATTTTATTATTATTGTAATTAAAACCAAAAACATAATTTCGTTTAAAATTGAGCAAGTTTGTACCTCACTGCCTACAGTAGGTAAATTTGGAAATTTAAGTAGGCGCACCTATTATATGAATATACCCAATTTTATTTCTTCAATTTTGCCCTTATATCACGTATTTTCGAAACAAGGGGAAGCAACCGGGATTCGTCAAAAATTAATAGTTAAGGTACCTTTAGTTGGAGAGGCGCGTCTGTTTAAAAACGTGCGATCATGATCGAGTTAATATTATCATGAGTATAGGAATACGATTCTCACCGAATTATACCTTTTGATTTAAGATCGTAAAATTTTATGTAGGTATGATAATATCTAATCTGACGCAATGCAATAAAAAATTTTAGCCCTAGATTCTCTAAATTATATACCTTCAGACAAACACGATAATAAAATGTTTACTAGGGAGAGCTTAAAGCGATTTCTCCCATCATATCCGAGTAGCTAATGAAAGAAAATAGTGGTTGAAGAAATTGGTGTTAACTGGATGAAATCGCAGTATTGCAATACGTTCACCCTAGTATACAATTTTGCCTAATTTTATTAAATTTTATGAATTTGACGAATAAAATAAGTCAAAAAATTTCAAGTAAGTAGTGTCTCCTTAGTGAACAAGAGAGCCTTTAAAATAAAATCACAAAGAACGTAGAGGTAGACCTTCTAAAACGATGTAAAAAGTTATCGAAAGAAACAAACTTCTATGAATGATGATAAAACTTTGTTGTCTACCTACGTAACCAACAGGAACATTGAAGGATGATACGAATCTAAAGTAATAATGTAAGTGTAGGTACATGATAGTAGAGATAGTTTAATTCGGATAAGCTAAACAGCAAAATGCAAAACATGTAAATTTTATCATTAAATTTGCCTACGTAAATGCGACCGTTCCCAGTCATGTGTAATTTCGACCACAAAACCAAAACCCAATTCCAAATGCTACGATAATGCTAATAACGTTAAATTAATAGATGTAGCTTAACGTGTATACAATATACATACGTGTTAAATAGCGATACCTACTTGGATGCTAGATAATTGTATACCTACCCACAAACTACATATTGTTTGCTACACACGAATTTATCGCTTGATGGCTGGGAATCTACCGACAAAAAAATCTGTTATTTACGGAGTAAATTATGAAAATAACACTTCTTCTTCTTCCGGTGTCGTGTCAGGTCCCTCCAACGTTGACTATCACTCGAGAGAAAGTGCTCCTGTCCTGGGCAGCTCGAAACAGCTCTTCAACACTCCTTATTCCAGTCCAGTCTCGTATATTGCGGAGCTAAGAAATCTGCCTTCTTCCAATCACAGTAAACTAACCTGAGCTGTTCAGTACTCATCTACACAGCGACAAAATCATCCAAATCGTATCGGGGTTGGTGGATGACTAAAATAATTTTGTTTTTTTAGTGTAACTAAGATTTGTTAACCTTACTAGATCTTGGATGCCCCAGGGTTTTCTCCTCTGTATTCCTTTTCTCTTTTATTGTCCTTCTTATAAATAAGTTCATATCATCGGTGATTTTCTTTATCAGAATGATTTACATCGTCAATAATTTTTCTTTATAATTTATTAATTTTTTAATGAGCCTTCTCCGGGCTATGAAGCCGTGATTGTCTATTAGGTGCCTTTCGTCACGATCGTATTTTCGATTTCCCAACTTTTAAAGGAGGCTCAAAACAATACTGTTGTTGTTTTTGAAATGGTTGATTGGTTTTACAAATTACCCAATAATTATTTTAATCGGTATTTTAATTGTGATAACTTCATTATTGTGTTTATGAATTAATTAATTAGTAATTTAACGAGTGTGTTCATTAATAATACCTACCATCTAGTTAGTATTATTGTTTCGTTGGATTAATTTATTTAAATTTCATTGGTATAAATAATTATTTCTAATAATAATAATAGGAAATATTTTAGAATTTTAAATATGTTGAAAGTTTAGTGTAAACAATGTGTATTTTTATTCAGTATTGAACTTCATGATTATAATAGTGGTATAAAAATTAATGTTAATAAAATGAAAGCAACTGCTAACGATAGCTCTAACTATTCTCTCTTTCAAAAGTAAACTGAGTCATCATTACCTTTCCATAAATAATCCATCTAACTGACAATCCCGTGGTTCCTTCCTTGTCCTTCATCCCATCCACATATCTATTTACGTATGTATTTTTATGTATGTATAAGTATTCTATATATTATTATTATTTTCATATTTATTTATATTTTTTCTTATTTTTCATACACTTTTATGTAATGTCTATATCAAATGAATGTCACAAGTGGTTGGTTGGCAGACATTGCCTACGGCAATAAACCCGCCATTTGGAAGATATGTTTTCTTTTCAATAAAGATTTTATTTATTTATTTATATTTGAAATTGAGGACAAATTGTGCAAGGTGAGAATTGAGAGTGTATATTTGGGGAGTTTGTTTTATAGGGATGGACGCTGTGACGGAAACTTGAAAGAAGAAAGTTGACCGGTGTTCTAGGACGAATGATGCGCTCAGATTGTTTTTTTTTTAGAAGCAATGTGTGTATGAAAGGAAAAAAAGCAGGGAGGGTAAGGAGTAAATTAATAACAATTTACCAGTGTTATAGAATGAAGGCCTTAGCTTAGAGAGATGAGTGACTGTACGACGCATTCATTCTCTAATGATGACAGGATGACAAAAAGGATATACGTATTTAAGCCTGTTGATATTGAATTGTTAAGAACATCAATTTTCATATTGTGGAAACCACCTGGCCAAATCGATAACAAATTAATAATCTCAACCGTGAGATACACATTACACATTGAAATAATTGTTTTTCAAAATAATGGCCTGTTTAGTAAAGTATTACTATAACAATTATTGAATGAAAGGGTTGTAGTATAAGGTTATTCGTAAATACTACATTAAAGAAATAAGGAGTATTGGAAAAATAAAATAGGATTGAGAATATAACCCAGCTTTAAAGGGTACAATTCTGTCCCTTATTTAGCAAAGGGTCTCCACTATATTAAGCTATTAGGTATCATTAAGTTATTCATACATTTTATATTAAGGCAGTGGTGCAGCTTTCAGACAAACTTCAAAGCCTTGGAGCTGAGCTTTACTCAATTTTCGTCATAGTTCAATTTATTTATTGCATCTATCATCGATTCAGTTTTTTTAGGTTTTAAATTACACTTATTCTAAATATAGGCATCCATCATGGACGTTACCTGCTTCGGGGTTAAGCGGGGGAGAACTAAAACTTTAATAGAGGTGTGGCATAAGAAGTATATAAATAGCGCCGCGGACGATTTTTTTGTGAAACTGAATGAAGATGATCATACCTCTAACTAATGTACCTAGTTTTGAGCTTTTAAATAAAAATGCCTATACAGAATAAGTACGTTCCACAAAAATGGGTAGTAAAATAGAATATAGAAATCTAGGTACCGAAAAATAGCGTGGCAGGCCAAATTTTAAAAATGAAATGCATTTAAGTGTTTTAAGAAATAGACTCCAAATTCGCTCCTGTTAATTCGGATTTTTCCGGAAAATTTACAAGGTATTTTTTAAATTTACTATACCTTATGTTATTTACTGGGTGTATAAAGCTCTAGATATGCCACTGATTTTGGGAACAGATACCTACGTATGTATTTTCTTTTAAGTTTGAGGCTAAATACATAACAATATTAGCGCATGAAGAAAAAGCTGATGTTGATGTAAGCTCCTTCTTATATTCTTAATGGAAGAAACCTTCAAACCCGGGGGGATTGAGAAAGATTTGTGCCATGATAATATACTTAAGCCTCAGACAAACATACTTACTTAATGTTACAAAGTAGGCATATACCCTACCCACCTATATAAATATGTTAATATTAAAATGGGAAAGGGATGTTTAGGATATGTCTCAAATTATGTTTAAAAAAATGGCGGAATGCTGCAAAGAAATCTCATGGGATTCTGGGTTGCAGATTAGACCCACTTTTTTATAATTTTATTCTTTGAGTGTTCAATAAAAGTCACATGTTCGTAAAATTTTATCACGGATTGACATTAACATAAATAAATAAATAAAACTTTATTGAAAAATATAATTTTCAAATGGCGGGTTTACTGCCGTCGGCAATGTCTGTCAATCAACCACTTGTGACATTCATTAGAAATAAAAAAATACATACATCATATTGTTATTGTGTTTTATTAATTATTTTTTGTATCAAAATTAATCTGGGTATATTGAAAGAAATATTTGTACATTTTACATGCAGTCAGTAAGCTTATGTTGAGGTTGTGGAGTAATGCGTAAATAATGATAAAATTAACCCCGGCTTCCATTCTGCACAAATCCCTCGACTCTGTTTCTTTTTGGCAATATTGCGAATTTTCAATCATGTCAATTTTTCAGTTTAAAAATGGCAACATCGCACCGAGAACTATGACATTACAAATACATTTAAATTCATGTTATTTAAGTACATAACAATTTATATTGTATGTAATATATTATCATGTGAATTATCATGTCGGTAACATCTGTAATCTGCATGTTTTTAATATATACGAGTAAATTCATGTTTCAAATTACAATGGCTATTTTCGTTTAATATTATTGGATTGGAATAGGTACAAAGCAATTTCAATGTATTTTGTTGTTTCAATGTATCAAATTTCAATTTCGTGGTATTGTTTCCATTATTATAATGGTATTTTAATATTACCTATAGGTAACAGAACAGTAAAATTGACTTCGGAAGAGACAATGCACACAAACCTACTTTGCACGATAGCGATTGACTTATAACAAAATACAGAATACTCAACTATTGACGATTCTTTCTGCCAACCAACCCTGTATAATTTTCAAACAGGTTGCTAAAGGCAAAACTAGTACATAATACAATGAAACGTTCAAGACCACACATTTTGGGTAGCAAATGAGCAGAATCCTTGGACAATAGGCTATAAAAATACCTCTTACGGTTGAAGAGAAAAAATGTTTTAATTATAAAAACAACATATGCTGTTATAGTGGTTGCATCTAAGATCCAGGAGTAGGCCTGCCGAGCGCGAAAGTTTTATAGGGAAAGAGACGACTTCTATTGAATTTTTACAACACAACATACATCCGACACAACTTTTTACAACACAGATTCATACATGCGACGTGCTTGCAGTAATTATAATGCCTTTTTTAATTACATTGAAATACATCAACACACACGGGGTAAGTGTAAAGGTCTGGTCCTGAAAAGTATGTGTGGGCGAATTGCCAGTTGAAAAAACGCAAATATTCCTGCAACCTTTCCTTTTTCCTTTTCCTTCCTGAGCATATGTAGTGCAATTGGTACTATATTATTTTATTGTATAAATTTTAATAGTATGTAAGATTGATAACAAACATCCATTGGTTTACTTAACTAGTAACCATTTTTAACATTTAAGATTTTTTAATACTATCTGTTTATCAAATAAAAAAAGGACAACAAAGTGATTAATTAATTAAAATGTACCTATAACATGTAGGACTTAGGAGTTGTGTTTCATATTATATAGTTTCATATTCAATGACTCGTTAAGGACGCCCTTTACATCATAACATTAGTTAGGTACTGTATTAAAATAATGTCCGTGCATCTAATTAGAGAGATTCTACACAGATAAAGAGAAAAGCACTTCACTTTTATTACCGGCTATATAAAGGCCTAATAGAGTCATGTTTGTTGCTTCAAGAGATAACTAGTTAGTAGTTACTGTATACTAAAATGAAAATGGTAATTCACTTACCTACTTTCATTGGAGCTTTTTGATCAGCGCTCTGACCTACTAACAAAAAGCGTTTTTTAATGACATTTTAAATGTTTAAATGTTAATGTTAAAACATATTTTTTCCTTTTAAAAAAATCATTAAAAAAGCATATTATTAAATGTTTAAAAGCTTATTTAAAATAAGTTGGTGGTGTGGGAGAGCAACTCCTCCCCTAACTGAGATAAAAGAATGTGTATTCAGATTTACCTATACAATCACAAAACTTCATTAAGTAGGTATATCTGTTACTCTGTAACGTAGGTATCTTCATTATATTTTTGTAAACAAGATCTATAATACCACATTTTTCAATCAGTCTTACAAAAAAATAACCCGTGGCGCTATTTACAACTCTTCTTTATTATCTACCTAATAAATGAAAATTAAATCGAAGTTAAAAAATAAATCTATAACATTTTTAAAACCTGCAAAGCGGAGTGAAGATTTGAAATCATATTATTTTAGTTCCTTTTTGGAACGTTCATATTTTATAGTTTAGAAAAACAATAATTTTAGCAAAGTTTTAAAAACGTTTTGGCACTTATATTATCCTAGAATTTAAAAATGTACTTATAAGTGTTGCCGGCCAATCCTATTACTTTTCATGGTTTCGTCAAATATTATTAAAATTTCCTATGCACAGAGGACTTCTTTTATTATGAAATACTCAACGATGTTCTCGAGTTTTAAGAAGAAAAGCGTTTAATGTACAGAAAGTGAAGTAGTTCAGTAGATAAGAAAAATAAAAATGTTACGCTTGGTTCATGAAAACATGTCTTTTTAGAAGCTAAAGATTATAAACTTGAAGTGAAATGATAATAATTTTAAAGACAATTTAATGAAACTCGCTTTCCAGTTTTAAGAGCTAAACTGCTATTGCTACATCAATTAAATAATTAAGTACCAGATTTAGTGCTTCTGCTTATAATACGGTGCCTTTAGATTTCTCGATGGAAAGTTGTGGGGTAGTCTGTTTTTCTTTCATTCTATACGTATTTTGGGGTGCTGAATCCGAATCCGAGGTTTGCCAACAAAATTTCGTGACGGAACATGGCGAAAAATTGGTAAAATGGCGAAAATATTCCTTTTCTGGCGATTTCTTTATAAGAACTCGAAAAGTGACAACTTTCGTAAGTTATTTTTCTACGCAAAATTAAAGTACGTAAAATTTACTACAAAATTGCAATATAAAATTTTTCTCTAAAATAACTAGCAGCGGAGCTGTCAAGCTCCAAAAATTGGCCAAATTTTCTCGTTATTTTAAATTGTGAGAATGGAAAATGTATGGAGAATAGGTGACCTTGATAGAATTATCACCAAATTTTGACAATTATTCTTCAGATTTATGATACATATTTTACCTCGTAGGAATCAGTAAACATGGAGAAAGGTTTCAGGATAAATTTTATTTAAAAATATAGTGAAATGTTTACGCTAAAAAGGTTTAAACATTTATAGCCTTAACAAATTACTATATTTTTAAATAAAATTATTTAAACATGTCTAGCTCAAATATTTCACGGTGTTTTTAAATAAAAAATTCGTTAATAGCTTTCTTTGTGTTTTCTGATTCCAACGAAGTAAAATATGACTCATGAATTTAAAGAATAATTGTTTAAATTTGCTTATGAAGGCAACAAGGTGAACTTTTTCAATACATTTTCGATTCTCGTAATGTAAAACAATAAGAAAATTTGGCCATTTTTTGGACCTTGACAGCTCCGTTGCTATTTATTTCAGAGAAAAATTTTATATGGCAATTTTGTATTAAATTTTACGTACTTTAATTTTGCGTAGAAAAATAACTTACGAAAGTTGTCACTTTTCGAGTTCTTATAAAGAAATCGCCAGAAAAGGAATATTTTCGCCATTTTACCAATTTTTCGCCATGTTCCGTCACGAAATTTTGTTGGCAAACCTCGGATTCGGATTCAGCACCTCAAAATACGTATAGAATGAAAGAAAAACAGACTACCCCACAACTTTCCATCGAGGAACTGTTTTGTGTTTAATTTCACCGGATTATTAGCACTTATAAATTAATAAACGAGAATTACCATACAACGGTTACGGTTATTATGCAGTTTCTTTAATTTTTTGTAATCGTTGCATCATATTATGACAAAGACAGAATTTTATGTATTCTCACTGAACAATTTAGCTCTAGTATCTCGCTGTCTTTTTTGCAATTTTTTAGTAAAAAAGAATCGGATGTGGATTTAAAAATCACCATAAAGATTTCTCTCATTTCTCACTAATTAATTTCATAATCTGTGGCGTACATTTTTTAGGCAGATCTTAAGTATACTAAGTCGTAATATTTTTACATTTTATTTTCGTTTTTAACGATTCTCTCTTCTCCTTTTCTTGTCTTTTTAAAGTTTACTTTTTCATCAATAAAAAAAAGCAATTCTCCTCTCTTTTGAGAAAGTTATAAACTTTCTAAACGATAATTATTATAATAATTTTGATGAACAATAGATTCAGTAACAAAGGAAACGATCGAGGATTCCATTATGTTGAAATCGACAGTCAAATAACTTAGAATGTTTTTAATTGAAAACAATAATTTTTCTAAGATTCGTCCTTATCTTTTTCTTTTGTATGTGAGTGAGCATTATTGTACGACGGACTTGAGAATCAAAACACCGCATCGATATTATATTCTCCAGTATTATTTTGCCCTTGGCGTCGCTTCGTAGATTTCCTCATCAAATTCTTAATCGAACGGTTCCACAAAATGCAATCAACCGACTTAATCCAAAACAAAAACGGTGCTTCCTTTTTTTTTTGCCACTGTCTTGTAGAGGAGTTGTGTTACCTTCAGAATCTTCCCTTTTAAACAACGATCCGACCTTCGAAATATCGACTCCGCTTTAGCTGGTACCGAAAATGTAATGGTTGAATTATACATGATTGCGAAATGGAAAGAAAAAATAAATCTCCATTTACTTCGTATTAGTTATTACCTAATCGATTTCGGAGTCTTAATTTGAATGGTGGTGCTGGCTGGTTCTGATTTGGTAATGTTAAGCAAAATACACAATGTTTCTTTTCCAGCTACTGGATTACGTAGCAGACTGTAAAAAGTCTGTGACATGCCCAGATACCTAAGTGATAGATTATAAGTCTGCGGCTTGTGGTATAAGGTTACATATTTGTACCAAAAAATAGTGATTATTTTAAAATAATATCTGGAAAAAATGTGAATTTTGTCACGCACATTCGTCGAGATCTCTCTCGGTATATTGACATTGCCAAACTTTTGTTCCCGAATATAATATTATCGCCTTGGGTGTTTTCCGACACAAAAGCAAACATAAGTAACGATTATTTAGAGTGAGATAAGTGTTTTAGTTTGGGTGAAGGAGGAAGATCTAAGATTTCCTGCCTTTCAATTCTCTATTATGGAATAAGTGGGTGCCTATCTTAAGAAAGAATATGTTTGAGAGAGAACTGTGTGATTTTTGGAGAATCGTTGAGGAAGAAACTAATGATCCTTCAACCAATATTCAAACCAACATCTTGAAGTCTATGTAGGTATATTTATTTGTATGAAAATTTTGTTGAGATTTATCAACAGCGATACGTATAAGTAGATTGTTGACTTTGATATTAACTATGAAAACTAAAAGGTTAACCTTTTAAGTACGGTGTGTTGAATTAAATATTATGTAGATTTAGGTAGGTGTAGATATTCATAATGATATTCTACCATGCTAATATAATAAGTTTTAATGTTTATTGTAGACTATACCGGATAGACAGAGACAGGAAATGCATGGGCATTGGCACAGCGGTACTTAGTTGGGTTAGGTTAGGTTCATACCTAACCTAAGGGGGATGGGAGCGGAAAAATAAGTCTTTAAAATCAAAATGTAGGCTTTTGAAGTTGCGTATGCGTTTTTTCCTTCCGTTTCCTTACAGTGCCGATATATAAGTCTTCTTCTTCTTTTTATGGGCCGCTAGACCCTCACCTCCAGGTTCCGCAGCCATGTAATCGCATCGTCCGTCAGTAGGTGGAGCTGCTCCAGTCCTCCATCGTAAGAATACAGAACACACTGGTTCACAATGTGTTCTGTTGTCTGCTCCTCGCCACACTCACACATAGCAGAGTCAGCTAGCCCCCATTGGTGAAGGTGGAATGCAGTGCAGCTAACGCCGCACCTAAGTCTATTGAGGGAGCTCCATAGCTTCCTAGGTAGTGTGGAGCCAGGTTGTAGTTTAGTGGGGTCTGCTACTAAGTGGTGGTTCTGTACAGCTGCCGTCGACCACATCTCTCGCCATTTAGCATCAGCTGTGCATTCGGCAGTGTGTGCGGGTGTCCACATCCACAGAGGGTGCCTAGATTTAAGGCGGTGTACAGGCGGGTCATCGACAAGTATATAAGTAACAAAAAAGATCAGTATTTTTCCTTGCACTAAACTAAAGCATAACACCAAAATACACCGAACAACATTCATGAATATGATTAGCATATTATGATATGCATCATATGAATTTCAACGTTAACTCAAAGACCAACGAATAAGCAAATTTATGTTATGTGAAGTTAGTTGCATTCAACAGTTTGTATCAACGTAAGTTTAATTCCTATTTGTATTGTATCTCTTTGGTATATTGTACGGAGTTGCAAACTGCAAACATATTCGTAGTATGCATGACATTTGGTGAATGCAAGTTCTTTAACAGCATTAAGACAAACTTTGTTGTGATACACATGAAGTCTGTTTGTATCCAATTATTAGAAGATACATACATTGTAATTGGATTCATGTTGTCCGCAATGTCCATACATCACATGCATAGGTCAGTGCTGGGTCAAAGCTAGTCGCAAAAGACTTTATAGTATATAAGACACAAAAGACTCCCGAATAACAAAGGATTTCACGAAATAATTATTATTTAAAAAGAGATTTTAAGATAATGTAGTAGTTAGTAGATCTTTGCAGTGAGAGTCTTTTCGTTAATGATGTTTAGAGTAGTTTCGGGAGGAGTTTGTTAAAGGGAGCCCTTCAGGCAAAGCTTGAGCTCTCCTGTCGAAAAAAATAGTATCTTTATTGGCGTAGAAGAGTGGAAGCTCCTGAAACATCCGGAGTTAGGCGAAAACGGAAACGAACACAAAGCCAAAAAATGATTGAGCTCAACTAAATCGAAATCGTAAACGTTTTGGGAAGCAGCGATAAGGTCAACCTGAAGAATATATTCAGTGGAATCTAGGGAGCCAGATAATGGAAAAGTTCAGCGTCTGAATTTATAGTGCGTCTAGGTTTTCGTGTAGGCATGATTCACAATCAATTGTCGCACATCTTTTCGTAAATCAACACACACACTAATGCCCGATCCCACCAACTACCACCTAGGAAGCAGACCCCTAAGGAATTTCCATACAAAAACACAGATAATTTGAGTGATTTAGTAATGATGTACAACAGAGGGAGCTATAAATCCATACAAAATTCAACACATAGCTCTACTTAGTTAGGTGCCCAAATATCTCCGCCCAGAATCTCCCTCACTTAAGTAGCTGCATGTTGTATTTTGTATGGATTTATTGCTCCCCAAGTTAACATCATTACTAAATCACTCAAATTATCTGTGTTTTTGTATGGAAATTCCTTAGGGGTCTGCTTCCTAGGTGGTAGTTGGTGGGATCGGGCATATGACTTCTTACTCGTTCCTACGCTTTGATGGGAATGTATGAGATGGATGTTATGATTAATTTTCGTATGACTGAATACACAATAAATAAATGTAGAGTCTATAGTCGTAGAAAATACCTACGTAGATTAAACATACGACATTTTGTTTAGTAAACATAGTGGGATTTTATAAGAATAAATAATATTGACATTTAATACATCCCCCACGGAATTATTTTCTAGAAGGTAAACAAGTGGTGGGGGAGGACTAAATGAAGTTGTGAAACTGAAGACATTCTGAGAGGTGTCAGTGTCATCCATGTAATACAATATTTTTATGAGTAGGTACCATTTCTATCTCTAGTATAGTCTTAGTACCTAACCCAGGTACTTCTTATAATATACGAGTAAATTAGAGACAAAACGGGAAAACTATTAAATCTATAATTATAGAGAGATATTTCCCCACCAGATGGCATTCGTGCATGTTTTTATAGTTTTGTAGTTATTCGCTGTATGTTTTGAGAATGATGGAAAGAATGCAATATTTCAGTCTACGCACTTTCCGATGACTATCAATACCTATCATATTCCACTGTACGTCGTTTTTATATTATGACACAGCGTTATACTAGGAAGATGGCTGTTTATGATTTTCGGGTGAAAGTTGTTTTATTTTGGTCAACGTTTTGACACTCTTGGTGGTGTTTTTACTTCAGAAGAAATTATGTCTTACTTCTTAAGAAAAATAAACCAGCTGTATAGCGTCGGCAATCAAAATTAAACTACACACGGTGAGCCATGTCAAATTTTCACCGTGAAAATTTTCAAAGACTGATTGCTTGATCTTGCTGGCTAAAGATGCCTACTATGCAAGATGTGAAATATGACTATGAAATACAATTCTTATTCGTTTTCCTTGGCGGCGTCAAAAGCTCAAATCATCAGTTTATCTTCCCTAAGATCCATGTTTCTTTCAGTTTCCAGGCCCTTTTTTCCTTTCCAACTTACAAATCTTACAAGTCCCCCTCTTACAAATCTCTTAAGTCCCTTTAAACGTATTAAATATTATTCGGTATTATTATTCTGAATCACGGTGTTTTCATATATACAATTCCATTGTCGCTATTGCGTATCGTCTATACCTGAAAGCAAATATTTTATTTTTCTTCAGCCATTCTTCACACTTCAGAAAGGCTCTCCTATTTCAATCACATCCAAAGAACTTGGAATGCTTTCAAATAACCCCTTGAGTTAGTCTCCCATATTTTTCTTTTATATGTGGCACCTATCACTAGAGCCAATAATTCAATTCTATAGAAATAATTCGCACTAAAATCTGTATTACATTACTCTTGAAATCATTCAGAAATTTTATAGAAGAAAAAAGTGTTTAATATTGTTTTCTTTATTTTCAGATTCTATCCATCTATTGAAACGAAAAATATTCACATGAATAATTTAAAGAATAGAGAGAAACTTTTAAACAGATTGAATTTAATGAAGTATTAAGAGTAGACGAATAACTTTTCTCAAGCAATTAATTATCAAAAAAAAAAAACTTTCTCTATCATCGATGTACGGGAGAGACACCTACACTTTAGTTTTAAAATCAGTGTGCTTGTTTTATTAAAACTGTTACAATTTTATGAGGGGTAGTGATTGCGTTTTTTTTAGTATTTCGCTGAAAACTTTAAGTGTTGTGTTTTTTTTTAATGTGACGGTTTTTGGAAATAATGGCTGAAGGAGGAGGTTGGTGTCTCCGGGCAGCATGCTCACAGTGGGGTTTGCTTGTAGCTGTAATCAGTTATGTGTTTCTGGGAGCCCTCATGTTTCATCATCTGGAATCAGGACCGGAGCAGCAGAGAAAAGCAAGCGTTCAAGCCTCTAGAGAAGACTGCCTACGAGAGCTTTGGTTAATAACAGGTAATAAAAATAAATAATTTTCCACTTCCATTTCACATTCTAACTTAAGTACTTACTTTACTTTACTTTTCGTACGGCGAATGGGCAGGATTCTTCACTGTTTATGGTTGCGTCATTTCCCACTCTACAATCTCAAGTCCAGCCGCTGCAGCCAGTCCTCAACATCCTGTACCGCTCCATGGAGGCTGGTTGGGTCTCCTGGGAATCTTCGCAGTGGACACTCCTCGAAACGATGTGGCGGATTGTCTGATGATCCTTGCTACAATCACACTGCGGAGACTCCCTCTTTTCCCATGTCCGCAGGAGATAGTTGCAGCAGCCCAGGTCCGTTCGTATTTTAAATCGCCACATTCGAACTACATATTTTGTGATATTCCTATATGTTTATATTTTACAATTTAACGGCCTCTAACGGAGAAGTGCCTATCGGCTATTTGGCAATATAAATAAATAATAGCAATAAAAGGAAGCCTACGTTCAGAAAATAAATAACGGGGCTTCAATATCAAATAAAATAAAAAAAAATAGCCAAAGCAATCGTATAATAATTGAACTGTGTGCTTTGTATAAAGCTCATAGAATAATAGAAAATAAACTATTGTTGGAAAACCTTTGAACCTCTCACTTAGGGGGATTTTTAAATATAATTTGGAAGAACTTTCAGTACAATACCTTATTACTTTGTGATTTCTATAAAAAACTATAGCGTTTCACTAAAATCCTTTGAAGTATAATTTATATGAACGTGTCAAAATGTAATAACTAATAAGTAATATGAATACAATGGTATATTGTTCGCAATGTTTCTATAGAGGTTACTAGAACTAAAACCAAAAACTAAAATAACTATATTTTAATACGTACCTACATCTATAGGTATTTTTACAATATAGTTCCACTTGCCTTAAATGACATTGCCAGCTTCAAACATGAAGGTAGCAGGCACCTAAAATACTACTACTATTTCACTCCTCGAGGTTTTTCAATCGAACACAAGAACGCCATCAAGTCTCGCCAATTAGAACGCTTTTGTGTAGTGAATTTTACTTGTTTCTACGGAAGTTCTATAGCATATAAATATACCCTAATACCTCAAAATAGCATTTCTACATACGCACGAAATGGTGGGGCCATGTGCCCTCCTTGAAACCAAGAGTAACATCAAAGAAGGCATGTACATTAATAATTTTAAATCGGAATGTTACTGTCGTTATGTAGGTACCTAATATACAAAAAGTATGTTGCCCAATCCCACCAACTTCCACCTAGACAGGGGAGCCCTAAGTAATTTCCATACAAAAACAGATAATATTTTTTAAAGAATAAAGACAACAGTAACCAGAGCATAAATCCATATGAAATTCTACAAAAAAAATTTCCTACGTTAGGTGCCCAAATATCTCCGCCCAGAATCTCCCCAACTAGGAGAGTCTTATGTAGGATTTCATATGGATTTACGCTCTGCTTGCTGTTGTCTTTATTCTTTAAAAAATATAATCTCTGATTTTGTATGGAAATTACTTAGGGCTCCCCTGTCTAGGTGGAAGTTGGTGGGATTGGGCACGTGTCTATTAGGTATGATGTACTTGAGAACCAAAATTAATAAGCAAAGACATCATAAATGTCACTGTCTAAAAGCTCGAACTACTATGTGTGTATATTTGGACGATATTATAATATGTACCTGCTCTAGTATTATTTTAATATCTACAGACACTTTTCTTCGACTGGTACGAGTTGTATCTGATTATGCTTTGTGTCTATCTGTCCCATCGCGTAATCAACCGCCACAGTTTATTTTTAATACTCGTATTATATTTAGTCATATGAAAAATAATCTCTTTTTTATACAGCGATTCTTGTGGGGCGAAAAATAATTACCGTGAAAATTTATATTTTCCATTGGCGATGAAGTGATACAACCTGAAGCACTTTACTACGTCTAGATATTGTAGATTTTAAGGTATTCATCGGGTTCGCGGTAAATTCGTCTAAAACATGTTCGTCTGAAATCAATCGTCTAAAATCGTCATGAATAAAATCTTATGTTCTTTTTACGATTAGGTATTTATTTCATGAAACCGTTGTTTTTAAAAAAACATGCGTACTACATTATTCGTTCGCTCGTTGGACAAATTGCTTTTAGACGAATTGGTTTTAGACGAAATGATCATTAGACGAATTGTTCAATAGATGAATTGATCATTAGACAAATTGCTTTTAGACGAACTGGTTTTAGACGAAATAATTATTACATGAATTGATCATTAAACGAATGGATTTAAGACGAATTGTTTTTAGACGAATTAATTTTAGACGAACTGATTTTAGGCGATTTTACCGGATACCATTTATCGTGCTTAAAATAGTAAAGTGTTCGCTCGAACATGTAGCTACTCAGGAATACCTACGTGATCTAGGCTTCCGAAACATTTGCACCAGCAGTAAATACAAATAACTGATTTGAAAAATATAGTTGCAGATATTTTTAGGTGTACGTACTCACTTATTTTTTTACTTTCTATATTTCTGCATAGATCAAAAGGCTGTCTCCGATATTTTAGTTGGAAAGGAATTTTTGCAAAATATGAACCTAGGTATCAACTTGCCGTGTAGATATAATTCTTCCCACTCGATGTACGTTATTGAAAAGCACAATGTTAACCAAGTTTACTCGTATCTCAGAAACAAACAAACTATGAAATATTAGATAGCTTTGTAGATTATCACGGTCCTTGTTAATCTCTTCTCCATTCTTCTCGGGTGTACCGTGTGTAGGTTGTCGATGTTGTTGAGCTTTCGGCCTACTTGCTGAGGCCATCTTCAGCGGTACACATGGTACACCCGAGAAGAATGGAGAAGAGAATAGGAAATGTTAAACAAACCAGGAAAGTCATTACCTTATATGAGCAGTGTTGGTTAATTTTAATTTATAAAAATGATTGACATTACAATCAGACAGAGTTGAACCTATGGGCTTATAGGAGAGCTTTTTAGTCCATCTACTTGTTAACGTTTGCATTCAGAAATCAAATTTTGACTGCGACTTGTTCATCGATGATCATTGTTAAACAATACTTATTCTATTCTACCTGATTAATATGAAAACATTAAGCAATTCTTATTCAAGATTACTTTACCTATGTACTTACTTCTAGTTAGAAGATGTTAACTTTATGTGCTTCAAATTGTGAAGTCATGAACAATATCTATGAATTCGCGATTCTACAGAAGTTAATAAGTAATAAACTACTTTGTTTTTAACAATACTTTGCTTGTTGAACGATTTTTCTAATACTTTCTCGATTAATATGGAAACCAAAGCTATCGCTCTTTTATTATAAAGAAAACGGTTACCTATTCATTGCCTGCCATGCTCTGATAAAGAGCCAAGGTAGCGGAGCTTTACCATAAATTATTATTAAGTGCTTTGTAACTACTAACAATGCCAACCCAGAAAATCGACCAAAGCTAAAAATAAAAGGCGGTATTCTCTCAACAGGTGGCGCAAATATAGAATACATACATTCTGCTATCACGCCTTTTCGTTCCAATTCCAACTTTAGAAAATATGTGATTTCCAAAAAGCTAATCCGTAAAACATTAAATAAAATAAATAAATAGGTAAATAAAATAATCTTTATTGTACAGAAATATACAAAGGGCGGGCTTATTGCCAAATGGCAATTTCTTACTGCCAAATGGCCAGCCAACCCATGACAGAAACCAAAATGAGACATAACTTATTATAAATTTAGTACCAAAAGGGTACCTTAACCTAACAATAATTGAAAACATCGAGAAACAGTATAAGGAATTAGGTTAATCACAGAGATGTGAGACTGTTAGACGAAGAAAGTTAACAAGCTTAGATGGTTTGGGCATGTGGAGAGAGTGAATGAGGATAGTATTGACAAAAATATACTATACACAAGTGAAAGAAGAGGAGGAAGCGCGGCCATCCGAGACTGACCTGGACCGATTATATCATCCGGATTCTAAAGGCCGGACGCGTTTTGAGCAAAAGAAACCGGACGACATGCATGTCAAATTGCATGAATGTATCGGAAGCATGGAGTGTGTGTAAGAATAAGAGGTCTTGTGTTCTGTTCTATCTGCCTACAGTCGGAATACCGTAACATAAACAGCGTCTATTCGTTAGATGCATTTTCGTATTTCTAATTAGACTGCCTACCACCTCAATATGAATTACGATTGTGTTGTTTTAGGGATATTTTTGTTGGCAGAAGTACCTATTAATCTTCTATTTCTTTCTTAGTCTTGATACGTCCACAACTGCCAGCTGCAGAACTCTTCTAAACGTTCCCATTATTTTCTATCACTTGTCATTCTCACTCATTGACTATTTATCAACTACTATACGTTCACGTCGTGGGCCCATTTTGTCTGTAGCACATTTTGACACTTCTTACGACAATCCATATGTTTTTCCATAATGTGATTTCTGTTTGGATGTCCACCTATTGTAGGTAGTGTCTCGAAGTATTCCATTAAAATTTGTTGTTAATGTAAAGCAGAATGTTAACAAAAAAACTTTTAAAAAGCTCCCTTAAATGCAGTCACATATTTTTTTTTTATTTATTTATTTAAATTTTAAGTGAACAAAAAATACATATAAATATAAAAAATGGACATAGTACAGATTATAAATCGTTGTTCACTAGAGCGAACTTATCGCAGAACTGCCGCAGAAATTTCTTCTAGTTACTCCATCGAGATAATCACATCGAGAAGATGATGAGTTCTTAGGTTTACATGTATGTGTATCGCGCATACCTTAGCTTCAGTCTCTTGAAGCACTTCAATACATGATGTCTTACGATCTTGATCTCTTTCTCTGGCCTCAGCAATGCCATACTGAGGTTTAGGCGGCAATCTCTCAAGCGGGAGGTGCAAGGTTCAAACCCTGGCGCTGGCGATGTATTCCACACTTTGCGATACAGGCTTTTAGCCTAGTGCAAGGTGTGCAGGAAAGTATTTGGGTTTGTGTATGCAAGCCCAGATCCTTTTTATAAAAAAAAAACATACATCATGTCATAAAGAAATATGCAAAATTTAATCACACACCGTTCGCTGATTTCTTCATATTGTAGGAAATGCAATACCAATGGTAGTATGTAGAAGCTATATCCACTGATGGATTAAATCGTGATTTTAACTCACGCAGCAAATTTATTATTATTCTAGGTTACGTACTTTTCATACGTGATAATATTTCTTACGTTGTCACCCGAACATGTAAATCAAAATCAATTCTTACAAAATTATATCGTTAGACTAAAATAATATATTATTTTTATACCTTAACGTATAATAAACTGTTATTATGAGTATTACGTTACGACTAACATCTTTGTAAGTATGAAGGTAATGCTCCACGTAGATTCCATCGATTTAACATTAATATTGATTGTGTAGTGCATGTACATTGTACGTATGGATTTCATAGTAAAATAAATTTTAAACATGCTTATTTTTGTTTGTAAGGTTATATGTACATAGAATTGGACCTCATGTTAATCTAAGCAGAATAGTCAATTAATTACCCACTTATTCTATAGCCAATACTTCATGTACTTTTTTTTTTTTTTTTTTTATTGGAGGGGGAAATCCGTTATGGACATCCGGCCATTATGGCCGGGTAGTGCCGGACTCACACCGGCTAAAACCCCCTCCTCTTCTTTTGCTGCCCGGTTCCCACCTTACGGTCTTACCCCTGGCAGCAAGTTTTGTCTGTTGCTTATCGACGTGCTGCTTTGTTTAGTCTTTCGTCGTATTCCTTCACCTTTAATATGTCTTCCATGTACCGAGTGATCACGTCCCACCCGTTTCTGCTTTTTAGCATAGTGCATATCAGGGTGTCTGGCGTTATTTCTTCATTTTCTTCTAATTCTTCCTTTAGTCTCGCCCTGTTGAGCTCCCATCTTCTACATTCGAATATGGTGTGCTCGGCGTCATCCTTCGTGCAATACTTCATGTACTGATCTAGATTTAATAAAGCGAATTTAAATAGGCTTTGTAAATTAATATAAGCTAATGAAATTATTCGAGATAATTTGATTGCCCTGACTTTGTTTGATGTTATTTTTGTTATTGTTTTTGTGAATGATGCTGTTATAATAGGTTTCATCAAAAGCTCAACACTCCCTAACGAATGTTAATTAATTTATGAATCAAGAGCTTCAATAAATCTTTGCTCTTTGTCTTCATATAGCTTTTATTAACATCTGTCTTTTGCTTTTATTGAATTCATTAATTTAATAATATTATTATACAAAGGTTGATTTCAAACGTCTCTATTTCAATTCGTTTTATTATGATATCAATTTAAAGGATTTCATAATTCAATTATAATGTTTCGATTCAACCAACATTGAAATGAAGTGCAGAACACATTAAGAGTATGCATACCGACATTTCAAAAATTTCTAAAAACGGGAAACTTATATTCGACAACCGTTACTAAATATGCTTTGGAACAAAATAGGGTAGATGCATTGAACCTTTAATTATGGAATTACCGCACAAGAACAACCGTACAAGATTTTTAATATCTCAGATTTCTCAAAAAAAAATAAACACCTCTGAATTGGTCAACTTTGTAATTACTTATAAATAAATTATTATCTTAATAAATAAAGTCTTAAAAAAATAGGTGATGGCCTTGGTATTGATTGGGTCATATTTTGGGAATGCAGGATGATATTAATATATATGGAGAAATAAATACCTATGATTTTCGTTGGTTTATCCTATTTGTAATTCCATGTTTGTAATGCCTATTTGTAATGCCCTTCTTCATCAGCCTATCCCCGTCCACTCCTGAACAAAGGCATTTTCCATCTGCCTCCATGTTGTCCTGTCCTGTGCACACTGCATCCAGGTTGCACCGACATGTCGGACCAGTCGTCTCTCCATCTCAGCTGTGACCGTCCCACACCTTATGTATACAAAAATCTGATTAATGTTTTTTATAACGCGAGAAAAGTTAGTTTTGAAAGGCCATGATTTTCCATTATTTTCAGTACATGTTCCGTATATGCCACTGAAAAAAATGGTCTTATCAGTACCGATGAACTTTTGGATGATAATTAATTATCGCGGCTTCTTAAATAATGAAATATAATATAATCATTTACTCCTGCCAAAAACATTCGCGTCAAACTTTTAAAGCTGTATTTTTTATACATAAATGGGTAGGTACGTACATAATTTGCACAACACCATATTGTAATTTTCTCCACCTCGGTTGTTTAAATTGTTTGGCACGTGTTTCCATTGGGAGGAACAGTTCGTTTACCTTCATTAACTGTGATCGTTCCGTGATCAGCAATTATTTAAATCATTTCGAAAAAAAACTCCAATTTCTTCGACAGTCGTATTGTACACACTTCAGCTCTATCTTCACTGCTGGATATAGGCATGCCCTAAACATTTCCACCCACGAAACATTTTAGTTCCTAGAATGGTCAAATTCAGGTTCTAGAACTGTTTTACTGCTAATCCTAGTAAGCATGAAATGCTCCTAGCCAGACTACAGAACCTCCACAAAAGGGCCCACCCTACATAGACTCCATCAAAACCATTAAGTCATGACCATTCAGAGAGATCATGGTTGTGGCGAATCTAGTTTAGAACTTTATTACTTCGCGGGAGCAGTTTCATGTTAATTCACAACCACAGAACAAAATATAAAATTTTGGTAGATGAAAACGATCGCATACTTTTCTAAAACTCTCCTTTCTTACCCATCGTCCACCTGCTACTGAGATTACGTCTTCTTCTTCACGTCTTAAGAGTTGCCTCATGGGTGGCCTTCCGACGCCTCTTTTTTTTGCCCATGGTCCCCATTTAAGAAGCCTGGGTGCCCACCTATACTATCATCTTGTCTTCCTACGCACCCTGCCCTTTGCCATTTCAGTCTACGTACTTGTACGATCTATGACGTCCACAACAAAACCGTCGATGAAAACAATAATAGTAATAGAAAATAACAATGGTTATGTGATGGTGGGAAACGTAACAGTGTAATCTGAGATTCCAACAATGAGTGAGAATAGAAATATCAAATATCCTGTTATAAATAAGATTAAGAGTATGCATACCGACATTTAAAAAAAATTCAAGAAACGGGAGACCTTATATCTCGACAACCATTACTAAATATGCTTTGGAACAAAATAGGTTAGATACATTGAACATTTATCTAGGGAATAACCGTGAAAGATTTTTTTTTGTTCTCCACCTCTGTTCTTTTTTCCGAAAGACGGAAACTCATTTCGCGAAAGTCGCGGAGTATTTTTTTTTTGTGTACTGATAATATGCATTAAAATCTAGGGAATAACCGTAAAAGTTTTTTGATAGACGCAAAATTAACCTCAAAAAATTGAAAAAACGCTATTTTTACCATTTTATCATGCGATTGTCACGCGATTTTGAACCTTAATGCCGTGGAAAAAGACTGTGACGTCATTCCTGGTGCCATGCCCTGCCATTAGCAGCTATTTTAAACAGTGACATTGTAATTTTGTACCTTCTGTGAATTCTCTGGTTTGATATTAGTTAAATAATGTGAAATTTTAATTAATTATAAATGTCACCTTCTCAGAAAGTTTTTTAATTACACCTGTTTATAAATAAGTCGTTGTTTTACCGTCAGATGCGGTGTATTTAAACAGGTTCATTGTTTATTTGAATTTGCTTTTATGTGACTACTGTGACTAGTAAAGGAAACTGAGATGAGTTTTTATTGAAAAGATTATAATAATATCTTTAATGGAAAAGTTTTCTATATTATAATGGGAAAATGGAGTGACGTTAACACGATATTATCACAGGATGAAATAAGATTTTTTTCTCTGTATTAAATTGGTATAATATTGTTAAAGTTTTTCGAGTTTGTATATAGTCTGAGGGGCAATGTGCCAAAGAATATTGACGACTCCGGCCGTGAAAAATACTAAATGACGGAGGGATGAAAAGGCTTTTTGTCACCCGGTAACTTCTGTCAAACAACCCACGAATTAACCAAAAGTGTACAGGTGTACACTATTAAGCAAAAAAATAACTAGGGATAATTTGGCAAAAAATGACTTTTAAAAACTTACATACATCACTTACAGATACTTTGGCGAAAATTGTGTTTTTGTACAACTTATATTAATTAATATCTTCTTCTTCAGCCCTCTGTCCTCCACTGCTGGATATAGGCCTCTTCCATATTCCTCCATTCCTTTCTGCTGTTTGCTGCTTGCAGCCAGTTCTTTCCCCCTACAGCGGCTATGCCATCGGACCACCTTTTTTGGGGTCTTCCGACGCCTCTTTTATTCTCCCAAGGTCTCCATTTTAGTATTTTTGGGGTCCATCTTGTTGGGTCTTGTCTTGCGACGTGTCCCGCTCATTGCCACTTTAGACTTGCTACGCGATCCATGACGTCTGCTACTTTGGTTCTGTTCCTAATTTCCTCATTTCTTATTCTGTCTCTTAGGCTTATACCAAGCATGGATCGTTCCATGGATCGCTGTGTGCATTTGAGCTTTTCTGCGCTTCTTTTTGTAAGGGCCATGGTTTCTAATGCATATCTAGTCACTGGCAGTATACATGTGTCGTATGTTTTTCTTTTCTAATATCATCAATATCTAGCAGAGAGAAATATAAAGGGAAAACGGAGTATGTATGGGATGTAAAAGAGCATCATTAGTTAAGAACTGCAGAGAGTAGATATTTTGTCGTATCGTAACCAAGTTCGTGTAAATTGTCACTTGAAATGCGCCATTCCCATTTTTGAGCAACGCAAACCAAAATAATTGCACTACAGCATACATAATACCTTTTTCGTCGGAACATAATATTTTCGATTCAACCAATTAAACTTGCACACCTAGGAAGGCTATTATTTATTTATATTGATTTGTATAAGGCCGTCTATACGGAGGTCGGTCTCTGTATGTATGCTCCCCCCTATTCAGACATCGGAAGATGTGTATTTTTCCAGAAAATGTGGGCGGTATCATCTTACAATTTGCAAAAACTGTGATAATTGCGGGGACATGTTTTTAGTATCCGAAATAGCCAAAACTTGATTTCCGTAAATATAAAAAAATACTCCTAAAATTACCCTAAAATATCCTCTATCTATAGAAATGTGTTATGTTTGATTTGGATTTAAAGTTTTTAAAATTTAGTTGAGACCTTTGATATACTGGGGTTCAGAGCTGGGCGGTACTCGAGTACAAGTACTCATACATTGTACTTTGAGTACTTTTTGTGTACTCAGTACTCAGTCACGAGTACATTTATTTATATGTTCTTGTACTTGTATTCGGCGCATTTTAGACCAAAAAAAATACTCGAATACTTTTCCAAGTACTCGAGTACATTTCAAGTACTCGAGTACATTTCAAGTACTCGAGTACAACTCCTGTCCAGGGGAAGGCTGCAGGGATACACCCTGGCCGCTGCACTGCACCATCGTCAATATGGCTGCGCTACTTACAACCGCGAAAACATCCGAAACTGGCCAGTGGTGCACACCTCAGACGTAGATGACATATCAATCATAGCTGTTAGGATCAATGAACTCACTGTGGTAAACGTCTACAAACCTCCAAGCCGCTCTTGGCCAGAGAATATGTTCCCGAACATTGTGTCCCATCCTACTGTGCTCATGGGAGATTTTAACTGTCACCACACGGACTGGGGGTACCAGAGCGAAAACCTGGAGGGGGAGAAGCTTGTGGAGTGGATGGATGTGACCAATCTGCAGCTCATATTTGATGCTAAGGAGAGGGGCACCTTCCGCTCTGCCAGGTGGAACCGCGACTATAATCCAGATCTGTGCCTTGTCACCAGGGACGGCTCGGGTAGATCCCAACCTATTTCTCGTACCGTGGCCGGGGACTTTCCCCATAGTCAACACAGGCCTGTGATGGCTACGATTGGACACACACTCACAGTCATACACTCCATACCAAAACCCCGATGGAACTTCCAGAAGGCGGACTGGGCAACTTATAAGACCATCTTAGACAACGAAATTGAGACCCTAGATCCACTCCCTACCAACTATAAAAAAATTGTGGACCTTATACTCGCCACAGCGAAGTAAACAATCCCCAGAGGCTTTCGAAAAGCGTATGCGCCGGGCTGGAATGAAGAGTGCGAGAGACTCTATAATGAATTTCTGAACACTTAAAATCAAAACGTAGCGGACCAACTGCTAGAGTCTCTCGACACAGCCCGAAAAGATCGCTGGTCTACACTGATGGAGAGCTTAGACTTCAAGCACTCAAGTCGAAAGGCTTGGGCTCTCCTTCGGAAGCTGGGTCAGAGCCCCTCCCAAAATCGCCCAGCCCGTGCATCTGCGAACCTTATAGCAAAATTTGTACAATGGTCGTGTGCATACGAAAGAAGAAGAAGAATGAAAAAATGTAATGAAATTTGGTGTTTCATTGGTCAGTGATGTACTCGGTACTCTGTACTTGTATAGGTACTCGAGTACTTATTACTGAGTACTTGTACTTGTACTCGAGTACATTTTGTGTACAGTACTTGTACTCAGTACTCGAGTACTTTTTGCCTGTACTCGGAACAGCTCTGCTGGGGTTAGGATCCAGCGCTCTTGCACCTGATTTTATATTGAACGGTCCTCGTCAATTAAGGGCTTGGCAATACAAAAAAAAAATCTCTGCGACTTTCGGGAGACGAGTTTCTAGCCTTCGGAAAAAAGGGCAGAGGTGTTTTAAATCTAAGAAATCTATGAAAGATATTAAAAATCTTTTACGGTTATTCCGTAGATAAAGGTTCAATGTATCTACCCTATTTTTTTTCCTATACAAATCTAGTAAGGCTGTCGAGATATTAAGTCTCCCGTTTTTTGAAATTTTTGAAATCTAAATATGCACACCCTTAAGCGTAAAATGACTCTTCAAAATTCTCACGTCTCGCTCGATTGACAATTGTCCAATTATCCTGTAATTTATTGTCTGTACGTCGCAACTGATTGGTTTAATTCACGTTACGTTAATTGGTACAAACTTTCAATTTTCATTCTGATCAAAAACTCAATCAGAGAAGCATGAAATTTTATTCGTTCATTTCTGATTACTTTTTTCCGATTCGACACGCTTGTCGCTCTCGGAACAATAATATAATATCATCGTAGCACAAAAATACCGCAACCACTTCGATATATACCAAACCAAGAGTATGCATACCGACATTTCAAAAATTACTAAAAACGGGAGACCTTATATCTCGACATCCGTTACTAAATATGCTTTGGAATCAAATATGGTAGATGCATTGAACATTTATCTAGGGAATAACCGTAAAGGATTTTTTACATCTTGTGTAGATTTCTCAAAAAAAATTATTTAAAAACACCTCTGATCTTTTTTCCGAAAGATGGAAACTCGTTTACCGAAAGTGGAGGAGTAATTTTTTTTGTACTGATAATGTGCATTAAAATCTAGGGAATAACCGGAAAAGTTTTTAGATAGACGCAAAATTAAGCACAAAAAATGAAAAAAAAAACGCTATTTTTACCATTTTATCATGCGATTGTTCACGCGATTTTGAACCTTAATGCCGTGGGAAATGACTGTGACGTCATTCTTGGTGCAAAGCCCTTAAAATAGGCTACTCCTACTCTTTCAATATAGCTCGAATCAAAATTATTGCCAACAGAGAAAATTCGATCGTTTTTCTAAATTGGAATGTTTTCTGGCTGCGGAAAAAATTAAAGAGAATGTCATAGGAATGAAAATATGACGGAAACAGAACAAGAAAAACCTCTCTATATAAAGAATTCAATATTGGACAATATATCCTCACGCTTGCTTTGAAACATACAAAATACAAGTAGCATCCACCACCACAAAAAATACTTGATGTGAACAAGACGTGACAAGATAGTACATATTTATAAAAATTAAACACTATGGCGACCATATCGAGTGGTCTCTTTCAGCTAAACCAAGTGATAAACAAACTTGTAAGAATTAAAAAAGGGAAAAAATACATATCTTAAAATTAATATTGATTTTAACTAAGTACATAATATCATGCATAATTTTTTGTATATTTTTTTATAAAAATAAATCTGGGTTTATCAAAATAAACCTCACCAAGTGGAGTAAGTCGGCATCGGGGATAGAACCCGCGCCCGCCGGATTAACAGTGGAGAGCGTTACCAACCAGACTACCACCAGCTCACAATTTACATGTGCCTGTAATGCCATTTAGAATCCCCCCTTCTATACAAATTGAAACTCTTATGAGTTAAAAGTGACGTCTTTTGTAGAGAGAATTTTACGTGTTTACGAAATACGAAAGGCTAAGTTACTGTCGTTTTTACATCAAATATTGAATGAGTTGAATTACAAAATACCACTACTGTTAAGTACTTCCAGTGTGCCAAAATACAGTAGGAAACTATTTAATAGCCATCCGATTCAAAAAAACTTAGTAGATACTTAATTGCTTCGCCTTAAAGAGGTTTTTTTTTGCAGCGCGTATTACATTTTCCGCATCATTCCTAACTTTGTGCTCTCGTTGTTAAACAATACATACAATACATACAATACGAGTACATTGAGAATTACAGAAGGGTTTTGCTTAATTCCATCAAATTATAATGTTATTTTAAGAGCATTGAAATGCTTCATAATGGTTTAAATAAAAACGGTAAAAATGAGTAATCGAGTGTTTAAAAAATATAATTATTCTGGTGAATTGAGGGTCGAGCATACAAAAGGGAAGATTTAATATCTGGGCGTTATAATGGAGCCAACAAAAGCTTTTTATTGGAAGTAGGACGCGGTTCCAACTTCCACCCACCACCCAGCATCGTTGGAATGGAACTGTTGTTGTTATGTTGTGTGTGTATTGTGCTTTATAATAATGATATTAAATAATCTATTATAATACAGACATCATACATTCAACATTCCCATTTCATGTTTTACAGTCCAAATAAGGATATTATTAATTTAGAGGTAGGTATTTCGCTAGAACCGGGCTGGGAAGAAATATTTACCTATCCAGGACCACCGGATATTATTTTTGAAATCACAATTTCTTTGTGGGGTCAACGGAATTTTTCTAGATGTTTATAGTTGAATTTTTAACAAGTAGTTATATCTCAACTGATATACAGCAGAGGATGGACATTCCACCAGGCTTATGACTGATTGTCGGCTGGCTTAATGTGATCACTTCAATCAATTCCAGTCCATCCATCTGCCGTGGTCGGGAATCGAACTCAGACCTCCAACCTAACAAGCCGGTATTCTACCGCTGTGTTATGAAGGTCGGTATCTTCCTTGCAAACTTTAGCAAAATAATTTATTGTGGCCTGGCACCTCATGATTTAGAAGTCAGGGCTCCAATCAACTACGCCAACCACGGTAAAATAAAAAAAAGTATACAAAATGTGAATACAAGACACATAATCATTTTCTTGTCTTCATTTTTTATTTTCTACAACGGATTGCTTATATGGGTCGGAGTAACTACGTAATATTTCAAAGGCAAACGTCTTGACCTGAAAACTGTATTGGGATTCGCTCTTCAGATTTCTGCTAACAGCCACTTTACTTCAACCGCGACAGTTTATCTTTAAAATTACGGACACGTAATCCGGTATTAGAGACTAGAGAGCTCCCTATACGTACAATACCTATATCTACAATATAAAGGCTTATTTCTCTACGTAGGTAACTGTACAATACTTTTATGTGTATCGGAATATTATTAACCGTATAACTTAAGTACAACGTTTGAATATATATTGAAAAACCTTTCAACTTTTATGGCGGCAGATGAGTATTTTTTTATAACATCTATTTTTTCCGTATGTCTATTGTCCTTATTTTTTCAAATAGTTAAACCATACATATTACAAAAGACGGGCGACTCACTTCCGGCTAACCCTGAGCCACCTCTTAAAAATAGTTTGCCAAGAAGTGCGGGTAAAGAGGACGTTATATGCGCCTGTGCTACCCGGGGATGCGGAGGGCCTTAAACCCGTGCGAGTCTTTCAATGTACCTATTATAAAGTACTTCAAAATATATCGGATTTTTTAGGTATGCGTTGCGTACTGATATGATTTTTATACATTCTTCTCTTTCCTTTTTTTTGTATGACATAAAAATGGTTTTTGAACTAACAATAGTTTTCTCAACGGATGTACAACAAAGGATGGACTTTCAATCGAGCTTATGACTGATCATCGGCTGGTTTGATGTGATCACTTTCCACTTCACCAATTGCGGTCCATCCATCGCAGTGATTTTTGAACAGCTATCCTATTAGCGGCTTTAATAATAGGGGTATTTAAATTCGATTGTAGATATATGTTTAAAAGATATTTAAGAGTGTGCATACCGACATTTCAAAAATTTCTAAAAATGGGAGACCTTCTATCGCGACAACCGTTACTAAATATGCTATGGAACAAAATAGGATAGATGCATTGAACCTTTATCTAGGGAATAACCGTAAAAGATTTTTTTAATCTTGTATAGATTTCTCAAAAAAAATATTTAAAAACACCTCTGTACTTTTTTCCGAAAGACGGAAACTCGTTTCCCGAAAGTCGCGGAGTGAATATTTTTATTGTACTGATAATATGCATCAAAATCTAGGGAATAACCGTAAAAGTTTTTTGATAGACGCAAAATTAACCCCAAAAAATTGAAAAAACGCTATTTTTACCATTTTATCATGCGATTGTCACGCGATTTTGAACCTTAATGCCGTGGGAAATGTCTGTGACGTCATTCCTGGTGCCATGCCCTTAACAGGAGATCAATGGAATATTGTGTATAAGTATATAACTACTGAGAATGATTTTATAAAAGTTGCATAACTGAATATTTTACGAGTATCTTTAGATACCTGTTGGTAAATTGTATTTGAATAATTTATGGATGATGTAAGGTGTACTTACATAAATTTTAATATTCTTTAAGATATTCTTAGTAAGGAATTTAATTTCCACCTCGTAACATTTTACGATTTAATTAGAATTTTCATTACGTAATTTGTCTACATTTAATTAAACTGTTATGATTTGTAAGTCGGGAATTTATTTCGGCTCAAGTCGTCTCGCTTAGATAATTTAATGCATAATTTCATCACACATTAAGAGTATGCATACCGACATTTCAAAAATTTCTAAAATCGGGAGACCTTCTATCTCGACAACCGTTACTAAATATGATTTGGAACAAAATAGGGTAGATGCATTGAACCTTTATCTAGGGAATAACCGTAAAAGATTTTTTATATCTTGTATAGATTTCTCTAAAAATATTTTTAAAAACACCTCTGACCTTTTTTCCGAAAAACGGAAACTCGTTTCCCGAAAGTTGCGGATTAATTTTTTTTTCTTGTACTGATAATATGCATTAAAATCTAGGGAATAACCGTAAAAGTTTTTTGATAGACCCAAAATTAACCCCAAAAAATGGAAAAAACACTATTTTTACCATTTTTTCATGCGATTGTCACGCAATTTTGAACCTTAATGCCGTGGGAAAAGACTGTGACGTCATTCCTGGTGCCATGCCCTTAAATAGGTGAATTTAATAATTATACGCTCCGGAGAATTTTCGCATAATTATTAATGTCAATTTATTTTGCCTAATTCCTGCTCATCTCACCTATCTGCAAAGAAAATTAGAATAAATGTGCGTCAAACCAGCCGAGTATTTTGTATCTTCAACAGTAGGCACCTTTTCAAAACCTAAAAATCTCATTATTAAGAAAGAGCATGCACTATGAACAACAGATAAGCATTATTATTGCGAACAAACGTAAGTTTTTTTTTTATAAAAGGTTTTGGCTTGCATACACAAACCCAAATACTTTCCTGCACACCTTGCACTAGGCAAAAAGCCTGTATTGCAAAGTGTGGAATACATCGCCAGCGCCGGGGTTTGAACCTGGCACCTCTCGCTTGGGAGACTGCCGCCTCAACCAACTGCGCCAACCATTTAATTTCTTAAGTATTTATTATTTAACAGTATTTGTCAAGATTGTCCAGAGTAGTTTCGAGAAAGGGGAGGAAGTTTGTTGAGGGGAACCTTTCTGGCAAATCTTAAGCCCTCTCGAGATTTTATTTTTGCGTAAAGAACTGGATGACATAGGAGCTGAAGCTGTCCTCAACTGGCGTCTTTTGCTTTTCTACTTACAGGAGCTCTGCTTCTTCCGTCTCTCATTCTCTCATTCTCTTAACCCTTAAACCTTGATTCTCCTACAATATAAGGCAGAGGATGATAAGCCTTGTCAGTGTTTTTATCTGTCGATTTGTAAGCAAGTACGATGATGTGATTTTACGTGCGAAAAGAGTGAGTTCTAGGAAACTAATTGTAATTAATTTATGTTACATATAGCTTGGTATATTTCAACGTCGGTTTATTAATTTAACTTGGTATAATATCGCTTTGAAGATAATATTATACGAGACATCATAGTTCAAATGCAAATCTGAGTCTTTTAGTTTTAATATAATGGACAAAGTTAGTGGAATAGTTTTATAGTAGATATGGATGAACATGTATGTATGTAGATATATCTCGTTCGTTCGCATGGGAAATTTAATATCAAGTTTTGATTGGTTTTGAAATATTAATAACGTTTGAATTTATATTATTACTACGCCTTATAATCGATTTTATATTGCTAGATATCACATTCACTCCTGGGATAGAGCAAAGGTCATCCGATAGAAACACAAAATATTCACAAATGGTTTTATGATTGTTGGACAGTCGCAGTTTTTTCCTTTTTACGATAAATCAAACCATACACTATTAAATATTGTCTCGATAATAAGCGTCGATATTATATATCGACGCGAATATAGAGTACGCATTCGCAGTCCAATGATTGGAAGGATTTTTTTAAGCATACTAAAATAGAAATGAGGAACGATGCCCTGGGCATTTAGATCACTTTAGCCAATTAATTCCGGCTCGTAAGCGTCGGAACTCCCATCCTGCATCCTATCCAAGGGAATTTTCATCATGCTGCATTGTGTGTGTGGGGATATCTCTCGTTTCTGTCGAGGAAAAACTGTAATATAATAGATTATTGGTGCAACTTCAATACCGTACTGAATGACGAAGACTTTTGATTTTTCTGTGTTCTTTAGAAGAACATTTAAGGGCACTGAAGTAGTGACAGAATTAGGTTACGAAAATAAAAATAGGTCCTTATTCAGTCGATCTGATGGAAGATTCAATTATAACTAAAGAGTCACGTGGATGGAACTTCAAATGTCAAAAATTCTCATTCATACCCGTCAATACGGAAAGGCGTTAGGAATAATTGAATAATGATTGTATTCAGCGACGCGGTAACTCGTAGCGAACGCGTCGTTTAAAAAAGCTTCAGTCAAACATAATGCTTTATAAGCACAGAACTTCGTGCTTTCACTTTAATATCTCCGTGGATCATAATATGTAGGTAGATAGATGATATAAAAGTATGTAGACCCTGAACGAGATGAAGAGAGTACCAGCCTATAGGCCTCCACCTAATAAAGTGTAGGTAGGTGAAGTATACTCTTACAGTTTTGGGTCGGGGACTTATTTAGTTGACCTCGTTATACAATAATAGGCAGGCCTATTCGTATAAAGATGAAACAATTTTTATTCGATGTATTGCATTCATGTGATATTATTTTATCGATGGACATAAATTGACCCATCGTAACTGACAGACACTAAATTTTACAGGAATTTTACATTTATGTATGCCAGTTTCGAAGGGGATAAACATCCTTAATATATCTTGGAGCAGAGAACTTCGGGAGTATACACTACTATAGTACAATAATCACATAAAATCTAATTGAGGTTCTAATCACTTCTATCTCTAGTTTCCGATGATAATAATGTCTCCTGCAACAGAAAAAAAAGAGATTTATTTTGAAATTTATCGATGCTTGTATAATCATCGATCCATCGTTTCCAACCCAACAATGGTAGATAGTATTTGTGACGACCGCGACCCGATGCTTAAAACCACTCAATGATATTCAAAGCCAGTGGCTTTAAAACATTAAAAACACTCGTCCACCGTGGTGTATATGCATCTACGTCATATTATTTTATGGTATGACCATATACCGTATTATATTATTATTGTAATTGAAATCTAAAAATAGAGCGCTTTTTTGTCATTTCCGTTTGACCAACCGGAAGTGACCGTAACCGATTTCAACTTTGAACATATTTATAGAAATGAAGATCATGTGTAGGTAGTTCTCATAATAAGTATCATGTTTTGAGAGAAGCTTTTTTGGATATCAGCTTTTACCGTTTTACAAATACATCAGAAAAACTGTTTTGTGAATGTCATTTTTGTGGTCTATTATATCGGAAACGGAAATAGTTTCCGTACCAATACAAAACTGTTAATTGGACAGTATTGGGCACTCAATTTCTAGGATTGACCCAAATAAATAAATAAATGAATAGATAAAACTTTATTGGCCAGTAAATATATGTAACAACAAAAACAAGACAATGCAGTGTGCCAAAAGGCGGACTAATTGCAAAGGCAATATCTTATCAATATCAAATACTGGTAGGTATAAGTACGTCCCTAATATGGTGATTGATTTAAGGATCATTGGTCTCGCAATTTTCCAAAAAAATGTTTTCATCCATCATCTCCAAATGGGCGAAGGCCTGAGCAGTGAAAAGATAATTTAAAATTTAGAATGAATTTGGCCTTTTCTTTAAAATTGGTTTCATTGAATAAATTGAATTTTTGCTAATCTTATATTAATCTGATGAGGAAAATGACAGTTGTGCAGATATAAAAGAAATTAATTGTTCCTTGAGAAGGCAGAATTTGTATAGGTAAGTATAGGTAGCTAAGCTACTTAATTCTTCAATAGAAAGATTGAAATAAAAAAAATGGTTTTGACAGATAAGGAAATTAAATTTAAAGATTAAAATTTTCATTAGTGTTTCCTCAACAGAAGCGAGAGGTATTTATATTCACATAATGTAGCATTATGTGAACTCCCTTTAGGAGGAAGCAGGGTGGGTGTTCCGACGCTTACGAGTTTATGCCCAAAGCAACGTTCAGACATTCCACCACATCCAATACTGTCAAACGTATAATTTGAACTATTTTCTATAGACATAAAAGTGATCACCTAAGCCAGCCGACTCGAAAACGTCGGGACATCCACCCTGCTTCCTCCCCCAGGATGAATGTGGATTCCTCTCGCTTCTGTTGTGGAAGAACTTCAATGTGTTTCCATTTGCATAATGCAGACGAGTAATGCAGAGAGTTCTAAAATGAATTAGGTAAAGGTATCTGAAATATTGAGTTATGTTCTAGTCTGTTTAAATTCCAAATATCATTGCATTTTTTATTTTCATAAAGAACTTAAACATGACGGAAGCATGAGTGCACCTATATCTACTTTCATCTTTTAATAAAAATAGAGATGTCTCGTGTTCCGTTTCAGCTACCTGTTTTGCAAGGGACGGGAAGCCTGAGGGATCGAAAAAAGTTCATTATTTTGCGATAGATATAATCACGGGTAGAATCGTTTCTCCTTCAGTAGGTCGGGTAGTTTCTCTATCTAGAATAAAGTAGATAATGCTAATGGGTAGTATCTCTATTCGTGTTTTCATCCAAAACATAATTTAACGCCTGAATGGGCCCTAAAAAGTAATTTAGAGATTACGAAATATGTTGTTTGTTTTCCTTTATACTTTCTACTTAGTCTCTTTTTAGCAAAATTCAGGCACAAATCCTAATTATTCTACCTATTTTAAGTATATAGACTACGATTATGTTAATTCTTTTTCTACTATGTATACACAGTGTAAGGTCAATGAATCTTATAATGTTTACTGAGAAGCAATCAGTGTGAACTGTATGATAATAGGTAATTCTGTTGCTGTTCAGTAGGGTTTCCCATCTCTATATCATTGATAGAAATTTTTGTCGACCTTAGCTTGCTCCTGGATTTGGTAATGGAGTGCGTCCTATAGTATGCGAGGAGTCCGATTCTTCTAACAGGGCCTTAGTAAAGTTATAGTATAAGAGTCTTCTCTATTAAACTGTATTTTAATATTTCGAGCTTCGTAATCTATATGTTTTTTCTTGCACTTAATCTACATTGCATTGACAATAATTGTATGTTTAATGGAGCATTGAGATTTATTAGAAGCTGCTACATTTCCCCTTCTTTTATTAATATTATTTAACGAAGAATTTCTTCGAATTACGTATTGTATTTAATAAAGATAAGTCCCTTCTTGTTCGCAATCGACAACGGCGCTAACGACGACGGAAAGCTACGGCAACATCAGCTAAAACAACATTATGGATTATTTCGATTAAATTTTGTCATCTTTTGTAATCCGATAAGTCCTGGTTTTCCCCTTGCGATGTCGTATAATGTTATTAATAATACCTAATAATAATTCCGTTCAAATTTAGTCAATATTATTTTCATTTAACATTTAATATTACAAGTGATCAATAACCCTTTGCGGTGACGTTATTTTCATGATATTGTTGTAACCCCTTCTGACATTTTATTGAATTTGTAACTACCTAACGATCTACCGCAAACGTTGGTACCTACTCGTATTATATTAATAGATCTTCTAAACAGAGAAACCCTCTAACATATTTTTACTCAAGTCTGATTTGATAAAATTCCTACGACTTTTCTAACATTTCCCATATTATTATTGCACGTTTTTTAGTACATCAAATGTTCTTGCTTACATTTGTCTCTCTTTCATACGTGAAACAACCATTGTACGAATGATCTCAGAGTCAGAGTTCCGTATATTTCTCTAATATTCTATTGCTAATGATTTGCCAAATATCCCTATCGAACTTATCGATGGGACAGTGCCCCACAATGTGATCGATAAAAGAAAAGATTTGCACAACTTTTCAATAAATTGTAGCCATCATAATTTCAGAGAATTTATACATGGATTATTTTCAATAGGTAACCTTTCAGTGGTGCTACATACCACAGTTCATATTATTCAACAGCATGGTATCACCAATATGGTCAATAAATGGTAGCACAGAGTATAAATGGAAATAATAAATAACACAACAAAAAACATTTTAATCACAACTCTATGAAGTGTCGTTGTAAAATTAACAAGTCAGTAAATTTAGTTTGTTAACTAGACCTAAAACTTTATTTAGAAGTAAATTACACGATAATAATACTACAAATATTACCCTTTAATACTTTCATAAGTGTTATCATAATGTCCTTAATCCTTGATCCTGTTAGAGTATTAGTGTTAGTGTATTAGGGCCACATTGTACACACACAACTAGTATAATAATATGGTAACCGAGGTGTAATATTGACCACAAAAAACAAATCACAGCTTTTCTTCTAAAGAAAGCTCTTTTAAATTAACGTTTATTAAAGCAGAATTTAACCGTTGAAAAGAAGTAATTGCTTGTGAATAAAATCAGAGCTCTCATTGGATAAAACATAATTTCGATATTTTTGGGAAATGTGTTAAAGCATATTAAATCCTGAATTATAATACTAAATTTTCACTTAATATCCCTCACACAAAGTGTTCAGAAAATCAGTGAACCAATTAAAGCCGCAGGGTGCTGGCGATGGCTGCTGGATTAGGTGATCGCGGTCCCTCCAGGAAATGCTCATAACCTCAATAGAAAATGCTCATTAGAACTACTCGGTTGAAACTACTCTTTAAAATTTTTCAATTTAGAAATATTTTCGGCACTGCCTATGAACTCTTTGATGGGTATCTTCCCAGCTAACCTAAATCAGTTTTTTTCTGATTATTCTGTTATATTCCTACCGGGTTATGCCAATACAGATTTCAGTTGCCCATCACTAAACGATGACAGTCTACTCAGCTGTCATCGTGAGTGTTGTGGCTATAATTCTGTTAATTTTTGTATTATGTTGTTTTGATTGTTTTTGTTAAGTTTAAAATAGTGTATTATTGTGTTTGTGGTGTTTATTTATGTGTTTATGTACGTCTGTTATCACATCGTGTATTAGCATGTAAGTACCTCTTTGTAAGAATAACCTGTACCTGGACTGGCGCTAAGGCAACAATAGTCGCTGTTAAGCTGGTCCAGGTCTTTTATACTTCATTAAATAAAAAAATAAAATTAACTTATCGTTTCTGTGATTGTCGCTACTACTCATGCAGTGATCGTATCACTTAAAAAAATAGATAATCAACTACATACAGAACAGTTCTAGAACTAATCTAGGAGCTTAATTGTTTCTTGAGTAGTGATTTTCACATTGGATAATAATAACAGCGACTGTTTCTTTGGGTCAAATATAACAGACACGTTATTTATAAGGTCCATTTAACGTTACCCTTTCTGTTAAGGATAAATTTATTACAATATCACAACAGTATTATGATTATTAATTATATATGATGTAATTCGTTATTATTTATACAAAGCAAAAGGGTAAATTCTTATGTTACTTTGTTTAGCCTTTAATAATTAACACGCACAATGGAGTACCTAGTGGAAATATTAATTTAAGATTTTAATCTCCGACCTAATCACGTCATACTACAATCATAAATTATGTGATATTTAATTTGATATTATACTTTTTTTTAATTTTTGAACATTATTAAAAAATCGCTTGGATCTGCTGTGTCATACCGGCTTTATATTAGTAGAAACTCGTACCTTTCTACACTGAAATTCATCAAATTAATATTTAAGATTGTAGGTTAGTGTGAGCGATCCTGTTTTATCCGAACATCTATTTGAAGTACTTTAGAGGATAATGTACATAGTATATTACGTGCTTACACAGCGGAATAGGCAGAGAGATCAGAATGCTAGACTTCCCTATCTCTACAGTTCACCTACACACCCATCTTGCTTCGAGACACGCTCATCTTTGAGCATCTGGGCTAGCCATATGGTTCTTGGAGGGAGACGTTTTATCACACCTCTTCTCTCATCATTCATTTTCCCTACATGTCCCAACAATCTCAGCTTGTTCACTTTCAATCCAATTACAAGATTTGTCTTACAGACACTCATATATATAATACCGTTGAGAGAAATGGATACTTAGATAATACCTATTATTACATTTTTTTTAAAGATCTGGGCAAATTAAAAACCCAAGCGCACAAACCCAAATACTTTCCTGCACACTTCATAGTGTCAAAAGCTTGTGTCGCAAAGTGCAGAATATATCGTCAGAATAGAGATTTCAACCCGGCACCTACTGATTAGAAGTCCGCTTCCCAACCAGCTGAGCAAACTATGTAGGTCTTCCAATCCATATAAATAAATAAATCTTTATCGGCCAGTAAACACACAAAACAACAAAAACAAGACAATGCAGTGTGGCAAAAGGCGGACTTATTGCAAAAGCAATATCTTACAGTCAACCCGATATAATATTACTAAATCGACGTTTTAATTTATCAACTTTTTAAACGACGCGACGGCGTATGCTGGGCATAAAAGGCAGGTATATTCAGAAATATTTTCCACTTACATAACATATAGAATTTCATAATAAAAATTCTTGAAATCAGAAATCAATATCCCGTTTGTAATTGAATACCTCCTCGAGTTGGAATATTTTCATAAAAAATCTGTTATCGTTCTTCAGAGGTTTGATCCCACATTATTATATGGCAGTAGGTACATATACTCGTATTATTAATATAGATTTCATGAAACCTTTCAAAATTTTCATAACATACGTAAACGTTTCCAGATTTCACTTACAGCATTTTTGTACTCAGACGTAGTTTAACACAAGCTCAGTATATATACAATTATACACATTACAAAGTGATTCAGTATATATACAAAGTGATTCAGTATATATACAAAGTGATTCAGTATACATACAAAGTGATTCAGTATACATTCAAAGCGATTCAGTATATATACAAAGTGATTCAGTATACATACACAGTGATGCAGGACAAAATAAAAATAAATAAACTTTTTGACCGAAAGGTTCCCAGCTGACGGATTATAATTATTTCTGTGCGTGCAGAATTTCGACTCCCGAATGGCATTAAATTTCACCACGTATTATTTTTTTTAGGAACGAAGTTTGCAACCATTGATTCTGAATGTCACATAAATGGCGCAAACAGAAGCTTCACGTCTGCTCCCTAATTAGAGCATATGTACCTACCCGACAAAATTTTTCCGGGCCCTTCGGTCTTGGGCGAACCTCTACGCCAGGTGATAATATTCTACATTATACAGTCTTTTAATTGCCTGGTTCGGTTTGCCCTGTATTCTTGTGATTGAAAAATAATATGTTAAGCACAATAAGGACAGAGTACACTTTATAAAATCTTAATATATAAAAATAAGTCGTTTTTTGGTAAGTGTTCTCATAACTCCCGCAATTTATGATGGATTGCTGTGAAAATTCACAAAAACTTTCGTACCGATCTGCTTTTGGTTTTAACGTCGCCAAAAAAAAGTTTTACTAGGAGGTGCCATGAAGATGAGAGGATCCAAGGGAGGTGTAGGGTCATGTGTGGTATCGTATGAAAGGGCGTTGAAAAACGAGTTCAGATCTTAAGCCACATTTTGTCCAGCTTAAGCCATTGGGAGACACTGAGAGGTACCATGTTTGCCGTTGCGAAGCCCGGGTATCTCAGCTAGTTACATATATTTCTAGATACATGTAATGTAAGTATACGCATGTGTATTTTCATATTATAATAACTTGCTGAACTGCCGTGATATTAATTCACTTATTCGTTTTCTTTGAAAGGAGATGATAATATAACCTACATATTATATTTACATAGAAGAAACTTCGCCTTTGCTTTCCAGAAAGTATTATGATAGATGAGACTCAGTCGTAAGTGATCCAAAGATGATAGACGTACCCACTATACTAAACCATAATATGAATCAACATATCTCTTAGGTACTAAAAATGGTTTACTTTTACCATATAGCGGTTTGCTTCGTATGATTTATGAGCTGCTTTCGATGTTACCAAAAACTTTATATTTAAAATCTCTTTAGTTTAGTGTTAAATTTCATTGAGTTTAGTGATTTTGTGTATCCGGAACACCGGCGAATTTGTAAGCCCCAATAAACAGCCACGCGGATAGCGCTGGTGCAGGCCTAGTGGCCTGTTGTTTGGGAATTGTTAGTCTCTTGTCTGACTGTGACTCCCAGTCGTTTATCCATCTCTTTGATGCTCTGCCTGGGGGTCGCCTACTTTGATGTTGATACATCTGTGTTCACAAAAGAAACATTGAACATTCAATGACTTGTAAGTTTAGTTGGTTCGTCAAGTAGGTATGAGCAATTTTTATTTATATAAAATTTAATAATCAGGTAGGTACTTATTAATTAATCCAGTTCAGCTCTTTGTAATCCCTGCCGTAAAATTATTCCGCATAAAAAATACCAAAATTAAAACAAAAAAAGTGGGAACATCTGATGCTCAACTGTCAAACAAAAGAAGCGTATTTTTTGTTCCCAAAATAAAATAATTAGTTAATAATAATAATACTTAATTAAGTATAATCGTAATTTAAAAACACCGAACCGAAAGGGTAAAGTTATAATTAAAAAAAGGTAGAATAATGTTTATATTTTTTTGGTGGATGCCAAGGGGGAATGTTTACAAAATGTCATACAAATGAGTCTACAACTTTTTGGAAAAAGTTTTTTGATAGGTCTCCTACATTTATAGAGTACGTTCCTCATATTTTTATGAATTTGTATATTTCAAAAGCTTTCTGAGCTTTACGTTGTGTCGTACGTACGAAACGCCACACGGCTAATTTATTTTTATACAGTATTATTATTTTTATTCTAAATTGCAACATACGGGACTTGTACTAGATAATCTACATTGCTTTACAATCTGTCATTTTATTTAGAAGAGCAGAGAAATGTGTAATTTTTTTTTTTTTAAACTTGCATTATCCTCTTGGCTCAGTTGGTGGATAGCCACTTCTGCTTAATAATAACAATATTCATCCCACTATTATTTATTTATCGTATGGTCATTAACAGTACATCACATCAATTAGGTATAAGATTAATATACAATAATAGAGCTCACGTTTGATTGTCAGAAATTAAAAATTAAAAGTATTATTTCTTAAGTATTCAGTCGCCGATTCATTGAGTGTCAAGAAATCCTCCGGGTTTCCATACGCTGTGAGACTGCACTCCGACACAACATGACTCACGGTCTGCCTTTCTGCACCGCAATCACATGTTGGAGAATCTCACTATATTGTTCTGACACTCTTGATGAAACTCTCAAAAAATGATTGGTAGGTCTTGGATAAGTTAGTAATCGGTCGAAATTTACCAAAAGTCACATTGGTCAGTACCAAGCACTCCATCCTCCACGAATCCCTGTCATTAATTTCTGTAACACTCCCACAGAGCATATCGTCGATCACCTTGTCGACCTTGCAATCAATCTCAGTTGAATAAATGTCTTTGAAATTATTAAACCGATCGTAATTACATACACTAACATATATTCATAGAATATTTTCAGAACAGGACAGAAGGGGTTTTGTTATAAGGAAGCTTTGCACGGTCCATGATGCAGAATTTTGTATACACTTTACATAGAAAATACTACGCCCGTCTGCAATATCACGGACCGTAAGAAGCTATCTTTATGTATACCTACTTTGACTTACAGTACTGGAAAAAATATTATGGATTTTTTATACTTTCTATCAAAATGTGTGGCATACACTCCATCAAAATTTGGCTTAGAGTTTTAATTTTTTCAGAGTGAAACCACACGTGTATTAGTCTCTCGATCAGCTGTGTCTTTGTTGTGATTGGAGTTTCATGAATTTCATTTTTAAATTTCATGACTTTCATGAATTTCGTTTTGTTTTTCCATTTGTGAAAAATGTGATACCCGATGAATCTCCAGTAAAAATAATAACAATAAATGTATATTCTTGTTGTTAAAATTCTTAAGTATATTGAAAATCTCGTAAAAATTCCACTGTTTTAAAAAATCCATAATAATTTTTCCAGTACTGTAGGTATAAATACAAGTTTTTGAAGAAGCCATCCCCAGTCAGTCGTTTACGGCTCAATTCTTTAAATTATATCTTACACTTGCACGAATTCTTTCAATTCTCTCAGATGTCATCTGCAATCTCTTTTCAACTTTGCAGCATTCCATCTCAACCAAAAGGTGATTCAAATTTCACCCCGCGTTCACCCTCCTTCACTCTACCCCCGATAGCATCTGACTACACCCGCACACCCTCCCATATCTATACATATTATATTTATACGTACCCAATATACATCTGAAGCATCTTCAGTCGCAATGTGAGATCCATCAAAATTGACGGAATGTTGTTAATTATTTATATTTCGCCCTCGAATACCCTCCAGAGTAACATAGGGAGGACCCGACATTTCCCTGTCTAAGTACGAGTATATAATTTTTCGTCTATCCAAATCTCTCTGAGCAAACCTAAACAGTTTTAATATTTATCGGTAGAGCGTTGTGTTGGGTTTGGAGAAAACTCTTAACCGATGGATTCGGGTTTGAATATCATTGATTGTATCCAAATACCTAGTCGCGTCCAATCCAATGGATGGACCTCAAAGTTAAAGAAATGGAGACTTTACAATAGTTGCATGCAGAAGGCTCGAGATCGTGTTGTCTAGAATTTATGAAAGGAAGCCTATGTTCAGAAATGGTTCACGAGAGGTCTGAAATGAGTAAAGGATTATTGTATTGCTCTATAATTGAAATCATTTTGCGTCATAATGATTATAATCTATGTTATTAGCGGTTCTGTACAGATGTCGTCAATCATCTCATATCATAAATCAAGATCTGACATAAGACGGTAACTCGAAACATCGACTTTTCGTATTCTGATGCCGCGTATTCCAAGTACGTATTCGTGTGTATTATGTACACGCTGTACCCGAGTTCATATAGGCCCCTACATTGTGATATAAGAAAGTGATGACATGGCGACTTTCGGAGTTTAATGTTTTTTTAATAATGAACCCGGGCTTGTATACAGAACTCGTAACACTTCACAGTAATCTAAAAGCTTGTGTAGTAAAGTTCAGAATAGATCGTCAGTGTCGGGATTCATACCCGGCACCTCTCGCTTGAGAGACCGTCGCTCTACCCAACTACCCCAACCATCTCGTTTGTACTGTTTATTGATAAAAAATATAATAGTTTAATTTTTGCACTAAAAGTCTCGATTTTCTTATGATTTAATAAATATTTTCCTGGTCTGCTGCATAAATAAGTACAAGGCACATTAGAAGAAAATACATATATTAATTTATTATTTTCTTAGGTATTCCTAATGTACCTATCACAAAAATGCATAAATCAATTTTTACCAACAAAATATGTAAGAATAAAAATATACTTTAAAAAAGATAAGGTATACAGTATTAGGTTCTTGTTAAATACGAGTACATATCCAGCAGTCGCTGCCTAGGTATATAAGCTTTTCAGTGTGCAGGCCTATATGAATATTTTTCACGCCGGTCTCATGTGCATACCTTGATGCGTGAATTCCCGGAAATTTTACAGCAAAATTTGTACGATGTACAATGTACATTGTACATAATTTCTACCTATTTCACTAGGTACCTACTCGTTACTTACATCTCGTCCAAATAGATGGCGGTAGTAGTCACATATTCTTCCATGTGCAATATGTTGCGTTAAACTATATAGCAGTCAGCTTACCGACGCTCCGCCATAGAATAATAATTATAGTGCGTATAGTTACCGGAAGCTAATTCCGAGTCACAAACCATTTAATTTTAATTTTTGAAAGCTTCTTGCCGTTTTCGTGGTAAGAAGCACTTTGAACAAGAGTTTTTGTAACTGCATAGGTAGCAGTGTTGCCGTTTCTAGTATTTTTAATACTAAACTAGTATTTTTTGAGGCATTTTGAAGAATCTAGTATTTTCTTTAGTATATTCCGAAAATCTGGTATATTCTAGTATTCTTGATCAAAATCTAGTATATTTTGACCTAATTTTAGTATTTTTTGGTACTTTGCAATATTATTTTGTTACGCACAAATTTTGTACAGAAATGACCAAAGAATGAATGAAAAAAATGTGAATGTATTCTAGTAATAATAAGTCTAGTAGTTTTGCAAATTTCAAAACGGCAACACTGATAGGTAGGTATTATTTAATCGACTGAAGGCTGAAGAAGGGCTGACATGAAAAACTAATTGTAATACCTATTTTACTTTATCTAGGCATAATTTACCGCAAAAAGCAACTTATTGTACTTGTACATGTGTAAGTATAGTTTTATAGTATAGCAAAGCACTCAATGTTATTGCCTATTGGTGTCGTTAAACGGTAAGATTGATAACCAATCAATTAGTATAGATACTTTCCGCACTATTTATTATAGTGATTGATTGTATGGACAAGTGGGGGCTAGAGAGAGGGGGGATTAATTAGAATTATTTCGTCCACTTCCCATCCTAATCGTGCCAGTCTAGAATGGAATGAGTTTATTTATTTGCAGTTAACATTTTCATAAAATACACAGTGACATTTGAAAAATGCTCACCAAGGCGAGCTTATCGCGACATCTCGATCTCTTCCAGCTAACTTTTGAGGGATGATCTCTGCCGACATTCTTTTCTTTTCTTTTCTTTTCTTTTCTTTTCTTTTCTTTTCTTTTCTTTTCTTTTCTTTTCTTTTCTTTTCTTTTCTTTTCTTTTCTTTTCTTTTCTTTTCTTTTCTTTTCTTTTCTTTTCTTTTCTTTTCTTTTCTTTTCTTTTCTTTTCTTTTCTTTTCTTACTTTCCTTTATTTTCTAGTATGTATATGTGGGGATACGGAATGGTCAAGGAATTAAAATTGTCCTCATGGTTAATGTGAAATGTGAAATTAGAGCAAGTTAAATAGGATTTTGAAGAACCCAGCTATTAATTACAGAAATTCACTGTTTATGGAACAGTGATTTATAACTACAATGAGCCACGATTAAAAGTAATTTATCGAAGTGTGATTTATTGATGATCGTTTGTTATTCATTGCTGTGAACGAAGCGGAAAAATAAACTGTCAAATAAAACTGTCAATATTAAAATATAATATTATGAAAACAACTGTCCGCTTTTCGATATTATTATGATTGGGAGTCAATAATATCATCTCCTTAATAATTGTGGATTTTCGGCAGCGTTGAGTATTTGACAAAACACCGTCACAATCACATCGGAACGTTATTTTGAAAATTGTATATATACTGTTTACAAAAAACATTTCGCATTGCACCTAATTTAATTTTGTTTTAATTATATACGTACAATACAAAAAGTAGATATTCGTATACGCCACTGACTTTGCACGAGATTGTATTGATATTTTGGATAAAAATATGTGCAACAAAGGGAATTATTGATTTATAATGATTTTTTATTTCATTTCTGATTTTATAAAACATCACTACCGCCATCTATGAATCATAAATGACTCGGGAAAGAACCTGAAAAAAATGACGATTCGCGTCCGGAGTAAACATTAATACCAGACAATTTTAGACATCCATCTATTAAATAAACTTATAAATGGAATCTCGGCTTCAACATAGGCTATTAAAATATATGATTTGTATCGTGGTTTGGTAAAATTATCAATTTTCCCAAGATACTGAATTCTATCAAGTTAGTATGAAAATGAAAGAAGCCATTTAAAGTAGTCCCGTTAATATGGTTTTTAAATTTGTTTGCGTCGTTACATAATCTAGAACTAGGATATACATCTAAGGATTATTTTTATACAATGTTTTTGCTCTACAAATACTTCTGTATGACTAAAAATGTGTCTATAATAATTAAAAAATAGTTTTGACATTTGCTCCGCGGCGCTTTCTGTCGTCATCTGTTTTGACTCGCGTGGTGTAGGGGCTAGCGTACTTAACTTAAATTGAGTGTTATGCGATGCGAGGGTACGAGTTCGATCCCACTCCATACCCAACGCTTTTTTCTTCTTTTTTTTACTATCTTTTTGTGAAATTTGAATTTAGCAGAATCCTATATACATAAAAAATAATTTTACTAGGTAAAACAAATATATTCCTTCCTATATGCCAAAAATTTATTCCATTAGGTATTTAATTCTAAGACGATGTAACTTCACCACCCGTACACAATTTTAGCCGTTGCGAAGCACGGGAAATACAGCTAGTTTAAAATATTAAAAACCCGATGGGGAAAATACTAATTGAGTGAAATTATAATCGTCGTCAATACCACATCAATAAATCAATCGTAATGAAAAACAAATACTTTAGATTGGTATTAGGAATCAGTTTGTACCTTTCCATTTCACGCATTTTATTTATTTATTTGATTTACAATTTTAAAAGGCCGAGCACGCCGGAACTATGGGCGGCAGAGAGTTAGAGGGCGGCCACGTTTCATTTTTTGGTTTTCACGAATTTCTCTTCAAGACTCGTTAACCCCCCTCCCCCCTCTCCCCCCGTCGTCAATTTTTTCTTGCCCAAGGTCAGCAGTTTTAGTTTTTGTAATCCGGCTCTACATAGGGGCCCCATCAGAGTTAAGTCCCCAGGGCCCCCAGTAGGTTAAAGACGGCCGTGGGTCAGTGAAACTAACAGTCAAGGGATTAGAAAGCAGACTCGCCACATACACCACAACTACCCACACCAGGGCGACGATCACAATATGATTTCACGAGATATGTTAAACACATCTATATGGGCTAATTTGTTATTGTATAAACGGTTATTTAAAAAAATACGACCTTTCTTTCCATTTGAAAATTCCGAGTTAGCCCCTGATACGACCATTTCCGGGTGGTTTAGAGAACCGGAAATATCACCATAATATAATTCTTCATACATGGGCTTCAGTTTATAAAATTTTGTCTTTCGAAAAGCTTATGGTTTTCATGGAAAATGTTAGATAGGGGTGCAAAGGCTGTACGTACATTAAAATTATACTATCATAATTTTAAAACCATTTTGTTGTAGCCAGTAAAGAGGTATAAGACATACTGTATGTATGAATGTTGCCAACATGTTCGTGTCAGGGTGGTCAGCTTTTAAATAACGTTTCAATTTATAATAAATATAATAATACACAAGTACACCTTATGGCCGAAGGGTGGGAACATTATAATTAAAACAATATTTTAGCAAATAATAAAAAAAATCACAAAGTCGTAATTATAAATTTGTAACAAAATTATTATTGTAACCATACATAAATATTGTGATAATTACATATGAGAATAAAATTTATGCGAAAACTGTTTGAACTTAGGAAATGTGTCAACTGTAAAACCAATTTAGGTATGAGCTGTAATTTTACAAAGGTTCCCAATCTTAAATATAATTTGTCTATCATTACTTTCACGGTATTTCTCAAATGTGGAGTGACCTAGTACAAGTGTGCTGGTAAACGGATATCAAGGCTTCTTAAATGGTGCACCATATGCTTTAGTTTCAATATCATCCAGCTGACTCTACCAAGCACAAAAATAAAATTTTAATATTTGTATTTAGAATGCAATGATACGCTTTTCAAAATTTTATTTCACATATGGAACATTTGAAAGGGTGGAAGTTGTCAAGTAGTACTAAAATAATTTGATTAGGTACTTCAATAATCAAAGGTGTAAGTGCAACATTTTAAAAAGGCGTGGGAGGGGTTAATGCACTAGATATTTGTAAGTATCCAATACCTTTCTTACCTCAAAAATTACCATTTAACCACAACCCTTATCATAATACAAGTTTAATGTTATGTTATTTTCCCAAAATTACCTAGTCAGTCGCAAAAGTCATAATATTAAGGAAAATCATGCTTGTGGCCAGTGATTACGTTTGTGTTTGCAGCTAATTTAGGAAAATTTATATAATTTCGACTTACCAAATAAAAATGTTCATAAACATGTTAAGAAAAGAGTACCTGGTCACGAGTTTTGGGCATAAATAAACGTACTTATTTAACTACAATAATAACTTTCATTGGGTCTATGACCCACAAGGGGTTTTAAAAAATACTTCATAATACCTTTTTAGTAAACATAATGCTTCAGTGAGCCTTTCAGACTCAGCTGTAGTACAGTAATTTGTTGTCATGAGTTTTCAGTGGACTTGGAATAAGTAGGAAGTAACGTTACACAAAGTTCTGTCTTGTCTTGAGAAAGTTGGAGTGATCAGTGATATGCTTAAAATAGATAAAGAGTGGAGCCTCTGGATAAAACATCTGATGCTTTGTTCAAAATAGCCTCGGAAGTTACGGGGAATCGAAACCAATTGCCTACGTTGAGTTGTCCGAAATGAGCTCTATGTGGTTATTGACCATCTTATTTAGGAAGAGGTAATATTATGAACCACTTGGTGGGTTGGTACCTACTTAGACTATCCTTCTTATCAGTCCACTCCCGGACGAAGGCCTCCTCCATCTCCTTCCACGATGCTCTGTATTGGGGTTTCTGGATCCAATTGACATCAACATGTTTGACAAGGTCATCTCTCTTTGTTCTCTGTTTCCATGTCCCTCTTCGACCGCTTATCTTCTGGATCTCTGGCCATGTGACCAGCCCAACGAAATTTGAAAGATGAGGGGCTCCCAACTCAGACTATATTATTCAAAAATTTTACGAATATAGGGAGTAAATCACTCAATTACGTAACTCCTTTAAAGGAATTACCAGTATGTTAACATATGACTTTTCTAGAAATATACAAATGTTTACAATTATGTGATTATCGTATTATAATAGTGGGAGCAGCTAATAATAGAACTAACTATGGTTGGGCCAAGTACAGTATAATATTATTATAATAATTATGTCGGGGATGAAGGGTGGGAAGGGGCATATTTACACCAATCGTTAAGGTTTTGATTTAATATTTACAGTCAAAGATAACGCATTTTGGGAAACCGGATACAGGCGTACAAATTACCACATAAAATAATGTATTATACGAGTCAAACGCCAAACACACCAAGTCTGTTTTTATGAAACTATAAACTATACCAACACTTTTTTTCTTCTCGTTACATTTTCGGATTTGCTCACGTAGTTTCACTGTCAAACTAATTGTTTTACGGTTATATTAATCAATATTGTTTTTCTTTTATCTTATTTTGTAAATATGACGATTTCGAGTGTCTTATATTTTACCATAAAATAACACACACGATACACCTAACTGAAGCAATTGAGACGGATCATCGTGAAAAAATTCAAATATGCCGACTGTGTTAACAAACCATTAAATCTGATTCGGTTTTCTTCCTCCAATCCTAACGAATTTTCCTCAGACTGTCACCGTGTCTCATCTCTGCTTGTCTGACGTTATCTCTGTTTGATTAAAATGTAATTGAATTGTTTTTGTTTTGTTGGGTTATCCATATTTAAACTTACATGCCTTTTGTTTTCGAACTATTCAAAACGTGTGTTCGTGTAGATATTGTATGAAAATGTAGGCGGGGGTGCGCGTGATTGCATGTATAATTTATTATTAGGCATAGGTTGATGTGACGGGTGCGAGTAACATGGAAGAAACTGTAATATTATAACGTCTAAAAAATATTATATTTCAATAAGTACCTACCTGCATGAAACAATATTATTGTTATTAATAGAAAACATGTTTCAAAAAATCACACAACACTGATTGTACGATACACGGGGTATTATTGTAGTAAAACACCATACGAATGTATTCTACCTAATGATATCGTGTCGTGCTATCGGAGCGTGCTGATAATTGTGGTTTGATTGTACATTTACACTATTTACATACATTCGTTGTAATTTTCAATTTCACGGAATGAAGAACCACTTTTTTTTTTCATATATTTGGCAACAAGGTTGCTTCCCGTTCTGAATGCTGTTTTTTATATGTCGTACGAAGAATGTTCCACATTATAATATTATGATTATAACTGTTACTTGGCCGCTGGCTACGTAGAAATTCTATTGAAAAATGAGTCAAGTTATAATTAAAATGCAGTTTAGGTATATATTATCGTTAGTGATTCGCTGGTTACGTTTATTACTGTTTATTGAGTATGTACACGTGAATGTTTGGCGAAGTTGGTTGGAGCGCGAGCTTCCAATCTGGGGGTGCCGGTTTCAAATCTCACTGTTGATGATGTACCCTGCACTTCACGACACTAGCTTTTAGCTTAGTGTGAAGTATGCAGTAAAGTATTTAGGTTTGTGCACATAAGTCCAGATCATTTTTTGATAAAAATGTACCTATACGCAAGTTACCCAGAACATTTCATGACGGTGAGATCAGAGATGAAGTGGAAAGACGTATTAGGCAGGTATTTCGCAAAACGGCTCGGTTGTACCAATGCGTAAGATAACTACACTGAAATGCTAAAGTCGGAATAACAAAAAAAGCGGTAGATGTCGAATAATAATATATTTGATTGAAATTCACTTTCCCTTACAGAAATACTAGAAAGAAAGATATATTGTGGATATGTCAAAGTATTTCTTGCCGATAATATAAAAAGACAGAGTAGAGAGAGAGAGATAAGTTTGAAATACCTACATATCAAATTCTACTACTTTTATTGATTTGCCTACCAGATATCAGCGGAAAGGGTTTTCCACTACATTTTATTATTATCCCTTTGAAGCAAATCCTTCGATAAGTCTAGGAGCTAAACAATCGCGAACCTTTATTCCCTTTTGATAAGAATCTTATTATTTGTTTGTTTATCCATCTTTAATATGTCAGTGGGTTTTGGAATGACCCTTGCGGTACCTTAAACCCAACCGATCATACAATAGAAAAAATGTACCTACTACAGAGATACGATAGGCAAATTTCATAGGTATATTAATAATAATTTTAGTAACCGAGTAAGTATCAAAATCATTAAATGAGGTGGTTTGAACACAGAAAGATTGGCGAAGAAATGAAAGAATGACGAAGAAGATTGTAAATTCTGGGGCTGAAAAAGGTAGAGCTATCCTTGATCGTTTTGAAATGATCTAGATGGAGACTTTGTGAGCAAAATAAGGAACCGTAGAACATCTACGACCATAATTTCATGAATATGAAAAAATCGTATGTTCTAGCACCCGCTCGCTCTGCCTACCCCGACAGTGATATGTAGCGACGATATACTAAGTATACTGAAGGAGGTAGGTACATGGCTGTACAAATTAATTTGCTACCAATTTTCTCCAACAATGTGGGTACAGGTACCAAGTAGGTACAGGAAATAAATAGTCACCTATATATGCTTACTTATATAAGTGTGAATATTGCTGAATGTCTATACGTCAAATTTTATATAGCACCTTTTCCTTTTCTCGGGTCAATAATGGAATTTTCCTATCAAATAAGAGGGCGAGGTGTTTCACCTCTGCTCTGTGGGACGAATTCCAAAAAAGGGTCCTGGAAGTTATTTAGGAAGTACTACACTACGCCTATTGTTAAGCGGCAAGGTGAAAAGTAGGTAGGAATCAACAAATTCTTTTCCATTCACAAACTTTGTGATCTTTGCTCTCAGAATTTCTTACGAGTAAATAACATTTATTTATAACTCGACAATAAATTACATTTGACGCAACTTTGGGACAAATTTTATTTTAAATGCTATGCGTTTTACTTTTCGTTTTTCAATTATGTTATCATCTACGTGTCATTAAGGCTACAAATAACCTCTAGCATGTCGATATCAGCCAATAGTAACTGGGAAACAACAGCCAGGGACAGACCAGCATGGAGAAATGTTATATAGACCTACGAGAGCGCCCTCCGATCCTACAAACAGTACAATAGACCTCAAGAGAGTTTCACCTGCGAAACGTGCAATAGGGTAATTAAGTCCCGCATTGGCCTGTACAGTATACAGCTACCAACGTGCCCACGACAGAGAGAATATTCGCGTTGCTCAAGGTATGCCACAATGAACCTTGTATTAGAGTTAAAGGCTATATCAGCAAATACCACCCCGTTTAATCGATATCGGTGAAGGGAGAAAGGTGAACTGGGATAATTATTATTGGTGAATGATAGTTAATTAGTGTAAATATGTGAGTGAAACTGATGAAACTCCATCCCTCACTATATTCTAGTTAAGGCGACTTACTTGAAGTGTAGTAAATATCCTCTCAATCAGCCAATTTTTTTTAAACTCTGGGCTTACCAGAAGGGCGGTCCCGAGAACTCCGCTCGGAAACAGGGACAGAAAAAATAAACGAAAAAAATAAAAAAAATATTTCACAAAACCACTCTGGATGAGGATGCTTGACTTCCCTGTCTTTCAACGAAGAACACTGGAAAGCCGAAGTTAGATAATGAGTTATTTTCATACCTACATACATTACTATATTTTTACATCTGTGTAAGTAGGTATCTGTAAATATTATAGAGTATGGCTCTCCACACACGTCCGGAAGTTCAGTTAACTGAATCGACCGTTTGCATAAAAGCTACGACCAAAACCTCTCTCTGAAATCAGTGATACCCTTTGAATTCAGAAAGAGGTTTTGGTCGGAGCTTTTTTGCAAACGGTTGATTCAGCTAACTGAACTTCCGGGCGTGTGTGAAGAGCCTAATACAGCACGACACAGCAATAAAATCGCTTTTTCATTATTATTTTTTACGAGTTCCATTAATTTCAATGGATTTGATCCATAAAAAATGTTTCATTAAATTAAACTATACACATACCTACATTAATGAATTAATATAAATAATCCATATTTGTATTAAGGTGCCGAACAATAATGATAATAGAAAATCAATTATGTAGTTACCTATACTTCATTATTATTTATCATCAAATTAAAGACCAAAAAAACCTCAAGGACCAGGAATCGTTATTGTTTCATATCCAAATTGATTCGACACTAATTTATTATTGATTGAAAGTTAAAGTAATGAAAAAGTATGCTAGTCCAAGCACATTATTTTTTTCCGACATACTCGTAAACCTTTCATTCAAGACTAACAGTAAATTAACATCGAATACCTACTATACAAAAAGCGGAAAACATTTTTTTTCTTAATGATCAACTTTTTTCAGAGACATGAATTATTTTGTCAGTCCACATCGTATCTGATCTGATCCGAATTTTACAAGAGGAAGTACCTGATGTGGTAGACTTGTTCCCGAGACACAAAACAATTAATGAATGACGGTGCATTTTGCATTTCACGAGAGCTTATACTGGAAAATGTTCAGGAAAGCATTTGGGTTTGTGAATAGGTACTCGTCAACAGCTACGCTAACAAGTGTTTGACATTGTCTTGTTAGCAAATAATAATTCCAAAGCCATACTCGTACGACAGTTCGCGTGTTTCGTTCAAACAGCGCTGCTGTGGGTACTCTTCACTTTCTAATTCTAAATTTCAGTACAGCAATTCAATTATCATACACCTCCGAGCAGAGATGTGATATGATGTTATAGTACACTACAAGGGCGCTATATGTTAGTACATCTAATTGAATTTGATTGTCATACGGTTTATAAAGGCAAACTTTTCAGACTACAATGAATATTATATTTTGGAGTACCTACCCACTGTACAGTGTACACGTAATATCTTTGTACAAACAATTTGAAAGTGATGGTGGTTTCACTCCATTTCACTGCGAACAGTCTAGGTATTTCTTAATATTTCTTTAGAATTTGATGGATAATTATCCACTCGTAAATAGATAATGAAAATATTGTGGTTGGTTTTAAAATTGCGTTCACATCTTCATATAAATTGCTGATGAGGGTTCGTCAGTAGCGAACAATGAACCAATGTTTCACCCCTCACGAAACTCAACGAACGATGTCTCGGTGGGCGATATCACTCGCGAAAGGTTGGATGACACTTTAAGATGTCTCGGTACCTAAATATTTTAATTATAGCAAAAAATATGTCATAAAATAATCATGTTTTTGACTGTCGGTACATTGTGGAAGTCCATTTTAAAGGAAAAATGAAAAAAACTAAATATGTAGATTAAAATCTACAAAATTTGACTTTTTGGTTCGCTGAGAGAGAAGATGAGGGTGCAAATCCTCGAATACTAGTCGTGAACTAAAAAGTCAAATTATGTGGATTTTAATCTACATATTTAGTTTTTTTTAAATTTTTCCTTTGACATAAACTATGCGAATATCACAAAGTAAAAAGAAGGAGCAAAGAAAAAGAAGGAGGAACATACAACTCTATGTACATAGGACCTTAATAGACACAATTTTATTAAAGCATGCTTACCACGACAACCTTGACAAATTACTTTGTGTAAGGTAATGACGTCACTATATTCCGATGATAACGTCATTATTATAATCAACATATTGTTTGCAGATAATTCTCTAAGATTACAAAAGCTGATTACGTAATATTATATACTATGAGATTGTAGGCATGGTAATGATTAAATAACAATAAGGAATCTACAATACTGTATACATATTGTTATTCAATTATACCTACAAGTAAATACATAGAGTACTAGTTATACCCTGCTCGTTTTGCTGTTTTCAAGAAATCCGTGAATCTATGAATTACGAAAATCTGATCCGTACCAAAACACCCGATACTAATGTTGATTTTTGCAATCTTCCCTCTCCTACACCCCCTTTTTTATGCCGGGAGTGTCATTTCCATCTCCAAAATCTATACCAATCACTATAGATTCGATCACTTATGTTAACTTTTGCATGTCACTCCTACTTAGCTATTGATCGTATTCATTTTACCTACAGAGTAAATCGTATACGCATCTGATATCTTCACTTTTGTTAGACGTTTTATTAATTCTTCTTTTTTTTGTTTTATACAAACTCTACAAAATACACTGTGCAGATTCTTGGTGAAAATCCCCTCTAAGGTAAAAAAATATTAGGTGAAGTTTGCTGAGCCTAGTGTGTGAATTATTAGCGATCTTTGAAAAATAAAGAAATAGCAAAAATATAACAATTACTGACATTATCATAGTACTTACAAAAATTTCATTCTCTCCTTTGGTTAAAGCTTTTAGTAGAAACAAATCCAACTAACTCGAGACTACTGCGACTGAAAAGTTCGTAATTGGATGCATTTTCAAGTTTACCTTCTATTATATAATTCCCCCTTACCACAGGCAGGATGTACCACATTCTACACTGTGTTAACTAACTTTCAAGTTAAGAAGGATGAGGTTTATGTATGATAAGTACCAACACATAAAAGGTTATAGTTATTAACGAACTTTCATCTATGGTGCTTTGAACAATTTAATGAAATTGAGTGTTACACTGCTTGTTACTTACTCCTAGTAGCAAGAATATTATAATAATTGATTCCATATTTTGATCTTTGAATTAATCTGATGAAATTTGGGAATGAAAATTATCTTACATGAACATTAGATAATGGATTTTATAATACAGAGTGTTTCCTATTTTGTAATACAAAACTTATAAACTTATTTTCTAATTCATGAAAGATTTTTTTTAATATCAGGTTCAATCCAAAGTTTCTTGGCTTAATTTTAGAACCCTCTCACTACCACACTATAAGTGGAGAGTTGTAGATTTTCCGACAGCAAATAAAATATCTTTACTTTTTGAAGAATTTAAAAAAACCTTTTCTTATATTTTCACCTTTTTTGGTCCTCCCAAGGGCTTTATTAGTTCAAGGTGCCAAATAAAAGTAAGAAAATAAACATAAAAAATGTAAATCACGGATAAGGATGAAAATTTGCTTGAAATAGATTATATTATAGCAAATATTCTTTACGTCTGCTTGGAGCACACACTGGTAGTGAGACGATATTGTTTTTCTTTATTTTCACAAACATGGCGATTGTTGCCTCAAGTGGGGCCTTCGGATGATTGAAAAATAATAAACTTGAAACTTATTTATAATAGAGACAATAAAAACTCTGTAAGAAATAATGCCTATGACTACTTCAAGATACACCTGTGTACTATTTGCTAAGATCTGATACCAGACTCCCTAATTCTGTTGGAGTGGGCCCTAAAGAATAATTAATAAAAACTTTATATTATCACTATACATCGGCGATTTGGATTCTTTCCTTGAGTAAGTTCCACCACGGAATATGATCATTACCAATATTAATGCCCTCTTAAGCCTCTAAAAAATTTCGCTTGTGGCGCTAACTTCTCGGTCCGTTTGTTATAAGTTATAAGTTGAAATTTTCGTGGTGGGGGAGGGCGGCGAAAACTCAGTGAGTGCCTATACTGAGAAAATTTGTAAATCTGGCGCTAATACCCCCCCCCCCCCGTCTTTGCTTAAGAGGTGGGTCGCAAGATTGGAAATTTTTGTTAGATAAGTCGGCACTTAGTCAACTTTGGGAACCACTGGATTAGAAAGATATTGTGAAGATATGTCGAATAGAAAACGTATGTTTACCTACTAACACAAAAGCTTTATAATGAGTATTATATGTTATACGCAATTCCTTAAAGTAAATAACACATCTAACAACATAATACATCATGTTCGCAAATGTATTGTTCCATATAAGACATTGTAAATAACGTGAATTTATTATTATACGATAAATTATTTTGATTAATGATCAAATGCACGATATACGATATACAAGTAAATATGTCTTATACAATAATAATATACACTACCGCATCAAATACTACTTATGGTTACTAACACACAACACAATAATAACTAATGTGAAAACCTATAGTGCGTACCTAAGAGAATAATCCCATACTCACATGATGATATGATGGCAATTTTTACCCACTTTATTAAGAGTATGCAATTATGCATACCGACATTTAAAAAATGTCTTAAAACAAAAACGGTAGACCTTACTAAATAGACCCGTTACTAAATATACTTTGGAACAAAAAAGGGTAGATGCATTGAACCTTTATCTAGGGAATAACCCTAAAAGATTTTTTATATCTTGTAGAGATTTTTCAGAAACACCGTATAAAACACCTCTGATCTTTTTTCCGAAAGACAGAAACTGGTTTCCCGAAAGTCGCGGAGTAAATTTTTTTACTGATAATATGCATTAAAATCTAGGGAATAAATGTAAAAGTTTTTTGATAGACACAAAATTAACCCCAAAAAATGGAAAAAACACTATTTTACCATTTTATCATGCGCGATTTTGAACCTTATTGCCGTAGGAAATGACCGTGACGTCATTCTTGGTACCAAACCCTTAAGTAGGTAACTCAATACCTAGGAGGGCGATTTTCATCAGGTTTATTACTGTTTGTCGTCGTCGACTCGATATCAACCAAAATACCACAAAAACTGGATTTATTTTTTCTATATTCCTATCCATACTAAATCATAGTGAATTAACGTAGGATTACCTTCAATCCTTTTTGTTGGCAAAATTGAGGGTTTGAAGAATCCAGGTATTTTTTTCAGAATATTTCTTAATTACTTTTATCACTTCTAACCACTCCAGCTATAATCTTTCTCCATACGCCTTGCTTTGGTTCCATTCCTCTATTTTGGGTTTTCATCTGTCTTATATAGTTGCAACAATGTTTTTGAAGCTAACCACACAGGATAAAGATAATTCTTCGATAAACCGGAATATGGTTGGCTAGAATTGTTATTGCCTATAAATGAGTAATATTAAAAAATCTAACAATACAATATTCAACTAAAAATTGTATTGCTCTTGATCAGCCACGCAGAAAAATGGAATAGGCAAAACGGATTAAAGTGTTGATATCAACTTTTTACGCAGTAATTCGATTATATCTGACAGAATCAATTACCAGTTGACATCGAATAACTCTGATATTTTATTTCTTTGAATTCTCTTACACGTATTCCTATATTCACTTCGATTTACAGACTCGACAATATCCCAAGGGCATTTTTTTATAAAGAGTTCCCCTTTTTTTATTTCTGCTCTTTTCCAATGTGAATAATATGTACGATTGTACGTCCCTTTTTGGTTAACAAAACAACGGTCGTTTATTCAGATTTGTTGGCGTACGGAATTATTGTTTTAAATATCAACTGGTAAGTGACGTGAGTTCATTTTCTTATGTAATAATATTAACTGAATACTATATCTACCCACTATTTTGATACTCTGAAGATTAGGTAGTTGCTTTGTGAACCGGATATATATTGTCTAACACCGAATGAATACAGATAGGTGTGCCATGTGCGTATATACGAGTATATTCATATTTTTCTTTTGGTGTTTAAAGGATTGTCCCATGTTCAAGATGTTTAATTCAGTTTTTAAAAAATGGTCCTATAGGTATATCATAAAATAAAATAAAATAAAATATTTTGGTAATGAAAATATCGGTAAAATCCCAGCCCATCAGTAAATAAACAACACTATCGCCATCTGGTGGCAAATAAACCTTAATAATTGAGTTTAGACCGTTTTCCACAATGGCAGGTAGGTACAAAAAATTTGGTATTGTCTCATCCACGGGGACTATTACCGCCCCAAAAACCTATTTACAATAGACCTTTTAACCCATGAGTGACCCTTTTTTTCTTTTCGGTGAATAGAAAATTATGTTCGGCGGAATGTATGGAAATATTTTTCTTTGTTCTTTCCATTCTTTTATTATTATGTACTACCGCAAATTATCTCCGGGACGGGAGCCAAATATTGGACATTTCTATGCAAAAGAAAATACGGAACTTGTTGCTCCCTTAATATGTTATACGTCCGCAAATTGATTTTGACATTCCATCTTTTTCTGTTACTTCTTTTCATCTTACATTCTAACCCAACGCATGAAGGAGTGCCAAATAATATGAGGAATAAGACATAAAATATATGAGCAGGTAAATTTGACATATAGGGGAGAAAATGTCATTTTTATTTATGAAGTAAAGTGATGTGGACAAACTAGAAAATCTTATCAACCAACCGCATTAAAGTAAAATTAGAATAGAACAAAATATACTCTTTCACAGTAGGCATCATATTGACATTACAAAAATTTCTAAAAACGGGAGACCGCACTTCTCGACAACCTTACGTTTTATGCTTTGGAAACAAATAAGGTAGATACATTAAATTTTTATTTAGGGAATGAGCGTAAAATATTTTTTATACCCTTTTATAGATTTCTCGAAAAATGTGTAAAACACCACTGATTATTTATTGATTGTTTGAAGATTAACTTTATGGAAGCACATTGTAAAATTATTTGTAAAAGACTAATAAAAAGACTGTTTTTTACTTCCACTATTTATTTTGAGTACATACACCAGAGAGCTTTCAAAGCTAATGCTTTATCTTCAGTGGTTATGTATGAACTAAACTCTAGTTCAGTTAGTAGTTCTTAGTGGAAGTAAAAAACAGTGTTTTTATTTTACAAATAATTTTACCTCTGATTATTTTTTCAAAAGACAGAAAATCGTTTTCCGAAATCGCATATTTTTTTTATTTTGATTATATGCATTACATTATAATCTAAGGAATCACCGCAAAAAATTTTTGATTGAAGCAAAATTAAACCCCAAAAATGGAATAATCACTATTTTTAACATTTTATCATGCGATTTTGAAAATGACCGTGACGTCATTGTTGGATCCCGAGACTTAAATCTTCTCCTGTTTCTTATAGTTATAGTTTTAATGTATTGATTCGTACATTTATCATAGTTGTATATAAAAATATCATGTTATCCATTGTTAAAGATATTCCTTTCATGTAATGGAATTGGTTTCTTTTATATAACAAATTATGTATTATAAGAAATACAGCAGTTTCTATACACTCTTACTATATTAAAGGTACGTACTTCGTGTCGTCTGCTCCTCAAACCCCAATGGAACACCTCCCACAAAAGAACATTAAAGGAAGAGATAGCAGACATTATAATGTTATTGTGGGATATCCATTACTCAGTTGCTTCCAAAGAATTCAATCCTGAAAAAATATATATTTATTTATTTTTACACAACTTCTGGTACAATAAACAAGTTAACAATATTTATATAAATTAAAATTAACAATATAACAAACTTACGAGAATGAAAGAAAAAAAAAGAAAATAAACATTACATATTTGTACATTAGGTACATATGCACACACACATGCAGAAAAAAGTTAAATAAAATAATAAGAAACAAAATGCTAGGCATAATGTTCCATCAGCCCCATAAAAAAAGCATTCATTCTTCGCTTCAGTGCAGGAACCTGCACATCACACACGTCAAATCTGTTGGCATGTTCGTTAGCAAGTCTCTGTATCCTAATTAATGGCGAATTGAGCCCATAGGACGTACTAGACGATTTGCAATAAAAAGGAAGAACATGTCTGGTATTCCTGCTGGGCACATGAAAGTTTACATTTTCTAGTAGCTCAGGACAGTCCATCCCGCAGTGAAAGATCCTGCAAAAGTATATGTTCGTTGTTTGTAGAAAAATCATACAGGTAAAAAAATACTAATTCTACTCTTGTCCTCTAATATTCTTCATTATTTTAGAGTTTTTCCTCAATAGAAGTAAGATGTTCATACCTACATTCGAATAATGTGGCATTATCGAGCCCCCTTGGGAAGGATGCAGGATGGGTGTTCCGACACTTAAAACAGTCGACTTCCACTTTGTGCCCAGGGTAACGATCACCATTAATTCTGATCCTGCAGTCATTAAAATAAGATACAGCGTAAATAAATTAATAGGTAATCCTTAATTTGTAAGATTAAAAAAAAATAGGATGTTGAGTTGAAAATCAGGAGGATTCTTTAAAATAACCTGGTGTAGGAGATGTTTTGACTCAATCAAGAATTTTCTAGGACTGCCCAGCTAATAATGATTATTGTAATATCTAAAATAAATATTGGCAAAATATGTATAGTCGTAATCCTGTTCAGCTACATACTTTTATTTCTCCTAATATCGTTTGTTGTTGGTGGCTTAATATTTTTCAATGGCGAAAATAACACATCTACCACAACTTTTTTTATTGGTACTAAAAATGAATATTTTTCAATAACAACATAAGATTATTTACGGTACTTATTTATATAAAAATAGTGAGATAAGACTATTAAGATTTATTTATGAACACAATTCCTGGCGAGTAGGACTTGAGCGAGGGATTAGTTGGCCTTTGAAGATTACGTCAATCTAACAGAAGAAACGTTCTTATTGAATGATCAAAGGAAGAAAAAAGTGATAGATTTCGTAGATTTACATGCATATTGTTATATCCTAGAAGTACAAAACCAAATATCGAATTCCGCGTTATTATGTATAGCCAGAAAAGAGAATAAAACCTTCTTAGAACGGTTGGAAGCTCATCCTTCCCCGTAGGTACATTTTCTGTTGAGAATACCACTTAGTTTTCATGTTTTATTTCCCGGTTATTTGAATAATTCCACAAGAAAGACGTTTGTCCCGACCATAGAAATTATGGATGGCATTTTATTAATATTAATAATAGAAGACAAATAACATTGGAAACTTTAGGGAAAAATCATGACCCCTACGTTTCGCTATGAATATAGTGGAACAGAAAAAGGGGGTTGCCTACTATATATATTTGTGAAAAAGAAATATAGTTCTATCTATACCCTCACGCCACGTCCCTTGCGGGGTAGGCAGAGAGGACAGAGCGCCAGACATCCCTATCCTTACACACACTCTTAGCTTCCGTCACACTCATACAGTTTGTCATACACGCTCTCCGATTCCTTTTACTCAAAACGCGCCCATCCTTGAGGATCTGGTCGACATGATCGGTCCAGTCCAGTCTGGGGCGGCCGCGTTTCCTCACACCTCTTCGTTCACTCAGATATATCTTTTTTGTCATCCTGTCATCCTTCATTCTCTCAACATGCCCAAACCATCTCAGTTTGTTCACTTTCATTCTAGTTACAACACCAGTCTTGCAGTCACTCATTTCCCTAATAACCTCATTCCTTATCCTATCTCTCAGCGTTTTCCCACACATTCTTCTTAGCGACCTCATTTCCACTGCATTCATCCCGGATTCATCCTTCTTCAGCCATGTCCAAGTCTCGCTTGCATACATTAGGGTCGGCACCAAGACAGCATTGTGCACTAGCACTTTTGCTTTCATAGACACATTGCTACTACCAACAATCGGACCGAGTGCACCATTCGTCCTAGTTCCGGCCAGCTTCCTTCTTTCAACGTCTCCGTCACAGCGTCCATCTCTAGTAAATAAGCTTCCCAAATATACATACTCATTCACTTGCTCCAGACAGTCATTACCAACTTTTATCATACAATTTGTCCTTACTTCCTCTCTTTCAAACACTAATACTTTCGTTTTATTTACATTCATTTTCATACCATTCATATCGCAGCTTTCATACACACAGGATACTACCCGTTGTAACTCGTATTCATTATCCGCCATCAACACTAAATCATCTGCAAACATTAGCGCACATACTTTCACTCCATTTAGATCCACACCAACATTCAGCTCATTTAGAGGACGCATGCAGTAGTCGAAAAACAGGTTGAACAACCAAGGTGACATGACGCAACCCTGCTTTACTCCTTTTGTGAGCGTGAACCACTGCGAAAACGCAGCATTCACCCTGACACAAGCAGAACTCTCCGCATATAGGGACGCAATGGTGCGAATCAATTGGTCGCTCACCCCATATTTCGACAGCACACGCCACAGTCTTTCTCGATCCACACGATCGTATGCCTTCTCTAGATCCACGAACGCGCAGAAGTGCCTCTGGTGCTTAGCCAGAAGCTTTTCCACTACCATCCGTAGGGAGAAGATCTGATCGGTGCACCCCCTGCCACTCATGAAAGCACCCTGGACATCCCATATTTTACTTTCAGTCACTTTTCTTGCTCTTTCAATCAGTACTTTTCCATACAGTTTACCCACAGAGCTCAGCAGACTGATAGCCCGATAATTTCCGCACTCCAACCTTGAGCCTTTCCCCTTGTACAAGGGGCAGATGACTGCCCTCCTCCAATCCTCAGGAGTGAAGCCACTCCCCCAGTACACGTTGAAGAGCCTCAGGCACCACTCGAGAATTTTCTGGCCACCGTGTTTGATGAACTCTATGGCCACACAATCATATCCCGCAGCTTTACCATTCTTTGCTTTCTTCAATGCAAGCACAACCTCGTTCATACTTATTTCCTCGTCCTCAGCAGTATTTATGTTCGTACTATCTGTTTCATTCGTCTGGCTCGTATTAGTACCACTTTCATACAATTCTTCGAAGTATTCTTTCCATCGTTCAACAACTTCCTCTCCATTCGTCACTAACTCAGCATTCTTATCTATATCTTATCTAAATATAGTTAAGTAATTTTATTAATGAGTTTTATAGAGAGAAAAGTCTCTAAGTGGCGGTGGTTCTACATTAATTCTATACAAGTACCATAAATATGCATTTAAAAAATAAAATGATGTGTCATGTGTGGAAAATAGATTCAAACCTAGCTCACCTCTCGCTTGGGATCCGCGCTCCAAAAAACTACGCCAACTATACCTATATGTGAGTGTTCATAGCATTTTTGAATAGGTTTAAAAATTGTTTCCTGTAATTTTACTCTAAAATTACTAGGTATAAATATAGATATAAATCTCTTGTACCTAGAAGTAGAAAATTGCGTAATTCGTAAATATGTACTTAATTTGCTACTACGTTGCTAACTGAAATAATGTTGTAGGTATTATATAATTGAAAATTAATTGAATTCAGATACATACATTTGTATAACTCATATAAATAACTCAAATTTCAATACCAGGCCGCTCGTTTATCTGTAGTATCTATTTAGATGTCTTTATTAGTCTTGATGACAGCCTATTACGTACCTATTATTATTTGCAAACCCTGAAAACTTGGCGAGTTTCAGTGTTTTTTTTTCCTATCTGAAAACATCAAATGAGTCAATCAAAATCAATTCAAAACACGGTATATTTCACTTGTACTCTTTGCACAGTTGCAGGTAGGTATTCAATATAGGTACTTTTTATGGTCCTAAATGCAAAAAAGTATCCAAAATTAATTGCATTTTTATTTAAATAAAATTAAACAAAAATCGGTAGTTATTAATACTTGCAATATAGTGTGGTGAGTCGACTGGTAACACTGAAAGATAATTGTTGCATAGACGAGATGAGGTCATTCTAACCAAGGCGAGCGATAACTTTTCTTGCAAATTCATTCCGTTTTCGATCGCCGCCCTTGTAAGGCCTTCTCATCTCAGCTATTGTGTTCCGCGAATTTGTAAATTATTGTAACATTGTATTAATGTGATTTTCTTTATCAATATAGTTTTAACCGAACAATTCGTGTTTGATTTAATGTGGTAAGCCTTCACATATCTCTAGAAACCCCTCATTCTATTATTTCACTCTCTGGTACTTGGGAAAATCCAGGCATCACAGCGACATACAAAACTATCAAAAACAGATTTGTATGGCCACACATGCAAAAAGACATAAGAAAACAAGTACAATGTTGCCTAGCTTGCCAAAAAAGCAAGGTAACACGACACACAAAAGCACCTATCTCTAACATACAAATGCCTGATAAAAGATTTTCACACATTCATCTAGACTTAGTTGGTCCGTTACCACCTTCACAAGACTTTACATACCTACTAACAGTAGAAGACAGATTTTCCCGATGTTTCGAAGTTGTTCCTATCAAAAACATCAGGGCGGAAACTGTCACATCAGCATTCATCCACAATTGGATCGCTCACTACGGAGTACCTAACATCATCACCAGCGACCTTGGCTCACAGTTTAGATCTGCATTGTTCAACGACGCCATGAGTGTACTCGGAGCCCGACACATCAAAACCACACCGTACCGACCACAAGGAAATGGTTTAGTAGAAAGATTCCACAGAACATTAAAGGCAAGTGTTACAGCATCCGGACAAAAATCTTGGATGGACGCACTTCCTTGGGTTATTCTAGGACTGAGAACATGCGTACGGCCAGAACTAAATTGCTCCGTAGCAGAACTAACGTATGGTACAACACTCAAGATTCCCGGAGACTATTATTACGCAGGCCCAGAAGACAAATTTTCACCAGAAGACTTCTCTAAGAAACTCCAAACAGCCATGCGTAACCTCAAACCAACACCAACCAGACGTCAAGAGTGCAACGTCTTCATAGACTCAAAACTAGAAAGCTGCAGTCATGTCTTCCTAAAAAGAGACGCACCCAAGAAACCTCTACAGTTCACGTATGAAGGACCGTACCGCGTAGAAAACCGATACGGGACAACGTTCACGCTGAACGTCAACGGTAGAAGTAAGAATTACCATATCAATAAACTAAAACCCGCTTTGCTTTTAGATAACGTGGAGAACTCATCACCGATAGACGAGCCTACGGTATCCCAAACAAATACAAACCCTCGACAACAGGAGATGACAGTCGAAACCAGCGCCAATACAAACCGGACTATTACTCAGGAAACGGCTAGCAAACCGACTTACACCACAAGGAGCGGGAGACAAGTCAAATTCAGAACCGACAGGAATACTTATTCTTACTAATACCAATACTAACAAAAAAATTTTTTTACACAAATTGTATGTAAAAATGTACTATATATATGTATTTCAAACTCTTTTCAAATCAATAATCTATCGTTAAGAAATATTATTAAATTTCTAACGAGAGATTACACTCATTAAAGTTTATTCAATCACATTATACTCATTATTTGCATAATACTTTGATCACACAAAAGAGATCCATGTATAATGATCTATGTATAATAACTTATTTTGACGACACAATAAGTGTCAGTTCACATCTCAAGTCAAATTGACAAACAAATATTCTTAAGCATGGGTTCATACATTTAACACATAGACATTGAACCACTTATTAATCAAACCAAATTCTTATTAATTATACTATACACCGATATGATTTCTCTTGATAGTAAATGGTCAAAGAAATTATTTCAACCAGATGATACCTTCTCACACTGAAAACAACTTGATTGAAAACAAAACATACAATCATCCTTGTAAATACCAATTAATAATATGCTTTAATTAGATTGTACATACCAAGTGTATTATTATTACTATTTAATTTTTCAACTTATATTCTAAAAATTTATAATTCTATTTCATCGTAATGAACGATAAATTGTTTTGTATCAATTATTTTTTAAGCTATTTTAAAGCATCATTTATGCACACTGTTTTATATGCATGTATACGCATAATTACATTTTTATTGTGTTTTATAGTACAGTATTCAATTGCAATAATTCATAATTATTTAAATTAATACATAGCGCCATCTTTTAGGCAGTAGAAAGCTAATCCTACAAGGTTACCTACCAACAGTACAATGATGCAGTTTTCAAACATTATCTCAGCTAAGGCGCAAACCATGATTCTGTTTTAAAATTCTTGCACTTAAGATCTATCTATCACATTGTAAATAGATTATAGCTTACACCACTGCTAACTCTTTTTTCTTAGGAAGGAGGCGTATGTGGTGAGTCGACTGGTAACACTGAAAGATAATTGTTGCATAGACGAGATGAGGTCATTCTAACCAAGGCGAGCGATAACTTTTCTTGCAAATTCATTCCGTTTTCGATCGCCGCCCTTGTAAGGCCTTCTCATCTCAGCTATTGTGTTCCGCGAATTTGTAAATTATTGTAACATTGTATTAATGTGATTTTCTTTATCAATATAGTTTTAACCGAACAATTCGTGTTTGATTTAATGTGGTAAGCCTTCACATATCTCTAGAAACCCCTCATTCTATTATTTCACTCTCTGGTACTTGGGAAAATCCAGGAAACCTGTCGAACAACCGTTCCAGGCTTTGGAGAGCTCAATCGCCTTCATCCGTTGGCAGCTAATTGGTTTGGGTACCAAAACCTTCTGATATCAAGTATTCCATTTTCTCTCTAAGCTAGTAAATCAGGTCCGCCTCAACACACAGCAGGCCTGGTTGCTACAATAGTAAGACAATTCCTAAATACTGATATTTCAGGCACAATGCTTGTATTTTATGCCCCGCTCTTAGCCTAATCCTGGGATATCGCTGAAATTTGGAAAGGTGATTTTTTCCCAATACTGATGATTTTATATGTCAATCATGAATGATAATATGTAGACTCTTTTTGCTGATAATACTGAGGAGAGTGTTGGCAAGTCTTGCCTCAGCGTAAAAAAAACTTATCCAATTTCAACTCAGTTTAGTAACTAATTCCCGTCTTTCTATAATCAATTCATTTCTTTTACTTAGTTTTTCTATTACTACAGAATGAAGGGACATCCTGTAAATGGAGAAAAAAAGCAGAACGAATAACCGTCATATTTCTCATCTTTTTTCCTCCATGTCAATTTCCCCGTTTCACGTTGAAAAGCGGAAAATTGCCGACAAATTAAAACAATTTTTTTTGTAGAGAAAACATTCTACCGTAAATTTATAAACTCCACATAGCTCAGTCAAAATGCAGCCCTAAGTTGGCAAAATTAATAACAGATTGGACTCTATGCAGTATGATACCTTAGGTTGGGGTGTTTCAGAATATCAGGTCTCCCCCCTCCTCCCCCTGACGCGTCACCCCCCTGCCCCCCGAATAGGTCCCCCTATGTGGTTTTCCTCAATTTATCGAAAAACAGTAAGAGATTGAAGAAAACTGTCAACGACGAAAATAGTCCTTAATAAATTCTCTACAAAATGGGTTTGACATATTTTTTGATAGGACTAGTAATTTACCCGCAATAGCCGGTGAAAGTCACGTAATTTTTTGTTGAGAACAAAAAAATATTATGCATACTCATATTGTTGAATATTCATAAGTGCTACAAGAAAATGTCCAAAGAATGAATTAATTTTTATAGTTTTAGCTATGAAATGAGGTATTAATTATTTTTACACGACTCATAGTTTTTGAGTTATTACAAAACAATCCAGGGACAGAAGATTTTAAAATCGAACTAATCATACAATTTGTATTGAAATGCTGTGATATTAAAATTTAGGTTACGTCTGTTTAATATACACTACACAAATCTGTGAAAGATAAAAACTGTAATAGGGCATGATTAGATCTTTTTAGTATTTTAAGATATAATCCTTTCGACACTTTTGCCAGCCATGTTTCAAAGCCATTATCCCAGTTTTACAGAAGGATTCGTCAAGATCTTTATAGAAGAAACTTTAGTGTAGTCTGTGTAATATACGATGGCTGGTTGAACACTTCGTAGCCTGAGAAAAAAATGTACTGGCCAGTTTCAGTTTATTATTGATATAGATAATACAAACCTCATTAGGGCTATTTACAAAATTTGAGTACGATAGGACGAATCTAGCACTCTTGGCACCATTTTTTTTTCAATGTGTTTGAAATTTTTGTGAATATATAAAATTTTCTGCCGCAATCCGTGATAAAATATTATTTTATATAAGGTTATAGACCGATACGAACCATAAAAGAGATGTCGGATTCATTACTGGAGTCTGTTCCATCATATGCCATGATTAGAAAGTAAGTGCCAGATTTCGAATGGGCACAGCAAGGTGTCAAAGACAATGCTCGAAGTGGATGGCAATAATATGCAGTAGTTCCGGAGAACGTCGATAAAATCATGGATTAATTTTTCAAAGGTCGCTGAATTATTGCTTAAGTGATAGCAGAGATTCCATTGATCTGATTTAAATCAGAAGTGTTCATCTTAACTTCAGAACAGGACTTGTAGAAACCCTCGAAACGCCGGGTGCCAATGCTTTTGACCCATCCTAACCTTGAGGAATCCTTCTGGAAAAGTGGGATAATGGCTTTGAAACATGACTGGCAAAAGCGTATTCAACTTCGAAAGGATTATATCTTAAAATAATAAAAAGACCCAATCGTACTCCAATACATTTTTTATCTTTTACATACTTGTGAAAAACAGGCGTAACCTAAATTTTAATATCATAGCATTTCAATACAAATTGTATGAATAGTTCGATTTTAAAATTTTTTGTCCCTGGAATTTTTTGTAATAACTCAAAAACTATGAGTCGTGTAAAAATAAGTAATAGCTCATTTTATAGCTAAAACTATAACAATTAATTCATTCTTTGGACATTTTCTTGTAGTACTTATGAATATTCAACAATATGAGTATGTAAAATATTTTTTTGCTCTTAACAAAAAAATACGTGACTTTCGCCGGCTATTGCGGGTAAGTTACTAGTCCTATCAAAAAATGTGTCAGACTCATTTTGTAGAGAATTTATTAAGGGCTATTTTCGTCTTTGACAGTTTTCTTCCATCTCTTACTGTTTTCCGATAAATTGAGGAAAACCACATAGGGGGACCTATTCGGGGGGGCAGGGGGGTGACGCGTCAGGGGGAGGAGGGGGGAGACCTGATATTCTGAAACACCCCAACCTAAGGTATCATACTGCATAGAGTCCAATCTGTTATTAATTTTGCCGACTTCCCCATACATCGATTCCTAGGATGACTGAGCTAACAGAAAATAAATCGAAATTAATTTCTTTCCTTTTTTGTACCACTATATGACTTCTTTGATTTTCTTTTTATATGTTAGCTATTCATAGGATAAAATAAAAATGAAAAACAATGTTTACTACCTATCTTTCACAGACTTTAGAGTTGAGACGGAAGTGTGCGAACACTAGTCGCCATCCATTTCTATGTTGTTCGTTCTTCGGGTTTCCTAACTGCATGTAGAGTGGTTCAATAACCGAGCTTTCGGCAGCGATACTACTGCTATCTTCAGGGTGAAGTAGTATTTGTATGTAAAAGAAGTAGTTTAGTAGTGTAGTTTTTGCATGGGAATATGGTAGTAGTATCGCTGCCGAAAGCTCTGTTATTCAATCACTCTGCACGCAGTAAGGAAACCCGAAAAAGGAACAACATAGAAATGGATTCATCCCGCTACGAAAGCTTACAAGATTATGTATTTGACTAGTCGCCACATTTCAAATAAATCCAAAGTCTATGGAAGATACTAACCACTGTTTTTAATTTTATTTCAATGAACTTCCATCAAGAACCTTCGGTCAAAATACTCAACATTATCAATTATTAGGATGTTCTTGGCTGTGCAATTAATTTTATAAATAGATATAATCTTCACGAATAACATAAAATATATGATAACTATTGATATAAAATTTGAATTTTATAAATTTTGTGAGTAGTTTTCTAGATATCACCGAAAAACCTATGAATGAAAAATACAAAACTCTCCTTTTCAGAGGACATAACTCGAAAACGATTGACTTCTTAGCAAAAGTTTAACAAACTCATTTTACATATTATAAGCGTCCTAACCATTGAATGTAGTATGTAGTGTAGACCTATAAGAAAACACACATAACATTTTGTCTAAATGCGACATTCTGAATGGGTGGCGAAGCTCATTGCTAAAAATACTTAATTTTCGACCACCTGACTCTTACAGTTGACACTGTTGGACCACCTCACTTCGCTTACGACCTGTGCCATAGGCTTCTTCTCATATAAAGAGTTGAAAAGAACCGCACAGGACAGGGATGAGTAGAGAAGGAAACATGGAGCTTTTTTGTTTCACCTATTCATGAGTTAGATCTGAAAAAGTAATAAACGTAGGCATTAGAAACCCTTCCATTTGTTTAGGAATGCCAACCACTTAAAGTAAAATTAATTCAATTAGATTTATTCAGAGGAGTGTTTCTGATCTTCTGTGGTGTTGAAGTAGGAATCCTTTAAAAGCTAATAATGGTCCTTAATCCTTCAAGTGAAAGTGAACCATCAAATTCCCATTTATAATTCTGCTCAAGTGATGCTAGAACCATCAGGTATAATATATTCTGAGATGTTACTAACTCACTTGCGACATTCTGGAATAAAACATACTTCAAGTGGGCAAAGATTAAGATAGGAAATTTTTCCGACTCTCTAATGAGAAATTAAATCTCTGGAATATCCTTTTAAATTTTCGTTAAGATTAAAATGAATTACACTCACTAATTTTTCTGGTTATTCACAGCTTTTATTTCAAAGGGTAAAATTCTATTAATTTATAGATTTAATAAAATGACAACCAAACTAAATCATAATTTGAAACTCTTTACATTAATATTATTTTGTGAAAAATTGTTGATCAATTATTACTGTTCACGATAAAAACACAGCAAGTAGGCCGAAAGCTCGACAACATCGACAATCTACACACTAGGGTGGTTGCAAGAAACCGATTTCGTCGGACCTTTGACGGCACCCCCTAGGAAGTTCCCAATTGGTATAAAATGAGATTTGCAAACTTTCAGCTAGATCGGATACCGTTAACCCGTGCCGCATCAGCCTTGAAATCGCTTCAAATGAAACTATGGATTTAGAAAATTGTTATAAATTCATTTGACATAGTCAAGTTATAATTCAATTATTTCAATACAAGTCCATACAAATTCAAAGCCAATTAATTGACAAAATGGTGTCAAAATCGACAGATTTTTATCTCTTACTTCGTGTCTATAATCGATCTAAACTGTCAATATAATCGATCTAAACCATTATAATAGTGTTAAATAACACCTTCTACACCCATTCAATACAATATTATTGTGCATTGACCTGTGCTCAACTACTCGTACCCTGACACAAACTATTTCATGATTCTTATTTTTTTATAATGTAGGTTTAAGGTAGGGCAGTATGTAGGTTGAAGTAAGCAGGTTCGCAGGTTCAATAGTCAAAGGTCACGATTATCTAATTTAAAGAGTAGTTATTTGCAGTGTAAATCTTCCCACATCACGCCTAAAGGCTTTGATTCATTGCGTAAAATTATTCTTACATAATATCCTGCGTACATAAGGGCAGTAACACCGCGCAAAACCTCGACTTTCCAACCTGGAAAACCTTGAACAGACTGAGGGTGGGGGTGACCAGGTGCAGAGTGAACCAACGGAGGTGGGGCTTCCTCGAGGGAGATGACGCGAGTTGCGACTGTGGGGCGCTGCAGGACGATTTGCATTTGCTGTCGTGCCCGCTGATGCGGATGGCATGCAATATGGAGGACTTAAAAACGGCAAATCACAAAGCGATAGGTATCTGTCGCTGCACATTGGAGTGGCAAGGTCTAGAGTCCGGACCCGTAAAGTAAAGTAAATAATATTTTAATATTATTTTGCAATAAGTATATGCCCATGTATTCTTGTATGAATAATATGATACATTTGTAGAAAATCTTTTATTTATCTTCCACATTAAATAATTCAAGCCCATCTTCAACAGCTTGCTTTATAATATTATTATTATGATTATGTAACTATGTACTGAGGGGGTGTATACCTTATTATACCTAGAGGGGCGAAATACAGACAAATAAGAGAGTACCTAGATAATGTAAGAGTAATTTGTTTACTTTCCCTTAACTCAATTTAAGAGGTGAGGTAAAAACCGGACCTTGTTTTCTCCTTCAAGCTATATTTAAATTTTCTTCTCAACATTTTTTATTCGTAATTTGGCATAATTTTTTAAGATTTATTATGTATACTTCTCCTAATCATATTATTATCTTACTAGTATTAAAGACCTGCTAAAACATGCGACAATATTAGCGAAATAACTGTAAACTTACACATAGTATCTACGAGTATTATTAATGAAATACTACTTGTATCAATGCTAAGTATTAATTTTATCAATTTGGCAGTTGAAATTCGTTATAATTGGTACAAATCTTTGATAAGACAAATATATTATAAACATGTTTTTTATCATTACAATATTTTAGTAAGGTTGCATAAAGGCTTATTCGCCTACGTCCAGGAATCCTAATTTTATAAGGGAAAATTCTCAGACTACTCTTTTGAGTAATGATAGTACAGGATCCTGGCTAGATTGAAAAATAAAAACCTATTACTTAATTATAAAACAATATATAATGCATAAGTGATTTCAAGAAACCTAAAACCCAGGCTCAGGTAATACAACAGCTAGTTTTGAATATCTAGATTTGTTTTTTTTTCGAGCTTGATCGTGTGAAGATCTGATGATCCCAAGGCGGCAGTAGGTTCGCCTAAACGTCGGATCATCAGATCTTCACACGATCAAGCCCGAAAAAAACAAATCTACATATGGATCATCGTGAAAACCTGCAACTACTATTGAGTTTTGAATATCGTCTATTAATTCTTGTAACAGAACATACGGCCAACAAGCATTTTAGTATAATGGTGATATATTAAATCTGTTCATACCTAATTATCTATGTAATCAGAAAACCTGAAAAGATTCAACGTTATTCCATATTTTTCTTAAATAAGTAGGCATTAATATTCCTAGAACAGCGATATTTAAGTAGCCTATAAATTAACACGTTTCATAAAATCTTACAAGATAAAAATATAGGTACCTACCTACCAGGGGCGAAGCTACCTAAGAACACGATTCCCATCGAGTTACCTTTGATTTAGAATAATAAATAATAGTTAGAATGATGTATAAATCAGAAATGCACTAAAAAATATCACATTCAAATTTTGTAGATAGATGGCGCTGAATGTCATAATAATATTAGTAACGTTCAAATAAGCACGCGAAATCCCGATACCGATACACCGTGATAGTAGTATTATAATATTGTAAGGAATAAACCGTGTTGTTTGGGGTTAGGTGTGCAGATTTGTGAACAAGGGTATGTTCATTTGACCTTTAAAATAACAAAAAATATAGCTATCTCTCTCAGTCTTATGAGAAATTTTGTATACTACTGACTCTTTCCAGCTCATAGAGGGGAAAAAGTTTGCATATCTTTCCGCAGTAATATAGGGATACTTTTCAAAAGGGACATTTCATTTGATATTTTTATTCCCGAATACAAAGAGATTTTTGCGTATGGGTCAATCTTGTAATGTAATTTTTAAAAAAGCAAACCGCTAGAAGTGTTGTTGTTTACAAATATTATCGCTAGATGTGACTAATAATTTGAGGGTTTTAGACGCTTTACGTTGGATTACTTAAGGACCAGTTTATTAATCTATTGCTAACTACAGGTTTTAATACAATATTATTAAGATATAATAGTTTTTACTCGTGCTCAATTTTAGATACGAGTTTTTTTCATAAAATGACATTCAAATTCGACACAAAATCGTACTAATAAGTTCATATGGCAGCATTGGTCTGGCAGATTGGACATCGGCTGTCAAAATAGTTGGAATGTATGCGTGGGTGTATTGCTTTTGTGTAATATTATATAGTGTTTGCATGTATTTTAATATTCGATAGGCAGGTATTTCAGGGGTAATATCGTATCAAAGGCAATTAAAATATTCTCAGTGATCGTGAGTAGGTAATTGTAGTAAAACAACGTATTTTAAAATGTCAGTGGTGATCGAATGTTGTGGCACGGATGAGGAGACTAATTTTAGTAGATTGTCTTTTTTACAGAAAAAAAATAATTGTAAAAAAAAAAAAATTAGGGCCATCCAAAGCATTAATAAAACTCGGGTATAAACGAAAGGATGGTTTCACAAAACATTTTAATAATAATTTTTATGTCAAAAATTCTTGGCTGGCCGGGAGCTGCAAATTAAATAGGTTATTTTGTTTCCCCTGTGTCTTTATTAAATTATTTATCTCTATACTAAAGAAAAAGTATTGTTCACAATGTTTTTTTCAATTGATTGATTATCTCGTAATATTATTTATGAAGTTAGCGAAGCTGCACCTGATAGATAGGCAACCTCCATCTCAGAAGTGAAAGTGGTAGTTGCAAAATACCAGTTACTAATTTTCATGGTTTCAGCATATTTTTTTAAGAAGAATACTGAATATTGGTTAATAATAATTGTAAGTCTTTTTTGATAAGAACTGAATATTTTATGTTCGACGTCCTCAAGGCGTCAAGGCATATATCGACGTTATATACAAGTTTTTCATATGGTTATTATTAAGTCTTTATTATATAGTATTATATAGTCTTTATTTACTTAGAATATGAGCTCAGACGCTTTACGTGTGAAATTGATTGCCGGTACTATGAGATCCAATGAACTAAGTAATCCAACTTACATCCCCTCAATGTTCCACATGAGAACACTGGGAGGATTTTTTATGTCCCGGCTTCCCTTCTATGGAAATCCACCCTTCGCCACTGCTACCTACATACCTATTATATTATGTATTTTTATTGAATATTTACAAAGTCTTGAAAGCACTGGGAGGCCAGAATTCTTCCTCTGAATTAATCGATCGTAAGAGCTTGAATATGCTTGAGACCTGTGAATGTTTTCCACTGTGCCGCCGAAAATTTTGAACCGATAAAAATGAAAGACTTACCTATATAGCGTAAAATCCACGTAATGACTTTTATTACACGCGACTAGTATTCGAGGGATCTCATCCTCATCATCAGGCGTGCCCTACTGTATGTATTTTGTCTCAATAAACAAACTTTTATTTTATTAGGCTAATGGAAGACAACGGTAGATATTCACAATTTGTCTCCTGAAGCACTGCAATAATTGAGCTCTCACGATCTGACTTTGGTCTGTCCAATACTGGACGATTTATATAGCTACCAGGGGCGAAGCTACCTAAGAACACGATTCCCATCGAGTTACCTTTTGGAAAAAATGATAGGTATAATAGTGTCTAATCTAAAACCATAAGAAATGTTAGCCCCGTCTTCCCTTCTGTCAGAAATCCACCCTTCGTCACTGATAGGTACCTACATATTATGTTAAGCTAGGAATATCCAATGTTTCATAATGTAAGTTGTATACCTTGATACGGGGGGGGTAAATAGAGGGGGGGGGGTCAGCTAAATGTACTTTCATTCACATAAAAATTCTGTACGAGAGGGACCAAAATTCCTCCTCTCATTCAAATCTAGTTAAAACAATTTTATTCCATCATGATTCCACTTGACTTTTCCTCGGATTCTTATTGGCATATTATCTGTAATTATGGTAGGAACTTTTAAGTAAGAACTCAGGATAACCAATTTAAAATTACTTTATTTAAAACACACACAAAGAAAAAAATCATAATAATAATAAAAAAAAAACTAAGATAGCTACGCGTAACTATTAACTAACTACTTAAAATTACCCCAACATAGTTAAAACAACCCCGTGTCCCTTTTCACTTTATTTACCTCCACATTATTTATTGTCTTCCCGAAATCGCACACATGAATAAAAAAAAAATCTCCCAAAATCAAACACAAATCACAAAGTCCTTTTTCTCGTCGTCTTTCGTATATCTTCATTACGAACCCGCAGCCGAAGATCATCTTCTTGCCAAGGGAGCGGAGACGTACTCGACACCACCCTGGTCTTTTCTCTGTCCACCCTGGACACCTTCCTGGCAGTCACAACCGAAGTTCGCCCTGCTTGTGGAGCTCAGGCAGATGCTACAGTCCTTCCCACGCTGATGACCCTCTCTTGGTTAAGGAGGCAGAGGTATTCTCCCTCTCAAAGCCTCCGCGATAATCTTCCGGCGCCATAAGGACGCTTTCGCGCCCAAAGACGCTCCCCACGCTCGGAGAGGTCCAATCACCACGGCGTTTCTGATACAACAGTCTTGATGCCTGGTTGCATCACGCTAACTTCCTTGCAAATATCCTATAATGTGTGTGGTCAGGCTTGTGGGAGTGGGTATACAAAAAAACATATTCCTACCTATTTCTATCTACTGCCTATAACTACCTACGACTACATATAATATTCTTACTAATCTAATACATCTAGGTATAGCTAGGCATGTATATGTTACAGTTAAAGCGTTCAGTTAGTCAATGCATGCATTAACTAGTCAATGTATACACTAGCTAATGCGTTCAGTTAATGTGTTAACAAATGATCAAATTTACGCTTTGACTAGTCAGTGTATGCATTTACGTACGGCATTAAGTAAAAGCTTGCACAATGTTGACGAATATAAATTCACCTTGCCACCTTTGGTAATATTCTCGCTACATCTAGCGATTAAAGATGAAGTTTTATATTCTATATTATTTTGTTTTTACAATATCTGCTAGTTTGTTGATTCGGTCAGTAAAGTACAATTTGATTCAACTTGTTTATTCATCCAAAATATTTTTATAATCTACAAAACGTCATAAACACATCTTTTCAGATGTGTTTCTAGCGATATTTAAAATGTTTCTCTACTTTGCGTCATCCGCCGTCACCACTAGCAAGTGGCAACACTGATTTTGTTTATATGTTTATTATGTTGCTGTGGCAAGTGAACTCTGTAAGTAATTATACTTATAATATAAATGTGTGTAATTTCATTGTGTGTGTGTTTTGTGTCAAAATAATGCAATGAATACAGAGTAAATATCGTTTGGGTTTGCACAATATATTAATTTCTTTGGACGTTTTGCGCGCGAAGGTTTCCGCCTTTGGTCGTTTATTACAAATGTGTGGTTGGTCGCTTTCTGCGATACCCTTACCAGATACTTTAACTATTTTACAGCGGTTCGCAACCAGTTGTTTCGTGAATATTGTTTAAAAAAGTTGTTATAAAAGTAAAAGTATGTAAAAAAAAAGTATGTGTGTAGTATGTAAAAGTATGTTAAATCGTTTTAAACAACGTTTTCTAGGTATATTCTTCTTCCTCTCCCTTATCAGGTCACTCCGACGTCTATGATCTTTTGTACGAAAAGCTCTGTACTGCGCTGCCCAGAGATAATCTTCCCCCGTCTCATTCTAGGTAGGTTTGTATATCTCTGTTTTAAATTATACTCATATAATTATTTTTAATCGTGTGTGTCTATTTGAAATTTAATTTTAGTTTTACAACAGCAAAATTTTCAAGGATGAATAAAATTAAATCCGTTTTTTAGAAAAAAAAAATACAATGGACCAGATGGCAATGAAGGAGAATTTTTACCAGTGTATATCGAGGAAACCCTAAAAAAACAACAATTTCCACATGCCTTTGAAAAATATGCATGTTTAGTTGAAGAAGTAAAAGCAGCCAAAAGTGCTCTTGTCAAAGAAAACAGACATTACTGGCTTCACAAACACCACTATGTAATAAGTAATAACTGTTAACTGTAAGGAAAAACTAATAAAAAGTAAATCGCCAAGATTTTTCTTATTTAATTTATAATTTTACTTCTCTTGACCCATATTTTCCCAGCTACCCTCAAGAAGCAAAAAGAAACAAAGAAAAAAAATACAATACCACAAAAATTTGGTCTGAACGCTTCTAATTTTAAACATAAAGGAGATGAATCGTTTTTCTGTAATAAAGTATATGCCATGGTGATATCAGCTCACCAGCACTAAAAGGTTTGTGAGCACTTCCACATTTTATAATGGCCGTCTGCAGGCCTATTATTTGACACTGCACCTTTTTTCTAACAAGTGTTCATACTATTATTATTAACGTCCTTGGTTGACACATGGTTCATACTTTAGCAAATCCACTGCAGTCAATGCATGCATTGACTAGTGAATGTGTACACTCTCTAGTTAAAGTGTAAATTTTTATACGGAGTTTATACTTTGACTAAAATCATCAGTTAAAGCATACATTGACTAGTGAATGCATACATTAACGGGTGTGTAAGCTTTAACTGTAACATATACAATTCATAGGTAAGGGTAGCTGCAGTCTACTATACCTACTATTGCAAAAAAAATAATACACTTCCCTAATACATTGTAACTTAATATTCTCTCTGTATAACCTAAAGACAGTATACCGATAGGTACGTATCTATGCATGTAGGCACGTATACCTACCCTGTATGTATATGTATTTTGTCTCAATAATGTCACATGTGTTAATAATAACGACTTCCTTCAAACCAAATCGATACTGACCAAAAAAAATAATTCTAAGTATTCATCTACCTAACCCAGGCAGAAATCACCCTACCCTCGTATCTGAGTGTATTCAAACTAAAATTTTGAACAATATTATTTTATACCTACCTATAATGAATGATCCCTACATAATATGTACCTATACTTGCACTTATATAGATACATCACCCAAATAATGTAGATATCACTGAAAAGTTCGTTCTATATATTATTATGATGTCATTTTTCGTCTACAAAATACACCAAAACAACCTATTCCTATGAAATGTGATACAAACATTCATATTATAAAAATTGTCGACACGTTCGTTAGACCATTTTTAGTGCTACGTCAGATCCTTTCGAAAAAAAACCCTGTGTAATAAAATAACTGCCTGAAAAGACCATTACTATTATCTTAATATTCACTACCTTACATAAAGATTTTCAGAAATTATCCAAATAGCAATGTTAAGTAAAAGGTATGTGGGGGGTGTGGTGGCAATTTTTTTCGGTACATTTCATCTGAGAGGGTGCTGAATGTTATCTTAATTCGAGCAATTTGTTTCATTTTTAACAAAATGTCCGACAAGCGAGCGAAGACCATCTCGCTTCACATTCGCAATAAAGATTTGTGAATATCCTTTCTTTATTATAGGCATATTTAATGAACGGATTTTAACGGTAAAAAATAATATTTTGTACATCCATTATTAACGCGTAATCTCTTCTCCACACCATATTCCATTTATTTGGGGTCGGCGTCTCGGATCCTCTCTCTCTCTCCGTTTGCCCCGATCGAGGGATGTTCCATGTCCCCTCTAACGATCTCCTCGAGGGACTTCTTCGGACGTCCTCCCTTCCTTGATCCTTCCACTGCTCAGTTCGTTGCCCTCCTCAGAGCGGAATCCTCGTCTCTTCCCTGCATGTATCCATACCACCGAAGTCTTTCTTCCGATGTCAACTTTCATAGTTACTCTACTATAATAATTACGGATTCTATCTCATCTAGTTGCGCCGAGTGACCAGGGCAGCATTCTCATCTCGGTGGTATGGAGCAACTGCTCTTCCTTGTGTTTCAGGCCACTTCTTACTAAGAGTTTTAACACGTAATGTTCTTCATAATGTCGATAAAAAAGTCATGCAAGTTCAAAGTTGGAACAACATTGGAAACCCGACAGTTGAATGATGCCTGGAAGATACCACAAAGAGAGCTGGAAGTACACATCACAAGAGGCGGCAGACTCTGTGCAAACATAATATCTCCATCTCTCGTTTCCGCGTCCGAACAATATATACTCACTCCAGATAACTCATAGATGAGGACGTCTCCTTACACGATTTCTTTCAGACCTAATATATTTCCTCATTCTATCCTCAGATATCCTCTCCACATCTCCAGATTTAACCATCTTGACTTGTTCACATTCATCCTATATATAGTCACTTAAACACTTGTGCTACACCCACCCATCCCTCTAATGTTTACTCTCTACGGTAAGACTGCTAACATTTTTGAAGACACATGTCATAAATGTAAGCCTTTTAGTTGCAAAGGAAGCTGAGAACCGGATCAGATTTATAATATTACCCATTTATTATGGATGAGGATTTAGGAAACGGAAATATAAAGGTAATATATTATTTTAAATACAGGGACTTGCTTCCAGATACATTTACATTTTAGGTGTTCAAGTTAAGGGATGAACAGGATAAGGAAATACCCTGGAATGGGTAGATATCCACAGGTTACTTTCGCGTATAATGTAATTTCTGAAACCATCCTTCATATACTACATGTTCCTGAAATCATCGACCCACTTAATGAAATGTTATTTTTTAGTCTTTCGTATATTCGACTTCCCAAGTTTTACTCGACATTCGATAGATAGTCACTTATTACAACATAAAAAGATTTGACAAATCAACATAGTATTGTTTGTCACTGAGGACCCCACGTTGTGCGAAATTTCGTGATGATATGAAAATTGGCTTAGCTTAATGTAAACTGCCGTAGCAGTATTGATAATGCGGTGACGCGAAGGAAACAATGAGCGTATATGTAGAAATTGTCAATTTGGCGTATACGGTCCTCTCTCTTCCTACTCCGCAAGTAAGTCTACAAAAAGCGTTAGATATTATGTAAAAATGGTATATATTTATCTTGACAAACGGTCTCTATTTTCCAAGTTCTTCCGCTAACAAACAAGAAAAACAACCAAACTAACAATAACTTATTTTCAGGAAGAACTTTTCATCCCCGTTTCATTTCCCAAGACACTTTTGTTTTCCGCTTATTACCTGCTGGTATAATTGAGAAAAGTACTAGAGAAATATTCTCTTCTGATGACATAATAATAACAACCTACCTCTTTATTCATTAACGGGTTTTAAAGCTTAACTGGGTGGCCGATTCTCGATGTGAAAAACTTATTTAATAATTTATTATTTCAGTGAACAACGCACAATTTAACAAAGTAATTTTTTTAATGCACGTGGCAAAACATTAGACCCGGCAGCTACAAATTTAAAGGTAAATCTGTAAGCCAATTGGTGGCGTCAGCAGTGACCCCGTGAATTTCACTCCTCATAAAACAAAGATCAAAAATAAAAATCGATACTGAAAAACAACAATACTCTTTAAATTCACAGGAAACTAATGACACCAACTAGGCGCCCAAACGTCCCTTCGGGACCTCGTGGAATTCCCAATAGGGCGAACTTACAGCGATTTAAAACATTTCACATCTTTTCAGCAATGAGGTTGGCCACCCCATTCCAAATGTCATGTTCAGTGTACACGTTGGCTGAAAGACCATTTTAATGTAAGTTTAATACACACACAGTATTCTTTCGTTACCCCACTTTTGGGATATACTGTGATGGAAACTTAGAACTTATCACGATCAACCATTTTTAAAATTTCATCAACATTGTATAGATAGCATAATTTACACTACTAGGTTTGAAAAAAAAGTTTGCTTTTAGTGAACAAATTTATATTATTTATTTGATTGCATACATCCTTTGTTGTGTTGTACAAATTTGTTCACTTGAAAAATAAATAAATATCATCTAGGTTTATTAGAAGTAGGTAAGTGTATTTTTCTAACGTAAAAGTGTATAGTCGCTTTTCTTGCAACAGTAGAAAATATGTGAGTAGAAACTATTGCACATTTTTCTATTGGTAGCGTAATACACTTCTATTATTCTTTAGAATTAATGGTTTCTCGAAAGAACTCTCTTTGTAACTTCAAACTATTGTAGAAGAAGCTTAAATTTATGGAAAACCATGGGAAACCAGAACATTGTGCATTAAATGCAATCAGGAATGAGCAGAACTACGCTTGTTACTGTACTTAGAACTATATGACGTATGAATATAGTCTACGTAATATTCTACACAGCAAAGTGTTTATCTATGTATTTTGTTTGTGATTAGTTCTGTTATACCTTTGTCGCATAGAACTAATCAAAACTGAGCTATGAATAAGATTTACACTGTTACCTTAGGAATTATAGGCTAGCAGCAACGTAAATATGAATGCAATATTCCATTGATTGAACGTCTTAGAAATCTGTGGTAATCATGGATTTATAGTATGGGTATCTCAGTTCTATTGATACAACTGTATTCCAAAGCAATTCTATTCCCTTGATTAAACATTTTGTCCTGTATTAATGTAAAAATGTATTTGGCCGACCGTTCGTATACCCCTAATTTCTCATCAGTCACAGTTCTCATAGCTAAGTGAAGTACGACAGAATTTGTATAGGTATATTGATTAATTCAGCTTTGGCATCAGCTCCCAAATTTCCCTTCATTTGGACTCTTGTCATGATGAAATTCACGCAAGTCAACAAAACATTCCATTCATCAGTGATTCACAATTAACTTCTTATATTATACTTCAATCGGTCATGACTGCGGTTTATCTATGGAGACCAACGGAACACACCATAAACAGAGTTATGTCAAAGAATCTCCCTCGACATCCATCAAGAGGGGTACCAAAGAATACCTGAATGGCACAATGCTACAGGATCCTGCGGAGAAATGGCCGAGATGAAGATGGTATAAGGAATAGAAAAGTGTACAACCTGAGGACGAGAAAAGTCGACCCCAATTAATAGTAAGAAGTAGAAGATGGATGCTGTTTGTCTCTTAAAACCGACAACGATAAAAAAATCTTTGTTTTTTTTTCTTTCTAGCAAAAGTTTTTCCGATGCCCCGAAACATGTTTTATTTAACCATCTTTTCTTCGACGATCATATGAGGTGGGACACACAGATTTATAATACGAGCATCATACTCGTACGTTACTCAAAAGTCACTGAAATGTTAAAACGTCGTGTTGTCTCCCTACGTTATCGAGATGGACAAATATACATAACCCATTTTATTTAAATTATGTTAAAATTATTTAAAACCTAGGTTTATTATATAACCTACAAACCTTCTTAACTTTCGTCTTCAGTGATCGTTTCACGTATCCGTTAAATCCTTACGTATCCCAGAACCCGCATGAAACCTACACCGGAGGGTCTAAGAAGGACATAACATAAGTTTTCTTTAATAGATACTTGTCTAAATCTTTTTACCTGAAAGGTTTAAAGAGACATCTTTTTATTTTTATTTACAGGAATAAAATTCTATTTCCCCAAATTTTTCTATTCCTTCATTTCATTAAGATCCTTCTTAAATGATCCTATCGACGTAAACAATACTCGTAAAGTTCAATTTAAATTGTTACTACTGTCAAATTTGGTGTATTTTTTCAGACTCATCAAAAGACCAATTAAGGGCTTGGCACCAGGAATGACGTCACAGTCATTTCTCACGGCATTAAGGTTCAAAATCGCGTGAACAAACGCATGAAAAAATGGTAAAAATAGCGTTTTTTTCCATTTTTCGGGGTTAATTTTGCGTCTAACAAAAAACTTTTTTAAAACGTTATTCCCTAGATTTAATGCATATTATTAGTACAAAAAAAATTTTACTCCGCGACTTTCGGGAAACGAGTTTCCGTCTTTCGGAAAAATGATGAGAGGTGTTTTTAAATATTTTTTTTGAGAAATGTATACAAGATATAAAAAATCTTTTACGGTTAGTCCCTAGATAAATGTTCAAAGTATCTGCCCTATTTTGTTCCGAAGCATATTTAGTAACGGTTGTCGAGATATAAGGTCTCCCGTTTTTAGAAATTTTTGAAATGTCGGTATGCATACTCTTAAGTAACCAAAATGCTGAATAATACGATATGTTCTGACTTGTAGGTTATTTCTCACATAGAATTTTACATATTCACTAATTATATTTATCCTTTGTCTTCGTTGCGATTCGAATAATCTCTCTCCATCTAATCCATAAACGAACACAGAACAAACAATCTTCCTGTTCCCATAATAATGATAAATTACAAAGATTAGTATTTCCTTTATAAGAGGAATTTTTCCTCCTTGTCATTACGTCTCTATATTTCTTGTTCATTTAAGTTTTCTTCTCTCAGCGCATACTGAACAATATTTTTCTCAAGAAGAAAGGTTGCTTGAAGACATATTTATAGATGCTTCTAATAAAAAACTCATTTTAAGTAAATGGAAGCAAATTTAACTTAAAATTTCTACTCATGCCATGTTTTGTTATCCGTTGACGGTATCTGCGGTTTCTAAGTTATAATAATTTAGAAAAAGTACTTTTTTACTGCTTACATACAATCGTTTATCTCTCTAATTAGTATATAATAGGGGTTAACTGGAAGAAATCGCAGTTCTGCGATAAGTTCGCCCTAGTAAACAACGTTTTATAATCTGTACTATGTCCATTTTGTATATTTATATGTGTTTGTATATTTTTATTTTAAGTTTAAATAAATAAAAAAAATAATAATAAATAGTGGCGTTCAATAACAAAGCAATGTATAATAAATATCCCATAATACCTATGTAAAATTGAGGCGTCAGTAAAATATTTTCCATTATCTAATATTACCGTTAGGCTATAAAAGTATCATAGAATTTCAAAAAAAAAGTCGTAAAATAGACTTAAAAATGTGACTATAAATAGGGAACCTTCAAAGAATGACATTTTTTTTAAACATTTTGTTAACTTTTCTCAATATTTAATTTGTTTTAAACTTTTCCTTGGCAAAAGTACTAGATTACAAGTAGGTACCTTTTTTCTTTCAGCTTTCAGCATCATTTCGAACGTGAATCTATTGTACCTATAAAATTATGAAAAGAGAAAAGTGATGTGTTCTTTCAAAAACAAAGTGTTCTTCTTTTAGTTCGAAACTTTGACACGAAGTGGCGCATTAAGCAATATGTCAAAATTTAATACTTATCATTATTTATCATGATATGGCGGAAATAACGCAACATCAGAAGTTTTCAAGTTGACATTGTCATTAATTTATTTTCATCCCGCTGTGTAAGGAGCAGAGAATGTATTATATTACACAAGGAACTCTTAAGAACTTGCACAAGGAAGTTTCCTAACATTATACATGAGAAACTGTAAACATGGACGATCAAGGAAGTATTACAATAATCTCATAAAACACAAACAAGAAAGATATACACACAAGTATCATACGAGATAATGAGTTAAAGACTCCTCTTCTTGTTCATTCTGTTTATATTTCTAATCACTTAAAGTACCTTAATTATACTGCTTCTTCTTCTTCATCAGCCTATCCCCGTCCACTCCTGAACAAAGGTCTCCTCCATTTGCCTCCATGTTGTCCTGTCCTGTGCAGACTGCATCCAGGACTAGGTCGTCTCTTTATCTCAGCTGTGGCCGTCCCACACTTCTGTTCCCATCTCGAGGTCTCCAATTTAGGAAGTTCTTGATGGTCCACTTGCCCTCTGCGCTTCTAGCCACGTGTCCTGTCTATTTCCACTTAAGGGATGCTAATTGCTATGCGGTGTATTATGTCAGTTACTTTGGTGTATTGTGTCTTCATATAACATCACACAACTTTTATTTCATATTCGAAGCTTCACCCCTTCCAGTTTTAAAAACAATTTAAGGAAGTCATAACATGGGCTGACACTGATGTATGCTAGAAAAATACCGACGTGGCTGAAGAAGGACGAATCAAGAGTGAATACTGTTGAGAATGATGTTGCTAATTGAAGAATGTATGGAAAAGTGTTGAGAGATCGTAAAATAAGGAATTGGGTAAAAAAAGAAGTTCCTGAAAATTGCATTGCCGAAAAACATCTGAAAAACCTTATGGATGTTTTCAGAACATCTTACGAAACATTCAAAAATATATATTTTAAAAAAGAAAGGGGAAAGTTTTACAACTCGGAGAACCCACGGATGGATTGGTATACTATAAAAAAAGTGATGTTTGCAGTCTGTAGAGAAAAAGTGTTTGCATGCAACAATGACGATTCTATTGAAATTCTATTTCACGTGCCACTATGCTTGCTATAAAAAGTTACGAGTAGCGGCGGCGTAGCGCCTTCATCAAAATCCATCTCTGACAATATAACAACTATAAGAAAAATTATGTACTTAATAATACCTACATGAATAGACTTGGGTCAAAATGTACAAAATTATTCCTTCTCAATGTTAATTTTAGAAAATACTAAATGCTGATAGAAGCAAACATCAAAAATCGCTGTCAAAGACTTATAAATAATTATAATACTAAGATTAAAAGCCTCTAATTTGAATAACAGGTTGCAAATCACGTTTAACACGCCATAATAGCAAAGTGGTGAAAATACCGACAGCTTTTATAGTATACTACGGTTTAGTCATTTTAATAATATGTAGGTATGTAGATATCTACCAAAGATGAAAACTCCTTTTCAACAGGTGAAATAATTTAAATTCAGGACGCAAGATACTACATTCCCCCTTTCTTGCTACGTAGATACTAACATAAAAGGAATATAATACGTATATTAAGATGTTTGAATTTGAATTGTTATGAAGGTTATATTGTTTCCCACACAAATTCTACGTGAAGCGTTTTGTTGTAGCGTGCTCCTCGATAACATTTATAGGTCCTAAATTGTAATGATGATTTATGTATATAAAATTACGTGATGTCTCAGTTTCGCCAGGTGTTTCCGATAAATTTTACGATCAATCTGTTCTGTTTGAGAATTTGAACAAATGGTTTAAGGTAGGGACAACATTTCGGATCTACTTCCAACTTCGTCTTCTCTAGGTAAATATGTAGGTATCTTCTTCATCTTTTAGATACTTACCTGTATCTTCAATTGCTGTATGTCGAATTCTCCCGTGTCTCAATGCTTGTATCGAGTGTTTGCCTGTTTAACAAGTTAGTAGTATTCTCTGGCGAATTTTCCATAGGGACCTATTGTCTTTTTTAGTTTCATTTTTTGCAACGACAAGCCAAACAAATATAGAAAAAATCAACACATACTCATACTATCAGTCGTACTAACGCCTAGCCACATGGTGGCGCAATTTGTTGGACACAAGTTTTTAGCTTACTGTGAAGTGTGCGAGAAAGCATTTGGGTTTGTATGTACAAGTCTAGATCCTTTTTGAACAAATACCTAAGTCTTACGTTTAAAAAATGGAAATAGGTAGCCCATCGCTGAATTCATATTGATGTACGAGTATGTAGGAACGTTTTATAGATGTGGAATTGGTTTTATTTATATTTTGAGAAGACGCTGTAGCAGTATAAAGGAATTGTGCCAATAATAATAAAATTACGAGTATCTCTAAGTAATGAATGTTATTGAACTCTATGACACCATGTCATTATTTGAATTGTAAAGTAGGTACGTACTCAAGCAGAATGAAAATCAATGCTTCTATTTGCTTCCAAGAAATGATAATGATCTACTCGTGACAAAAGCAAGGCACTGTAATCTGTATATTATTTAAGCTGAGCTAACACAATAAGATTCAGTGTCTAGATTAAAATATAAAATGTAATTCGTTAGAAACAACTATTGCATAAATTACTCTAATTCATCATTATCAGAATATAACGAAATTATTTCAGCTACAACAAATACTCGTAACTTGAATCGAGCTGGTTCATAGTTGGCGCATTTGGTGAGAACTTTTGATTTCTGATCAGGAGGTACCTAGGGGATTTTAAACTACGTGCTGACGATGTATTCTGCGCTTCACAATATAAGTTTTTGAGTTTGTTCATAAGTACTCCTTTTTACATTCCAAAGGATAATATGCTCATCTGTTATGACGAACTGTCATAATGTCGACAAAGGTGTAACATAAATAATTTATGTACGAGTATGTTATTATAGATCACCATTTATTTTTTAATAAAAATGAATCTGTGTTTATAGAAAAAAACCGAAATACATCCTTGTACACTTCACAATAAGCTTGAAAAGCTTGTGTTGTATAGTGGAGTTGGTTGGCATCGGGGATCGAACCCTCGCCCACTGGATTAACGGTCGAGCGCGTTACCAACCAGGCTACCGACCACCTCAAATGTTATTGAACCATCTTTTAAAGCCTGTTCTTGTTCTTCTTTCTTCAGAGTACCTCAGCTAAATTTCTTGAGGGTAATTTCGAAACTGCCCCCTTTTAAAATAATGATAAAATTAATCTTATTAAAATTTTAGGCGTTCGTGGCATTAGTATCCCCTTTATGGTGGTTTTACAATATCCGCAAGATTTTATGGAATGTCAGAAAAAAGAACGTTTTAATTAAAAAGCTTTATTAATAACATCCGAAATCTCACGGATATCCTGTACGTACCTACGTTGCTACTCATTATTTTCTTTTAATGAAAGGAGCCTTCTAGATAATAAAATTTAGACTCCATTAATTAAGTTAACACTTAGGCAATAATTATTGTTTATTGAATTACAATACTTTTAATTAAAACGAAAAGCTTTTCATGTATCTTTAATAATAAATAAATTTCTCATTAACTGTTTCCTTTTGTTCATTAAATATTCAGTCTCTCAAAAAGGATATACTTATCTCCTCACTCATTCCTTTGGGATAATCACATTCATTAGCCGTTACTAGTGAGCAATTTTGTGTCCCGTAATTTTTACTTGATATTTTGTCCATCTATTCATCCAAAGGATCCTAACAACTCCCCTATCACCGATATGCCTTTTTTTAGTTATGCACGAAGCAAGCATGCACAGAAGTTGAAGACACCGGTGCACCAGTGCAATATGCGTAGTGAACTTCATTGCCGAAGCTGAAATTAATTGCGATGTGATTAATTTCTACATCATTTTAGATAAGCCGCATTTACAATATTTTTTGAGAAACGTACGATCTTAAATATTTTAAAATTTTGTTCTGAATGTTTATATTGGTCTTTCTTCAAGACATCGCTGTATACCTCTGTTTTATCTCTGATCCATTGACAGATCGTTTCATAATGTATTCTTATAGGTTTCGGGCTTGGTCGAGTACTAGAAGTTGATTTTTCCGAGATGTTTCTTTTATAGAAGAAATCACCTTCTAAAAGACGATCAAGTCCGAAAACTCTACCTACATCATGGACCACCATAAAATCCTTCAACAGCTATTGATATTATCATAGTATTTTTTTTTCTGTTTGAACCTTTTACATAATTTACAACCATCGAAAAAATTATTAGTGAAGACTTTAGAAGATTATTAGCATAAAATATTTTGGTATATTTTTTGTTATTTAAAACCCTCCAAGATGATGTGGTAAAATTTCCAGACTAAATAATTTCACAACGTCATTTTCTGAGTCCACAACTACAATATCTCTCGAACCCCTTTGATAATAATTATGACTTGCAAATTCACTCAATTCCCTAACACAAAAACGCCTCTCTCATAGGTCATTGTTTTCAAATATTGTAAACTCAATAAACTTGATTAAAACAAAAATTCTCAAACCTAAATTGTTTATTAAATCAAAGACAATAGACCTATGAATACTTTAGGAAGAGCCTCTCAAAGTTTATTTTCCTTTTTACAAACATTTGAACATTTTCATTGTCTTCAGTCTTGAATGAATAAAAGACAAGCAACATTTTAATGATTTATTTTTCGTCTTTTTTAATTTTCAAACTTTAATTAAATTTTCCAAAGGTAGGGAGAGAGGTACCCTGCGCGCGATTGAGAGCTTGTACCCTGTTTTAATTATTATTTTGTCACGTTTTTTTTTAATTTTATTCAAATTATTATGATTTATGAATTGCAACGTTATTGACGTCTGTATTTTTTTTTAATTTTCGTCATGTCATTCAAACTCACCACAAATATTGTATTGACATTTTTTTTAAATTTTGTTTCAGGTAAATACAATTTACAGCTTTTGCCAGCTTTCCTCTCATTCATGTAAGTGTCATGTTAAATTTTGTAGTCATAAACTTATAAATTATTTCATCTATTATAATGTCATTGTTCATTGTCATGTCATCAATGTTTATTAAAAAAAAATCGTTTGGATTGTAGCAGGTTGGTTTGGACACAACCTATATACTAACAGTGAAATGTGTGGCTGTGGTATTTTTAAAACTGGGAGTTACTGCTAGACTTTTATGGAGAATCACTAGCGCTAGTTTATACACATACAACTTTTTTCGAAAGGTAAAAATTTATAAGAAAGTATATTTATTTGTGCGTGAATAAATAAAACGTAAAATTTTATAAGTTCGTTAGCTTTAATCATTCGTACTTGCTTAATCACAGATACTTGCGACGAATACTGGGAGTCAGATGGTTTGACAATAATATGCGGCTAACGATGAAGTCAGGAGTCGAACGCAGCAGCCACTTATTACCCAAGTGATACAGACTCGTAGGCTAAACTGGCTCGGACACATATGCCTGCTGATAGAATTAACAACAGCTGTCTCCAATATCACCCTGAAGGCCACAGACGTCAGTGCAGGCCTGCAATGACTATCCAGAGGCTGTACACATCAGAACTGCGCCATGCTGGAATGACATGGGGACAAAAACTGGGTGACGACCACATGCTCCACATAGGGAGCGGACGTGGATACGTATAGATATTTACAGCAATCAGAAAAATTGAAAATAGTTCAGCGAATTGAGAAATACTGTGCCAAAAATAACACAAGATCATAATTATGAGATAATCGACAGTTTTCTTGATTGATCTGTTGACGGTTATTATATCTCTAGTATCAAAGTACCATTTATATCTTGGGTGCGATATCTAAGATTTTATTTTCACATTGTCATTAACGGTTGTATCTTGGTCGACCCAATAATGACATTACACCATCTGTTTCCCTTTTATTAAAACCGAAGGTATGTTGATGGGAAATAATAGAATTTCATTATAAGGGGACTTACAAAAACTCTAATAATAATATGAATCATTCATCTCGATAATTTATTAATTAATTTACGTTTACCAAGTGACCAGGTATCTCCTACTTATGCCGACATATTCCAAGAGTGTTGAGATTAACTGAACTTAATTAAGAAGGACACAGGCTATCTTACAAATCAATTGATTACTTTTATTCCTTCTTGCATGAGAATCTGGCAGAAGTGCCCAAATTGTATAAAATTAATGTTTTTATGTTTTTTTTAATTTAAAAAATGAATCTGGGTTTATCGAAATAAACCCAGATACATCTTTGTACACTTCACAGAAAGCTTAAAAGCTTGTGTTGTGAAGTGGAGTAGGTCGGGGACTGAACCCGCGCCCACTGGATTAACAGTCGAACGCGTTACCAACCAGGCTACCGACCACCTCAATTAAATTTTATTCATATAATTCCAATATTTCTTTCACAATGATATGCTTCAATGAAAATGCCAAATATATCAATGGTTCAAATTGTTCATTTAGATTAATTTTAATCTTATAAATATCCATTGTCTAATCTGTTTTGCAAGGAAAAATAACAAAATACTTACAATAGAAGAAGAAGAACGTTAATGGGATATTTTCCAAACTCATTACTTAGTTCCATTTCAAGAGAATATAATAATTTAGGAACACGACATCACCTTTATATTTTGTACCTAAATGTCTAAGAAATTCTCATCTGTTATAATGAAAGTAGATAAATACAATTATTTGAAGACTTTCAGGATTAATTAACATAAAACCAAAGTATCTATCTGAAAGTAAGACATTAAACTTTTCATCTTAATGCTGTGAAAAAGTTTATAAAAGTTCATCTGTCACCCTGTGTAATAGAGAGAGAGGAGAGATAGAGAGGGAGAGCAGAAATAAACTTTTACAATAACTGAGTTCAGAGAATTAATACTAAGATTCAGTTTATACCTATTGGTATACCGCACACCCTGTGAGAACAGTGTTGTATGTCTGAATTTTTCAAAGATGAATAATAATGTGGAAATAACAACTCCCAGACTCCCTGACATTGCATTGCACGGCCAACCCCAGGGCAGTCGACTCCCGGGCAGACCACCAAAGAGATGGATAGACAGTTGGGAGTCGACATCGCAGGAGGCTAATCCATCTTCATAACAGGCCACAAGGCATATATTAAGACCATTAAGAACAAGAACAAAAATATGTACACGTTCATAAATTGGAAAACAGTAATATGTATGTAAAATGAATACCTAGATAATGAGTGTCGGATAATTTGATTAGTATCTGACTAAAAGGTTTAAAAAATGTCCTACAAAAACCTGGGAAACACTGTTGTTCCTAATTCACTAGATAAGTAAACATATACGTCTATTGTACCTATGAGGTATGTGATGTGATTGAGGTGCAAGAAAGGTACTATGAATGACAAAGGAGTACTTTTTTGATTGAGAGATTCTCAAGATAGATTACACCTACGACGATTCATTCGAACTAGAAACGCTCACAGGAAAAATACGAAAAAATAATGTAAGAAGTCTAAGAACATTTTTGGATAGCAGTGGTAATTCATGAGCCATATGACTCGTTGTGTAATCTAAGACATATGCCCGATCCCACCAACTACCACCTAGTAAGCAGACCCCTAAGGAATTTCCATACAAAACCACAGACAATTTGAGTGATTATTATAACTGTCATAACCTTTAAGATATAAATCCATACAAAATACAACATGCAGCTCTACTTAGTTAGGTGCCCAAATATCTCCGCCCAGAATCTCCCTCACTTAAGTAGCTGCATGTTGGCATAAGTCACTCGTTGACGGGTGGATTGCCGTTTAAAAAAAAAAAAAAAAAAAAATATATCTTAAAGGTTATGACAGTAATAATAATCACTCAAATTGTCTGTGGTTTTGTATGGAAATTCCTTAGGGGTCTGCTTACTAGGTGGTAGTTGGTGGGATCGGGCAATACTCTTTTAATCCAAATGCCTACATCACTCTATAAGATCTACTACTCTGTAAAATATCATTACTATAAATTCGAAAGCACACATGTTTATTTATTTATTGTTTTTATTAATGCCTTTGGAAAGTTTACAATACAAATAATTAATACATATGTATGTTATTTATTTATTTATCGTATGGTCAAAAGAAGTATATCACATCCCTCAAAGGAAAAAGTTTAAAGGTTAGGCATTGGGCAATGATAAATTTCGCAAGCAAGCTTGGTCGTCAGAAATTAAATTGCACGTTCTTTATATATTCAGTCGCTGGCTCATTCAGGAATAGGAAGTCATCGAAGCTCCCTTCATATCCTCGGAGGCCGCACTCAGTCACAATGTTGCCTATTTATTTACGCGGAGGCATGACTTTGCCAACACACTTCTCAGTATTATCAGCCAGAAGAGTCTACATATTATCATTCATGATTCACATATAAACTCATCACTGGGAAAAATTCACCTATCCAGATATCACGGATATCACAGAATTAGGCTCAGATGCGCGGGGCCTAAAATACAAGCACTGTGCCTGAAATATCAGTATTTAGAAATCGTCTTTCAATATTTCAAGTATTAATAATGACCGATTTTTATGTATAAATTTTCCAGTAAATCTAATTTTTTTTAAATTGTTCATTAGCGATTTTGGTATTACATATACCTGTAGCTGATAATAACTTATTATTTTTATTTTATAACTTAACAAATATTAGACTTACGACACTATATCACTGGATTATCTTCACAGATACGTATCTAGTTTTAGTATCACGTCGAGTCTACAAGATTGCAATTAAATTGGTCTGTGAAAAGAGATGTGCTGTGCTTCAAACATTCTAGTAGTGGTCACAACTTGAAGAGAGAGTACCTCCACCTACCTAGTACTGAGTACCAAGCCACCTCTATGCTCTGCTCGTAACTCTTTTGATGTAATTGAACCGGAGGAGTTGAATTGCTTTTCTAAGATATTATTACTACGTAATCGAATTGAAGGAGTACTTTTATGTACGTTTGATGAATTGAAAATAATACTCTATTGGTAAAGTCGGTGATAGACGAATACGTGTCATGTGAAGAAGAGATTAGTTTACAGGAGTTCGTAAACGTATTTTTTTATATTATTTATTAATGTATCCAGAATAAGAGAAATGTGCGAGATCGAAGATGTCGTTAGATGGGGGAGGCAACGGAGAAGACAGTGGTATGTACATGTGAGGAGAATGGAATCATCCAGACTACCTCACATTGCATTGCACGGCCAACCCCAGGGCAGACGACTCCCGGGCAGACCACCGAAGAGATTGATTGACAGTTGGGAGTCAACATCGCAGGAGGCTAATCCATCTTCATAACAGGCCACAAGGCCTATATTAAGAATAACAAGAAGAAGATTTATTCATTTATCCCAATCTATCCTTCCATACGATACCGGGCATGTCCCCACATTCATATCCTTTCAAAGGCTTAACATTTTTTTAGTTTTTAGAGAAGCCTGATCCAATATGGTACAGAATCGTAATGTCATCTAGTATACAAATTGGAAAGTTACAGAGTTCAGGCCAGTCTGGAAATGAATTAAAATTCGATTACAAAATTCGGCAACAACAATAATTTTACTTTAAAAATTACTTGATTTGAAATACGTTAAAATGCCTACTGAAACCGTTGGTATATATTTCGTTGTTGTACCACTCTGTAAAAAAGACTCCTCAGGAACCATCCATCATAACGTATGACATAATAATATAATGAAAGTCTACAGTCTGACGTCATATTATTAAATAACCTGGTGGGTAATCCTACCTGCCACGCGGTCATATGAGTTCGAATTCCCCTACGAGGACATTAACCCTTTTCAAGAATACCCGTCAATTTTTTTGCTCCTAAAGCTTTTTCCGTGTCAACTTTAAATTATATCCCGCTTTACAAAATGACTAATTTGGCATAATACCACCATACTATTTCGCCAATAATAATATCGCTTATATCCAGTAATCATTTTTACACGTGGGAACTCTCAGACTAAATATTTTGACTAACGATCTAGCAGAACCCGCTTCGAACGTCTGAAATGAGAGTACTCAGAGCAATAACAGGGAGAACTCTCAGAGACAGGGCGAGGAACACTGAGTTTAAAGAGACCTGTCAGACGGAAGATATCGTAAGATGGGGTAGGAAAAGGCAACGATACTGGAGAGACCACGTGGACAGGATGAATGAGGGCAGAATACCCCCACATCGTTGCCCATAATATACCCGTGGGACAACGTCAGCCAGGCAGACTGCCAAAAAGGTGGAAGGATAGTTACTGTTCCACATCCCAAGAGGAAGGCATCCGTTCACGAACATATCAATGATCTAGAACAAGATGATGAAGAAGAAGAAAAATATGTAGCAGAATTCTGGCTAGGACGTAAAAAAGACTAGATATTATATGCAATAGTGGTTGTATTAAACTAAAACTCAGGCGCAGGTCCGAGGAAAGAAAATCCAATAAAAAAATACTCTGAATTTGCTGCTTTACACATCACATAATATTATGAATATTCTCTGGTAATTTCACTGGTTGCTTTAGTGTTATTGATTATATGACACTTCTTTCTACACCAGTCACATTCTCAATAAGAGTAAGCATAGATAATCGGTACTTTTTATATTTGTACATACTTTCTCAAGTACTACATGGGTAGGGCCTAGCCCAAATTACATCATTAGGTGCTATTAAATCTATCAGTTAGATATGTTTAAAGTATTTGTTTATTACTGGCTGTAAGTAGATATCAGAAAACGACCATAAAAAGAATTAACTCGGGTGGAATAGAACTGATAAAGACAATTTGGGAATTATCATCATTACACTTCAATGAATTTATTTTATGTCAAAATAAAATCTCTAATGAACTCTCCCCAGTATTTTCTCTTTCCACGTCAAATTTTAATGAGTTGCTACTATTTGTCTTGTCTGTAGCTGCCTGGCTAACTTTCTAAAAAAGCCGTTTTATGACTAATCGTATAAATGATATTAAATAGTTTACTGACATGGTCACCAACATCGAAGTGTTGCGACGAGCAAGGTCAGAAAAAAAATTGCTGTCCAATATTAAAACTAGAATAATGGCACCTATGGAACACATTCTCCGCAACCAGAAGTATGAGCATCATCATTATGGAGGGGAAAATTGAAGGTAGTCGTGGCGTGGGGGGAAGGGCGTTGTTCCGGCTAGCACAGGACAGGGTGACGCCGCGTCGGTGTGATAGACGACGTCGCGTCGGGAGGACCCGACATGGCACTCGGAAAGAAGAAATAGTGTGTGTAGGTTCTGAAGACACAGAGTCGACCTAAATGCTTTTCAGCCTGCTGTCATTTTAGGTTTGCCCAATACTTAGTATGTAATATCTTTTGACTAAGTGTTATCGTAGGATTCAAAGATTTCGCACAAGATAAGATCGCTAGTACCCGTTATGTAAACCTGTCTGGATTAATTTAACATCGACGTGCTTTGCTTTTTGATGCATTCTTATTACCCTGTTAAAGAGCGAAGATAAAATTTTCTCATGATAATTCCCCTTTAGTTACTCGTACCTAATTCATCGCAGTTTGTAAGGTTATATTACGTGGTAAGTAATGTTGTAGATTTGCAGGGACCTACTCGCTTCATTACCTCCCTGTCTGATGATTAGCCCAAAAGGTACATTTTGCTAATAATAGTATCTTGTTAATGAGTTAAAGTTTACCAATGAAATACAATTTTATTTCTTTGATTGTTTCCAGTCAATTAATTACCTATCATTATGATTGGAGAAATTTCTATTGCAAATGACGCAGTACTTAGTAATATTAAATTTCATGTAATTGTATTGATTGTTTCATGAAGATTACTTGTTTAATAAACAATCGCGATTTAGGAGCCTACTTGTGTACGTAATATTTAATCAATGCTACCATTCCAATTTCTTTTATCAGTAAACATGGGACCTATTTGAGTCATTTGACTAATGAAAATTCCTTCATAGTTAGTAACGTATTTTTTTACGAAGACCGATAAAACCGTCGTCCACGGTATGCGGGTTCTATGACAAGAAATCAGGAGGTTGGATAAAATGTGGGAAATGTTAATGTTTCGATCTCCGAGTGGTTGGGCTGTCAGTGTGTTCCTGTGTGGAACGTGAAATGAATATGCAGCTATGAGTTATCAACATTAATTCCTTTAACTCCTGGGGGAGCATGGGGCGGCAACAACATGGGTCTCTGTCCTGGGCTATGGTCTTGACATCCGGCCATTGTAGATCGGCTAGTCTCAACTCTGCAAGCATGGAGCGTCGCCAAGTAGTATTTGGGCGACCCCGTCGGCGCCTTCCTGAGAGCTCCCAGGCCAATGCTTGCTTCGGGATGTTTCCCTCGTGTCATCTCAGGGTGTGACTGACCAGCTATGAGTGGTAGAGTATATACTATCGGATGACAAAACCTTACCCAATGCTGAAGTCTTGTGACCTCTCTGTGTTTTCGAAACAAATCGTCAACAAAACAAAACAAATCCTCCGCATAAACAATTATTTCCTTTAGGAGGATAGTTTCAATTGCAGTGTATTGTCGTAATATATCGTACCTATATTTAAACAAATTTGTGTTTTATTTTTTAAACGCATATAAAAAATAATAATCATAATATTGAAATTTACTCACTACGACTGATACCAGAATTGATAAAAAAAAATGCAATCACGACTGATAAATGATAACGGAGCGCATAATAATTAGCGAGCGACACGTGCGAAATCACGGGTAGAGAAACTCATATAAAATAAAAATACAATGGTGCAGTTAAATGAAAAAAAGCCACGTATAATAATAATTATTCATTCCTCTATCATGTGTGTGAAATAATAAATTCAAAATTCAAAAAATAGAACGCGTGATTATAAAATACTCGCGTTCAATTTAGAACGTCAGTTCTGATAAAATTCATTATCGCTCTTTACACATCAACCCCAATTGTCATACATTGTTATCATTGTACGGCATAACTGAGAGTAGACTTAGGTTTGTGATAAAAAATAACAGTGACATTTTGCGATTTGTTTGAAAAGGGGTTAAACGTAGAAACATTTATTTATTTATTTATTTGATATTAATATCATTGTGTGGCGTTACAGTGTAAAACACCTTTGCGCCACACAATGTGAGGCTACAATCTTTTTTATGATAATTACAAAATACAATCATATAGAAAACATCGCAATATCTGCATCTAAATTAGATTACATAACAGCAAAGTGTTGATACCTAATTGCCTGAATCTAATTTGGTGCTGACGATGACGTGTTCTGCACTTCACATCACAAGCTTAATGTGAAATGCGATTGAAAGTATTTAAGTTCATGTGACAAGTCTTTTTCCTTTTCCTTTTTTTTATAGAAATAAAAATTATAATAAAATGTTTGTGCTGTACACTGTATACAGTACACCCAATAGCTACAATTTGACGGATCCACAAATTTCTGTTTGTGGGTGTGATTTTCATTTCTCCAAAATATAGCAGCGATTGTTATTTTCGATTAGAGCTAGCATAAATGAATCCCGTACTTACCTGCTGAACTGGGTATGTAAATTTTGCGCCCAGGGAAAATGATTTGTTTTAGTTGTTCTGAAAATTAATGCTTTTATTTTTGTTTCAGTGATTTACAATATTTTGGTAAGCAAAACGTTTTGAATGAAACTGTAAAATTCACTGAAAATTCAAAAAATTATCAAATAGGAAAATGTTTATGGGACATGTATTTGTTTCTTGGTAATGGGCGTCTTTCAAAAGGTCATAAAATCGCGATGATACCCCAAACACTATAAATCTCATATTGTTGTGAGTCGAAGTCATAGTATGTCAAAATATCTGGCCGTACCATATCGAAAAAACAATGGATCGATACAATAAATACAAAAAATTAAAGGAAGCTAGTCGTGATCTAAAAACAGTAGGAAGGAACCTATATATGTTATATCACAAAGTATCTATGCAAATTTTCAGAATCCAAATAGGTAGGTACTTATGTAAATTTATGTAGATATTATTTCACATGGAATGGAAGAAACCGTAGTTATCAATACATCGGGAATTTATTCATCTCTGGGGAACATTCTCGATGTAATAATTTTACAAATCTGAGATATTGTGTGTTCTCACGATAATAATAATTCCAGGATATCAAAATCTAAACAGTAATTGAAAATTCAAGTATTCTGAAGCCTGCGATGTAAAATAATATTAATAAGAATAATTTAATTACTACTTTGAAATTAATCTGTGTAATGCAACGTCTGAAATTGGGCTGTAAAAAAGGAAGTGCGATGGTACAATACATGCCATGGGCAAAGTTTATGGACATGAATGATGTGGGAGTCTAATTGATGAAAAATGCGGATCAACTTAAGTAACGCATTTTCTTGTTGATTTTATATTTAGGGTGATGTCCAATAAGTCCAATAAAGGGATTAATGAAAGAAATGTGCCAAAAAAGCATATAAATATATGTATGCATCAATTAATAAGTCTGAAAATTTTGGAAGAGAGGCCATTATCTAGCAGTAGAGAAATGGATGAATAAGAGAAAAAATAAGTGGCCATTGTATCAATGGGTGTTTCATAAATTCTTTTAAGGTCCACTATGGCAAACAATCCCGTGAAGGTTCTATTGACGAAAAATTGGAGTCAAATTACAGTACCTAGACTACCTAGTTATAGTCTGCGTGGCCACTACAGGTAACCGATAGTCAGATTCTGCAGTGCTTAAATAGACTTCTGAACAATTATATGTATACCATAATATATAGCGACTATCAAAGCTGAGGAACGACTAAAAAACGAATACATCACGAATATAATAATAGTACAAAATATAATAGCGTGTTCTTGGTTATTTTTCCTTCATCATTTTTCTCATAGTTTCTTTCTTCCATCAATTGTTTTTCTTATTCCCCACACATTTCCGTCCTTTGTTTTCTGTTGAATGAGTGAATACAATAGAAATTAGTTCATTGTGACTTCAATAATAATAATATTGCTAAGAATGTTATTCTTGTGGTAGTGCGGGACATTCTGTTGTTATTTTATCCTTTTGTATTTTCAAGGGATTGAAGAAAGAATATAATATTTCGGGTATGGATGACATCTGGACGATTCTTTCACTAGATCAAAGAAAATATTATTCCGTATTATTATAATAATATCTACATGTCTATGTAGCTAACGTATAGATATATGTCTATGTAGCTAACGTAATTGTGTCATACCATTGTTTTTATTAGGTACGTTCAAACTGAAAAACTTTAGAAGTCCATTCATTGACCAGAGGGCTACACAAGGAACTAATTATCGGGGAAGACTTATTGTCGGAGTCCAACATTTCTGACCTAGGTATTTGTCTGGATTAGTAGGTACCTTTACTATCCGGTTCCATACTAGATCTATCGTTATTACCTATAGCGACAGAAAAAGGGTCAAAATCTTGTATCATTTTTAAGTCTTTTTTAACTAAGAGAATGTGTTAAGTTTTACAGTTGTCTCTGGCAGAGCGGGTCGACGATTTTTTTGTCTATGACCACGTTCTGTCAGAGAACTGTCATTCTGTCTCATTCCTCTCCCCGTCTGACTTTTGCATTGATGTAAATTATTTTCGTCTTTCAAAGGCTTAAAATGTATTGTGTTTTGATTTGAAATATATACTCAAGTTCGCCAAGTACGTCTCATTTTTCATTTTAATCCAACTGTCATTTTGTTCATTATTCTCCCTACTCGGGACTAATATTTTTCCAACTTTTATAATATTATTGTCTACATACACGCTAACATTTCAATTTGAACTCATTTAAAAATCCTGTTTCGCTAATCGCGCCAAATATTATCAAGACCCATTACCGCTACTTTCTTGGTAGTTGGAAAAGAAAATTCTAATGCTGAGAACAATAAAAAGATGGATGAATTGTGATTTCATCGTGAAAGCACTCAGTGCGGAATATAATTATTACATCTAGGGTTTGTGTGAAAGAAAATGTGCAAAGTTTAATCGTACCTCAACCAAGTCGTGGGAGAAAACTCGTAAGTATAATGTGTAAGCATTGCATAAGCTTTGTAGCTTGGCTTTTCTCGGAAATCAAAACGAGTTATTTGATGTACATATTTTAGTGTCACAATGAACTGTATCAACTCTCCAATTTTTCATGAACTCCAAGCATACCTCTTTTCAGCATTAAACTCTTGACTCTTCATTACCTGAGATATTCTTCACGTCCATGAGGCGGTGATCCTCTGCCTTAGAAGTTTTTAAATCATTCCAAGAGAGGCGATGAAAATTATTACCTAGTACGTTATGAACCTACCGAGAAACTGAAGGTGGGTGAAAATCCGAAAACGTTCTAATTTTGATTTAGTAGTAGAAGTAAACAAAGGTGTTTTTTCATTGGGCTTCCACAAACTTACCTCTAAAAGTTCCAATGTTTTTAAACAATCATCGAAACATTGGAATCGAAAATCTTCTGTCAATCGAAAAAAGCTCATATGGTTTCCTAATTGGTCATTTTCGACCAGTGTTACGTACATAATGAAGTAAGTTTGTAATCAATTGAAACTTCTGAGTCTTAGGTGGCCAATTATATGATTTCTTTATCATTTTTTTCTTCTGACTTCGAACATAGCTTCAAATATCTGTCTTACTTCTCAGTTCGTAGGATGTAACTAGGTGTAGGTACTAGTATATTACAAATTAACAGACACACGGAAATTATTTCATAAAAATAGGATGGAAGTTTATTTCAGCGCCGCATCCACAATTCACTTATTACATAATATATTATCACCAGCATTCAGCTCGCGAGGAGATAAAATAATTAAAATACGATTTATTTTCTTATTACAAGAAGAGTAATGTGGGACTTGTGTAAATTATTGTAAGATTCACACCTTCACCTTTCTTAATTGAAGCACCTCAGTGCACTCGGTCTGCAAAGATTTTTTATAAACAACAAGGGGATTCTTCTATGTATTAGAGATATAAACGAACTTTAAATTTATTGAAGCGTTTTGAAATTTATTTATTATTTATTTATTTATTTATTTAAGTAAAAATATTACACTCTTCGGCATTACAGCGCTCAGCCTTTGCGCCGAAGAGTGCACACAGAACAAGTTTCGAACAAAACAATAATAAACACGAAAAAAAAACAACACAACATACTAATAAAAGAAGGCAATTTACCCTGGTAGGTAACACAATAACAATACATGAACAATAACACCATATGAAGAAAACAAAAAGAAACAAGTTATCGAAACTGAAAAAAAAATAAAAAACATTAGGAACATAATGTCCTTATACTGAATTCCTTACGATTATCGTATCCCTATATATAATTTAAACACGAGTATGTTGGAGATTTGTTGGATATTTCAGTGACACCATCAGCGAGAACCAATCTCATATTATCTAGCCACTGTTTGCAGAACAAAAAATTACAACAATTTCTTATGTAGGTACTACAAGCATACGTGGGAAGTGTAGATTAAGAGTGTGCATACCGACATTTCAAAAATTTCTAAAAACGGGAGACCTTCTATCTCGACAACCGTTACTAAATATGCTTTGAAACAAAATAGGGTAGATGCATTGAACCTTTATCTAGGGAATAATTACTGTAAAAGATTTTTTCTATATCTTGTATAGATTTCTCAAAAAATATATTTAAAAACACCTCTGATCTTTTTTCCGAAAGATGGAAACTCGTTTCCCGAAAGTCGCGGAGTATTTTTTTTTCTTGTACTGATAATATGCATTAAAATCTAGGGAATAACCGTAAGAGTTTTTTGATAGACGCAAAATTAACCCCAAAAAATAGAAAAAAAAGCTATTTTTAACATTTTATCATGCGATTGTCAGGCGATTTTGAACCTTAATGCCGCGGGAAATGACTGTGTCTGACGTCATTCCTGGTGCCATGCCATTAATTAATTTATTTATTTATCAGCACACGGCTATAAGAAAGCCCTCTAAATAGATAAACAAAACAAAATATCCCTATTCTGTTCTATTTTATCTCCTCACGTCCCGTCCCCTGCTGGGTAGTCAGATAGAACAGACAGCTAGACTTTCTTATCCTTACACACGTTTCGTGCCTCCGTTACATTCATACAATTTGTCATACACACTCTACGATTCCTTTTACTCAGAACACGTCCGTCCTTAAAAAATATTAAAAACGAAATATCAATGTGTCAAATATAAGTTTAAAACAAAATTATAATTAATAATATTAACGTTATAGATGTAGTAAAACTTGATTTTGTATAGCTTTGGTACATGAACATTGAACACTTTCAAATACCTCATAAATAACAATATTCCAATTGATTATTTTTTGTGAATTGTATTTTAAAACAACTTTGATTATTTATTCACTCTGGCTTCAAATTAATTAAGAGGACATTTGGTATTTGACTCCCAGTTGTCCATCTGACATCTAGTGGTTTGTGAAAGTTTCTTTCGTGGTCTGTCACAAAGCATCCGACGAGTAAACTGCGGTTTAACGCAACTTGCTGAAAGTGGAGAATCGTCAAGTGAGTTTTGATTTGTATTTGACGAGGGAACAGGGAAAATGGAATTTCCAAGTCTCTTTGAAATTGAAATAATCATATTATTGTCAAACAAAATATGAAATAATATTAGATGGTAATCTACTCAAATCTGCCGAAATTGTTTTACCATTTAAGTACTTGACTGTTTAACATCAAGACCTTTAAATCATGTAAGTAGTAGTTATCTTCTGACTTCGAAAATTGAGTGGAGGTCAAATAGTTTTGAAATGGGTATAATCCAATTGCCAAAAAGATTCTGAGACTGCCGCTATTGAAATAATAAATTATTTTAGCTTTTATATGTTTATACCTACACACGCAGTATTTGCTGTTAATCTCACAATTGGGATATACCGTGATGGTATCCCTACATAGTAGCCAGCAAATAATTCCTTGCTACTTCAACAATTTACGTAAGCAATAGTTCGTTCATAATATTCCTAGTGATCAGGTCCCTCAACGATGACTTTCACTCGAGTGCATCCCTGTCCTGGGCACCTAGAAATAATTACTCAGTATTTCCAGTTCAATCTGGCGTGTTGAGAAGCCAGGAGATTTTCTGTGCGACAACATTTCATATTACATTAAGTTAATATAGGTTTTTTTCATTACAATAAAAATGTACTTACAAAATACTCTCCAAATAAATATTTTTGTACTTCCCTTGTCAGAGTAATAATAAAAAAAGCGTACAACAAGGTGAGTTAATAAATTCCGCAATGTCAGATAAGTAGCCGCCGGGAGTGAACTCAGAATCTGTGTGTTCTCTCACCTGTCCAAATCGTTATCATAGAAATGAACCTTGTTTTCCGCTTCAAAAAATCTGCTTTACTTTTCCTTTTTTTTCTCTCTAAACAAATACATTATTACAAGGCGTACTATTTAAAAACAGCCCGACTCAAAATTATCTTACACTTAAGGTATCTCAATGAATTTAATGTATTCTGTATTGAATTTTACATTTTACATCTTAATTAGTAATATGTGTAACTTTTATAATCTTCTTGGACAAGGATATTAAAGGAACATAATTCAGGGGTGGGGTTTGCCGGGGGGCTCCCTTAAGGCTAACCCTGGGCCTACCTCTTAATAATATTTTGCTAGAAGTGCGGGTAAAGAGGTCGCTATTAATGCGCCTGAGCTACCCACGGATGCGGAGGGCCTTAAGCCCGCGTGATTTTCCTTCAATTTTACATCTGCATAACGCGTAGGTCAGAAAGTGGGACCATTTTTTTGCATATGTGGCGAGATCAAATCGTTTCAACACGTTCATGTGGGGTACAGTCAAGACGTTTCGGGAACATTGGAGGAAATCCGTGAAGTGACGCCTCCTTGACGTCAGAATAAATACAAAATAAAAAAATCTGTCAAGTCTTTCACATTCACATACCATTACAAAAGAAGAAAATTAACACCACTCAGTAGGTGGGCTAAAACTTCAATTAATTATTTATGAAATTTTTATGGACAAGCATCCTTTTCACTATTGACAATTGAATGCTAAATCGAATAATCTAGAATTGTCCTTTCGACTAAATATTCACCCATTGTTTTCGTAATGAAAACTCATTCTCAGCAGTCGAAGTAGAAGTTTTTTCAAAAAAAATTGGTATTAAATAAAACGTAACACACAATTAAATGGTAGCAAAAGCGGGCTTACCAGTATGTCGTACACAATACTATGTTCCAACTAGTTTAAGTCAAATTAGGACTTTGATATTTCTAATCAAATGTAAAGTGGTGTATCTGGTGTATCTAAAGTGGTGTATTATATGGGGTATCTGATGCCCAGGAAAGCCCCATTTATTTGTTTAACATACACTTTACAATAATTGTATAGGTACAGTCGAGTGCATGGTTCGTTAAAAACCACTTCTACTTGCGGAACCTTGTGAACTCTCCCAGTTTTTTAAAGGAACATTATAGGACAAAATAGTGAAAGGTTTGTAGTAGGTACTGAAGACATCTGCAATAAACGCGCAAGCAAAAAAAGTTGGAACTGAGATAAACGCGATAAACATCTAGTATCGCCCTAAGAGTTCTGCAAATATGCGCGGAATAAGGAGGTTGAACCCATTTCGATAAAAAACTCAATATACTTAAAACTGGCTTAATGTGTACATGGTTCATGCTGATATACTATGTATGATGGTACATCAGTAGTAGGTATTTATCAGTGACGAAGGGTCCCAAGAATACGATTCCCATCGAGTTACTTTTTTGATTTAAAATTATAATAATATTAATATTAGCTCTAATCTGACATAATAATATAAAAAATGTGTGTCCCGGCATCCCTCCTAGAGAAATCCCCTCTTTGCCAGTTGCCACTGGTATTTATTATTATACTAATGCATGTACGTAGTACCTACTCGTACTCACTCGTACTTACTCGTACCTACTCATACCGACTCGTACTTACTCGTACCTACTCATACCGACTCGTACTTACTCATACTTACTCGTACTTACTGGTATCTACTCGTACCTACTCATACCTACTCGTACCTACTCATACCTACTCGTACTTACTCATACCTACTCGTACTTACTCATACCTACTCGTACATACTCGTACACAGCGCAACGTAGATACAAGATTAATAAATTACTTAATATTTGTTTGATTCTACATAACTCTGAAATGAACAAACAGTGTGATGTTCTTCTTATGTTTATTTTACTACATAGTCTTTTGATCTTATACGAATTAATTAATTGGAGATATACTTAAATTATTTAAGGTGGATTTTTTTTTTTGCATTGATTTCACATAAAGATACATTATGTGAATGTAGATACCTCTCGCTTCTGGTGAATAAAAAATAATTAATTAATTTTACATTTAAAGTAAAGTTTGATAAGTAGGTAAGTACTTGATACCGTCTTATTTTGCGATGAATCTTATACGACAATTTTTCATATAATGGCAATCCACCCGTAAAAAGTTATGTATTCCTATACAAAGTCTTCTTCTTCTTCTTTATCAGCCTCTCTCCCTCCACTGCTGGATATAGGCCTCTTCCTTTGTCTTCCACCATTCTCTGTTTTGGGCTCTTTGTCTCCACCCATGTCCTACCGACTCGATGATATCATCGGCCCATCTCCTTTGTGGTCTCCCTACACTTCGTTTACTTTCGTAGGGTCTCCAGCTTAGTATTCTGGGGGTCCATCTGCCGTCCTTCTGCCTCGCCACATGACCCGCCCACTGCCATTTTAGTGTCCCTACTCTCTCCGCAACATCTGAGACCCTTGACCGTCGTCTTATGTCTTCATTCATACAAAGTATGAAATTTAATCCATACAATAAACCCTATATTCCATTGGGCCGTAGGTAACCGTCAATTGTGTCATTGGGAGTGCAAAAGTTTACTCTCACTCGCTATCTTTTTCACTACTTATGACACTTTTCGTTAATCTAGATGAGAAACAAATCATATTACTTAACTATACTGCATCCATACAGAGCTGCAGTCGTTTACTCAAATCTATATTCTTATGTATAGATTATTCTATTGATGTCTTTGTGCACATACTGTTCTTTCAAACTAATAGAGTTTATCGTGGAATTTCTCCCACGACTAAGCACCTATTAAGTATTATTCCTTCGAGCGATTTAGTATATATAGTTTCGGTTTATCTTGACAATATCTTCAATAGACTTACGTACAATATCTACGAGTACAATCCTACAATTTTATTGTTCAGGAAATCAGATTTCCCATGAAAGCAGATGTCGGTTTCTATTCTTCTTTCTACAATACTTTTATACTTATAATTCCTTACAACTCTTACTGTTCTTTTCATACCATATTTATAAAAATTACTCTTTTAAATTTAGTACACCAAAATACGAGGTAAATAGTAGTTGTTGATGTATTCGACGGCTGTGCAACGTTCATCATTATCATGTCAGCCCCCCTGCGTCCATTGTCGAACATAGGCCTCCCCCATCGATCTCCACAGCTCTCTATCCGCACCGTATATATATACACCGCATCCAACCGCCTCCCGCAACTCGACTTACATCGTCCGACCACCGTGCTTGAGGCCTACCAACACTTCTTCTGCCTGTTATAGGTTGCCACTCCAGGAATTTCTTTGTGATGCATGACCAGCCCAACTCCATTTCTGACTGGAAGCCATCGGCAACTGACTGCAACGTTGTTGCATATATATTTTGTAAACGCCTGATGATGTAAATGAGAATCCTCTATAATCACGTTTAATAAATATCATCAAGTAGATTATAAATCAAAATTAGTATGTATAGGATTATTAGAACCATTAAAAATTTACTTGTACCATGCGTGTACCATCGCATCACACGCCTGGCAGGCGTTCACAAACTCCTTTCACAAACAAATAAGAAACGTGTATACTGTATATGCTTCGCTAGCGCCTCCCGCAAACTTCAATTGATTTGTATAAAAACCAACCGTTAAAAAGTGTTAACAAACCTAGACGAGCCAAGACAAACGCCCCATTCACACGCTCGTGAACTTGTGAACACTCGTCGAGGTTCAGCAAGCGTGTGTATACAGCATTAGGAACTATTTTTTTTAATAAATCCAGATCCACTGTGTTCTTCAATAAGATATGTCAATGCGCCTCTTCTCTAGTTTGAAATAATTTCTCAGAATACAACTACAATATTGAATACCTTCTGTATGATAATACATTAAGTACATTCTACTCCCCATCTACAATAATATGTCTTCTCAACAAGCCACTAAGGACAGCTTATATTATTCTTTACAACGGATGTGGCTGTTAGCTTTAAAGAAGAACAACTATTTTCATTTCCTTCCTCTCGTACTATTTTATCTACCACTGAAATGTTTTCTTATAAAGACATTATTTTCTATATTACTATTCTTCTCCATTTCCTGGTGCTTAAAATAAAAGGAAACATAACTTTCCTCTTATTTTTTTATTTGAAAATGTTAAAAATGATTTATATATCTCCTCTCATTCACGGCTCTTCATCATTAAATCACGTGTCTTTCTTTCCATGACCATCTCCTTCTATTTGGTAGGCAGTGTCCTTACACGGCTTCGATCACTTCTTGGCCTCTAGTCCATTATTCTCCTATTCCACCGACCATCATCTATGTACCATATGTAACTTATATCGGTAATTTAATTCTATGATTTTCGATCCTTCGATTCGATTCGATCTTCAAAAACTCAATTAAGCTTATTGTTCGACATCTATCAAGACGCGAAGAGACCAACCTAGAAAGAACTGTAATGATAGGCAGTGTACAAGGCAGGAGACCGAGAGGCAGATCGCCGATGCGTTGGAGCGACCAAGTGAGGGAAGCCACAAATACCACTCTACACGAGGCCGCACATCTGGCCATGGATAGAGGCTCGTGAGTCGTGGAGGACGATCGTCAACTGCGGGAATGAGAGTCGCGACCCTCAGTCATGAGGATAAACGACACCAGCAAGCAACGATAAAGACGAACTCTTGTCCACAACACTTTTGACATTGCACCTTCCCCTTTTTATTATGAAGAACATTTTTAAACATATGGCGTGCCACAGTATTCTTTTTCAAGAACCACCAACCAAGACCAAGAACATAATGCTCCTTTCACAATACAATACATTACATTTCATTTTCATTTATTTATGTACTTACATAATATTACAACAGTAATTGAACAACGTGATATTATGATCTACCCAACTGGGCATGAGCACGTACTAACGCAGACATTATTCTTCACCTTTCTATATTATTTCACTATTTATGATGGGGTTTTGTCTAATATAGTATACCCAGTAATGTACGTTTATTTTTTAACCTGTTAAGTTTTAAGGAAAGAATTGCCAAAATAAAATAATATTTTCTCTCTGAAAATAGCTTTTCTTCTCCGTTATTCTATCGAATATTATGTAGGCATATATGTAGGATGATGGTAGGTCGAGTGAGTGAATGATAGAAATCAAACAGGATGAAGGGTGGATTAGGGAAGTCACCCACTCGAGAAACATTCCTTACATTTGGGGAAAATGCGTTACTGATATTAGGTATGTATACTTACGTACCTATTACAAGTTTTACGGTGTTTGTTCAAGCTACTACAGGTGAGATTCTCAGCGTACGGATTTTGCCAAAATTACTATTTTTAGGTTCACAGGGCGATTTAATGCAACCACTTTTGCATACATAGGTACATGTTTTTGTAATTAAACTGATTTTTCTCTCTAAGCGTAATTTAACCAGTTACATATATCCTTGCCAGTATTCTCCTCTATCGTTACTCAAAATATGTGGAGATGGTCCGGTCGGTAGCCTGGTTGGTAACACGCTCGACTGGTAATCCGGCGGGTGCGGGTTCAATCCCTGATGCCGACCTATTCCACTTCACGACACAAGCTTTTTAAGCTTACTGTGAAGTGTGCAAAGAAGTACATAAAAAAATGTACCAAGTCTAAGTTCTCCCGTGTAAAACTTGTTCCTGGACATAAGCGATTATGCAACCTTATTAAAATATTGTATGGTGTTTCACTGTGCGCGAAATTCAGAGGGATAAACTTATTTTTTTAAATCACGATTTACCTGATTGTTTGTTGGGTGTTCAGCGACATTGCTACGAATTTTACCATCTTATTAAATTTGTCACGATAATGCAAACAAGCGAAATATTAAAAGGTGAATGAGTGATGAATGTTAAGTACTACATAAAGTACTCGAGAAAAGTTATACAAACGTTGATATAAATATGCATTTAAGAGCTTTGTAATCAGTATAAGAAGGGGTAGTTGTTTAGTATCTGTAATGTTTGAGATACTAAAATTTAAATGTTTTTTAGATTCAATTTCCGCTTGAAGAAAACTTTCAGACAAGAAGGATAAACACGAGGAAAGTATAAAGGGAACTTAAATGTTTGTAACAGAAACTCTATTATATTGTTATTAAGCTCATATTACTTCCACCCATAGAGATACCATAAATCAGAGTGTCACACGTTTCTATTTTGGTGTTCTGCGCATAAGCCAACATCTATCACATGGAGTGTGGCAAAACAAACACGTTTGAGGAGTGGGTTTGTATGGACAGTCCAGTACTATTGATAAAGAGGCAAATAATTGATTTTTAATAGTATAATCACGGATTATCGCTGAGGGGAGTTCAAATTTCGTACAAATATTAGTAGGTACACAAAAATACCTACGTTTTGCCACACTCCACGTGGCCGCCCCATATAAGATGTTGGCCTACGAAACTGTCTACTGCGCAGGTTGTCAAACACTCTAACTATTCCTATCTCTATGCTTCCACCATGGCTCACTTCAAGTCGAAAGGTATAGAGTTAATGTTTCTAAACATCAGAATCAAAACAGCATATTAGTATGTAGATTAAGATTACAGTTTAGGCTTAAGAGTATGCATACCGACATTTCAAAAATTTCTAAAAACGGGAGAACTTATATCTCGACAACCGTTACTAAATATGCTTTGGAACAAAATATCTTAGATGCATTGAACCTTTATCTAGGGAATAACCGTAAAAGATTTTTTATATCTTGTATAGATTTTTCAAAAAAAATTAATTAAAAACACCTCTGTTCTTTTTTCTGGAAGACGGAAACTCGTTTCTCGAATGTCGCGGAATAATTTTTTTTTTGTACTGATAATATGCAATAAAATCTAGGGAAAACCGTAAAAGTTTTTTGATAGATGCAAAATCAACCCCAAAAATGGGAAAAAACGCTATTTTTACCATTTTATCATACGATTGTCGCGCGATTTTGAACCCTAATGCCGTGGGAAATGACTGTGACGTCATTCTTGATGCCAAGCCCTTAATATATCACTACGGCAGAAAGACACTCCTGTGATTAACATTAACAAATTACATACAATAGATAAGGCAGTTAAGTCACATGTGATAGCAATGATTAATCAATAGATTTCAGGTACAGATATAATAAAATTACTCAATATTTGTTTTGAATTTATGTTACCGGGGAAATGAATGAAATTTAGGAATTGTATACAAATCCTAGAAAATGTACATATTATAGAATGCCGGGTCAATTTAGGAAATTTGTGAAATAAGTTTTCACAGGTTCTTTATTTCATACTTTTCTTACGAAATATATATTTTCATTCCTCAAAAACCTGTAATTTTTTTCGAGTAACGTAAAACGTAATCAAATCGAAGAACCTGTTTATTTTTGCATGTAAACTTGAGTCGTACTTAAAATTACATAATTTGATATATTTATTTCAAATCCCACTTTAAGAAACGTACAAAAACTCACTTAATGGATTTGCATAACGTATAATACCTTTCATTTAAATATCATAAAATATAATTTATAATACAAAAAAAGGTTTTTTTCACACATTTTATGCCGATTTTAGGCATTGTATACACACTGTTTATTGTTTATTGTTGTGAATCATCCCAAGGCCATTTGCAGGCACTCGGACTCGTCAAAGTTACATGCTGACAGTAATATAGGTATACAAATTGAGATAATACAATAAATATACAGGGAAATTCAATGCCAAATAGAGTGTAAAAGACTGTATTGGCACTTCGTCATGGTCGTAAAACTAGGTACATATTCTACAATACTCAATAAGGACATACAAATTAAATTAACAAAGAGATAATAATTATGGTAAGGTACATTGTTGTGCACTGTCCTAACAAAAAGTTCGAGGAGGATTTTGGGGAAATCAGTGAGGTGACGCCAAAGACAATAAAACATTTGAGAAGTATTGACTTGCAGCTTTACCTTTCAGACTGCAGACACCCTGTACGTAGTGCGTACAATGGTCAATCACATACGAAAGAAAAAAGAGTTATCTGGCCGAAGTGATCACTTTCCATCATAATACAAGTCATAGGTATCTATTTATCTATCCTCTCACGCCATCAGACGAAATTCTGAATCCAATCAACACTATAATCAATCGAACAAAACTAGAACAAACGATACGACCTTGATCTTACCAAAGTCACCACAAGATATATAAGTAGGTCCATAATATTCGCAAAATAATTTTTAGATTATTAATTAATCAATAATAATTTATTACTTACCACAAACAATAATGATTTAAAATCAATACCAATTTGAAAAATAATTTTCCAAATAAACTGTAATGTACCTTGTACCTAAATATAGAAGATAGGCGCATTGGTTACATCATGATCTAATTACATTGCGGTGAATTACGTAGATACCTCTCTAAATATTTGTATTACTACGTAGGTATATTAAATAATCACATGTAAACAAACTATTTGGTTTCAATATTTGGATGCGCGATCAATAATTTGGCCAAATTTTTCGTTATCTCGTTTATACCACAGTCTTATCTTAACTACGAGTATTTAAATCATTGAAATACTATGCGCAGACGATAATAAAACTGCTCATTAGTTTACTGATTTTATCATAAAACACATTGTATTCGTGAATTAATTGCAGTGATTGTGTGTACGTTGTATCGATCGCTATTATGGCTCGTGTTCAAGTTACTGTGAATCAGGGTACGCTCGAAGGAAAAGTTGATGAAACCTCCAGCGGTTTCGCCTACAGAAGCTATTTAGGAATACCGTTCGCCAAGCCACCCGTTGGTGATCTAAGATTCAAGGTGAGCAAATAAAAAATACTCTTACTAGTATACTTAGGAACTTATTTTCCCATGAGGCATAAAGATTTTATAAAATTTTATCAAAGAAAAACTTATAAACTCTACGAGGTTATGTCTAGTATTTAGATTTTTTTATTACTTTGTTACTAATAGATTCTCTTAATAACTTTCAAATTGCTATTTGGCAAAATTTTATTATTTTAGGATCCAGTACCAGCAGAAAATTGGGACGGAGTTTTAGATGCTACTACAGAACCAAACATCTGCGCGCAATTTGAACGGTTATTCAAAAAGACTTACGTTGGAGTTGAAGATTGCCTGTACCTCAATGTCTACGTTCCCGATTCAATCCCTGAAGATGAAAAGCTGCCTGTCATGTTCTGGGTTCACGGAGGAGCATTCATTAATGGAAACTGTAATGGAGAACTATTTGGACCGCAGCATTTGATTGAACACAATGTCATTATTGTAACGACAAATTACAGATTGGGTCCTCTAGGATTCTTGTGTTTGGATACACCAGATGCTCCTGGAAATATGGGACTAAAAGATCAAGCATTAGCTCTGAAATGGGTTAATGAAAATATCAGCGAATTAGGTGGTGATCCACACAATCTCACAATATTTGGTGAAAGTGCAGGAGGTGCATCAGCACATTTCTTAGTTCTGTCACCATTGACTAAAGGAATGTTCAAAAGAGCCATTTTACAATCCGGAACATCTCTAAATGAATGGGCTATACAAAGAGATAATATAAATAACGCATTCAAACTGGGAGAGTTACTTGGTATTCAAACAGATGATAAGCAACAACTTCTTAACCATCTCTTGAATGTTCCAGTTCAAGAGCTTGTAATGGCCTCATATTCCCCAACATTGGGTGACGGAATGCTTCCAAGTTTTGTACCTGTTGTTGAAAAACACGAATCTGACGTTTCAACATTCCTGAATGAAGAGCCTCGTTCTCACATGAAATCTCTCGAGTTCATTGATGTACCGTTGATGATAGGATGCACTTCTCACGAAGGTTACATGGGCTTTCTATCTTTAGGAGAAAAATTAGGGCAATTGATTTCAGGGAATGTAAGTTTGGATGCATTGGTTGAAGACTTTAGAATGTTCGTTCCATCACATTTGAGGATGACTTTTGATAAAGATAAAATTCGCCTTGTAGCACAGAAAATTAGAGAGTTCTACTTTCCAAATGAAGATAACCTTTTCTACAAATTTTTGGATTTACAAAGTGATCTTGGCTTTAACAAGGATATAGATCATACCGCTAAAATGTATGCTAAACAGACTAAAACATATTACTACAAATTTTCATTTGGTGGTTCTCTGAATATATTTAAATTGATCTTCCCCCTGCCGTATAAGAAAGCGACTCACGGAGATGAATTGGCGTACATGTTTTCTCCCAGATTTGAAGAATTGTCTACTAAACCTCCACCAGAGGTAACCGAACGCGAAGAATTAGTTATCAAACGCGTGACGGAGATGTGGACCAACTTTGCCAAATATGGGTAAGAATTTTCTTTCCATTGAAACATGCTTTGAGACATATTATAAAATCGGGTCAGTATTTTATTTTACAAAATTCGCAAATAAGTTATTAATGCAAATACTTTTTCAGGAATCCCACCCCTACTCTAACCGATAACGTGACTGAATTGTGGAGGCCCATCTCTGAAGAGAATGTCTACTGTCTCGATATCAACGATGATCTGACACTAATCAAGGATCCGTTTGGAGAAAGGATGAGGTTCTGGGAAGAATTGGATACCATGTAAATTTGTGAAAAAGATTTTGAATGAATTATAATTACATTGTAAAATTTTCTATAAAATAAAGATATTTTTGTATTACCTACGTTATTCTCTGTTCTTGCTATAAATAGGTTAGACACTCAGGCAGTCACCACCCATTATGAATTTATTCATGCATTATTAACAATGAACATATTTCTCGCTTCTTACTATCACCATGGTCGAATTGCGTAAGCCTCAGTTGGTTGAGTCATCAATTTCTCTTACTTATTTATTTCTTTTATGCTTTAAATGAATAATTCAGATATCTACATACTCGTAAAGCAGCCGAAAGACGTGATCTGATATTATTGCTCTCTTTACATTATCCAAAACAAACCATTGATATGGGTACGACATAATCCCTCCTCAGTTACAACTGACTATTCATGCCTGCCTGAACCCTTCTTTCCTCTCTTAAATATGCTAATATATTAAAATAAGGTCGTTTATTGCTTTTTTGTAAATTTGATAGGAATATTCAGAGAATCGTGTTCGAACTCTCACGAATTCCTCGTTAGACCGAAGAAAAGATTAGAAAATACTCAGCCAAACTCATACATCAGAACTGGTTAACGCAAGTTAAAATACAAATAAATAGCAGGTATTTAAAGGAAGCTATGTATTGGCAATGAGCAGGCCACGTTGCGAACAGGAAAATGAGAGATGGGCACCCATAATCCTAACACGGCGACCATGGGAGAACAGAAGACCTGTGGGACGACCCCAAAAAATATGGGTAGATGATATAGTAGTCCCAGTCGCAGGATGAAACTGGTTGAGCAAAGCTCAAAGTAGAAAATCTTGGCAAACGTTAGAAGAGACCTATATCCAGCAGTGGAGGGATGGCTGAACAAGAATAAGAAGAAGATATATTTAGCATCTCCCAACACATTTTGATTTAGTAATCAGGCAATTAGGATGTCGTTCATCAGAAAACTTTCTGCGTGCATTATATAAATTAATCAAGTCAAAGGCGGATCATTGATCAAGTCAACTATTGGAAATTTATTTCAGGTTTTAAATCGTTCAACTTTTTTCATGACTTCAGTTAATTATTTCTACTATAAAAAAACCGTAATAATGGAGATTACATTTTTATTACGAAGTCTATAACGTGAAATAAATTGGATTCGTAATAAAACACTTAATAGAAATTCGCTTCAATGGGTCGTCGATCATACAAATTTATTATTGTAAATTTTTATTATATTTTTGATTGATAACATTTCATTCGATTGAATACCGATATTATTTTTATGAAAAATATATTACATAACTTGTGTAGCTGGCGTGACTTAGACAACTAAATGAAAATAAATTTACGAACCTGAATGGATGAAGAGGAATGGTGTAAATGTTCACGTAATATTATATTGAAATGAAGTTATTTGTATGTATATGTATATTTCTGAACTCCCATATGTTGTATGTTTTCTTCGCTCTTATCTGAGGTTCCAGAGACCGAAATTTAAAACCCCTTTCGATCATGTCGAAGTCTGGTGAGAGTTTCTGGTATATCCATGGAATATCTGGTTTTTCGCGTAATTGTCTGATATTGTTGAATAATGATTCTCTTTAGGTACTTACTTTACTTTCCGTCTCCGGAACACTATTAAATTTCGTATCTCCAATGTTCGGCCACCCGGACACCCCTGGCATTCGCCAGTAGTGCGTCCTCGGGCATGCATATCACTCCTGTTTGGGGACATGTAAACAGGTGACTGTGATCCTGTACAGCACCACACTTTACTTTCTCTTTTTCACCCTACTACTAAATGCAAGCCATTCCTTCCTTGAAAAAATCAAACCATAATTATTGTCTTTTTATATTTTTAGCTTTAAAACATTCCGCGTTCTAGTCTAGGTAAATAAATATACGAGTGAATAACCATAATTGACAATAGGTACAATACGATAAAAGTTTGATAAAGTATGTTAGATAATAATATATTATAAAAATCATAATAACAATATATTTCCCTTTGTCATAAAAATGAAGAATTTATAAACAAAGAAGTTTGATGTTATACGAGTCTCCAAGGAGTTATTATTTATGGTTTATCTAAAGAAAACATAATATTATTATGGTCTCTGTTGTTATTTTTTGCTATAACATGTGTAAAAATGAACAAGCCTTTCAGGAAAACAAAATATCTTGTCTCCTGTGAAATCATGTCCTTACATCAACTGAACAAACAAAAAATAGTTGCTTGTCAAGAATGTTTGGAGTATGTATTATGAAATAAAAAACTTTTGTACTTATGTGATATAATAAATTTCAATAAAGTAGTTGGTATCAAATATCTGGAAAAGCTTTCTTCTAGTGCTTTTCCTATTGGGGATTAATGACCATTTTTTGGTACTACTCGCGATCCTGTGCTAGCGTGATCTGATTACTGTTTTTTTCATTGATTATTGGACCATTATTCGATTTTGCACCCAATATTCTTCAGTGTACTCGTAGTGTACTGCAGTTGCGGAGTATCTATATTTCTGAAAAGTGAAGGATTTTCACCTCCCAGTGCAAATTTAGTAAAGGTGACATAATAGAAGTAATACTTTGTTAAGTTTGGAATGTATGTTAATACTATATAGCTTTCAAGAGTCAAGACATGCAATGTAAATATTTCAAACATAGTTCACAGCAAGCTGAAACCTTGTGTCGTGAAGTGGAGAATACAGTATCGTCGGCACCGAGTTTCGGACCCGCCACCTCCCGCTTTCCAGATCTTTGCGTTCAAATACAATTGGGTTGGCAATCATAAATTATATATATAGGTAGTGTATAATGGATTAATGTATTTATGTATGATTTATGTAACTATTATATTTATATACAATAAATAAATAATTAAATACCACGTAGTATTAAACTAATAAGTGAACATTTTAAAGTTTCTGTTTATGGCTGTTTATGATAGAAAACAGCCTGGAGCGTCAAATCATGCTTGGGACAGTTGACGGTAGGAGAGGAAGGGGACGACTGCAGACGAGGTGGACAGACGTGGTCAAAAGGATCACGGGCGCCAATTTATACGAATCCACAAGAATGGCGCAGGACCTGGAAGGATGGAGGGGGCTAATCCGTGAGCATGGTGGTCACGATCCTCGTAACCGAGGGACCGACTGAGAAGAAGAAGAAGAGATAATAGAAAAATATGCTACTTCAGGAAAATTTGATGATAATTCGCGTTATGTTATAGGAGTTTGATGGTATGGGTTTGTGAATTTGTGCATTATCTATGCTCGTAAATGTTACTTCATCGTAACCGATTGTAGATCTATACAGAGTGTAACAGATATTCAATTTCAATTTCATTTTGTTTTCCGGCTTCTTCTTGGCATATCTATGCATCTATGTGTAGGGAGTTAAGGTTTTCTCAAACTCTTATGTTAAGGATTACATTTGAAATTGCTTGATACGTGTTACCAATTCCATAGAGAAATATCCTAGCACAACCGTCACGTTTGAACCCTATTTGTAAAATTTTAGATTTGAAGAAAACTTTAAGTCTCATGTGACACGAGATATTAAGAATATATTAAATGTTTGGCTGCATTCCAAGACACGTTTCTAGTGTAGAGTTTCCATACAAACGACCACTAGTTTGCAATGTGAAATGATGGTGATGTTAAGCTTTCATGCAAACAGATCTCTTCCGCAATAAAGTGAAGAGGAAAAATTATAACTGATGTGCCATAGTGCAATGGAAGTACGAGTACATATCAATGTAGTCATAGAGAACTTCAGAAGACTCACTTCTTTTTAGTAATCCTGTCATCATTCGTTCTCGCAACATGCCCAAAATATCTAAGCTTTCATTCTAGTCACTACAACCATCCTACCTACTGTAAAGCTTTATACATTTTTCAAGAGATGGAAATTTTTCTACCGCATGCCTATATCACATTATCAGTATTTTAAAATTAAAAAGTTATTTGCTTATTAGACTGAACACTGTGACGAGTCATTTAAGCTGATACATATTATAAAGCTAATTATTTATTAATAACGATTATTTTATATCCGGGATAATCCGTGTCAAATCGTGTAATATTTTTCACACAGCAGACTGAAAATAATCGTTAAAATAAAAATAATAATTGTTGCTTCCATCCCAGTCGGATAAAATGTGTCAGATCCTTTATTTAGGTCCACCATAACAATATGGAATGTGATTTATTCGTGTTTCATGGCGCTTAAATTACTTTTTTTTTTGTGGTTAGTTAAACTGATGCATGAAAGAGATTAAGCAGATTCCAAATTTAATATACCGTAACTAAACTACAACCTAGAAGGGAGAGTATAAACTACATAACTCTGTTGGTTCCGTCTGATAATTTAAGTATACAAGCGATTTAGACTTTCTCAGTACACAAACGACAGAATGTGCACCATTTTGTAAAAGAAATATATTATATTATATGTGTCGAAATGCTGTAAAATTGTATTCAGTCGTAAACTCAAGCAACCATGTCAATCATACCTCGTAGTTTTCATTTTAAGGTGTTTGCTCTATGACAGCTTTTAATGTCGTACTTTGCCAATTAAAATCATTGGAATTTTAAGGAAAAGTAATACAGAACATTGTTTTTCAGATTATACGGAAATAAACGTTTGCATATTTTACGGGTAGGTAGACACGAAAAAAATACTTATTAAAAAGGACATATAGGTCGAATATTAAAATGCACCTGTTTCCGAAATATTTGAAAGGAGAATAATTTGACATCCGACTAAACAACGACCCAAGGAATTTCTCATATAAAACTTTGCTTTTTTGTTTCCTAAGTAGCTCAGGTGAGAAATACACAAGACCACATCTGTCTTCAACTGATAGCACTTGGTTGAACCCAAAATCACCCCCGTTCAAAGGCAAGCGTGTATCAGTTTCTTCAACATTTCATCAAACTCGTATCTTATTATTACATTACTTTATTACATACATATAGTCTGGCGTACTCTGTCATTTTTGCCAAGAAAATTGTGATAAATAATTAAGTATGTAAATGTCTTTGAGGGGAACGAAACTCGTAAGTCTAACTGAGTGGTTTTTGTGCAAAGATAAAAGTACCCAATGTACCTATTTGCTTTCGTTCCCTACATCATTCCCTTTGACTCCTGCATAGACTGCAATCATATTCCTCTCCTTTCATATTCCATCACATAATCCTTTAATTTAATGGATTACCCTTTCATACAATATACAGTTTTTTCACGTTATTTATGTTCCCTATGATGCATAATTAATATTATGAGCTCTGATTAATGTTCCAAGCAGAAAAACGTGTGTTATTAAGGTTGAATAATATTATACCTCGTATATAATTTTTCGCAACGTTGACATAATTTTTTTTATTAAACATTATGGTGTACAATAATCTACCATAATAATACACTACTTCGCTCTTTAATGTTTTATTAAAAAACGCAGGGAAGTCACTAAGTTTAGCCAGTAAGGACGGATTTGTGTAGTTCCTATTTTTTTTCAACGCCATTCGTAATGGTCTGATTCCATTTTCCCCAAAACGGTATAATACACATATCTTAAGAGAAAAAGGATCTGGGCTTGTGTGTATACACCAACTCAAATACTGTCCAGAGCACTTCACTGTAAGCAATAAACTTGTGTCGTAAAGTACTGAATACATCGTCACCATCGAGATTCGAACCCAGCACCTCCTAAAGATCACAATGTCAGAACGAGCGCAGCAATTTTACAAAGAAATGATAAAATTTATGTCAATTAGTAAACCTTCTCAGAAAATATGTCAAATGTTCCTCTTATTAATGTCGCTTTAGTAGTAGGTACCTACCTAACTGGGATCATCCGCTTTAATTTCATTACGAAATAACCTAATATTCCCTTTTTTTCCTATTTACGGGAGATATTTTTTCTTTATTTACGTTCATTAATCATGAGTTAGGTACTCAGTAGTTAAGAGAATCAAAATCTCTTACCATATTATATTATTAGACAGGGCTGGAAAAAGGGACAAAGGACGCTTTAGTTATTTAACGGTCAAGAATAGACGGCCATTTCAATTAATTAAACCTTTTCTACTATCCCAAAGTCGCCACCTCTTATACTAATACCACAATTGGTGATACCATAATGTACTTACTCATCTAAATAATTCTCACTCAAGAGTCTACCCTAATTAGTTAGCACTATACAAAGTAATTATAGCACAAATAAACACTTACTTACTGCTGATGATAGTGATGGTTATACCACTCCGGCAGAATTTCACAGTCTACTAAAGATCGCACTTATGAAGGAAACAGGTGGATGATTGGACTGTAAATATATGGCTCAGGATCGGGGTCTGTGGAAGTCACATGTAGAGATCTAATATGTATGTTCAGTTTAGATATTAGCCAGCAAAATGTTGATCGAGTGATTGAGTTGACAATGGATCTAAATAGCCTTATTGTTTACACAGTAATAAGTTCATTGTTCACAATCACCTCCGACCCTTAGTCTTTATAGCTGTCTGCCCACATAATTATTTTCGAGAAGTTTTAAAAAACAACCATTCTAGTCTTTTGAATATTGTAAAGCTGGTGCATAATAGTCGTTGAGAGAGCGATAATATCTGTTTATTTTATTTATTCTTCTAGTGAACATTATATATTACAATAAAATATGGCAGGATACAGTTCAAATACAAAAAATAATTTGATTAGGTACTTCAATAATCTAAGGTTCAAATTGCTCACTAGGGCGAACCCATCGCTATACATCTTCTTATTATCCAGTTTCAATCCTGCGAATTGGTTTGCAGCAAATTCTTATATCTTGATTTCCATTTTTTTTCTGTCTTCTGCAGCTCTCTTTAGCTCGACATATATGTGGCGCAGTTCATGTCCTCGTACACCTGGTCCAGGTACTGCCATCGGGGGCGCCCCCTGAGGTTTACAGCTAATCCAGTTATAATTATTATTTTCCCTTCATACAAACACACGGAATATGTCAACGCTAACTTTACATCTTTTTTGTTGCAGAAAGACTAAACGTTCTCTACGAGAGAAACTGGACTCGTCTAGTTCACGCCCAGTTACAAAGGTTCGAGCGAGCTGTTGTGGCTGGTGCAAGGGCAGATAGAGATCCACAATGGGGACTTCCAGGCAGTCTTCTCTATGCCCTAACCCTGGTCACCACTGTTGGTAAGTTTGTCTCTGTATTAAATTATTTTCTCTTAGGTAATCTAATAGCTTTAGAATGCATACAATCAAATTTTCTAGATTTTGGCAAAACGCTTTCAAAATTTCACCAGGACGGTAAGTATCAAATATCGCACTGCTATTATATTGGAAGGTGGTAGACCGCGCAGTTAGGATGCGCTTGCGCTAACGCATTGCATTGTGCATCAAATAAAACTTAAATTCATCATTTACCATACAGTGAAAGAAATACTCATTTTACAGGAATGGTTCCAAAAAATAATAATTAAAATAGGCTCCATCTTTTTCGATGACCCTGTAATATTTCTAAGATCAATTTACTCGAAACGTATCCCACTACTTGAAATCTTTTTCATGTTCCCAGTAGGTTTAGTAATATATTATGCAAATCCAATAAAGTTTTTGGAGAAGGTCAACAGCTCTTCAGAAAATATTTACATATGGACAATACTTTCAGATTTATGTACATCTAGGGACCTTCACTTATACCTTTCTACTAAGCAAATAATCGTCTAATATTAGGTACCAGCAAATATTTTCTGCTCCATTTTCTTTTGCCGGTTAATAACTGGTGAATAAATTTAAATAAAGTCAGGTGTTTCGACCGTAATAATATGTAGACGTACTTTTACACACACTACTTGCTTCCGTCACATTTGTGCAATGTGTTATACCTACGAGCATAATTTGCACGTGTATACTTTGTAATATCTATAAGTGTCTACATATATAGTATATAGTTGTGACGTATATTGTATAGAAGCCCTGTGTAATGCTAATGATATATACTAATGTTAATAATCATGAATAGTATGCACTCATTGTAAACACTCCTCTCTCTACTCAAGTATTTATTTACTTATTGAGAGAGAAGGACAACATTAAACTATGTAAATCTTGTACCTATCTGCTGAAAAATTACAACTGTACTTGTATTATATTACTAAATAAATAAAAAAAAAAAAAAATTTAGCGTCCGATCGTGTTTATTTGAATTCTGCTGGACTTGGTTAAAACAGTTGGTTCTCAGATGACCAGTTTTCTTTTCTTCTCCTTCACGTTTCATCACAACAATATTTTCCAACCCTCTCAGCTCATTAACTTCACCTTCTAAATCTTTTTCTTCTTATCAACATTCGTTTTCATCGTAGTTCCTAAGATGTTTTTTTTTAACCACTTTATTGTCTTTTAAACCACTTTATACGACAATATTACCTACAACTAATTTTCATATTCAAAAGCTAACTGGTTAACAAGAGCCAAGTGGTAACGTAATCTTATTCAATATAATCAATGGCGGTAATATTGTAAACTTTTATTTTGTAGGTTTTTCAGAGCTTTTTAATAAGGTGTACTGATAATAAAGTTTTATTTTTATTCGTTGAATACTTGGAAAGTCCATTATTCCTTCCCTTTCTTGGTTGCAAAAAGCTTTTTTTCTCTCTCGGCTAATTAAATTACTTTTTCATTAATAAACAATATGGTAGGTATCGTTAAGGTTGATGTGGATTTTTTCGACAATGAAGATAAACCAAATTGATTAACTTGAACTTTATTAGAGCTATTGTATCAACTGCCTATCTTTTAAATAATTTTAAAGCTAATTAAACCATAACACGTTTAGAAAAAAATATATATAGCGTAATTAAACAGGTGGAGTACTACTGTTCTACGAGAATTTATAGGATTTTGTGTCTTTCATACTCTGCTTTCATATAGGTTGTATTTGTATTCCTCTCTATTTTTTTGAGTTCCTTATATTAGATGTTTAAGACACCCCCAACATTCTTTTACTAGTTAAGTGATATACCACAAAAAATTGTCACGGTTGGTCCAGTTGGTTGGACCGTGGATCTGCCAAGCGTGAGTTTCCGGACTCCAGAAAAGTTTCCAGAAAAGTTCCTGGGCTTTTTACACTTTTTTTTATACAAACATGTATAACTTTCTTACATTAAGTTTTAAAGTTTGTGGGATATTAAAGCATCATTGAGAAATCTAATCTCCTAGCTTTAAGTAAAGCAGCAATACTTTTTTCTCAACTACCTCCTTATTTTTTTTGAATACCTAGACAACTTATAAAAAACAAAGTAAATTAACTGAAAACGTACAACAAAAATCTTGAGAACTTTATTTGTTATACCTATACATCTAGTTTAGGGAAAGAAACCTTAATGTTTTCAGAAAACTTTTTAAGGTTACGTAAGTAGATTTTCCTAGAATTTCAGCAATCACTCAATATTTGATATGTCAGTCTAACATCAGTAACCAATCAATCATCGACCCATATTTGATTTAATTGTAATCAAATAATGGTTGATTGGAGTTGAGGAAACTTTGGTGATTATAGAAATTTATTATTCTACTCTCTATTGATTCAATCTTGAGTATACGTGAGTGGCGCGGTTGGTTGGAGCACGGTCTCCCAAACGGGAGGTGATGTGTTAGAATACAAGCCCTGAGGATGTACCTATTCTGTATTTTGTCCTATTATCCGATAATGTATTTTGGGGTCAGCTGGCAGAGACTTCAACACTGCGATAAGCTCTCCCTTATGAACAAATGTTATATCATCTGTTACGTGTCATATGTCTACATATTTCTGCCTGCATTTTGCTCAATTTATTTCTAAACATATAAACATCTAAAAAATATCTGTTAATGCTGCATCCTCGTAGACGAGTGTATGATTGTTCTTTTCCAAAGGAAATGAATGTAGGTAATGTAATTTCATACATCAAACATTATTTTTCCATAGCGTCTAATATATTTTTTAACTTAGTCGGCACTATGCAGGGTGTTTTGACGATAAAATGATATTAAGTATACGAAATATTTTTTCACTAAATTCTGCACATGATCTCGCTGAAAAAGCTTGTTTACATAGCAATGATTTTTAGAAACTGTAGGTACCTACCCAACGTTCTATAACATAATCTCTTCATCCTTTTTTGTATTCTTGCTTGTTTTCTATTTTCTGTTTAATAATATTGTAATATTCTAAGTCTGCGTGTGCGATGGGTGAGTGTGTGAGCGAGATTGACTATGGGTTTGTGAGACGACCGGAATGAACTTATATGTGTTACTTTAACTGTAGCGCATGCTAGTGGGTGACAGCTGAATTATGAATGGACTAATTGTCTTTCTTCATGTTATTACTTACGAGTATATCTATAGTTGCTATATGTTTTGTGCTTGTATTTGTAATAAAATAAAATAAAATAGGTACCGTATTGATTATCTCACATTGATTTAAAGTACCTAGTTAGTAGCTACATAGTAGCTAGATTGAAAACCCGGTGGAGGTCATACCGGATCGAGTCTATATTCTTGCTGACTTACTCGTACATCAGTTCCAACTTTTCACTTCCATCCAAGCTTTTCTTTCTTATTGGAAAGTGTTCAAAACCCGAGAGTGTATTTTGTTATATTCTACAAGCACAGACGTTATTCTTGTTTTGAATTCAAATTATTGTTTATTTTGTGACATCGAGTACGATTTTGTCTCAAAAACACGTAACAATTTACTGAAAAATATTCTCAGCGGTGAGCTCTCTGTATAAACCGCAGCATTTTTCCCTAACAAACAAAATATTGAATAAAAAAACAACCCCTGAGCGGCGTGGCGCGGCGGTATGTCTACATATTGTTTTATGTTTGAACCATTATATTTTTTACGAGTCGGAATTATTAAATAAATTCTAGAGACTTTTTCTTGTTTTACATTTTATTCATATCGAGTTTTTTTTTTGTAATGCACCCCAACTCGTTAAAGCTACAGAAATCAGAGTTTGTATACAAGCTTGTTAACGATTCAAGTTAAATAATATTAGGTTAACCTTACATTTGCTGTTTGAAAAAAAAGGATATTTTTTTAACATTTTTAACCACCTATTAATACATTTTTTTAAAACTTATTTCTAATAACTCCAGGAATATTATTCACGTTGCTAATCAGCTTCACGAACATGCAAAACAATTAGAATCTAACAGACAATGATTCATGCCAGGTTGACAAACAAAAAAAAATAAGTCAGATTTTGCGACACAGGTCGACCTAATCTCAAAATGGAATCTCCTAATTGTCTCATCTATACTATTATATAACATAGTTCAATATTTGGGATATCCAGTGTCTGTGTATTTATGCATTAAGGCACCTAATCCTTATGGGCTTATATGCACCGAGCAAAAATCGTTCTATTTTTGCTTCAACTTTTGTATGAGAAAGTTAGTGCTCAGTAAGAATAACGTAAGCGACAAAGTGAATTATACCTTTTTAAAAGAAACCTGGGAAGTAGTTTAAAAATCTAAAACAGCCTATTTGTTAAAATTATAATTACCTATATTTTGGCTAAATATTATACTTTTATATCTGAAAAATTGAACGGAAAATCTTCAGATCCCGTAAATTTTAGGGTTACTTTAGAAATATTTTTTTTATTCAAGGAATTTCCAAATCCTGTAATTCTAGAACAGCAGATCTGTAGTCCATACTTTCATCTATCACTGTTGATGACGATTCCCTTAGTATTGGCTGAGTAAAATTCAGGGCGCCAAAGCCCCCTGACAGCATATAGGCCCTTTACATAATATATGGTGAAAGATACAATATATGTATAGTATGTGTGTGATCAGTCTCCACACAGTTGCCTTATTACGTATTGAATAGAAATATTTAAACAGTTGACTTCTTTATAAAAACTAGAGAGAAAGTAACTGTGTAGTGTGTACTATGCCTACTTACAGACATTATTATTATAGTAATGATGTCTCCTGAGTCTTCAGTAATCACCGATAAAACATATATATATCAGATAGTTAGTTTATGGCGTATAGACAATCTCACATTACCATCAGTTGGGACAAACATCCACCTCCCTAATGACTTACACGAGTCAGAAATTTCAAAGGCGATATGTTGTAAAAAATTAAGTTTTATCTTTCAGGCGGAGGTGTAATATTTCAAAGGCGTCATGATATTCCAAAACACATCCTTTATACGTCATAAGATAACCTACATACACTCAATAGACATTATGCGACGCAGAACTAGGTATCTACGAGTAGGTTACGTAAAGCTGATTAAAAAAGAAAGTATTTACGTGAAAATTAAGTACAAGTAGTTATATCTCAACAGATATACTTACAGCAAAGGATGGACGTCAGCTGGCTTAATGTGATCACTTTACACTTCACATTAAGCCAGCCGACGATCAGTCATAAGCCTGATGTAAGGTCCATCCTTTTCTGTATACCTGTTGGGGGTGGGGTTTGGCGGGGGGCTCCCTTAAGGCTAACCCTGGGCCCACCTCTTAATAATATTTTGCTAGAAGTGCGGGTAAAGAGGTCGCTATTAATGCGCGTGAGCTACCCGGGGATGTGGAGGGCCTTAAGCCCGCGGGATTTTCCTTCAATATCTGTTGGGATATAACTACTTGTTAAATTAAACTACGACATGTAGAAAAATTCCGATGGTCTCACAAAAAGATAAATTGTGATTTTCATTAATAATCTTAAAATTTAGTACGTTTATTATTTACCTGCTCATTTTTATTTTATTTATTTACTCGGTAAACATAAAAGTCATTTTTTACTGTTTGCTCTAAACAAAATGATACGGTGTAAACGGGTTATACCCATCTGTTAGTGATGAAAATGTGCTTGCAAACAAAGTTTTCGTATATTTATTTTTATAGGTATTATTAAAAATGAGCTACCATAAGGTAATTGTGATAAATTTGAAGAATCAGTTAAAAACTTTTACAACGATAAGTATCATATTAATAGTGTTTTTTTTACATTGAAGAAAACATTGAGAGTTACGAACATAAGGGTGCGTACTGCGTATCGAACACGCGCGGCAAACCTAGAATATTGGTCTGTGCGGTAATGGAAACGTGCCACGTGTAATGGAAATTTTGACTATTTGTGAATATTTGGGAATGAGGCTTTTGAATTCCGATATAAATTTCCCATATAATCAAAAATTACTTCACTATATAAATATATTTTCTGAAAACCAGATATTGAATAATATACAAAAGCTGAATATTTTGGGTGTCTATCTGATTGGTGAAAAATCTAAAATATGGGCACAAATAAGTAAAAATTTGTAGGCGTAAAAATATTTCATGCAAATCATAATAATTCGTATTATACTCGTAATAATATGTCATGTCACACAAATTCTTTTTCACCAAACACCTTTACACTCCGTTTAATATTAGGCATAGGTATTATTATATACGTCATATCGTGTCAGTTCAAAAGATTTGAGTGTGACTTATATTTCTTCGTAATAAATTTCAAATATCTTGAGCGAATGTAAATCTGGGCTGTAGCAGCAGGAGAAATATGTTATTTTTATGCAAAACATTTATCAAAACATAATCCCACCATTAACCATTTTCCTTGCAGGGGTTCCGGTTTTCTCTTGGGCTCAATTACAAAATCACGTCACTTTCCTTCATCCTGTCTTTTTCACTTTACATCTCATGATCTCCTCGACATGATAAATTGCAGAGTTTAAGAGTACTTAACACTAATGTATCTGCTTGTCATAATTATTTTAATATTTATGTGTTACGGTAAACACATTTTTTATAAGAATAACTCTTTCTCGATTTTTCATTTAATTTGTAGCTTTTTTGATATTTTGTTATTTACAGTTTATGAACTTTGATGATAATAGTATTTAGATTTTCATATGATAAAAAGTAGAAGTCAATTTTTAAAGGTTAAGAAAAACGAAATACCTATTAGCATATTCTTCCTTTAAGGTTATTCGGGTGTTGGCCGCGTGTCTTTTGATCTTCTCTAGCTTTCGGCAGCGATACTTCGCTGTCGCTAGAGAAGATCAAAAGACACGAGACACGCTAAAGCTAGAGAAGATCAAAAGACACGCGGCCAACACCCGAATAACCTTAAAGGAAGAATATATATACCATGCTGCGAAAACCTACAACATCATTTACCTATTAACACTTAGTCTAAAATGTATCCAATCATTATTTTATTTGTGGCATTTTCCACAATGTGCGGTAACCAGTAACAAGTGTGAAAGTGTGCAAAAACTTTTTTCTAAGGCAACACAGACACACAACTGCCTAACCGCATATAATTAACTCTTGTTTTTTCATTCAATTTCCCGGCAATAACAGCACACTCCAAGACGATATCGGGATAGTCCTAGGAATGGAACACACCCTTCATTCATTCTTAAGTACAATTGTTAACTGACACTTGATCCAGGTGTAATTCGTATTTAAGTCTCTTATTTGTAAGAATGAATTGTAACCTCCTTGGATAAGGACACTGAAGGAACGTTATTTAGGGGTGGGGTTTGCCGGGGGGCTCCCTTAAGGCTAACCCTGGGCCCACCTCTTAATAAGATTTGCCTAGAAGTGCGGGTAAAGAGGTAGCTATTAATGTGCCTGAGCTACCCGAGGATGTGAAGGGTCTGAAGCCCGCGGGAATTTTCTTCAATGACACTTGCTCCACAATCATTTGAAGTGTATTTTACAAAATAGGGAACGGGGTTTATTGTAGGTATTTTTTTCAAAGAAAAATCTTTTACTGTTTTTTTATACAATAAATGTACTATATTATGTAGGTACGTTAATAGTATTTATGTATGTATTGGTAATTTCAGGAGAATTTTTCTCTCTTTTTTTATCATCACTAAACCATACAATAGAAGAGGCGGACAATGAAACCTCTGGCTCGCACGTAGAGTATTACATCCTGTCCACCATACTCGCACATAAGTTCACTAATATTATTTATTTCATACACACCTACCAGCTAAACAAAAAACCAGTACTTTCAATGGCCTCTATTCAAATTATTACGCAATTATCGTTGTGTAAAATGAAATATCTGAAATTCAGAGATATTTCAGCACTGGGCGTATGAAATATCTTTAGGAACGCAATATAACTAAATTTTACCCCTATATAGTCTAACTGAATAAATGGACCATTCCCATTATAATACGATAATTATAAAGATGATTTTAAAAATATGATGTGGGTAACATTCAAAACCAAAGAAAAATCCTGTAGCCATGCTTACGCACCTAGTGATTTCGTTATGGACAGCGTCATGGATAGACGGACGTATAAAAAAATGTACACTCCAGAAAAATGTATTCTAAATAGCGACGTTAAAATAATAACGTATGGATGGTCATAAAAAGAATTTGTCTTGCATTCTGTGTCAATACAAAGGTTCCTAACTTTAAGACCTTCATATTTTTTGAAAATGTTGTTTCCAATGTTCCGTATGAGTCGTGGGATCGAAAACATAAGAAATATAAACAATATAAGATCTTTATGTCATAAATGCAAAGTGTAATTCAGCAAATGAATTTTACCAGCTATTTAAAATGTCTCTATTATCAATTATCTATGTGCTTTTCAACAAAGATGGAAACAAACAAAAAACATTTTGTCAGATGTGATTAGATCGTTTAAAAATAGCAGTCATTTTAACGAAATAAAAATATTTACAAAACATATCTATTTCTACGATTTTATCTAACGGTATGGTTCAGCGAAATAAATAAACATCCTTCGCATTTTGCCAGCACAATAGGTCTAAATAATGACCTTTATTTTTCACGGACTAACCGCCTACATTACTTACATACGTACAAATTCATTTAGTTTTTTCTCCTTATTCCGATATACTCGTAATAGTAGGAGGGATAATGACATATGAGCAAGTTAATAATAATATTACAAGTACCTGCGTGAAGCATAGGGACGTTTGTATATTATTTGGTGAGTTTCTGTTCTAAGAAGTAATGTCTTGTGATTGAATTTTTCTGAAAAATAGATTCGATTTCTCTCGCATTTGTCTGTATACGAGTATGTTTGTTTAGAGAAATACAAGTAAATAGTTGTAGCATCTACACTATAGGTTCTACACGGAAGTGAAGAGATTTGCGAGTGACAGGACGGCGTGGAAAGAAAGAACAAAAATGCTTGGTACAAACCAATCTACAGGATTGTAACTACGTCATCATCATTACATACATACATTGCAATTTAACAAGATCAAACACATAATGAGTAATGATCACTAGGGCGAGCTTATCACTTATACAATGACATCTTCCAGCTAACCCAAGATTATACAATATACATGCACATTTACTGGTAATAATAATTTGGATCTACCTACTATGTTAAAAAATAACAAAACAAACACAGCTACCGTCAGATAAAATTTAAAAGAATTAGTCTTCGATTAAACCTCTACGTTTTGATAACTGCTATACCCAGGAGAATAAATAAATAAATAAAACTTTTTTGGCCAGTAAATATATGTAACAACAAAAACAAAACAAGATAATACAGTGTGCCAAAAGGCGGACTTATTGCAAAAGCAATATCTTACAGTCAACCCGAGAAAATAAAGAAAAACTTAAATATGTACTATAATAATAAATTACATAAATATAAAGATACAAATACATAATATATACATATAAATATACACACATAATACATACAAATAGATAATATGATAAAGAAAATAATAAAAAATAAGAACATTCAATAAAAATAAATAAATACATATGCACACATAAAACAATCATAAAACGTTAAAAAATACACAATACATTTATTAAGTAAGACAGTTGACAATAATATATTATCATTTATCTACAGATACGGAACACTTTCTCATTCATCCCCTTATTACATTCTTCACAGCAGCGTCGGATTATCACTCTCGACTTTCCGGCCTATTGTTAAGTGTTTTCGAATACGATGCAGATATTTAAAAGTGACGTAGGCCTTTAAATAGTTTGCTGGACCTTCATGACCAGCACAATAGAAAGCATGTGTGGAATGTGTTGGCAAAATTTAGAAAAGTTTTCTGCTTTTAACAAAATGCAACTTAACAAAAAGTGAATAATGGTTCAACGTCAAGGCTTGTCTACTGTTGGAGAAGTATTCGTACTAACTCGAATGTCAGGGCTGCAGTGTTGTCGCATTATTATACTGAAAATGTTAGAGTATCTAGATAAATGTTTTACGTCATTGTCAAGGCGGCTTCCCACGATACGTAATATTGTGAACGGATGCAAAATTTTCAATTCAACTCAGTCATTCATGCAATACTGCACTTTATTTAGTATTAATTACCGAGTACTACGAGTATAATCTAATATACCTACTTACCTCTAACCTGAATGTTCTAAAAAAAATGTTATGTGTGATTCTGACTGCACATGTGCTGAAAATTCCGTTGGGATACCTTTAATAATTATAATTACTTAGGTAAGTACCTACAATTTTCTAAAAGTTATTTTTTACCAATTTAAAGAAACGGATCCGATGGACTTGCGTACACAAACCCAAATACTTTCACGCACACATCACACTAGGTAAGCTTAAAGCTTGCATCATGAAGTTCAGAACACATCCTCAGCACCGAGACGCAAACCCGGCTCCTTCAGATTGGAAGTACGAGCTCCAATCAACTGCGCCAACCATGTATCCGTAGTTTACGGAATATTCAACACCAATAGGCCATGAAGGATATAGGCGATTGTACAAAAGATGATATAATATTCTCAGCCTTGTTACTGAGAAGTATGATTAATATGGATTTATATGAGACGCCCCTGTAGAAAGTTTAACAGAAAATATATGTTATTATTATTATTATATTATGACACAACAATCGTCCATTATTCCAGTCACAATTTCCATTTTCCTTCAACATACATTCCTCTACTACAATAATTCATTCTTTCCAGAGTACAATGTCTCTCTATACAGGGTGTATAGTTTATAACGTAACATGTTCAACAGTTATACGAGGCTAAAATAACATAAATGGAAAAACAGAGCACATCGAAAGACCTTATTTTGCGTAGAGAGATCTACTTGAGATTAGCAATATTTTTCTTAATCAATATATACATTATGGTATCTACCTACCTATTATCTTAAAATCAAAACGCTGCTTATGGGTTGTGGAGTTAGCTGGTAGAGTTCGCAGCATTGCGATAAGCTCGACCTAGTGAATACATGTTATAGTATCTATTAATGTTAATATCGCCGCTCGTTTTTTACTTTGACTTAAGCGCCACTTAGGTATAAAATGAGTTATATATATCGTTGGAATCGTCTCAGCGAGCTTTATCGAATGGTCCAAGTTCAAGGTCAATCAGACAACTTTTTTGGTCGTTTAGTCAAATAAAAAACCAACTTTTATCTTTCAAAAAATAGGTAAAGCGACGAAAATAACAACTTATAAATCGCGAATGGCGCTTTGTTTTGCCAAATTTTCACAATTCATGAATGTTTGGTTTATAAGAAAAACAAACTTAACACATAAAACAATGCGAGTGGCGCTTTAGCTTTTTTGACTTATCAAAATTATTTAGACAGATGCACTTTATTCAAATCGTATAATATTAAATCTATACATGTCCTTCGTTTAGTCACATTTACATGATACTAAATAATGTTAAGTTGTCGTTTAGACTTTTTGAATTTTGGATATTACTCTTTACATGTCTTTTAAGTCATTTCTACTTAATACTGAATTTAATTGAAATGGCCATTAGTCACATTGGATTGTTACTTTTTAATTTTATGTTATCCGTTAATCGTTCTAACTAATTGTTTATAATTGAATTTGCACTTTAGTATTTTTGCGGTTATAACGATAGCTGATATTTGGTACATCTGTCGTCGTTTAAGACAAAATGTTTGAAACAGAATTATAAGGTTTGAAAATATTAGTATCGGTCGTTCAACTAACAACTTCATTGTCAATACACGTGTTGGTTTTGTGTGCGATGGGCGCGAACGTATATACCTATTTAGAATATATTTAAGAAATATTTATAAATAATATATTTAGAAAACTTTTTCTTTCCTTCTTTTTTGAAACAGATATGAAGATGAATACTTAGAGTTCCAATACTCTTCAGCTTTTATTACTCACAAAATTGTATATAAAATACAAGAGTTTGTGTGTTAGCCATTTTAACTTGGAAGTGTTTGGAAAACATGGTTGCATTAATCACTTTGAATTATAACGATTTTATTTTCAGTGCTAGTTTAGACGTTCTGCTTGATACAGTTTGTCACAAAAAGTTCTATTAGCCATTTTGAATTATTAGAAAAAATATATAAATGACGCGTTAGTCATTTTGATATTTTTGAGGAAGAGTACAAATGGCGTGTTAGTCATTTTGAATTATTAGAAAATATATATAAATGACGTGTAAGTCATTTTGTTTTTTTGGTGGAAGAGTACAAATGGCATGTTAGTCATTTTGAATTTTCATGATTTTAAGGAAAGTGGTCATTTACTTGTTTAGAATTAATAAATTTCGAATTATACTAAATATCAGGTTAGGCATTAAGGGATTAAGCGCCATCTAACTCACACAAAAGAGACTATATTTATTAACATTATATACTAAAAAATAGAAAAAAAATCCATGAACAAAACCCCCATACAATTTATTTAAATCGGTTCATAAATAAAAAAGTTATCAGGGTTTTTCTGTTTTTTAAAACTTTAAATCGCTCTCCTGAAAAGTTGACCCTGTGTCGCTTTAGTCAAAGTAAAAAGCGAGCGGCGATATATTTCTGTATTTTGTTCACCAAAAGTGTAAATAAATAAGTCTATACGTCATGAATTTCTGTCCATTATCAAGATTTTTCTAGGTACGGAGGCATAAAATAACGTATTATATTTCATTTTTAAAATATGTAAAAGCAGATTCTATTCTATTTTAATAAAGCTCTTGCAATCTCCTCATGAGCGAAAGCTCAAATTCACAATTCAGCGATTCAGAAGGCGTAGGACGACTCCGACTTAGCTCCCGTACTACCTTAAAACCAATTTGATCGTAGAAAAATAATAGCTTCATTCCGAACACCCTGAATACTGCCGCATTCTCTACTAGTAATATGTTTACCACATGTCACTTGCAAAAAACATACGACTCTTTGGTGAAGAGGGAGTAAGAGGGACGGAGAATACTGTAATGTTTCTCTCTTTTGCTATTTTGAAACAGAGATTCCAAATTTAAAGATAATATGTGAAGTACCTATCTAGAATCTACCTGTTTGATATTATATCTAATTCAATTATACCAATGGGTTTATGTTTTCCTTTTTTGCCGCTAGGGGCGCACTGACAAGTAGGGTCTATTGTCAAATTTAATGTCAAAATCAAAGGTTATAAGTTGCAATAATCACGTACCCATCTGCCACGCTATACAACAATCAAGTATACAATCACCATACTCTATGGGCTATCTCACACGTCCGGAAGTTCAGTTAACTGAATCGACCGGTTGCAGAAAAACTCTGACCAAAACCTCTTTCTGAATTCAAAATCAGGGTAACACTGAATCATGGCCCTCTGTCGTTGTTTTATCTAGTTCCGGTTACACTCTTGATTAAACTTATGGCCTCCAATCATAAGTTCTACTACTCCATACTGTCCTCCAGTCCTCCATCCACCCAGTCTTGTCTCTACAATTTAATACAGATTTTTCGAAATGACGAGATAGGTCACATGGGATGAAATATATCATTAAACTGCTATAAAAATAAACACTGACGTAAAATTTCGATGAAAGGTATCTTGTTTTCAAATCTACCTTTCCCGGTATTTAAGTTACATTTTACCCTTTTAATTATTATCTCGTATTTCTGAAAAAAAAAGTACATCCTTATATTTTCAGCTGGTTAAAATTCACTCATTACGAGTAAATCGTAACAAAATAATCATTTCATAGGGTTGGCTTCATTTAACAAAAAAAACACCCATTCAAAATATTACAAAAGGTTCTTTTGTGGTTGAACGTTGTCGGCAGATCTTCTTATACAATCGCGTATAGGGGAGATTCTGAAAATTTATTTTATTTTGAACTTTTTTGATAATACATATCACGGAACAATTATAAAGAAGTAGTAAAAGTATAATCAATGGCAAAGGTCAGCCTCCCTCAGTAGGAAAAAAATAACTAATAAGAGTTTCGATATCAAAGGAAATCCATCTCGCTACATTTAACAAAGAAATGACTTCATAATTTTGTAGAAAATAATATTTTTTCGTCTATCGTTTTTCTAATTAGTTATCAAACCACAGTTAGCTCTTTTGATTTGAATTAATAATATAATTTTCTGCAAAGCGTTGAAGTTTTTTTTAACCTAAAATTCTATTATTTGCAATCTCTTACAACTTCCAAACATATTATAATTTGGGATATCAAAAGCTAACTCTCATTTAGTAATGGGACAATAAGATATCGAAAAATTAATTTTGTGATTCGTATTAAATTTTTGTTTCTAACCGTTTCCGAATAATGTCCTCAAGCAATATATTTAATTCAAATTGGTTTATTAAATATATTTAACATATCTCTATGTATACATATAATTCACTTTGTTACAATCTTTAATTTCTCAAAACTTCTCTCCAATGTACGGAGACCTCGTCCATTATAGTAGTCCCAAGGACATCATTAATATTAAATATATAATTTCTCCTCACCATTCATTTTTTTGTATATTTCGATTGTTTCAGGTTGGGGCAGTTCAGCTCCCAGGACAGCACTGGGTAAAGCAGCTGGAATGCTTTATGCTCTACTCGGAGCTCCTCTTCTTCTTCTTTGGTTGGCTGCAGCTGGCGGCCTGTTGGCTAGGGCGGCTCGAAAAGCTGCTGTGCGATGCAGACCTGAACACCATCAGGTAAGAAAACATGTCCTGTATTGTAACTATTTATAGTACCTAACTGCTTGTCTCCTTCTTCAATACATCAGCTCTAACGAACTTGACTTTGATCTCTCCAACGCCTAGAGTACTCGTATAAAAAAAAATGATTCTAGTACATGCACTTAATGGACTTTGTATGGTTCCATGAAAACCAGGAACTGATTTCTTTCTAGATATGTACTTAAAATACGAGCCCTTGCAATACTCTGGTATCACAATGAATCTCTGTTATAGAAACTCAGCTGACACGGACTCATTCCCATATATTTTACTCTCCAAAAAGCTTACCAAATAAACGATACTTTACTAAGATGAACTGTACGCTATATAGATGTACATTGTACGTAGGTGTGTTGTGGTATTGACATTAACTAAACTCAAACTGTCTAAAGTTTTTAACAAATTTGTACCTGATTCAGTTAAAGATGTAAATGAAACATTAGCCACATAATAAAGCTCCTATGATTATGTTGCATCGAAAGTTGTAAGCTCCTTTGTTAGAAATGTTGTAACGATAACCCAAGTTTAGTATAAAATAGTACCTTGATATAAGAATGAGTAATATTATGTTTAGCAAATGCACATTAAGAAAGCTTATCACTTTCCTTGTCTAGTAAATATTACTGAACTTTGTTAATTGTTTAGTAGAAAACTTTTGTGTTTAAGTGCTCATTTAATGTTTCATTGTTTTCATGTCTATTTAAACAATAGATCAGCGTTCAGAAAAGGTTGTCACCGTTATTTTACAAGTAGCAGGTATGTCTAACGCCTGTAAAAATTTAATTGCATTTTCTTGCTTACGTACTCCTACTGCGATCTTAAATCATCCTGTTACTATTGAGAATACATAAATACTCGTAATAATAAACAGAATACTCGTATATTTTATTTTTTTAATTTGTAAATGTAATAGATTTTTAACAGTTCGTCTATGGATGGTGTTATCACGTCCTCGCCCTGTCATGTCATCTCACACTGCTTCGGCCAACATGATTCTCCTAGTACATTTCCCATCATCTGCTAAGAACATTTACCATATTGTATGGCCAGCCCACTGCCACTTGAGGTTTGGTTATTGTGTTTCTCCGGTTTTCTTTTTCATAATTTCTCAGGACGACCCCATGGAGTGTTAAAAGGCGAAGTAGCAGCGATAGTAGCTTCTAAATTGATATTTTTCACAGTGTTTTGTAGACAAAAATATAAACTCTTTTTCTTGTATGCAATGCTTATTTCCACTGTTCGTGTTTAATTGTTGCATTTGCACTTTTTAATAGTGCAAACATTCACAGTAATCTTATTTGTTTTGTGCAACATTCAATTAACATATTTGCTCTAATAATACAAACTTCTTTACTATAATCATTATGCAGTAATATTATTACCATACTCAGACAAACTTTAGCATATTTCTCTTTTTATTTCTGATTTCTGTGAGATGTTTACTTCTGATTTTCCTTTCGGGATTTATTATTTACTTTTTAAGTTTCTTTCTTTTACAAAAGTCAACCCAACAAAAACATAAATAACATCTAATTAGTATGAAGTATAATTGTATAATAAAGTAAGTTTAGTCATTAGTTGTTAACTTACCTATTTTATTGCACAAATAACATACTTCACCTTGAATGCTCGAAGATTCCAAAAAGTTACACGTTATGAAAAAACTCCACAAAACGTTTAACCGATGTATTCGTCACGCTACTTATATTAGAATTATTAATTAATTAGACTTTTTTTAATCGTGATATCACAGTTAATTTCTAACAATGACTAACATTTGTGCTCATAACCTTATCAAAGGTTGCATCATAAATGCATGCTTGGTAGGTATATCTGAACATTTACATCTTTACAACGGATCTATTCAATTATAATAGCGTTGATCAGAGTTTTACGAGTATGAATAATTTATATGGATTTTAATTATTATTTACGTATTTCCCGTATTTGACATTATCATACGTTCAAAGAATGTTATTCGAATGCTGGAAATCTTTTTCTATTTAGAAATCTCAAGAAAAATATATTGGGATATCAAATATATCACGCAGAAGACCTATTTTATCTTGAATAATCTTCATCTCAACGAGAATGGACATATTTCGGTAATGGTAATATCAGACAATTCTTATAATAGTGACATACGTAGTGAATAGCAAAGTAAACGAACCATAACTTATCAGACTTGGTCACTATATTACAGTCACGTATTATTGACATTCACCAAACTCGCCCCTAAATGCTCGACTATTTTCTAGGTATATAAATGTAGAAGGAAGCAGATTTTCAATCCGTTTTATTTGAATATTATCTCTTTTCATTTCCCTTTCTGTCTCCGTTTAGGTTGTGGACTGGTTAACAGCTGCAAAGCTCTACTGCTTCTTGTTCTCTAATCGGTCTCTTCTTTCGCAGTCCTCTTCATCTTAAGATAGAAGCTGCAGTTCGTATTTTGGGCACACTCACATCGTAAATATACGATTAACTGCGAACCTGGTGATTGTAAAAAAGCAAAATCAGATTATTCTACTGAAAATGCTATAATTTTTAATAGTATACCATCAATAATTAAACTAACTCGATCTATCAATCATCTCACGCCGCATCACTTGCGAGGTAGGTAGAAAGGACAGAACGCCACCAGGGCATGCAGGACAAACATCCTATCCTTACACATACCCATTACTTCCGACATTCACGCAATTTGTCGTGCATGCCCTCAGAATTCATTTACTCAAAACGTGTTGAAAATCTGATCGAGAAGATCGGTCCAGTTCAGTCCTGGACAACCGTGCTTCTTCACACCTCTTCTTTCACTCATGTATATCTTTTTGGTCATCCCGTCCGCATTGATTCTCTCCACATGCCACACATGCCTTAACCATCGACTAATTCAACTGTGATCTTACTGCTTTTTTTTCTCTGGGCTTCGAGGTATCTATTCCAGCGATAGGTTCGGCAAAGCGGGCTATACCAATTATTTACCACTCGATCATTCTTGTCACAGTACCTATATATAAACATTCCATTTCACTAGAGACACAGAATAAAGACTTGAGTATCTACCTTATAATATCAAATACATGAGTATGATGTTTGTACAGTATGTACATTGTACACAACGTAAGGGGTAATTAGTCATGTCAGGTATTTATAGTACGTTTTATCCAAAATGACTCAAGGAAAATGCTTGTAGTTTGACAAACTGTTGAGGAACTTTCCTAAGCAATTAATAATACATAATAGTAATGTAATTTTAGATCGATTTACCAATAAATTAGGTATTTCCAGTAAGTCGGTAGATATAAAGTACCTACAAACCTATTATTGATACGTATTATGTAGGCCAAGCTCAACAAACTTATTTACCAAAGATAAATTTCTTTTGTATCAAACAGTTTTTTGGAGAGAAAAAATAAAACAAGTTTCTGGGATATAAATGAGTGAAGAACTAATGCCCGATCCCACCAACTACCACCTAGTAAGCAGACCCCTAAGGAATTTCCATACAAAACCATAGATAATTTGAGTGATAATTATAACTGTCATAACCTTTAAGATATAAATCCATACAAAATACAGCATGCAGCTACTTAAGTGAGGGAGATTCTGGGCGGAGATATTTGGGCACCTAACTAAGTAGAGCTGCATGTTGTATTTTGTATGGATTTATATCTTAAAGGTTATGACAGTTATAATAATCACTCAAATTGTCTGTGGTTTTGTATGGAAATTCCTTAGGGGTCTGCTTCCTAGGTGGTAGTTGGTGGGATCGGGCATAAGTTTCTTAAGTATTAGTTATCTTAGTATTTATAACCAGTAAGAAGATTTTTAAAAGATTGTAAGTATAATTTGTTTCATCTTTAGGTGAACGTCACATTCAATATAATTGAACAAGATAATATACATTTATAATGATAAGTAGTGCTCACTAGGGCGAGCTTGTCGTTATACAGAGGTCTTTTTCAGGTACCTAACCAAACAATTCGTTGGTAATACAAATTATCTGCACGAATACAAAAACAGTAATCTGAGCACACGTTTTTCCTATATGTCTCGAAATTTAAAACAATGAGATGATTAATAATATTTTTACTAAAGTACGATATTTCTTTTGTAGCTACTGAACTACTTACCTTATGTTATCGATATCAAAAACATATTACATCAAATTCAGGAGTTCGTGGCTTGCAAAGAATTAAGAATGTTTTCCCCCTTACAACAAACGACATACCCTCTTAATACTTGTGAGAATTGCCAAATTTGCTGTCACAAAGTTGCTGTGTCATTTTTCACACCATCGATCTTCCCGATGCTTCGTCATGTTATTGATTTCATTGTGTCCTTATAACACCAAGATACTTAATAACGTATTTAACGTAAGTATAGAAAACCCCATTTTATAGATACCTAATGTCATAATTAGTACGTTGTTCTATATCCTATTTAATTCTCGTACAATTATTCGTTAATTTGATAGATTTTTAACGTATATGCAAGAAAAAGAAATCAATGGGGTTGTTTGGTGAATTCTACACACGTGACGGAATCAAGTAATATGTTTACAGTCTGGTGCACTTTTCTCTCGTCATACCCTACAAATAAAGCGGGTTAAGGCGATGGATAGATTAGAAATTGACTCTTGAAATTGGCAATTGCTCGGGAACTAAGAGCTAACTAAAATAATTATTGCCTGGGAAAGTTTAGCAAGGCATAGAATTGAAAGGGGATCTATGTGGGGATATAAGGAGGTGGGGACTAGGTATGCAACAGCGTTAAGGTAGAAAGAACCTGGACATTAACAATATCCTGCTTATGGCATAGACATTTATTAATCTCCGAGGTCTCTAGAGCGCTTAGTTTACGACCATTACTCTCCGCGTGCAGCACCATTACTTTTGTGGGATCAAAAGAATGGTCCTTTCCGATGCAATGGTCCACCATCTCATAGAGATTAGATAGTCCCCTAACTAAACGACCTATGGTGTTCTCACATCCTCACAGCTATCTACGACAATGCATTTTGTCAGTTATTTAGTTAAGTACAGATCAAACAAAATCGTAACTCTTTTTTACCAGTTTGAAGATCCTTCAAAGTATAAAAATTTCTTTCGACATAAATGTGTACACGTACAGGATAAAATTTTGTTACATTTACGTAGGTAATATATTATTCAAACGAAGAGTAAATATGTGAAAACACACAATTTATAACAACATCAACGCTTTCAAATACCCGTAGGTAATTCTTTTTCCCTTGTCGCTTTATCAAACACCTTACCTCCTTAATATAACACCATAGCATCAAGGGTGAAAAAATTTTATATTATAGGTTCGTGTAAGTATTATTGAAAAAATATTTTTCAAAGACATATACTTACGATTTATATTCCTACTAAAAGGTGTTTATAATTTACAAAACACGCCACCACAGTGTAAACTTCAAGGGTTGCTCTTTCGTATTAACTTTTTTTGTGAAATTCTCATGAACAACAAAAAATGTAGTTTTTTTTTGTCTTGTCACGTTGGTTAGGTTTGTTAGGAAACTTTTCAATGCGCCGCGACACTAAGTTGGGGAGTGAATTATAAAACTTTATACATTTATATTCCTTTATCATTATGCTCCATTGTGTTTGTAGTTGTATACTGAATTGATAAAAGGCTCTCTGACAATGTCAAATACTATGTACAATTTAAAACTGTGGCTTCAGAAAAAAAAATGAAGCATGAGCTTCGGTTTGACGATTTGAAAAAGTTTGGAAGTTTCCCAGAGTTTTACGATTCCTGATGCCGATTTGTTTTCCAAGTTCATTTTCTTCTAAAACACGACGTAAAAGAACCCACTTACTACTTAATTATCCACAAAATACTGTATGTATCCAAAATCATGATACTTCACACCATAAGCAGAATAAAAACAAATTTGCTTGGTCTTATTGAAGTAACAAAATAAAAAATTATAGTCTTTAACAAAACAAATTTTACCAGAGATATTTTTTAAACTACCTATACCTACGCTATATTGAATTTATTATGCCCACCAACGTTAAAGATATATTTTCCAGAGCAGTATTGATTCCGTGTGAGAATTTCTACTATGTGAGAAAGCTCAATTTTATATATTTTTAACTAAATTCCATTTCAGACGCACGAGATAAATATTGTACTGAAATAAATCCTATTCTACACAAAAAAGTTTTTGATTATTTTGAAATTAATGTTCGCAGATGTATTTGTAAATTTCGTGAGATTCTTAGTAGGTACTTTATCACATTGGGCTTTTTGCATACAACACAGAAGATCCATATCTATTATATCCGTTTTAGATTAATTTTGTTTTTACAATCTATCTATCTATCTATCTATACCCTCACGCCACATCCCTTGCAGGGTAGGCAGAGAGGACAGAGCGCCAGACAGCCCTATCCTTACACACACTCCTAGCTTCCGTCACATTCATGCAATTAGTCATACACGCTCTCCGATTCCTTTTACTCAAAACGCGTCCATCCTTGAGGATCTGGTCGACATGATCGGACCAGGTCAGTCTCGGACGGCCGCGCTTTCTCACCCCTCTTCGCTCATTCAGATATATCTTTTTTGTCATCCTGTCATCATTCATTCTCTCAACATGCCCAAACCATCTTAGTTTGTTTACTTTCATTCTTGTCACTACACCAGTCTTGCAGTCACTCATTTCCCTAATAACCTCATTCCTTATCTTATCTCTCAGCGTTTTCCCGCACATTCTTCTTAATGACCTCATTTCTACTGCATTCAACCCTGATTCATCCTTCTTCATCCACGTCCACGTCTCACTAGCATACATCAGGGTCGGCACCAAGACAGCATTGTGCACTAGCACTTTTGCTTTCATAGACACATTGCTACTACTAACAATCGGACCGAGCGCACCATTCGTCCTAGTACCGGCCAGCTTCCTTCTTTCAATGTCTCCATCACAGCGTCCATCTCTAGTAAACAAACTTCCCAGATATACATACTCATCCACTTGCTCCAGACAGTCATTACCAACCTTTATCACACAATTTGTCCTTATTTCCTCTCTTTCGAACACTAATACTTTCGTTTTATTTACATTCATTTTCATACCATTCATATCGCAGCTTTCGTACACACAGGATACTATCCGTTGTAACTCACATTCATCATCAGCCATCAACACTAAATCATCTGCAAGCATTAACGCACATACTTTCACTCCATTTAGGTCCACACCAACATTCAGCTCATTCAGAGGACGCATGCAGTAGTCGAAGAACAGGTTGAACAACCAAGGCGACATGACGCAACCCTGTTTAACCCCTTTTGTGAGAGTGAACCACTGCGACAACGCAGCATTCACCCTGACACAAGCAGAGCTCTCCGTATATAGAGACGCGATTGCGCCAATCAGTCGGTCGCTCACCCCATATTCCGACAGTACACGCCACAGTCTTTCTCGGTTGTTTGTTTGTTTGTTTTTACAAAAGCTATGTAATTGCTTGAACTGGTCACGTAATCCACAAATTACTTGGGTAATCATTACGGACCAACACATCAAGCAGAAAAACTACTGGACTAATACAATTTTAAGTTAAAAGGCACAATATATTATTATTGGCAAACGAATTCTTAAACTTAATTATGTATTCCTACTGTCTTGGTGTAAATAAACGACCTCTTTTTCCAAATTTCCAATTTATTCCCCTTAGGTAAGTATTCCTGAACCTTTCCATGTCTTTTCCCTAGACGCCAGATGTCAATGCTGAAAGATTTATGTGACATAAATACTAAAATTATGTGAGGTCCGACTTTGACCCCAATGCCACGTCTTGCTGGATACCACTTGTTGTGAAACTACTTAGATATTTGAGCGATACTGTCAGGAATGAATCACACAGGAATAATTATTACGGAAAAAATCTCACACAGAAAAATTCACGGGAAGATTCACCAATCACAAGAAGAAATGACACTTTTTTATTTTAGTTCAAAATTTGTTGATGATTTTGAAGACACAAATCTTTGTAATTAAATTAGATAATTACAAAATAGCATTATAGCTCATATGATATAGTGTATTTCGTTGATATTTTATAGTTCAATTTGATGATCTATCTACCTACATATATAACCATTTTTTTAATTATAGATTATATCAATATTAATGCGACAAACAAATTGTATAATAAATTGTGAATAAAAATAAAAATGTGTTATTTCTTCTTGGGATATTTTTGCATGTGATATATTCATTCTATGTGAGATTTTTGTCGCGATATTTTTCCCGGTGTGATTTTATCATGTAACCTTGACCAATCTATTTTTATATATCTTCAACGTTTTGCTACAAAAAAGAAAATGCACTATAAGCAATTTCTTTATTGAAGTGAGACAAGTGTTAGTACCTACATTTACTGGGACTCTCCCATTCCCATCACATAAAATGCTGAGTAATCTCTTATTGATAATATTGCCTAAATATTATATTGAAGCGATTGATGTTTTGGGGAAACGTTAATAGAAATAGAAAATTAATGATGATAATTCTTAATTCTGAATAAAAGGAAGTCATTAGCCAAGGGAGTTCTCCCGCCTTCAGCTGTGTATTCATTGTGCAAAAAAGCTTACAAAAAAGTTCATTATTTCATTTTGGTGAGGTTTTCTATTAGGGGAAATCGTTTTGTTCAGGCCATCTGTCCAATGATTGTATAGTATACTGCTCAATAGGTAAGTATCTTTAAGATTTTATTTATCTACTACTTTCTCTAGACCATCACGGCATATCCCAATGATGAAGTAACCAGCGAATGCCGTATCTCTACATAAACACCTCCTTTCGTCAACATTTATATGACAATCAGTATGGGTGGCTAAACTCATTGCTGAAAAATGTGTGAAATGTCTTGTAGAATTTTTAGGAACACCTGACTTTCACAGAATACTATAAAAAATAACATAAATAAATAGTGGGGGGGAGAGACAATTCTACAACCCGGGGATCCCCACGGAATTCATTTTTCTTATAAATATTTTTTTGGGGCATAGGATGACTCCACATTTATTTATTTATCGTATGGTCAAAAGAAGTATATCACATCCCTCAAAGGAAAAAGTTTGATGATGGACATTGGGCAATGATGAATTTCGCAAGCAAGCTTGGTCGTCAGAAATTAAATGACTCCACATGAATGATTGTTTTAAACGAAAACAGTTGGATTTGTATATTTCATCTTTACATCTCTTCTAGCTAACCCATATATTTAGATTTAAAACCAATCGTACAATACATGACCATTTAGTTAATTTTCAAAGTAAAATTGAATTCAAATAGTCTGATGGTATAGAAGAGATTATTACCTTTATGTGCACTGTGCAGTGTGCACTGTGCATATTGCATCCCCGTCTAGAGAGTAATACAATACGCTCGCGTCATGCAATTAGCAATATTTGAATTGCATTTTAGTCTCCTTCCGTTGTCTGCCATTACTATCAAACATAGTACCTAATATACACACGTAACACTAGACACTCTTCTATAGATTTGAAGTTCATAATAATAGTCCCATCCATCGACAATATGAAGGATTATACGTAACATACGTACGTGCATGTTAATGCGACTCATGCTTTCTATGGTCTATCTATATATACCCTCACGCTACGTCCCTTGCAGGGTAGACAGAGTGACAGACAGCCCTATCCTTACACACACTCCTAGCTTCCGTCACATTCATACAATTTGTCATACAAGCTCTCCGATCCCTTTTACTCAAAACGCGTCTATCCTTGAGGATCTGGTCAACATGATCGGACCAGGCTAGTCTCTTTTGTGAAAATCGCGGATTTTTTTTTTGTTTTAATAATATGGATTTTTAATCTAGGGAATGACGTAAAAGTTTTTTAGTTGAAGCGAAACTAACTAAAAACTAAAAAAAATCACAATTTTTAACATTTATTCATGCGATTGTTCATGGATTTTGAGCCTTAATGCCGCGAGAAATGACAGTGACGTCATAGTTGGGTCGCAAGATTTAACGAAATCTGCACTTTACGGTATAAACATTCAGCATACTAAATGAGCAGAGGGACGAAGACAGGAGTCGTAGTCTTCATGAAAACACTTCGTTTATAAATTCACAAACTCCATATTTATTCCTTTTATGTCTCAGGATGTCTCAATTGGAATATCATTACTTACGCTTTAGTTAATTATATTATGCAGATATTTTATATGATGAAATGCAATTGCATTTCCGATGTTGTATAGAGGAACCTAGTATATAGGAAGTTCTAGTTATACAGACAACTAGCTCCCCATTGCATAGGTGGATATTATGTTAATTAACAAACTTCCTCTTAATATAATTACTTGATCCGTTATGTTAATTATACAACGTACTAACTATACTTGCGATATAGGTGTACCATATAACTATGTAGATACATAGGTAGTGTATACATATACACACTGAAAAGTGGATTTTCATCTGGTTATAATTCGTTATTTTGAGTCATGGTTTGCGCAGTTGTTTGGATCACAAAACTTCGGAGCAGGGTTCAAACTCGTCGCTCGCTATTCTCCACAGTGAAGACACAAACTTTTTTTGAAATGTACATGAAGATGGCAGTAGTATCGCTGCCGAAAGCTCGGTTATTCAACCACTCTACACGCAGAAAGTAAACCCGAAAAACGAACAACATAGAAATGGATTCATCACGCTGCGAAAGCCTAAAAGATTTTTTGTACATGAAAGTATTTCAGATTTGTGATACAAATATTGACATTATTTATTTATTTATTAACATACGGCGCAAGCCTTTAACATTAACAATAAAATAACTACAATACAAGTAACAACAAAAATAAGTAAATTAAGGTAGGTACGGATAACATAAACATGCTCTGTATAAAATCGCTCCGACTGAAAATGGCCTGAGACCTTGCGACTCTGTCGCTATATTGCCTAAATGCCAAAAAATACAGTATAAATATAAAGACAATACAATACATACTAAGAATAAAAAGGCAGTGTATTTTTTTCTCACATAAATGTTGTATCTTTTCTAGGCTATCTTTTATTTATGTCTATTCGACCATCGAAAATAAATTTTATTACCGCACCAATTAAACAAAAAAACATTTATTTTTCCACGTATAATTGCTTATATTTTTTAGCTACTTAATTACTGATGGTATTTTTATAAATCTTGTGGGAATATTAAGGATGAGACGGGTAGCCTAATTTCGGTTATTTTTGTTAACAAAAAAACAAACCGTACGTCCCTGAGCAATTAATTAAAGAAAATAAAAAAGAAAATGTACCTACCCGCATGTCTTTAATTGCTTGAAGCGTGCCTTGCAGCAATAAACTCGCCACAATTTACACCCCTATTTTTTTATGTGGCTCTTTCTAATAATTTATACCAGCTTGCCTCATTTTTGGAGATACCTACATCTGGCAACGAATGTTTATTAACTGAAACCAGAGTTGACAGATTCAGAGTTTTTGTTGAAATTAGGAAACTCAAAAATAGGGGTGCTTAGCGTAGGTAAGTCTATTTAATAAATCATGAATAATAAATTAACAAACTATAGTATATCAATATTATCCACTTCTATCAAAGCGTTTCATAAATTTTCGTTAAGTTATTGTCAATTATGTTTTCTAATTACATGGCTCATAGTGGTTTCATAAAGCAACGGAGGTAAATTGAGCCTGAAGACACTATCCTAAGTCATGCTTCTGGGTCTAATTATTTTATTATCCAACTGTTTGAGTCAATTTCAATGATCGATAGGCTCTGAGAAGATTCTCAAGAATTAGTGTGTTCTGAGCAAACGGAGCTGTAGAGATATCAATTGAATGAAAAATTGATAGAATCAAAAACATGCGTTATACTCGTAAGAGATGAGAGGGCGCGATTACAATAATAGCCTTTTTAAGAGACAATTTTGAAAGTCAAATTTTAGTTAATTTAGAACCGTAGGAAAATAATGTTTTTATTAGAGAAAATCAAATTAATTGAAAATCAAAATTTCCTCTGTTTCACCAGAAATGGTAATAGCAGAATAACCTAGATTTGAAGATTTTTATAAATATACAATCGGTCAAGGAAGAAATGGTTTCTTAAGCTTATTAGCAACCACACTGGCAACATTGGTAGAATTTCAAAAGAAATTTTATTATTGCCAGCACATAAAATTGACCCTTCAAATTAATTCGAACCCAGCCCAATCTTCCTTTATGCATGTAAAAAAATGTGTCAGAATAGAAATAGAACTTCATATAAATTGTCTGAAATATTATCTAATAAGTGAAAAATAGTACAATCGTGATACAACTAGAATATAATAACTAAATTAGGTACAAAAATAATGAATTCTGTCCTTTCTGTAATAATGCCATTTTCATTTTTAAATTAAAGATGTACGATAATGCTAGTAGTTAGTATTGGGTGGATGAAACTATGACGGAAGAATGTATTAAGAGTATGCATACCGACATTTCGAAAATTTCTAAAAACGGGAGACCTTGTAGCTCGACAACCGTTACTAAATATGCTTTGGAACAAAATTGGGTAGATGCATTGAACATTTATCTAGGGAATAACCGTAAAAGATTTTTTTATATCTTGTATGGATTTCTCAAAAAAAAATGTGAAAAACACCTCTGATCTTTTTTCCGAAAGACGGAAACTCGTTTCCCGAAAGTCGCGGAGTAATTTATTGTTTTGGTTCTGATAATAGGTATTCATTAAAATCTAGGGAATAACCGTAAAAGTTTTTTGGTAGACGCAAAATTAACCCCAAAATTATTATTTTTACCATTTTATCATGCAATTGTTCACGCGATTTGGAACCTTAATGCCGCGGGAAATGAATGTGACGTCATTCTCTGTACCAAGCTCTTAATACTGTTGGCTGTAATCTGATAGCTGAATGACGGTAAGGTAAGTAATATCAATCCTGAATAACAATATGATAAATAGGTTCTTGTATTACTTATAGATATATCAAATGAAATAATATCGTGTATTCTTTCGTTGACTAATGGCATTCTATCATGCTACGAGCAATGATATTAGACATGTCCATACATTTATTACGATGGAGACATTCTTTCTAAGTAATTTGTATCAGTAGCTATTTCATTTGCAGAACATGCAAAAGTATCTTTAAGCATTTTGAAAGATCGTCTTCCATCGAAGTGGCTAAAGTTTGAGATTAAGATGTTGTGAGCTCATGTATCAAAACGCTTCAGCTTCAGAAGACAAGCTGAGAATGTCTTCCACTACTTCTCTAAATATTGAACTTTGGGATGTTGAAGAGAGTGAATGTTTTGTTAAACAATACCAAATTTACGCATGCACTGTATTATACCATACTAGAATTTTCTTTCCTATCCAATTCCTTCTCCTTTCCGTTCCTCTTTGCCTCCCCGTTCCATTTCCTTCCGATCCTTCCATTATAATATTTTCGCTGTCTGTGTATTAATCTAAGTAGGGATTTATTGTGTTTATATGTACTGTTGTGTCTCTCTGTATACAGACGTGATGGGTCAGGTTTTTTAATAATTCTTACTGTTTTTTGTTGTACTATTATGACTGTATCTGTACCTTAAAGTAAATAAAATAAAATAATGTGTTATTTAATATGCATGCCGAACTCAAATCACATTAACGAATAAAAAATACAGCTCATAAAAGTCAACAATTGACGACTCATTTCAGTAGAAATAAAAAAAAATTAGATACTACCTACATGCCAACTAAATTGATTTACAAAATTTGGTATGTAAGTTAGTATCTAGTAGGTATATTATTGTTGTGACTTTAAAAAAATGTTGATTTTTTGGAATCAATAAAAAATAATGTGGTTAAAACTTTGATGAACAAATAAATAGACAGATAAAAATATGAAACCATGTTGAGAATATTATATTGCATTTATGTTTCAGTGAACCAAAAACATATTTTCTATTAGATTGATATTATTCACGTAAGAATATCTTTTAATATCATCTTCGAAGTATTTTTCCCGGTAGGTGATTCTATAAATCATTAGAATATTCGGAATATTCCTTACATAATAAAAGACGTATGATAATATAGAAAATTATTACCATTAAAGATTATTACCAAGACAGAAATTATTTCTAAGGCGAGGAAATTATTCATTCCGAAGAAGAAATTACGCGAAACTCGATCGTTTCATGACTCATAAGGTGATAATAATAATATTGGTCCCCATTGTCGACCGATTATAATAAAATTTATTAAATTTATCGATAATGATTGATGTTTTGGTCTTCCTTCCTTCGTTGAATTAAAAATTTAACTTTGAACACTTTTCCGCCAACCAGGATACGTTACGTTTGTTTTTTTTAGATATCTGAACAATGAAACAACAACGGACATAAAAATCAACGAGAAGACTGATATTCTACGTGATTAGTGTCCAAAATGTCTCGCCTCCTTAATTTATTTTTACTCTCCTTTTGTTAAGTGTCTTGTAATCCTCTCTAACGGAAATAATTATAAACTATTCTTCTTCTGGGCTGCAATTCTGGGATTACTATGCACGAAGCACTCGTTTTAACAACCCTACACTCATCTCTGTCATTCACTTTCTCCTTTAAGCTCTCCTTCTTCTTCTCAGCCTCTCAGATCCATTGCTTTAGCCTTTGCCTTAGCCCTCCACAACTCTCTATTCTGGACGTGGACACACTCCATTCATTTCCCTCAGGCACATTTGTATTAGGTATTATCAGACTACCTTGTCCAGGGTCTGCCGACGCTTTGTCCATAGTAAATCCTAGCATCTGGAAACATGTCCAGCCCATTCTTTCGCCTTCTTTTAGTGTAATTTATTGGGCGAAATTAGTTCAAATATCTCGGCGTAAAATTGTCTACTGAGTGAGTTTACTAGACCCATTATTTGGGCATCCATTTCCTTCGCGGGGTGTGATGAATAAGAAGTAGAGGAAGAGGCACCTATCTTCAAATTATTAATAATATTATCAATGTCAGAAATCTTACAGCGATCTTCCATCCTATGAACAGATTTCAAATATAGATAAATCAACGATAGTAATAACACGGGTAGGTACTTCTCCCTAATATTTTATTATAATGGAACTTCACAAAGAACACGCAAGAGAAAAATATCCAATTATATTTTTATACCTATTCTCTCGAAATGAACTCTAGCAACTACGCATAATGTAGAAGGTCAATAACTTACGTGCCTTTTACGTCTTTACTGTTTGTTTTCGTCATACGTTTGTCCTTACTGAAACACATGGATGATTATACAAAACTTTGCCATGGTTTTGTGCAGTGATTTTGTCCTGTTCTCGTTATAATTATCTGCATACTTAATTTGTTTACTAGGGCGAGCTTATCACAATGCTGTGAGCAAACACGAGTAATGTGTGTTTTTTTAAAGGCATTCTGAATGTCATAAAAATATGTACATACTACCTACTTACAAACGGTACGCTATCACGTCCCAACTTTATCAGATATTTATACAATATAATAACTAACCTTACTCTTTATTTCTCAAATCCTGCCAAATTAGTAAATCACTAACTCCGTAGAACCACCCAGATTGGTAATATTAACGTCTGTTTTTTCTCACTTTACGATTCCATAGATATAGAATGTTCTCCTAGAATTAAATCTATTACAACGATATACCCCGATGTAAAAGAATCCGTGTACATACGAATATCATGTGAGCTAATGTAAAATACAGTGTCTAATTTCATTACCTACTGAAGATACCATTGCTAATGAAGCTTCAATTATGTAGACGTATAAGTAATGTATGTACGTGTACGTATAGTGTATTACGTCGTAGGTTTACGTTGTGTCGCTGATAGACGTTATCTACCGAAATTTAATTAGGGTATCTTCTTTCAGTCTATGTAAAATATCACCGAATCACGTAGATAAATATATGACGAAATCCAGGCTTATTTTGTTAAAATTCATGAGCTTTTATTGAACGTGACTATAGAGTGTTCTAAAATTCGTGAAAATTTCACAACAAAACAAATTTGCTTAGCGTGGAGCCTAATCTTACCTACAATTAAAAAATAATGATAGCTAGTTAGTAGTCGATCTGCCGGATAATTAATCCCGTGGGTAAAAATAATTGTCCCCAACAATTCCTAGCAATGTATTTGCTGTTCCCTTGTTATGATTAAAATAGAGCAAGATCATAAAATAGTTTTAGGACAAAGCGCAAATTTAATTGGAGAAACTGTAGACTGTCAGTTTGTCCAGAAGATCTACTGCCTAGCCTTGGTGAACATTGTGAACAATTATCCGGAGAATCAGTTATTCAGCGATAACTGTAGCCGTTGTGATTTAGATCAGCAACGAAATTTTGATCATCAATCTAATGACAAACACTAAAATTTTACCTGACTCTTATGATATGATAATGATACCAGTCATGGTTTTGACAGTCGATATGGAAATCAATATTTTGAAGGAAGCAAATCTTATAGCCGACCTTGTATGTATATCGAAGTATAAGTATCTACTTTGTAACATATTTCCATGCAATAACTTCATTACCTCAAAACTGGGACAATTTCGGGCGATGTCCAATACACTTTACATAGCCTGATAGCAACTGTCATGACAAGAGTACGCGCCTGTGGCACCCCCCTCCCCTCCCCCTTAAATAACGCACGAGGTGTGAACAGGACAGAATAAATTATAATTTGACGTGGGTCCATGCAGACCCATGAATTCTTTATAGGTTAATAAACACATAATTCCTTTTTGACAAATTTGTAGGAAAATCTTAGCTACCTCTACAGTCTACATGTAAAGAGCTACAACCTAGGTATGCTTTTTGATAGGGCAATCTTAATAATTATTTTTTCGAAACACGTGGAGACAATTGTTGATATACTATGTGCCTAATGGCAACCAACACGTATGGACTGGTTTCTGGGGACAAGACGTGTTGTGTTCTGATAATATAATAAAAATGCTAAGAGCCCGTTGCCGAACATGTCTCTGTTCAGAAGAATCGCTGCCACGTTATTGTTGGTCGCCGATGCTACTGAAGGTGACTATGGAGGCCGATTCTGGACAAGCACACACTGTCACACTTTGAACCAGATTGTAAATAATTTAATACCTAATCTGTAATCAGCTCACAATAATTGTATCTCAAACTGAATAAATGTGAATCATCCTAATTTATTTTATAGCCTTCCTCTACATAGATAGTTTTACATCAATACATTATAAAGTCACCAAATTACTATAAAACTACTATGTGGTTACCGTTGCAATATAAATAGCATGAAATTTCATCAACATTTTCATCATCCATTAATTAATTGGAAACATAAACACTACTTTGATTGTATGGGAAAACCATGATATGAAATTAAATTATAAGTATCTTTTGAATGCAAAATGTTGAAAATATCAGCCCTTCACTAAAAGCAATTTAAAGTAATTTCATCGAACAAAATCAATATTGTCCTCTCTAATGTAATTATTTTCATGTAGGTTTTGCACGGAGTCAGTATAGGACATAATAATTAATATCCTTTGGTTTCAGTTTATATTAACAGATAATTATTACATGTCAGTGGTTTGGTACAATTTGATCCCTTTTAAAATACATGTAACTATATTACCTGAAATTGGTTTCGATTTTTTCTCTCCGGAAATTTAATTGTAAATATCCAATGTACTACTGAAGCATTTTATTCTAATTCTCGCTAAATCAAGTATTCGTGCATCGTTCCATAATAAAGTTTTCTAAGGCCTATTCTCGTCAGAATTCTCAAGTTTTGCAGAAGGATTCAAATCTTAATGTGTAGATTCGAGTTTGACAGTGCATTTTAACGTTTCCAATCAGCCTATAAAACTCCAAGTATATTTTTTGAAACATTGAAATATAATTGAGAAATGCTTTTTAATATTTCAATGGTCATTTTATCGCTGCATTGTAGATGATATACCTAATCGTAATTAATACAAACCTTGTTAAAAGTTACTTAAATCGTTCTGACAATTCTCAAATTTTCTAATTTGGGTTCATGGTACATTTCATAAAATAGGTTAGTTAAGTTAATATCTTCGAATATTACGCAGTTGGTAAATCACCATATCTCTGATAATAATTGATTCCAGCCACGAACCGTGGGTCAAATAATAATTATTAATCCTATCAATGCAATCAAAGAGGGTCGAATTATTTTCGAAGGGATGTTAATAGAACAGACAGGTTGAGAGGTATCTCTGTATTAATTCCTCCCTACCTACATAAATTAGCCCTTATTTACTCTCATTCAATCCTTCATCATTAACTCTATATTTTATTATTGTTCTCTTTTCTATATTATACTACATTAATTTTTATTTCTATGGATCCCTTCGAGAATCTCATTTGTGCTTACATTGAATGTTAATTTCTAATATCATCAGTCCATGGTTTGTCTGGCGGTTTCAACTTTAGCAAGGTTGTAATTTTGGCGAGCTGGAAAATTACTTAAATTGACAGCTTCATGATTAAAAATCGTTTCATCTCTTTATCTATAGTTTATCTATGGTGGGGTAACCAGTGAATGCTGTATGTATATAAAAACACAACGTTATCTTTGCGAAAACATTTATATGATATTCGGAATGGGTTGTGAAACTCTTTGCTGAAAAAGATGCGAAATGCCGAGTGAGTGTTACGAACACCTGACATTGACAGGACATTCAGAAATACTAAAAAATAGTGAGTAGGGGGCGGATTCTTCAACCTGGATATCCCGCAGGGAACTCAACACGAGATAGAGATGACTTACCTTGATGTTCACGGCAAGTATTTTGATAAATATCCAGCCTAGGTTTTAAACCCAAGTGTTTATCAATTTCAAGAAAATATATCGGCATACAACATACATTATACATTGTGTTAGTCGTTTTATGTTTATTTAGATACATCACCTCGGTACTGTATTTAGACATCTTCGCACGGGAGTTAGTAATATAAAACTGATTTTTAATGCATACAGGTAGTTTTGAAAACAAACATTCTCATTTTCCATTGCTGAAAACACATTGTTTTTACATTTGTTTACAAATGTGATTATCATTTTACATATTGAAGAAGATTAATAATTTATAAGGTGAAATGATTTAAAACCCTCCGTTTAAGATACTAATATTTTTTTTTTTATTTCTCGTAATAATACCTGAAGAATTTTGTAACACGAAAATTTCTCAAGATTTATGATATTCTAAACATTTAGTGCGCGCTCTAAATATGAAAGACAACTATCATAATGCCTACTATTATGTGTTATTAATATTGTACTGTGATGATAAAAAAGGTAACAAGGTGAAATGTAGGTACCTTAATAGGATCTCATTTGAGGTGGCCGGTCAAACGATAATTTAACTAGTTTCAACTACATGTATGGTTTCACTCATTTTACGTGACTAAGTTATTTGTTTTAACTAAGAGGAAACTATCAATTTCCTTTACTTAATACAGTAAAGTAAAGTGGGCTGGGCATATGGCTCGACAAGAGGCGGATACTAGGTGGGCACCCAGAATCCTACAGTGGAGGCCCTGGAACAAAAGGAGAAGCGTCGGAAGACCTCCCAAAAGGTGGTCTGATATCCTAGTCCAACAAGCCGGAAGAACCTGGATGCGGAGGGGGAGAAACAGAGATGAGTGGAAGGAAATGGAAGAGGCCTACGTCCAGCAGTGGAGGGAGGAAGGCTGAGGAAGAAGAAGAAGAAGAATACAGTAAATATAGATAGATGGATATAGGTAGTATACCTAATCATTTTTTTTTACATAAAATGGCAACAAGACAAAAATAACAATAATGGTAAGATAAAAACAAATAATACAAGTATGCATAACATACGTAGTATGTTATCTTTTGCCATGCCATGGGTTCAAAGATTTTCAGGATCTATAGAATATTCAGCCCTTTTTTACTTACTCTTACTGCTCATAGGTATTCAATTTTCTATTTTCGACACCCCAATACATTCTGTACATCAGCGTTTCAGTTGTTTATTTTATTTTAATTTACTCGACAAGCTTTCGTGCGTGATATAAAAAGATTGATATTTCCTGCGTTAAGAGTTTTATAAGTGTTAGGTACACGAATGTGTTAAAGATTGAGAAGGAAGGCACATCCCTCGGGAGATGGAAAAGAATAATATATCAGCACCTTATAGTGGATTTTTCACCTATGTACATAATATTATTTTCACCTTAAGATTGAACGAAAGGGAGATGTAGGTTGCTTATATAATATTATTCTTCATACTCAGTGCCGAATTCTATTGAAATTGAAAATCACTCCATCAAAAAAATTAATACATTTTATGATTGACATACAATATATCTACCGGAATCTATCTTCTGATCAATTCCACATCATCCCTTGAGACCCAAACAAATAACACATATCGAAAGGCAGTATTAACTAATAATATTACTTAAAGATTTTTGCAAACCTGTTTCGTATTTTTAAGTACAAATTCACCTATTTGCTATTCACTAAATATTGCTGTTTCAACATCTTATATGAACGTGTTATCTATGCAGACATCAAGCAAAATCTCTAGTACGAGTATATCTATCGAGCCAATGGTAGTTCTTATCTTATACTACACCATTCACAGGTTCGAGCCCGACCCCAGGAAACGGTTATAGAAAATACAGTACGCTGGTGTCGTTTATCCTCATGACTGAGGGTCGCGACTCTCAATCCCGCAGTTGACAATCCTCCTCCATGAGCCTCGATCTGTCCATGGCCAGAAGTGCGGCCTCGTGTAGAGTGGTATTTGTGGCTGCTCCCACTTGGTCGCTTCAATACAATATACCTACATGTAAATGAAATCTAGAATAATATGTAAGTCCCACACAGCTGATTAAGGACCAAATGGTGAACGTACATATGTTGACCACTTAGGACACCCATATAAGCTGTTTATCGGTTGTGATATACCTACATAATCTTTCATATCCAGTCAAAGTGCTTCTCAACGATTCTAATATCTTTCTGTACTTTTTTGTCTCTCGGCTCTTGTATTTCTATTTCTCGGAAACTGTATAGTAAAAATTCCAAATTATAGTTCCCTTCCCTAATAGGCATCTGTTGAGAGTAAACAACGGTATTTCATTTCTATCTGCCTCGCAATGTCGACATTATCGATAAGAGGGGATCAGGGGGTATGAAATTTGATCACCTTCAGTATTTGAAGAATAATAAGGAAAAGACGAGTAGATAGGAAGGTATGTTATGAGAAATGATGTGTTAAGATAGCTACCTGCCTATACTAAAACAAACACAAAACGTATTGACGTGATTTCATAGCTATACATACTTTGTACTTGTACTATTTTGTACTGGTGGTATACATAAATTTTGTAATACTCACATTGTTTGCTTCTTGCTTGTAGAAACTACATAAATAATTTTATTAGTATGATTCCATTTTTGTTTAAAGCAAGATGGTCGCAGTTTGTTTTAGCATTGATGAAGTATATACATAAATCTATGAAGCGTGTATTTCTTTTACTGCTTTTGAAAAGTTTAAAACTTGAATAAGTTAAAAATATTAATAAAATGGTAGATAAATAAATAATACAGTAACAACAGATAACAAAATGATCACAATAAAAATAGAATATAGACATACAATATGGACGAAACACATCAAAATAAAAATCGTAAAACAATACAGCTGACAATATTGTACCTATAACGAGGGAAAACTCTCTTTTATATTTAATTTTTTTTTATCAAAGTATTCAAGATCTTACTTACTGCCATACACTTTCGTTCCACTGCTGGACATAAGCCTCTTGTAAGCTTTTCCAGTGTTTTCTATCTTGGACTATCTGCTGCAATCTACGACTAAAAAACTGGACAATGTCATCACTCCACAATTTTGGTGGTCTTCCCACGTTTTTTCTGTCGTCCCAAAGCCTCCAATACAAGATTCTGAGTGACCATCTAACCTTGTACTGACATTTCAAATGCCCCGCCCGCTGCCATTTTAGCTTTGCTGTTCTCTTTTTTGTCGGTAACCTTTGTTCCACGTCTAATTTCCTTATTTCCAAAAGATATATTTAAGATCTATCATATAATAATCCATACTATTGAGTCATCGATCCATCAAATTAATATTTTTTTTTATTTATTTTACACTTAAACAAACAAACAAATAAAATAAAAATACATAAGATAACATTATTTAACTCTCAAGTACAAATAATATTGTATTCCCTATACAGATGGGATCTGCAATGGATTTTGTAAACACATTGTATGGATATAATATTATTATCTTCAAATTGATAATTAACCACTTCTTGCTATTAAACAAAGCTTATTTGTACCATCATAACATAACAATTAATCACACCTGGAAGACAGTGAAACTGCAACAAGACGTCTAGGAAATTAATTACTATTAGTCTTAGGCAGTCAGTAGATACTTGTACTATACCTAGTAGCAATACGATTAATGATAGCGTTACAACATTTTAGTACGAAACTATACCATCAAAGTATATATCCCAGTAACAATTCTAAATGCTACGGTGTATGAGTCGTAGGTATATTAACTCGTAGGTATATTAAGAGAGCCATGGAGAGAGCCATGTTAGGGATAAGCTTAAGAGACAGAGTCAGAAATGAGGAAATAAGGCGAAGAACCAAAGTGACTGACATAATACACCGCACAGCATCCCTAAAATCGAAATGGGCAGGACACGTGGCTAGAAGCGCAGAGGGCAAGTAGACTAAAAACCTCCTAAATTAGAGACCTCGAGATGGGAACAGAAGTGTGGGACGGCCACAGCTGAGATGGAGAGATGACCTGGTTCAACATGTCCGTGCAACCTGGATGCAGTCTGCACAGGACAGAACAACATGGAGGCAGATGGAGGAGGCCTTCGTCCAGGAGTGGACGGGATAGACTGATGAAGAAGAAGAAGGTATATTAAGGCAATAAGCATGCCCATTGTATACATTTTGGGCGACTTTTATCTAAAGGTGGACCCAGTTATACCTAATTTATATAATAACACTGTAAACTATGTACAGGCCTCCTCTTGCTGCCAGAATGTGTGGTCGATTTTAGCGCGATTACTGTTTGACGTGAATGCTATGACCTGATCCTTATATACACTCAGTTCAGCATTTGATCCATGTATGTCTCTGACGAAACGCCAATTGGAACTCTTTACACTCCAATCGACGTCGATAGATTTGATTTCTTACTGTTTAATCTGTTCAGGTGTATTGCATAATAGTTTGTTTATGATATGTAAAAATTGACGAGTACAAGTGCCCGACTCGGGCCTACGTATGATTTAATACAATAAGCAATAGTGGAAGCTCTACACAACTGACCTGGACCGATCACGTCGATCAGATCCACAAGTAAAGACGCTATCCGAGTAAAAGAAATCGAAATACGTGTATGACAAATTGTATGAATATGACTGAAGCAAGGAGTGTGTGTAAGGATATGTCTTCTCTACGTACACCGCAAAAGATGCTGCATGATAGGATAGGTTATTTATTTGATAAAACACGTAAGTCTGTTTAAAATTTAGTTAAAAAATTGTTTACATAGAAAGTCGCGTGGACACTAAATATATATTCGGTAGGTAACATATTTGACATTGCATGATCGCAGCATGGAAAGAAAAATAAAGTAAACTATTTTGGTATAAATTATATAATCTAAAAAGAAAATTTGTATTATGTATTATGAAAATTTGTATTATGGCAATGGGCAGGGCACATAGCAAGACAAGACGAGAATAGATGGACTCCCAGACTCGTAAAGTGGAGGCCATGGGAAAACAGAAGAGGTGTCGGAAGGCCCCAGAAAAGATGGGCGGACGACGTGACCTCGGTAGCGGGTAGACAGTGGGTCAGGAAGGCGAAGGATCGAAACGACTGGAAACGAATGGAAGAGGCCTACATCCAGCAGTGGGGGGACCAAGGCTGACGAAGAAGAAGAAGAAGAGATTATGATTATTGTAATCAATAAAAATTATTTTCTATTAAGATAAAACGTTATTATTATTATTACTACAAAAATCCCACGGGTATAAAAACTTGTCAAAAAGTAATTATAATTGAATAAGTAATCATTTGGTGATTAACATAATGTTATAAATTAAGCTGTCTTGACTAATTTCTCCAACTAACAGGCCTGATGGTGACACTAACGAAGACGTTTATTTAAATATGAAAAATTTTGTCAAGTAGAAAAAACCGTTAATTGATTTTTTACTAATTAAAAAAGATGTCGTCAAACTTCCCCTAAAGCGACTATTCTTCAATCAAAACTCCAAAAATGTAATATACTCCACAGTTCGACTAAAGATATCGAAGGCTTGCTTGCAATAGTCCTCGTTGGAACACAGGGAAGTTATACCACGACTCACCATTCATAGGGGTTTAGTAAACTGTGAAAGAAGGTCATCCAGGACGGCTAAACTCTCTCTTCCTATCCAATCACAAGAAATTCTTTGCAGGGACATAAAGAACACATACATAATGCCTATAGGCACTTTTTGGCTTTCGTCATCTCAATGTAATTCGTCATACACGTTCGAAACGTTAATAATATATTTATTTCGTCTTTGAGAGAGTAGTCAACATGATCATTCCAGGAGAATCGGGCTAAATAAGGGCCAAACTTCAACTTGCTGGATTGACGGAATGAAATAAAAATCCTCGAGGAAAATATACGTTAGAAAAACATCAGAGACACGAACGGAACAGCAGAGTAGGGCAGTACCGAGAACATGACCAATATAGGTAATGAAGAATTTGGCACAAAAGAGAGAATACCATATCTGTATACACTAATAGAGTAAATTTGTCTCAGTTGGGTATAAGGACCTTGCCCCATTCAGAGTAACTGCGTCAATATCAATCACACAATGTCTCCAAATATTTATCCTAAGTTAGAATGAGTTATAGAGGTTCATTTGGTTCGACATCTCATACACTTCATTTCACCAGTATGCTTCTTCGTCGCAGTACATTACTTTCCCACAAGTATCACAAGGCCTGCTTTCTTACTTTGTTTTACACATTTTCTGAGTGATACCTGGCACAGTGCCCAAGGAATAAAAGTCACTGTTGGTAATACATTACGGTTGACAACTGAACAGAATATCTACATTCGGTTCTTGAATTATTAAGACATACATTCTTCTAGCAGCTGTCAACACTAAGGGGTAAAAACAAAACGAAGTAGAGAACTAAAATTTATTCCCATGAAAGCTGACTACCTGCAATGCAAAATGTATTATAAATCAAGTATTGATTAGTTACTCTTCTTCGCAATGATGAAACCATGGGATTGTAATTTTCTATAAGTTGCATGGCGAACCCTGAGCCCTGTACAAATATTGGATGACATAGGAACTAGCGTTCCTTCATCATCCAGAGTAAAAGGAAGAGAGCAAACCTTAACGGGTATATGTTGCATGGCGGCTGATGATCAGCCAGTACTGCTTTCATCGATTAAACTGTCGTCTTAGCTTGACTTGAGACCGATAATTCTTTCTTTTAACACTTTTTTTCTTCAAATCGTGAATCCGAATTTATATTGGAGTATAAAATAATACCAATATTCCTTCAACCTACGAGTCGTTCACATTCACGTTTCTATCTCTATAAAATAATGTAATTACAACACCATCTGTTCGGTTTCGTTCTTAGTAAAATACTTTATGTGAAACTATATTATTTTGCATATTATTTAAATATTCAATGTAGTGTATAAGACGATTTAATAACATTATGGAAGATTCGCCAACAAACTTAAATGCAACGGAATTAGAGCATGAATATGTATGAGGCAGAGGGAGCTTATAAATAAAACCCTATTATAATAAGTCGCATAAAATGAAGACTCTTCATTTCATTTTAAGGGAATGAAAATTTATAAGTGTTAATTTAATTTTAGTTAGAAAGTTTATCGATATACAATTAAACACGAGTATATACACGAAAATTTATATTACCTTACTGAATCCCAACCGATACCGTGAAAAACGTTGTGAAAAACTTTTCAACACAATCACAATACTAGGGAGACAAAATGAAACGAAAAGAAAAAATGTAAGATGAACGAAATACCTTCCTACTACTTTTCTTCAGCTAAATGCGTTTTAGTGAGATCTGAGTTTTTGAAATAAAGAGATAAGAATCTAATGTACTAGTAAAACCATTCCGAATATCTTTTTATGAATGTTATGTTTTTTAATTGTTGTTCTACCTGAATTGATCATCTTCGTTTATTTGTTTCAGATGGATAACCATTTCCAATTACACGAGCAACACTCTCTCCTTCAATCAAATCAGTATTCAAGGAATCAGACACCAGGAAGTACTCCGAGACCTTCAACTCCAAGACAGCCAAATCACCATCACCAGTTACAGCAGCAGCAGACGACGTCACATCCTCAACACATTGTCCATGTAGCTGGGACTGCGAGGTACACTCATGTATTCCAGAGAGCACCACACAGTCCTAGAATAGGAGGGACGCTGACCAAAGGAAGACAGACACCCCACAATGCCAATCTCGAGTGCCTAGATGGTAAATATACATATATACCCATCTTTATAATGAGTACCGTATGGGATTAGTTGATTAAAATCACTCTTTCCAGCAGGAACTTCTATGTTTCTTCTATAGTTCGAAAATTAGTATTATATGTGTTATTCTACCCACCATAGCATTTATTTTAAAAAAATGGGTCTGGACTTGTACACACAAACCTTAATACTTTCCTGTACACTTCATAGTAAACTATGTGCAGCTATCTTGAAGTGCAGAATATATTGTCAGCGCACTCAAACCCGGCATCTCCGTGATTCTGTACTCCAACCAACTGCGACCAATTGACATGGTTCCGCTTAAGATTTACGATCTAGTTAGATCCTTGTCAAATTTAACTAAAGCCTTCATAATACGAGGTGAGAAGGATTAAAAAAGTAACAAAATTTTCAGGCGTGTAGAAAAATACTAAAATAGAAAAGGAAATATTAGATTCAAAATCCCTACTAATCGAGGTGATATGAAAAAGAATAGGAGCATGCATGCGAACATTTTTCTTGTCTTCGGTATAAAAAATGGGGATATCTTCTGGTACATAGGGAGAAGAGATTCAAATTGACAGCGCTCATTAATTATTATCGAAGCATCTTGCAGAACCCACAGCCTTATTAATTACAGCACTTTGATTTATTACGGTGTAAAAAATTTGATACATTCTGTCTATAAAATCAATTAAGTATAGAAGACTCAATACTATCTTGTTTTAGTATTGTGATGAACAGTAAGACACAGTTCTAACCTACGTATTGGCTTCTTTATAAACCAATAATAATTACTGGGCATCAAAGCTGACATGATCTGTTTTGTATATTTATTTTATTTTTGATTGATTGGAAATAATAATAATAATAACTTTATTGTGCTTTTTTTTATATTAACATGGCATAATAATGTGATTTACAATATAAGGTACATGTTGTTTCATCGACGAGTCTCACTGGGCTTGCGCCTGTGCCGAGGCCCTTTCGATGAACCTCTGCATAGCTGCTTGTACCTACATTATGTTCTGGCACCTTGTCTTCTTCGTCTCTATACAAGAATCTCCATCAACATGCTCTCAGACTTGTAAATTCCCTCCTCCATGATTAATTCGTACATATTATATACCAATGGTGAAAAGTCCTAAGAATATGATTCCCATCGAGTTACCTTTTTGATCTAGGATGATAAAATAATAGGTCTAAAAAATCTGACATAATGCAATGGAAGCCCAGATTTTTTTATAATCTAGTCCCAACTTCCCTTTTACGGAAGTCCACTCTTCGCCACTGTAAGATACACAAGGTCTTGCCAGAATTGCTTCCACTTCGATCTTTGTAAATGTTCGCCTGTTTTTTTCGTAACACCTAAAGACCTTTTTATGTTTTGACAAAAGATTAGACATTTTTTAAGACATTTGCTATGGTTAATTTAACCCTTTTTTTCTCTGTTCCATTTTTTAATCAAACACAGCTGATGCATGTGAAAAAACCAATTATTATTTTATAATCTTCGAAATCACAAGAAATATAATCCTTCTAAAATTTACACGAAATAACTTAATTGTATTATTTTTATAGCTGATCGATCGCATATTATAAGACTTGATTAATGATTCTCACTGATCAAAAAGATATATCCGTTAATAATAATTAATTCTTAATATTAGTCAGTAGCATATGGTGAGGATACCGCACTATATTTTTAATCTACTAAGTAAATAATTTCTTGTATAATTAATTACAAGAGGAATCCTATTAATAATAATATAATTTATACTATACTGGCGTGCTGTTGGCCATACGATAAATAAATAAAAAAATATACCCTCACGCCACTTCCTTTGCGGGGTAGGCAGAGAGAACGGATCGCCAGACTTTCCTATCCTTACACACACTTCGGGCTTCCGTCACATTCATGCAATTCCTCATACACATTCTACGATTACTTTTACTCAAAACACGAATTTATAACCTTATAAAAATTATCCTAAATGCCTGCCTGTAGGTATGCATGTTGTAAAAATAAGAATCTAATTAGTTAGACGATATACGTACCTACAGAGAGTGCTTTTAGAACTGTACTGTCTTTTCACACATTTTGTACATTCCTCCCTTATGTAAAATTCGTTACACCGCTTTATGATCCTGTTTTTCTCAAAACATAGCCGTCCTTGAGAATCTAGTTGACATGGTCTATCCGGATGATTCTAGGAAGGCAACATTTCATTACAACTCCTTTTTAACTCGTGTTTTATCTCTGTAGTCCTCTCTTCATTCATCCTCTCCACATGTACACACTTTCCTCTGTCCACTTTAATTCTATAGACCTAGTCATACAGTAACCCATCTCTCTAGTTACATCATATACCTCATACAAATATCTCAAAATCAATGACAAAGTGCCAAATGGACATTTCATGATGTGGGATAGTAAAGATAAGTACCACCTCAATATTTTATTCAAACAATTAGCTCCACTAGTCCCTGGATATTTCCCTAATGACTGTTATGGCTTCCATGAACATCTGTCAGACTTTTATATTGCCCCCACGGTATAACATTATCGACCGCATTAATTGATTCTTCACCATTACACTCACTTTTTGTTGTACCCATTATGAAGATATTGTGCAGACACTAGACTTGTGGACGGCGAAAATTTATGATAATTAAAAAATATATTATCAAAATTTCTGTAACGCGACTGATCAGAGCATCCATGAGAATAATATCAGTGTGACATTGTCACTGTTTCGTAAAGTGTCACATTTTTCCTTCCGCGAGTGTAGACTGTAGTCTGCTACTTCAGGGCGTATTATCAACAATGGAAAAAGTTCGAAAAATATGTTGACTCTAAATAAAATGTATCCGAAATATAAGAGAGTGGATTGGATGGTAAGAAGATGTAAGGATCTATGAGATCTGGTCGGAAAACTCGAGGGGGTCAATAGTGACAAGTAGAAGAATACTAAAACGAAACATTTTTCAGTTATAATTCTCAGTCTCTCTAGCTCGAATATTTACCAATGCATTTTCAGAAGTACTACTACAATATTGAATTCAGACTGTAATATTTGGTTAAATTCCGTACATTCAATATTACACGAACATTTTATTACAATTTATATAATATTACGAAGAGAGGAAATTCCCAGGATAGATACTTCAGTAGATACTCGTACCTACCCTACATTCTTTATAGTTTATGAAGGTAGTGTATAACAAATAGTTCCACCTAAAGAAGAATTAAAACTACGAGGGACTTGACGGATAGTCCGTAGTTTCTGGAAACCCATGAATAATGCATGACTGAAAATATTATGAGGATATTATTTACGAGTGGTTAGACTTTCTTCAATATTCCTTACAAGACGAAGCAGTTAGAATGGTTCTACCTTTGAAATTACTTCAGAAACTATTTCAGTCTATTTAGTAGGTTTTTTCGTTAACTTTCCCTCGCATCTTATCTTTTGTTCTCATAACATTTTTATGCACAATAAGTTAACATGAATCGATGATCGAATAATTAACGAAATACATTAGAGACATAATATCTATTTTTATTTTAAATAAATCTGAAGAAATGGAGACGAAAAATGCTTGAAAATAAAACAGATTGAAAACGTTTCACTCTTGAAGCTTATACGTACAGACTGATTTAAGCTGGAATGATTTCTAGAGAGAAGGATGTTGTTGCCGTCAGATCCAAAGAAACTCAAAATTATGAATTTGAGAAGTTAGAGTTTCATACGAAATGAACCGCTTATAAATTTCTTTATCGAAAGTGACTTAAAAGATGAAGACAAGAGGAATAATAGGCAAACTGATATTGGAATTGACTGTTCACATTTTAACAGATTCAATATTATCTAAAACTGATGAAATGTAAAGATTTGTATAATTAGATATGGGATTATTATAATGCTAACATTCAGTTCGTAAGCTGATGAACACTCAGGAGATATGAAGAAGTATAGTATAAGTAGTCTACTATTCAATATTCATATTTACCCAACTGAAATAAATGCTTCAAACCACTTTATATTCTACCTCTTGCTAAAAGGGTGTTCATAATTTAATTCCGACCTACATAGAATTGCACTAAATTCTCATTAATGTTTTAATAATGTTGGATTTTATGAGCTCTTTCAAGATCCTTGTACTGACGAAATAAAATGTTGGTTCTACATTAACAACATAGTGATTTAGTGATATTATTTTTTCGTCATAGGCTCTATTTTTGTATAAAGAGCGCTTCCCGTATTTACTGATTTATTTTCTGTTAAATTAAAATAAACCAAATAAAATCACATAATCTTAGTGCAAAGATGACTCACGACAAAATCCAAAAACTAAGACATCTCCCAAAATACAGTTCTCCTCCGTGAAAAAAGAGGTGCCGGTTTCGAATCCCGACGAAGACGATTCAGGATTTCAGCGTATATGAAAGTATTTGGATTTGTGTACATTAGTCCAGACCCTAAAAGAACTATAGTTAATGAAAAGTGTTTTTTTTATCATTACGTTCAAACTATTAGCTACGTACGTACTTTAGAACTTAGATCAATCTTAACACGAAAAATAAAATTACACTGGTATTAAAATAATTATGTACGACCAACTTATCTCAACAGATATACGGTAAAGAATGAACTTTCCATCAGGCTTATGACTAATCGTCGGCTGGTTTAATGTCTTCACTTTACACTTATGTAAGTAACATTCACGATCGATCGTCTAACGATCAGTCATAAGCCTGATGGAAAGTCCTTCCTTTTCTGTATATCTGTTGAGATTACTGCTTGTTGTATTCAGCTACGACATTTAGAAAATCCGATGTTCTCACAAAATGAAAATTGTGATTTTCAAAAGTAATCTTGTAAATTTATTTATTTTCTCTCTACAGAATCGCAGCAGATGGCTACCACATCAGCGACAGGTACACCGAGAAGATGTCAAGTTGGGTTTGGGACAAGCAGAGCAATGAGCTGCTCACAGAAGTCTCATGGGATTCCTTCAGATGGGGACTTAGATTCCGTGGAAGATACATTAGACACGGATGAATCAGAGGGAGAATGGTGAGATGTTTTGTTACACCTAATGCTGCATACTATTGTAACTCCCTGTTTTTCGCTTTCTGAATTATTCGTTTCTTGAAGATTTTATTGATTGCTACGAATTAGTGACTCAAAATATGAACATTTCCAGTTAAGTTCGGTTCAAAGCAATACTAAATATAATTCCACAAAGTACTTGGGTTTATAATATAGTTCACTCTTACTTATCAATGAGGCAGGTGTACTATTCTTAAAAGTATATTAAACTGAATATATTGGATGGTAATAGCTGTTTTTAGAAGTTAAGTTTATTAGGCACTTACAAGACGGTAATTGTAATTTTCAAGGATTCGTACAATGTTGATTACTTCAATTCTCAATTTGACTAAAATTAAGTAGAAGAATATCTAATTACTAAACCTATTTTATTTCCAAATAGGTTGATTGAATAGTTAATTTAGATAGGTACCTATAATAATATTGGTTAAAAGCCTTTGATATAGTGCCATCTCAATAAAAAGATAAAATTTTATGTATCCCTTTAATGTTACGGAAATCTAGATCAAATTAGGTAGATTGTTCTATAATTTAAAAGAGCTGATATCAACCAGAACGTCTGTAAAAATACATTAAAATTATGTAATAGGTAAAAAACCTGTTTATTTTTATACGTAGGTATTTTAAATTTAATGGGGAACGTTATTTTAATAGGCACTATATTCTTCTAGATTAAGTGGTACAACTTACAGATAATGTATCAAGTCAGTTATTCTACACAAACCTGGACATTTAAACTTATCATCTCACTGATACCTTGTCTTCTGCATGCTTCGATAGCCTTCATACAACAAACACTAACGAAATAATCAGAATAGACAGAAAATATGGAGATACAAATAATAGTCCTAAATATTTATCCTATTTTATGTCTATGCATGCTTTGTAATAACTAAAGTATGCACCTATGTAAGTACCGACTCGGACCATAATGATCAAGTAGATTAAAAAATATATCAAAAGCATACACGAGGGATGAATCATTTTGTGCTGATTTTACGTAAAATTATCAGACAATTTGTGAATATTCCAGTCGCCATTTGGCACTGTACTTTAACTCGGCTACTTATGTTTAATATAGAATATAAATTTAATGGAATTGAGATAAAAAGCAGGAAAAAACTCCTATTTAATAATGTGTAATAAAAAAAGTCTTTTTCAATTTTGTTTTTCAAATTGAATTGCTTACAATATGTTTAGTGCTTTACATAAAATATTTCACATCAATCACGCCATTTAGTACTGAAAATTTCTAAATACGGATACATTTTAGAAAAATAAATTGAATAAGCTTGTGAAAAACATCTTTGCCAAAGGGATTATTTCGATTTTCCGATGAAATAAACTACACTGCCGAACATTTTGCGTTGGTGGGAATTTTTAACCCATACGAAGCGGTTTTTTCCTTTCCATTGTGATATGAAAATCATTTGCTTTCTATTTTTTGCGAGATAATTGGATTTTTTAAAAAAGAAAGGGCATTTAGGTAGTTACCCACTTCAGTCACCATACGCTTCGGGCTAGCAGGAACATTTTTAGGGCCGTTACGATTATCTGTTTCTCTATATTTTTAAATAACACGTCGCTTTTTCATCAATTGAATTGTTTAAGTAGATTACAACACATTTTGCTAAACTCTGTAGCATTTAGTTTACTATTTTTATTTTATTATTCATATAGCAATAAAACAGGATCTCTAAAACAGGAAAAAGACGGACTTACAAAGAGATTCAATAGATTTTGTAACCCATGTCTTACTTAACATAATTGATTATTAATATTTTTGTAATTTCTTTCACAGCACATGTTCACACGATACTCCATCAAAGATTCCACTTATATGGAAGTCTCAACAAAATCAACTGAATACAACAAAAGAAGACACCGTCAAATCTTTAGCCAGCACTCCCGCAACCACTTCTCATGATCATCAACAAGCGCCAGACTACATCAATCCTGGTCCACCGTTTCCAATAGCGATCGTTCTTTTACTTCTAACAATTTACTTAGGATTGGGTGCAACACTTTTCACAGTATGGGAAGGGTGGAGCTTCTTGGATTCAATATACTTTTGTTTCATAACTATTTCTACGATCGGTTTCGGAGATTTTGCTCCAGGACAGACTGTGTTAAAGTTATCATCAACAACTGATTCAAATAAACACGAATACATTCATTTATTCGCATGTTGTGCTTACCTTATATTCGGTTTGGTGCTTATAGCCATGTCTTTTAGTCTCGTTCAGGAGGAAGTTACGGCTAAATGCAGTCAGCTAGCGAATTCATTAGGTCTAGTGAAACACTGATATTGCGATAAGGAGGACCATGCGAATGTCGATCCCGATATCAGAATGTTATGATTAGGATTGGTGTAAAATGATTTTATAGAGAAACTTTGAAAAATTTATAATTGGGTACGTTTTTAGACAACGTGAACTGTGTATAGAAATATATTGTAACTTTTACAAGTGTTGGAGACTAATTAAAAACAGTGTTTTGAAGTGAAAAACTCGTGTATATTTTGATCGCATTGTGAACAATGTCACTCCAGTGTTTTTTTTAACGACCTTTTTTTTCAGTTTCCGTGAAAGTTCTGCAGGTCACGACAACATAATAAACAACACGATATTCTGGAAGCAGTTTCCAAATTGTTCCACAACACAGCCCCAATAAATTTATTTTATCATGCAATATAACAATACACTTACATTTTTTGTTTAAATATATTGGAGTCCTGCACTTAGATAGGAAATACTTTGTTTGCAGCATGCATTGTTTTAAATCTTTTTTTATAATGGATGTGTAAATTCTTTTCACTGGTCATTAAACCTTAGCAGTTATATCTAAAATGTTTTATTCAACAGGAGCTGTATTAAATGTCTATAAAATCCTTTCCAAAAGATGAAGGAATTCCTCATTCCTACCGTCAGCAATTTTCCTTCATTGATATTCTCACTCCATCTTCCAGCCTTACCTTAAGAATGTATAGAATCTGGATTCAGTGCAGCTGTAACTCGTATAGTGTAATATTTATATATACGTGTTTCTAAATGTATGTTGTTTTACATAATGATTTTAAAAATGTCAATAATTTGTAAATAACTGATTGATTTTGAAGGTTTTATTTTGACCAGAGTCTTTGGTTTGAACTTGGTTCCCGAAACATGTTGACTCTGGTCAAAATAAAAGTGGTGTAAACAAAGTAATATTGTTTTAATTATAATTTGTAAATACTCTAATTCATTTTGTTTCAACCCTCTGATCTCATAATATGTACTTTCTATTCTCGTTATTTACATTTAATAAGCTGCTTATTTTCTAACTATGTTGACTTTTGATTATAGCATCCGTTGCCAATGCATGTTAAAAAAATCTGCTCTATGTATTTCACATATAACTTCGCTCCTCAAAATCTCCAATCCCATTTTAAAAAAAACATTTCATCACGAATCTTTCAAATATGAGATAAATTTATAATAAGTGAATTATGTACCATTTTTTTTTATTTTTCTTTCATTCTTTCTTCATTATCAGTGATAGTAATCCATGCATATCTTGTATAATATCAACATAAAATAGATTATTATTGTAAAATTATATTGTACCTATATCTAATATTGTTTATTTTGTTTATGCGATATTTGTGTGATTTTTACCGAATGTGTATTGAATGTTATGTATGAGGCGATGATCTGTAAGGAAAAAAATTTTAAAAAATAAAACTGTGAAAAATATTTTAATATAATTTATTTCATTCCCTCTCTTGTAGAAAACTTCTTGGTACTTGCAACTAAACGCATAGAATTATCTTTATTACTTTGTTGTTTTGTACATGAACAAGAAGCTTTTGGAAAATGCAAGACAGATGGGCTGATTAGAATAAACAAGAAGAGAAAAATAACTTAGATATGTAGCAAAATACTTTGACTGGAGTGGTCAAATATCCTGGAAAATGTAACTTTTGTGGTTCCAATGGAGAAAATTTCTCAAATTTTTAGCTAGTTGAGCAAAAGGAAATAAATATATCACCATAATATTTTATTAACGTTATAGGTACTAAATCTGGGATGGGTTTTACACGGAAGGACTCTAATACTACCCATTTTGTGAAACTATGGACCAAAAACCTGACTAGGATATAGTAAATGTAAAATCAAAAATATACTACGATTGACGAAAAAAATAACTTCAATTACACAGCAAAATTATGCAATAGTGGTTGCATAAAACCTAAAAATAAGGCGCAGGCCGGCCGGCCACAAAATATAATATTTTTTCACTATAAAAACATTATTACAAAATATATAACTAAAAATATCAAACCATTTTAAAGAGAATATCCTTTTTTATTCATAAAAGTGTAATCTCTGATGATCGAAAATGGATAAAAAAACGTGAAGAAGAATACGTATAAAAATATTAAGGTGGGTATTCAATCTACAATCTTTATAAGTATTTTCATTGTTTTTAGGTAAGAGGATACCTCTAACATTATTATGATTCAGAGATAACTTGTAGAACTTCACAGGATAAAAGTGATTATGTTATACGTGGATAATATAAACTCATGTAGGTACAATGAGAATTATGTGTATAGCACCTGGTACATTATTCTTTATTGATAAGGGACGTGGAGGATACGAGTAATAAATTTAGATTAGAAGATTTACAAGAGAAGACGTGATAACAGAGACGTGAAAGAAACAATGGGGGACTGGAAACAACGCCAGTATAATATTTATTTATGTCCAGACAATTTGTATTTATTTCTACTCTATATTAGGGATGCAATCTTCTAAAAAATGTCTCATGCAATGGATGCATTTTTTATAACGGTACTTAGTTTGTTAAAACCAGTTTCAATAAATTGAGATTTATTGATTTGTTGTGTTGAAATGGTGATGTTTTTGTATTTTGATTATGTATTTGAAAATATTAAGATTGACACTGTGTACCAACAATAAATTGTTAAAGTGATGTATAAATAAATGAATAAATAAATAAAAATTTAATGATCTGAAGCAGAATGATAAAAGCAATGAGGTTCACCACTGTTCACCATCCATTTTTAATTTTTCCACTCGAGGTGCGAAGATAAAAAGAATTCACACATTTTTTTGGGCATTCCCTGAAAAAATCTGCATATTTTTTAGGAATTCATATTTAGGAATAGATATTATAGTGACTTTTTTACCATACGTAAGGGAATAACTTATTCATTATAGCGAAGGTAATCAAAATCACGATATTCATCGTTCCCGATAGTTTTCTTTTCAGAATCTGGTATCGACTGAATAAGGGCTTATTATTTCAACCATAGGGTTATTATTACCCTTGTGTTACACCCCTGGTTGGAGTCACATTGTTTATGGCACAGGTGATGAGGCATGCTGGTATTCTGAGAAAGGGAGATAGATAGATATTCTCCTTGCAGTAGTAATCACGAACGAATGTTACATAAAAACGATAGTAAATGTTGGAAGATAATCTAAAGCTTTTCTCTTATAATACCGTCGTATATTTTATTAATAAAATATTATTAGCAAGATGGTGTCTAGTTTAATGAATGAAACCTGAAACATTTATTGCCTTCTATTAAAATTATTTTGTTCTCCAAATCTCAGCACTGTAGTATGAAAAGATTATGCAAAAGGGAAAAGTACACATAATATTTCGTTTTGAGTAAAAGAAATCGAAGGGCATGCATGACAAATTTCATGAATGTCTCGGAAGCAAGGAGTGTGAACAAGGATAGGACAGTCTGGCATTCTGATCTCTCTGATTAATTGCAAGGGACGAGGGGTGAGGGGGTAGATAGACACCAGAGTAAAAAAGGTCCAAATTATTATAGGTGGGTGCAGCAATCCAGCATTGTGTAAATGCAGATACCTTTCGGTTCTGTTAAGTGATCTGATCATGTGTACCTACACTAGCCCAAATACTTTTTACAAGGCGAAGTGCAGAATTTGTATTTTGACTATTTTTTTTCCATAACCTTAGTTTTAGTCGGTAATCTGCCTACCTAATACCTGTATTGAAATTCATTGTAGCTAGAAAATTTCACGCGAAAAATATCTAAAAAAATGGAATAGATTGAAAATCGTAAAAAAATATAGGCGTCGAGAAATTGAACGATACATTTTCGATAAAGATTTTTTCTTTTTTTTCGTACAGGTGGATAAATAGAATGGTAACATCCGAATAAAGTTTCGCTTAAATTCTATTTTCGTGGATCAAGCGAGGCTCAAGAAAGAGATTGGAAGTTTTACAAGGGGAATTCCACAACACAAGTTACTCAGATATATTATTATGTAGTACTATGATTATTAGGGTGTCCCGTAAATGAAAATTTCAAAATTCCGTTTCACGATAGCACGGAAAACTTGGGCATGGACGAGTAGATTACGGGAAAAATAATAAAAAAAATCTTGGACATATGTTTTAGACCTCTACCGGGGCCTGAAGTTCTGAAAAAAATGCTATTTTCTACTGAAACTTACCTTAATACTTTGTCCATAATGATTCCGATTTTTGTATCTGCAAATATTCAGAGTTTGGGAAAAATATACGACTTTTATGATAGCTTGTATCTAACCAACAAACCATACCCTTATCGTTCCTCGTGGGAACACAGAGAGGTCATCAGAATTCATTACAAAGAGAGTTTCTCAAACAGTGTGATTAACCATTTTTACGTTATTCCTGATGATCTGCTTTAGAAATTCTCTGTCTTAGAAAGGGTTAAGGCATAAAGAGGGTCTTATAGATCATTGATGGCCCTGCAGAATGAAAAAAAAAACGCTATTATTGGTCAGCAATCATTGATCTACTTTTTTAAAAAATCTTAACAAAAAAGTAGGTGATGACGTTATAACTATAGAGCCAGCGATAAAAAAATGCTACAAATTTAAAGTCAATTAAGAGAAAAGATACTGGACTTTGATTTATAATTCGTGATGGATGCTACTAACACTTCAATCGAAACCAATTTCTTATACGATGTCACAATATAGTGATGGAATTTTTAAGATAGAAGAACATCGCTATTGTAACTTTTAATTACTTCTGCGGTTCTGCAACATGCAGATATTATTCCATCTGTAAAAACTTAGGTTGTGATCAATAAAACAAAAATAAAATGAGCGGCAGAATTGTCAAGAGGGTGTATGTAGAAGGGAACAATAATTATATGATATACCATCATAATTGATGAGAAAATACTCTTGTAATTATAAAGAAAATCCTTAAAAATTAAAATGTTTGATCTTAGAACAAGGGTTGATATATTACCTATATACAATATGTTTCTGGAACATCTAATTCAGAATATGAGGTGAGACACTGATGTAATTGTTAGTTGTGATGGTACTAGAAGGGTGGTGTTCATAATGTCTTTATATTTACCTAGGCAGGCTATTGCAGTGGATTTATATGCAGTTTCAAGTCGGACAAACCTTTGACCATCCATAAAAATACCTTTTCAACTTCATTCCTCTCAACTTCAAACCTTCACAATTATTGACCTGTCGAAAACGCTCTCATTGGTAACGAAAATAATTATATTATTGGTTTTACACTAATGACTGGAAATCTACACAAATATTTATGAAATGGAAAGAGTAAGAAACGTCTTTACGAGAATCTGTAGAACTAAAATTCACTAACTATGAAATTGGAACAATACAACCTTCCTTATCTTGTTCTGAGACTATATATACGCAATAGAAATAATTATGAAATTTTTCACATCTTTCAGGAGTTCGTAATAAATTAAATAAACTTTCTTGGTTTAGTATTGAGTAGGTATATAGTAGGAATATCAAAATAATGCAACCCCCGCGTTATACCCTATGTTTGATAAAGAATTGAATTATTTTAATTAGTTAAATTATATTCTAAAACTAACCCGAAGTAAAACTTTTTTTTTTAATTTTTCTCTCTGACAAGCAGTGGAACACTGTATGACTGAAGCTTCTCAATATATTCTGAAGCTTGAAAATCTAGACATGGATTCACATAGTGTGGAATTGAACCGATATGTAAGATTAGTTAGTCTCAGCTGTATAATTCAGTTATAAGTTCAGTTCGGGGTATTTCTAACAAAAGTGCTATTATCTATGTGTATATAAAATGTCCTTTATTTACTTTGATAATAAGTTTTCATGACTAATATTGTTGGGTCTTGAGTTTAGAAATGGGTATTTTTTATTTAATTTGAAAAAACACATAAAAATTGACGAAATATATTTGTATGAAAATATGTACCTGAAACCTCATTATACAAATCTTCAGGGCCTGGTAGAGGTCTAAAAGTAGTATTAAAATTAAAAACTAAATATCCAGTCTGAAACTACTCGTCAATGCCCAAGTTTTGACACCTATCGTGTTTCGATATTCCTAAAAAAAAATTTCTCCATACATTGACGGGACACCCTAATGATTATGTTACCTACGTCCCCTTACCTTATATGGAATTTATTTGTAGATTTTCTATAACGCTCTCAGATATAAAACTAACTAAGCCCAGAATTTCTGTTTATTTGCCAATCTACTTACATCCTCTTGTACGGGAAACATAGAGAACAAGAATGTTCGAGAAATAAGTGACTCGCCTCTCTATGTATTCTTGCTTCTGCGACATTCTTGCGATTCTTCATACATGCTCAATGCTCATCAATTAATATAACAACCTAGCAAAAGTGTAGCAGCTAATCCTACGATAGCGAAAAAGCAGCAATACATTATTATTATTATTATTGGATGATAGGCAGGCAGTATAAATACTGATACGCCTATTGAGTGCGGTTAGTGTGAAAGTGTCTGTCTAATCTGTTCTTAAACATATTAATTGTTGTTGAATCTATAACTTCCTGCGGCAGCGAATTCCACTGATCAACCACTCTGTTTGTTAGAAAATGCTTTTTGAAGTTTGTTGAGAAGGGAGTTGTTGACAGCTTCATTGTGTGTCCACGCAGGTTAATGTTTTCATTGAAGGTGAACAGGGATGGGATGTTTGGGCAAGAATAGTGTCCATTTAAAACTTTAAACGTCTCGATCAAGTCACCACGTTTACGCCGCTCCTCAAGTGTGGGCAGTTTCAGCAAACTCAGTCTCTCCTCATACTCGAGTCTTGAGAATCCGATTGGCATTTTTGTTGCTCTTCTCTGCACCCTCTCCAGTAGATCAATGTCCTTTCTGAAGTATGGGCTCCATATCTGGAAACCATATTCTAGCAGGGGGCGTATGTAACTCTTATACACTTTGATGAACAAGTCAGGTGTAATATGTGTAAATGCCTTGCGTATCAAATACATAAGCGAATTAGCTCTCTTTGCAATTGCAACAATATGCTCCTCCCATTTGAATGTATTGGACACCACAATTCCAAGATCTTTTTGGCTTGTAACAGTTTTTACAACAGTGTTGTCTATAGTATACTTGTACCCTGGGTTGTTTTTACCCACATGAAGAACTATACATTTCTCCTTATTCAGACTTAGTAGCCATTCTTGCGTCCATTGATGGATAGAGTTCAGATCCCTTTGTAATGTGGCATAACTGGTTATCGGATTTCCAAAAAACTTTGTGTCGTCGGCATAAAAACTTGATGTAGACTCTATCGATTCCTCAAGATCCAGTATATACAGGCAGAATAACACCGGTCCGAGTACAGATCCTTGGACGATTCCACTGTATATGTGTTTCTCATCCGAAAGAGCGGACCCCACCCGCACCTGGAATCTTCTATTGGAGATCCAGCCCTCAATCCACCCCAGAAGATTGCCTCTAATTCCCAAACCCTCCAGTTTCAGCAAAAGTCTTCTGATAGGGACACGGTCAAAGGCCTTCTCGAAGTCAAGGTAAAATATGTCAAGTGGTTCCCTGTCATCCACTGACTGGGTCCACTCAAATACACAGTTGAGAAGGTTGGTGACTACCGAGCGCTGTGGTGTAAACCCATGTTGTTTCTGGGATAATATGTGGTTTTGTGTTATAAAATGTCTTATATTTTCAACTATGATTTTTTCCATACACTTGCACAATATGCACGTTAGACTCACTGGCCTATAGTTTCCAGCTTGCAGCTTGTCCCCCTTTTTGTATATGGGGGTCACTATCGCTCTCCTCCACTGCGCAGGCACCAGACCACTGTTAAAGCTCTTTTGCATAATTTCAGTCATGGGGTGTGCGAGCGTATCAGCACACTTGTTAACAACAACAGCTGGTATTCCATCAGGTCCCATAGCAGTGTCATCTCTGAAGGATTTTAGATATTTATGTACAATACCTGGTGTGAACTGTATGTCTGATATAGAATTGTTATTTCTTGTGTTGTATGCTGGCATTTCTCCACTGGGTTCCATCACAAATGTTGACTGGAACTGATCTGCGAACACGTTGGCAATATCTCGTGGATCTGTCACCTCCACACCTCCGCCATTGTACAGCACAGACGGAACAGTAACCTTGGACCCGAGCTGCTTGCGAATGTAACTATAAAAGTTCTTATTTCCATTGTTAACAATGTTTTTCTCAAAAGAAGCTCGAGATTTTCTGGTTTCCAACACCTGCTGATTACTACATTGTCGATACTTTTTATAGTTTTCCTCAGTTCGTGCAAGCATATACTTGTCCCACAGCTTCCTCTTGTTTTTTGACATTGCCAATATACTGGGTGTAATCCATGGCTTGTCCTGATTTTTCTTCTTTGTTTGTTTCTTGTAAGGTGCAAATTTATTAATCTGAACATTTAAAGCGTCTCTAAAGTGATTCCACTGATCATCTGCATCCACGTCATCTCCACCATATCTTAGATCAGAATTTAATAGACTTTGGTTCAATAACTCAAAGTCAATATTATAGTAGTTCCTCTTGCTTTGTTTATTGTTTGCATTACCCGAGTATGCATTCACTTGTATATCTGTAATCAATACTGCGTGGTCACTCTTTCCTATGGGTGGGAGGTATTTAATATCTGTGACAATATTCTCATCATTACTCCAGATTAAGTCCAATGTTGAGGGTGTGTTACCTTCTCGGAATCTTGTAGGCTGGTCTACAAATTGATAGAGGTTACTATTTACATAAAGTTCATACAACTCTCCTTCACTTCCAGTATAGTTTAGTGTATTAATAGGCCACTTTATTTTGGGTAGATTAAAATCTCCAAAGATCAGTATATTGTTTCCCAAACTCGCCTGTTTAATGTTGCGATAGAGCAATTTATCAATTTCCAATGGTTGCCATGATGGTCGGTAAACTCCTGCGAGTAATATTCTATAGGTGTCAACCTGTAGATTAATCCAGAGTGCTTCGTATGAATTGTTCTGATAAGTATCACATATTTCTGCCTTGATTGGCACACCTCTGTAATTATGATTCCACATATTTTTTCCAATGAACATTGGTAAGTATACCCTTCTATTTTTCTATGTGACCTTCAAAGGTAGTGAGTGACCAAAGTAATATGGTCACCAATAATCATTAAGGCCCGCATTGTAATGTTATTCCAAGGATCCAAATAAAACTCAATTTATTTTTATTGATATGACGATCGACTTGGCATAAAATTTTATTTCACGACTTTTATCTTTTTAGTCATTGAATTGACTGGGTGATAATGCAGTAAAAATGTAAATAACTATCCTCACTAAAATTTTACGTGTCACGTTTCCAAAAAATATACACATTTTAAACATTCATTTTATAAAATTATAGCATCGTTTATTATGATTTTTTTCTAAGAAAACGAAAAATGTGATACACACCACGTTCAGTGAAATACCGTAATAAGTGAATCACAGTAGTAAGTACCTCTACTGCCTACACATTTTTTTTTATTTTCTGACGCTGGGGCAGGACTTCTCCATAGGTATTGAAGGATAAGGCTCGGATTCTATTTATTTATAATATAATTAACAACATGAACCTTAACGTCGCGCAACGTAAACACTTAAACAACCAAAAACATAATATTAACATTAAAAGTACCCAAAGTAAAACATGATACTATTTATAATAATATCACATGTAATGATAGTAGGTTAAAGTATTTCAGTAGGTATGTAGTTTTCTTGTACAATGCAATGTAAACCACAGTATTTAACAACGCGTATACATTTGTTTTAATATGAGATTAGTTAGCTAATCCTTGTAATACTTGATCCTAATATATTCGTTAATTATTTTGAATAATATAATACGGGGTGCTTAACAAGACTCTAATACCTTAAAGAAGGTAGACCGCAAGCTTTGAGAATCCAAATTAAACATAATTTTCCCTATGGTTTTGATTAAATTCATAGAACGATTTATTATAATAGTAGTAATAATTCGTACCAATCGCACCGACACCGACATCGAGGTAACAATTTGGCTCCTAAATGGTTGAATTCAGGTTCTAAGACCTGAAATAGACCTGAAAACCTGCAGCAGTACAAAAGACTCCACGCTGCATATACATAGGTACTCCACCAAAACTATTAGATCGGAGAGTTCGTTTTTCTCGTAATGTTTCTGGCGAATGCTATTTTAGAGCCTTGTAGTTTCCCAGTAGCTTGTTTTTGCCAATTTATAACCATTCAACATAAATTTTGTCAGATGAAACTCTAAAATCAAATGATTATAGTACCTATAGAGTCCTCGCAAACAACTTACATCGGAAACTAGGAATGCATTATTTTCGTGTTGCTCTGTTTTAAAGACATGATATTATTTTTATTACGGTTAATCCTTATGTAAGTATGAAGAAAACCTTCGTTTACAAGGAATAATAGATTGAGAATGTTTAATGGGATACCATTACGTTTCAAATAGCATGTTCTCAATGTTGTGTGAAGATATTGAATGTTGTGTTTCTTCTATACCTACCGGTGTATTTCTTTTCAGGCACCATTTTTTTATCATGAATATCCTTGTTTTATTAAAAAATGAACATAATTTGGTAATAGATTGTAAAGAAGACATTATCTGTTTAATATTTTAATGAGCTAAGACGAAGTTGCTTATATACGAATATAATACATTACATTAGTTAAAATACACTTGTTTTATAAAACGAAGAAATAAGTATGTTCCTATTGAAATATACGTAAGTCTACTAGTCTCTGAAGTTTGTTAAAGAAGTTGCTTAGATTTTAAAATTCAATCCCAAAAGAACTCCTACAAGCCAAATCACTCGCGAACGGGCGGAGACCAATTAATTAAAAAAAAGAACTCCTACAATAATCTTAACTCGTGTCAAAAAGTGTAAAACACTCGAATATCTTTTTCTTTGCCGACGCCATGGTCCCATTTACTCGGGGTCGGCCCCCCAGTCCTCATCCTCCAACATTTTTTTTAGCAAAATCTTTTTTTTCCTTGAAATTGTTGTCATGATGACCGCGCCTTGTTTTTTCCTGCGAACTTACCATCAGACATTTCTTAAGCTATCTAAATCATCATAACTTGTTCACTTTGATTCTAGTCATCACAGTTAGTATTCATCAAATTATATCTCATTCCTTGCTCTATCTCTTAGGGCCCCTACACACTAGGCTAGTAGTATAGTCGAAAAGGTAGTGAATTAGAACAATGCTAAGTTTCAACTAAGATTCTATATCTGGCATTGTTACTAATTCATTACCTACTCGAGCTCGACTAAACTACTATAGCCTAGTAGGAACAAGGCATTAGTGATTAGCAGTAATTGTGCTAATTTAAGGTTTACGGTAAGTTCGTCTAAAATCAATTCGTCTAAAATCAATTCGTCTAAAATCAATTGGTCTAAAATCAATTGGTCTAAAATCAATTCGTCTAATTATCAATTCGTCTAATTATCAATTCGTCTAATTATCAATTCGTCTAAAATCAATTCGGCTAAAATCAATTTGCCTAACGATCAATTCGTCGATTTCAGACGAATTGATTTTAGACGAATTGATAATTAGACGAATAGATAATTAGAAGAATTGATAATTAGACGAATTGATTTTAGTCGAACTTACCGGACACCCTAATTTAGCTATATTTAATATTGCAGCACAAGAAGTATATGGACTGTGCGAATTACAAGCAATACGAGTATAAAGCTTGGGATTTTGTTTTCTAAATAAGATGTTTGAGATTCTATGCATTATGTGGTAACTAGTATGTGACAAACTAATTGCGACAAAAAGGAAATGAGGTCCCACCGTGGAGTAGGCCATTAAGGAGAGTACCTATTATACATAAGTGTATGATGGCACTACCTACTATGCATAACTGACTAAACTCATCTACCAACACGTACGAGTAAGATTGTGCTTTAATGTAGATGGTGCTTTAGTGTAAGCATTCTATAGCAGTCGCTAGAGTTAACAGCGTTCGTGGTTTTCCATGACTTCATCAAGTCTTTTATAGTGTCGTTTTACAACTATTTTAATTAAAAAGAAATAAATTATTTATTTTATTTTCCAAACCATGCCAACTATTATTTTAAAAAAAAAACAAAAAATCAAAAACGTAATGGCGAAGAATAACAATGAATTAAATACGTTTTTTTTTTCCATTTGAATTAACCATAAAATATTAGGTACTTATCAGGCACGAAGCTACCTAAAAATACGATTCCCATCGAGTTACCTTTTGGATAAAATGATAGATATAATAGTGTCTCATTTGACGTAATCCAATAAGTTTGCCCCGTTTTCCTTCTGCAGAAATCCTCCCTTATCCACTGGTACTTATATAATAATAAACATATGTAAAGGGGAAATCTATCGCCTATTAGCGATTTTATTCCAATCGACCTTAAGATACAAAAAAAGGAATCAAAATAAATTGAAAACGTACTCAATTTACCCGTTAACAAAAATAAGTAGGTATAATATAAGTGCCAAAATAAACATACTAGGTACTTAATATGTTCGATTGTGTTTTTTGTGGAGGCCGTTTTACTATACGTCTTGTTTTACGACCGTGAAAATCTCAAACATCATCTTACACTATGTAGTTATGCTTCGCTGATTATCGAATTCATCTTCGTTGCAGTTCCAGACACCATGGATGTAGTGTACTTCTGTATTTGTATATAGAGTATGTCGGTATGAGAGTGTGTGATGTAAAACGTTTGAAGGTAAATACATATAAGTAGATAGAAATACTCCTTACACCTTGTGGTATTTAATGAGCACGACACCACGTCCAATTAAATGCTGAGGATTTGAATAGCTTCCATACAGCATTCTGCAATTTTGTTATTACATTTTTTTATCTAGAGAATTTACAACTAATTATGTTCATATCTCAGTCCTTAAAGAACTTAAAATAACGGAACGACTATCTGTAGTATTGGGTTTCTTTGGTCGTATCACCAGAAGAGAGTCAGGAAACTTGATAAAAAATATAATCATGGGAAGTGTTCCACGCAATAGAAGTAGAGGTATGTAGATCTCCTGTGTTAGAAACATAAAAGTATATGTTCGCCGTATTTAGGAACATTGTCTTGAATATGGCAACATTGTATAACAATTAATTTTTATTCTATTGAAGTTTGTAAAATTTTAGTGTGCCAATAAACTCCAGCCTTGCCGGTTCAATCACAATGTGACTTTTTATTATTGACCTTTTCTTCATCCTGCAAGGTGGTGCGATCAGATTAAGGAAATGACGGGGAGAGACTTGTGCTCGGCGGTGCGGACTGTACAAAACAGAGAGGACTGGATGCGTCTTGTTTTGTCCGTGGGTAGCTCCACAAATCACGACCCTCGGAAATGAGGAAAAAATGAAAGAAGAATGTTCATATTTTACGCTGTGATACTCAGAAAGATCCGCTTCACTATGCTCTGTTCCTAACCATTGACATCACGCAAAAAAGGGGTAATGTACACCACGCACAAAAAATCTTTCTTAGTGTCGAAGTTTGGTTGCCTGACGTCAAGTATGAAGTAGTTATAACTGACTACAAATTGACTTTCTCTCGTGAGATACCATCTTATTTTACAGTAAATGGATATTGCTAGGTAGATATAAAACCAATAATATAATTATAAACTGATCGTGATCCTTAGAATACCTTATTGGAGTTTCATTGCTAATAAAATAATTCCCTTGTCTTTAGGGAGAACATATACCCAGTGAGAAACCACAACCAAAACTGAAAATTATTTCATAGGATCCCAAAAAGGGGATAACTCCTTTAAATCGATCCCCAACTTGTCGACAAAAAATGTCGGTAAAACATAAATAAAAAAAATTAACATAATATGACGCCCATGCTAAACTTACGAGTATATCTTCATGAAAGGCGCGCGCGACCTTTTGCAGCACGGGTCTTCCTTCGTGGAAGATATCCGGTTAGAATCTCGGCGCTGACGATGTATTATACACTTAAAAACAACATTGTATAGGAAAGTGTTTCATGCTAGCAAATTTATACAAAGCCAAATTATTTAATTTTAAAAATATGTCAGTATGTTCTTTGGGAAATGAAATAGGGAGAAACGAAACTACTCAATAATTGACGACATTTCCATTATAGTCTCGAGAAATCGACGTAATGTCTAAATTGAAGGTGAAATTCAACGAGTTTGTGGTCAAATAATCTAATAGTGGGTAGGGTTCTTCAATGGTAACAGAATACCCTTTGCGAATATCCTCAAAGTTATTCATATTGCTTTCTACAATATTGACCTTTGCTCCCAAGTAAAATCCCAAGGTGCCATTTTAGTTCTTATAATAATATTATGTAACTTGTATTATTAATATTATGATGCTTGTAATAATTATAAGATGTATTTTAACAGTACCTTGGGACTAGAAACTTGTCATTTTATATACTTGTACTTTAGTAAACAGTAACCTGACTGTAATTATATTAAATATCTGTTCCTCATTATTTAAGGGATAGAATTGTAAGATAAGATATATTAATTATCAAAGGTGTGGCAAACAGAACAAAATACTTTTTGTGACTGTAGTGCTGTTGTCCAAGATAAGGGAAATATGCCAACTGGACGGAGTGCATTGCATTGAACCTAGAGCCGAAAAATGTTAATGACTAAGATGACTCGCAAACGTGTTGAGGACTTTAAAAAGCGATGAATCAATCACTGAGCTGCATTGTCATCTTTTCTATTATCAATTTCTGTACCAAAAGGTGTAACGTTTATATCGATTTTTCCCGTTTTCGATTTTCTTCTTCAAATATCTTTATGTAGATACTGTTTTTGACTATCGAAAAAGGATGTTTCCAAAATGTGACAAATATTTTGTTCAAAATATTCAGAAGGAAGGTGAAAAGAGTAAGGTTTTCTATGACTCCAACTATGATTGCTATGTGGTATGAAAACTTTAAGTACTTGAAATGGCAATATTTTTGTTCAATTTCCTAACACACGAAGAACGACTTTCTACACTACCCTAATGTCCATCGAATGTTCCAAAGATAACAAAGAAGCAATGCCGTTCGAATATGTACTTTTACTCAACTGTCAAAGGCTTTAATAGAACTCGATGAATTGACAGTTGTTAGATAGTAGATACTTAGTATGAATAAATTAATCATTCTTAATCCCATATACTTGTCTATTAGATATCTTCTTCTTTTTCATGTTTTTATATTTATTTAATAAACCTATAACAATCAAAAAAATAAATTATAGCAACATTTGCCAAACTGCAAAACAGTTAGTTTAGGACAATGTGCCCTGTCGGGTCTCCCCAACGTTGCCTATCACTTGGGCGAACTTGATCTGTCCTGGGCCGCTTAGCTCTCCTACACTCCGGATGGCGGTCCACTCTCTTATACGATGCAGCCAGGGCATCTCTCTTCCACCGGGCCCTCGGCGTCCCTTCAATATCAGTTGGAGAAGGTGATATTTCTCTCCATTAAATATACTAACTTGTATTAATATAACTTAATATAATTCTGCGTATGTTGTTTTAACAGACGTCAGAATATTCTAGGAGATTATGATTTTATAATCCTTAGGGACTTATTATGAAGGTAGGAAGTTTTGTAATTAAACAGCGTAGTTTAATGTCCATAACTTTTCTCCGTCTGCAGAGAATATAATTTACTTACATTCTTACCTGTGTTTCCAGTTATAATAATATTATTATGAATATAATAATTAGAGCAGGGTATCTACGTACTGGGGAGTATGAACTCGTATTAGAGAAATGTATTTAGAAATAATTCTTGCTCGGAAAATGTAAGTAGATAAAAGAGTAGGTATAAGAATTTATTAACTAAAAGGTTAAAGACTATTAAACGCCACCATGTCTATATTTGGTTGTCGTCAGATATTCATAATTACGAAGTGTAAAAATAAGATACTTAATTGATTTCAAAATCTCTTCTCCATTCTTCTCGGGTGTACCGTGTGTAGGTTGCCGATGTTGTCTAGCTTTTAAAATCTCTGCCTACCCCCCAAGCAGTGGCGTATATAGGGGGGGGGCGAGGGGGCCCGGGCCCCCCCCCCGAAATGTTGAACAATTCTTTAAAAAACGTTATTTTAAAACATGAAAGCTACTCAAGTTCATCATTTCGCCCATTATTAAAAAAAAATTCGCCTGCGGCTCTATTTTTCTTTGTACTTTCTGCACACAATATTAATATCAACCTAAAAGTCGACCTTTTTCACTAAAATTCACGAAAAAAATTCGCCTGCGGCGCTATTTTTCTTTGTTTTTTCTGCACACAATATTAATATCAACCTAAAAGTCGACCTTTTTCACTAAAATTCACGAAAAAAAATGTGCCTGCGGCGCTATTATAATTTTTATGCTGTACGCCTACGTTCAAATTTTTGTTGCCTCCACCCCTATATACGCCACTGCCCCCAAGGGATTCGATCTGAGGGACGATAGGGATAGAGATAGAATAAAATAGAATAGAAAACACTTTTATTTTATTTTGATATAAAATTACACAAACGTAAATTATGACCCTTAGATTTGGTCTAAACATTATTCAGCGAACAGTCAAAATTAGCGTGTAGTAGGTACATATTTTTTTATAAATCTATATTTTTTTAAACCTATCGTGGTTTTGGCTGTGTGTTTGTAAAATTTTGAGAAATGAACTTGTATAAACTGTCTTCCTGAAAACCATGCCTGCTATATTTTATTTATATACCTTTTGAAGGGCGTAACATAATCTGACTGTGTCACTTCCGACATTACAGACATTTTACTATAATTTTGACAGCACGGAAGCTATCTGCAAGTGACATATTTCATTATTGTATTGTTGGTAGCACTTATTGCCAAATCTTTTCAATAATTCAATAATTTTTAGACATTGCGTTATTCACAAAGAAATAATAATTACTAACAAAAAGGTTTTTTTGATCAAAGAGAAATAAATCCTACGATTATTGCAATGAATCACGTAGGTATTATGCATGGGCGTTGTCAGGGGGGGGGCTAGAGATTGGAATAGGTTTATACTTTTTCATACTAAATAATAAAATCTCACAAAAAATCACATTATTACCACACATTTTCTCATCACATCAGAATTTTCATGAAAACTCATCAAATTACAATTGCTTCATTAAAAAAATTTCCTGCGGCGCTATTTTTTGTTACTTTTTTGTAAAACATTTTTCAAACATACCTATCATTATGCAAAGTATTATACACATTTTCAAATAAACCAAACCGCATCACGACTTTCTTTTTTTTCACAAAAAATTCACCTTCGGCACTATTTTCGCCTTTATTCATGTTAAGTATATCAAATTTTTATAATTTTGTTGCCCCCCTCCCTAGCTCCGAGGCTGGCGATCCCTATAGTAATATGTCTGAAAAATCAATCATATTTATTTAGGTATTGTTTTATTTACCTTCATCATACATACGAATAACAAAAGTGATCCACATTTTTTTAATGTGAATTATTCCATGTATAAGTGAGTATATCTGGATATGACAAACAATTTATAAGGAGGAAGCATTTTTTATTACTTCGTAAGCAACAGTAAACTTAGCTATAGGAATCAGTTTTTTACCCATGCGTAGGTGTAGTTATATTGTACAAAAATTATTTCCGCATACTTTCTTATTTCCTTTTTCAAGAGATTTAAATGATGTAATTTATTGTATTAAACCTACATAAATTAAGCCTATGGAATTATCTATGTAGGTATCAACGCAAGGTGTTAATAATTGAAACGTCTCATATGTATGTAGACTGATGTTATAAGGAAGGGAAGAAAAAACGTTCCATGGTTGTTAGTGTAATTGTATCATATAATTTATACCTGGATGAAATCTATTTAATCCTTAGGGTGAATGAAAATTAAATTCAATTTAGAATAAATTTCGTCGCCGTGAATATACTCGCAGTCGAATAAAAGGCTACAACTTAATTTTTCCCATCTGACTTTTTATTATGTTAAATTATGGGTGAGTCACACCTAGTCTAAATAACCCTAATGTAATCTGAGGTAACTGAGTTGTTGTTTTAATTAAAAACTGATGCCTTATAGTTAATGAAAATTAAAATGAAATTTTTGATATTACTTCTGTCTCCGATACCGCTACAGCCCAAATCGAGCCGCAACATTTGCCTCCAACAAACCCCGTGTCTTCAGCCGCCGAGATCCAAATCGCCACCTGGACGACTTGGAGAAGCTACTAAGCTTTTCACTTCGTCCTGTCATTTTATTTATTTATTTATTTATTTAGTCACATGGGCACAAACAGTTAAAACAGCACATGTCAACAATTAAACAAAAGCAGAAAGCAAACCAGTGAAGGCCCGTCAATTTTACCAATCCCAAACTAAGTCTTTCCACTCTTCTCCTTCCACTCGGGTGTCCAGTTATTAATCTTTTTGCATATCTATTATTTGTTCTATCCTTCCTGTATCAAATAGCTACGAGAGTAATTATCGAGATTTCGGTTTCGACGACGGTTTCTGCATCACATAAAGTATTGCAATCATCGAATATGTACTGATGTTTGCATACAACGTTTATGCAGTGTTATACCTAATTCACGAATTTTCGTATTACTACGTGTATTTTAAGTCTTCAGTTGTATGTGATCCCTCCAGATAAGGGTTTATATTCACCTTTACAGGATATTTATGTTACCGCTTTGGTAACCATTTCTACTCTTTCATTTCTTTTTACTTTATTACAAGGAATAATCGACTCAGCGTTATTATATTGTGTGTAGGTATTTCAAACGTATGTTATTATTACCTTACATATATGACTAACTCCACACTAACTCATATTTGGAACATATGGGTTAAATGGTTTACGGTCAGTTCGTCTAAAACCAATTGGTCTAAAATCAATTCGTCTAAAATCAATCTGCCTAACGATCAATTCGTCGATTTAAGATGAAATGATTTTAGATGAATTGATAATTAGACGAATTGATTTTATACTAATTGATTTTAGACAAACTTACCGGACACCGGATTGAATAAGAACGAAGGTACATTATTATGTCAGAAATCTAGGTATATATGTACTGCTTTATGATAATAGGGATTGCTCATTGTAATATTTTGTTTGCCAAACATACGTCGGATTATTAACGCATGTGGATGGTACAAACAAAAATTAGTATGGGTTGGCTGTAAGATATTGCACCTATAGCACCATTTTTCTCAAACTGTTTTATTATGTCTCTTATTTTGTCCAATAAAGTTTTATTGTTGAGATAACTAGCTATTTTTTTTTATTTATGTAACGAGGTTAATTTTTACAAACTAAATAGTAACCCCATAGTAGAGAGGTGTCCTTACAAGAAGTTTGCAGGGGTTCTTGAGGAAATCCATGAGGTGACGCCAAGGGCAATAGATTACTTGCAGAATATTGACGCAGAGCTATGACTCCAAGATAACTCGTACATTTGTACAATGGTCGTGTGCATACGAAAGAAGAAGTAACTTTAAGTGGTGCCTTTACTACCTTTTTCGGCATTTAATATTATTTGGTTACTATATTTTGTAGATAGGTATATATATCACTATACTATTGAACGTTTAGAACTAAATTAGGTATATAATAAATCGTTAGTCCTAACATGACCCAAGCCAATTTTGCTATTTTTATTGTAACTCATGTTCTCTACTTTTATTACATTTCTCATCTGACTCTCCCACATACGAAGGACATTTACATAAAGAAGGTGTACTATATTTTCATGTCTCTTTTATTATACGAGAAAAAAATTAACTTTAAGGTACTTTTTTATGACGAAAGACATAAACGTTTTTTCTACGTCTGCTCTGCGTCGAGTGAATGTTGTTATGAAAACTATATAAGTTTCATACCCCCGTTTTCACCAACTTTTACCTACATAAGAAGGAGACCCCTAAGAAATTTCCATACAAAAACAGAGATAATATTCTATTTTTTGACACGCAGGCCTACCAACCACACCCTAATTCCATACAAAATGCAAAACGCAACTCACCTACGTTAGGTGCCCAAATATCTCTGCCCAGGCTAAGTGAGTTGCGTGTTGCATTTTGTATGGAATTAGGGTGTGGTTGGTAGGCCTGCGTGTCAAAAAATAGAATATTATCTCTGTTTTTGTATGGAAATTTCTTAGGGGTTTCCTTCTTAGGTAAAAGTTGGTGAAAACGGGGGTTAGTGTCCTTAATTTTTCATTGTTTTATTAGTATGTAATATTATTTCATAGAATCTTGTGTTAAGATGCAGTACTGAAATATATTATTTTCAATAGATATAATATTTTCAACGAGTATACATAGAGCTATTCCGAGCGGCGCAGGACAGAGACAAGTTCGCCCAAGTGATCCCCAACGCTGCGGGGACCCAACAGGACACATGAAGAAGAAGAAGATACCTACATAGGGCTTACATCCCAATGTAACCATTTAAAAAAATCAGCACACTTGAAGAATATTGACGAGGAGCTATGACTCCTAAATACCTTGCAAAATGATCGTAGGCATATAAAAGAAGAAGAAACACACCAAAACATAGTCTCTATGGAAAAAAATAGAGACGATACTTATGCGGATTTTTAGATAGAAGTGGTACAAATTCTTCAGAAAAAAACTAGAAGATGTTTCAATAATATTTTTGTGTGTGTAAAGGTATGACTTAACTGAAAGATTAGCTAGTTTTACTGCCTAAATATAAGGTAGCTTTAGAATTTATTTTTGGTTACTCGTTTACTGACTTGGGAATAATCATTTGAATATTAATGGTAATCCTATAAATAAGATAAATTATGAGAAAGCATGAATTAAATACTTCAAATAAGTATTACTTAGTTATATAAATAAAATTAAAAGTAGCAGCGCCGTGGGAAGAATGAAATGAGAAGAAAGTTTCTTAATTTACAAGTTTTCTCTAAAATTTTTGGTACGAATGATTATATTGAAGCGATACACTTTCATTCTCACCAAACCATATTTATATTAGCACCAACAGTTTTGAATACAAAATTCATAACCTTTGCGAATTTCAACCCGTGAGAAAATTCTCACCTCAACAAGATCAAAATAGTTATTTAGGTATAGTGATTCAATACAGGCAGTATTAATATAATTCACTCACTTGAAATAAATGGTATATATTTTTAACTTCTATCGTTGGATTTATATACCAATCCTATTTAAAATTTTGAGAGCTCTTAAAACTGCTAACCGAAGTGATGATGTATTTGAAAAAAAATGTTATCTAAGACTTTAGCTGGGAGTTGATAGAAAGCTGTCCTGGCTGCACAACATTACGTCGGCTTCCAATGGTGTGCGAATCCGGATTTGTACGTGAATTTGTATTTGTACGTACCGCCATACAAATCGCTATGAAAGCATCTGTAGATTTACGGACGCATCCCTTCCCACGGTGTGTGAATCCACGTACAAATCCATATTCGCCGAGAGTGGACCAGAATAGTGAGGATGGACAATTTATTGCGGACGGCCAGAACAGAGAAGTTTGCTTCAGAGCGATCTTCAACGTCGAGAATCTGACTATAGTCAGGAAAAGGAGAACAAACATAATTTAGATCTATACATACAGATGTAGGATAAAAATCCACACGATACAATAACATATTTCATTTGTTCACTGAGCCGACATTATCGAAATTCTTAGGTCTTTTCCAGCCAACCCGTTTTATGTAGGTAGGCACTTCGTATTTTTTATTGTATTCAATCATACGTAGGCCCAAGTCGGGCACTTGGTTTTTACACATCATATACAATCAAACTATCAATACAAATAATCACACAATCAAAGTTAAACAACGCCGAGTAAACACTAGAACAGATTAAAGAGGAGGCCTGTACATAGTTTACAGTGTTAATATTTAAATCAGTAGAAAAATTAAGCAAATTAATTTAATTTAATCTAAGGTAGACTTTATATAGGCAAGTAAATTTCTATTCGCATTGTTGTAGGTTCTTGAACCGAAATTATCGAGACTTTAGGTCGAATACCAATTAGTATATGATAAAAGTCTGCAGTAATCTGGTTCAATAAACTGTTGAAGAAAAATAATTGGTATCATAATAATAAAATATTCGATTCCAAGATTCTAACTGTATAAGTCACTAATACTACTTTTATTTAGGTTTCGTGTTGTACAGAAATAACTTTTAGAGCATTAAATTTAATAGGTACACATAATTGTATTAACGATTTGTTAAATCTTTCCAATAAATATTTCGGTAATAGTTATATTAGCAAAACTATTAAAACAGCTTGTACTAAATAATACTTTAATATTCCATTATGACGACTAATTCCAGTCCTGAATGTTTCATGGGTTAAGAGTGTGCATATCGACATTTCAAAAATTTCTAAAAACGGGAGACCTTCTATCTTGACAACCGTTAATAAATATGCTTTAAAACAATATAGGGAAGATGCATTGAACCTTTATCTAGGGAATAACCGTAAAAGATTTTTTTAAATCTTGTATGGATTTCTCAAAAAAAAAATATTAAAAAACGCCTTTGATCTTTTTTCCGAAAGACGGAAACTCGTTTCCTGAAAGTCGCGGAGTAATTTTTTTTTGTACTGATAATATGAATTAAAATCTAGGGAATAATCGTTAAAGTTTTTTGATAGACGCAAAATTAACCCCAAAAAATGGAAAAAAAACGCTAATTTTACCGTTTAATCGTGCGATTGTTCACGCGATTTTGAACCTTAATGCCGTGGGAAAAGACTGTGACGTCATTCTTGGTGCCAAGCCCTTAACTGTTTCATATATTGTTTTGTATATGTAGAATAGGGTCATTCACCCTCATGTTGTTAGTTCATTAATATTATTTAATTTGAAATAGGTATTCCCTGAAGCTAAGTATTCTCCACTTGCCCATCACTATAACGTCTGACATTTCAGGGAATAATCTCTCTCTTTTATATAATAGCCAAAGAAATTACTTAATATATTATGTCGCTGATAATAGCAGACAATTTATATTTACTCAACATTATTGATTCTGAAAACAATTAGTAGTTTTTATTTCTTTGCGTCTATATTTGTTCCTATCAGATTTTTTCTTTACATTTTTTTCTCAAAGCTTCCATCTATCTAATCGTATTACTTAGAAGGATGAAAATCTCCGTAATTAACTATTTTCTTATTACTCGTATTACATTTTATTTTAGCTTTAAGGGCTTGGTACCAAGAATGACGTCACGGTCATTTCCCACGGCATTGAGGTTAAAAATCGCGTGAACAATCGCATGATAAAATGGTAAAAATAGCGTTTTTTCGATTTTTTGGGGTCAATTTTGCGTCTATCAAAAAACTTTTACGGTTATTCCCTAAATTTTATTGCATATTATCAGTACAAAAAAAAATTTACTCCGCGACTTTCGGGGAACGATTATCCGTCTTTCGGAAAAAAGATCAGAGGTGTTTTTCACATTTTTTTTTTGAGAAATTATATACAAGATATAAAAAATATTTTACGGTTATTCCCTAGATAATATGTTCAATGCATCTAGCCTATTTTGTTCCAAAGCATATTTAGTAACGGTTGTCGCTCCCGTTTTTAGAAATTTTTGAAATGTCAGTATGCACACTCTAAATGTAATTACTTTTTTTTGCTTTTGTGAAATTGATGGAGTGAGATATTGATTGATATTGAGCAAAAATAAATATAATTATTTATCACTTTGCCCTTTAACAATCAAGAGCAAGAGTTGGTACCTTCTACTAATTATTACAGGAAAACATAAAGTAAAATAGTTTTGCTTTCCGTTGTCATAGAAGATCCGACGAGTTGAAAATTGGAAGACCGCATTTTCAATACAGTCTTACTTGTCACTAAATGCATAAAATCGTTTTTTTTTTAATTTATTCATTTGAAATAAAATATGCACAATATAAAAATTCAAAAGAGTCACGCCAAACCCGTAAGGTTTAATAGAATTCCATAGAGACTAGTTTGAATTTGCCACCTTCACAATAATTTTACTTCAGGCATCATTATGAGGAATAAATTATCAATAGGTACATATAATTTGATCATATTTTTTTAATGAGACTTGCAGTGCAGGAATGCCTACATATATTTTGGATACTTTATAATATTATAAAATAAATGGTTTGCTAGAAGACATAAAATTTATGTAGTACCGACTACTTAATATATAAATCATATTATCGAAAAGGTAGGTATTTTAAAAGACTCTCTGACATGAAATTGGTTTATATTCTCAATGTTCAATGATTCGTAAATGTTTTATTTGAATGTGAAAAGGCGATATTTTACTTGGCCTACTTGATATTATTCGTACGCACCAAATCTTAATATAATATAATATGTTTTATGTAGAATTTTAGGTCAATCCATACCTATTTTTTTACTTTCAATTTTGACATAAAAATCACTGCGACTTTACACTTAACGGGGATATGTATAAAGGTAGGGATGAATAAACTTTTGACTGAGTCAAACTGAGATTGCTCGATTGCTCAATTGCTCAGACTGGAATCTGAGCAATCGATGTAACACATTTCAATGCTGTACGAATCAATGCACCACATTCCAATATTGTTTAATAGTTCACAATTAGTCTTTTACAGGCAAAATGTTCAAAATTTGTTAAGTAGCTCAGTTCAAATTCAAATATTTTTTTTAATTACTAATATCTTACATTTCTAGTACATACATATAAAACTTATTACAATATAACATTTTCTATACTACCCTCCATGTGAGGAGAGGAGATTGGATCACATTGGAGGGGAGTTCCGGGGTTTTCATCAATTCTAATATACAACACCAACAACAAAACAATGAAACATTTTTTTTACAAATTATAACAGAAAAAAAGAAACAACATAAATATCAATAAATCGGATTCATGCTATAATCTCTCATTCAATCCAAACCTCTCTCTATACCTTTCATAGATCACCTTTTTCATTTTTATTTTGAAAGATTTCGGTTCGGTAATAGACCTCAGCTCAGTTTCACTACTACCTCTTCCCTTTCAAGGGTCCAACCATCCGGTTAAAATGTTACCATATCGCATAAAGTAATCTAAATTATTATTTTAACACGACGCTTGCGGTAATTCGTTTTGACACTTCATTAATCGATATTAGGAGGTGTGTTATTAATTTTATACCAAAATACCTTTACACACTATATTAATTTGTAAAGTAATAATTTTGTGGGAAGTAGTGTTAAACGATAAAATTCTTAGGTAATATTTTCTGTTTAGTATAGATCCAATTTATTTTTTATGTTTTAAAGAAAAACGTCAAATACATTTAAACACGTGAATTTTTAATAAGCATTTTTTCATCAACAAGCAAGCTTTCGAACTTGAATCGATCGAAATAAATCTAAATACATCTTTGCACACTTCTCAGTAAACTGAAGCGGAGAAGTCGACTCTCGCGCACAATAATTCGTTCCTTATACGGTCTCTCAGGGTTATTCCTCTCAGTAATCTCATATCAACTACCATGGATTTCAGCAGTCACAGATTTCAAACTAAATATTTTGCTTTTTTTCGTTTTTTCACACAGAGAGAGGAAAAAGCATATCCTTCTAACCTAATTACTTGATAGTACACCGCTAGCGTCTTTTTTATCCGTCGTCATTAAAAAAAATATGCATTATGCAAATGAAGTAACTGAACCGCATACAAAATAATACTTCATAGTTCTAAGAAAACATTATACTACTTTATAATGATGCAAGAACTCTTTTGAGTTGGTATCGAACAAAGAGTAAGGAAAAAACAATGAAAATTATTATACGGGTGTAGGAACTAGGAATGTCTGGAATAATATCTTTGACTCTTATTATTAGTAACTACCTACATCATGTATATTTTATAACTGTACTAAGAACTGTAAAATGCTTTAGAATCTTATATAATAACTAGATAGAAGTTACTAATGAATAAAATTAAAAGTGCTAGACTTTTACTCATCTTAGTGGGAATCTTATTATTTTCTATGACTACTATATTTCAGATCTTAACCTCAGAGACTTAATTTCATTGTGATTTTATTTTTGAACTGTGGAAACCTGAATTTCTTACTACCCATCGTGAGTTTTAAATTAGTTTAGAGAGGCTTTATGTTATTTTTTTCCGCAATCTCAATGGATTATTAAATTCATCTAACTTTCTTTAAAGTTTGTTTATGGTAAACAAATACGTTAGGGAATATTAATGTTCGCTTTTTACACTTGTTTTATAATAATCCATTGAAGCCTATTTGCCATGAAAAGCTTAAGGTTATTTTAAAGAAATTGTTTTCTGAAATCTTTCAATCACTTTTTTACCCATTAACAAAATGAAATCTAAATAACTATTTAACGCTTAAAACCTCATTTATAATAATTTACCGCAAACGAAACTGGGATGTAATCTACATATAATCAATATTTTCTAACGTAGAATAGAGATCAATACCTTAAAAAACTCGTTATATTTTTCGTTGGTATTATTTTTTTCCATATTATTACCAAACTTATAGTGTCTAAAAAAGCGCGAAGATATTTTATTACAAATACAAAAAACACGCATTTCTTACCTACTTGAATAAATTTAGCAGATTTTTACGATTAAAACTTGTAAAATCAACAAAAGGGAATCCTTGAGAGAATGTTTATCTTCAACGTTTAGTACTAAAAATTCTTTTAAATGGGAATTTTAGAAGTGGAATATTTTTTTGTTCCCAGGAGTTTGGCCTGTAAATTTATCTGAATTATTCACCGTCCTAATTTTCCACAAAGAATTAACTTGCAAATCTTCCCAAGGTGATTCTAATTGTTTTACATAATGCATTCCTTCTTCTCTTACCTGGAAATTGAATAAAATTAAGAAACATTCCAAGTAGGTACTACTTAGCTAATTGAATTTTTTCCTCAAGATTTAAATTAACGAAATATTTTCAAGTGTATGGAACATTATTTTTTTGCGAATATTTACTATGTCAAGGTATGAAAATTTTGGATGCAATGCACGCTGCAGATACTGAAGAGTAGACATCCCATGTTTAGAATGCATATATACGTGTTTAATGTTTCTTTCTGTTAATTTCTCTGGTCGTGTCTCTTATTTTAAAATAAAAATAATTGCAAACGACATAAATGTGCCGATATCTTGAGAACGACCTATTTTTTACTTAGGTCATATTTCGATATTCCGTTCGGTATTGGTATATCATTACTTCACGGGATATCGCTGACTTTGTGAGAAAAATATATTTTATTGCAGGTTCATTTAATTATTTGTGCGGTAGTTATACCTAGGTGTGAATATTGCAGAATTCAAATCCTCGTCAATCTTGTAGGGTACCGTCCTAACAAAACAATTGTTCACAGAATTGTGAAATTATTGATTAAATTAAAACAAAGTTCATTAAAAAGTTATGTACTCGTATGAGTGGACAGCATGCTACCCATATGCTTGCTTTAAAAAACATAGACAACCTTTGTGATTGTCCAGTTTATACAGAATAATTAGCTGAGATGATTTCCCACGAGAGTCGCCCCCATCACAGAATGTGGTATTCTTTAGCGAGACGATCATTATTATTTTATAGTATCACTCAAACTCTCATAATGTTAGATGTTATAAAAACTTACTTATTTACATTATAATATTCTCACAACTATAGGCTCATCGATTTACCCAACCATTGCTTCCCTCGGCAACGCCAATCATGAAAGCGATATTTTAATATTTCAATATTCTGTGTACACAGGATACTTTCTGTATTATTCTAAATCTGTTCGACATCAAAGTCTCTGAATTTAATATAAGCAACATCAGCACGAAAAAGAGCTTTTTCCCTCCGTCTCTGGAAATTGCATACGCAGCCAGTTTGGACATTTTGTATAAGTAGAGCAAGTTAAGTAAATAATTTAGAAAGGTTTATTTTTCCTCGTTCAATTTAAAATTTCAATTTACTTTTCTATATAAAAGGCAAGAGCGGCGTTTTAGTTAGAATGAAGTCGATACTCATATATTACAGCAAAGAGGTCCATTACACGTAATGCAGAAACCCTCACATTGAATAAGTTTACTGAATCAGGTTTTCACTCCTAGGCGATTCATTCTTAGAATTCAATTGATATTGTTATTTCGATATATTCAAGAGGCCCAACACTTCGCTTTACATTTTGATTATTAGGAATTCAAATAAAAATCAGTTTCTCTAGTAGGTAATTCTTTAACGGTAGATTTGTGACCGTAGGTAGATCGTCTATTTTAAAAAGGTAAATTGGTTTGGTTTAAAATCTAGGAGCGTTGACATGGTTATACGTGTCCAATAATGGTCGTGGGTTTATATCGTTTTAGGGAGCATAACTAACTATCTAAATTCCTAAATACGTACTATGCGACTAAATAAATATATAATATACCTAATTTAGAGTAATTTATAGGGTCAAACTATGCCTACTCATATTCGTTACCTTTCTGAAGAATCTTTTTCAGCGTTGAGGGCTCTATGTTTGAGTATGTTAAGACATATTGGTAATCAATGTTAAGTATTCTGCCTTGCAGTAACCTAAATATAAAATAGAGAATTAACATAGAAAAACATTACATGAAATATATATATGAGAAACCAAAAAGTATACGTATATATTTTTATCTCCAAAAACATCAGTTGAAATAAGTGCTCGTAAAATTTAAGAGTTAACATCTTGTTTTATTTGTATGGCCCCATGTGAGATATTGGAAATAGTAATCTAAAAGGTCTGCGATATAAATCAAAATATAAAGTCATCATGTCTATGTTTTACGACTTAGAATGGTAGATAGATAGAAGGTATAAAGTTAAAGTTAGTAATGGTGTATTACCACCTACTGAATCTCCTGTCAACTGAATGAGGGAAGAGTGTAATATTTTGAACAGGTATTTCACTCCTTACAGCACTAACTCCAAGTTACAGAGGCGAATTTTTATGGTTATACTGTATTTTGATTGTTAGTATATTTTCCTTCCTCACGTTTTTTGCTTCCACTGCACTTCATTACAATTGAAATGTTAAAATAATGACATCTCAGCAACGGGTGAAAGAACTACATATTTTAAACAAATGATAAGATAGCAAATCGAATGTAACTGAGAGTAGGTATCTCTTCAGGGTAATTTTTAAAATATGATCTACAACTTACATGTGATATTTTTACCATGAGAATATATTTTCCACAATGTTCCCACCCTGCAAGTTGGCGAGGGTCATGTGCTCTGGGCTTAAGTAATAACATACAAATGGAAAACATTTTTACCTACTACAAAAAACAACACCCCGCTGAATGTGTCACATAAAACTGGCACGTACGTACATGTGACATTTGTATGGATGAGACGTATAAGAAGGTAGCTCGTGTTGGGTTATTCTAGTGTATTGCATACAATAATGTACAGAATTACAAACGTTCATACTGACACTTACAGTACACTCGATAACACCTCAAAAAATACCTTCTTCCTTCGTATATTATATTCATACAACAACGCCACCTGATGCAAATCATGAAAGTAAGGTGGTACCACAAAATAAGTAACAAAGAAATCCTAGATAGAGCGAGCTGCCAGAGCATCGAGGTGTTGTTGGCCCGTGCTCACCTTCGCTGGTCGGGTCATGTCGTCCGTATGTCGGACAATAGACTTCCAAAGAAGCTCATGTACTCCGAGTTGGCTGAAGGTAGAAGAAAACATGGCGGGCAACGGAAAAGATACAAGGACGTTCTGCACAGCACGCTGAAGGACACAAACTGCCAAAATGACTGGGAAAGCTTGGCGGGTGATCGGAAAAATTGGCGGAAGACCATAAATAACTACAGCGGCCCGCAGAATAGAACCACCCGCAGACCCATCACAAATGAAGAGCAGCCCTGTCCAAAGTGCGACAAAGTGTGCTTGTCCAGAATCGGCCTCCACAGTCACCTTCGATGGCATCACCGGCAGGAACAACTACGTAGCAACGATTCTTCGGATGCTTCATAAATATGCTCGGCAACGGGCTCTAGGCATTATTATTATTATTATATTCATACATGCAGAAATGAGCGCTATCATTGAATGTGCTCATTTGAACCTTCACCGATCATATCACAACAAAAGCATCTACATCCTCTCCGACAGTCAAGCAGCGCTAAAGGCTCTTGAATCGGTAGAGGTTAGATCCAAATTAACCCAGGAATGCATACAGGTCCTGAACCGCCTCGGTGCAAAAAACACAGTGAGGCTGGTCTGGGTACCTGGGCATTGCGGAATCATGGGCAACGAAGAGGCCGATGAACTTGCCAGAATTGGCGCAGAAAGACCCGCAGTAGGCCCTGAACCTATTTGCGGGTTACCGCGTAACACTCTCAGAGCCAGCCTGAAAAGCTGGACCAAAGACCAGAGTTATGAAATCTGGGCAAACAGCACAGGGTTGAAACACGCGAAGGAACTAATTACAGGGTACTCGCAGAAGTTCACCACCGAAGCTCTCAAGCTTTCCAAAAGACAAATAAGAATCCTAACCAGGACCTTGACTGGGCACTGCAGACTGCGGAAGCACATGTTCAAAATTGGGCTTTCAGACACCCCAGTCTGTAGATTCTGTTCAGAGGAGAACGAAACACCTATTCACATCCTCTGTAACTGTGACGCACTCGCTCACAAAAGAAGTCGCTCTCTTGGAGGGCCCCTACTGGACTCCGAGAAGGCAAGACTACTCGCACCAAGACAGATCGTGAGCTACATGAGTCACATCGGCCTTGAGGACGAGCTGTAACATTGAAGGGTGTCACAATAGACCTACTCTGGTCGCAGTGACGCAGGGGATATACGGTCCCCTGACCTAACAGCGGAAAGAAAATATTCATACATATTCCTTCTTCTCCCGAAGTTGTCGATGACACGGGAGAAAACCTTTCTTCCTTGGTGCTGTGATGCGAATCGCAGTTCCTCCACAAACCTTATTCTGATCCGCTTACAAATAGGTAATTTTGTGCCAGAAAAACTGTTTTCATGTCGTCAAATTTTAGCTTCTGATAAATGTTGTATTTTTTATCTCCAGAATATGGACAAAATATTAACTTTTTTGGAGTTTAATGATGATGAAAAGATTTCTACTAGTTATTTTTTTGCTGTACGTAATAATACTTTTAATACTTAGTGACAATACATCCAATTTTAATTCTACTACGAAATATAACGTCTTATTTAAGTTCGTATCCACTTAATTAATTACAGAATAGGACCTAACATTGTACACAAAGATACATTATAGAACCCAACAATCTTTAGAAAAAATAAAAAAAATATTGCTTATAATAATATCAACAAGAAAATGTTGTTAATGTCTCAATTCTCTTAATCGCAATTTATTTCTTATGACGATGTCTGTCTTATATTATTTCCAGTTTTTTCACATCATCACTTAATCTTGTCCGTCACGTTTTATTCCATTATACGCTCAGCAGTAAACGCTAATTGCATTTTTTCCGTTACTTAAATGTCGTATCTGAAATTCCACTTGTCGTGTATTTTACTAAACTTTGCATCTCAAGGGAGACTTTATCTTGGAATATAGTTATAGTATGCATATTTATCTCGTGTCCTTATCATGTTCCTTCTCACCCCATTGCCTACATATGTACATACATACATACATATCCACGTCCGCTCCCTATGTGGAGCATGTGGTCGTCACCCAGTTTTTCCAGGCATTTCTGTCCTGGGCCAACTCCGTTGCCTGTTCTCATGTCATTCCACCCTGGCGCAGCTCTGATGTGAACAGCCTCTGGATGGTCATTGCAGGCCTGCCCTGTCGTCTGTTGCCTTCAGGGCGATACTGGAGACAGCTGTTGTTATTGTTGTCGGCGGGCATGCGTAGAACGTGCCCGAGCCAGTTTAGCCTACGAGTCTGTATCACTTGGGTGACTGGTGGATGCCGCGTTCGACTCCTGACTTCATCATTTGTGACATAGTCAGACCATCTGACTCCCAGTATTCGCCGCAAGTATCTGTTCTCAGCGCTGAGTTGCCATTGCCTACAGGAAAACTAAAAGGCTGTCTAGTCTCTCATTGTCACTTTCAATTATACCTACTCATAATCTTACTTGGACTCGTCAGTGTTACATAATTAGACGTTATGATAAATAAGTAAATATTATTTTATAGCGATTAACAGTCGCTTGTCCGACCCTTTTTTGTACTCGTGATTAAAATGTAGGCAGCCATCCTTTAATTTGACATCATAACAAAATGTTAATTTACACTAATACAAAAAATACTGACGAAGGTAACTGTGCAAAAAAAAAACGAAACGTAGGTATGCCGAAATAAGTCCAATAATAATATGTAACTCCCTTCTATTTAAATCATTATAATAATGTGGGAATTAATAAAATATTTCGAATATGCATAAACTCAAAAATTTATTATCGTTGTGTTTTAATACGGTTCGTCTTTTTCAGCATAGATTTCTTAACCACGGATGCAATGCAGACCTCCTCCATATGCTTCCATATTCCTTTGTGTAATTTACTTTTTTCACCCACTATTGAAGTTACAAGGGCGACCTTTTTCTTTTGCGATCATTGGATCCCTATTTCAATTTTAAATATAAGCATATTTTTTTATGTATCTTCTCATGTCGGTTGGCACTCTTCGGAATGCGGTTGGTATTCAGTATATTTTCCAATCGAAATATAATCACCACATTTTTTTCATTCGTAACTCACTTTTGGTAGATTTTATTCCGCCATTTTACCAAACAACTTGTAATATTGAAAATAAATATATAAATTTCTGGAACCCTCGTAAGAGTATGAATAATAATAAAGAAATCACATGCACTCTTCACTGAAGCGACCGTTAAAGAATAAGAAAGAGGAGAAATTTGATTCGATTTTTATTTTCTCGAGAGAATTTCAATCGAGCGTTCAAGATATTTTTTCAATTATATTCTGTCTTCTTTTTTATAGATACTGGATGAATTAGGAAAATTCTCGGTGATGGAAATGATCCACGTAAATTTTAGATAAGTATACAAAATTAATAGCAAGAAATATTTACTTATGAATCCACGTGTGAGATTTATTATACAAGAATTATCTTCCAAGTAACATCAGTCGTAAACTTTATTATGTAATATTTTTTTGTTAATTGTGAACGCCTAAAGAGAGCTCTCCTCGAAGATCAGTCGCCAACCTATAATCACTTCATTTTTCTCCTCAAGAAATGTGTTTTAAATCTCAAGAAATGTGAAATCTCCTCAAGATATAAAAAGTCTCATTTAAATGGCAATTAGTTTGTACTTAAAAGTAGACCACGTCAAAACTATTTTTTTAGTATACTATAATGAACCCTGCGATAGAATAAACATACTCGTATATTAATTGATATAAGTGCTCAACTACACCAATGTATCTACTAGACAGAGTACAATTTTCATATTTCCTTTAATTCCTAGAGATGCATTTTATTTCAAACTTTCCCCTTCTACCTTTATTTATAAAAGTTTTTAATAGACCAAATAAATTTCACTACGTCTACTTACAAAGGTAACTTTCTAAATAAAGTCATTACTAATCTAAACTTTGAAACGAAAGTATTTCAAATAGCGTTTTAATTAACAATATATCTCCGAATTATCGCTCTTCAATGAGTAAAGTGATCAACGCTTAAATGGGAAAGAGGTGGTTTTAAATTAAAAACAGATTTATTATGACTTAAAATTTATTTTAGTTTATCAGAGTAAACCAAAAAGTAAAGATCTACCCATTGTATTTCATTACATTGAGTCACATTAGGAGTAGGTACTCGTATTATGGATGGATGCAGTATGCCCAAGACAGGGAGCTGTGGAGGAGCAAAGGGGAGGCATATGTCCGACAATGGACCTAAGTGGCTGCAGAAGAAGAAGAAGGAGTATTATGAATAAGCAGAGGTATCAACATATCAACAACATATGTATTATTGTATACCTTTGGAATAAACTGTCAGTAACAACATGTTAACTGAAAGCATTGTCCATCATACAAAAAAGTAGCCGAAGATTGAAGTATAAATCAACAATCTATGAAAAAACAGATGCACGGGCAGGTCTCAGTGACAAAATAAGAAATGAGGAAAACAGACTGGGAACCCAGTTGTGGGTAGGGCACGAAGCAAGAAAAAACGATAGTAAAGGGACATCAAGGTTTATTAAATGGGCAAATAAAAAAGGTGTCTGAAAGTCACAGGAGAGATGAGTAAACGACGCAACCTCGGTATCGGCCAGACAATGAGTGAGAAAGACAAGCGACAGAAAAGGATGGAAACGTTTGGAAAAAGCCTCTATCCAGCAGAGATACCAGGGCTGAAAGGGAAGAAGAAAAGGCATTGTCAACGTATAATATATCATCTCTTACAACAAACTACTCAACTTGAACGCATGGATCCAAAATAATTTTAAGTTAAGAAAACAATCACAAAAACACTTCTTCGTATATTATTTCCATATCTAGATAGACAAATTTCCTCCATATAAATTAGCGCTTTTTTTAGAATTAAATAACTGCAAGATGGAAAGATATTGCAAAAGATGAACCTTTTTAAAAATTGTAATAAAAAGCCCTAAGTGGAGAGGAAGGAGTTTAACAAGCACGTAGTAAATCTTCGGCGATAAGAAATTCAATTTATATTAATGTTTCAATTAAATTATCCTACATTATCATTTAAGGATACTCGCAAAGTAGACAAAGACAAAACAGTCTGCTGGAAAACGTGGCGGGAAATATCAACTGCTGTCACCTTTTGCGATGAGAGCCCCCAGCTGTCTTTCCATGTTTTGGGGGGTCTTTAAGGCATCTTTCTTCCCTCTGGCTCCCCACGTAGATGTAGTGATGAAAGAAGGGATGTCTGTCTACGTCTAATGTCTTCCTACTTGAGGGAAAGTTGAATTCTTCATATTCTTATGGACTTCCTCTCTGCTCAAGCTGCAACTATCTTCTTCAAATTACATCATACTAGTTTTTCTGCAGACTCATTTACGGTACACGGGTGTATATCATTGTGGAACCGGCATTTCACAAATATCCGAATCTCTTCATCATTTCAATCCTTACGAAGACAGATTTCTGTTCCGAAGGCAGAACTTTGTAAATCTTTACTGTATCCTCTATTATCTACCAATTTCCATTCTCTTTTTTTCTCGAGCATCTACTTTCTCCCCTGACAAATATTTTAGTGTGCGACTAATTTCTATGGTTCTCGATTATTTCTACAAGTAGGCACCTACTACTAGCCCCCTTTACTTCCGTGAATATGAACGCTTAATGAAGTGTCAACATTATTTGAGTCATTACTTAGTTAAGTAGTATGATAATAACGATTTCATCGTCTCCTAATTCTATTATCATTCGATGATATTTCAGAAGAATTTCATTTTATATTCGTGCTTTTAAAATTCACATTAAGATTTTTTTAATATACTACTTACATATCTACCTACTACACGCGTATAAGATTTTTGCATACGAAAATAATCACATTTCATTCATAAAGTATACACATGAAATAAGATTATTCTTACTTTTTAAACGTTATCAACAATTTGTTTTTTTGTGAGAGCATTAGATTTTCTACATGTTCCTACTCGCTTTAATCACTCCGTAGCGTAGCGGTTAGAATATCAGTATATCATGTTAGAGGTCTGGGTTCGATTCCCGGCTGAATAACTGGAATTGATGAATGTTACTTTAGTGTAAAATGATCAAATTAGCTGATGATCCGTCATTAGCTCGATGGAAAGTTTATCATTCGCTGTATATCTGTTGATATAATGTAATTGAGTGAGTGTTATGGCGATATTAATTCTTTTAATTATATTGTATTATGTTGTTTTGATTGTTTTTGTTAAGTTTTAAATTGTGTATTATTGTGTTTGTGGTGTTTATGTACGTCTGTTATCACATCGTGTATTAACATGTATCTAAGTACCACTTTGTTAACATAACCTGTACCTGGATTGGCGCCAAGGCAACAATAGTCGCTGTTAAGCTGGTCCAGGTCTTTTTTTTTACTTAATTAAATAAATAAATAAATTGTAATAGACACCTATACCTCTAAAAGAAAAAGTCAGTTGTACCTACTTATCCCTGAATGAGAGAGGAAGTATTGTTCCAAACGGGTGAATGCGTTACAGAAGGACATTGAAAAAGTTTCTTATTATAGAAGAAAACCAAAAAACTTTTACAAAAGTCATAAATTATCGCGGAATGGTGTTGTAAAATTTTCCTTCCTTTTGCGTTCCTATCTACGCAAAGAAATGTAGGGAAGAAACAAGGACAACAACTGAACAGTAGGAAGAGATGACATGACATTGCGATGATGGTGGCATGTACACCCTGTATTGTTGGGAAAATTTCTTCTATAGAAATTTGTAAAATTAATTTCCCTATTGTGTGTTGACGAGTGCTAGATTGTTCGCGACTACCTTCCACATTCAAAGCGTAAAGAAAGCTGTTTATATTCACACATTCCTATAGTGACAGATACTCGTACTTATGCAAAATAATACAATGATTATAATGTACTTTCAAGTAAATGTATTTGACTTTACGATTTGTACGTACAAACGAGTACCTATATATTTGGTTAGACTCAGGCTTTTTACGGGAGGTATCAGGTTCAAATCTCGCGGTGCTGAAGATGCATCACAACACAAACTTTGAGAATATCTTTTAATATCACAACCTCACTTTGTGACAAACATCGGATTTTCTACATGTCGAAGTTGAAATAAAAGTAGTAACGGATGTACCACAATTAAGTGTAAAGTGATCGCATTAAACCGGCCGACAATCAGTCATAAGCCTGATGGAAAGTGCATCCTTTGATGAACATCCATTGAGATAACTACTTGCAAATTTTTACCTTCCTGCAGGAAAGTATTTGGGTTTAGGTACACACTACATAGAAACTTTTAGCTCACTGAGAAGTGTGAAGGAAAGTATTTGGGTTTGTAGACATATTAGCAAAGATCCTCTTTAAAAATAATGATTAGCGTCACTGAAAAAACAATAAAACCACTTTGCTGGTACCGTTCAGCAATTAAAATGATTTGAAATGCGTCTTTTAAACGTTAAAATGCAAATATTCACATAAATAATACCTAAAAATACTGAACATAAAAAGCGAACGAAATATATAAAATTCCTTGAAACCTGCACGTAACATCATTTAATATTTTGCAAACAATTATTTTTCAGGAAACCCCATTGTTTAGAAACATTTAAAATTCTCTTAACGTTTTTTTTTTGTTTGTTGAAAAACGAAAACAAAACAAAATAATCCAACATGTAATAAAATACTCGTAGAAGTAGGAAAAACAAAACAACGAATCACGTGTTTAAAATTCACTTATTTTTCCGCTTTTTTTATTCGACTCTAGGGTGAATTTACCAGCACAAAGTAATCCTGGCTTTACAATATTCACTGCATTAATGGTAACGATATTAGGGAAGTACCTGCCAATGTATAAACACACCATATTTGCATACATTTGCTATAGGGCAGTGGTTCCCAAAGTTGACTGGATGCCGACTCATCTAACAAAAATTTCCAATCTTGCGACCCACGTCTTAAGAAAAGACGGGGTGGGGGGTATTAGTGCCAGATTTACAAATTTTCTCGGTATATACACTCGCTGAGGTTTCGCCGCCCTCTCCACACTACGAAAATTTTACCTTATGAAAACCGTACTAAGAAGTTAGCGCCGCAGGCGAAATTTTTTAGAGGCTAAAGAGAGCATTAATATTGGTAATGCTCAGATTCCGTAGTGGCAAGTAGTGGAACTTATTCAAGAAAAAGAATCCAAATCGCCGATGTATAGTGATAATATAAAGTTTTTATTAATTATTTATTCTTTAGGGCCCACTCAATATTCGCTCGCGGCCCACTGGTGAGTCGCGACTCATAGTTTGGGAAATACTGCTATAGGGTAATATGATACCCATATTAAATTGTTTTCTTTCTTATTACCTATGTAGGTACCTACTATATTATTCATATTGCATTTTCAAATCTTCGATAATGCAATTACTTTTCATACGTGCCTTGTGGACAACAGGTAAGTATTGATAACCTTAGGTAAGAACTTTCACTGTTTGTTTTCTTTTGTATCTATTATGTCCTTTAGATAAAGTATTTGTTGAAATTATACATTGTACAATGGTGTCCTACAGATTATTAAGATAATTATTTATTTATTTATCGTAAGGTCAAAAGAAGTATATCACATCCCTCAAAGGAAAAAGTTTGAAGGTTGGGCATTGGATATATTATGAGGATTATAGGTACATATTAAGATAATTAATAAGTAACTATAATCCTAGTCTCTATAAAACGTAATTAGAAGGGTGTAGTTGGCAGAACCTTGCAGAGAGAGTAGTTGCTTTAGGAGGGGTTTGTTCAGGGAAGCGCTTCTGGCGAAGAATGAGCCCTTCCATGTATTTTTTTTTTTGCCTGAAATATGGGATGACATAGGAGCTGAAATTTCTGAAAAATCTCTTGAAATATCCGGTTGAGGTGGGTTTACCCCTCATTTAAAACCCAATTTACTTATCTATGCCAGATATTCTCGGAAAATGTATGTAATTAGCGCTGCATGTAGTCATAAAACTACGAATTCCACGCGACGCGACGTACATTTCTATAACAACTTAAGCTCCAGATTAAGCCGTCCCGGTAAAGTGTTAGCTTATCCTTATAATATGTTAAAGAGAATATTAAAATTTTATGTACAAGAACTTAATAACTGCACTTGAAAGTAATATTCTTGCAGTACTTTCGTGGAAAATATAAATTTAATTCTCCATTGTCTAAGTAACGTTAAACATCAACTTGGTTATGTTGAAATACATTTATTTTCACACACTTAGATTTAAAAAATCCTATGTTGGAGGGTACCTAAAAACAAAATTGAAAATCTTTCTTTCATCGCAATAACTGCTTACAATTTTGTTTAAGAAAATCGATCAACTTTCTTACTTCCTTTCCGGTGACATTGAGATTAGGGCGTACATATACTTTAAGGAATAACGTGAGGATAGGTAAAGTACCTACACTACAAAAAAACCTATCTGATTGACAACGCCTGTATTAATGTCTGAGTAATAATCACGTTAAAATACTAATAATAGAATGAAAAGGCGATAGCTGTAAGATGGTAGTCTCTAATAATAAGTAAACATAAGATTAAGGACTTGGCACCAGGAATGACGTCACAGTCTTTTCCCACGGCATTAAGGTTCAAAATCGCGTGACAATCGCACGACAAAATGGTAAAAATAGCGTTTTTTCCATTTTTTGGGGTTAATTTTGTGTCTATCAAAAAACTTTTACGGTTATTCCCTAGATTTTAATGCATACTATCAGTACAAGAAAAAATTTTACTCCGCGACTTTCGGGAAACGAGTATCCGTCTTTCGGAAAAAAGATCAGAGATGTTTGTAATTTTTTTTTTTCAGAAATCTATACGGGATAAAAAAAAATCTTTTACGGTTATTCCCTAGATAAAGGTTTAATGCATCTACCCTATTTTGTTCCAAAGCAAATTTAGTAACGGTTGTCGAGATATAAGGTGTCCCGTTTATAGAAATTTTTGAAATGTCGGTATGCATACTCTTAATGCTGATTCTTGAAAACTTGCGTGTCAGTAATTAGTAGAAGATAAAGGTCGACAAAACCGACGCGACGCCTACGAGATGTTGATCTTTGAATTTGAAAGTTATTTTCTTACAGACATTATCAATTACCTGAATAAAGTCAACGCTTGAAATGGGATATAATTTCGAAGATCAACAACTTAGACATCTATTACATACTCGTAAATTCCTAGACAAACGTAAGTCTTCTGAATAATTCTGAAAGACTTCATGTGCACTCGTTGTTGTCCTGTTATATATACATATATATTGGATAGATGTATTGCATTATTGAATTTGTTGTAATATATAAGTTCCAACCTATATATTTCGGAAACGATAGATAGTAGGTACTTACTTTATTTGTATATTATTTTATTTCGCATATGACTGCTAGCCCAGGAAATTTAGCTTTGTAGCGTAGATAATTGTCGGAAAGCTGGAAACTGTTTTAATCCCTTCATTAACATGCAAAGAAGGTTTCTTGAAGTTTGCACCAATTTTCCGCTTGTGCTAAGTACAGGGTGACCCATAAACCGAAAAAATAATGTACTTTTTTCAGTTTTTCAGTAATAACTTCTAAACTATGCTTTCTACGAAAATGGTGTCTTTTTATAAATTAAAGTACATAACATTCTGCGTCGTTTGAGCATAAATACTTCTTTGTACCTCAAAAATTATTGTGATACAGACACTGTCAAGTACATATTAATTTTCGGAACAAATTGAAATATTCGTATTTTTCACTTTTGTTGTTGAATAACTCCCCAACTCAGGTATTTACGGTAATATTTTACTAAAAGTATTTAATTGTGGGTCAATTTTCTCTAACTTTTGATTAAAAGTTTAGACCTACGGCACACATTTAAGGATGCACAGGTATTTAGAGAGAGACGAGTGAAATAAAGAAATTTATTAAATGATAGATTTAGATATGTTAAAGTTAAGCTAATTTAAATTTTACGATTTCATTTTATTAATGTATAGTTTTGTCAATTAAAATCTGATTTTTAATACTGTTACGCCACTGCCTAATATTTTATATCGAAAAGAGTATTTTTTTTACATTCATTGATTTTATTAAAATATCTCCTAAACGGTAAGTGTTATGAAAAAATATTTATCTCACAATTTATCTAGAATAATTTCTCTATATTGCATTTGAAAAATAATTTATCTAATTTAAATACTAAGTGAGGTAGAATTGATTAAAAATGGTATATAAAAAATAAGTTCATACATGCCGTCACTTTTTGTTAAATTACTTCTAAACCAAGCGGTGTAGCGTAAATCCATTAAATTGCATTTAAAGCTAAATAAATTTCCTATAAATTAAGTGTAATAAAATTAATTTGGGAGTTGTAATAAAAAAGTACTAGATGATCAATATCAATATTTAGTAAAATAATTCAACGCTTCCCATACAAAATGTTCTTACTTAGCAATGTGCCTCTACACAAAATCAACTTTGATCATCTAGTACTTTTTTATTATAAATCACAAATTAATTTTATTATACTCATTTAATATAAAATTTATTTCGCTTTAAATGCAATTTAATATATTTACGCTACATTGCTTGGTTTTGAAGTAATTTAACAAAAAGTGACGGCATGTATGAACTTATTTTTTATATACCATTTTTAATCAATTCTACCTCACTTAGTATTCAAATTAGATAAATTATTTTTCAAATGTAATATAGAGAAATTATTCTAGATAAATTGTGAGATAAATATTTTTTCATAACACTTACCGTTTAGGAGTTATTTTAATAAAATCAATGAATGTAAAAAAAATACTCTTTTCGATATAAAATATTAGGCAGTGGCGTAACAGTATTAAAAATCAGATTTCAATTGACAAAACTATACATTAATAAAATGAAATCGTAAAATTTAAATTAGCTTAACTTTAACATATCTAAATCTATCATTTGATAAATTTCTTTATTTCACTCGTCTCTCTCTAAATACCTGTGCATCCTTAACTGTGTGCCGTAGGTCTAAACTTTTAATCACAAGTTAGAGAAAATTGACCCACAATTAAATACTTTTAGTAAAATATTACCGTAAATACCTGAGTTGGGGAGTTATTCAACAACAAAAGTGAAAAATACAAATATTTCAATTTGTTCCGAAAATTAATATGTACTTGACAGTGTCTGTATCACAATAATTTTTGAGGTACAAAGAAGTATTTATGCTCAAACGACGCAGAATATTATGTACTTTAATTTATAAAAAGACACCATTTTCGTAGAAAGCATAGTTTAGAAGTTATTACTGAAAAACTGAAAAAAGTACATTATTTTTTCGGTTTATGGGTCACCCTGTACTTAGCACAAGCGGAAAATTGGTGCAAACTTCAAGAAACCTTATTTGCATGTTAATGAAGGGAATCAAATAGTTTCCAGCTTTCCGACAATTATCTACGCTATACCCCCTTTTTTAATGTTAAAACACTGGTCTATGCCTTATTTGTTTGTTAAGCATCTGTATATTTTGTGTATGTTTATCGGAATTCTCATATGGGAAAATAAACATAATGCCAACATATACATACATACTAACGTAATTTTATATTAAATCAAGTCAAACTCTTCACCTTTTTCTATCAACAAACAGTACACGAGTTTCCTTTATAAGTATTCCTACGTTTTATATGTGCTTTTATTACTCAAACATGGTTCTTCTCATATACCTACAGGATCATCGAAAAAGATGGGTCCTATTTTGTAAAGGTATAACTTTGAAACCATTCACGTTAATAAAGGGCTTGGCACCAGGAATGACGTCGCAGTAATTTCCCACGGCATTAAGGTTCAAAATTGCGTGAACAATCGCAAGATAAAATGGTAAAAATATCGTTTTTTTCCATTTTTGGGGTTAGTTTTGCGTCTATCAAAAAACTTTTACGGTTATTCCCTAGATATTAATGGATATTATCAGTACAAAAAAAAATTTACTCCGCGACTTTCGGGAAACGAGTTTCCGTCTTTCGAAAAAAAAGATCAGAGGTGTTCATAATTTTTTTTTTAGAAATATTTAGTAACGGTTGTCGAGAGGTCTCCCGTTTTTAGAAATTATTGAAATATCGGTATGCATATACTCTTAAGTGATTCTTTCACTGTATGTCAACTGATAAATGTAATAGCGCATGCGCAGTCTAACTGCGCGGTCGACACAGCCAATCGGCGCTCTTCGTCTACTACCTTTTAATACAAGGGTATAAACAACGTAATATTCCCTAGGTACAAAATTATGGATCATACAATATTGTATTCGACATTGACAATGGTTGGTTCGGTTTCTACGAAAATACCTGTGCCAGTGAGTGTCGGTGAATGAAAAAAGATATGTAAATAAATCTTAATTATGCAAAAAAATTCAAGAGGTGCAAAACATGACAATATAGTAGCGTACTAAAGGGTGGACTTATTGCAAAAGCAATATCTTACAGTCAACCTGGGAAAACAAAAAGTAGATACAACACACAAAAATATGAACTGATTCCAACGGATGTTTATTAAGTGATCACATTAACCCAGCCGACGACCAGTAACAAGCCTGGTGGAGATTTATACTTTGTGCACTGTAAATCAACTGTTGAGATAGCTAGGTATATACGTGTTTTTTTGTTCATATGTGCATCAATAATGTTCGCTCAAACATGTTAAGTTATTGGCAGACTTCTTATTCTTTGAAGTCAAAAGTATTCCTACATATTGTATCATACTCTTAGATACCAATTAAATTACTCATATCATATTATCTCACATGAATTAACAAGTAAACATCTTTAAAGAAATCAAATTTCAAGCTTCATCGGGTGGAGAATTGTTGCGAGTATTTTTCAATTTAAAGCGATAAGTTTAATAAATAGAATGGAAAGGAGGATGTGTATGTTTGTGTATGTAGACTGTAGGATGAACGTGTAGGAATGATAATAATATTTTATATATATATTATGTTGGGAGATCAATGAACAGAAAGGATATACTACATGGGGAAACAAAAAGTAAAATATGAGAACCGTTACGTAGTCGTAGAGGGATCTGTGGCTTTAGATCAGATCATGTTGGATATCAAACCGCAATACAGGACATTAAATTAAGCTGTACTGAATACCACTAGCCAAACCACTGCGTAGAAAATATGGAAATTATACCAATAATTTAAGAGGATATCAAACACAAGGCATGTAGGAATATATGATTTAAATATTTATCTGGAAAAGTAAAGTAATGTTAAAATATTTGATGAAGAGAAGCAAGAAAAGCGTTGTCTATTAACCCACATGGACCGCATGATTTTCCACGGCCTGGAACACCCTCATTTATTGTGTACCATTTCTACGATAATGAGTTGAGACTTATAAGAGCATTAGTAATGGCGTGGGAAGAGGTAAAATGACAGGCTAAAAGGTTTTAGCATATTAATTCGGTTGGTTTGAAAACTTCAAATATTCTTATCGATTACTATACTCGTAAATGAACAGTCGCGGTTTCCTGGGAAAAATTCTGGATTTTAAGACTCGCTACAAAGGGTCAATATATACGAGGTAATAATGATTGTAAAATAAAATGAAAACTGATCCATTTTAAAGAGCACTGATGAATATGTTGAATTATCGTAACCTACATACGATATACTACTGACTCACTCAACCAACATTTCGTATCTTAAACAATGACATTAAGAATTATTACAGGTAAACTCCTTAAAACATTATATATAGCTACTGAAACATCATACTTTTATGTTAGTATAGGCACAAATTGTTATGTAGCGTAAGTACAGAGAGAAATATGTTAAATATCTTTGAATGCTTTTGTTGTTTGATACGATCAACTCTACGAGAAGGAAATTCAAGTTTACCAAGAAACACAAATCAAATTTGGATATTATTATTACTGTTGAGATGTTGTTGGAGGTGCTGCTTGTTTGTTTGCACTCAATACACTTCAGCTTTGAAAAATCTCGTATTGTGTGTTAGAAAAGTTGACGCCTTATGAATTCGTAAGTAGATATTGTGCGTATATGTAGATTACTCCTACCTACAGAATTACGATGTATGAATTGTACTTAAAGAATGTAAATCTCAACTCATATTTATATTGTATGGTTTCCGTAATCAAATGTTTCCAGAAGACAAATATATTATTTTGAGTACCAAGAAACCTGTTTAGTGTACAGTTGAATAACAAGTAGTTATCTCATCAGCTGATGTACAACGAAGGATGGACTTTTCATCAGGCTTAAAACTGATCGTCTGCTTGTTGTATCTCACCTCTGACATGTAGAGAAGCCGATGTTCTCATCTTACAAAAAAAAACATATTTAGTTTATAAGTATAGTTTTAATAGCATTTGTAAAGTACCTGACCAATAAGTCAAAATCTGCAAAGGATATTGGCAAATATTGTAGTACTATATGTAGGTAGGGACGTGATCGATGAATTGAAAACACATAATTTGATTAAGCCAGCCGATGATTGGTCATAAGCTTGATGGAATTTTCACCCTTCGCTATACATTATATTGAGATAACTACTTGTTATCCGACTATGATATATAGAAAATCCGTTTTTCGTATAAAAATACATTTTGACAATTAAAAAACTATTTGATTGATGAGACCAAATGAGACATTGTCCCCGAAATACAGAGAAAGTTTTTTCATCGCTGTTTCTTATGTCATTCATATAAATCTTCAGTTTTTTTCTAATTGATGTGTAATGAAGTAACGAATACACGGTTGGCGCAGTTGGTTGAGGCGGCAGTCTCTCAAGCGGGAGGTGCTAGGTTCAAACCCCGGCGCTGGCGATGGCTAGTGCGAGGTGTTCAAGAAAGTATTTGGGTTTGTATATGCAAGCCCAGATCGTTTAAAAAAAATGTTGTGTTAAGGAATTACTGCTTTACTGTTTAAATATGTTTGATGATATATTTTGATGGTAATTTTTGTGTGTTGTTATTTTTTTTAAATGTATTTTTTTAGGTTACATTTAATGCTATCGAATTTAATGACACAAACAAATAAATAAATCTTCCTGGTAATCAGTAAATCAAGATTTGATTTCCCCTTTAAGTCAACAACACTTTAATTCACCGTATAAAGGGTACGGTAGGTACTAAAGGGAAGTAGGTACGTAAAGGAAAGGTGTTTACGCTAACTGATTCTTTAGAAATATTTGCTTTCTACAAGATTTACTGCAAACATCGTAATATTATTTCAGTTGAGAATAATGGCCCTTGACGTTGTGTCGGTACTGTACTGTACTATACTTATATACTTCGTTTCCAGCAAACAAAAAGAGATTTAGTGGAAAAGGTGGAAAAATGCGATAATAATACTTTCCTTTCGATTCACATGGGTAGTTTCATCACGATCTTTTAATATAAAGTGTTGCCTCAAACTAAAGTTGGAGACTTAAAAATATTAACATAAATGCATTCCTCTCACTCCTTAATAGGTAAGTTATGAAGTCTCCAACGATGTACTGTGCGCCGAGGGCCCAAATAAAAAATACCTTATATCAACACAGTCAATCTCAAATTTGCTTCCGTACAGTATCATAATTGCTTCTAAATCTATGGGTGTATCTTTCTGTAGAAAATATTGATCTTATGTTATGATCTTTTGAGCTATGTTTAAGTTATTTCTAATTATCGAACTATCACTATTGATTTGGGGTGTATAGTTCGCCTCCTCGTGGTGCACCCTGGGTAACGCAAAATGAACTAACACAATGGTCGCCAGACAATAACTTCATCAATCTCCTGGCGTGTACATCACACAACAAAGAAGAAAATTAAGACCATACGATAAATAAATAAAATATTGATTTCATACGATGTCAATAAATATCTAAGCGCTTCTAGGTCGATACATGTATTCTGTATTCAATTTATGTAGCTCTAGCGCATAAAACATTATTGAAGGTTCCTCCGCACACCCGAATAACACAGGCACCAGTAAGGCGCCTTTTTATTCGCTCTTTCAGCCCAAAGTTACTCAGACGACGCCAGGATATGAAGTGTTAGTATACATCAATTAGATTAGATTTTTGTAGATGGAGGTGATTACCCCAATTGAGATTTTTATGATAACGTATCACAAAGAATAGGCCAGACTATTTCTTACTACTTGAAATGTGTTTATTCTCGAATATGACGCGGCGATTACCTAATTGTTTAAAACCACACTTATCCCTGAAAACAAGCATTAATCCAGTCGCTGGTTTCTAGTATTTAAAGCTATGATTTATATTCTGTACCTTAATGTACCTGCATATTGTAAATCTACCAAGTGAAACCCTCCAATACTGTATATCAATACAAATACGAGCATAAACAACATACGTCGGTGTTGTTTTGTAGTTTATAAGATTTTTATTCCTTAGAATAATTCCTTTATAATATTATGGCAGCAATAACAGTCATCTGAAATACCTTGAAATGGCGTGCACCCATATTATTTATTGAAAAATTATAACAGTTGGTAGAGACCTATTCAATAGATTGATACTGTATGACTATTCTTCAACATAAGTTACTAAGGTAGTCTGACGAAACATAACGAATACTGAAGTAGTATGGATACCGAAAACCCTTTTGATAGGTTTGTAACGATCTCTTCCAAAAAACTATTTATGAGGCAAACTGAGGTCTTCATTTAACACAGCTATTGCATTCGTGGTAGGTAGATTATTAAGCTTCAATTTATGTAAAGTATCTGGAAGAAATCCATGAATTACGAAGTAAGCTCGCCCAAGTCAACAACTTTTCAGACGAGTCCAAGTCCAGACGAGTCCAAGTGCCCGAATGGGCCTACGGACGATAGAGAACAATAAAACAATTTTTTGATGTGGTACAAAATATCCACTATTTAAAGTATTCCTAAATAATCATTTTTTTATAGAAAAAAGTGCTTTGTGCTGCAATGGTGATGTAAATGATTTCTTATGAAGCTAGAATAATACTCGCGCACATTTAAAAAAATAATACCTATTATGTTTCTTAGTAAGACATCCTGAACATGAAAATCTTTAGATTTACGTAACTTTGAAATCTTGGAATAATATTTCGCTTGAGAAATATAACGACAATTTCCCAGAAACAGAATGATGTCATACTAAGCTTCCAGTAAAAGAAATGTAGGTGTATAAGCAGTATATTATGATAATTGAATTGAATAGAGATCTATGCGTACTATGTTACATTGTTGAAATGAATATTTTATTATTAAATGATACGAATACAAACAAAGATGTCATTGTTTTATGTAAAATGTTGCATGAAAACCCGCGACGAGGACGCGGTGATGGAGACTTTAAAGAGATTTCTGCTCGTGACACCTGGGATGATGTCTACCTGAAAAATTGTTGTCTGGTTACGATGAAATTAATTATTCAAGTTGTAGAGGCAAAAATTCTGACAACAAAGCTCTATGCGACCTGATGGATAGAAAATTGAAGGGGGAAATGTTCGTCTATGAAACTATGTCATGTTGTGTAAGTTTATGAATGTTTTATACAAATAAAAACTCGTGTGTAACACAAAACTTTTCTAGTATTATTTTTTGCTACTGACTCTAACCTAACAATTTCATTTAAAAATCTCGATGAAGGATAACAAAAACGGTCTGACATCCAAAAACATGGCATTAGCCACAATAGGATAGCTAATAAGAGGACGTACGGGTGAGCAGTATGCATGACACATTGTATTTATCTACACAAATATCTTTTCACATCCTAATTTTAATATAAGAATTCTGAAATTTGTGAGAATTTATTGTCTTTTACCCAATTTCCCCGCCTCATAAAAGTATCCTCAGATAAAACAAGACAATTTAGTATTCGATTTTGAGATTCTTGTACTTGATAGAACGGGTAAATGACCAATGAATTTTAGTAGGTTTTTGGTTCACAGTCATCCAGTTACTATCGAAACATAGCAACTCTCTTTCTGTGGTTATAAAACTGAAGATTCTCAGAATCAATGTACGTCGTAAGTATCTACTATTTGTCAATTTTATTTGACGATGATAAGAACTTCTCTTACATTACTCTCATTGTCATTGTAACTGAAAGGTTTGTTGAGAGACGGAATAAAATATTATGCAAGATAATGTTATAAGAAAATGGATACCTATAACCACAGTTTGTAGGTATTGCATCTTGAACATAAAATAAAGACTCAGATATAGGTATGGCTTAGTTTATTTTTATTTCTTAAGAGTATGGATACTGACATTTCAAAAATTTCTAAAAACGGGAGACCTTATATCTCGACAACCGTTACTAAATATGCTTTGGAACAAAATAGGGTAGATGCATTGAACATTTATATAAGGAATAACCGTCAAAGATTTTTTTATATCTTGTATAGATTTCTCAAAAAAAACATGAAGAACACCTCTGACCTTTTTTCAGAAAGACGGAAACTCGTTTCCCGGAAGTTGCAGAGTATTTTTTTTTATACTGATAATATGCATTAAAATCTAGGGAATAACCGTAATAGTTTTTTGATAGACGCAAAATTAACCCCATAAAATGAAAAAAAACGCTATTTTTACCATTTTATCATGCGATTGTTCACGCGATTTTGAACCTTAATGCCGTGGGAAATGACTGTGACGTCATTCTCGATGCCAAGCCCTTAAGGTTCAGAATGGCAGTTCAAGAAAACACAAGAGGATTCAGTACACACTACACAGTTGCAGCTTTATACCACTTCGTACACAATGAATTGTCAAGAAGTATGAAATGCTAAAAAATAACATCCATGTTATATTCAAAATTGCATCAGAAAGTTTCCAACGAAAAATTAACGCTGGAAAATTGTATTCTCTCGACTGGAAAACTTTTCAAATTCTGAGCAGATATAAAATTTTCAACTCATATTTTCTCTTGTACGTACAACATATGAGAGCAATATTGCCAGACTACTCGTATGGTATGAATATTATATTCATTTATAAACTTGGTGACGTACAAAATAAACTGAAGTTAATTATTTCACTTTGTTTTGAATGAAAGTGTCTGTAAGGTCTCGGTATAAATAACTTGAATATGTTACTGCATAATATAATAATATCGTAGGTTTAGTCTATAAAAGTTTTAGTGCATAAGCAAATATATAATTACATTCAATTCATAATATAATGACGATAACTTATATTTTGTAGATTATACCAAATTATGTTAGTATATGACGTTGCACATAAGTAATGAAAACCCAAATACATATTTGTATACTTCACAGAAAGGTTGTACAACGTCATGTAATGATTTTTAAAAAATGTTTAAAATCGATATCAAAAAAATATATGTACTTACAGTAAATAATGCGAATTTTATTTTATTTTTCTTGTATTTTTTCGACCTTGGAATAGTTTTAAAAAATACGTATCATAAAACATTCTTTGTTATTTTTTCGCACTTTTCTGGTGTTTTTTGATTCATGCATAAAACTTTTTTATTTGTATTTTGTGTGACTGATGATAATATCGCCGCTCGCTTTTTACTTTGACTAAAGCGACACAGGGTCAACTTTTCAGGAGAGCGATTTAAAGTTTAAAAAAACAGAAAAACCCTGATAACTTTTTAATTTATGAACCGATTTAAATAAATTGTATGGGGGTTTTGTTCATGGATTTTTTTTCTATTTTTTAGTATATAATGTTAATAAATATAGTCTATTTTGTGTGAGTTAGATGGCGCTTAATCCCTTAATGCCTAACTTGATATTTAGTACAATTTGAAATTTATTAATTCAAAACAAGTAAATGACCACTTTCCTTAAAATCATGAAAATTCAAAATGACTAACATGCCATTTGTACTCTTCCACCAAAAAAACAAAATGACTAACACGTCATTAATATATTTTTTCACTTACACGTCATTTTTTTTTTTTCTAATAATTCAAAATGACTAACACGTCATTAATATATTTTTTCTAATAATTCAAAATGGCTAATAGAACTTTTTGTGACAAATTGTATCAAGCAGAACGTCTAAATTAGCACTGAAAATAAAATCGTTATAATTCAAAGTTATTAATGCAACCATGTTTTCCAAACACTTCCAAGTTAAAATGGCTAACACACAAACTCTTGTATTTTATATACAATTTTGTGAGTAACAAAAGCTGAAGATCAATGTATTGGAACTCTAAGTATTCATCTTCATATCTGTTTCAAAAAAGAAGGAAAGAAAAGTTTTCTAAATAAATTATTTATAAATATTTCTTAAATATATTCTAAATAGGTATATACGTTCGCGCCCATCGCACACAAAAGCAACACGTGTATTGACAATGAAGTTGTTAGTTGAACGACCGATAATAATATTTTCAAACCTTATAATTCTGTTTCAAACATTTTGTCTTAAACGACGACAGATGTACCAAATATCAGCTATCGTTATAACCGCAAAAATACTAAAGTGCAAATTCAATTATAAACAATTAGTTAGAACGATTAACGGATAACATAAAATTAAAATGTAACAATCCAATGTGACTAATGGCCATTTCAATTAAATTCAGTAGTAAGTAAAGTGACTTAAAAGACATGTAAAGAGTAATATCCAAAATTCAAAAAGTCTAAACGACAACTTAACATTATTTAGTATCATGTAAATGTGACTAAACGAAGGACATGTTTAGATTTAATATTATACGATTTGACTAAAGTGCATCTGTCTAAATAATTTTGATAAGTCAAAAAAGCTAAAGCGCCACTCGCATTGTTTAATGTGTTAAGTTTGTTTTTCTTATAAACCAAACATTCATGAATTGTGAAAATTTGGCAAAACAAAGCGACATTCGCGATTTATAAGTTGTTATTTTCGTCGCTTTACCTATTTTCTGAAAGATAAAAGTTGGTTTTTTATTTGACTAAACGACCAAAAAAGTTGTCTGATTGACCTTGAACTTGGACCATTCGATAAAGCTTGCCGAGATGATTCCAACGATATATATAACTCATTTTATACCTAAGTGGCGCTTAAGTCAAAGTAAAAAACGAGCGGCGATATGTAAGATTTTTAAGCTTAACTTTTTCGTAAATGAACTTCCACCATGATCATCAAAATCAAATATTTTGTGGCTCAGTTAACTTTAATCTTCGGTGTAAGTCGAATGTAGGATACTTTTTACATTCAATTTAAGTGTATACAAAACAATGGAAATACACACTATAAAATACGATAATAATTTCATTTACGATTTCATCTCCTGTGTACTAACTACACAATAATGAGATAAACTTTTTTCATACACCCAACACTTAACACTGTACAATAAACTTTCTTTAGAGATACACGAGGAAACTTTGGTCACCAAATTACTGCGAGAAATTATCATTTCTTTCTGTTATTCTTTCAACACTCTATATTTTGTTTGCAAGTAAAGTTAATATTATGCTGACACCATCTTTGGAACATTTTTCTTGTTAAATTTCTCAAGTTTTCTTTGATATTATAAGAGTTGCACGATATCTGTCTTCGGAATATTATTTTCATTGTTATTATTTCTTGAACTTTGCCATTTTCTTAACAATGACAAATGATACGAAAGCATTTTGTCTGCATTGAAACAAGTATACTTAAGTACCTATATACTTACATACATCTCCACATCTCCATGCCATGCCAACATGCCAACACAAAACTTATTTAGGCTATTGAATCCAGGGTTAACTCCACAGCCACATGTAGTTCTGAATTGTGCAGGACAAAATCCCTAGTTTAACCATCCATAATATGTTTTCTTTGTCATCATTGCCTTCTGCAGAGGTACCTATATTGCACACACAACCAGGGCTAACATACTGAGCCATAATAAAAATATCAAAGCCAGTGTATCTTGGGATGAGAGTATGATCTTATCCCGTTATTGTCTTTGTGTTAAACAAGACTTCATAAATTAGGAGCACAAATATTTATAGTTTGTAGAAATTACGGAGAGTTTCCTTAGTGACACAGATTAGTGCGGAAAATGAAATGTATTGAGACGTGGATGAATGACTATCAATGGTAGCGTTTTATACATAATGTAAGTATGTATAAGTATTTGGAGTTTATCTCCATTGGTAGTATACCGTAAAATATATCTCGTCCCCAAGTGTGCATGAAAAGACGAGATATTTAAAACCTTCATTTTAAACCAGCAGGGAATGTGACTGTTTACAGACGTTTTCAAACTTTGTAAGTTTTCCAATATGGTTTTGGATTTTTATGGTTAATACTGAACATTGAGTTAAGAACGTTGACACTCTAGAAAAAAGTAAAAATAAACAATGCCGCAATGCCGTGTATTAACATTATGTAGGTAAATATGCCTTTTCTTGATGGGGATGCGAATTGCACCAAAGAACCGTTCCTAGCCTTAATATATTACGAGTACATATGTACACCTGACCCTTAACAAACCAGTGATTGCTCATAATTATGTAAGGTATCCATCTTGGTTTGTTGATTTATCTATAAATAGTTGTTCATCAAAATTATTATCTTACTCCGATCTAAGAAGTCTTATCTTGTTGCGTAATTTAATTAAATGTCATTTTGTTCAATTTTTTGTATTTCATCGTGATATAATTTATTCAAACTACATTAATTCAAATCATTCCAGTGAACCCTTATAAATGCTTCAGGAATAACGTATTTAGGGGTTATTCACATCATACAAAACCTTATAAAATATTTCCTAAAAAGAAAGGTCAAAGATCAAACGAAAGAAAAAAGTTCTGCTTTAAAAGTTGACATCTATTATAAAGTCAAAAAGTTTTGTAACTAGGTTTTGACGTTCAACATTTTATATTTTGAAAGATTGAGAATTGTGTGAATATCGTAAAGTTTCCTGTGAACAAATCACGGTTGGGTGAATCTGAATCACGGTCCATCACCACGCCTTCTACAAGTGCAACTGACTGTATAGCTTTGGGGTCTCCTAGGTAGATTAGACGTCTACCTACGTAATGTAGGCTACATATAAAAATATATTGCCTACGTAGACTTCTACTATGTATTATTGTATAATATCAGCATTCACCTTTCAGCTTTCAGAATTACTCGTGCAAACAATCAGACAACAACTGAAGCGGACAGCAGGTATGTTTTATTACTTTTTCCTGACATAAAATTGTATTTATTTAATTTCAAAATTATGTAGGTACGTTTTTCAGCCACGCTGCTCAGAGTAGAGTAGCTTCACGCTTGTCTCTTCCCATGTAATTCCTAACCTTCTCGTTGCCATATTTATAAGCTTTCCCTAAGTTCTTATAACCGTCGGAACACCATAAAAAATGGTGTTATTTTAATGTCGGTCAAAAATATGATTCAAAACGATTTCATTGATCTACATACCTACTGAACATTTTTAAATGAAGGTTGCATCTTTAGCTCAGTTGGTTGGAGAACCGGTCTCCCAAACGGGAGGTGCCAGGTTCTAATCCTCCATGACGATGTTTTCTACAACCTTTTTAGTTTGTGTAGGTACACAAGTTAGAATTGTTTTTCATTTAATAAAGATATTTAGTATTCTTGAGGATCATCTTTTTTCTGACTATATAGGTACCTACCTACTTACATTTTGCATCAGTAGCAAAGAAACAAGTTCTGAATTTCCTACATGTAATATATCTACTCCAAATTTACCTATTATTTACTGTTTAAACACTTTTGACAAATTTATATTTCAGGAAACTAATTACCTTTACTTCTTGTATACGAGATATTATTATAATATACAAGACAGAAGTGTCTAGATGCTGTAACGTTATAATACAAACTAATACCGATAGAGTGACACAAAATATCGTCTGTCATAATAGGAAATCCTCTCCTCATCGTACAAATACCACATGAATATAGGTACAAATGAAGTGGGATTGTATAATAACAGAGATGAGGTATTATGGATGTTATTATTCTCCCAAAACAAACACAGAGATAAAATATACAAATATTCCATCCCACACTCCTCCTGAAATGATCCCCACACGCACACATAACGACACGTACAAATATTTCCTCATCTTTTCCAAAAACAAACACCTATGGAATATTAAAACACCACAATGAATTACCTAAAAGTCCACATATTATTTAACCGACTCACACCCTTATTCATATCACTTATCATTATTGTATGCTTTGAAAATTACTGAATTATTGTATGATGAATTATAACAATTACTTACAATTAAAAGATGAAAGACCTACACTGATTCATTGTTTTCTTTCTGCTTTATATAAACCTGAAGAACCAAGTTTGAATGTACCTGCTCGAATATTAAAAGTAAACTTATTGGTAAAAAATTAAAGAGGAGAGAGCGAGCTTATCGCTATCCAGTGGTATTTACCATCTTACCATCGGGCTCGATCCCCGATGCTGACTGTCTCCATTACACGACACAATCTTTTACAGCTTTGTGACTGTAAAGTGAACAAAAATTCTTCAAAAAACCATTATCTATATCATGTTTTGAAAAAAGCGTGGGAAACCACTTTTTACTTTATACAATATTTTACCAACATCAATTCGGGAATAAAGTTCAACAAACTTTTTACGTTGGTACTGCAATGCTGCTTCGCCTGAGTCTTGTACCTAAATAAAAATGTACATCTTTGTAAGTACTCGTAGAATGAATAAAAACCAAGGGACAGTAGAAGACGAAGAAGAAAGTAATGCGATTATATAAATTGAATTGATTCAACAAGACAACACAAAAACTTTTATTAAATCTACAAATTGTTTTAGGACTTTGTTTCAGGATTACAATCGTTTTCCACAAAATGGCGCAGGTGTCATTCTAAAAAGGTTGTGCGGTGAAGTGTAATCGTTATGACGAAAATAACTTTAGTAAATAATATTATGTACATTACTTAAATAAGTTCAGCAACATAATTATTACTTTCTTCTGGATCATTGTCCTTTATTACAATTGATAGAGTATCTAACTGAGAAACCATTTATACTGCTGATCCTTCTACATTCTCTTACGATGGGAACTCATCCCCGGAACAAAAAAACGACGTACTAATGTTTCCAGGAATTTCCAAAGTCGAAACCCATGAGTGAACGATAATATGTGGTTGATTTTCTACGTACTCTACGAAATTCATTTAATTACTCCAACAAAATAAAATATACTCCAAAATTCAGGGCTAAAAATAAAATGGAGTCTATTAATTTAATATCAAACCATGTTCGCCCAATAAAAACGTAGTAGATACGTATTGACAATATTATCTAGATTTTCTAAGATTAATAATACCTACGCCTAATATAGAAAGGTGATTATAAGTACTGTAAGACTAGTGTCTATTCAAACACTTAGATTTTAATTAAATTATTAATTTAATAAAGATCGTATTGAGCTATAAATAGAATATAGCAGAATCTACTTTGTTATTAATAGTACTTCTCTACTCTGCTTGCACACGTGAATATACTGTGTATTACATACAATATTATCTAGGTATAATGGAGCTAATTTTCTCTTGCTTCGCGATAGTTTTATTACTTGATAAGCGGTAAAGTGCGAACAGGTTGCGGGATTAAATTCATTCCTCTTGATGAATTCTGAAAATAACTAATATTCTACGAGACACTGTACAGATCATAGTAATATTCGTCGACAAAATTATTCGTCGTGTTCTAGGTATCTTGCCTGCTTCCTATACCCGACGATTGTTCTTAAAATCTTCAATGAATTACAAGGGTTTTCATATAATTATGAAATTACTCGTAATGAACCTCGTAGACAAGACCCGAAAGCGAATCTACGAAATTTTGACGCATAAAAGTAAGCAATGCAAAACTGCTACCTGATGAAGTAAAAATTTAAAAATGATCGCATCTGAATAAAGGTGATTAAATATTATGTGGCTTAGGAGTAGCAAAAAAATATAAGCGTATCATTAAAACTGATCTTTAAAAAATGTGAAGCTGGTAAAAATACTACCTACGATTCCACAGCACAAATCACGGAAAGCAAAATATTGACTACAAAACTAAGTTCAGAAAGATCAACTAATGGATGGATTATTGAATGACTTCAGCACCCTTGAGGACTTACTTAAATGCTTACCTAACTTGAAGTGATTTCGTCGCTAGGCTGCGCAATTAAAATTAGCCAATTATAAAAAAAAAACTTTCTGTCTAGTGTAGTTACGTACAGGTACACGACAGTGCATTTAAGCAGGTTGAGCAGAGTATAGCTCACCGTTCCGTACCTCATCTCGGTGTTGTTAAAGCGGAAATCTAATTTAAGAGCTGAGATTATTAAATAATTTAAAAGGGTTAAGTTGAAATACAATGTAAGATGACGTACATAGAGAATAATTATACTTTTGCAGGAATGCCTATTCGCTACCCTACTTAATAAAATGTATGAGATAAAACGCACAAACCCGCAAGGGTAGGGTGAGAATCTAGACCTTATCGTATCATAGAAATATAACTCCTATATTATCTTATACGGCTAGATTAGGTTGTTGAAGGCAGCTAATTAGGTATACCCACATGAAATACAACATAAAATCTTCAGTTGTCAACAGAACATCCGTAGCCTAAAATTCCGCATCCATTCTTCTATACAATTTCTCCCATTTCTGTCATCTCTATCTGTGTACTTTATTAAGAATCCTATAAAGCTTATAATTGACTTCTTCTTCTTCTCAGCCTTCTCGCGCCCAATGTTGGGCATAGGCCTCCCCCTTATATTTCCACTGCTCCCTATCCTGTGCCGACCGCATCCATCCGCCCCCGGCAACCTTCCTTATGTCGTCCGACCATCTTGCCTGGGGCTAGGATTGGTAATTGACTAGGATTGGTAAATAATTGACTAGGATTGGTAAATCAAAATATTCATTGAATCACGTTAAAGAAGGGGTCATAGCTACCCCACTATTATTTTAAAACTTATTGCGAAATTGCAGATAGACATTCTTCCATTAAAAGGCTGTTAATATTTAGTCCGAAAAATCGCTGGTAATAATTAATTCTCTTTCGTCATGAAATCCTACAAGATTTTTTAATCTAACATAAGTTTGCAATACTAAAAAGAAAATCGCGGTCCATCAGTTGTCGAAAGTCGGTGGGATGTGGTCACTAAAGAAATTGAATTATCAAATACATCGCACATTCCTACAAGCAGTGAGGGTTACCAAAATTAGATAACAAAAGTCTAATGTTTTGGTCTGGGTTCAATACCCGTATTTTATTTTCGTCCGTTTTTACCTTTTGTAGTAAATATTTTATGTATTGGCGCGGCGAAATTGGGTTTTAGTACTGACAAAATAAGTAAAAGTGGGAAACTACAAAGGATTTCTAGATACTGGTAAATGCATAATTTGTGCCTACTCTGTGTGATTCTTAATTTCTTAACGTTATTAACTATGCACGATGGAACTGAGGAAACTGGACCCGAAGCCATCGGATATGAATGTTGGACGAAAAATATTATTTCTTACGAGTTACTATACTTCTTGATAAATACTTTATAAGTGTAATTGTTTTAGTAGGAATTTTACGCAGTCATAGTACCAACTCATGTCTGATTCTGAAGTATGAAGAATAGGAAACAACATTCGTAGCAATTTATAAATTTGCCCGTTTCGATTCCTTGATATGCAATTTCGTATTGAATAGAAATAACTTTCTATCCAAGTATAATGCAGTAAACGGGGAATACCGTTCTATGGGAGCTATGCAAATGGTCCTGTAGTACTGAATTTTTGATCTGTTATTAGTGCCGGTCCTACAATGTCAAGTTCAAAAATGTGACCTTCTAGGGCTGCTGCACTCCAATTAGTAGCATAAAAACCCATTTATTTTTTGCCATCCATTTCTATTTTTAAAATAACTTCCAAACGGTAGGTTTTACTTTAAATCTTTAAAGACAGAGATTAGTACTAAATTCCTGTACGACTATGAGTTGAATATGTGATAAAAAACAAGGATACATTGAGATATGTAGGTACTATAAGTTGATTGTGTAAGTGTAATATTCAGAGCTGGGCAGAAAAGCGTTAATCCGTTAATCGTTAATTAACGAAGTTAACTTTTTGGTTAACGATTTAACGCTTTTCTCACCTCCAAAATTTCTTAACGGACTATTTAACTTCCGTTACATTTTACTTCCGTTAATTAAGTCCGTTAATATTTGATTGTTTGTATAGACATCATCCACTGGCTGTGCTGGCATTAGATAATCCGAGGATTGTATGGAGTTATGTGTGGTGTCGTATTTGAGTTGGGCGTTGAAAAAGAATTTTAGATCGAAAGTCAAATTTCGTCGAAAAAAAAATCGGCTGCGGCGCCTTTCAAACTCTGAAGCAAGCGACGTCAATGGGCGAGTGTAATAAATATGCACCTAGGTGTTTGTAAAATTTCTGTAAGACATTTTACTTCTTCCCACTCTGAGGACGGCTACGCGTGGGACCCAATCTGGCTTGTGTGTGACTGTCGCTGTGCTGGACCGGAGAACTCGTCTATGTTCTTGTCGTCTTTCTCCCTTGGAGGAGGAATGATAAGTTTTTGATGTCCATGTCTGGGAGGAAACTTCCCCGCGTGCCTGTGGTTGCGGCGCCTGGCCCGCCGCCCTGTGTACATCCTGTTTCCTGGACCCTGAGCTTAGCTTTCTGGACCAATATTAATGTAAACGTATATATGCTTTATTTCTACTGTTTTCTTTTTTTTTTCTACTCATGTATGTATCTGTTAATAATTGTAAATATGTTTCCATCCTTGGACAAGGACACTGAAGGAATGTAAGTTAGGGGTGGGGTTTGTCGGGGGGCTCCCTTCTGGCTAACCCTGAGCCCACCTCTTAAAAAGATTTTGCCAAGAAGTGCGGGTAAAGAGGACGCTATATGCGCCTGTGCTACCCGGGGATGCGGAGGGCCTTAAGCCCGTGGGAGTCCTTCAATGATTTACTTCTTATTCAATAATGAGACTCGCCACCCATTCCGTGTGTTTTATTTGTTTTATGCACATTGTAGTATTTGTGTACCCACTTTAGGATACATCGCGATAGTGTGATAGTAGTAGTACTTATGTAGTTCTACTTCATGCCATTTAACAGCGATTTTTTAGATTAACGCTTTAACGGATTAACGTTAACTTCCGTTACATTTTTCAAAATGTAACGCTTTAACGATTAACGAAGTTAACTTTTTAGTTAACGGATTATCGATTAACGAAGTTAACTTTTTGATTAACGGTGCCCACCTCTGGTCATATTGTTATACTTCAGTAAATGGAGAACGCTAGCTTGCTGACTGTAGGAGTTGTAGTATAATAGTCGTATATATTTATGTAATAAGTTTCCAGTTGATGCAAAAACGAGATGAAACACGGAGGTTATGGTTTAATTTTCTCCTTCAGCTTTGGGCGGGGCCCTCTGGAATATTACGGCTCTGTTTTTTGTATAGTATAGATACATCTACCTACTTACCATTGTTCGATACTGTGACCATACAACACCCTTACTAAAATATTCATACCAAAGTTTAGGATTAAACAATGAAACACCCCAATCTACAAAAAATATAGTGAGTAAATACATACCTACGAAGTCATTTTGAAAGTTTTTATTCTACTTTTGTAACATGAACCCAAAATATCGAAATTGAAATAATATTGTCATAAGTGGATATTTCAAATGTTTCGATAGGTATCTAGAAAAAAGGTACTAAAAGTTTACTGAAATCTCGGATGTTTTAATTTTATTCTCAGTGTACTATAAAATACAAACTGAATAAATAGCATTAGGCAGTTTAGTTTTATTAAAATACAGCATAAGCAATAATTATAAAAGACTACATAGAAATTATTTGCATAAAATTTTCACTGAATCTCTTAACAGAAAGTCTAAACAAAGAATAATCAGAATACGAAATAATACATAATATTTTTCTTCTACCTACTCATAAAACCTATTAGTAAAATGTCAAAGACTTTTTTCGATTTTTTTTTATATTAGGAAGATTCGTTTGTTCCCATTTGACCAACCGTTTGTTCAACCAGTTGAACTTGCGTGGCAGATATTTCCGGGATAAAATAAACAAAACGCGAAAGAGTTGTAAAATGGTGCACCTCTTTTAATATCATCGCACTTGTACTAAATCTTTTGCCAAAAAGCTGTTTGTCTTTAATCAAATTTAATACAAGTCAAGAATTCAGCTTGATGTACACAAAACGCAGCATTCAGGGTATAGGTATCGTATATCACGTCTACCTAATATCAAGAGTATTGTTAGGTATTAAAGTGATTTTTCGATAGAACCATTATTATTCACTTTTATTCACACTATTCTTAAAAAATATTTCAGTATAGCTCTACCTAATAACCTGGGATTTTTTTGTAAGATCTCAGCGCATCTCGACCGGGCTATATTGCCATTCGTTGAAAAATTTAACAAAAAACATGTTTACACAAATTTTTTTTTATATATTAGTTTTTAGTTGCGTCTCTTGAAAATATTATTTAATCTAAATAATCTTGTAGACTTTCGCAGCGTGATGAATCCATTTCTAAGTTGTTCGTTCTTCGGGTTATCTACTGGGTGTAGAGTGGTTGAATAACCGAGCTTTCGGCAGCGATACTACTTCACCCTGAATATGGCAGTAGAATCGCTGCCGAAAGCTCGGTTATTCAACCACTCTACACGCAGTAAGGAAACCCGAAGAACGAACAACATAGAAATGGATAATATTATAAGCTCGTGTTATGTAATGTAACTAGCCTTTTTTGTGTTTTACTAATCACGAATAAAATACATCGTACAATATTTTTTAGATACAGCCACACTCATCATATTATATCATTATCCCTATTATAAATGTTATCTAAACAAATGGATTTATAAGAGTACAATTTCTGAAAGACTTATTGGAATTACGCAATTTCGTCAAAGAAAATTGATCGTGTTTGTCCCGCATTATGGAGGATTTGACCAAACCAGTGGCGTAACAATATAGGGTTATTGAAAAAAAAGAGACATGAATTAAATTTAGGACGCTTTCCGGAATTATGCGTCAGAATAGTTTACAAACTTTTTCATGAGTTATTTATTGTGAACTAATCAACCTTACAATAGTTGGTGGAGTTCGTAAGTTCGAATCTCATGTATTTGTCATGGTATACCTAAGTTATTTTAATATTGTGAGATATCCAGGAAAATATTTCCATTTATTAGTAGTTATCTAAGCTAGCTGGTTTAATGTAATCACCTTACACTTAAGAAACATTCACCAATTCCAGTCCATCCATCTGTATATGTGTTGAGATAACTAACTGTTATATTCAACTATGGTAGGTATGTAGAAAATTCGATGTTCTCACAAAATGTATATTGTAATTTTCAAAATAATTTACATTGATGTTAAATATCTCATTACTAGAATAATTACAAATACCAGTAGCTGCATTTTTGGGGCCTGGCTGCAAATGACAAGGCAATATTTTTTCACCGTATGTTATTGAAATTGCTATAATTATGTAGTTTTCTAATACAGCCTTATTATGTAAACCACCGTCATGAAATAGAGGTATTTAGTAATTTTCTTTTGTGACAAAATAATTTTCCTTCTGGATTCTTTTAACACCGAATGTTACACCACAGGCAAGATGTTTTGTGGATATACTATAAGCAATATGGCGTAAAGGTGAATAGCGGAATATTATGGATTATTATTATTGAAGAAGGAATTTCTATACAAGTTTAGCTTACCGAACATAATCCAGTAATAATTATTTGTCACCACAAAAGGGCACATCCCCAAAACAAATAAACCCAAGTAAATAATATTATTTTCCCTTATAATAATAATATTGTTTTATCTCTGATAGTTATCCAATTCTATGAACTTATAAAGACATTATATACCAGCAGTAGGTGCGTTATAACGTAAAGATTTAGGATAACTGGACTCTGGTTACAAACCGTTCCGCTACAAGAAGTTCCATCCATTTATTTATGCAAGTGTCTCCGGGAAACATATCGTCATGATATATTTTTCTCACACACCTGGTGGGAGAATAGCAGGGAAAACATAAGTCAAACGTAGTAATAATAAATTATTGAAAGAATTCTTCATGGACTATTATACAACAGAAATGAAGATGCTTAGGTGGTCCGGAGGTGTTACAAGGGAAGACAGAATTAAAAACGAATACATCCGGGGTAGTTTTGGGGTCGCGCCAATTCCGGAGAAATTAAAAGAAACAAGACTCCGATGGTACGGTCACGTGAGCAGACGTAACAACGATCACGTGGTAAAGCTCGCACTGGACATACCATCACAGTCCAGATCCAGAGGACGTCCACAAGCCACCTGGTGGACAAATATCGAAAAGGAGCTTAGGGACCAACAGCTTACTAGTGGGATGGCACAGGATCATAAGGTCTGGCGACTACGTACCAGAAGGGCCGACCCCAGATAAACTGGGAAGAGGCAAGAAGAAGAAGAGTTCATGGAATATTGTAATCTCTATTCATATAGAGAACGCCTGACTGACATGCTGACTCATCAACGTAGAGCCCAAACGGCACACTAGAAATTACATAAATAGTGCAGGATTATACGTAAGTATATTATTTAATTATATTATATAATATTTACAGAAATATGACAAAACATGTAAGTGAGTATAGTAGTCGTTATTGGGAGAACGTCAGCCCAAACAGGTGGATTTGAGTCACAATAACATAGGTTCCGTCAACTGTGTTGGTCCGGACACCGCCGTGCAATACAGCTAGTGTTATTATAATATAGAATTTAGATGTTTTTCCATTCAGAATATGAGTAATTTATAAGAAATTTGCGTGTATAAATTATCATGCCTCTCCCATATTTTAATTAATGGCATAATATTTGTAAGAAAAAAACTTTTCTGTATATTATAATACAGTATGAATATAATGAGTTAATGAAAAAATTCAATCTCCTTTTTGCCAAGAATATTATTTATTTCGGAACCCTATTGTGAATTATCTTTTTCTTTTCGGGTCAAGGAATTCATATTTTTTGTTTGTGGGATTCCGGAGTGGAAGTCATTGCTCAAAGAAGAAACTCCACACTGAAAACTTTTAATCTTCTGATAAAATAATGACCTCCATAACAAAACTTTATCCGACCGAAGAAAATTGAAAAATTGCTGGATTTTTTTTATTAGTCTTACAAAAACTCGCCTACTATAAAGCAACTTTAAGATAATTTCTAGAATCACTGCTACTTCCATATATCGTGATTTTTTTCCTAAACGTAGTCCTACATACCTACGAATATTTGAAGAGTTTTTGTATATTTATCTCGGACTGAGGATGAAATGGACAAATACTGGACTGGTGATGATATTAGTGGAATCGGTGCGGGTTCAATACCCGATGGCTGCAAATTAGTTGTTCGTTATTTCAGACCATTTCCATTTATCATGTTCTTCTTTTAATTCGGTATTTCATGTTACCTATTTGTTAATCTCTCAGATATACTTACCTTAACGTACTTGTTTTGTTGTTATTTGTATTGTACTTGTTTTATCGTGTTTTTTTAAATGAATCTGGGCTTATCGAAATAAACCCAAATACATCTTTGTACACTTCACAGAAAGCTTAAAAGCTTGTGTTGTGAAGTAGAGTAAGACGGGGATTGAACCCGTGTCCACTGGATTAACAGTCGATTGTTAAATAAAAATATAAATATGTTTTTAAAACGAACTAATACGCAAATGATAGATTTTCCCTCCAAATAAACCACTAACAATAAATTATTTTAAACATACATTTGAATTTAATTGACACAATATTATTGTTTGTACATAATTTCTCAATGAAATTTTATAATTCTGTAAACATATATTCCATAGCCTCCAGCATCTGAAGCTGAAAGGGTGGTTTTATTATTTTTCATTTTATTTAAATTACATTAGATATTTTTATTTCTTCATCTTGTGAGTTTTACTCGTAATAAAAGTAAATTGACAAACACATTCCTTTTTATTATATTTTCGTGTATATCTAAAATTACGTTTGCATATAAGTAACGTTGAGTTTGATAGTTATTTTTGTGTCAATAAAATCATAAAAAATTCACCTATGTACTTTAAAGCGCATTCATTGCATTATTTCTGTAATTTTTTAATGTATTTGCAGATGACTTTATAAAATATTAGCCTGCGGCTTCTTTTATTTTTTCATAATTAAAAATTAAAACGAAATAAATAAAAACCCAACAATTATTACGAATTTGTAATTACATTCACATATCATCGTACAGTACTTATGTATTGTAAATCTGTTTTTGTTGATATACCTTTAAATGTACGAGGTTAGTACATGGTTGGCGCAGTTAGTTGAGGCGGCAGTCTCTCGATCGGGAGGTGCCAGGTTCAAACCCCGGCGGTGGCGATGTATTCCATACTTTGCGATACAGGCTTTTAGCCTAGTGCAGAGTGTGCAGGAAAGTATTTGAGTTGGTGTATGCAAGCCCAGATCCTTTAAAAAAAATGAATAAAAAATCTTATATTCTTACCTATATACCTAAAACCTCTTATATACTTACCTACGAACATTTTTGTACATATATATACAAGATATACCTATGTATAAAGATATGTATAAGTACGTATGTATGCAGGTAGACAAGAAACGTCACGAAAATCAATATAAATATGTCATAAATATGTTGTAATTTCTCCATACTGAAGGTTGGTTGGTCAGACGGGAAGAAAATATTACACAAAAATATTGATTCCCATTTGTACTACCGAGCGGTTGGTCAAATGGGAAGAAATGAGTATTATTTGTTCAATTGGTTATAATAATAGTTAAATTAGGGCATTTCCGTGCTTTCTAAATCAGAAATCTCAATGTAACGGGTATCACTTTCCGTACGTGTGTGGCCGCCCTTAGAAAGAGAACCAATTAATTTATTTTCATCTCTGCTTGCAAAACTTGATGTTACATTATCGCGTTGAAAAGACGGTAGAAGGTGGTTGAATAACTCAAAAGATTATTGTAGGTAGGTGTTACATAGTATTGTATAGTACTGTACACCAAGACTCGTTAGGAAATGTGTTTTTAATTATACACACAACATGCAACCCCCTCATACTCAATTACATAAAGTAGAATAGAGATGATGATAACCTTAATAATTGTACATCGAACATCGAAACAAAACGTCGAAGAAATTCTATTATTTATGCACCGCAAACGTTTAATTGTATATGCTAACAAAGTTTTATACAGAGTGTTTCCTTCCGTATTTAAAATATCATGACGGATACAGAAGATAAAAAAGTTTAATGAATGCATGACCGAAAATCAACGGTTTTGGTGGTAACTACAAACTGTTTTGACAAATTTTAGGTCATGCATTAATTAAACTTTTCTTTTATAGTTATTCATCATCTATCACCTTTCGAGAGATTTTATGCACGGAAGGAAACACCTTGTATATTCATCTATTTTTTCAATTTATATCCTTTTTCAAATACACTTTGCTTATAATGTAGGATCTTGGGATCTGTAGCAAAATCGAAATAATTTTCTGCACACTTCCCAGTTAGCCAAATTTTTATACCGTGAAGTGGAGAATAAATCGTCAGCGCTGACATTCGAACCCGACATCGCCTGCTTCAAAGATCCGCAGTTCGACCAACAACCCTAATCATGAACACCTGTTAATATATTTGACATATCGAAAATGACTGTCATCTCTTTTCTCACTGCTGTTTCAAAAACTTTTCTCAATTCAGTAATAAAAAATCTATGTAAGTGTTGATTTTTTTTTTGTGGCTACACTGCCTACCAGCATTTCGATGTTAGCATCCCCATACGAGTTATGTTCTTAGTGCATAATGAAGTAGAAACTTTATATGTTTGGATGTATGTAGGTTTGGATATATATTATGTTTGCATAAAGCGTAAGTGCATTTCATTTCACAAGGAAAATCTTATTAGGTAGTACTACGTACATGGATTATAATACTCCAATGTCATTAGTTCAAATGGCATAAGAAATGAACTAGAAATAATTCAGTAGGTGTTGGATATAAACTTCTTCTTGTGACTCTGTTACTGGAGGTTGGTGTAAGAACTCCTACACGATATTGTACTAGTCTACTGCTCAAAATGTCTGCACCTGTTATTCCAAATCTGATATTTTTAAGCTACATTGATCTTTTACTCTTTTGTATATTTTTAGCATGAAATATCTGGCCATCCACCTTTTCACAGTAAGTATGCGTAAAGATAAAAAAAAACTCACTGAGCGGATTGAATATCGCACCGCAGAATTAAAAATGAATAATATTTTCGTAATCTTTCTTTTTTTTGAGAAAAACTTTGGAAACTTTGTAATTAGAAAAAAATTGATAAAAAATAATGATGTAAAGTAACCTTTTTTCTACTGTTTTAATTCGGCTTTTCCGGGACACTCCAAAACGTAGACATAAATAAAAATTACTTATTCAAAGCTCAAACTCAACAGAAACGTACCTATGCCTCGCACCATATATTATATTTATTTTTCACTATATTATATTTTTACAACGAAGTCACTACCGAACACTTTGTCATGGAGAAATTGGCAGGAGTCACTATTGGAAATGTCGTGGTGGTATGAAAGAATGGAATTTATGTGAGTATTTAATATTTGTGTGCTGCGTGGTTGGTTGGATGAAATTTCCTTTGGCAATAAACCGCCTCCACAAGTTGGTTTCACAATATTTTTATTTTATTTTATCTGTATAAAAAATGAAAGTAAAAATAAAATGTATTTATAAATAAACATTCCAAAATTAGGACAATACCTGATTAGTTAATCGTTTGATGAAACATAACGCTTTATTGAAACAACCAAAGTTAAGAGGATTACATAAAGAGATTGGTAATTAATCAGTTTAATCAAAATAACAAAATGTTTTAAATCACCTCGAATCTCACATAATTCCTGGAGGTAATTGTTGTTGGTATAAAACAATTAATTGTTAAAAAAAAAAAAAAACAGGGCAGAGCTTAGAGATCCCTTTCATTCGGGTATGTTTTCATGAAGCAGAGAATTAGTAAACATAGCATTAAGAGGTTCAACATCTGAGTGACAAGTATGAAGCAGTAACAACTAATAGGAAGACCTAATGGGAAGACCATCGTAAGCAGTTTCCGTGCGAGTGAGGCGCAGTGCGAAACAGTGTTGCAAAAATTAAAATAATTTTAATTAGATACTTCTATATAATCAAAGGTTGCAAACTTATTACGATTATAACTCTATAGAATAACCATTCGCCCTACTGAGTATTGAGAACTGAGTTTATCTTTTTATCAATACTGTTTACATGTTATTTTATATCTATGCTGCCGCCATCTGTGAGAACGAGCTGAATGATATTAGGTACTTTTTGCTTAGATGAGATCCTAAAGTCCATTTTTCGGTATCTTATTGTCCACAAGCATATCTTATTAAATTTGCTTTTTTTCTTTATTTCACACATTGAAAAGGAGTAAAATAAAAACACGTATAAACCAAACTTTTATTCATAAAATATGTAGTTTTGTTAGAGGAATATTGGATTACACTGTTAATTATTTAACCAGTGACATTAAATTTAATAATTGAGTCATATTACTAAATAATTAAAATAATAACGCACTTAATAGTACCTATTAATAATTATAGATTAATAGTGATTAATTAAAATGAATAGTTGTTTAAAATAAAGTAATTATATTCCATACTGGACACGTTGATACGTAATTAATAAAATTATTGTCCAATATTATATAGGTATATGTATTATTTTAATAATGTTTACTTAACATTTAATAATTTAGTGACCATATGTTGACTTATGGCACACAGTCGAGGAAGGGCGGATACTTCTCCAGTTGTCGCCTCACGCACTTTGAATGCCACCAGACGATTGGATCCAACCATCTTACCGACAATACTGAAACAGAAAAAAAAGAAAATGAATAGATAAAAAATACATCAACTTCATAACCTAGATTTAAAAAAAGGGATCTGAGCTTGAGTACACAAACCCTGATGCTTTGCTAAACTTGAGTACTGAATACATCGTCGATAACAAAATTCGAGCCCGGCACCTCTAGATTTGAAATCCACGCTCCGATCAACTGAGCCAACAATGTACACAAATTATTTTGTATTCTCGAGTAAAATTTCAGATATAATCCGATACGACCATGTTTTTATTTTAGGGGATAGCCTCGATTTTATGAATAGATGGATAAAATATATTTTTAGCGTCACTCAAATTATAACTTAATATATAGGTATAGTCTGTCAAGAACGATATGGTTTTCAGTGAGGGGGTCACTCGTAGCTTTTTGGCAACCATAGTGGTAACACTTATACTATCTCAAAAGAAATGTCATTGTTTCCAACAAGCAAAATTGTTGTTTTCAATCAATCCGAGACCATCTCTTTCTTGACAGATTGTTGCGAATTCTATTGAGTACCTACAAAATAAAATGTATAAGTAGATACAACAATAAAGCAATTTTTCCAAAGCTACATACAATGTACGGTAGTAGATATTCATGTGAAAATAAACAGGCAGGAATGCAACAACTATACCCGGATGTCCGTTAAATGGTTTAACGGAAATATTTAACTAAAACTAACTAGCAATGTTAGTCATGTTTGTAGTTGGTACTAATATATTACTCCACTGTAACTAAATGTATAATTGAACACGCGACAATACCGCAGACACGACTACTAGGTAACTAACTAACTAGTGTTTCCCCGAACTATAATATAACTAATCATAATATATATTCAATTACAGGTATAGACACTAGACACATCATTATACCTACCCCTAATTCTGCTACTACTAATCTATTTACCTTAAGGCATATAATTGAATTTATTGACTATGTATTTCGTAACGCCAATTTATTTCAATACAAAATAATCGATTATCAAGCATTGCATATTATATTAAAGGAGACTAGAATCCACCTGCACACGGAGTTTTCGTTATACCCATTATGTTATGTGATTGTTTGTAGGCTACAATAAAAAAATCTTTAACTATGTATTATAATTGTGGTATATTTGGCAGAAAACAATGTATTAACTACGTACTTAATGTATTTTATTTTATTTATTGTTGATTTTTTGGTACAAAGGATGGTTTGCGCCAAAATATACCGAATTCACAGTAACAATATCATGAATATGTAGCTGCATAGATGTTACGTTAGTTTGTTAGTAAGTCTCTAATTAGTTATGTTGTATATTTGTATATAGTTTAGTAACTCAAACCTCCGGAACAATGTTGTGCCGGTGCAACACACCGTCTAAACTAATTATTATATTGACATTGTAACTTTGTACAGACAACCCCAATGTTATGCCGGGGCAATTTTACTATTGCTTTGCATACAAAGTGTCATGTTTTGTCACCAAAATAATGAGATGATTTTCACAAAGAGATATTGTTACTAAATTAATATAAATGACGTCAACTTAAAAATAACATATTATTCATTCTTTATCGATTTTACGTTACAATAATCATATTTGTTTTAACACAACAATTCTCGATTTAAATCGCTCACATTGAAACGAAGTACTTGGTTCATATTGTTAATTTATCCCTTATGAGAACTGAGTGCAGTCACACAGATTTAATGCAACGCGTATTTCTTTTTCACGCGTTTTTATAAACACGTAATTCTAGTCTTAAGTACATGTCATATTATATATTTTCGATAAAGTATGATTTTCCCAGCCTCTTTGAAAACTAATTCCCGTATTAAACTCCCAAAAAATATATTGATAATAAAACAGTATATTTATTTATTTCTTTATTTTAAAGAACACACGGCGCAAGGCCATTAATACATAAAGTTAACAGATGAAAATGAAAATATTAAATGAACACATTAAAAAAAAAGTATGGTTAAAAAACTTTATTGTAAAAAATATTATTTTTTTTAATTTTCAACCAGTAATACTTGGAATAACTCCAAGAGATTCCTTAATATTTAAGTACAACATTTGGTATTTTTATTGTTCCAATTGCTTTTTGATTGAATATTTATTTTAAAACACGCAATATCATGTTTACTAAATATTACGAATTCCGTGAAATAAAAATACATTTCTATATCCAGCCTTTCAACTAGCCGCCTAGGAATTTGAATTATATTTCCAAGATGTACGTTAGAAATGTGAAGAAGCCTACTGAGTCTTTTGATCTGAAAAATATTTACATGCATTCAATAAAAATATGAAACCGCAAGTAGTAAAGAAGTCTTGAAGCTAATGCTTATGAAATATTTCTGAATACGCGTGGTACTCGTATGTCGACGAAGTGATGTCAAAAAGTAGTTGGAATTACATTGTTATACAAACATTAGGGTTGCATGTAAAATCATTGATTCAATACAATAATATATTTTGTATTCTAGCTCATAACTTTGTATGGGTCCAGAGCATAGAGAATTTACATAGAGGCCTTGTCTTAGTGACATTTGAACACAATTTATGAAGTAAATAGTATGCAGGATTAGCAAATACGAAAGCTAATTATACTTTACTTTTATCTACTAAATATTTTATAAGTTTACTTTTTGCACCAGAAATAGCCTTTTTGTATGACTTTGATAAATATTAGCTAGTTGTGTAAAATTATAAATTGTACTTAATTAAAAATTATAAAATTACAAAAACGCATTATATAATATTATTTCTAGTATGATTTATGGTAGATTTTCGCCGTATATTTTCAGTGTCAGGGCTTGACTTTCGCGAAGGTTTCGTATAAGTATAATAATGTAGATATAATGCCACCTAAAGCCAACGTCATTACACAATATAGAGGCATTGTAGTGATATTTTGTGATGCAACAAAGCATTGCTAAAGTATATGATTATGGGCTGTGCACGTTGCAATGTATCCGGTACCTAATGTTGTAGTTGTGACGATTATATGTCGCAATCATTGAATATTAATCAGAATATATTGATATTAATCCTCGTAGAGAATAGGCTACGTATAGAATGAAAGAGATTTATAATATGGCGACTAATACGCTCTGATCATATTGTGCAAGCAGTACTTTTAGAAGTAGCCTATATTGTCATACAAGCAGTAAAGCTCTCGCTGTTTACCCATTTTCTAAAACTACATTTATATATCTATTTTTATAATTATACAATCAGTCAAAAAAAGTTTGTTTTCGATGAGTAACCTTCACGTAACGTTTTGGCTACACTTGTAAAATTTCAATAGAAATGTCATTGTGGTCGCTAAACAAAATTGTAGCTACAAATTAATCCGAAACCATATCCTTCTTGACGAACTGCATTTGAAAAGGGGATATCGGATTTTTTTTTATAATGCAAAAAAGCTTTTCGCATACATATTTGACGGTGAAAAAATAAAATGTAACAAAATTCAAATACACTCTTGGTAAGGTTTCATTAAATTGCTCGGACAAAGATTTGTAGCACGTTTTAAACTGATATTATAATATAGACACTGATTTTGACTCTGTCGTGCTCCATTACAGTATTGTTCTGTGTTAGTTGTCAATATCTCATTATTTTAACTTTATGGGATTGCGGTCATCTAGTTCACAAATACCAGCGTTGATCGGCTTTCAATGACGAAAGAAAATTGTAATAAAAAAAATATTTTAGTATAGTACCGGGAAAAAATGCTCCTGGAAAACGGAGAAAGTGGCGATTTGATAGATTAAAAAATATGCAAAATTTCCAAGTACCTTAGTAAATAAGATGCCTCTGTGAAGATTATTTTTCGCCTACGAAAATCGTAGGATATTTCATTTTATATGTGACACCCACAGAGACATCAACAATACATGAATACATTATCAAACAAAAAAAAACATCTCATGTCGACACTCCAATTAAGGCCGCCCGCAGCATACACTAACAATAAAGAATGAAAAAAAATAGCACCTAAAACCAATCAAAAAAAGAAATAATACAAAGTTTAATAATTCAATATTATATACAAGCAAGTTACAGTAAAAAATATAAGAATATTGTTATGCAATATGTAAAAAAATTGTGTTAGTTGAGTTACTATTTACTCTATTTTAATATTCTTTCATGTGTCTTGTAAAATCTAGGTATTAGTAAAACTCCCATAGGACATTTCACATCGTTTCAACCCATTCTGAATGCCATGCAAATGCTTGCGCAAAGAGAATGTTGTGTGTTTTTATATTCATATAGCTTTCTCTGGTTACCCCACAACAAGAACATACCACGACCCTATAGTAGCAGTAATACTTTTAAATATGCCCTTAAAAATTAGGACGAATGGACGGATAAACTTAATATATTTTATATTTTATGATAAGCAAACAAACAACACCCGATGACACGAGATCACTTCACAGAGCGATTACGCCTAATGCTGACTTTGACATGGAATCGCCGCGTGTAATAATGTATGAGATATAATCTGATACCGAGTATTTCCATTATCTCTTCAATTTACATACATACTTCTACTCACATTATACTTATACAATTTCATGCTACCACCCTCGCTGAATCAAAACACACTAAATCCAATTGTAAATCATTTCAATATGTGGTGTGCTGAAATAATAATGTTGTGCCTGTCAAATTCCTTCCATACATATCCAATATATTGTTCTGTGTAAAAACTATATTGACAGTAGACTAGTGTATGACATGATAGATAACTCGACAAAAAATCCTTACATCAAGATTATTATTAATTGTTGTGGGAACATTCGTTAACATTATTTGACAACGAGATTAGTAGACAAAAGAGATTAGTTTCCTTTGGGGAACATTGTTTTAAAGTATGTAGGTATATGGTTTTATACCTATACGCAAATAGGTACAAATACTTTTGTGTTATTACACGGATACTGGGATTCGAACCTGGTACCTCCAACGTGAGAGACCGGTGCTCCATCGTACTATAAAAATCCTGTGCATTACCCGAAAATATCGATTATTCCGGGAACGAACCTAAATATATTGTGATATAGATGTTACATAAATCCAGGAGTAAAAAAAACAACCCTTAATTTCTTTGTTATTTACAGTTCTTCCACTCTTAAGTATTTTTTAAAGGAGTAAAAAAAAAGAAAGAAGAAATAATATAGTAAATGGGGTTAGCAAAAACGATTGAAAAGCTTGTTTGATAAAATATCTTATTTTCTAAAGAAATTGTTAAAGACGGTTATAAATACGGAATACTTGAAGATAAAACAAATGATTGTCTGTAGTTGTAGATATAAAATCACACAATAATGTGAAGAGTCGTTCACCTTGGAGAGAAGGGTTGGAATGTTATAAGTATTGAGGCGAGGTAAGATGTATGATGTGATGTGAAAAACAATGAAAAGTTCTCAGGTAACGAGTCTCAGTAGAATAATAAACGTTAAATTAATTTACAAATTAGACATTACATTAACAATGAATGGGAAGAAGGAATGATGAAAGGATAACAAATAAAGTGAGTGATTATATGGACCTATATGTATTACAAAGAATCTACCTTATAAATGTCAATTTCATATTTTAGGTATACCACCATTATTCATTACGTATATTTCGATATTACGTTTGCTCACCTAAGCAATTATTGCCATTATAACTCTATTTCTCCTAGACATAAGACAGTAATAATAATAATGTTGTCTCTATTCCCCAATTAAACATTTCACAATAATCTATACCGACCTATTAATTAACATAGTCTAGTATTACTGAAGAGTATCGTTAACAGCTTCACAATACATTATTATAATACCCACTACCTATCAATCGTTAGGTATATTTCTATTGAATTTTGTTACATTATATAGTTGCCATAGAACTGGGCTAAAATACTATCTATTCTATTGCATTGTATTCCCTCACGACGCGTCCCTTGCGGTAGACAGAAAGAACAGAACGCCAGATTTTGCTGTCCTTATGCACACTTCTTGCTTCCCTCGCATTCATGTAATTCATCATACGCACTCTACGATTCCTTTTACTCAAAACACCTCATCAGAATCTGGTCGACATGGTCAAGTGAAGTGGTTTTTGGCCGCGCTTTCTTACACCTCTTTTTTCATCATTAATCCTCTCTACATGTTCCAACCATCTCAACTTGCTTACTTTCATTCTAGTTACAACATCCGTTTTAAATTCACTCTCGAATCACTGCATCTCTTATCACATCTCTTAACGTTTTTCCACACATTGTTCTTAGCGATCTCATCTCCACTGCATTCATACCTCTTTCGTCCTTCTTCAGTCATGTCCATGTCTTGCTGGAATACATCAATGTCGACATAAAGACGGCGTTATGCTCTAACTTTAATATACAAACCCAAATACTACACTCCACAGCTTACGTCATCAAGTAGAATCAGACCATGTATGACGTACGTAAGTAAGATATGGAAGACATACCGTAATGTAGATCCTGCAGGAACCTCTGGAAGAAGGAAGTCTATCTCATAGTATGTGGCTTGAAGGACTGGTCCGGATGCATCACGTAGCAATAGTAACTTTTGACATCCTTTACCGGAACGGAGACTAACACAACGAGCTGCAACATAAAATGGATATTATTTATATTATAAATAAATAAATACATAAACTCAAAACTTTCTCGTATCCTTAATCAGGTCGAGTGTCAAACACATTGACTACCTTTGTACTTTTCCTCAGGTCAATGATAATCTTTTACATGTTAAGGGTTATACTAAATTAACAAGTAATACTAGGTTGACTTCTGTTATATCGCACATTGTAAAAAATATCGTGACGTAATGAATGCATATTTCTTTATGACATACCTATTACATCATACATCGTGTCGACTCCAGTATCCAGTAAAGATTTATGCCACTTCATCACTTTCTCCACAGAACCTGTGAATATCCTCATACCAGATGCGTGTAAATCCTGGAACACAATAATAAAATCTGAATAGTAATTATACGAAACACACGTTTCAATGTAACTTAAATATCATTATATCTCGTAGTTATAGATACGTATCTCTACATCACGTTGATGTGTTTAATAAAACCAGAGTAAACATTTAAACCTTTGTATCGATAATTTGATTTGACTACTACTATGAGGATGTACGAGTATATAACACATCAACACCATTCACTATCCATGATATAAATCTATAACAATTAAGTTACGGAGAATATTTATTCAGGCATTTATTAGATTTGACAATAGATTAGGCAACCTGATAAATTGCAATCTCACTATTATTAGGACCAACTAGTAATATGTATTATAATGCTTCAAAATCAATCTGTAATCAGATTTTTCCAATGGTATATCAAAGAAACTACTTGTTATACTGCACGCCTAGCCTTTTTTGGCATTTTGCTAAAAAAAAATATTATCACCACACCACATTTCGAAGATTTCTAACGAGAAAATTTTGTGAAAACGCTGCAACTTTTTTTAATAATTCAATACCCGAAAGATGAATTAAAATTTTGACGAGGTTTACAGGCGAACTACTCGGAACTCGATGTTAGCAACATGTCTATATCAAGCTAAGTAATTGATAATTAATTATCAATACTACAAAATACGAAACCCTGTACAAAACTATCATTCGTTCGAACAATTAAATTGAATTTTATTTATTACTAACACCATCCAAGAAATTTCATACCTAAATCTTTCATAAATATTCCCATAGACCTGTCCGTGAGTTCATATTGGATTCCCTAATGTTATTAAGAATGAAAATAAAAGTAAAGAGCTGGATGAGAAAGGCAATCGTTTTTATTTAATACCAATATATTAATTAATTGATTCGTGGACATCTCACTGAAGGTGGATTTTGATCCGCATCATGTTGTCAGGTCGTGGATTGACGGTTTAATTAACGAAAGGTCTCAGGGGATGGAATGGGGTCCGATAAAGAATAAAGAAACGGTGACTAAGAAGAAGATTAACTATGCGAACGTCTATAATAAGAATTGTCGTATAATTCCTAAGTAGGTATTAGGTCAAACTAAGATCAAATGCTAAAATTTCAATACAACATTATATATAGTGCAAGAAATATATAAATTGAAATATGTATTTAATGTTAGCTAATAAAAATAATATAACATAAAAATAATACAATATGTTATGGAAATGAGTTTCATTTAAAATTTACATTAAATAAATTCATTGTTTTTTTTAATAAAAAAATGAATAAATTATTTATGCGCACTGAAATAAATTTAAATATCAAATGAAACTTCGTGACAATATTGTGATATAATAATGTGATGTTTATATTGGAGAATTATTCATATTGAGTAATTTAAAAATAAAATCACGCCTCAGTAATTAACCCACAATCAAAAATATTAAAAAGCCTATTCGGTGTTATATAAAACAATGTAACACTTAGATTTTTGCTTTAATTTAGGTGCATATAATTTCAAGCATCACATTACAATAGAATGAGAAGGCACTTATACACTCCCTACCTACTCCCTATAAGTTGTTTCTACCTACACGTCGCGTATCTAACCACTTTTCTGTTTAAATTTTAGTAATACCAACGGAAGGCTTGTTGTACAAACTGTATGTAGCTACATAATAATAATAATAATCTAGTTACTTAATTCTCGTGGAAACAGAAAGTAAGACCGTGGTAACTTTTGCAAGCTGTTCGAATATATACGGAATTAAAAACATTTCGCTATCGCAGCACATTCAGCTAAAAAAATCGTTAAAAAGGCATCGAAAATCATTCAGCTAATACTACTACATTTTTATTGATATCAAGAGCCTACAAAAATGTTTTGAATAGTCATGGATAGATGTCGATATTTTTCGAATTCGCGGCATTAATTAGGTATTTCTTAAGTTTACCAGGTAAGCATTGAGCTCCTTTTATAGTATTTAATTTCTTTATATTGTAGTAGGTACATACATTATTAAGTGAAATGGAAAATAATTTGCAAATAAAAAATTAATTTACCATAAGAATGTAGTACAATAACGTGTACAGAAAAGCCGCTATATTTTTGACGGATTACAGCTAGTAATAATATAATAATGGTACAAATTACATAATGCGAGGACCTATACGTAAATATTTCAACAAAGCATTAGGCAACATGAAAATTTAATTACTTGACTCTTATAATAACGCTCTGGGTAGGTACTCTCCTAATAATAATAATAATAATAAAACCAAGCATCTAGAGAACTTGGGATATTATACATAAGTACGTATTATTTTAATTACACTACACAATAACTCATTTTATTATTTATGTCTAAATGTATTGTATGTACACTGTATATAGGTACAATGATAATCCTTTGCTAAATGAAGCTTATCTATGTAAGTACCTATACCTAACTAATAATCCTTAATCCTTTACGACATATTATTATATACCAGAGCAGCAGACAGAGAATATAAAATTCTTCCTTCAGTATCACTCATTCTAAAGGTTTGAACAATAAAGTACCTAATTATATTCTTAAGGTTCAATTCCACTGAGGCAACACCAAACGACATGACGTGGAATGCTACTTATTTGTGAATGTATAGATAGTGTGCCACACCATCGTCGAAAAAACATGTAGCATGCCTCAATCCAGTACTCTTCGGCACGTTGAATTATGTATGTCGAAAGGTAATACCTGTGTCCGGGCATTCGACACATAACATTCGACTTGCAGCATGATGCGAGGTGACTTGTTTTGTGTCGCTTTCTTGTTCCTTCAACGGAAATGCTATGAATTTGATGTAGCTATAGCATGCCTCAATGTTGCATGATACATGTTGCTTAAAAGTTTCCTCAGTGGAATAGGGCCTTTACATTCTACGGAGAATACTGTTTTTAATATTTAGTTATAAAATGTAGTAATTTTTAATGTGTATAATTAACTCCCATAACACATGCTTCGTTTCCTAATAACTAGTTACTCAATTGTCACAGTATTTTCTTTGTTTCACAGTTAACGTTCGTCTTGAGTAATCAACGTTAATGGTCACTACTATAGTTAATGTCTTAGCATCATGGATTAGGCAAACACAGTTTTCCTTCTTATGATACAAGTTGTAGAATTAGAACTATCTATGTTAAATTTGACACTCTTCATTTTATGTCATCTCTAGTAAAATGTCGCATTATAAATCGTCTTCACCTCCTTTCACTATTCACCTAAATGTCATTGACCCATCTTAACCAATAAAAATTTGCTATATAAATAGCATTTTTTCCTCGTTTGATGATCAGAAATAAACTACGCCCAGCTATGAATATAATTAGGTCCAATTCAATAACTTATTGAACTAAAATAAGTGTGTATTTTTATTATTTTATTTTGTAATTGAAATAGAACGTCTTATTTTAGTTAGGATACGCACTTAATTAGTTACAGAATTGACTCCATTGAAGATATGGGTTCCCACACAAATGTTGTTTAAGATAAACATAATTAATAATTAAATTATTAATTAACTGATCAAAATAACTCATGAATGTAGATATTAATAACGTTTCAGGCTTATAAACACCGCCATTCATATTTGATGTACAAACATTAAACCCATATATACATACATATACCAATATTACATACAAGTTATAATTTTATTACTACAAGTACATCGTCCATACGGTAATAATATTTGCCAAAATATAAACGAACTTTCGAATAAATTTTACGAATAAAACTCTCACTACGTTGTGCAATGTACTAAAAATAAAATTGCAAGTAATAAAAACTACAAGCGTGCTAACTACAACCATATTGCCTGTCAACATTTTTAATATTTTTGGTTATCTACTGCCACAGGTGAACATATTTTTATAACATGTTTTTTATATACTCGTATTAAATGATAGATAAATACAACATCATATTAAGAGTAGGTACCTAGATAATATGGTCGAAACTACATACACACAACAAAATCCTAATTTAATTTATCTATGTTTCTTAAATGTTACCATTTTTTTTGCCATGTTTTAAAGTAAAAATTCTATCCGGATAAAATGTAAGCGAATAAAGTTCACCTATGAGAAGAGTTGTAGGTAAGATTTGTAGGGAAAAATATAATAATTTTTCCACATTCTGACTAGAATCCCTTTATCATGCTTTAACAATTAGGGGCGCATTATGAAAAGGTAACAACACTAGAAGATGTCTGTGTGGTGAATAATGTAATGTCATTATGGTAGAGGTATGACGGGTAGCGTCTTATTATTACCACTCACACAACATTATTACCCATAATGGCCACTTACAATGGACAAACTAATCTTGCATAATCTTCACGTCATTATATATTGTCCTGTTATATTGTTAAATGTTTATTCATTTACCTAACATAAGCTCGAATCAACATTCTTGTACATACGAGTAATACATCTCCACATACTTAGTATTTTCAACTACCATTATGAATACACTATTATGTTTGTCATTAATTTCATGTAAACTGATGTTAATACTTTGCGCATATAACACCTCTCACTGGTTGCCCAATATTTTAGAAAATGTCATTATGATATAGTTATGTACTTTCCTCCGTGGGTTTCCTAAACTGAGGAAAAGGCCCTCACTTTTTTTAACACTATTTCGAATGTCCTGCAAAAGTTAGGGATTCGTAAAACTCCCATATTAATTTCACTCAGCAATAAATATTTGCATAAAGAGATGATCATATATTTTTATTCACATACTGGTTACACTATTATTGGGATATAACATGATTGTACAGTAATAGGTTTATTTGTATCAATGTAGACTTTTCTGAATCTGAAATTATCTGTTGGCGAAAAAGCCGCTCTAATATTTTTCTTTCTGTGAATACTTTATATGTATAGCCAATTAAGTTGCCAATGGTTTCGTCAGTAGTGACTACAGTTTTATGTTCAAAGAAAATATTTTCTCAATAAAAACTATAATAATAATATTTATCCACTTCTGCTCGGCTTCCGAATTTAAATAAATATTTATCCAATCGTTTATAAAATAACAGAAATAGAAGTAATGGATAATCTAACCAGGGGATAACAGGAAAGGATCGGACATAATTTATGATAAATTATTACTAGTGTACCCATTACATTACTAAACGCAGACTCCATGAAAGTTGAACAACATTATGGTAATACAATATTATATAGGGCTATACTAGTTTTTCGATTAACTCTCATTGGCTCGCTAAGAAGCGGTTTACTTTCAAATTACCTCACGGAACAATTTTGAATGTGAATTGAGGAACAAGTACGTACTACTTACTACAACTTCTCACTTCCGGTACATGGCAATATAGTCCGTAAAGCGTGGTTTATTAAAATGGGTATTAGTTTGGAAATGAAATGAATGTGAAACGATTTCGAACGTTTTGTATGTACGGCTTTTCGCGATGATTTCCAGCATACTTGAGCTACTCAGCACCCAATTAGATAGAATTATAATACGAGCATACGATCGCACAGTATCGTCAGGATTCCTTATTAAACTTTTATTACATCGTTGTGCGCATTATGGAATTTCGCTATATGGAGCCCCCACATACCCGTAGGCAATTTTCACATTGTATTCTCAAATTATTTGATCATCTAATTATCAGGTTCAGAATACTTCTTTGCAATCTATTTTCAAATACTTTTTATATAATAACTACCGATTTATCAATACATAATATTATATACATACCTACTTATTTACCTCAACTGAAAATTTATTGATAGTGAGTCGATATAATAATAATAATAATCGGACAACTTTAGGCGCCGTTTAGCGATAAAATCGCCCGAAGGGCACCTTACATTTTTCTTTTCACCATATAGGATCGTCACAAACAGTAAAAATGATAATTAAATCACCACATAGGATCGTCACAAAACAAAATAATAAAAATGAATTAATCTAATCAGTTTCGGCTTACTTGACCTATCATTGGCTAACCAGTGACTGACCCGTAGGTACGCACAAAAAGGTGAGTCTTCAGCAACCTCCTGAACTCTTCCAGGCTTTTGGCACACCTAACATCGAGTGGAAGGGCATTCCACAGGCTTGGGCCCGCTGCACAGAATGCACGGTCACCATAACCCGTAGAAACAGCCCTCCGCGGCTCTTCTAGTTCATGTGCTAGACTCATAGCCGACCTCAGTGTCCGATGCCTCCAGCCCATATTCTTTTTCACACACATTTCTTTAATATATAAGATAAATAGTCGTAGTAAAGTTTAAATGTAGGAGTAAATATGAAAAGACTTTTGCTATTTAACACCAGTTACTTATCCTAATCTTCTCGTCTTCCTAAACCGTTTCACTCCTCCGCGAGTAATCCACGTTTTGTATTGATGTTCTACAACAATGTTTTTTTACTCCTTAATTCCTGCAACCACTACCACATGAAAATGTTTTGCCTTTGTATCCTTTGATAAACAACCTCCCGAAGGCAAGCGATATCGGTAAAGAGAACTGAAATGGAATTTTTATTTCAGTTTAATGCAAGAACGTTTTCTTGTTGACAACATTACTGAACTATGAGCAGAAGACACCAGACTTTAACTTTGCAAACACTTTTTATTTTCGTCATATTTATTTATACACTAAACATTATCAAATGGGGACATCACGATTAGTTATATGGAGCTAGCTAATTCTAAAATTCATATTCATCCGCCCTCACCATTATAGTGTTAAATATAGGCCTCCCATCTCGACTTCCGTATCCGGTCACTATTTTTATAGTATCGGACCAACTCAGTGTGGTCTACCTGGGTTTTCGTGTCCGATTTTCGGTCGCCACTGCAAGTTTTTTTTTTAATTCAATGAATGAAGATGTGAAACAATCCTGTTAAATTCGTATCAAATGAATCATAACTCACACCTGCACGAGGAGAAATGCCTAATAATATTATGAAGTGATACCGCAATAAAGAAATTTATAAAACGTTCTTATAAAATGCAAGATGGGCTGGCAGTTAAATAATAATACGAGTAATTGTAGCGCTTACAGGATGAAAAATTATTCCAACCATTCATTCTGCTTCACCCTCGGGCCGTATTATATAATGTGCTCACTGCTCACAGCTCACCATATAATAATGTACTAAGTATTAATAGGTACCTCCTACTTCTACCTACATTTATAACAGAATTAGGTTATTTCAATTACTCAACCTACCATTGGACATTCGTTATAATAAAATGGTACATTTCAATTTACATTTTGAGTAAGTAAAGATGTAGATCTTTTACGATATTACTTTTATGGACCATATTATTACGAAATAGTTGGACAAGTAGATTAACTCACTTTAACTTTTGTCTTTCAATAATCCCTTTAGGAACTAAGGATACAATAACCAAATTTAAAAATCTGTAATAAGTTAGGCAAATTTATGTCATAGTTAAACCCATACTTTTTTATCTATCTACCTATCTCTCTATCCCCTCATGCCGTGTCCCTTGCGGGGTAGGCAGAACGCCAGAATCCCCTATCCGTACATATACTCCTTGCTTCCGTCACATTCATATCATTGACGAATATGATGTAACAATAAAATACTCTCCAATATCTTTGGCTCAAAACGTGTCCATTTTTGAGGATCTTGTCGACATGATCGGTTCAGGTCAGTTTCTCACACCTCTTGATCGTTCAGCCATATGTATTTTTTCTGTCGTCATTTTTTATCATTTCACATATGGTAGCAATTATATCAAACGTTCTGCTCTGATTTTCATACTAACTGTAATTATTATTGTACACGAAAATCACATCAATGGTAGTATGTGTATTGTGTAGATATGTATTCTTTGAAAGTATAGACATGACGTTATATTGTCCCGTCTCGTTTATGATGGGACATATACATAAATGCGTCTATAAAATGATTACATATACATACGAGTATATAATACGTATGTTCAAGTTATTGTGACTTCGTTATGGTATGTTGTTAGAGTAGAGACAACACAATGTAGATACGACTAACGGTTTAAAAGCGACGCTCATTATTTTCCAGGTGCTTTAAATCAACGTTCACACGGCGACTAATCCAAAAGCCTTCGCATAGGTATAACTGAATTGTGGAATTTCATTGTACTAATACTATTGTGTACTCGCAGACTCTCATCATATCATAATAATATATCATATTCACACAACAGATTATAATATATTTTATGTAGATACTTTATACGTACTAGCGGTATCATAATCATATATCATTTCAATATATTATTTCAGTGCTAAATTACTCTGTAGAAACTGTGTAAAAAACGTTTGAATTTATTATTCCGCTCTAGAGGTGACCGAACTCGTATATTTTATTTATTTATCACCCGACGACCTACATATTTTATTTGTTATCACTATTAATTGTCCACCATAAAAATGATTTGCATTTGCTGGATATCGATAGTTTTTTGTGTGAAATAAATCAGTATTGCCATTATTGATACTGCCCTTTCAAATAAGCAGAATTTTTGCAAGAGTCCGACGAGATTGTTTTAAGGTTTGGTTTATTATTTTAAACGACTGGTTACGACGCGACAAAATAATGAAAAATGTTTCAAATAACCTCGGAATATAATTAGATTTTTATTTTGCCTCCAGCGAGTTATGCGTTTCTCAGAAGAAAAAAACGTCACAATGTTGTTTGAAGTAAGTAAGTATCTTCAAATTCCTGAGGCTAATCCCAAAAGAATGGAATAATTTTTAAGGATTTTATTATTGTCTCGGTATTATAAAGGCTTAAAATATTATATTATGTGAATGTAAATTTTTATTGGTGAGACAAGAACATACCTTCTGTTTATTATAAGCATCTTTCACGATATTTCCATCCTTGGCAGACGTGTAATTCTCGGCATTCTCTTTACTTGTCGTATTGTTGTGTGACAGTTTGCCTTGTTTTCCACGAGATTGAGAGATGTCTACTGAAAGTAACGACAACATACTTGTTAGATATAATTCACATCACAATTCAAATTATTTTCCAAATAATTGTAGGGAATTTTTTTATGTCATCACGTCTTGTTCCTATACAGGACACGTAGATGGGATTATTGAACGCCGTGCATACAAGATTGCTTTCATAATATTCATGCACAACAGTCAATACCATCAATAGTCAAAACGTGAATACCTATTATAATTTCTGATCCTTTTTAACAACTGCTTGATACATGCAGAGACTTTGCTCTTTATGGAAGATCATTGCAATATAAAAGAAAATTACAACTTAATTTTGCGCAATGAATGCAGTTTTTCCTTTATTTTTATTCATACTGCGAAAAAACAATAACCCTATCGTTTGTTAATTTTAGAGAACTCTGTATCATTTTGTTTTCTTTCTCATTTCAGCGTACAATAATATCAACACAGAGAGGCAGCAATTGTTACTTTTTTATTTATTTATTTTTTTCATATGAAATCACAGTATCTATGAACCTAGTAAAGGCTTTGTTAGTCAGAAATGCAATATAATAATAGAAATAATCTAGTGCTTATTTATACGTTAGATATTCCTAGTAATATATGAATATTGTATGTGAGTCTTGCTTAAAGACTCCATAAAGCAATGGGGGTCTTTTGTGAGTGGCACAATGATGTGTTCTGTCGCGGGAAACTGGAGTAGGTTATATTGTATTGTGAGAAGAGATGCTGCTAGACGTCATGTTGTAAAGTGGGTTGGTTTCATCTTCTGCACTTCTCTATTGGAACCTGATGTAGTGAGATATACCTGCCTGCATAATAATAATACAATACGTGGAGACAGAGCAAGTGCTTCTTTGACTGTTTTGACGATATTTGTTACACATCATTTGCATTGAATGCATACTCTAAGAAGATAATAGACAAAACATAATAATCTGATCTAAATAAATGAAGTTTTACAGATTAAAACATATATTATGTACCTATTTCAACACCTATAATTCATATTTCCTATAGCAAGAATGAATTGTTCTTTTTATTAACCTTCAATAATAAGTTATTGAGCAATAAATCGTAGGTAATATTAGTTTTACCGAGATATTACAATATAAGAGAAGATAAATATAAAAAACGTAATATTTGCTTCCAATAGGTATAGAAATGACTCTACTATATCAATATGTATATTGTATAACAGTATAGAGTATCTTGGAGAAGAAGGATCAGAATAATACAGTGCATCTGATGAAACAGAATAGCATAAGGCAAAGGTAGTAATACGATATTACTCCCATACAGAACTGAAGCGCAATATTATTCATACATTGGTGCCATATTTCTAGTCTGATAGACTTTCATCACTCAAAGCGGGCTGAGCGGCGCTCGTAATAGGTGAATGTAGTCTGTAGTCTGACTGTAAATACACCTCATTTCAAAATCGAAATACGATTTCAAAAGAGATTGCTTTTCAGATTTAACTATTCTTAGGATCAGTTAGACGAGGTACCTGCTATATCGATTATCGCTGTGAATGACTATATTCCGTCTACCCAATAACACTCGTCATACTAAGAGGATTCAACAAGGTATGTTATGCGGGGTTCCAAGTAGAGCTCCCGAACAAATTGTCCCGTGCTACAGCGTGTGATGAAAATAATAATAAGATTAGATACAATATAAGCTGCAAGTCTCAGTAAACGATAGTCATCTGCGAAACGCATATTCAGTAAAAAAAACTTATTAAATTTTGAAATGATGTAAGAGCCTCAGATAATGTTACAGTTACGTTGATAACATAACATGTTGCAAATACAGCGTGCATAGTGAATACCTCTATATCTAGTAGGTAACAGGTATTCTTAATATTTACTTACTTTATCCACGGATCTTGATTTGGGATGGGAATGGAAATAAGAATTATTTATACCTAGATATGTAGGTATAGACAAATAGATTATGATTTAGCACGTACTGAAAAATGTTATATTTATACTTAAACGTTATGCCTACTACTAACAATAAGTTTTAATAACATCCCGAAATATAGGTATTTACAAGTACAATAAACTTATAACATCACCTGTGCTTAGAACATCAAGTCATTACAGACACGTACAAATACTACAAATTAGTATTTACAATTTCAGCACTTTCTAACTTCTAGGTCTAACTTTCTATACAGGTATGTAGTATATAGGTCTTTATTAATAATATAACTTGGTAGAGCTGGAGAAACTATCAATCATTGTGTTATTTTGGGACCTACTGCAACTGTTTTAGAAATAATCAAAATAAAAGTTTCCTAACCACGCAGGAATACAAAAAACTCAGAGTTTGATTAACATGAAACGTGAAAAATGGATCAATGATTATGGTTTAATGTTTCTTTTGTATAATTTACAAATTATTTGATAACTTTTTCATTACTATAACTGTTTTTCATATAATGTTAATGCTGAAATCTTTCCTCGTAAGTTATACCAGCAGGTGTTGAGATTATTATTGAAATTTCCAAGATTTTCTTGAGACGCCCTAGATTCTTATTCGAGTAGTTTAATAAGTACTCCTTACAGCAAAGGTAAGAAGGAATTTCTGATATTACATTATATTATATCCACCTACCTAATGATAAATAGATTATTAGATATTGATAGGAAATATTTCTCAAATTAAAATTTTCTTCCATCGCGTACCTACGATTCTAGATGAGCAGACGGAAATTAAAAATGTCTGTGAATACATTCGCAGACACAAGGCAGACACCTACAAATACAGAAAGCATTTAAACATAGTTAAGCTGTAAGTAAATAGACAAGTTGAATAAGGTACTATTGGTGCAAAAGGAACTAAAAATTAAATGAATTTTACAGGTATGTTTTAACGATAGAAATCTATATTCATATCTATACCACTACTATTACTATACTAAGACTTCGTCCTGATACGTTTCTAGTGGCAACAGAGGGACGACATAATAACTCAACACTGGCGTTATGCAGTGGTTAGGTACGTATAATTTACACCTAATAGGTATAAGACTTGACAAAAAGTCCAAAACATGTGCACTATAATTAGTGAACTATGCTATATCAAAATTATGGGGTACTTAGGTATTGTCCATGTCCATTTTAGAAGAATTTGCATATCCGATAATCATTTGCATATGCATTTATGCAAATATCCGATAACACAGCTCAACCTCCTTTCATATACCTAATAATAATAATGTTATCCTAAAGAAGTTTAGTTAATGGGCTACAACTATAATATGACGTATCATCTTCTGAGTCCTTTTAAAGTACAAAGCCAGTAGCTATCATTATGTATAGCTTCCATCAACAATTAATTAATATTGGTAAAGTTATTTAGATAAAGTATCAATTTCACCATAACACCTAATATCTCGTGTTAGGCGAGGTGACATTGAGTTTCAAGACAAACAGTATCACACCAAGACTTATAATAGTTATATAGAGCCTTTCTTCGCAATGACGCCAAGGAAACTATGTAGCATCGAGTCGACACCCTTTTGCATAAAATTATCTATATAAATATACTATATTCCATTTATATTGTATGCGAATATGTTGATGATAACTCTATTTGATTTTCAAAGCAAATTATTTCGGCAAGCGAATTGCTGAAAACCAATTCAAGCTGATTTTCGCTTGATATAAACAGGTATCACTGCCTATAAAATGGGCTTGCATGCACACTTTCCTGCACTATTCATGGTATTATTCAGCTGCGAAAGTTTGTGTCGCGAAGTACAGAATTCAACGTTAGCGTCGGGATTCGAACTCGGGACGTCTCGCTTAGGAGACTAGCGCTTCAGACAACTGCGCCAATTTGAGAGTTTTTAACCTTTTTTTACATAAACTGTCAATTTCCCTGTAACTATTTGAAAGCATCTACAATCTATTCTGCTACGGCATATTAATTACCTTTGTATACTTATGGGTTGATAGTACATACGTTAGCATGTGACATAATGACGATTAAAACTAAATCAGCTTAACGGCAGTTGGGGATTAAAACTTTCTTAAGACGTGCATGGTAGTACATTGATCTTAGGAATAGAATGGAATATTGATCAGGGCTTACCATGTGAAGGATATACATATTGATAGTGTAGTATTATGATGGGTAGGTACTACCTACTTTCCTTTAAGCGTTCTTCATAATTTGATAGTGTAACAAGAACCTCTAGGAACGACGAAATAGGTAAATGGTAATATAACTACAAAACCACTACGTACGTTAACAGGTGAAGTAGTTATACTTGCTACGTGCTTGAAAATCCAGGGCCGTGCAAAGAAATTTGGACAAATGAGTTGATGAGTATTTACTAAAATATTTGTAGCAGTATCTAATGTTTTTTGAGAATTAGAAATAGTTGTTAGTAGGGACAATAAAGTCTGTAAATAACTTTGATCGCAGCACTATGATAAGCTCGCCCTAATGAACAAATATTTTTGCATCAATTACTTGTTATGTACAAATATGTATCTAGGTTTGTTGTAAAGCAGTAAACCAGGTTCATTTAAAAAAAAGCTATATAATTAAAATGGAAGTATTCTACTCTAAGTATACTAAGTGTGAAAGCTCTTACAGTTCTCAGATGTTATATTGATGTTCCAGTAAGAAATGTACACTACAAAGTATGGTGATTTCAATTTAAACTTAGATATTTCTCTCTCGAAGTTTTGTCTATTGGAATCCCGGAATATCTTAAAATCCCCAACACAAATCTGTGTCTGATGTTAAATTCAGCACTAAAATCGTGTAGAAACCATCATGAATAATCCTTTAATTTTCTTTAGTACTTGTGGACAACTTCCTAACCGACTAGATTTAGAATTCACTAAGTAAAGTTCGATAACAGCTGATGTACTGGTGTACCTAAATGACGCCTATTGTTTACTGAAACCGAAGCAATTTGTAGGAAATGTCTTCACTCTTCAATAACCCAGTAAAACTAAACATTTTGCTATGCAAAAGGTCGGGTACTTTATCGTTTGTTGCATGTTACATAATATGTTGATTAATATCGTTAGTTTAACTATTTATCTCTCTATCGTATTACGCCGAGTTCCTTGCAGGGCAGCCAGAGACGACAGGACGTCAGACTACCCTGTCCTTGCACACATCCCTATATTCCGTAATATTCGTGCAATTTGTCATACACGCTCTCAGATTTCTTTTACTCAAAAAAACGACAGTATTTTTTTAATACCTCTTTCTTTCCTGGTATTGTATTTACCTACTTTGAATCTATATTAGAGAAGAAGGATTTTTTCTTCAAACCATTTAGGTAGAATAGGAACATAAGGTACCTTTTTTTTTCGCCAAATAGACCACGACGACGAACAAAATTTAATCTTACATTACAGGCTCAATAGTTAAAACCAAAATATGAAATCAAACCGACCTTTTTCACAGTACACCTAATAAAGTATTCCGTATTTACTGGTATTCCATAGCAAAGTCATTCTCTTCTAACACATGTACATGTACAACAGACGACATTGTAATAATGTACCTATCAAAACCAGATCCCCACTTTGCTCTTTATAATAGTACACAACTAATGTATCATAATTAGTTTGTAAGCTACAAATGAAATTAGTTTTGCACTATTTTTAGTTAGATTGCTTTGATACAAAAATAAATTAGAAATTCATTGATCATTTTGTGTGGATATACGGGTTTAAAATTTGTGTTATACGGGTACTAGATATCTACATATTTCTTAATTAGATTTAGTATTTAAATCTACCTCGTTTATACAAATAATTTGGTTGGTTCGTATACCTGCTATAGCTTGCATTAGATATGCCTACTACTTTGTAGGTACAAAGTTTTAAATGTCTCCCGATACAAAAGTTTTCCGGTGGGTGTCAACTGGTATATTTTAATCCTTGTGCAGTATTATGGCTTCTCTTTATAATACCGATGGGCCGGGAGATACCCAAGAGTACCTATACCTTCCTACTTTCATTCTTTCATAATATAATACAATATATACCCAGCTTTCTTCCTGTTTCCCTGGAATAATTATTCCCTTAGGCCGATTTTTCTTTAGTACGATAAAAGACTTTAATTTTACGAATACTTTAAAAGAAAACTTAAAAGCACTGATCAATCCTCTACGTAGGTATATATATCCACGTGTAATAACAATATAATCATATCTAACGATAATTGATATAATTGTTTATTTATTTAAACTTTAAGTGAAGAACAAATACATATAAATATAAAAAATGGACATAGTACAGATTATAAATCGTTGTTCACTAGGGCGAACTTAACTCCAACCAGTTAACCCCAATTATAGATTCCTATTGCTTCATTTTTAGGCCTTTTTATTAGGTATGTGTTTGTGTGCCTCAGGGTAGATACATAAAACCTATTCAATTATGTGTAATGTGTATGGTATATAAAAATAAGAAATACCTACTACGAATCTGTTTAAATTATTGTGAATTCAAATCCAAAATAACACGATTAGATTTATAAATAAAATTCCATTCACTCTTTAGTTGTCCATCCATACCATCATGGGATTACTTACAATATGGAACAACCTAAGAGAACTCTTCTAGTATTCAAAGCTATTTAGGTTCTTGTTAAAAATTAGGTACTAGATGTGTAAGTTTAATAAACATAGGTAAATGTACCTATTGGCGTTTTATTTAGGTTAGAATTTAGCGAGGGAGTATCGCTCAGCATAGACAATAAGCAGGTAAATATATCGAAATACATAATACATGATTATGTAAGCACAGCGCCTATATACTCGTACTTAAGAAGAATCTAGTTCCACTTATCAAAGCAAAGTGAAAATCTTTGTAAAGCAAGAGTATCATAATAATCGTGCCTACATTTGTATAGATGTACTATAAGTATTACGAATTCCATACACACAATACCTATAGGCTGGATACACACTACACACACAGATACGGTTTCAGGAATAACCTTATAATATTTAAGGTAGAGATATTTTAAAATCAATTTTTCGACACTCGCAAAAACTATAAAGACGAAAATTAACATTACTTTCGAAAATGAACGCATCATACAAATTTATTAAATGACCTCTTCGTTACAAGAAAATAAGTGTAAGAAAAATCCTTATTTCCATTAATATACTGGTATATTTAGAAGCAACGTGAATGGTAAAGACCGCTCTTGTGGCCTACGTAAATTCTCAATGAGAACGTTGAAGAGTAAAATACAAGCATACGCATAAGCTCAAGAGCATTTTTAACATATGATTATTTCTCATACAATACGTAAAAAACGCTGTCCTCCTTTGTGACGCAAACTTTCACAACATTCTGAATGAAATATCACCGTAACCCTTGGGAGATGTTAATGTAGGTACGTTAAGTATCTGTACAACATATCGTTATAGTAACATTTCTTAATTACAATACAATCCTGCTGTGATTCCTACACACTGTATGGAATAGGTAGTATTCTGTAGATATAAGTATTTACGGGATAGGTAGATAATATATTAAAGGGTGGTTGCCGCAAGAGAATTGTGCGGTTTGTGGATTAAAGAAGACATTTATACTGTTACATTCCATGTGGGATATATTATGGTTCCTGCCTGGTGGTTGGTACGTACACTACATACCTAGTACTATCATGATGAGAGATTTACCAGCACATCTATTCATCTACATCCTGTCTTACATTAAATATTACACATTGTATTACGAATATCATATCTAATAATACTTATTAGATATGACACTGACATTTATGAGCAACACCACGAAAAATAATAAACTAATTCATTGTACAAAAATCACAGGACAATTTTTTTGTCAATATAGCACAAATATTTGATGAAAAACTATTTGTACGCGCAGAACACAGCTTCATGCAATGTTAAAATGAAAATTAAGCGGAAAATTGCGTCTCATAGAAAAGTGATTCAATCTGACCTAATACGCAAACTCAAAAGCTTTCCTGCATACTTCACAATAAGCTCAAAGCTTAGTGTCGCGAAGTGCAGATTATAATATCGACTTTAATAAAAAAAAATAGGCCACTAAGACCACCATGGCGAGTTTATCGAAGAATTACGATTATTTCTAACTACCTATCTTGATGTCAATTAATAAAAATTCCCAATACTTAATAGTCTGTGGCAAATATATTCTTAGTAAATTGACCTTCAACTTTGTGTTTCAAACGTTCAGTGTATATTTTTGTAGTCGTATATAATATTGTAATAGGTAAACCTAATTGAGAATATTAATGTTATCTACTAAAGGAAAGCGTGAATTAATAAGTAAGCAGGTACTAGGTACATAAAGACGTTGGTAAAATAAATATTATTGTATAATACCTTGAGGATATTCTGTAAGATAGCGGGTGGTTTTAAAAAAATAAACTCTGCATTTTATTATCTCTCCGTGACGGTGAATATTAGATGTTAATTTGGAACTGTGACTGGCAATCACAATCTCGTGTATGCGTATTGTTTATATTAGTACAATATTATACGAGTAATATTCAATATAGAACCCAAGTATAATATTGTGTATCGTGTGTTTTCATAAGAACCACTAATTAATTAATCGTTGTTCCGCCTATTGTCAAGTAAATGTTAGTTACCCCATACTGTAACATTGCTATAATATAATAAATACGTCATACATACTTTATGTAGGAATACGAATATCTTATCGACTTATTGTAAAAATATTACTAGGGGGAGATAATTCTTAATCCAATGCAATGTCACTCTCATAGTACTATAAAGTACAGTATCTCATTACTAATTTCATTTAATTTTTTGTTTCTTGACTGCAAAGTGTTTGGATTTGCGTACATTTTTTTAAATAATTATCTAACATACAAATGTACATAATACCATCAGATACGAAAATATCTAAGAATCTGATACCTATTTGTTTTAAAATTTTATTCGTAAGAATTTTATTTTCGAGTATGCACATGGTTGTCGCGGTTGGTTGCAGCACGGACTTTCAGTATGGAGGTGCCAGGTCCGAATTTCGCTGATTACGACGTATTCTGCACTTCACGATACAAGCTTTAGAAGGACTGTAATATGTGCGGGAATGTATTTCTGTTTGTGCACACAAGCCCAAATCTTTTTATATAAAAAAAAAACAATAATATCTGCACACAGTGCAATAAAAATGTTATATGTAGGTTCGTACTTGTACTAAATTTAGTGTCACCTTTGGTAATTCTTCATCATTGGGAATAAAATTAGGCATAAGTACCTAATAATAAATCATGGAAAATTGTTCACTGGGGTGAACTTTTCGGTCAACACATGCGTACCAGACACGTACAGTAGGTAGGTATTATTAATATAGATTGTGATTATCAAATTTTCTCTGGGTTTATGCGTTTCTCATCATGAACAGACAAAAGTCAATTTCCCATAGTTTGTCATATTAGCAAGGGTCCTGGGATTAGACGTGGGTCTAAATTTCAGACAATTCAATTATAATTACGTAGGCGAGCTAAGACTAATTTATGTATATTACACACTAACTACCAAGTTCCATCTTGAGTAGAGTAGATATACAACTATTAAGCATCGCTTGGCTTAATAACTCCTAATCATCAATTTTATATTCAAGGCAACATCGTAACTTCATATAGACACGATAATCAAATTGAAATTAGGCTGACGGCATCAATCTCAATCGTTTTACTATACTTCCGAGTCCTAATACATTCACCATTATTCAAACGAGGGTGTCGCATTTTTATTTATTTTTATGGCACTCATACAGATATAGTTTTCTTGGACCCTTCCTCAATATCAGTGAAAGTATTGCATTCTGCACAATTTCAGAAATCAAATAAGTCGAGTGCATGGTTTCGCGCAGTTGGTTGGAGGGCGAACTTCTAATCGGGAGGTGCCGAGTTCGAATTTCGATGCTGACAATATACATATTCTGCACTTCATGACACAAACTTTTAGCTTACTGTAAAGTGTGCAGGAAAGTATTTTGGGTAGCGTATGCAAGCCCAGATACTTTTCATGAGGAAGACAAAAAAAAAGATTTTACGGAGTATTCAAATTTCACCCTATTTGAAAATTTGCAGAAATAACTAGGCAATAAACATCTAATATAGCAGAATTTGTATCACCTCCAAATTAATTTCTAATTGTTATCAGAACATTTACTAACGTAGGTACTTATTTATTATGATTAAAATAGCATACGGCGGTATTAGAGTGTAAAACACCTTTGCTGTAGTTACATACCGCGAGTTTCTATATTGGTGTAATATAGAACAAAAAGATGGCAAATTCTAAAGTGTATGATGATACTCGTATGATACATCCTTATACGTATCATGTAGCTAGTAGAGAAGATATGTGAAGTGTTGAGAAGATGAGAGAATGAACATTACGAGTATTCCATACATTTTAACATCCCGAATATAAAGTTTAATATTATGATAATCTCATTTTCTTTACACGACACAATGCCTAGACATTTGAAATAATAATATTTGCATAGGTATACTAAACTTATTTGCTCTGCCAGGTAAGTACCTACTTGTGTATTTACGCTTTGTGAAAATTTTACACAAAATATAATATCTTTTATCGTATTAATACACTTGTGGTGACATCTACGTATTCGAGGTAAATATACGATTGTTACGAATATTTTACATTATACGTTAGTATGTAATAGAAAAATTAAAAGAGGTTATGAAATACTGAGGTAGATGAAACATTTTCTTATTAGGTATAACAATATTCTTCAAAGAGTTCTAATATCTATTATTTCCGATGTTAGCAATAGAAACCTGATAGCTGATTCAGAGGCGAAGAGTGGATTTCTGCAGAAAGGAAGCCGGGGCTAACATTTCTTATTGGATTACGTCAGATTAGACATTATTGTACCTATCATTTTCTCTCGATGGGAATCGTGTTCTTAGGTAGATTCCCACCTGGACTACCTTTATTAAAAGAATAAATATATATTCGTCGAAAGAAGTAGTGTAAGGAAACACTGCCATCCAAGGACGAACGTGTTTTGAGTAAACAGAATCGAGGAACGTGTATAATGGATTTCATACTAATGTGACGGAAGCGAGAAGTGTGCTTCTACGCGACATGTGGGGATTGAATAACTTGTAAAGTATTGTATATCAATGGTACTTGTCGCTAGTTATACCCTACAGTAAGGCGACCATATTTTTAAAAATGGAAAGGACAAAAAATGTGTAAATAGCGCCGCAGGCGAAATTTTTTTTTGGGAGAGTGAAGAAGGTCGCTATGTTGCTTGATTTATTTTCTTGAAAATGTTTTCCATAAAGGATGTATCAAAAAAATAGCGCCGCAGGTGGAATACTAGTCATAAGACATACCAAAACAATACATTTACACAAAAGGTAAAGGTAATTAGCGCCGCAGGTAAATTATTTTAGGAAAAAATTGCATTTTAATACTATAGTACTAGTTAATTTATGGTATGATGAAAAAACGTGGTATGATGACAAAAGGAGGACACTTTTGGAGGGAGGACAGAACCTGGAAAAGGAGGACTGTCCTTCCAAAAGGAGGACGGTTGGTCACCTTACCTACAGTGATCATATGGATGGTAATGGTAATTATGATATACGATTATGTAATTATTATATTCAAAATCCGACAGAATTATATAAACCTACCATCAGATCCAATATTTAGGTGTTCTCGATTTATTTAAAAATCGGTTCCTTTATAATCCCATCGAAATTTGTTGAAAATACGTTGGCATTTTATTTTCCAACAACCGAAATGCTTTTTACAATGGGTAAGTAAATATTAATAAAATTGAATATTCGATTTCATGTGATCCAATTCGGTACATTAAATTCAGGTAAAATATAAAAGTGAAAATGTGAGAGTTTACCTACAGTACACAGGTACCTACTTACCTTAATTGAAAACTCACCTCGGTGAAAATAATAAAAATAACTCTCATTGCTCTATACTCGTGTACTATGTATTTTGTACAACATCTATCCTGAATAATTTGGGAATTATCACCCGAGGGAATATAGTAGCTAATTATGTAATAACATTAGGTATGCAAAGTGCAAGCCTTGGGAGAACAAAAGAGGTGTAGAGAGACCACCAAAAAAGTTAACAGATGCACTAGCGGATCCAGGGGAGGGGCTAGGGGGCTGAAGCCCTCCCGAAAAACCATGACTGTCAGTACTTTTTACCGTGTGACGACATTCAGCCCCCCCCCCCCCCCCCCAAATTGAATCCTGGATCCGCCACTGAACAGATGACATTGTCCAGCTTACGAGATGGAAGCAGATAGCCCAAGATAGAAAATATCAAAAAGTTTAGAAGAGGCCTATGTCCAGCAGTGAAACGCAAGTGGCTAGCAATAAGTATGTAATTCAATTATGAAAAAAGGGGGTAGAAATAATATATAACTGCTTGTTACGGCAGTTTCTGTTTGACGAGGCGGCGGTTGTGTAATTGCACATTTGCTCATCTATCCCTGATGGTGAAAATAATGACATGATGGTGTGAATAGATAAATTATTTATTTGCATATTTTTGTTTTTAAGTTTGTGTGGGTGTGGGTATACCCTCTCAACAATAAACCCATCGTTATTTTATATACAAAAGTTAAGAGTAAAGAAATTCTGTGATGATAATTTCCAATTAGCATTTTCAGATAATATTATTCCTATAGGTACAAAGGAAAACACTTTACTTTAATCGACATTATAATATCTAAAATCCAACAAAATAATATCAGGTATATGTATTAATAGCTGAAGTATTTGGTTTACCGCACTTTAAACAGAGGTACTCAATATTACGAACAATTTTAAAGGTGTTACACGATAAGCGAATTGTATCTAAGTTTTTTCTATACCTAATAGCAGAGAAGCATTTACCCACTCCCTTTAAAATCGTAACTATTGAGTGAGGCATAAAATCCTTTGTAAGTATTACTGTGAATGGCAAATGGCTATGTCAACGATTAGTACGGAACCTTAATGGACAGTATACTCGCTAGATAGGATGCCATTAGCGAATTTCAGGACGAAACCTACTTAATGTACCTTTACCAGAAAGTAGGGTGTCTCTAAACCCACTAGCTAATTAACCACGTATGCGAATTCTTGAAAGATGATACATTCTACGTCAATTACTACTCCCTTGTAGTCGTTGCTTTTGGGACCATAGGGAAGTCACTAGGTTTCACCATTCCCGACGGTTTTGTGTAATATCCACGCCCCTTTTAATATTTAATTTTTAGATCTTAGTGCTGTAGGGACGATATACAGTGAAAGAGTTGAAAACCCTGTAATATGAATTGTACAGTATATTAAAATTTAAAGATGACAAGAAATCCCAAAACAGACAATTCAGACAAATGTTGACATTAATTTATGTAGGTATAAGTAAACATTTCCACAATATATTGCCTGATTTTAGATATTTGATTGTATGGAAAATAAACTGCTTAATTAGCAATCAATGAAGTTTGTTTCAGCGATTTATTTTATTCTACCTCTCCCACGTTTATGTAGATTGTAGATCAAACAATTTTATAATGTTTCAGCGAAAATTATACGTCCGTATTTTAGTATAAGGCACACATAATACATACTCGTATATACCATGCATCAAACTAATTTATTATTATGTTCATCATGATGCGATGCATTAAAAAAAACTGGAAATAAAAACGTGCTGAGTATTTCAATAGCTTGGTTATTCGGAGTAAGGTCTTTGGTATATTCGTAGTATTTATAAGTAGTAAAAAATTGAAGCCAATAATATATTGAAAGACCTCCTGAAGGGTGGTCGGACGACATAGTCTGGCCGGCAGAACCTGGATGCCAAGGGGGAAGAACAGAAACGAGTGGAAGAGGATGGTAGAGGCCTACATCCAGCAGTGGATAGAGAAGGGCTGAAGAAGGAAAAGAATTTGTAGTGTCGCAACTAATAATGTCGCGAACAAATTGCGACATTTATACGACACAAAATATGCTTTACAAAAATATCTGCCCTTTTGATGAAAGCAATTCTGCGAGATCATTGTGGTTCCTTCGCGCGTAAAGACCAATACAGATAAGTACATTACATAGGGGATCCGGACAAACGGCCGACAAGACATACGGCCGACAGGACAAAAGGCCGACACGGACAAATAGCCGACACGATCAATGGCCGACTGGTACAAATGGCCGAAAGACGAAAGGCCGAAATCCAAACGGCCGACATGGACATATGGCCGACAAGTACAATTGGCCGACATCCAATAGGCCGACACGGACAACTGGCCGACAAGGACGAATGGCCGACAGGACAAATGGCCGACACAAAAAAAAGATTGAAATGATGATCACATCACAAGTTTGAAAAACAAAGTTGCCAGTTTATTCTAACAATCCAAAATTTGGCTAGTTTTTTAAACAACAGTTCCGAAATATAATTTGAAAGTAGCGAAAAAATGTTACCATATCTTATTATCACATCAAGCAACACTAAACCAAGTTTGCTCCGTGAGACCGAGGCCGTCGCCATATTGTTCATGAAGGCCGGGCCCAACTGACATTTGACGATGGTTACGCCATCTAAATTGTATGGGAAAAAATATTCCGTAATTCAAGTGTTTATCACCGAGACAAGGTGTTTGTCACCGATACAAGGTGACGTCACCACTCATGGCGGTAATGGAATTCGAGGATGTAGGCTTGTAATCTACTATCGCAGGCTTCGGTGAGACTTCTGAAAAAAAAGACAACGGTAACACTGTTTTTGCCAATAGCACCCAAGGTTAAATAGCTCTGCTCCTGAATTTATGCAACCACTGTATACTTAATAACTATGAGACATACTTGAAAGAATTACCTATAATAATAATAATAATAATTTGGATAATTTATATCCCGCCGTTTTGTGGGTATTCCCACCTCAAGGGCGCTCTGTGTTCCTCCCTACGTTGTTGGGAAGGATTTCTTAAACAAAAATGTTTTTAGTTGACCTTTGAACCCGGTTAACGTTTTTGCCTCTCTGATGTCTGCAGGAAGTCCATTCCAGGCTGAAGGACCTGCCGCAATGAATGCGCGGCTCAAATAATTAGGTTTCGCGTTTTGGTTTACGACTTCTAGCTTCGAGGTTTTATCCGAGTGGGATCTAAGGGTGGCGTGCCTGCGGTTTACTACCTACTACTAGCGCCGCGAGTAGCCGCTTCACGAATTAGATCAAAAACACCAAGCAGACATGGGACATTACTTTTTCAACTTTCCAGCGAACATGCAGGTTCACAATTTTTAGGCGTTAAAAACGGTTTTTCATTTGTTTCGGCTGCAGGTGCCTTTTAGCGCTTAATTAAACCTTACTAGTATAAATAAAAAACAACCTAACCGGTCAACATTATTTTTTTACAGTAATGTCCCATGTCTGCTGGGCGATGCTTGTTAACTATTATCTTGATTGAAAACGTCATTGTCGGCCATTCGTCCTGTCGGCCATTCATCCTTGTCTGCCAGTTGTCCGTGTCGGCCTATTGGATGTCGGCCTATTGTACTTGTCGGCCATATGTCCATGTCGGCCGTTTGGATTTCGGCCTTTCGTCTTTCGGCCATTTGTACCAGTCGGCCAGTTGGTCGTGTCGGCCATTTGTCTCTGTCGGCCGTTTGTCCATGTCGGCCGTTTGGCATTCGGCCATTTGTAGTAGATTCATTACATAGGTAGAACTACAGGACAACATTTCGTCAATATTCATTCTATATAGCAAAGTTAAGTGTATCATCACTGTAGGTATATTGTACTACATATAGAACATACATATCCTCTGTGAATATAGAGTGGTTGATAATCATGAGTGAAATGATTTCACTATTGTAGTGAGTGAAGCTTTGTGATGTATAAAGGACGTTAAAAGCTTGTAAATAATTGTCCCACAATACACAAGTTAGGTAAGTACTGTAAGTAGTGATCATTTATTTATTACATATACCTAACTAAGTAAGTATTATTATCTAACGACAACTGATGCTTTGTTCACTTTTTATCCTCGTCATCTCTTCCTTTCTCTCTCACTCTCTCTGGGACTTAATTTAGTTTCCCCTCAATGCGAATAGATTTTCTTGAACAATGAAAAGAAAGGAAACATAAAAAGCACTTTTTTACAACAACGAGAGAATATAGGGTATTGAAGTGACCTTTAAGAGGCAGTTAGGTATAAGATGAGGTAAAAAAACTCCTTTCCTTATTATATTTGCCTATCTACTTGCAGGTAGGCACATAGGAATTTAAGCCTTTCTTTACTTGACATTTATATTACGTTCTTACCAATTCGGCAGTAAATGCGAATCAAGATGAATGTAAGTATACCATAACTTTACTCATATATTATACTCTTTGGGTTGGCTGGTAGAAATTAAGTATACTATTACTTTGGGTTGGCTGGTAGAAATTACCACTAGGTAATAAACCCGCCTTTTGACATACCTACTATGTGTTCAATAGAGAGTATTTCATTATGTTTTTTTATATAAAACAATTTTCATAAGTAGGTACACATTATAGAAAGATAGTTTGAAAAGTTAACTTTTTCGGTCAAATTTTAGTAAACTTCTTGTATAGCGAGAACAACTGAATTTTATATACATAGATATCTGAAATGTACTAGAAGATTTGTATTAGACACCAAAGAGTAGATAATATAGTAGTAATTTTAAAAAGAAATCTACCAATAAGGAAAGGGAATAGGTACCTGTTACAGTTTCAAATAGGTAACTTTCTTTATAATTTACTCAGACAATATTACCATAATATAATATTATGTAGGTACCTCTTTTACCGATATGTAGGTAGATACGTATTACGTAGAATTATGGATAAGTATGGTATGAACAACTTATGTTCAGTGGATTATTGGATTAGCATATAGTCGAGTGAATGGAAATACTAGTTATCGAAAATCAATTTAACTCGATGGCAAGAACGATACGATAAAACTGTTTTACTTACTTCGGTTTTATATTCTGGGGTAATGTAAAATCTACCTTTAAAATATGAGTTAGATGAATTTAACTAATTGGTTAGAAATATCTATAAAAAGTTTCCTTTTCTATTCTGTGGAGAACAGATCACCAGACTTTCGTCTCCTTAGACACACTTCTTGTTTCCATCACATTCATGCAATTCATCGTACACCACATTAAGATTCCTTTTACTTATACCTACTTACATAAAACCCCTCGGTCCTTATTAAGCAACTACGTAGACGACATAGTCAAGCCAAGTGGTTCTTGGACGGCCGCGCTTCCTTGCACCTCTCCCAGGTAGGTATATTTTCTTCAGTATCCTTTCATCATTCATCCTCTCTGCATATCCCAACCATCTTAACTTGTTCACTTTCATTATAATTACAGCATACGTTATACAGTCACTCAACTCTTTGGTTAAGTACTTAATTTCTTGTCATATCTCGCTATAAAATACCATTATATTCTGTCCAACAGGCCGAGCCTATTTATTTATTCACACTTTAAGTGAAGAAAATTCAACACATGTTAAAATTTCTGGCGATAGGATATTGTGAAATTTCTTCATTAGGGCGAGCTTATTGCAGTGCTACAATATCTTCCAGCTAACCCTACTTATTGCACAGTTATATAGTACCTAATATTGTCTCAGTATAAGTACAAATATTTGTCTCAGCGCTACAAAGTTTGTATAAAACATTTTATCAAAAAAAAAAAAAAGAAAATCTCGGAATAGAAAAGATAATACGAAGCGACGTGTAATCAATATAAAACTTCCACATGATTTGGTGCAACAAATGGAGGGAAAGTGAGTGAGTACTGAGTAGGTACTTGTATACTTACTGACGCTTGTGCTTCCGCTGCATGTCTGGGAGGCTTCAGGCGTACTTCCGCCACGTCCGGCAACATGGCCGACCACATCCGGTTTTGTGTGAACAATGTTGTGACCAAAAATACGCTGTTTATCTTCCATAACGCCACCATTATCGTTTGATTGCACTGATGAGTAGCTCTGTTGTAAATTATTTTTATTTCTACTCTCAATATGGATACGTTCCACATCAACTGGATTGTATTTTTGTTTCTTGTTGCAAGGCAAAGCTACATTGCCGTAATCCTGGCCGTACTCGTTGTAATTTGATTCCTAGAAAACGATAACATTCAAATAAAATGTTAATCGTAGTGGGTAGGTACCAGTGGCCCAGGGTGGATTTCTGCAGAAGGGAAGCCGGGGCTAACATTTCTTATTGCATTACGTCAGATTAGACACTATTATACCTATTATTTTTCCAAAAGGTAACTCGATGAGAATCGTGTTTTTAGGTAACTTCACGCCTGGTAGGTACCCACCAGAGACAAAAGGTCATTAGAATACGATTCACATCGCGTTACCTTTTTTTATTTAGAATGACAAAATAAAGGGTCTAAAATCATTCGCAGACGAGTGGAGGGCCTTAAATATAATAGAATTAAATAATAAGTATAATCTGAAATACCTACTAAAAAAATATTTCCGGATTCCCTTCTACACAAATTTAAATACTCTTCGTCACTGGTACCTGCACCACCTTTGAAAATAATTTTCAATAGATGGCAGTTTTCCATGTGTGGCAACCCGCAGCCGAGCCGAGCGAAAAAAATACATAAAAGTACCTAACAAATTAAGGTTAAATACATAGCTATGTCACTTTACTAATGCCGGATTTCACCAACTTCTTAGGTAAGGAATGGCGGAGATAGGAGCCACTCATCATTATTTTTCATACAAAATTTGTGCTAGGTGACTCCTATCTCCGCTATTCCTCATCTAAGAAGTTGGTGAAATCCATCATAAGTATTTTAAGAAGCGTCATATTCAATGATTTTTTCTGACACTTCTTGATTCGGCTGCGGGTGGATCCGCAATACAGCAAGAGGTGGTTTGTGCACATAAGTAATTTATACAAATCAATAAGTACCAAAATCTTAAGTTAGTCACCTGATATTCAGCATAATTGGTTGGAAAATGTGGCATTGGATGAATAGGCCCAAACGAGGGCAAATCTGGAGTAGCTATGTCGTGAATACGAGATGAAAAATTGTTCCCGTTATTCGATTGTAAGTAGATTCTTCCGGCCAGTGGAGGCATATTGGATTCATGCTGCAAAAACATCCTACTGTTGTCTACTGGGTATGGTAATCTAAAATTGAAAACAATACTTTGGCTTCACTTGTGGGGAAAATTGAATTATTTTCATAAATTTGTGAATAAAATACTTCAATGATTCATAATAATGAAGCTTAATGCATATTATTGTTATTTATAATGAAATATACTGATAGATTTAGGATACATAATTACCCTAGAGAAGAAGAATTGTAAACGTTTTGATGTTGTGGTGCATCTGATAAGCGCTGGTAATATGGTCCTGAAGAAAACACATAAAAATTGAAGTTAATCACCAGTTAAATTGTAATAACAAAGTATACTATAATTGTAGACATTGCATTGCTTGTGTTCACCTGTGTTAGATTCAGTTTGTCTATAGAATCTCTCCATTTTATTTTATAAAATAAGTTTACTTTTATACTAACGACGCCAACTTCTCGTCAAAATTTACCGCCGAATAAAAGCTATCGCCATGGTGACCAACATAACAAAAAATAATGTTGCCATAGTCGAAAATGACTTTTTTATTATTATCCTTCCGATTTATAATATATTTACTTTATTATGCCCAAAAAACTAATTTCTAATTTGTGACTTACCTATTTAATATTTTTAACGATAAATTGTAATTTCTGTAGTGCGAAAACAAGAGAAATATGTATTCAAATTTATATTATTTCCATAGATAATAAAAAAATCGATAAATAATTAATCTATGATTTTTTCCATATTTTTCTATGAGTTTGTTATCTATGGTAATTCAGAAATGCAACTTTACAATAATTATTAAAACTGAATGTCACGCAGCAGACATAGAACATAACTTTACAGCAAACATGCCGGTTAGGATGTTTTTTTAAAGTCTTAAAAAATGTTTTTTCACTCGGCACGGCTACTCGCGCCATATAGAACTTTAAAAGAAACCCTTGTTAGTGCTCTAAAAGAAAATAACCTAAACGGCCAACTTTGATTTGCTAGTGCGCTGTTGATGTTTCATGTCTGCTGCGTGGCGCTTGACCATGACAGGTGTCCGAGCGGGAAACCGGTGAATAACTGTCATCGACCATTGGCGATTGTTTGCATTGTTTGTTTTTTGTTCACTACGTTATTCGTGGGAAATAAGTTGAACTTTAACTTATTATTAATACATAATTGATTTCGCTGTCATGTCTAAAGATAAAAATATTCCCGAAGGGCAAGTTAAAGCTGTACGCCGAGCATCTACTGATCAAGTAAGTGCATGTTAACAAAACTTGAAAGTTTGTAATTTCAACTTTGTAGTGCGCTTTATCTGTTATATTGACTTACTTTTGTAGGACAGCGCTCGAAAGAGCTTGAAGACACTGCAACATGTTGCTACAGATAAGGAAAACTTGACAGGAAGACCAGTGAAGTTGGTTGGTAAAGATGCCATCAAAGAGGTTACAATGTAAGTAACTTTTCGTCTTTCATTTGAAAATGATTATACAGTAAAAACTGTCTAAACCGGAATCGCTCGGTTCCCTAATATTTTTTCCGTTTTGGCAGGTTTCCGTTTTATACAGGTTGAAAATTTTTCAAGCACTTACCTATATACAGGTGGTTTCATACTCATAATACAGGATGCGGCGTTTAAATCGCGTGTTCTTAGGCGATTTTCAGCAATATTAATAGTGAATGCGTGTACCTACTACATATTACATATTTGTTACGTGTATTGCACTTGTTACACATTTTACACTCTTATTGTGGATTATATGTACTTATTATCTATTAAATTAAAACCCATGCAATATTAATTGTATTACGTATGTATTCACAGAAAAACCATTAAATTATTAAGTAAGTACGTTGTCAATTCAATCACTTCTCACTTGTGTTTTTTTCCCGACATAGCGCGCTATAAATGTAAAAATTCTAAACTTCTAAAATCGTCGCGAAATAAATGCACTCAAAAGTCGCCGGGTTTGAACTGATCGTAATTACAATGTACTCACGAACAGGTCAATCCTCCACCCCACCCCGATCCTTCAAGATAACGGTAGATAACCAATAACAACGCATTAAATGGTAGGTACCTACCCACCTACCCCGTGTGACAGGGCGTGTAACCAGTGAAAGTGCGTATATTCATACCTACATGTACATACATTCTTGGAATTATTTTATTATTAGACTTGATTACAGTTGGGTTTTTTTTGTAAACAATAGAACAATGCGGCCGCATAGCAATAGTACCTACGAAGTTTCTAGTGGATTCCGAAATACACAATTTACCTGGAACCGGGTACTCTTTTGTTTCATCACCATTACATTCGTAGATAAGGCCGTTAGTAGGTACAGTTACAATACATTAACTTGGTTTGTGTATATATTTTTTAAAATTTTTCTTCCGCTTTAGACAGGTTATTTTTCATACAAATTGATAATTTTGTTCTGTAAAATACGTTCCGTTTCCGCGTTATACAGGTTTCCGCTTTATACAGGTCATTTTGTATGGAAAAAGTGACCGTTCCGAAGATTTTTTTCCGGAATGGCAGGTTTCCGCTTTGTACAGGTTCCGTTTCAGACAGGTTTTACTGTAATATATTCTTTCCTGTGATGATGTCACTATGCATCTGCTAATTATAGTGTTATGTAGATGATCTTTATGCACAAACTCTTCTACTTTACTTTCAGTGAAATCAAGGACAAAGTTGATACAAAGAGTAAGAAATTGGTTAACAAGGAAAAATGTGTACAAACTGGAGTCCCCGATAACATAACAGTTGAAGATCTAACCAGTGATGCTGGACCTTCTGAAAACTATTGGCAAGTTTTGGCTGAGAAACGGAGGTGCGTTGTGTTTGTAATTGAGAATTCTATGTTTTGTGGGGTATTTTCAAAATCAATCATTTTATCTCATATGTCCCTAATAAATATTTATGTCTGGCAACTGTTCTCTATTTTTCATCATCGCTTTTATAGCGTTAAATCATGTATACGGCTTTAGCTAGGAATTCTTGTCAAATCTGTCTAATGTTGTCATCCTCAATAACAAAAATTATGATATTGCGTCCATTAGAATGTCTTATGCCCGATCCCACCAACTACCACCTAGGAAGCAGACCCCTAAGGAATTTCCATACAAAACCACAGATAATTTGAGTGATTATTATAACTGTCATAACCTTTAAGATATAAATCCATACAAAATACAACATGCAGCTCTACTTAGTTAGGTGCCCAAATATCTCCGCCCAGAATCTCCCTCACTTAAGTAGCTGCATGCTGTATTTTGTATGGATTTATATCTTCAAGGTTATGACAGTTATAATAATCACTCAAATTATCTGTGGTTTTGTATGGAAATTCCTTAGGGGTCTGCTTACTAGGTGGTAGTTGGTGGGATCGGGCATTTTCTATTAGCTTTTATCAATTACAGATTAGCTTTGGATGATGTGTTGAGAGAAAATAAAGAACTCCACGAGAAGATTGCCAAATTAGAGGAAGAGAATAGAATATGTAAAGATATGTTGGATGAAACAAAGAATATGGTGGAAGTACTCACGGTAAATATATTGTCATAATTATACCTAATAAATTCTGTTGTACGAATTACTAATGCACCTACACACAGTGAGCAACTTTATGGCTAAATAGTGATATCCATCAACTAACACTGCTCATTTCCAAAGCAGTAGTTTCCTATTCTGCACTCTATTAACCGTCTTGGAACTGGGAGTTTCGTAAAGATAGAATCTATTGGTCTGATGCTGAAGTTTAATGCACCTTTGTGTGTAAAAAAATAACCGTAACAATATCACGCTATTTCTACGTAATTTTATTTGATTTATAATATTATTTGATTTGATTTACAGGAGATGATCGGAGAGCAAGAAGAATCTGGTATTGATATGAGAGAAGCGAGCACATTTAGTGCGGCAGAAGATGCTAACGAAACCAATTCAGATAGCATCAATCTCACCACAGACAATAGTTAAGCTTAGCAGATGTATTGGAGTGCAGTGCCTTAATAAAATATATTATATTAAGATTATATGTAGGATAATACAACCGGGGCCAGCTCATTTATTATTTATCAGAGTCACACTGATACACATCATTTCAGTTTTCAATGAAAGTGGAAATCACAAAAATTTGCATTCAAAATGGTTTTGTATCGTTACAAAAACATTGTTCCATGTTACGTACTTTAATTTCATAGTCGTAAAAATTGTGTACTGCATCAAACCTTTCATTCAAGCCCTTGCTATAAATATTCCCACCACAACTGAATGTGGACAATCTTGCAGTAAATATATCTTTATTCACATAACTAAATATTAATCACACACCTAATTAGATTCAGTCATCCCAATTATAGTTTTATATCTGGCGTCAATAGTATATTATTTAAGTTAAAAACGTAACTTCAATATTATAGTATTATGAATTCTTATGTTATGTAAAATAATACGTAATTTTTCTAAAACATAACATTACATAACTTATAAGTTTATTTACTGTTTAGATTTTAGTATAAAGTGTATTAAGTTTAAATTATCATTATTTTTTCTTTTGTATTAAGATTAACAATAAAAAAGATCCAAAGAGAAAGTATTAAATTATTTTTTATAATTTTTCATTACCAATCCTCACTATGCAGAAGTTTGACCGAAGCCATCGATAGTAAACAAGCCTGGACATACGAATAACATCACCACCCTGATTAGTGATGTCACCTTGTATCGGTGACGAACACCTTATCTTGGTGACAAACACTTGAACTATGGAATATTTTTTCTCATACATTTTCTCTCAATCCCAGTGACGTCATCATCGTCAAATGTCAGTTGAGCCGGGCCTGTACGATAATACTATTGCGTCTGTCCTCGGTTTGTCCATTATAAAATTACCTACGTGAATTATTGTTGCAAGTTTTATTCAGTAAGGAACTTGTTTGCGAGAAGTCACTTTTCATTCTACAGGAAACAACTTGCAGATAATGTTGTATCTATACTGTTAAGGGTAAAAGTTATTAGCTGTGTTTAATTATAACACAAGAGTTTTTGATTGAATTTAACTGGTGAGTACGGAAATACATATTAACTATTATACACATATCCCAATCTCCTTACAAAATATAAAAAAGGAAGATTGAATAGTTCGAGGAAGTGTTATGTAAACATTGTTTTGTTTACAGCCTGAAGCAGTTACAACCTTATAAGAACAAAAAGTTTTTCCATTCGTGCATTATATCTTTACGCCAAGACTAAGATTTCTGTGTGGTTGTGAATTACATGAGGTTTGTAAAATAATGTAATTAAATTATATGAAGTGCTGAGAACACTCAGAAAAGTTATATTAAAATTATAATGCTAATGTATCTTGTTTTGTAGCTCTGTAATTTTTGGCTCATAAAGATTTATTTTAACAATTATGTGGTCTCTCAACTAGCGAATAGTGTAAGATGGGCCATGCTGGACTTACGACCATTGGTTTAAGTAATCACTTTAATCTTGAGAAACGTTCACCATTCAGCCCTTAACACCTGTGTGTGTATTCTTACAACTTTTTCAGAGTATAACATACCCTAAAAAATTCTCTGCCCATTTTACTTTGTTCGTTAGTTAAGAGACTATCCCCCGTTTTCACCAACTTTTACCTAAGAAGGAGACCCCTAAGAAATTTCCATACAAAAACAGAGATAATATTCTATTTTTTGACACGCAGGCCTACCAACCACACCCTAATTCCATACAAAATGCAACACGCAACTCACCTAGCCTGGGCAGAGATATTTGGGCACCTAACGTAGGTGAGTTGCGTGTTGCATTTTGTATGGAATTAGAGTGTGGTTGGTAGGCCTGCGTGTCAAAAAATAGAATATTATCTCTGATTTTGTATGGAAATTTCTTAGGGGTCTCCTTCTTAGGTAAAAGTTGGTGAAAACGGGGGTACATGATTGTTAAAATGATAATTGCGTTGTAGACAAACCCAGTCATACGAAGCAAAAATTTCCCCTTTCTCCGTACTTAAAGATTTATTTATTAGATATACCCCCGTTTTCACCAACTGGTTAGGTGAGGAATAGCAGAGATAAAAGTCACCTAGCCCACATTTGCGTTTCACCACGCGAAAATACCTACCTAACGGCTAGGAATCCCACTTATCTTAGGAAACGAAAATTGGGCACCTAACGGTAAGATCTGTCATATTAAACTTCACCCAACTACGAAATCGGCCGCCACATTGAATTTTATCAATCAGGTAGTGTTTTTTTCCGACCTGGGGTTATTTTATAACTCCAAAACAGTCCTAGAACACAACGGAACACAATATCATAACATGACACTTTGCATACAAACAATGTTTACTGTTCTGTTAGGCGCCATTTTCATTTTACCACGTACCCTAAACGCGCATGCGTCAATCTCAAAGTCTAGTGTTGCCATTAGGTAATAATATTTGTGTGAAATATGAAAAATAAAAATACGCGGTTATTTAACGACTGTAAATTATTTTTGTAATGATATTTAATATTTAAATATTTTTCAAATACAATCCCTGTGTTTAAGTTGTATTATTTACTCTATAAAGTAAGCATTGTTTAAAAAAAATAACTACTTTTGATCAATTTGTTTTACATGTAGCAACCCTACAAATAAAAATCTTCCTAGCTGGATTTGTCCCAATTAAGTGGAAATTTGTTGGTGAAACGTAAATTAGGTAGGATTTTTTGGTAGGTAGGATAGCCACCCAGTTAGGAGCAGGAATAGCTATAGTCGGTGAAAACGGGGGATAGGCTTTCATCTCTTACTTCTAACTTACTGTAACAATTATTGCATTCTGTTTAATTTCCTGATTCCTGAAAGAATTATAAATAAGTATAAACAATACATATTAGATTGCAACTTTGACGATATACTTTTCATAAAAGTTTTCTACCACATCACTGATATATATTTTATTGATTTGTATTACTATTTGATAATTACTGGTGCGTCTTTGATTGCAGATCACACAACTAGGGCACAATAAGCATTTGCATTTCATAATATTTTTTAGATAGTTATCTATCTATTACTCTGTAATAATGAAATTAAGGCAGAACTCTGATGGCCAATATGAATGCATCTTGTGTGACGACATTCTCGACCCACGGAAGATGCTCCAGTGCATTGGTTGTTTGGATTGTTATCACTTCGATTGCGCGGGAGAAACAATACTTGAATTTAGAAAAATGTCCAAGAATCAGCGTAAAGCCTGGGTATGTCTCGAGTGTGAGAATACAGAGAAAGCTGTGATCAAACAACTCAAAAAGCTCGAGAAAATCTTGCTTAGAATTCTGCGTAAAATGCAAAAGCATATTGCTGAATTATCAACAGATCTTAATAGGGGCCTTTAATTGGATCTTTATTCACTTACCTTGCAATTTTGATTTCAGTATGTTTTTTCATGCTAATTGTTCATTATTTTGTTTAGTTGTTATCCGGTATTGAAAAGTTTTTTGTTTAATCTTATTATGTTTATAGTTTCTTTTTCAATAAACATCACAATAATTTGAATTCCCATTTACTTTTATAGTCCTATAATCACATTGAAGTATACTACTCCAAGAGTGTTTTTGATTTGGCTCTCTGGCATTGCACGAAAGTTAAAATCAAATTCCCTGATAGAATATCTAACTTACAAACGAGAAGTTCACTGCTGATGCAGTCATGCTAATAATATTTGCCAGTGTATTCGGGAGGTGGTGTTATTCATACATTCAAATAATGGTACACATATATTAATTTATTTATTTTATTCCTAAACATAGTGAAGTACATTATTATAAAAATACATAAAGAGTACACAAAATACAACAACAGATTCTTACTATAGCTATTCACGATTGGAGATATCTTTCAGCTAATACAACATATTGTATATGATATATCGTGTTCCAGATAAAATATATACTTAAATTACAATATTTTACAAACATATCATTATCCTTTATAAGGCTCAAAAATTGATATACAATAGATTCTCAATACTGTATTATGTAGATACCTACTGAAGGCATTGTTAGTTAATATGTATTAGTTAAATGTTTTATCCAAAAATATCTACTCTTTTTAGAAAAAACATGTTTTTTAAACAATGGGAATGTAGCACCAGTTATTATTAACTTATCACATCGGAGAAAAAAAACTATAAGACAAACAATTCAGACATGCACCATCACCACTCAAGTGACAATATTACCTACTGTCTGTTTCACTAGCGGATCTAGTGGGGGCTAGGGGGCTGAAGCCCCCCATCATGTCATGAATTTTCTAAAATTACCATTGTAATTGTCTAGTAAAAAAAATTCACCTGCAGCGCTAATATGGTGGTTACGCATTTTTAAAAAAAAGATCACCAGCGACGCTCACTAATCTTGTTAGTATATTCTCTTTCCTTATCACTCAACCCATTTTACTAAAAAAAATAAGCTGGCAACATTGTTTTTCAAACTTGTGATGGCGGTTTGAAGGGATTATCGGAGTACTTTTTTCATCTTCCAACTCGCAAAACTATCTTGCCTTTAAAATTATTTCTTTAGCGCCGCTCTGTAATATTTTCGGTATCGTAGGTTACTTGTAAAGTAGGTATACAATGTGAGAATATTGTGGACCTTTGATAGCTGTCATGACAAGGTTCGACAATCAGGGCTACCAACAATACAATCTTGAACTCCACTTGCAGCTAACCCCGCAAATGATCTGTCAAATTCATCCCTTTTGCCTCGCGGTGGCAAAACGGTGAACTACATCGAACTACGAAAAAAAAAAGAAAACTATGAAAAACGGTCGATCGCTGCGCTGGGACCACGCGCCAAATAGGATGAATTCTACTCTACTGTATAATCTATTTCACAACAAACAAATTGCAGACGATAAAAATATGCTTATCTTTTAGTTAGACCAATTTTCCCATAACGGCAACATTGAATACAAAAAACATTTTCTTATAAAATTATCTTTTCAAATCACATTCACTGGGTTTCTTAAATACAAAACTAAACATTAAGAAGTACTTTTTAACAGAGAGATTCAATTGTCATGGGAAATGCGACATAACTAATTTAAATAATATTAGTGTCACATTCCTTGTTAAATAAACTCCCCAAAAGTTTATTGAAATCTTCCTCCCAGGTCCAAACGAGCAGCAAAGGATACATACAAAGTTTGTTGATGATACCTCTATTTATATTCTGAGCCAACAACGGCCTCACTTTCTTGTTCAAACACCCAGTGCCGTTGATGTAATGAGTTGACATCAGAGTGTAGATGAACCTCGCATACTGGCAGTCCATATTCTGCATGCTGTTGCCAGTCACTGGAGTTGGAGACTTTATTGTGCTGAAGTACCTTTCGGTTATTATGGGGATCACATAGTCTACCTGAAATAGCAATATAACACTGGAATAGATTCAGGTAACAAAATAGTGAGGTGTTATTGGAATTATCAGAACATAAACACAAATGAACGATCTGTATAATACGCTAAATACCAACTTTATCATTGAAATCTACAATAATCAATAGAGACAAATCTGAAGTCTGTACTACGTGACCTTTGCGTAGTAGTCAATGGTGTATTTATTTTAGTCACACAATCTGTACAACCTCTATTATTTGAGCGACTTTTTTGAACAATTAATAAAAAGCAATTTCACATACCTCTTCAAAGTAATGCCTTATATACTGTTCAGGGTTAGTGAGAACATGAGATTTTTCATTCTCCAAACAAACGACACGAATCTTATCCTCCCCGTCGTTAAAATTGACAATTTCTCTCGACAGACTGCGAGCTATGTCCAACCCATCTTCTGAGTATGTCAATAGGATGGAGTATTTAAATGGTGATTTTGTTTCATCTGGTTCTGTATCCTTACTATCACTGTCTTGGTAAGGAGGTTTCTTTCCTTTGTCGCTTGCAATGAGTTTCCTTCTGTTCCACTGCAAGACTTCAGGCAAATTATTAAATATGTATTTGGGTTTTATAATTTCCGTTCCGCCTTCTATTGTACTAATGGAGTAATACCCCTGATCCGGTTCACTTTTGTAATTACATACCAGTATGTCTGTCAACTTGTTCAATGGCTCATAAATTCCTTCAATGACGTCAAGCCTTTCCAACTTTAAAAGCGTTTCGACAATTTTTCCCAGCGTTGCTTCATCGTTTTGAGAGTAAACTTGCAAAATAATGTCTGTCGGACATGAGAAACTTTTTGTATTGTTGATGTACTAAAAATATGAAGAAAATGATGTAGTAATGTTTAAGCGAATCTCTACTCTTTTTAATAACAAAACTAATTTTATAAAAGTGACAGTTCGCCACAGTCTAAGAGTGGGTACTCTAAAGCCAATATAACCTAATATTTTGAGGATTATCGACTCACATTTATTTCTTCAGTATCAAGTCCCAAATAATATCCTATATCCATCCACCCCGATGATGCAATGTTGTCTTTAGTGGCTCCAATTCGTCTGACCATCTTCACATACAGTTCTGAACATAATTGTGCCACTGGGTCAGTTTCTATATTATCCCGAAAGAAAACGAATCCAGCATGTATCCTTTGACTTTTCTCTCCCAAAACACTGAATTCGTGGGTCCTACATTTAGAATAGGCAGAGAGATGATCGGCGATAATCTTTAAATTATCAATTTTATCTTGATCAACACTATCGCTAAAAACAAGAACAGACATAAGGAAAATGGTAAACAAAATATTTTAGACGGAGGAAACTCCGAAATAAACGTTCACTACCTGTCCATATTAAGCCTTATGGATACAAGAATTCGTCGAACGATTTTTTATAAAAAACAATTAAGAAAACTCGTGTACATCCCACGAAATATTTTCACCAATTTCCATTTTCCAAGATATTGGATGTTGACATTTTGTGTTTGTCATTGTCATTCCGTTCGTTTTTTTTTGTTTTCTTGAAAGAGCTATTTATTTTCAAATGTTCTAGCCAGCCGTTTGTTTTTTTAACTAGAGTGCAAACTTACGCCATTTCATATTTTTTAATATTTCACGAGAAAATATTAGTTCGAAATTACTTACCAATATTTTTTGCCATCATGCAATGACGGATTAATGCTTAACCGATTTTATAAATATTTGATCTAAAATATATTTTTTCGTTTATGGCAATACGTGTCCATCTTTTGTCTATGACTAAAATGAAAAGAAAAGCGCGTCGAAGAGCGGGTATTCTAAGTTTTTCTTGTAAAGTTGTAGTGAAAAGTGGAAATAATATTATTAGCAGTGAAAAAATTCAGCGGAGGTTTTTTTATGTAAACAAATGTTGAAAAATTTGTTGTATTATCATCATAATGGAAAATATTACTGGAAATGTAAATGATTTCAACTCTGCTAGTGATGTAGAGGTTGTAAATATTGATGAAATTGGTATCCTTTTCATTTGTGTAATATCAGACTACTTTTTTACTTACTAGAATATTTATTCACTTTCTTCAGTGTCAAAATATTTTCGCCTTAACATTTAATTCATTACCACAGCGCCCAAATACAGAAAAATATTTCAATATCCGTATTTTAACAAGGTGCAATCCATGGTGATTCCAGATGTCTTGTATTCAGGTAAAAATCTATAACACTATCATTTGAAATGGAGATTCTTGGAGTAAAAAACTTGAAATAACATATTTACTGCTTCATATAATTACTTCAAATGTTTCTGTAATGATCTATATCTTACCAAAATAAGTACAAGATCACTTATTATTTCAGATAAATCTATTGTTGTATCTGCCCCAACTGGATCTGGAAAGACAGTTATACTGGAATTGGCTATAATACGATTATTGATGAATCTGGATCAACTAAAATACGAAGGAGATTTTAAAATCGTTTATAGTATGCATTCTTCTATATTCTTTTAGTTATAATTATTAAATTAATTGTACTTTGATATGAAATTTCTACAGTGCTAATAATGTTGACATTTTAGTGGCTCCTGTGAAAGCATTATGTACAGAAAGACTCATGGATTGGTATGGAAAGTTCTCTCAGCTGGGGTTGCCATGTATTGAAGTTACTGGAGATACAGATTTACTGGATATTGGGAATCTCAAGAGTTACAAGTATTTGATTTCTTTTTTCTGCCAAAAACACATCACATAAAATATATTTCTACTGTTTTCAAAAACTGCTCATAAGTGTTATAAGTAATTTTCAACGTTACTATAGAAAAGATGACAAGATATTCCTATACTATTTTAGTACCATGCCTTAATAATTACTTTTACTACTTCACTCTTTTATTCCTCGTGGGAACATAGGGAGGTATCAAGGTGACATATTTTTGTGTATTGCAATTTATTTTTTAGAATAATTATGACCACGCCTGAGAAGTGGGACTCATTGACGAGAAGATGGAAGGACCACGAACTAATCGTTCAGATGGTGAAATTGTTTCTGATCGACGAAGTTCATTTACTGAAGGAAGATGTTCGTGGTCCGGTGCTGGAAGCCGTTGTTAGCAGAATGAAAACTATCCAGGTTGGTATAAATCCCTACTTATACTACACTTACCCAATCCTGTCCCTCATATCTCATGGTTCATAATATAACCATTTATTATTAGACAACACAACATACTTATTCTTCTTCCTCCTCAAATAGACCTACGATCTTGTTCCTGCGATGAACAAGTCCTGGGTCCTGCTTTATCATATTTATTTCGGTGGTCTTCCCTTCCTGGTGTTCATTGTCTTTCAGGGATATCTTGGATTGCACAGCATATAATATCATCAATAATAATGGTTTAATAGTGATTTTTCTAGTTTTATTTTACTTCAATGTTTGTCTTTAGCACACAGAGAGGCTACAAGGCATTTCATATTATTCTTCAAGGGTATTCCATAATGTTCATAGTGCACATTTAAAAAAAAATAGCTATTTATGGTGTACAAATTATCTATGCCATGATAAGTAGCACTATTTTGTAATGATATAGTTTGGTAACTTGAGCAGGTATCTCTCTACTCAAGAAAACATATATTGTTAATACACCTTATGTTTTTAAATGTATTATTTTCTTTCAGGAGTCTCTTAATTTATCAACAGCTCACAATAATTCAATAAACAATACATCAGTTCTCTCGTTGAATATAAGATTCATTGCAATATCAGCCACTATACCAAATGCTCAAGATATTGCAGAGTGGTTGGGTACCAGACAGCAACGTGCATCTTATTTTGTGTAAGATTATATATTTGTAATTTATGTACCTACATAATAATATCTGTTTCTTGTTAAGTGATTTGTAAAAGTTAGGTTTCCACTTTTAGAATCGGAGAAGAATTTCGTCCCGTGCAATTGATCAAAGTAGTAGAAGGCTTCCCATGTAAGGATGGTCTGGGGTTGTTTAAATTTGATATGGGACTCAGCTACAAAATCAGACCAATAATTGAAAGACATTGTGAAGGAAAACCAACTTTGGTAATTATTTTCACCTAACTAAATTTATTTATTTATTACTAAATTTATTTAACTGCGATAATTGCTGGACAATTTAAGTAGATAGGTACTAAGTGGACAGATAAAACTCTCTCCTCGAAGACTGAAATGATCTATGTAGTTATGATGCTAATGTATAATAAGATTATTTATTAATTCATGTTTTTATATTGTAATATTTTGGTAACTGTTATAAAGATAGTGTAAATTCAGGCGTAATGCTACAAAATAGAAAACATATTATTACCTCTACCACTGAAATCCTATGCCTAATAAAAATATTAAGAAGATATTAGCAACGTATGTATAGAAACACAGAGGGCTCGGAAGGAAGCAGCTTTCCTAGCTTTGAATTATTCGACAGTAAACCGGAATCAGGACTGTGGAGGAGCTGTTTCGCACTGCCCAAGACGGAGAGATGGTCGTCAACATCGGGAGGATCCGACAGGACATATAGAGAAGAATAAGAGACACTCTAAATTATTTCATCATGATTTCAACCGTTAATTGTTTCTGGATGTACCTACTTACTAATGTTATCAGGTACAAATATACATACTCTGCTTTATTTATGCTTTCGTCTATTCTTCTTTCCAGATTTTCTGCAACACGAGGAAGAGTGTCGAGATGACTGCTGATATTTTATCCAAGGAACTTTTATTTCAATTCACTGATGAACAACGAGAGATATTCTTCGCAATGTCAAATCAACTTACGGATAAAAAATTACAGGTGAATATAATATATACATTAGACATTCCTCAAGAGAACACAGGGAGACCATGGGTACTTCACTATTGTTACTGACCGGCACTGTAAAAGTTGGCCTTTCTACTTCTTAGTGCAAGTTGAAGTCTTTTTAATTTGTGTATACAAACCCTTTCGTACAGACTTCGCAGTAAACCAAAAAAGCTTGTGTTGTTAAGTTCAAAATACATCGTGAGCAGCGAGATTCGAACCCGGAACCTTCTGATTTAAAGCCCGCGCTCCAATCGACTGCGCCAACCATGTACCTAGACCAGTGGCGAAGAGTCCTGAAGACACGATTCCCAACGAGTTACTTTTTTGGTTTAGGCCGTTTAGGGTGATAAATAATAGGTTTAATCTGACATAATGTAATCAAAATTTTACGCCCCGGCTTCCTAACTACAGAATTCCGCTCTTCGACGTTGGTACCTATTCAAATTTTATTGTGATATTCAATCGTTTTTCGTTGTCTTTCAGAAATTAGTACGCAGTGGAATAGGGTGTCACCACGCAGGTTTCATCCAACATGACCGCAACATAGTGGAAGACATGTTCCGGCAGGGTGACCTTCCTGTACTGATCACCACATCTACACTCGCCATGGGTGTCAACCTTCCGGCACACCTTGTCATCATAAAGACTACACAATATTACAATAATGGAACTTATCAAGTACGCCTAATTCAAATCAAATTATAAACCTTCAATATTTCCTTCAGCTATATCCATAGACATGGGCGTCCTCAGGAGGGGCATCTGCCCCCCCCTTTCCCCCTAGAGAAATGAAAAAGTATATACTTGTACCTTCCAATGGTGAAGAGTGACTTCTGTAGAAGGGAAGCCGGTGTTAACATTTTTTATTGGTATTGGACTATGTCCAGTGGCGGATCCAGGATTCAATTTTGGGGGGGGCTGAATGTCGTCGCATGGTAAAAAGTACTGTCACTCAACGTTTTGAGGGGGGCTAGGGGGCTGAAACACTTAAATTTGTTGTATATAAAGTAGTGTCACTCATGGTTTTGGGGGGGGCTTCAGCTCCCTAGCCCCTCCCCTGGATCCGCTAGTGACTATGTCATATTCGACTTATTATGCTGGATTTCACCAACTTCTCAGGTTAAGTATAGCGGATATAGGAGCTACCTAGAACTTTTTTTTATGAAAAATAATGATAAATGGCTCCTATTCCCGCTATTTCTCACCTATGAAGGTGGTTAAATCCGGCATTATGGTTTAAACATCCTAAATCGAAAGGTAACTCGATGGGAATTATACGACTATTTTTAGGTGGCTTCACGCCTGATACCTAATACTGATAAAACCTAACAAAAAATTACATTATTACCGCACGTTTTCTCATCATGTCATAAATTTTTTAAACTGTTATGGAAATCCATTACATTAAAAAAATTTCGTAATAAAAATGCCTGCGGTGCTATTTAATTACTTTAAAGTTGGCGACGCCCGTGGCTGTGGAACCTCCAGCTTTTTTATTGTTCAGGTATACGTCCTTTTATTAAACAGGTACCTTGGTACCTTTTATTAAACATGTACCAAGGTACCTGTTTAATAAAAGGGTCCTGCAACGTCCCAGAACCTCTCACAAGATATGGTTGCCACTTTAACTGTATACTTCTTTTTTTATCAGCTTCTTGATTTCGCTACACACTTTCCTTAAAAATTTTTTTCGTCTTTCCAGGAATATGAAGAAAGCACCGTTCTTCAAATGATGGGTCGTGCTGGCAGACCACAGTTTGATAATCAAGGAATAGCTGTTATTATGACTAGAAATCAAGATAAGGTGAGTCCATATTCTGTATTAATTTATTTTGGAGTGTCCTGGAAGAAACAGGTTTACGTACCAAATTTTTCCATAAGATGTTTTTCAAATATCTTCATACAGCTAAGATGAAAAGTTGTCAGATAATCTTGAGAAATTTGTGGTGCTGTTGACTGATTAGAAAATATGAAAATAATAACTCAAAATAATCGAATATCAAAAATTTATTGATTCATATTATAATAGGTATAATAAGTAAAATAATAATAACATACATACATGGCAAGTATCACAACAATCTGCGATTTTTAAATAAATTATAATTATTAAAAAAAAAAAAAAACAAACAATAAGAATACACAAAATATAAATAATAATAAGTACATCGTTTAAGTAAACTATAGAGATTGTAGAGTATTTTATTTATTTATTTCTATGGAACACAATTTTTATTCAAATATAAATTATTTTTTTTGACGCATTTTTAACGAAACATTTTAATCTCAATAAATACATAATTTATTTTGTGTATTTACATTAAGGTATTTAAATCCTTCTGTCGTGCGATGTCTAGAATACAGTCCGTCGAGAAAGAGATGGTTTTTGGTGAGGGCGCTACTTGTAGCTTTTGGGCAACCATAGTGGTAACCCCTGTAGAATTTCAATAGAAATGTCATTATAAACAAGATTGTAGTTGTGAATTAATCCGAGACCATTTCTTTCTTGACAGACGTTAAGGTTATGTTTAGAATGGATTGGCATTCTCTTGGAAGGTAATTTTGGGAACAAATCCACTGTCTCCTTCTACGGAGTACTCCACTGTCATCAGTCTTCCATCTGGCAACAGAACTTTATATCCACCAGTCACTCTTCCACTTTCGTCTCCAACTTCGTTGGCTCCGAAGAATAGACTCTTCTCCTGATCTTTCACGTCGTATTTGTATTCGTACTGAAAAAAATGGACAAAGTTTTTTTTCCTGGCTAATAAAAGTCCATGCATTTTGTCTCATAAATTGTAAGAATGGTGCATAAATCTAACTAGGCCACCTATTCTCCATACATTTACGAATCTCATAATTAAAATAATGCAAAAATTTGGCTGCTTTTGGAACTGAAATTTATTTTTTGAGAAATACTTTATATGCCGAATTTGAAGGGAAATTTTATGTATCTACTACCTACTTTCACTTGGAATAGGAAAATTACTTGCAAAAAGGTTATAGTTTTCGAGTTATATAAGCAGAAATCGTCCAAAAACTGATATTTTTTTATTTTTTTAGTGTTCTAAATTTTGTTGGCAAAGCTCGGATTCAAATTCAGCACCTCAAAAAACACATAGAATGAAATAAATCAAAACTAACCCACAACTTTCCTGGTAAAAACACGACCTGGACATGACCTGGACTAACGAAGATCTAAAAAAATATTCTAAACCATATCGTCGTAGTTTGACAACAAAATGCTTGATCGAACGTAGAACACAAATAAGTTCAAGTTTGGAAACAATTAAACCAGAAAAAATCATCCTGCCCTCAAATAAAAATGTATTATTGTAGACACGATCCAGTTATAGTAGGTCGTGTTATCTTCATACTATGGTGCCGTTTAATTTATGCAACTGTTAGAAAACCCTCAAACAATCAATCTCATTCGTTCTCTACCATTTTGTACGGATAATATTATAACTAAATGGAAATGGTCTCACTGGCATCGGGGCTTCTGCCGGTTGTCCTCCTTGTGGCGCTGAATTCACCACAGACACCAGGGTGATGAGAGCAATACACAGGCATATCCTCATTGTAGTCATTGTTACTAAAATGAAAGAGAAAACAAAATCTTTTTAAATAATGATTTAAGTAAAATTTGTGGGAAAATATTTGGGCATTCATTATAGAACATGGCTAGACCGAGGGTTTTACAGGATTGAAGAGATTTTTTCTCGAGAACAGGAATGTCGGGATTCTAATATCGGGTGCTCTTGCGATACTGTAAGCATTCTTCATAGTATCCAACTATTTTGCACATATTTGTACTAAGGGAGGCATCGACACGACACATTAACAGTGTGCGCGCGAAATATTTCAGGGGTGAATGGGCATTCACTTACACTTTAAAACGCGTGACGTATATTTTCTTTTTTTTTCAAAATAGATTACGATACACTAAACAGTTTACGCCGGAATAGCCCAACTAGGTACAACCTGTATTTGGGTCAATCTCAATCAATATGATAGACTCCTAACAGTCCTAACCTTAATTTCCTTTATTCTTATACCTACAAAATATTCGCGTACCTACTTGTAATAAAATTTTATAGCTTCCTTAAATTTACATTACTTGGACTAAATTATTATATTCGTCGGTTTTATTCTAGAAAATTTTAGGTGTAGTAGTAGTTCCAGTGAGAGAAACTGTTAGTTACATAGTTACCTCTACGATTACGTAACAGAAAAAACAACAAAAATGTATTGAAAATGTGAGTATTTTGAATAGATAGAAATAACAATAGTAGATAATAGATACGTACAATGGTTTGTGCGATGTGTTGTGAGAGATTTCATATTATTATTGGGTATTGTAGTCTAAAAGAAGATGATAAATATTACTTCATCAACCTTGCTGGTCTACTGGGCATCCTAACTACTTTAACTAGGTAAATATAATACGAGTACTATAGGCATAGGCACTATACCGACAATGAGTATATAGAAATACTTGTATCGCAAATGCAAATCGATGTTCGTAATTTCATAACATCGAAACAATTATAATCATTCATATCAACACCTATCGTTAATTGAAAATTCATTAATTGGGTAATCGAAGAAAATGTGTAGTTGTGTATCATCAAGTTCAGCAGAGACGTTCACCATTTCTTCTGGATGTCTCTGTTTAAGATGAAACTAGGGAGTTGTTGGGTGAACATTACACATACGTGCATGTAGAGTGCATTTTTTTAATGTTACTGGTTACTCCAATTGGGGAAATGCCGTGGTAATTGATTAATAAAATCATGGCACATCTCAAAGAAATCGTAATTCACGAATATTTTCGCACAAAGCTCATAACTTGTGCAGGCAGTCAGATCATTTTCAGGTATAGGTGACACTCCAACTAACTGAGCTTACCATGGCACTTTTTTTTTAATAAGGATCTGAGATTGTATGCACAAACCCAAATAGGAACCTACTTTCCTGTATACCTATTATACACTAGACTAAAAAAGTTGTATTGTGAAGTTCCTTATCAGTTTCGGGATTCGAACCCGGCAGCTTCTGCTCGGTAGACCGTGCTCCAACCGATTGTGCCACTCATGTACCCAATATATAAATTATATTCTTCATTATCGTAAATCGTATAGTAATTATTAAGAGATGTGAAGATTTATCTTAGTAAATATACTAATTAAAAGTTGTTATTACGCAACATTCTGAGGCAATGTATTTAGTAAGTCACGTTATTGACCCTTAGCCGTCTTTCCAAATGACAGATTGATTGCCAAAATATAATATCTAACAGTCATATAAATGTCCCCGACACAAAAACCATAAGTTGGTATAAAATTACCCCTCATATAATATACTAGGTATCTCTTACATTGCCGATTGACCCATATTTTTATTCGACATACGAGGGCGGAGTGAAAAGTGCTCGGCCTGACGGTGAAAAACTATGTTTTCTGACTCAAAAATATATCTATATTTTTAAATAGTCTTCTATTAGTTCAGTGTACTTGGTCCGATGTCTCTCCGATCAGTAGATCCCGCGTCTGAAGGTAATTCTGCAAGGTCTGCAAAATAGCCATCTACAGTTGATACCACCTCTTCATTTGACTAAAAAACGTTATCCAGCTACAATTTTTTTGGGGTTTGGGGATGCTTAAAGTTAGAGGATGCCAAATCTGGTGAATGAGGTGGATATTCCCATAATTCATACTCCTAAACTTCGATTTTCCCTATGCCAAAACACTTCAATGGACAGGTTAATTGTCGTGATGAAAGAGGATTTTTTATTTGATTGTACCTTTTAATGAGCACATTTTGTACCATCTACCTACTAAGTGGATGTAGATACTATTATTGTGCAATTGCATTCAATTTTTTATCAATCAATCAACTATACAGCAACAATAAAACAAATAATAAGATCTTCAACACTACATAGAATAACGAACTTAGACAATTAAATTTTTTTCATCACCTCTTCTGTACCAGAGATGCGGTATATAGATTAGCACAGATTTTTTATTGTATAATATAAACATGTATATGTTTACGTTACGATTCATAGAATGAAACCGTATGGAGATATATGTAATATTTCTCTAATCGACAGCATAGTATCTAGGTACCTACTACTTTTTTTTTTAGATTACTTAGATTTTGGTTTATTATTATTAATTTTTCTAAAATTAGTACGAAAATCCATCAGTTTCTGAAAAAAAAAGAAATTGCCTGCGGCTCTATTTTTTATTACTTTTTTATAAAAATAATTTTTCATACATATTAGGTATTGTGCAAAGCATTAGGTAAGTATAAACATTTTCAAATAAACAAACCACATCACGACCTTCGATCTTCACTATGTCTCACGAAAAATTCGCCTATATTTTTTCAAAAATGTTGTTCCCCCCCCCCCCCCCCCCCTCTCCTAACTTCTAGGCTGGGGACGCCCATGATAGCTAATAATCATAGACCGATTGCATGGTAAAATGAACGTTTTAAACATGGCCGAAACGTCGAATTCCTCGGTTTTTTTTTCGGAATTCTAAAATCGAACAGAATAACCGAGACCAATCACCATAATGGATAGTTAATTTATAGATCGACATCAACCTGTGTTTATCTATTTATTCTACGCTTCGACCGTCGGGCACAAAAAATAATTACCTACCAACATATTGCACACACTAACTGTATGTATCTTATGTATTGACATGTTCCATTCATTCATTACTACGTAAGTAGATGGTAAAATACACTTGAACTATGATAAGTAATACTGTAAACAATTAGGTATTTCTTCACAGCATTGAAATTTTGACGGTAACAGTGATGAGTATGGCGCTAATTACAGTTATAATAAATGGCCCATTTCACGAATCTCTTAATAAATAATTACTACATTCATATGCCGACATCATGGTGTATGCTAGCGAGACATGAACATAACTTGAGGAATCAGGTATTAAGCTAAATGTGGTAAAACTTTGAGAGATAGGAATAGGAAATGAAGCGATCAGAGAGTCATGTGACTGCGTAAAACGGACGTTTTAACTACAATGAGAGCGAGTAAGTTGAGATAGTTGGGACATGTAGAGAGGATGAATGACGGAAGGATAACAAAGAAAATATAAATGTGGGAGAAAAAAGAGGCCTAAGAAAGCAAGAAGTGTGTGTTCTCTTTGCCTACCACGCAAGGGACGCGTCGTGAGTGGATAGAATAGCATTGAATTGAATACATGCATATTAGGTGTGCTTATATAGGAGATGAAAATATATAAAACTGATATAGTTGACATAAATTTTATGTACTTGCCTAACTATAAAATATGTGCACAATGAAAATAAACAGATCAAACATTGTATTGGTACAATCCTGCGAAATAGTAACACACTATTCTCTAAATAAAACCTTCAAGGTGGACATAGATAAAACAATGGGGCGATTGAAAATAAAATACATTAATAGTTGTTGAGCAATAGAAACTAAATTAAAACGTAGGTATGTTATAGAATAGGAAAGAGTACAATAATCTTTGCACGGGTAAAGATAATAGGTCCATATTCTGTGTAGATACTAATTCTTTGATAGATATCATTAACTTGTTCGCATTAACAATTAAATACATTATTAGTAGGTACTTATATTGCCGAATTACTCTAGTTTTAGTTGAATGATTGATATTATCTACTGTTCAGTTTAATACACTCTGCTATATAGAGACTTCACAATGTTTTTAAACACAATAATTACTGTGGGTATATTGGCGCAATGTCAACTAATTTATTTCGCCGAGTAATGAACTCGATATTGTCGCGTGTATGGGAAATATGTAACTAAATTGTATCGATCAATTGTAACGAAACAAGTATAGTTATCTCAACAGATACACAGTGTGGGGCGGACTTTCCATCAGGGTTATGACTAATGGTCGCTTGATTTAATTTGCGAACATTTAAGTAGGTAATATACACCAATTCCGGTCCATCCACCACTTGTGTCTCGCACCAGTGATAGTCTTGACGCTCCTTCGATCCTATGGGTTAACATCTGACCAATCACAACGCCTCAGATTTCAAGGGATAAAAAAAATTAGAAATCCACTGTTTGTGAACTGCATGTTTGCGTTTTCACTGTTGCTATTACAACGAGGATGTTTTTTTAGAGAAAGCACTTTAAACAGATCTGACTAATTTAAGCGGGCACCTAAAGGACACCAGAACCAATCAGGCAGGGCTTGAAAGTAAGTCTTTTAAATCTGAAGCGTTGTGATTAACCAATAGGATCGAAGGAGCGCGAGCGTCGAGACTACCACTGGCGCGAGACGCATGTCATCCACCCGCCCTGACCGGAAATTGAACCCAGACTTCTCTAAACTATGTAACATCGGTATTCTACCCGCTGTGCTTTGACGGTAAGTGACTGAGGCAAGATAGAACGTGCGTGTATATTGTACTACCGGCATGCATAGATATTGGGTTGGTATTAATTAAGTGTACAAACCCACCATCTTTTCGATTCCCTAACATCAACTGTGATAAGCCATTTGTAGGGTAGATGGCAGTAGGCGATAAGCTGACGGAATATTGTTATAATGCTGGACGCGAAAAGATAGAAACGAATAGTTTCCGGGTGTAAATAAGAAATGTGTTTGAGTTTGTCAAGAAGGCTACTTTTTATGGTAAATAAATAAAATTTAGATTGAGTAAGGTAACTTCCCCTGTTAATATGTTTATGAATGTTTAATTAGGTATCTAGAGTATAGGTTACATAATGTATCTTTTAAATACGTATCTATTGTTAAGTATATATTATTAAGAACCTATATTTATTACCATATACCTAGTACTTAACGTATAGTCGCACACATCCATTCATTAAAAAGAAACTTTCATTGATAGTCAGTGAGGTTGTTTGTTATTCGGTAATATAGAATTGAGTGCGTCATTAACTCCACATAATCTCACATTATTGAGAGATGAATGAATACGGAAACTCTCATACGTAATATCTGCTTAGTGCTTATACTATACTAACTTAATACTTAATAGTCATGTGTGTCCTATTAGTATTTATCAATGAATTAATGGATATACCTATCTTCAATACTACATCTACACAAAGTACTCCTTCTTCCATAACTATCTGTAGAAACATCACCATTGGATTAGGTAGGTAAGATACCTATCTATAATTAATGCCTATGTACGTATAGTAACGTGCCTGTTGGGTTTTTGTAATAAAGTAAACCGATTACTTGATTTTCCGAAGATCTCTTTAAGATTTTGACACAACGGATAGTAAGATACCTTACGATAGTACATTACTTTTTTTGGGGTAAAGGTTTTCGTCTCCCTACTGTTATCAGCCGACGATCGGGTTATCGGGCCTAAGGCAAACATGGAAGCATGTATAAGTGGGTTTCTAGGTACCTTGTTATCATAAAGCACATAAGCTTCACTATCTAGAGGCGTTTTTCGGTGCAATAGCTAGGTCAAATTCTGTAACTTATCTGTCTTATGAATATGTGAGATTAGAATGTTCTAATTTTAGTTAGAACGCACTTAAGCCCAGAGTATTGAGTTGAAAAAAAAAAAAAAAAAACACAAAACGGGAGACCTGTTTTCTCGACAACCTTACTAGATTTGCTTCGGAAAAAAATAGAATAGATAGATTGAACCTTTATCTAGGGAATAACCGTAAAGGATTTTCTATATCTTTTATAGATTTATTTTTATTTCTACTCGTAACGTTATTTTACGGAAACTGAAAGAATATTTTCTTGTATACGAATAAATCTCATAAACAGGCAACCAGTGAATATCGCATTTCACAATATACTTAATGTGAATAACGCAAGCTTTTTAGTACCTAACAGAAAATTACTGTCACACGTAACATTAGGTGTCTTTAGTAGAATCGAATATTAAAAGTTCTTTTCGCCCTCACGATATGGCAACACGACAAGTAAATTAATATCCCTGTACATTAACAATAAACAAAATTGATATAATATCTATTACTATCAATCTAAAAGTATGGAATTGCGTGCTGTCTGTTCATCAGAATAATCCCCTATTAGACATACTCGTACGTCATACATATGACTAGTGATTCTCGTCTTCAATGTTTTGGAGGAATGCTTTGACATGTTTTATGTGTATCTATAGGTAGGTACTTACTAATAATATCATAGGAAATACATTTTAATAACTCTTTGTGAAACATGCATTGTACTCGCATGCTGTTATTAACCTATCTGCTTGGTACTCGTATAAGGAAAACTGACATAATTTAGTATCTATATACACATGGGTTATTTGTTACTTTTGTAATGGGAAGTAAAGATTTTATGTAGGCAATTCGTGAGAAGAATTTTATTATTATTATAAGGTGTTCAATATACTCGGTACCTACTTGACTATATTCGCTCGTGCATCAATAAAATTAATTAAAAACTTTGATCATATAATGATTACCTATAATATAATAAGAATAACAATATGATAGTATCATCATCTTGTATTTTATGGTATTATATTATTATTCTCGTACAAACATGCAAATGTATTTTTATTGAATCAATTATATTGTACTTAAATAACTAAATTTAAAATAGGCAAATACTTGTAGGTACATCAAAAACATCGTATGTGTAATGTAAAGTGTTTTACAAATACAAGATATTATCTAATAAAACAATGTTTCATAATAAAGTGTTAACATACTTGAAGATGTTATAAATTATTTTAAACATCTATTTATTTACTTTCATAGCCTAACCAATTATTTTCTTTTATTTATTTACTTTACAATAAATTTTTCGTTTACATAATTCTATCTACCTATTTATGCCCTCACGCAGCGTCCCTTGCGAGGTAAGCAGGGAGGACAGTAACGCCAGACCGTGCTATCTTTACGTCATGTACTATTCTAAGTTGTCGATGTCACTAGTATATGTATTACGGACATTGGGGTTAATTTCTTATTTATTAGGCTACATACGGGTATATGTACTTCCCTCAGTATTGTGTGGTGGTCAAACGCTAGTTATACATCTATTAGGTAAAATTTCGATTGAATATACCTCGCATCATAATAAAAGTGATTATTTGATAGAAATCTTGTCTAGTACACGTTGAGAAGATGTGATAATTTGCGAAAGTTAGGTTGATTTCTCGTCGCGGACACGTAGCAAAACTCCCAATTTATTGGTCGAATTGAGATCTAATCCATATCAAATCAACCAATTTGGTTAGGGGACATAACTGTGACATAAAGAAATACGTATTACACAATTTCAACTTAAAATGTTTGCTGGGCCATCGTCTCATTTTTCATAAATAATTACTCACGACAGTCAAAACACATACTTAGAAATAAAATAAATGGTAATTAGGTCGGCATTTGATCTGTCGTACATAACCAAAGAACTGGCATTGATCTTTGTGAACGGTCTCTCTAAATATAACTTAGTAGGTATATAGATACGCCTATTGTCTTTTGATATTATTTAAATAGAAAATGTTGCAAAAACTACAAAACAAAGTTAACTTGATTTTAATTAGTGTTATATTGTTGTTGGACATGCGATTAAATAATATACACCTACCTCCATATACCTTCTTACTTATAGGAATTATACGTCTTTTTATTAATTATAAACAATTGTTAGGTTCAATCTAAAAAAAGTTGTGGGTACAGGGCAATATTAGGCAAATTTACTGTGGGTATTATAAGAAATTGTAGCCGGTAAAAACCCGTAACTCATTGTTTTGGTAATCAAGTATATAAAAAATATATACGTATTATTTTCACCACATATCTATGTAGGTAAATACAATTGTACACATTATGAAAATCCTTTATATTTTTACCAAATGGACCCAAATCCGCCTTTGTGCGTTTTACACACGGCTCAAACTACACTCATATGTCTGACAATTGACCTATATATTATACTTGGGCTTAGAATGGAAGAGTTCTAGTTCCTTGATTTGGTTAGAACCTTTTCATTCTAAACCCACGAAGACTGTCGGCCATATATTATGGTATTTTATTGAGTGACCTGATATTTTATTTTTATACTTCTAGTGAAGTTAGTTTTAAGTTAGAATAAGTATATAGCCAAAAATCCATTTGGATTAGGCACCACATCTATCATTTATACTCTGTTAAATAATCTGCAATAAATAAAAAAAAGAACAAAGTACGGAAATACATATTACGTATATCAAAGTACATACAACAGTATTATGTGATATTATTCACTAGGGCGAGCTTTTCGCAACGCTGCCATCTCTTTCAGCTAACCAGTACAAATTTAATAAATCTAGGATAGATGTCGCGCGGCACCTATGCGCGGTACTACAACAATTAAGTTTTATGTACTCTTGTTTTTGAAAATGTAGTTTATCTGATATTAAATATTAAAATAATATTTTAGTAAGGTTGCATAGGTAGTAAATTTCCTTTACCCCCGGGTATTAGTTTTACAAGAGAAAACATTCAGACCGCATATTTAAGGTAACGACAGTGCAGAATCCTGGCGACCTCACACTATATCTATGTATTTATATGATTTTTTGTTTAGTACTACATTCGCTTATGCTACCCATTACGAGAAATTTTTGTTGTTTTTAATTATATTTTGTATATTTTCAAAGGCCGTATGGCCGTTTATGTCATAATAAAAATAAATAAATATCAAAAAATTAAATACCTATTGCAGTTATATGTCCCAATGACTTTAATTACAAAACAACATGTGTGCAATAGTGGTTGCATCAAAACTAAAACCCATCGGGCGCAGACTCGCCGGGAACAACCACTAGTTATTTAGTAATATCATTTTTCATATTTAGTAAGTACCTACTACAAAACATTTTAAGCAAACAAATAAATAATTTCAAAGGATATTTAACATTCATTGGTGCATCACTAAGATTATTATGTATTTCCCAGAATCCTTTGCTGAAGTAATGCACACTAGTTACTAGTTACCCCATGCTGATGGAAATTCCGTGATGGTATGTATTAATTGTAGATTAACTAACCGAACTCCCGAAATCAACCCCTTCCGAAAGGTACACAAAAAACAGATGATGATCGATGAAAGGACGAAAATTCAGGATCACACATAATATTTCAGGACAAATAAAATAAATTATCACTTTTTCTCTCACCTCTTTATATTATCTTCTCAAGATGTAAAAAAAAGTAAAGTAAAATGTAATGTAGGTTGAGTATTGTCACACACAGTATGAGATCTCACAGAACTGATCACGAACACACTAACGACTGCCAACCTTCGATATACCACCCGTCTCTTTTATAGAAAACATAGACCAATGTGGCAGTAGCTTCATGTAACGTGAACCCCAACCTTCGACATTGCATGCTAACTATTTTACAATAATAATTATTATTATTACTATATACGTAGTATACGAACCTGCTACACCCGTGATGAGCTTACAAAATATTCACGATCTAACATCTCGATACCTAGACGTTTAGTTAAATATTAAAGGACACTTTACAAAGTTGAATTTAATGCTTATTATGCAATCCTTGAATAATGCATGATGTAATTTAAAGCTATGCATACGTTTTCCATAAAATTATTTATTTCGTGGAAATATTAGATTCCTTATTAATTTTTCTTAAGTCAAATCTCCCCAAATCCCCCTAGAACTTCTTATTAAGACATTGTTCTACAATGTGATCAACAGAATCGATCTCGCCACACGCACAATAAGGATGCTCCCCGTTTCCCCACATATTGAGGAGGAGTCCGTATCTCCCATTATTTGCTGTTTTGGAAATACCTGCCAGAGAAATTGGCAAAAAAAGCGCTGCTTTTCAACCTAATAGAGTGTCGTCCTGGATCATTCTCTTTTACTATATATAAGGCTCCTATGAGGGTGAGATCATGTTCGTTAAGAATAGCTTGGAGGAAGGTGAAACGCATTGCACATTATAGCTCTGAGAGAGGCAAAGCTCGGTAACTTTCCTAAAGTTTCCATGAGGAACGTTGAAAGGGGTGAAAACAGTTTTATTCTTAAATATCAATATACGAGTACTATGAGATACCATCAAAGTAGTCCCTAATCCACTCTTTTTAATTAATATGTCGAATATCCTATTTACCTATTATACATTATACAATACAGCTATCTTTCTAATAATTATTATTGTTTACTAAATACCTCTCGTTGCCCCTTACCTTTGCATATGTATCCGTAATATTTAAAGCTCATTAACACGATATAAATTTTGTACATATTGTGCATACATTCTGATAAAATATTCGTAATATGTGTGTGAATTATATGAGAAAATTATAATAATAACTAGTTTTTCTGTCCGGTGTTAAATAAGTGTGAAATAGTAGAGGGTATCCGGTACATGAATAAGCGAAATGAGAATCAATACCATACTCTTAAATCCAACAAAACGTCCTCTGAAAACGGACATGTTTTTCATTTTTGTTGTACCTAGTAAGTTCATTAAAGCCCATTTAGAAATAATATTGTGTAATATTGGGGGTTGATTGAAAGATATTGCTTTTGCAATAAGTTCGCCTTTTGGCACACTACCATTGCGTTGTTGTGAATATGGATATCTTTCTTTGGCCAATAAAGATTTATTTATTTATTTAATTTTAATCACAAGTAGGTCATAAATTTGACCATGAACCAGGCGCCAATAATTGTGTTTATGATTTATTGAAATCGTTAGCTTAAGCATTCCATTTTTTAAAAGACAGTAGTAGGTAAATGTTGAAAATTTCCACGGTGATAACTTGACAGAACTACTTCCGATTTAAGGGTGTAACGTACTTGTTGTTTTTACTATAATTGTTTACCCTACTTTGGCCAAAGATATATGAATTCATAGTTCTCGAACTCATAGATACCTACTAGAAGATTAATTTACTCGTAAGTTAAGAAAATCACAAATATTCTTCCAAACATAATTATACTTAATCTTTATGTTGATGATCATGATTATAATAAATGATATTATGTACTTGCTACTCGTACCTACCCAATTTTAAATCATTTTTAATCAGTCGGTTACACCTATATAATAATTACAATGATTATATGTATTCTTAATACTAATTAATAATTAAGTATATTAATAATGCATTGCTTCAAGTTCTCATTACACCAAGTTAATTTCATCAATACTCTGTCTATAAGTGGTAGAGGTGTACCTAGCTAGGTATATTAATATTGTTTATCCGTTTATGACATCTATATGTTGACATTATTATATTATTTTGGTGTGAATTTAATATTTTCACAATACTAATTTTCCTCCAATACTTCGTATGGCGTTATACTTACCTGCAGTACATAACGCAACAATTATTCTAAGTACCTACTCTATATTGATATTATCAACAAGATGATAATAAACTCATTTCAGTATTAGTATGTAACACACCTAAATCATTGATCTATTTAGTCTTTTATTTTGTGACAAGTCGTTAGTTATGGTATTATAGATGGGCTCTTCTTCTTATTATTCTTATATAGGCCTATATACTGGTCTCTGTAACTTGGGCGTGGTTAGTCTCTTGCAAGGTCAACTTCCAGCTGTTTATCCATCTCTTCGGGGGTCTCCTAATTTGGAGTAGGCCATGCAGCACAATATGAGAGAGCCTGGATGGTTTCATTCTCCTTACATGACCATACCAGTGTCTCCTTCATTGTCTTCCCCAGATGGGCCCGTAGATAAATAAGATAATAATAATATTTAAGACATACTATAATTACGTCATTTTTTAAATGTTCAATAACTATTGAACATTTAAAAAATGACGTAATTATAGTATGTCTTAAATATTATTATTATCTTATTTATCTACGGGCCCATCATGTCTATTTTGCATCATAGAGAATGAAGATTCTTTATGGAAAACTATTGGAATGAGACATAATTATTATCCATGTAAACACCAGGGACCCTGCCACCAGATTAAGTAACGTTACATTTCGATAGTGTTACTGATTCTGGTATTCTCAATTTAATTACTAAATTTTACTACTAAAGTCTCCCATTTGGCTCATTTCACCCTTACCTCTTTTTTGCACTTCTTATATGACACCAGTGATATCCGATGTAGGATAAGACAATATGTATCTACCAGGCGCGAAGCCACCTAAGAACACGATTCCCATCGAATTACCTTTTGGAAAAAAATATAGGTATAATAGTGTCTAATCTGACGTAATCCCATAAGAAATGTTAGCCCCGGCTTCCCTTCTGCGGAAATCTACCCTTCGCCACTGGTATCTACTGCACAACATCGAAGTCTTGTGTTCCCTAAATAACGTTAAAGAGCGATGTAATATCATTATAATAGAAAGATGAGAATGTCTTTTAAAATCATAACTAGTATAGAAGTTTAAACAAATATTTTACAAAAACCATTTTCGTCCTGCGTCCCACTATGTCTAGGGTGTCTAGAATATTGCTGTCCCGGGTAATAATGTGCTTTGATGGTTATTGTTATAATACTGTATCTACATCAAAGAACTTTCCGTGTATAATAATATGCAGTATTACAATAAAGCAAAGCTATCCAATATGGTTACCTAGTAAATTGTCATTTGATATGACATAATACAATAATGATGAGATGGTACAATAATATTATACTAAGTACATTGACCTTGGTGCTTACTGCATTACACAATTATACACTACAATATTAATATTGTCTCGGTAATTTAATTTATTAGGCAGTGGCCAGCAGATTTTCCGGCAGAGTATATTATAATTTAATATATGATACTATCTATGTATCTACATTATACAACACTTATTCGGTACGTATTGTTTATTTCCTCTATAGATGCAGAAACGCGTCACTGTTCTTTCTATCAAACGTAACAGGTGCAATTAATAGTAACATATATTTGTGTGAATGCTGATATATGTATGTCAAATGTCCATGTCCATATGCGTATTTGTACCTTTACATAAAAAAATAAAAAAATACACAAAAAAATCATCACCTTTATTTTATCAAATTGCTTCAGGTCCACTTAGATGTTAGGTCAACTAGACGGTTTTCATAGTAATTTATTATTATTGGCAAAGTAGGTACTATTGCGATTAGTTAGCTAAATACTCAAACTTTAGTATTGTGTATACTAAATATACCAAAACGTAGCGAGTAACTACTAAATAATACTCATTATTTGCGTTTAAAAATGACAAATCACAACACTTGCTAATAACCTATACAATTTCACTTAATAGCAAAATGATTATTTTTAGGAACAGCGACCAGTACTTGAAGTCATCTCTATTTCCTTTATGCAGATGGTTTCGTCTTACCAAGCAGTATTAAATTTCTGCATCGTTATTTTCATAGATTACTAATGATTACTATGAATATAGAATACCTATACGTTGATGTATACAACTTAGAAAAGATTATGTTCAGTGGTCTGTACCTACATATAATTTAATCGTAGCAATACGTCACTAAACAATAAACATCCCCTTCGGGATAGTTAATAGTACAACTGTATCCTGTATTGATTTTGAGTGTATACCTACATTTATTACTGACTACCCCGGGTATTTTTTCATGAATTTGGTAAAGAAATGAGTAAAAAATTATGTTAATTTTTTAATGTCTTTTTAAACATATGTCCTCATCCTTTTTCTCCGCGTCCAAATATCCAAGTCCTCTCATCATATATCCACTATGAGTTATGCAGTACCATTATCAATATAATCTATTACAATATGCCTTTAGGTACATAATACTAATATGCGAGGAGCTAGTTGCTCTATGCCGGCGTATAATTAACAACACCTAGTGATTGATGTATTAGGGACCCATTGTGTTGATGAAACAAAACTGCATTTAATTGATTGTAACATCTACCTATAGATTCTCACGATCAAATTATTTATAGATGTACCAGTACCTATGTACATTACAACGTTCATCGTATCTCTCAATATCATATACTTACCCAGACCCAGGTAGATAGCACAAAATAGTTAGGTACTAATAAATTTACATAAATGCATTGCCTTAAATGGCCAATAGAAATGAGTTCTTACTATACTTTATTAAATTTCCATATAAATACTATGTTTTTCTGTTGTATTCTTCATCTGTACAAATACGTACCTACAGATATAACCTAAAATAAGCATACAATTCAATACATTCCACAAATTTGTCCATCAAAGCGAATTTATGACAATCCTGTGATTTATCGTGTTGCTCGACGCTAGAATATGTAGCCTGATTCTAGAACTCGCGCGATAAGGCGTAGACGGCTACGTGACTATTGGAGGTGTACGAAAATACTTCGACGAGCGAGTATTTCAAAACCTGATAACAAATTTAGTCAATCATACAGATTGCACATTAATATACTTTTCCCGCCACGTGCACGTTATAAAATTAATGAATAATGTTATGTAGAATATTCACTTCAGCTTCTATTCTCGTTAATATTTGTTGCATTATATACTATGACGATTTTATATTTACTTTCAATTTATTCTTACATGAATGCTTCTTATGAATGTAAATAAATTACCTACTAAATTATGAAAACTCTTTTGTACATAATATAGTGATACATAAATTACGTCCTTGTTATGCACGTTAAGTCGCAAAAGTATAGATATTAGTATTATGCAGGTGCGTCATACCATACCTTTAGGTACCTACAATAATTATTAAACAATTAATTAAGTTTTATTGAAATTATTGTAATACAAAGTTCATATAGTATCGTTGACCTGTCGTAGTGAAACATCGTCTTAACTATATCCGGTCTTGAACTACATAATAATACAATCTTTTTCATTATCACTGAATAACATGAGTACACAATAATCGAAAAATTTATTTACGGATGCACAATTAGGTTATATTATTCGTCAATAATTCCTGTTGAATTCAAGATTAGGTATATCTTCACATCTTATTTGTCTGTCGACCTTTCAATCGTGACAAATAGTTTGATTACATCACCATCATGAAACATTGTGAAGCCATCACCACTAACTATACAGGGAGTCACTCTATAAAGATCATCACAAGAATCTACATAATACTTCACTAAACTTATTTTATCTATGTAGGTCTTATTATCCACCCTTTACTATTCGTTCTCTCAAAATCTAGCCATCTTCAAGAATAGGGTCAACATGATTGATCCACGTGAATTAGGCACTCATTCTTGAGCCTCATCCTCGTACCATACGTCATCATCTTGTTTCTGTTAGTTTACTGGAACGATATAAATACGTAATTTAATATGGTTCGTTTTATTGGAGAAGTCTAATCATAGTTTAGCAACAATTTTGATGTTATTAAAGCTCTGGTATCTTACGATCTTATAATAAAAGAGCATTCTCCCTGCATTGAATGAGTTAAATAGGTGCACTGAGATCTATGTGCTCATGCTATTACCAATTCTTTACGTCTTGATCTTACTGTAATTGATAGTATTTCCCATCAGTTGGTGAACAATTATTCGCACTCATTGTGTAAATTTAATATATTTGCTTCATGACCTTGTTCGCTAATGAGATGGTCCAAATTTATTTCATGTATCGTCATCGTAAATATAATTACACAATGCGTATTATTTCAAAACAAAAACTTAAATCTTCCAAAACGTCTTAACACTAGGTAACGATGATATAACACATCAATATTATAATTGGTGTTAATTAAACTTGTGGCTACAACTATAAATAATTCTTTAGTCCTTTCTTAAGTGAAGCTTAGATTAGCCGATAATTGTTTGTGAAATAAATCAGTCACCTTCAAAAAATATACACAAAAATATAGTATTTACAACGATCAATTATATATTTATTTTTCATATTTCTAAAATTGATTTTAAAATTCATGTCGTATATAACAAGGCATTACATTATGTAAATATGTATGTAGGTATACAATGCATACCCAAACTACCTTGAATAAATAATCCCCTTATCTCGGTACATCCTTCAGTAAGAGCGGCAAAGGGTAGATATTAATTTCTGTTAATCATAATCACGTCTCCATCCTATTGAGACACAAATTCTAACCTTTATGAACCAAATATATCTAAATCTCCATCCAGAATGCATGACTTAATGGTCTAGAATCGAACCCCGATGGACCTACTAAATTTAAAAGACAAGCATTTTGTAATCAAGCAACCAATAATGATAATAATTAGGTACCTAATTATTCTGGGTATTCTAAGTATGTAGTACAGAATGTTAAATGATCAACAGAATAATCGTGTGGGTGTAGTAGGTAATCCAATGATAAATAATAGATTAATCAGGATGACAAAAGTGCTGTAAACTGTAAGGTATTTAGTTAATATACATATTACTATGGTATGGTATATGTAACGTGCTGAACACGAAACTCATAGTACCTAATAACAATACAAATGTTCTAACATTGTAATGTCATCAGTCATCCTATACATTGGTAGTATTGGTAGGTACGTCTACTAAATGAATAAAATATCAAGCAAAATCTCATGTTCGTCTTAACGTTAAAATTGGCTTGTTCTACGGAAAAATGGTTTTAATTTTGCTCTAACGCAGTAAAACATGGGGAACATATGAGCCGAAAAGCGTGCAGCGTGTATTCAATTAATACTTGAAAAGAATAAAGCGAAGGTCAACTGATAATGAAAAGCATGCGACTATCAAACAGATAAACGCTGTTCAATTCATGCCCCCAACTTACTCCATGTCCATTGCCCATGTAACAACAAGAATATTTCTAGCTTTCTGTAAGGTAAAACAGTGAAAAATTAATGTGCCACATATTTGGTTAATAGGTTTTATTGGAATATAAGTAATCATCCACATAGCTTCATGCACAATAAGGCTAAGCTACACAGTATTGAGTATACAGCGGCGTGATCTCGTAATATGTCTTGGCATTAAGCGACACCAAAGGTCGACCCTCCAATGTCTTGTGCAATCACTGAAGATGAGACTGTGTTGTCGCGAATATTACCCATGTTAGGTATTTTGTTTTACCTATGTCGCAACAGTGCAAAACAACATCTTAACTAGATACATTATTTACATATCTATTATCTTATTGTACTCTATTGTATGTGGCATACCTAATATTGTTCATATTGTATACCTGGACAAATTAATTTATGTTTATTTATTTTAATTTAATATTCATTTCAGCGTTAATACCACTTTATACAAACGTTCAATAAACACAGATTTCATGCAATTTTGCCATGGTGTATACTTCATAGCATACCTAGATTAAAATATCTGCAATTTTACCAACGTAGAAACGAGTATATACGATTTAAGGTACTTACCTCAAATTTGATCCTATACTAGTTCTAATAGATATGTACTTGTACCTGCTGCCCCGGTCATCACAATAATACGGGGTTGATGGGCAACTCAGCGTTGTGATGGCAACAGAAAATTTTGCCGAAGATACAGCAACTCCTTATAGATAATCGTGAACATCTCCAACATCACGTCTTCAGGATGACTGGTCCTGACAATGTCAAACATAGAGGGATGATTCAGTACACGAAATATGTAAATACATTAGTTATTGATGCAGTCGGCAATAGACAATCGTGTCCACTAATGAGGCTTCACTTAACATAATATTACTATTGTTAACCTGCGACAAGGTGATAGTGTACCTAAACATATATCTATCTATACGTAAGAGCTGTAGGAATTATCACTCAAAAGTTATTATATTGTATGGAGAACTACTAAATATTTCTCTTTCTTTTGTGATAATTCCCAACACAATAGTAAAGTTATAGGTACCTATATTTTATGTAGGTACCGATTTGTGCCTAAGCAATCGTAAACGTGAACATATCCTATATCACATATAAAGGTATCAAACACTTCGGGGATGTCGTATGGATGCCTAACGCAGAATAGGTATTAATTTTCTTCTGTAAAGTTCTTTAAAGGCATACCTAATAATTGACGACCACTTGTTCTTCCCTTCCTATATTACGATAAAATTTCGTCAATTTAACTTATTAAAATCTTCAGCTACCTAATTGATGACAATGGTGCTGATTATTTTGTGTTCAAATCTCGTGACACCACTGGCTGTATAAATTGACTCGTGTGTCGTGCACTTACTTATATAATCTTCATCACATTTGTACTTGTACTTATTATCATTAAAAACAGATGATCATTAGATACATTATTAAACATACATTTGTGAGTACGTATTGTATACATGAATTATACAATACTATACCTAGCTAGTAACACCACTACCAGAATAGTGTTATATTTTACACAATTAACGAAATGCAGAAATTGTCTCTGATTTATTGACAAGATTCATTACTATACCTATAAAATACATTTCCACGTAAGTTCGTCAAAGATATCAACGCGCGATAATTTCTCATAACTCACAAACGTTCTTCTCGGAACCTCGGAAAAAAGCGCCGCACCATTCAGAATAAATTCGTACAATTTATATATCAATTTTTTCTGTAGACCTGACCCACATAATACTTGCTACGAAAATATTGCTATAAAATGCTACGAAATAAACAGTATTGTAAATAAAACTATATTTAATGCTACCGTATAAAAAATTATTGTTATTTTACAATCTAGAAACTATGTTCTTTGCTAAATAATTATCATTCCTTTCATTTTCCCTTATTCAAAGGAAAATCCTTGAACTTTTAACAATACAAGGTATGAAGATACGCTGCACTGTTATACAATCATTAAGATTATTGTAAATTTTATTATTTTCATAGATACTATAAAATATAATTTTGAATCTAAAATTTATAACATACACACGAGTTCGCAACTTGAACTTCATCGACACCCAGAGGTCTGAACTCACAACCGTCTAAAAATCATAGGATTCCAATCTTACTATACACCTGACGCTTTTCTCATTCACCGATCGTGCAATGTCTTATAAGACTATCATTGATTCTAAATAATTGTGTATGAATTCCAACCCCAATTTATTACCGTATAAAGTTTGCAAGGTTTTGATGCAAAACAATTTTGCATACTTACTCAAGTTTTAGCTTTTCCTTTAAATATTTGCACTAAAATAAATATGACATCGTACAATAATCCACAAATTAAAATACAGTGCAACATTTTCTGTAAGGAACGGGTTTTTCCTGTAAGCTCGCAGTCTCCTAGATGAAATATACATTTTATACATTAAATTATGTGTCTGTTCCAATAATGTTCTGGTGATTTCATCCACATTATGCAATGCAATTACTTAAGCAAAAAAAATCTTTATGCGGGAATTCTTTGATTAGGTATTCTTAATTTAACAGGATCTCACGTTAAATATTATAAAGGCAAAACCCGTGTCATACTCATTTAAATATTTCTCGTTTTTTAATGTTTATGTAAGTTTCTATATAGTAGGTATTTCTTAAAGCTTGATTATTCGGTATAGGTACTTAACATACAATAAGTAAAAAACCCTTTGCTGGATGTGAAGTATGAAGATGATAATTATATTTTTTGTCGCAATCTAATTTTCAAAAACTTATTTTTTGCTGTAGTTATGTGATTAATCATTTTAGTCCAAAGTACATTGTGTTGAATAATACAAAGGTAAAATCATTTGAAATAATTAAGTACAATAAACTTTAAAATAAAATATCCGCGCTTCATATAATATTCGGATATTGTTCAATCTTTGATGATGTTATATTTAATCATTAGTGATGATTACTCGTACTTTTGTTATTTTATAAATTCAATTCGTGATCTTTATCAAAACTTGATAGATCTATATTTTTTTATTGTATGGACGAGTATGTAGACATCTAATGACTTTGGACACTCTGAATAATATAGTCTGCTTCATTATACAATACACAAAACAGTCTGATGGGAGTTTTCATTTTAAATTATTGAAGTCCTTTGTTTAACATGAAACTAATTTATCGTTTAAGCTCATCGTAAACATTATCCGCTTCAGTTTGCATCGTCAGGGCAGCTTTTAGGAACGGTAAATTATTATGTAGCACTTGAATGCCAAACATAACTTCTGTTATCGCATCTAGTAAACGATCACTCAATATTAAATAACTAATTTGATAAAAATGCCTATTATGTATAACAATTAGGTAGATTTAAATTTACTGAGACGATTTTTTCTCCAGCTCTGCAATATTTACCTATAGAGTATATTGCTCTTTATTCCGCATCAAGGGAAAATAGATTCTATAATGACTACACAGACTACTAAATTCAAGGCTACTCCAGATCTTTCTCTGTAACCTCGCATGCCTGAACATAGGCACACATAGTATTAACGAAAAATTAACTCGTTAGTATTTTGTATATCGTATTTAGATACATAATTAATGTAAATTACAGAATATTGTTGTTCGATTCATTCATCATTTTTTCCCATCCCGTCTCATCGAGGTATGCCTAATAAGTAGTGTAGCTAAACAATTTTCTCGTACGTGTTCAGTTCATTATCATTTAATAAGTAAGTAGGTATCTTAGGAGACGACTCTGGAGTGTGAACCACTGTACCTATATTGGTTTAATATCGTCATGTCTTCCAAGCGGATGCTCATCACAGATCAGATGTCAAGGCTGTTAATGGCCCAAGGCTGCGAATAAGAAGAACTTACACACAAATACTACCTACAATAATAATCATATTGCCTTCTTATGTTCTGTTACACCTACCTGTTTCATGATGCGGGTACAAGACACAAGTAAATACTCTGCGATTGTTGTAATAGGTATAATAATAATTATCTCTACAAGATAAAACACCGTCATCGTATGGGAAAATGCACTCAAGCATTCTGTCTTAGTATTGCGAGGAGACTCATTTTATTATAAAATAATATAAACCACCATTACAATAAAGTTATTAAAATATTTAACAATTTCGTAAGGTTATTTAAAGCGTACCAATAAAACTATAAAATTATACAACATTTTTGTAAACATACTCGTATTTTGTTTACTTATTTATACTAAACTTAACTAATCTTCGCAAAATCTCTACCACTTTGTATAGTATAGGCACTATATGTATTAAACCATCATTTAATTATGTTCGGGTACTTCCGCTCAATTAATTACATAGATTATAAGTATTTCTACATAGTTAACACGTTAGGTGTACATTTTTTAAATTTAATAAGACACGTGTAGTCAAAATAGGCCTGGATTCATTGATATAATTTTATTATTATACCTTTGGCCACCACGATGAAATGATTCCTAAGAAATTATTCTCCCATTTGCTCTGTTCAATTACTATGCATTCACTATAGTCTAAATAAAACGAACATCGTAATGTAATGATGCCTCTATGTAGGTAAATGTACCATACCTATATTATCGACTACTAATTCACAATACCTTAGGCAAATATCACAATGCTATAGGCATTACAGCCGTATGATGAAAATCTAGCGATTATTAGATAATTTGGTACCTACCTAATATTCAAAAGCAGGTTACATCTATAATACCTAAAGTACTCGTATTGCACAGAGCATCATCATGTACATTACTACACTGTTGCCCTTTATTGTATACAAGACACCACATAATACACTATACAGTCATAGTTCATGGCTGGCACGAGTGAAAACATTCATGATTCTTCTCATTCTCAAAATCTTGCAAAAAATATTTCCTTTTTTTTTCAGGATCGCTATGTTCGACTTGTTGGAGGACAAAGGGCTATTGAAAGTTCTCTCCATCGTCACTTGTCTGAACACCTCAACGCTGAAGTAGCTCTGGGCACTCTGCCAGATTTGCTGCAAGCCATGGACTGGATCCGTTCCACCTTTTTGTATGTGAGAGCTGTGAAAAATCCAACACATTACGGTTTTCCATCGCATAATAACAGAGACACCATAGAGAAAAGACTAGAAGGTAAGGGCATCTCAATTTTTAACAAACGTTTCAGAAAATACTAATGGTTTATGCCTACACTTACAAAACTATCAACACCCAACGACCTCTGAGAATCTTCTATTGTACCAACATTTTTTATGCATGATGGTGACCTTACCTGTTTATGTTTTAGGTCATAAACAATTAATTAATTATAAAATAGTTATTAACATAATCTGATGTTTATTAATAAACGAAACATTATGATTAATCGATGGAATGATTATTTTATTATTGAGTATTTGATATTCGTTGTTTTAATAATGTTTACGATGATGGACAATCACTAATTAATCGTAGGTACTTTACTATGTTGCTTGTACAATACAATATGTACATAGTAAAGTTGTCACTTGGGAAAACTATAATAAAAACACCTAAATACCACTAAGAAAGTATGTTAACTTAATAACTTGGTGATAGAATAACAATATTACTCTCATATGTTGCTTCACCGTTTACTAACTGTTTCGAGGCGATACTATGAATCGTATTTCTCGATGGGAAATATAAATATCAGTATCCATGGTTATATTCACAAATACAGGATTTTATAAAATCAGTTGGTACTTATAAGAACCTAAAGTCTACCTAGATGAACAACAAAATGTTCTACCTATTCTATTCTATCTCCTCACGCCGCGCCCCTTGCGGTTTAAGCAGAGAGAACAGATCGTCTGACTTCCCTATCCTTCCTTCCGTTAATTTCATGCGAGTCGTCTTGCACACTCTACGATCCATTTTGCACAAAACATTTCCATCGTTGAGCAACTGGTTGACGACAAACATTACGAAAGAAAATCTCTTTAACAAAATCCTTACGAAAATCTCCATTATTTAGTTGGTTTATGCCAGTGTTCGTGAATTACCAAACCACCTACGCACATAATAAACTTATAAGATGTGGAGGTACTTACCCCAATATATGCTTTGAAAATCTTCAAAATCATTCTCAATTATATTCGTGTTATTGAAATATTTTTGTATTGCTATACCACGAACGCATGTCAAGGTTTATTGTTTTTTATTATCAAACAAGTCAAAATGACTATATAGTCAGTTTTTGGCATAATTTTTAATTATTTGGGTGTCCTTGGTATTTCACTGCAATATCTATCTATCTATCTATACCCTCACGCCACATCCCTTGCAGGGTAGGCAGAGAGGACAGAGCGCCAGACAGCCCTATCCTTACACACACTCCTAGCTTCCGTCACATTCATGCAATTAGTCATACACGCTCTCCGATTCCTTTTACTCAAAACGCGTCCATCCTTGAGGATCTGGTCGACATGATCGGACCAGGTCAGTCTCGGACGGCCGCGCTTTCTCACCCCTCTTCGCTCATTCAGATATATCTTTTTTGTCATCCTGTCATCATTCATTCTCTCAACATGCCCAAACCATCTTAGTTTGTTTACTTTCATTCTTGTCACTACACCAGTCTTGCAGTCACTCATTTCCCTAATAACCTCATTCCTTATCTTATCTCTCATCGTTTTCCCGCACATTCTTCTTAATGACCTCATTTCTACTGCATTCAACCCTGATTCATCCTTCTTCATCCATGTCCACGTCTCACTAGCATACATCAGGGTCGGCACCAAGACAGCATTGTGCACTAGCACTTTTGCTTTCATAGACACATTGCTACTACTAACAATCGGACCGAGCGCACCATTCGTCCTAGTACCGGCCAGCTTCCTTCTTTCAATGTCTCCATCACAGCGTCCATCTCTAGTAAACAAACTTCCCAGATATACATACTCATCCACTTGCTCCAGACAGTCATTACCAACCTTTATCACACAATTTGTCCTTATTTCCTCTCTTTCGAACACTAATACTTTCGTTTTATTTACATTCATTTTCATACCATTCATATCGCAGCTTTCGTACACACAGGATACTATCCGTTGTAACTCACATTCATCATCAGCCATCAACACTAAATCATCTGCAAACATTAACGCACATACTTTCACTCCATTTAGGTCCACACCAACATTCAGCTCATTCAGAGGACGCATGCAGTAGTCGAAGAACAGGTTGAACAACCAAGGCGACATGACGCAACCCTGTTTAACCCCTTTTGTGAGAGTGAACCACTGCGACAACGCAGCATTCACCCTGACACAAGCAGAGCTCTCCGTATATAGAGACGCGATTGCGCCAATCAGTCGGTCGCTCACCCCATATTCCGACAGTACACGCCACAGTCTTTCTCGGTCCACACGATCGTATGCCTTCTCCAGATCCACGAACGCGCAGAAGAGCCTCTGGTGTTTAGCCAGAAGCTTCTCCACGACCATCCGTAGGGAGAAGATCTGATCGGTGCACCCCCTGCCACTCATGAAAGCACCCTGCACATCCCATACTTTACTTTCAGTCACTTTTCTTACTCTTTCAATCAATACCTTTCCATACAGTTTGCCCACAGAGCTCAGCAAACTGATAGCCCGATAACTGCCGCATTCCAACCTTGAGCCTTTCCCCTTGTACAAAGGGCAGATGACTGCCCTCCTCCAATCCTCAGGAGTGCAGCCACTCTCCCAGCACAAGTTGAAGAGCCTCAGGCACCACTCGAGAATCTTCGGGCCACCTTGCTTGATGAACTCTATGGCCACACAGTCATGTCCCGCAGCTTTACCATTCTTTGCTTTTTTCAATGCAAGCACAACTTCATTCATACGTATATAATATACTTGTTAGTTTTCATAATTAATAGATAATCGTTACAAATAATAATTATAATTAGTTTGTTACATCATTCATATATGTTCTCATGTATAACAACAGTGACCATTACCAAACCAGAGATTGTCTAACTTAATCCGATGACAACAAAGTTTACTAAGTTTTCGAAAAAAAAAAACATTTAACTGCTCTTCTAAAAAGATATAATAACATTCTTCACCACTTTCGTTCCAATATTACCTCCCTATTTGTACAAGTGTTTCGTTTGAATCCATCTTATTCGTATAGGTACTAAAAATTTCAACATCCAAATACTTATTAAGAATTGGGCCAGATTAATTTACGGGGATACTTAGAAAGCCCGTTGTTTAATATTCATATAGTTTGGAATTATTGGTAACTTATAACTTAAATTCTATTGTATTTAAAGCAAGCTTCGCGATCACTTGCCACTAGCTTAGGTACGGAAAATTTATTGCAAAAATATAATCGACCAATTTTTCTTCGCAACGACTTTTCCTGACACTTATTTCGGTCTCAGCTTTCGTGATTTTATTTTTCATATTCCCAATTAATAAGTACCTACTTACATACTTAATTTTCGATTCCAAATACACAAATATCAATTAGGTATCTCTTTAAAAGATTTTGTGTTGAAAGACAAGATTTACTTACGTGTGGACACTCTAATCTGCCTATTATTTTTATATTGTTAGACAAAGATACGTCAATAAACTTTAGAGATACGTGTTAATTAACTTTCAGCATTTAATTTCGCAGGTGTAACCTTGAAATGTCGTAAATCACCTATTCGGATTTTTACAATAGAGTGACGTACCTTAAAATTAATCAATAACAAGTCGATAACTAAATAATTATTAATCATATAGGGGTGATGATTACTGATTAGATAGGATGCGTGCGGGTTAACTAGAAATAGAGGTGGATATCTGATTATTCATTTTAATAAATTATCGTTTCCTACATGGAAGGATAACATATTCTGATGTGTGGGTGTAATATTATGAACCTGCACAATAAATTCAAATATGAATATTTTAATTTCAATCTTTATCTTCTTAGGTAGCAACTCCCATTTCATGAATACCGAAATTCTAAAATACAGTTTTTTCTATAAGCTTTGGGTGGACACTGTCGATAGGTTTTTATTTATTGAGGTAAATAGTGGTAGATAAATGAATCCATAGAATATTAAATAGTTTTTTTTTGTATATTTTTATAGAGTTGTGCTTGAAGTGTATGAACGCATTAGCCAGGGCTGGGATGCTCTTAATGGACTCCAATACTCGCGTAGAATCTACAGAGGCTGGCCGCGTCATGGCAGCCAATTGCCTGGATTTTGAGACGATGAAACTCATCATGAAGGTATACCTTTACACTAAATTTCCTTGTTTTCACAATATTTTGTGTTTATCGATATTTAAATGTTCATTTTTTGTCCTTTTTTACAACTCTGTCACTCGAATTAGTTGGAAGAGGTAGCTGAATAGCGGTAGGCTCGCCCTAGTGAGCATTACTTATTATCATCGTTAATGTATATTACCTTGTTTTTTTATATTCTATCTAATGTTTACTTAAAGAATAAAGAAATAAATTTACAAAGAAGTGTTCTAGTCAATACTATCATGTTATTAGCGATTCCACAGTTGGTATGGGAGCTGGGGCACAAATGTAGTAGCCAAAAAATAAAGTAAATAAATTGTGCACCTACTATATTAGTCAATGCCAATGTGGCTGTAGTTGTAGTCCTAATTAAAGAAAGTATAAATAATGAAGTAATATTATTTGCATTACTTTGGTTCAGATAAAAGGCTCCGAATCTCTCAGTGAGTTGATCGAAGTTCTGAGCAAATGCCACGAGTTCGGGGACCTTCCACTACGCAGTGGAGAGAAGAGAACTCTGAATCTCCTGAACAGGAAACCCAGAGGACAAGATGGTGCCGTGTGCCGCTTCCCCCAGCGCGGCAGAATACAATCCAGGGATATGAAAATCAATTGGTAAGTCATATCTCGATCATCGAAAAGAAAATGTATTCAAAGATTACGACTTAACACGTTAGTAAAATACTTAATTGCGGATGTTGGAATTAGAATGAAAGTGAACAAGTTGAGATGGTTGGGACATGTAGAGAGGAAAAACAATGAAAGGATGGTGAAGAAAATATTCCGGGAGAAAGGATAGGCGTAATGAAGTGCGGCCATCCAACAATCACGTGACTTGACCATGTAGACCAGATTCTCAAGGTCGGATGTGTTTGGAGTAAAAGTAATCGTATTGTGTATGACGGAGGCAAGAAGTGCGTTTGTGGATGGGAAAGTCTGGCGATCAGCTGTCTCTGCCTATCACGCAAGGGACGCGGCGTGGGGGGGGGGGGGGGGATAAAATAGAATAATTTGTGGATTTTTGTGCTTTTGTGAAGCTGTGTACTGTAGCGTAAGTAGCGTTATTGTAATTTTATTTTCCATTCATCCTTTCAGCCTAATCCAAGCCATGTTCGGTTGTCTCCCCGTCCCTGATCCTTCCCTACATCAAGAGGTTATTAAGATATCTAGAATGGGAGAGCACCTTTCTAAGTGTAAGAAAATATATCTAGTTCATAAAACTAACCAAAATTAACACATGGACTAAGAACAAAATTTTGTTTTTGAATTTTCCAGGTATCATGAAATATTTAACTCGTCCCAGCTCTATCGGCGGAGACCAACAAATATACAAAGCCGTACTGAACTCAGTCATCTTGTCCAAGTGCTTCATAGCCAAATTATGGGAAAATAGCCCCTACGTTACGAGACAGTTTACTGGAATTGGTGCCACATTTGCATCACTGCTAGCGTCGTCGGGAAAGACGACAATTCAAAGTATATTGGAGAGCAATCCAAGGGATATAGAGAGGGTAATGATTTATCTCAATGGTCTCAACCAATTTCATGTTGACACATTTGCCTATCATAATTAAGATGTCATTAAATTGTTGTAGATAATGAGTAAGCAGCCACCCACTGGGAATCTCCTAAAGAAACAAGTCTCCCTCCTTCCTGCATACAACCTAAAAGTCTCAGTAATAAAGAGTCGTACTATACTCCTCACCTTCTCAATCAGCAATGCTGAAGAATTAGTAAACAAAGGTTCCACTGCAGGAGACAAGCACCGCATTTCTCTTATAGTAGGAGACTCTGAGAATAATTTGTTGTTGTATGAAAATATAGCGTAAGGGTTGATTCTTTCTAGCATACTTGTATAACTATTCAAGAAGAATCTTTTGTAACTTACTTACATTTTGTTATAGAGATTCTTCCTTACTTCATGGACCAACATTCACATTATCTAAAGAAATCATACCAACCGTGCAAGTGTCCCATACAGTCTATGCACACTGCATCAGCCACACATGGGGTAAGCAACCACTATTTTCAATATTTATATACTTAATTGGAGTAAATACAGAATGAATTGTATTTCTGTTCTTATAGTTGGGATTGATGTGAATTGCAATCTTGAAGTGAAGAAGTCTCTGAATTCCATATTGGGTCCTCTGCAAAGGAGCATAATTAATTATGCAGAGAAGACACAAACTAAAGGCAATGCTGTGTGTCATAAAGATCAGGATACAAATTCAATTATACTTTCTCCCACAACACAAAATTCATTTATGACTGACATGTGTGAGGAAAAAACCGGAAAGAAAAAGAACAACAAAAACACATCCGGAATAATTAAACCCAATGAAAAGAAAACATGTGATAAAAGTGTAAGCAAAATAAACAGTTTCATAAAGACGATACCAGAGCCTTCACAATTGAGTACTTTATCTTCAAATGTAAGTTATTATGTAAGTATCAAAAAATATAGAAACCAGGTAAGTATTGAATTAAACAACCACTAAATAAGTTGCGTACTAATTGCATCAAATTTGTTTTTTCGTTACAGAAACCTTTACCAAAACAAACTAAACAAGTCAATAAAGACCACAATATTCCAAATCCTTCACCAGAACTAAATACATCATTAAATCTAGGTGAAGATTATGAAAATACGATATCGCTACAAACATTTAACAACAGGACACCTGAATATATTAAAAAATACTATTCCAGAAATAATGACAACTGCTTTGATAATTGGTGCATGAATTTGCAAAAACACACTAACGAACCATCAACTCCTGCAATGAGTAATGAATACTATGCAGAAAACAGTAATGTGTTCAACTCAGATATGCCAACCACCTCTTACCGTGAAATTGATTCATTTGATCAAAGATTTAGCTCAACACATGAATCTGCAAGTCAAATCACTGATGTGGAACTAGAAAATGATAATATATGCGGTAAAAGCCCTTTAACCTTTGAAAATGATCTTTTAAAAATAAACGAGGAATATGAAACATTTGTATTGGATAAAATTGATGACATACCAAACATACAACAAACCACTAATAAACTTAGTAAACTCAGAGAAGATACTCTGCCTATAAATAATAGCGATGATAAGAGTAACAAGACTATTGATGTTAGTGAAATTGACGATAGAGAAATTGAAAATCAAATGAATATTGTAGCTCAAAATATTGACAAGACTAGTCATCCTACAAAGAATTTAAAAACAGCTTCCAAAACTGTGTGCAAGAAAGACAACACCATCAACACTTATTTTAAGCAAAGCAAAAAAAGTAACAACAGCCCTAATGCTAAAAGAATTAAACTTGATATACAATACACAAGTCCACAAACGAAAAGTTGTGAAGAAAATGTAATGGAACTTATTGAATCTTCACCAGTCACACAACACAAATCCAAGTTCAGTAAATTTTGCACAGGACAAAATAAACCAAATGAAAATATTGCATCAACTGGAGAGTCAAAATTAAAGTCAGTTGGAACAAATACAGATCCAGAAACTAGGAATATGGTAGATTCACAACAGCAAACATCCAGTAGCCAGGCGACCAATATAGATTATGAAAATGTGATGGCAGTGACTCAATATGGTTATAATCAAATATCCAAGCTACACAAAGCAGACAATCCTGTAACACAGAAAATAAATATGTTATCTGATAATAAAGATTTTACACGTGAAACACACAAAGCCATAAAACCACTACAAGATTTGCCAAGTAAAAATGTGTTTAAAATCAATGTGCAAATAAATGTGAATAATACATATTATAACCAAATCTTTTTACAAAGTGACTCTCCCATGTCATCTAATTTTCAGCCAAGAAATTCTACTTTCACTCCATTGGAAGATATGAGAGCAAGCAAACAAACTACATTCGTAAAGAACAAATCAGTAACATGGAGTGAGCCTCTTATTAAGTGTATTGCCGAAGATCAGAACGCTCTTCAAATTGAATCTAAAGACTGTACAATGGAGGATAATAATACTAATCCTATTCAACTGTTAAAGAGAAGTGCTATTTCGAAAATAAAAGAAAAAATGCAAAACATATGTGAGATTAAAAATATACCCACAAATATAAAACTTAACTTTATGAATGCCATTAAATCTATAACAAATCTATCATCAGATGAGTTCATGGAACTGTATTCTATTGAGAAATTAAATGCACTGCAAAATATTGGGAATAATTGTTTAAAAGGGAACTCACAAATATCAGATTCATGTGAACAATTAACAAACCAGGGATGTTCAGTTAACGGAGACTTGATTATCTCAAAAAACATTACCGAAAGCAATCTGTCCTGTGTTGAATTGAAGAAACCTGATGTTGAATATAGTGATGTGACAGAACATCCGCTTATAAATCCTAAGGATATAATACCCAATCAAATATGTGAACAATCAACAAACCAAGGATCTTCGGTCAACACAGACATGGTTATCTCAGAAAACATTACTGAAAGTAATCTGTCTTATAATTCCTTAAACAGTGTTGAAGATCCAAAGAAACTTGAGGTTGATACTAGTAATGTGATAGAACATCCACTAGTAAATGCAAAGGATATAATACCCAATCAAATACACGAGACAATCGAAGATGATACAAATAAATATGACAGAGCAAACATCAGAACAAACAATCTAGAAATAATCAAGGAAGATAGTAATGAAAAGGATGCGAAATTCAATTCAAATATTTTGAAAAAACCCGATCAAACCATAAAACACAGACAAGAGAATGCAAGAGCTCAAATGAAATCCAATCATAAAAAAGATAATGAATTAATTTTCAATCGTCTGTCTTACAAAAACGAAGCGCATATGAATAATCCAAAAGCAAATAATTTATCCATGGCTCAAACACAAAGCACAAAATCCACAGTCAATGACTTAACAAACGATGATTTAAATAATATGGATATTGCATCCATCTTGCATAAATATGCAACAAGCAATGCTTCAAAATCTAAATATGTCAAGAATATAACCAGGTAAGCTAGAAATAGGTGTATTTTTCATTATTTAATAATTTTTCTCCATTTCCTATTCAACGTTCAATTTGGCAAAGCTGAGTTGCCATCACAAAGAAAAAACAAACACCATGTTGGTTTTTTCTTGTACATACCAATGTAAAATTTAATGAATTATCTACAATTTTACAAAATGTAACATTTTCAGCACAGAAAGAAGCAATTGTGATAGAAATATGACAAATGTAAAAAAATATATCTCACCCAGTCAGCATCAGACATCAATAAGAACGTTCTTGGATTTTGCCAGTCACAAAGAAATACCAAAATACTATCAAGTTAATAACTCGCAAACCTTGAATCCACCCAGTAAGAGATCTTACATGCAAAATGCTTTCCAATCCTACAAATTTGATAATCAAGATGAAGGTGTCTTCCAAATTCAGGATAACAGCACGGATGATGATATGTCTGAAATATTGGAGGAAAATATTCTTAATTTAGACAGTGAACACCAAAGTAATTTTGAAGATAATGAACTAGATGAAAATATTTTCAATCCCCTGAGGGTGCTGCCTTCGTCTTACAGTGAAAACAGTTTAGAATCAGAAAATAAACAAGAAGTCATATATCTAGAAAACTTTGAAAATGAGTTTGAGAATATCACCCAAGATCACCGTGGAATAGAAAATGATACCAATGCTTCAAACACTTATTTTGAAGACAATCTTCCGAGCACAAGACGCAATACAAATAACGCAATCTCAAGAAACTATGTAAACGGTGACTCCATAAATATCTTTCCTTATCAAAATTCATCAAATATTGCTTCGTCTGGTCCAATCTCAAGAAATGCAATCTTCAATCAGATCCAACAATACAAAACTACCCCCAAAAACACCCTTAGACATTAACATTTAAGGTATACTCAAAAGGTGAATATCTTGACTAAGATCCATTCTTTTAGCTACATATAAGTTTTACAATTCAAGATGTAAGAGAAACAAATGGTATTTATTTAAGTAGTCATCTCAACGGACATACAGCAAAGGACGGACTTTCCATCAGGCTTATGAGTGATCGTCTAATGTGATCACTTTACAAGTAACATTCACCAATTCAAGTCCATCCATCTGCTGTAGCCAGGATTCAAACCCTCTGCCATCCTTTCGTACATCTGTTGAGATAGTAACTACATATGTAACTTGTTTTTTCCAACCATGACATGTAGAAAATCCGGTGGTTCTCACAAAATAAAAATTGTGATATTCATTAATACTATTTATTTACTTAGTTAGTTATATTCAAGTTACAAGTATGTTTGTAACTTTATCTAAATGTTCAACAACTCTTTTGCGTGTGTTGTTCAACCAGAAATGATGTTATAGGCTGTTCAAAATGTAATAGGATGCCTAATGAAAACAAATAGAGAATTCCCAAAGCAAACATTTATTAATCATCAATACAATTATAATAATATATTAGATAAGTATAACGCATCTATGTAATATGCATTTATTATATAATCAATTTGTCCTTAAAATACAGCAAAGCAAATACATAATGATACACTTTGTTAGTACATAGAATAACTAGGAAGAAAAATGTAGTAGTACATAATTCTCAGAATACAACATTACTAAACACAATCCAAAATTGTATGTAATTTAACCAAACTATAATATACCATTAGGTTATGATCGGTTACATACTAACAATATGCATTGTCCAAATCAAAATATAAAGTTGTATATGTACGTAGGTTGGCTGAGTCATAGAGACGACACTTATCTATTATTTATTTATTGAATTATGTCAATAAACAAATGCTACAATTATTACATATTTATTTCATAATACATGTACCAAGACCAACTAAACATAAATGTTCAAGTAAAAACATAAAAAGTTGCCCATGTCAGGTGAGTCGTATAACAATAAAGTACATAATTGTTAATATCCAAGAATATTTAGTATGTCTTGGCAGCACAATGTTAAATTAATTTAACATTACAAATGTACTATGTAATCCGGTGAAATTAAACACAAAACAGTTCCTCGATGGAAAGTTGTGGGGTAGTCTGTTTTTCTTTCATTCTATACGTATTTTGGGGTGCTGAATCCGAATCCGAGGTTTGCCAACAAAATTTTGCGACGGAACATGGCGAAAAATACAAAAAATGGCGAAAATATTCGTTTTTTGGCGATTTCTTTATAAGAACTTGAAAACTGACAACTTTGGTAAGTTATTTTTCTACGCAAAATTAAAGTACGTAAGATTTACTACAAAATTGCCATATAAAATTTTTCTCTAAAATAAATAGCAACGGAGCTGTCAAGGTCCAAAAAATGGCCAAATTTTCTTATTGTTTTACATTACGAGAATCGAAAATGTATTGAAAAAGTTCACCTTGTTGCCTTCATAAGCAAATTTCAACAATTATTCTTTAAATTTATGAGTGATATTTTACCTCGTTGGAATCAGAAAACACAAAGAAAGCTATTAACGATTTTTTTTTTTAAAAACACCGTGAAATATTTGAGCTAGACATGTTTAAATAATTTTATTTAAAAATATAGTAATTTGTTAAGGCTAAAAACGTTTAAACCTTTTTAGCGTAAACATTTCACTATATTTTTAAATAAAATTTATCCTGAAACCTTTCTCCGTTACTGATTCCAACGAGGTAAAATATGTATCATAAATCTGAAGAATAATTGTCAAAATTTGGTGATAATTCTAACAAGGTGACCTATTCTCCATACATTTTCCATTCTCACAATTTAAAATAACGAGAAAATTTGGCCAATTTTTGGAGCTTGACAGCTCCGCTGCTAGTTATTTTAGAGAATAATTTTATATTGCAATTTTGTAGTAAATTTAACGTAATTTAATTTTGCGTAGAAAAATAACTTACGAAAGTTGTCAATTTTCGAGTTCTTATAAAGAAATCGCCAGAAAAGGAATATTTTCGCCATTTTACCAATTTTTCGCCATGTTCCGTCACGAAATTTTGTTGGCAAACCTCGGATTCGGATTCAGCACCCCAAAATACGTATAGAATGAAAGAAAAACAGACTACCCCACAACTTTCCATCGAGAAATCTAAAAGCACCGTATTAATGCATGATATTTCTTTATTCATTTTAATCTTACCAGTGTAGTACCAATATTACTAGTGTAGGTATAGTGAATCAGTATGTTAAGTAATACATATGACACTGCTCTAATTAAAATGGACAAGGAAAACAAAAACAATTTTTGTCGTGAATTGATTTCACAACAAATAAAAGTTTACAACCTCTATACTTTGCATTAAAATAATGCCCATTTTCACAGGCAGACATTAAGATTAAAGTCAATTTAACAACTTATTACAATCCACTGTTTAGTAAATCGTAAAAATATAATAACATACATACACACGTATGTGACTCGAGGAAACTAAATATAATACAAAGTCAAAACTAAAACACAAGACAAAAGGGCACTCGACATATTGTTTATGTTTAATAAGCAAGTGTTCTCAATTGTCCCATCGAGAAAATAAAAACACAAAAGTAACACTACAAGAATAATAATATATACCTACATATTATGATAAACAAAATCAATGGCATGGATTACATAATAATAATAAGAGCAACAAATTTGTAAACTCAATGTAGTGTAGATGAGAAAATGTAGGAGATACATAGTAGTAGTAGTAATATGGAGCGATCACCAAAATATATGATTTGCTTGAGGTGTTATTACATACTTAAACAATGTAAGTAAAGCACAATAGTATATGTAGTAATATGGATAGGGAATATAACATGATAAGTGATGGTAGAATTTACTAAACAATACATAATAATATGTAGTAACAGGAGCATGCAATATATTAGGTATACATAGATAATTTACTATGTGAAATTATCAAATGCTATACATAATACTCTTATGTAGGTTTATCAATACTTATGTTTCATACAATATTAATTTATCTATCATTTACTATATGGACTGGCATGTTTCCATACTTAGGTAATAGTAATATAATAATAAATATAGGTAGTAGTAGTAGTTGATGATATTATAATACAATAGAATATCATATTATCTGTGACACACACACAGACTTATCATAGGTTCATTTCCAGGCATGGAAAATATCACTAATTCTATGCAAAGTATAGCTTGTATTTGTTAATACATTCCACATAAAGTAAAAACATTAAACTACGCAACATTAACTTTGCTATTCGTATATTCCTCCATGCATCACTTCACAGGAAAAAGATTCCTATTGAAATATTACCCTTCACAAAATTTAATGCATTTTGATATTAGATGACTAGACTAGAAAAAAAAATCATTAAATAAACAATTTTACAAAATAAATAAAAATAAAAAATTCTAACACAACTTCATTAGGGTTATCAATAAACCAATCACACACACTGACATACTACATTCCAATTATGTCTTAAATGTAACTAAAATAATCATCACTTAGATATATATCTTGGCTCAAATACATAGTATGTAGTTAGTATACACAAATAGCAAAGCTAAGTGTAAGAGATAAATGTTCTCACTCAATATGGAATGTATTTTGTGGGACACCCGATACATAAATATTTCAACAGCCAGTGGACCACTCTGCTCTACAATGATCAGACAATCAAAATATGTACTGTATGGAAGTATACTTTAGAGAAAACAGTAGGTAGATATTCCAGTAAGAAAATCAAATCACCTTTGAACTGAAACTGTTGCCCTTGTCAAGTGTTACTGTAATAGTGGAGTGGATGTTGCAGAACAGGGTGGTCCAAAGTGCTACAATAATTTATAAATGCATGCGTAATTCTTTCAACACACATTCATAAAAATAATGTTTGAATTAACAATAAGCATTATGATAATGCTCTGAAACAGTGTGAGGTTACAACATTATCTACCTTGGCTTATTCCAACCAATTCCCACAAATATATCCAAATGTTTCTCATTATTCATATAACTGTAATACATATTGCGAGGGTGTAAAGTGAACCGAAACATTTGAAAATATATAGGGGAATACGGAATTATATCCTAGGAGACTCAAACACTCCAAACATTCACTTCTTGGTCATAATTTTAAGATACTCCAGAGCATTGAGAGCTGCGGCAGACTGAGCAGCCTTGCTGGAGTTTCCTGAGCCATAGCACACTGCGACTGGAAGAGTGGAGAGCTGCACGAGACACTGCATCTTACCAGTGATGGACTTCTCCTCAATGTCTACATAAGTCACTTCGAATGATTGTTCCGTGGCAATCTCCTGAAGGAACTGAACAAAGTTGAAGTCCTTATTGTTCAGTGGAGTTACCTGTTGCAACATTGCAAAAAGATTTTAAAACATGCCATATTATCATACCTACTAGTATTAATAAATATCACTAAAGTATAAAAAATGCTTCATAAAACAATTGTAAGGTAAGGGATGTAGTAATTCAATCAACAGGCAGATTGAGTAAGGAGGGCCATGAGTTAGACACAAGAGTTAATTAGTAAACAAGGAGATAACAAAATGCATCGAGTGTGGAATACAAGAGTTTGACAATACAACTGCCATTTATTTCATTTCAATATGGATAATTCATAGAGGCGCAACTTTCACTGATAATAATACATTCTATGAATAAAAGCAGAAATAGTATGTAGTTACTAAATATAATCAGATCTTCATACTATGGTATGTGAATATTGTATGTAACCCATGGCCCCGCCCCCGCATCGTAAGGAAGAAGATGGATGGATACCTGAAGTTTAGCCAGGACAGGTCCTGTAGATTGCTTGAGGTGTTTGTGGAATTGAGACACTTTGTGACTGTGGCTCGTTGTCAGTGTAGATATCTTGCTAGATTTCATATCAGCATAGCGTGCAGCTAAATGCCCTCCCTTCATACCCAACTATAACACACATCATTCACACTTACATTACTTGCATTGCAATACATACCTATAATACATTAATATCATTTTTTTATCAAAGCAAATGAACATAAAACATAAGAGACAAATGACAATATGTTTCTAACAAATGTATATTGAATAGCACCTTTATATAAATAAACTGTCATATATGTACAAATAATATTCTACCACCAAACCAATACATAATAATAATAATAAATACTAATAAAGCATGCTTTTATATAACAAGATGTAGGAAATTATTACACAATCATCTCAATGTTGCTACAAGGCTATCTTTGTTAGAAATACATATAAAATAATTGTATTTTATTTGGCAGTTCTATTGTAAAACTCCAATATTTGTGGATTGTAGCAAGGTATGGGGGGGAAATTTGCGTTTAATATTGTGGTAATAAATATGTTAGTATATACAGGGTGTTTGATAGATGGATGTATATATTTTCAGGGGTGGTAGTAGAGGTCATTTGGGATCTTTTGAGCTAAACTTAGCTTAGTCCAAAGTCGCACGGTTCTCGAGTTATTCGAGATTTTAACTTTTTATCGAAAAACCCCGAATTACTCAAGATTTACACCAATAGTTTCGTAAGTATAGGTACCTACTCAGTTCTGTAATTATTTTGTGTTTCTTGAATATGTGTTTGGTCTGTTAAACTCATAAGTTTCAATCTAAAGAAACAATAATGATAAAAAATATCGAATTAAAGTTTCGATAAATAGTTATTTCAAAAACGAGTCACGACTTTAGGTGAGATTTTCCTTAAGAAGAAAATTGCCTTCAGATTCAGAAATTCGGAAAAAACTTCTCTGATTTATGCTCTTTCAAATGATGTACAACACTTAATAATAATAATAAAACATTAGTTTCATAAAGATATGATACAATAACTCCATGAGATCACTGCTAATTTAAGAGAATTTCCATACAAGTTTGAAAACATGAAATCGAAAGAAATGTATTGTTCAGTATGCGACCTGTTCCTATGGTAAATTTGTATGGAAGTTTGCTTTAATTTGTAGTGATCTCATGAAGTTATTGTATCATATCTTTATGAAACTAATGTTTTATTATTAAGTGTTGTACATCATTTGAAAGAGCATAAATCAGAGATGTTTTTTCCAAATTTCTGAATCTGAAGGCAATTTTCTTCTTAAGGAAAATCTTACCTAAAGTCGTGACTCGTTTTTGAAATAACTATTTATCGAAACTTTAATTCGATATTTTTTATCATTATTGTTTCTTTAGATTGAAACTTATGAGTTTAACAGACCAAACACATATTCAAGAAACACAAAATAATTACAGAACTGAGTAGGTACCTATACTTACGAAACTATTGGGGTAAATCTTGAGTAATTCGGGGTTTTTCGATAAAAAGTTAAAATCTCGAATAACTCGAGAACCGTGCGACTTTGGACTAAGCTAAGTTTGGCTCAAAAGATCCCAAATGACCTCTACTATCACCCCTGAAGATATATACATCCATCTATCAAACACCCTGTATAATATGTATGTGAATATATCCTGTAAGTTAGTATCAGAGTCTTCCGAAACTGCAATGATAAGTGATAAAGACAACAAGACATCAATAAATTATATTTGATTAAAATAGTATAGTGATATGATGAAATAATGGTCCCACCCGAAGCAAAGTTAGAAACAGAATTTAATTCATAATCAAGATGTTGTAACTGAATTAAGACATTTCCCAAGTAAAAACACATGCGTAAACAGTAAGAACAAAATGAAGACAAATATTTGCACAATTTAGAGACATTGAACAAAGCAATATTTTATTTTAAATTTTTCCTATAAGTTTTCTGTATAACGATTCGATACTGTGGCTGGAATAAAGAAATAATACAAAACATATACTAGTTGCAATACTGTTGTCATTCATAATACTCAACATTGTTAAGTTGAATTATCAATTGTCAGTTTAGGAAGACTAATTTGTGTAGTAATTTGAAAGGGGAAATCAAATACCTCAGCATCAGTGGAAGGCACTTCTCCAGCAGGTAAATCTTGAAGCAGCTGCAGCATACGGTGGGCAGCCAACCTCTTGGCAACCTTCTTACTTTTACCACGTCCTACCTCGCGGTAGTTTAACAGCATACAGGCCACAGCAAACTGGTGCTCCTGAGGCAGACCAACTAAAACATAACAAGTTGTGATGTATAGACATTGTACTAGTTAGCAAATTTCTACGATACCTGTAAGATTTAATCAATATGAATGTTTAAGTATTTGCACTCTCTTACCTTCCTCATGTTCAGTGACATACTGAGGAGGAGGCAGGAACTTTCTCATGCACATCTCTTGAAGACATCCTACAGGATTCACATCATAAGGAGACTCGGCCGCATCGTCACTAAAACATCCATACAGCACATCATTTTGATTCCCACTTTAATATTATTATAAGAAACAAAGTTAAACATTCTCAGAAGGAATATTTAACATGTGAAACAGTCAACTTACACAGTCTCTGGTGGAGTTCCATTGGTATTATCTGAAGTAGATTCACCAATCAGCTTATCCAAGAGACCCTTAGCTGCTTTGTGTTTAGCTTGTTTCTTCGATCGTCCTGTACCAATAGCTACGGAAGAAATGTTTTTATATTATGTAAGTAAAATATGAACACTGGGTAATCATTTTACTTCATTGCAATTTTCATGCACTCACCAACGATGTCGGATACTGTGACTCTGTATCTAAATATTGGCTCATGGATGAGACCTTCAATCTGCACCAACTCATATTTGGGTTGTGTCCCTCGCCTAGCTAACAGTTCTTGGAGCACAGACACTGGGGTCTTTGTGGACATGTTGGCCATTTCCTGACAAAATAAATATACTAAGTCATTATAGACAAAATAAACTTTTGTTTTAAAATTATATATCTTACTATCCGAGAGATGGCACATACTATTTTAGCAGCCTCGTTGAGTGGCAAACAATCCTGTGGAGGTCTAGGTCTGGGTCTCTGTCTGTATCCCATGGGATGCCTACCCCCTCCCCTGTGGCCCTGCTGACCTTGTCCCGGTGGACCTTGTCCCGCTCCTGGCCCTCCCGGTCCAACCGGCCCAGGCGCTTGATGACTCGGGTGAGGAGGTCCTTGATGACCCTGGTGCCCTTGGTGTCCCGGATGATTCTGATGTCCAGGATGACCCGGGTGACCGGGATGCTGCACCGAATGTACGTCGTGACCAGGCATCTGTGCAAAATTAAAAATTCAACATCAATAACTTTTTCGCATCAAACGATAAATACTGCAAAATACTAATACAAAATAATTCATAGAATAGGACAACATATCTTTGTCAAAATTACACAAAATTAAAATGTAACTTATCAGTAAGAAACTGGCATTGATTAAAAACTCATTAATAATTTGCAATGTTGTAAGACAAGAACATCAAACAATAAAATAATCAATTAACTGAAGTAAAATGTGACAGTACAGGGTAATTAATAAGACATTTAAATATAAAGGAATAATTTGCAGAGCAAATAAGATTGCTATATAAAGGTAAATATTCACTGAAACATCATTCAGTTCTTCAGTGTCTTGTAAGGTCTATACTTCAACAACAAACAAATCCTCAACATGCAACCAGTAAGTTTATTACATTTCATTCTATTATTACCTTCTATACGTAACTAGTATACGAAAAATCTAATATAAAAATAATTTCTCCATTATGTTCCTCTGTGTCCTGCTATCCAAGTTAATTGTTTATAATCATATTATTAACCGTCCAATTTCAATCACGAAAATAACAATGCATTTTAATTTATATCTCGGCTAAGCAAATTTTACATCAAAAATTGTAGCACTCCTATGTTGCATACTGTCACAACACCTGTCCTAAGTTAGGTATTTGAGTTTTTTTATCGAAATGGATACGTATTTCAACCTCAGATTCATATATTTCGGTCATAAAAAGCTTATGTTTCATAGGCAACTCCTATTTTTCAAATGTATGAAATTATATGGGTGACACCAGACGCTTTTCAGGATTATTTCGGTTTATATGTGGTTCTTTCTTAGGACAGCAAAACGGAGATGGATGCACTATCATTAGGTACTAATGTATAATATTTTTTTGTTACAGATCGTAATTGTCTGCTTACTGGTAGCTGGAGCTCTTGCTGCTCCTGAAGCCCCTATTAAGAAAGTAATTCCAGTCCTCGAGAGAACTGAAGCCCACGATGAAGTAGGACAATTCACCCTGAGATATCGCACCGCCGATGGAACCACCTTCACCGAATCAGGAGTCCTCCACCCAACCGCTGACGGAAAGGAACATGTGCTCGTCAAAGAAGGAGAATACACTTTCACATCTGATGATGGCAAAACATACCGCACCAAGTATGTTGCTGATGAGAAGGGATTCAGAGCTGAAGGCGATCACTTACCTAAATCTGTTGTAGCTTAAACTGCCACCATTTCAATGACTCGAATAAGTCCTAAGTATACCTACTGAATAAACTCGCTGATTATAATCTCCATATTTTATTACTCTGTAGGACCTTTACGTAACCATATTTTAGAGAAGCAAATTTAATTTTAAAGTTCAAACACAGTAATTTCTAACAAACGGCAAAGTACTCACCATCTCAGCTAAGTTTTATATGGGATATCTGAAAAGAAAAATACAATATTGTTAAAAAAAAAATAGCTCATTCATATCATTGAATTGTTAAAAATATATTCCTGAACAAGTAGAAATGAATAGCTGCTTAAACAATGACAGAAAACTGATACAAGTACCTAACTAACTTTACCATCAAGCCTAGCCTTTAGGTTTTGTGCAATATGTTTTACACTGTCTGTAATTCTTGAGAAAATATTATTGACAAATCTACTGTGGTGTCAGATGTGGTGTATATATTGGAGGATTAAATATCCCAAACATGGTCAGTGTACCAAGCCATGGATAGCCTGGTTTTGAAGAGGGATGGTTCAGTCACAGAACAACTGTCATCAAGCTGCCACAAGAGACTTGTCGAGCTGGACATGTTAGTTTGATATATTAGCAAAGGCAATAGACGTGTACTGTCTGTTAGTGACGCAAATGTAATTCTCACTAGACAAATACCGCGTACCGTGTAGGTGTAGCTCAAAGTATGTTGGAAACAATCTCAATATTTGACAGTTGCACGAAGGTAATTCACAAACATCCACTCAATTTGTTTATTGGATTTGTATCAGACTACCAAATAAACAATCGGACCCAAATCTGTCGATCGTAAGCATGCACAGGATGAAAAATGCTCCCTTCGCCACACTTCAAAGGTTGGGCCACACACACGCGGATATGTTTGACTTTTAACACAACAAATTATTGACTAATTACTCTAACATCTTACACAATATTCAAAGTATAATTGAATTGTTAAAATAAACCACACTTTAATCAATTACTTACCAATAGACAAATAAAGTATCACAAATTCACTTCGCAAACGAGACTCGAAGCCGGCGAGGAAATCAAGATGTCTGACTTTTTGGTGTTGTCATTTCTAAAAAATCTTCGACGTTAGTTATTTTACTCAGATATATTTACCTAAATCTTTCCTACTTATTAAGAAATATATAAAAGAACAGTACTGCTGCCCTAATTTTGTGCTGAAATTTTGATATGTTGGGTACCTAGTAGGTATTTAAAAATAAAATAGGTTGTAGATAAAAAAAAAACAGTGGCAACATTTTTCTATCAAGAAACCATAGAGAAAAAAGAGAAGAAGTCATAGACACAAGAAGTGTTTTATGGTGGTTTTATACGTTTTATATTAATGTAATCACTGACGATAATATTTTGGCAACACATGGGAGTGGCGGGTAATAACAATAATTCAAAAATCCTTGCTTGCAATCTTACATGATTCCTACCATAATATGCCATTTTGATACCGCGAGGACCAAGGTACATGAAATTATAAGAATAACATATCTGTGTATCTTGTTCACCAAAAGTGTAAATAAATAAATAAATAAGGTGTGATTAGGGATAGCCACGCGTTCCCGCTCTTCTAAAACACTGACGTGTATGCAGTGAAGTTCCCATATTTTTTCATGACTTTCTCCCTCCGTAGGTACCGCTACCTTCACTGGAGACGTCTAAAGCGAAACTTCTGGTAGGCAAATGTCAAATTGTAAACATATTGCTCGTAGAACAAAGTGAAAAGGCATTAGAAGAATGGTAGTAATAATAAATACACGCTGATTCACTAACGGAATCAAACTGATTCGCGCCTTTATTTTGAGTTTAGGTACGCTAGGTTTTACAACTTCATAACCGTAATAGATTGATAAGCTCTTTATAGTTACTTATCATTTTTTACATTACTTGATAACGTGCCATTAAACTGGTTACACGGGTACTGGGGACTGAATCCTGAATAAAGCATATAAATGTTGTAGGTATCGTAATCCAATGTATGACGTGAATACTTGGACTCGTAAATGTTAGCCTCGGTACCTACTCAGTATTGAATAATAGGTAAGTACTTCACTTTTTATAGTTCATTTCAGTTTTATGCCTCACCTACCCATGCCCATCATGTTTATAATAGGTTGTGATTTGTGACATTAAAGGTTTATTCATAAAACGGTTTTTTCGGTGTGTATGTTAAGAAGCATCTGTTAATGAAATAACTTTTTTTTTCAACTAAAATGTAGATATTGATATGGGACAAAAAAAGAAAAATAGCGCCACAGGCGAAACTTTTTCGAGTTTTTAATGGGTTTTTCGATTTTTCACGCTACGCTACTGTCCTACTGGGAAAAATACTTATTGATTGAAAATATTTATTTTTCTTCTGGGCATTTTCACAAAAACTCATATTTAATAGAGAATACATAGGTCTAGGAGCGAAATACGCATTCCCTTCGAGTTAACTTTTGGATTTATAATGATAAAATAATAAGTGTATCTGAAATAATGCAATAAAAATGTTAGCCCTGGCTCCCCTTTTACAAAAATACACTTTTCCCAATGGTTGGTACACTGACAAATTAAGAATATAGAATATTATGATAGGCTTAATGCATATAAATACCATCAAAACATAGGTTACTCGTATGTGAAATTCTATTCCAGGTATAAAATAATATATATCCCCTTTTTAATTATCTCCAGGCATTAGTTTCTGAGCCTACCTCATCGATATAACATATCGAACTTTGTAATATAAGTATTATATCATGGTAGAGTCCAATGCAGAAACATAATACATTCTATCACGTATGGTAATATGTTATGGTAGGCAAATGCAATGATAGACATAATGTGTGATGCATTCCGCGCTGGTCATCTATTCGTATCGGTTCCATGCCCCTTATCGATTATTTCACACATATTGACAATTCAAAATATTATTCCATTTTCAAATCAATAGAACAGTTAAAAAAATAACCAAAGAAAATAATATCATCCAACCATATTCAGTTATGGAATCTTTTTCTGAAATTTGAAATATTGTGTCGACACAGAAGTTGCATACAACCAGGAGTAAGTATACATTTTTAACAATAATTTTCCGCTATGAACACAGAACCCTATTAATTTTGTACATTGTGGTATGAGACTGCTTTTCTACTACCTTCCACATCACAATATGATTGATCTAATGTAACTTTAAAACTCTATTTTTGAAAATTTGTAAATTACCCGCAAACAATTTGTATGGTGAAATGTTCGCGAAGGCTCTAGAATACAACGTCATAGAAATTTTACAAATATCATTTTACTTCAAATTTCATCAATGTATGCACATGCTAAGGCCAATATTACGGCTATAAGTACCTATTATGTACCAATGTACCTATCCCATCGATGCCTTAAGGTACGCTTGACTATTTGTTGCTAAAATGACGATGCTTTTGATAATGATGTTATCATAACCTTGGGTGAAAAAATGTAGGTCATCCATTTTAAAAATATCTATCCTACAAGTATTTAAATACCTACTACCAAACACAGGACCGGAATTCGACTTAATGCAATGAAAAAAGCGGCAGGAAATATATACAAAAGGCGCCATAATTATTCTTTCATTAGACACTGCGATACCATGACCGGAAGAATTCAGAATCATGACGTCACATTTTTTGTAAAACTTGATGTAAATGTATGGAGGCGTACAAATAAAAATAAACAATTAAAATACTCTTTTTATTAAAATTACTAATATAGGGAGTATCCGAGCCGCCGACCCCAAATAAATGAGATATGGTGTGGAGACGAGATTAAAATTACTAATATTGTACCTGCCTAGTGCCTATGTCAAATGACGGGCTTTATATTCTAGTTAACTGGTAGAAACCGCAGCACTGGATCAGCCCGCCCTAGTGAACAAATGTTATAGTACTGTTAATTCATAAAAAAGTCATTGTAATCCTATATCGCCTCTGTTTAATGTACATAGGTAGCTACTTTCGTTATTTAGTTAGTAGTTTCCGATGAACTATATAATATTATTGTTCACACCTCATTGTGGCCCATATTGTTGTGTCTGATATTATTAGGGTAATGTGTGAGTATTTTGTACTTAGCTACCCCATTAGGTACCATCACTATAAAGGGTGATACATTAGTAGCTTACAAATTTATTTTCATAATTCTGGTGGCCAGAAAACTCTTACCGCCTTTTGTCTTTGAAAGAATAAAACCTCTAAGCTCATACTTCTTGTGCCTGTGTTGCAATTGACTCCCAATCATCTCTAACAAATTATCACGACTTAATTTCGAATAAGTCATTCGCTCCAGCCGTTCAGCTTTCTTCTACTAGTGGATTTGTTTTAGGGATTTTTATGACTTACCTACTTTTCTTCGTACTTTTAACTTATGCAACTCAATGTCTCTTGGTAGAGAGCTGTGATTCTTCCTCACAAAAATATCATATTACTCGTATATTTACAGCGATAATTAAGTTAGTGTCTGACAAGGGGGTGCCCTAGTGAACGAATATTATGATTTATATTCGTAATGTTAACATAACATCTCTATACCTTAATAACTAAAAGTGTCAATAAATAAATGTTTTGAAATCTGCCATCTTTCATCCTCCCTACATCTCACAGAAGAACTTGGAATCATGGATTGTACAAAACAAAATCGCAACATTTTCCACAACGTTTTCTTAGACATTTTCAAATCCACCCGTAGATGTGTATGAAAGTACCTCGTATAAGCTATCAAACTTTTACATGCCTTTTCTACCTATTCCCAACTGATATATTGGTTACCTATAGTATAATATTAGTTAGTTATTATCACGTGGTTGTCTGAGGGTGACTCCTCAGTCCACACTCCATACAACTAGCATACCATACAAGACTGACATTATTTATTACTTCACTTACATACTTAGTACCTACACTAACATACCAACCACCACCTGTCACTACTCCAGGTATATTATTGTATGTATTATTATTTTCATACATCAATATAGGCAATACTCAATTACGTCGTTATTCTTATTTAATTTCATTGTGATATCAACGTGTGTTGTTTTACTTTCAGAAGGAGTAACATAAAACAATACAATTTACGATAAAATAAAAGTTTTTCACTTCAAAATAACGATTGTTGCCTTTATAAATTTCAATAAAATGAATGTTCTGTACGTATAGTGCTTTTCTTCACGTGTGGTAGTACAGAAAAAATATTTGATTAAGTACTTCAATAATCAAAGCGTGTGGTAATATTGTTCTTTCACTAATTTTTTGAGTATCTAGTCTTGAAAGTTTGTACAAACCGTCTGAGTACGTTACATGTGTACTTGTTATAGATATTTTTATATGTGAAATATTGCAGGACTTCAAAGTTTCTTCTTGAACTGTTTCGAATTTGGATACTGTATTCATCGCAATTAACTTCTGCAAATTAATGGAGTATACTATTCTTAAACGAACACGTGGTGTAATAATGTAAGTAATTACTGTAAATCTTGTGCAAATGTAAGTAGTTACGATAGTTTAATATCTACGAAAGTGAAACATTATCAAAGTAAATTTAAATACGAAATCATTAAATTTTTAAGTTTTTCAAATTGTCAAGCCAAGTAGGCAACCCTATAATGATGATTTTAACAGCATCTTCTTTAAATCACAATTATTATTTATTTCAGTATTTTTTTCCATTTCAAAATATTAACTGATACTTCTGATACATTCCTTTTCAGCAGGTTTCCCTACTTCCTCGACAAGAAGACTTATCGAAATTAATAACTCTAACAAGTCATGGTGCATCGTCATCAGTTTAACAAAATCCGTCAGTGTGGTAGTGGATCCAGTTACAAAGACGATTACAGTTACAGCAGCTGTTACAGATGACTCTTGAAGACCCAGATATGTTGTCGAACAGAAGAGGGGGAGACAAGGGCATCAGCCCAATTGATGCCCCCTACGTTCATTACAGTCCACCGAGACGTAAGTAAATTTCATTCATCTATTAAGAGTATGCATACCGACATTTCAATAATTTCTAAAAACGGGAGACTATATATCTCGACAACCGTTACTAAATATGCTTTGGAACAAAATAGGGTAGATGCATTGAACATTTATCTAGGGAATAGATTTCTAAAAAAAAAATTGAAAAACACCTCTGATCTTTTTTCCGAAAGACGGAAACTTGTTTCCCAAAAGTCGCGGAGTAAATTTTTTTTGTACTGATAATATGCATTAAAATCTAGGGAATGACCGTAAAAGTTTTTTGATAGACGCAAAATTAACCCCATAAAATGGAAAAAACGCTATTTTTACCATTTTATCGTGCGATTGTTCACGCGATTTTGAACCTTAATGCCGTGGGAAATGACTGTGACGTCATTCTTGGTACCAAGGTCTTAAGTTAGAACAACTACCTTATTCTAACGCTCGAAGACAAAAAATATTACCTTACAATTTGCTGAAGTTGCAAGACTCTAAGTAATTTGCAACATATTCCATCTATCCAAACATCATGGCGTTTCTTACAATATGGTGTATCATAAAATATTAAACTTTCAATGTCCATGTCCTTATGAATATACTTAGACTTACCTACCTTTATTTAAATGGAAATAAATGGGTAAAATTAGGATGTTTCAAGTCGATTTTTTAGTAGACTAACAAGTAGAAAAAATATCGATGACCAGATGTAAATGACCTGTAGATACCAAACATTCTCAAATTGTACCTAATGGATATTAATAATTTATTATTTACACAGTTCATTACACCTTAGGGAGTATTGTTCTAATTACTGTGCAAATAAACGGGAATTTCCGGTGTTTTTAAAACTTTGTACTTTTTTATACATGTTTTATTTTAAGGTATAGATGGGCCACAATCTATTTTTCTTCATTTTTATTAAATCAAAATTCTTTATTACTTTACACGATAAGACAAATTTTTTGACACACATTTTTGGTTTTTATTATCTCCTCTTTCGATGAATCATATAAAATGTGGACGTACCTAACTCGCCAATAGCCATAAAGTTGTTTAGTAGATTTGAATCCTAACCAAAAAACAATGCAATTACTCTAATTATTGCTGTCATCCTCATATACACAACATAGTATAAAATGGCGACAATCATCTTACGCTCGTAGTTTATAGGTTTATAAGAACTTGTATTAATAATTAATTGTAAAATTGTCAAGTTCTACGTCATTAGATGAATATTTTATTCTAGACATGGTTTACATATCAAACTACGTAGTCTATACGTGTGTGTGCGATCCGTCTGTACTTTAATGTCATATCTGATGCTTCGTACTTATACTTAGAACGTTATTTGGATCAATACATATTTAATTGAGTATTCGATATCGTGATAAGTAGAGGACATATCTTATAGGTAGTATTTAGTTAAGTATTATGTTGGTACCAACTTGGTTTGAACTCCTTAAAGTCCGTCCACGCCTTTCTTTTATAAATTGAGTGGCGCAAATTATCGATGTTTTAATTACATTTCATGCACCTACCTACATACTTAAATTACCCCTAGTTACTAAACCATCACGGTACGTCCCAATAATAAGGTGACAAGACTGACTAAGTGTATGATATTCGGAATACGAGTACATAGGTTTCTAAACATTATTGCTAAAAAGGATCTGAAATATCTAATGGAAGAATAGAATTCACACCTACTTTACCTACTAAATACCTACTTTTTTAACACCACTTCTTTAATAACATAAAATTATTTTTGAGCTAAGCATCGGAGCTTTTTGACTAAATAAATTATAGACACTGTATACTACAGTATATCCAACATGTAGCACGGTATAAAAATCACATTTTTGTAAATATTACATATGTACCTGTACAGTGTACAATACGCTTTCGTTTAATTCTGAAAACAATTATTCACACAGTTTTTACAATTAATTCAATGCAACACGATTGGAAATCATAAATCATCTCCATCGTATACATTCCCATAATTTAAAAATGACTCACAAATATTTAGCTGGTCATCAGATTATCCTGATATCACGTAATAAAATATGACAGTACAATTTAATGATTTTGTAGTGAGACGACCAACTAATGAGGAATATTCGTGGGGTGATTGATGTTGGTGTAATCATTGCATGAAATCCATATCTGTATTTAGAAAAATACATCACTGAATAGCTTTTATGATAATATTATTATTATAATGATACTTTTACATGAAGTATCTGATTGTTGGAACGTGTTTTATAAATTGTAATGTGTTTTTTATAAAGCACTATAATATTAACTTGATGTTACATAACAACCCTATAAAAGTTGACGTGAAAGAGATTACAAAATGCAATTCCTGTAAATATTTTCCAGAATTAAAATAGCAACTCTCTTCCACAAGTTAAGTTATAGGTGTAAGAAGAAGAAACCTTTTGCTGCTGTAGTGATGTACCTACACATAAAAATTTAGAGCGATTAAGTTCTTTATTTTCTGTAATCGATTTTACATAGCTTACACGAAAAGGACATTTCTTCCGATCTTTATAAAGAAGAAACGTCTCGTGTATTGGGAGGGAACAGTCGTATCTAATGGTGTGAATTGTTAACTAGAATTTTAATTAGATATAAACGTAAATAATATATTATTTTCTGAAATGGCTTTACAAGTTTTCTGCTCAAAGGGCTTGCATTTGGATTTTAGGTTTTATGCAACCACTATTGCATAATTAAAGTCATTTTTCTCTTTAACCATGAGGGACATAATTTTTAGTAAGTCCTAGTCGCGATTCTGCTCTTCATTTACACAAAAAATGTGGCCTGAGAATTATTCCGTGTATTCTGTTTCCTAAACATAAAAAAATGGGTGATTCATTCATTTCTCCTAAATACTAAACTTGCGGGATTGTATGACATAAATTAAAAAATGCAAACATATGAAATCGTAATAATAATTGTTTATACTAGTTCGCAATGTATACATTGTTCCAAATGTTTCCACATACCTACAAGGTATATAAATTGATGACATTCCCACATTCTTAAAATATTTCTACATGAATTTAAAGCGAATTTTTACTAACCCCAATCACACTACTGTTGATGATATTATTTACTCGCATATTTGTGGGAGGTGGAGGTGTTTTACGTGGAGCGGATATGGCGGAAGGAAACTGTCATTCAATAACCGGAAGTTAGCGTTGGCTTCACATTACAAAATACTTGTTTATGCAGATGCAAAACATAAACATACTCGTACAACTAATATTGTTTCACTATCGCGTGACTCGTGGAAGAATTTAATGCAACATTATTTTTTCTACCACGATGCATAAATCTTGATTGTTTTTATTTTAACACTATCTGAAAATATGGATTACCTGTTCTATACCTGAAAATCAGTTGTATTTTTTATGGAAATATATATCATATGCCATGCCATAGAATAACTGAAAAGTTTATTTGAAATTTCCGTTTTAGTTTCCCTTGAATAATGTATAGAAATCTTTAAAAAAATCATAAAATTTAGAATATAAATTGTCTTGAGTTACTCGTATACCCAAGCTGCATTGATGAGTCAACTATAGAGTCTATATAGAGTCTACATAGGTGCTTGTTGTTCATTTTTATATGAGTAGCATTAGACGTTTCGGCAAAACATTATACGGTCATTATCACAATATTTGATAATCAGCAACTAGGATGGTTCATCATGAAAATCCTCCAATGTATTACGTCGTTAACGCTAATTGTGAATAATATTCTACTACATATAATATTATTTTATAGTTATTAGTTATATTAAATGACATACCTACAACGGGTTACAATTAATTATCAATTCAGTACAAGTTAAAAAATTCATCATAGGTTAATTCATCATTTTAGATCTTCTCTTCAACTCGACTTCATTCTATAGGTGGACAGAAAGCGGGTTTTCTCCTGTTCTTCCATGACTTAAAAAACACAAAAACTTGATACCCGGTAGTGAGTACATGGTTGGCGCAGTTGGTTGAGGCGGCAGTCTCTCGAGCGGGAGGTGCCAGGTTCAAACCCCGGCGCTGGCGATGTATTCCACACTTTGCGATACAGGCTTTTAGCCTAGTGCAAGGTGTGCAGAAAATTATTTGGGTTTGTGTATGCAAGCCCAGATCCTTTTTTTTTTTAAAGTATTAAATTTTACTGTTATATCAAAAATCAATATTTGAACATAGCATAATATTGATTCATTTTATAAACAGTTACATCACCAGCAAATTCTCTAGAATTAGTGAATCATTTCATTGTTGTCATCTAGTCAATTTCATATTATTAACTTTATATTGTGAATAATTTTCCAATTGAATGTTGTTAATTCATTGTAAATTAATTCAATAATGGTTAATATTATTAGAAAAAGCTTTTTTAGGATAAGAATCATATATAAAAAAAAAATTGTTTTCTTTGATTTTGTGGCGACAATATTAATTAACAATATTAATTTGTTTACGGTCAAAATAAAAGTGGTGTAAACAAATTAATATTGTTTTAATTAAAATATAGTTTTAGTAAATTCCTTTTCATATATTTTTCTAGTTTCCTGTATCAGACAGGTATACGTTAAACTTTCGTAAGACGAATTTCATTTTTATTTATTTATTTATTTATTTATTTATTTATTAATTTTATTTATTATTTAACTTAAAGTAAACAACAAACACATATAAATATACAAAATGGACATAGTACAGATTATAAAACGTTGTTCACTAGGGCGAACTTATCGCAGAACTGCGATTTCTTCCAGTTAACCCGTAACGAGAAACATCCATCATTCAGAATTTTATATAAATGTAAAAAAAATGTGTCTCTTTTTACATACGGCCCCATTATTGTAATTAACTGTGATAATATAGCAGTAGTAGAAGTAATTTAAATCATATTGATTGTCAAATTATAACGTCTCATAAAAACTCGCATTAAAACCTTATCAAGATGATTACACTTGAAAAGAAATTCGGGTCACTATGTCTGGTCTGATGACATAGACACTTCTATAAATATATTTTAGGTACTTATGTCTACCAGTCAATCAGTTAAGGGACTTATTATTATTTGTCATATAAACACAGTCTACCAATTATTAATCTATGGTCTACCAGACGGATATAATAAGGTATTGTAAAAAGCAGGTACCAAACTGAAGGCGAATGTTTGTTGATTGTTTCATTGGGTAGTTGAAATCTTATACTATATGCTGTTATCCGGCTTCGACGCCCTGAAATTGTTCTCAGCCAATACGTAGAGAATCGTATTGAAACTGAAGACTTTGATAGATGAAAATATGGACTACAGATTGACTGTTTTGAAATTACAATATTTGGAAATTCCTTGAATAAATAAATATTCCGAAGCTACCCCTGAAATTTACAGGATCTGAGGATTTTCCTTTCAGTTTTTTAGATATAAAAGTATAATTTAGCTAAAATACTGGTAATTGTAACCTTAACAAATCGGCTGTTTTAGTTTTTTTTTTAATTTCTTTCCAGGCTTCTTTTAAAAAGGTACGAGTATAATTCACTTTGTCGCTTACGTTATTATATTTCGCGCTAACATTCTCTTACAAATTTTGAAAAAGTTGAAGCGAAAATAGAACGATTTTTGCTCAGTTCATATAGGCCCTTAATAAAAATCATATATGAGTTTTACAATCTGAAAGATTGAAAAAGATGAAGTCTTTTTTCAAGTCACCTTATTACATATTTATGATATATTCATTGAATTAAAACAAAAACCTGTATTATCCCTATTTTTACACCCACGTCTAACTTTTATTACATTCCTGCAATTTGTCATATTAGATCGCAAAATAGCCTACAGTGACTTGCTTACAAAAAGTATCATATCCATAATGACAATGTACGTATTATGGCTATATCCCACGGAAGGTGAATCCTGCTTCGTCCGTAGATTCGCATGCCGTGGGAAGGAGTGAGTCCGTGAATCTACAGACTTTTTCATAGCGATTTGTATGGCGGTACGTAATATCGCAGACGTGCACGGATCGTGGGAAATAGGTTGCCTGTGAATCCGCGGACACGCCTTGATGAATCCAGATGAATCCGTCTAATCCATAGCGTTTGGATAACTTGCAATACAAGTGTTGAATCCAATAAACATATACGTAGATATTTCTTTAGGAAACATCCCAAACAGACAGTTTTTTTCATTTTATTTCTTCTTCTCTATTTTAAAATGTATTTTAATTAAAATTAAACTTTTTTTTCAATTATTTCAATGTTAATTTATAGTTTGATAATTACAAAATGTGTAATATAATTATGTGTGTGTGTGTGTGTGTGTGTGTGTGTGTGTGTGTGTGTGTGTGTGTGTGTGTGTGTGTGTGTGTGTGTGTGTGTGTGTGTGTGTGTGTGTGTGTGTGTGTGTGTGTGTGTGTGTGTGTGTGTGTGTGTGTGTGTGTGTGTTGATTCTCACAAAATAAAAAACGTTTTATTAAAAAATATAATTATGTATATATTTATGTACCTATTAGCTTATTACGTTACTTCATTTTCTATAGTATAACTATTAAACGTAATACATATATATTCCATTTGTCGCCGTCCACAAGTTTTTTGTGTATATGAGTAAAAAGGCGTGTGGATGGAACGTTTATCTTGGCTCGTTTGCGTAACAGACCGTTGACGCCTTTTTACTCATGAACGCAAAAAACTCGTAGACGCTCGCAAGCGTGTGGCGGCGACATTAACTTTTACTTAAAGTATTATACCGAATCGGTAGGTATTACCTATATAATTGGCACCAGGAATGACGTCACAGTCTTTTCCCACGGCATTAAGGTTCAAAATCGCGTGACAATCGCATGATAAAATGGTAAAAATAGCGTTTTTTTTTTTTTTTTTGAGGTTAATTTTGCGTCTATCAAAAAACTTTTACGGTTATTCCCTAGGTTTTAATGCATATTATCAGTACAAAAAAAATTTTACTCAACGACTTTCAGGAAACGAGTATCCGTCTTTCGGAAAAAAGATCAGAGGTGTTTTCCATTGTTTTTTGAGAATCTATACAAGATATAAAAAATCTTTTACGGTTATATAAAGGTGCAATGCATCTACCCTATTTTGTTCCAAAGTATAATTAATAACGGTTGTCGAGATAGAAGGTCTCCCGTTTTTAGAAATTTTTGAAATGTCGGTATGCATACTCTTAACATTACTTACTGTAAATTAATACTGATTCAAAAGTTATTCATAGGTACAAAAATACATAATACAAGAATATGATACTAAATTGATAACATGTAGCTACCTACATTAACTGAAAATAACGTGTTGTAATTTTTGCTAGTCGGGTAATTTGTATATTTTTGTAACAATTTTACAATAAAAATAATTATTATTCGATATATTTTCGGATATATATTCACTAACAACGAGGGTTGTCAACCGTACTAGAGTATAATAATAATATTGAAAGTGAGTTGCAAGAAATATATGGATCGCAAAATACTATATATTTTTTTTTTGGCAACAACTAAGAAAATATCAACCAAATCCGCTTCACTTGTAAAATTTAAACGTAGTTTAAGAATTATACATTGCCTGCAGTTTTCGACTGACGAATGAGTGTGTAATTTACATTAATTTGAAAATTGAGAAAACCACACTTTTCTAGCAAATAAAAATATTATAAAATTCAAGCAGTTCATAAAATGACAGTTTTTATTTAAATAGATAAGTAGATATTTATTTATTTATTGCACATGGAACAGATACAGTCACAAAAACAAACATTGGCAGGTACATTAATACAAAAATATCAATACACAAGACCAATTACATCCGTTCACAATTAGCACACACGCAAAACAAATAGATTACATTACATAGTTAAAAATATATATCTTATATCTATAAAACATTTATGGTAGGGAAGGAGGAAGCATGGGAAGAGGAAGAAGAAGAGGAAGAAAGGAGGGGACAATGAAGGAAGCAACAAAAAAAGAGTTAAGAACTGATATCAAGAACAATAAGATAATGTGTATGTTTTCTTTTATTTTCATAAAATTATCGAATTACACCCTGATACATATTTGTAAACTTCATAACAAGCTTAAAAGCTTGTGTCGTGAAGTGGGGTATGTCGGCATCGAGGATCGAGCGCGTTAGCAACCAGGCTTCCAATAACTTTTTAAAATTACTTATTGATGCAGATGGAATAATCAGCTGAAAAAATGTTGACAACCCTACTTACATGTTTCAGCGCGTGTATACACAACGGTTTCCGAAGAAAAACCCATAGGAGTATTTACGATGATGTAGTATGAACCCCAAAAAACACAAAAACCCTTCAGAAATATGACGTACTTAATGTAGTTCTGGACAATTTACATCCAGACCTGCATTAAATTGTACCACAAATGTGTTATAGTTTTGTATTGTCTATGTGTTTATTGCTTTCATTCTTTTTTGTTGTGTTTATTGATTTATTGCATTTGATTTTGTGTTTGTAAACCTGACGATTCCAAGTGCCTTAAATATGGTCTACAGATGATTAAAAACCAATAAAAAATCCTCAAATAATAAAAGCTTAAACTTTTTAGTTGGATTTCAGTAGATGAATTATTTATAAAATGTTGAAATCATTGTCTATCCCATTTTAGATCCGCTTGCTTATTCGTATTTTTTAATCTATTCTAGTTCCTAATATAATTTACTCGAATACTAATCGATACAATTAATTTTATTTACAAAATTCAATTAAATTTGTGCTTTTATCCCTAAAAAAAATCCTGTGTGGCTTTTGTACGACTTTTGTGGGGTTTATTTATTTTGAGCAATATGCTTATGGGTTTCGTACTGTTACAATATACAACGAGAGTGAGGGAGACAGACATACCCGCATAATTCGAAAAATAAAATCAAAATAAATAATGTATAAATTTAGATTCCCCAGTTGCCATAGAGTGGGGAACATTATATTTTCTTATTATTTATTGAATTAATTTTTCTGGAATTTTGTTACATCGAATTATAAGTCCATGTGGTGCATTTTATCAGTATGATGCCAATCTTTCAAATGTCTCCCTTCAAAAATTATGTACCTAATCTATTAGTCTAAATAACACACGAATGATAAAGAAATTATTATTTTATTTAAAATGAAAAAAAGTTTAAGGTACCAATCATTATATTTTTCTAATACCACGGACCTGAAACAGCACAATTTTTGCACTGATACTGGGCCGGTATTCTTTTATTCTGATAATATCGACATTAATAATATTAAAAATAAATAAATAAATTATTTAATGGGTTCTCTAATTTCCAGTTATGGTAGACATTTTTTCCCGTACAAATAAAATATAATGTACACCCCGACACATAATGCGCCCGCTACACGCTCGCGAGTCACCGCGACCTTTTGGTGTTCATGAGTAAAAAGGGGTGCGGATGGATCGTTTATCTTGACATGTACGTAACCGACCGTTGACGCCTTTTTACTCATGAACACCAAAAGGTCGTGGTGACTCGCGAGCGTGTAGCGGGCCCATAACGGGACTGAAAGAGATTAGCAGCTAATTTGAGAAAAACCGGTGTTGAAAAATAACGCGTGATACAAGATACAAAAACTCCGTGTGACAAACTTTAAAAAATATCACCCACAAACAAGTTTAATTAATGCCGCAGGCAATGCTTTCTTTTATTTTTTTTTTTACTAAATTACAATTAATATTGGTGTAAAGACAATAATTTATTCTCGTACCTGATCGATCTAATTTTTAAACACAAAAACAGAATTAGTATATATTCAACAGTATGACAGAGATAATTATTATTATCTATTTATTATATTATCTATTTATTTATTTATTGCTTCAACGGACTCAAGATATTTTCAAAATTTACAACGTTAAAGTTAAAAAGTTAAAAATATTAATACAATGAATTATTATATTATTATAAAAATAGGGAACTATTTCCCCATACCCCGTGCACGAAATCATCCATCCGGAAGGGATTAATCCAGATTCGCGTACGAATCCGGATTCACTTGTCGTGGGAAGGCACCCTTACACTTTATCAGGTTATGGAACCCAACTGCATTCCTGAATTAAGTATTGAAAAATTGACGAGCAATGCATTTTAACTAAAAATTAAAATGCTATTGCACCAGGATGCATATAAAAGTGTACTTACTCGTGAAAAAATATTAATGCATTTCCCATGCACTTACACACGCCATATTCTAACTAGCAAAATACTTGTGTGACAACCTATGTACGAGCAGATATTCTATGTAACATTTAACATTCACGCAATACTGATATTACTGTCCATAGTGCTATCATATATTGCCTATTGACACACTACTTTAGAAGCTTTTTAATGTACCTTATATTAATTTTTATAAAAAAGGCAATATGACAATTAAGTCGTCCTGTGTTCATCCTTTTTGTAAATAAAGTGTCCATTATTATGAATCAAACTAATGTGAAAAAAACTCTTGCTCAAATACTTCTACAATTTTCTTCATACAAAAAGAATCACAGAGTTCAGTAATACCTACATAATTTGTATACACGTATACACGTAATTTGGAATGGTCTAAAAGATATACATTTCACGAACTTTGCATCAAATTTTCCCAAGCCCCTTTCCCCGGGCATATATTTTATTACCACTAGCTGGTCCTTTTTACTTACTTCGATTTATAGACTTAGATTTATATAATAATGTGTATTACTACTTTCATTGTCATTTTTTAAGTATTTAAACCTAATTTTCCACGAACTCTTTAGGTTTACGAACGGTATCTCAATATCGAGGAATCTATGGGTTAAAATCAGAGCTTTTTTGGATCCGTAATCTGAAAGCATGGAATATATAGAATTACTGCTGTATTTTCTGGTCATGAACAACTAAGGTGATGTGGCCTTGAGCATAAGTGCCTACTCATCTCTTACATATTATATCTATATAAATAGAAAGAGGAAGTTTAGATGAAGGCTACAGTAAAGTGTATGCTTTGTCCGCTTGTCAGCATTTGTTGTTCAGGATATATTAATATTACACATTGAGTATATACTGGACACAGTACAACGTACATGACGCAGTAGCATTAATTAAATGTCATACATACATTGGTGTAATAAATAGTCATAAAAGTACAAGTGAAATGAATTTATTTCATTCGTATTATTCAAATGCATACTATGCATTGCACAATACACGCATATACCTACTGAGTTTATAATCTTTTCGTGTATTTTGCTTGGGGTGACCAATCTAAAACATTAAATACCACAGGTAAATTGTGAAAATCTATACGCGAGCTTAACAATTATTTTGATCAATTTTACAGAACAAAGATGAATATTAGACAGAAGTTTTTTATACCTTATATTCTCACCACATATTCTTGATTCTAATGTCGAAAAATTAACGCTGCCTGCACAAATTCTTAAAGAGAATATGGAAGAATTATCTCTTCTTCTAAGAAAAAAAGTTCGCAGTATTAGGAATTCGCAGAATTGCGATACGGTTTCCTTAGTGCACATTAACCTGTAGTTTATTTCACTCTATGCATTACCATTTATGTGTCTGCCTTCTTTATGCACTAAACTTATAATAAGTTTGTGTATTTGTCACCCTACAATAAGATCTTGATAGGCCATTTTACAAAACATAATAATAAAATCAAAACAAGACTCTCATGTTCAGTTGAATTGTCAACCAAGTTGTGGTAGTACCTAAGAAACTCCACAGTAAACGATAAGTGCTTGAGAATACTGTAAGTGTAATAGAATACGAGTACTTGAGAAATATTGACGCGAAACTTTGACTCCTAGATCCATTCTACGATGATTTTTCACATATAAAAGAAGAAGAAATATTTGCGTCATTTTGATGTTTTAATACCACGATCAAAAACAATAAAAAACGTATTATTCTAAAATTGATTATATGATTGTGTACGATAATTTCTAAAATTTGCAATCATTTTTTTCCAGTGCTGGACGCTCGTAAATGGGCGCGCGGTGGCGACGTGGAGCGTCTACGAGAAGCTGCCCTGGGCGGGCATGCCCACAGACTTCTAGGCCTAGCAGCTCCCGGCATGAAGGCAAGAACCTTTCTCAGGGATCTTCCCAAACTCATCGCTAAATGTGAAACTCTTCACTTGGCAGCCACTGAAGGATCTCTCCAGGAAATGAAAGTGAGTGTTATCGAAGGAGCTCCGAATTTGGATTAATCTCTGGTCCCTAAATAGAAAATATGGGTGTCCTGAAAACATTAAACGCATTATCGCAATTAAAAACCTACAATTAATTAATCCGCTATCAAAATTATTTCATTCATTGATTGTCATATGAAAATTATATTGAAATAAAATTATTAGTAACACAATTTTTATTCTAAATAGTAATGTGTATTACTAACAGAAAACATTCACATTGTTGCGTTTTCATCATGTGTATAGTAAATATTTTTAGTGAACAGCGTAGTGGAAAATATTAAAAATCGCAGAACCAAAAGATAATACCTATCATATTTCTTTACAAAGACAAACTTATCGCAATTCTGAGATTTGATCCAGTTTACACTAATGTCGAAATAGTGAGGGAATTGAAACCGTTTTAATTGAAGGAGTGACTGGCCCTTCTTATATCCCATTATTTAATTTTAAATCAAAGGCGTAACATTTAAAGAAAATAGTTCTAAATACCCTTACATGAATAATTACACAAACACACCCTCCATTTATACATTATAAATTCCAGAGACTTAGAACACCCATACCTTGACATTTAGCCACGCATTGGATTAGGAAAATCTAAGAATAATATCTTATAGGGCGGAGCAAGGTGAAAATGTGTGATTTATTATATTTTTATTTTAGTGCTCATACGTCTAATCAAATATTACGCAATCTTGAAGGAAAACGATAAAACAATACCTCCGCCGCTTGATTTTAAGGGTGATTTAACATATAAATAAGAAAGATTGATTAATATGTACGAGAATGTACTAACTCTAAATTTAACAAAAAAAATACATCTATGAATTTTATTATTGCCACACGTAGGTATGATTGCATAGTCTCTAATTACTCATTGTTTAATAAATGCAGCACATACTTGAGTAATGGTAGTAAGACCCTTAGCTATTCACACTCTTTTGTATAAAAGAAGGTAAAAAAAATGTGTTAGGAAAAAAACAACGTATACATTTTGTCGTGCAGCTTTATTCGAATCAAAAATTACCAGAGAATAGGTTACAGGTATGTTTTTTGAAAACAATATCTTGGGTCCATCCTGAAAAATAAAACCCGCGAGCTAATATTAATCACATTACACTAGAGAAAGGTGTGTAGAATCACTCGAGAAGAAACCACACAGGGACGAATTTTGGGTGATTTCTTCACATAACCGAGATACGTGACTATATTATGATGGTTGAAAAAACGTGATGAAAGAACGTGATGATTATTCCCTTCGAATCTTCAAAAATCGTGATTATGGCCTTTCCGGCCGATCGGACCGTCTTTTCCTCCTTTAAAGGAGATTCATCCGGAAAAATACACTTTTCGCCCATTTCTTAGTCTCGGGCGTGTATCCATATTTCATGAACGGTGACGCCTGACGTAAAAACTCTTTCGAATCTCGCCTAAAATGGTCCAGAAACTGCTTGGACTTTGACACCTGTATCCGCTTGTTGTTCAAAGAGAGCAATCGCGGCAGCCATCGGGCCGACACCTTTTGCACACTTAACTTGTTCTGAAAAATATTAATTGCCATTTCGTACGGCACGCCTATGGCCTCAGCTACTTCACACATTTTAATTCGGTGATCAGCAAGAATCATCTCGTGGACTTTTTCAAAGATTTCTTCGGTAACTCCTTCTGCCAAGTGACATGGCCGCTCCTCATTAAAAACAGTTGCACGACCCGTTTAAATTCGTTGAATCAAAATTTCATGTTTAGTATAGGTGGTGAAGGGTCTCCATAGACAGCATCAAACTTCACTTTTATTTCATCGCGTGTTTTTCCAACCAAAAATGAGGACCCAAATTCGGATCGATTTTGTCCTTTTTCCATTTTTTTCGAGAAACACTCAACAGGGGTCATTAAACTGGCTGCCAAATAATAACCAATACACGAAACGGCCCGAAATTTAGTATGATGTCGTCTGAAGGATGGTGCCACACGATGGTAATATCATTTTCCCTCAGGACAGCCACATTTCATCAAACACGGGTATATATTGATCTTCCCTCGTATACCGTTCGTACAGGAATTATATCAGAGTATTTATAAATGGTGTAAAATGAGACGATACGCGTTGAACGAAACTTTGGGATATCCCTGTGTCTCTACGGTGGTTGTGATGTTCGGGAGTTATTTCAATGTAATCTTTAGAGTATGAAGAATGTATCTGTAATATTTCTCTGTAGTATTTGTGTTGTTCACATACGTAATTGAATAAAACACCTTGCGTGCAACGGATGTGACATTGACATTGAGTGCTTTATGATTTACATTTAAATAATTTACAACACCCACCCACTTAATGCTAAATTCAAATTACATGTGTTTTACGAAATCATTCATCATAATAATTATCATAATTTTATTGTATATTACTACACTTTATTTCACACCGTCTGAATTAATTCACTCAGAATTGTTTTAGAGAATAGATGGGAATCTATTTAGGCTGGCCACAAACGTCCCGAAGTTCAGTTCCGGAATCGACCGTTTTGCAAAAAGGTTCCGACCAAAACCTCTTTCTGAATTTAAAATCGGGGTGACGCTGAATTCAGAGAGAGGTTTTGATTGGAACTTTTTTGCAAAACGGTCGATTCCGGAACTGAACTTCGGGACGTGTGTGGCCAGCCTAAATCTACCAGTCTACTTATTTATAGGTACCTACAGTAAAATTTAAAAATAAAGTTCACATCAGAGATTGAACCACAAATATGAAAAACACCAAAAAATAACATTACAAATACCTAAAAATATCAACTCGACGCGACGTGCGAACATTATCGTACTATAATAATTCTAATTCTATTTTATTGTTAAATAAATATCACTTGAAGAATATATAAATATCAACATAACTTTTAACTGAAATAAAATGAAAAGCAGTACCAATTAATGTATGTAGAACCTAACTTAATCCTCCCACAAACTTTTATTTTTAGCTTTCACAAAATTTTACATCCCTCGTTAGAACAATACGTACAAATATATTCTTTCCAGAGTGTTCTCTTGAACTAGGTACTTATTATAGTAATATTATGTTTAAATAATATAGATAAACTCTACACCTTGATGGGTATACTAATATTAATAATTGTTTTTTTTTTATTTTCAGGACGTGTTAGAAAACGACTCAATGCGAAAACGCTTGGCCATGTGTCGAGATAGAGCTGGTGTCGGACTTCTACACAAGGCAGTTTACTACGACTATAGAGACATCATCAAATATCTCCTGGAGAACTATCCTCAGACTGTTCATATGAGGGATAGCGTAAGTTACACAAACATACGAGTAGCTGCTGACTCAGGGATTAGAAATATTCTTGAAAACAAACTGCCCTCACTATGAAATGTGTAAAATATTATTTTAAGGTTTACACGAACAAGTTGCCATTTGCCCAAATGGGCGACAAACTACAGTCTGTCAAAAAAGAGTTGGTGTCGGATTAATTTGGAACTACAATTTTGTTTGCTGGCAATGAGGCCGCTTCTATTGAAATTATACAAGTGTTGCCATTATGGTTGCCAAAAAGTGTGTGGCGCCCTCATCGAACACCAACTCTTTTTTGACAGATTGTAACAAGCTTTACCACTACAACACACTGTAAGTTACTTATAAGCAAAGGTTCATCAAAAGATGCATTGACTAGTGCTATCTCTGCCTAATTTTTAACGAATGTAAAAGATTCATAGCCCCTCTGGCATTGCCCAAAATGTGATTAGTGAGGTAGTCAACAAATGACGCGTCCCTTGCGGGGTATGTAGAGAGGACAATCCGCTAGATCGCCTTATCCTTACACACATTCCTTACTTCCACTACATTCGTGCGATTTGTCATACAAGCTTTCCTATTTCGTTTACTCAAAGTGAATCCATCCTTGAGAATCCGGTTGATATAATACATCATTCTTTCAATTCAATTAGGAAATAGGTATAAGAAAAAATATTTTCCTGTGAAAAAGACAGTTCATGGCCCTTTATTTCAAATGACATAAGTATAGATATTGTTTTACTTATAGGAAAATTATGAATGAAAATCTCCTTAAATTATGATTTCTCTAACTGGATATTGTTTCTTGGTTTTTTGGGTGAACCGTGTGTAGATAAACTTGATCGACGTCTCGACATTCCTACTGATGTCTTCCTCTGTGGATGAATGTATGAGAACTGATGTGGAGTGTTAAGTTGTGCAGCGTGAGCAGGCTTATTCATTTATCCACAGAGAAAGACACCAGTAGAAGTGTCGAAACGTCGACCAAGTTTATCTATACACGGTTCACCCGAAAAACCAAGAAACAATGTCAATCGCACACCGTGAAAAACCTTCAACATTTTCTCTGTGGATATTCCATAGAAAATCTTCTTTGTATTTTCTTTTAGGAATAAGCATTCTAAACAGTTTTTAGAATACCTTGGTGTAGTAGGTTCAATACATGAAACATGTAGGTAAAGTGCAACGAAATGAAATGAATCATTGTTTACTTTTTGAAGTTTTAAAAAGGATTATTTCATGAAGTATTCCTGTATTCTCTCTGACACAGTAATCATATTTACATAGTTTCCTCGTGTATAACAACTCTACGACATGCAACTACGTAAAGTACACATGGGTTGCAAATAAATCCAACATGTTTAAAATAATGTAATGCAGTAAACTATGAGTCACAATTTGTTGAATCAGTAAACATGAAACACATAATCATTCTTATTTTATCATCGATGTTAATTTCTCCGCATAGTGATTTATTATAATGACACGGATTACACTCACACAAAAACATATGTGTGACATTTGTAATAGGTAGCGAACCTCTTTACTGAAACAGATAGCACAAAAATATAATACTTACTAATCTGTGGATAGCACTTGGCTTATGGAAGTTTTACAAAACGGCTGACACTTTATTTCAAACATTAGGTATTTTTACAACAAAAAAAAACACTCTTGTAGCATTTTTTAAACGTATTTACACATTTTAAAATTTAATTAAATTACACACCGTAATGTAACTAAAAACAATTTAAACAATTCTCCACTTAATAACTAAATCATTTTCGTGTTGTTTTAATGATCCTTCACATACTTAGAATAAAGAAAATTAAAGAATGATTAGGGTGGATTAGTTTGATAACATAATTCTATGCAATTATCGTTAAGAAATTTATACAAAACTTTTGTAAGTTTTTTTTGTTTAGATTGGACTTAATTGTAATTATAGTTGTAACATATAAATACATATATAATACCTAATAGTTTCGATATGAAAGTCACTCTAACCCCTAGAAATGTTTGTCTTGGCTTTTATGATGTGCACCAATGAACAATGACCATTACTTGAAAGTAAGAAACATAAAAATATGTGAAAAAAATATATCCATAAAAATCAAATCATGTCCGTCCACTCCTGGACGACGGCTTCTTCCACTTCTATCCACGATGCTCTATCTTCGCTCTCTGGATCCAGTTGACACCAATATGTTCAACTAGATCATCTCTCTGTTGTAGTGGTTGTCTTTCTACACTCCTGTGGTTGTTTTAGTCTCCAAGTTAAGACTCGATTCTCATTAGCTATATATACTATCATACCTCTTTAATATCTACCTGATAGTTGATTACATCAAGATTTAACATTCCCATGGGAACTATTTCCACCAAAGCTACATATATGATCTACTGTAGCAAATATTGGGTATGTTGGTATAACAATATTATTAAGTTCTACATTCCAGTATATGTGTATCTACATATTTCCTGTTGAAATGTAGGTAGAACTGAAATCGATATCATAGTATGGGAAAATAATAGGCAGTTACCATTGTTTCTTCAAACCATTTTACCTTCATTATTAATTAATGAATATACGCGAGCGGCAAGCTCCCTTTAAATTATTTCAATGTATTATCTGCTTTAAAAATAAATGGTTATTCAGAGTCGAATCAACTACTCGTAGATGCGTTTTAGTAGTAATTGATTTGTATAGGTTCTAAACACATCCCCATGTTCGTTCGCTATGTGTACCATGAGATTACGACGTTTTTCCAGACTGATGCTAACTTATACCAAGTTCACTGCCTGCTCTCATAGCCTTTCTGTCTCTGTAGCTTACAGCTTATGATCTGAAGTCTAACTATAAATCAAAATGTTAGCCATTATATTTTTTAACCATCAGTTAGAATTATTTATCTATAAAACATCACCATGTCTATTTAAATTCTCACTCCCCCTAAACCCGCTAAACCTACATACACCACAACTTAAAATACCTTCCTATACATACGCAGCAAACAAATCACTTGTGTAGTAATGTGACTTTTGTGCATCTTTTTATACAAATCTCATCTCGACTCTGTCCTATAATCATGCTATTAATATCATATGTCCTATCAAATAACATATATGACAGCAACTTAACAATGAGGTCATCAATACAGAATCAATATTAATATATAGGACAATAATAGGTCTATTCCAAAAAGTTTCATTAGTTATCCCTAACTTTGCCTACGTTGTAAGGGTAAGAGATGTCGTCATATGGTCATCAATTACGCTTTACTCGGTTCGGAATTCGTCTTCCAAAAGAACCTAGTTAAATTATTTTATTGCTAAGGCTATATTTTCCATAAACTTTGTCTTTTAGAAGTCATATGATGTACACAGTGCACTTTCATTTCATATGTCAGAATATTTCTCAAACATCTGATGATACTGTAGATAAAAAAATGTACTGGGTCACACGTAGAAGGGGTACTAAATGGTACAAAATAATGGCAGCTGACAGAAAATTATGTAGTTTCAAATACGATAATTTATTCAATTTGCTCACTGGACTCGTGTAGAAGTCTAAGTAATTTAATAGTCAGCAATAATTGGTAAAGAACATCCCATTCGTTGAGAATATGCTATATAGTTTTACCTCCCTTCTTAAATATTCAATTGGTAGTACGGGATTTATATTTAGCATCAGTGTTCCAAGATTTCATGTTTATTACGGGTAAATTACTCCAACACAAAAAGAGTATTTATTTTTAGAATATTTAAGCATTTCAAGGTGAAAACTTCTACGCTATTTTCATCGAAAATATTTTAGTTTCATAAGATGTTTATCTCTGAACTTAACAAATTATTATTAGTTTTATTATTAACCATTACTTTATTTATAAAAAAACAACAGTTTTGTTGAAAATAGCAAGGTGTTAAATAAATTGATCATAAAAATATACTCATTGAAATACAAGAGGCTCTAAATGTATCAATAGTAAATTTACCACTTATGTGACATCGTCAATTTTTGTACTTCAGGAAGGAAGGACTCCTCTGCACTATGCAGCCGTTTGCTCCGACGCTAATGCAGTCGCTGAAGAGATAATCCGAGCTGGCGCAGAAAGGAATCCGCTGGACAGCAAACAGAGACAACCCTCATACTACATGACAAGACCAACTGCTCTGAGGTTACCTGAACCACCGCCCCCTACGCCACAGCAAAGTGAGTACTTACATTTACTTCTAAATTCCTACCTGATAAGCATTTAGTACACGTGCCCTTGGAATAATGAGTTTTCCTGATAAAATTCCTGCATAAGATATCAACGATAATTAGAAACCATTGTATAAAATTACTGTCCGCTTTGCTACTTCATTCCTATAATGTTTCGTACAAATTTCACTTTATAATAATACAACAAGAACTTTTTTTTTCGAAGCAAAACCTTCAATAGTGCTGTATCTATTTAGACGATTCACAGCGGATAGAGGAAACTTTGCGTAAAATAAATAAGTTTAAAAAACATTTACATTAAATTTTCGTTAGATGGCATATATTTTCAACGGGTTTATTCAAGAAGAATTTGGCCCTGCTTGGAATTTCACGGGTACCAAATAGTGAGAAATAATTTTCTGCAGAAAATCACGCAGCCATGCAAAAACTTGGGAAGTTTGTATCGTCGCAGCATTCTAAGCAACCTAAAACTCTCAGGATCATTTATGATTTTATGTCTTTAGAGCTTCAAATGCCATACAGTATAAATTATTGACTGAACTATTTCATCTCAAAGAAATAAAATAAAAATGCGCCTTGATATGGATAATCAATACATAGTAATTTCTGTACTTAAAACTGCCAAGAGTTGATTGAAATTTATATGCCTTTATATTAAGAATGGTCTGCAAATCCCAGCAAATTCTACCTACACTATATTTCAATGGCGACCTTCACCGCATAAACTTTAGACCTGAAAATATTATTATACTTATTAAAGTATTCTAATAAGAAGTAATGTTTATTGTTGTTGTGTTGCAAGGCGGTACTATTAAGTAATATGTCACACAATATGAGATTTTTACTGCTTCTTGATTGCCGAGTTATGCTGTGTCAAAAAATCATAAACATTAAAGAAACGTTATGGATATTGCACCACTTTCTATAATGTTAATGTTTGTTAAAATATGTTCTCATAAGGATAATATGTTAGCGATTTGTTCATATCAACAAATTGGTGTACCTGATAAAAAATCTAGTTACTTTACTAAATTTGAAGAAATTGTTTCGATATTGTGTCACCAGGTGGCAATAGTGAATATTAAATTTTGATAAAAAGGCATAAGAAACTAATGTAAACCAATGTGTGGAGAATTATTTGATTAAGTACTTCAATAAATCAATAATCAAAGGAACCAATACAAGATGCATTATGTTCAAGACTTAGTGTTAGCAAGTGTTTATCTTTGTCTTTTTTTTATTCTACGAAGAATTGGTCTAAATCAAAAAATCACTACAAATGTCGACGGGGGGAGAGGGGGTCCCTAGGAGACGAAACTGTCGACATTTTTTTTTGTTTTTTCGTCAGCGGCACCCAGTCTGACCCGGAGATATACAAAGCTAACCATGGCCTCTACTTCACGAGTTTGGGTGTCCATCTATATTGGTTTATCTATACACTTCTACATCGATTTTAATTAAATTTATCATACTAAAAACTTGACCACACAGTCGTGATAGAATTGATAATTGAAAAATCTGTATTATTTCCAATGACATAATGTTCATATTACGGTAATACGATACATGATATGACCATAACAATATAAGCAGGTAATAATTTTTACATGTTTAGTTCCCGCGCAGAAGCAAATCATAATATCAAAACATAACATAAAATACATTTTGAATGTCGCTTTCATGAACATTCCAGCTAACTACGTGTTTTCATACTTTGCTTTACTGAGTGTTGTGGGCCGAACACCCTTTCAGGGGTGGTCATTCGTGTAATATTAAGGATCATATACACACACAATAATAATACACTACCTCTAAAATTTGACCGATTTCATATTAAGAAATTATGAAATACGTTATCTATATTATTCATTGTGCAATAAGTCAGAGTGACATATGTGTGACCACATACATCACAATTAAAACATTTATGCAAGCAGTTAAATTTAAATGCGCGGGCATGTACTTTGCTTGTCAGATGCTTGGATCCAGATTTCTGATTCTTCGCTTTAATAGTGTGTTAATATGTATATATTCTCATAATTGTGTCATGATGAAAGCTTTTCACCCTGTCGATTCGTTGGCAATAAAATAATCCCTTCTGCATAGTATGAGACGCCCAGCTTATTCACTTATTGGTTCTTTAAACTGGTCCATCTAGACCTCAGCATGGAAAGTATATATTTACGGCGTAAGTCCATCTGTACCTGAATTTATGTGTACTCAAATGCCTACCGCATACCCACCTCAGAACTAGACCTACATATATCCTATAATGTACATCTGCAAAGTATACATTTAACAAGATTTTAAATAAATTATTTCCCGGTGACTCTGTTAAATAATGCATATTAGTTTGATGAAATGCGTTATGAAAAATAATATGAATTTTCCAGCACATTCCCTTGACAGTATCGGTATTTGATTAAATCAATGATTCAGTAAACAACCCTGAATGTTGTGATTTGAAAACACCTGTAAATTTCCTCACATCCAATCCCATGACAGCATTTATATACAACCATACAATAATATGGCAGGTCTATTAGGAGTTTGAAGCTAACACCATAAGCTCGTTGTATCACAGACACAGTACACTGACAGAGCTTTGTGAAACTATTTCAATATCACAACCGGTACAATTTATAATAATTGATATATTATTCGTAATAAATTTTATCGTTCTTCAGCATTACGTGTATCAAATAACTAAATTGATAAATTTAGTTTTATTGTGTTGTACTTAGTATACTTGTGAAATATTTCATTCGTGTCTTCTTTTCAATTTATTTATTTTGGACGAATTTTTTTTATGAGTAAGATTCATTTTATATGAGTCTCCTAGGCTTTGCATTCACTTACGTTGTGTACCTACCTGTGCTTTGATTAGATTAGCTGGAAGATACATCAGTATGATGTAAGCTCACCTTAACGAGCATTTACCGTTTTATTTGTGATTTTTAATTTAAATTTCTCATGCTTCTTACTGTAATTTTCATTTAGAAATAATTAAATATTGAAACACAAAATCAATTTTATCATATATTCTATACGCAATCAATTTACCTACGAAATTTTACAACTACTTTTGTAATTTCATAACGTCAAATATTAATTCTAATGGTTCACAACACGTTATTGATATCAAGTTGGTACGTAAATAAGAAGGCTATCGTATATTCAAATGATCATTCATTTACTGTGGGTATCCTGTATATTGTTTGAACATTAGCTCAGTTTAATTTTGAAGATAAAATGCAAATAAATACTATTAATTAGGTTACCCCACACCATTCTGAACTCTGTCGGTTGTCCGAAAATCTTCAAAGAAATATCTCTACACATTCAAAATTACAAATGCAGAACCAACGAATCACTCCTTTCTCTTGACTTATGATTAAGCACCCTCTCACGTAGTGTGGTTTTCCTTTCATTTGATGTATACGTGCTTATAAGTCTCACAATTAATAGTTTATTATTTCTACCTAATCTAAAATACATGTCGTTCGTAAAATACAGATCGGCATAAGTCAAAGGTGTCTTAAAGAACTGAAAATATCAGTTTTTTTTTTCATATCAACCAAATTAATATAATTCATAATCCCACTATTAGATAAATTATAGGAAAAGCCATTTTCTATTCTATATCTATCAAGTAGGTAGACACAATATGTTTAATATTTCAGTTAACCTATATCCCTATTCGACCTTTTACGAGCTAAACTCAAAGGTGTCCAACATATGTACATTTTCTCACGATTTTTCCACAATAACGCGTAAATATTTTATTACCCCTTAGTAATTATATTATATCCATGAATAAACAATACACTATAGTAATCTTCTTCTTCAGCCTGTAGCTCCTTTTCGTGCTAAACAGTATTGGGCTATTTGCATCCATCCATACTGTCTTATTGTCAACGTTTATTTTTATTAGACAGAACTTCTTAAGTGGATGTCACTGAGGTTGCATAAAAACAGGATAAACTATTTCAACGTATTGGTATCAGATAGTGAATGAAATAAAAATTCGCTCAACGACTCATTATAATTGAAAATCTCGGTAGTATATTCATCAGGCACTCTTGCGACACAACACTAGTGACTTATATTCGGTGGTTTAAATTGCTTGAATCTTCACTGACAATATTGTGATCATAAGTGACATGTGAAAACTTTGAACTTTTTATATGGACAATTTTACAACAAAGAAGAACACAGATATCAAAATGGCGCAAAGACGTAAGAAGGAAGGTAAGCATAGCACTTTTTTAATTGCAGATTCTTTTTATTGTTACGGTATTTTACGAAGACTTTGTCAAATACAGTACATAGATACCAGTGACGAAGGGTGGATTTCTGTAGAAGAGAAGCCGGGGTTAACATTTTTTTAATAAATGAATCTGGGTTTATCGAAATAAACCCCCAAATACACCTTTGTGCACTTCACAGCAAGCTTGAAAAGCTTGTGTCGTGAAGTGTAGTAGGTAGGCGTCGGGGATCGAACCCGCGCCCACTGGACTAACAGCCGAGCACGTTACCAACCAGGCTACCGACCACCTCTCTTTTTACTGTATCATGTCAGATAGGCCCATTATATTAATATCCTAAACAAAAAGGTAACTCGATGTGAATAGTGTCCTTAGGTAGCTTCGCGCCTGGTAGATACCTACCTTAAAGTTCGAAATCACGGAATTTATTTAATGTGATGAGGGGCGTTGTGTACTGCGATCTATAAGATCTATTATACTCCTCCCAATCTACCCACATGGTAACCACCAGTTAGAGTGGCTCTTTCAGTTCTAGACGTTTTACGAAGTCCAGTATTCGGAAGGAATAGGGAAATTCCAGTATTGGGAAACGATATCACCTTTATCTGTTGCCTGTCCAAAATTCTCAAAGCCAACGCACGTCACTCTGAATGCTCATCTTAACTCATTTTTGTCTGATTCTGGATGTTTTACATAAATTATATATCGAAGGCCCGTGAACACCCTTTTGATATGACAATGAGATTGAACAATAATTAAACAAATAGACAAACACCTACTATACTCTGAAATCATCAACTCACCAGTGGTCTTCTAGAAACATTACGGAATGTGTCCTCCAGTTGTAACTAAACCAATAATTCCTCAATGTTCTGGTGTCACGCTACAATTAGAAGGATAGATAAATACTTTTATATTACGTAGATCTGCCTATTTATCTATTTAGCCTCGATGTCGATAAACATTTTTTCCCATATCATGCCGACATTTCGAGAAATCTAAAGTAATGGGTTACATTGAGATTAACCAAAGAACTACTAAAATTTAATTAGAGCGTACATATAAAGAGTTCTTATTTTTTTATGACTAGACATAATATCTTAAACTATTATGCTCTTGTTAAATTATGAACAAATTTTTATTATACATAAAAATATTAACGACTGGTCGTAAAATGTATAATAGTGAGAGTAATTAACGGAATTTGCTTTCATATTTTTATTGTTTGAATGATAATATCTGTTCTAGAAAACTATTATATACAACTTCTTACTTAGATGACATTTTACAATAACGTTTTATAAAATAATTCCAATATAACCTGTCGGTCTCAATATGAAAAATCTTGTCTTTCAAGTTTTTTGCGATCTCGAGAAATTCGTTAATAATTCTCGTCATTTCGATAAATTAATTATTTTCGGGAGACTTTACGATAAGTAAGCAATATGTACCCATCATTGTGTACAATACACGTTGTGTATATAGAAATATCTATACATTTTCTTTATTTACATATCGTTAGAGATACTCACAATACTACTGAACTTACAACGCCATTTTTGTCTTTACCTCTCGTTACGAGAACATCCCTTTCAATATTACAAAAATAATCCAGTTAGACGTCCAGCATAAACAACAAATTAAATAATAAATACAGTGTTTTTGAATTAAAAATGGTGCGCATATAATCTATCGAGTGTTATAATTTTAATTTACGTTCATGTTACAAAGTGCGGATTGCTTATGCATTTAGTTTTATATTTAATAAATGTTCGTTGTTAAACAGTAAGTACTTTCATCACATACTTAAACGTACAGCATCACATTCTTCCTGAATTACAAGAAAAACAATTTCAAAAATAAACTTACAATCTCAAATACATAGTTTTCTACTACAAAATTTGCGTTCATTTTTACTTACACACTTTTGGTAATATTCCAAAATTATTTTATTACAATACATCGTATGTTTGGTTTTATCCCTCATTTGATAAATATCCTAAAATATTGTACTTGTTGATCTCGTATCAACCATTTTTTAAAATTACCATAAACAACATTAATTCCCGTAAACCAATTTAAATTTTGTAGTGTATTAAGGTTTCTATCTTCTTACATACTCAGTCGAAAAGCTTTCTATTTAGAATGTTTCGTAAATGGAAATCAGAAACTTGTAGTAATATTCAATCCATTTCAACAAAATACGAAACAAACCATACTCCATAAAAGCATCAAAACAAAATCTAGATCAAATATAAAACACTTTCAAACTTTTTTCTTTTAGATAGTCAACTATATACATATATTCTTATACAAAATTTACACGACCGGAAACAAATTAATGAATTTCGGCAGTTTAAATTATGTAACGGAAAACAATTATTTTGAAACTACTTGTAACACCGCCTGAAAGAAATAGCACCATTGCAATAAGGTTTTGGCTTGAAAATTTGATTCAGAAAACAGATATATGAAAAGGCATTTTCTCTTCTAATATCTAGTGGTTAGTTTTGCTGTTTTGCTTATTTTATATCTAGTGGTTAGGTTCAATAGGTTTATAATTTGGTATACGCGACAATGATATTGCATATTTTCAATATAAGTAAATTAGGGTGTGTTTGCTTACAATTTTTATTTGTGGAACAGAACATAATAGAATCAAGTGACCTAGTGCTAAAATAGAAAAGAAAAGAAAAGGAGATAGGTGGTTTAGTCTTATGTATAGTTCCACACACCCACCTTGACCTGAATAGATAAAATAACAAATAGATACTCTTATACGATTACTAGATAATGTTATACTGAGGCTAATATTTGATCACGATATTGAGAAGACCAATAATAATAATAAGTGATATGACAATGTGTTACTTAGGGGAATTAACCTTCAATACTATTATAAGCTAACAACTTGAGTAGAATTTGAAGGTCTTAGTGATTTCCTGACTGAAGATACACATAGGTACAAGTGTTGAAACGTTTGAAACAGACTTAATTATTGGTGAAAGAATCGAAATGAGTGACTGCAAGACTGGTGTTGTGACAAAAATGAAAGTCAACAAACTAAGATGGTTTGGGCATGTTGAGAGAATGAACGATGACATAATGACAAAAAAGATATATTTGAGTGAGCGAAGAGGGGTAAGGAAGCGCAGCCGCCCGAGACTGACCTGGTCCGATCATGTCGACCAGATCCTCAAGGATGGACGCGTTCTGAGTAAAAGGAATCGGAGCGCGTGTATGACTGCATGCATGAATGTGACGGAAGCTAGGAGTGTGTGTAAGGATAGGGCTGTCTGGCTCTCTGTCCTCTGGCGCCTACCCTGCAAGGGACGTGGCGTGAGGGTCTAGATAGATAGATAAAAAGAATCGAAACACAATCATACTTCACATTATACCTACACTAATTTCGTGTCCATAATAGTTCTATGAACTCATCACTGATAATTTTAAGCCTTTTAAATATAATCCATTTCCCAGTTAGATATGGACTATGGATAAAAATAAACATTGCCTAATGCCTATTGATTTTATTGAAAAAATAATGTTTGTATTGTTACATCCAGAGTTCATTGAACTGGGGTTTATACAATCATTTGATGTTTTCTATCAGTTTAATGACGAGTATATTTTTATCAATCGAACTACCTTCATAATATGTATTATTTGGGCCTTGGGGTGAACTTACTAGGTAAAATATTATGATCTAATCTTCTTTACATACGGATTCCAAAATAGTATACAAGCAAATAATTCTAATTTTATCATAAAACAATAAAAGCTTGCAATTGATTTTTGAATCACTTACTACGCAGTTGTACAAATGGTTTTAGTTTCCTGCAAGCAAAAGAAAATACGTCGTATTTAGTTCAAAGTAAAAAGTAACTCTATATAATTTCCTACGGGGTTCAGAATATATGTACGAGTATGTATGTAAATTGAAAAAGTTATCATGAACAAAACGAAATGAACTATTCCTACCACATTAAATCTATTTATAATGTATCAGTGATAACCGAATAGGAATCGATATATTTTTATTTATTTTGTGATATTTTAATCAGAATCTAGATACTTTGAGAACCGGTAACTATTTCAGACCCTTGCTTGAAGTAATTATCTCCTCCAAATGGAATTAAAGGTGTTAATAGAATTTGTAGTTATTGGAGGAGGGTCGTCACGGCAGATTCTTACGCTAGACGTAGAACCCTATTATACAAAAATACATTGCTGAAAACATAAACGACTTAGAAGCTGACGATTTCCACGTTAAACCTCAATCTCTCTATTATTATTATTTATTATTTCGTATAGCTTCTGCCACCGTTGGGCGGCAACGTTAGAAGATAAGAGAATTATGCTATCTGTTACATACAGGAAACAGAGCAACATCCAGGTTCCAAGCCATCTATTATTATTAATCCCTCTATTTAAAATATTGTTAAAATTATGCCCCCTTCTAACAAAATATAGCAAGTTTTTACGCAATAGTTAAAATTAAATAATGAGTGCATTTCATTAATTAGAGTTAGTCCCCACTGTAGTAGAATTATGTGGTTGTATTTCATCAATATACGAGTATCTGATATAACATAACATAAAATAACATAACATAACATAACATAACATAACATAACATAACATAACATAACATAACATAACATAACATAACATAACATAACATAACATAACATAACATAACATAACATAACATAACATAACATAACATAACATAACATAACATAACATAACATAACATAACATAACATAACATAACATAACATAACATAACATAACATAACATAACATAACATAACATAACATAACATAACATAACATAACATAACATAACATAACATAACATAACATAACATAACATAACATAACATAACATAACATAACATAACATAACATAACATAACATAACATAACATAACATAACATAACATAACATAACATAACATAACATAACATAACATAACATAACATAACATAACATAACATAACATAACATAACATAACATAACATAACATAACATAACATAACATAACATAACATAACATAACATAACATAACATAACATAACATAACATAACATAACATAACATAACATAACATAACATAACATAACATAACATAACATAACATAACATTCCATAACATAACATAACATAACATAACATAACATAACATAACATAACATAACATAACATAACATAACATAACATAACATAACATTCCATAACATAACAAGGTAAAGTTATCAAGTAGTATCAAATATAACAATACATTGTAATAATAACAACATGACATTATCATAGTAAGAGTAGAGTTTGTAATAATATTGTCAAGTGGTGTTAGCGTGTTGTATTAAACTAACTTTCCTTTAAGCGTTTATTGTTTTCTTTACGACAACATCATTCTAAGCAGATATTGTCACGCGACCAAAACAACCACAGTATTATAAGTAAGCTTTATATTCAACCACACTTTAAGATACAGATACTACATACAACATACACCCTTTAAGATGATAATAAAATAACAATGAAGGACACTTCACTGTATGCATCAATCATCCTATAAACTCACACCTTAACTAGGTATTATTTAATTCTTATTTTCAAAAAAAAGTATCATTTATTTAGTGATAAAAGACACAGATAAAGTGTAATAAAAATTTAACAATTTTGTGCTACCTTCAGTTAATTTTTAACTAAATAAATTTGTTTACTTTTCCTTTAAAATGGACGAGACTAATTTAATGTTAAACGTGCACAATCTAATATATTATGATTAAACCAGCAACGACGTCCCGATAGTATTTGTGGGCACAATGTTAAGGCCAAGACTGGGCAACGATCCGATGGATTGGGCGCGAAGCCTGGCGGAAAAGCTGGAAAACTGGATATTGATGGGTAAGTGGATAATTATTACACTCGTGCAGATAGAGCTTTAGAATATTATAACTTCTTGCAGTTCACCAAAAATCAACATTGTGTACGATTATAGGAATGACGTTTGTTTATCTGTTTGGTTGTATCAGTTCAAAACTTTCGTCATCTCCATAACATCTGAAGCGATCAAAATCGTTGTTTTCTATATCTACCTATTGGACTTACTTTTTTAAATCTTAATTTTGGATTATCGCTAGTCCACACAGATGCCAATTCCCACATAATGGAGAAACTGGGCGACATGTTTGGATTTACCACAAATCTACCTCGTAGATACATTTCTGTTCGTCACACAATGTTCAAATTAACTTTATTCAGGGTGCTATAATAGTTGAAAAGGAAAAGCGATAGCATGAGCAACAATATCTAAATTTTCTATATAACTCTAGTAAATTCTCGTAGTCCTTGTCAGTTTTTTATTTAAAATATACCGATAGAAACAAAATGGTTGCAATATAGACGTAATGAATAATTTATATTTTCATAATCATTATTATGATTCCAATGGTAAATTTAATAACATACATTGTTGTATAAGACTATGTATGTGAGACGTCCATCCCTTCCATCGATACATAAGCAATTCATTAATTAGTTATACACCCCGTAGGTGTTCAAGTATAATTTACACTTTCCTTATTTCATAAACTGCATTCCTAATCAATAGTGAATGTATTGAAGTATAATTTAAACATGAATAATGTGTCACTCGTCAATAGCAACTTGTGTATTATCTCACATTACTAATGACAATATAATCAATACATAAATTAATCAATACACATTAGGTTTACTTTAGTATTAGTCACATTAGTTAGGTATTAAGTTCACATGACGGTTCTCCGTGAATGGAAAGGTTATAGGGTAACATACTTAGATGATTTTGAAATCAAACGGATGACATGAAAATACGAGTAGATTCCAATTTGTTCTAAATGTCTGATAAACAAATTCGACATCTCCAATCAAGCCCAATCTTTAAACTACTCTGGGCAAGTTCACAGATAATATTATCCCATTATCCTAAAGCGCTCAGAGCCTCAAATAGGTTAAAGTCGGCTCTGTCTCCAATACAAGTAATTTTATACTTTCTAAAGCAGAGTTACCAAGCTCCCATAGCACGTAATACTGATACCAAAAGCCAACCCTATAAATGATTAACATTCACCTGCATCGTATTTGTGATGGGTTTCTGTCCCTGTAAACTAAATAATCAACTGTGTATTAATTCGCGATCCCCATATTCTTACATATTTCTTTTCCCTGATATTACCATTACGAGTACTTCGACACAAAATCGACATTGAACTTTAAAAAACCATTGAAAACATAATAATAAAAGGAAAATAACAATTAACCACCGAAACAGGTGCCTTTGTTATGGCAAAATATACGTCATTTGATCATGATATAAATAATATGTGTGAAAAAATATCGTGCTTTCGATAAGTTAATCTTTATACGCAGTTTTTTCAGTTTACGTAAGAGTAAAACAATGTAAATTAAACCTGGAAACATTAGTTTTGAATGGAAAAGCATCAACTCATTCACTCCGATTATTTAGAAAGAGTCTTCTTCTTCTTCTTCATCAGCCCATCCTCGTCCACTCCTGCATAAAGGCCTCCTCCATCTGCCTCCATGTTGTCCTGTCCTGTGCAGACTGCATCCAGGTTGCACCGACATGTCGGACCAGGTCATCTCTCCATCTCAGCTGTGGCCGTCCCACGCTTCTATTCCCATCTCGAGGTCTCCAATTTAGGAGGTTCTTAGTCCACTTGCCCTCTGCGCTTCTAGCCACGTGTCCTGCCCATTTCCATTTTAGGGATGCTATACGGTGTATTATGTCAGTCACTTTGGTTCTACGTCTTATATCCTCATTTCCTTATTTCCTCATTTAAAAAGAATCGCCTAATATTATTTTTAGTAGCCTTTTGATATTGGTATTCAAATGAAAAACATGACATAGAGAACAGCAGTAGCAATGTCTCCCATGCAGTTATCCGAGGTACATAACTACATAAGTGCTTAAGATGACACTCATGCGATTCGTTCTGAATTTACAGTAGTAACCGAATGATAATAATCATTTATCACGATTCTTTCAACGTAATTACAACTATTCTCTCTTTGTTTTTATTCCGAGTAGGTACTTCTAAATATGGAAAATTGAATCCAATTATACAATAATTTTGTTATTGCTGGTCCAATGGAATTTTCATACTGTAATGAACGTAATCTTACAATCTGTAATGACCTTTAAGCACCCAGCAACACCGAAACATTTAATTATTGGTTCCTACCTTAAGCCCCAGTATAGCCACCTATTTAGTTTTCAGGGGTGCAAAACTTTATACCCGTGCAACTTTGACTAGAAAATAAATCTGTGCTATCGTAGAATTTTTGTCAACAAGATGCACTTAAACATTTGAAAAAACAATGTTGAGTAAGGTAAAAGCTTGTGTCGTGATGTGCAGAATACACTGTTTGTATCTAGAACAAACTGCGTTAAGCATTTGCCTATAGTTATATAAAATTTACTTAACCCCTAACCTTTAATTAAGTAGGCCTGATGGGATATTTTATTATTCTTTTTTTAAATATTCCAAAATAATAATGAAAAAAAGATTGTCCTTTTTAAAATATTTCCGTAATAAGGTCTCTCGTGTTGGCAATAATGGGAATTATTTTTACACTAAAAAAGGCACACTTAAAAATTCACTTCATAAAGTTTCGGGCTATGCAAATTGACTGTTTACTTTAAGAGAATTTTTATTAAGAATTAGCCTATAATTAACATACAAAACATGAATATTATTAGCTATACATACATTAGTACATATCTAAGCCGCTAAATCTCATACGGGGTTTATGATTTCAGGTTATATGCTAAAATATTATGTAGGCAGATTATTTAATCGAAAGAAATTCGTTTCGCCCTCACAGCATGATTAATTACCTTAATCATTTTAATTCAGCGAGCTATTCATAGGGAAATTAATAAATTACCCACGTGTCAATTGACTTATTAATCATTTTCTTAAAGCCGTATTAAAATATGTACTTTATGCTTCGATATACTTACGTCAATCTGATAAAAGCTTTGTGCGACGCACTTTTACTAACAAGCGTACTGGTGTACCTTAAGTACTTGTAAAATTCTTGGAATTAATCACTGTAATACAAAACTTTGAAGTGATAAAAAATATTATTTAAAACAATGTTGCAGGAATCAAAAATGGAATAGAAACTCATGGGCATTTTTCCGTTTTCTTTAAAACATATACAAAAAGCTCTATCCAAAATATCCCAAGATTATATTTCAGTGTCATTGTATGCATTTTTCAAGTAATTAAGACTAAACATGAACTTCCAGCATTATGTGCTAATGTCATCAGGAAAGGATTTATACTATTCATATGCTCTTTCTCTATAAGGGTTCAGCCTTACTATCTGCCTACCAACCTTTAGAGCGTGTGGCTTTTGAAAAGCTCTAAAATATTTCCTGCCTTAAGTTAGTAAAATTGAAATAATGTAGTCTCGTATGTTTCCATAGTGAATAATATTCCATTGATTGTTCATTCCAGCCGAATTGGTAATAAAGCCATCGAATATCCGCATCTGGTGTCACGACAGGGATTTGGGCAGACTACAGCAGGTGGTGTGGAAAGGTCAGGGAGCTCGGCTGAGGACGGAAGTGTCCAACCAACCGGCAGTGAAGAAATTCCTCGAAGCTGTGCCACATATTATGGTAAGAACAATATCAAACGAAATGTATGAATTTAAAGTCGGTAAAATAACGTGGATTTGTTTTTCAGGTTTATCGTGTAGTGGACAGATGCTTCGACGTTTCGGCAAACTTACTGCCGCTTTGGTCGCACTTCACTCAACACATCATACACACAACATCACAATCCGTAACCAAGTCGGCAGTAGATTCGCCGAAACGTCAGAACATCTGTTCACTGCACAATAAACCCGAAAAAACAAATATGGGTCATCGTGAAAACCTTCAACAAGTTAGTAAAATGGTCAGAGGTTTTCGAAGACAGATTCTATGGTGGATATTACTATTTTTAAGAAAAGTAAATATGGGCTTGCCTCAGTCATACTACGTCCATTAGGCCATCTTAACTGATTTCTAGGTGCGTACACATTTAGGATCCGTCTGGTTTTCCCCAAAAATATAATCTATTTAAAATCGATTCTGTATGAAACATTTTGTTCACTAATCTTAACTCTTAGATGAAATCTTAATGTACCGTAGTACACTCATCCTGAATTTCACCAACTTTATAGGTGAGAAATAGCGGAGATAGGAGCCAATTATCATTATTTTTCATACAAAATTTGTGCCAGCTGGCTCCTATTTCCGCTATTCTCCACCTAAAAAGTTGGTGAAATTCAGCATAAGTCTTTCACATATTTTAAGCATTATCATTGTATTATTCTAGTCATGGAATTCTTATCAATTCTGTAATACGTAATAGAATTGAAATAACAAAAATGCGAATTCAATCTCTTCGCCTTTTTATCGTTTTTCCGATACATTAAAAACATATTATTTTCTCACTGAAATTCTTGCGTGATCGGTTAAAAAAGAAAAGTGAATTTAAATCAGATAGACTTCGGCGTCGTTTGATCGTAAAATATAATTAACTCTATTCTTTTGATTGGCTTATATGAAAAATTAAGAGTTTCCCCTTATCGTTAGATGTGAATTCTATTTTACCAAATATTATACCTATTCTAATAACGATGGTTTCTTTTATAACTTACGATTTTATCTGAGAATTTAATAGTTTTCATACCATGTGTATGAATTGCGTCCTTTCACGAATGGCATTACTATTTAAGACTTTGTTATTCAAATACCTTACTTAGTTATAATCATAGTAATCTGCTAATTTATTGAACGCCTTTCAGTTATGTAAATCGCCCCAAGGGCAGCACTGTGGTCACGTATTAGTGATTCAAAGAACAGTCTGAAAAAATATAAAAATCAGTTTATGTATTTCATACCCTTTAAATTAACTTCCAACAATTGACGATAAGTTGATAAAATCGATATTTTACCCTAGAATGGTTTTGTGATTTTCAGGGCACAATTAAAGACATTCACTCATCGGTCATACACAACGATCTGGAGAAAATACAGAGCCTCACTGAAGATCCTGTGCCGCCCATTGTGTTGTCTAGTCAAGATATGAACGGTCTGACTCCTCTGCATAAGGTAGGTCATTAGAGTCAATAGTCTGAAATGACTGTATGATGGACAAAAATAAATAAATATTTCAGTCATAACTGAGATCCATCTCTAAATTCTAAGTAGGAGCAATGGTTTGTACCCTCTCTATTTTTCTATTTTACAGGCAGCTGGTCTAGGGCATTATGAAATCGCAGAATACTTTCTTAGCAAATACCCTGAGGGAACACAAATACTTGATAATGATGGTAGAACTCCTTTACACTGGTCAATATTAGCTAAGGACGATGATAAAATTTATAACGCTTTAATAGAACATGGAGCGAATGAATCTAAACTAGATAATGTAAGTCTGTAGTTAATTCATCATTCAATCATTCTCATTGTCAAACTCATGCGATATCAGAATTTTGTAATCCATTTCTTCTTCACAAACCGGTGTCAGTTCATTAAGCACGTTTGATTCCATGAATCTTTAGATTATCATTAATTGTTACTGCGCTTAAATTAAATGTGTAAACTTTACCCACAGAAATTAAAGTCAGCAGCATTTTATAAAAATCGTCCGACTGACTTGGATAAAGGATTATTGGGTGTGATACCTGAAGCACCAAGAATTGCCAGTCCTACTTATCCTTCATCGTGGGATTGGGAATTGTTGAAAACAGATGCTCAAACAATGTCTAATAGTATTACCCGTACAAGAAAACATGTTGCCGATAAAGCAGCATTACAAGCTTCACAGTTAGAGTCCCCTATAACAGCAGATCATAATGTCCTTGAGTTAATGTCTCCAGAATCTGATACAGCTGAATTACCAGCTGAGGATTCTCAGGAAGAACATGAAAATGGTGAACCCGAGTATGGTGATGAAAATGGAGATATCAACACGGAAGAAGTTAGTAATCATTTATTAGAATATTGCTTTCTGTGTGACAGCGTTATATATTTTTTTCTTTTGCTTGGCTTTGTTAATTTATAGCAAACTTGTTGATTTATTATTGTTATTTTTATTATAATGGTAAGCATGTTTATTTTTATAATGGTAGCAATACCATCCACTTTCACAATAACAGAGTATTTTGTTTTAGGAAATTAAAATCAATGAAAATGATAACAACCATAATAATGATGAAGAGGCTGAAAATATTGGTGAAGCTTCAAAATCACCAACACCCGAAGTACCTAATGATAGTACAATTATTGATGATACTTCAAATAAACCTAATTCTGCACACAGCACCTCTGAATCTTCACCCAATCATGCACCTAATATTAGTCGCACCCTTTCTGCATCTTCAGAACGATCCGTGTTACATAACGGTGATTCAACCAGACCCAATTCAGCAATAAGAAGAAAAAGTAGTGCACGTTCATATAGAAGCGCATCAGCCAAAAGTAATGCATCAAGAACAGGTGGAGACGGAGAAACAGGAGAATCCAATGAAAATGATATGGACGCTGAAAATCACGAAACCAACAACAATTCACTTGAAAATGAGACCATCGATGAAAACGAAAATACGAATAATAACGAAGAAACCGACGACCATAACGGTGATAATGGAGATGAAGAAAGCAGAGTAGACGATGCGGATGAAGAAAGCAAACAAGCTGATGACGATCATCAAACAGATGAAAAAAATAAGAATGAAGACGGTGCAGATGAAGAAAATGATGATGTTGTGGAAGGAACCAGTGATATTAATGACAACATTAAAATTATTGATGAAAGTACTGAACACGATGTTGACGAAAAGACTGATTTAAAGGAGAAATCAAATCAAATGGAAGAAAATGATGATGAAAGCTTTAGCCAAAGTGAAGAAAAGTCTGAAGAAAGTGAATTTAAGGGGCCTCAAGTTCAGGACATCGATGATGAAAAAGGGGATGAACCTGACACGGAAGGACATGAATCAAAGCGATTAGATTCAAGAAACAGTGTGGATGAATCATCAAAAAATCGACCTGCTTCAAATATGTCACAAAGAAAATCGTCAGCACATTTACATTCGGCAGATTTCCTGGATGTAGAAAATCTTAAGAGAGCAAGAAGTGGTGCAAGAGGTAAGTAATAAAAACACACCAACATCGGTAAATTAGAACCAAAAATATTTTGTAGATTTATAAAAATGGTGCATGAGTTGTCCTCCCAACATAATGTCTTGCTGTAAATACAATATTCATGGACCCTACATATTTAGAAAGTAGTATTAAGCAGGTAGGTATATTGTGTACTGTGTATATATTTCATTGTTTTAGTCATTTAGAGGAGGAAACTTTGTAAATATTTTAGTTGAATGTCAAATTCTAAAACAGGTCATTCACAAGGCAGTGAGTCAACCATAGAGGGGATTATCAACGCAGACGCAGAAGTTGATTCGTTAGACGCAGATCAAAGGATATCGGAGAGTACACCAAACGAGGTAATAGCTGCTTCGACATGGTTATTGTGTATTCTCAAACTCAATTTTATGAGTATCATAATTATATCAATTTAGTTCTATTCTGATCTCAAATCCGACATCTTACATTTGAAACTTGAAATGTTCGTAGACGCCATGCAATATCTATACATCGCATTAAACATTTTCAGATAAATTGTTTCCATTCGCATTCCAGTCATGTATTTTTTATTCTCTTTCATTTTTTATATTATTTGCTCGATGTATAGAACGCGGTTCTAGATATTTTTTTATATCATGTTTTTTTTATTCAAACAAATAGCAATCTTTAAAAACGGGAACCGAGACTCCATTTTGTGAATAACACAAACCATGTTTTTAAACAATCATTCATAATTTTGCTGCATGCTTCTCGAAACGATTTCATATGAATCGTTCTATGATTGCAATTTACATACAAGGCATGTCTTGACGCCATTTTTCATTAATTTGCTAGCTTTATGTTATTAGTTATCAACATTGGCATGATTTAGCATGATATCTTTTGAATAATTGATTGCTTTTAAAAGCGATTCGTTGATTCTACTTTTTTATCATTTTTCTATAAATTTAACCCTTCATCTTCCTGATTAAAGTTCATTAATTTCACTATCGGTCTATAACCAATTTCATAAATAAATATTACTATTAGTAAAAAAAACAATAGTTGACAATAGTCAACAAACATGACAGGAATAGTGTGCCAAAGGGCGAACTTATGGCAACTTTAGTGCAACACCCCCCGTCAACTACAACTTTGAAAATATTGCCAAATTCTTAGACTCCTGCTAATCACCTCTCAGTATTTAATTATTCTTCACTTGGCTAAGATTATAACATATTATAATTTATTTTTATTAAAATGGATTACGGTTATTTCAGGCTGACATGAACATCGATGATTCAGAAGTTCAAATGTTGATTGAGTCAGGAAACATGGAACAATTAGCTTCTTTAGTTTTGAACGGAGAAGGTGAACGACTAGTAGGACATATGGCAAGAAATCCAGAACTCCAAGCATTCCTGGACAACGTCCCATCTTACATGGTAATTTAAAACATAAATTAATCCTTCACGCAATGGGTATGTATTGAGTGGATAGAACCATATTAAAAATATTGCATTTCAGAATAAAATAAAAAGAGTGCACCTTTCTGCAAGAGATGGAAATATCAGAGAACTCCAGGCTGCATTGGATAGACGCAAGTTCGCTGTGGCCCGTGACCAGGTCTCCCCTGGTGGAGCAACTCCTTTGCATGTTGCAGTTCTCTTTGGTCATACTCCCATCGTACGATATCTTGCGGGAAGGTAATCTATTGCAGTCTTTATAATATCTCATTATTTTATTTTTAACCTTGCTTTTCTTCTCTGGAAAGTTTTCGTAATTTTTCCCTCTTTTTAAGGTTTCCAGAAACCTTGTCTGCTGTTGATTTTGAAGGACGTACAGCATTGCACTACGCAGCTGTTCTTAACGATAATGACCATTATTACAATATTCTATTGAATATGGGAGCAAATCCAAAAGATCAGGATGACGTAAGTATTCTTAAATATTTAATTGAAGTTGATGGGTTAGTTAATTCAGCAGTAGGTAATGTCTATCTGAAATGTTTCTTTTATAGAATGGCTACACACCAGAAGATTATCAAAAGGATGATCACCATTTGTCTCATAAAGAATTGTTAAAAACTTATGGTGCAAATGAATCTTTAGTTGATGAAATGCTTACTGATAAAGGTAATGGCACTCCTATAAAATTCACGTGCCCTACATGTCAATTCTCCTAATATTGTAAAATATGTATAAATCACAATATAAATGTTTAAATTTATCACTTTACGTCACTTTTATATTTTGTTTAAAAATTTAATGATTATTGATGATTAGTTACCAACGACATTGTGTCTTCCCGTCGTGAGTTGGCCGATCCTGACATGCAGTCGGTTTTATGGAGATGCTTCAGGCTTCTACAAGACCATAGAAGACCTTCTAAGATTGGTGCTCCACCGAGTGCTTCATCCAACCAAGGTTCCCCTACTACATTTTTAGGACGCTTTCTTACCCGAAACGTTTTTGAAAAGGTCAAAGGTAGAGTTACTAAACTGGATCACAATCTATTTGACGTTATTTGGCCAGCTGTTAAGAAGTTGCCAAACGATAAAAGTGCGATTGAAGTCGTTGAAGAAGATTTTAATGGAGGCATTGTAGCTCCTGACTATTACGCTTATGCTGTCTTTGAAGAATTCACGTTGCCTTTAATCAAAGATTTACATTGTATTAATATGTACTCAGATTTACAAAATCATCCCGAATCTCTTTTCCTTCCTCAGTCTAGTAAAAGGGACGGAAGTGGAAATGATATTGATCCTCACTTAATAGACATCCATCTAGATTTAGACCCTCACGCTAAACACATTTTGGCTGGAACAATCGAGTGCACTAGAAATTTAGATGAATTTGAATTGCCTCTTAATATGAATGTTGGACAACTGGAAATTGTGGAAAGAAATTTAACAAATGTACTACTAAACGACGACTTTGCCAAAATTATAAGAGGCAAATCAAACGAAAGGAAAAATGATGAGAAATGTGGAGTATATTACACTATGAATGAAGTATTAGATACACCATCTGAAATAAGGGCTATTTTGGCTGCATCTGGTTTACTCATCCCATTATATGACACCAAAGAACTAGACGATGACAAGCGCTTACATGGGAAACACTGGCCTTATGGAAGAGGTGTCTTCCTGACTCACGATGGAAGTATTGCTGTCTGGCTTAACGTTCAAGACCATATCAGAGTATTGTCATGCACGTCACATCACCACCCAGCAGAAATTGGACGCGCATACTCCTTAATATCAAAAGTAATGATTCATCTTGAGAAGCACTTCAAATATAAAAGAGATGATAAATTGGGTTACCTCTCATCTCGACCTAGTTTCTTGGGAAACTCCCTGCACTTTACCTTTACAGTTGGCCTACCGTATTTGAGCAAGGAACCAGATAATTTGAAACATCTTTGTACTGTGCGGGGACTTCATCATAGGGAGACACATACACCGGATATTGTTAGGATTGGAAACTATCAAAGTTTAAGTGTAACTGAATTACAAACATTCCACGATTTCACTACTGCAGTTGGAAATATTCTCCAACTTGAAAAAGACCTCGCGATGCAAAACTCTTTACATATTGCTGAAATGTTTGTTAAGATATTTAGAAGAAAGAGGAACAATTTAGTGGACGCCAACATTTAAATAATTAATATAACATTTACGTTTATTTATACACAGACAATATTTTTTTATTTATATTATAAACATTGAATGATGTAACAACTCTCAGTGTCATTAGTGATCTTGTTTCAAAATAAAATCAATAACAATTAATCGGTAATAATTATATCGGAAGCTACTTCTTACAACAGCATCGGATTCATTTAGGTCAGTACATATATACCTATACATTGTGTGTATGTATAAATTTCATAACAAATTCATTTTGAGTCACGTAAATAAATCACGAACATGAACTAAAAATTATCAAAAGAAAATAAGAAAAGTATCAACTTAATAAACAGTGTAAGCAATAAGTTATAACTAGTTAAAACTTTGTTGAATTACCTTTAGATTCAAAATAAAATTTAATTATTATACGTTTGTATAGCTTCATTATTTATATAGAAAACTAAGGAAACCGGACCATATTATTTATGATTTTCTAAAACATGTAAAAACGTAAATAATCTAACGTGAAATTTCACTATTAATCTGATAATTATAAAGTTCAATTTCGTGGTTTTTATTTTCATAGAACATAATAATATTCTGTCACGTAATTTTTTCCTGTTGTTTTTTATTATATTATTAATGTTGGCACTTTTTGGAGTTCTGCTACACCATATGACCACGCAAAGTCTCTCCAACACGCTAATAAAAAATATATAAATAATATTGATTAAAAATTCTATAAATTTGTTACGTACAACCAATGCATCCGATGTTTGTAAGAAGGGAAGTGTTCAATAATCATTGTATACTTCTGTTATATATTTTAAACTTTTCATCTTGTTTTATTTTCTCAAGTTTTTATCAAATTAAGCACGTATTTGATTGTCATATCTGTGTGAAATAATGTGTTCCTAACAACCCTTATACATATATCGTTCCATATTCCTTACCTAATAAATTAAATCTTTTTTATTATACGTGTGTTTTCCCATTACGTATTTTGTAATTAAAATAATTTTAATTAATTGTGTACCTCGTTCATTTGTGATGTGAAAAATATCTTACATTTTGTGATTCCTCGTGTATTAATATTAATGCAAACTATTTTCAAGCCAAATTTTGTTTAAACTTTTGAACGTGTTTTCAGAGAAAGCTCTTAAAAGCAGTAAATTATTAAATTTCGATAATAAACCACGGGAAACGAAAATGGTGACGCATCGTACTTGATCACATAACAAATCAAATGAGTAGAAAAAGATTACTCCTTCTTATGAAAAAATATGAGCAGTTCTTAAAACACAATGTTTGAAAATAGTTTCCATTGTTTTGTATGCTTTGCTTCATGTGTTGTCTAAAACGTTTTGTGTTTTAAATTTTGTGAGCACATCTGGTGTGATAATTTAGAAGAAAAATAATATAAAGAAAAAAAATGCTTCTGATAAATAATTAATCATTCACGATGGTTATTACAAAATCCAGTTTTCGTTTAATATTTTACCAGAAAACAACAAAAAAAACTTTTTATGCAAAGTTTTTTTTGTTGTCCATTTTTACAGATTTGTCTATTTGACCATAATGTCAATATACCTTTTCGAGTCTATTGTCACGTGTGTTTTTGGTGTTTTCCAATTGAAATTCATCTCAAGTTTTACGAAAAATAATGGTAATAATTGGAAATTAGAATGAAAAAAATACCAATAGTACTATTTACAATCACATTGAATTCATCTTCGTGCCTTGAGAAGCCTCAGCATATTCATTTTGGCAAATCCTCTATCGCTTTGTTCCTAATATGGGTAAACTCATCTAATAAAAATCTCTTAAGAATTTCCAATTATTATTGTTCTTCATTTTTTCATACTTAACTTACTTTATACTATTTTAAAATTAAACGTCCTCTCCGCCCCATACGGTGAACATTATTATATTCTTAACAAAATAGTAAATACCATCAGTCCACCTCTAGATCTTACATTTCGTAAAACCTTTTTTTTTTCATGATAACCCTGTCACAAAATATTGCTATAATGTAGAAGCATATTATGGGACTTCAATTCACCATTATATTTGTAATGTACACGCTAAAGGGTAAGATACGCTGGTGTGTTAAAACAGTAAAAAGCAAACAAAATCTACCTTTGCTTATAGAATACCTCCGTGGACACGTTCCTATATAAATAATGTAGCAAATTTAAGGTCATTTGTATATCAAACAATAGATACCAAATCATCAATTATTCAATGATATTTTCCCTTGTATTAGACTAATTATAATACATCCACCTACGGGTGTAATCCAGGTATTATATTTCTATGCTCAATGGGTTGTTTTTTTCCATACCTATAAAAAATATAATTATCGTGAATAATTACAAATATTAATTAAAATATCTACGAGCTTTTATATACTACTTGAAAGTATATACTTTACCCTCAATGATACACAGGAAGGTTACGAAAATTCGCAAGTCAGGTTATGCGATGTGTCGGTTTGTGATCTCGAAAAATTGTTTTTCTCGCAAAAAAAAGTTCTCTTTTTTGCATTGATTGTTATTATATTCGTATCGTAGCGAGCATAAAAAATATCTATAATCTAACTGTGAATCAAGGAAATTAAGTTTAAGTTAATTAAGTATTAAGGAGGACTAATTGTGTTTCTATTTAATTACTTTCATTTATTCTGTTCCTGTTTACAAAAGTATCCATATATCATCCAAATATTCATATTCCAACTGACGTGATACATTATTTCAATAATATATTACTATAGTTCAATATAACAATGTTCACTGTAGGTAATTTGAAAACGATTAAGGGTCCACGCTATGAAGTCGATCAAGGAACATCAATGTTTTTAATAATGCAGAATTTATTTCAGAAACTACCTACACTACAGCTACCACTGCTGAAGGAGGGCACAATGGTCAAGTGGATGTACCATTGTTTAGAACTGAAGAAGGAAAATACTTGGCTATGTGTGAGTAACGCCTTTTTACTATTTCACAATTCACATTTTTGAAATATTAATGAAACCGTGACTACACTTATACATACAATATTGTATAGTAGGCATTGAATAACCCTGTACTAACGATACTCAACGCATAACCTTGATAAGTGATATAGAAGTCACTGTTATTTTTCACGGTTAAAATCACTTTCGCAAGGGGTCGGAATAAATCGCTGCATTGCGATTTAAGTTTGTTCTAGTGATCAATAATTTTCTACGATAGCATAAAAAAATATGTTTTTATGCATTTGTAACATATTTCTGTACCTACTTTTTTGTCAGGGGAACTATAAGTAATAACATTACTATTCGATTTTAAATCTTTAACTTCTCAATTGAAGCAAGGGAACACCAAACTGCCGAACATGTTCGTTTCGATTCGTCGCTCTGGTGAACATCTAGAAACTGCGTTCTGTGACATTATTATGTGTTCTTCTTTTAACAAAGAACACCTGCAATCCACGTATTGCTACTGTTCTTGATATTTTTAGGACAGGCCTACATACTCTCGTATATAACTTCCCTTGTGTGTAGATAGGTTGTACTTGTACTCAATAGAAAACCTAATAACATTTTGTATTCTAATTCTAATGCTTTATTGATGTTTTAATGTATGGAGGGGTTTTTTCAAGGAATCTTAACCTCAGTTGTCAATCAAATACATATAATATAAACACCTTTATCGCGTATCTATACAATACAACCACTATATAGAGAACAAAGTCTATATCTATATTTTGCTATACTTTTTTATATCACAGAATATTTATATATTGATGACTCGATAGATTTAGTATCTGTTTTGCTTTACTGAAATATACATACATACCAGTTTTCCTACAATAAAACGTGTTTAGAGTTGATTATTTAATCGATTTTGATATAAATTTACGGTAATTAAAGTAAACAAGTGACAAATAATAATTAAAATACCAATAAACACTTAATAAAAATGGAATGTTTGTGAAAACTGTTAAACAGTCACTGTAGATTTTATACACGTTGTGTACTAAAATCGCTATTATGTAGTTTCATCTAAAGATTAAATAGTGCTTACATCGTTGCATAAAACAAGGTGTAAATTGAAATAATGATTTTCGAAGAACCGATTCTAGGGATTTATTTATGTTATTGTGGAACAAACGTATGGATAGTTAAATAAAACAATACGAAATAAACAGTTCAGGTTTTCTTAACTTTCGTATACCTACTTTGAAAAAATAAATGCATATTTTGTTTAATATAAAACATTCAAAATTCACATGCTTCACGGCATATTAAATTAAGTAAAACCTGCACCCACCTAAAAAAACAATCACTACTCGTATTTTCTATGAGCCGATCTAACCAATGTTCTGACCTTAAATATTTTTCGTTTTTAATCCTTAAATTTTAAGTTTTTTATTTTACACCTCGACAAAGGAATTAAAATTATCAGTTCTCTGCGAAAGCTTTTAAACACCCTTGACGCAATATGAAATATATAAATACTTAATTTAAAACTGAAAAAATATACGAGCGACATGGCTTCGTCATCTAAATACAACCCCAATGTTGTCACGAATGATCCATCTGACATATTTGCAGCTCTTGGCGATCCACTAATCAAAGGATTGACGGAGGTGGCCAATATGAGACCTAAGGATCCGATTGCATTTCTAGCCACTTATCTGTACAATTTCGCCAATCAAAACAAATCAAGAGTCGGGACACAGGTAAGCAATTTGAATTTAAATAACCGCATCATCAAAGTGTTATTAACTTATATAAGAACAAACTAATTTCTACCATGTATTTCGTATCACCTTAAGAAAAACCAAATACATCATAATACTTATAGTTTACAATATTTTGAAAATATCAATTTTTATTTTGAAAGAAACCTCGGATTTTCTACATGCCGTAGTTGAAATAACAAGTAATTATCTCAACGGATGTGCAGCAAAAGATGGACTTTCCATCATTCCCGATCGCGGCAGATAGATGGACCGAAATTGGTCCACGATCAGTCATAATGTCATAAGCCTAATTGAAAGTCCATCTTTTGCTATACCTGTCGTATATCTGTTGAGATAACTACTTAATAATTTTTTTTTTCACATCTTGTTTCAAGGAATCCGCTGCATTAATTAAATCAGAGTCTCATCAATTAGAAGCTGCTCCTGTCCCTATAAATGCTAAAGTCAAGGAAGAAGAACCGATCAGCAATCACATTCCTGTTGCTGCTCCTATTGCAGCAGGAGCGACATCAGTACCTCCTACACCTGGAGGACCAGAGGTGGCCTTCAGCAGTGAAAACAGAGTAAGTTCTTTATTTAACACATGTCACTAATTGTCTGCTGAGAAGAATGTATGTGAAAACGTTGAGAGATAGGATAAGAAATGAAGTGATCAGAGAGTTGGGCGAATGTAAAATGGATGTTGTAACTAGAACGAAAGTGAACAACTTGAAATGGTTGAGACATGTAGAGAGGATGAAGATGAAAGGATAACAATGAAAATATACCTGGGAAAACCAAGGGTTGACGACCATGATGTCACAAGGCTTGACATGTCGACCAAACTCCCAAGGACGGACGTTCTCAGTAAAAGGAATCGAAGAGCCTGCATGACGAATTGCATGAATGTGACGGAAGCAAGACGCGTGTGTAAAGATAAGAAAGCCTAGCGTTTTTGTTTGCCTGCCCCGCAAGGGCTGCGGCCTGAGGGGGATAGAATAGTATAGAAAATTAATCGTCATTTGCAATTTATAATTCAAAATGTTTTTATTTTAGGATGAACACGGTCAGTCAATGCTCCACTTTGCATCAGCTCGAGGTCACGCCAGAGGAGCACTTTTGCAATTAATAAGAGAAGCTGGAGTTAGTCCAGCATTTAGAGACGAACTCTACAGAACAGCCAGAGATGTATCCATACAAGCTAATATGCCAGACAATACTAAAGAACTTGACATTTGGTTACTGGAAACTGCAGCCAAAGGTATGATTTGTCTATTCTCGAATATAATAATATCTCTAAACATAATAGATATCTACATTAAACAAGATAATGGCTAATCCCGTTTGCGATTTATATGCAATTTGTATGTCATTGATTTCTTGGATGAGAAATTTCCATAAACATGCGATTATTTTTAGTATGCTTTGTAAGTATGTAACTTTTCATTTCGTGTTTCAGGAGAAATTGAGAAAATGAAGGAGCTTCTTATAAATGGCTATGACCACATCTTGGATGTGGAGGATGAAGATGGAGTTCCAATTACAGAAATTGTGGCGCAGCGGGAACTAACAGACATGAGTGATCTCTTGGCAATAATACCTGAATTTGAAGTATGTCACATCCCTAAATACTAAGCATAGATTTATTTGCTCTCCATTGATAACAAAAATTTAATTCTATCTATTATTTATTATCATAGGAGACTCGGGAACGACTCCATCAAGCCATTCGTCAAGGAGATGAGAACACAGCGCGTGAAATAATGTCCATACCACAGAGGTCTGATCACATACAGAACCTTCTGTCTGGAAAATCATTAGCATCAGCTAAGAATTCTTTCGGAAGATGTTCTTTACACCTAGCTGTGTTGGCACAGCAGGAGGAATTGGTAGAACACATCGCTAAGACATTCCCAGAGACACTCAGAATCGGAGACAATGTAATTTTTGCCAAAATAATTATTGTACTATTATATTATCTCCATTGTTGTAAGTAATAATGATCCACTTTCTGATCATCTTTTCAGTTGGAGAGAACAGCTCTGCACTATGCTATGGGAGTTGACAATGTTGAATCAACCAGCAGACTCCTGATAAAAGCTGGTGCAAAGAGAGTGTTGAAGGATTTAAAAGGAAGACAGCCTTCGTATTACTTCATGAACAAGTCAGATATTCTCAGGCTGAAGGAAGAAGAAGAAGCCTATTGAGAATTCCTAAGTAATTCATAACATTTACGATTATTCCATAATAACACTAGAAAATACCTACTTATAACAATGTATAATCATAACTAAGTACTTCTTTCGTTGTAATTCATATTTTTTCTTTCCTTTTAACTATACATACTATGAAACATTTGAACACCCCTACAAAATCCCTGTCAACTTTGGCCTCGGTGCCTAAGATTGTTTGTATTCCTCCATGCATTATTACAATCCCCAACCTAATAGTCAATATAGCATCTCCAAAAAGAGATTTTTTTGTTATAGTAATAAGAATTTTCCATTTACATATTAGAATATTTAAATGTATCCAATAGGATGTAATGAAATAAATTGATATTGGATGAAATTTAGAAATTTGAATAAAATTCGTAATCAAGAACAATTTGCAGCATCAATCACAAATCACATTAATCTTTTAGAAGAAAAAAATTTATTTAAATAGTTATATAATATATCTTATTCTTTCTGAGCATCTCCCTTCGTCAATTCGGCTGTTGTAATATTAAAGGTTTGTTTTCTTTTCTAATGAAGCATTTAAGATAGTTGAATTAATATGTATAAATAATATTAAATCATTATATTCATTATATTCATTAAGTAACCCGTAATTTCAATTAATTATTTATATTAATAAATATTTAAGTTTTGAAAATGAGAAAAGAAAAATCATGATTGCACACTCTCTGAAATTTCTAGAATACATATAATAAACTAGAATAAAAAATCTAGAGTTATTTAGCAAGACTTGTGTCTTCAAAACCTCCAAGCATATTTACAGATGTTGAGTTAAAATAAAATAAAATTAGTCTTTTTGCATAATACGATTCGCTGTCACAATGGATTAGGTATTATTTTGTATTTATATTTGCATTTCTTAGCCAAGATACATTTGCTGCATACCTGTTTTAGTCATTTTCTTTTTCTCAAAAAATGCTGCCCAACATCACCAAAGATGTTAAGCATTTTGTTTCATTTTTTATTTAGCTATGCAGCTCTGCTTATAAAAATATTAAATTGCTCGTAGTATATTGTCACGATTTTATGCAGCAGATATTTAAATTTCGTTTAAATAAATCTACCATTGCTCTTAATTAGACTAAATTGCTCTAAATACTTCCTGGAATATAGCAGCCATCAATCTATGATAGGGAATATGACGAAATATTCTCCAAAACTATATCAATTTCCCTTACTATAACAACTTAACAGATTTTCACAATAATATGTTAGTCTTTAGTTTCTGTTGCACATCTATTAAAGCCATCATAGGTAAGTGTAGTATTACATAAACAGATTAACAATAAACAACATAGTTCCTATTGTCAATAAAATAGCACAACATATCTCCTATTCAATGTTATTCACTCTACTAATAATACTAAGTCTATATTTTTTAGTCATTTTCAAACACCACTTGTCTACAGACAGTACCTAGATAATTTTAGTATTTCATATCTTAGCAATACTTATCCATAATGCTGTATTTCTCGTAACACTTCTCATGTAACTCAATATGTCCAGATTGCTGCCCTTTGTAATAATAATAATCAAGTGAATTGTTGCTTTTCATTGCAAACTCAATCAAATAATACAAATTTTTATTTGTTCCTACTCCTTCTATTCTGGTTAATTTTAATGATCTTGACATCAGAGTAGCCTAGATCATCCAGGCTGTGTGGCCGTGGTCCAATGGGATTCGTAGATTTCCCGACGTTTCGCCCATCACCTATGAAGAGCTTCTTCAGGGAGTGTCCTCTTCAGCGGTTATACGATGTGTGTTCTACGAATCCCATTGGACCACGGCCACACAGCCCAGATGATCTAGACTACTCTATTGACGCCGGCCGTGAAAACTACAGTGAAAGCTTCAGTACTTACTTGATCTTTACATAGTTTTTTACATTCTTATTGTTATTTTGTTTTACCTTGCTTATTAAATACTAATACTTTTTCTAAAGCAAAACTACAGAAGGCATACATAAACCGAAACCTAAAATTAAAACAGCATATATAAGTTACACCAGTTTTCAAAAGAAAATCACTCGAGTGAATTAGAAATATGTATTATCAGATGCACTTTATAAGACAGTAGACATTTTACACCTCAATAATCATGCTTCTAATATCTTCATAGATAAGTCTAATGTTATCTACTAATGTTTCATTTTACAATCAAATATCCCTTACAAACAAAATTCCTGCAAAATATTTTCATACTTTAATACAATACGTAGCGGTATGCGATTTATTTTTAATCATTGTAGTTATTAGTGATTTTGTCAACACTATGAAATATAAAAATATATTCCAAAATATCGTCTCACTTTATTTTAACACCAGCCTACTAATCCTACATCCCATCCTTTAGCAAATCTATAAGCCACGCATTCTTTTCTTGCATTTTTAGAGAATCAGAAATAGTACTGGGGTGCTCCAATACTAAGAATAGTGTATCCACTTTTGTATTCAATTTGGAGCCCATAAAATCACAAAAGTACATCAGGAGTAAGGTACGTAAAGTCGTTCTGAATGTCTCCATTTAGAGTGTGGTGTGGTATCTTGTATGAAGCTACAGAAATGCATAACGTCTATGAAAAGATAATATTAACACCTTTACGTTTTAAAAATAATCTTATAGAGCTGTTGGTATTCATAATAAATTAGGAAATAAAAAGACAAGATTTTGATGTAGAAAACTTTTGATGGTGTTTATTTCCTTTGTTTCACGTGTCATTAGGCATATGAAATTTACAAGGTAAATATAAATGCAAGAAGAATATAATACAAAATAAAAACACTACAAAAATAGAGACATATTACAACCGAACATATTTCAAAAAATATAGTATGTCTAATAAATGGTATATGAGGATCTTGAGATGGATTTCTCTGTTTAGTCGATATTAATTGTGATTTAGGTTTACTCGTTCGTCCAGTCAGATCGTTAGATCGGTTTATTGCACTTGATTGTATGTGAGATTCTTTCACTTTACTTGCTTGTGATTCGTTATGTCTATTTGTTGGTTTAGTTCGTGGAGAATATTGTCTAACTGGTTTATGTATCTGCTCAGTCAATTGAATTGGTGGTTCATTTAGTTTATTTGTTTGTCTCGTCAGAAGATGTGATTTATTTACTTCACTTGTCCTTTGCTGTTCATTAATTTGCCTGGTTTCTAGAAGGCGCACTTCATTTGGTGTATTTGCTGGAGTAATAGGGAAGTTGTTTGAATGATTTGTTTGTAAAAGATGTGATTGTCTACCCGAATGTGATTTTTTCGTTTGGTTACACACACAAAGTAGTTTCAGGTAATTTGTACGTTTAGTATGGTGTGGTTTGAGTTTATTTGTTAGTCTGTTTCGTAGATAGCGTGGTTCTGTTCGTCTTGTAAGTAGAAGGCGTGACTTGTTTGATTGGTTTGTTTGTCAATCGGATATATTCGATGCACTGGAACTCCCTTCAGAAGAGTGTTTCCACGGCTCAGGATTAACGTACATCTTAGTTAGAGAACCTTTCATACCTGCACAACAATTCAAAGCATATATCAGTGTAAATATAAAAAGTTGTGCGTGAATCAGAACAATGTTCAATCAGAATTATGAGTGTATAATGGATAACACTGGAAACAACTTACTAAGTTCTCCTTTATTTAATGGTACAGGGAGAGGTTTACTCTTTGCTTGCCTCAGCCATTGTTTATAAGCCTCTTCACTCTCCCTCTTACGCATCTCCTTCAGTCGTGCTAATCTTATCTCTTCTTCCTTTTGCTTTCGTTTCATTTCTGTTGATCAAAACATTACTAGATATATAAAACCACAATTATGCATACAAACTCAGAATTGAAATGCTTCAGGAGACAAGTTGTGAATGTCTTCCATCTTGCCGATTTATTTGCAAATAAAAAACGCATAACTGAAAAGCTATTGTGAGTTCAAATCTGGATATCTGATGCAGGGGTCAAAATAAGTTCAGTGCTCAAAAATAATTATTTAACTGATACAGAAATCTAAGAATACTTAGGTACTATCTGAACTGAGATAAAAATGAAGGTGTTATCATATTGTATTCTGTACTACACAGTGCAAACGTTTATTTAGTGAGAAGTGCTCAGGAAAGTTTCTCTGTTAGTATTTTATATAATAAAATATGTAGGTATGTGTATAAAATTCTACACAAAGTTAAAAGTCCACTTTCAATTATTGATTTAACATATTATTGATTTAAAGAAAGTGAACCAGTGAATAGTACTGAAGAACTGATCAGAAAGTTAGATGACAGTGTAATACTACCTCTTTGTATTTGAGCTTTCTTCTTGAACCATTCCCTTAGCTTTTCTTCCTTCCCCTCCAAAGCTCTCCTCTTCTCCTCCTCTATCCTCTGTTGCTCCATCAGCCTTCTCTGTTTTTCATCCTCCTCTATCTCTTTCTTTCTCTCACACCACTTCCTGAATGTCTCCTCTCTCTCTGCAGTGGAGATTTTCACTTCTATCACAGGTTTATTGTTTTTCTTATTTTGTGCTTTCCTCTAAAATATGAATAATACTACATAGTATTGCAATATCACAAAAAAAATAGATAGCAATAATCCACCCATCATGTAATACTAAAACTAGATAAAAATACAATTTTATTTCACATAATTAATATGAATTAAGAAATACACAATAATCTCTCATACCTCTTCTTCCTTCTTCTTTAGCCACTTATCGAAGGCTTCCCTCTTTGCAATCTGATAAGCCTCCAATTCCTTTTGCAATTTTATTTCAAAAGGTGTAAGATTCTTATATTTCTTATCTTCTTCTATATATAAATCACACACACTACTCAAGTCATTACAATCGTTTCCAGTAGAATCCACATTATCTTTTATAACAGCGAATGTGTTGTATGTTTGTATCGAATAACAACTTCTGTCACTTACTGGAGCCATTCTGTCTGACCGAGAAGACAATATGGGTTCGTGAGTTATTCGTGTAATATTATCAGCAGATTTTGTTACCACATTCTCTTTCCACGACTTGTTTAATCCACCTTTTTGTCCATTATGAATACATCGTACTCTGTTATAAAAGTCACTCCTTAAATTCAAATCTTTTATGGCCGTATCTAGAACACGGCGCGTGCGACAACTGTCACCACCTTCTACCTTTGATAGGGAATTTCGACTCGACATATTTTATTTAGAAAATGACACATCACAAACAGAGGATTAAATTTATAAAATGTCAGATCTTTTGAAAGATCTTATGAACAGTTGAAAATTGACAATGTTCCATTTTTAACTTTATTTTAATAAATTTATGACAAAGACCCGTGAATCTGGGACAAAGTATTGGCCTATCCATGCCTAACATATTGTGGTTGGAATAACAGTCAAGTTTACAGGAAAATGAAAAATGTGAATAAGTCTTACCAAAATTGTTTTTTTTTAGGCTTGGTTTTTATTGCCATATCACTGACAATGTGTTTCGGAAAAAATACCAAAACCAATTACTATACTAATGTAGTTTTCTTACTTAACCATTATAATGCATTACGCTGCCGTCCCAGGGAAGAACTACAAATAAACCAAAATGTTGAAATCAAGATAATCGCGAAAAATGTCTTGCATTGCCCATACAACTCCATACATTTGCATGACACAGATGGCTTGAAAAACAGGGGTCGCGTATGGAAACTCAGACTTTTTATGTTTGAAATAGTAGACGGATCTAAGGTTGAAATACTCACTTCGATGTAAAACTCAAAACACTTAAAAGGTGCTGATATTTTCTGTAATCTGAGATAAATGAAATGAAAACCAATAAAATGTATGAGATTGTTATTTATTCAGTATGTTTGTTGGACATATTTATTAAATAATATAACCTTACCTAATAATACATACACACATACTAAATAAATTCAACCAATTCAGAGACGTTACTATAAAATTTAATGTAAGAATTAATTACAACAAAATACTATTCCAATGTATTCATAAATTAAACTTTAGTTTTATTCAATCAATAGGACTACATGTTTTATATTTAAAGCGTTTCTCCAAAATTTTATTTCATTCACAAAACAATTTACATCCTATGGAGGCACTACTAATTAATATTACTTCAGATTCAATTGCTGTTAATCCCAAGACTGAAATTTTTAGTTAAAATATGATTGAGACAACAGTAATTACTATTCCATATTTCACAGTTTACTCAAGAAAAATCTATAAGCATTTATCAAAAAAAGATCTGAAAAATGATTTATCTTCCGTACTGTTTCCTTCATCAACACAGAGAACTTGTCAAGCTTATACCATCAAATGAGCAGTTTTGTGCGACATATTCTTTCTAATTCATCAAAATGTTCTGGTTACAAGAGTCCAAAAAACATACTTTGGATATAGTAATCCCATCACAAAATCTATTTTATTTTAGACACACACTCATTATTGAAAAACGCAATTTATAACAAAAATATACCAAAGTAACTCTAGGGAGCCTTTATCAAATCACATGCGTATTTTGTATAGTCATTTTTATAGATCATTCAATATTTATCATAGTCAGTGAATCTGCATAGTTACACCTCTTTACAGAATCACATGTTTAAGAAGACTAAATTTATACCTTTTAAACATTATTATATTAATTATATCATTCTTATATGTATTTATTATATTATGCAATCATTTCAATATTGTGATTTAAAAGATATATACGCACTTTGAATATCAAACATATAAACCCATAATGTGTATACTGAGACATTGGATTAGGCAACTAATGAAATTTCACCGCCATTACAAAATAAAGACATACTTGATTCTTAGCGGGTATTAAATTGCCAATTCCATGGTTCTCAAGTACTTGGACAGCAATCAAACAAATAACAAAAGTGCAATAAACAATACCATTAATATCACTGGGGGAGAAATTAGAAAATAAATAAGTACATTGTTTTAGATAGTTAGGTCACGTGCATTAACTGAAATAAGGACATACATACTCTGATAGTGTACTAAATAATAATATAAATAAAATCTACAAAATATAGTGGATAAATTGAATCGTTGTAATAATACATAGCTTGAGTAGTAGTTTGTAGTACGTTTAACGTGTAGAAATATTAGTATTAGGGTAATTCAAAATATATTATGTTTGCACATAATCAACACATTCTAAATCATGAAAATTGCAGCACCTCCGTTGTTACGTGAGATATTTAACATTTCATACAGAGAACCAAAGAAAGAAATATAACAAATAACTCACGAAGCTCAAGACTCAAGCTCAAGACAATATAAAAATTAGATAACAATTGAGATTAATTAATGTTGAAATGGAATGGGGTTTGTCTTGCGTATAGATGTTATTCATATTCAATGCAATATACACTAAGTACTAGTACAAATTTAATATAATGATTCTGTGTTGGATGAGCGAGGTTTCTTTATCTTCTCCAGATTCTTTATAACAATGTCATGCAACGAACAATATCTATTCCGGATTTCACACATCACCAGCCACAGGGACAAGTATTCCTTCTCATCAAGCTCCTGAAAAGAATAAATACAATGTTATGTATAGCAAATTTAATAACAATACATGAAGTTAAACCACTGTGATTATAGTGGACATTTCTTTGTGGGTGGTACTGGGGGTAGTAGCTTCACGGAGGGCTCGCTGATGTGAGAAGAGTATTGTCTACTCGCCACTACTCCTGAATACATGGAAACACCTGTGTGCATGAATGCATCATAGTACATGTATGTATGTACACAGTGAGCATAATATTATTAATTTATTACTCAATCAAAGCTATTACCACGGAAGAATTAATTTATAACATATTGTTTTATTAATCATAAGAAAGTCAATGAATATTGTCAAGGTGTATTCTCACCTTGACATAAAAAACCTTCCTCCCAGGAGATAAATTCAAATATTCCCGCCTTTCAAAAATCTCTCTGAAAATATCATTAAGTTGATATCCATAGATGACACAAATTCGACTTCGGCAGTCTTTAATTTGACTCCGGAAGTAATTCTCAGCCATTTTTGAAGGATGGCGTCCTTTTCCGTTCCTCTTTGACAATCGCTCCCAAGTGAGATACACGCGTTTTGTCGCGCTCCGAAAATTGCCGGTATAAAATTAAAATAATGTAGTTACAAAACTCAGAAAATATGGGTTAAAAACTATTGTTTGTGCTTCACCGCCTTCGTACATGTGTTAGTACGGTAAACTTTTGTGTTTAAAAACTTCGATGATGCCTGATTTGATGTCGGCATATAAAAAAGGCATAACGGTTTTTCTATAAATGTGACCGCAATCATCTCAAACAATTATCTGACAATCAGTTTCGGTTCAGTAAAGAGCAACGAACCAGATACGTAGTCTTTCCAAAACTCACAAGTTTCCAGCTTGCGGAGCCCCTTCCAGTATCTTGCCTCCTCGGTACGAGTTGAGGTTCCCGAACAACCCCGAGCCTCCAGACTTTTGTGACAAGTACGTTCTTGCAGACAACGTACCAGCTATCCAGTTTTAAATAAGTTTCCTCAAAGGAAACCAGGACTTCCACCCCTCGGAGCAGGCCATGGCTACAAGGTATGGAAAAGTTGTAACATTCATGTTCTCCTCCTTTTGTTGTATGAGTGAATAATTATATTTTCCCCTTTTGTTTAAACGTAACTTGTGTTGCTATTCAATTCAATAAAAGTATTATCATAAACCTGGGTTCTCATTTGTCAGTTAGTAAAATATCTTTGGTATAAAAAAAGAGGTTGACCTAAGAAAGACAAGTGAGTTGTGGCAGCCAAAGCAAAAGCTATCAATGTGGGCCATTCCCACGGCTTTTCACCCTCGAGATCCAGAGCTCATGCCGTTAAGAACCTGAAACCTTTGCCGTGGAGATCTCAAGGATAAGGTCTGTATAGTACGTTTAAGGTAAAGTGAAGTGTATAGGTTACACTGATATATTACACCGATAGGTAGTACACCTGTATGTTACACTGGCGCTCCAGCGTGATGGCTTTGCTAGGTTGACACAGCTCCCTTCTCTGTAAGTCACAAAAATTATTATTTTATCTTGCAAAATAGTTAGGTATTTTTATTTTTGTACTAAGTCATTTTGTAAGGTTGAATATTGTTCATGAATAATTTGTTGTGTATTCATAACCTCAAATAGTATCATCATATTTTTTCACGCAACGGAAATATTTGTGTAATCTTCGATATACCTATGGACGACACGAACGCCGCCGTGGCAGGAAAAAGTAACGTGAGCGGCCATTTTGTTTTCCTAAACTAGGAAAACGAGTAATATCACCAGAGGCGGTTCATTGTTTCGACATTTTAGGCAGTGCCCAAAAGAAAATTTTTTTTGAAAGTTTGTCTTTCATTTCTTTTCTTGTGTTTGTTTACACTTTTCTATACACTGTAACACACAGAGAAATAATAAAAATTATTTCTCACACTACATTTTCCGCACACCTCTTCAACACTTTTTCTTGTGTTTGTTTACACTTTTCTGTACACTGTAACACACACAGAGAAATAATGTGAATTATTTCTCACGCACCATTTTTTCTCACATTTTACACATTTGACACCTCATCTTACTTTTATGTCTTTACACCCTAATCTACCATGGATTCAACACCAATAGAAAACATAGATTCTGCAAATGCAACCACCTTGCGGAGGGAACTCTCGTTAAGAGAGATTCAACCAAAACGCGCCTTGCAGTCCTTGCGCAAACAGGCAACAGATTTCAACAACATACTTTTGGCTAGGCTTACGAGCTTATCCTCGTCGTCAAATACGAATGACATTAAGTTGCGTAGAATCCTGTACTCCGCACAGCAAGGCCTCCACTCTGTCAACGATTTTCTAAAATTTATGAAGGAAAAAAATGACGCACTTTCAACCCCTTTAGACATTCACGAGCTTGTGGAAATCATTCGTTTAGGATTGCGCCCTGAACTACAGGAAAAACTCCAAAAGTATCCGGTAGAGAATTTAGAATCGTTCAACGTTCTCATTGACATCGAAACCTCTCTGGCCACTGCTAGCCCTCTGAGGCGTGCAGTCGCCCAGGTTTCTCCTTCTTCTTCTTCTTCTCCGGCCCCCTTGCCCGTGCTCTCGTCTCATGACGTCAGTAAAGTAATTGAACTACCACACGCCACGCGACCGCAACCAACCATCATCGTGTCTCCTTCTTCTTCAAGGGGAAATTCAATTAAATATTTTATCAAGGATCCCCGCCCTTTGCAAGGCTTACAATCGTGGAAACTGCGGTACGATAGTAAAGCGGACATCACAGATTTCCTCACGCGCGTGGAGGAACTGTCAGAGGCGCGTAGCGTCCCCTTGACGGACGTCATGAGATGCTTTATAGACTTGTTAGATGAGAGCTGCTATCCTTGGTACCGGAAGGAGAAGTCGCGTTTCACTTCATGGGAAAAGTTAAAGGAAATAATGACGTCTGAATTTCTTGACCCCCTTGGACAGCTCACTCAAAAGAAGGAGCTTCTATGTATCTCACAAGGCCGAGATGAACTGCCAACTTCTTACGTTCGCCGCGGCCGAGACCTCAATACCAAGTTGAACAACCCTTTAGATGATAAGGAGCTTATCTCTTGTCTTTGTAGCGGGTTCAACAATAGGGCTACGGATACTGTCTCTTGTGCGTCGTCTCTAACGGTAGGCGAACTCTTAGACAAGGCTCGCCACATGGAACGCCGGTTCTGCCACGAGTCAAAAACTTTTACTTCTTCCACCTCCTCTTCGCATCGCCTGTTATCAAGATGTAGCGAGGTATCGCGCATACCTCCCGAACCAACCACGATTTCCAAATGTAACGTCACTTGCTTCAGCTGCAAACAATTGGGTCATATCGCCCGTAATTGTCCAACTAGGCAATCGAACGTAGTCCCAAGACGTAGTCCTAGGTTTAAGAAACCTGAAAAACTTTCTTCATCGGTGCCCGACACCTCCCGTCCTCCACCACGTCTGCTCAATTCAAAAAACTAGATTCCGGCCGTTTTTTCCAGATATCACCGCCCTCGGACGCCGAGAAGATCCGAGAATGGGAAAGATGGTTGGAGCAAGTTAGGTTTTTTTTCTCAACCGTGCCTTTGGCGGAGGCGTCGTGTACCCAAGCCAAAGACGGTCGCCCCTACGCTACCGTCCGAATTGTGAACCAGAAGTTTGTTGCATTACTGGATACTGGTGCCGCAGTCTCAATTCTCGGTGGAGACTGGTACCAGACTTTCAGATCCCTTGGTTTCCCAATTGCCAATTCTCATGTTCTTGTTGCCACTATGGATGAGAAAGTTCACCCTCCCATGGGCCAACTTCGTCTACCGGTTACTTTCAACAACATGACCAGAAAAATTGATTTCATCATCGTACCCTCTTTCAAGCCCAGTTTGGTGTTGGGTGTCGATTTTTGGAAGGCATTCCATTTGGCGCCTGACATCGTCAGCATAGCCACCACTTCTGTCCATCCAGCCTCAGATAAACTTTCGGTTGTGGATGCTCATAGTCTCAGCCCTTCTCAAACTTCCGTTTTGGAAGAAATCAAATCTCTTTTTTCTTCAATTTCTTACGAAAAATGTGGTTTAGGTTTAACACATTTAGTCGAACACCACATTGTAACGGAGGGTTCCCCCATTAAGCAACGGTATTACCCATTATCACCTGCACGTCAAAAACAGTTCGAAGACGAGCTCAACGAAATGTTAAAACTAAATGTGGTAAGCCCGGTAAAATCGGGCTGGAGCAATCCAATCGTACTAGTTCAAAAAAAGGATGGCACGGCTCGACTGTGTTTAGATTCAAGGAAACTCAATAAAGTAACAAAGGCCGACGCATACCCCTTGCCGTTTGTCCACAGAATCTTAGACCGTTTGCGTGACGCCAAGTTTCTTTCCTCCGTTGATTTGTCAAAAGCGTTCTGGCAGATTCCACTGGCCCCAGACAGCATTGAAAAGACTGCTTTTGTCTGCCCAGGTCGAGGAATGTTCGCCTTCAATCGCCTACCCTTCGGCATTAAAAACGCGCCCGGAGAACTGCAACGTTTGGTAGACAAGATCTTCGGTCCAGAACTGGAGGAAAATGTTTTTTGCTATCTTGACGATTTAGTCGTAATCTCGTCAGACTTCAATCACCACGTAAGCCTTTTAAAGACCGTATACAGCCGCCTTAAAGCCGCTGGACTCACCGTAAACTTCTCTAAGTGCGAATTTTTAAAGCCCGAATTAAAATACCTTGGTTTCATCGTCAATAAGGATGGTCTCCAAACTGACCCAGCAAAACTTAGCGCTATTCGCAATTTCCCAAAACCAAAAACAGCAAAACAGGTAAAATCATTCATAGGTCTTTGCAGCTACTACCGGCGATTTATCAATTCTTTTTCAACCATTTCGGCACCTCTTTCAAAATTAACGGGTACTTCCAAGGGTAAATCGAAATTCGTTTGGTCGCCTGAGGCCGACTCCGCGTTCGAAACTTTGAAAGAAGCAATGCTGCAAGCCCCGGTACTAAGATGTCCCGACTTCCAAAAGGAATTCACAATCCATTGCGACGCTAGCAACGTTGCCGTCGGCGGAGTCCTCACTCAAATCTTTGAGGACGGGGAACATCCGATTGCCTTTTTCTCACGTACGCTGAATAAGCACGAACGTAACTACAGTGTGACGGAAAGAGAGCTTCTAGCAGTTTTAGATTCAGTTCAGAACTACAGAGCGTACGTAGAAGGAGCCCACTTCACCATCATTACGGACCACAGTAGTTTACAGTGGATACACTCTCTCGAAAACCCATCCGGTAGACTCGCTCGTTGGGCTACCAGACTTTCACAATATAATTTTTCAATATTACACCGAAAGGGGTCTCAAAACATCGTACCCGACGTTCTTTCACGTATTGAAATCAGCGAAATTTCTACCCTCGCCACTGTACCCGATACACAGGATAAGTGGTACAAAAGAATTTATTCAGGTTGGTTAAAGAACCCCCAGAGATTTCCAAATTATTTAATTCAAAACGATTGCCTTTTGCGTCATGATAAAGATCAGGACAATCAGAGTCCGAATTGTAACTGGAGACTCGTCATTCCGCAGGAAAATCGGCAACAAATTCTGCAAAATTATCATTCAGGCCCGAATTCATGTCATCCCGGCACGTACAAAACGTACAAATTCTTAGCCTCTCGTTTTTATTGGCCTGGGCTACATAAAGACGTGAAACATTTCATTTCTAACTGCGATATATGCAAGGCATATAAAATTTCTACCGCCCCTCCTCTTGGACACATGTCTGTCCCAAAGAACGTCAACAAACCGCTTCAATCCCTGAGCATCGACCTTATAGGACCATACCCTAAGAGTTACAAAGGATTCATACACATCCTTAGTGTTGTAGATGTGTTCACAAAATTTTGTTGGACCTTTCCCCTTCGGAGAGCCACTGCCACCGCTATCATCCAACTGTTGGAAGACCACATCTTCATCCCACTAGGAATACCCCGTACCGTTATCATGGATAACGGATCCCAGTTCATTTCGAAAAAATTCAACGCTTTCTTAGACAAACACCATGTCGCTGACCGTTATTATAACACCGTTTATACCCCTATGAACAATGTAGTGGAACGCTACAATCAGACAATTAACACGTCCATAGCTATCCTCGTCGATAATGATCACCGGGCGTGGTGCAAAACCCTACCACAAGTCCAAGCCAGTATTAATAACACCGTCAATGTTTCCACAGGTTTTACCCCCTTTTATTTGCTCCATGGCTTCGAGCAAACAGTAATAGGTACAGAGCATCTGGCCCAACCTAACGTCAACCCACAAACAGACCCCCATGTCTTACACGCAGAACGTTTAAAGGAACTAGCTGCAGTGTATGAGACCGTTTCTGTGTCATTACTAAAAGCCTTCAAAAAAAAATGCGGAAAGATACAACAAAGGGCGCAAGGAAGTCGAATATAAAATAGGAGATGTCGTGTGGCGTAGAAACTTTGTTCAATCCAATGCAGGATGCTATTTTTCGGCAAAATTAGCACCTAGATTCGTCAAGAGCAAAATAAAAAATAAAATCTCAAGTACCGTATATGTAGTAACCAACATGGATAACAAACCGGTCGGGAGATACCACGTCAAGGACCTGGTGAAATCCAAAAAATAACTCTTTTACACATATTTTTCTCCGTATCTTTGTCGTAACGTTGATTTTTTTTTCCTACTTGTGGGATGTGACCGTTTACTAGTGACAGTTACATCACCATATTTCGTCATTCTATGTGTGTTCCAAGGCGAGATTAGCTACCTCGCCAAAGAATATCACGTATTAAGGCCCAGGGTAATTAAGGATACACTTACGCACACGTTTTTTTTAATTTTTTGTACTTTACATGAAAAGTTTTGGAAAATTCATGAAAATTCAACCTTGCAAACTCAAAATTTTTTCTCAAACAAATGTAAGAATGGTTTCTTGTTTTAAGCCAGAAAGAAAAAACAAGTGGCGTTCACCCATGAGATAGGAATTGATTTCAAGAAATATGTACTTGTAGTTTAGTAGGTTTTTGTAAGTCAGGTAGGGCTGATAAACATAAAGTTGCTATATTTACTCTTTTACATAATCTTTTCATTGTATTGAGCATTGTCAGTATAACCCTTTCTTACGGGTATACACTTTTGCTAATGATAAGACTGTATTTATTTTAAGATAATTTTTGCTCGCGTTGAACCTCAGCACCCCTGTGCGAGTAAGGTCAACACTATATTAAATTATAGATGTAATTATTGTGTGTCTGGTACATACCCGAGAGGTATGCATACTCTTACATCACTAAAGAAGTAAATTGTTGTATGTCCAATTTTCCTTATCTGTTGAATGGCATAGTATGGTTTCGCCCAACTGTCATCTCAAAGTTAAATTTTTTTGTAATTATGTCCTGTTACGGCCTTTTGGTGCGAGCTGTCGGCAAGGTTTCGTCCTGCTGTCCAGTCGTAGTGGCCATAGCAAAATTTTTCTTGTTCTGTTTGTTTTCCGGGGAGGAGGAAAATTGTCATTAGCCTAGTACTATGACAAATATAATTATGTACATTGTTAGCTTATATCCTTTGATAAGTAACTGGATAGGAACGTTCCTTAGAAATAAGTTGCGTGATTCTTTAGTAATAGGTATGTGCAATTTTAGAAAAATGTAACCCCTAGCATATATTTCATTAGCTATAAAATTCATGTATCATTTAGTATTGAATAGAGTAAAGAGAACCTAGCGTGTAGAAACTTTGTACCAAATCTTGGCAACTTGATACAGAATATTTAATGTACTAGATAAGTATGTGAACTTTGAAATTGTAAAAAGAACCACTCACTCAAAAATAAAAAAAAAAAAATATTTTTTGCCTCAAGAATTAAAAAGAAGACTACGAATTATATACAATTTTTTATTAAAAAAAAAACAAAAATCGTACAAAATAAACATTACAGTGAAAAAGACCTAGATGTTTGCCACATACTAGGCAGTGAAAGTCAATCAGTGGGCATAATAAAAACAATAACAACCAAATATACCAATACCATGTTATAACTATGTAAGGTTATGTTAAAAAAAAAAAAAAATGCAAATGTTTATATAAATGTTTCATAATTGTAAGTATTATATGTTGTAAAAGGTATAATTGACTGTTTTAAGACTGAAAAATATATACCACCTTGTTATGTAAAATTGTGATACATCACTGGAAAATTTAAGTTGTCCAAAAAAAAAACATTATATGTTATTCATATGGTTGTCAATGGATCAATTTTCTCTCTGACCATTGACATTATATTGTAATAGATTTAAGTAACTTGTGTCATGCTACAAACTCATTGTTGAAATGTGTATTTGTAATCCGCCATGTAGACCATGTTTTGCCTGCCGAGTCCCGCCCAAAAATCAGTGGTACTGATTTTTCTTCTTTTCTCATCCCGAGGAAGGGGAATGTGTCAAGGTGTATTCTCACCTTGACATAAAAAACCTTCCTCCCAGGAGATAAATTCAAATATTCCCGCCTTTCAAAAATCTCTCTGAAAATATCATTAAGTTGATATCCATAGATGACACAAATTCGACTTCGGCAGTCTTTAATTTGACTCCGGAAGTAATTCTCAGCCATTTTTGAAGGATGGCGTCCTTTTCCGTTCCTCTTTGACAATCGCTCCCAAGTGAGATACACGCGTTTTGTCGCGCTCCGAAAATTGCCGGTATAAAATTAAAATAATGTAGTTACAAAACTCAGAAAATATGGGTTAAAAACTATTGTTTGTGCTTCACCGCCTTCGTACATGTGTTAGTACGGTAAACTTTTGTGTTTAAAAACTTCGATGATGCCTGATTTGATGTCGGCATATAAAAAAGGCATAACGGTTTTTCTATAAATGTGACCGCAATCATCTCAAACAATTATCTGACAATCAGTTTCGGTTCAGTAAAGAGCAACGAACCAGATACGTAGTCTTTCCAAAACTCACAAGTTTCCAGCTTGCGGAGCCCCTTCCAGTATCTTGCCTCCTCGGTACGAGTTGAGGTTCCCGAACAACCCCGAGCCTCCAGACTTTTGTGACAAGTACGTTCTTGCAGACAACGTACCAGCTATCCAGTTTTAAATAAGTTTCCTCAAAGGAAACCAGGACTTCCACCCCTCGGAGCAGGCCATGGCTACAAGGTATGGAAAAGTTGTAACATTCATGTTCTCCTCCTTTTGTTGTATGAGTGAATAATTATATTTTCCCCTTTTGTTTAAACGTAACTTGTGTTGCTATTCAATTCAATAAAAGTATTATCATAAACCTGGGTTCTCATTTGTCAGTTAGTAAAATATCTTTGGTATAAAAAAAGAGGTTGACCTAAGAAAGACAAGTGAGTTGTGGCAGCCAAAGCAAAAGCTATCAATGTGGGCCATTCCCACGGCTTTTCACCCTCGAGATCCAGAGCTCATGCCGTTAAGAACCTGAAACCTTTGCCGTGGAGATCTCAAGGATAAGGTCTGTATAGTACGTTTAAGGTAAAGTGAAGTGTATAGGTTACACTGATATATTACACCGATAGGTAGTACACCTGTATGTTACAATATATGAGAGGAACTTGTTGTATTAATTAATGTACAATGTACATACAATGTATAATGAACCAACCTGTACGGCTCGCCTGTAATCATCAATGTGTGGATACTTGGCTACTTTGGAAACAATCTTGGCTCTGGAGATAAAGTACCTTGATATCTGATCAAAGAATGTCGCAGCTTCCGACTCTACGGCTTGTATTTCAGCTAATGTGTCCTCTTGAATGGACACACCAAAGTTATTTCCATCTTCTATTTTTGGAATCATGAAAGAGATCCACATTTTTAACTGAAAACGGAATATAAATATTATTACCCAATTCAACTTCCATATCTAGAAAGGGAAAATAAAGAAACTTGCATATCTTCTTCAACAATTTGACATTTTTCTTGGTTCTTTGGCTCGCTGAGGGCTGGTAATTGATATTCTGTCTCAGTAAAAATAAGCAAGGCTTGTTTGACAAGTAAAAATTATTCCATAACGACAAATAAGTCAAGCACACTGTCAAGTTTCTATACGGAAAATAAATGAATGAGGAAGAAGTTGTTAACGACATAGTATAAGAGAAATATAATTACCAAGTTGGAGTCTTCGACAAGTTCCCGAATTCTAGGCTTCACAAGGTGTATAAGATCACACAACGGTTTATTACACGGCACTGTACCATTGGGAAGCACATACACCTTGCATCCTGCATCGCCAGATCCTTCAATCTCCACGCGAGGTCTCTTAGCACAAGGACCTCCATTATTTTCAATGGGAACTGGAGGCGGAATAGGAATGTTCAAATCCTGGAAATTAGACAAAGGTTTGTATTATGAAATATGTATTATTTTGTTTGTTTCGTGATGACGTATTCTGTATACGGTTTGTGAAAAGCGTCCTCAAGGTGCTACAGCATGCAAATGACGCTACACAACTTCGAATTATTATTACGACCAGTCAAGTAATTTAAATATTGTAACAAATTGATTTTGTGTATATAGAAATGTACGATATTGATGATTAATAAAACGAATTTGAATGTATAACATACTGGAAACCCACCGATCGGTGAATTTAGAAGAAATTGTACACACAGGTTTAAAAAAATAACTAAAAGCCATTTTATACTTGGTATCCAAAGTTTGGCCAACTGGACACAAAGAAGATCCAGAAAAATTCTCTGACAGTTGATTTTGTTTCATTTCATCGTTTACATTTAATTAGGGGTCCGTTCTGTATCCGTTAATTTTCACTCGGCGAGTCAACGGGCGATTATCGCGCCAAGCAGAACGCATTTGGGTGATTGTTCCAATTGGAATTGTCAAAGAGAGATAGAGATATGAGAATACTAATAAGAGTGAGTTGATAGATATACATCGAGATAGCGATATCACTATACTCTTTTTTGGTAGAAAGGGATAGATATATCGCGTGTTAATAAGAGTGAGTGAACTGCACGTGCGGACCATTCTATTATCTATGGCGAGCGAATGTCACCCAACAATTTTGTTTATTCGGTTCCATGACAAAATCTCAAGTGACAAAATCTCACATGTCAAAAGGGTAACCTACTATTGATTGATCGCAACTCAACACCGGGAAATCTGATGCCGTTGTTTTTTTTTGATTTGTTTTTGTGTGCAAAAAAAAAAAAACAACCTAACGAACCTAACCCAACAATATTGAAATTGTCGGCAACAGGTTTTCCGGTGTTGAGTTGCGATCAATCAATAGTAGGTTACCCTTTTGACAGTTGAGATTTTGTCATTGTGAGTTTCTGTCTGGGTACCGTTTATTCGCAACAACCGAGCGTGTCAACTGTGCACATAGAACAGGTTGACTCGCACAACCGAGTGAAACGCACCGATGATAGAACGGCGAACCATAAACAATCGAGCAAATCGCTGAGTGAATTTTAACGGATAGAGAATACAGATACCCAGGTCAGAAGTTTGTCAGTAGAGGGGTAAGCAGAGATAACTCCACACTTTTCTATCCATACATTTCTTATTTCCGTCAAATTCATGTAGGTAATGTATCCCGCATCCTGATGTACAATAATTTTAAAGAAAATGATATCTCACCTGATGAACCTCGGCAAAGTTTCTATTCTGGAAGTTAGGCGTCTCCAACAATTCATTAAGATTAACAATCTTCTCAGGGAATCCTTTAATAATCAATTGTTCAGCTTTGGTTTTAAGAGAATCTTTATATTCCTGGACCTGCAATATAACAAACAGTAAAGAATATAACAAACAGTAAAGAAACGTTTCATGAAATGAACACAACATCAGTCTCAGTGCAGAATTGCTGCAATTAGGGATGCAAATGATACATCGATGTTTACAAATGTTTACAAAACATCGATGTATACAAATGTTTACAAAACATCGATGTATCGTTCATAAACACCGATGTTAACATGATGTTTTGATGAACGATACATCACCGATACATCGACATGGTATTGCAACGATACATCGCTGACACGTCGTACATTTTATAAGGTTTTCGTACGTCCAATTATATCTAGATACCTACTGACTCCATTCCAAAATTGTTACGTTCAAATAAATGCCTAAATCAGTTCAACTGATAAAATGTGTTTTATTTTTAAGGTTTCTAGTTTGATTTATTTGTTTTTATTGGTATAACAATTTGTGTGATGTATGAGATAATTGAAACATCGGAAAAACATTGATGTATCGTTATTATTGCCGATTTTTTTAAACATCGATGTTTGAAAACATCAATGTTTTTAAGAACGATGTTGCATCCCTAGCTGCAATGAACAATTAAAAAAATATCTAGCTTAGGTAGGTACTACATATAATAATGTTCTAGCTTAGGCTTTCAAGGCCGACATCAATTATCCAGGTTATACACTCAACTAAACTCCCAGTCTACAGGTTGACAACCCAGACACCATTCTGATGTATTTTGCTATGTAAAGCCCAGATCAATTTTGCAATTATTGTAGACAAGCTTCAACTTCCAACATAAAATAAACAAGTGGTTTTAGAACTGAAAGAGTTATGATATTCATGTTACAAATTGTCTGAAAATGCACACACGCGGACTGGCAAAGAATTTTCTGGCACTGTAATAAAGCACATTTTGCCACTATTAATGCCAGGTACACAAATATGCGATATTGCGCAAAATGACAAAGGTTAGTTTTAGAAATGTGTTTGCATTGGGAATATTTAACAAAAATAAGAAATGGAAAAGAAACATACCGCAGACATTTTATTTTCCGAAATATTTTGAACAAGTTTCAACAAGCTTTGGTTACGTTACACGTTATAGAAACACGTTTATGCAGCAAAACAAATCACGACACTGTTCTAATATTAATTATTTTATATTATACTTCCGTGATGCTGCAAGAATGAAACACAGAAGAAATAAACATTTAACAGTCGCCAAGAACGTCTCTGCCCGAAGCGTTGCTTTTGTTTCCAACCAACGAAACCAACCTAACCATAAATCTATAGACAACATTCACCATGCCTTGACACATGATTGTTTCTAATTCACGAAATTTATAAATAATTCGCCCATTTACCTTCTTAGCTGTGTCCTCCATGATAAATTTCTTACTAAAATATTAATACCCAATCTCACAACTAGTATTTAATACAAAACTTGCACAAAACACAAATAAAATATTTTCTGGAGAAATTATACTTAATTATACTACCCCGCCGAGAACGACATTTGCAATAACCATAGAAAAAATCTATTTTATGCTAAAAGTGTGTAAAATCCAGGGACGTAGATAACGCAAACTCGGTAACTCGTCGGTTTCGAACTTGTATAAGTAAAAATATAGTACCTACCGTAAATAATATCAAAAATAGGTAGGTAAATAATCATAGTTGCTTTAGCATCACTCAGCAAGCAAATTGCTCCAAAAGTTTTATAATTGTATTTAGACAAATTTAATCGTTTAATAGGTAGGTATCTTAAGTTATGAAGCCGTGGTCTAATTTTCGCTTGGGGACTGCCAAGTTTCTTCTCACCCATGAAAATATGTGTTGTTTTCTTTATTATACCTAGGTAGGTACCATTAGATGTGCGTAACAAGATATAACTTATCGCATGAAATAGAAAAAAACTAAGGCTCGACACATGGGCGTCGTCAGAGCTGCCCCTCCCCCCTCCAGATATTGGAATAGGTATATAATTTTTCATACTTAATGCTAAAACCTCACAAAAAATCACATTATTTATTCTTCCTTCCAGGTTATTCGGGTGCCACTCACACATCACAATAACTTTACCCTTCAACACACCACTGCTCACGCTGCGGCAGTAAATTACTGATGACTCGACTGACGTTTGCATAGAAAAATCTACTTCATCCTAAAGATGGCAGCAGTATCGCTGCCGAAAGCTAGAGAAAATCAGCAGACACGCAGCCAACACCCGAATAACCTGGAAGGAAGAATATATAGGTATACCATGCTGCGAAAACCTAGAACATCAATCACATTATTGGCACCCGTTTTCTCAACATATTGAACATAACATAAATTTTCACGAAAAATCCATCAAAACTTGTTTTATAAAAAAATTGCCTGCCGCGCTATTTTTTATTACTTTTTTGTAAAAGACATTTTTCATTCATTCTGTTGTGCAAAGTATTATAGGTATATATTAAAAAAAAAACCAAACCATATCACGACCTTCTTCACTATGTCTCACAAGAAAAATTTTCCAGCGCTAATAATAAAAGAAAAAATAAAAAAACTGACCACCTAAAGTTGATCCAAAACGAATTTTCGGCATACTGGCTCAGCGACATAATATGTAATCTCTTTGTACTGGCTAAAGGCCTTGCCATTAAAAAAGTTATTGAAAATGTCAATGTGACAGTATATTCATTTTTCATATAATCTGTCCCGCGTAAGGCTCACCACAAACGTCCCGAAGTTCAGTTAACGGAATCGACCGTTTTGCAAAAAAGTTCCGACCAAAGCCTCTTTCTGAATTTAAAATCGGTCTGACGCTGAATTCAGAGAGAGGCTTTGATCGGAACTTTTTTGCAAAACGGTCGATTCCGGAACTGAACTTCGGGACGTGTGTGGAGAGGCAAAGGCTGGCCACAAACGTCCCGAAGTTCAGTTCCGGAATCGACCGTTTTGCAAAAAGGTTCCGACCAAAACCTCTTTCTGAATTTAAAATCGGGGTGACGCTGAATTCAGAGAGAGGTTTTGATCGGAACTTTTTTGCAAAACGGTCGATTCCGGAACTGAACTTCGGGACGTGTGTGGCCAGCCTAAGAAGACACACAAAAACAAAATTGGTATAACTGCGTCAAGTGTTGCTTGATGTGATAATAAGATATAGTTACATTTTTTCGCTACTTTTAAATTATATTTTAAGAGTGTTGTTTCTAAAAACTAGCCAATTTTTGGATTGTTAGAATAAACTGGCAACTTTGTTTTTCAAACTTGTGATGCGCTTTAAAGAGATTATCGTAGTGTTTTTTTTTTCTTTTTCCGACACGAAAAACTAGGTATCTCGCCTTTAAAATTATTTCTCTAGCGCCGCTCTGTAATATTTTCGGCATTGTAGGTTACTCGTAAAAGATACAATGTTAGAATATTGCTGACCTTTGACAGCTCTTACGACAAGGCTCGGCAATCAGCGCTACCAACAATACAATCTTGAACTCTACTTGCAGCTAACCTCCGCCGGCGGCCAAGATATAGAAAACGCACGTATTTCTAAATGCTAACATTACTAACCTTAAAATCAGATTAAAATTGATTAAAATTTGAAACATGATAATAATATTCAGCGGCGCCTTAAAAAACGTGAAGTAATTTAAAAAGTTTTTTGTGCACATTACTAAACAAACACTAATCGATTGTTAAAATCCAAATGTCTGACTTTAAATTTTCATTCAATATCGAGGAAAATGACACATGTAAAGGTAATATGTTTTCTTTTTTAATATTTTTCGTTCATTCACAAAAAAATCTTTCTTCCTTGCCCCTTCCCAGTTCACCTGGTGTCGGCCCTTCTGGTACCCAGTCTCCAAGTCTTTCTGTCATCTCACTGGTCAGCTGCTTCTCTCTCAGGTCTTTCTCAATCTTGCTTCACCAGGTGGCTTGTGGACGACCTCTCGCTTGTGTGGGCAACCATGTCACAAAAAATAAATTAAAAATATGTTTTTTGTATAATTTATTTTTATAGATATTCCAGTCGCTACGACGGAAAAGATGGAGTTCCCCACAGAGTGGTTCGAAGCTTCTGAAGTAGTACCTTCTGATGAAATTATAGAGAAATTAGATGATATATTTCCAAAAGCAAAAATGTATCTTTGCGGTGAGATGGACATTGGCCACGTATATCCTGAAGATGGAGTAAAATACCTAATGGATTTTGAAGATACTTTGGCTATAGAAAATAATGTTATTTCAGCAGAATGTAACCATTCAGATCTTATGACAGGACGATATGAAGGTATGTCATGGGCACAAACATTTTATATAGAAGACATTTTCTATTCGGGTTGGAAATGTCATTCTGACTTGCTGTTTTTGTTTTAGGTGGAATGAAAATCTGGGAATGTACAATGGATTTAGCGGAATACCTAGCTAAAGAAAATATTCCTTTTAAAGACAAAAATGTGATGGACTTAGGATGCGGCGCTGGAATTTTAGGAATCGTCGCTTTGTTAAATGGCTCTACAGTACACTTCCAAGACTATGTGAGTTTAATTAAATTTATTTGTTAATGAATAAGAATTATGGTTAACTGTAAGTAAATGACTAATAAAATTTTATTTATTTCAGAATAAAGAAGTCATTCATTCTGTCACAATACCAAACTGCCTTCTCAATATTAAGGAAGAAGAACGTAACAGTATAAGAAACAAATGTAAATTCTTTAGTGGAGATTGGCAATCATTATCCGAACTCATGTCAGATGATGAAATATATAAGTATGATTACATTCTCTCGTCAGAAACCATATACAATATCAATTGTTATGAAAAATTGTATGATTTTATTGAAAAGCATTTGAAGAATGATGGTGTAGCTTACATTGCGGCTAAAAGTTACTATTTTGGTGTAGGCGGAGGCGTAAAACAGTTTGTTGATTATATTGAAAAAATTGTTAGAATGAAAATCAAAGTAGTTTGGAAAAGTACGGGTGGAGTTGTTAGGGAAATATTAAAAATTACTTTCAAATAATTTTGCATTTTATTTTTCCAACCCTCGACCATTTACAAATAGCACTTACTTAAATATGTAACATAATAATATATTGAAATTGCAACAATCCATATATGAATTCTTTCACAATGAATTCGAAAAATCTACATCTAATGGAAGACCTTGAACTGCCACATGATAACATTACATTATTGTATATTACTAGACTACTACATACATATTTTATTTAATATACTTATTTATTTATTTAATTCATTGAGGCAATCCACCCGTAAAGAGTGATTTGTGATATTTAATATACTATACTTACCTTCTTATCAAGAATGCAATATTACTGTTACAAAAGTATAATTAAAAGTGAATAGAATTAGAGCCATTAACACAAAAAATATGGAATTCCATACTGTATGCTTTAACGCAGTTAAGCTGCTGGTTGGGTTAAACAACGTTTTCCATCAGAGAAATGTGCAGAACCAAAATATTATTTAAGGCCAATTTCACAAGAATTATTCAGTAAAAATGTGAGACAAGATTACAAGTTAAGGAGAGAGTCTCTCATAGACCCATCCATCATCTCCTTGGTGCAAAAGTTTTCCATCTGGTTTCTCATCCTCTTTTGGATGTCTGAATTTAATGCGGTCATGCAGTCTGTCTCTCTGTCCTTGCCAGAACTCAACGGAGGTTGGTTGGAGAATGTAACCACCCCTGGAAAAGTTCAATACTGATCTGACAGAGCAAAATCAAAAATTACAAAAATCTATCAGAAATAAAATGATAATAATTACCAAAAAGAAGGCTTCGGGACTTCCACACCTTTCTCAGTGTATTGTTGTTCGAGTACCTTTTCTCTGGCACACAAGATCTCTCTAGATTCAATGGGTTCACTCTGATAACTAGCTGAAGCACCTATCTGACTTGGAATTGGACGGGAGTGGAAATATTTAATGGACTCTTCATCACTCAATGTTGAAACCGTTCCCTCAATGCGAATACTTCTGTTCAATACTTCCCAATAGAAGGTAAGGGCAGCATTAGGATTTTCTTTCTGTAAAATAATATTTAACACTTTAAGAGCATACTATCCTGAGGATTTTTTAATTGTGATATTTACACAACTGAGCACACATTATTAGCACAAGCACACATCAATGTAATTCTTACAAGTTCCTTCGCTTTTCTACTTCCCAAGTTAGTGAAGAATTTAAAGCCGTCCTTGCCATATCCCTTACAGAGAACAAATCTGCCCGAAGGAAAACCGTCTCTAAAAAAATTGGCGGTAATACAAAAGATGAGAAAAATAATCACCAAAAAATTAATTCATTAAGAAGTATTTTGACTGGGTGATATTCGAGACTACATACTTTGTGCATGTACTTAAACACATAGCATTTGGTTCCAAAATTTTAGGATTGGACTTGGCTTCTTCGAACCATGCATGAAATTGAGCGAAGGGCTCTTTCGACACAAGATGTTCTTCCAGGAATGTTTCACTTCTATCCTTATAGCGAATCCGCAAATCTATAAAATTACCACAATTAGAAAAATGTAGATACTTGCAAAACTAATTTAAATCTAAGTGTGAAATCAAAGCCAAGTTGTTGAACAGTTAAAATCATAAAGTATAATAAACATACAATAATCAACATACCTCCTAAATCTGCACTCATTTTTTGCATACGGAATAAGTTCTTAGCTCTATGCAAAGTGTCTCTCCTGAAAATGATTGATGTAGACATTTTTTTTTTAATTCTATAGAAGGCAGTAATTTCAATTTCTTACAATAAGACCTTAATCTGGAGACCAGACTCTAGGGTAATTTTTAATAAAACAAACCTTTAAACACACACTTAAGCTACTTTGCGTGCGTAAAAATTAGTAGGCAGGCTGAGTCAACTCTGGTTTTGGTACTTGCCAACAAGCATATTGTGTAGTTGGTAATACATCGCTGGACTTTTCGATGATAATCATGGTATTGCCTGGGCAGCTCAGCGGGGAATGCGTAAGGGATATACATCGCATCTCTTCACTCTTTCACGATCTTATGGGATTTGTATGACAGACGCAAAAAATAGAATTACTGATTATGAAAATAATTCCGAAATCTTAACATTACAGTGAATATTAAGAACATAAATGTATTATTATGTTATCATGCAATATTTTTATTGGTGAATTAATATTTATTTCTTTTTAAGAAACCAGATTTCGAGAAATATTATACAAGTCTTTTACATTTTGCAAGCTGGCAATACAACGCCAATGCCGTTTGTAAAATGTTTGTAAACAACACGCGGCCATATTTTTTACTGTTTAGAACTGTCGCGTCGCCTTTCCAAAATTTGTTTCGTGATCGGTATTATTACATTGTTTTGAACTAGGTTTGTGTAAAATATAAACTCCTTTTTTGTGTTTTTGCGAGACATATATGATTCGTCATTTCGGGATCCTGTGTTTGGGAGAAATATACGTACTCGTTTGTGTGTAAGAAATGGAGACTAATTCTATGATGGAGACTTGTTCTATATTCAATTATTGCCGAGACCAGAGACTCGTGTAACTTGTTTTGTGTTATAGTTTTGTGAGAAATATTCTGGATTTCACAAACTTTAGGTTCGGAAAAGCCATCTGGGACAAATTTTGTACGAGAAATGTTGACACGCGACTGCAATCTTTACTTACTGAAATTCCTCAATCAAAAAGTTGGTGAAACGCTCTGATAGACTCATTACTTCGTATTATTTTTGTTAATGGTTCTTTTGAACATCTTTTTTAATTGTCTCTACGTAATGTTTATACAATATGTGTGTATTATTTACTTACAATAAATGCCAATGTCATACTACCTACTGCTGCATTTTAATTCTTTGGTTATTATACTTATTTCCAAAGGGTTAGTGCGCATTAATGATTAAATAGTTGTATTGTAGTGTAAAAATGGGATATATGGATATGTCCCGCTTTTGTATTAGAGTACAACTATTTTTAATCGCTAATGCGTATTGATCCATATAAAACCTCAATAATCGATTTATCAAGGCGCCATTGTTTATGTGGGCATGAAATGAATGAGAGAGAAAGCTAGATGAGATCTGTCATTTTCGTGTTTGCATATATTTTCTATGAAGTTGGCATTCTTCTCTCGTTAGAGAGTATATATGTTCTGTGTTAGTAGGTAATCTGGAAAAATTTTATCTCTCCATCTACCTACTATCTTATCACTATTCAAAAAGTTGAAAAATAAAAACACAATCAATGTCAAATTTATTGTTCATATAAATAAATTCACGATTTTTACGAACATGTTGTCCTTGTTCACAAAAGTCACATGCGTACCAATATAACGATACCAATGCGACGTTTCTACGACATATACATTTATTTTCCACTGACCATAGAAAAAAATAATAGAAATTTGACATTTTGTCGAGTTGGTCGAAAAGTACATTTTTAGGTTAGCCGGGTTGCGATTATTTTACATTTCGATTTTCAAAGAATCGTGGAATAATTATGGCTAAACAGCGCTTTGCAGCTGCAGAAGACACTGTGGAAAATCAGAATGGCACTGTCATGATCAGCATTGTTACATTATTTATATTGTTGCTGACACTTGGTAAATTCCACATCATACCATATTGTTTTCATACATCCCCTTTAAGTATTATATTTCTGTAACATAAACCTTTTAAAATTACTGCACGAATCGCATACTTATGCTCTACCCAAATTATTGCATCGTGGTGGCACATTTTCACCCTTTTATTAAACTATTTTTCCCAGTTCCATCTTCCATTACCATTTTGTACAAGATGCATGTATGTTATTGTTTATGAATAAAATTCACAATTTATTGATTATTCTATAGTTGTATTCTGGTTGTGGAAGAGACGAAATCATTCAAGACGAAGCGTATTACTCACTGGTTTGAGTGAATCTGGAAAGACAGTTATATTCAGCCAGCTGCTTTATTCTCAATATCGGCAAACTTTCACATCTATCAAAGAGAATGTAGGAGAATATTCTACTGATAATGTAAGTCTACCTTTGGAGATTGTTAATTTTTATAAATGTAATTAAAAAGGGGCTTAAGTTTAAACAATTAAGTATTTAGTTATGTAGGGTTCACGTCTCCTGTATGTAACAGATAGCATAATATTCTCTTATCTTCTGGCTTCGCAGCCCAGCGGTGGCAGAAGCCATATGAAATATAATAATAATAATTTAGTTGTTCCACTCAAATGGTGTGTACGAAAATAAAAGAGCGGACAAGGCTTCGTCACTCATGCACAGTGCATATTAATCTCTACGACTCTTTTTGTCAGTAAATATTTGTGTGTATTGATATTAGAGCATGCCAATGGAGGAACGGTGCCAATATTTTGTATGGAAAATTACATAATTGCCAGATTGGTTGTCAGGAACCCCACTCTTTGCTCAATATTTTTTTGACAATTACGTTCATTCTATTCAACAATTTGTATATGAAGACCGCAGACTATTTACATATTATTTTATTTCCGTGTATCACTTGCAGGGCATCTTGAAAGTGGTGGACATTCCGGGCCAGGAGAGAGTACGCAATATAATTCTTGATAAATACAAAGGGGCAGCATGTGGTATTGTTTATGTTGTAGACTCCGTCGCTATTCAAAAAGATGTGCGTGATGATGCTGAGTAAGTATATGGCTGGCCACACACGTCCCGAAGTTCAGTTCCGGAATCGACCGTTTTGCAAAAAAGTTCCGATCAAAACCTCTCTCTGAATTCAGCGTCACCCCGATTTTAAATTCAGAAAGAGGTTTTGGTCGGAACCTTTTTGCAAAACGGTCGATTCCGGAACTGAACTTCGGGACGTTTGTGGCCAGCCTATGTTGCAAGTCATTCGAATTTAAAAAATATGACTGAATTTTTTTCTATAATAATTGTGTATTTTGAACTAACGATGCTAACAATTTTGTTAACTTTATAGGTATTTGTACAATATTCTTTCGGATCCCACTGTGCTGAAGAATAGAATCAAAGTTTTAATACTTTGTAATAAACAAGATAATGATCTCGCAAAATCAAGTACCATTATAAAATCTCTATTGGAGAAAGAAATGTAAGTTTATGTTATCGAGCATTTGAACACAAATAAAGTATTAGTAATTCTTTATAACAATTATAAAAGATGCATAATATTCATGTTCTAGTAATCTGGTGCGTAATACAAAAATGAGCCAACTGCAATCAGTAGATCCATCACAAAAAGATAATCAGTACATCGGAAAGAGAGACAAAGACTTTGAATTCGCTCATTTGACTAATGATGTTGAAATTGGAGAATGCTGTGCCGTTGATGAAGCTAATGATCAAGAACCCGATCTCAACCGTGTCAAGAAATGGCTGGAAGTTGTTTATTAATTTTTCATTTACTCATTATAATACTTATTTTTATGCTGAGGGATCCAATCCTATATGGCTCAGTCAAATAGATCTGTCTTGCATAATGAACACGGACTGTAATGCTTTCCAGGTCTGCAGTCCAAAACATAATAGGTACTTATTGTGCAACATGATTCTATATAAAATGTTGAGTGTTATTGCGAACTAGGTGTTATTGAAAAGAGATGCTAATGCTTTATTTTTACATAGTTAATAGGTACTTATGTTAAGTTTTTATATCGCATTGTAATACATAACTACTAATTATATAATTTTTATAATAAATATTGCAGAATAGCACTGTGCAGTATTTCTTCATTTTTCTACCAAACATTTTCACTGAGTTATTTCTTTAAAATTTAAAGATAAGAACCTTATATTGTCGATGTATGAAAACAGATTTTTTGAAAGTTCTTTATACTCTGTACCTGCACAAGTATATATACAATAAACAAAATATTTGTTTTTGTTCTTTTGTTGTTACTTGTCATTAACTGGTCTGAAAAAGAATAATATATTTTGGTCTGAATTGGTTGTTAATGAATATTTCTGGAGTATAAAAAATGGCTAGACCGGCAAAAAACAATTTAAGCCCCAAAACTTTCATGAATGTTCTCTTTGGAGAAGGAGACATGTTTCCTATGATCATTGTAATGGTCATGACAGTATGTAAGTACATTGGTTCAGTATAATATCATAACATTTAATGATATCATCATTTAGTTGACACTTACCAATTTCTATCTTGATATTGGATAATTAAAAACCGCTAAAGGACTGTTCACGAAGAAGAATTTTCGAAACATATTTCCAGCTATTACCTATTGTTTCATTAGGGTCCATTTTTCTCAAGACTTTCATTCATTTTTAAGCTTTACAAACTGGTGTTTTTTAAATTTATGTAGAGTATTATAATTTATTTTCAGTGTTGTTCGTTATTTACGGCAGGAAAATCGGAACTTGCAGATGCGGCAATTAATAAAATTTTCAAGTCTATTGTGATGCAATCCATGTACAACGACCATATTTATATATTTGTGAATACTGTGAGAATAGAAGTTTATACAATTAAACACAAAATTATAATGTGATAAAATAAACCGTTTATTTTATAATGAATATTTACATTAAACAGTTTTTAATAAACAAATTTGTTTTCTAACTACTCCAGGTATAAGAAAAAACTAATCCCATACAGTATTTTAAACGTAATATTGTTATCTGATAGAAAATGATAGCCAAAATAATAATCTTGAATGGCTATGAAAACAATATTGCATAAGGTTTATATAACAAGGATTAAAAAAGCCACAGTTCACAGCATTCGATCCTCTTTGCTTACTTCACAAGGGATGCTGTACATTGAGGTGGAGATGGATAATAATCTCTTTGTAACTAATGATTAGTTTCCAGTAGTAAGTTAATGTCATGGAGTTTCTTGTGTAACTTTATAAGCACATTCTAAAGCATCAGTAATAATTTTCATATCAGATTCTATACTCTTAGCCCAGTTCTCTACGTCTCCAATCTCTTTGAGTGCGCTGCTGAAGCTTTCCACTAAATTCAACCATTGTTGAGTTTGCTTTGCGAATCCTAGGGCACCTTGGTGAAGTTGTTTAGCCTCTGCATCGAGACGTTTCTGATTTAAATATGCCTGAGCCACACTGCAAGAAATATTGACGTTATAATCAATTAGTATGAAAGTTCAAACTGCATCAGAAGCGAGAAATAAAGAAACACAAACATTACAAGTTCAAGTGCAAACTTCATTTAATGAAACCTCTTTGATATCATGCAAGATACCACTGTTGAGATGTAAAAACTAAATACTAGTTATGAAATGACTGACTGGTATATGTTAACGTTTTCTGGCTTTAGATTCTGATCAATATTTATAACATGTCTTGTTTCCTCCTAATATTTACATGAAGGATTAAATCTGATTCCATAATAATCCTGTTATCAAATTTACACGTCAGAACTGATTCCCAATAGCTGGAAAGAAGTATCTTACCCAACATTTAAATGATCCACTAAGGCATGAGTTAAATTATTCGCAGCTGCTATAGCATCTTTCCTTTTTTGTTCTGAAAAAAGAATAACAATTTAATCAGGGGATAAATGGTATATTTAAACTGCATTTTTTCAGCAACAACTCAATTATAATGCTGAAATAGACTCCATATGAATAAAGTAAGTTAAATTACATGATTTAATTAAAATATATGAAACATTACTTGCAGACCTTACCCTGGGCCACTTTTTTAGCAGATTGTTTACTTTGGTGATCTCGTACTAATGACGACAGCATCTTATCTACCTACTTGTTACTTCAGTTTTACGAAGGATTTTATTTTATAACAAGAAATCACAAATTAAATGTCATAAAAATGAATTTTTAAAAGCAAGATATTCACAGAAACATCACACCTCAAAATAAAATGTCACGAATCTGACAATTTTGACATAAACAAAATTGTTACCCTAAGTAAAATAAACTGCAGGCGTATTTTTTTACATATGGCAACTTTTGTTTACCGCCACTGTTTAAAGGTAAAATACCTAGTATGTGTTTGATTAGGTACTTCAATAATCAAAGGGTAAAATAAAAATATTGATAAAATTGTTTTCTTATAAAATATTAGACTTAGGACCTGTAGATTAATATAGTGTTAACTACGTATATACGTAACTTGATATCTTCGTCGAAGGTCCGTCTATCAGCAGTGTCCACACTTCTGACCTCTGACTTAGGATAGTCACAGTCTTTTCCTAAGTGCCTTTCTCAAGTCTTCAACTCTTACACACCTTTGACACCTAATTTCACAAAGTATTTCTCAATAAAATGTCTAGGGGAAAAACATTAGGCAGGTACATTACATTTTCTTTGTTTAGATCACTAGGTTGGTCGAAGCACGCTTGTATTTAGAATCGCGGCGTTGACGATGGTATTCTGCACCTCAATATTTTTGCACATTTAACATATACCTGTGAAGCGGGTACAGAAAAGAATTTTGGTTTGTTCCCAATACCTACAAGCTCTCAGCTCTTTTAAGAAACAGAATTAATTTTTATTCCAATCCTACTTACTTATTAGATAGTAGGTAGTGTATGTACCATATTATTTTAGTGGTCATTTTAACAATCGAGAGGTATTCTCGATACTAGAATCTTTGATAAATTTATTGCCTACTGTTTAGCCTCTTTCTTTATAATGTAAAAATCATTTGCTAGGTAAGTACTTGCGTGCCTACAATCTACACATTCCCCCTAATGTCACGGTTTGACAACCCTAGTTCATTCTTTGTTAACCCTGTTCGTAAGAGGTGAACGGCGCGTGCGTCTGTTTTCCCCTCTCGACGCCCGCCAACTTTACAGTACAAATAGCTTAGTAAATACGCTAAACAACGGAGGGGCACTTTGTACGAAGATACGCGTATGTGTTGTAGAATTATTTAATATGTATGTATAAAAATAACCTTTTTACTTCAAGAGAATTTTCATTAAAACATGTTGCATGATACTAAAAAATCAATCATTTACAGCAGTCTTCTGGCTCTGCACTAAAGTGTACACCCTTCATACATTTCCTATATTTTGATTAAACCGAAAGGAAAGCACTTTTCTATGCATCGTTCGAGTTATGTATTCTACAATTTCATTCTATGTCAATTCTAGTAGATCACAACTGAGGGGTGATTTTCCACAAATTTTCTCCCTTCTTTAGTCTTTACGGAGGGGAATTCGTGGGAGGTTGCGTCGAATTTTCTCTATTTCGGGTTGATGTTTGTAGTGGTGTTGATTATTGAATCTTGTATGTATATGTTAGTGTTGCCATAAAAAAAGTTGAAATTGACGTTGTAAATTTTGAAACACATTTTCGTTGAATTCTTCGGTATTTAACAGGAAATGTGTTTTGAATCGTTTTCTTTATTAATATATCCACATTTTCCTTGAATTCACAATATTTTCATCAAATTACGTACTTAGTAATTACTGACATTTTGATTTAAAAGTTAGAAGGTTATATTTTGTGTTATTTCATCTTGTGATCGTAATTCACGCAATTGGATGACAAAACGTTTTAAAGGAATATTTGGTAAGTATTTAAATTTTAAATAACATTCGATTTTTTCATATTTCTTATTACACAGGTGATTACAACAATCCGCACGTGGCAAAGATAAACCTACAATTTTTGTGTTTTGATATAGAAGTCGATGGATATGGATAATGGCAAATACACCTTTGTATCCTTCCAATTAATAAGTACTTAATATATTATAACATGTTATAATTATAGGAAAATTCGATACAAGTAAGTGCCTATAGTGTTTGATCCGAGTAAGTAGGTACCAGGCGTGAAGATACCCAGAAGAATTTAATTAATTAGTTAATAGATGAATAATTAATAGTGAATGATAATTGATGAAAGCTGTGGATATTTCTATTTGGAGGGTTGACGCGTTCTTTATTTTATATTATTGTTATTGTGAATGTGTTGTTAACTCCCTGTCAGTGTCCCTAAAATGTAAAATAAAATATATCTATACAAATGCGATTCCCATCGAGTTACCTTTGGATTTAGATAGTAGGAACCTCCTAGATAATTAAATGGATGCAAAAAATAGGGTGAAGTAAGCTTGAGTCACCTTTCAGTAAAATAAGGCGCAGTTTCTTAAGTATGCCTCATAATTTTTGTATGTTTGGTTTAAAAAAAATACATTTTATATCCATAACGAGTTCATAGAGGTTGAGAAGAACTAATAAGGAAGGAAACAATGTAATAACACTAGGTTATCTTAATGGTTTATTTGATTACTGTAATATTTTAATGCACTCCTGTTTATTATATGATATTTAATACGATTCCAAATAAGTACTGCGTTTCCATTTCATAAAGATAATCTCAAATTATGTTTTTTCACGCAAAGTTTTGTTTCAGGACTAAATTAAGATTTAGGGTTGCTTTAAACAAAACACAAAGGGTCCCTCTACCTCGTTTAATATCGCGATTATCATACATTTTTACCCAAGGTGTTCTGACCCCGGGGTCGCCAAGTACCCACCTACCTAGACACCACCTTGTTAAAATAATGAGAACGCTTTGTTTACTTACCTTATCAAGGGAAATTTAAACACAAGATATTAGAGGGTTAAAACACCTTTAATGAAACGTAAATCTTGGATTAAAACGATAAAAACAAATTAGGGTTGTTGCTTATTATGGCGAATAAATGCCTTATTATAAATTCTTGGAGTTGCAAACTACGTAGTAAATAAAAGATTAGGAAGATTTCGTATTTTAGGATCAATCTCTAGTACGCAAACAGGTATTTAGTATTTCCTAGGTTTTCAAGGTATGTTTGATATAATTGTCAATAGTGATGTATGAAGAAAGAAACATCAACTATCCTGCAGGGATCAAACGGAGTTCACAAGGCTTTATCAGTTATGCTGAAGAAAACATGAATTGTTTAAAATTAGAAAAGACTACCTACTCTACTACTCAAACTCCGGTCTGTATTATTCCGTATGGAAGACTGGGAAGACAGTTTCAGAGATTTTTTGTGCAATATGTAGGAACAGGTATTTAACCTGACTATTTTGCTAAGCGTAATATAATTAAATTTACCAGCCAGTCCAATCGCCATTCAGTTTTTCCGTATTTATCTATGCTGGACCAGCTCCATTGACTTCTCCAATGTAATCACCACCCGTTGCAGTTCTGTCAGTGGGAAATATCCCAACAATTAGATGTTTTGTTGAATGAGTTCATCCGTTTGCAGCCTAGGATCCTACCGCTAAAAAATGACCTATCTGTTTTTTAGTCAAAATGTGATTGTGTGCCATTATACATATAAATAATTAAATAAATATACAATAAATACACATAGGATCATATACATCGCCACAGGGTTGCCAAGAAAAATCTTACAGGTTCATTTCTCTGGCCTCCCATATAGGTCCTTTTTTGGCATTTTTAGGAATACGCAGTAATAGATAGGAGTGGTCGTAAATGGTAAATTCTCTGTAAAAATGTTCCAGATACGTTTCTTTCAGAGGACTAGCAGTTTACCCGCAATGGTGGGTAAAAATGCTACTTTCTGTTTTAATAGGATTCCATCTATTCCATTTGAATGATGGTTTATTGATGATGATACCTCTTCGTATATTCACGTGATTATTTTCATTGGTGGCTCTTTAATAGCTTCCTTAATCTTGAGATAAGAAATCCATTTATTCTCGCAATGGCCACCAACGACGTTTATATGGTCCGTTTAAAATAATTTACTCTGCAATTTTTCTTATTGATAAAAACTTTAAATTTCTTCATTGTTTTAATGAAAGTATATCGTACCTAACGAAAAGTTAGCTGAGAAATTCTTTTACAAGTTTAATTCTCCATGTTTAACTTGTCTGAAAAGAAATTTACCTCCGAATTTGTGTAATTCTGAGAAAATTACCTACTTTTATTTTATTATTAACTTTTCTGGGAGTCCTAGGTATAACAATCAAGACTGGTAAATACTCTCGTCAACACATTTTTTAACAAACTGTTTAATACTATGCCACTAATAGCATGAAATTACAGGTAAATACAGTTTCAGGTCGTTCTCGATATGATGGAGGGTTCAAGAAAGACAAGGTTATTTTATTTCATAATCTATCCACCCCCGTAGAATATCTTCGAAAGCTGTCGAAATATTACCCCCCAATTAAATATGTGAATTTCAATTTTAGTGCTTCCCCCCCCAGCTTCAATGCTGGCGACGTCCCTGTCCCCCGTTATATTATAGTTTCATTAAGATTCTTATAAGATGAAGCTATGCGAGTAATTGAATCAATTCGGGTCACCGGATTATTTCAAAGTGTCAGGAATGTTCATGTGTTTAGTTATCAGATACACTCTACCCACAAGACTCATTGTCAGGTCGTAATATTATTGGTATTATTACCGCTATAGATATAACTATCATACGAGCAACTATTTCTACATCGTTGTCACAGGATAATACTCGTAACGTATATGAACAATCTATGTACTAGTACCTACGCAGGCTAGATTGATATGTAGTTATGTTATGTCCATCCTTAATATTCAAATTGCCGTGGGGTCAATTATGAAATAATTTGATATTCAGATTATTTTGTTATTGATTGTTATTGCGAGACGACACAAAGTTACACATGGTCGAATCTGAATTGATATACTATTAACGTGGTAGAAGTAAGCAAAATGTCGTATTCACTTGGCTGATTCAACCGCTAAAAGTGCGCTTATTTTTTTATAAAGGTGGACTGGGTACTGTCAAGCGCAGACGTAGCTTCCCGCTGCTGGTAGTGAAACAATATCACAATCCAAGTAAGCTGAACGTGAATCAATCTGTAAGCATTTTCCATGACCAATCGTGACATAGATGATGTTGTCTTACTCCAAAGCTGCATAATGATGGTCGGATCGTTGTGTATCATGTTTTATCCAATTGTACACTCCTTAAAATGATTTTTAAGAGGTACATAAATATCTGTTTAACGTATGTATCGCATGCTTATGTAGCGGTTGCTTAAGCCAAAAAAAATTCCCGAATATCAATGAAGAGCGATCCATCAGAAAAGTTACCATCAGCTGCTGACATCTAACATGATTTTCTGTACTAACATCATGGATATATTATACTAAGGGTATATGAACTCTACTATCGATACAGTGTATTTTTTCAGCGTTTGTGACGAAGAAAGGGGAGGAGCAGACTGCCAACTCTTTTTAAAAATGTTACGGAGCTCTTTATAGGAACACTGCTACCCACACCGTTTACGTAATATATTATACTAATCTATATCTGTACGGAACTATCGTTGAGGGAAATGTTGAGGGTATCGACCGTAGGTACAACAGTTACAATTTCCACGTAGATAGATGTACCTGCTACGTGGATGATAATATAAATATCTACATTTACAAGGTCTAATAGACTCATACCTTGAACTAAAACTTCTATTCTAATCCATGTATAGTTGCTGCCTCATTATAGTACACATTTTGTTTTATTCTCACATAATAATTACATATCAAATGTTCAGTGCATGATTCGGGAAAATATTCAAGCAGGATAAGCAATGGCTAGAGCGACGCATATAAATTAAATGAAGAATATGCCTTGCAGAGATTATTTTACGAAGAGGGCCCTCAGATTAAAATCCAAGCGGACTGGCTAGTCTTTTATGTGATAGTAAGCATCTAAATTGATTATATAGGGGTCTAAAAAACAGCTATCAACTTACAGTAGTTTTTAGGAAATCTACGGGATAATTTGTCCCGAAAAAAGTTTGATAAAGAGGTGTCTGAAATGTCAAAGATTCCAGTCTGTCTTAGAGTAATTCTACGAAGAAAATTAATTTATTTCCCCTAAAATTTAATATTAACGCAACAATAATATACGAGGAACAGACGATGAACTAAGAAATGAACTTAGTTGTTATTGGAAAAGTTTTCCCTTTAGACAAGTTTCCCTATTCTTTTCTTCTATCCTTGCATAAAGTGTGTTACTATACTTACTACTACCAATGTCCGCTCAATAATAACGGGCGCAAGTACATTTAGGGATGAATAACGCATTTGGGGCTTGGAACAACAACGACAACATTCAACCCCCGTTAGTTCAACGGAGGGCGAGTACCTTTCTAATTATATTTATAGAACTTGAGAAAACTTGTCGATCGTAAAGCACAATACATTGTACCTAGTGCCTAGCTACATGTGTATTATGTTAGATTTCTATCGATACATCGAGTACAATAATTTACCGTCTGTGTAAATACTTAAATAGTAGGCTATAAAGATTAATCTGAATACAATACATTTTATCGCTTTTCAAAGTAAACTCTCCTTGAATGTAATGGAAATATCTTTGTCATGAAACGTTATACCTTACAAATTGGATCTTCAACAGTTTCTAGAATCGTCGATTTTACAGTTTTAAATGTCAATATTTACTCTATTTATTAATTAACAGCCACTCAACTATCAAGATTTCCCCTTCAGAGTTTACTTCAATGGCATCTTGGATTAGAACATTTTAGTATAGTAGACACATTTCGTAATTATTAAATTAGATACATACACATCTGTATAAATCATTCTTAAACATCATTTCCTTTTCTTAACTCAATTTCTTTTGTGTAACAATTTACGTTGCAAAGTGTCTGCTATACAATGTACCTAGGTAATTTATTTACAAGCTAACAGTAGGCACTCTAATACACTCAAATTGAGTGCCCAAATTGCACAGCGGGGAGTTCGCATGTTCAAGTTTCATTTCCCAAGTCCTCTTGCAAGATTGGTGCCTTAATTAATCGCCTTGTTGTCGTTAGGAAGTAAATACATAATTCAGTCTAGCAATAAAATTTTATGTGTTTATTTTATTCAAACGAAATTGTATTCAGAGATCTATTTATTTGATTAAGTTTTTGTGTTTCTAAAAAAACTACGTTTCTATCACTATTAACTACGTAATGTTCAATTTACGATTTTGCATGGTTTACCTGCAATAGAAATAAATACGAGTTGTACCTAGTTCTAATGAAGGTTTCTTTGTGGTTTGGTATATGTTGATGATAACTCCTTGAACACTTTTGCCTAAACATCTAAAAGAATTTAATTGACTGGTGATAATAAATGGAATCGATTATTGAAATTTGTAAAGAATGATTATTGAAGAATTTCCATTCTTAATATTTCAAACCTTTAGAGACTTGTTTTATCGCTAAACTTTTTTTTTTATATATTTACATGCAAATCTAAAGCTGTTTTTACAATGTTCGTCAGCGATTTCGAAAAGCGAAAAAAATATGTACCTAATCTCGTATGATAAAATGATCTAACAACGTTACCTTCTATTGAAAATTCTAAATTATCAAAGCATTAAGGTCCTCCATATTCATTGATTGAAACAGACGATGATTCAATTTTATGGTAATTTCCGTCCATATGGAACTCCATTACGTCTGTCTAGCAAACAAACCCTATAATAACAAGTTAATTGGCTTGTATTTACATATTACCTACATACTTCTCTGTAAATTTCCATTGTCATCAGTTCTAGCATGCTATATCTATAACAACTTTGGAACGTAGGAAGAAACTTGCTTAATTAGAAATTTCCTTTACTATTTCGTTATTCCATATTAACGGGAAAACTTAAGAGACAATTGGATAACAAAGACCCCGAAAGCAGGTATTTTTGGTATCCAAGCTTTTAATTTGAGGGAAGGTTATTTAATTATACCTACAATCCTGTAAATGAAAATAGCTGAAAGCAACCAAATAAAAGGACAGTGCAGTGTCCTTGTTATAACAACTGCTTAAAAATGTTCTCATACAGAATGTCCAGGAATGGTACTATGTATATTTAATAATTCACCTGAGATTCTTCTCACACTCGCGTCACTCTTAGGTCATACAAATCACTTTGAATACCTGAAGTACGTGTTGAGAATATTTGTGGGTGACTGTTTGACTACAAGTCAAATAGCCGTACCTTGAAGAGAATTGTTAATTAACAATATCACGGGCATACGTAGATCCAATTAATCTGATTCATACTAACAAGCTTGATACAGACTCGTTTTATACATGTATGGATGCCTCTATACTCTACGTTATTGTGTGTAGGTGTTTAGGTACTCGTATTATACATGCTGATTACCTGTGGATGAAATTATCTTCAGGCAGACACGGTTTATGCACCACAGTCTACAGACATATGTTGCTATGTGCAATATACATACATTATAATTATTAGTATATTGTTATGAGGGAGATATAATATACATTCTACCTGCATATAGTTTATTAAGCAGACATGAAACGATCAATTGAGATTGTTACTTAACTATGCCAACATTCATGATAAAACCAATTTAAGTCAACAATTATAATTGATCGTGTGTGGGTAGACTGAGTTGAAGCGATTGAAAATTCTTGCTTATAAATAAGAATATAAGGTATGGTCAGTTTTTGAGTTGGTTAGAGCGTACACATCTTACAAAGAGGGGTGGTGCCGAATCTCTGCTGTGCAAAAGTGTCAGATAGCGTATATCAGTTTATGTATAAAAGTCCAGCTGTGGTGTTTGTGTGATTGCGAGTTTCGGTAGACATTTTTTAAGGATCGTTGCAAATCCACCACTCACCAATTCTTGGTTTAATACAGACTAACTCTTCTCCATCAAAATGAAGGCTAACGGTTCGTAAAAGATTCCCCTCTCAATTTCACTCAAAATTTGACTTCGAAATCACAATTACTAAAATACCACCAATACAACGTCTATGCAGGAAGTTATTTGAGTTATATTCTATCAGTATGATTCTTCAGGGGATAATGTCGACAATCATACAAAATATTGAACAGTCAGACGGGTTTCCTCTTACAGGTATTCCATTTATAATGTATATATGTGTAGTACTTATATGTAACAATATGTTTATTATCGTAAATTATTTTCTACACACAAGGGATGTACCAGGTACCTGTTTCCCCTGCCTTAATACTCTAGCATGTGTGCGACTGGCATTATACAGAGTACCCACCTACTCTCTGTTTTATTATTTTAATACTCATAATACATTATCCTCTTTAGCCATTTTTATAAAGGGAAGTACATATATATATCTCCCGCTATAAATACTTTTTTTAATTGAGATAAATCTTTTACTCTTTTCCTTTTCTTTTCATATTTCATGTACCAAGCATTATAATTGCTTCCCTTAAGCATATGTGTTTTTAAAACATATCTAGAGCTAGAGACATGTTGCTTTACCTATTAATACCATGGATACCAATTATTTTCTACTTTTTTGCATCGGTTGTATGGATTTTAAAATGTAATTGTTTTGTAAAGCTTACCAAATATTATGCATATAAAGTCTTGCAGAGATCAATAAATTCTTTATATCTTATTATTGTAATTAGTTATCTAATTATTCTATCAAGACCTTTACATAACAACTGGGTTCGTTACCAATATATAATTATTCTACTCATACCTGTATGAAGTTGTTTAAGTTAATTTATTTTCTATTATAAAGCCTTTGAAGTTCAAGACGGATGAAGAGAAAATTGAATTTCTCTCTCGACTCTTCAGGTATATAATGTAGGGTTTACAAAATATATCGAAAACCTTGAAGTTTCGAGAATATATTCAACGGAAATATAATTTGTTTTGAAGCAATGCTTTACACAAGCAAACAGTATTATTGTTGCATCCAGAAAGTATCTCCTTAAAGCCGGGGATAATAATATCAATACTTAAGACTTGGAACTATTATTGAAAATCCTTTATTCGAAGGTTTCTTTGAATATTATATTATGGGCTTATATAACTACAGGTACAATACACAGTAAGCTATAGAGATTCTCTGGATGGGAAAAATCTGTTCGGAGAAGTAGATACAGTAAGAACGAAATAATTTGTCACAATGTTTGAAATGATACCACTCTGCGAATCATCTTATAGTCCAAGAGCCCGCTGCTTAATTTATGACGTATCTGTTTTTTGATCGAAATGTGGTATAAATGATAGCTTACCAATAGGGTATTACATCGCACTAGGGTTGCCTATCAAAATCCTGCCGCAACCCTCCCTGCCCCCCCCGAAAAGGTCCCTCTTCGCGGTTTTTCGCATTTTATAGGAATATGGTAAGAGATAGGAGAAAGTTGTCAATGACAAAAATTATCCTTGCTAAATTCTCTACAAAAAATGTTAAGTCAATTTTTTCGTAGAACTAGCAGTTTACCCGCAATGGCCGGCCCAAAACCGAAATTCATTTAAAATACAAAAAAAATGTATTTAAACTAAATTGGTTGAAAATTGATAAGAGCTACAGGAAAATAGTCAAAGAACGAATTAATTACCATAGTCTTAGCTACAAAACAAGCTATAACTTATGTTCATACATCTAATAATTTCGGAGTTATTACAATAAAACTCAGTGACGAAAATTCTTAAAATTTAGTTTTTCATAAAATAACCAGTGATATAGCGCCGCAGGCCAAAATTTTTTTTCTATAAAATGTTAGTAATAATGGGTGGAAGAATGTGAAAGAAAAAAAAAAAACTTTTTTTTTTATTTTTTCAAAAAATATCCTGTTTTTTGACCGGCCATTACGGGTAAACTACTAGTCCTATGAAAAAATTGACTTGACGTTTTTTGTAGAGAATTTAGCAAGGATTATTTTTGTCATTGACTACTTTCTCCTATCTCTTACCATATTCCTATAAAATGCGAAAAACCGCGAAGAGGGACCTTTTCGGGGGGGGCAGGGGGGGTTGCGGCAAGATTTTGATAGGCAACCCTAGTGCGATGTAATACCCTATTGGTAAGCTATCATTTATACCACATTTCGATCAAAAAACAGATACGTCATAAATTAAGCAGCGGGCTCTCGGACTATTAGGCACAACACATCGAGACAATACACCCTACAAATAAATCCACAGAACCTATAATGTTGACGACATTGTGAGACAGAGCACGCGAAGAAGATCATGTCGAAAGGATGGACCCTTAGCTTGTTATACGAGAGATCTCTGAAAGACACCGACCACCAAGATGCCTACTTCTTCTTCTTCTTCTCTCGTATGTGAGCGACCATGGTACAGCGTATCTGAGAGTCAGATATTTCTCAAATATTATATTGCCCTTGACGTCACCTCATGAATTTCCCCAAAATCCCCTTGCAACTTCTAGTTAGGACAGTACCCCACGATGTGATCAATCGACTCGATCTCGCCACACTCGCAGTAAGGATGTTTCCTCTTACCCCACTAAAAAGATGGAAAGAAAGCTGGACCTTTTCATCACAGGAACGATCAAAACGAAGACCTGTCTAAAGCAGTACAGTTGTTTTGATTATTCTAAGAGTGTAAAATAATTAGTACATATTTATTACAACGTGTTAGCTAATTAGTACGAGTACCTTAATATTACCGTAGCTCCACAAAATACGGGGGGAAATATTTAATAATCCATAAATAATTCTGCGAAGCACAGACGATGCTGAAGTTTAATATGGACCGGCGGCGAACTAAATCATGAAGAACAAGATTGGAATGCCAACATAATACATAATTATGAATTTATTACGTTTTGGTAAATACGTATACAACAAACGGTAAATTACAAGTGGAAAGTTTTAAACAAGTATTTTCATTGTGGAGACTCGGGGGAAATAAATCATAAAACACACTAATTTTCGACAATGACACACCTACAGTAATTTTTGTCATATTGGATTTAGGTCAAATCTTTTAACAGAATTTTTCCACATTCGTCATTCATTTTCTATGACGTCGACAAAAGTTCAAAATGGATATTTAGAGTTTTTCTGTCTGTTATTTTCATTGAAACCGTAATGTTACCGAGGGAATCGTTGAGACATAATGTATTCAGATATAATGTGATGTACTTTGTTTGACTATACGATAAATAAATACCTTTGTATTAGGTATTAGCATAAAAAATATTTGATTAAGTACTTCAATAATCAAAGGGTATTAGTTATGGAAATATTTCGATAAATTCAAATTATTTTTTTGAATCAAATAAAAAAATTGAATATTATATGGAGTCGTAAACACTTCATTTATCGGCCAAGTCGGTATTTTTCTCGTTTCAAATTAACCACTGAGACTTTGAAAAGTTTTTATAGGTGTATAACCGACTGTGTATGTATGTATATTCAGTACCGAAATTATATTCTTTGCGCGGGCAAAAAAATACGCAGGTATTCAAAATTTTTATGGAATTTATTTTTAGGGAGTGAATTCCACCCTAATCTACACCTATATATTATCATCTATGTATCATCAATATTTTGTACCGGAAAGTATTTCCTCAATACAAATTCTGTTTATAGGTAGTCCTTATAATTAATGAAACTAATTTTTCATTCAACTCCTGTCGGCTGTTTAATGACAATATTAATAATTTAATATAAAGTTTTAAAGTGTGTTATAAATCTGTCAGATTTCCCGGTTAACTCCCTTAATGCACACACAGCTCCATAAATTATTTTGATAAATCTACCGAGGAGGTATATTTTGAATGGGTATATAACAAGTATTTACGTTTTTCCACCTACCTTCTTATCAAGAGTTGAACTTTACCAACAATATTCTTGTTTTTGTTTGAGAGAAAGTTTTTGTCAAAGTATTTTGTGTTTGTTTTTTGGATGATAAGGTTCTTTTAGATTCTGTTGGTTCATGTTTTGTTGTGTAAAGAAAACATAACAAATATCAGGACATTGTAACCCAAATAACATGGGTAATTTTTATCTAACTTAACGTCAGATTTTTGCTAATGACAAGAGAATGTTAAAAGCAGATATGCACTACTACCATATCGTCACGGTATTTTCCTGTAATAGGGTAACCAGTAAATACCGTGTATAGATAAAAACACACACAAAATTTTATTGCACGAACATTTATGACATTCAGAATGCCGAACATCGCTGCTGGAAAAAATGAAAAGCGTCTTATTGATGTGTTACGGCGAATTAAAAGTATGTAGACTTCAAATAAATATCTCGAAAGTGTAACGCCATACAAACTATAAACAATAGTAAACAATGAGAATTCGCCTTTACTTTCATGTCTTCACTTTCACGAAATAAATTCCATTTAATACGGTGCCTTTAGATTTCTCGATGGAAAGTTGTGGGGTAGTCTGTTTTTCTTTCATTCTATACGTATTTTGGGGTGCTGAATCCGAATCCGAGGTTTGCCAACAAAATTTCGTGACGCAACATGGCGAAAAATTGGTAAAATGGCGAAAATATTCCTTTTCTGGCGATTTCTTTATAAGAACTCGAAAATTGACAACTTTCGTAAGTTATTTTTCTACGCAAAATTAAAGTACGTAAAATTTACTACAAAATTGTAATATAATTTTTTTCTCTAAAATAACTAACAGCGGAGCTGTCAAGCTCCAAAAATTGGCCAAATTTTCTCGTTATTTTAAATTGTGAGAATGGAAAATGTATGGAGAATAGGTCACCTTGTTAGAATAATCACCAAATTTTGACAATTATTCTTCAGATTTATGATACATATTTTACCTCGTTGGAAGCAGTAAACATGGAGAAAGGTTTCAGGATAAATTTTATTTAAAAATATAGTGAAATGTTTACGCTAAAAAGGTTTAAACATTTTTAGCCTAAACAAATTACTATATTTTTAAATAAAATTATTTAAACATGTCTAGCTCAAATATTTCACGGTGTTTTTAAATAAAAATTTCGTTAATAGCTTTGTTTGTGTTTTCTGATTCCAACGAGGTAAAATATGACTCATGAATTTAAAGAATAATTGTTGAAATTTGCTTATGAAGGCAACAAGGTGAACTTTTTCAATACATTTATGATTCTCGTAATGTAAAACAATAAGAAAATTTGGCCATTTTTTGGACCTTCACAGCTCCGTTGCTATTTATTTTAGAGAAAAATTTTATATCGCAAATTTGTAGCAAATTTTACGTACTTTAATTTTGCGTAGAAAAATAACTTACGAAAGTTGTCAGTTTTCGAGTTCTTATAAAGAAATCGCCAGAAAAGGAATATTTTCGCCATTTTACCAATTTTTCGCCATGTTCCGTCACGAAATTTTGTTGGCAAACCTCGGATTCGGATTCAGCACCCCAAAATACGTATAGAATGAAAGAAAAACAGACTACCCCACAACTTTCCATCGAGGAACTGTTTTGTGTTTAATTTCACCGGATTAATTATGCATGTTGGCGGAACGTTGTATTCAAAATATCGATTCGAATAAATTTTGCAACACGAAAGTACGAATGCATGTTTCAAAAATACTTTGAAATGTACCCTCAATGTAGGTAGGTGCCTACTCCTGGTCATTACCTCCCCGTCGTTACTTCCCATCCCCATGCCATTCCAACCACCCACCAAAACGAATTACACCACCCACCATGTATAATAATATGTACCTAGGCCACCAGTTGTTCCTTCTCGACCCTTCTATCTGCCGTCTCACTAAACTAACCCTCGCCGTGTCTGGAGGGAACGATGAAGGCTGAGGTATGCATTGCTATAGGGACATGCAATTGTCAAAATATAATACATTGTTTATGCATCGATAAGTATAGGTCTCCTTCATTATAATGTATGTCCACAACGTTTGCTTTTTTTGGAAAATAAATAGAGACCATCGTTTTTTTACTGTTTGCGTAAGCAACTTTTTCGGTTTTCCCTTAAGCAACTCTTGTGTCCAATAATTGGGCAAATTCTACACACAACAATAGCAATGAAAGTCTGTATACATTTCTTTTTAATCTGTAATGTTTTGTATCCAACTTTACTACAGCATGAATACTTTTACGGTTTACTTTTACGAAAGCTTGTTAGGCCATTGTTATATTTACAACTATAATATGTCAATTAATTTCAGATTAGACAGATACATGTTATATTAGCATACGTCAACAGAGCTGAACATAATCTAGCATTGTGTGAACTCCGAGGGAGGACGCGAGACAGACGTTTAGATGGATATGAATCGACATTATGTGGCTTAAGTTTTCTAACTTAGAATAATTGTACATTGTGTAAAAACAAGAAAAATGTGGTCTATTGAAAAATATTATGCCTCATCCACATGCTGGCCGAGCTGTCACGTTTTTTGTGTGAATGAGTAAAAAGACGTGAATGAGTAAAAAGACGTGTGGACGAGGTGATTGTCTTGGATTATATACGTAACTGACGGATAACTCCTTTTTACTCATTCACACAAAAAACGTGACAGCTCGGCCAGCATGTGGACGAGGCATTAGAGTATAGATGTACAAACAAGAATATACCTATTATATTTTTATCCTCAAAATATTGTAAATATTAAATATATTTTGGTCTCTGAAATTAGGGATTGTAATAATTTAATATTAAAAGGATTTAAGGAATTTAATTAAGCACATTACTGCCGTAACGATTATGTTTTGTATAATCCACATTTAATAATCCACAAATTATATTCTTAGTTAATAATTCCTACTTTATTCACCAATTTTATTTCTATTTTATTAAAGGAGTTGGAGTTTTGTTGGAGTGCTTATGTTAGTACTTACTTACAAAAACATAGGTGGGCTTTACACCCCTATACACAGAACAGGGTGCACATACCATGCACCCACTTCCAATGCCTACCTACTTCAAGGGGCTGCAACACATCAGAAACATTACGACATAAAAATGTATTATTATCTTTGTCAAATTTGTTCGATAGCATCAAACCTATTACGGTGAATTTTAGATGGGTATATTTATAACTATCTAAGTCTTACCTATGATTTAATTTTACCTTATCTAGACCTCACATGATAACTTATAATAATTAAATCTACCATTCTTAATACAATGCATTACTCAATTGCCTATAATGCTCTAAGTTCGACTTACATTTCAGTTAATTTTTTTATGAAACACAATTAACCCAAATATTTTCCCGCACATTAATCTAAAAGCCTGTGTCATGAAAAATACATCGTCAGCATCGAGATTCCAACCCGGCACCTCCTGATTATATACTCATTCTTCTTATAAATACTCACTGTTAATATACTCGCAATATACTGAAACCATAGTATGTAGTGATATCCTTGAGTTCTCATGTAAAGTGACTTGATTAGAGTGCGTCTTTTGCCGTAGTAGCAAATAAAAAAAAGAACTGGGAGCTACAGTTTCCGCTTTTATCATCACGTTCATGTTTGTATGAAAGGTACTTCATATAGTTTTTAAGGGCTTGGCACCAGGAATGACGGCACAGTCATTTCCCACGGCATTAAGGTTCAAAATCGCGTGAACAATCGCATGATAAAATGGTAAAAATAGCGTTTTTTTTCATTTTTTGGGGTTAATTTTGCGTCTATCAAAAAACTTTTACGGTTATTCCCTAGATTTTAATGCATATTATCAGTTCAAAAAAAATGTACTCCGCGACTTTCGAGAAACGAGTATCCGTCTTTCGGAAAAATGATCAGGGGTGTTTTAAATATATTTTTTTGGGAAATCTATACAAGATAAAAAAATCTTTTACGGTTATTCCCTAGATAAATGTTCAATGCATCTACCCTATTTTGTTCCAAAGCATAATTAGTAACGGTTGTCGAGATAAAAGGTCTCCCGTTTATAGAATTTTTTGAAATGTCGGTATGCATACTCTTAATATGTATTGACAACACGCCTACTCTGTGGTTACTTACATATTAATGCCTAATAATATGAAGACTGCGTATTAAAAATGTTGTAAGAAATAAGATATGACGGTTCATAAATTTCGTGGAAAATTAAATATTTAAGGCGGCGGTTACGCCACAGAAAATATAAGGGAATAGATCCCCACAGACGAGAATGAATCCCTTACGAATACGTAATATTTTTTTATTTATGTCTATGAGTTTTTCTATGGTTAAAATAAAACCCTGGGGACATCCAACAGGCCGGGTAGGTACCTAATAAACAAAGTAGAATTATTTTTTCAAAGTGAAATTACATTATTAGCCCCGTTTGACCTTTCTCTATTAGATTACGTTTTTTTAGTATTTGCTTTTCGACCCTGTATTCCTATTTCAAACAAGCCCACGTAGGTATGTATTACCTCTCTACCTTTTCAACAGATTTGTTTTTTTTTGTCATGTACTGATTTCGCATGACTGTACAATTTGAAAATCTTGAAGAGATTTCAAAATACTTCTTTACTGGGAATTTTGAACCTCCCCGCAAGGTGGAAAATCTATTTTTATTTTAGGTATAATACAATGATATTTAATTTAAAATCCAAGGGATGAGTGATGTAGCCAGTATTGGAGAATTGTATTCCTAACCATGAGTCTTTACGAATAAAGTAAAAATGTGACGTGGATGAGAATCCTCAAATATACTGATCGACGATCGTGTATAACAAATAAAAAGTCAACTCATGGATTTTAAACTAAATACTAATAAATTATTATTTTAAAGCGTTCGATTTTTTCTACATTCCTTAGTATATTCAATACAGTATTCCACAGCAGTGTAGAAGAATTAAGGATGAACATTGTCGGGCTCGGCTGGCTTAATCCTCTTCATTCAACAGTGTGAATGGCAACAATACATAGGAACTTAATGTATACGGAATCCGGCAATACAGCCGTCGTTCCTCGTGGTGTAGTGAATAAGATCCCTACTATGCGAGACGAAGGTCTGGGCTCTAAACCTAGCCGGGGTGAACTGAAATGGCGAGAGTTTCTCGAGTGCAAAGAGGTTAAGCCAGCCGAGGTCGATCATAAGCCCGACAATGTTCATCCTTAATTCTTATACGCTGGTGTAGCATTAATGTTACTGTATTTTCCGTTGATTTTATGTTGATTTTATGTTAAATTTATTTTATTTTGTTGTTTTTTGTTTAAAAAACGTTATATAGTTCGTACGTAATTGCCGAATATTGGAAAAAAACTAATTTCCAATGTTTTATCCGTCAAATCCACCAAATAGTGCATGAGACAGGTTGATAAATGATGAACATTATATTATTCAAGAATGTGTATATGTGTGTGTCTGTACAGTAGCAAAAGACATTACATTAAAATTGTCCAAATATTATTATTATTATTATTACCTATTTGTTTATTTGTTATGTCAATATCGTATTGATAGAGCACATATATAAAAAAATATTAAGGTTTTGATGACAATATTACCACTTTATGCTCATAGAACACAATATTTTCCAGTATTTCACAAAAATTCCCAATAATTTGGGAACCATTAAAAGCCGTGTGTATATATATTAAACACACCACAACCTTCTCTCTATTCAAAATAATATGACGTTCAGAATCGGTGGCGAACCTGGCGAACCGCTGATTAGAACGAAAGTTATCTAACCTCTAATAGAAGTTCAGTTTTACAGGATCCTCGAATGATTATAGAAAATGTGGGGGTCTATCTACATTGCAAACCGAAGATCCCACATCTTTATCAACCGATGATTTTGTTCGTCACTACTTATTTACAAAGACTGCGCCGGGCACACAAGTTAGTGTATGATAAAATCAATAAAACACATTAAAAAGCACTGAATATTCACTCCCCTTCGGGATTGAATTTGTCGAAGGTAGTTTTGATGATATAAAAAGGTAAATATTTTTATCCTGCGCAGGTTGTCGGGGCCAATTTCCGCTGCATTACTCTGACGAAGATGAAAGTGTTATGGGGAAAATTCGTTTTATAAAAATACCAACCTATCTATCTATTAGACTTTATATTATATTACCGGAATACGTATTTTTTAGTTTACAGAGTAACACCGAGGTATAAAGTAAACAGAATAAAGAGAAAATTTTCTCCGCCTCGATAAATTGAACTAAAAATGATAATTTCAAAACTATGTAGTTATTTCTGAACGAGGTTTTGCTGTAGACACATTTTTCATAGTGGAAAATAAACTGCCAATTTACATTCCTGTTTATATTGAGTTAGCAGATGCAGGATAATGTTGCTGATAATAATATTGAAGATTTCCTCTTAAGACTTATCACAACTTTTCCCATATTTTTATGTAGGTATCTCTTTGAAAATCGAGTGTAGTGTTCTTTTCGAATCCCTTTGCAGACATACCGTAAAATCTTTAAAGACATACATTATTTAATTTTTATACATAGAGAAATAGATAGATGGTATAAATCGCAATAAAATCTCGTTGAGATCTGTTGTTTTTTTATTGTAATGTGCATTGTATAAAAAATACTTTAAGCGAGAAAATTCAAATAGATTACAGTATTACAGCACTAGAAGTAGCATACAGTGCAATAAATTATATAAAATTGTTCACGATAATTACAATTCAGCCATTCCTTCCAGTCAAGTAATAAAATTAAATAATCAAAAATAATAATAGTAATCACAGGAAACCAAAACAAATTAGAATTAAGTACGCATTTACTCGCATGCCCATTGCCCATGTATAATAAATCAGAATAAAGATTAAAAGTATGAAATTATCTTAGAGTAAAATTGCAGATACTCGTAGTTTTAAAATATTATGCTTGATAATTTTAGTAGTAGGACTAGGTACTGAAATTCTCTCTTCAACAGACGGTGCAGTAAATCATGTTATTAAATTTAATTTGAACCCATAACGATTGTTGAGGGTTTTCTAAAAGATTTTAATTTTGGCTCGTTTTGCTTCCACCCAAATCGAGTGCACTTCATTTTAATTACATTTCCCAAACAAAGTATTCCTCTCCTACTACAGAGCGCAGTGTTTGCTCAAGTTATTTAGAGCAATATTCTCCAAATTATTATTTCAGCACACTCGTTCTTGAGAGACCAGAACCCCATCTCCCTTTGTTAAAACAAACTAATTTATATTGTTATTTAAATTATATTATACAGCGGTAAATAATTTGCCTTCAACAACAAACTATGAAAGTTTACGTATGCGGTTTGCAGATTCAATTAAAAATATGTAAAATTTGATGAATTCATAACCAAATTATTTTATAAACATGCAAATTTTAATATTCTACTACGTATTTTAAACTGCTGACAATCAATTTAAATATTTTTATGTTATTCACATTGTTTAAAATAATAAACAATCAACAATTAATAATACAATTTCAATCAATTTATTGAATTGACTTATTGCATATAACAAAAACTGTCAATATTTGATAATTGAGTGCGAGTGGTGACCACCCCCGAGTTCGAGTTTTTAGATAGCTCTCACGAAAAGGATACCACGTATAAGTGAATAAATATCCTCGGTCCCAAAGGTAACTCCACCAAAAGGGTTGAACGCCAGACTAGAAGCACAAACAAAGGGACTTTTCGAAAACATTGCGAAAAACATTGACAAGAGTGTTGTGAATTTAAAAATCCATCATCAGCATTGAGATTCGAGCCAAAATGTCGCACTTAAAATACTGTGCTAGAACCAACTGAGCCATATAGAAACCATCCATATACCTATTAAATGGGTCTGTAATTGTATTAACACCCTGGTCTCTATAAAATGTTTTGTATATTTTACAGCACAACTCGTAGGTACATTGATTTTAATGTAAAACATGTTTTTGCTTCAAACAAGTTTAGTTTAATATGTTACCAACTAACGAACTGTGAAAATGGGACGCAAAATGTTTTTATTTTATTTCGGAGAGAGGAATAACAATATAATAAATAGAAGAACATTTATTAGAGGGCCGATGTATTCAATAAGGAAAACTTAATAAAAGTGCCTGTTTGGGGGCTTCCTATTCTCATGGTAATGTCTACAAAAACCGACCCTCTCTTTATGTCTCTCTCTCTCTCTGCCTGTCTTCTCCTTCACTCCCATATACAGAGATATACTACCTGCTTCTTATTAAGGGGTCATGACTTATAAAATATTGTAAAGCTTAGTTAACTTACGGATAAAATACCACATATTCGATTTACTATATTCTCAATTGTCCTCTTTTGATTTACACAAAATAGAAAAACATTTTGCTGAATAATTTTTCATCTTCTTCACTTCTACATTTCTATCATCCTTCTTCTTCTTCTTCAAACACTTTCTTTCCAAATTTGTTTCCATCCTATTCTGTCCCTAGCCATTTCAATCCATTGTCCAGCCACTGTCGATGTTACATCGTCGGTCCAACTGTTTTAGGGCTGACACAACTTTTATTTGCCCATAGTTTGTTTGATAAGGTTGGGTGTTCACCGGTAACAGTAATAAAATTGAACATTGATTTAACATTTTGTTTAAGTTAACATGTATTAGTGAAGTTTTATGTCCCGTCATATTGCAACGAAGGCATTAAAGTTTAATTCATTATTTCAAACCACATAAATGTTTACTTTAATAATGGTATTTTATTTTATGGTACTAATAACAAGTGCCTTCTTTAATCCCTTTCCAGTAGTTATGAACGGACTGCGGTTAGGTAGACATATCAAGATAAAGCACGCACTTTTCCACCATATTTACTGAATACACTCTCAATGAATAAAACCATTGTAGTCACTCATTCATTCACGAAGCAGACTTACCGTACATAATTATATCTCCTAAATCATACTACGACTACTACGACAAGACATACGAGTACTTATAGAAGTAAAATATCTATGTTAGTAATTTAGTTCTTCTATGATCGTGATAAGGCGATACAATCACCTTACCTAGATTATTTAATCGCTGAAACGACTATATTTAGTTCGTGATCTATATTATTGTAACAGATAGGATTGTAAACTATTTCTACAGATTCATACAATAATATTTCTCTAGTGCAAACTCTTATCTAGTCCTTCGTTTCTAATGCTCTAATATCATTGTGATTATCGTTTTTCTAAATATTTTGCAACGTTATACACAGCGAACAAACGGACAGAATCTCTTCGACGCTTCTTTTCAAGTGATTCCGTATTTTCTTCCTTAATATACTCGAGAACTAGGTCGAGAGAATTAATTCCGATGGTCCTTTATGGCTACGAACGTCTCGCCGTATCATTCAATGTCTATATAGGTACATCTCGATCTATTTGCTTTCGTTCTAACAATCTCCATCTTGCAGACACTCATCCCATTGAGTATGGTACTCCATAATCCTGCATCAAGACGTTTAAAACAAGAATTCCTTTAATACCAGACTTCAATACTGCATAACCATTTGGTAAACACGATTGTAATCAAAGTCAAAATCATTTTTCTGAGCCTTTACGAGTATTTTAAAGTCGCCCCTGTTATTGAATACGACTGTGCAGTGGAAATCTGAGGTTGGCTCGGTGTTGTGAGAATCATTTTCCGATAAATTTTTCAATTTACATTAGAATAGATAATATATTGTCCATATCCTTTACAAATAAAACTTTTAGGTCGTCATTCATGAAATAAATATTAGAGAATTATACTGTATAATGCATGGTGTATGATTTATTTTATTTGTACAGGAAATTCAGTTTGTATATATTCAACATAGATATTATTATTTTTGTTTACAAAGCATTGTTCTCAGTTTTCCATTGGCATTTTAACCGAACTATTAAATTTTAATAATAATCTCTATTATACGCAGTGAGCTTTGTTCAAACTTTTGAACATGTCAATAGAATGGGTGATTTAATAAACTTACGAATTGTATAACAATATTGTTTGCCAATATTTTAATATTTAATACGTCATCTATGTAGGGGAGGATAGTCGAGGTCTTTGATTAATAAACTAAATTGGCTCTCCCAATTAACCCCTGAAGAAGCTCGCCTTAGAAGATGGGCGTAACATCGGATTCGATTACATCAATCTTTGGACAACAGCCACAGATATTCTCTCCATCATGATTGACCCCAAACGTAACGAATACCGGCATATGTTTGTATGTTATTGGATCCATTGATTATAGAACCTTATTACACCAATAAATTTATACCAAAACTTCAAAAGGAATGAATGAAACCGTAGTCGACAAGCAATTGAAACACAGACTCCATTCCGCCAATATTGTCGCCTGTTTAGCAGGTCTTTAAACAGCAGTAGAGAAATAATTTATCTTTAATTTGATTCGTTTCCTTTTTACGACACTTTAATATCGTATTAAATACAACAAATTAATTCCCATTTCAACAGACCACAAACAACAGCAATCTGTAGGCGATATAAAATGGGGTGACACATTGTTTATTGTTGTCGGGGCGGAATTGGTTTATTATTATGTAGAGACGTGGTTCCTACTGCCTATACCTATTTATTATTATCAACTGAACAACACACAGCACAACCGCTGAGAGAATGTTCATTGGTTTAGTTTAGATAACACGGCTATTTTGTTACTCAATGATTTAAAATGTTTATTAATGCAATGAAAACAAATTAATTTACGTCGGACAGATAGACAAATTTGTACTGGCTAATCAAAGGTTAAACGATAGATGCACTTACATAATATGTGTCGAGGCATCGTAAAAAGAAATACTTAAAAAGAATGGACTTCATTGCAAATTTTACTAGATGTTATTAGGTCCAATTCTATACTTACTAATTAAGTGCGTACTGACTAAAATAATAAGTTTTTTTTTCAATTATTATTTTCAAATATACTTACTTAAAACACAATAATTTTAATTCAAAATATTACAGAGTAGGACCTATCGTGTCGTCCCTTATATTTTGGATTTTACTTATTATTTCCAATTGAAAAAATGTGTTTCTTAATCCAGATATCTAAAACAAATATTTTTTTATTGTTTTATTGCAACGTTAAAGTACGTACACAATATTATGAAAATATTACGAAATGATAAAAAAAGGTAAACCATTCGTGATCATAAATCACACTTAATTTGCTTTTTAACAATGTGTTTCCATATTTTCTTTTGGCGTAAAGCAAAGAACCCGTAATTTATTTTACAATATTTTTGTGTTCTCCGGGTAATTTAATGTTGGCAAACGATCTTTTCATGAGGCCAACATCGCCCTCAATTTCCAGTTCCCGATATCATTTCAGAGAGTTCGCGTGAAGTTATCACAAAAAATAATCCTCTTAAGGAGATCTACTCCGTAATAAGAAAATAATGGTTTAGGCGGAAGGCAAATAATAGGAGTACTTTTCGAACCTTTTTGTGCTTTTGTCTGATAGGATTTGGATATTTTCTGTGTTATTTTTAACATACTCGAAATATTAGATCTGTACCGTAAATATATTCGCTGCTTTTTCTATTATCGATAAGTCTGATCCACTGAATAATACCCCTTCGACGTTTACTGAACCCCTAGAAGGAAGTTTTTTGTTCCATTCTACAATAAATGTTTTAGTACAATTTATTTTTTTCATAATTTACACTTTGTTGTATTACAATGGCGACTTACCTAACAATTTAAGGAGGTATAATAACTCCATTAACTATGTCAGTTTTCAGTTGTATTCATCTTCTACTTTTCCTTTCAACGTATAGTTTTTCCTCTATATTCGTTCACCATTCAGTCTCTTGATCGAAAATATTATAGACAAGTATAAACAAGAACTTTAATAACCTTAAGTTGGCCCTACTAGTGAACAATGATTTATAATCTGTACTATGTCCATTTTTTATATTTATATGTATTTGTTGTTCTAAAGTTTAAATAAATAAATAAACATCAAACTGGTGTACTTTCTTCTTGCAAGCTCAAGTTTTCGATATTTTTCACAATCTCCCGTTGTGCAAATAAACTTAGGAACACAGTTAACTGTTATTGTTACATTAGTCTGCTCCTCACGATCAGGACACAAAACGTTTTTATAAGATGGTATTTGTCCATTTCTTCTTCAAGTTTGTTCCTACATAGCATATCCACAAAATATTTAATGTGTACCTATGCTATGTGTATGAGTCTTGTATATATTTATACTGTTCTGAGACATGTTCGTAGAACAGTGATAATTTAATAATTCCATCTAAGTCAATAATATTGTGTTTGCCTTTATTCCGTATACACAATACTTAATATAAATACATTTATTTGATATTTATTTGATTAATATTTCATAGGTTAATTACCAATTTGACGATTCTCATAATAAGAGTATTGATTCACTATAGTTAACAATCGATAAAAGATACATAATTATTGATTGAAATTCCCATACCTCAGCATATCAACATCTTTATATATCAAGATATCTAATTTACCTAGACATAAAAGTCGGTCGATAATTTTTAAAATGGGACATTGGAGGATCATTTTCGGGTATGCTACACAAGCCGGGTGAGCGAAAACACAAGGGACAAATTATAAAGTTCGACAGCGAAGTTCAGTTATTCAAAATTATAAATTTCCCTAATTAAGGTGAAAGGAGGAAACTTTTCTGGATGTAGACAATACACAGGTAGGTACATAATATGTCTATCATACTTCAGTGCATATTCGCACACCTACATTGAAGGACACCCACGGGCTAAAGGCCTTCCGCATCCCCAGTAGCACAGAAGTATATAGCGTCCTCTTTACCCGCACTTCTAGCAAAATGTTTTTGAGAGGAGGGCTCGGGGTTAGCCAGAAGGGAGCCCCCCCCGACACACCCCACCCATAACTTATATTCTTTCAGTGTCCTTGTCCAAGGTTGGAAACATATTTACAATTATTTACATGTTACATACAACTATTCGCCTCTCATTGCAGGAAACAACGTGATGCTGTGAATGAATGGTGGAATGTATTTTTTATATTTATTTCATGAAGCCTAAAAAGTATAACAAAATTTCAATGAATTAATTATTATTGGCATTTGCAGAAAAAAATGGAAAGAAATTGAAATCAGTATGAAAGCCCTTATTAAGCAAAACTAAGTCTTCTTCAACTTCATAAAAAAATATCTCATTAATTTCTTTATCGGGGATATCTCCCTTCTTATAAAATATTTGAGTCCTTCCGATAAAATAATCATTTTGGTGTCGGCGGAGGGCTTTATTGAAATTTTCATATTATTATCTACGAGTAATAGTCAGCCGTCTGATGCTTTCGTCCTTGTGCAAAAGCAAATAAAAAGATAAAATAAAGACTCTGGAAAGATTCTTGAATACTTATAAGACTTTGAGTATTTGGAATAATAATCAGTCGCGAGGGAGAGTTTAAAAAATTGACGCAAACGAAAATCAGTTTATAGAAAATAATATTATCCAAGCGGGAGGTCTGATATACTAAAGTGATCGGGAACGGATTAAAATATAAGTTCATTGAGTGTAAAAAATATATCGTAAAATTCTCCCTTTTTCCTTTCACTTTCTTATGTAAAACTGTGACATTCTATTTTTTAACAATATTACTTTTTAAAAGCCCATCAAATTCAATTTTTATTATTATTATACCCTACCCATCTCAGCTTTTTAAAAAGCCGGTAGTATAAGAAAGCAAGGACGGGCAAAAGCCAAGTCCTTGCTTTCTATAAAATTTGTGGTTATGAATGATTGTTTAGAAATTTCCGGACTATTGAACATGTGCTAATTATAATTGATTTTTGAAACTCTTTATATATATTTTTGCCCAAATCCAAATCTTTAATTGCTTTGTGTAACGTTTTTGGTACGACCCCCGTAGATGAAATTATTACCGGAACCACCCTTACTGAATTTTTATAACAATTATTATTATTATTATTATTATTAATTTTGGGCAAGCAGCCTAGGCTGATGGGCCCAAATCAATGTCTGTGCCATCTGTCGTTCTGAGAAAGTCATCTAATCTGTTCTTGAACGCGTTCACTGATGGTGCTTGTATTACACTTTCGAGTAAACGGTTCCACATATTCACCACTCTATTGCAAATAAAGTTCTTTCTCGGATTACTGTGAAACCGCTCCTTGGTGAGCTTCATTGAATGTCCTCTCAAATGGGTATTTGTATTCAGAGTATAAATGGAGCCGATATCGGGAACATCATAGTAGCCATTCATAATCTTATACGTCTCGATAAGGTCACCTCTAGATCGCCTGGCTTTAAGTGTTGTGAGTCCCAGTCTGGTGAGCCTCTCCTCATAACTCAGGTCTCGGATGGCCCGTGGTACCTTTGTTGCCCTTCTCTGAACTCTCTCCAGAAGATCAATATCCTTGCAAAAATATGGACTCCAGACCTGGTAAGCATATTCAATCATAGGTCGCAAGTACTGCTTGTATATCCTCACGAGTAAGTCCTCAGAGATACTCCTGAAAGTTTTCCTGATGAGGAATAATAAGGAATTCGCCCTTTTTACAATTGATAAGATGTGCTCTTCCCATTTGAGATCGTTCGTTATTATTACTCCTAGATCCTTCTGCTCCTTTACTGAGGCAACCTGGTTTCCGGACAAGTAATATGAGGTTTGCGGATTGTTTTTTCCCATCTGGAGAACAACACATTTATCCACGTTCAGTGTGAGTAGCCATTCTCTTGTCCATGAGGCCAATTCATCTAAACTATTTTGCAACAGCCCATTGCTCAACAAGGGATTTGCAAAAAACTTGGTATCATCAGCAAAAAAATTCTTTTGGGTTTGAATAACATCTTGGAGATCTGCAATGTACATTATGAATAGAATTGGTCCGAGCACGGATCCCTGCGGGACGCCACTGTGAACAGGTCTCGGGTCTGAGCAGGTATTGCCCAGGCGGACCTGGAATGTACGGTCCGTCAAAAAGTCCGATATCCAGCGCAAAAGTCTCCCTCTGATACCGAGAATCTCCAGCTTGTAGATTAGGCGGTTAATCGGAACGCGGTCAAAGGCCTTTTCAAAGTCCAGGTATACAACGTCTGTAGGTATTCCAAGATTCCAGTTCTGCGTCCACTGGTCAAGACACATGAGCAGGCTCGTAACAGTGGACCTGCCAGGCATAAAGCCGTGCTGCTCAGCTGGAATAATGTCGTTCTGTGAGATAAATCTTCTTAATTCTGACGCCACAATCTTTTCCATTACCTTACAGGCGATGGATGTGAGACTTATTGGGCGATAGTTGGATGGCGACAGTCTGTCTCCCTTCTTGTATATTGGAGTCACAAAGGCATGTTTCCAGTCCACTGGAAGCCTACCATTTTCCAGTGATTGTTTCATAATTAATGTAAGGGGTTGACTCAGAGATGATGCACAGTTTTTAAGAATTACAGATGGAAGGTTGTCAGGACCCATTGCACTTTCCGCATTGAGATTCTTCAAGTGTTTGTACACTGCATCACTAGTAATTGTCACATGCTCGAGTTCTTGTTCGACGCGGTGCATCGCAGGCAACGAAGAGATAGGAGGCTCCCGGACAAACGCTTCTACAAACTGGTTAGCAAATAATTCAGCAACTTGTTTAGGACATGTTGTTGATGTATCAGACCATTTTTTTAATAAAAAGTAAAGATCTCAATGTTATTGAGTCTCCTAGTAATGAGTATCCTCAGTAATTGATTGTTTATGTTAAGAGTGTGTTTTTATTACCAATGCATCGGCATAATGCACACAACGTAACATAATAATCGACTCATCACCATCCTATAGTCCTAAAAGATAATTTAAAATCGAAAATCATAGAAATCATGAGACAAACTCCTTTGGAATAATAAAAAGCACCTAACATAATCTTTGGGTACAGTTTCTTATGTAAATTGATTTAGGTATACGACAATTTCAATTAATCTTTTAACCAAATTTCTGATTAAAACCATCACGTACGATTCTAATACACGCAATTCCATCCTATCGATTAGCTATTAAAATTTATTATAGGTATTCCTGGGAACCGAATTCAAATTTATTCTAATCTTAGAACTTACTGATGGTCTTGCGGTGAATCCTAAAGCAAAGTTTATAGTAAGTGTAACGTTTGTGAACTTTAGTTTTGATTTATAAATAATGTGTATGTACCAATGAAACTGTCTAACCAAACCCAAACTTGTAAGGCGATTGATTGTATTTGGGTTCAAAGAACATTTTGTATTTGCATTGAATCTGAGAGTGGGTAAGTTATACGTTGAATTAGTTTCACCAATCTCAAACGTCGGTTTATAGAAGTCAGGGTTCACGAGATTCTATATAGGTAAATAGTTGGAACTTACTTTGAAATAATATGACCAAAGAACCTATATAATTAACCAGTGCAGCCAGATATCGATAAAAATAAATGATAATGCTTGTTTTGCATCATATTCGTGCTACTCTAGTATCGACGTTATTAATTTAAAAGTAATAGATTAAACAACAAACATTGCAGCTGCTTTTTGTTGCATTTTGAACTATTTCTTAATTGCGTGTTAAACTGTAACAATGTGTTGATCCTATAGAGAGTATACCTTCCTGGTAAAAGAATATTAAATAAAGGAAGAGGCAAACCGATTTAAAGGTGATTGATATTACAAGAACGCCTCTTAGCAGAAATTGAGTGGTTGGCTGCGCCTTCCTCATTGCAACAGGGCTGGTTTTTAATGCATGTTGCAATATAAAATTTAAAACAGCTTTTAACGAAAGTATCTCTTTCTAATTATATCTTAGGCGATTAACGTCAGTAAATGTTAGCTATAATTTCTGAATAGTCACCAATCGTTATCTTTCTAGTAATTAATATTGAAGGTTTATTATCCTTCTACTTTTATGATGATTCCTACTAACAATTACATAAAAGAATAAGTATATTACACCATGTTGAGATGATACTTTACAGACAAACGAACGTTCTTTATATGTAATTAATAATTACAGAAGTTATTTATTTATTATAAGCAGGTCAAAATATTTACTTAAATATGGTACATGTGTCAAACTTGTTTAAAACTTTGTCATTGCCTGTGTTATCATTTTGATTTAAAATTCAGAATTTAATTAACGGCGAAGCTTTCGCAAACAAGTTTGAAAATCCCACACAGCTATTGTATTGTTGTTAGAAAACATGGTATCGTGAAACAATAAGAATTCTTCTTAAACTTGGTTTGAGAGTCACACTCATTTATTTATGGGGAGAAAATTACCCCAATTTTACCATAGCTGCCCTCCTCTGCCACCCTCCCTACATCTTCCACCCACATTAACATCCCCGATATCTTTCGTTCGCCTTGTGCCAATATTGCTTCAATAGAGGGTGAATCGGATTTACAAACCACCCTTCGGAGAAAATTTAAGTCATCCTATTGGTTTCAGTTCAGTGCCTTACGACAAGGGAACTACTACTACTACGACATACAACTAAAATCTACCTTTAGATATAATATTCAGCATCGTATTTGGACAGACTTCGTACACAAGTAACCGATATTATTATTTGGAGAATTGGTACTGATCGTTTACCACAAAATAATATTGATAGGTTTCAGTTACTTAGCCCTTTGAAGTATATCGTCCAGTCCGTAATAGGGAGATGTTACTGTAGTTTGAGATAGTGGAGATAGTACGTAGGAAGGTTTTCAAAGACTTTCAAAAGAAAAGTACTAACATTGTCGAGTGAATTCAATTATGCATGGGTTAAGATCGCCGAATCGTAGGGAGAATTTTTAGCAGCGGAATACAAAGATACCAACAGCAGTTAGTAAATCGATTAAAATATCGTATTTTTAAGTGAATTATTGTTATACTATTGTGAATTTGACATTTAAACCGTTGAAAATGTTGCACAACCTTTAAAAATATTTCAACCATCAACCCTTTAATATGCATACAGTTTACTTCCTCAGTCATTAATTTCCATTATATTTATTTACAAATGCCATTCTGCAGTTCATAAAGTTACTTTCAATTATATTTTTTGCAGCTCATCCAACCTCTACTGACTATTTGCCAGATAACATAGGCTGGTTCAGTGATACCTAATTGGTAATAAGAAAGGTATTTCGTCGGGTAGATAGGTACGCTACCCATTTCTTATTATAATATATGGCTGATTATGATTTATAGGTTATTATTGAATGGCTGTGTAAGTAGATATCCCGTAGAACCATTACTTGTAGAAATAAATTGAAAGCAAGGGATATATCCCTAGATTTCTCCAGCCCTCGTCCTTATAGCAACTACTAATAATATTATCGATAGTAGACTTTCCGTTGAACTGAGGATGAGATTGAACAGTACCTACCTACAAAATACATATTGACACTGGTTACCTTACATTATTTTTTCCCCTAATGATCGAATCATGTGACTCATAAGATCTATTGTACTTTGCAGTGTCAGTCAGCAGATATTTTATGTCCATTGAGATTTCCTGTTGCACTATCATTTATTCTGTCCTTAGGTTAAATACTAGAATGATGTTCAAAGTTTCAAATTACAACATTAGTTTTCGCCACATTTCATTCCAGGTACTTTATTAATCAATAGAATTATTAGGTTTCTTTCTTTTACTCGTATATCACAGTCAGAATTCTATTATATTCATTGTATAAGAGTTCTTTGTATGAGAGTTCTTTGTCCTCCTGAGTTCTAACTAAAAATTGACGAGTAAAATATGATGGTGATTAACTATAGATGAGTGTAACACAAGAATTTGTCATGTTCAAGTTGTCAGTGGAGGCTATTACATTGCAATATTGTAATATCATGACCCTTCTTCACACTAAATTACCAGGGAAGGAGTGTCATAGATTAATGATTCTGGTTGGGAGACCTACGAAGGAAATGTCACTCCTGGGAACGTATCCTTCTCCCAAACATATTAACTTTACTAAGAATAATGGTTAACCGTGTAGTCGCTATAGACATATTGGAAATATCAAACAAAGTCGTCGGACAAATAATAATGTGGATAATGTGGCTTTCAAATAAATTATATTATAGTTTTTCATTTTAACCTTAAATAACATGGGTATAGATAATCTGACCAAATTTGTTTTTTTATATTCAAAACCCTTTTTTATCATATTCGTACTAGCAATCACTCGTCAGATATACATACATACATATCCACGTCCGCTCCCTATGTGGAGTATGTGGTCGTCACCCAGTTTTTCCAGGCTTTTCTATCCTGGGCCAACTCCGTTGCCTGTTCCCATGTCATTCCACCCTGGCGCAGCTCTCAGATATACATGGATAAAATAGACATACGGGTTGCCACAATCTTTACTGTCTCCGTGGTTTAATTCTTTTCCATCATTTTGATTACCTATATTTTTATTCTTATTTGAATAGAGTAGAAATTGTAGAAAGAAAAAAAAATCAACAAATTGACTGTCCATGACCTTTGAATACATCAGTCAACCCATACCTACTGTTGAGTTCCTATTGCAACATCTTCTTCACGAGACTTGCTGCTTCATTTCTGTATCCCTAAAATATGACGTCCTATAATTCTTACATTCCCCCGTGGCATTTTTATTAGAAATTTCATTCAGTCGCTTTTCATCGCTCCGAAGTTTTCCGATATCAGATATCTTCTGGTGAAATCTGGTTATAAATTTACAATAGTATTTTTCTTATGTAATTTCCCATATTGGTTTACTCCAGCAAAAAAAAAACATTACTGTTCGGCTACATTACTGTTTCTCCCTAGAAAATTTTAAATTATTAATTTTAGAGTTCAAAATAAAGAAGGCTATTTATTGCACATTTGTTTGCGTGTAAATCTATAATGGCTTACTAAGACCATATTGAATAAGAAACTTCAATATTTTACAGCACCTGACGTAAGCATTTAAAGCGTAGGAAGCATGTGGGATGAAAACTGACTAAAACATCAGGGTGCTAAATTGATAGAGCGTAATAAATTTGATATTTTCAAAACACCTACGTAGAAAGTACATAATAGAATTCAACAGCAATAAGAAAATTGTTAACCCTTCCAAATTGATTGACATAAAACAAAAAGTGTTTTTCAATACAAAATCCTCCAGTCTCAAGCATAGATTTAGGAATGGTACCTATATTATTGTTTAGCTTCCTAACTTTACGGTTTCAAGTGTTCTGTTTCTGAAGAAGAGCTGCAGAAGAAACGTACTTTACATCTATAGTGAAGCTGTATAAGCTGTGTACACTGTACATTCATTGTTCCTTCATTGTCTATTTATGTAATGAAAATTAAGAGTACCTACTAAGAGTAGCCTAATCGAGTTTTGCAGATAATGTTTCTTCGACAAAAGTCATTCACCTTGCCGAGATTTTTCTCGTCTCCGACTCCCGAGAGTGGAAGCAAGAAGTTACAAAAAAAAATATACGCGTATATTTTTCAATACATTTTTCTACCAGATAAAGTGCTGTTCTTTTTTATGCTATAACGGATAAAGTTTAAAATTTTAATATCGCTCGGCTTTCCACTTTCAAGTTTTGTACAGAGATTGGCTTCCAGTTTCCAAACACTTTTAATCGTCCAACTATCTAAAGTTTCTACTACATTAAGTTTTACGAAGTTGTCAGGCAATAGATTAAAAAAGAAATATTATCGTTCAAAATATGTAGGAAGCTTTCTTGAAAAATGTTGAGGAGTTTATGGAAGAATGTGTAGGTAGCGAGTACTTACTTTTAAATTTATTAACATAAATCAATATCCATAATACTATGCATCTCTTGAACTCGAAAGTATCTAGAAATACTTGTGTGATTACTCAGCGAAAGTACTTGAACCACCAGGACGACGTTGTGCACTTACAAACATTTACTTTCCTTCAATCTGGCTGGGCCGTGGGCCCAAAGCACCCGTGTGTTTTCGCCGAAGGCCTCTGGCTACTCCAACCACTGCGGCGCTTCTGCTTCTGCTAGCTTTAGTCTCCCACGATTCCCTGTCTTGATCATAGTGCATTCATATCCCTCCAGAAAATTTCTTCTATGTCATCAGACCACCTGGCTTTGGACCTTGGATCTACTGACGCTTCTTCGGCTTGCTCTTAGACGCTATTACATAATAGTTTTGGTCCATCGTGAATCCGTCAGTTGGATTACATTTTATTTCCATGATAACTTAATTAACAGTTATAAGAAGGCCACCCAAGATATGGAAGGACAGCTGGACCTCCTCATCCCAGGACAGTCCGCCGTCACAAACAGGTCACCCGACCTAATACAAGAGGAAGAAGAAGAAGAACAATACGAAAACATCTATTACATATATTTACCTCACACTTTCACATTTGTACAAAACATTGCAAATAGTTGATGTACCTAATCAAAGTTATCACTTTAATTTAAGACACTTTTTACAATTATATGATCGTGTGTTGGAATAATAAATAAATAATTACACTGTGTGTGATAATTTTGTAATCAACGTACACTTGTATTAAATCTCCTTACATCATTGTATGTACATAATAATAAGTTATCTGATTACATACACTTGGATTTTATAGGCTAACGACTAACGTGATCGTGAATAATGCTATTATAATAATATTTGTTTGTGTTTGACACACTCGTGTAATGTAATAACTATCTGCGATGTAAATTTTCTGTATTATTATTCTGTGCAAATAAGGCGGAGTTTAAAAGGATTACCTAAATCTCTCTCACATTTCCCATTCCGTAAATCCATAATCCATTACAATGTTAGATACACCTACTTATATTTTGCACCAATAAAAATGTTTTGAATTCATAATACTTTCTCTTTTTCACATTGCTAATCGACTCGATTGACCTTACATTCACGAGTATTTACCTGTAATACTCGTAGATTGTGAGAAATATTTACTCAAACACAGAGGGAGAAAAAACTATAATACAAGTCGATTTACACATATCCGTAGATACAGATTTCTATGATTCTTAATGAATGTCGACTTGTTGATAAATGATTATTGATTGCTTTCTTCGAATAATAAACATTTACGAGTATTTCAGATTACCTACATCTAATCCAACAACTATAATTACTGCAGTTTCATCTTCTTCTTCTTCTTCTTACGGTGTCGTGTTAGGTCCCCCCAACGTTGACTATCACTCGAGAGAAAGTGCTCCTGTCCCGGGCAGCTCGAAACAGTACTTCAGCACTCTTTATTCCAGTCCAGTCTCGTATATTGCGGAGCCGTTTCATCGGCATTATTTATGGGTTGGCTGGCAGAAATTGCCATTTGGCAATAAGCCCGCCCGTTGTATGTTTTCTGTACAATAAAGATTTTATTTATTTATTTATTACTTCCAGATCCCGTGATGTACATAGATATAGAAAATATTCCCTCTAATCGTAAATTCTGTCAAATAAGACACACCAGCTTATGCTAACATCCCACTTATAAAACTCTGCCGATGACTATGATTGTGGTGTTTAGAAATACTGTAATTTTTTGATTATGGAAGGAACTATTTCTTTCATTTTCTCATAACTGCGATGCAGTGTAATATAAATTGACCTACTTCACTATACAAGCAGTTTCAATTACCATTTTTAAATATGCATTTACTTACATAATTCATGCCCGGAACTGAGAAACTAGGTACGGTGCCTACATCTTATTATAAAAATGACGGCTTAGTGGAGTCTACAGCGTTGTTAATTTAAGCGATTCACCAAGTCCTCTTTGCATAATACAAGGAGATTTGCACCAACAGCTGTCAGCGTAACTTTTTAATTAAGTTATTTCGCAGTTTCTTTTTTAATCTTTTAATTGGTAAAAATTAAAACAAGCACATTTCAAACTAAGTTAAGACAGATGAATAAAAAATAGTAAATAAATATTTTTCTTCAACACCATGCATTATTTGATTTCTCACAGCAATACGTATATTATTTTATCTACTTGATTATATTTTTATTTATTTAAGATTTAAAGAATCTTAATTTATTAAGTCTAGACTCTAGAGAAAGGTGGTCTTTTCAGAAACAAATTTCTTCTATTTTTTATTCAGATCTAAAAATACTTGTAACATACTTTCCGGCGTCAACTGCCACAGGAAAGTTGTAATATAAGTTCACAATTATTTACTCTTAGTAGTGGATTTTATATAATTTTTAATAACACCGTGTTACCTTCATAGAAGTGTCAGATTGCTTTAAATAAAAAAAATAATAATCCAAGAATTCTAAATTGCTACTAATAAAATCTAGTGTCCATTCTACCGGACAATAGTGGATTACTTTACAATATTAATATTATAACTTGTTCATATGTAGATTCGCTTGTGCCGTCTCTAACGTGAATGTACAATGTACACGGTAATAATATTATATCCTTATATTATATTATGAGGATGATAAAGGATAATAGAATTAGGTACAATTTGTACTATACAATGAGTATTAGTACTTAGTAGTATAATAATATGAGCAAAGCATTCATAAAATTTATTATGATCGTTCATTTCCATATTACACGCTACACGACTCTTCTTTCATATAATATTATATGAGGACATGTTTCATATCTCTAGAGTAGGTAGCGAGCTGCGAGATGTCTGTCTGCCTGTTTCTGATTACTTTCTTGAATCACGTGGAGTATTATATTGCCTGCGATAAACCGTGAAACTAATAAAGTTTTCCCCAACAAGGGAAGTCCGTCCTACGCTGAAATTTTGAATAATCCAATTGAATCCATAATTTTATCTCAGCACTACAAATATGACAAATTATAATTACCTATTACATTATTAGAGATATAGTGTTAGAAATCTAAATTTTTCTTAGTCAATGATTTATTGACTTGTAATTGTTACTTTTAGTTGACTTTTATTTTTGTCATGAAATCACCTCAAAGGTTCTGGAATCATCTCTGGAATTTTGAAATCATAAAGATACGATTCTTAAGAGTTTTAAAGAAAACGGTCTGAGAATTCATCAGTTGAGCGTTTTGTCGGGTTTTCTCACCGCATAGAGCGTAAATAACAAAACTTACAAGATTATCGGTCTCAGAATCCGTTCACACTTCACTATATTTTTATGTTTTTGTAATGTTATATTTCCTCACACAAAAACTAGTTCGTAATATTCAAAAGAATTTCTATCTCTAGTATAATTTACTGAGAAATAGGGACCTACTCGTATTTCAGGTCAGATGGAAGTAATATGACATACACGAGTAAGATGTTTGTAAGTCAGAGTCTATCCTGGGGTGTAATGTTATTTCATTAATATTATCATACTTCTCGTATTACACTCCCTTGTAGTTGCCACTATTAACTACCTACTGAATATTCATTATTGAATTAAACTCTGAAATCATATTCATCTTCATGTTGTCCAGAATTGGGAATTGTTATTACGGAGGTGTTTCCAAAAGGAATCATTAACATAATGTAATTTCACATAAAAGCTGTGTCAGAAAGAAAAAGTTACACAAAATGTCATAATGTAGGACTGTGTAGCTAGGTACATTCCACCATAATTATATCTCAATTGAAAATTTTATATGTTACGCTTTATCTCTTGTGGGGTGTTAAAAGATAACGATCTGTCACAATACCAATCCTTTAGTCACATTTATGCCTCATAATAATTGTCCACAGGAATAAAAAATCTAAATACATGATTATCTGGGTACCAATAACAATGTCATGCTCTAACGTTAGAATAAATAGACTTAACATTAAAATTGTTGAATCGGGAGCGTCCCAAGCGGGTCCGAGTTTTTATTGTTTTTTTTTTCAGGAACGTACAGAAAATTATTCGAGGACGTATTATTTACATTACAGTGCAAGTTCGCTATCATTCCAGCACCACCTAGTAGTTTACTTTAGTTGTTCTACCAAGTGATAAATCCCAATTATTCTAGTCTGATATTGCTTTATTAAGTTGTATGTATCGTGTTGTTACTAAAGTTGGAAACTCGATCTGAGATATGATTTCATGAACATATCCTTGCTAATTACGTACCTAGTATTACAGCATATTGTGATGAGATATTCTCTTTCAAATAAGTTTGTAGTGTTTCCTTTGTATTTGTAGTTTTCACTCAAACATTTTTAGATTATTGATAAAAGTAACTAATCTACTTCTTACCTTCATGGGTATTTTAAAGCTACCTTTGCTGCTCTATCGCGCGCTTTATTTATAACATCGTAACATGGGAGATAAAAGAACAAAGGAATGAAATAAAAACAAAACAAAATAGAATCAAATAAATAAGAAACAAATAATATTAGTGGGTAATATCCTTAGAATGTTATTGGATATCAAAGAAAATAACTTACTAATGTCATTCCACAAATGTTTTACGAATAACGTTTGGGACACAGCTCACATGGTGGCGCTGCTATAGTTTTTCTTATAAGTATCTTTATAATTAGTACATGTTGTAGTGTTCAATTACTATGTAAGAAGTAAGTTATCCTGGACTCTGGTAGATCTGGTGGTCTGCGATCAAATAACTCTTCTCTGGCGAACCTCCTGACTTCACTTCTGCATTATATAATGCAACAGTAGAAGGAGCCATTCCTGTTACATCAGCTCCCGTACTATTGTTGAAAATGGGCTCCTGGAGTTATACTTTTTTGCTAAAATGTTATATGACCTTGTGTAAACAAAACCAAATAGATATTTTCCTGAACTCGAAACTTTTAGGTTGAAAGTTCGCGCTCCAACCACCCGCGCCAACCATGTATATTTCCCAGGTTATTCACAATACTCGGTGAAGCATTTTTCTAAAACTTAAACGCAAAGCATTTAGAATGGTGATGGTGAGACATGTTACCATACATGACAAGATAAATAAAGAAAAATGGATGAAGTACTTTCATATATTTCAGAACGGAAGGAAACTTGATTGTTGAACATTTTTTTAAATTGTCTATCTAAACCTAATGTTGAAACATGTTAGGTTCCGTCGTTTGTATTAAAAAAGTATTTGATCTATCTATCTATCTCTCTATCTATCTATACCCTCACGCCACATCCCTTGCAGGGTAGGCAGAGAGGACAGAGCGCCAGACAGCCCTGAGCGAAGAGGGGTGAGAAAGCGCGGCCGTCCGAGACTGACCTGGTCCGATCATGTCGACCAGATCCTCAAGGATGGACGCGTTTTGAGTAAAAGGAATCGGAGAGCGTGTATGACTAATTGCATGAATGTGACGGAAGCTAGAAGTGTGTGTAAGTATTTGATCAAAGGGACAAAACATCAAGGTAAAGAGAAACATCTCATCTTTTGTTTCAGTTGGTTTATATATTGGAGAATATCTACGTCTCTTTCGTTTTTCAATAAAGGAACGCAATGATTTTATGAAACCAAGCAAAATAATGTATCATCCTATATTTCATTACATCAATGGTTCCCAAAGTGGTCTGCATGCAAACTGCAAGCCCCTGCTATCAGAATTTGTGTTGGCCGATTTCTACCCCCCTGCTCAAAATAATTGGAAAAACGGAAGGCGTCTACCAGCTATCCGCTATCCAAAGCATAAAAATGGCACATAAGTCGATGTATGTATGTAGTCACGATACAAAAAAGTTTGTGTACATTTAGATAACATTAAACTGGTTTCAATTATTTCAGCGATAACGAATGTTTACATTGTTTTATATTAAGTGTATTATGTATCATACACAAAAGATTTTGATACATTTCCAAGCAAGTTAATTATTTTGAGTAGGTACATCGGTGAAGTCTGGAAATGGCTGTTATCTTATATTCGAAAGAATCCTTTATCCTGAAAGTACTATATCCATATTAGTTCTCCCGTCGTCTGTGATCGCTTTATTCGAAAGCCTTTTTCCACATTCTCATCCCAGTATATATTAATAATGATGAAGTCGTTATTGTGTGTAAAATAATACGTGAAGAGTTCATTGAATTATCGTAAAATCGATTCCTATCCATTATAGGATTACCATCATGCCTGTGGTAAACATCTTTAATACTCTTACTTATAAATAACAAGCGCACCTGTTAATATAAATAGCAGGGTTTCACTGGTGTGATATTCGTAGTAAGCTACTCATTAGTCATTAATTACTTCAGTGATTTATTAATTAGCCAATCACAGTGACTCACATGTGAATTTTCTCATTTACGTGTAAATTTTATATTGCCTCCTTTACACGCATATTTATTCCTACCGTATCCCTATATTCTGAAGCATTTTTAGTTGATGTGCATAGTCTGATGAGATTTTCTGTGCTGTAAGTCAGTATCTCATTATTATTCTTGTCAAAGATGGTATGTGATTTTCACTTTATTCTTAGTGTGTATTCAGTGGAAATAGCAACCAAATAAAAACCTGTGATTATATGAATTGATCTGCAACTCTACTAATACTGTTATTTTTTAGAAAAACTAATAAAGTGACAATCACATTGTTTGGCTCAGGCCTATATTGTGAAGCATGTGTATTGTGTACATATGTGTAATACTCACACAGCTCCCTATTAATCCCTTGAAATCGGGGTAGTTTGTTACTCACTATAGGATTATTTTGTTCGCTTGCGGGATGTAAGTAGTACTTATACACTCGTAGTATACTAACTTGTCAGTGTGACATAAAAATCGAAACAGTTATTAAAATCAAACAAACCCTTTTACAAAGTTGTAAACGTGTGTGTTTTGGTTTAAAGCAAAGTTGATATTCGCTGCCGTGTGCTCTTAATTTTTAAATGAATCTGAGCTCGTATCCACACAAACTTTTAGTACTTTCTATAATGTTTGTGGAAGCTGTATACTCTTTTATGTACCCACTGTGCCATCAGAATAGAAATTTGAAGTCATTCTCTCCCATTATGAAAAGTCGCTCAGTAAACAATTTTTTCAAAAGGAATAATACTATAACTTGTTTTTGAGCCCATTTCTTGAGATAAAATGCAGTAAGGAAACCCGAAGAATACCTAAATACTCAAGAGATGAATTCATCGCGCTGCGAAAGCCTGACAAGAAAATACCCTACTCTTAAAAATAAAAATACCCTTTTTTTAATTTTGTGGAATTGAATTTTATTTTCAAGAGCCAGAGCAATATAATTGGAAAATAAACGAATACATGTACTTGTAGTACGCATCGCGAGGTGTGAATTAGAAAAAGTAACTGCTAGTAATTTGTTATCACTTGTATTAAATTATTCCCCCATACAATAAATACAAAATTTCAGTATAAAATAGATATCGTTAATTTCACGTAGTTAAAATATACAAAAAGCGTATTTTGAGATTAAAAGTTATTGTTATTATGAACGAATGACACCGCATCATGGATTAAAAATCTAATATCAATTCATGTTAATATTCTGTCAGAAAACTCACGTTTTAAAATCATTTTAGCTCCTTTAATGTGTCTCGAAAATATTAAATTCTGATAAGGGTCGTACTAAATTTCATCAGCATTTAACGAGAATTTAAAATGACAAATATAACACTGAATGTTTATTTATTTATCTATTATAATGTCAAAATATTTGTTTCATCCATGTCGCAATTTTTTATTAATATTCAAGAGTACTTATTATCCTAATCCAGATGTATTATTTATTCTTCTCTTTACCTTTTCACTCTCGCTTCTTTCACCCACTCACGGAATCAAACAGTTTGTTTTATTCCAACAGATTTAACGCAGCTTTTACAAGAATTATGTAAATATAGACACCTGACTTGGTATTGTATTCAGTATTATATTATTATTTTACGTCTAAAGTAAGATTTGTTGTTTACGGAACACGTGTTAGGGTTGTAAAATAGAAAATAATAATCATTGTGATTGGTGACGCGTTGCAAATACGACTTTTGAATTCCAAATTACTTTACCAAATATCTTTGACAGTAGACCTTCCGAAGTTTTGCTATTGAGGATTAACACCCGATATAGGATTATAATATTATCAGTGTAGTTAACACCTTTGTATTCAACACTAAAGCTTTGGAAAATATATTTTACGTGGATGTTAAATTTTGCTGCAGCCATAACACACTAGATGAATTTTTACTATTCATAGCGGTGTTTTTATAACTCGCTCACCAGTTGTTAATACAATTTGTTATTTTGTTTGTTTTACATTTTTCTGTGTGTACCTAATTAAAAACGCTTTTATTTGTATGCAGGATCATCATTTTCTTATATTCTCACGAGGAAAAAGAGAATGAAGTATTATTAATTACTGCTTAGCATTAGATACATACTTGATGAACATATGAGTAAAAACTCGTTTAAATTCGTAAATCATTTGTTAAAATACCCACTCTATTTCAACGAGCACGTTATTTTCACATCAAAGATATGATATTATTATTGTCATTTTCACAATTTCCAGGTTCACAGATTACGTCCTCCAAATACCTGGAAGATTGCCAGAACACAGTACTATTACTCTGCAATGTGCAAGCAGTTTATAATGTGCCAAAGCACGAGGCAATTGTTTTAAATGAAAATAACCTACACCGAACATTTCCGTTTGCATTTCGCTAGGCACAATCGCAATAGGTAAATGTAATATGCTAAAATATTTCTAATATTGTATTTGAAACGGTATTACTTGTCAACATTTAATTGTATACTATAGAGACTGCATCCTCGTTCCTATAGAAATGTGCTCCTTGTTCTTTCAGCTTGTTTTACTTTTCCGACATTTTACATATTTTTATCGAAGATAGTCAAAAGTCTTTTGAATCGTTTTTTTTTCTGCAAAAATAGGGACCTTTATTTTTCAAGTCTTGTTTGTAAAACTGCCGCTGTCTTTGCTATGTAATTCCACCAATGTGGTCGTATTTTGCTACGTAAAACTCGTCCGTTTTTGTTTGCATAATATAAATCAATGTCGTTTTATTCACAAAACACTTCATACCGATTTTAGAAGCCTAATGCTACAGGTTTATGGATAAAAAACAAACAACTATACACGGATGACAACCGATAAACAATTTTCTAACTAATCTGGTGGACACCGGGGACACTGGATTCGGTTTTGAAAAAGATTATATAGAGCTACTACATTAATTTAGGTGTAGCTTTGGATGCCAATAAATATCTTTTATCGTTTTTCACACGTGATAATACATTACATATTCTAATATTGATTTAACAATAACCGTACAGTTAATATTGAATCACTATCGACAAACTCCTGTTTTCCAATACTTGATACATAATGGCATTGCTCTGATGGGATGTTAGACTGTTAGAGGTTGTACACATAATTCTGTAAACGAAGTTACAGATAGAGAAGTAAATAGGAACGCTGCCAAGCGGAATTCGTGTGTGTTGATGTAGAAACAGAAGATTGCAAATAATATTATGTGTTTGCAATGTTCTCAATCATCGCGGTGCAACTTTCATCGAACAGACTATGTATAGGCTGTTTTATTAAAAAGCGTTACTGAGATTTCGTGTAAACATGAAATAAAATTTGCTGTTAGGTTTTAGATATATTTTAAAGATGCTTTGTTCTAAATTTGATTGGCTAAAATTAATTTGGGTTAGTTGCAAGAAATCGCGATAAACTCGCCCCTTGTAAGTCGATTCTATTCCACTTATTCGTCGTAACCCGTTTTCTAACGCAATTTTTTTTATAGGACTTTTTATCTGTGGTCATTTATTAAAAATTACCAAGTGGCGAGGGAGTATCAACATCAAATCCCGATTATATTTATTCAGTTTCAATTTGAATATTATATTACACATATTGATATTTTTTTCAGTAAAGAGAATTATCTGAATAACCATATTTAAACAACCACATTTATAATGTGTACATACGAATATTATACAATCACTGATAGGTTAACGAACGCTTTATTGAGTTCGCATTCTGATTTAGTAGACAAATAATACAAACGCTATATCAATATCATATTAATGTACTGTGGTTCCATAATATTATTCTACGTACTTCTGTTTTAGGAATGTTGCGAAGGAAATCTGGAATTGAATAATCCAAGAGGTATTCAATATCAGAACGTGAATTACGATATTGATTACGTCTGTTAGACACACTCGCTATAATTCATTACCTTTCTTTGCACAATCCTGTTCATGACTGAAGTGTGCGGCAGTATTGCCGTTTCAAAATTAGCAAAAATATCCAGATTTTTCCCCAGAAAATACTAGAATATACTAGGTCGACGTCGAAAAAGTACTAAAAAATTATCAGATATTTTTTGTCGACGGGGGGTGGAGGGGGTGAAAAAATTTAAAAACCGACACTATTAAATTTTTTTTTCATTATTTGTTAACTACTGTGCATTGTGCAACATTTGAAAAAATTATACAAAAAATAAAACGTACCAAAAAATACTAGAATTTGGTCAAAATATACTAGAAATAGGTCAAAAATACTAAAATATAAGTACCAGATTTTCAGAAAATACTGAAAAAGTACTAGATTTTTCAAAATGCCTCAGAAAATACTAGTATTAAAAATACTAAAAACGGCAACACTGGTGTGCGCGTTTAGTCGTCCTGCTCATCCCGAACAATATACGTTTCTGAAATATAAAAAAAAATTATAAAAATTCACCAAACAGGTATTTGTTCAATATTTTTTGCACTTCCAATGGATGTTTGTGTCTAGATACCCATAGTCAAATTCTTCTGGTTTTTGCACAAGAAATCTCCGAGCTTTTTGCTTTTTTACTATTCACATAATAATTTATATTGATAAAACCCGTTCAACCGTTCATAATGTAAGTACAAAATTTTGTAGAAAAAATACATAGGTAAGGGAAAAAACACCCGAGTGCAAAGTTTTCTACGACTCTTCGTCCTAAACTTTCAAAAGGCGCATTCAAATTTAAAAGTTTTGTGAAAAACTTTTTTTTCATAGAACTTCACTCCCTTCTCTACATTTTTTTGTATTTGGATTTACTATTGAGTAAAACTTTTAATAGTTACGATGGATGTGGAGTAAAGGCACAAAATAATCCGTTATATTTTTTTTTCACAGAAAATACATAGCTATCTACTATTTTTTTATTTATCGGAGGCGATAAAGTTGTTGTTAGTTGATCGCATTTCAAACTTTTCATTTTTTTTTTGTAAAACATTGCCAATAAATCTAGAAAAAATGCGAGCAATTACCTACATGCCTTAGGTGGTCCCTTCAATCAAATCAATCCCTTGAAAACACGCTTTTAGTGCCTATCATTTGCCTTCATCATATTTATAATTCCATTTTTAGTAAGATTAATTGGTATATTGTATATACTCGTACATGTCTACTTACATATAATCCTTACCGATTTACACAAATACGCAACCATCACTTCACTTTTTTTATAAGTAGTTGCTATGGATTCGATCGGTTCACTCATATGTAGGTATAGGTACAAGAAAAGTTCGATACATTTCTTGAGTATTAACGAGTTCCTAGTAGATAATATCAAACTCATGTATGTTCCTATTTCTATGTATTTGTTTACACGTCTCTTCTCTGACGAGGGTCAGTCTTTTCAAACCAAGCAGCGGCCTTGTCTACATTAGGCCGGTCTATTACTTTCCTAACGAAGGAGGAACGATTGCTGAATAGTTTTTTACGTGACTCGAATATTTAAACGTACTCACACAAAATTTGTACAGTTTACATACAAAGTATATTTTCTAAAGTAGCCAAATAAACATGATCAACGTATTGAGTGATGAGTACCAGTTTCTTAAAATAGAAAATTAATACCTGCTTTGTTTGCCTTTTTGGGTTTATTGTATCATCCAGCAGACTCGTAAATTAAGTTCATGGGTATTTTATTCAACCGATCTTTTTATTAAGCTATATTTATAAAGGTGTTCTTCCTGCAATCATGTCTGACATTTTGAATCATTCAAGTCTGGCATCATTATCGAAATCCCATTCTAATAAGTTCGTTGACACATAGTGAACATAACCAAATTCCATTTTTTGTACCTGAATGAGATTTTTTTCTTACATGGATATAACATAACTGATACCATTTTACAAAAGCATTATACATTTTTTTTTTTTTTTATTTATTTAAATCACTTTATTACAAAATAACAACATCTACAATATCACCCGGATCACAATCATATACTACAATTTTGGATACTGCCCTCCTTAAGCAACCGAATGCTTGTGTGGAGGGCAGGACTCAGTCAACAGCAACAAATGAATACTCAACAACCAACAAAATAATGCACAATACAAACAAAAATGACACATATTCGAGTATAAGAACTATGATACGGTATAGTTGAGCTGCTTGATAACGAGGTAAGGTTGATGAGGGTAGCCCTAGGTTAGATTTTAGGGAATTTCCAAGAAAGGAATGATTGTAATTGTAGGTACTACATGGTATGGTGAAAAACTTACTTTGTTGTTCCCGTCAGTTAATTTTGAAGTAAAACTTGTTTGAACTACTACAACTTCGCTTTTTACGTGGAAGAGATCGCTGTATAGCGATGCTAACAATACATACTTACTTCTTGTGTCCAAAATACCATCATTTAGGTACCAAATTTTGTCCCCCAATGTTCAGCCACCCACCCGGACCATTCGCGATTAGCGTATCCTCGAGAGTGCATGTCACTCCTACTCTAAGAGATTTTTATCTTGTGGAGCACTTGTGGAGCACTACTTGTGGAGTAACTACTTGTGGAGCACCACACCCTCAGGTGTCTTTCTCTCCAAAGCGATAAACTCGCCCTAGTGAATATTTGTTATAATAACTATGTTCGCTTTGAGAATAAAGAAATAGAATGTCTAGTCAAAATCCTAATAGTTTTAGTAATTTGCTGATCGCGATGTCATAATACATTTTGTTTTAATTACTTATCTACTTTTTTATTAATTTCGTAATAATGGAATTTCCCTTACTCTCTTTAGTTTATGGCTAATTTATTATCGTTTCCTTTTACTGCCCCTTCCCCCCTTTCAGCATCCATTATTTTAACATTCCTCCCCGAAGAGTTATGACGAATTTAACTGCGTACGTTTATTTCATTTTCTTTTATTATCTCTTCTGTTTCCCACTCATTCTATCTACATTTAATCACTCAATTGTATACAATGAATTGAAATTACGGATCGATCTTAACTTTAAAACCTTTTTTATGTGGCACGCACTGAGATGACAGGATTATGCTTTATGTATTTTCATTTATGACGAGCAGTTTAATCTGACCTGTATTCACGTTTATGAGCGTGCTCAAAACAGCAACGAATTCTAGTCATTTTAAATTAGAGACTGAGAAATAAATGCGTCGGTTTAATAAAAGTACTTACGCTCTACAATATTGACAATCACAATGTTACAAATATTATTTCATACACAATATTGATACCTTCCTGAATAGAAGCACGTCTTGAAATTTTTATGTATTCAGTTTGGCCATTTTATTATCATTTCATTTCTATATATCATTATATACCAGCATAAACTAAGGTTTCGAATTGAATAATATTTAGATAGAACTTGGGTATTATTTACGTAATGAGAGAAACCTGAAAAGTCTTAACAAAAAGATGTGTTCGAAAAACTTTCCTTCTAAAACCTAATTTGAAATTTACCGGTGGAGAATAAGCACCATGAAGAAAGCAAATAAGTCTTTCACTATGGTATTAAATTGTACTTACTCTTCACTTATTTCATCTTAAGATGTAGGAACGAGCTATTTTGATATATTCAATTTTATATCGCTTCCTTCGTTGGATTAAATTTGTAAAAACGCAAAATTTTTGCCCACTTTGTTATACTTGATACCTACGGTCTCAATATGTCATCAGCATTTTAAATTATTTACTATTTTTGTTTCAGATTTTGCGATACGCTGTTCCGTCTTCACAGACACTGGAATTTAATGGTGTTAGTGAAATCTTCATGGATTACAAAAATATAATTTAATCTGTAAGTATATTAATTTTTATAATAATCAGAATTATTTTCTTATTTAAGTCAAAGTTGACGTTAAAAGTTAAATTATAAATATAGATTTTATTTATGTAAAAGAATATAATTATTTTATAAAGGCATGTTTAATAAATTAATAACAATAATAACCAACTTGCTAGTTGATTAAATTACTGCTAGCTAGGTAAATTCAACACAGTGGTTGCATATTTTCAGGAGTTGGTATTATCGTTTTGTCTCTGCCAGTATTTCTTAGCACTTACGGTTCTAGAGCAATATGATCAGTGATCATACTTGGTGCATCTGGTAATCTAAATCGCACTCTCAGATCCGAGAGCCATGATGCTCTATTATGCAACATTCCCCTTCGAACTTCGAACCACCCCTAAAATTGTGATCCATTTTAAATTTGTATGTGCCTACTGTTTTGCTTATTTTAGTTTCGTTACTAGAAACTTCCATTAAATAGAGCCAAATATATTTCATGCAATTCAAAATAAAACAAAGCCTAGAAATACCTTTCTAATAATTTAACAGTTTTCTCGGAAAGTTTAATGGATGTTTTTTTAGTGAACTATCGAACAAAGAACTTGCACTTGGAAGTTATGCAAGCAGGAGACTTTCCAATTTGCATTTCTGTTGTACTTTTCTAATGAAATGGAAACTTGTTAGACCAGCCAGTTGTAAAGTTACTCAACAGAGTATTGGCTTCACATAAGAAACGGATTTTATATATTACGATTAAGTACGAGATATTCGTAGATATTTAAGTTGACTGCCTTTATGAGACAAATCTTAAATTGGTTCATGTATTGTATTAATCGTATCAATGGAAATTTAAACTGAATATTCATTCGTAAAGTAATACATGAAAATGTCAAGGAAAAGTTTAAGGAAATGTAGAATTAAATAGTACTGTATAAGTAGAAGAACAAGATTGTAATGTCGTATTTTCAAAATACATTATCTCCTCGTATATTCGTTAGTAGTAAAGTGGTTGTTTTACTAATCCTACGAAAGTATTAATCTCCTTTGTAAAACTTTAAAAGAGGATATAAACTTTATTTCACAACTTTGTATTGAAGGAAATAATTTTCCTTTACAGAATTTTTCCCCTCCTTGCTCCGTTCAAAGATTTCAAACAATCTTGTAATTTAAGCTGATGTTAAAAGTGGTTTCATGCAGAAAATCAGCGAGTCGCCATTACTTTTACAAAGGTTGTATTTAATGAATGAAAAAAGTTATGGAAATTAATCGTTATTAACTAGTCAACTTACCTTTTGATCTATAGTTTAATAGAAAAATTAAGAAGTGAATCTTTCAAGCATAAAACGGTTAAAGGAGCGTCAATGCTATAATGCAATCTGATCTTATCGATATAGATTTATGTAACTTTGTAAGATTTTGTGTTTGCAATAATTTGTAACAATACTTGGTTGTTTTATGAGTTATGATATACATGTTGTATATTTGTAGATATGTTTGTTTAGCTTGGTGTATGACTGAATATATTATTGATTATAGTCTACATAGATACGAAGTATATTGTGTTATACATATATCTTATGTTGTTTTTGTGAAGTTGAGACGATCGCCCTTCCTTCGCACAAGCAATAGCTTTAGAAGGAAGGTATATCGTATTAAATTGTGATTTGACCTGTATTTTTTATATTGAATTGTAATATTTCTTAAACTGAAATAAAGTAATTTTTATTAAAAAAAAATTAAATTAAAAAAACCCTATTACATAATAACACTTGTACAAATATGTGATATGCAGTGGAGAAAATAGGATAATTTATGATGAGTAAAAAGTTGTTTGAAATGAATTCAGAAGTTATATACATCGCTCACAATATGCTTATTGTAATAACTTTGATACTGTAGTCAGTAGAACGTGACGGCGATGCGTTAAATTTGTAATGTAACTTATCTATGTGTCTGTATATTTTGTTCCAACCTATTTAATTTAATTATATATTATCTACACGTAGCTACACAAGTACAAACAAAACACCTTGTTAATTAAAAGCCTGTTGGATTACAATAGAGTAGTTAGATAATATGTACATATCAACCTACATTATCTTCTATTTTCTATTGTATGTAGCATCTATAGAATAGCAATGAAAGCTACAAATAAATACAATGTATATGTTATACCCTGACTAACAGGTTTTTATAATAGAGTTGTCTAAGTGTTATAGTATTTTATGATTATTGTATTAATTATATGTAGATCATTAAGGGCTTGGCACCAGGAATGACGTCACAGTCTTTTCCCACGGCATTAAGGTTCAAAATCGCGTGATAAAATGGTAAAAATAGCGTTTTTTTCCATTTTTGGGGTTAATTTTGCGTACATCAAAAAACTTTTACTGTTATTCCCTAGATATTAATGCATATTATCAGTACAAAAAAAAATTTACTCCGCGACTTTCGGGAAACGAGTTTCCCTCTTTCGGAAAAAAGATCAGAGGTGTTTTTCATTTTTTTTTTTTTTGAGAAATCTGTACAAGATATAAACAATCTTTTACGGTTATTCCCTAGATAGAGGTTCAATGCATCTACCCTATTTTGTTTCATAGCATATTTAGTAACGGTTGTCGAGGTAGAAACTATAAACTATAAGAATTCAATGCGAGTGACGACAGATAATAATACTGGTTACGTGGTTGCATAAAATTAGGAGTAATTAGATTTTTGATTTGTTTTATTTAATTTATTTTTTATTCCTAATTAACATATACCTGGCTTACAGTATAAAAATGTTTTTTGCGCCAGTCGATGTGATAAAAAGCATAACATTAGTGGGTAATACAAAAATAATTACAGATTCAACACGTTAATACAATTGTAATGTGATACTTTTCCAAATCAATAATATTTATTTATTTATTTGTAATAATACGCTGGGCTTGACGCGCATATCGTAACATACTCGTAGGTGTCCATTGGTTCTTTTGTAAAGGTGATACTCGTATTCTACAAGTAATCTTATTTAAGCAAAAACAAAAGCGTATTTTGGTTTTATTAGAAATTCTTATCTATATAGTATTGTCCACTACGAGCCTAATAATCATGAAATATAATGAACAGTACTTTACAGAGCTTTGCAGATTTGTTTTTTTACTGTAACAGAAACAATAGTCTATTAATTTTTATCATTACATATTGGAAAAACAAGGTGATTAGTCCTTTGTGTAACGTGTTTTGTTGGGTGAAAAAATGTAGATAATATAAACGACTCTTTAGGGTTGTTTTTCTCTTATTTCATAAAGGGCTTCGCAAGTTCGCAAAATGTGTGTATTATAGTTGAGACATATCGAAAGAAACTAATTTTATAATCAATGAACTATCATATGAATAGGAAAAAAACGATGTTGTCAGGAGTTTGTCATTAGGGATAATCTTTTTGACTATATCTGTTGATTTATTTGGATAAAAGGTGCCTCATTTCTATTGTAATTTCACCCCGCCCATCTCTTTTAAAGTCTTCCAATTCTGATTTCTGTTATTACTGCCGTCTACAATGTCTACCAACAAACTATAATAAAATTCTAGCTGGGGCAAAAGAGCGAATACTTAGTGTATTTAAGTATTTGTTAAAGTAAAGTATTTGTTATATTCGTGATTTTTCAACGGGCGCCTTATATGCATCTTACAACCAACTACTTAACTTTCACCAACTATTGGTGAAACACGTATAGACAGTGACACCGTACTGGTCAATTATTATTACCTATTATATTCTTGCTTCGTACATTTATCATTTCATCGGACAATTTAATCCTGGATTAGTCGAATGTCCTATAACAACCTGAGCGTATAGTTCACACAATTAATATCTACATATAGTACTGTTGTTGCATCTATCTTCCATTGTATCAGGAGGAACAATATCACATAATGAACTTGTTAGGTACCTTACAGAATGTTCCTACTAAAGTGTTAAGCAGCCGTCAACTTAGTACGTACAAGGATTAGGTAATTATTCCACATACTCGTATGTATAATAAAATGATGCCTTGTTGTAAGATCCAAGGCACATTACATTGGAATTCTAAAAGTTTAGGTAAAAGGAAATTGATTGATTTAATGCTACGAGTATAACAAAATAATCTTTTTTGGAATTTTTAAATGAATTGAGAAGAAACGAGCAGTTTCTAATGTTACTGAAAAAAATGACTGGGTTTGAATTACCATAAAAAAGAGGTATTATAGCAAGTAGTTATTTTAACAGATATACAGCGAAGGATGCACATTTGACTACGACGTGTAGAAAATCTGATGTTCTAAAAAAAGTGAGTTTGAAAAAAAGAGAGATTCAAATTTTTGTATAAAAAATGTTTTATAAAAAAGTTTGATTAAGAAAAAGAATGAGATTAATTTAAGGTTAATTAAAAAAACATTAGTTTTCACTTGTTTAATCTGAGATCGCGAACTGTAAAACTCGTTCATAATATTAGCACAAAAATTAAATTCGCCAGTGGTTTTATGAGTCCGTTATTCGTATATAAAAATATCATCATAAAAATGTGAAATGAATAACTAATATATCTCATTTGCATTTTTATTGGAACTTCCGAAATTTGTTTTCACAACTCGGTGGCTCGCCACTCAAATATTTGACTTTCAGAATGAAATTTAATGAATCTCTCAAAGTAGAAACAATCTATTCTCCTCGCTATAAACAAAAAATCATAAAAACGATATTATGTATGAAGAGGGGAGTTGCGGGGTCGTTTCATTTTCATCAATAGGAAATATTAAACACCACGAGATGAATTACTAATTATTACTTTGAAGTATGCATGAATGAAATATTTCAGTTAATGGTTTCATTGTGGTAGTATAATGGATCGAATGCAGAGCAGACACTACAATAACGAAAAATGCGCTAAGAGTATCGGAAATGAAGACTCTCAGGAGTATATCCGGTAAGAGCCTCCGAGATAGAATAAAAAATACCAGAATAAGTGCGAGATCAAAGATGTCTTTAGATGGGGGAGGCAACGGAGAAGACAATGGTATGCACATGTGAGGAGAATGGAGCCATCCAGACTCCCTCACATTGCATTGCACGGCCAAACCCAGGGCAGACGACTCCCGGGCAGACCACCTATGAGATGGATTGACAGCTGGAAGTCGACATCGCAGGAGGCTAATCCATCTTCATAACCATAACAGGCCACAAGGCCTATATTAAGAACAAGAAGAAGAAGGGGTTTCATTAAGGTGTAAATAATAAAACTTTTATATTTTTTAATACAAACTATAAGTGATTATTGCAATTTTTAAGTATTTTCACTTTAAAAGCTGTTCTGAAGTGAGCAAGAACAAAACCCCTTTGTAGAGCATTGTGCCTTCTGCATTGCAATCTACGTAGGCGATATCGATATTTTATTCCAGGTATAAAATAAAAATAACATTTCACCAAATTCAAAAGCTTTTCTTTCCTAAACATATTATGTACCTACACCTGTATTGTTATACATAAACACAGATGTATTTTTTGTGTCTACATTTTTTCCTATTTGAATGAAATTTCCCAAAGTTTGTAGATTTTGTTATGTTCAGTATTTGTCTGATAGAAGAGTGGGAGTAATTGATAAAAAAGTTTTACTCTTCCTTGTATCGTGTGGATGTGTTTTATGTTTTTGAAAAAGTTCCCAATGGATGATACCATCCTTTCAATAGTACATGTACTAACATTGGAACAGAGTCCCAGTGGAGGAAACTTTTGGAAATTAGATTGTTACGACAATATTTTTTTCGATCATTTCTGATAACGTTTAACGTATATTGATCGAAGATTTTCAATGAAAGAAGTTCATAGTATAATTTAATAATATAAACAAACTCAGTATTTTGATTAGATTCTACGACTTTATTTATATAGTCTTCGAAAGTAATTGATAGCAAGTACTTGGTACATTAAACGAGATATCACATTCTACAATAGTCTCGCTATCTTTCATAACATCACTTTTTTCTCGTGAAGATGGATGCGGAAGTATCACCGTTCCAGTAATTTAATAAAGTCACGCTAGATATACTAATGAAGTTATTAGAAAAAATCAATTATTGGTAAATTTTCCAGTTTTATCTCTTTCGAAAACTAATTTGTATGTAGACGCATTAGACCGACCATGTTCCAGTCATTTACTCTGCATATGTTGCTATATTCTAATATCTTGTTTCAAAACTTTCACTACACATGCAGTTAAATTATGGAAAAAATTTCCACTTCCTATCAGTCAAAAGTGGTTGGTTGGCAGACATTACCTGCGACTATAAACCGTCCATGTGATTTAAAAAAAAAAGTTTTTATTTATTTATTTAATCTAATGACTTTTAATTTATTTATTTAATCGAATGACTCTTAGATACTCTGTACAATGGTCGCTCACATACGAGAGAAGAAGAATCTTAAGAATTAGTAAAACAATGAGATAGTCATAGACAAGCAACTATTGGTTTGTTATTCGTACCATTAATTGATTACATTCAATGCAATATTCAATAGTCCACTGTTTACCTACTCGTATATTCATATTATCACTTTGGTAAAGGATTAGCAATTTCCTTTGTCATAATACTCGGTATTGGTAACACTAATATGATACAGAGTAATTAATTTCCTACAAATTTCGAGTGATTGTTGTTTCCTGCAGATTGACGCTTCAGTTATACTATAATAATATTTGCACACCCTTTGTTAATTGATATAATATAATATCAACATCCAAAGCGTATAAACACAAAACTAATAGTCCAAGAGCCCGCTGCTTAATTTATGACGTATCTGTTTTTTGATCGAAATGTGGTATAAACGATAGCTTACCAATAGGGTATTACATCGCAATAGGGTTGCCTATCAAAATCTTGCCGCAACCCCCCCTGCCCCCCCCCCCCGAAAAGGTCCCTCTTCGCGGTTTTTCGCATTTTATAGGAATATGGTAAGAGATAGAAGAAAGTAGTCTATGACAAAAATAATCCTTGCTAAATTCTCTACAAAAAATGTTATGTCAATTTTTTCGTTATTACGAATAAATTACCTTAATTAATTAATTATACGAATTAATTACCATAGTTTTAGCTACAAAACGAGCTATAACTTATGTTCATACATCTAATAATTTCGGAGTTATTACAATAAAACTCAGTGACGAAAATTCTTAAAATTTCGTTTTTCATAAAATAACCAGTGATATAGCGCCGCAGGCCAAATTTTTTTCCCTTAAATGTTAGTAATAATGGGTGGAAGAATGTGAAAGAAAAAAAAAACAAACTTTTTTTTTTATTTTTTCAAAAAATATCCTGTTTTTTGACCGGCCATTACGGGTAAACTAGTCCTATGAAAAAATTGACTTAACGTTTTTTGTAGAGAATTTAGCAAGGATTATTTTTGTCATTGACTACTTTCTCCTATCTCTTACCATATTCCTATAAAATGCGAAAAACCGCGAAGAGGGACCTTTTCGGGGGAGGCAGGGAGGTTGCGGCAAGATTTTGATAGGCAACCCTAGTGCGATGTAATACCCTATTGGTAAGCTATCGTTTATACCACATTTCGATCAAAAAACAGATACGTCATAAATTAAGCAGCGGGCTCTCGGACTATAATTACCGTTGTTAAGGTGGTCAGTTATTTACAATGTATAGAACTAGAAGAATCTATAGTACTTTCGACTAAGTTTCATATTAGCTAAGTCTATTCAGATGACTATTCTTGCAGAAATCTTATCATAATAAAATATTTTATATCGCTGTTTCAGATCATATTACGTTAGATCACTGTCCTAAAATTTTGTACAGAACTGATATACTCGTAGATATGTATCTATGGTACGCAGAGAATATGAATGTGTAATATTATATTAGACATGTAAGAAAGTCATATCCATTATTGAATTAGATTGGGTGAAGACTTTTTGCTTCATTCAATATTAGTATACAATTTAAAGGAGGTCCGAACATGAACATTATTAGTACGAGGCATTATCAATAGATCTGATAAGGACGTAATTGTATTACTGGTTCAATAAATCTTCGTAAAAGGGAATAATAGTATGAAGATACTTGAAATATAAGAGGGACATTACTTGATTGGTGGCATACAAATTGATTTGGAGTTGGAGACATCCCTGCCCTTGTAACATATTATAATTATGTAATTCGAACTGACATCTCGGGGTGAATGCACTGATGAATGAGGGTTGATTCTATTCGACCTTTTCGTCGACGTTGCGCTGGGGGTGGATTATGGAATGTTGGGGGCAGTCACTCTGGTGTATATAATCATAATGAAAATGTTATATAATCATTGTGCATGTAATATAATAATTATTCATCAGATATAATATCTGAGTGAAATGTAAAATGCTTTTGAAGTTTTATTAAATGTCATTACTCATATTCATTTTCCACACTGCTGGCAATAATACTCGTATAATGTGAGACAATGGGTCTTGCTTGATATACATTTATTTTGTGAATTTGATGAGTGTGTTATTACGAGACAATTTATTTTAATTGTAATGTATGGTGAACCTCTAGCACCGAAAATATCATTTTTTAAGTTATCCCTCCACCTGCTGAATATACTTTAGCCTCTTTCCTATTTTTTCCTTCTTCTCTTAGTCCAACTTTGACACGTCATTTTTTGAAGACGGCGTATTTCTCTTTTTCCCAGATGGATTCTAGTTTTCAAGGTTGAATAAAAAATATATCAGATTTTTGTAGAAAAATTCAATTCTGTACTACTAAATCTGGTTGGTAATACTCGTATAATTGGAACAGTTTGAGTTTGGGAAATAGTATAGCCGTCCGGACGATTCCTGAATAAAATACAATATTGAAGTTGATTGAATTGAAATAATGATTTCACTTGTGTGATACTTACAGCACAGTCTACTGGAAACTCTGTTTCATTGAAATTTAATAATATTCTTAAGTTTCCACGTAATTACATTTCCATTTCTCTATTCCTTGACTATTTTGTTCGTGGCGTACACCAAGCTACACCAAGTTACATAGGGTCGCTCAGATACGAGAAATACTCACAATGAAATCAATTTAATCCTAAAGTGTGTAGTTTTCTTATTCTATTCAAAGGAAACACTCAGTATTTTCATTCTTAAACCTCACGTGCCAAATCTCCATTCGTCTGCTTCTCCAGTACCAAATTACCTCTCGACTCATTTAATCCATGACGCGTTTAGGCATTGTTGGGACTTGTAGGTATAAAAAAATAATGGCTCAACAGAATGTTACACTTACAAACGACAAAATACTTTTCAGCCTACCTACCTACCAACATACATTTTCCGCGTAACTAATTTCGTAATATAAAAAAGCTAATTTCACGTTTAGTTTTTTTATGTCAACTATAATATATTTTACTTTTTCTTTGTTTATTTTATGTCAGCTGCCAGTGAAAAAGCTTCATTAAATAATTATATTTGGTATTTTGTACATCTCTGCTTAACTGTTTAACATCATTTACTGGTCACAAAGTATTTTTTGATGTGTTAGCTTCTGGAAACCCAAATAATATCATCCATTGTACATATGTAACGTCTTTGATAATAATTTCTTGTTTTAACCGAATAAATACTCACTGGTTGTTTTTTTATTTACTGTTCGCACAGAAACTCAGTGGTTGTTTGTTTTTTTATTTATTATTCGCAACTTACAATAAACCATTTGAACGAAGATGGATAGGTTTCTAGGTCCTGATTAAAAACACATGTTGCGGGTAGGAAATAGCCAAAAATCCATTTGGATTAGGCACCACATCTATCATTTATACTCTGTTATAATAATCTGCAATAAAAAAAAGGAAGGTTTTTTAAAATACTACATTTCGTTTCATCCGTCTTGTCACACTTTTTGTATAGAATTACTATGTAGCCAGTGGCCAAGTTATATGAAACAAGGAGTACATTGACATGTTTAGTACAATTACTTTTATCAAAAACTATCTTTTATACATGAGTCAAATTAGAAACAATATTAATAATTGATATTTAGCCGGAAATAGTTCTAGTATTTCCGCCAAGTATAATAATAATAAGTATAAATGAATAAATACTCCTTGTTTCATATAACTTGGCCACTGGCTACATAGTAATTCTATACAAAAAGTGTGACAAGACGGATGAAACGAAATGTAAATCCTTATTAGCCACAGACCAAACATAATGCAAAGAGTATATAATATATATCCTACGGATATATATTATATATATAATGTATAGACAAATGAATTTACTTTATGCATAGACAACTGAAATGTTTTATGCACTTTTATGTCTTCAACACTATTGACTATATTTTCATCTAGGTACCTACACGCCACGCCATCTACTGTCGTCAACAGTAAGTAGTAAATTATTCGTTTTTCAAAAGTTTGATTTATAGTCATATTTTCCATTCAGTCAAATGCACAAACAGCATTATGTGTGATTAATATGCACCTTTATTTCAATATTTTGTGAACTAAAACACTAGACAAAGGATAATATGTTGGAGGCAATCCCTGACTCGTGGCTTATCTACAAAATGCATCCCTCGCCATTTTGTTATGAACGAGTTATCTAGTAGTTTGTTTTACAAACAATTTACATATTATCTACGTGCCCGCAGTAAAATGCAACATCTGGAAAAATGTTTCCTTGGGAGGAAAAAAGCATAACCAAAGCAACGTTGTATCAAAGTAGCATGATGCAATTAAATCTGGTATCTCCTTCTGAAGATTAAAAGTTATTCCAAATTTTACGTTATATATATTTTTTTTCTTAACGATATTTTTGTGCCATACTTGTCCTATCAGGTAACGATTTAGCTTCTAGATTAGTTCTAAAACCGTTAAATATTCATAACTGCTCTAGAACCAATCTGGGAGCTAAATTGTTGCTTGGGCAATCAGCGTAAGTTTTTATATTATTCCGGTGCAACAATTATTATGCAATAGGTATTTTCTACTCTGCCATCTATAGCTATATATTCACAGTTGTTTTGCGTAAAATTACTTTTTTTAAATTATATCTCTGGTTTCGCTTTAATACGAATACTTGACGCCAAATGCCATATTGCGATGTGGCTGAGAATTCTCGAACATTAGTCGGAGGAATAAACATAGAGGAAACACATTTTCTTACCATATTACTTTGAAACTCTGATTTTGAAATTTCTACATTTTGCAGATATGCCATTTTGTTATGGACCGAAGTTCCATTCAAATATCGTAAATCTCACTAAGAACAAAGACAATTAGATATAATATATTATTATGGTGCAACGTAATAGATTCTCATATGATATCATATATTGCACGGATTAAAATGAAGCTATTATAAGCTACATTATTGTTATGTAGGTAATTTTCCCGCATATTACTGCACCACATTCTGTTACAAATAATGCACTCATTATGAATGTGAAACGCCTGCCAACAATGTGACAAGATCATTCAATGATTTTGTAAATATTATAAAAATATTGGTGCTAAATATTGATAAAATCCAACTCGTGAAAAGTGTATTAACCAGAATATTTTTATAAACTTAAAATACCACCAAGCTTTATTAAAGCTTTTGCCTTTGCGTCGCTCGATTTAGACAACAGTACATTTATAACAAAAAACACTGACATCACACTACTTCATCTGCGAATGCGATATGTCTGGTGAACTTAGCATAAGTCTCTCGAAATATGTTGACCAACAGCGCCAGTTTATTCAAATTACGGACCGTCCTGCTGACCGACGGATTAACCATAACATTGGTTCTGCTCAAGGGAGGCTTGAACAGCTTGTGCGTATGAGCATATGAGTTTGCAGCGCATTACAGGAAACTATGCAGTTATCAGTATGAGTGATTTCACAACTGATGAAGCGAAAATTACATAAAAAAATACATTACTCGTTAAGTACCACTATATTGAAATTGTTATATTGAATATTATTTCTTCGCTCATCAAAATATTATACGCGTTTTTAATTATACCTTCTATTTGGGTACACATGTTGTAATATGTCTGCCTAAAGTATAAAGGATAATTCTACATATTTATGTTAACAAAAAACGACAAATAAACTAATAATTATATGTCTACATCGTATCTACAACAATGGGAATATCTCTTTATAATAGTACAACCAGCGACATAATATATTAAGTACTACCTACTACTTAATATGTAATCTCTTTGAGTACAACAGCCGATTTCATTAATTCTGTAATAGAATATTATATGATTACAGACACAGCTACTTATTACAAATTTCCAATCATCAAATACTTCAAATAATAATGTAATGAAAACGCGATTTTATTACACAGTAAATTCTGTCATTTACCAAATCCATTTGATTATTCCTGAAAGAGGGATGTTCTATGTGATGTGGAACATGTGGAAAATTTAACAAAGACTTAATTAATTGGCAAATCTATAATGGTTAATAAAGTGACACGATATTTAATTAATATGAAGCTGTGTAGATTAAATATTTCATTCAAACCAATTCAAGTTAATCCAGATATGTAATGTGATTGTGTGGTAGGTAAAGTACTGTTAAAGAGCTTTCGCATTTTTTTCTACTTCTCATTAAAGTACCTATAATAGAATATTGATAAAGGAACAGTTAACAATATTGAATCAATTAGTGCGTAAAGTGATAATGAATGTCATTAGTACTTTGCCACCACTTGATTAACCATCTCACCTCTTTATAAATTCTACTTCAGGTTAGTAAATAAACCGGAAAATAGGAACTATTTTGTAATAATGTGACACTCAAAATAACGATATAAAATATTAACACTCTCTTTCAGTATTTAGAAATCATCCTACAATATTGCACGTATTATAAATTAGTATTTATGGTAGTTTTACATGAAATCTTTTTTTTATTATTTATAAGCGATTTTAGTATCATATCTGTAGCTTAGCTATAAAGACTATATATTATATACATCGACCTACAATTCCAGATACTTTTTGTTTCCCCCCTTTTTTATTATTAATTGTCGTTGATATTTTACAAAACTCTTGAATGTCGTTTCAAAGTATTATTTTATGCATAATCTATGTACTATTTCCACGGAGGCGTAGCGCGTAATCGTTAATCAGGTAAAAAGGCGTAAAATCAAATTGATTTCGGGACGTACCTTTCAAGGAAGTTATGCGATTGGGGGAAATATTTTATTATTAGAATAGGAATTTTTCCATTATTATATCAATAAATTTCATAACGTTGTGCATAATACCTCAGTTTTGTGAAAATGTCAGTTATCAGTCACGCCATTTGTAGTTACGCGCGAGTGACGTTTTACGAACCCTCTAGTTAGGGGCGTGATGTTAGAGTTAGGGCAACATACTCTGCGTACATTTATGTCGTCGATCGCTACGTACGCACTGTTATTTTGAAAAGGGTTGGTGTGACACGACCTCAGAAGGGAAGGAGATAAGAGTATGGGAATTCGAACGAAAAAAAAACACTTTATCATTTTATTCATTCTTTTCTTTCATATTTTAGTGAGTGTCTCGCAGTGCCCTACTTGTATTCGATAAAATAAAGTGACATATTTTATTTTGTATAATAAGAAAATGATGAAAAATGTATTTAGACAGGGTTACTACAATTTGTATTATCAGTAAAGAGGAAATTATTTTCTTTTGTTTGTAAGATTGATATCGGTGTGCTCAAATGCTCCACAGATGGCACGTGCGGGATTCTCCTGCCTGTGACAGAGCATTCCCTGGACCATATGCAGATATCCACGAAGCCTGGATGTTGCTCTGTAGGGCACATGTCTCTTGTATGTAACAGATAGCATAAATCTCTTAAATCATAAATCTTCTGACGTTGCCGCCCAACGGTGGCAGAAGCCATACGAAATAATAATAATAACTTAATATGCATAACTTATTATTTTTGGCCTTTTAAAAGCTCATTTTTTCCACTTGTGTAGGATGCCAGCATTAAAATAACGGCGACAACTGTAGAGTCAATACGATAAAAAGTCTGCATACCACAAAAAGAAAAGCATTTTATCTTAGGTATTATTTTAGAATAACTTTGATACTCGTCACTTCATGAAAATTAAACGTGTAGTTGATAATTGTAATTATAACTTCAGTCATCTAGTATGACCTAATTAATTTGCATGAAAGTTTTACTTTAGCAGTTTTCAATTACTTTCTACATTCATCTTTACAAGTTTTAGGTTCGTATTTTTTATCTCTTAACAAGTAAGCAATTAGATTTTTATCGCATTTGTACTTTTGTATGCCTTTTATACTCATGTAAATATAAACTAGCAAAATAATCGACACATATTTTGACACACCTGTGTTGTCAGTGTTAATTACATATGCAAAATATAACTCTACGGCAAGAGCTTTTGTGATTGCAATTAAATAGTAAACGAAATAATTTTACCTAGAACGGAATTGGGTTAGTATAGTCTATAGTGCCAACCGCTTGTTTTGCATATAGGTCATATTTTAAATTAAAAAAATATTGGGTACGGCTATTTTAAAATGACCGTGTTTCTACATATTTCCATGAACTGGAAGCTGGATTACTTTTTTTTTCATTCTTTAAAAAATCCACAAAAGGTATATTTCTAAAATTGTGCTTTTAACTATCCATAATATTATTACGTTCAATTTGGTTTTACTGTTGTTACAACAAGCCTCTCTTCATTTATGCTGTGTCGCCTTTGTTGGATCAATATTGATTAGAATTCTACTCACGATGTAGCGCAACACATGCTTGGGTAAAAAGAATAAGTATTATTTTTCACAGGAGAAATTTTCAATTGAGGTATTATTTACCCGTGCTGAAGGATACAACATATTTTTTCGTTTATCATAACCACTTCTTATTCAGTGCGTTTAGTTTATTTTGTATTCCTTAAGTCAAGAGTATCTTCTTTGGATTCATACATTAACCACCATTCCACTCTAACACAGTAGAAGTAATTTACACAATACATAGTCTTTCAGATGAGGTTGATCATTGAGGATCTCATAACAGAGTCGCCAAGTTTAATGTCGTAAATTACATCAAAACTCTGGCGATAAAATATGCGAATCACGTAATAGGTTATATAAATGCTTTTTATTTTACACAAAAAAACAATAATAGCTCTTTGATAACGATGAAAATATAAAAAGTTTATATAAGTATTAATGCCATTAAATTTATGTTTAGTTCCGCTAAAACTACAAATTTTACTTGAATGAAAATTATAAATTATACTCGCGTGCTTCTTGTAGACTGTACGCATAATATTTCAGCGATTGTGTATATTCAGCATGCTTATTCCTCGATATTATCCTAGTATTAATGTACGCACACGCAACTTAATGGAAAATGTATTATGAATGATTGAAATCCAATAATGTTATTTTGTACCTGCACGTAGTTGATATTAATCACATATTATCAGCGCGTGTTTACACAAAGGAATTGCATGTCTACCCTCTTTTGAAGATTCATATAAAGTTGCAGAAATGTTTGGAATCTATTTCATATTTCATCCGTGACCTACGAGTGATTTCTATCGCAGGATATACTCGTGGCACGCAATAAACTAAAATCTACTCATATGTACCTACATACAGTAGAAATACCAAAATACTTGCACGAATTAAACGTTTCACAGTAAAGAATAGCGCACACTGTTTAGACTTTCACAAGACGGTGAATCCATTATTCGATTATCTGGCATTCTACTGTGTGCAGTATCCAATGTTGTTCCAGCTTTAGGCACTAAGATTGGAGCTGAAGTACATAATATCTATATTTACACTGATTGACCTTGAGTAACGACCTGCTCAAATATAATAATAAGATTGTATTTGAATGAAATAATGAATATTATTATCTTTGAATCATAACGAGGACAAAAATAATAATTTCAAATTAATAAGAGTTTTAAAGCTGTTGCTTTGTAATTATACTCATTTGTCAAGATATAATGGGTGAAGGTGAAAATGTCACTACAAGTACAGAGGGTACTTTTATATTATAACACTTGTATACAAACGACCCTTCATATTTTCTTTAGTGTTTTATGAAAGAGGGCATTGTACTTGTTTTATAAAAATAACAGTAGCCATATTCTTTAAAGTCACAACCGTAATTTGATAACAAGTAGTAGATTACGGCAGATTTACAATGAAAGATCGGTTAGACTGACAGCTGGGTAGGGAAACGTGGATTTTACGAGAAAAAAATACCAATAACAATATCTTTTGTTTTTATCTGGATATGAATGAATTCAGCACTTTCAGACTGAAGCAACTGTACTCTATCACGCAGGTCCATATTCCACGTTTTAGATAGTTAATAGAAATTTTTGAGTAGAACTCAAAAACAAAATATAACCTACCCTTGAAGTAGGTATCATCATATTATTTAATGCTGTATTGTCGTATATATGAAAAAAAACTAACTTACTCATTACATACTTACATATTCATAATTTTTAATTTTGATAAAATACTTACTAATCGACAATGCAATATCTGCAATATGTATGCAGTGCACTAACAGTAAAAAATACAAAAATATTCTTCATGTACTTGTAGTACGAGAACAGTCTCTGTTATTTTAAGGTCTGCTTTAGTCATTCATTCTCCTATATCCTTTAAACAATGATTCACCCCATCCAACGTTGAAGTCTTCCGTCCTCTCAGTCCTCGTCCTCTGGTACTCCCAGTCTCTCGTGTCAAGTGAAACTCAAAAGGACAAGTATCAAACAATACACGATGTGTTGTCACGAGGTAAATATTTAATACAACACTTTCATTTGATTCGACTCTCACACTAATATGTATATTATAGACTACCTGACGTACAAATGTATGGCAGTATATCATATAACTAAACAGTATGAAGAAGTGAACTGGTAAATGGGATTTTTTCCACGGTATGTTTTTCTTTAGTTTTTATTTTTTTAGTTTTTCCATTTTTTATTTATTTATTCTTTCGGTGAACAATCTCATACAATAAATCAGTTCATAACAGATAATCATTTAAATATAACTTAATAGAGAAATTTCACCAAGGCGAGATTAACGCGACGTCGCGTTCTCGTCCAGCTAACCTTAGCTGTTTAAACTATTCCATTTATGAATGTTTGAGTATTTACTTATGTACTATAATTATTGTGGTTTCATATATAATGACGATATATAAAACTGATAATCGAATAAAAAATACCAGATATGGAAAACGTCCTCTAAAGTTAACTGTTTTTTTAAATCTCGTAATTTTTGCTGCAGCATTCGGCACGATGGCACCATTGTCAATTATTGTTAACAACATGAGCCTACATCTCATGTGCGCTTCGCTGCTCTTAATTAATCGACCTATCAAATCCGTTAAAAGCTTCGCTGTAGGTAATATTCATTCTAACTTAGTTATCCGCGAATGCTCTTCCCATATTCAATTCAATTCTGGATATTCGATAACTACTCGACTGTTCGTAGTTATATCAAATGAATCCACGACCGGTATTGATCTGTGATTTCCGTATTTGTAATGCGCTTGCATTGCATATCCTATCTTAAACCTATTATATATACGAGTACTAACATATACACGGAGTAAAATGATTTTCGTTCTTCGCTTGTTCAATCCGTTTATTCACTCCAAGATATGAACGGTAAATACTCTTTCCACACTTCTTGTTAATTATTACGTAATTGAGTTTAGATGGCAGAGATGCGGTAAACAATAAGTTAGCCTTAGCGAACAAATGTTTTAGCATATATTGTTGGTTTGGTTAACATACTCGTATAGCTATGCTGGTGTCGTATATCCTCATGACTGAGGGTCGCGACTCTCATTCCCGCAGTTGACGATCCTACTCCACGAGTCTCTATCCATGGCCAGATGTGCGGCCTCGTGTAGAGTGGTATTTGTGGCTGCCCTCACTTGGTCGCTCAAACGCATCGGCGATCTGCCTCTCGGTCTCCTGCCTTGTACACTGCCTATAGCTGTATTTTGTTTTAAATAAATTATTTTAGATAACTGAATTACGAATCGATTAATTGAAAATGATTAATTGAAGATATCTTAGGACAATCCCCGTAACGATAAGTTTTCCAAATTTCTGTTACTAGAATATTTTTAAATAAAATAGATAAACTAGGTTAAAATTTCATTTAATTTACTTGCATTGGGAATGAAAAATACAAAAAGTGGAGAATAAAATATAACCGGATTGGTTTAATTATTATAAAAGGTTGTGGGTGTTAAATGTTCTCTGTAAGCAAGTAGTTAATACCAACAAACTGATGTTTATTTCCATTGTTACGCAAATAATTCTATTCTACATTGTAATGTGATTTCTTGTGTTGAAAATGTTGTTTAAATGTTAGAAAATTGTTTTGAAACGGAATGAATTACACAGTTTCTTGATAATACTCTTACATTTAGATGCGTAGGCAGTCTCTGGTCTCGTGTCTTATAAACATAGGTAGGTATATGTACAAAGACTGATTGATATTTCAGTAATTCACCTTTGAATCCAAAATAAATTCACTTTGAGAAATAAAAATACTGTGAGTGTGATTATTCGATGTATGAACGTAATATCTTGTATTTGCTTGGTTATTGACATGAAAAATTGCTTGCCTGATGAAAGGCATTACGTGTTATTTGAATTTATATTGGTTCGTTTTTACTGACGTATAATTGACAAAACGAAATATTTGTTTACTTGTACGTAATTATTGTCGTGTATTAAAAAACCTCTTTCCTACTAACGTAAATATGTACCTACATACTTCATTATACTTACTTTTTTATTAAGCATGAAACTTTGTTGACCGAATGTATCAGACATTTAAGTTCTGTATAGTGTTAGTGACATTATTTAACATACAAAATATTTTACAGTCACATACGACAAGCGAGTTCCTAGAACTTTCAACCAGGTCGATAGCACAAAGAGATAACTTTGAAATATTGCTCGAAAATAGTAAACTAGAACTTCATGTACCAAAATTGTTGAGAAATATGAGCTTACAAAGTCTAGATATCCCACGGTGATATGACTAATTCACAAGTTTCTACATTAGAATCTGATATTCTAACATGAATAGCCAAACAACATATGGAGGTCTGTATTAAACACATTCATAATATTAAATGTTTAAAGTAATCAAAATATTGTCAAAGTTACAGAGAAAATTATTACTTTTAGTAGTAGTCATATTCGTGTAGTTAATTTGTTTGTAACGTTCACAATATTGCTGTTATGATGAACTTTTGAACTTCGTTTCAAATTATTTATACCTAGGTGTCTAACACAAATTTCAACTCGGTGTTTACAGCTTTTAGGAAAGATACTTTTGGACATAGGTATTTTTGTGTATCCCGAAAAGTCGGAGGTTAAATTTTCATAAGACATTTTATATCAAATAGGTTCACCACACATTCTGATTGTCTTATAAATGTTTTTTTTTTAAACAAATGCCTGCAACATTTTATTGGTTAGTCCATTTTTGGAGTACACCGTGATTTTAGTATAAAATATTGTATGAAATCCACATTTAAAATGTTACAAAATATCCTGTCCTCTGCCATTTACCGTAGAATTTCAATGTTCTTATTATACCAAAGGAACTCTAGAAAATCTATTTGATATTTTTTACGTCATTTTTTAAGCTCTGATTTCTAAGAAGGATATCGGAAACTTACATTTGGAAAAAAAAACTAAAGTCTTTCTAGAAGTACGTTTTGTTTTTTATAATTGCTTTCTTTGCTCACGTATTTTATACAGTTTATAAGGAATGTATTATTACATCAGAAGACAATAAAAGGGGCAAAGTTTCACAAACTGTACGAAAAAATTCCCATATTAATAATATGCGTTTTTGAAAATATTGTTTAAATATCAAGACTTGTAGCTTACACATAGGTAACCTCCAATTTTCTCTGCCCATTCCACAAAAGAGATGAGCCCGATGGGATAGTCAGATATGAACAGATAGACATTTTCAATTTTCACGATGGTTTACTTTACATAAACTCTCCATAATAGATACGCAACACAGGTATTATATCCATATCACCATTACACTCTATTGAAAGTCTTATCTATTTCATGAAGTAAAACTATAAATCCGTTTATTTTCCATCTTTATCACCTAAAGGAGTCGCATGGTCAGATGTTTACAAACCTATGTGTATTTAAGAGTATTTCCTTATCGAGATTACTAGATCCATAATATCTAAGCCTCATACTGACTATTTGTGTATTACCTACAACCATCTTAGGACAATATAATCAGAACAGAAGTATCTTACAAAAAAATAATCACTTATAACAATTTGCTCATATGGATTGTGTTTGCTAGTCCTAATTGTTTTTTATTGTCAGTAGTCATGTTGGCATTTCAAATATTTCTAAAAACGGAAGACCTTAGATCTCGACAACCTTACTAAAAATGCTTTTGAAAAAAATGAAGTAGATACGTTGAACCTTTATCTAGGAAATGACCGAAAAAGATTTTTTATATCTTGTATAGAATTCTCAAAAAAAGAGAAAAACACCTCTGATCTTTTGTCCGAAAGATAGTAACTGGTTTCCAGAAAGTTGCGGAGATTTTTTTTTGTATTGTAAATATGCATTAAAATTTAGTAAGTGACCGTAAAAGTTTTTTGGTTGGAGCGAAACCAACCCCAAAAATGAATAAAATCGTTATTTTTATCATGTTTTATCATGCGATTTCGAACCTTAGTGCCGCGGGAAATGACCGTGACGTCATAGTAGGGTCGGAGCCTTAAAATATTTTTTCAGTATCAAAATTTCTTTATATTATTGTATAAAATTTAATACAGAGTGAACATTTTAACTTCATTGAGATGGTTGAAAAGCCGTTGCATACTTTAAGACTATCGTGCTATTAGATACATTGTTTAATTGGCCATAGACGGCTTTGTTGTAGGTAAATGTAAACAATTGGTGCATTAGATTGTTCGGCTATTGTATGGAATCCCTGTTTAGACCAACTAAACAGTTGTTCAACATAAAGCTGATCGGATTGAATTGTAGAGTAACTCGTTCATCATTCATTATGACAAAATGCAGTCGGGAAACTGAAATGAATATTCCATCAATTGTGTCTACCCTCAAATCAATTATCAAAGGCGTATTGAGTATACATAGAAATTATTGGCTATCTCCATGTCTTTTATTAGAACATGAAAATCATGATATATTGTATCGATCAGTCACTGGTTGCAATGTTTACCTATGTTTTTGTTTAATTGTTAACAATTTTATTTTGATTTTCAGCTAAATTACGTTGCTAATTAAAAGCTGAACTAAGATCTGACTTTGTATAGACAAACTCAAACACTTTCGTGCACACATTACGGTACTTGTGTCATGAAGTTCAGATTTGACATCAATATCATTTTATTTCTCAAAGTTTGATTGAACAAGTTATCACTGATTGTAAAAAATAGATCATCCATCTATTTTAAATTCAAATAAGTTAGATATGCATTAAAAAATTATAGGTAGGTAATCTGCAATCACATTTAATGGATAATTGCGTCTTGTTTTTTTTTACATATGTTTGGAAAAAGATTTGAAATTATAGTATGTAGTCAAAATAACATTTAAATGGCCGTACGAATATTTACATATGGGACGTTCAAGTTTTGTAGTATTTCTAAGTAATTTACATACAAAAGAAGGAAAATACCTCTACACACACCGCTGTACAAAAACATTGAATAATCCAAGCTTCAGTATCCATCCACCTACGTCATATCTAGTGAAGTTGTTTATTTCATTCTTCTTACTTTCCTGCCCACGCTTTTTTTACCATAGAAAAAGCTTAACAATATGTGGCGTTTATGCTAAACTTGTATTAGCAATACTGCAAGGTTCTTTCTTCGATATTATTTTTACGAGTACCGCCTTATCCCTTCTTACTTCGAATATTGCCATAAAAAATTTACGATACCATTTCAATCACTCATAAAGGTGTATAATATTATTTTATTGTTTTATATCGCACCGCTTACTGTTATAATTTGTAGGTATAATATTGAAATTTAAGTTATTAATATAAATACCTAGTCCTTTTATTACATACAGTTTACGACAAGCAATTTGTAGCGTCGCATGTCGTAAAGAGAAACTTGTCTAAAATCGCGTGATTATTTATTTCATAAATAGTTTATTTTAATAGGTAAACATATCCACAAAATTCTATTCTACATATAAAACTCACATAAAAACCTGACAGTAATAATCATTTCTTCAATTGTCATAAGATCATTATTATTATGGTACCTTCATTTACTAGTATTATTAAGTTTATCTGCTTATCTGATCCTGAACCCAATTTCTAGAAGTCTTTTCGGAGTTAACTGAGGAAAGTGATTTTGTAACTAAAGAACATAGTAATAGTTCTGCTAGATTTTTTAAAAAAGAAACTCTATATATATATGCCAACAACTCGATAAGCCGAGTATTGTGAAGCGCTGGGGGTTCATGGTGGATCGCGTCGTAACTCCATTCTACTATGCCAACTCAGGTGGCTAAATAGGCCGATCCGAGACATACATATTTTACTGCATTTAGGGCATGGATGTTCTCCTCCGGGTGGGCCAGGGTGTCCTCTGTCCTTCGGTTGATATGTGTGGATAGCGTGTCTCCACTTGGCCCGGTCCGCAGCATCTTGTTCCCAGGTGTGATGGATATTACTGTCCTTCAGGATGGTATGAAGGACGTCTTTGTATCGCTTGCGCTGACCACCCTGGTTTCTTCTTCCATGCACGAGTTCCCCGAATAGTATGTTTTTGGGGAGTCTGTTATCGTGCATACGGAAGACATGGCCTGACCAGCGCATGATACTACGCGATACCAATATCCCAACACTACAGCAATTGGCTCTTCTGAGGACTTCTGCATTAGACACCTTGTGGAACCACTTGTGGAACACCTTGTGGAACACTTTGTGGAACAAGAAATTACTCTTATCATTTATTGCAGAGGTCCAGTAGCAAAAAAACGTATGAATAAATAATATGTAAATTCAATTTTCTTTTAACTTGCAGACTGCCATCTACAATTAGGTCATATTAATTTACTTCAATAAATTATGTTTTTTCGTGTCATAATATATAACAAGGAAATGTACGAGTATCCTAGAAGAATATAAAAAGAGAGTAACATGAAAAACACTTTAAAACAACGAGTTTAAAAAAACATAAGACAGAAGACGAACATACCCCAAGTTTAGTTATGTATTTGTTTTTCCTTTCCATTGTTCTAGTTGCCATGGTGGGTGAAGTATAATGCCCCAGTATCGCCAGATGTTACGTCTGAGAGTTGATTCTTGAATAACGTGCCCTCTCTGAGAACATTACTGTCGGGGAAGAGGTTGCTTAATGGTTTCATTTCGTTTACGTTTTACTGCACCGTTGTTGGAGAGAAACTTTTCAGCTGGTTTATTCTAAACACACCTGAATAAATGTCACTATTATCCTATGTCTGCTTCTGATTTTAGAATTAATATAATAATACTCTGAACATCGAAAGAATTCGGATTGGCTGTAAGATATTGTTTGTGCAATAAGTCTGCCTTTTAGCACACTACTATTGTTTTGTTTTTTGATACTGCATGTTATTTGGCTAATAAATATTTATTAATGTACCTAATATGTTTAACAAAATTGTTATATTAGAAATACATTGTATTATTGCTTATTCTCATACATGTTTGTTTAAAGGTTAGCCAGTTTATTCCCTGAGGCATAGTTAAAGTTCTGTTTGTGCTTTGAAAATTTCTTACAAAACATATTATATTCGTTTTCGGTAAATTGATTTAGGATTGTAAATTTTGGATTCAATACAAAATTTACTTATTTCCCCAAGCAGTACCTTTTTATAATTTTTATAGATGTGTTTGAGATGTGTGTGATTGAACAAATAAAAAGAAGTAAATAGTTATTATCTTTTTCAAAATCATTCAATTTCTCTGCTTGCCGCTTGATTTCTCTTCTTTGATATAAAAATTCTACTTTTTGTTATTGACCGGTGTGATGGAAATTGAATTGTTCCTCTGAGTGAACATGTAGTAAAGTAAGAGCCATTCTAAAGGTTGATTTTATTCCACAGAGAATGTTTGAAAAATATCCAACTTCCTGATAATAGCGGGATAATAATTTCCGCTATATTTCCACTTCCAGAATCAAACTAGATAGTAATACTATAGGGTGTTTCTTTTGAATAGGCACACTTTTAAAATGAAATTAAACGTATTAAAATAATGGTAATGTTCATGAAAATAGCTTTATTTAAAAGATTATTTTATACCATTAATGCTTAAATATGATTTCGGGCATATGTGCGCCGCGGTTGGCTCGAACGAAGCATAATCTGGAAGTCCAATTTTCGACGACTTTCTCGAGCAGCTGAGGCCGTATATCGCTAATAACTCTGCGAATGTTGGCTTCCAAGTGATCCAATGTCTCAGGTTTATCTGTGTAGACCCCCTAGTAGACTTCACATATCCCCACAGAAAATAATCCATAGGGGTGAGATCACACGATCGTGGAGGCCAATCAACCGAACCATTACGTGAAATTATGAGCCGATCGAATGTTTCCCGTAATAACCTGATTGTGTCGCTGTTGGCCATCGTATTGAAACCAAAGTTGTTGCACATTAATGCCATTTAATTAGGGAACAAAAAAGTCTCAATCATGGGCCTAAGCGCTCTCCATTGACTGTAACTTTCCAACCGCCAGCATCTTTGAAGAAATATGGGACAATGATTCCACAGTAAACAGTGAGTTTTTGTGGATTTGACGGCGTCTCAGAAATGGCTCCTAGAACGAAATACCCGTGCATATATGCCTGAAATCGTAATAAAACATAAATGGTAAACTCCCATCTTTCCAATGAAGCTATTTTTATGGACATTACCATGATTTTAATACGTTTAATTTCATTTTAAAAGTGTGCCTATTCAAAAGAAACACCCTATATGTTGAATAATAGAGAATCACACCCAGAAGCCATATATGTTCTTTAGATTCATAGGAATATAGTAGAAGAATTGTAAGTATTATTGGTAATTATCGGCATCCTTTAGAAATAAAGGTATCAACATATAATACTATTATACTCCGAGAAACGAATACAAAAAATGATACCTTAGCTTACATTTTGCAAAGTAGTTCTGGTTTTTGGATATGTTATAAAGGTCGGTCCTGTGATTAAGAATCCAAGTTTTCGACCTCCCAACCCTTGTGCGTTCACTAGCGCGAGCCAAAAAGTGTCAAAATTTCGGTCATTTTTCAGTTTATTGATCATAACTTTTTTACAATGCATTTTAGAGAAAAATATTGTACTTAAAAGTTGTAGAATATTAAATTCCCTGCAACTTATGTTTACAAAGTTTTTTTGTAAAATCAATATACAAGGAGTTATGCGTTACCAAAATTTCATTTTTTTTCAAAAAAATGCACTTTTTTTACAATTATTTTCTTTAATTGAATATATTTCCTAAACGGTACATTTTAGAGAAAAGTGTTGTAAGTAAATGTTGTAGATCGTTCAATTTCCAATAAGTTTGATATCAAACATTTTTATCTCGGACCAACCAAAATAGAGTTGTGATCTTCTGAAAAAATATAAGACGAACATTTTCGAAACTTTCAGTATAGTACGTATGACAATAGTAATCAGAAAAATGCAATTTAAGAAATTTTTTTTTTTGGATCTTATTAAGATTGGTGTCGTGGTTTAGAATCCAAGTTTTCGACCTCCTCACTCTTGTGTGTTCACTAGGGCGAGCCGAACACTGCCGATATTTCAGTCATTTTTCAGTTTATTGATCATTATTTTTTTAATTATCCATCTTAGAGTAAAAGATTGTATGTAATAATTGTACAGTATTAAATTTCTTGTAAATTAGGTTGGAAATATTTTCTTTGAAAAGCTATTATTTAAAGAATTATATGATAAAAAACATATTTTTATTAAGAAAAAAAATTTTTTTTCACAATTTTTGAGTTTTTTTTCAGCACGGTACGTTTTAACGAAAAATGTTCTTAGCAAATACTGTAGAATATTAAATTTGCAACAAAAAATGATACCACACTTTTTTGACTTGGACTAATAATAAAGGAGATATGCTCTCCTGAAAATTTATTTAAGCTCAATATTTAATTTTCAGGACAGCATATCAACTGAAAAATGACCGAAATTTTGACACTTTTTGGCTCGCCCTAGTGAACGCACAAGGGCTGGGAGGTCGAAAACTTGGATTCTTAATCACAGGACCGACCTTTATAACATATCCAAAAACCAGAACTACTATACAAAATGTAAGGTAAAAATACCCATTACCTGGACTATTACTCAAATACTTTCTTTTTAATTTCTCAGTAGGCAGACCTAACTAATATCGCGAAATCTTATTCAACATCCAAACCCAAACTTCTTTCAACTGATAGTTTTCCCTTTATTATTGTAATTTGACTGAAACTAGGTCTTTGGAATAATTTTTAGTAATATAATTTCATTATTTACAAATTATTTTTCAACACATAAATAAAGAGAAATAAGTTGTCCATATTGATCTTCGTATGTATTTTTACAATGTTGGTATTATTAAAGTAGGTAAATACAAGTATATTTGCGTTTCATGTAAGAAGGATCATCGGTTTTTAGATTTAACATATTTAATGTTTAATAATGATAAAAAAAAAGTTTCCATTATAGAGTAGACGTTTCGTTACATAATAATATAGAGTGCTATAAGTTTAACGTCCATCCCATTTTTCTTTATTTCCCCAGGTTCTCAGTAAGCTGAAAAGACTCTTAAGAGACTCGAGATCTCTTGTACGTTGAAGAGTTTCCACAATACATTTTCATAAATGTTTTAACGATGAGAAATACTTCAAGTCTATCACAATTTGACCAGAAAATAATATGTTTTATTATAAAATACGATACATGGAATAGAATATACTTTTAATACTTTCAATAATATGTACCTACATCGGATTTTTTTAAACATTGTCGTTCGCGTTTCGTCTAAATACCTCTGGAATCTCTAAATGAGATCATTACGAGTATAAACAGTAAATACATTCTCTAGTGACCTTTAGACTTTATAAAAGGGGATGCCTTGAGGTAAACATTTCCTTTGCATATACTAATTAACTTCTTTATTCTTTCAACACACATAATTCTTTTTATGTTCTCAACAGTGCCTTCATTATTATTTGTTTGTTTCTTTATCAAATATTCGCTATCTGTATGCGTACAAATTATTATTGCTATACATTGAGATTAACTTTAGATATGAAAGTGGGAAAGATATGAACACAGATACGGATTAAAATAAATATAATAGAATAATTCACTAGGTACTTTAATTAACTTCTTCGATTGTAGCCAATATGTCAACACTATCATTGGAAATAATATAATCACTTAAAAATACTGATTTATTTCCGCAACTTAATACGTCATTCCAACTAATTTCAATGAGACTTAGGACAGGCGCACTGAATTTTAGGATTGGTTCTTTTATCTGACTTTCCACATTAGCATTTTCTGAATAGGATTGATTATCTGAGAAATTGTTAATGCAGTTTTCCGTGAGAATATAAATTCCGTCTTCGGATTCTCTAGAATCTTGTTTGAAATTTACATTCAAAACTTTTTTCCTGTGCCCGTCAATCGAAATTTGCTCTATAGAATTGTTTGCTACTTTGTCATCATTATTGTTGTTTTTCTGTCTTTCTTGATGCACCATTGCACAAACAATCACTTCTGTGTTTTCATTTTCGGCAATATGGCTATCATTACCATTGTTATCCCTGATTCCATTTCTGTTTGATATATTATTTTTACTTCTATGTACTTCAATATTCATTTGATATTTAGATGATATTTCCGAAGTAGCTACAGCCCAGCACCAAATTTTTATTCCTTTGTTCCTGTAAATAGGAATTATAATTTATTCTTCAAATAATACAAGTTGACTGAAAACTGAGAATTGATATAGGAATTCAGATTTGATTTTAAAAAATACCTTTCGTCTCTGAAATATTTTGGGTAAAACCACAAACCACTTCTATGAAGGAGTGATACTAAACTTCCGTCACTACTTTCCAATTTAATGTGACTTTCGCTGGGCTTTAGTATCACTTGTATATCGTGGGATAAAACGATATGAGATTGAACGTTTCCTAAAAATTCAAAGAAAATGTCATTAGGGAGCGCGAACTCCACAAAGACAATTGTATTATTTTCAAAATTCAAAGCAAGCAAAAAAATATAATCCATCCTCCACAATTACGTGAAGACAGAATATTTTATAATTACGTACATTTTAAAACTCTGAAACTTGACAAGCCTTTGTGTTATGCAGGATGTGTGAATGCATAGATTATAATAACTATGAGTACAAAAGCTAATTACCGGCAATGGTTCCTCTACATGAACTATCAACGGGGCAGTTGTATCTAACTACTGCCTCTTGTATGACTGCTCTGTTTGAAATCTCGTCTGTAAAAAAAAGAGACTCTTTGAATTTTTAATTTGAATTTAAAACACTTTTTTTCATAAAAAAACAGCATTATTTTTTTCATGTTTTCCGTAATTACTTACTTTGATCCACTGTGTATCTGGCATTTTGAAAACTATCACAAGAGCCTGCAGCTGTTCCTGGAAGACTATGGCACGGACTGACTTCCCTGCTACATCTAAAATAATATGATTAATTTTCTATTAAAATTATTCTCTTTATAAGTATAAACAGTTAGTGTAATTGATAAATGGGTACCTAGTAATATCCAAGGTTGACAATGATCTGGACACATCTCTATCATTTTCAACAAGTGTTCTGTTCCTCGCGCCTATTCTTGCAATGTTACCAGTCGATCTTGCACGGCTTGGGAGTAATCTAAAAGTGATTATCGTAATCCATCATTTCAACATCAAATTTTAACTCATTGATTAAATCGTTTTATACCGTTTGTTCTCATAATTTACCTGTCTAGTAATTTCTGCGTTCCCCATTTTGCTTGTCTAGAAGTCTCTTGATGATTTTCAAGTGGTCTTCTTGAATTTTCAATAAATTTTGCATCTTCCCCAAACAAAGTCTTTGTCAGACGATCCCTTTTATCGGGACGAAGATCGAAATTTTCTAGAACACAATTGTATACCTGAAACAAGGGTATTATTTTTTACATTCATCAACACCTATGAAGCTGATGTTTGTGGTGGCTTGTAATTCTTAATTCATACCTCGTCAGCCAACAAATTCCTGCATCTCCCAAGAGCTGCCCTGCAAAGAGGACAGTATTCCATTCTGCTCCTGCAAGTAGCACATAGGAGATGACCACTTGGGCATTGATGTGCCGGAGCTGGAATGGTACGTGCACACACTGGACATTCTGCAGCTCGAAGCACTGAAGCAAGGCATGAAGATAATCTCGTTAGGGCCAATGGTAATGGGCCCAGGAGCAATGACTGTAATAAAAACAAACGTGAAATTTACTTACGAAAATCTCACGAAATCTCTAAAGAAATACTAATTGTTTGATATTATTTAACTCACATCAGAATCACCATCCTTCGTGGGTCCGGCTGACCAAACCAACAGAGGTACTTCTTTTCTTTGAGATCTTACCAAACTTGCTACATCGCTTACCTTAAAATTATAATCATTGGATAATGCTTCATTAGCCTCTAATGTACAGTATATACAATTATACACTCACTAATATTTATTTCTTATTTGTCTTGTAATAATCACATTTTTTTTAAATAAGGGGCCGACATACAAAACACACTTTAATTATTTTGTGTTACTCCCAAGATTTGAGAAATATTCGTGGACTTAGAAGTTGAAGGCGTTTTTCACTGTGCTCAATTTCTTAATTTCTTATTAGGAAAAATGTAAACAATGCAACTATTTAAATGTCATGTTATAGCGAAGTAAAAATTAAAAGGTTAATTATTTTAAATACCTTCAGTCCCAATAAATCCTCATCTCCGACTTTTATTAAGCAATCTCCTTCATGTAACCCAGCCTTCTCTGCACAAGTATCTTTGTCAACGCATTTTACCTGAAAAACATTAAACAATATTACTCCAATAATTATTTCTTCTCATGTTCTCTATGTAACTGTGTACACTATTATTCAGATATACTTTCTTAATCAAAACTTACCCATGGATATGGATCCCACTGACTTCTAGTTAAGTTAAACCCGATGTTTGCATCTTCATTTTCTGGTTTGGCAAGCTAAAATGGAATTGGAATCCAAATTAAGTGTGTGATCAGCTGATTTCTTAACACTTAGATATTTCAAATAATAAATTTAGTTATCAAATCGTGAGTCTAAAATTGATGTCGACTATGCCACAGGTGAGATTCAATAGATAATCGTTTGATTTATTTGGACTATAAGTGATGTTAACAAGATGTTCGACATGAGGACTATGACTTGCATTATTTTATTTCATTCAGCCTTTCAAATCTAGTCGAATTTAATATGCACGTGTTCAGTTATTATTTCTAAATCATTTCTATACACCCAGTACCTGATTCTGGGGAATTACAAGGCGATGTATGTCGCCGCATATTGCACTGAGAGAAAAAACCAGTTGAATTAACCGAAAAAACAGTGAAAATAAATGTTTTAGTTGGTTAAATAGGAACCTACCGATCAAACAGTTGAAATAGCTGAGGTCAGTCAATAAAATACGGGAGCGTTGATTTAACTGAGTAATTAGAAAAACAAGATGGCTGCCACAGTCCAGCTGATTTCTAGAGTGGTGGAATTGACTGAATAAAACATGGCTACCATAGTCCAGCTGATCATTTTTATACATCCAGTACCTGATTCTGGGGAATAACAAGGCGATGTATGTTGCCGCATAATAATTATTGGAGTGGCAGGGTATGACCCACCCGAACACGTAAAGTTAGTACCTATAGAAAATATTTCGTGTAAGTAATGATAAATATACGAAGGTTTTCAGGGCCGCTGTAATCGATTTTGTTTAGTCTTCTGAGTTCGTATGATATGGGTCACACAATGCTTCCCAGACCACGACTTCCAAGCCCAAAAACTTAAACAATATTGTCTTGTGGATGTTTTAGTTTTAGTCCTTCATAAAAAATGAATAATTATTACCATCAAAGTCCTTATTCTTCCAATAGTTGATTCATCGCTTGTCAAAATATCGGGAAGGACTCCTGGAGTTTCTTGTCCACTAAAAGAATTTAATACATTCTCTTCCTGTTCAGGTCGATTTGAATTATTGTTTACTGTTGGTTTGTTTTCAATCCTCTCTTCACTTGTTGATTGCACACTTATAAAAGGGATTGTTTCATTTATTTGTTTCGAATTACTGGAACCATTCAAAGTTGTGTTGCTGCTGGCTTTTGATGTTGTCGCTTTTGATAATGTTCCCGGAATTTGAGATTTATTTTTGCCAATAAATACTGGGGAGTGCATTTGAGTTGAAGAGTATAATGCTAAAAAAACGAGTAATATTATTTTATTAGTAAATCAAATGTCGACTACCAACTTTGAAAAATCCTATTTAAACATTTTATAGAAATAAAAAAAAAAGTATACTAGATAAACTGCATAAAAAAATTAGATAAGGAATCCTTGAGGTAAAAAAAATAGTGCGTAGATGTAGTCGTCAAAGCCGGTATTTACCTTCAACATTGGGTGCCTATGTACTAAAACTACGTACATAAATCCAAATTTGCATAACAATAACAATCATCTAATAATTTTATCGAAAACCCACTTACTGTTCCCCGAATACACTCCACGAAAATTATACATCAGGAGAAAACTTAATCACAACACTTTGCAACTCTTATTATGGTTGGCACACTTCAAAACATAAAACTAAATCACCTTGCTTACACATCAACGGACACTGAATCACTACATAATTTGTTAATAGATTTTTAATTATTAAGTAATTTTACAGGTTTCTTTTGTATATATTATATTCTATTATATTTTACAGATATCCATTAGTCTGCGAGTGATCTTATAATTTTATATTATGCATATTGGATTTCACTCGTAATTTTCCGTCAATTAGTTAAAGGAAATATGATTTTTTTTAATTAATAGGTGTAATATGAATATTTAATTGTAACACTGACGATTAACTTTTAGTTTCACTTAAGGATTTGTATTTTTTTCGCAGATATTTTGTTTATTTATTCATTCCTGTAGTTCACACGTGAATTACACCATGTATCACTGGTATATAAAATTATACTAAAGATAACTAGAACACGGCCGTATCTCATACATTTCGTGCGTGAGACTGTATAGTAGTGTATAGTGACGGTACTAGAAAGGAACTGATAACTGCGCTTGCACTGAAACGTGGTATGACATTCATTTGAAACGTGGTATGACATTCATTTTTCTTATTCGCAATTTTTTTAATAGATAGGCATTCCACGTATAAAAAATAAACTTCGTATTAATTAATACTAATAATAAAAAAAAATCACGTTAATTTATTCATTTAAAAAACATCATGTGCAATTCCTGTACCCGAAAACAAATAGGATGAACAACTATGTTTTGAAGAAGGTATTATACTCGTATAAAAATGAAAAATCAATACAATTTTCCTAGAATGCTTCCTTTGGGAGTTATTAGTGAAAAACTGAAAAAATATGTTTTTTTTTTGTTTTTGGGATACCCTAAACATAGCACAACTGGAAAATTGGTGCAAACTTCAAAAAACCTTGCATGTTAATGAAGAGATGAAAACAGTTTCCAGCTTTCCGACAATTATCTACGCTACAAATCGCGTTTTAGCCGGTCTATCAAGCAATATTCAAACAAACCGGGCTGAATGTTTATTATTTATTCAAGGGGATAACAGATTTTAACAAACTAAACCCAGATTGAACTTTTCAAAAAAAAACTTTCATGACTTTGTGAGAATTCTCTTAGGTAGACTTAATGTGTTTATGTAATATGAGAGAATATTGTATCAGAAGCATCGAAGCGAGTATTATTCGTTTAAATATAATTTTATTATTCCTCCTTGGACCGCCTCTAGCTTTGCAAAACTTACACCGTGTGGGCATAATATCATTAATAAGGTAAGTATTATGAAATAATGTCATGGTTGAGTAGTTAGTACGATGACTGGTAATCACGAGGTCTTCGGATCGAACCTTAGCCTTAGAGACAGAATATTATGAGAGCATGGTACCACACATACGCCTCCGGGCTTTTACATTAGCTTCTTAGTTTTATGATAAAAACGTGTAACCCATGTCTCGTTAACTTTGCCCTGTTTGCCTTGACGAAGACCTCACATCATTTATTTACACGACCTATAATTACTTGGTGATTCATTGATTAAGTATTGATAAATATTCCGATTAATTGTTTCATACATCTTAATAATTATTGATAACTAACCGTTGAAAATTATTTCCTGTGATAGTTGTACCACCAGTTTCACAATCATTATTTCATGACAACGATGTTAACTATCGCATTTAAAAAAATGTATTGTAAGAATTTTTGAATTTATATTTTTTACGGGTAATTACCAAATTTAACTATAGGTAAAAGTAGATTACCCGTGCTTATTTCTCGGGTAAATCTAGTTTTATTTTTTCGGCTAACATTATCCGTAACATAATAATAATAATAATATGTATATATGTACCATATCCAACCCACTTATTTGCTGTTCACAAAATTACCCGTAAAAGATTTGTATTTTATTTCACTGTACACTGTTCCTATGATAAATTAAGTGGTAGGAATGACATGGGATGAAATAATATGCATCCCACAAAACTGCTAAAATGGAGTTAACTGGAAGAAATCGCAGTTCTGCGATAAGTTCGCCCTAGTGAACAACGTTTTATAATCTGTACTATGTCCATTTTGTATATTTATATGTGTTTGTTGTTTACTTTAAGATTAAATAAATAAATAATGTTGGGACCTCTGACACCCTATGTTCTCTAAGGCATGTTTAAGGGTGAAGAAGTTCACATATTCACCTGTCGATTCTCATTGAAATTCGAGGACGAAACATAAGTTGTTAATTAAAGAAAAAGTACGTAATTATTCGGGAGGAATCACAGAAAAACCTCGGTTCTCTCTAACAAGCCTTAAAGGGATGAAACTTGATAATATGTTTATAACGACGAACTGATAGTACATTATTAAAATAACAACAAACATTTTGAGCTGAAATCAGTCCAAACAAAATACAAGCTAGACTAATTTATCATGTCAAAATATACAGAGGTTGTATGAAGAACATGCTGCACCCGAGGCTAAAGCAGTCGTTGTAAATTAAATACAAAATAAATAAAGATTCATCATACAGAATCTTTATAATATGTAATATGTATGACGATATGTAGAAGAGATTACATATATTAAGTACTAGAGATCTGATTCTGTGTATTTTCAATAGAACGGAAGTGTCGCAATTTCATGCACGGCACTTTTCGGTATTTTAGAGGCGCAAAGGTCACACTATTAACAAGATATCAATAATAAAAACTAAAACATCTTTAAAACTATCGTTTTAGTCCTAAATAACGTTAAAACTAATACAGTTTTTAACTATGAGAACAAAATTTCGAAACCGTTGCCCACAAACTGTCAAAATTTTCCATACGATTTGACAGTTTGTGGGCACCAGTTTTGTTACACTTCTAGCATTGAGTACTCTGTCTAGGTAGTACTTAATATATTATGTCGATGTGTAGAACTGATGCTGGAGCCCGTACCCAACTGTATCAATGTCGGTCATGAATGAAAAGTGAAAGTGTTATGTATGGAGGAATGATTATATTGTCCAAATAAACCAGTTTTGTGTAGGTAGGCACTAGGCACCTACCTCCACACTTGTTGACTAAAGTGTAACTAGATGTATCATTCTTACTCTTACGTCTATATTATTCAATGCTGCTCTATACAATGTAGGTACCTACCTGTCTAGTAACCATTGTTTTATTTTGTTGTAATGCCATATTTACAATTTTGCGTATATGTGTGAACTTTTTCATCTTATTCTATCTATCTATCTATACCCTCACGCCACGTCCCTTGCAGGGTAGGCAGAGAGGTCAGAGTGCCAGACAGTCCTATCCTTACACACACTCCTAGCTTCCGTCACATTCATACACGCTCTCCGATTCCTTTTACTCAAAACGCGCCCATCCTTGAGGATCTGGATTCATCTTATTCTCTTGGCGATATTTCGTGCAATAACTGAGTGTAAATGTTTTACAAAACGGTAGCAATGTAATAGTTTTAAGAATCTAATTCATCACATAATCTGTTTTCGGGAAACAATTATTTTGAAGCAATCGTTTTGTATAAGCTTTGACAAGCAACAGTTTCCACCTCCATTTGTTTACACCGATGTTAATTTATTGCTTTCAGCTTTTCCAAACGTGCCCATACGTGTTTAATATTTTTTAAATAACTAACCTGTCGTTCACATTCTCGCTTCTATAGAGCAAGAATAAAGTTAGCTGTTTACACGATTTATCTTATTAGTTGAAAATGCATAATGTAAACGGTACTTTAGTATCATTCATGTACTCATGTGACTTTCATACATTGCGCTATTAACTGGAGTAACCTCAAGGATGTTGCCTAAAGGTGTGTTATTCATCATGTTATTATATTACAGTACGTTAGCATTGCAATAATATTTTATTGTTAATATGATATTACGTAATTGATCTAGACTTTGAAGTATTCATTTGCCGTCAAATGTACAACATTCTTTATGTCATAGAGTAGAAACTATAGATACCTAAGAAAATATTAAGTTTATTTTTCACATCTTAGTTGGGTCCCCAGTTTTAATATAGAATAATATATAAAAATAAAGTATTCATATAAATTGACTTTAAAAGAAGAAAATAAGAATTGTTTAATAGAACTCTTCCAGTAAAAGATGTGGATTTCCCTACATTCGTATAGTTAATAATATTTCGAGAACAATTCTGACGATTCGTCTCAATAAAAATGTCAGGATGGCGTTTTAATATTTTTCACGTCGGAAAAATCTTAGCCGACATAATTAATGTTCCCGCTAAATTAAAAATTCAAACTGCGTATTTTTATATTAGGCGAAAATAATGGTCCATTATATCCGAACACATTTTCATACTTATGTTCACCCCCCAATATGGGGGATATAGGTATGAAGAGTGTGCATACCGACATTTCAAAAATTTCTAAAAACAGGAGACCTTCTATCTCGACAACCGTTACTAAATATGCTTTGGAACAAAATAGGGTAGATGAATTGAACCTATATCTAGGGAATAACCGTAATAGATTTTTATATCTTGTATAGATTTCGCAAAAAAATATTTAAAAACACCTCTGACCTTTTTTTCCGAAAGACGGAAACTCGTTTCCCGAAAGTCGCGTAGTATTTTTTTTTCTTGTACTAATAATATGGATTAAAATCTAGGGAATAACCGTAAAAGTTTTTTGATAGACGCAAAATTAACCCCAAAAAATGGAAAAAAAAAACGCTATTTTTACCATTTTATCATGCGATTGTCACGCAATTTTGAACTTTAATGCCGTGGGAAAAGACTGTGACGTCATTCCTGGTGCCATGCCCTTAACATCAACATCTACATAATATCGGCCCCCTCATACTGGATGTTATTACCTGACACGGATTTTTTGTAATAAACTCGTATCTTCCATTTTATTACATCTGGTTTTTGTAATATTATCCATCACTCGAAAATCAGTATCTACCAGTGGCAAAGATACCTAAGAATACGATCCCCATCGAGTTACCTATAATTTAGTATCATAAATTAAAGACATGAGATTATTAGTTTATGTTTTCATATATAAAAAAGATGATACTGTCTGATCTGAAACAATGCAACATAAAATGTCAGCCCCGGATACCGTGCTGAAAAATTTTGGGCCAGTATCGCAGATTCTGATAACTTTGTGGTTGTAAAATGGAAATCCGTGTGTAGATAATTTGACACTGTCTAACAATGAATGACAACTACCATAAATTTCATTACACAATTTGTTAATTTATTAGACTCCAACCACCAGGCAATATTATTCAAAGTCGTTCTCAATAATTATATTATTCCTCTGTTATTCTATGCAATAATAATTTCACTGCTGCGGCTTTGAATGATTACGTAATCCCGATTTAACAGCCATGTTAAGAACAATATAATAATATGTATTAATATTGTATGATAATTGTAGCGCAATATGAATTTAGTTATGCGGTTTGACGATTTTGACCAAACCATATTCCAATTCCACAATATACGAGTATTTGGTAATTTAAGTTAGCAAAGTAAACCCATAATAGTTTTTAGTTTCATTTCAATACAATCCTTTTTGTATTGTTATATTCGACCCGATGCTCCTTTTTGCTGTATAAAGAGCTCAACTTCGTTATTAGTCACATGTTTTAATGCCAACACACTCCTATTTGTAAAGGTTGTCACTAATTTCAGTCATTCTCAAATCATTTCTACCTTTATCAATTTCTTTCATTACAATACAATGAATCTTGTAATAATAATGTAATGAAACCAAAAAAATCAGTGTTTTTTAATAAAAGCTTTTATATCAACAACAAATGTTAAGTGAATCACTCATTTAATAAATATATTTCAACTTTTATTAGACCTGGATTTCCTTACAATAGTGATTTGACCAAAGCTGTACCTCTATGTTGTTGGAAACAACTATATCTTCAGGCCAACACCGCCATCATTAGGTACTGAATACCCAGGACATTTCTTATTATTAGCTTGCATCAATTTGTTATAGATTCAAAACAGTTACAGCATATTTTGTTTCATGAAAAATCTTTACTATCAGCAATTATAAATTTATATAAATTTATATTCAAGGTTTGTTTATACTAGTCTGTTCTCTTCTTATTTCATTCATTTATATTCAATTTGATTTGAAATCGCGTTATTATACGCTGTATATTACAATAAATAAATTAATTTTAATATTATTTACTCTAGGCACGTCCAGATCCAATATGATTATTTCGCCTATTCATAATACCACAATATAATTCCATATTATATAATCCTTACAATCTAATATTAATCCTCGCCAACACGTATATATAAAATTATCATCATTTGTTATTCCCTTTTGTTTGGACTTTTGAATTAAATCGCATACTGTTACTTGTATGTTTAACATTGTAACATTTTACTTTATTTTTATATGAATTAACGAAATGATTATACAGGGATATGAAAAATTAGTCCCTCCGACGACAGGTGGATTAATATGTTTTAATTAAATTACTATTATTTGTTTAAATACTAAAGGGTTTAGTAAGGATTTTCTGTAATTTTATTAACGAACAATGGGATGCAATGGGAATCGTAACATGCGTAACCGGGTTGAAATCACAATTACATAAAACTAATCCAAATCAAATAAAAGTTCCACTATTTGATCTTATCAAGTCAATGAATATTTTGTATGGGATTTGGAATATTAAGTTATCTACAATATTCGTTGCCTACCGCGAAAGAGTGTTGTATTTTTTACACATACAACATTTACTGGTTTCGTACTTTTTTTAAGGCTTGTATACGCAAACCCAAAATACTTTGCTCCGCCCTTCACAGTAAGCAAAAAGCTTCTGTCGTGAAGTGTAGAACAAATCGCCACACACCCACATCAAACAAAAATTGTTGAGGTTTCATTGTGGTTTTCAGGGCTGTATGACCGTGGTCGAATAGGTTTTATTATTATACCCGGTATAAAAGTAAAATCGGGTATAAAAATAAAACCCATTCGACCACGGCCGTACAGGCCGGAAAACCACAATGAAACCTGTGACTTCGGCTATGAAAGCCTACGGACTTATAAAAATTCGAGGTGGTCAAAGGTGTATTTGGGTTTATTTTGATAAACCCAGATTCATTAAAAAAAATTGAAATACGAATCTCGCTGCATATTTATGGACAGTGCATGAGATTTTCTCGTCATTTCTATGTTACATGTTACGTGTTTCATAAGGACTATTAATTAATAATAGCTGTAAGTTTAGTGCCACAAATATGAAGTTGATATTATCATTATTTTAACACGTAGTTCTAGCTAATGTATTAACTTTATCATCACCGCAAAGTTGGGAAATTTTCTCATGACACTTTCTGAAACTTTTTTTTAGTTAAGTAAGTAAATGTATTTTTTTAATCTTAAAGATTCTACTTTGCTTTTTTCGCAAACTTTACAGTTTAATATTACGTATAAAAAATCTCTCCTACTTTTATTTTTCCTGCAGTATACATAATTTTGTTTTTCTGGCATATTCACTGTCCATTTCCTAAGAAAATGTTTATTTCTAAAGTAATTTAGATAAAAGGTCTTCGTGCTAGTTCACTAAAAATGCTGTTTAGAGAAGTTTATTTTCCGTAGAGTTACAGTATAGATAGCACATACAACTCTACTATATCATCACTATATATCCCAAAAATGGGGTAACAAGTGAATGATTCATATGTACACGACATACGCGCCTAAATTATAAGAGTATATCATTTTATTCTGTTTAGTTGTTACCTATTTTCCTACCTTGATAATATCTCAATAATTCATTCATCTAAAACCCTGTTAGTCTATCAATGGGAAAAGGGCTTTCCCCTTATTTCATTTATTTCCTTCGCTTTTTTAGTTTTTTTTTTATCTTTGGCTATTCGCTTTGTGTTTGTATCTTATTAAAACACAGTTTATCACTTTTATGTGATTTGAATTACACTCAATTGACTATTTATTATTATAAGTCACTCCAAACCAAAGGAAACAAGATTTCATTATCAACTAGGTACATATTATTATGCAAGTCACTTTCAGAATGGTATAACAAGCTACCGTGGTTTCAACGCACCGTGCGTTGGCTTTCTACGTTATTTTATGACGCGTTTATTTTGGACGCCCATAAATGACGCATGGGGGTTGAAACTACGGTAGATTGTTTGTATACCAATTTGAAAATGGCTTTTCTAATACATCTTCTTCTCTTCTTCCTTCAGCCATCTCTCCACTGCTGGATATAGGCCTCCTCCATTTTCTTCCATTGTCCTCTATCCTGAGCCTTGCGAGCCCATCTTCTACCCGCGACTGGGATTATATCGTCGGCCCATCTTTTCTGTGGCCGACCTACTCCTCTCTTTTTGTCCCACGGTCTCCATTTTAGAACTCTGGGGGTCCATCGCTCTGTCCCCTGTCTGGCAACATGACCCACCCACTGCCATTTTTGTTTGGCAACCCGGTCCATGATGTCTACGACTTTTGTTCTGCGCCTTATTTCCTCATTTCTTATTTTATCTTTTAGGCACACGCCTAACATTTGTCTTTCCATGGACCTTTGTGCACATTTGAGTTTGTGTACTGTATTGGCAGTGAGTGTAATAGTCTCTAGGCCGTAGGTGATGACAGGTAGGATACATGATTCATATACCTTTCTTTTTAGATTCATAGGTATGTCTTTGTTTTTTAGTACATGCTTCAACTTTCCAAAGGCTCCCCATCCTAATCCTATTCTCCTGGGTATTTCTGCTATTTGGTTCTCTTTCCCTAGTTTCTAATACATAGTTGACAATAATCTCTTGTCTAGAAATAGTCACATTTTTAATGTCAAAAAATAGCACTCAAAGCCTGCAACTGGTGTATTGTATATTTGGAATGTACAAGCATTAAGCAGGTTATGTATTTTTCGGTTATGAAACTGACAAGTTCATTTCGCTGTTGAATATTGCAGGAGTATTATACCTTCTCTGCCTACATACTCAACTCGTATCTCACAGTCAACAACATCCAGAAACTCTGTAAATTATTCATAGATTTATAAGAGTGTGACACTATAAATAAGTCATCATATTTTAAGCGAAACGTGCTTTGTGAATTTATTACTGAAATTTTCCCTGATGTTTTGATTATGAATACGTAAGTTGTTTGCTTGCATATGACTCGAGCAAAAGTCACAACTCATAACATTATCTACTACATAATTTCATAGTCAAATTGTAATATAGTTTCCTAATATTTATTTATACAAAAACAATCTTTTAAGGATCTATTTAAATGAGTAGGAACCCAGGCAAGTTAGACCGAAGCAGTTTTTAACGTTTTGTCAACACACGGGGCAAAACACTATCAACGATCATCTGTAATGAAAGGATATCAAAGAAAACATACGAGGGTGGAGTGAAAAGTTCTCGGCCTGACGGTGAAAAACTGTGTTTTCTGGCTCAAAAATATATCTATATTTTTAAATTGTCTTCTATTAGTTCAGTGCACTTGGTCCGATGTCTCTCCGATCAGTAGATCCCGCGTCTGAGGGTAATTCTGCAAGGCCTGCAAAATAGCCATCTACAGTTGATACCATTCTCTTCATTTACAGTATCTGAAATTGGGTGCATATGAAATGGGTTGTTGAGTATTATATACTCAACGGCCAAAGATTTCATTTTGGTAGCAGGATGTGGTGGAATGGGTGAACGTTGCCCTGGGCATAAAGTGATCACTCAAGCCAGCCAAAGCCGACTCGTAAGCGTCGGAACATCCATCCTGCTCCCCTCCCCAAGGGAGTTCGCATAAGTTATTATGTGAATGTTGATATCTGCCGCCTTCGTTGAGAAAATTCTCAATGTATGCCATCTGCGAGATGCAGACAAGAAAAGCCAGTAATACCTAAATAATTTAGGTATCTCCCTCTCATTCTCTTCATTTGACTAAAAACGTAATCTAGCTACAATTTGTTTGATGTTTGGGGATGCTTAAAGTTAGAGGATGCCAAATCTGGTGAATGAGGTGGATATTCCCATAATTTATACTTGATAATCTTCGATTTTCCCTATGCCAAAACACTTCAATGGGCAGGTTAATTTTCTTGATGAAAGAGGATTTTTTTCTTTTGGATTCTAAGCCTTTTTACGTGATTTTTTTTTTTCAGTTGGTCAAAAATGTTTGCATAATATTCTATAGTTATTGTTTTATCATTTTCAATGCAATGAGTAAAAAGGATTCCCTTTTTATCCCAGAAGACCCTAGCCATCATTTTTTCGGGAGGTAAAATCGGCTTTTCCATTTTAGTGAGGAGCCACTGGCTTCCAAGCACTGCTTTGATGGCTCTTTCAATTCTAGAGTGTAGTGATGGACCCACGTAAAATCCATAGTAAAAATTGGGTGCACAAAATTAATTGGATCCTTCTTAAAACGGCCCAAACATTGTTTAAATTCGTTTTGAATTTGTTTTTGGTTAGTATTCAACAAATGCGGCAGCCGATTTTCAGAGAGGCTTTTCATATTTAATCATTGACGTAAAGTGAGTCCAACTTTTTCTTATGATATGCCTAGGACCTCAGTTATCTCATGCACCTTTAGTCGCCGATCGTCCAATGGCATATTGCGCACCTGCACAGCATTTTCCCTTGTGATAGCAATTTTCGGCCGTTTTTCACGTGAATCATGTTCAAGAGAATTACGACCATGTTTGAATTTGATCGCCATTTTTTTCACTATGATAACGAAGAAGAAGAATCCTAGTTCACCTTTATTAACTTTTGGTGAATTTCCGTTGGCGATAAACTGTCCAAAATGAAGAATCTGTAACAGCACGATAGTCCGGTTTATCCATTTCAACAAAACATCTCCGACACGTCTACTTCCAAACGCCGTTAAATGAAAACTATCCGACAGATCAAGCTGAAACTTGTGGTATATTGTTTTCAGACATGTATCATCGTAACAGTAAAAAATAAAATTGGTAGCAATGCTGCTTCTACCTTAGGCCGAGAACTTTTAACTCCACCCTCGTATCTGCGAGAAAGACGTCGATCAAATACTCGAGCAAATGGGTGTTTTGAGTAAAATGAATCGTAGATTGTTTATGACAAATTACGTGAACTTTTCGGTAGCAATTAAGAATTGCGTTTACTGATAAGAAAGTCCGTCGCTCTATTCTCTCAGCAACGTCATGGGATAATGGATAAAATTAGTACTTAATATATAATGTCGTTGGATAAAATAAAATCTATTCAACCATAGATTTTTAGACTATTAAAAATATTTCTTTGTAACATTTCATAACGCCGAAATAGCTTATATGGTGTGCGTTTTATTTAATTAGGTGGTATATAAAGCTACTTCTGTGCCACGGATGTGATTAGGTTGGTACTTGTGGAGTAAACAAATAGAAATAGAAATTGCATGCCTCGAAGTAATTATTATAAATTCTTTTATTTACCTGCGACTATTTTATTTTGTAATTATGATGTCAACTTTTAATTAGTTTGTTGTGACAGATTTTATTTCCTTTGGAATAAAAATGCCACAACTGTGTTGTTTTATTTAATTTTTTAAAATTACTAACAAATGCAAGTGGCTGCCTACACATAAATATATTTATCCGAACAAAGATATTTATTTCACCGAAGTTGTATGATGCCTCAGGAGACGTAGGTTGTGTATGTCTCAATCGTAAGTTGACACTTTCTAGTAATGCGTATGACAGATTCTATGATCTCACAAGCACAGTAGGTATCTCGTGTCTTACACATCTCACCTATAGTTGAAGGGGCCGCGGGTGTCCAGTTCTGATTCTATTCAGATCACAAACGGCGTGGCAAATGGCAGCCAGGTGTTATTTTTTAAGGATTCCCCACATCTCTCTCCAAGCACGCCCCCACTATTAACAGCGATTTACTTTTAGATGATAATTTCTACCAAAAGACCTAACTGTTTCAAATTTCTATTCTTCAACTTAGATTTCTCTACTAGGACAGGCCTATGTACAAGCATTTCCATTATTTTCTGTAACAAGCCTTGCTTACCCACCGCCAGTGGCGGAACCAGGATCCAATTTTGGGGGGGGCTGAATGTCGTCACATGGTAAAAAGTACTGGCACTCAACGTTTTGGGGGGGGGGGGCTAAAGGGCTGAAACCCCTAGATTTATTGTATATTAAGTAGTGTTACTCATGGTTTTGGGGGGGGGCTTCAGCCCCCTAGCCCCTCCCCTGGATCCGCTAGTGCCCACCGCCAAATATACATACTCGTTATATGTCCTCTCTTTGTTTATGTGGCCTTCCTTATACCGTGGCTTTTTCAAGTTAATATTTCTAATCAAATATTATCAAAACACTAAACCAAACTACTGAAAATTCTAAGCCTGTCCATTCTCTAGGTTCCTGCAAAAAAACGTATCTACTCTAACTCACCATATTTCAGAATGTTACATTACTTTTACAGCCAGCATAAAGCCAATTACTTTTTACCAAGTTATGTCAGATGAGGTAGTTTATTATTCACATTTTTTTATTGCACTGTTTATAATTTCTCGTGTACAAACAAAATATACCTACATGTGGTTCAAACGGTTTTTGTTATAAAAAAACTATTGTTAGTCGGCCAGTATGTTTACTCATCTAGATGCATAGATAGTAGTGCATTCATTTTGTGCATATGCAATGTGCATTGTGCATATTCATACATTGCATTGCATTGCGGTGAGTTAGTCTGCTTCAGCTTTACAGTTCAAATAAATTCATGCAAAACGATAGGTACATAGACATTACGTAGTGAAAATCATTGAAACGAAATACCGCATTGATAAAAATAGTTCGTCCTTTTTGATGTATTCACTCGTGTACATTTATCCACGTGTGTTCATAAATATGCATGTATATATAATTTTTTGCATTACTTTTCGGGTACATTAACTTTTATTGGTGAGTCTTCGCATGTACATATGGTATTTTTCCCCCAGTTTTCCCCAGATATGTTCGTACGAAAAGCATACATAAGCACATAAGTAAAAAAACTATGCCTTCAAATAGTATAATGTAAATATCTTTCTTTTAATTTTAAGTTTTTTTCAGTATTTTGTTGTGTATACTTTTTTTTTCAATTTAATTGGAGGATTGTCCTGATTATGTTAATTTTTATTTTGTGAATGTTTTGTCAACCTTCTGTCAGTGTCTCTTACAATAAATAAATTAAATAAATAAAGCGTAAAAAAGTATTCTGTTCACTTTTTTATTATATTTATTCTCCTATTCAAATGATTTCAGAACGCAAGCTTACTAACCTTACTTCGTAATCGATATTTTATAATAATAGTTGACTGCTATAAAATGTCTGCAAAGTACGGAGCTATTAACAACAGCAGCTGTGCTATGATTATCATAATTCCTTACAAATATGGTAGTCAAATGATAACCAAGTACAGCTTAATAGAGTTTGATAATAATAGAGCTAACTTTCAATAATAATTAATACCAAACTCTCGAATTTCCAAACCAGTGAAATAATATTGCTTCAGCCGGTTTAACCATCAGCCATAGAAAACATGTTCAATCGTTAGTAGATTAAATTGAATTTGTCATGAATGTGTTCCTATTTAAAAGCATTCCAATTTCAAATTCACGACAATAATAATTCGAAATTTGATTGGAATTATGTAACGCAGGTGTTGCCACTTTACATTAATTCTATTAACCTCCACATTCTGTTTTTGTTCTCCCCTCTGTTTTCTATGGTTTCCCTCTCAATACACCTTTAATTTGATGTTTGTGACAAAATATTCCGGGATTCTACTAAATTGCCTACCTAACGATCTACTGCAGAGGTTATTTTGGACCTTTACGTCTTTCACCTCTGTCGATCCTTTTATTCTATGTATGAGTGTACTTTTATATCGCACTCTGAAAGTGTACGGAGATAAAAATGTTACCATATACACGGAAAAAAACTTTCATGATCATCAAGATTGTATTTTTCTACTGTTTATTCCCTGTTCTGAAAACAACACAGTGACAGTATATATGAATCAAGTTGACTCGATTAAGGTATTTTAATCCCATTTCTCCCTACGAGAAAATATAAATACCCGCTTTAAAAAATACTTCTTTATCGAACCTCACCTCTCTCAACTGCAGTTCTAAGGGCACGTTGGCAGACATGATTCAGAAGAGTAATCTTAAAAAACTTATAACGACTGGATGCCAGGATAAAAACGTAAAAACAGTCTCAACCTTTTGGAATAGTTTGATCACATAACAACCAAACGCAGAGCTCGATATTCCTCAAAAAATTAGGACGTATCGCATGAAGTAGATGGATTAATTAAGTATAAAATGGGGTCAAATATCTTGATGATCACGACCATAAAAAAAGAGTAGTAGGTAAGTTTTAAGAAATAGACTAAGAAAATTTTATTTTACTTTATTACAAACAAAAGCACAAAACAGACAACAACTATAGATATAAGTATAATATGGAGATAAGACAATTAGTCCATTCATAATTCAACTGTCACCCACAAGCATGCGCCACAGTTAAATTAAAACAAATAAGTTCATTCCGGTCGTCTCACACACCCATACTCAATCTCGCTCACACACTCACCCATCGCACACGCACACCTCAGATTTTACTATTTTATTAAACAAAAAAAAGAGAAAACAAATAAGATTATGCAGCACTTGCGACAATATAATTATGACATTATTTTGCAATGTGCTAACATTTTCAAGGAGTGTTGTGATAAATACACCTGCATAACTTCATTCCATCTTCCCTATTTATAATGTCTGCTCGTACCAGTGGCACCAACAACATCACATCTTGAAAACATTTTGATGTACTGCTTCCAGCGCTGATAATATATTGCGGCAGCCACTGAGAAACATGGTGAGCTAACTATTACATTTTGCAGTGTTGACATTGTCATAGTACACCTACATTACTCTACAATTTGTATACTATGTGTGATACAGTAGGTATAAAGTTTACTGAAAATTCCACAACGTTGTCAACTGAAGTAAAGTGTATCACACACATAGGAATAACTTTACTACAAGACAAGATAGGTATTTTATTATCATACTAATGCAAGTTACCACTGTCTTTCGACTTCTTGTAGTATTGCATCTTGTATGAGTACAAAAATTATGTACGAGTTAGGTTTGGTACCTAAGCTTATTTGAAATTATTTTTTTACCTATTTCAATTTTTGTGTTATTCAATCCGCACTTTTTATCTCTGTGAAATGTGCTCCAAAGCCAATATTCGCATCATTCTGTTTTAAAAGCTACCTTATATCAATGAAAATTGTAATTTCACTATATCTCATAATTTCTCCCTGTTTACAAAATACTGTTATGTTCTCTACATATTACATGAAGATATCACGGCGTTGTTATTATCTTCATCAGACAATGCACCCGTTAACGGGTAATCCTACGTAAATACATAAGCTGTTAATTAAATTCTGTTACGTTAATTGAACTAGAACTTATATCCTGTTATACTTGCATCAGCTGTTAGCCGTTTATTATTAACACCAAGTATCCAGATACTTAATGTTTCATAAAATTAATAACATTTATATCATATCTACTAACTTACATAGAACATGCGAGCTGTAATTTAGTCGGGCTTCGTACAATGTAGGGGAAATACCAAGGGAAACTTGGAATATAAATCACTTGATCTTCTCTCTGAATATTGCATAATATTCTGAACTCCCAAAGCAACAACACAATATTGGCACAGTCTAAATTATCTTAATTTAATAACACTACCTAAGTACTAAATATAGGTACAATATACATTACAATCGTACTCCATTCATATTGAATATTCAGTAATTTATTTTCATAATTTGAATATAGACGTAAAATTAAGAGAAACAAGCATACCTATATTAATGACGAAATTGTTTCGTAAATATCATCTATTTCTGGATATTATGTAAATAGACTATTCCAGTACTTGAATGAGCAGAGGATTATGTAAACTATGCAGTAAGTAACTCGTAAGCCTTGGCCTTAGAATAATTGATATTGTTATAACGGATTACTATAATATGTACATTTCTCATCAAATAATATCGCTGTCCAATTCCTTTGTAGATGATGGTTAATAACATGTTGCAGGTGACTACATTTATGTATGCTTTATTACTAGACCATAATATTATAATAGAGTCAGCATTAATCACTGAACTGATATTGCACTCGGTTTAGCTCTATTGACTCTCTTCATACAAGACATTAATATTAATTTGGTACAAGATAATTTCACCTGGTATTTGCTGCAAAATTAATTCCTCTCATGTCCATTAGATTGTTGTTGTCTACAAAAGATTTGGTTCTAAACGTATCCCCCTCAATATTGTAATAAAATTGTTTATTTATTTTTTATTGTTGTTTATTGTTCTTAGACCCTATATCGGGCACTTGGAGTCGTCAGTTATACATAATCAAATTTATAACAATTAAAGCAGTAGTAATAATAATGAAATTTCCTTAAAGAGGATAATTGACTAGGTGCTTTTTTTATTTTGGAAATTTGAGAACGACAAAACATGAAATCTTGACTCTAAATAAAATGCGAAATCCGTGATACTATATTAAATCTATACGCAATACCTTATTGTGACTATTATTTCTTATAAAAACCTCTTCTTGTAAACTCTTTTCAATTAGATTTATAAATTTGCATACTTACAATCAAATTCAAGATTAGAATTTAGATCTTCATTGTGAACAACTACAATCCGACCATATTTTCTATCGCCTTCTCATTCCTTCATTCCAATAACTCTCTATCTTTTTCATTCTGTCAATCAGCACCCAGCAGGTAGGTACTATCCTTGTTTAAACAGGATCTTATATTACCTACTATAAAGATATTAAAATCTTCCAGTGTTAAATTGACGTCTTGCATAACAAAATTCTTAAGGAATATTTAACTTATTAAAGTATTTTATTAAATAACAGAAATTCATATTAGAGCTTTTTCAGCATTTCTATCTAAATACTTGCCAGACAGGAATTACATATGTAGTGTTTAAAAGAATGTATCATAAAAATTATAGTTTAGCTCATTCTGACATAATACGCCGTAAAATTACTAGCATTCTGGCATAATAGAACATAGCAAGCTTGTCATGCGATTCTGATATCAAAGTTGAGTCTACAATCTATGTACATATTCGTACTGCAATATCAGATTATTATGAATGAGTAGATACACAAACGTGTACTTCAAGTTGCATACAAACAACCTTTAATATACTAAGCGACTGTATAAGTCGCCTTTAGTATCGTTCAATCGCATGCAAAATACAAGAGTATTATTATAAAAGGGTAGCATTTTTATTCAATATATTATACAATACTGTCTCTGACGTTGTCATAATAATAGTATCCATTGGAAGATTGCTTGAGAGGATAATGCACGTAAATATCAATATTGGCCGAACAATCTCACGTATAACATTCCGTATTTTATTGCACGGGGGAAATTGTCACGCGTCAAAATTAACTTTTTTTCAGAAACGACAAAAATTTATTCTGTGCACTATTTCAATTAGCTTATCGTTTCATTTTTGTATACATGGGGGTGTTAACTGAAATAATGAGTGCAAAATTGCCCCTAGTGGACACATTTTTATGATTCACTATAGGTATCCCTAATTTTATTATATGTGCTTCTGGTATACTATATAGAATACTGTACAATAAATAGTACTAGATACTCTTCTTAATGGTCTAATCAACAGAGATTTCGTCTGGGTCGAACAGTTGTGAATTTTTTGTACGTTGTAAAAGTCGATAGTATAAATCCAAATTTCTACAATTTTCCCCCATTCGCTCCATCCTCTATCTCAACAACATCTAAAAAAACAGGCATTTTTTTATATTGTGCTCTATAACCTATAACTTTATTGTACAGCATTTTATAACAAAATTAATTTTGTATTTGTTAAATCGTTTTCACCATTATGTCATCGACCTAAAAAAACATACTTAAAATTCACAACCACCCGACCTTTTGTAGGGAAAATCTGTCAGTTTTCCTGACTATATAATAATATTACATACCTAACCGTAATGTAGATAGGTTCACAATATGTCAAATACGATTAAGTTTTAAAATACTTTTCTTTGAAAAGGTAAACCTTTTACGTTCAAACGAATTCTAGTGCCAGCCATTACTACATAATAATACTACTACCACACGTCAAATACACGTGTAAGTATCCTGTGTCCCTTTTTTCAGATTACTACAGTCATGCGAATAATTTACACGGATGAAGTGAAATTCAGGTGCGTATTCATGTAATTTTCAAGGATTTCACATTCGTATTCACGTTTTTTCATCACAACTTACACAGATATAATATTCTTGTGAATATATTATTTTCCTCATATTAAAATACTTAGGGTGCGTCAGTGCGTGAGTCATGTTAAAAATTCAATACATTTCGGTAGTGGTCGTGCGTTTCTATCTTTTTCGCCATATTTAGGTTGTCGTAATTCTCTTATATGGCACCTTACATTTTTTCAGCAATAAGGTTCGCCAACAATTCACAATAGGACAATTTAATGCTTGTGCAGAAAGAACATCTATTTTGTTCAAGCATCAATCAGTAGGGATTAAGTAACGATAACAGTCAGTAGGGACATGTGTCGATTGGTGTAGATATCAAGTTCTTGAATTTCTCCAACTATATTTTGTATTTTATTTGATCTACCTACTTGTATTCTCAAATATTATAGAGAGATACAAAAGGTAATGACAGGTACCCAGAAGGTGACATGTACATTGTACGAACTACGTAGGTATATACTGTGATATCTCAAAGGAATTAAGAATCATGATAGCAATAAAATATATTTCGCATGTATGGGACTTCCTTGAAAATAATTTTATTTGAAAGGATTCATCTAATATCTATCTATTATTTATACATTATTTTATATTCGTTCACAGATTCACGAGATTCACAGTTTCAAGTATTGCACTTAAGTATTCTTTTCATGTCAACTACTCTACTTAGAAAACCACTTTAATTTAAGCCAATGTAAACAATACTTACCCTTTGTGATGTAAATGTTCTTTTTATTTCTTTCTCTTCAAAAATACCACGTCACTTTCCTCTAAATTTTCCACTCACGACCTACGCGCGACGTTAAAAATAGAAAGATATTATCGAAACGGTCATTTTACATATTTAATTTGTTTAACTTCCCTGACAGAATAACCAAAATAACTATTGGTCAAAAAAGTGTAAGTCACAGTGGAGTAATTATAGGTTAAATTATTTTTAGTTCATAAAATTAATTTTAACTAACATTTGAGTGTTAGAACTAACTGATTGGACTGTTACGTTTCATCGACGCCAACGGTTCTATTAAAAACTATTTTAATTAATCAAATCTTATTCAATGCGAGATGATAGGACTTCACATACAGTTCTGTCCTCCATTTCATTCAAACTATTATTTACATTTCATTAGTACTATTAGTACTGACGATACTTTATTCAATCGTAAAATTATAATTGACATTTTCTTCCCTAACCCAGAAAATTTATACAAAACTCTACAAAAGATACCAAGTAATAGTAGCAATTAGATTGATTGAAATGTAGTGTTCTCATTCAGCAAACTGGTATGAGAAAACACTAAAGACTTCAGGTCAAATAGTACCTACCCGCATTTAATCAGATCTAGAACTCAGTACGTGCTGCTTTATGCTCTTTTCAATTTTACAACTCTATTTTCTGTTGTAATCTATTTGAAACTTGTAAGTACCTTTATTATCTAATTATTTCACCTTGTTAGCGCATCCTAATAAACACTAATGCAACGTATAGATATCAGTTTGTATAGAAGAAGATATAGAGGTATTTTAGATAGGAATATCTTGTATAGATTACAATACAATTCCATGGAACGTCTAGAATATTATGTTCTATGTGAATTTTATTGATGCAATGTCATAAATTATTTTATTGTTATAAAAATATCCATCTTCTCTCCTGTTCTTATGTATTCATAAATTTTATAAGGAAAGACGACGAATAGATAAATAAGGACGTCTTTATTTTTCTACCTATCTACGTAATAATTCTTATACACTCGTACTTGAAACATGATACCTACATTCCCATACATATTTATATTTAAAAATCTAGTTATATAAATTATCATCGTAGAATTTTTAAACGTTTAATAATTAAAACTCCTAATTCTACGATGATAATTTATTACGGTAATTATTACGGTGGTAGGTTTTGCCAAAAGCGAACTTTTCAGAACAATAATTCAATAATCTTACTAAAGGTGCTTTATAAAAAAATAAGGTAGATACACTGAACATTCCTCTAGTGAATTAGTATAACAGATCTATGATATATTGAATAGATTCCTGAAAAAAAATAAAGTACCTCTGAAAAAAACTCCCTTCGCCTAATTCACAAATAAATTGTTTTTTTCTCGTATAGATAATATGCACGTGACAGAATCACAAAGTGTGTGTGTGTAAGGGTAGGAAAATCTAGCGATCTGTTCTCTCTGCCTACCCCGCAAGGGACGTAGCGTGAGGCGATAAAATAGAATGGATAATATGTTTACCAAATTTCAATAGAACTTTTTATAATGAAGCGAAAACGTTTAAAATTTTATTTCTAAAATTAGATCTTGCTATTTTGCATGCGATTGTGAACGTCAAATACACGGGAAACGTTTTCTGGAATACCCCTCCTCTTAAGACTACTAGTAAGTAAAGTTTCTGATGATGAATCCTGTATCCCTTGTACACTGATTAATATCTCTTGCATCATTGTGTCAGGGCCCATTGACTCTAGTGAAAGTTTTTGTATTTTGTCTATTATTTCATAACAATTTGGACGGCTTGCGGTCCGGAGGGATCGTTTTGAAAGTTGTGGAGAGTTGAGTAATCTCCAAAGTTGTACGAATTCAATGGACTCTAAAATGATAAAACATGCTTGGCGTCTCATCGGATTCATCTCATTTAACTATTATGCGATTAAATTTTGCAAATTATATTCAACAATGTAATAATTGCAAAATACTCTCCAGCGTTAGATAAATGCTGGGGAAGGTGGCATAATTTCTATGAAATCTTCTGGGAATCGCCTGCTAATAATATTATTGATTTAAATTTATATACATAGGTACTTTCAAAATTCTTGCGATTCTAACTAATAATTAAAAAAAAATCACATTGATTTTATTAACAAAGGAATTTATTTAGATCTATCCTATCATTCTCCGAATATTTTTTGTGAGGATTTTATATCTACCCATTTCAATTCTAAGATAATCAATACTATTTAAATAATATAGTAGTACTTGTTCTTTGTTCTGAGAATTCAAAATAATTTTATTCTGAGATATACACAATCTGTTTTCTATTAATCTGTTTCTCTCTAAATTGTTTTTATTAAATAATAATTAACGGTAACTATTTTTTCTATTGTTTCAGATGCGAGTTGTGAATTCAAGGAAAATATATAGAGGATATTAAGTTTCTATGTGTGTTAAACTATTAGTATTGGGGATTATTTAAAATTTCTTGAGTACCTAATTGTTTGGAAAAACTTGAAAAAATCTGTGAAGTATAGATTATTGGCTCAGTATTATTATGGGATCATTATTTAACAATCTTACATACGAGGATTCTGGAGTTTATCTTATAGTTCTCATACGATTTTTTTGTAGAAATGCTCAGGTCCAGAATCTATGTAACTGACTTGATTAATCGGTATAAAGTATTTAATAAATTCAATTCAAAATATCTTTTCGAATAAAACGAGTCCAAAGTAATGCGATTCTTTTATCATCAAGAAATTTTAATCCTCCCTTTTATTTGTCTTTTGTGTGGATGAAAGGCTCTAATATCAAATTCAATTTTTTCTACAGTACAAAAAAATTGTGAAAAAGATCCGTGTTTTATATTACAAAGTCTTTGAAGAAAGTGTAGTGAACAAATTGAATCAAAGAATATTGGATGAACAATTCTTTGTGCTTATAAAAGTGTGATTAAAATAAGCTATGATGTTGTAGTTTTGTGCTAGTGTTGCTTGCTGAGTGCCTAAATGGTATCCAGCAAGAGTGCGCTGTTGGATAGCGAGTAGTATGGCCCCAGATCGGCTTGGCACTAATGGCGCTGGTGCGCCGCCTATTGGGTGATGCTCAGGTATGTAATTCAAGTAAACTATGTCTTCTTAGTAAATTATATCTTTTAGGAGCATGAAAATTATTCCTTGCTTTTAAAACATAATGATAAATCAGTTTTAAAAATAATATGCTGTGTTTGTATGAAATCAAAGTTACCTTAATGTAATATAAATTATTCATCATAATATTAGGTATAGAATAAAGTTAAGTAATATTACTCAAGCCGTTGATAAGCTTCTGTTCATATTATTATTATGTTAATACAATGTAAACCACTGAATGAAAAAGGGTTGAAGATTATTCTATCTACTTTAGTTTAATCCCAAATAATATGACATACTCTTCTCGTGTATACAGAAATGTTAAATTGTTATTTTCATTTTCAGGCAAAACTTCGCAAGATGGTCGACGATAACCTCCAAGCTCCTCCACGATCTGATTGCGACCTTTCTATAGATAGACCGGAACCAGCTGATCCCCTTATCACACCTGCAACAGACATATCAACTCCACTTACACTTACTGATACAATATGTCGACCTCCTTCTGGCTCTCCTTCCAGACCTCCCAACTCTAGTTATAACGATAAATCCAAGATATATTCCGCCTCATATTTAGATAATGATAAGAAAACTGCCATTGCTTTAGACAGAAAAATAAATTTTAATAATTCCTATTTAAATTCTGACCAAAAGAACGTAATAAAAAATGGGTCCATAGATAAAATCAATGGGTCAAACACAGAGCTGAATAATCATTATAATTTAGATAGTAGAGATTCTTTGCCAAGTACAAGTAGAAACGCAAGATTATCTTTAAGCAATAGACAAAGTAGTAGAACAAGCTTCGCCGATAGATCAAGCTGTAGTGCAATTAATGAAATAGATAATGAAGGATTTATCAATGACAATATGGATTATGGTGATAATGACACACATACAAATGGTAACAATGGAGATTCTCCGGCCGCACAACATAATGGAGGTGATAGAAATTCATACACAGAAATAATGGCACCAATATCAAAATACGCCGATAGAAATATATTAGATGCAGATAGTTCAGATGTAGAAGATGAAATAGCACCATCAGAGAATGGGAGTGGTACGTCACCCAGAGCGACGGATACTGGAGCTCAGGAGAATGGTAAGTTAAATCCGTACCTTAATATTAACTATTTCATACAACTTCTCCTGGTCAATGCTTCTTCTGATTAATTACTCAATTATATTCGTTTTTTGTATAACAATTTAATCAGTTTTTTTTTAATTCTGCTAGATTATTGAAAGTTGAATAATTTGTGTAAATTAACGAATCTTTAAAATAAATAAAAGTTATTTTCTCGCATTTCTATGCAGATTTGCTCTGAATACTAAACATTGTCAGGAGCGACAGTTCAATCTACAAAAATGTGGATTTCTTTATAAAAAAATATTACAAAAGAAACGACAAAGTATTTTCAATGTTGTTATTTTTTATTATTCACGATATTGGAGTTAGAGAAACAACACCTTATTGTTAACGAGTTCCCCAAAGTTTTCTCCCGATGCCCAGATGGGGATTTCTTCCAAAATTACGTGTTGTTGATAGGCACGTATTCTTAAAACGAACTAATCGTGAAAAAAATTGTAAGAAAATTTCTATCATACTACAATAACATCATGATGTACTGATAACTTTATATTTGCGAAAAAAAGGTGACAAACTGAAAAAGGTATTTGTCCTAAATTAAGAGCTATCAAGTAAATCGGTTACCAATCAATTTAATGTCATTGATATTACATATTATTATATCCTATACTCGTATCTACAATTGCCTCATACATCTCGATGTCCTTTGTGCTAACGATCTATACATCTTAGTAATGATACTACTCAATGATAGTTTCAGACGTGGGTATGATGTATCAGTCAATTCTCTCAAGTAGATTCAATTATTTCAATCAGCCCTTGAGGTAATTTTATCATAACACAACACATGGCAATACAAAAATCAGTCTGTGAATTATATTTAAGATCCATATTATGACGCCATAATACGAATACATATTAAGAAAAAACATTATATGTATGCAAAGTGAGTACATGGTTGGCGCAGTTGGTTGAGGCGGCAGTCTCTCAAATGGGAGGTGCCAGGTTCAAACCCCGGCGCTGGCGATGTATTCCACACTTTGCGATACAGGCTTTTAGCCTAGTGCAAGGTGTGCAGGAAAGTATTTGGGTTTGTGTATGCAAACCCAGATCCTTTAATAAAAAAAAATAATAAAATAAAATAAAAAAGTAAATGAGCTTTGTTCACTACGAGCTGAATAATTATTATCAGGTAGTTTATTTCTGAGGTTGCGATAACGTGCCCAAAGCATCATATTTACATCGGCGCAAAGCCATCATGATATCAAGCCGATCAGTGCAATATAATTATCATAAAATAAAACATATGAATTTGATAGATACTCTAAATTATCAACCTATACATTTTATGAGTCTCCTAATCATTATTACTTCATCAGACAGACATTATGTAGCACGGGGAATGTGGTAATTAATAATTATTATTTTATATTACCGCTGCTTTGTCTCCCATTATTTGAATGTATAATACCTGAGTTGCCACATTATTTTGGCTCACGAGCTCTTCTTTGGGTTGGAAATTATACATCGATGTTTCCACACCATCGATTTTTCAACCTTTTAGTCCAAGAGCCCGCTGCTTAAATTATGACGTATCTGTTTTTTGATCGAAATGTGGCATAAATTATAGCTTACCAATAGGGTATTACATCGCACTAGGGTTGCCTATCAAAATCTTGCCACAACCCCCCCTGCCTAAAGGTCCCTCTTCTCGGTTTTTCGCATTTTATAGGAATATGATAAGAGATAGGAGAAAGTAGTCAATGGCAATATATACGTCAGTATATATAGATACGTCATAATTTAAGCAGATTGCTCTCGGACTATTTAATGGCACCGGTAAATATCTTTCATCGATCTATGATGAGGTCGAGAAATGGGTAGATATGTACAAATAAATATGTATTTATTTTCCGTTTATCGCTCGTGGTCACTGTCTAGACGTATTTTGTGTAAAATTAAATTTCAATCATCTATCTCTATACTTATAATACACGACGGATCTAAAAGCTTGCCGGCGCAACGTTGACTAAGATCTATATTCCATTCCTGTAATCTTTCCAAATATTTCTCAGATCTATCCTACGATGCATCCCATATTACAGATTTACTTGTACATATTTAATCGTTGTTCGAAATTTCATTCAGTCCACTAATAATCACTCCTGAATATTAAACACGATGATCGCAAAATAAAAAATATCGATGCATGTTTTATCCTTCATATATGCCTCTCTATCTCATATTAATATTACGTTCCAAACTTCTCTTTGTTTCATAAAAGGTGGTAATATATCATGACGCGTTTTGTAGCGTATCTACTATCTATGTACTTGCATGGTAATAAATTATACCACTCTCATTGGAAGTGGTAGTGGTTATACAGGTGATAATGTAATGTATTGTAATTAATTTATCGGATTAGTGAAGCCGCTATCGTAAAATACCCACTTAATCGAAAAATTATTATGAATATTTCTTTCCTTTTGAGGTAATTTCATTCATACTTGAGACTGGCAGGGAACACCCTAGAGTTAATTCCATATAAAAAAAGGTTGTATAGAATTGATTAGTAGTATGCGGCGATATTGTATTATTTTTTTATTGTTAGACGTTGCCAAATGCCCACGTCAAAAACTATCTGTTCATCAGCATAAGCAGTTCGTGATACATTGGATTAATCTTACAATTATTCAGATCAAAGAGATCACCAAAAAATAGTAATATTACATTGATAAATTCACTACAATTAAATGTATGAGTGCTGCAAATGTGTCTCAACTAATTGTTTTTCGTAATTATTATACATTATCATCCCATTACAAATACATTAGAGTTCATAAGGATGAAAAACAATCAAGAAAGCCATCAAAATGTACCTACGGCAGTATAATTGCAGGTATTATTAACCTTACAATATACTACAAGCAATATCCTTTTATCCACCTGTATACAACCTAATACAGACGAGGTGAATTCAAAGTCTTTGGGCCATATTCTGTTATATGTACATGTATTTAATATAAGCACACCGGTACTGTCGTCGTAGAACATCTTACTCGAAAGTTTCCCAGACGGAAAACTCGATAATAATTGACACAAACTACTCTACCTCTGAACAACTATAAATTAGGTACCTACCTATCTAATACATACTTAATATTATGAGAAATGGTGGCATTTATCACGAAATCGATAACATGAACATAGGTAAGAAAATATTATATGCTAAAGAATTTATATGAAAGCAAAAATGCGAGGCTTATAATAGTCCAAGAGCCCGCTGCTTAATTTATGACGTATCTGTTTTTTGATCGAAATGTGGTATAAATGATAGCTTACCAATAGGGTATTACATCGCACTAGGGTTGCCTATCAAAATCCTGCCGCAACCCCCCCTGCCCCCCCCCCCCGAAAAGGTCCCTCTTCGCGGTTTTTCGCATTTTGTAGGAATATGGTAAGAGATAGGAGAAAGTAGTCAATGACAAAAATAATCCTTGCTAAATTCTCTATAAAAAATGTTAAGTCATTTTTTTCGTAAAACTAGCAGTTTACCCGCAATGGCCGGTCCAAAACCGAAATTAATTTAAAATACTAAAAAAACGTATTTAAACTAAATTGGTTGAAAATTGATAAGAGCTACAGGAAAATAGTCAAAGAACGAATTAATTACCATAGTCTTAGCTACAAAACGAGCTATAACTTATTTTCATACATCTAATAATTTAGGAGTTATTGCAATAAAACTCAGTGACGAAAATTCTTAAAATTCAGTTTTTCATAAAATAACCAGCGATATAGTGCCGCAGGCCAAACTTTTTTTTCCATAAAATGTTAGTGTTAATGGGTGGAAGAATGTGAAATAAAAAAAAATCAAGTAAAAAATCTTTTTTTTCAAAAAATATCCTGTTCTTTGACCGGCCATTACGGGTAAACTACTAGTCCTATGAAAAAATTGACTCAATAATTTTTGTAGAGAATTTAGCAAGGATTATTTTTGTCATTGACTACTTTCTCCTATCTCTTACCATATTCCTACAAAATGCGAAAAACCGCGAAGAGGGACCTTTTCGGGGGGGGGCAGGGGGGGTTGCGGCAGGATTTTGATAGGCAACCCTAGTGCGATGTAATACCCTATTGGTAAGCTATCATTTATACCACATTTCGATCAAAAAACAGATACGTCATAAATTAAGCAGCGGGCTCTCGGACTATAAAATGCTATGCTGGAAACTAGGAGAAGAAAATGTATAAGATATTGATTGCAGTACTATCAGGGACTATATCATTGTGTAAGTAGGTACATAACTTACCATAAGAAGTTAAAGGTGATGAAAAATGGAGTACCTAATTGACAAATATGAATCACGTTGCTTTTTATATAACGATAGATTTTTCTCAAGTTGTCGAGACTTGTGATAAATATCTCGAAATTTCTCCTATCGGGTAAATGAACATGCCAAGTTAGCCACCCTTTCAGGCTGCTAATATACGTTGTATTCCTCTCTCAGCTTACACAGTGTAGTTAGTAGTTATTATTGTTCGTAGTCTTGTAGAAACAACCTTAAATACTTATTTCTCAAGCATTGTTATGGCTCACATTTAACCTCATAGTGTACTTACATGTTGCAGAATGTTACAGCTGTTCCATAAATTCCCTTAGTCATGAAAATTATAATATCTCCATTGGAGAATTTACAATTTTCTTTCTGCCTTTTTGAATCTTTTTGAATGTATGAATCGATAAGTATAGGCTCTATATTGCCAAGGTTGTACATTCTTTAGTAAACTTAGGTACATATATCGAGGTGTTAATATTTTCAAAATTTCAGTCCCTGCTGAGACCAGTCTAGTAACCGGACAAGCAAATACCTCTGAACATTATTTTTATGCGATACTATATTATTTTTCAGACTTCTAGGTCATAATAAGTGATAAAAGAGTTCCTTTTGTTGTGATTTAAATCAGTTACAATAGCGACAAAATAATAAAAAATATACAGCGTAAGTAAGTAAACCACTACATAACTTCATATCTTCTTCTTTTTACATAGTCTCTCGTTATGAGCATCGTGACGGCTATGCTACTGACGAGTTTCGACGATATAATATAATAAATTAAAAACTAAATTGAAGAGAAATCTGGTATATTTCATGAAAGAAATATAAGTGCACGAAGGAGTCCAAGGTGATTTGGATTTGTAAGTTAATGTTTTAGAAGCTGTGAACTGTGAATAGAATGAGAAGTTTTTGATAGTTTATACTATAGAGCACTGGGGGTGTGAGTTGTTACGGGAGGGTAGTAACGGTTTCTTATTTGCTTGTTACGCTTTTCGCTATTGTATTATTACGTCGCGCATATTAAAACACCCCTAAAGTCTATTTCTAAATACCTTATAAATTTAGACAATACATATACTCCGCTATCCTCTTTATTCATATTGACGTGAATATTAATTAACATGATCGTTCAATCAACATATCAATATTGCTTTTCATTAAGATGAGCGTATAACATAATACCAAGAATCATATCGAAAGTCAGATTTATTCATGTGAATTAAAAAACATGTTGTTCACTCTTTAAATATCTGAGTCTTACGAATCTAATAATATTAAGATTAATGCTTCATAAAAAATTAATACGAATTAAAAGTAAGATAATCATATTCGATATAATAGATGAATAACCAAACCTAAGGATTATGAACTTTAATTAGAAAAAAAAAGTCAGAAGTTTTTACACAAACTTAATTGCCGTCAATTCAAACAGTTACCGAATGATAAATTTACAGAAAAGCCTCGACAAAATTTCATTACTACGGAATAAACAAGATAGGAAAATGCGATAAACAATTTGTGAAAATTTGGAAGACACCGACGCGACGTCTAAAGTTCCATTAAATGTTTATCTAATTTTCTCACAGTAATAACAACGGTAAATTTCGTAATGAAAAGTCCTTGATTAAATTAAATCCAAGGCCGCGTTCTTATAAATTGTGTATCTAATGAGAACATCATCTGCAAAATAGACCCTTCCAAATCGTTTTAACGTAATGAATTTGTAAATACAGTATCCATTGTGTAACTCTCTATTTTAAAATGTAGATCAAAAAATGGTTAAAGTGAAACGTCAACCCCCTTCAATAAAAAGCTTTTCATAAACTAGAGTCTGGAGAATGTTTGAAATTCAGAAAAATATGTGAAAAAATATTGCGGAATAGGATGAGAAATAATAAACAAGTAGGTAAGTAAGTAAACTTCTTTATTGAATAAAAGAAAGTGAACAATAATGGTTTTTAAGAATGAGAGTGACTGTACGAAGTGTGTTGTGACTAGAATGAAAGTATATAGGTAAAAGTATAGATAGTTTGGGCATGTTAACAAAATGTATGAGAGGATGGATTTTGGGAGATCGGGTTTTGTGCAAAAGGAATCGACATGTACATTCATGTACAGAGTGTGCTTAGGCATCAGGGCAGTCCTGACGTCCTTGCTACCCCGCAAGACACGCGACGTAATGATACAGATAGATCGAAGGCTGAAATTCTAATACCATTTTTTGGTAATCGAATCTCTGTAAATGTTCTCTGTATCGACAATGTACCTGCATATTTACCACAAATCTAAATCCTTTTGTAAAACTTTTGGAATGAAAAACACATGAGTAAGAGAAAATAAAAGTGTCATTTTGAAAACTGCGAATAAATTAGCACAAATGGAGCTGAATACATTTGATTTTATAATCTGCCTAATAATGCGGCAAATTATACCCTTAGTCTAACTTACATTAGAAACCTACTAAGGTTCATGAATATCGTCATTCAAAATTGGTAACTGGTTGTTGTCATGTAAGAATACCTACTATTTTATAATGGTAGAATTACTTAAGGATTCTTACATTATTTCCATACATCCGTAAATGGTGAAATTTTAATATCGCTTTCTATTCAATATGTAAATTGTCAGCGCGTCTACTTAAAAATATATATTAAGCTACAATGTCGACTAAAAATATCGTAGGTCATGGTAGGCTAAGTGAATTAATATTGTATTATGTAAAATGTGAAAAGGTTCAAAAACCGCTCACAAAGTATAAAGTGCTCACAACATGTTGCGAATTATTAAATTACGGTGGAAATACTCGTATTGTAAAGTTTCTAGTTGGTGTAATTGTCAGAAGAAATCGTATTTTGTTAAAAAAAATACATGTTATGATTGTTAAATATTGATGGATTTACGTGTCATAATCAACATAGTGGAAAGAACGGATTAGTCTTCGCTTGCGTTGAAATTTGCAGGAAAGTATTTTGGATTCTGTGAGCAAGGTTTGCAAAAATACACTACATTACAGAGTTTTACACGTCTAAATATATAAATCTTTATTAGCCAAAAAAACATGCAGGTTTACAAAACAAGTCAACGGTAGTGTGCCAAGAGGCGGACTTATTGTAAACGTGTACATCTTTTCTAGCATTATTTTCAAGGAGCGACTAACAAATTAAGTTAGACAATGAGTGTTCAGATATAGATGGGGTTGAAATTTAGGAAATTTAAAAATTCTTTAGTCGAGAAAATGATTAACTTAATCTTATTCGTTTGATGTCGGTAGACAGATACGCAAGATACGTAAACTGTTTCTCGCGTTAAATTTAATTTTGCCCCTTACCCACATTATTACTCCAAATTTATTTTCCCCATCCTCGAGGCCAAGTCTTGAGAGAACTTAAATTCTGTCTCCTAACTTTAACGGAAGAGTTTGTTTCGTATAATGAGACTATAATACTCTATTTCTGAAATATTACGAGATGTCTAAGTGTTCAACTTTTTACCCTTTCATTAATTTTAGTATTGTAACGCCTTTAATAAATTTATATTATAGTTTCATCATCTTCTATTAAAATTTCAAATACTTCAAAAAGTTTTTTCTTCGGTTTCTTTCATTATAATAGCTTCTTCTATCGAACCCTTCAGCCTTCGTCTTACGTAACTTCACTGTTTCTATTGAAATCTACATTGACTTTTAATATATGCAACGCTTAGAGCATAGTAGTAGTGAAATATCAAAAGCGAACATCTGACAATTTCATAGTTTTTAGCTAATAACTACAGTTTTTTTTTCTGAGATAGTACCTAGTTTAAATAAACATCCAACTTCGATAGAAAAAACAAACTTCTAGCTGCTTTTTATAGAAACTGCTTTGATTGTTGAAAAGAAGGGATGATAGGAATCCACCGTTATCAAAGTTTTGATCTGAAGGACAGATGTCCGTTTTTGGTATTACAGTACTGATGGGTGAGTTTTGTTACTTACATAGACAGTAATTAGGTGGGTTTCTATATCAGAAATATAACTATAGGTTTGTTAATATTGTTTTTTTATAGAGTTACCTAATAATAGTTATCTGAGAAATTTATCTCTATTTTCTACATTCCCTATGGACATAAACGTGGGTTGCGTAGATTAGCGAATGATCCATTGTCGAAAGAAATGGAGTAAGTATTTTTTTTTATATAAAGCTTTAATAGATTCCCAGAACCGTGGCTGTAGGGGAATTGTGTCTATACGATCAACCCGTTAACGTAAGAAAATTTCATAATCACATAAACATGTATGTACATACTTTGATGTCATAACATAAAAATCAATTTTCAAGAAATGAAATGTACGTATATATTTAGAGGATGTGTAAATTATTTCAATGAAGTGAGAAATATAATTTAGCGTAAAATCTGAGAGGATTTAAGGATGATCGTAACATTTATGTAGATTCACATGAATATATTGGAAAATATAGCCTAAATAAAGATTGTATACAGATTCCAGGTTTGCAGATTGATAACCACGCTGTATTTAAATTATTGAATTCCGTTGACACCACAAAGGGCCCTGGACCTGACGGCGTTCCTCCTTCACTGATAAAAAAATGTGCGAATGCCCTTACAACTCCTATGGTGCTTTTATATACCCGATCTTTGGAATCTGGCGTATTTCCAACCCAATGGAAGCGTGGTTACATCACTCCAATATTTAAAAAGGGCGACAAGAACGATGCAAAAAATTATCGTCCGATCTGCATACTGTCAATGCTGGGAAGATTATTTGAAAAATTAATATTGAATTATATATTGCCCTTCATTCTGCAGGCTCTGTCCCCCAAGCAACACGGTTTCATGCCGGGCAGATCCACAATGACAAACCTTACCCAGTACACCGACTATCTAACGAGTTCTTTGGCTAATGGATGTCAGGTAGATTGCATCTACACTGATTTTTCTAAGGCCTTTGATTGCGTGGATCATTTGGTGTTGGTGGAGAAACTCGAGTATATGGGTTTTGATGGCAAATTATTGGAGTGGATTCGAAGTTATTTGATGGGGCGAGAACTGTTAGTGAGAGTTGGAAACACAACATCTAAATCTTTCCCTTCTACCAGCGGTGTACCGCAGGGATCACACCTCGGGCCTATCCTTTTCAATATTTTCATTAATGACATTGTGTGCTGTCTGACTGATGTGCAAGTGCTACTGTACGCAGACGATTTGAAAATGTTCCGCATAGTGGGTGATGTTAATGACTGTGCTGTATTGCAAAGGAATATAAATATTCTATTCGCATGGTGTGTAAGGAATGGATTAACTTTGATATGGGATAGATATTTCATAGGTGATGAAAAATTAATTCGAAAATATTTAGAATTATTTTAACGATGTTTATGTTGGTAAGGTCTCAAAGTGGACAAATTATTTCAAAATGTTACACGCCAGGTAAAAAAGGGTTATTTAGAAAGTATGTTTCCATTGTTCCTTGGCCGGCGCCCCGAACAATGGGGTTTGCAGACGGCGAATTTCCTAGAATTCGCCTACCCCGACGTTGCAGTTAATCCCGTTAGCCCATCCTGAAGGCGTGGCTTGACACAGCTGAGCGGGATAAAAGATGGCTTTAGCCAATGACCGCTGGCCGGCGGCCATTGAAAGTTCGTTCTGGGTGAGGTGGCTGCACCCCAGAACACCGGGCAGTTCCCGCCTAGCTTTTGGAGAGTTCAGTCGTCTAATTTTTGTGCATTAATTATCTTCGAAAAAGTGAAATAATAATTATCTACGTGTGTGTGATCCGCCAACTAATGCCTCGGAAAACGAGGTGTTGGGCGCGGGGCTTTGCCCCCTCTATTGTAAGAGTCTTGTCTATCAGGGCTGCTATATAATCATCACTCTGTGTGCTTCGATTGGAAGGCAGAGTTCATCGTGGAACGTCAAGGCTGATAAAATATTGGAACACCGTTTTTGGTCGGTCAGCAGTTTTCCCTGGTTACCCCGTTCACCCCCCTCATCAGTGACTCACCATAATTCAGATCAGGGTCTCTGGGACTATCCATGAGACTGATCTGGACACCCCATCGCTGGATTGCGTCATCGTGTGCGTCACCGTAATAAACAGTGAATTGGATTTTTTTTTTTTTAATTGGCCAATTGTGTGCGTATTTGTGTTTTATCCGGATAATAATAGAGTCAGTGTATAATTACGTGGATATTTAGGTAGATTTTGTGTATTGATTTTTAGTAGGACATTTTATTAATGATTATTATTGTTGTTTGCTTTCATTGATGTATATTTCGGTATGTGAAATACCTACTGGTTTCTTGCGTTCATTGTGACGTGTTTTTAATTTTGTAAATAAATGTGTAAGTATAATTAAATCCTTGGTTTTCAATACACATTGCCCACTATTTATTTCTTTTCAGATACTTGCCAGTGTAACTCTTTGCTTTCTTTCTTTTTCTTAAATTCATTTTATTTATTTATTTTACCCCTCATGAGCGAGGTGCTTTCCTGTTTTTAACTTCAATTAATTTAGTATCATTAATAGTATTATTTTTTTTTCATTTTAATTCTCTTTAAACCCCTCATGAGAGAGGTGAACCATGGACCGAAGAGGAGAACTGGAGATTATTTTCCCGGAGAACAGCTCCCCATGTCAAAATGGCCCCCAACAAAGGGGCGTGTTCGTTTGAGGATTTTCCGAGAACATAAAAGAGCCCACACCCTGAGGTTTTGATATTGTGGTGGTTTTTCCGGGGGAATTTTCCGGATTTTCTTTTTGTATCATGTTTTGATGTTGTATGTACCTGGCAGGTTGTCTATGTGTGGCGATGTGTATTGTACTGAACTTGTGCTTGTTTAATTGAATATGTTTTATTGTGTGTTGATACGTATTGATTCGATAGACGGATAATGTCGCGATTCGTGGATATCAAATACTGTGTTCGTGATTTTTCGCCCACATTTGGCGGGTGGGCGAATCAAGAGCCTGATGAATTTATCAGGGCATGTGAGGAACATTGGAGGATTGGTACTGATGATGAGGTGCCTGGGTGGGTCGTAAAACAGTTGCGTGGGGATGCTAAACAGTGGTGGAGAGGGTTGGACAGACTCCACCATTGTCGGTGGGGATATTTTAAAGATGAGCTTGTTTCTAGGTTTGGGGTTAATTCCGTTAGTGTGTACGCTCTCAAAGGCGATTTATTGTCACGGAGGCAGGGTCTGGGAGAGCAAGGTACCCTATTTGTTGAGAGGAAATGGGAAATAGTTAGGCGGTTGATTAAAGCGGGACCTCAGGAGGGTGTGAGGGATGACGGTCTATTGGAAAGGCCGGATTTGGCGTCATACATGGTAGTTTTGATGACGCCAAGGTACCAGGAAAGGCTCAGGTTTGAGAGAATCGGTAGTTTTGAACAGCTGAGGAAATTGGTCTCTTATGTAGACTTTCCTCACGCTTGTCTCCCAGTTACGCAACAGACACGGGAGATATCATCAGTGTCACACGATCTTCCAGCGAATACAGTATGCGATCGCGAGGGGTGCAACGTACTCAGCCAGGATGCTGGGGAGGGGGAGGTTTCCGTGGAGACGGAAATAGACCTCCCGGAGGAAAAAACCCTGGAAGTGATCGAACCAGGTCGGGATTGCACCGTTGAGGAGGAACACACACCTCCGTCTGTTCACGAATTAATAAAATCATTCGCGTGGGTTTTACGATCAATTTTGGCAATATTAATCGTCGCGAATATTGTCATGGAAAGTTCCTTACGTGGTATGATTGGTATAATTGTATTTGTTGTAAAATTCGTGAATAGAAAATTATATCGTCGTCGTAAAGTGCCGCTGAAATTAATAGCGAAGATTGTTCGTTTCGTCCATCGAATCAATTACGAGTGTATTGTGTCTGAATACTCATATTACCATGTGTTTGTAGATAGGGATTATAGGTGCCTGAAGGCTAGGAAGAAACGCCCTTGTAGGGTAGGTATTGAGCTAGTTTCCGGGGCAATATAGGTTTGGTTATTCCTGGATAAAAAATAACCTGGCGCTCTGTGGGAAGAACGATTGATTATGTAATCAATATTGTGTAGGACTTGTGTAGGATTAGGATAGTTGATAGTTAGGTGTAATGTTTTATATTGTAAATAGGTAGATGTAAGTAGGTACATGTAATTATTGTCGCGTCGTTTTTAGTAACATCGGTATTTTGTTTAAAGAATAATTGTTGTTATGTGTAACAGAGTAAATGTGTAAAGAGGGGGGGATATACATTGTGGTTCATCTGACGAGTATGTTACGATTGGCGTAGTAAAAGTATGAGTTATGTGTGTGCGTGCCACGCTCACTCCCGGTGTAGGGGAGGATTCGTTGGCTAAGCGTAGGTAGACGCAGATGGTGTGAGAGTCAGAGGGCTCGGAGAGTATAGAGGAGTCACAGCGGACTCGTTGAGTGGACAGAGAGGGTAAGCAGGGAGATGCTTACGATATGGAGTATGTGTGAGGTTGGAAGTATTGTTAGCGTGAGAGGATGGTCACGTGTAAGGTAGTGGAATCGCCAATTACCTAGTATTCGCAGGTGACGATTACCACAGCCTGAAAGAGTAGATGTGAATGTAACATGTAAGATCGAACCACATTGTTTTACGGAGTTTTGGGTAAGAGGCATTGCATATCAAACGGATTGCAATGGAAAATATTTAAGAATGTGTAATGTGTGTAAATTGTCGCGAAATCGTAATTAATTGTTATATACCATGTACCTGCTTGTATTTCCATCATGTGTGTACAAATTGTAAATAGTTAGTCTTAGATTCATTAGGTATAAGATAGTTGCTAGGTCAGTTCACCGTGGAGTTATAGGATATTTTTTTTTGTTTATTCAGATTTGTTTGGGGTTGTATATAGATAAGGACTTGTATTATATTTAAGAATTAATTTTTCATCAAAGGGAGATGGGTCAATTTGATATGGGATAGATATTTCATAGGTGATGAAAAATTAATTCGAAAATATTTAGAATTATTTTAACGATGTTTATGTTGGTAAGGTCTCAAAGTGGACAAATTATTTCAAAATGTTACACGCCAGGTAAAAAAGGGTTATTTAGAAAGTATGTTTCCATTGTTCCTTGGCCGGCGCCCCGAACAATGGGGTTTGCAGACGGCGAATTTCCTAGAATTCGCCTACCCCGACGTTGCAGTTAATCCCGTTAGCCCATCCTGAAGGCGTGGCTTGACACAGCTGAGCGGGATAAAAGATGGCTTTAGCCAATGACCGCTGGCCGGCGGCCATTGAAAGTTCGTTCTGGGTGAGGTGGCTGCACCCCAGAACACCGGGCAGTTCCCGCCTAGCTTTTGGAGAGTTCAGTCGTCTAATTTTTGTGCATTAATTATCTTCGAAAAAGTGAAATAATAATTATCTACGTGTGTGTGATCCGCCAACTAATGCCTCGGAAAACGAGGTGTTGGGCGCGGGGCTTTGCCCCCTCTATTGTAAGAGTCTTGTCTATCAGGGCTGCTATATAATCATCACTCTGTGTGCTTCGATTGGAAGGCAGAGTTCATCGTGGAACGTCAAGGCTGATAAAATATTGGAACACCGTTTTTGGTCGGTCAGCAGTTTTCCCTGGTTACCCCGTTCACCCCCCTCATCAGTGACTCACCATAATTCAGATCAGGGTCTCTGGGACTATCCATGAGACTGATCTGGACACCCCATCGCTGGATTGCGTCATCGTGTGCGTCACCGTAATAAACAGTGAATTGGATTATTTTTTTTTTAATTGGCCAATTGTGTGCGTATTTGTGTTTTATCCGGATAATAATAGAGTCAGTGTATAATTACGTGGATATTTAGGTAGATTTTGTGTATTGATTTTTAGTAGGACATTTTATTAATGATTATTATTGTTGTTTGCTTTCATTGATGTATATTTCGGTATGTGAAATACCTACTGGTTTCTTGCGTTCATTGTGACGTGTTTTTAATTTTGTAAATAAATGTGTAAGTATAATTAAATCCTTGGTTTTCAATACACATTGCCCACTATTTATTTCTTTTCAGATACTTGCCAGTGTAACTCTTTGCTTTCTTTCTTTTTCTTAAATTCATTTTATTTATTTATTTTACCCCTCATGAGCGAGGTGCTTTCCTGTTTTTAACTTCAATTAATTTAGTATCATTAATAGTATTATTTTTTTTTCATTTTAATTCTCTTTAAACCCCTCATGAAAGAGGTGAACCATGGACCGAAGAGGAGAACTGGAGATTATTTTCCCGGAGAACAGCTCCCCATGTCAACTTTAAATGTGACTAAGTGTAATGTTGTGAGATTCTCAAAGGGAAGGAGTGTGTATGTGTATGATTATACTATGGATGGCGACAGTCTAATAGTAATGGATGAGATGCGTGACTGGGGTGTTATTTTCGATAGTTGTTTAACTTTTGTACCACATATTACAGCCATAACCGAAAAAGCATTGAAAATGCTTGGTTTTATAATTAGGATATGCAGAGACTTCAAAAACCTAAAGACGCTTAAAACCTTGTATGTAGCATATGTTAGGAGTCAGTTGGAGTATGTAACTCCGATTTGGTCACCTTATTACGGAGTACACATACAAGCGCTGGAGTCCATACAGCGTAAGTTTCTTAGACATGTGAATTATCGCATGGGAATACCACTGGAGGATATTTCCTATGACTTCCTACTGCTGGAGATGGGGCTGGCAAGGCTCTCTGATCGACGTGTGGTCTCGGATCTTATTCTTCTCAAAAATATAATAACATCACATTACGACTCAGCAGAGCTAATTGAAAAAATTCAATTTCGTATACCATCCAGACCCACCCGTCATAGGGCCTTGTTTAATGTAAGTAATGCCCGTACAAACTACGAAATGTATTCTGTGTTGAATCGGTTGCATATTGAGGGGAATGAGTTTGGTGGGATCATTGATTTGTTTCATGACACGGAAGTGGTGATAAAGATTAAGTTATTTCATCACTTTAGTGCAATTTACGAAGAGTCCCTCTCCTAATTTCGGTGATCCATATTTCATGCCGATAGATATTATTTCTTACCAATGATTATTGCGTTTTTTGAATTGCTGGTTTTATGTTTTTGAATTGTTCTTATTGGTTGATTTTTTTTTGCAATTGATTGTTTATATTTTGACGATGACTGGTATATACATATATTTTAATTTGTTATTACCTAAAATCAATTTTATTGAATTTGACAGTTACTATTGTTTCTCTTTTTTGTTGTTAACTAGTTATTATCTACTCAACAATTTATTTATATTTTAACAGTGACCTTTATCCTTTGTTTTAACTATTTAGTACCTATTATTGATTAAGTATTGATGTTTTACAATCACTATTTTCATGAGCATTTTACTAATTACTATCGATTATCAACTATTATATATTATTTTAAATGGATTATTATTTTATTTTAATCTTAACCAATTATCACTTATATTTTAATAACGACTATTTTTGTTTTGTTTGTCTATTTGTTGCCTATTGTTAATTATTTTCATTTTTTATAACCACTATATTATTATCGTTGTAATCTTAATATGGATTATGGATATCTTTTTGTTTTTTTAATTTCATATATTCAGTGATGATGGCCTTACCATGATTTTAATTTCAACTAATTATGATTAATAGATCGATTGTTTATATTTTAACGAAGCCATTGTTTATTATATGTGGATGTGTGTGTGTTTGTTTTATTGTTAATGATTAATTATTGTCTTTTACTGATTATTTGTTTCCTATTTCTATTGCCATTTTGGTTTAACTATTTACTACCCATTTATTGATTATTGGTGTTTTTCAGTTAATTATTATTAGTATTTTATTTTTAACAAATTTCCATCCATCATTGGCTATTCATGTTAATATAACTGTTTTTTATTCTTTTTTTGACATATTTTTTTCTTGATTATTTATACTCTTCCCGTGTTAAACATGTACTATTATATTGTTAAAGGCACACTGGTGCCGTATATTATGTAATAAATAAATAAATAAATATTTCGATATAATGAACTGAAATAAAATATATAAGAAGTGTGCCATAAAAAAAAATGTAAAATAAACTAGACGCAATATTCTCATACGTATCTTCTTGAATTTTAGGCATACATGAAACTAGAAAAACCAGTAGGTATTGATAATAATGTACATTAATAATGATATTCTGAGTCTATGATTCTAACCATGTGTGTATGTAATTTATGTCTGTATGTGTGTGATATGTATGAACGAGTGCTGTTGAATTTTTTTTACCATACTTTTTTTTCATGTATTCATTTCATTTTTTACGCTGTAATATCTGTTAACTTTGGTGGTTGGTTGGCAGACATTGCCTATGGCAATAAACTCGCCATTTGGAGAAAATATATATTTTCAATAAAGATTTTATTTATTTATTTTACTTTATGAATTAATGGCCTTGCGCCGTGTGTTATTTAAAATTAAATAAATAAATAAAACTCATCACTCGAGTGTATGGAGATTCTTGCTGCTGTATATGTTACAACAGTTTAAACAAACGGAAGAGGTTAAAGAATTGATCAAAAGAAGAACGAAAAAATCTTGACTCAAATTTCCCATAAATTGGTTGAGAGAAAATCAGTAGAAAAACTATTTGTATACTCGTACATCCTGTATTACTACTCGTACAGTCGAACGAACAATGGGTGTAATAAAATTGTTTTCGTATATAAAATATATTACTCGGTGAAGCGTTTGATGCGCTGAAGGGGTTTCCTATTCCCATTTGTCATTGAGAGGTAACAAGAGCCGAGGAGCCAATAAAACTTTGGTGCCTTATTGCAAATGTCGAAAGGTTTTAGATTTATTAACGTCATTTTTACTTTTCTCTACATGAATCATTCCAAAATCTACGGGATTTGTGTAATCGTCAACAGTCTTTATATTCCGGTTTTAGAATCATGGCAAAATGATACATTCTTTCTTTTTATCAGGATCCCATAAATCGTTTAGTAAATATTTGTGTGTGGAAAAAGTGGCGAATATTTGGGGTATATTAACATTAGATAACTAGGAGGGCTCATCCATTGATGAAGTAAAAATTCAATCTTGGCATTTCGAAAAATGTTAAAAAACAGGGTCCTTAAACGAATTTCGAAAAAAATATAGGCATATAAACAAAATAAAGAAAAACGTTAAATTCGTAAAATCGAAAACTAAAATTTTAAGAAAAGACATAAAATTAGGAAATGTAAAGAAATAAATAAAAAACGAAGGTTAAAATAATTGTGGATTAAAAAAATTGTGAAAATATAGAAAAAAAAATGAAATCCGGAAAAATTACACTTGATGGTTATAGAAATTCTAGAAAATTTCTAGTTTAATATTATCGATATAACTAATTGTATACCCGTCCAACACCGGGTATGAAAAACTAGTAATACACAGTGTAGGCGTAAAGACGCTGTTGTAAGTAAACAAACATAGCAAATTATTATTTACAATTATTCTAGCGTAAAACCAAATAGTTATAAAGGAAGGCTAAATGTATTGAAAATAACAGTTTTTGAACAACTCCGTCCTTGATGCGGTTATGCTATTAAAATATCAGATCTGCGTAATACGTAACGAGTTCGTGAATTTTATTTATATTTGTAAGAAAACACTTCAAGGTTATACCATAAACCTTGCGGTATACAGCTTTTATATACTACTTAAAAAAAATATTTTTGTTTGTTATTTGATAAGTCTAACCACCCAATAATTTGTAGTGGGTACAGGTACACCTATTGTATGTATATTAATATTAATATGTATATTAAATTCAAAAATCTTTCTCTTAAGAGTATGCATACCGACATTTCAAAAATTTCTAAAAACGGGAGACCTTCTATCTCGACAACTGTTTCTAAATATGCTTTGGAACAAAATAGGGTAGATGCATTGAACCTTTGTCTAGGGAATAACCGTAAAAGATTTTTTTATCTTGTATAGATTTCATAAAAAAAATATTTAAAAACACCTCCGTACTTTTTTCCGAAAGACGGAAACTCGTTTGCGGAAAGTCGCGGAGTATTTTTTTCGTACTGATAATATGCATCAAAATCTAGGGAATAACCGTAAAAGTTTTTAAATAGACGCAAAATTAACCCCAAAGAATGGAAAAAAACGCTATTTTTACCATTTTATCATGCGATTGTCACGCGATTTTGAACCTTAATGCCGTGGGAAATGTCTGTGACGTCATTCCTGGTGCCATGCCCTTAAAGAAAACATACGCAATATTGCTTGAAAAACATGAAATATAAATATACATTTAACATTATAATTTATTTCAAATCAACTCCACATAATTGAACTTGGCTTCGTGCTTCGTAAATCAAACGTTATTCTTAAATTTATCAAGCCTTATATAAAAGTAAATATTGATTAATAAAAAGTCTTTCAAAATCTCCGATCCTATACCCACAAAATTATTCCATGAAATTCTTCCTGATTATGGCCAAGAGATCCAAATGTCTCTTACAAATTTTCAATAATATTTCTTGTTTTGGAATAATTGTCTTGTACCTGGAAGAGGTCCCAATCAATGGCTACCTTTCTAGTTAATCTTTATATAACACACATGTTGCCAACCTTTGGAAATCAGGCCCCGGATGAAAAAAAATTCTTCTGTATTTGCTACAAAGTATAATGAAATAGTATAAAATAATCTTTATGAAAAAAAAAGTAAATAAATTACCGATGATGTTATTTCAGTTGATTGTATAACTATTATTACTAGAAAAAAAAAATATGTTCGTCGCCTGAAGGCACGTTGAAAAATGTTATCAAATCATTAGGAGTAATTGCTCAAAGATCTGGATTTATTCAGTAGAAGGTTCTTTGAACGTAGTTACCCGCATTAAGAACTTTTGTACAAGTTTTCATGTCCGGTGTCTTAGTTAGACGAATTAGGTTGTATCCTCTTTTTGTTAACAACTACCAAATTATTATCAAGAATAAATCTATAACATTTGATATAGACAGTAATACTGTAAGAGATAGTGATAGTTTGGTTTAGAAACGGAAACGTGAACGGAAACTATTTCGCATGTAGAAATTACTTTTGAAGAAAATCATCCATGAGAAAAAAGCACATTAAAGCAGGACGTGAACCCGTCGAGTACAATGGAAAATAATATTGAGATACAAGCACCATCTGCAGAAGAAATACTCGAATGTTTAGTATCAGCTGTTTAATAAAGTCCGTACGAGACGCCACTGCTTTCCAGAGACGTGTCGTATAATAGTAGCACTACTTTATTATTATCATATTCTCATATATATTTTGCTCCAATTTAACACTTTTCTATAATCGAAAACAGAATCGAATCCCCTGATAGTAATTTAATACAAAGGAGTGGAGAGGAGTCGAATATTAATTAGTATTTAATGGTCTAATAAACTATAACGTATACTGTAATATTATTATATGTTTATTTCCATTTATAGGTAAAGTTAGAAAATTTAAATTGTTAAAACACTATGTAGACTCTATGTAGACTGAGTCCCAGTAGACTATGCTGTATTATTATTGCATCATTAGAGTTCGCAATGAAGAAGAAAATTGTTAACATCTGTGATGTGTCCTAATCTGTAATATCTTTTTGATTTCAGACGACACATCAGGACGTTCTGGATCAGGTCGAGAGACAAGAACGACTCCCTCAGATAGCAACAATATGGGTACAGGAGTATGTCCAATCCCTTGTGGATCGACTGGTTCAGCTCCAGCATCACCTCGCTTATTATCGGCTGCAGATGCTCCACGAAGACTGAGACACGAAAACGAAAGACTTCGTGGGGAAGTCGCTCGGTTACGAAGACTCGTCGTTGCAGGAGCTGAAAAGGGAGAAGTAGGCAATGCTCTTCTGGCGAAGACTGAAACCAACGATACGTCACCGTCACCACCTGAAGGAAGTGAAGCGGCTAGAGTTAAAACTTTAGAAGCGGAACTGAAAATGGCGAGGGAAGCTGTCATAGGTAAGAACATTTTTTTTTGTACGATCACACCGTGATGCAATTTCAATGAACAATTGACGACTATTGTTTTATCCGCGTGGAACAAATAATAAATGGAAATCTTACTAATTTCATTGCTGAGTAGTGTGGTATTTATTACAAGACGAACGTGTGCTATTTATACATTCCTCTTGTAATAAAAGCTATTTTTTTATTTAAATAGAAAAAAATAATCCTAAATCTTGTAGTATGACAAATAACCTAAATAAACCAACAAGGTTATAAAATTTTGACGTGAAAACTGCTCTCTGTTAATGATGAGTAATATTGTTAGAAGGTATTACATACGAATATGAATATTATGCCATTCTTATATTTGTTAAAACTTATTAATTAAACAAAATCGATCACTGTTGAAAAGTTCAAGGGAAAGAGAGAATAAAATGATATATTGGCAATTCAAAGCCATACCGATTTACTGTTCACTGTTTTGGTTAAAGGTAATTAATGCTTTGTGTTAGCTGACAGGATTTCATATCGAATATTGTAGTACTTCTATACAGTTGAAAACTTTTGCAGAATTATATTGGCATGATCGTTATTATTCAATACTGCGAATTTCTATACAACACTAATGATTAAAAAAGCTTTAGTGAGTCTAATCTAATGAAACTTTAGAATACACAGATGTTATACTACTTATATTAATCCATGATACATCTATTTCTATATTTTCGATTAATTATTTATGAATTTAGGTAATTTGTCAGACATCTTAGAACTAGTCTCCGTTGTTCCCATTTGAATCATAAATGAGATACGGAGTAGGTACAGAGAATTTTACTTTTAAAAAAAGGATTTCAATTTATTTCTCACAAATTTAAATATAAACATGATTGTTCTTTTCTATAGAAATGAATGTCTCGTCTAAAATAAATAGATATAATACTGTGATAATATAATTTTTTCTAAAAAAAATGTGTTTGATGTCTTTGTTATTCACTTGAACCCCCATGTTTATGATTTTGTTCAAAGTTTTGAGAAAATGATGTAATTTATATACGATATTTATAATGGGACCTTCGAAACGCCTCAGGGCTATAACACTATTGACAAATCGTCCGCACTCTCATCCTTCGGAATTCGCAATGATGTCCTATCCTCACCTGGGGCGAATTTGTTTTCAATTTTGTGTGAAGTAAAAAGGACATCAATTCTACCTATATATTTGTACTTACTCGGTTTTAAATTGGTTTGTTTTTATGCAGTGATAAACTTTATTGGACTTTATATAGAATTGTTCGATAAATATTTGATGTTCTCTCATTGCCAATTAGTCATAAAACATAAACAAGTACATTTTGTCTAATAAGGCCCACAAATTTCATCAATATACATAAAATTAAATAGCCTATATTTTGAAATGTTTAATAAATAAAGTAAAGTAATATTACTCAACTTATAGAGGCAACTTTCATAATCATAAATGAAAGCTTTTAGCTTCCTGCGTATTGAATTAATTTTCTATTATTAAGTGCTCTTTTATATCATGAAAGTCATCATTTACATTTCCTGAATTATTGATTAGTTGAAAGATTTACCATTATAATAAATGCTCTGATTTTTATTAAACGAGTACTTATATTTCTAAAATATAATGCATTATTAGAAGATGTAGATGAAGATATACAGATGATATTACGTACCATTAGTAAGTCCTCATATAATATCTAGGTATTATATTCTCTTTAATATAATATTTGAGACTCTAGTGTAATATTATGACACAATAAGATCCCTGAGAAGTTTCCGATATGTTTCCATTTATATTTCATTTTAGTCGTGAATAACTTTCTCCATTCCATACAACATATTGACACATTTTTATCTTGTCATGTCAACTTAAACACAATCCACCCACCTTATAGATTTCTGATACCAACAAAACGCCTTTATATTCAATTACGTATACGTGTCTTTTAGTGGCGCGGGCGGTTGAATCTTTTACACTTTTTTACCATTACAAGATACAATAAGATACCAAGTACTAGTATCAGCATATTAAGTTACCAAATAGAGAAATCCAAATGGGATTCTAAACCTCATTCTCGGTAGATTTTTGCAGCTGAAGATGATGAAAATTGAGGACAACACGCATCAGCAGAACACCCAATTGATACAGAATAATTGAATCACTTCTAAACTAATCAAATAATATTATATCTCTTGAACTTTCTATTAAAATAATTTCTCATTTTAATCATGATAATTCTCGGAGTACCTGGACGGTATCTTAGTTATTTGACGATAAAGTTATCGAAATTATAATACGCTGTACGTACTATACAGATTTATATTTTGATAAAGCCTAACACAAAATCATGTCAAATGTGTCAAATAGATAATGATGAATTCCTGAATAATATAATAGATACGAGTCTAACTAAATTTATAGTACATGTACTTAATCAGTTATACTATCCCAGTACAGTTTGTTTAAAATAAATGTTTCACTCCTACTTAAATGGAAATATCGTGTTACCGATCTTTAATGTCGACATTTTCTATGAGTGTTCCGTTTGAGTTGGGTAAAACGAAAAACTTTTATGAATTTCGTAATCCTTCTCTACAACAATGACCCTATCAACAATTTATCTCGTATAATTTACGTGACTATGTATGTTTTGCATTTATTTACGACTAGATTTTGAAACACAGAGTTTGCCTAACTCTGCTCCACAGAATGTCAATATTCCCTTTACACTAACTACTACTAATGCACAATCACGGAATATCCCAACTTTGTGATAACCAGTAAATACCGTGTGTAAAATTTCTTTTAAAATCTGGAAAATCGAAAATATCTATCATGTTGGTCAACCAGGAACAAGATATAATATACGCCAAACCAAATACTATCTCGTCGAGTTCCGCTAAGTGGTTCACCATCGATTTTGAATGTCTTTATTTCAAGAGCCGCGACGAGGCATGTGAGGGCATACACACTTTGAATAAAATATATTAAATAGTAAAGGTTACTTCATATTAAAGGAAATGTCACGATGGTATGGAAGAGTGAATGACTATTATCAATACTGAAAAAGATCAATATGTGAAAAAATAATACAGCAACGTTAAACATGAACGTAGCTCCCTCTTCACCATGACATGACATACCCATTGAACAATATATTATTGGAACCTTGCTTTGTGTTTCTGTAACACGTGTTACAAACCTTTCTTTCAATATTGATGTTCCCCTTACCTCTCATCCCCCTTCACCTCATCATCCCTCCCTTTTCTGCAACCCTTAACACTTCCATATGTGAGTTCCATAATTTATTGTTAACTATTTATTTTATTTCGTTTTTTTTCCAAATTTTATCAAGGGCGACTGGATCCATGAAAAAACTACTTTTTTTAATAATTTAAATTCCAGCCGCAGAACTGTTTTTCATAAAACGCTAAATTATATGTACTATGTAACTTTACTGTGTTAATATCTCATTAAAAAGCACTTAAAACTCGCATATGTATATGAAGTTTAGAGCTCGAATATGTAACACTTAGGTACACTTTATTTCCTAATGTAGGATTTGAGGATTTCCATATACCTAAAGAAAATAATGACGTTTATAAGTAGGTCCCTGAAAACACACAAAGGTTTACTAATTGACGCCCTCCGTTAAAATTCCTTTTTTATCGCTTCCGTCACACTAATATTTTTTATAGCCGGTCCGTTAAATAATTCATTCCATTATAATACAAGTATCTACCTATCTACCCTTTTCTTTGTATTGCGCCTAATATAAAAAGCATTATCCAATAAATTTTGGTTTTATGATTAAGAAACTTTTTGAGTGAATGGGGCCCTTTCATATTTTATATTAATTTTTACAATCATTAGAGTAATTGATCAGGCAAACATAATGAAAAATTAACGATAATTCTTCTTATTGTTTTCATAAGAAAATTGCCTATAAAAGTTGTAAGAATTAAATTTAATGATAAAACTCACCCTCTCTTCCTTCAACTTCAATGCTAAATTATTTTGCAATACGTTTCTATAATGAAGAAGTTTTTATTAACGCGTTATATTTTTATTATTTCGTATATAAAAATAGCGATTTACATAGTATTAGGTATACTTATGTAATGTTAATGTAGATACATCCTTGCCTTATGATCTAAAGAAAGAGGGGGGAAACCGCAAAATAATAAAGACGGATGGATAACTCGAGTAGTAAACCACAGTTTTCGCCAGTAATATGCAACGCAAATGAAATCTAATGCTGGAGAGTAATTTAGTTTTTATGTATTTAATCTTTTTTCTCTTTTTAAAATCGAATTATGTCCAAATTTTCTATCGTATTCTAATACAACCTTAGCAATCCGCTTGAAACAGAGTCCTTTATGCCATTAGAGTAGCCATGATATATGACAAAACAACGCAGTGCATAACATATCACTTAGTATAAACCAGAAGATAGAAATCAAATTCTCTTCTTATTCAATTTTGCACTCTTTACTAGCAACGCATTAATCTTATTGCAATGAAGAACTAAAAACAATTATTGTATACACTAGTCGGGAAAGCAATCTGCAACATTCTCTAGTTCTTTAGAAGAATCCTACTATCGCACAATCTATAATTGAAATCCAATTATTGTAGCTACATTTTTTTTTCATTTAATGCACAACTAAGAAATACACTACATAGGTAAATACAGTAATAATACATAACAAGGAGATTTATAGGTCAGCCCCTTTTAAATAAAAAATTCAATAAATTCATTTCACCAATTAATATATCATTTATTTTATAAGTGTCCTTGAACGTCGTGTAAAATATCATAATTTCATTTACAAATGAAATTTAATTTTTTCAGAATATTGGGTTTTTGTATTGAAATAATAATTTTCTGAAAGAATAATTAATATAAAAGCTTTTCATGTGAACGTATGTATGTATCGTAAAATGTATGTATGAATTGTTATTATTTCTAACGTATAATAACAATTCATGAACCAATAATGTCTGCAAAGTTAAAAAATATTCGAAATTAAAAATGGGACATTAAAATTTAATTCGTGAATAAATTTGTCTTATTGTGATCACGAATTTTTCCAGACTCTATCAATAATTGATTTAATTTTAGCCAAAAACTGTGTATTCATAAAAAAAATCTAACTATATGTCACGTTGGTGTACGCACCAATTTGCGCATAACATATAATTTATAGAATTAAGCATTTGTATTAAAAATCCTTTTTTTTTAATATAAGTTCAACCAATTCCCTAACGGATTTTTCCACAGTGAATTGCGAATTGTGAATCGTGAATTGCGTTTTAAAACCTACTTTATCGCACCCATAGGGACATTTATCAGAAGTAGTGAAGTAATTTTTGAGATGTGTCTCTTGTATTTTAGATTTCCCTACTATTAACGTCTCATAGCATCTTTGTGCAGAAGTAATATTAACTGAAACGATTGACAACCTACCTATTTAGTATTTCGTCAATTTATTCGTGCTCTGCAGTCTTTTGTAACATATTACGAGATCATCAGTAGTACAAAACAAATTGAAAAAAATTCTTCGTAGATAATACTGATGTGTACTGTGTATACTACTTACTGCATTGAGGGAAATAGAACACGATGCTTTATACCAGTATACTCGTAATAATATCCCAGTGATTGTGTATCGTCGATACAGCCAAAGTTCACAATAGAAAACTCGTGTAATATACTTGAAAGTAATGAGTTTTCCACTACATATAATACATATAATATGTAAACAATTTTATTTGTATACATTGGTTCTGTGCTAGTTCAATTGTTCCGTTCAGATATATCTTTCATTCCACGTTACGTTGTAATTTTCTACAGATATTAAAAAATGGAAATAAATACTGGCATGCTCTTTGTATATTGATAGCTAATGTATGTCTGTTATACGAGTGGAGAGCGTTTATCGATGTTCAATTAGTGAAACGTATTGTTCATCCTTCCTTTAAGGTTATTCGGGTGTTGGCCGCGTGTCTTTTTATCTTCTCTAGCTTTCGGCAGCGATACTTCTGCCATCTTCAGGATGAATCATCCTGAAGATGGCAGAAGTATCGCTGCCGAAAGCTAGAGAAGATAAAAAGACACGCGGCCAACACCCGAATAACCTTAAAGGAAGAATATATATACCATGCTGCGAAAACCTACAACATCATTCGTATTGTTCATCTCTTACCTTTATTGCCATTGGCAAAATTATACATATCGTAATAAACTTGGGCATTATACTTTTTTATAATAATTTATTATCAGTCAATCGTACCCGATTTATGTATTGGTACTCCTTTATTTATACCATCACTATAACATTCCAACTTCCTTATGTACAACTAGATACCTACTTAAAAACATAGCTCTGTGCATTCCTCCCCTTGTGAGAAGATTTTTAAATCAACAATTAGAAAGTGACTAAAATGATCGTACCATAGATGATTCAGAGGACATCCGTCTCCTAGCGATTCCCCGTCTTCCTTCTTGGCTTGCCTTCTAATATTAGTCGGAGGAGGGGATACAGATACGAATCTTTCGACACCTTGCTATTCGACGGGAACTCTCTCTTAGTTCCGGCTTTTCTAAGTACCTCTGTGTTACCAACCTCATCTCAGTATAGGGTATATTTGCGTTGTGCATTCTTTTGTGTATTCACATTTCGAATGCTTCCAACTGATTCGCAATATTCACATCACTATTATAAAGGAGCTGACCACATGTAGCATTTTATTATTCTTTATCGGGTTTATAGCCCAGGAAATTTAGCTTTGTAGCGTAGATAATTGTCGGAAAGCTGGAAACTGTTTTAATCTCTTAATTAACAAGCAAAGAAGGTTTCCTGAAGTTTGCACCAATTTTACGCTTGTGCTAAGTACAGGGTGTCCCAAAAACAAAAAAAAAATTAGACTTTTTTCAGTTTTTCATTATTAACTCCTAAAGGAAGCATTCTAGACAAATTGTGTTCTCCTGTGAATTAAAGTAGATAAAATTCTTCGTCTACTGAGCATAAATACTACTCTCTACTTTGAAAAATAACTGAGAAACAGCGATTTAAAATTGTGATGTTTTTGTCAACAAATGACAAATCTCTTAATTTTCTTGAATCGTTGTTGAATATCTTTTAATCTATGCTACTTACAGCAAATTTTAGTACATATGATTCAATGGCCGGTTAATTTTCTATAAACTGGCATTAAAATTTTACCTCTATATTAAATGGTTTAGGATGTAGAGGTATTTAAAGACAGACGAGTGAAATAGAGAAATTTTTTAAACGATAGATTTCGGTATGTGAAAGGTAAGATAGACTTAATTTTGCGGCTCTTTCTTAATAACGTACAATTTTTTTAGTTAAAAACCGAAATTTCGCTATTGATACGCCACTGTGTAACAACTTATATCGAAAAGACTATTTTTTTTACCTTCATCAGTTTTACTAATATAACTCCTGAACGGTTGATGTTAGGGAAAAAATATTTTACTCAAAATATAACTAAAATTAATTTACTATAACTTGATTTCAAAATTAACTCTGTAACTTAAATAATAACTGAGTTACAGTGTTTGAAAAAAAGCGTTACAAAAAGAATTAAATTGCCTCGGCTATTTTTGTTCAATAACTCCTGAGCCGTGATATAGAGAAAAAGTTCGAGAGATTTAAATATAAGGTAAATAAATTTTCTATAACACAAGCGTAATAAAATAACTTTAAAAGTTGTAGTAAGAAAGTTATGGATGATCAAAGTCAATATTTTGTGTAACCATTCGACGTTTGCTTATGAATTATATTTGCCTAGTAAGCACCTCCGAGCCGGTGTAGTATGAAAATAAAGTACCTGCTCGCCATATAGTATGAAATATATCTAAACAAGCGTCGAATGGCTACACAAAATATTGACTTTGATCATCCATAACTTTCTTACTATAACTTTTAAAGTTATTTTATTACGCTTGTGTTATAGAAAATTTATTTACCTTATATTTAAATCTCTTGAACTTTTTCTCTATATCATGGTTCAGGAGTTATTCAACAAAAATAGCCGAGGCAATTTAATTTTTTTAGTAACGCTTTTTTTCAAACACAGTAACTCAGTTATTATTTAAGTTACAGAGTTAATTTTGAAATCAAGTTATAGTAAATTAATTTTAGTTATATTTTGAGTAAAATATATTTTCCCTAACATCAACCGTTTCGGAGTTATATTAGTAAAACTGATGAAGGTAAAAAAAATAGTCTTTTCGATATAAGTTGTTACACAGTGGCGTATCAATAGCAAAATTTGGGTTTTTAACTAAAAAAAATGTACGTTAATAAGAGAGAGCCGCAAAATTAAGTCTTCCTCACCTTTCACATATTGTAATCTATCATTTAATAAATTTCTCTATTTCACTCGTCTCTCTTTAAATACCTCTACATCCTAAACAATTTAATATAGAGGTAAAATTTTAATGCCAGTTTATAGAAAATTAACCGGCCATTGAATCATATGTACTAAAATTTGCTGTAAGTAGCTTGGATTAGAAGATATTCAACAACGATTCAAGAAAAATAAGAAAATTGTCATATGTTGAGAAAAACATTACAATTTTAAATCGCTGTTTCTCAGTTATTTTTCAAAGTAGAGAGTAGTATTTATGCTCAGTAGACGAAGAATTTCATTTACTTTAATTCACAGGAGAACACAATTTGTCTAGAATGCTTCCTTTAGGAGTTATTAATGAAAAACTGAAAAAAGTTCAACTTTTTTTTTGTTTTTGGGACACCCTGTACTTAGCACAAGCGTAAAATTGGTGCAAACTTCAGGAAACCTTCTTTGCTTGTTAATGAAGAGATTAAAACAGTTTCCAGCTTTCCGACAATTATCTACGCTATACCCCCTTTTTTAACGTTAAAACACCGGTCTATTAAGGTTTAAATTATAATTACAGAAATACAATTAGCTTTTAATGTTGAATTATTATTAATAGAATTTATATACGTACTGCTGAACCTTGAGAGCAAAGTATTTCGGTTTTGTGTGATTTGTAGAAATATTCCTTTGTGGCTAGCAACGGTAGACTGAAGAATGTTGGACGAACCATAAACTATTATAGTGACTATTGTTAGAATTCATCCAGCGGAATAATTCATTACTTCATATATTATTATGAATGTTGAAGGACAAGTCTGACCCAGACAATGGCTCTCTAGAGATCACGGGATAATAGTAATATGACATATCTGAGTGGCGACCGCTGACCGCTCGCTGTAATGGAAGATATTTGAACTTGTATAATAGCGGAATATTTTGTGGGGAATTTCCTTATTTACATTTAGAGAAATATTAATATATACTGGTATTTAAAAGGGTCTGCTAAACGGACAACATGATGACATAATATAGAGCCTGTGTTTCAATTCGCAGTTTCGTTTACAGTTTTTTTTTATTTGGCTTCATCTTGTGATAATTTGATACTGATGTTTAAAATCCAATACCGAATCATTTTTATGGATACAGATACGTACACGCCAACAAAATCTTTTAAAACAATATCAGGATTTTGTCCCAATGTCATAAAAACAAAAGTCATTCCGCATTCGTATCCTCCCTGCAAGTCTCGAAACTCAAAAATTCTCTCTCAATCCTAGCGTTAGTAAAATCAGGTAAAGCTGTTCATTTTTTCATTACCGATAGCGTGAGAAAAATGAAATTTTCTTTCCGAGAATTCGTTGTTGTTATCAAAACCCTAAGAAGAAAAATAATCCCTCATCTGGACAACCTACAAAGTTTTAGACGAAGGTCACAGTAGATATGTACTTGGGAAAGATAGGTACCTGAGTATTTTGTATTCCTAGCATTGTTTCACTTATCGTTATCAATATTTCTTGAATAATGCATGTGGGTAACATTGTGAATGTTAACTTTTGGGAATACAGTGACACAACATTTTTTTACCAAACTTTACCAAACTCGAGTACGTACAATGTACGTGATGTTTTATCACAATAGCTATTATAGAAATAAAGTTAAGTGGACATACTCGTACATAGAAAATATAAGAAAAAAATCTATATCATATCCAAAGAATGGTATATTGACAAAATAGATTAATATCATGTCAATCAAATACTAGAAGAAATTATTATCAAAACCTAGGGGACGTGTACTAAAAGAAAACATGTTGACACTGCTATAAACGGGCCTAGAACAGAATGTTTTATTGGAAAATAATAGTCTTGAATTTCACAATATTTTCTGTGTATACATATTTTGTGTAAATATGGTTATGATGATACGGGATGGGAGACATTTTTATGCCATAGATACAGAATATAATGAAAGGTATAATTTTCTATTCTGACATGATTAATATCTCTGATATACAATAATAGATTATTATTATATGTCGGTATACCTTTTCTATAGAAATACTACCATTACGTTTGGCTGTAGGGGAATTTCTTGAATTCCATACAATGCCCGACCATACAAATAGCTACCGCTCTCCACTTTTTATTTCCTTTCAATGGAAATTCGCTCATGCACATCACTTATTGTTCATACAATAATTTTGTACACATGTAGATACCTGATAAATAAATGTTTCCATTTAATTTTTGGTGTACAGAATGCCCAACGACAGCTGGCTAAAGAGAGCGCTGTTTTTCCACCCACAGGGGTCCCGACGCCCCGGAAGACCCTCTTTCACAGTGCACCGTTCCTATTACAACGAGATCAGAGCGTTAGGAATGACGTGGAGAGAGGTAATATCACTCGCACAAAATCGCTCTGAATGGAAACGCCTGGTAGCCTCCCTGTGCTCCCGAATGGAGACACAAAGGGCGTAGTTAGTTAGTTAGTTAGTTAGTACAGAAACTTTTCTGCGCACGTAGCGGAAAACTAAAACCTTGACACGTGAATTACGGAATACATCTTCAGCACTCCCATACCTCCTCCGGCTCGAATCCTCGTTCCAAACAATCTTAACATGTGATTTAATCAAAATATTACGAGTACTTATCTAATATTAATATCAAATGCCTAAAATTTTAATCCAGTTGCCGCTATTTCATTTAGTGGAAGCGCGATAATTATGATTGAATGGTTTGGGAAATTTTACTTGATTTTCGGGTCAATAGAATTGAATTCCAGGTACATTGTTGCTTTGATCACTGTCCTTTATCACATTGACGTGAAGGGAGTTTGAAACAAGGAACCAATACACTTGTAACACAATCAGGTCCATTTCTTTAATTATACACTGACAGATTTTTGGAATTTTCTAAGTAGAATCTAATCATCTGACGCATCAAATAAATCATATAAAACCGTAATAAATCGCAGTATTACTGAAATACTTACATCTGTGACTTCAATATTTCACAATGAATTTTTTATCAATTAATTTCCACGTACAAATTTCACAGGGGACCATATTACACAAACTTCTCCAAAAAGGGTAACCGTAGATTTTCATTTCGTACCTGTTGAATTTTTAATGAAAAGTTTGTACCGCGGTACTACAGTGACTGAAATCTACGTTGGCTATTTATATCTAATACAACCTTGAACTAAATCTCCATTCTTTTTAAAACCCACATATTACAACATATTTTCTAATACTATTGGGAAGACGGTGCTTTTAGCTGGAAAGTGCTTTGGGAATGTCGTACGTGGTTAAAAAGAAAGTTGTTTTTCAGGATTTTCTATGGCCTCACATTAGTGTGGTGAAGGCTAAGTACAAAGCAAAAAATCTTCCCTAGTCACAGTTTGTAAAATAACATAGAATTGAATAATTTTTAGAAAACTCTAAAAATTTAATAAAAAAAGTGGGATTTGCGCCATGAAAAGAGGAATTTGTACCAAATAACCAACCCCGGTTTTCTTATTATGTTGTTTATTAAACTTGTATATTCGAATTGTTTCAGCGCTGAAGGCAGACAAGAAGAGACTGAAAGCAGAAAAATTTGATTTGCTCAATCAAATGAAACAACTTTATGCATCGTTAGAAGACAAGGAGAGAGAACTCAGAGACTTTATAAGAAACTATGAACAAGTAAGATATTATTATTTATTTTCTATTAGATTAAGTATTATTTTCCTATTCACTTCACAACACTACAAAGCTAACTTTGGCCGTCAACTTCAAACATCTGTCATATTGTATGAGTACCAACCTACTTCGTATAATATAATACGAAGAAATTCTGATATGAAAATACGAACAGTGTTCTTCAAATAAACTTTCGTTACAGATTCTCTTTCACGCCAGTTTTACTTTCAAAATGTTTTTTACTTTAAACTTTACTTACTTAATCCAACTCAGAGTCAGACTACACTTCCTTTTCAAATAATTTATTTAGTTCCGCCATGTGTATGCGGATATGACTGATACGGCTTATTATTTCTTCATCAAATAACATTACTTTTTAAGCATTCCGTTATTCGATCGATTAGGTACTTTTTCTAAATGTCATATTTCCAGAATCTCATCAGATATCGCGTTAGAGTTTACCTGGTTTGAATTCTAGTGACAGTGAAAGGATAAACTCAGGAATATTACATAAATATAAAGTAACCCCATTTACCCAGCTGACAATCGGAATTGGAGAAACAGCGAGGATTCGTTTTAGCTGGCTAATTGTTCTGTACGAAATGGTATTTTTATCTAGGGCCTAGAAGGGTATTAATGTATAGTTATATTTGCATTCTGATTTCTCTCGTAGATCTTCTAGTATTGGTATTTATCGCTGGTTATTGAGTTTCTTTAGCTAATGAACAGGTTGATTGATTGTTTATAATTGTTGTTATTATTGATGAGTTCAGATGCGAGATGAAGACATGACACAGCGTAGGATGAGCGAGAGAGAGCGCTACACTCTGCTGAGGCACGCTAGGGATGAAGCTGAGAGATGCCTTGCCCTGGCAGCCAGGCTTAGTGCTAGAGAACTACAACTTCAGCATGCCAGGGAACAGTTGCAGGAGGTGCGTACTACCAAATATGTTAAGAAATGACAATACAAAACAAACAACTGATAAAATTCATACTAATACTACTGCTTCTGAATCTATTACTATAATGTTACGAATACTTTCCTGCGATCCATGCAATACATTTACGATGCAATTTTTTTTTAAATGGACTTACCTATATTGATCAGGTTATAAATAACGTACCCTTATAAACTCTAAAGCTATAATATTGGACAATTTTCATAATATACTCTTCAATTGAATTATTGTCAATTTTTAAATCTCTGCTACATTGTGAGACAATTAATTAAATCCTTGCTTTCTGCTGTAACACTTACTTGAAATTTTTCTTCTCACATTAAAAAAAACTAGGAAATGAAAAAACATTGTAATATTAATTTCTGCGTGATTCATGATGACAGTTCTCGTTTGTTTATCACCATCCACTAATTACCCTTTGCTTGTTATTACCCTTTCAAGTTTTTTTTTATCCCCCATTATTTTCTGCTCTTTTAACTTGTTTAAAGTCTTTTTTTTTTCGTTTGACATCGTTGTATTTTGAATTAATTAATTTAAGGCGCAATTATTACTTCATTAAAATAAACCGCACCACAAAGTGATAATGATTAATATTATTATTTACATCTTTCATTAAGGTAATTTCCTCACTTAGATTCTGAATTTATACTAAGAATATCTGTTTTCCCAAATTTGGGTTGGTAAAATTTTAATTACTAAAATTTGCTACGGTAATAAACTTTATTCAACTATTATTATTTCAATAATAATCTTCCAAGCGGCAAATATCTCGCTCAGATCTTGGTGCCTAATTCAACACTTCATGTCTAGAGCTCGAAGCAATTTTACAGAATAATCCTATTTAATTTTTGTACCTTAAGTTATCTCAATGTTTTATTTTGTGTCGGAATTAAATTTAAATAGAAGACCATTTTTTAACGAATTGGGCTTGTTTATGTACATAAGCCTAAGTACTTTTCTCTACATTGGGCCTAGGCCTGTATCATAAAATGCAGAGTACGTCGTCACCGCCGGCATTCTCGGTTTGGGAGACCTGTATTATAACCAACCAGCGTTAACCATATACTCGTTTAATATCTAGTACACATCCAAAGATTTTTATTACTAAATATTTACGTAAAAATTATGAAATTTGTAAAAACAGATATTATAGTATTAATCAAAACAGTATTTCTTAAGGAAAAGTATTGTGTGAAATATCATGAATTGACCTTACTAAATTGATATCATGTAATAGTTTCAGAAGCGATCAGTTGATTACAGTATTGTCATGGATTCATATTTGGCTTCCTACCACCGAGTGCATGTTCATTTATTATATTACTATTGTATCTTCTTGTCTTCAAGCTTCTCTCATCATGAGCATCAAGTCTTCAAAATATCAACGCTCCATCATCACTCGCTTGTTGTTTACAATCATTATTTCTTTGTCGTTTTCACAAGTGTCTTGTTTTAGGTAATAAATTGAATTATTTGCTTCATCAACTAATCAATCAATACTAATTGAAGACTAATCAATATTTTCATCATGTGTTTGTTTCATCACTCAATAGAGAATCACTTGTACAATACTTTATTAATTAGGCACGCTTTCATGTTGATGTATCTATACAAACTCAACCATTAATTATTTAGTTGAGCACTCAATAGTTTTATTCTTCTTTTTATATTAACTCTTTTCACCCCTCCTAGCATCCCCTTTCTTTAGATATCACATTAGATTTTTAATATCAACGTCACGGGTAAGTTTTCATTGCTTTTGTGTCTTCTGAATTTGTACATATTATTGTCACATATTTACAGCTTTCAATATTGTAGTTCATCATCTATTTTCAATATTGCATCTTCAATTTTGAAACCTTGTATTGTTAAAATCTGTTTATCATGAGGGCCTGAAAATATTCCGTTTAGCATTGGTTTTATATTCATCGGGAAACATAGTAAAGTTTAATGACGCATGGAGAGATAAACCGTTCAATATTATATGATAAGACTTCTATATCATTAAAAAAGCTCAATATTTATTTAATAAATACTATATTTTCCACGCACCTAGAGTATAATATACTATGCAACAAACAATACATAGAACCTAATGTAAGATATGAGGCTTAAGACTCTATAATAAGATATTTCTTATCTGGGCAAAGGATTCATTGGGTATTTTACATTTCCGCTAACTTTAATAACTATTCTACAATAGAAATGGTATATTACTTCATCGATGTTTTTTTGTTCATCGAATTTTGGGTTGTTAATTTCATAATTTCATAGTAAATACATATTTGCTAATCACACAGAACACAGAACAAGCAAGCGCTAATAATTTTCAATTTTACTAAATATTTTGTTGTGGATTTAATGAAAACACTTTAAAAATGTGTTAAGTTCTACGTAGTACATGTCACATTTTTATTTTGTAACACGTTTCGGCTTACTGGGCCATTCTCAAACACATTTATACTCCAACTACACCATCACAACAACATTTTATTCAACACCACTTCTTCAGAAAAAACTTGAGTTGCCACTGAAAAAAAGTGTCTGAAATCTGAAAATGTTTGTTGAATAAAAATATCGTGTAGTTGGAGTATTAATGTGTTTGAAAATAGCCTATAGTAAGCCGAAACATATCATAAAATTAAAATGTAATAATATGTACGTAGAACTTACACACATTTTTAAGCGTTTTCATGAAATTATTTCAGTTCTACAAAATAAGTATCAAAGCAATTAATAATATTGGGTGTTTTTTGACGACTGATTTTTAAATTCCACTACCCTTTTACGTAGTACTCTGAGTTTTCTATGTACCTATATGTTCGTAATAATGACGAAAAGAGTTATATGACACACGTAGGCCTTGAGGACGAGACGTAACATCGAAGGATGCCACAATAGATCTATCTTGTTGGTCGCTGTAACACAAGAGACACTCGGTCCTTTGACCTTCCTAAATATTAACTGGAAGAAATCGCAGTTCTGCAATATGCTCGCCCTAGTGAACAACGATTTATAATCTGTACTATGACCATTTTTTTATGTATTTCTTGTTCATTAAAAGATTAAATAAATAAATATAAAAAAAAAACATCCATCTAAAATACCTAAAGTCTTTACATTAAGGTACATTCCAGACATGTTACTTTTTTGATACATTCTATGGGAAAATTGTTTTGAAATATTTTGAGGAAATTCTTCCTCCCCATAATACTCTCTACAAAGATCCGAGAGACCACAACTGATTTAACAATTTCCTGACAGCTCTATCTTCTGTTGTGATATTATTATTTGTACGACGTCTATTACGATATTATAATATATTCGCACTAAAGCCTACGCATTAATTCTGCTGACCGTTCACATTGTTTTATCAAATAAATGCTTCTGAGGTTTGAAGGTTCTATATAACATGTTTAAAGTCGACGCAGTTGGAGGGAGCGCGGGTCTCCCAAGCGGCTAGAACTATAGAGTCAAGTTGCAAAATATAATTTATTTATCTATCTTCAATTTTGTTATCTATTAAGCAAAATTGTAAATTAATTTTCTAAAAAAAACAAATAAGAGAAACAAAAACGCTGAGACCCGCAGTAGGCCTGGACCTATTTGCGGGTTACCGCGTAACACTCTCAGAGCCAGCCTGAAAAGCTGGACCAAAGACCAGAGTCATGAAATCTGGGCAAACAGCACAGGGTTGAAACACGCGAAGGAACTAATTACAGGGTACTCGCAGAAGTTCACCACCGAAGCTCTCAAGCTTTCCAAAAAACAAATAAGAATCCTAACCAGGACCTTGACTGGGCACTGCAGACTGCGGAAGCACATGTTCAAAATTGGGCTTTCAGACACCCCAGTCTGTAGATTCTGTTCAGAGGAGAACGAAACACCTATTCACATCCTCTGTAACTGTGACGCACTCGCTCACAAAAGAAGTCGCTCTCTTGGAGGGCCCCTACTGGACTCCGAGAAGGCAAGACTACTCGCACCAAGACAGATCGTGAGCTACATGAGACACATCGGCCTTGAGGACGAGTTGTAATATTGAAGGGTGTCACAATAGACCTACTCTGGTCGCAGTGACGCAGGGGATATACGGTCCCCTGACCTAACAGGAAAAAAAAAAAAAAAAAAACAAAAACGCTAAATTACACAACAATCTAAGAAGTCACAAAGTTTTCTCAAACAGCCTTTTTTGAAAAAGTCTTAATTTACCTGCTGATTTATTTCTGACTCTAGGTATTACGCATTATATTTCATCATCCTCTGAATCTTTCTTTCATGTGATTTTCAATCACAATAAGCTTAATGAGTCTTTCATTCCTACTGAAAAGCACACAGGAGTATTCTCAATAGAAACCAATTGATATAATATATTACTACATATTTTGATACCTTCGTTACCGCTTGATAATTGTATTGATGTTTATTTGAACAAGTAGTTCATTGATGCTATTATATTCGCGGATAAAAGTCAATAGGTATTATTAAACTGTAGGGTTCAAGGTGCAAAAATTGAGCAAAATCACTTTAAGTTAATTGTGAAATCGTTTCCAGCCGCAGTATATATTACAATATATATATACAACTATTATTAGTATATATACAACTTTCAGAAATTACACGATTGTCAGCAGGATGTGGTGGAATGGGTGAACGTTGCCCTGGTGATATAAATAAGTGATCACTCAAGCCAAGTCGACTCGTAAGCGTCGGAACACCCATTCCGCTTCCTCCCTAAGGGAGTTCACATAACGCTGCATTATGTGAATGAAGATACCTCTCGTCTCTGTTGAGGAAAAACTTCATGTAATTCCGTCTGTGCATAGGTACAGATAAATCCGGTTTCATTTTATTTATTTTATTTATTTAACATATAAGGGACACTGACAGAGAGTTAACAACACATACACAATAACAAACATAAAATATGAAACGCGTCAACCCTCCAATTAGAAGTGTCCACAACTTACTTCCTACCATTTGCAATTTGGAAATTATTATTTTTCAATAACGTTTTATTTATTTATTTATTTTTAATTTAGGTGCTATCTTAAATCAAAATCACTTTCCCTTATATTCTTGACTATGTCTTAACCTCAAAATATCTCTTCAGTAAGAAACGAACATCCGCTCTTTGAATAATTATTAGTATCTCGGACATGGTTGCGTGTTATTAATACAGGCGATAACTCACTTACAATTTTCTACCAGAATGTTCGAGGACTGCGAACGTGCCTTTAAGAAGAGTGGCTTTAAGAAAAATGTTCATAAAAACATAGATATTTTGCCGCACTAGTCATTTCGAAATGTCTCACACCTTGGATACTATCAGTAACCTAACTTACAATATCGCTATGATGTGCCTCGGTGCACAGAAGATTTTGTTATTGTCACTTTTCATGTTTTAATATTATTTTGTTCTTGATATTATTTTGTGGGTACCATCAATTTATTATTTTCTTGAGTGCATTGAATTATTATTTTATTGGTGTGTTGGTACCTACTTGTTGCTAATAGAATACTTACCTGCACACATTTATATATAAGTTTGCCGAAGTGTTAGTATATTTAATTGTTTTATATTCACTTGATTGATTTGTAATATACCTATTACCTACCATGCGTGCATGCTGTGGACACTCTTAATTGGGAGGTTAACGTGAATTATATATTTTTGTGTATGTCATTATGTATGTTTGTTAACTTTCTGTGTGTGTCCCAAATAAATAAATAAAAAAAAAAAAAAAAAAATTAAAGGTTTTAAACACATATTATTCTTTTAGTTTCTTCTATTATTTTTGTAGACGATGTGGAGTTTATCTCACTAATATACTCTTCGCTCCTGTCAGGATTAGCCAGACCATTAAGGATTATATTATAGGTATTGTAACTTACCAAGATTAATCATCGCACTACTGACACTGTGTTATTCATAACTAGAGACCGGATTATATGCAACTTAAAATGGTTGAAATATGCATGCATAAATGCTCAAAATTTTATATTGTGTGTGTTTAATTTTATTTTATATACGTTTATGTCATAATAATAAAATATGCAACAAAAACACCAAAAAGTACCAATATATACAAAATAAATTTAAATAAATACAACAAATTAATATTACTAAGAGATTTTATTCAAAATAATTTTTATTCAATTTGTGTTTGGTATCGTTTGGAAGACCGCGAAAAACAGTTCTACGATGTGAAGTCATAAAATATGTTTTTTTTTTTATAAAATTGGCAATTTTTTTTTTTATTAAATTACTTTGTTTACCCACTACATTTTCAACTAGACACCAAAATTTTTGTTTTAGAAACCTTTAATTTTTACAAATACAGCTAAAATTTAAGAAAATATTCCCAAATATGCATGATCAGTACATTTTGGTCGAAATATGCAAAATCCTGAATAAGTTTCCAAAATATGCATATGCAAATATGCAAATGCATATAATCCGGTCTCTATTCATAACGTAGTGGGGGATAAAAAACTAGTGCTCTTATATTCCAGACATTATTATTTATAAAATATGTTTTGTGATAAATTACTTTACGTCATACGTACTACATATAGGAAACTATAGGTTTTTGAACACGTTTCGAAATTCTCCATTATCTTCTTGTCGTGATCACTCCCACGCTTACAAAAAAAAACTTCGTATAATTTATATTTATGCTCTCCGTGGATCTACATTCAACACATTTTTCAAACATAGTAAAATTACTTAACATATGTTCAACCCCTGTGATTCATTACGACTATTTAGATTAAAAAAAAAACAATATTAAGAGTATGCACACAGACATTTCAAATTTCTAAAAACGGGGGGCCTTCTATCTCGACAACCGTTACTAAATATGCTTTGGAACAAAATAGGGTAGATGCATTGAATCTTTATCTAGGGAATAACCATAAAAGATTTTTTATATCTTGTATAGAATTCTCAAAAAAAAAAAAAAAAAACACTTCTGAATTTTTTTTCCGAAAGACGGAAACTCGTTTCCCGAATGTCGCGGAGTGAAATTTTTTTTGTACTTATAATAAGCATTAAAATCTAAGGAATAACCGTAAAAATTTTTTGATAAACGCAAAATTAACCCCAAAAAATGGAAAAACTCTATTTTTACCATTTTATCATGCGATTGTCACGCGATTTTGAACCTTAATGCCGTGGGAAAAGACTGTGACGTCATTCTTGGTGCCAAGCCCTTACCAAATTTCAATTATTTTTTTGAGGAGACCATTGTCAAGGGAGCATACACATTATGTAACTCGGTTACAAACATATACAAGGAGTTTGGTGTCATAAGGTTACTCGGTCGGGTTAATGTTAACTGTGTCCCCGATTTTGGAAAACTTTCCGTAGTTTAGAACGATAGTTTGAAGGCAACTCCCGCATTCATATGGAGCTGTGAACGTCACAATAGTATGAAAGATAAGCACGGAATTCGTACGTATACAAAATGGGTTCTCTGACACAAAATATCACGGGAATGTTAGCATTTGACTCGTATATGTATGATACACTATCGCAATGCAGATTAAAACATGAAACTGGAAACGGGTCAAGGATTAAGAATACGTAATGAATGCGTTATATGAACTCATATCGCTTCATCTGCTAACAATCTTCATACTATATATTTATTTATCTGTACTGAGTGTACAATGTTAGTACGCTCGTAAAGTTGTTGTATGATTCTGTGTGTGTCACTTCACACTTTAATTTTCCTATTGCTCATACAGAGCTAGCTTTGTTATAAAACCCCGAGTCCGTGTATTTTGCAACACTCTTGGCGAAACGAAAATAGTTAAAGGTTTCTAACAATCTGACTTCGCTTTTCATGGAAACAGCGCCATGTTGCGTGGCTTCACCAATCAGAACTATTATTCATTATTTCATCCATCGTCATTCCTTGTTATTGTCATATATTATGTGAGATTATTAATAAGGATTTTGCAGGTTGTTTAACACTTTTCTAAGAAGCTACTTTTTCACAATTTCACTCCTTTCTGTTAATTTTTTAACGCCTCTGCCGTCTCTTGAAGACAAAAGTGATCATAAAAAACGTAAAAAGTGACTACCACCTTTCGAATAATTTGATAGTATTTTCAAAAACGTATCGCCTCTTTTGAATAATATCCAAAGTTAAAATTAAAAGAAAATTTTAAACCGTCTTTTTTCTATAGTCTCCAAAACAGAAAGTATTTAAGGCTCTCGTTAAATAAAAAATAATTATATTTAAGAGTAAGTAAAAGTATGTTAAAGATTACATACAACCTATTAACATAATATTAACCTGAAAAAAGCTTTCAAACGTACGGGATCAAATTACCTGTTTACATTTTATTATTACTAATTAAAATCCATTCATTATTTTCATAATGAGTTGGTACTTGTGAAAATTTAAATATGGCTGATTATTATGTAATTAATTATATTAAATAAAACGTGTATCAATATCCTCTTTGATGTCCGTCAATTACGAGTAAAATGCCAATATTGATTAATAATAAACGTGGGACAAAAAGGGAACAAAATTGCTGCCATACTTTCCATAAATAATACCTGCTTTATTTAAAAAGGGAAATATTGACCCGAAGTACTTAACATTTAATTAAAAATTACTCTATTTATGGAAACCTAAAATATACATCTACGTAAAAATATAGAATGGAGGTAGGTAACATGATATGCATCAATTCGATTGCTGTCTTTATATAGATTAATTTATCAACATTTGCTATAGTGACCTCGGCATACCCGGCAGAGGGCTATCACCTCCGTAATCTGAGGCAGGCAAAAGTCCTGGCTGAGATATGTTTTCATCCCGTATGGTTTCAGACATCCAAGGAAACTCTCTTTCACTCTACGTACATCGTTTCAACAACAGTTTCGTTACAACGTCAGGAAAATATGGAAAGGGATGATACGCACTGCTTAGAGTGGCGGGGTCTTGTGACCTCCCTGTGATCCCTAGCGGAACATTAGAGGGCAATGTAGCAGTGGTAGTAGTAAATATTTTAGTTTGTTAATTAATTTTACAATGTGCTTCCATACAGTTAATCTTCAAACAATCAATAAATTTTAGTTTGTGTAAATTTGAAGAAGTAGATTGAATTACATGTGAGTAAACTCAATACATTCTACGATATTGCAAATACTCAAGACACACACGTTGTGCAAACTCACTCAAAATGAATAAAATCAAGAAGTTATTTGTTACGAGTATCTACTTCATAACTGCTAAACTTTCGAGATGAAAAAATATTTATCTATATTATATAATGCGTAAAAAGAATACCAAATTCATACTGTAAGTTTTTTGCATTAAGTGGGTACATATTTGTTCATTAAATGTAGTGTAACCAGCGAAAGATTTGTTCATGTCGAGAACCTTAACAAAATGTGTACGACACCTAAACTGTGCCTCTCTCTACACAAAATAGATAGTACATATTCAAATGGTTGGGGAGTCTTACTTCATCACCTCGGAGGTTTGAACCCGGAATTTGCGCATTGAATTCAAAACGTTATAAGCAAAAGTATAGTTTATAAAATGAAACATAACATGAGTTTTAGACACAAAGATATTTACATTGAAGAGACTATTTTGTATTTTGTGAGTTGAACCACATAAAGTGAATTATTTATGAACGATTATGTAAAGATCTTCGTAAAGATCTTATGGAACTGTATTCTTACGCAGAAAAAACAACATATTATTATACAGGATCCACTTATGTATCATAAAAATACAGCCTACGTATCTGTTCCATGTAATAAATTGGAATTATTATGTTCTTCATAACGTATATGAGAGGTGTATTATGGAGAAGGAAGGGACAATATGAAACATTACAGTATTATAAAGAATCGTGACAATATAAGGGACTGTAATAATCTCACATAAGATGACGTGCAACTCATGTTTATTGTTCAATTTTCTAAATAAATAAACCAATCAATATTCTACTTTTTACTGATTTGATGTCTTATACTCGGTCCATCCATAGCATCGTTGCCAAAAAGAGCATTGTTTTCATGATCATAGCGTTGGAATGGCATTAAAATGTTTTAAAAAAGCTCTGAATGTAGAAACTGTCCTTGCTCAACCCAGAGAGTTTCCGATACCAGAGACAATCTGCTTTACTATACTCCTTTCTAACACAATAATACTGGCCTTAGAATTGATTTTGTGACCTCCTTATGTTATATTCAGGAATGATTACGTGTTTCCGTACCTAACCCACAAGAAATGTTTCCGTACGCACGATAAATATAAATAAAATTTTATTAGGTATATTGTATGAACGAAATTTCATTATTGGATTTTTTATTGTGAGTAAAAAGAGACTTTTATTTAATTTAGGGTAAAATTACTCCTTATAGCATGATGTGATTCTCTTGTACATTACATATATTCGTCAATAAACTTGAAATATTAAATACTACCACGGATGCCTACAAATCTTCAAAACAAGCTGATGTATAGCGTCAAGCTGTATTGCAAATGATCTATCTAGCCACATTATCTTCCTACGATCGTGTTTCATTGATTCACAAAAAAATCATTCGGTACGCTTTCAGCGAGATCAAACAATGCACATAAAGCCGATCTGTAATGTTTATCAAATTCTAGCTGGTTTGATTTTGTTACAAATTGGGTTTATTAGTATGTATGACCAAGTATGAAGAAAGTGTATGAATATAGAGAAGCCTCTTAGATATAAACTTAGACTTAAATAGACTCGCATACAATTTGCTTGTATTATAATATGACATTAAGTGTAACATTTTATACTAAAAGACTTCACAATCCCTTCTACCTGACTGGATTCATGATTCACCCTTCCTCTTAATAATGTCGTAAAAACTTTGAAACTTTTCCCTGAATAGGAAATTTTTTCAGTCCCTTTTTTTATAACACACACTCTATATGGTGAATTTACATAATGTTGTAAGAGTATGTGGTATTTTTCACGTTTGAATAGAAGTCATAAAAGAGTATCTATAAAAAATCCTAGAATATGAAATGGTAGATATACTCATATTATATGAATTCTGAAGAGGTCAATTTTATATAAACGTATTGCTCTGTTACTTGACTGTATAAATATTAGAAGGAATATCAATATATCATGTTTGCTCAAACAATTGTGTGTTTTTTTAATGAGAATAGGAAATATATATTTATGTTGTTTCTGATGCTATTGCTGTGTTATTGTTTATGTATGTATTATTTTTATTTTCAATAAACTCAATTTCAATTTCAAATTTCAATGTCAAATATTTTTTATAATTATCAGACACGAAACCTTGAAATCACTTGTAACATCTGAATGCGTTATCATTCCTATGCCTTCTTTATTACACGTCATATAACAAAGCAGACTATTCAACACTTTTTTTTATATAAAATGAATCTGGGTTTATCGAAATAAACCCAAATATATCTTAGTACACTTCACAGAAAGCTTGAACAGCTTGTGTTGTGAAGTGGAGTAAGCCGGCATCGGGGATAGAACTCGAGCCCACCAAATTTACGGTTGAGCGTGTTACCAATCAGGCTACCAACCACCTCCAAAATTCAGATGAATAATACTGAAAAATCACCAACAATCAATAAAGCTGCGTTTTGAATTAATTTAGAAAACTACCATACATATCTAAATACTGAAGATAAACTGTAAAATGTAATTCAATCTCATTTACAGTGAATAGTTGAATATGATTAGAAATTGAATAACTTTTACCTTTATTATAACTTACCTTTGTTCAGAGAAACTTGATATAACAATTTTCATTTCGCCGTAATAATTATTTTCAACTATTACAATATTACTACATATACTCGTATCAAATCCCTGTAGAATATATGTTATGTTACATATACTCGTATACATACTTGTGTATATTTGTGTATATTTGTGAAATCCCACCATAAGTTGTACGAGAAATTAACACACATAATAATAATGTATTCACAGAACGTTGTTTCATTTCATACGTCCGTCTGTTTGCGTGGGAAACTAAATGAAAATTTACTCAAAATGGAATATTTTATCCACAATAATAATATCTTATACCTACATACATTTATACATAGGTTCTCTCTCCCTCTTTGTGTAGGCAAGTACCGTATGTACATTGTACATACAGTTATCATATTGTGATTTCCCGGGTTTTGTGTTTCCAATCCAAACCATTATTATTTCCTGCTTTTTGTACAACATATCCGTCATACTTTAATATATTCCGACAATATTTTTAATCTTTATAAAGGTTCCTCTTTTCACCTTCGTTGTTCAAGAACCAAATAATTCATCATCCATAGCTTCAGTTAGAAAAGACTAAAAGGCGAACTTAGTCCTTAAACCTCCTATAGTCTAGACACACAAAAAGCTACAAAACTGCGAACAATTTCTGCAGCGTTTTATTCTAAGATTTTACTTAACTTCACTCTATTGTTTTTTTTAATAATCTTGTAGGCTTTCGAAGCGTGATGAATCCATTTCCATGTTGTTAGTTCTTCGGGTTTCACTGCAGGTCGAGTGGTTGGGTAACCGAGCTTTCGGCAGCGATATTACTGCAACCACTCGACCCGCAGTGAAACCCGAAGAACGAACAACATGAAAATGTTTTTTTTTTGTTCGCAAAACTTGCAATCGATTTTTCAACAACTTCCTGACTTATTAGAGACCTGAAACTTTGCAAACATACGTAAACTCGATGACAATACGTTTCTGGACAATATTGGACCATCCTTCTCCAGAGAGAAAAGATATGTAAAGCATTTGAGTGAGATCCGAGGGTCGTATAAGATCATGTGTGGTATCGTATTAGGTAGATTTCCAAAAGGAATTCTACCTATTCGTTTCTCCCGTGATGTCGCAGAATTGAAAAATTTCTACTCAGGATCACTAATTAGGACCAGGAGAACCCGAATCCGACCTTGGTTTAAAAGTTTATATATATAAGCCATATATATATATGTCCCTTTTCTTGTGCGCACGTTTGCGGCCAAACTATGCGTCGCAGAAACGTGAAACTTGGGTGGTAGATTTTTGGTAAGGGGTAGATGAACTGATAGGAGATTGGGTGAAATCCATTAAGAGGAAGGTTCACTTTTTAAGGCTTTAAATACAAAAACAATCATTCTGAGGGGATCCAATGATTGTGAGGGTCCGTGTCTGGTATCGTATGAAAGGGCATTAAATAAGGAATACAGATCAATTTACAGATTTTATCTAGCTCAATTCCTCGGACGACACTGATCGATCGAAATATCTGGTTAAGTAGTTACCGCATAGGTACTAGCGTGTTCGTTGTCTTAGAAAAGTGCTTCACGATACGAGTAGAACTCACATCTTTTTTAAATTTCTAAAGCGCTTAGGTACCCATTTATATTATGTCATAAATCCACATACAACGTACCATGAATCAAAACCAAATTTCAAATATTAAATATTCAGATCAAAAAAAAAGAATATGGCTGGATTCGAACAAATTCAAAGTTTATTGTAATAAACTACATCACATTTGACAGAAGAAAGTTTTTATCATAGAAGCGACGAATATTGATCGCAAAATAACAAATATTTCGTACGCATAATATCTTCACAAATTTGCTACAAATAGTCTTGTTGAGTATAATTATCACAGATAAATCAAGCTGTACGCAACATAATATAAAAGAAGTAGGTAAGTAATTACTATTTCCAAAAGTTCATAGGTATATAAATATCCATTTTGTAATAAATGACCTATAAGCAGATATGTCTCGTTTTCCAGTCCGTTCGGTCCTCTGCAGTTCTTTTTAGCTCTGCATACGACTCGCAGAGGACATCTCCACAAATTTGCTTCAAATAGTCTTGTTGAGTATAATTATCACAGATAAATCAAGCTGTACGCAACATAATATAAAAGAAGTAGGTAAGTAATTACTATTTCCAAAAGTTCATAGGTATATAAATATCCATTTTGTAATAAATGACCTATAAGCAGATATGTCTCGTTTTCCAGTCCGTTCGGTCCTCTGCAGTTCTTTTTAGCTCTGCATACGACTCGCAGAGGACATCTCCACAAATTTGCTTCAAATAGTCTTGTTGAGTATAATTATCACAGATAAATCAACCTGTACGCAACATAATATAAAAGAAGTAGGTAAGTAATTACTATTTCCAAAAGTTCATAGGTATATAAATATCCATTTTGTAATAAATGACCTATAAGCAGATATGTCTCGTTTTCCAGTCCGTTCGGTCCTCTGCAGTTCTTTTTAGCTCTGCATACGACTCGCAGAGGACATCTCCACAAATTTGCTTCAAATAGTCTTGTTGAGTATAATTATCACAGATAAATCAACCTGTACGCAACATAATATAAAATAAGTAGGTAAGTAATTACTTACTTACTAATTTTCATTCCTTAAATTGAATAAATTATAATTTCACACGATCAATCGAACCGAAATCGAATCAATTTGAATCGTTTGCTTATCACCCAGTATTCTGTCACTATGTTATTTATTTTTTGTACATACATGTAGGTAACCTTGAGCTATTACATTGTGGTTAGTATTGCCCCGGAAAAGGCTATCGCCTATTGGGGCAATAAAATCCAGTACTTTTTTGTTTGTTTGTTTTTACTTTGTAAAGCTTTGGATAATAAATAAATGAAATGAAATATACATAGGTACTACTAACAGTTTCATCCTGGTATTGTGACAAAAAATAATAATTGTTCATTTTTTAGAACTGGAAATCCACAAAAAATGCCGCGAGTAAGTAGAAAGACAATGAGTGCTAAGCAGCGCAACATTGAAAATAGAAAAAGACTCGAGAATAAGAGAGCGTCGGGGGAAAATAGCCAAAAAAATAAATGTCAAGAGGTTTGTGATAACGGTCGGAAAAAACGAAATGAAAGTAATAGCTTATATCAAGCGGCCCGACTTTCTGATTCACAACAGCGCACAAGTCACAAGGCCAGAGTGCGTCAGTGTCAATCTACCAGACTTGCCGATCCCAAACAACGGACAATTCACAGGATCAGAATAAGTCAGTGTCAAAAAATACGACTAGCTAATCCTGCGAAACGTATAGAGCAGAGACAAAGAGAAAAAATAGTTCGGAAACGCCGTAATGATAGTCCAATACGGGGTCCGGCTAGTAAAATGAGAAGAAATGAGTGCCAGAAGAAGAGGTTGTGTGACCCCTTACAAAGAGAAGCACATCTACAAAAGCTTCGAGACAATCAACAAATTCGAATGAACTTGGCATCTCTACGCCACAAACATCTTGCGCGACTTCACGAGGCGCAACAAAATAAATTGCAAGACCCGATTCAAAGAATCCTTCATATCAGCAGAGTGCTACAATCTCGTCGAAAAAGAAACGAAGACAAGTCTGAACAAAGTCGCAAGAAAATTTATGAAGCTTTCCTTTGTGACAAGAAGCTTGGACCTTCGATAACTTGCGATTGCTGCCGAAGGCTTTGGTTTAAATCATCAGTACGAAACTACGATGTAACAAAACTTCATCACGCTACGCTAGTTGCTGCATGTGGCTTAGTTGAAGGAGATACTGTCAAGCTGTGCAGCCATTGTTCAACTTCTATCAAGAAACACAAGTTACCAACATTTTCAATAAATCGTGGTATGGAATTACCTCATGTTCCTGAAGTCATTAAAAAGCTAACAGAGTTAGAGAGTCGCTTTCTCTCTCCGAGGATCCCTTTCATGGCTATTAGGGCGGCCAGAAGTGACCAGCAATACATTGTAAAAGGGCGCGCTATAAACATTCCAATTAACGTAGATACCTCTGTTAAAATTTTGCCTAGAACCATGAGCGAATCCGAATGTATCCCCATATGTTTTAAAAGAAAGAGGGCTTTTAAGAGTAATGTAGCGTTTGAAAATGTGAGACCCAAGATTGTTCAGGATGCAGCTAATTACCTTGTAAATTCGCCTTTATACAAGTTCTGCGATATAAAGTTTGATTCTAGTCGATTTCAGGAATATGTTAACCTACCAAAAGATAACACTAACATTGTAATTGATGGCGATGACACGAATGATAATGATGTTGGTAACATTGAAGATGATGATGAAGAAAATGAACCTGTTAATGTGGCCGATGACGTGACTATGTTGGCTAATGCTACAGTGTTTGCCCCAGGTGAGGGGAATAAACCAGAATCTCTGTTCAGTCGATTTGTCGAGTCACAGAGTTTCCTTCGCATATTCGGAGGGGAACTTATCGAAGCCCCAGATGGAATTAGCTTTCAAAACTGGTCTAAATCTCTTATAATGCGGGAGGATAGGAGGTGTGCGGACGTGCCTTTCCTGTTTTTCGTTGCCTTAAAGTTAAGAAATTCGAAAGTGGCGTCCGGAATCCATTTTTGTATGCGAAAGGCAAAAAGCAAAATTGCACATGTAACCGTCAAGCAAGCTTTGAACACCGAATTTTTGAGGAATCTCGAGATACACGACAGCGGTTTCAAGATTTTTGCAGGCGACCGCGGGTCTCCTGCCTTCTGGGAAGCCAAAAAGAAAGAGGTCTCTTTTCTTTAGCCCATATTAATTACAATTTTTAGTACAATAATTTAATTTGGGTATAAAAATTTAATATATGTATTCATTGATATTATTTTAGGTTTTTGCCATGATTCGGCAGCTGGGTCCCTGCTCAATATTTTTAACATTGTCACCCGCTGAAACTCGTTGGGGGGAACTGTTGAAAATTCTCAAGTTGCTTTTGGACAAAGAAAATATTTCTTCCGAAGATGCAGCCAGCCTACCCTATCCTGAAAGAGTGAGGTTAGTAAAATCAGACCCAGTCACAGTGGCAAGGTATTTTGAGTACAGAATGCGATGCTTGTTCAACATACTAAAAAAGCCTGGCAGCGTGTTCAGGGATCACCCCGTCGAAGATTTTTACATAAGGACAGAGTTCCAACAACGTGGATCACCTCACGTGCACTGCATCTTATGGCTAAAAGACGCGCCAAAGTATTCCGATGCGGGCGACAACACTGAATGCATACAATTTATTGATGATTTTATTTCATGTTCTTCTCTCATGCCAGAGGAGCACATACAACTTCAATCCCATCGGCATACATTCACATGCAAAGGAACAAAAAATGACAAGTGCCGATTCGACATTCCTTTCATGCCTCTAAAGGAAACTATGATATTGCATCCAGTGGCAAAAGATGAAATGGATGTCGAATGCAAGAAGAAATTGCAAGCACGCCGGCGAGATATTAAAGAAAAACTATGTATCATTGTAAAAAATAAGGATGCCACTACTTTGGATGAACTTCTGCATCAACTGAATATTTCGTATGATGAATATATTTTAATCATTCGAAGCGGCCTGAAAAGAGTTACTGTTTACTTACAGCGAACACCACAAGAAGCTATGATTAATTTTTATAATCCAGACCTTCTCCAACTTCACGAGGCAAATATGGATATTATGTATATAACCGATATTTATTCGTGCGCGACTTACGTTTTGGATTACTTAAATAAATCGAATAACACGATGTCAAAATTATTACGTGATATTGAAGCCGAAATTCGCAGCGGCAACTACTCCATGGCCGAACAATTCAAACTTCTTGGTAGTAGTTTTCTAAACGGCAGCGAGTTTAGTGCGCAAGAGGCAGTCTATTACATACTAGGGCTGCCGCTCTCCCGCTGTTCCCGCACAACTGTATTTATCAACACCAATCATCCAGACAAACGGGTTGCAATGTTGAAGCCTCAGAAAGAACTTGAAAAAATGCGCGAGACTGATCCAGATTCTACAAATGTATATGCGAGTAATGACATTGAGCGATACGCGTTACGGCCAAGCTCTATGGAATCAATATGCCTCGCCGATTTTGTGGCATTGTATAATTATTCTAAGACTGCAATGCAAAGCAAAAATCATGACGAAAACAATGACAATGACGATGACTATGACTGTGATTCAGAATGGTCAGAAGCTCCTATTCGTTTGATGGAAAATGCCGGTTTCATCAAGCGACGCTCAAGAGCTAAAATAATACGTTTCGTAAATTACAATGACAATCATGACGATTACAAACGTGAAAATGTCATGTTATTTTACCCTTGGAGGGAGGAACATGACATGATCTTACATGTTGAGAGGACTTTTGAGACACACATTCAAGAAATAAAGGCTAATCGAGCGAGATATGTCTATAACGAGGAAATCATGACCGAAATTGTGAATGCTCAAGCAAGACGAGAAATTGAGAACAATGATGATGATGATGAAGACATGCCAACACGACCACACAGTCTAGAAATATTGGGTGCGGCTGATTCCGACATCGACAATGCAAGCGACCCCGACATGCAGGTCGAGAAACATATGAATAAAGGCACAGAACAACCTGACGACATTGTACATATCCCTGTGCCTAATATTTTACCCGATGATGAGTATGCCGACATTGTTTGTACATTAAATGCGAAGCAAAGGAAATTTTTGTTACATGTTCTACACTGCTTCAAAACCAATCAAATGCCAATTTACCATTGTCTCATGGGAGGAGCTGGCGTGGGAAAATCTCGTCTCATAGAAGGTATAAATCAAGCTATAACAAGATACCTAAACACAACAGAAGGATCCATGGACACCTTGAAAGTTTTACTTTGTGCGCCTACTGGTAAAGCCGCCTTCGGCATAAAGGGTACTACATTACATTCTGCTTTTGCACTAGCCGTGACTCAAAACTCATCAGACCAGGTGCCTTTGAGTTCAGCTACAAAAAACACCTTATACAGCAAATTGAGGAATGTGAAATTAATTATTATCGATGAAATTAGTATGGTAGGAGCGAGACTTATATCAAACGTAGATAAAAGATTACAGCAAATTTTTCAACGCGATGACGTACCATTTGCCGGATTGTCCGTTATAGTTTTTGGTGACTTCAATCAACTAGGACCCATTGGTGACAGCTATATATTCAAGTTTCCCAAGAAATCAGAGATCAGAAAAATTCTCATCAATCCTCTTTGGAACCTATTCACATCATTCACTTTAACAGAAATTATGCGTCAAAGAGATGACGCTGAATTCGCGGAAGCACTAAACAGCCTGGCCCGTGGATGTCTCGACAGCAGTCAAATTAAACTCTTCCAGAACCGCGTGGTAAATGAAGAGGCTATCCCCAAGCATGCGTTGAGACTATACAGGAGCAATAATGAGGTTAATACGTACAACGATAGTGTAGTTGATCCAGATAAAAATAAGGTTGTGGTACATGCAACAGATAAAATTTCTGGTCAACCCAATGACGCGACAAAAACTAAGCTACTTAAATTAGCAAAAGAAAGTCCCCCTGAAAAAACTCAAGGCCTTTCATACGAACTTAAGATTAGCCTTGCCGTAAAGTACATGATAACAGTTAACATAGACGTCGGGGATGGTTTAGTGAATGGAGCCATTGGGACTATTGAAGATATTGACATTCATAATGGAGAAGTGTTGCGGGTTTGGATGAAATTCCCACAAAGTGAAGTTGGAAGAAAGAGACGGAGAGAAATCACCCATGGAAGTGATGATAATCTTACTGCCATTGAAAAGGTAAATAGAAACTTAAGACTTTCCAAAAGCAAGTATTATGTTATCAGGAAGCAGTTCCCTCTTCGTTGTGCTGAAAGTATTACTTTATGTAAAAGCCAAGGCGGCACATACAACTATGTGGCCGCGCACCTTAAACCAGGCATGAAAAGGAGTGAGATATACGTCGCACTAAGTCGGTGCACCCAGTTGTCTGGATTGTATATTACGGGAACGTTTATTCCGCCAAAACCGCCACTACCAACAGACGAGGTGGTGCTGGAAGTATTGCGGCTGCAATCGTGTCCAGTTAAGTTTTTAAACAAAACTGCCGCCGACTTCGAAGGCAATACCACTATTGTATATCAAAATGTTCAGAGCATAAATAATTCTGCTCATTGGCGTGATTTCCAGAACTTCTTGAAAATCACGAAACCGACTATTTTTATTGCTGCGGAAACATGGACATTGTCAACCGATAATTTAACTATAAATGGGTATAACGTAATATTTCGCTTGGATGTTCCTAGAACTCGGCATGCCAATGGACTTCTGGTCTTATCAAAAACTGGAATCACTCTGCAAAACCTGCACAGTTATCACAATGACGTCACTAAATCAGCATGTTGCATCGTGTGTTTCCTGACTGAAGATGACGTAGCTGTGTGCTCTGGGTATAAGCCACCGTCGACATCATACAACGACGTTCGAACTCATCTTATGAAGGCCCTCAGTCTTGCCTACAAAAAAACAAATAAAGTTGTATTTGTAGCTGACTTCAACGTCGACTGCTTGCAGTATGGTAACCATCTTCTCTTTCAAGACCTACAAAACTTCGGGATGATAAATCAATTGCCAGCTGGTACTTCAACAACTAATGGAAACACTGGGATAGACGTGGTATATAGCTCCTTCCCATGCTATTCTAGAGTCAGCGAAACATTGTACAGCTATCATAAGCAATTAATTTTGGTTCCTGACCGATGTCCGGACGATGCAGCCGTTGCGAATGTTGATTGCTCCTCTATCCCGGCTATTTTTCCATTAAGAACTACGAACACCATGGTATCTGATATTCAAAGGGTTAAACCACTGTCTTCCCCTATACAAACCCATCTCCCGCCAAGAATGACAAAAAAGGACAAAAAAGAACAATCTGATTTTCTAGAAACCATTCGCCGGGGATTTCCAAACGTCATATCAATCGGTAAAGAAGATCTCAGCACATGGCCTGTAGAAATTAAAACAAGTTTTCATCCGATTGTCACCTCCGCCGATGGAAACTGTTTTTACCATGCCATCTCCCAACTTTTGTGTGGAAATGAGTCACTCACAGTCAGACTGAGGGAACTTACAGCTCAACATTTGGCTATCAATGAAAATTTTATCAATGAAATTCCTCTCAGCGTGGGTTACATTGACACAAGTTTTGCTGACTACGTTGATGCTGTAAAGTCAGATGGAAACTATGCTGAAATTTTTGAGGTGATTTTGATGACATACATTTTAGAAAAGGCCATAGTCGTTTACATGTGCGACGGGGACAGCGTAAATGTACTGGAATTCAACGACAACTTTCATATTACACCAAAATTACATATTGGTTTAAAATCACAACATTACACAGCATTGAGGCCCAAGGTTGGAGTAAATTTACCAAAATCAAACTTGGTAAACAACTTACCATCCCGCCATTCATTTATGAATGTCTAGTTTCATTTTATTAATCTTATTGAGGTTGGTGGGTAGGAATGCTGCGACGGCGAGATGACCTAGTCACGTATGTTGGGGTCAATTGGATGCAGAAAGCCCAAGATAGACGTGGAAGGGGATGGAGGAGGCCTTCGTTCAAGTGTGGACTGGGGTAGGCTAACAAGAAGAAGAAGAATCTTATACGAGGGCGGAGTAAAAAGTTTTCGACTTAAGGCAGAAGGAGTATCGTTACCAATTTTTAGGTAGATTTCCATAAGGAACTCTACCTATTCGTTTCTCCCGTGTTGTCGCAGAATTGAAAAATTTCTACTCAGTATCACTAATTAGGACCAGGAGAACCCGAATCCGACCTTGGTTTAAAAGTTTATATATATAAGCCATATATATGTCCCTTTTCTTGTGCGCACGTTTGCGGCCAACCTATGCGTCGCAGAAACGTGAAACTTGGGTGGTAGATTTTTGGTAATGGGTAGATGAACTGATAGGAGATTGGGTGAAATCCATTAAGAGGAAGGTTCACTTTTTAAGGCTTTAAATTAAAAAACAATCATTCTGAGGGGATCCAATGATTGTGAGGTTCTGTGTCTGGTTTCGCATGAAAGGGCATTAAATAAGGAATACAGATCAAAAGTTAGATTTTGTCTAGCTCAATTCCTCGGACTACACTGATCGATCGAAAGATCTAGTTAAGTAGTTACCGCATAGGTACTAGCGTGTTTGTTGTCTTAGAAAAGTGCTTCACGATACGAGTAGAACTCACATCTTTTTTCAAATTTCTAGTGATTAGGTACCGGTACCAATCCATATTATGTGTGGAATGAAAATAATTTGATTATTGGATTAGGTACTTCCTTTGATTATTGAAGTACTTAATCAAATATTTTTTCGTCATACGGTACTTCGATAATCAAAGAATAAACTACATCCATACTACTTCATCACTTCGCTGGTTTATTTGCTGATAATATTGTGATTGTTTTTATTGTACAGATGTACTCTTAAAATTAATAAATCACTTGAAATCTACCTATGCCTGTGGCGTGCCAAAGGAATTTTTTTTTTATTATTTTATTTATCGTATATCAGATGTTGTCAAGACGCCGAGCGATCGAGAGGATCTAGTCACCGCATACCGCCGTGTTTGCTATCTCAAGAAAGTGCTTCACAAGTAGAACTCATATATTTTTACTAATTTTGATTTTGGCCATTCTTGGTGGGAGGCGTTATTGGAACGAAGGAATCCAAGCGCCTCGGAAGGGCGTGTTTGGTACCGTTTGGATAACTTCGAAAAACAATTCTAGAGTGTGAAGTCTTAAATCTTGTTTTTGAAATAAAAACTACGTACTATTACTAATTTTTTTATAAGCAAAAATTACAATATTTCATACACAAAGTTAAGATATTGTGTTATACGAATATAATTTTCTATTACAACAAATTGCGTGGAAAAACATTTAGTAGTAAGTATAAAGCTGGTAATGGGTTAAGAAGAATGCAAAATAATGGAAAAGTATTATGATTATGGCTATTCTAGTAAGTTGGACAGAAATGTTGTTATAAAGATGGGAAGAATAAAGGATAATAATGGATTCATCTGGGTTTGATGGCTGAATAAAGAGGAATGCAATCCTTTTTAACGTTTACTTTTACCCATTTTCAGAGAAAACACTTCCTTTTATCCTTAACACCAAGTATTTACTATATTCTGAAAGTAAAATGAAACTAATTATTGTTTGGAGCGCGTAGGTACGATCTAACTTCGTTTTTATCAGATAGTTTCATCGACATATTACAACTACTAGAAAATCTTATTGCAAAATTCCTATCTTTTTCGTTCGCCGTTTTCTATCTTTCTGTCTCTACTTTCAAATACATTTTATTAAAAAATATTTAGTAGTCACAAATACAATAGATGCTTAGAAGACTTATGTAGAAGAATACATGTACTAGAATAACTAAAATAGAATGGGTTGGCTAGAAGATATCGGTCTATAGCGATAAGCTCGCACTAGTGAACATTACTGATTTTTATTATAACTGTGCTAGCTTGCTAAATATATTGTTCGCTTGAAGAATAAACAAGGAATAAGAATACTCGATAGTCACGAAGTAATGAAAATAATATTGAAATGGTTAAATAAAAATTCGCAACATAAAGCTAACCCACTTATTGAAAATCATTAATGAATTCAAAATTACTTGTGCGAATATTTTCATGTATCGAAGCCTTTATATTGGTTATCTTTTATCGTTAGCAGGGGTAATGTCCAGAATATGGGTCTGCTCTTGGGGTTCATATTAACTGCCAAATAAATCATATTGCACCCAGCTGTGAGGATAAAACCAAAGCCATTGGGAAAACGAGAGTAGGAGCTTGATATGGAATCCGTATGTTCTGTTTTACTTATAAATTATTGTACAGAATATTGTACAAGAACATTATATACGAGAAGTACCTAATATGCCAGTGAGAACATATGGTCTTGAAACTACGAGTATTACTACACTACCATAATTTACCATACATACTCAACGAACTGTTAAAAGGCAAATGGTAGGCGTCTCCCGATCACTGATCTATAATAATTGTAATTTTCCCTCCAATTCCATTTTAATTTCATAAAATTTGTTTATTTACATTATTTTCAGCATAGTGCACTCTTATGAACTCTAAAACTTATAATCACGAAATGATTCCTAGAAATGTGGCTGTATAATCAGATAAGAAAATATATTGTGATACTTCAGTACACAAACACCGCCACGTACTAATTTCATGGTTGGAAAAACTTTTAACAAATAGTTCCATAATTAATAGTCAAGTCGGTAATAAAACCTGCTAATATTCTTTACATACTTCTGAAACCGAGTCGTAGTTTCATCTTATAAGACGTGGTTGTTGCATAACTTACAACTAACGCTCATAAAATGGAGGCACTTTTAGTAATTTATTTGAGATTTCAGTTCGTTAACTTCAAAGTTGAAAAGTTAAAATTAGAGCGATGCCAACCGCTGTTACTTGAAAGCCTCAAGATTATTATTATGAAACGTAATAATTTCAGCAAAACACAACTTGTAAAGTTTCAGACATTATACGACTTTAAATTGTAATAGCCGTATCAAATATATACTTCATGGCCTATCCATCATAATATAAAACACTAGCTATCGTTCCATTTTCGCTCTGAAAAATCGAAAACTACAATCGCTTCTCGTAGAAATATATAGGAAATGAAGTCACGTAGATTTACCACTCACCGCGTTCCCGACGTTCTGATCCAAAAGGTCGCTGGAAAAGCATCTCGTTTCTTTACACCTAGAAATAAAATATGTTCTTCTAGTCTTCTCGTAAATGATATATATTACGATCGCACGTACTACGACACCAGTTTTGCGTTCGGCAGACTTTGCCCAACGGCAATAACATCCAACAAAGAGCATCAGTATGGGGTATAGTATATAGGTACACCGTATTATTTATTAGTACATAGTATACATTAGTATAATAGTACACTGTATTATTAATTTTTGTACAAACAAAACCAAATCAATCTTGCAAACGAACATTTTTCTTTGAATTATTGAAGCACATTATCAAAATTTTTGTAAGTAAACTTGAAGGCCGAATATTTTTTCACATTAACACCAGATGTGATGAACGAAGCTTGCTTCAAATCAAATATAATTTTCTCTTATGTTATATTTAAGGTTAGTCTCATTATTACTTTGACACGATGCTTAAGGCTTGGGGAACAAAACCTGGTCCTCGGTTCAGTTCCCAGTGTCAATAACTACTACTTTTTTCTGTGCTACCTGAGGGCTGTTTGTCTTGGAAGAGTGAAAACAATGAATAGCAATTTAATACATATATTTACAAATAAAAAAAAAACTTAAAGCTAGGTACTTACTCTATGATGCTATATAATAAACACTACACACTAATTGTCCGAAATTGTCTATGTACGTACATACACCACACGAATTACGCAATTACGAACACTGACGCCACGTCCCTCGAGGGTGGAAAAGGCGCACAGCCCTTCCGATACTCCAACGGTGATGGCAGGACACAGGCCTGCGAAGGTCTCGGCGGTGATGATAGAGAGGCTGTCCAGCCCTCCCTATGACGGCGTGATGATGTGAGGGAGCGAAGGCCCTCCCGTGAGATGTGAGAACGCGGTCCTCACGTTATGATGCGAGGTGTATGGCGTATAATGTGAATTTACGCAACTCGAGATAATCACACCTATAGTAGATAATAATGGTAACACTCAATAACCAGTTCGTCACACAATGAATTAGATAATGAGTAATAATAGTTTGCGCACTCAATGAATTAATTGACAATTCAGTTCGTTCACTCAATACAATAAACACAGTCTCTGTGATGTGACGAATCACGCAATGAAACAATATGCACACAGAATAAGTACACGCTCGCCGAGGCGAGGCTTGGATACAGAATTAAATGTCCATTCTTTTGACTTCGCGATTACAATTTTAATTCGACTGTTTGTGACAAGAGTTCAAGGAAGACTAACTGAAAAACAACCATGCAAGGATCTTACCTGAAGACTATTCTTATCTGTATGCACTTACATATCTACCCTGAAACCAATTATTTAAACAATGAACCCCAAATATTACAATAGACCCCTATACCGTTATATGTACCTGATCGTGTTGTTAGCCTAATGGAAAATTCTTAGAAAGTTGTCAGACAATTAGGACCCCCAAAACAATACATCTACCCGTCTGCCTACTTAACAATAGAAATGGGATGCATACAGCTACCTGACTTCGTTACAAACAAATTATTTTGAAGCAAAATAATTCAAAATATAACTAAAATATTTTTTTGGCAATAACTAACAACTAGCTATATATCAAACGCTCCCTCCTCTTTTGGCAAAAAAATATTTGTTGCTGGTTAATCTAACTGTGAACAATGGGAAAACTTATGGACTAATTACAAACTTAATCTATCTAACTACTCTTAATCTAAACATACAGCTTCATTTGAAAGGGCGCCAGGATATTTTAAGGATAAATATCCAAACCTTGGAATGACCCCAGCTAGATAATACAAAATAATGAAAACCTACACTACAGAACTTACATCTAGGACATCTTACAGCTAATACAAGAGATTAATAAAACAATGCATGAGTCACGCTCCCATGCGCCGAAGGTGAGGATGACATTTCACCCTACGACGTTTCCAGTCCCTCTGGATAACCTCACTAGCTATGTACCCCCTAGATACGTCTACGTCCCAAGTCTGGTGAGATGGATTCCTACCTAACTCCTCATACTCAACTATTGGGTCACACTTAGGGTATACATCCACTGATGTATCATCTCTACTGGGCTGATACGTAGCGAGTAAACAACAGAGACGGTTGCACTCGGCCACACTCATTCTCTCAGTCACAGCATCCTTCTTCATCCTACATCTATCACTATCATCTATCACATCTACGATCGTATCCTCATACGCACTCTCTCTGTCTTTCTCTTTCCTAGCAATCGTTTCCTCTGTCAGGCACTCAGCTTCGCTATTATTCGTCTCCTTGGATTCTACATTCACCTCCTCTACAGACATACACACCCCCTGCTCAGCTGGTCGGTGAGGGAGGTCCTCCACTCGAACCTCCGAGATTGGCAACGCGTCCTCTCCCTGACACACCACCACTGAGCAGGAGTTCTCTGTCGCTTCACTCCGAATGCAACCCTCGCCGGATGCTGTATCGCTCGATACAACCACGCTAACTACTTCGACGTGATTCACCACACTTGACGCGTTATCCCGCTCCTCAGGATGCTGGAAAGCAATTCCAGGCGCTGGTGAGTCACCCACTAAACTATCTACCTCCCCACTATCCGAGCTACCTCTAGAGAAACGATTACTACTCTCCTCCCATGTCAAATTGTTACGTAATCCTGAGTCGGTCCTATTCCGATCTATCGCGATCTCAGGTCGTATGAGTTTAAATCACTAGATCTTCTGTGATGATAGTGATACCCCTTCTCTTCGTGCCTATCATATACAGTCTCAAACTTCATGTCAATTTTCATTGCAATATTACAAAGCTCGTCAAAAGTATAATCCCCTGCGAAGAATACATCCCTATACCTGCGAGACATCAATCGAACAAACGTCATACACTCCGTGTTGATATTTTTATCCCCAAATAAACGTTGAAAGAGGGCTTTTTTCCTCTGAAGGAATATACAGCCGAGTTCGTTGACCTCCTGTCTATTCCCGTATAGATGAGCAACCAGTGACCCATATTGGTTTTCGACCCCATGTGCTAATAAGAATACTCCCTTAAACCAATCCCAATCCATTATTCCAATATCCCTACCTATTTCAGTCTCCCAAAATTCCCTTGCCTTTCCAATTAGTCTCTTATAAGCTTCCCGTACCTTCCCTTGCTCACTATACTTTTCCTTTGCAAAGAATTCTTCGCCTTCACGAATAAAATTCTCTGCAGACTCCTCTGGTCTCCCCGAATATTGCCCCAACCACTCAGCTCGCGCATGACAGCACGCATGAGAGAAGTGTACTGTTTCTTTCGCCCCAGTTTTCTCTACTTCTACACTACCCTCACTATAAGACTGTGACTCTGTAGTCACGCTGGTACATCTACCCTTGCCATCCCCAACTTTGCGGTTCGCAAAGAAGCGCAACAAAATCAGCCCCAACACTCCTCCAAAACAAAACTCAAGCAGAACAGAAAACATCTCGAACAAAGCAAAAGTTAGTTTATCTCAGGGTTATGAATCCTCCCAGCACACTTACTGGAAATAGCCACACGTTGGCGAGCCATTATTGACACGATGCTTAAGGCTTGGGGAACAAAACCTGGTCCTCGGTTCAGTTCCCAGTGTCAATAACTACTACTTTTTTCTGTGCTACCTGAGGGCTGTTTGTCTTGGAAGAGTGAAAACAATGAATAGCAATTTAATACATATATTTACAAATAAAAAAAAAACTTAAAGCTAGGTACTTACTCTATGATGCTATATAATAAACACTACACACTAATTGTCCGAAATTGTCTATGTACGTACATACACCACACGAATTACGCAATTACGAACACTGACGCCACGTCCCTCGAGGGTGGAAAAGGCGCACAGCCCTTCCGATACTCCAACGGTGATGGCAGGACACAGGCCTGCGAAGGTCTCGGCGGTGATGATAGAGAGGCTGTCCAGCCCTCCCTATGACGGCGTGATGATGTGAGGGAGCGAAGGCCCTCCCGTGAGATGTGAGAACGCGGTCCTCACGTTATGATGCGAGGTGTAAGGCGTATAATGTGAATTTACGCAACTCGAGATAATCACACCTATAGTAGATAATAATGGTAACACTCAATAACCAGTTCGTCACACAATGAATTAGATAATGAGTAATAATAGTTTGCGCACTCAATGAATTAATTGACAATTCAGTTCGTTCACTCAATACAATAAACACAGTCTCTGTGATGTGACGAATCACGCAATGAAACAATATGCACACAGAATAAGTACACGCTCGCCGAGGCGAGGCTTGGATACAGAATTAAATGTCCATTCTTTTGACTTCGCGATTACAATTTTAATTCGACTGTTTGTGACAAGAGTTCAAGGAAGACTAACTGAAAAACAACCATGCAAGGATCTTACCTGAAGACTATTCTTATCTGTATGCACTTACATATCTACCCTGAAACCAATTATTTAAACAATGAACCCCAAATATTACAATAGACCCCTATACCGTTATATGTACCTGATCGTGTTGTTAGCCTAATGGAAAATTCTTAGAAAGTTGTCAGACAATTAGGACCCCCAAAACAATACATCTACCCGTCTGCCTACTTAACAATAGAAATGGGATGCATACAGCTACCTGACTTCGTTACAAACAAATTATTTTGAAGCAAAATAATTCAAAATATAACTAAAATATTTTTTTGGCAATAACTAACAACTAGCTATATATCAACTTTTATCTGAAAACTATTGTAAAAAAAAAAAAACTTCATTATTTTAAACGGATCTCCTCTCTTTAATTTATAAACTACTCACAAATTCGCATATCATTTGAAACACAACAATCTAAAGACATCATTTTGCACTCCATTGTAATAACTTATTCACATCATTCTCATTGATGACACTATAAACTTCAGCAAAATGTTTCAACGCCTCTTCCATCCTATTTTATAATATATATTTATAATTTCCCTCTTTCTTCACAGGCCCGTCGACAACTACAAGCCAGCGGGTGGCTCTCTGACCAAGAATCTCTAGGTTCACTTCCCAGAACAGGTGGGGCACTTACGCCAGGTGGTTCGGCTCCATCCGGAATGATTGGTGGTCCGACGGGCTTGACTTTAGCTCCAGGTGATAGAGGAAGCTGTAGCGCTGACAGTGGAGTAAGAGGTATGTTAATAACTGGATTATTCCTTAATCCATTGTTGGGCATAATTACGAGCAAACTATCTTAGTAGTAGGCTATAAATGTGGTTAAAAATTGAATGATTTTTTTTCGTGTTTCCAGTGACAGGCAGCAGTGATCGAGAAAGTGCAGCGACATCTATCGGTGGAAACCTCTCAGATTCTACAACAGATGGAACTCCAACCATCACATTAGGAGAAGCTCTAGATATGGACTCAATCTCAGTTGTATCTTCCATGCAACAGGGTCACCTTTATCACCGTAAGTTTTCATTGATTTCATTCTAAGAATATTATATTGACGTAGAATATTTGTGGTTTAGGACGAAGTCGTTCGTTGGTTTCGGTGTACCTCAAAATCTTTATTACGGCATTTCAGTGAAGTTTGACGTCCTCAATTTTGGCATTAATTACTTAATAGACAGAGTAAAGCATCGCATAAACTAAAGACACAAAAGAAGTTAAAACCACTTCGTAATATAATAATGTATTACTTCAGTGCTAGTACCATAATGAATGTACTTACATTCTTCCTGAAGAGCACTCATGAAAATTAATAGTCAAATTTAATTATGTACTACAACTTGACGCACACCACAACATGATACCACGACCATTCTACTTTGCTGACTACTAAAGGCGACAATTTCAACAGCCATGATTATTACGGAATGGCAGATATCTAATTTAATTCGTAAGTTCGAATTCAAAAAGCAACAAATTAAAAAGATCGTTTTATATGAAAATTTGAACGTTCAACTTCTCGTCTTAAAAAAAAATCTTTATTGCAATAGTGAGGTACATACATTACACAAATGACGGGCTTATTGCTATTGGAAATATCTGCCAACCAACCAATTGAGAGATAACGTGTAAAGAATTTATGTACACTGTACAAGCATTCCATATAAAGAAACGTTAATTAAAAATTAAACAAGAACAAACAAAAAAAATAAAAATTAATAACATGCATAGAACGTATACGCCTTCTCTTAGATAAATGTAGTTACCTACGTGTTCAAGCACCCACGTATCAAAAAATGCATAATTTAGAAGAAAACCATAATTTATTTATATCTTCTATTTTATAGATAAAATATTGTCACCAAATTTAAACATATATTAAAAAAAAAACACAATATACTTAGTTCCGAATTTCTCCGATCGTCAGTTTGTGTTCGTGGCACTGTATTTTATTTGTACACACATTTTAGGCATTAACTTTATGTCGGGGTTAACCTTCATAATATTAGTCCTTATGTTCATTCACCATAAGGGCGACACTATGTCAACAATTACTGATTACTAATGTCATTAAGAGGCTCGAAGGATACCAGGGGTGCCACGTTGTATCGTCTAACATATTACGTATTACTTTGTTGTTTTATAAAACAAAATATTAAGGGCTTGGCACCAAGAATGACGTCACAGCCTCTTACCATGGCATTAAGGTTCAAAATCGCGTGACAGTCGCATGACAAAATGGTAAAAATAGCGTTTTTTCCATTTTTTGGGGTTAATTTTGCGTCTATCAAAAAACTTTTACGTTTATTCCTTAGATTTTAATGCATATTATCAGTACAAAAAAAATTTACTCCGCGACTTTCGGGAAACGAGTTTCCGTCTTTCAGAAAAAGGATCAGAGGTGTTTTTAATTATTTTTTGGTGTGTGGAATATAAGAGGAGATATGTAAGGTAAGATGAATGAATTGCGTGATGTTTTGCATGAGAGGAACTTAGATATATTGTGTTTATGTGAGACGAAAAGAAAGGATAGAGATTGTGATGTGGTGAATGGAATGGCAGAGATGTGGTCTGGAGTGCCTGAAAATGAACATGGACGTCAGGGAGTGGGTGCTATATTATCAAAAAGAATGACTGAATGTATGGTGAAGCGTAATGGGTATGGACTGGTAGGACCGAGACTCATCTGGATTCGTTTCAAGGTAGGCATGACCAGGCTGTTCCTTATTATAGGTTACGGTCCAGGGAATGATGCCTTGGATGATGAGAAGGATGAGTTTTGGAACTTAGTGCGGGAGACAGCGGATAAAAGAAGAGCGAATGAAAAAGTAATATTGGCAGGTGATCTGAATGGTTGGGTCGGTGTCAGAAGGAAGAATTTTGAGAGAGTGTTGGGATTGCATGGCGATGATAGGGTGAATGATAACGGGAAAAGAGTGTTAGAAGTATGTTTGGAGTTGGATCTCTTTGTGGCGAACACATTCTTCGCACACAAGGAGATCCACCAGTACACTTGGCAAAGAGAGAGAGTTGATCGTATTGAAAGGTCGATGATTGACTTTGTATGTGTGGACTCTGAGCTCCGGAAGGCGACAAAGGACACCCGGGCATTTCGGGCCGCCGGACTGTGGACGGATCACTTCCTTGTGATAACAAGGATTGATCTTTTCTCCGGTTGGCGCTCGAGGGCTCGGAAGTTGGAGCCTGTCCGGAGAATCAGGGTCGAAAAACTGAAAGAGACGAATGTTAGGGATGAATATGAAAGACTGACTAACGAAAGGCTAGAAGTACATGATGATGAGGAACGCTCGACGAGTGAACTATGGAATGTTATGAAGGAGGTGCTAGTAAAGAGTGCAAGAGAAGTATGTGGAGAAGCGTTGGTAGGAAGGAAAAAAGGTGATGCGTGGTGGGATGATGAGGTGAAGGATGCTGTAGTGAGGAAAAAGAAAGCGTGGAATGATGTGCTTGGTGCGAAACCAGATGATGGAGGTGAGAAAGAAAGAAAGAAGAATATATATAAAGCGTGTAGGAAAGAAGTGAAAGAAATGGTTTGCCAGAAAAAGAGAAAACTTGAGGAAGAGGAATGTATGAAATTATCGAGGAACGCCGAGGAGAATTTGAAAATATTCTGGAAGGAAGTAAAAAGAAAGAGATCTGGAAGTGAGAAAAACAGTATGAATTGCATCAAAGATAAGAATGGTGATTTAGTGATGAATGGAGAAGAAGTTGTTGAAAGATGGAAAGAATACTTCGAAGAATTGTATGAAAGTGGTACTAGTACAAACCAGACGAATGTAGCAGATAGTATGAATGTAAATAGTGCTGAGGACGAGGAAATACGTATGAATGAAGTTGTGCTTGCATTGAAAAAAGCAAAGAATGGTAAAGCTGCGGGACATGACTGTGTGGCCATAGAGTTCATCAAGCAAGGTGGCCCGAAGATTCTCGAGTGGTGCCTGAGGCTCTTCAACTTGTGCTGGGAGAGTGGCTGCACTCCTGAGGATTGGAGGAGGGCAGTCATCTGCCCTTTGTACAAGGGGAAAGGCTCAAGGTTGGAATGCGGCAGTTATCGGGCTATCAGTTTGCTGAGCTCTGTGGGCAAACTGTATGGAAAGGTGTTGATTGAAAGAGTAAGAAAAGTGACTGAAAGTAAAGTATGGGATGTGCAGGGTGCTTTCATGAGTGGCAGGGGGTGCACCGATCAGATCTTCTCCCTACGGATGGTCGTGGAGAAGCTTCTGGCTAAACACCAGAGGCTCTTCTGCGCGTTCGTGGATCTGGAGAAGGCATACGATCGTGTGGACCGAGAAAGACTGTGGCGTGTACTGTCGGAATATGGGGTGAGCGACCGACTGATTGGCGCAATCGCGTCTCTATATACGGAGAGCTCTGCTTGTGTCAGGGTGAATGCTGCGTTGTCGCAGTGGTTCACTCTCACAAAAGGGGTTAAACAGGGTTGCGTCATGTCGCCTTGGTTGTTCAACCTGTTCTTCGACTACTGCATGCGTCCTCTGAATGAGCTGAATGTTGGTGTGGACCTAAATGGAGTGAAAGTATGTGCGTTAATGTTTGCAGATGATTTAGTGTTGATGGCTGATGATGAATGTGAGTTACAACGGATAGTATCCTGTGTGTACGAAAGCTGCGATATGAATGGTATGAAAATGAATGTAAATAAAACGAAAGTATTAGTGTTCGAAAGAGAGGAAATAAGGACAAATTGTGTGATAAAGGTTGGTAATGACTGTCTGGAGCAAGTGGATGAGTATGTATATCTGGGAAGTTTGTTTACTAGAGATGGACGCTGTGATGGAGACATTGAAAGAAGGAAGCTGGCCGGTACTAGGACGAATGGTGCGCTCGGTCCGATTGTTAGTAGTAGCAATGTGTCTATGAAAGCAAAAGTGCTAGTGCACAATGCTGTCTTGGTGCCGACCCTGATGTATGCTAGTGAGACGTGGACGTGGATGAAGAAGGATGAATCAGGGTTGAATGCAGTAGAAATGAGGTCATTAAGAAGAATGTGCGGGAAAACGCTGAGAGATAAGATAAGGAATGAGGTTATTAGGGAAATGAGTGACTGCAAGACTGGTGTAGTGACAAGAATGAAAGTAAACAAACTAAGATGGTTTGGGCATGTTGAGAGAATGAATGATGACAGGATGACAAAAAAGATATATCTGAATGAGCGAAGAGGGGTGAGAAAGCGCGGTCGTCCGAGACTGACCTGGTCCGATCATGTCGACCAGATCCTCAAGGATGGACGCGTTTTGAGTAAAAGGAATCGGAGAGCGTGTATGACTAATTGCATGAATGTGACGGAAGCTAGGAGTGTGTGTAAGGATAGGGCTATCTGGCGCTCTGTCCTCTCTGCCTACCCTGCAAGGGATGTGGCGTGAGGGTATAGATAGATAGATAGATAGAGAAATCTATACAAGATACAATAAAAAAATTATGGTTGTTCCCTAGATAAATGTTCAATGCATCTACCCTACTACTGTTCTAAAGCATATTTAGTATCGGTTGTCGAGATAGAAGGTCTCCCGTTTTTAGAAATTTTTGAAATGTCTGTATGCATACTCTTAAATGGTGTAATGAAACTCATTGGAACATAATATTTTCCTCACAAACATTGAAAGCCACAGTATTGCTGTGAAACTTTTCTGCTTGCGTTATGTATTATTATTGTAAAAGTAAATATGAAAGTTGTAATTTTATTGACTTGAGAATTGTTATAATTATCAATTATTCTAGTGAAACTTTTCCCAATAATAATATTGTTATTCCTTATAGTTTATGTACCTAGAAAATGGAAATTTTAGTTACAAATTGGTATACTGTAAACAATTGTTATATTAATCTCCAAGTACAAATAATTACAAGATTGGTAATAAAAATTCTCACTAATCTTTATGACTGGTGTAACTTTTTTGTAACTTTCACCTAGTTTTCTGTTTTTTAATGTGTTCATACTCGCCTTTTATACGTATACTACACCCAATCCAAGTAAACTGAGTATACTATTAAGGATATTCGAATATCTACTTCCCTCTGAGTAAAAGGATCGAAGAGCGTGTATGACAAATTGTATGAATGTGACGGAAGCTAGGAGTGTGTGTAAGGATAGAGCTGTCTGGCGCCCTCTGCCGTCCTCTCTGACTACCCTGAGGGTATAGATAGATAGATACTTCCCTCTACTTTCTATCAAACAATCCCCCACGCTAAAACTATAGAAGGTTTTGCCAAGAAGATCGGTATTTTCTAAAACAGAATTAGAGCTCGCATATATCTACAGACTAAAATGCTTTCCTGCGTAAATTATACACAGAAAAAAATTATTGTACAGTGAGGATATTCTGAAATGAAATCGCAACGCTGTGTGAATGTAGGTTTATTTCTAGAGTAGGTATGGATACATTTTTTATAGACTAATTTAATTTTTCCTTTCATATCTGCTTAGTAATGTCATTCCCACATTTCGCCCGCTTCTTTCGCAGATATGAAATATGAATATGAAAATTAAATTATCATGTTGTTCTTCAGCGATGGATGGAATATAATATAAGGAGATGGTGGCTGTGGAGATAACGATTCTAATTACATTGCTCCAATGGGACACATTGGATGAGATATTATCGTCCTCTTTAGTACTTAAGCTGACACGACACAATTAATGTCATCTGATTAATTCCTCAACTTACTTATAAAGGTTTTACGTAAGGAAAAGTTTTACCAAGCGTTATCTTAACTCGTTAGGAGAAAAAATCCGACCCTCATAAATACAACATGTTGCCCGAATTCCAAGATCTTAATTCCTTATAATGCTAGTTTTAATAAAAAAAGAAGTGTTATTAGAATATGTTACAAACAACTGATGGTGAAGAGCTTTATGAATGTAGAAAGACTTTTTTATACAAGAGAGTTTGATTAATATTATAATATCAATATTAAGTCAGCCTTTTTAATAATTAGAATCTCCCTGACATTGCATTGTGATTATTTATATTCAACAAACCTACAGCTCATAGGAAATGGTTGATTTTTGTGGTAATTTTGTGGTAAAATGTTATGCTGGCGCTACATGCTTCCCAAGTTTCCACGACTGTTCACAACCTCCGAGCGTGTGGATGGGCGTTTGCCTTGTCTCGTGAAGGAACGTGAACACTTCGACTGAGTGTTCACGGTACTTCTAAGATCAAAGGAAGCTTGCGGCAAAAAACTTGCGAAGCGTCCACACGTTCGTGCGAACTTAGTAGCGTTTGTGCATTAGCAGGGGAAAGACGGACGTCTCGTATTATTGTTGTAATAGAAATAGCTGCATTTTACCTCGCTGTTATCAGTAAATATGAAGAGAGTTTTCAGGGTAAATTTTATTTAAAAATAAAGGTAGTGAAATGTTTAAACAAAAAAGGTGTAACCATTTTCAGCCTAAACAATTCACTACATTTTAAATAAAGTTATTTAAACATTTCTAGCTTAAATACTTCACGGTGTTTTTAAATGTTTTTTTTTTTTGTTGAAAACATTCGGTATGTTTACTGATTCCAGCAAGGTAGAGTGTGACTCATAAATTTAAAGAATAATTGTTTAAATTTGATTGTGAATGAAACAAGGTTAACTTTCTCAATGCATTTTCGATTCTCGTAATGTACGAGTAAAACAACACAAAAATATGTTTTTTGGACTTTGACAGCTCTGTTCCCATTTATTTTAGAGAAAAATTTAATATGCCTTTGTAGGAAATTTTGTGTACTTTCATTCTGCTAAAAAGATAACCTACAAAAAGTTGATAGTTGTCAAGTTCATATGCAGAATTCGCCAGAATATGGAAATTTTCGCCATTTTTCCCATTATTAATGCCACGTTCCGTCAAGAAATTTTGTTGGCATTCAGCACCCCAAAAAACGTATAGCATGAAAGAAACCCAGACTACCCCACAACTCTCCATCGAGAAACTGCATTGAGTATAATTTGACTGGATTAAAAGTATACAATTAGCCTCATAGTAAAAGAACAAGGAAACTAAAAGAAGTATATGTAAGTATAAGTACCTACATAATGCATTTTCACAATGCATATCACACACGCAGAAAGAAAATAACAGAACAAAAGTAAAAATATATAGGTATATAAAGGTAAGAAGGTATTTTATGATTATTATCGAATTTTAATTATAAAACGAAAAAATAATAAAAATATTAAATACACACATGAAACTACATAAAAATCATATTACATGAATGAAGTTATAATAATATAATAATTAAACATTAAACTGGTACGGTTTCTATAAATTTTTAACATCCACCATCTCTTTCGCCGTATTTTTCGTTTTCTTTTCATTTTATTTTTATTTTTACAATAAAGATACGCTATGCTGAAAGTTATAGCCGACACAATCCAGACGTCCGTCATGCTCGCTTATCCATAATATACAAGCGCGGTCGGGAGCGTGTGGATGGTTTTCCAAATTTACCGAGCATCCGTGAATGATTGGTGCTCGTGAACAGACGCTGAGACTCGTCGAACATGTGGCGCCAGCATAAAGGTTACTCTCGACTACATACAAAGCCAAAATATTCTGCATTAAACCATTGGGCACAGCAGTAATGGAAATACGATTTTGAAGTATCAAAATGATCTTGTTTTGCAAAATGAAATATTTTTTAACTTGACGTCTATCAGATACATCCAGTTTTTTTATTGGTTCTAAACTTAGTAATACACTATAATTTCTTTACGAGTTTTTGATTCGCCGTCTCTAGTTTATATTACTGATATTTTATTTATTTAACATTAATCTTATTACCCATCCTCTCATCGCACATCGTCAAAAAACAGGGGGCTTCATCCTGTCAAACTTTTAGTTCATAACATTTATCACATCAAAAGTTATATTACGTTATAAAAACATAACATCATAAACATGATATTATTATGTTTCCATAAAACTATCTTCTGTTTTTTGGAAAAAAATATGAATAGGAAAACTTATATCAAAGTACAAACGAAACATTGTAATAGTTTTCACTTTTACCCTTTGAGGTATTTGTGAAACAATTTGATCCCAAAATTTGGCGAATAAAAGTATCTCTCTTAGCCATAAAGAATCTTACTACACATAATACTTTGCTCCCCATAGAGTCTCCTCATAAAAAGAGTGACACATTAAAAAGAAAATCGCTGGTTTAAAATTATCCAAATGGTACAGACGAATGTCATATACGTGACTTGTTCTTGGGATATTCGATTTATCGAGGATTCACATTTGTCTCGATGATAATAATAAAATAGGAAAAATAGCGCTCTAGTCAACTGAGCCAACTAAATACGCACACCTGAAATACATTTATAAATCTTACAATCAAAATTATTCCAATTTTGTATCAACATTGTTGGAATATGTAGGTTTGGTTTTTCGGGTTGATCGTGTATATAGTGATCAGGTGCTCCGACGTTTCGGCGAACCTACTCCACAATCACAATATGTGACCAAGGCGGCAAAAAACCAAATCTACATATGGATCATCGTGAAAACCTGGAACAACCGTTGTTGGAAAATGTCTTTTAGGTTTCTTTTATATCGACGTGAACTCCAACTCACTGTAACTTATATTAGATAACAATAGAGGGACAAATTCACATTAGCAGTCATAGTAAAATAATATTTCATGAAGAACATATCGATTAACTTTATTTGACTCAACAAAGTCGATAGTCGTTCCCGAACAAAATGGTATTAGTAGTAATTTATAATGTAACATAAATATCGTTTTTGCACCGGACATTCATTCTCCCACACCATAGTCCATCGGATTGTTTATGGGAAGACGGAAACTTTTATACAATAAATCCCATTAGTCTCCTGTGGCCATAAAGTATTGGGAAAATCACAAAATAATAATATAATACATACATATTATACATAATACCATACTCGTACGTAGCAGATATGGTGGGATCTACAGGTTGAAGATATCAAATACAAATTAGTGTTGAATTTTTATTTTTATATATAAATGAATCTGGGTTTATCGAAATAAACCCAAATACACCATTGTACACTTCACAGTAAGCTTGAAAAGCTTGTGTCGTGAAGTGGAGTAGGTCGGCATCGGGGATCGAACCCGCGCCCACTGGACTAACAGTCGAGCGCGTTACCAACCAGGCTACCGACCACCTCATATAATTTTTTGTTAGTGTTTTTAAAGTATCAAAATGTTATTTAATTTAGTTACAGGACAATGCTCTAAACGCGAAAGCGTAGCATTTAATTGATATGATTCAATTAAATGAAAATTTCAGTAAATATATTATCATAGCCAAAAATCCATTTGGATTAGGCACCACACCAATGATAGATCATTGATAGTAGATACTTAGATGTATAGATACTTTGTTAAATATCTTGCAATAAATAAATAAAATAAAAAAATAAAAAAAAAAATGGACGATTGAGGAGTTAATGTGATGTAAACAAGACTCTTGGAAAAAAGAAACCTAGAAAAATTCAGAACAACAAATTATTGTGCCGATGTCTTATTACCTCCCTGTATTCCCTGGGGGAACCAAAGGTAAATGACGAAATAATAGTAATAGGTACTAATTTTTTTTTAATATTTTTAATACTCATATCAACGCGCGTGTATTTATGCTGTAGATATACTTACAGTAATTGTATATACCTACGTTTCACGTTCATCATATGGATGAAAATTTTCCGTAATAATATATCCAATGAGAGAGATATGAATATTAGTTTTCCTAGTATGTATAGAAAGACGGAGCATACAATCTTACATATAATAAAAATGGCTGTATGTATGTTTGTTCCACCATAACTCTGGAACGCCTGGACAGATTTCGACCAAACTTGGTATACACATACCTTGCTATCTGGAAACGAATACTGTGTGGTAGAAATTTCTGGAAATCCAGAACCTTCTGAGAAATTTTGCTGATGAGGTGATCCAAGGGTTGTATGGGGTCGTGTGTGGTATGGTATGAAAGGGCATTAGAAAATAAATTCAGATCGCAAGTTATATTTTGTCCAGTTCAAGCTATCGGGAGACACCCAGTGATTGAGAGGATCCGGTCACCGCATACCACCGTGTTTGGTGTCTCATGAAAGATCCTTACGAGCAGAACAGAGATCTCTTGTCAAATTTTGAATCGGGCAAGTGATAGTGGGAGGCTCTATCAGAACGAAGGAATCCAAGCGCTCAGAGAATTACGAAGAATCTTCTAGAAGGCTGTGGAAACAAGGCCAACTTTGTAGAACCTTCTAGAAAATTGTAGAGATTAGTCGAACATTGTAGTCCTTTCTAGAAAGTTGTGAGAATGAATAGAATTCGGACCTTCTGGAAGATTGTGGAAATGAAACGAACTTTGTAGAGCTATCTGGAAATTTACGAAAATTTATCGAACATTGTAGAACTTTCTGGAAGGTTGTGGAAATAAATGGAGCTTTCTAGAACCATCTGGAAATTTCCGAAATTTTATCGAACATTGTAGAACCTTCTAGAAAGCCGTGGAAATTACTCGAACATTACGGAACCTTCTAGAAAGTTGTTACAATGAATAGAATTCGAACCTTCTGGAAGGTTGTAGAAATGAAATGAACTTTGTAGAACCATCTTGAAATTTCCGGAAATTTATCGAACATTGTAGAACTTTCTGGAAGGTAGTGGAAATGAAAGGAGCTTTCTAGAACCATCCGGAAATTTGTCGAACATTGTAGAACCTTCTAGAAACTTCTGAGAATGAATAGAATTGAAACCTTCTGGAAGGTGAAACGAACTTTTTAGGAACTTGAAGAAAGTTGTGGATTAATCGAACATTGCTGGATGTACGTGTGTGTCACACTGTCGATTTACTTCACAAATCGAATTTCCCGTTACGAAGTACGGGTAACTCAGCTAGTGTTAAATATTAAAATCCTGGAGGAAGCATTTATTTATTTTTAGTTCCTTGTACTATGTAAGCTAGAATTACGTAATACGTATATCTCAACCTACGCTTGTGTAATATTCAACAACAAGTTTTATTTAGACTCCAGATCTACGTCAAATTAAACATGAAGGGTACTACTTATGCCTAAATATAGAGATATCCAAATACCTCCATGTAGGAATTTTTAATATCTAACTAGAAACCAATCTCCATAAATACGTACAAATAAATTATTTTCTATTCTTTCTATATTGTTTCCCAAATGTAAAAACTATTTATCTACACTATAGATTATTTATTTATCTTATGGTCAAAAGAAATATATCACATCCCTCAAAGGAAAAAGTTTGAAGGTTGGGCATTGGGCAATGATAAATTTCGCAAGCAAGCTTGGTCGTCAGAAATTAAATTGAACGTTCTTTATATATTCAGTTGCTGGCTCATTCAGGTATAGGAAGTCACCAAAGCTCCCTTCGTATGCTCGGAGGCCACACTCAGTCACAATGTGGCCCACAGGCTGCCTCTCCGCCCCACAGTCGCAGGCAGAGGAGTCCAGCCACCCACACTTGGAGAAAAAGTCGGCCCATCTTCCATGGCCTGTACGGATTCTGTTTAATGCAGTCCATAATTTTCGTGGGTGGTCAAAGCCAGGTGGTTTTTGCGATATACAGGGCAGAAAGCGAACCGTCTATTCTATAATGACAATATTCTATGCAAATTTGTGCATACTTTCAGGGGACATCCCAAAATAATTCTACAACCATACTCGCCATTTCTGTACCTACTGCATCACAAATAAGTTCATTCAGAATGTCTTATTAAACATAATGAGTATTTTTTTATTTAGTTATTCTCTAGCTGTATTGAGCAGAGCGAACCAGCTCCCGACAGTTCTGATAATACATACAGCCATTCCGAAATCAATATAGACGAAGATTATAATAATCATTTTGTACCTTGTCTCATCCTTTACTGAAACCCACCTACAGAAATAAATCTCTACTCTGTCGATTATTCTCCGATGTTTTGGGGACCTCCACCACCCAGAAACACTAATTTAAGAGAAATCTACTTCCCCCACATTAGATTTATTCCTATCCTAACATAAACCACAAATAATCGCGATTAATTCTGCTTAGAAATCCACACACAAACAAGTATACGAGTTATTTGATTCATTGTGAGTATATATGTTACATGGGTAATAAATGTACAATACAGTAAGATAGGAAGTGCATCCAGAAGAATTGATCTGATTATACATATCATTGATATAATTATCCTTTACTAACCAGATCCATATTATAGACAATGTAGTTTTTCACTTGTCGTCACCTGAATGGTTCAGCGGCACAATGAAAGTAGAGATTCATCTGAGGCACTTAATACCTGAGCTCTCGCGATCTTAATTTCTGACTCTGGTCTTTACAGTTCCGTACGAGTACATATTCGTGCATAACTGAATAATACAGGATATTAAAAACCCTACGGTTTTCTTACAATACAAGTGAGTTTCTCTATCACTGACAAATTCTTTACCTAAATCATTTACAAACATTAAGTTTTTTTCTTTTTTTCCATCCTGCTTCCTCCGCAAGGGAGTTCACATAACGCTACATTATGTGAATGAAGATGCCTCTCGTCTCTGTTGAGGTGCTACTCAATGTAATTCCATCTGTGCAATAGGTACAGATAAATCCGGTTCCATATCTAAATAATTTAGGTATATCTCAAATCATTTACAAACACTCTCTATTACAATCAAATAATGTTGTTCTCGTTGTTTAAAAAGAAATGAAATCAATCGCTTGACATTACATTGTGTACAATTGTTGATTTTATATTGTGAAGTAATTTGTTAAAACCGGCAATATTTTTTTTATCTCGATTTTCTCGTATTTGCTCACAATTTTCTCTCTCGTTCCAGAATTAAATTACGGGAACTGGCTACAGGCGGGGGTTTAGAAGTAGGAAGCCGAAGGTCCGGTTAACCGCGGTCATAACTCATGTTCCCAGCTGGTAATTAGTGTGGAAGAGAGAAAGATATATGATATAGAGTAAAAGAATGTTATATACTATCAATACCTCACTCGCATAAATACGTGAAAAATAAAAAGAGACGCAAGAAATAAAACAGCAATTAAATTTACCTTATTCTGTAAATAACCCGGAAAATGATACAAAAAAATATTCTCTTTGGCTTTGTAATGTAGAAACTGAGATATTTAAAAAGGGTATTTTTGCATGGCTTTTAAGTTCATGAATGAATATGATAGAAAATTATTTTTAATAAATAAATAAAAAATCTTAAAGTAAAGTTTACCCAGCAGACGACCAGTGTTAAATCTGAGGGTTATCTGTCCTTTATTCTGTATCTAGAAAAATTAATAAAATAATTATCATCAAAATTACTAGCTATCAATTTCTACCAAATATCTACTAATATTATATCTATGGATTCCACTATAAACTTTGCGCCATGAGCAACAAAAACAGATGATGATACGTGTTAATAATACTGTATATCTATACTGGACCATTCCAAAATATAGGCACCAAATATTATCGTAATATTTTTATCAACAAAAATGTTAATCAGAGTAATTAATATTTGTAAAAAGCACTTAATTAAAAAACGATCGCTGTATGTGTATTTGATTACATAATAATTAATAAACAATGTATATCAAACAACCATTATTGACCCTTCGTAGGGAATGATGATTAAACCCCAAAATAATGGCTGGAATTCGGAAATTATTTTCAAAACAAACAATTTTATAATCAAATCGCAATCATTAATAATATTATATTATGTGCAAATAAAATTGAAACAATGTTCAATATTTACTTTTCGTATTTACCCATTGTGAAATTAATCCGTTATTATTGGCGGAGTGGAGTTTGTTAACCACATCATCGAGGAATCTCAGCTCACAAGGTTCGTGCCGTGAGAAAAGTGGGTTGTTAGCCTGGTTGGTAGCGCGCTCAACTGTTAATCCGGCGGGCCCGGGTTCAAACCCCGATGCCGACAAGCTTTTCAAGCTCTCCGTGAAGTGTATAAGGATGTACAACTTTATTTCGATAAACCCAAATTCATTTTTATTAAGAAAAATAAAAAAATCACAACTTGTCTCCTGAAACACTTAAATACCTGAGCTCTCACGCTCTTACTCTACGAGTATTATGTCCAATGTCATAAAATGGAATATACATACTATACAAACATCTTGCATCGAATATCAGAACTATCTCCTAAAAAATGTTACGACTTACACTTTATCGAGCAATAGACTATGAAAAGCGTTTTCTGATACCTACAATACTTTTAGTCTTTTTTCTTCTTCTTCAGCCTTCTGTCCTGCACTGCTGGATCCATGCCCTGCCACTTCTTTTTTTACCTCCCGCAACGGCTATGTCGTCGGACCATCTCTTTTGGAGTCTTCCGACGCCTCTCTTATTTTCCCAAGGTCTCCATCGTATATTAGTTTTTTTTAAGTCAGTAATTTTGCTTTGGATTCTAGTTTTGTAATCAATTTTTCATCTCCGATGAGAGCTTTTTTTTAACTCACAAATTTCATAAATAAAATGTCTTTCGAACTTCATAAATTCTCGTCGAGTATTAAGTGACGAAGACTGTCTTATTCTAAGGAAATTACACAAAAGTACACCTTTCACTAAATCCCAAACGTCAAAAAGGTTCATTTTTCATAATTTAATTGAATTATGAAACACTCGCAAATGGAAGATAGAAATCATCAATAAAGATGATTTGAGAAATTCCACAAGAAGAGACGATTTAAGAGCTTACGTCAGCAAATCAGATAGAAGAAGTATTGAGTACCTATCTACTATCTCCCCTTCCGATTTTCATGTCTTATACTACACCCCTTTGCGGGGTAGGCGAGTATAAATGTAACGCGTCAAGGAAAGAAGTCTAGAGGTGAAACAAAATATTTTTCTCCATTGAAAATTTGTCGCTATCGAATAATATTTTACTACATTCACGATCGTTCATGTTGCTGAAGACGTTATAGTCGCACATCGCAGGAAGATTTGTTTGTTTATTAATCCAGATACAGGCTACTGCCGATCTACTTACTCCGTCTGATGAAATACTCTATACATCATCCCCAGATTTCAACTCGGCCGCATATTTAGTTACTTATATAGGGAACGACAACAGCACCTCATATCAGAGCTACCGAACTGGACGTGAGCCCGGATCAGGGTTGACCGAAACAGTTCTCAACAGTCTTGCTTGCAAAACTATTTAGAACTGTTCTGATATTCTTTATTCGCCTTTCATTCTTTCCTCTTTCCAATCCTGGACGGTGGCTTCCTCCACATCCTTCCAAAATGTTCTATCCGCTGGCATATGTTTCTCAAGATCGTTTCACAATAGTAGTGGTAGTATTATCACACTCCTTAGGTCTCCAAGTTATGATTATCTTTAACACTTTATTTATGACATACATTTTCTAGAGCTACATACTAAAGCTTTCAAACTAGAAACTTTTCGTTCAGCGTTGTCTAAAAAAAATGGTTTTGTCTAGCTATTACCGTCGTGAATGTGTCCCACTTAGGTAGGAACAATAACTTATACAGGGTGTTATGTATACCTATAATATTAAGATTGATTGATCGACATGTTCTATCACAAGGCGCTGTGTAGAAATCCCATTGGCGATGTGTTATTATGACTGAATTATTACCAAAAATACGTGACTGTCGTATTAATATACTGTCAGCTGCTTGGATACTTAATTTATTATGTCTCTTAGGAACCTACTCACTCACACCTTGTAACCAAAAAGATAGAAGATATTGGATATTTGTGTACCTAACACGTACACAAACAAAGTATACGAACAGACATAAATTCTACGGTACATAATAAAAGATATACCCCCGTTTTCACCAACTTTTACCTAAGAAGGAGACCCCTAAGAAATTTCCATACAAAAACAGAGATAATATTCTATTTTTTGACACGCAGGCCTACCAACCACACCCTAATTCCATACAAAATGCAACACGCAACTCACCTAGCCTGGGCAGAGATATTTGGGCACCTAACGTAGGTGAGTTGCGTGTTGCATTTTGTATGGAATTAGGGTGTGGTTGGTAGGCCTGCGTGTCAAAAAATAGAATATTATCTCTGTTTTTGTATGGAAATTTCTTAGGGGTCTCCTTCTTAGGTAAAAGTTGGTGAAAACGGGGGTAAGAAAATCACGATCGTTGTAAGTTACTCATTTCATTGGTTCTTTGAATATTATTCCGTTTTTGAAATGTAATCTACGGAAATTAAATAAAACCGCAAAATGGGACATGTACCAAAACATAGTTGGGTTTTTTTTTATTGAGATTAGAGTTTATTCTTTACGAGACACTCGTAAACAAATTGTGACTGGAACTCTAAGTAAGGTGACACGTGACATAACAAGAAGAAAATTTAATCAAATAATAATTCCTATCTACACAGGCGTAAGATGTTTTTGTTTAAATAATAACTTAAAGAAGAAAACATAAAAGAAATAGATTCTTGTAATTTCCCCTGAAACGATAAGACTATAAAAACATCACAGAAAAAGAAGATGAATTTCGTAACAATACTTTTTTGGTTCAATAAGTTTACTAGTATTATTTCAATTACATCTCGTCTCTTTCCTACATTCCAATTATTTTCTTTTTAGAAAATTGTTTGCCATACAAAACTATGTACGCTGTTATGAATATTTTCTATGTTATAATGAGCCTTGAGAATATTTCTCCCTGTATATAATGTACTTAGTAGGTACATATATACTACAAGTTTTTTATTTACTTTTATCCACTGACATGATGTTATGTAAAGCTCTCAATGAAACCGTCAATTATTCTCGTATGGGTTTTCTTCGCGACATTAATAACAATTTCCAATGAAATCCCCAGTATACCATGTAATATTCTTCTACACAAATTTGTATGAGAAAAAAATATGATGTAGGCGTTTCGTGTCATTGTTAATAATGACAATAATTTGATATAAAATAAGATGCGTGGATGAGTCTGGTATATTATCAGCGACGTGAGAGTATAACACATCGCACATCGGATAAAATCTGTCAAAACTTTGACATTGTATTACGAGTATATGCGTTATCCCCTAACCTTAAGTTTTTAGAAGAGAGGAAAAATACGCTATTCATTCAGTACGCGTGTGTTTAAGGCCTTGGTACCAATAATGACGTCACAGTCATTTTCCACGGCATTAAGGTTCAAAATCGCTTGAACAACCGCATAATAAAATGGTAAAAATAGCGGTTTTTCCATTTTTTAGGGGTTCATTTTGCGTCTATCAAAAAACTTTTACGATTATTCCCTAGATTTTAATGCATATTATCAGTACAATAAAAAATACTCCGCGACTTTCGGGAAACGAGTTTCCGTCTTTCGGAAAAAAGATCAGAAGTGTTTATAAATATTTTTTAAGAAATCTACATATACCTACAAGATATAAAAAATCTTCTACGGTTATTCCCTATTCAATGCATCTACCCTATTTTGTTCTAAAGTATATTTAGTAACGGTTGTCGAGATAATATAAGATCTCCCGTTTTTAGAATTTTTTGAAATATCGGTATGCATACTCTTCTCATATTTTAATAACATTATTTTGTTTTCATCTTTTCAGATCCTTCAGCAACTCCCAAAGACAACAGCCCAACTCTCTCCCCGCACAATTCGAACTCTTTCAGCAGAGCATTGGACAATAATGGATTATCAAGGTAAGTGCCAAAAGAAACCATATGATGTTTGCGCTGTAATCAGTAATATTGTTCATCTTCTTCAAAGTTTCAATCCTGGAAATTGGTTTGCAGCTCCGTATGGCGCTAGTTCCTCTGCAGTTCTTTTCAGCTCAGCATAATACGAGGAACAGCTCATTTCCTTGCACACTAAACACTCCCGTCGGGGCGCCCTCCATTATTTGTCCACTCAACCTTTGATATTATTCATATTGTCCTTGATATAAAGATAAAAGAACATAATTAATATTCATCCAGTAGACAAGTTATCTCCTATAATTTTTATGAAAAATACAATTAATATTTTTAAACTTTTTATCGTATATTTTTTCTTTTGAAATTTATTAACGTAAATAAGTACATAGTTGTATTATACAAGTAATAATGTTTTATGAAAAGACATTTAAAAGCTTTACAACTTTTCAATTTCATTCAACACCGGATATCTTTTATCCAAAGATATTCCATTTCCCGTTCAATATTTTGATAAATTTAACTTTGAACAAAACAGACTACTATCCTAGTTCTACGTTTTGTTGAAAATTTAAGTCAAAAATAAAATAATTCAAGCGCGCTATGAGTTCCTATAAAGGACTATTCAGACGAATAGAGAGAATTTTTTATTCAGTAACTTATTTGACGACTGGCCATTTCGTAAAAAAGCATTACTTCAATTTATGAACTGTAATTCAATTTATGCTGCTGTGTTTCAATTCTGACATTATAATAACAAGAGGTATCTAAATGATCAAATCGATTCCGAAAGAACTATACAATATTATTAAAACTAGCTGTATTACCCGTGCTTCGCAACGGCAAAATTTGTGTATGGATGGTGAAGTAGGTCGGCAGTGGAACCCAAAATCAGTGGTACCATCATGTTTACTGCAGAGCCACTAAAACTCACAACAGTTTTGGGGGTCTGCATTTTTTTTTTTCAATTTGACCCCCCCCCCCAGCCCCCTAACTCCCTCCCCTTATTCCTGGGGATGTCGGGAGGGTGACTATTCATCTTATTGAGGCGGAAAACTATGGATTCGACACTAATATCATTTTTCATTCCGACCCTCCCCCCCAGCCCCCTAACTCCCTCCCCTTATTCCTGCGGATGTCGTGAGGGTGACTATTCATCTTATTGAGGTGGAAAACTATGGATTCGACACCAATATCACTTTTTTCATTCCGACCCCCCCTAGCCCCCCCTAACTCCATCCCCTTATTCCTGCGGATGTCGGGAGGGTGACTATTCATCTTATTGAGGTGGAAAACTATGGATTCGACACCAATATCACTTTTTTCATTCCGACCCCCCCTAGCCCCCCCTAGCTCCCTCCCCTTATTCCTGCGGATGTCGGGAGGGTGACTATTCATCTTATTGAGGTGGAAAACTATGGATTCGACACTAATATCACTTTTTTCATTCCGACCCCCTCAGCCCCCAATCCCCCCCCCTTCCTTATTCCTTCGGATGTCGGGAGGGTTACCATTCATCTTTTCGACACTAAAAGTTATATATATTAAAAAAAAAGTTTTTTTTCTTGCCCCCCCTTTGTGCCCCCCTCCTCGTACCCCCTACCCTACCATTAGAACACTCCTTGGGGCAAGCACAACAATTTCCTAAAGTTTCATCTCAATCGGATGAACGGTTTAGAGTCTATAAAGGATATGGTGAAAATGTTAGAAACATTGGTACGAACTAAAATATTTATATGGGATGGGATTATTTCACTTGGAAGCAGGTACCTACTTACAATATATTTATTTTTTGTGGTATGGCAATTTTTGTGGTATAGCAACTTTGCATAAGAATTGAATAATTGTAGAACATCGACTTACAAATATTCGGAAGCAATGTAATCTATGTCAGATAAAGAAAAAATACTGCACCCATCTAGAGAATATGACATCTGTGCAACAGAGAAAATATATGAAATATTGGTATGACCAAAAAGACAATATGAATATTTTGCTCTTGTCGTAAATTTTAATTTGGCAAATGGCAAAATTTCATTTACAAAACGTAAATAAAAGCCTATTTTACCTTTTACATTGCAAATAATGATAATACCACCTCTCATTAGTTTAAAAACAACTTATCATTTTAAAAAGTGACATTTGGACTAACACAACTAATGGTGGAGATTTTCTTGAAAAATCTTGAATTTTGATGTTTTTTCTAAAGAAATATCTCATTCAAGACTATAAATTATTAAACTTTTTATATCCTAAGTGTATTTTGAGAATGTTTTCTAAATGCACTCAATAAATGAATGCACAAAACCATTTCATATAAAAGATTACCCCGGAATGAATTAACTGGAAATTGTGGAAATTGGACACAAAGTACTATCTGTTTCAAATATGTTGTACGCTGGATTGGTAGTAATTCTATGGAAAAAAATTGTATCCATGGAAACCCATGAGAGAAATGATATTAAATGGGAAGTGGTGATATAAACAAACGAACTAAAATATTTATGTGGGATTTAATACTCAGTTATTCGAGATCAAATTATTGCTCAATGCTCATACTCGTATTCACCTTCCATCTTTTTGAAATCCTATGATATTGAGCATGAGAGCTTACATATTATTAGCCTCGGATATCTTTAAATAATACGAAAATTGATTAATTGAAAAAAGACCAACGAACGTATTTATTTTAATATTCATATGAAGTTTGAACTGTCCTCTAACGTTTGGATACCATTACAACAAAGAATTCAATTCCCCAAACAATAGTTAGAGTATTATTTGACTTCCAGCGAGACAGATATCTATAATGCTTTAGAAATCGTATGGTATACCGACTAGAAGTATAAGTACTGTGTTAGGCAGAGCCATATAGATAGAGGATAGAAATATATGCAATGGGATTTGGAGTACGTTTCAACCAGTGGACTTTGAAAATACATACAGTATAGGCGCCGCCGAATGTACACCACGAAATACACGGGACTTTTTGATTATTATAGAAGTGCTTTTTGATGATAAAATAATGCATCTATAGTTATATGAAAGTGGGTGTTCGATAGATCTAAAACTATAGGGGATGTGCTCAGTTAGGTAGATCAATATAAAGTGTTATATCAGTATAAAACTTGTTAGATACTGTATCAGAGGAAGTGTTTACGAAGTTGCTAATTGCTGAATATGAAGTCCTATATATAGATTACAGAAATTTTAATTACTGTTGATGTTGTCTGGTTTGTCTTTAATCTGACATTTTCGTCAACAATATACGTTGACCTTGGTGCTACAATGACATAAATTTACCTTTGAATTTACGTTTCCTTTACAAGCATTGAATTTACCTTTTCAACAGAACAAATTTCACCGCACTAAATATTGGCTTCGTTAAATTTTGTTTCAGATCTGTAGAGCAGCTGCCGCAATTAACGGAGAGAGAACCACCGTCCCGTTCAAGAGGAAGAAGTGCCGCAGGCCACGGAGTTTCACAGTTGAGTGGATTGACTCATGGAACAAGAGGACCGAGGGGACCGTCTGCGTGGGGATCTATTTCAAGGGTGTTTGCAAGATCTAGACACAGAGCGAAAACTGCACAAGCTCAGGAATGTGGTCAGTATTAAATAGACAAACTATTTTACTTTACTATTATTCATAAGTTGTACTATAGATTAGCTCTGCCTGTACTCGTATTTACTTCTTGGTCGCTTTTAACAATTTCAGTCTATCTTCCTCATATATTAATAATCCGAGAGTAATTGTATAGATAATTCAATAATTACATAATTTGATTGTTGCTTTAAATTTAGATAGAATAACTCCGATAATCCGAACCGATTCGTATTCTAGTCACCGTTTTGTATGACATATTTAAGAGACAGCAGAATGCACTTCAGTCCACAATATATTATACATACCAATCCACTTTCCAAGATATAGAGAAATGAATCAATTTCAAAGATTCGTTTATCTTGAGAAAATTAGTACACGAAACTAATATCAATTTAATCACTCTATTTCCGTTTATTAATTAAACCTTGTATGTATTTATTATCATTAATTTACATAACACGAGAGTTCAAAGATTTATACTATGACAGACCTTTTGTATCGGAGATGTGGCTCACAAAGCTATTTGTTTAATACTAATACCTAATTCTAGATAATCTTATTACATTATTCATCACGAAACTGATTTGCATGCAATTCAGTTGCTTTGTAAAAACGAGATATCCGTTACAGTTACAATAATTCAGTGTTTCCGAATGAAATTGCTATGTAACGTCCCTTATATTTTCTCGAGGAAATGTCTATTGACAGTCAATACTTATATAAAAATTATATCAAATTCCATGTTTGTGAAATATGAGTATAAAAGCCCTGATGATTTTATCCATATTTTAAATAGTTTCAAAGTTCTTAATATTACTGCGTCAGGAATATAATAATCTGATCGATTGTTTTTCCATTTATTACAGAATCTTTATACGAACCAAGAGCTCAGTGGTCAGCCAGTGCCGAAGCAGCACTTCGAGAAGCAGCTTCCATGCCTCTAGAAAGATGGAGAGCTCCGGCAGTTAGAGCATGGCTAGATCTTGCACTTGGTATGCCACCGCAGTACGGAATAAGGTGCTCAGAAAACATCAAAAGTGGGAAGGTAAGAATAAAAACATCAGGCAATTTTTTTTTTGTGAATAATGAAACAATGTGTTAATTTTACGAAATCGTCTTTATGAATACGTTTCATTTAACAAAAGCTGAAAAGATTTCTATTCAATTTTATCGTCATTGTACAGGCGCGTTTGTGATTAAAAAGCCGTAAAAATTATTTCCTGAAAATATAATGTTGTGGTACGCTTGGGAGGCCGTTCAATACAAGACTATTCTTTTTAGCCTCAATTTTATAATTTAGGCAAAATATATATCTTAGGCTTTTTATACGAGTATACTATTAATACGAATATTAGAAAATATGGAGTATTGAGTTACTGTAGTTTACACTTTTACGAAAATTGAAACAAACCCTTTTGGTGTACAACTATCGTGGGATAAGTTTTTGCAGATCCAAATCGATTCTTTCAAACAAAGGAACTTATGTATGTCACACAAAATATAAGATTTGCTTACCAGATTGAAAAGTTAACCAAGAATTCGCATAAAATTTTACGGCTTGTTCGTAAATGGTGCACCAACTTACTTCGTATGGTTTACTCATCTAACTTCGGTTGGTATAAGAGCGTTAATATTTTATCTAATATCTCTGTTTTATTATAATATTAATTAGCATTTACAAAAAAGAGTTACACAAAAGTTCAAATAAAGTAAAAAAGCAACGTGGCAATATGACATATCAACTGGTGGTCAAGGTGGTCGGTAGCCTGGTCGGTAACGCGCTCGACTGTTAATCCAGTGGGAAGGGGTCAATCCTCGACTTCTCTACTTCACAACACAAGCTTTCTGTGAAGTGTACAAAGATGTATTTGGGTTTATTTCGACAAACCCAGATTCATTTTTTTGTATAATAAAAAAAATAACTTCTTGGTGAAAAATCAAATTCATTATCCCAATAAGAAAGTAAAATTTACTTAGACGAATTATATAAACTGAACTATGGAGGTTATCACGTCTCATACTAATGTTAAAGAAAAAACATTCAAACACACGAAATAATACGAATGTTAGAAATATTTGCCTGCGGGATTCTTCTGCCTCAAAAACTTTGATTTCATTAATCGTTTTCTGGGCCTATACATTATACAATCTCGCTGTAACGCTGGAAAGTTTTAAAATTTGATCTGAGTATAAGTATAAAGTATTGTTAACAAATTATAGCGGTTCACATCACATGCTTTGCTCGTATTATTTCATATCATGTTACGTTATTGTTATTCGTATTATTATTTTTCCAATATCGGAGATTTCATAACGCAAATCTCTCCCTTGTAATGTTCTGGCTTTAACATTCTATCCCCCGTTTTCACCAACTTTTACCTAAGAAGGAGACCCCTAAGAAATTTCCATACAAAAACAGAGATAATATTCTATTTATTGACACGCAGGCCTACCAACCACACCCTAATTCCATACAAAATGCAACACGCAACTCACCTAGCCTGGGCAGAGATATTTGGGCACCTAACGTAGGTGAGTTGCGTGTTGCATTTTGTATGGAATTAGGGTGTGGTTGGTAGGCCTGCGTGTCAAAAAATAGAATATTATCTCTGTTTTTGTATGGAAATTTCTTAGGGGTCTCCTTCTTAGGTAAAAGTTGGTGAAAACGGGGGTATGTTTCCTATTCCTACATTAGGTATATTACATTGTTCACTGACTCTCGCCTTGTTATTAATAAATAACATGTTTGTATAAGTATAAATGTTTTAGCAGTCGTATATTACAGGAATATTGGATACCATCATCATTCCATATTAACTTTCCTTTTATTCCGCTTCCCATTGTTGACGTCGGTGCCGTTACGATTTCAAAATGTGAATAATTGATTTTACATAGTTTAGTTACAATCCCTTTTTGAAAAGGGATGGTTTTGTTAACACGCCCATTGCTTATTTAGATATTTTTGTATCCAAACCACCTAAACTATAAATAGGTATACCCATTTAACAATTAGTTGGTACCATTGAATTATTTATTTATTTATTTTTATTTATTTAAACTTAAAGTAAACAACAAACACATATAAAGATACAAAATGGACATAGTACAGATTATAAAACGTTGTTCACTAGGGCGAACTTATCGCAGAACTGCGATTTCTTCCAGTTAACCCCAAGGTATTAGGTGGTAAAACCAACCACTTCGCTTAAACGAGATAATTGTATCATATGCGAAGACTTTCATTACAATGGGGGTAGCCACTTTGGGGTTGGCCATACAGCACAATGCGAAGGAACCTGGATGGCTCAATTTTCCTCGTGCCTACCGCGGTAATGGTATGAATGAAAGAAGGATAAATAAATTATATTTCAATATCATAACCATAATGTATATGTTCGGTACCGCCTTTATAGGAAAGATCTTTATAAGAATATTTTTATACTGAGAATATTGTCATAGGAATCCCATGGATGCCGTTCTTTGTGAATATGAATTCTCCCAAGATAATACGATGCGAGCATATGCCCTGGAGTTGATGTATTGTGGATGTAAGTAGGAAGTAGTATTATGAAATATTGAATCTTCTATGATATTATATCCAATATTCTACGTTTACTCAGCAATTTTATATGCCCTTGTTTCAATGCTTCGATAAAATACATCTGGTATTATCTCGTCGTTACGTTACAGACATTTCCTTTAAATGAATGATCTGAAAATAAACTAGACATCTTCGAACGAAAGAGTCGTCATCTTTGCATGTCATGTAAGGTGTCGTAAGCGTCCACAGCCACTTGAAAGAAAGCTCTTTTATTTCGAATCATTCTAGGACACTTATGTATTTACACCTTTAATAAACAAAATACAGCAATATGTTAACATAACAAGAAATATATGCTAAAACATTTGTTCATTAGGGCGAGCTTATCGCAGTGCTGCGATCTCTGACAGCTAACGCCAAAACTTGCTTACTTTCGGCCTATCTACGGCTTCCATTGATGACTTTTACATATATCCTCACTCAACAAGGTCTTGTGAATGAGTAGGTGAATCCATCCTGATACCTTACTCCTAAAAATACCTGATACTCCCGTCGGTTTGGGTTTGGATTTGCTTAATACAGAAACAATACATTAGTGTGAAATTCAATTTTGTGTGGCAGGACTAGCATATCGATATTGAGTGAGGTTGTTCCTACACGCAAACAGTTTTCACTCATTCATGTTCTCATTCGGGATTTGACATTATTTTTTTACTTTCTCACTGCTCGTGGCTACCCCAGCTTATACCGCCACTAAATACGCTCAATTTTGTGATCTTTTTCATTCCATAAAGTAAAAAAAAAACATTCTAAACCAAATCTAGATTGACGAACGATATTAACATTAACAAATTTATAATAAAATGTAGGAGTATGTATGTAGGTATGAATAATTTTTAATTGAAGTTCTTTGTCCATATTTGGAATACGTTGCCTATGTACTAACCCTGTTTATTATATTTTTCTGTGCAGACTTTTTATATGTACGGATATATAAAACTTTTAGCAAGACTCTACTCCGTAGAGGAATGCGAAATAAGCTTTCAGTATGTAATATACGAGTACATACAATATATACATTACTACGTAAGTAATTCATTCGACATGAAAGTATTTTCTATATTAATATTAGGTATATGTGTTTGTATATTATTTGTCTAGTGGAAAACTGATAGTCCTAGCAATTTTGATGATATATACTTTTCTTTTTTTTTACCTTATATACCTACTCATATTTATGCTGTCACGTCCGTCCCGTAAAAAGTTGCAAAATTGAACATATTTGTGCGTGTGTTGTGTCCGTTAATACTTCTCTATCAATAAAATCGCACAAAACCATTTGTTTGTACATAAATTTTAGATACTGCTGTTATTTGGGTTTGTGACTGCATTCTGCATTGATGAACCTTTGTGGATTAGTACGCATTTCTTTTCATTTACGGTGGCTCAAAAATAATAAACTATCCTTTGCTTATGACGAGATTTATAGCCTAAATTTAATCGATATACATTATACTCTTCTTCTTCTTCCTCAGCCTTCCCTCCACTGCTGGATATATGCCTCTTCTAACGTATTCCAATTTTTCCTACTTTGAGCTTTGCTCAACCAGTTTCTCCCTGCGACTGGGACTACATCATCCACCTTTCTTTTTGGGATCGTCTTACTGGTCTTTTGTTTTCCCATGGTCGCCATGTTAGGATTCTGGGTGCCCATCTCTCATTTCCCTGTTTCGCAACGCGGCCATTATACTCTTAAACTTGTTTATTTTAATTTTTCGACATTGAACAAAATTTAAACCCAACGTTATCTTAAATGCTGGCAGGTTCATTCTATACAGTATCACAAGGGAGTTCATGTAGTTTAAATTAAAAATGGTTTAGTAATGCTTATACGACAAGTTTGAAAATATTCACATATTATTTTCTGAATGTTGAGAAATGAGAAAAAATACCGACGAATGTTTGTTTTTTTTTTCAGCTGAAATACAGAAACACACAACTAATATGATAAGTAGGGACTGTATGTTATATTAATATATTACGTATACTGCTGTTTATATTAGCTCATATGATAAATGATATTTACTTTATACAAATATGTGAAGAAATGAAATGAAAAACAGAGTAGCTCTATCCTTTCCATCAAATATTACGTTACATTATGTATATACAAAATATAGATAAATATTAGACAGTGTATCTCCGTGGATCAAATATTTTAAAACGTGATGGCGGATGGCAAAATATGAGAAAAAAATAAGCTTGATAAATGTCTGGACAAAAGTCAACAGTACTGGAGTTCTATTTTTTTAATAAAAAGTATCTGGGCTTGTATATACAAGCGAACGCGGCGCCTCCCGCTCGGGAGACCGGCTCTTTAACCAACTGCGCCAATCATGCACTCGAGTTACCTATGGTTCGTCTATATTTATAACTTAAGTTATTAGATATGTAGGTAAGGTACTAAAAAGCCCACCCATTGTACGGGATTTTTCAAAAACCGCCGTTTTTTATTAAGAATCTTAAGTATTTCTGAAAAAATAATTGAGTTTAACAGAGTTGAGAATAACAGAGTTTAAATAGATATCAAAAATGTATGAAATATAGAAAAAGTTTTATTTTTCACGTAATTTGAGACAGCCCCAGTACTTTCATAGAGTTACCTTGAAAGTTATCTAAGAAAAAAGTTGAACAACAGATGAAAACTTTTCGAACGCGCTCCGATGAGTGTGTATGTTTACAACCATATTAGAAAAGTATGTTGGACGAGCTGTAAACGAAAAAATGTTGAAACTCTGATACAGGTGTTAGATAGAAAAGAATATCTAAGTATATGAGGGTTTACTTGTCGTAGAGTTGCCTAGTACTCATAGACATAAAGTGAAGTTAGGAAACTAAATGCTATAAAAAGTTGAAAACACGTAGTGTGAGCGAGTTGTATGAATTCCAACAACTTTCGTGAAAATTACATAAAATGCAGTAAAGTTTGTTTTATAACGAAGCTACCTTCAATACCCGCATATTACTACAAGTACACATGGAGCAGTAATGTCATAGAATTGCAAGTGTCTACTGTTAACAAGTAGGTAAATAATAATATTCATGGAACTTTAAATAACTGAACATTATCAAACACCACATTTCAGTAGATACCATCACTAAAGGTGCATAACTTCATACCGCAGCAGTGTACGTCATTGCTGAATTTTAAAAAGTTCGTCGTTTTTTTTTAAGGGCTTGGCACCAGGAATGACGTCACAGTCTTTTCCCACGGCATTAAGGTTCAAAATTGCGTGAACAATCGCATGATAAAATGGTAAAAATAGCGTTTTTTCCATTTTTTGGGGTTAATTTTGCGTCTATCAAAAAACTTTTACGGTTATTCCCTAAATTTTAATGCATATTATCAGTACAAGAAAATTTTTACTCCGCGACTTTCGTTGAAACGAGTTTCCGTCTTTCGGAAAAAAAATCAGAGGTGTTTTTCATTTTTTTTTTGAGTAATCTAGATAGAAAAGAATATCTAAATATATGAGGGTTTACTTGTCGTAGAGTTGCCTAGTACTCATAGACATAAAGTGAAGTTAGGAAACTAAATGCTATAAAAAGTTGAAAACACGTAGTGTGAGCGAGTTGTATGAATTCCAACAACTTTCGTGAAAATTACATAAAATGCAGTAAAGTTTGTTTTATAACGAAGCTACCTTCAATACCCGCATATTACTACAAGTACACATGGAGCAGTAATGTCATAGAATTGCAAGTGTCTACTGTTAACAAGTAGGTAAATAATAATATTCATGGAACTTTAAATAACTGAACATTATCAAACACCACATTTCAGTAGATACCATCACTAAAGGTGCATAACTTCATACCGCAGCAGTGTACGTCATTGCTGAATTTTAAAAAGTTCGTCGTTTTTTTTTAAGGGCTTGGCACCAGGAATGACGTCACAGTCTTTTCCCACGGCATTAAGGTTCAAAATTGCGTGAACAATCGCATGATAAAATGGTAAAAATAGCGTTTTTTCCATTTTTTGGGGTTAATTTTGCGTCTATCAAAAAACTTTTACGGTTATTCCCTAAATTTTAATGCATATTATCAGTACAAGAAAATTTTTACTCCGCGACTTTCGGGAAACGAGTTTCCGTCTTTCGGAAAAAAAATCAGAGGTGTTTTTCATTTTTTTTTTTGAGTAATCTACACAGGATAAAAAAATATTTTACGGTTATTCCCTAGATAAAGGTTCAATGTATCTACCCTATTTTGTTCCGAAGCAAATCTAGTAAGGTTGTCGAGATATAAGGTCTCCCGTTTTTAGAAATTTTTGAAATGTCGGTATGCATACTCTTAATATTCAGCCCTCAATAATAAACCTCTTTAATTCACTCAGAGAACGTCAAAATGCAATGTAGACAAGCAATTTTCTCTAAATTCGATAGTTGTCACAGTTATGAGAAGATATTTAATCTCATTGGACACACTAAAACAATGAAAAAGGGGGATAAGTGTTATTCTACAAAAATGCCCATCAAATTGAACTAATCGCAACCCATCAATCTTTTCATGTAATTTAATGTTATTTTGACTGAAATGTTCAATCATCCCCTTGTTCTTTCATTTCACATTATCACCCATTTCAAACTAAGTATTTGCGTTGTTTACATTCTCTCTAGTCAAAATATTCTTCAACTCTTACATGAATCTAATCACACCATTCCCAGATTCTTAATTCATTTGAAATTTCCTTAAAACAATAGGCAATATATTTTAAAATTCATTTTAAATATTATTATTTTTACCCGCGTGTGGATGAAACCTTACCCCATGTTTATCATTTATCTTTGCAAACATCCTTTATTTTATATCTATTAAACCTCCTCCAGTATCAGACGACTCTCCCATTTTTTTCAAAGTCATTAATTAAGCGACGTTTCCGAGACAACTTTGTGTTCGTTTAATTAAAAATCTCTTGTACTTTTTTTTGTTTATATCAACAACAGTACCACAGATACTGTGTTTCGAACAAGTTGCAATGGTCGGTTATTTTGTATTAAAAAAATAAAAATCTTTTTTATGCATATTATAAATACTTTTTATCATACTACACTATATTAAGCTTAATTTAAAGTGGTCATTTTCGTACATTTTCTAGTTTACGAACGAAATAGATGAGTGTGAAAATAACCTCTTAAGAACTTCCACTCCAGGTTTACGATCTCTCTAAATATGCTCAAGTATTAAGAGTGTGCAATTGTGCATACCGACATTTCAAAAATTTCTAAAAACGGGAGACTTTCTATCTCGACAACCGTTACTAAATATGCTTTGGAACAAAATAGGGTAGATGCATTGAACCTTTATCTAGGGAATAACCGTAAAAGATTTTTTGTATCTTGTATAGATTTCTCAAAAAAAAAATTAAAAAGACCTCTGTACTTTTTTCCGAAAGACGGAAACTCGTTTCCCGAAAGTCGCGGAGTAGAATGTTTTTTTTTGTACTGATAATGTGCATCTAAATCTAGGGAATAACCGTAAAAGTTTTTTGATATACGCAAAATTAACCCCAAAAATGGAAAAAACGCTATTTTTACCATTTTATCATGCGATTGTCACGCTATTTTGAACCTTAATGCCGTGGGAAATGTCTGTGACGTCATTCCTGGTGCCATGCCCTTAAGAAAGTTAAATACGACGTAATTAATAGTACATGAGTGCATAGTACACGTATGATGTGTGTACTTACATGAAGCTCAACCTAGATACACTAGATAGGTAGTTGTATTGATATACTACCCTTATCTTTATAAGACACGTTTACGATTGAAAATGGGGAGAGAAGACATTTGAACTGGAGCGTGTATGCTTCCAGTACGGTACACGCGAAGATTTCGGTCAACCGTACAAGTACAATGTCTAGAAATGGGACAGAACGCCTCGAACTTCTATCTTCTACTAAATTATCACATACTTAGGTACATTATTATAGTACTACATATCGAGAAAAGGTTTTGTACATTAGTAATCGTCATACTTATTCTACACTAACGATTACTAGAGTTGTCGTAGGAGATTCCAGCCAGTGTTTTCCATTTCCCCTTTCCTCCTATCCCTTCCTGTCCTGTAACTACCTAATTTTCTAATTTACATACTTTTCAATATTTTTTTTTTAATTTTCATTTCAATATTTGTACCTAGTTGTTGTGTCTGTGTATGCATGTGTTTTGTTTTTGTTGTTTTCTCTTACTTCTTTTGCTGCAACTTTCAATTATATCTGAATGTTTTTATATGAATGGATTAGATGTGCGCTTGTGTTTGTTAGATGATGTATGAATGAAATGAGATAGTTTTGATTTAATTGTTGTATTTATATATACATTGTCTGTACAAGTGCCACGAATAAATAGATAAATAAACAGGTATTATGGATTATAAAAATGTTCTACTGGATTGAAATAACGGTCCTACTTACGCCACGACTTAGTCATTCACTTTGTACATATGACGAAGAAGGCATCTTTCACTCAAATGCATTTACGAATAACAAAAAGTATTAATGCACCTAACTATACAAGCTTTTAGATTAAAAATTTCAAGTCTCATTTTTGCGTGTTTCGTTTTTCAGGCAGTTGATAAAGTATGCTCTTCGTAGTTGCGAATATGAAATTTTAAAATAAATACAACACGCCGGGAGTTCAGGAGTGCATTAAGGACTTAGTTTATACGATTACCTCACATAATAAAACGTAATACATTTTATAAACACTTCACATGTGTTCCTGTCAGACACAGTATCAGGTCTCTCCTCTTACCCCCAAACAACTCCCCTTCAATATTTGATGATAACAAAATGCGTCATACAAAAAAATACTCACGATTTGTCCGTCCTTCATTCTGAGTGCAGATGACTGAGGGTTGTTCAAATTTAAAGAGAACATTCTTATTTATTTAATTACACTTTTGGTGATCAAAATACAGAAATATGTTAATATTACACAAATAGTATCAACTTACTACCCCTCGGAATATCATTCATCTTACGTTAAAATGATATGTTCATCGTTGTATGTTCCTTTTTATTAACATATTTCAATAACGGATTATCTTGAGTTAAAGGTTAACATAACAAAGAAAGGCATGTATACCAAAAAATTTGGAAACTTTGTTTAAATGTCCAAAGATATGCAAATTTTAGTCAGTTGTCAGTTCAGAATATTTCAGCTAGACAAAAACACTATTTCAATATTTTTGTATAATTTTCGAATTCCATCAATTGAACGCCCCTTTCATTTCATCCATTTCGTCTGATACAAGGAGTCGCTATCTCCACTCGACTCACGTTCAGAGCACGTTCCCGATATAAAATAGTATCTCTACTTTTGGAAAACATCATTAAATAAGTGGAATATATGGAGCTATATAGGTTCCTAGATATATTTTTGCACATCTTTCTCTACCGCCATTGCACGCTAGTTGAAACGAAAGCAGTGTACACCACATGTACTTTATAGTACATTGTACATTCACCATGATATTATTTCCCTCGGGGAGAATATAATGTCTCCAGCATAGATGCATTATTTTATTTTCCTTTAAGGTGCAACTTCGCTTACATCATTCTTTGTCTCTTTGTTTTCTTCCAGTAGTCCTTCATACATCACATCTGGTTTTATTCACTTCATTGTCTCGCTAAATATTACCTACTTACCTCCCACTAGGTACACCCACCTACATCGTATCTAAGGATTTTTATTAAAGTTTCAACAACTAATTAAAAGTGTTTTCTTTTATTTCTTGTCCTATTCTTTTCTCAGCTGTTTACGAGTAATAAAAAGAATTGTTAACAATATAAACAAGGTTTTAATTAATACGTTTATAATATAAACGTAGGTATGAAAACAATAATAAAATTTTAGCCCAGGAAATTTAGCTTTGTAGCGTAGATAATTGTCGGAAAGCTGGAAACTGTTTTAATCTCTTCATTAACAAGCAAAGAAGGTTTCCTGAAGTTTGCACCAATTTTACGCTTGTGCTAAGTACAGGGTGTCCCAAAAACAAAAAAAAAATTGAACTTTTTTCAGTTTTAGATTAATTACTCCTAAAGGAAGCATTTTAGACAAATTGTGTTCTTCTGTGAATTAAAGTAGATAAAATTCTTCGTCTACTGAGCATAAATACTACTCTCTACTTTGAAAAATCACCGAGAAACAGTGATTTAAAATTGTAATGTTTTTCTCAACATATGACAATTTTCTTATTTTTCTTGAATCGTTGTTGAATATCTTCTAATCCAAGCTACTTACAGCAAATTTTAGTACATATGATTCAATGGCCGGTTAATTCTCTATAAACTGGCATTAAAATTTTACCTCTATATTAAATTGTTTAGGATGTAGAGGTATTTAAAGACAGACGAGTGAAATAGAGAAATTTTTTAAATGATAGATTTCGGTATGTGAAAGGTAAGATAGACTTAATTTTGCGGCTCTCTCTTAATAACGTACAATTTTTTTAGTTAAAAACCCAAATTTCGCTATTGATACGCCACTGCGTAACAACTTATATCGTGAAGACTATTTTTTTTACCTTCATAAGTTTTATTAATATAACTCCTGAACGGTTGATGTTAGGGAAAAAATATTTTACTCATAATTTATCTAAAACCAATTTGCTACTACTTGATTTCAAAATTGACTCTGTAACTTAAATAATAACTGAGTTACAGTGTTTGAAAAACAGCATTACTAAAAAAATTAAATTGCCTCGGCTATTTTTGTTGAATAACTCCTGAACCGTGATATAGAGAAAAAGTAAATAAATAAGTAGAATAAGGTAAATAAATTTTCTATAACACAAGCGTAATAAAATAACTTTAAAAGTTATAGTAAGAAAGTTATGGATGATCAAAGTCAATATTTTGTGTAACCATTCGACGTTTGCTTATGAATTATATTTGCATAGTAAGCACATGGTAAGCACCTCCGAGCCGGTGTAGTATGAAAATAAAGTACCTGCTTGCAGTGCTCGCCATATAGTATGAAATATATCTAAACAAGCGTCGAATGGCTACACAAAATATTGACTTTGATCATCCACAACTTTCTTACTATAACTTTTAAAGTTATTTTATTACGCTCGTGTTATAGAAAATTTATTCACCTTATATTTAAATCTCTTGAACCTTTTCTCTATATCACGGTTCAGGAGTTATTAAACAAAAATAGCCGAGGCAATTTAATTTTTTTAGTAATGCTGTTTTTCAAACACTGTAACTCAGTTATTATTTAAGTTACAGAGTCAATTTTGAAATCAAGTAGTAGCAAATTGGTTTTAGATAAATTATGAGTAAAATATTTTTTGCCTAACATCAACCGTTCAGGAGTTATATTAATAAAACTTATGAAGGTAAAAAAAATAGTCTTCACGATATAAGTTGTTACGCAGTGGCGTATCAATAGCGAAATTTGGGTTTTTAACTAAATAAATTGTACGTTATTAAGAGAGAGCCGCAAAATTAAGTCTATCTTACCTTTCACATACCGAAATCTATCATTTAAAAAATTTCTCTATTTCACTCGTCTCTCTTTAAATACCTCTACATCCTAAACAATTTAATATAGAGGTAAAATTTTAATGCCAGTTTATAGAGAATTAACCGGCCATTGAATCATATGTACTAAAATTTGCTGTAAGTAGCTTGGATTAGAAGATATTCAACAACGATTCAAGAAAAATAAGAAAATTGTCATATGTTGAGAAAAACATTACAATTTTAAATCGCTGTTTCTCAGTGATTTTTCAAAGTAGAGAGTAGTATTTATGCTCAGTAGACGAAGAATTTTATCTACTTTAATTCACAGAAGAACACAATTTGTCTAGAATGCTTCCTTTAGGAGTTATTAATCTAAAACTGAAAAAAGTTCAATTTTTTTTTTGTTTTTGGGACACCCTGTACTTAGCACAAGCGGAAAATTGGTGCAAACTTCAAGAAACCTTCTTTGCATGTTAATGAAGGGATTAAAATAGTTTCCAGCTTTCCGACAATTATCTACGCTATACCCCCTTTTTTAACGTTAAAACACCGGTCTATTTGCAATAACACAGTGTTTCTCTTCTGTACCTAATGATGTTATCTTTTATTATTGTAATGAAATCAATTTATAGGTAAACGTTCACAATTACGAGATACGTTAATTATATTACTGTGTTTTTAAGTATACCATAAAAACTCTAACATGTTGTTTTTCTTTTTCCTCAGGTGTTATTGGAATTAACTGACGCGGAATTAGAATCAGAGTTAGGCATCGTTCACCCAATGCATAGAAAGAAACTTCGCCTAGCCATTGAAGAACACAGAAACCCGGACATGGTTCGACACCCTGCCATATCACAACTAGGACATGATTGGGTTGCTGGAGAATGGCTTCCAGATCTTGGATTATCACAGGTACGAAAATTTTGGATTTCCCTTCAGACATAATATATCATAAACTGAACTGTTTACAATTATTGTTTTCACTTTTCTAGTATGCTGATAGTTTTGCGGCTAACTTGGTAGATGCCAGAATGCTGGATAACTTGAGTAAAAAAGAATTGGAGAAATACTTAGGTGTGACGAGAAAATTCCATCAGGCGTCCATTGTTCACGGCATACACCTTCTAAGACTTATGAAATACGATCGACAAGTAAGTTCTTATAGTTTGACACTTACTCATTTCATGATCCATAACGATCAAACTCAACGTTGAATCATATTCCCATGATTCATAATAAAAATGTTTCAATTTTCATCAGGCTTTAGCGCTACGAAGACATCAATGCGAAAACGTCGACGCAGATCCCTTGGTCTGGACGAATCAGAGATTTGTACGTTGGGCGAGAAACATCGATCTTGCGGAATATGCTGATAATCTCAAAGGTATGTCTAGCAAATAATCTGTAATGGAGAAAATTAAATGTTAGAGAAACGTATTCTCCCTTAGGGGATTAGGGTAAAGGTGTATCGAAGTGTAAGCAGAAGTGTATTGAGTGGTGTAATACGACACCTAATTGTGATCTTGTTACACAGAATAAACTACAATTCCATTCACTCAGGTATTCAATTAATTTCCACTTACCAGTAAGAAAGCATATTATTTAAAAGTATGTTTTCAGGCAGTCTTACATTTTTATCTTTGTTATGTAATACTCGTAGATTTATAGTATGATTGATTCATCTTAGACATATTAAAATAAATTTAACCCGTTTCTTTTATTTTATTATTAGACAGTGGAGTTCACGGAGGTTTAGTGGTTTTGGAGCCGAGCTTCACAGGAGACACCATGGCCACTGCGTTGGGAGTTCCGCCAGCAAGAGCCATAATTCGAAGACACCTTGCTCAACAGTTGGACTCTTTAGTTCTCCCAGCTAGGTACGTCTAACATTTTATTATCTTTTAATATTATGAAAATCTATTTGTATTATATGTATAAATTGTTTATTGCTATAAATATTGTGAGACTGTTTTCGAATAATATTGAGAAAATAATAATCATTCCGACCTGTGAACTTTGCTATACTATTTCTAATAGTGTACCTATGATAATTTAAGATGGAAGTAATATCAAGAGTACATAAATGTTTGAGCAGATATCATACTTAAAACGGGATAGAAAACCAATTGATTATATCATTATGTGATCAATCTCTCTACACAAATTACATTATTTAATTAATGCAGTATTCCTACAACAGTGTAGAAGAATTTAGGATGAACATTGTTGGGCTTACGACCGACCTCGGCTGGCTTCACTTTACGGTCGAGAAACATTTACCAAAGTGATCACTTAAGTCAGCCGAGGTCGGTCGTAAGCCCGACAATGTTCATCCTAAATTTTTCTACACTATTGTAGGAATACTGCATTGTATATACTACGGAATGTAGAAAAATCCAACGCTTTACAAGGATAATTTGTAAACCAAAAATAATTCAAGTACCTACGTTAAATTAATTCGGCAGTTTGAACTTGGGAATATGAACTTGAAGGGCTGGATATAAAATGATCAAGACTAGTCGAATAAGAAATCCATGTCTATATTATGAACGTGAAGTAAAAAAACATTAATATTTATTGATTGTTCAATGTTCATAATAAGTGAAGCTTTTACAGTATAATTTATAATTAAGATAGATGAGGGATTTCGTTAAGCTCTACTACTTTTATTTCAGAGCTTTTAGTTTCTATTAATGTATAATCGGATTCTCATTGATTTTAGTTAATAATTCAATGTGCACTTTCTTAAATAATATAAATACGTTCCTGAAATAAGTAGTACTAACGTTAATCCCTCGTTTTCGCTGTTAGCTGTTGATAAATAAAGAGAAGTTTCTACGCTCGACTTTTATTTTTTTCCTAAACTGCATTTACTTCTCAAGGATTGAGATATGTCCCAAGAGGTCCTTTTCACCGCTTTTTCCTAGTCTTAATTCCCTACCCTGAAGTAGTTTTTGTCATTACATACGTCAGACATCAACTACATAATATCTACATCCAATTTTACCCCGTATAAACAAATTGTACATCAGGGAAAAGGATCTTTGCTTTTATATATTTGGATTGCAATTTAACCTCCTTCCGAGGTATAAAATATACTGAACAGAATAGGAATTTATTCAGCCATTTATTGTAATACCGCACCTCTTTCATGACAGGATGAAAGTATGGATTGACTCCCCAATATGTTAGTCTAAAAAATGGTCTCTTCCACAAACATGTAGTCCGTTTAAAAAACTACAGCAATCTGTAACAAATCAACGTCACCAACAGAACCATCTAACATTGGAGTGGGTACTAAAAATATTGGTCATATATCCTTCTGTTCTTCTAATTGATGATGATAGCAAATCGAATCGATTAATATAGGAAAACTTGGTCGCCTGGAAAACATTACACTGTACCTAAAATAAAACACACTCACTGATATACGAGTATTGTTCATTTTTGTATGAAATGACACTACAAACTATGAATCAAACAAAGTAATATTGTACCATATAAATACGACTCATTAACTGTCATTTTATTCAATCGACACAGGACAATCTTGAATGTTCGACCAGATAAACTTGAACGTTTCCATTTCCTAACTTACTGATTCTCTTCACATTCTAATAAATGTAGACAACGTATGTTACATATACTTGTATTGTGTTACGTTTTCATTAAATCTGGAATAATTTCTTATAATCTTGCCTTTTTGACATTATTCCTTCATTGTATCAACAACTTGTAATTATTTTTATGAAGTAATTTTATATGAATTCATGATTTTTATTTACTTTCCTCCCACATAAAATGACATAGTGGCGTTTTATTTCTGTTTTCAATTAGGAATATAAATCGAGAAGTCATTCAATAATAATTCTTATGTCGACATCAGTACGTGACTCAACTTACAAAACCCGCTTGTCAAAATGAATCAAATGGTGGTAGGGACTGAGACTACATACCACATAGTGAGTATATAATACTATTTTGTATTTACCTATACAGCGTTTTTCCTGAGAGAAATTCGACTTCTAAATAGACTTTTCCAATATTTCAACAATATAAGAAAAATGCTTCAATTCGGAATTTCTCAACCAACATGTCTGAAATATTTCCCCTTCTTTGAACGTGTGTTTTATCTACTGCAGTTAATTCAATATTTTAGTACATTTTTTTTCATTAACCCTCTTTCCCAATTGTAAACTAAGAATTAGGGCTTCCCTTGTTTTAGGATGAATTATAAAACTAAATCCATACAATATTTTTTTAAAGATATCATATAATTGTATAGCCAGACAGCCTAACCGAAAGAAAAATAATGTGTTTATTATTGACCATCTCAATACACCAAATGGGAATTTTCTTTACGACGCTTTTAAGATGTCCATAAAACAATATCTAAAACTTTATATTTATCCCCAGTCTCCAGTTATGTTATGAAATCAGTTATATTACGTCTCATCTTAAACTAATAAATGTTATCATACTCATTTCTAACAATTTTATGAATCGTTTTATTATCGGTCCAACAATTTCTTATAATCTTATGAGGTTGATTCAAAGAGTTGCTCGGTACGAGCCATTTGGTTCTGTTCAGACTCAATAATGTTGTTTTATACTATGAGCTCATTCAAATTGTTGGAGTCTTTCAATTGTCGGTAAGGTATGTAATTTTCAATTCAAATAAATCTGCTAAGGGCTTGGCACCAAGAATGACGTCACAGTCATTTCCCACGGCATTAAGGTTCAAAATCGCATGATAAAATGGCAAAAATAGCGTTTTTTTTTTTCATTTTATGGGGTTAATTTTGCGTCTATAAAAAAACTTTTACGGTTATTCCCTAGCTTTTAATGCATATGATCAGTACAAAAAAAAATCCCTGCGACTTTCGGGAAATGAATTTCCGTCTTTCGGAAAAAAGATCAGAGGTGTTTTTCAAAATTTTTTTTGAAAAATCTATTCAAGTTATAAAAAATCTTTATGGTTATTCCCTAGATAAATGTTCAATGCATCTACCCTATTTTGTTCCAAAGCATATTTAGTAACGGTTGTCGAGATATAAGGTCTCCCGTTTTTAGAATTTTTGAAATGTCGGTATGCGTACTCGTTTTTTACGAGGAACTTTCAGAGGGCGACGATAGTACGATTCAAACTAACGAAATGTGATAGCTATTAGGTATTATTCTTGAAAAACAATTTACTTTACAAAGACATAATATCTTTGTTTACTTGAAAACCAATCATCTAATGGTAGACTCGTTTATTATCTGACACACAATGATACTCGTAGGTCGTCGTCTTGGAAATCGGTTTTAGCAGTAAAACGTAATAAACATAAATAAGGAATTATTATCGTCTGCCGCAATGAAAAAAGTCACGCAGCGTTGTTAATAGTAAAGTTTTCATATACGTATCAACAATAAGTCAACTTTATGTAAGTGGCCTAATTCTTAACTTTTCATTTGCCTTGTATCAGAATCCACCCTGAAGCTTTGCCTTGCATACTGTTATTAGACTGTAGCAGAATCAAAATAATAGCTGATACTTTTAGTCACTTTTTATTTAGACAGTCTACTAAAGACTGTTTAGATACACACTGCTGGACAACTTGTGCAGGCACTGAGGGCTGGATAATATAATTAATAGAAAACATATAGTGCACGATTAATATATAAAAACCATAATTATTTAAGATGTCTTAAATATCTCAAGTTGACTAGAAATGACCGCAGAATTTCAGTAAATCGCTTGTCGGTATCTTTTACAGAGTTGAGTGGTGGTGTGTCTCTTATCACTAATTTCACAGCTATTTCCGAGTATAAATCACAGATGTTTCAAACTGTCACATAATCAACATTTTCAACCAACCAACAGACAGAACTTATTGTCGCAAAAGTGAAACTTACGACCAACTTCCATCCAACATTATACTACAAGTAACACAATACAAACCTATAGTAACTTATCTATATAAAGTTATATCTAGCAAAAGTAAACAATAGGACACAACTTACTTGAAATAGTTTTTATTACATATTAGTAGGGACTGGAAAAAATCGGTGTTATTTTTCGGGAAATGTGGTGTTATTTTTTGCAAAAATGGGTGTTATTTTTCACAATTTTGGCAAAGTGTGGTGTTATTTTTCATACATTTATATCATTAAAGAGGTCAATTTTGCATTTTTAAATACAAGAATATATATTTTTTTATCGTGAAGTATATTTTATACAAAAATCCCTAAAACAAAAATATTGGAGAAACACAAAAAAATCCTCTTTGCAAGATTTTTTTTTCAGTGTGCTTCTTCTTTCTTTCATAGACGCATTGCTTTTAATAATGTTTCAATTAGGATGTCTTCCAAAATAATGGTCGAAATTCCCGTCAAATATGCAAAAATTCGCGTTATTCCTATAAAATAATGCTAAAATTCGCGTTATTTGTGTAAAAAACACGAAATTCGCGTTATTCGCGTAAAAAGCACGAAATTCGCGAATAAATTCGTTTTATCGCGGTTGCGAAATCTTCCAGTCTCTACATTACAGGTACAATACAGGTATTATAATTACTATACTAATAATACGTTTCATTTACAAAAAAACATTCTTAAAAAAGCAATTAATAATTTAGCCATTTTACGATAACTTTTGCACATAGGTATTTTTCAAAGCATTGCTTTCTCGCTTACAAATTGGAATGATATATTCTTACAGTCAACGGGAGTTGTGAAAATATTTTTATTTCTGGATTAAAAAAAGAACACTATAATAAACCATCTATTGCCCAAAAACAATGAGCAAACTCATGGGCGTCGTCAAGGTTTTCAAGTTCACAAGATTTTCTAACTTACTGTAAAGTGTATGCGAAGTTTTATTTGGATTTATTCGTAATTTTTTTATATAGTAGCTATGACCACCGAAAACTTCAAAATAGTTGTATAATATGTATGATTAAAACCCGTCAATATTAGATAAGTTTTACAACAATTCCAATATGAAATAAGGTAGTTTGCTGTTAATTCTCATATTTCATACTACCGGTCGGTGGTTAGATATAGTAGTTTGTTAACTAATATAATAATATTGTTATCATCTAACTTTAGTACTGGTAACTAAATACAACCAACATTGTAACTTGGAGGTTTATTTTACGACCATTACACATTATGCGGTCTTCTAATAATAACACCCTGGGCTTCCTCTATATCTCCTAAGACCATTTCCTCACACTCCTATACAGAATATCTTACTAGTATACAATATGGTATACTTATTATAATGTGCAGGTCACAGAGTGAATTTAGTTCTAATATTATTATACAGTTCTGCGTTTCTATCTATTTTGTCCCATCGTGCCACAAAGCCATTCATACTTCCTTTTTGCCTGCAACGTGTTCTCAGTTTGTAGTGGGTTTTCCATTTACTTAACATTGAATGCGGTCTCTACATATATATTATGGTATATCTTGAAGACATATTCCGTGTCTTACAACTGCTACTCTTTTAGTATGTGTTTCCTAAAATTCTTCCAAATGATTCAGTTAATTTCTTCGAGAATTCTGTAGCTAGATAAGATAACTACTGGTTATACTCAACCACGACATATAGAAAATCCGATGTTCCCACAAAATACAAATATACTAAATATACCCACAGAATAATATACTTACTAAAAATCGTTCAGAATCCTAATATAAGCATACGTTATCCTACATATGAAAGCGGTATTTGAATAACATTAGATTTAAGTTTAGTACATTTTCTACTACTAGCATTCCTTGATAAACCTATAGTTATTTGAAAAAGCTGAATAGTTTTAGAATCTCAAAGCTCCCACGTATCTTATGTAAATTTTACAATATGTTAAAATCTGAGGTACCAGTAACATTTACAATTTACTTGAGAAAAATCTATATACCCACTTCTTACCACATAAATCATAATCGTGAAAATAGAAAAATAGAAAAATAGCACCTTAAATGCACCCCCTTTAAAAGAATCTATTTTGGCGATAAATTTTCCTTTCCAAGCTTTAATATTTAAATTTTGGGAGCTTCTATATTGTGATTACCTCTATATGTATTCTGTGAATGTAAATTCCCTGGGCCCATATTCAATGGAAACTTTGCACACATTTCACAAACAAGTTCTCTTCGAAATCGGTAAGTAGATACCCAATACTAATACCTAATGATATCGATTGAATACAAATTTCCTCTCTTCATATCTACTAGGATACGACAAAATTTACACCTATACACCTTACACAAATATATCTACGAGTACGCTTTGGAAAACTAAATTGTTGCTATGAATACCTGTAATAATTTCAGTTAAGCCTGGGATACGTTGTCTTTCTGAATAATTATATTATTGGACCTAGAGTTAGGCTTTGAGAATTACCTAATTACCAAGCTTCACATGGATTGTTCTCGTATTTGTAAGAAAGGATATCGATTTCTAATAAATTCGACGCCAAATAAAATACGTCAAAAATACTTGTAGTATCGCTGTTATTGTATTGAAGTGATTAATCTTCGTCTAGGGTAAAATAAAGTTCTTATTTGAATTGAAATTATATTGTAGCATAACCAATTTAACCATACCTACTTATTATTCAACACTCTTTGGCTTTGTATCATTTCCAAAGAGAATTTCTAACCTTTAAAACTTTAATGTATAACTTACTGATATTGAATACCTATATCATTTTATTCATCTTGAAGGAAAAGCGAGTTTGCAAATATGATTAATTGTTATTTTCTCGATAAAGTATGATTTTTGATTGACATCAAGACTGACCTTTTTGTCTTTTTGTTCTTAATTCTTAAGTGTTCTTATATTTATGTATAATTTCACTCATTAATTATAGTCCTCATCTTAATTAAACTTTAGAAATTTATAATTGAAAACAGTCTCACAAACATTTTGAACAGCAATAATAGTCTTTTAAAATTCAACCACACACATTATAAGTAGAAAGTACCAGAAAACGTCATGATCAAAGATATGGACGAGCTTTGTCTTGTTCTTATTCGTTTGTATTTGTTATCATGTCTAATTTCACCGATTTTAATAGAGACGAGATTTTATGATGTCAACCAGAATTATATGTTAATGTGTGAAAATGAATGCCATAACACCGATTCAAGTTTAGAAATTTTAATACTGATGGATGGATGAACTAAACGGTGATGTGAAAGTTTATTTTCATAAGTAAGTATGCCTTGATGCCTTTGGCTAATTTAAGTGATACAACCAACAGGTACGTAATATTCTGCCAAATGGAGGAGCTTCAAGCCGAAGCTGCCAGAGCCTCAGTACTTGCTTCAAAGCATCGATAGAAACATTCGCTTCAACTTAGTATTCTTCATTTAAAAATTAGAAAATCCTTTGTCTTCTTTCAGTTCCATTTCATCTTATTTATTAAATTTTATTTTTTAGTAAAGCTTTACAATAACACCCAAATTAAATTGCAATTACAGTTTACTGTAGCATAGTTGTATTTCTTATGATAAAACATTGATTACTCGATAAGGTTATAAAAATTCATTAATTTCTTTTTTATTGCATTACCTTTTTATTTGATGTATCAAACCATTCTATCAACACATTTTTAAACTACATATAATCTATGTAGGATATAAGCTTTTATTTAATGAAATGTAATAGAATTTCATATTCAACTTAATGTAATATATTATTTACAATATATAGATTCCAATTAACTCTAAATGCCTATACTCCATTCATCGTTGCATTTATAATATGAACAGAAAAGGTTTCAAATATTTTAATTAACTGCTTTCATACCAGAAATCGAGAACCAGAATATATTTTTTATTGTTATTTTATGTAGTTCCTCTTACATATTAATTCACTAAAATAGTCCAATAAAATGTATATATATTTTGCATTTCGAGATACCTATTAATTTACTGTCGCTGTCACTCGAGTCCCAAATTACATTTTACAAGCAACGGATAATGAAGCTTTCGGGGACAAGTAAAAAGTTAATATTTAATAGAAATATAAATTAATAAGATTAGAAATGTCTGTTGGTATTGCAATCATTATTTTTCTTGGTTTAATTTACAATAGGAAAATGTTACCGATTTCTGGTCCCAACTATAACATCCTATGATTTACGAAATTCAATACTGATTATTATTTTGTTTATTTGTATTTAAATTTTATTTACCGTTTATTCAATTTTCAATATTACAATGCGTTAATAATGCTTTTTAAGCGCAATTTCGAAAGTAATTTGCAATAATTTGTTTTGTTGCCCATTAATTATAAATAAAATATCTATCTTTATTAAATATACAAAAACGTTTTATTTTTCATTATAATCTCTACACTATGCTAAACTTCATTTTACGTTTGTTTTTATTTATTCAAAAAAAAAACATTAATTCCAACTTTAACTGTATTCAAAATATATAATTTTTAGTGAAAATATTAAGCGTTACTTTAAAACCAAAACATTTCTATAACTTATCAAATGATGAAAATTTACAGTAATACAGAAAGTTTAAATTAACGTAAGAATATCGATGTTAGATTCACCAATAGAAATTAACAATTAAATGGCACATATCTTTAAAAAAATATTAAAATATCAATAATTGTATGGTATTTCATTTAAATTGAAGTCACTGAATACTGTTATTTGAGCTCTAAAACAATATCACAACATTAACAGTGTCAACTATGTCATCCATATTTTCTAGCTAGGCTAATTTCGAGTCAATTAATTGCTAATAATTTAATTCGTTCGCTAATTGGGCAGAATTTGCTTTTAATAATAATTAACTAACAAAATAACAATAATGAAATTGCTTTTCTGTAATATTAAATTTCACATTATTTGTCTGTGTAATAAAAATACCTTGTATAAGTATTTAATACCACTATAATAATTATTTATTCAAAACAAAACTGTGTTCATTTTCTACAAATTAATAGCGGGATAATTTTTTAATTAAATTTATGCAAAATAATTAAACTGCATTTTACGGATATTTTTTATTCGATGTTATCAATATTTTACTAACGAACCTTTATTAATTATACCAGACAACATTTAAACTCTGTGTATGTATGTAGTAATATTATTTTATGTAATATTTTCTATTTTCAGAAATTAAAACGAAATATAATATAAAATATATACTTATATGTAAAAAAAAAAGAAATTTTTGATCAGCTTATTCTCAGAACAATAACTAGTTCTATAGTGTATTATTATGTATCATAAAATATATATAACTCTTATGTACTGTAATAACGAATATGTATATTAATGTATTTATTTTTATCCATGTATATTATAATATTTGGAAAGTTCTTTTATATTTACAGTAAAACCCCAGAAATAATGAAAGAATATTTAGTGATTGGACGCCGAATTTCATGACAACTTATGATTGTTCAAATGTGCGTCATCCTTCAAGTATCCATCACGTATTTTCGTAAGCAATTTAAATGCTCGCACTGCTCGCATAATATTTTCCTGCAACTTCTTTACAGCTTTACGCATTGCATTGAATTTGTTTTTTTCATACGATTACAGTACATGATCAAAAACATAAAAAAATAAATACATCGTTATTACGTATTTCCAATTAAAATATCCTGACTGAGCGAGCGAAGAAATTCAGACACCTGACCCGCTTATTCCTTCCAGTATAATTACTCTTCTAGGAACGGGGATATGAGAATATCTACTCGCAAGCAGCTGGCGTTAAATCTACATTTTCTCTGGAAGAAAACGTTTCAGAATCCATAAATGTCACCTGTAGAATTTATTTGTGGAGATTACGTTCAGCATCCACAAATGTTTAACTAGTAATGGTCTGGTAAACCAGCTTAGTATTAGAAATGGATGTCTTGTATGTGTCTTCTTCAATTTCTATCTTATTTGAGTTTCTCTTGAAGTTAAATGAGATTTCATACGTGTTCATTTCACATTTCTTCAATGCTTAAAGAAAAGGTTTACTATATCCCAACATTTCTACGAAAATGAAACGTTTTCACTCAGTATTCTTCGATGCACTACATAGAAAATCATTAACCAAAAAATCCTCGGCATTTATTTCAAAAAACTTTAGATTAAACAGACTAAATTTTATCGATTGTCTATATTATAATTGGACTTTCCAAATAACTATAATGATGTATAAGAAACTGTTCATATCTTTGAAAGTATGTAGTTGTATAATGTATATGTGTAGATATGTAGGAAATTATTTGTACTTGTCTATGTACAATATTATATTTATTGAATGGTGCTTCTTATACTGAAAGGTTCTTTAGAATGAATGATTATCATAATATATGTTTTTGTATATTTATTTATATTTCGTATCATCTACATATAAACGGGAGTTATTATATGTTAGTAAAAAATAAATGTACCTATGTCTATAAGCATGCTTTTAAGTTACCTATATTTGTACTCGTATGTGTATCTATGTTCAATACTTAGATGTTTTGCCTGAGTTTGAATGAAAGAAGAATATAGTCCCCTACATAGTTTTCCTAACTAAAATCTTTCACTATTAGTTCGTACTAGCATTCATTACTACATCAACATTTTGCTAGAAGTGCGGGTAAAGAGGTCGCTATTAATGCGCCTGAGCTACCCGGGGATTTTCCTTCAATACATCAAGCCCTATACCAATTATGTTCATAGTAAGATATTCGATACTTTACAATAGCCAGGTTGTGGTTAAATATAATAGGGAAAATCATCTCTCCTACTTGAATATTATACAATCCAGATTATTCAGGTTTTTAAATTATTTATAGAGTGCTTATAAAAACGGGATATAGATGGTAAATCTGGGAATGCAATAGGCAGAGACTGGAAAATATCACCGAAAATGGAATATTGGTGTTATTTAACGTATATCTATTTCATTAATATAGATAATTGTACGGCTTTTGATACATGAACATTTATAGGAACATCAGATTAACAGGAAGAATACCTTATACAAAAATACTGAAAAAAATATAATAAATATTTGCAATGAACAATAATTTCATGATTGTTTTCTGTGCGATCCTCGTGACTTTCAAAGCCTTTTGATGGTAGTGTTTTTTTTTCAAATACCTTTAAGTCAAATTCGCATCAAACACGGGAAAATCTAAATAAATAAAATTATTTTATCGCAAACATTAAATTTTCCAGTATCCATCAATAAGTTTCGATAATACGAAATTCATAAATTTGCACAAAATTACTAAAATGTTGCTTTAACTATTGAAACAATAATTAGTTTCAAAATGTTTTTTTAACCGTTAATGTATCCACCGAGCGAGAAATTACGTAAAAATATCATTATTTTCATACAATAATATTATTTCACTATCAAATGAACGTGGTGGCATTAGCTGAATAATTAATACTGTGACAGCCAATTAAAAAAATTGTAGATAATTATAGCGAATGTTACGTTATTTCAGTTAAATACCAAAGCCATTATAATTCATGACTGGTAAATACATAAAAAAGTCGTTAAATTATTAATCGGTTCGTATGTGAAGTAGGTATGTACCTACCGTACTAGGAATCCCCAGTGCAATTCTCACTTCTCGTGTATCCTCAAGAAATAATGCGAGAAAAGGGAGAGCATTTATCTGTAAAATATTTTTAATACCTACCTATGCTAAACTTTCGTGTCATGTATATTTAAACCTGGTACCCTATAAACACTGATATACATAATTCTACATCTTGTGCATACGAAAAAAGAATCCTAGTGTTGTAGGTATCGTCATGTAATACTTTGTAACAAAAGATGTTTTATACTTACGTACTACATTTTACGCATAATAATTCTTATTATTTTTGTCATACGCACCAAATGACGTATGCCCAATCCCACCAACTTTTACCTAGGAAGGAGAGACCTAAGAAAATTCCATACAAAAACAGAGATCAATTTAAATAATTGTACTATGTCTGTCTGTCGGTCCATCTGTGCGCAGCGCGCGACAAAAATAAATAGTACCGTGATTATTATGCAAACTAACGGATCGAATCTATGAAATTTTGAAAATGTTCTCTACACTAGCGCTTTACATCGGACGAAAAGTGTTGGTTCAACAATACGTTTGACGTAATGTGAATTCAAACTTTTTGAAATTTCGAATTATTGGTACTTGGTGAATACAGTAACTTATAGGTAGGTACATACCTACTTGATACAGAATGCATCGAGTTTTTCGAATCATACCTACATACTATATATATACTATAGTAGGTACGTATAGCCAAATGGAATGAAAACAGTTTTGAATAGGTACTATCAGTTGGTTCGTATGATTTTGAAACAATCAAGTACTACATACATACCTACCTACCTATTATATTAATTATTGATAGAGTCATTCAAATCATAATTACTGTAGGTATAATATAGTATAGGTACGTATGTAAAATTAGTATGGAAAGTAGGTAAGACCCTATATTTTTTCACACCAAATAGCGACCAATTCTCCACACCTCTTACCGAAAAGACGGTAATGTTACCTTAGATTATTTTTAGTGTTTATTTTTTTAACGTGCCCAAACCAGAAGACTATCAGACCGATCTTCAATACTGTGCGAAGTGCACAGCACATGGAGTGGATATGTATCAAATACATCCTATATAGTGAATGTGAAGGGACATAAGGATTCACGACAACGAATTAGGGGATTCAAAGTAATCCATATACCTACTATATTCCAGTTCGCCAACTGTAAGAAGATGTTGGCTACGAAAAGTTTCGCATGGTCCTATATTCGGCATGTTCCAATAATGCAAGACACACAGGGTTACCCATGCTCAGGAACCCCCTTGCTCTTTACGATACATTGTTCCTATTACAATGACATCAGAACATTGTCAGGGCAGCATTATCAACAGCAATAGCAGGGGCATGGGAAAAGACTGAACCTTGTGATTTCCCTGATGTGTTCCTTCGATTAACTTTAAAGACCGTGGTAGAGTGGCAGTATGAGTATGGGAATGACACAGGTAAAGAGGAGTCTTGTGGCTTTCACGGGTGGGTACCAACTAAGAAAGTCGACGATGTGAATCTGGTTCTACGACTTTCTTGACGATATTGGAAAGACGGGGAAAAGACGGAGCCTTGTGATTTTCCTGTGTTCTCTCGAAGAATTTTGAAGGGTGGAGTAGTAATAGTGGTTACACAAAAACATATTAAACCAACCTCCGTGAATTCACGGGTAGGTACCCACTAGTAATATTATATTTATTGAATAAAGAACATCAGCTTCCAGCTAAACCATAGCCTAATTCCATAAGAAATTGAACATGCAGCATGAAATATATCCGCCCAGAGCAGGTGAGCTGCATGTTGCATTTCATATGGAATTAGGCTGTAGTCTAGCTGGAAGCTGATGTTCTTTATTCAATAAATACAATATTATCTCTGTTTTTGTATGGAAATTTCTTAAGGCTCTACTTCCTAGGTAAAAGTTGGTGGGATTGGGCAGTAGATGACTACAGGTGTTATTATGATTTCGGTTGTACCCGAGGGTTCACTTTTCCATTTAATCGGGAGGGCCTGTGCATTATAATTACGTTTATCAATATGACGATGAAATTATTGACAATGGATATAATTTCCTGTACAGGTAGGAACCTACTTTCAACATTTAATTATTGAAAATCAATATAATAACATAACTGCGTGTGTTTTAAAAATATTACTCTATCTGTACTTATCTAAAAACTTATTCGCACCACTCTGAAATATAATATATTTTTTTTACATATGAATTTCAGTACATATACCCTGGTACGTAGGCCGAATCGAGCAATTGCACTCATTAGATCCATTTGAAATATAAAAAGGTTTTTTAAAGCAAATTCTAGTAGCGATCTACTAATCACTAAACACAAACCTAACAACAAATATAATATTCATTCGCATTTCGTGAAGGTAGTCTATCCTACTTAAGTCTCGAATCCCAACTATGACGTCACTGTCATTTCCCGCGACATAAAGGTTCAAAATCGCATGAAAAAATGATAAAAATAGCGTTTTTTTTTAACTTTTCGGAGTTAATTTCACTTCCATTAAAATAAAAATTACAGTCATTTATTTAATGCATTTTATCAATAAAAAAAAACGCGACTTTCGGGAAACGAGTTTCTGTCTTTCGGAAAAAAAATACAGAGGAGACATCACTTTTTTTTTGAGACACTGTACAAGATATTAAAAATCTTTTACGGTCATTTACTAGATAAAGGATTGACTGTATCTACCCTATATTTTCCAAAGTATTATTAGTAAGGTTGTCGAGATTTAAGGTCTTCTGTTTTTTTTTTATTTCGATATGACTGGTCTTAGTGGTTCTAGGACCGGAGTATTTAAAACCTAAACTACTAATTTCATGGAAATTGTACCCATAAGAGTTTTTGTTGATATTGAGAAGTATCTAATTATGTATGGCAATACGAAATTCTATTGAAATCGTCATATCAATTTGGGAAATCACTGTAATTAATGTTTCTTATAAAATATTTTTTAATAAATTTTGGCCAAAATAATTATTATATTATCAACAATTATATGTACATACTTACTATGTAATATCTACCATATAAAAAGTATCGTAAAATATAATTATTATTAGGCGTATATTTATTTTATATTATGCTTTTTAATATCAAAAAAATTATGTAAGATTAAATCATCATCTTAATAAGGATCTTAAATAAATTGTGTCACATTATAATTATTAAGTAATTATTGTATTTTAGTAGATATGTATAAAGTACATCTTATGTATATTCGTGTTGCAGTATTCTATAAAATTCAGTGTATTTTACCTTTACCTATATATGTTTTTATTTAGTCGATGTATATTAATTATTATATTATAAAAAATGTTCATTTTCATTTTGGAGAAAAATCAATTAAATTCTTTTTCTAAAAATATTTTGTATCATTCTAATTTACAAAATTTTTCCCCTATTTTATTATTATATTATCTGTAATAAAAAAAACTACATATAATTATTAATTACGTGTTGCGAAAATTCTCCATCACCTCATCCCGCCACGCTGAAAATGGTAAATTATATTTTTATATTAATAATATGTATGAATGTATCTTCTCTATGTATTTATGTATGTGTCTATTGTTTATGTACTACTTACCTTTATGCACAAATCAAATTTTATATCAATTATTTATTATGAAGTCTTTATGTATTTGACTGCACAAACTACACTGTTATTAGCTGGCTGAAAAGTATCGCTACAAAGATTCTCTGAAATTTCATTTTTTTTATCAAAGTATCTGTGAGTTTGAATAAAATCATTCATGCAAAGGAATCATCATTTAGAAAGTCATTCATTCGTACTCATATTATACCATTTTGATGTACTCTTTTAATCATGTAGTATCATGTGAACTTCATCATTTTTCATGTGCTCATTCATTTCACTGTACTTTTATTTTGTAGAATTTTTTGTACCTCTGTGATTTTTCTAAATTTACTTTTAAATGTTAGAAAATGACTGTTCATCTGCATGGTCTGTTGTATTTTTATTGATTTTTATTTAAACTAAAAATCAATGTTATACTCTTTACTTTTCTTTTTGTCACAATGTTGTAATCGTTCGTGTAGTATCAATAATAATTTCTATCATTTTATTCAGGACACTTCTGTAAAGTGCCAGAGAAATTGATTAGGGTTCAGATACTTAGACGTGTCGTGAATAATTTAAGCCCCAAATATTTAAATGCCTACTGCACAAAATACTTTCGTAGGGAATAATTGATGTCGGAAAATTTTAAGTGCTGTATGTGTTATATCGCGAAATAGATAAAGTAAGTAAATCTCTGTTCGTTAAAGTTTTCCGTATACGAATATTGACAGGGACGATATTGAAATACTCGTAGATAAGGCGTATAAAATTATTGCTGGTTAGTATACTCTGACATTCATAGCAAAAAGGGCTTCTCTGATCCTATTCTAACTACATCAGAACATCAGAAAACAATGTCTCTTTAGCTCACTAAAATATTATATTTAGAGAGATTTCAAACCCACATCCGGTGGTCTTAGCAAATATAGAAGTATTTTGTTTCTCACATTCAACCCTCACAATTAATTCACATTAACCCTTCCTTACCTTCAGTAAGCATCTGAGGTCATCCATTGATCCACATACTCGTAATCTCGCCTACATACTTACTTCTCTTACACAAATAATAATATATTACCTACACTTTGTGGCATTTATTGTGATATACATCTTTATTATACTATTATGAATCTCCACAAAATATACGAGATAATTTTCCGTAACTCGCAACTCTTTGTAGTCTTTGTTATATAAATAGGTATACATTAATATACTATCATACACACCAAGAAATTTGCACAAAAATATGCTCCGTGCAAATTACTTATATGTAAGCAGATAATAAGGGTACATGTAGACTAGCCTACAATTTTATTTAAGCTATCTGCCCCCACTTTTAATCCCAACCTTTTTTTATTAATATTTTTGCACAGTATTTACAGCACAACATTCACAAAAAAAGATAAAAATAATATACTAAAAACACACTGTAAACACGTGAAGAAACTGTGTAATCAGATTGACAAACATCCAACTCTTTAAAAAAAACTTCCGACTGGATAATTATTGTCAGCAGTGGCGTATATAGGGGGGGCGAGCCCCCCCCCCCCCCCCCCCCCCCCGCTATTCTTTTTTTATTTTCTGCAAACATTATCAATACCAGCCTAAAACACGACTTTTTTCACTTACATTCGCGAGAAAATTTTGCCTGCGGCGCTATTATAATTTTTATACTGTACGTCTATCTTCAAATTTTTATTGCCTCCCCCCGCCTTAGTCAAATATAAGATCGGGCCCCCCCGAAATGAAATCCTATATACGCCACTGATTGTCCGTGAATGTTTTATTACTCGTAATATTCAAATTTTGTTGTCAATTGCTAGACAGATATCCTAAATGTTAATAAACAAAATAGTTTCAAAAACTGTGAACAAGTTAGTTCGAAAAATATTGCTTTCTGTGATAAGTGATAGCATCTTTGTTACAAAAAACATCCTTCTTGTCGCAAAGGAAAATTCCTTAATCTACCCCTTTGAAGTTAATCCTCGGGTGACTATTGGAATTATAACCATAATCCGACTTTATTAGATTCTTAACTGTGGCTTTTACTTTACGCTGGTATTGAAACGTGAAGGCATGCTGTGGTACTCCAAACTCCCTATACTCTTTTCATTTTGAAAACTCGGGACAGATGATTTTATTGTGGCTTCCGTAATGACAATCTGATATTGAATTACGTTTCTATACCCGTGACTTCCTTATTGGAAAGTTAGTCCGTAGATACTGTCAAAGTTTCCTATCTGGATATTTCATTAATGAAATCTGTCTTTGGCATTCTCTTCAAAACCACACTGAAGCTGGAGTACGTCTACCTACTGCTTGCAGAACAAATACCGCATTAATTTATTAATTTATTCTTCTAAACCCGTGAAAATCCAATAACGAAAAGTTCCAAATCATCAAACGAGCGAACCTTGGGATTATCGACATTATTTTCTTACGATAGAAAAGCTTTCTTAGAAAATGAAGTCATTCCTGATTATATGCAACATCTGTATCATCAAAATTTCGTTTATTTTCATTACCGATATATTTTGTAGCAATTTTATACTCATTCAACTTCCACGTTACATTATATCTATTGTTTTTTAGTAAAATACATTAATTAATTAATAAATGGCCCACCACTGGTCATTGATGACGACTTCTAAAACATTACTTCATCTTATTAGAAACATTTTTCTAGAATTCGTACCCATCAATTACTAATTTTCATAGTACTTTGATCTCATTGTAGAAATAACATTTTCCATTAAATTATAATGGCATGCTTAGTTTTCTATATCCATGCGATTTTCCATTTGCATCATGAATGTACGGTCTATTTCTTTTTACTTTACTTCTTGGTTTCATTAAAGAAAAGATTTTCTAGGAAAGACCTCGATAGCAAACATACTTATACGTATTTCAATCCTCAATAATGACGGTTGACGAATGTACTTTTCTCAGTTCATGAAATTAAGTTCACATAAAAAAATAAGTCATTTCCTCTCCGATTCTCAATCATATGATGCCTCATAAATCGGTCTGAAATAAAAACTTATTAATAATTAAACTAAATCTGCCTCCTTAAACATTACAGGTAAAATCAATCTATCATTTTAGTTAGATATAGTAGGCAATTTATCAACTGACATAAATCACAGGGTGATTTATTGAATTAGTTAATTATGAAGTTTGTCATAATAACAGTATTCAATAAATTTGCTCCTGAACCTTTAATTAGAGCACTTAGATGGTATTTTAAAAGTTACTAACTCATCAAAATTATAGTTTCGCTCATAAACATCCCTAAAAATTCATTCAATACATATAGAATTCAATAATTTAGCCAGTTCTCGCATAAATCAACGTAATTTTTACTTAGTACCATTAAAAGGTCGAATAGTCATTTGCCATCAAAAGCAAATTCCGTAATTAATTTTCAATATGGAATTCCCTTCTAACAATTTGAGTTGTATTTTGTGCAGTCGTCATAAAGATTTTTTATCGCTTAATAAAAATACTCTATAAAATGTACCAACAAAATTAAGTTAAAATTATAGAACAAATTCACACACTAACGAAACCTTTTGATTTTATTTAAAACCGAGCTATTATGGACACATAACTATGAAAATGGCATTACCTATAATTAGAGACGCTAGAATTAATGGTATATTTTTAGTACACACTCAGATACTTGAAAAAATTAACGATTATATTTTACTGTAACTTTTTTACTAAATATTTGTTATTCGTCTGCCATTTTCTCAGCTCTGTTTCCAAAAACTAAATGTTTGTCTATTTTAAGTAAGCGCTTCTTTTTAGAAATGAATAATTTTTGAAACCTTTTTTGTTCATGTTCTTACTTCCTTTCAAATCACTGTTGTTTCTGTGTTTTGTGAAAGTTAAAAAGTGTGATTTTCTTTGTAATCTTCTAAAACGTTCTTGAATTTCGTAGAACCATTTCATCTTCATTCATGTTTCATCGATCATCAATATTATCATGGTAGATTCATTCTAATCTAATGTTTGGTACCATTAAAGCTCGGAAAATGTTAATGTGTAAATTAAGTACGTAACTAATATGCAGATTAACGTGTATATGTTCCATGAATTATCTTCAGATTACCTAGGTGATCTGCGCGCATCAACATAAGTATTCTAAACTATTCTGAACCATTAGAGTTTAAAAATGTACTAAAGATAGCAAGACAAATTCATAGTTCACCCCCTGTTTAATGTTAAGACTCTATCGTTTTTTTAACAATGTATCTAATCCAACATTTGAACTACATTTGCAATTGTTGAGTTGAATTTGCCAAATACAAGTTAAAAATTTATCAATCAACTCTAATGTTGCTAATCTAATAATCTGCAGAATGACTAATTAATTTGCATATTAACTGTTTTCCGCTCTATGTTAGCAGTAACAAGTACCTATCTGTCCTATACTAATAAATAAAGTTAATATTACTATGATGTTTGTAATGTTATGAGAATTACGTCACATGTGGAGCTATTGTCATACATTTTCATGTTGTTTCTAAGAAATGCATTGAACGTAGCCTGTGCGTGTGTGCTTTCATCTATGCACATTTGGATTTTACATATCATTTTGCATATCCATATTCCATTTTACGTTCCAATGGTGTAAATTTCGTAACATTACCTACTATTTCGACAATTTTTTGTACTATAAACACCTAATTTCTTAATGAAAGCCAATATTATCACGAATAGATAGTTTACTGCCAATTTTCACAACAATTTGGAAATTTCGAACCTCACTTCCTAAGTAATTCAGTAGTTATGTAGGTATGTGAGGTGGCTGTTTAACAACGACACGAGATGTGTACCTATAGCTACACGTTATTAGGTATATAGGTAGATGCTTCATCAGAATAAAATATTATTTAACCTTTGTAATAACAAAGAACAGAGAAGAAATAATTCCCGTTTTCATTTCTGAAATGTCAATCTTAATAAAGGTTTTACCAACATACTTACTTTGAACCAGAACAGAAATTACGTAAGTAAAAAAAAACATACATTCCCGATTTTGAAGCAGAAAAACAATTATAGCAGTTCCGCCGGAAAACACGCTGTTTATCAACACTATACTTAGTAGAAAACCTACTTAAAATGTCTAGTAAAACTGGCTCAAGCTTCGGGATAAACATCGAAATATCGTTAATATTAAGTACCTACGCTTGTTTTTTTAGGATTTTTTCTCCACACATACGTAATTTTACCAACTTTGTAAAACTTCGTTAATAGGTATAATATTGAGTTATTCAGTTAGTCCCTTTTGTATTATTATTGAATCAAACTTTCTACGTAACTCTTTAGGGTAAAGACACCCTCATACAATAATGTAGGTAGATACCTCACCTACTTCCCTAACAAGATGCGAAAAGTGATAATTTGACTTACACACTTTAGCTTCACATTCCTTGTATATACAAATTATATCCAGCCAAAGCTGGGAACTGAATTATTAAATTGTATCACAAAACTTTGGTAAGCATTTTGTAGGCTTTTGTAAAATAACTCAGTCTAGAATAACAGTAAGGAAATTTTACCACTTTTAGTTATTTTGTGAAATAGAAACTGGATTCTTCTCATCCTGATAAATTGGCTGACATTACTATGTAACATCAATAACAACTTATTCTTCCATTAATTTATTTTTTTAATATTTGATTATGTACAACAGAATGACCCTTGGGGCCCTCCCAGCTCGCAGAGTGAGGCCCCCACCCCCCACAGGACCCCCACCACCGCCTCCAACTTCCGCCCCACCTGCAAGACATCACTGGAAGTCATTGGCTGGACTGGAGGCTGCTGATCTTGCAGCAAAAAATATTAAAGTAAGTTACATTCAACAATTCCAATTCATCCATCTCTCATGGCCCCTAACCCTGAATACTGGTAATCTATCCTATTTTATATCTATCTGCAGGCTGGTGCAGGACAAGGTACAAGTATATTATTGTACTACCTACAAGGTCGACAGTCAAGTCCTCAGGGTTTTTTATTTTTGCTGCCCCTAGCTCGGTCGAATAGTTTTGTAATTAATCTTTAAGTTATTATGTAATGTAGCTCATTATTTGTTATTGTCCTTGTAGCAGGGATATTGAAGGTGTCAACCCTGGGGCCGTCTGAGTAACTTTGTGCTGAAAGAGCGAATAAAAAGGCGTCTAACTGGCGCCTGTGTTATTCGGATGTGTGGAGGGACCTTCAATATGTACTACCGACACCCATTGAAATTCTGTTGGTGATCTATTTGTTAAATGAATGAACCATCTTTTAACTACATTAATTAATAACATTACAATTGTCTGATTTTTCAGGGCTCCATCAGTCGTGCTTTGGGTCTGAAATCTAGCAAGGACAAGACATCGCCATCAAGCTCCAGTGAAAGTTCCAGCATAATAAGTCGCTGGAGTCGTCCATCACCTCCAAGAACCAGATCATATCTGAGCATCGGGAATAACTCATCGGGAGGTCATCCACCATACTCTTCATATGACTATGACTCGACATATGAATCTCCCCACTCAATCTACGAGTCGCCACTCAATTATAACGCCCCACCTTTATCATACAGAGTCAGCTCTCAACAGAGCATCAATAGTAATATATATAGCAATGGCTCACATTGTTTTGATATTTCCGAATTAGACGACGTATCTCACAGAACAAATGGGAAAGGAAATATGAACAATCATCGCGTAAGTTCGCCATTACCCATCCACGAAGAAATTGATAATCCTCTCAAGCAAAAGAAACACAGGAGAGTAAAGAGTATAAGTGATATTGAGGCAGCAGCTACGTTACCTATTTAAGTAGAATAGCTAAATACCTTTAACTTCTTTTCATGTGTGAACAATTTCAACATTAATTAGGTCTAATTTATAACTATACATTTACAGGCATAGAATAGCATCAGTAAACTTGAATGGGTTTTGTGTTGACTTTTAATGTTTGTTGCGAAAGAAAAACATTGGATTCTCTAAGTGCGTTGATATCTAGTGAATTGTGTGAAAAGTTTAATTCAGCGATAAACGTAAAGAGTGGACATTTGTATCATATTGTATCTGTGTATTGTCGTGGTATTAGTTTTCTCAAAAACAAGATGAATTCTGCTGTTTTTTTATTGAAGGAATTGTCAATAGTGTCTAATATTTTGATAATAGACCAAGTTACATGTAGTAAATGTTAAATTTAATTGAAACGTTGAATCCACAGTCTCATAAGTTACCTTATACTTCACCAGCCTCATCTGCATGTAAATATCTGTGGATACAACTAAGTAATTATTATATTGTGATAATGTTACCATAAAGAAACATTCCAAAGATAATATCTGTCTATCTAGTCTTACTTACCTCTTATAATGTAAAATAAATAAATAAAAACTTTATGACACATAAGTATATACATGTTGGCGATTTCTGCCAATAACCCAACAATAATGAAAGTGTACACCTATACATTTTTTCGTGTACGGTATTTTTGATTATTCACAACTTTTGCAAATAGCTGAAAGTTTTATTTACATACCCTGTATCACGTTATGCGTCACCATATCTTATTAATGAGATGGAAGGTTAAGTGTATTATAGCAAGGGATGTATACTGCCGTCCTAAGCAAGAACCTGAACAAATGAGTATTTCAACCTTAGTACATAGATCCATCTATTTCAATCATAAAAAGTCTGAGTTTCCATACGAAACCCCTATTTTTCAAGCCATCTATTTCACGCAAATGTATGGAGTTATATGGGCAATGTAAGACGTTTTTCAGGATTATCTCAGTTTAAACATTATGGTTTATACGCAGTTCGTCCTTATGCCGGCAGTATAATTTCATTAAACTTTTATAATTTCCTTTATATTCTCTATTTGAAATTAATGTTACCAGTTAAGTAAAATGTAATCTGTAAAATAAAATATTTTATAAACTTATTTGTAAGTTATGTAAGTATAATAATGTTTTATGAAAGTTGTATTTATATAAGCCATTGTAACATCTGTATTGTATTGGAATAATTATTAAACAAATTTAGTTCTAATGACTCGTTTGTAATATTAAAATCTAAATTAATATTTCCCGATAAGACCAACACATCACAGAGCTTCCAATTCATATCATCAGAAGTGTATTATCCCAAATTATATAATTACATACATTGAAATAAAATTATTACATCTCATCATTGTAATGTAATATGTACAGTATCTATCTGACTAAAGTTTGAAATCGTTTGTAGAAATTAATTAAATCCCAATATATCAACCAACCATGGGCGCTGAGAAAATGTGGTAGTCTCCTGCTACCAACTAAAAGTATTTAAAATAATATATGTATGTATATCATAATCTCTATAAAATTACTAGTCACGGTAGCAATGTTTCTACAAGTAATATGTTAATTATATAAATAGTGTTAATAGTATTATGTATGTAGATAGGAAATTTATTTATTTAATTACTTAGCTAATATGTATTTGATTCTCCAATTAGATTATTCTATAAGGCTGTTTCCAAACCAAAGATCCAATTGCCGATATATGGCCCATCCACACAATTCTGTTGGTAGGATACTATGTCTACGGTATCACGGTAGATCCCAATAATGGGATAACTATTCAATGCTGTGTACGTCTATAAAAACACACACAATATTTTGTTACATAATCATTTTTGTAATAGCGTTATGATTGACAGAAATTAAAGTTAGAAAATAGTAATTTACAAAAGTTAATAATGTTAGCTTCACTTAAATCAGTTGCAATGTGCAAAGTCTCTTTACATAAAAATAATTGAATTGCATCTGTTCGTTCTGAAAAATTTCTCTATGACAAATAACACTTTTATTGGATTTATTTATTATAATTCATTCATTTCACCCCCAAATTATATGAGAATGACACAACAACATAAATTAGTTTCTAGACGATCAAAATGGATGATGAATGTTTAATTTCACATAAATATGGCATTTTAGACGTAACTGTCACCATTTTTAACTACTAAAATATGGGACCAGAACTAGTTAATGAGTTGATAATATGAAATCAAATTTGTACTTCAAACCCCACCATATGCTTAATGTTATTTTTGTACACTAATGCTAACACTGTTCTTATAAATCCATCTTTACGGAAGTTATTGCATAAATGCATTTTCCCCCCCGAGGTCTGAGTCTCTCCTTACACATCCATCTGGAGATTTTATATTAACGTGAATATATAAACAGTGTTTTTCCGATTTCTCCTCCCTTGCCAGAACTGACTACGTAACGTAGATCATAGATGTGTGTTGAATGTATCAAAGAAAAATTGTAATGTTAAATTAGGCATAGGCTATATAAAATATAAGTTCTATTAAATGTGTCTCAATGATTATAATAAATGTGCAATCAATTCATTGCTGTAAATAAGGTTTTTTAAATAAATAAATAATCTTATCGTATTAAACCTTTGTGTTTTAATTTTCCTGCGCTTGAATGGAGACAGGTAATTATAAAAAGATGTTTTTATTTGAGTATTTATTACAAAAATAAATTATATACCTAATGACTTTAACAAAATAAAAAATAACTTACTTGTGGTACGGGTAGACAAACTTTGTAAAATTGAGTACAAAAATAAATACAGTCTAGTACAAAAAAATTATAACAACATAACTATTCCAGATGTATCAAAAAATAAACAAAAAGTATGCTTACATAAGAAGTTCTTACACAAAAAATGCAAGTCATCTTCAGAAACTTTAAATAACAAAAAACCCTGCAAATGCAATAATCTTTGTTCACATGTTGTACAAATACATATTTGGAATAAATTCGTTCTATAAATTAAGCAGATCAAATAAACCACTGCCACCTAGACACTCTTTCTCTAGCCATGCTGTAGAAATTTGAGACCACTTTGTTTTAAGCTGCGTTGCCATCACCGTAGCTAAGGAAATGTATGGAATAACAGTCCCTTAACAATGAGTATGATGGACCACGTAATATATTCTGTTACGAAATTTGACAGGAGTAGTGGTCCTGTTTGATCATTTCGCTATGTTGCCAACTGTTACAACATGGCTAGAGTACCTACTCTAGGAGGCGGTGAATAAACCCATAGGACTTTAATGAATGTTGAATATTCAGTCTATATTATTACAAAACTACTACAGCTCATCCCGGAGAGCTTCATTTACTTTATCAGGATATTTTCCCGGATACACCTTGTTCTCTATTGACACCTGCTCGCATTCTTCTTGTTCGATCAAATAGTCTTTAGCTGCCCAGGCCTGGGAGCCATCTTTAAACATGAAAATGGCTCTGTCATCATCAATCAGATACCTGGAAAGAAAAAAAATGTTATTTGTAAAACATTTCTTCATACTGATACATAAATGACAGAAAACATACTTATAACCGAGCATTAATTCCTGTTAAACTAAAAAAATCATCAAATAATTATCATTTATGTACAGATTGTATACAACTGCTTAAAATGGAGAATGCTTCGCTGTTTACTAAATGGATTGTTGAAGTGTAAAAATTAACCAGTCACAATGTATGAGTAAAACAATAAAACAAATGGTACTATTCCATTCTTAAGACCCCATCTGCAGCCCAGCGAATAAATCATACATTTTTTTTTTAATAAAATGAGAAATGGCCTGTTGGTAAACCGAAACCAGGGTAGGTTAGTGTGCGAGCTGTGGTGCTTGTGTTTCCCAAATTTTGTATGAAAAAATGATATTATCTTTTATTATTGACTATTTAATTCCCAATATCGCCACTGTGCGTTAAGTTGTTGTGGTACAGATATACCTAATTCAAAATGGATGTTTTTTTTAAGGTAAGTGTTAAAAAGATATTTTTTCACTCAGCTACAGGTAGGGCCGCTAGACTGGAATGGTGGCAAATAATCGTGATAGAATACAAATCTTAGTAACCGAGCCAGCCACTGGTGTTTAGTGTTACAATAGAAAAACTGCTTTCTATTATGACTGACGTGAAGAATGAACTAAATATTTGCTTTAACTCTATGTTAACCTGAAGTATGAATGTTACCTTTCAGCTTGTATATGATTGTTCCATAAACTAGTCTGCCAGAGTTTAGTAATCTTCTCTGTATGAGTTTTCTCAGGTTGGTTGGCAACTGTCACAAACGCCATAAGAGTTTTTCCTCTCTTGGATTCTTTCAAGAGTTCCTCAGGATTGTTAACATCTAATTTAGACATATCCAACGGTATGGAAGGTCTAAGATGTTCAGGAAGTTCATCTTCAGGAAGGGGTTCTTCATCCTCTTCCCACTGATCTAGCAACCTTTCCAAATCGGCATCATTGTAATCTCTTATGTCTTTCTTAGCCCAATCTGGTTTGTCGCCTTCAAACTTCTTACAGTAGACAGAAGCCAGGAGGCAATATACTAACGTAATATAAAATATATCCCTAGCCATCTTCTAATCCTAGAAAAAACCAGGGCTATAAGTTGCTGATGACGATACTAATAAAATGTTGTAAGTTTGTACACCAGAGCAATCCGATTTTCTGAATCAACACTACCTATAATATGATTAAACTTGCACGTACTGTAATGACTACAGTCAATAATAATCTGAATTACTTGATCTGCTTAATATTCGCACTATATAGCAGATTTAACCGGCGGAACGACTTCTTATCACCTCCGTATTTTACGCAAATTTACACTTCGAGTTCGAGTTTCGTCACATCGACGGACAAGAACACGTCAGACGAACCAACTGACACATGACAGTTATGACCATAGAAAACATAGAATGACGTTCGTTTCATTATGTTGCCTACTTGTTTCACACTAGACTTTCGATAATACGGCGCAAAGGAAGGCACGGAGATAATATAAAATAATTTCCCGAAGAAGTTTCCGGGTTTCCGGCTTATCGTACGGAGGTGGATTATCCTGTTAGACGAGTGATATTCGAAGAGCACACAAACATCGACCACTGAAAGGTTTTGTTGGAAGATCATTCAGGTTAAAATGCCGGATTTCCCGATCATTTGTATTTTGATAAAATTGTATTAGGTTGGTACTTAATAGGTATACCCCAAGTTTGCCCCAAGTATACCCCTATTTGTAATTCAGGAAATCAAGATAAATTTAACAAACATAGCATGTTTGTAAAAGTAAATAAAAATGTTTAAATAATAATTAATAATATTGAAGTTTCGTGGGTAAATGCTTAACGATTTACGAATACACAATTAATGAATTTGCTACTAGGGAAGAAAATTTTGATTATTAAAAAAATCTAATTTATTTTTCAATAGAGTCATCTATAGAGATTTGTGCAAAATATTTTGGATGTTATTGGAGCAGTGAAAAACAAGCTTGTTTGCTAATACCTGTAATACCTAGAAGTAGTTTACACGGTGACCGTTGGATGTCACTAGCTGTGACTAATTCTCATCTCAGACTTTGACAGCGGTCGTCGCTTGTTCGTTAAAAGAATTCAAGTTCCAACACTTCCAACTCACTGCAACGTCCACAAGCCACAACCCCTCCACAACCTTGTTCGAACTTCAGAGTTGGGTTCGCTCGATTTGTACTTGTAACGTAACTAGCGCGATGTACTAGGTATATTCAATGCAATGAGAAATTGTTACGGCTCTGTTCGTTATCGTTGTGTCGGCAGTTCAGTCAAATATTGTGTGAGTTCTCGTCTGTCCGTGCGTTGGTGATTGACAATCCCTTTAGGTTGAAGTGTGTTGAATAAATTGTGTGTAAATGTTGCGGTTTTTCTTAAATATATATTGATTCAATAATGGAAAGTGCGACTACAGAACAAAAAGGCGATCGCCGCTCAAACGGTAGTGATGATTCGGAAGCAGCACTGATTATTCATACCACAAATTCCAGAGAAACTGTCACAGAATCTTCACGATGGCAAAAATATTTCACCGTTGGAATACTGTGTTTTATAAACTTAATCAATTATATGGACAGATTCACATTAGCTGGTAAGAATCCAAATAGTTTTATAATACCCACTAAATTAACCTAATCTTCTGTCAGAAAGTCACATAACATCTCGCGGCTATTTCGATTTATAAACTTTTTATGACATAACATCATCTGCATTGTCTTATTTAACATTGTACATAGATTGTGCTTCAAATTTATCATTAAAATATAAGGTTTTATATTCATTTTTATATAAAATGACCTTGTAAGATATTTTAAAACTCCTAACCTCAAAGTTTAGGATAAGCAAAGATCTATGAATAGGCACTTGTCCGTATTGTTACGGGATAGTAGGTACACAATAACTCAAATTCTGAAATTTCTCTAATTATCCACTCCTCAGTTACGTATTATTTTATAAACATTAATTAATATGAGAATAGCTAATGTAAAATGTCCTAATTCACTACTATATACCAAGAATACTTTCAAATTTTTACACGCAATATACTTATAAATAATTACGACAATAACATCATTATTTTTTGATAGGATTTTCATTAATCAGTTTCAATAATACGTATATTCTTACTTATGTTGCATTACAACCTTGGTAATAATTTAGATGGCTATATAAATCATGTAATTGATATAAGTATGTAGAGGTATTTGCCAACATAAGTGGTATGACTTGAGTAGAAATTTGCACAATCTATATAATCTAACCAAGTAGGTACAATAGTACATATTAACTAAATTTGATGTTTTTGTTTAGTTTTCGTAAACTATTAAAATTAATCATGAATTACCCAGAAATCAAGAGATCACAGAGCCTTAAATTAAAATAAAAACGAGTCGTCGTGGATTTTAAATGATTGTGGTGTAGAATTGCCCATGAAATGAGCTAAAAAGTTCAGACACTTGTTTGTTGATGTATGCTATAATTTGATTGTAGGCAGTTAACAATTTGGACTAGGCAGGCAATGGTAATTTCTTATGTTACAATATGTACCGGGCTCTCCTTGATTCGTGGCTCCTTGAATAATTCCAAGAAAATCATCTACGGTCCTCTCCCATGTTTAATGTGTTGTACAATGTACATATCTATGAATTTTGTAATTATGCTGCGATTTATTTTAATGCCGAACACAAAAATGTTTTACCTTTTTATTTTTGGTGGTTAAGAAGAAGTATTTCCAGATCTAAGTAAGAAGAAGAAGAAGTATAAAAGGTGTCTACCATATTATTCCATTGAAAAAAGATAAGACACTATAAATATGCCACGCCTTCTTATAACAGTATTTCCTCGAAATAATAATGTAATAATATTTACTAGTAGACAGTATTAGAGTGTGGGTATGTTTGTTTGTAAAAGTTTCATCCAGTTGGCCTAGGCCAGGCTTGCTAACATGTAAGACATGCTTATAATCTGGTAATTAGGCAGTAAGGTCAACAGCCTCACGGCCGCGCAATTTTTTTCGCATTCTATTCTAGTAGTAAATACATCATCAATATACTATACACAGCATCCATCCACACAAGTACCGTAAATTATTGGCAATTTTCATATAGGTATTCTAATACGCAGTCTCACCTGTAATATATTTCTAAAATTAGCTTCATACGGTTGACTGAAAGAGTTTTCTTCTGCGAAAAGTCCTTCCTTTGATATATGTGTCTTTTCATACCTAACATTAGCGCACTCATGTCTTATCCATGTTAATATACAATACAAGCTTTTTATTTTTAATATATATCAAGATTATTAAATTACCTACTATGAAATGCACCTAATTGGTACGTATTGTTTTTCTTTTACCTTTAAAACTGGACTACCACCTTGTGTACCGTCAGTGGAAAATTATCTATTATTCAGTTATGTTCTATGGCTATTCACTCGTATGCGGAAAATTATTAACGTACATACCTACTTTTTAAAAAATTTACTTTAATTTTTTGTATGGTCACGAGCAACGGAGCAACTCGTAACCTAATACGAGTAAAATAGATGAAAATTCCCAATGTATAATTACATTCACAATTTCTCCTTCAAACAATCCGTGCTCACGAATATTAGTGCACTAAGTATTAATCTACACTTGATGGCCTTTTACAATATTGTAATGTCAGAAGTCTATATATGAATATTTTACACAACAAGTATTCTCTCAATACTTAACAGTTTCGGTTAAAAAATGATATGAGTAGCTGACGTATAGGTCAATAACACCATATTATATTATACCTAGTAATTTTGCTTCGAGGCAGTAGATTCGAATTCACATCTCGGAATTGATGATCTCTCCTTTGCTCGCTATTGTGATTGACTTACATTACACACAGCAAGGCTTATAAAGTCTTATCGAAAAAAAATCCATTGAATTATAATTGACTAATCCAATCAATGGCAGTCTTGCCAGTGGTATGAATGAATGCATAAATCACATAGTAAAAAATTGATTGTAATAGAAAGTTATTACACGCATAATATCTGTATATGTGATCACTGATTAATTAATAGTAATCATTATATGTGCTTGGTACTTGTAATATAATGTAAAATATCTCATTAATGTGCGTATTGTGATTTACCGTTATTGACGTGTTTTCTCACAGTACTTATCATTTTTATTTTATAAATGTTATGGTTAGTTTAGGCACACCTCACTGTATTTGCACAATGAAAATCGATAAAAAATACTCGTATGTGCCATGTTATCAGACGATTTTTTGCACCCAGCCATACACAACATGATTCAGCTCACACAGTTTGTATCTTTGCAAATGTTCTAGTCAAGCTAAACAATATTACCTATCCTAATCATTATCATAGATTGTCATTATCAAGTTTCCTAATTTCTTCCATGTCCATTCCAAACTCTCGACCTACAACTTTTTTTGCAACATCGTAACTTTGACAAAAACATTCGACATTGAAAACTGGTTTGCAAAATACTATGTATTTGAACATTACTTTGAATCGCAACCACATCAACTTTTAAATCAGGAAATATAATGAAATGTACACTTTTTTGTTGTGAAATTGCATTTCTTTACGAACTACCTACTTCCTTATTCACACTGATAAACTACATACTTACTTACTTCCAAACTTGTTGATCAATATTGAAAATTAATGGTTAACCTGGGTAATCATGATGGTGTAGAAGATATTAGGTAGGAAGATATTAGATATTCATTAAATTGTTCCCTAGATATAGGTTGATGATTTATGGGCGTTTTTTTAATATTCTGTTGAACTATGGTCGGAGTCAAGATTAATTTAAATTTTCGAAGGGTTAGAAAAGTCGTTAATTTATGTTTACCCTCGCTCGATAGAACGGAGTATGTACATGATCATATTATGGGGCCATAGACTATCATATGAACATGAACCCTAGAATTAGAGTTCAGTGATACTGGTTATTTTTTAAACTTTTAGAGATGGTGACGCTCTGGCGCTCGAGTAACGAGATTAACTATAAATTACAATATTTTTATTATTAAATAAGGGAAGCGCGGCTTTACTTCTAAATATGCTCTATACTTGAAACTCGACTTTCGTACAAGATAAACATCTTTTCAGTATTTTATCATGCTTCGCAATTTGTGAAATCTCTTCCGAACTGATGTGTTTAGTATCCTCATTTCTGCTTTCAATCTTACGGATTGTAAAACTATATATTTCGGTCTCTACAATTGTTATTATATAGGTACACCAGTTTATATGTATATGCAATGCTATGCATTCTACACTTACAATTCGAAGTTGTAAAATGCATTTCACCTCAGAGAGTGGAAACAAGTTTGTGTAACTTTTTACTGCAATTTTATTACGACTTCACTATTATTGAATGTTTACGTAAACCCGAAACAATGTATCTATATTATATTGTTATAATATGCACTTACATAACATAACTTAGTGATGTATTTTAGCGTGTCTTTTACGACCCAGAGTGCCGATTTCAGTGCATGTTATATTTTTATCTTTTCTTCACGCTTGTTATTTCTGTAATACATCTGCATTACTAACATCTATCAATTCAGTTAAGTTTTATTGCTTTACGTAAATTATTTATGTTCTTCTTACTGCATTTGTCTATTTTTTTTTCTTCTTTTGATGTTGGTATTACAATGATATGTCTGCAATAAAGCTGGACTGTTTTCATAACTGTCGCTTAACCCCTTCCTTCGTTAGAGATAACGATGGGAGTCATAAACTGCTGCATTTCCTGAAGTTGTGTGAAGTCCAGTTGGGCAGTTCCGATGACTTATTGTTTTTATAACAACATCCATAGCATGTGTGTTGAATTTTATAAATATATATTTTTTCCTTCGGGAAGTAGAGAGAACGCCATACACCTGTTTTTATCATTGCATTTCACTTGCTTCCATCGCCTCTTCATACTAAATACTTTATCACTATGTATCTGTGTTGTTTGGCCAAATATTCAATTAGGCGGTTAGATTTTTTAATCACATTTGTCTGTCCCAACAAATATAATATAGAACATTGATTTTGTTGTTAGTAAGTACATCATTTAATCTATTGTGTAATTACAGTTAGATATCTGGGTGAGCTGCGTTCCACCTTACAAGTCCATGCTTTACTTACCTTAATTAAGTCTCACTTGTAGAATATCATATGCACGCGATGTATAATATTCTTTGTAAATTCTAAATAAGTTCGGATGACGTTATGTTATTTTTGTATTAGTTCTCTTATTTTGTATTACTGTTTAGTCATGAATGATGACTCGCTCTGACTTATTACTTCGCCCACTTGACCATCATCAGATTAAATCAGAGGCTTCCATCCTTTTGTTATAATTCTTGTACCACCATTGTTTTTATTTTCGGTTCTCTAGCGTTTGAATGATATCATATTTAGGGAGTTTTTATTTCTAAGTGTGAAATGATTTCTTATTTGTTTAGAGTCTATGAATATTGTTAGGGAATAATATATTCTCTATTCTTGTTTAGTAGTCTTATTCGGTTGAAGACCACTGCCTTATTTAGTCAGGCATTCCTCACTCAGGTCTTCGTCCTCCTCGCCACGGGATATAACGTCTGTAATGAAAGGAAATGCATATAAAAATATTATCATATCCTTTTAAGAATTTTAAGTGAGACACGTTTTAGTTTAGTCATCCTACTTATATGTATTCTTAACTAATAGAACTTTGTAGAGTAGAATATACTTACCAATCAGCCTAAGTGATTTTGTGTTTCAATCAAAACTGTCAAATACTAAATTGACGAGGTCAAACGTCGGAGTTTAAGAGTAAAATGATTGTAATTACTTTTTTAGCGTTGCGCCATTTTTAAATTGTCACTTGTGTTGTGAGTTATATACCTATTACCTAGTCAAACGTGACCTATTTCGTCAATTATATAGGTGATCTAATTTCTTCATAATATAATAAGCATTGTATTGGAGCGTGACTCTGGTTCCAACAAGAAAGCTCCAGATCATCAGGTTCCTCAAAAGACTGAAGAGTAACTTCCCATTTACCCTTTTATTATTTTAGACAATGCAGACACTTTGAATGATATGATTTCAAACGGTTAATTTAACTTTAGATTTGACCCCGTGGTTATCAATTCGACCTCATGTTTTATTAAATAATTCAATAATATATTATTCTTGTCACATTCCGTAAATATAATTTTATCAGTTGATAATGGAACCATATTAAGGCGGCCCCTATCACAATAATATTGAATAATCTAATTGAAAAACCATTTCTTTCGGGATGATTTAACAAGGCTATCATCTTGGATCGTAAATCATGTTTACTTTTATAAGATGTATCATTTATGTTACAATAAATTAAATAAGCCTGCACCCGATTGTTCGTACATTACAATTGAATAAAACAATACCAATTGTTGAATTACTGTATGAGGTACTTGCATGTGCGTTTTATTATGGTATGCAAACAATTTTAATCGGATGATTCGACGTATTGTACACAGTGACACCTGTTATGAAATATTATATAAGTGCGACCGTTCAGGTGATAACTTTTTTGTCAAATACGTACGAGTCTTGCTAGGTTACTACTGTTCAAAAATATTGGTGTCTTAATCTGTTTTTAGATAAAGGATCAGAAAATATTCAATGTTTAATGTATGTAGATAATATATTGCACATGTTGTTGTTTACAAAGTGTCATTGTTTATTATTTATGAATATCATTTAGTGAATCCGTTAATAGATAGATATATTCTGATAAAAACCGCATTAAGAAAGACCTTGGCAACCTTGAATAAAATAAATCTTGAATTGTTTATGAAGTATCTCGTACTAATGAGTAATGACAATACAAACACACGTCACAATAATCATACGATGGGTGATTATGAATCAAACCTGAGCAAACATAGGTCATGCCTGGTCTACGTTTATCTGTGTGACGTGTTCAGTAATCATGATAGATTGTATTACACATTAATATTATAATTCTATATACACTATACAGGTACAACCTCTATTGTTATCTGAATCTTTTATGAATTGAGGTCTCTTTACGTATAACCTTTCAATACTTTGTACGTGACTGGCAACTATCGTATCTATCGTACGATGTCTTCTTTAGCACCTACATGTAATAATTTGTCTGCGTACATTTTATCTATTGAAGTCACAGTCAAACTTTTCAAGTATTTCTAACTAAACAAAAATATTGCAACTGCAAGAGTGTTTTTTCTAAGTTCGTAGTCAAATACATAGTACTTTAATTCTCTGTCTAAACATAACCCTACATTCCCTAGTTCTTCGCCTGCAAGTATAGAATATTTAAGTATTTTAATGTAAATAATATAGTCCCGACTGTTAAACCAACTTTCAATACATTTTATCAATGGACCATACATCTCGTGTAAAATATCGTGTAGTTACAATTAGATACTCAGACTGTTGAACGGTTCTACTGCTGTGTTAAAGATAACGTGACTTGATAATTAGATGTACCTACATATTATGTAGTATTTTCTTTTCTCACTTACTCTAAAATGTAATGACGCTTCCAATGCGTTCAAATGACCCATCGTCAAGCTAAAATGATGCTGACGATGTCTATCTAGATATGTATGAAATAATGTAGAATCTCTCGTACATATTCATGTGTGTGTAATTTTATTATAATGCAGGCGTGTAATTCATTATTTTGATCAATTACCCGCACAGATTTCTTGAGGTACACACATTAATAATTTACTTTCCACATAATTTTCATACCTAAGTATATTGTGAGATTTCATTTAATGTTTTAATTTTCATAATTATGATTTTGTTGTGTTGTTTACACTAATTTAGAACTTCCTAAATTATCATTTCCAATTAGGCATATTACCTATCTACATCTTGTTATAGCAATGCGCGAGACTACAATATCATCAAAAACCTCGTTGGCTTCTCTGACAATGTTTGGACTGGAATGTACTAGTAATCCTCTTATTGATTTTTGCCTACGCATTGCTCAATACTTTATGCTTTTTGAATTTAGTTTACTAACAAGTAACTTGAATTTAGTTTACTAACAAGTAACTGGGTTATGTAAGCATCATTATTATTTTATAGTGCGACATTTATACTTTGTAATTACCTACTTATTTTGTTTAGTTTCACCATTTTTATTCGTTTGAAGATGTTAATTACAATAATTATGCAAAATGGACTTGCAACTCGCATCTACGAAAGATCATCCAAAGTCCGCCTATTCTTTTCAACTTTCGTTTATCTACTTCCAGTTAAATAATCCTTAGACACGTCCAACTGATACTACACATTTCCCCAAATCACCAAATCCATCAATATGTTTTAGTGGTCACCACAGAAGTTCTTGCGGTCACTTTCTTTTATTTAACTGGTGGAAATATCTTTAGTAACCAAGCTCTTGAATAATTTGGTGTGTTCGTTTGCAATTATGATTGATCGACCGTCCTCCATATCAGATCTGCTTGACATTAAGTAAGGAAAGTATAAAATTCAAGATGAACGATAAAATATCTTTTGCTCTTCTGGATGACCGATTCATTTTGATTGTAATCAAGACATATTACTTAACGTTTGTCTCGACGCTGAATACAGGATTCTTTGAAATATCCTTAATTCTTTGCACGTTCCTGTAGAGCCGCATATTCTTTTAATGAGATACAATGTCGTCGAACCCATACACTGAACTTGGTATCTGCAATGTCACCTTCGACATTACCATGTGGTTCAAATATGTTTAGTTCCAAGTTTATAAGGAACATAAAAACTTTCCAACGTTCCTTTAAAATATTTTGTTCTACATATATAACCTAACCTAACTTTATGGCAGATTGACGGCGAAAGCGTTTTTAAACTGCATGAATTATTTACCGGTAAAGTCAGTATGAGTGTGTGTAATCACTATCATTAAATATAATTGATTCAAGGAATTTGCAATATGAAGAAAGTTGAGGTGATTGTTTGAGTACCTCGCCTCGATAAATCGTATAAAGTATTCACTGTAATAATAATGATTGTATTCAGTTTACTTGTTTCAGGTAGGTGGAGGTGTCTAATTACGAGTTTATATTGTTGTAGTTTTCATTATGCAATACGTCTGTACCTGTGTAACTATTGCACATAATTGAAACAATCTAATCCATCCATAACCATTGTGATAAAAAACTCAAATATCGATTTCTGGCAGCTAGGTAGTGTTTACCTGCTTAAATTTTCTTATCTGTAACAATTATTTCATGACTGTGTTGTTCATCTGGTCTTGTTATATAATTATCTGGCGACACTTCTAATCGCATTATGTACTCGTACATAATTCATTTTATGTCTTGTACCACAGTTTATGTATTGACGCCAAAAATAATTCCGGAAATGTATTTTTACGTAGATATTCTCACAAATTTTTCAATATCAGTTTGTATTATCCCAAAGTTTAATGTAGGTATATGAAAAAATCATAGCTACCTATTTAGATTGTGTGTCAAGTTATACCATTTTCAATTTGTACTCGTACTTGCATACAAAGTCTAATGTTAGGTATGGTCGAAAAAAAAATTTCTATTGCAGTACTGACATTAATTGAACATTGTTGTGTAAGTAAATATATGATAATTTATTTTCAATGACACCAAAAGTATTCCCTGAATGATATTACAATAGTTAATTATAATACATGTCATAATACCTACATTATCATTGAATTGTTTGATAAAGTTAGATATGTTGTTATGTCACATCGTAAGACTTTGATTTTGGCACATGATGTTGCTTGTATATTTAGACATACATATGTATTATTATCATCGTTTATTTTGACGATTGTAAACAGACTATTTGACTTCCTTATATTCTCACACTTGTTCGTCAATAGATAAATGCACATACGATTCGCTCCATTTAATTGGGTTATTTTGAAGGTGCTTTATGGATGTCCAATGATTTCTTGCAATATTGATATTAAATTGAAATGGAAAAGGTCACTCACACGGTGTTAATATTATATTATGAACCCAATAGTATTGAACCATTTATTTTCCACTCGTATCTTTGGTATTGAAGGAGAAATTATGTATGGTTAAATTAAATTTCATACAATACACATACAGTGTAAGTTTCGATATCAGGAACACATACTACCTCTATTTCTATCGCTTTTATGTTTTTTCACTTACTACTTAATCATTAACGTAAAACTTTTTTGTCTCGCGTGGTATGATTTTTTATTGTATAATTTGATTACTGATTTTCCTCGATGGCTTGATATATCGTGTCACACGTATAAATTGTTATTTTCCTCATGATCCACTTTTATTACTCCGGGAATTGGTAAAAGGATCTTCCCTATCCATGTACATTTACAATACGTAGCTCTGTTAAATTTGTTATAATATTATTGCAATGGAAGACAGAAGTAACGAATTTTTCTCATCTTCTGATGTATTCTTAATCCAGCGTCGCTTGTGGAGACGAATGTATTCTTTTAGACTTTTAGAGAGAGGTGTTTTATTGTATTGGCTATTGACATTGGTATTCGAAATAACTGTTATAAATATTTGTCTCTTCGCTCAATGTGAATAGACGTGTATTATATTATTCTATCGACCCGCCATAAACTCGCGTGTAGTATGTATTTATTAATATATTAGTAATTGAAATGTTTACAAGTAAATAAAAGTAATACAATGCCCACATGACATAGATGACCTGACGTGTCTTTGATTCGTTGTGTATAATTCATAATTTTATAAGTAAATTCTTTTCATTTCTCTACAAAAATTTATGTACGCACCTGCCCATATATTATTACTATGAATAAACCAGTATATTATCTATCTAATAAGCAAATTCACACTTTGATATTTTCATCTAAAAGTAATAAATAAAGTGGGAATGTAGGTACAGCACAGTGATGCTTATGTAGGTGCTATGACGTGTATATTATAGTTTTGTGTATGTATGGAAGGTGTTAGTTTTTACTAATAAGACGTGTATTATTATTGCTTTTTCACAATAAATTAAATTTTAAAAAAGTCGCGTCAATTTAATTCGTTTAATTTGTAATAATCGTGAAGGTTAATAAGAAATACCTAATTAATTACAGCTACTCAGTTGATAATTACGCTTAATTCGTCGCATGTAAAGTGCGAAGCTCGAATGTATGCCAATTCTATACATGAGCAAATAATTTGTATACTATTTACGTAGATAAAGGTGTGGTAGAATCCTGGTCCCTGATTGGTTAACACCTTTTGGAGACAATAGCAAAAAATATCAACATACCCATTTTTACGGTGACCATGTGTTCGAAATTGGGAACGGTGAAACATTTGTGTGGACAAGTAATATGGAATAAATAAGTAAAGAAAAAATAAAATAAAGAATAATCTTCGCATTATTTTATTTTATGTACAACAAAGGGTTTGAAACAGAATATTTTGGATAAATCTTACTTTCTCCAGAATATGCACAAAGCGTATTCAGAATTTTTCCTAAAATGTGGGCCCACTAAAGGCGCATGGTACGAATAGTAGGTATTGGTTAGCGTAAATCATAATTTTGAAGTTATATGTATGTTAATTTATCGTATAACTAATGATAAAAATGAAATAAATTTTATAATATTTTTACACCATGGTCACCCTTTTCAGAATTGGCATACATTCGAGCTTCGCACTTTTTTTTTTTTTTACATTATGTTGTATTTTATTTTCTTCACTAAGCTTTTTATCTGTATAATTATTACCGCACTTAACAAATTTATACGATACCAACACGTAGGTATTATCTATTAAATTCGTAGTAATTGATAAATACAATTACTTAATATGTATTATTGAGTAGCAAACTTCTTTGCTCCGGTTTTTATCTAAAATTTCAAGGCGATAAATAGGATCTGTTTAATTATCATATGGTTCAAAACTGTGTTGTCAAAATTACTTTCAATCCATATAAATTAATACCTCTAATTTATTTGTAATCCAATTTTCTTTATCAGGCTCTAAATACATGTACATTTATAAACAAAAAACAAACCTCTTGAAATATTTCCACTGTACTATTACTACGGCACGTTATTTTATTTCTAATAAACAGCAGAATTTATGACTTCGTAGTTTTCCCTTTTATACAACCTTTTCAGTTTTCTGTGAAATTTTTAATCGGTTATCTGATGGTCGTTTTGTATCGTTAATCGCTGATTTACGTTTGCAATTGGGTTCGATTCTGTATAGGTAACTTCTCAAACTAAAATAAGTGGATCGGATGAAACGGACCATCCTGAAATCTTTCAATACCTACTCTATAGTTGATTTGATAGTCTGTTATTATGTGTCGATATTTATTTATTTATTTTATACCTAATATGAAACAAATATAATAGACAGATATATAAAAACAAATCATGTACAGTCTTGGCAGTCTCACTTAGACCAGGGTCTGTGGTATATACTACACACATCTTGCGTATAGTTAGCATATAAAGTGCATGTTTTTTTCGTTAACAGTTATTTATAGATAGGTATATATTATTTTCTGAACACGTTGGCATCTACGTGTAGGTAACGTGTCACTTGTATTAGGTACAATAGTACCCAACATACTTGTTTACGGATAAATTTATCGTACGATATTATAAGCGGTACCTTTGGACATCACGCCACTCCTGGTACTATGAATATATTCGTACTTAATCATATTATAGCCAAACATAATCAATAATAGTACATATTATCATATTGTTTTGTACCTAACCAGTAATCGTATACCTAAAGTACATCGGTATTAGTTATAAATTAATTATTTTGTATGTATTCTAGAATTATAACGTCGCACCCTTGCCTATGCAAGCTCTATCTCTCGTGTACTTTCCCATATTGTTGTGCTGGCTTCCCTTCTTGTCCAAGATTCTTTGGGTTGCCTATAGGACCGTATGAAGTTGCCCATTCCATTTATATTCCGCAACAGAAATATGATATAATACATAGATGTTTATTCGCCAGTTAGGATTCGTCCTTTTCATTTTCTTAGATTCTAACTTGATATTATGAAGTATGAAAAAATGTAAATCTAAAAGAGAGGGTGTGAAGAAACGTGGCCGTGCAAGAGTCATCTGGAGTGAACATGAACATATCCTACAGATAGTGATGAAGGCCGAACTCGTATTGAGTGGGAGAAATAAAGAAGACGAACGTTATGAATATGGCGGATAGGTGAGATGTGCGTAAGGATGAAATTCTGGTGGGCTCTATCCTCTCTGTCTACCCGCAAGGAGTACGACGTGATGTTATTATAGAGATAGATTGTGTAAACATTATTACATAGTATGTATTTTTAACTTTGATTTTTTCAAACGATACGCGTGCGTCAGTAGTCGCAAGTTAAAGTTTAAACGGTTCAAAAATAAGTTTATTTGACGCAATTGCAGTAAATAATATATTATGTTAGGTAATGTGTATGTGTGCGAATATGTATTGGATTAGTCTCGTGTTGTTTTTCATTTCATTGATCATACGATGTTATTGTTTTGTTGACCTTTCACTCGACATGTGATAATAAGAGTTAATTAAGTGATTCCTCCACATTGTAAATATTGTTGTTTATCAAAATATCATCTGGTGGAGTGACTTAAAAGTATATTATGTGCTATTAATAATTATTTGTTTATTAACATCGGTGATGTGACGACAATAATCTATTTTTATGTAAATTATATCACCCTTGTTTTCATTTTCTACTGACGACTTTTCACTAAATAAATGGTTACATCTTAGTTCTATAGTAGTAGGTGCTTGTTAAGGTCATTGCAGTAAGACATTATGCTCGTATCGTATGTGAGAGGATCTCGTTGCATTATGAAACTTTGTTGCTTTTTTGAGACCCTAGATCTACTGTTACTGCAATGCGCCCTTTACTTACCAACCAATGTTGTTTGCAACCAACGTGGGAACTGGGAATGCTTTAAAAAATCTACAACTCCGGGATTTGAACCTAACAACAGTAATAATCCTAACAAGTCCAAATATGACCGGTCTATCTTTGGATAAGCGCATCAGACTGCTTAATCTGATTGGATCGACCAATCAATCTATTGTAGTCTTCTTAAGCTTCTCTACGTTCTAATCTAAGTTAGATATACAAAATATAGATTTTAAAAAGTTGGTCATCTATTGTAGATTTTAAGTAAACCCTAGAGAAGGTAGTTTATCAAAAAATTTCAGTTGGACCAGTTCATTGAACATTTTCCCGCCTAATATCATACTAAGAAAATCGTGAAAATTTTTGTATTATTTATGTAGTTGCAAATTGTCCCTGATCTTGATGGTCTAAAGAAGATCGCTCCTAATAAATACGACATATTATGTACATAGCCAACCGACGTGCGTTCGCGCTCTCACTACATTTCACAGGAAAACCACGGCACTCAGCCGGCTGCCACCCATGCGATACGCAAAGCGATTGATAAGAATAATTTCATACATCGATGTAGACACATTGATAGCATATTGTACCTATCACTATATACCTACATACTTACTCACATGTCGCGTCACCACCACACCTCCCTTCCACGATTGCGCCTGCGTCACTACTCGTTTTCTGATTGGCCGCAGATGATCGTATGATCCACGCGCCAGAGTGGCGCAACCGTCATACACAAACATAATATAACCGTTGTACTCCTATTATTATTTTTTTCATTTTCATCGTTTTCCTTCATTGCGTTTGCTACTGGTTTACTACATCAAGTGGGTATCAATTATGACGATAATGAAACAACTTTGCTGTCATCATGACTTTTCACTACTATTTCAAATGCACATAGAAATAAGTTTTCTTCTACTGCGGCGATATTTGTATCGTAAGTTCCAGGTATTTGGATAGAACTCGATTTGGGTGAACCGCCCTTAATTTAAAAAAAGAGTACTTGCTTGGCCTTAGGTACGGGTACAGCCTAGTGCTATGCTATGGTTCACTTATTTTTTTGTTAAACCAACTATTGCATAAATATGGATAGATTACCATTCTTACCAACTGCAGATTAGAATAATTATTCACTAGGTAGAACCGTTTAAATGTTATCTCTATTTTGCAATTCAGGTCATCTGACGTACAGCTAACTGCTAAACATATTACAAAAATAAAGCCACTATCAAACTACGGAGTCGGACACAAAGAAATCATTCTTGTAGTACGACTGCTCAAGGACCATTCGTCATTTTTCCATTCCGAGATCATCCATAATTTTCGTAGTCGATGAGTGATCGAACATCTATCAATGAAAAGATTTTTCTCCGTTTATGTCGAGGGCGTTGTAAAATATGGTTAGTGATCACTGATCATTGACCAATATTAGCGGTCAGATTTGGATTTGAGATTGATCCGGTTCTTTTAAATTTATCAACATTATTAGGATAGCCACATTCGCGTATCGACAATGTATATCGCGGCTGGACTATTTTTAGTTCAGTCTTCAGTCTTAGCCCGACGCTTTTTTCCTACCAATGACCAATACACTTGATATTATATTCTTGTAGGGTAGGCAGGCGCATCCTATTTTGCTTTCAGTTCACGTAGATTTTTCATGTCATATAGATCTATGGCGGTCCTTGCTGCATTCATTACTAGCACTGCGTTTTTATAGTAGGTATATAACGTATGCCATAAAAAAAACAACCACTTCCAACATTATACATGTATCTATATTATCGCAATTTATTAACACCATCAACGTTGCTGGTTCTTAGAAAAATCTACTACCATTACCTAAAGTGATGCTGGTGAATGCTTCCTTATCCAACAATATGAATTCAAAGTCACTGACTTTAATAAGCCAGTAGGTATAGTCTCTTTATTATTATTTTTTTTATATTTATTATGTGACTGAATTGTTCATGTTTCTATTGAGCTTCATTATTGAATATCGAATAATCGAAAATAATAACGAGAAAGACAAATGTTGAGAAAACCAATGTCTATGATACAAATGTTACAATGATACTTTTTTAGTAATGAACTTCTTTTCCTTTTCTTATGACAATGCACCTGTTGTCGAGTGATTTGTAGAATAATAGGCCTCTGTCCAATAAATGGTGAATGTCTTTTCTTCCATATTACTATTTACAATATTATTATCGTACAGTTGTACCGGACCAGATATTGTGTATTCAATTTTAAATGACCATTCATGCCATCACCTACTTATCCATTACTTACTACAAGCGGTACTTGTGATGAAAGTGTATGTAATGCACCGTCTCTTGTATTCTAGTCTAGTACCTATACTACTTATGATTATAGTAAACAATATATGTTATACTAATAGATCACGTAGTAGATATTTATTTTATTTATTGTCTTTCTACTATGAGACGTGTACAGTATTAACCGATATGCAACCTTGCCGAAACGCCTTTGCGCAAATAGTTTTTTGCAGTCTATCTACCTACATTCACATCCGCATCAGACTGGCATTCTTTCTAAATGTGTTGTAATTTGTAGATTACGTAGAGTCCAAAAGTTGAAACGCAACACGTTTTTCTCTCTGTATTATTTTGAACGAAAAAGTGCATGATTTTCTGCTATCTCTGCCTAGCCTTCTGCTCTTCTAGAGAATTCCTAATAAGTATAATATGTAACTTCTACCAGAAAACTGCATATAAATATAGTAACCTGAATTACCATACATTTACTTATTTAATATTTAAGCAATTGAATAATTTATTGTGTTTGCAGATAAACATCTGACATGTTTACTTTGCAAATATATTCATCCATCATCACCTGATATTAAGTGTATACGATTAGGTATTCACACATTTAGTGTTTGCTCACAGAATCTACATTGTAACTAGTCGACGTAATGATTAGGCCACGACCTGCCCTGACGTCAGAATGTATTTATTTTTCATGTTTTCAGTGTGTAGCTAGACACATAGATGGCTTTATTAACTGCCGGCAATGAGAATCAAGGTCTTGAGAACACTGTTCCTGTCTGTAAAGGTGATGATGATGTATAAGCTTCTCTAGGGTTTAATTAATTAAATTATTACATTCAGATAATTGGGTTAACAATGTATAATCATCGCTGATTATAATATTGCAGCTACACAGATGCACTCTAAACTTCTGAGGGGGGAGTCTAGGAAACGTACCTAATATATTTGTCAAGAAAATATAATATACTTAATGCAAATATAAATTCTACTAATGTACTGCGAGTTCCACCTATTTATCGCTAAAAGTGTGAAAATGTTCCAATTCAATAGGCACATATTTTTTTATGTAAAATATTTTCTTTCTCGTTGATATATAATAATTGTATTATATTGTGTCATGTGCCTTGGACTTCACACTTAAATAAAATTAGTTAAATTTCTCAATTGATACAGGTTTTCCCAAAGGGGTCGTTTCAATTACCTTGGGTAGACATAATAAATAATACGTGTTAGAAAGCAGCCTGTCGTAATTTGACAATCATAATATTTACACACATATTGGAGTTTCATGAATAATATTTATTGATTACTAATGAAATTCCTTTGAAAAAAGTCCACGGCTTCATCGCCAGTTTTAGAATCGCGTGATATCAACCTTGAACCTCTCATTGGACATTTGTCCATAAAAGTCGTCAATTCGTTCATTGACTTTTCTTGTTTTACCCGCATAACATATCAGTAGTAGGCAGTCGACTAATTTTACAATTGTTTATTTTTCTCCTTATATTCGACAGTCAGACTTGTTAATTTTGTTATCATATCTCACTGTTAGAGGTTAGAGGGCAGGCATGAAAGTATATTTTATAAATGATAAGAATCATGAGAATAAAATAAAAATTGTCACCTGTACCGCTCACCTACACATTCCATACTGGATAATGCACATATTGTGATAATGATAGTATGGACAAGAATGCGTGAATTTTTATAAACATTCCTATATAACATCAACATACGTATATTATCTTACGCGACTTGTACATAAATATACGTTTACATAAACGAAATTCGTAATTATTTATCATTATTATTAATATTAATTATAGTACCTGATGGGCGAAATACCGAATTATTATAAAAAAAAAACATATACTTACCTACTTACTTTCCAATGATTAAAAAGTCTTCCACGAAAGAATTGTATGTTTTTATAATTTTTACTCACTTATTTTCTATAATGATTTCTAATTAGATTTTCAAAGTACATACATATTGTTGATGAATTGGATTGACCGAATATTATGATCGATAGCGTTCACGTAAAGTAGTGATTTATAAATGTACCTACTACCTACATATCGTTATTTATCATTAATTAATGATCCACCTGTCTTGATGAGCTCATTTTGATCTATTATCAATAAGATAATTTGATGATGATTGATTGTAATATAGTTATTTCACTATGTTTTTTTTCAAGGATGATATATTTAAGGATCAATATTTGTTATCTCACAAATGCCGATATTACATCAATTTTACACGGTTAACCGGTATTATAAATCAGGGAATTCGTAATATCGTAAAAATTTAAATTCAGTGACACCCTTAGGTACATAAGTTCTATTTGACTAGGCATTCAGGCGCCTCAACGTAGGGGGGGAATACAAATACATCACCTCATACCTGCATGATGCATAAATGCTTACTGGAAGTACCTGTAATACGATATTGTTATCAGAATTATTATGCTTACGTCTACCAAATAATCAAATACATTTTGTGGTGGGTATATAATTAATAACACGTAGCTGTAGGTAATAAATAGATTTCCACTTACGTCATTATCGGAATTTGCATATTTGTTTACCTGTGGTCTTATCTAGACAGTAGTAATATTTCCGCGTATTATCCTTATAAATACTCAAAACTACCCTTGAATTTTTCTTTTAGAAATATTATCTTTCCAGAGTGAGATGTGGCAAAAGGGGTTAGATATTAATATAGATAGCAATGCTCCATTACAATCCTAATATTGATGTTAATCTAAAATTATTTTAGTCAAACTGTTGAATAAAATTTTAACGTTATTTGTTTGACATTGTTTCAGGAATTCTAACAGATATCCAAGACTTCTTCCACATAGGTGACGATAAAGGCGGCCTGATACAGACTGTGTTTGTCATTTCGTACATGATATTTGCTCCACTATTCGGATACTTGGGAGACAGGTACTCTCGGAACAGAATCATGTTTGTGGGAATACTTCTCTGGAGTCTCACCACGCTGCTTGGATCCTTCATGAACGTAAGTAACTCACACATTACTTACTTAACGAATCCGTTCATACTAGGCCAACCCACTCCAATACACCACAGCAGCAACTGCTTTGTCGTTAGCCTTATATAGAAACCAAGGCCACTCACACAGTATGATTCTCTTACATAAATATAAACCATGTTTCTTCCAGAATTTTGGTGCTTTTGTGTTCTTCAGAGCCTTGGTCGGTATCGGTGAAGCCTCTTATTCAACCATTGCACCCACAGTCATCAGTGATCTGTTTGTTAAAGATGCCAGATCGAAAATGTTGGCTCTGTTTTATTTTGCTATTCCAGTTGGAAGGTAAGACCAATACATTAACTATATTATAATTAAAGTTTATTATATATTGACAACATAGTTGATATAGGGTGTTACTGATGGAAGTGATGGACAATGATATGGTGTATTTTTTTTTTAATTAATTTTGCATTTAAATGACTTTTTTCAGTGGGTTAGGTTACATCGTGGGGTCAGGAACGGCAACACTATTTGGGAGTTGGCACTGGGCCCTTCGAGTAACTCCCATTCTAGGCGTAGTTGCCGCCATACTTCTAGTGATGTTTGTAAAAGATCCAGAAAGAGGAGAAGCCGAAGGTGGATCACAAGTTAGGCCTAGTTCATATAAAGAAGACATCAGACTTCTGTTGAAAAAGTGAGAAAACTCTTTTGACAATGCTAAATTATGTGTGTGTTTATTTAATTATGTGATAATCTGTTTTGTAGTCAAAATACATTTTTCCATGTGGCGAAGTAAGATACAATGATTTAATCTTGAATAAATGGGATAGTACAATATCCCTTCACAATGAATCTGACTATTTTTTGTATAAATTGTAACATTATTTGTATTGTTTCAGTCGTTCGTTCATGTTCTCCACTGCGGGCTTCACGTGTGTTGCCTTTGTAGCAGGAGCCTTAGCTTGGTGGGGACCACATTATATCTATCTTGGACTAAAATTACAGACAAGCAGTGAACCTGTCAGTTTCAGCACGTAAGTACATTATGAATTCATATTTCATTTCTCCGTGTGTATGGAGTAAGTGTTTTACTTTTTTTGTTTTCCTGAATGACACCATCTCTACACCGTTTCGCCTAAAAGAATCTTAATTTCATGAGAATGCTACTAATGATACGCCAGTCAACACACGGATTCATGACTACATACAGAATCATCAATAGATAGTCAATCAACAATGTCTGTTTGAATTTATGATCAATGATTAGGAAATGCAGTTATATAAGTCAAAACCAATCCAAATTTTGCTTCCTACTGACATGCTGTGTGTATTTTTTATTATTAGTGTGTCATACAAATTCGGCATAGTGTCAATGGCAGCTGGATTACTGGGAGTGCCACTTGGTTCTATGGTGGCACAGAAGCTACGACCAAAATATCCCGACTGTGACCCGCTCATATGTGGGTTCGGCCTCCTAGCGTCCACTCCTTTGGTCTACTTGGTGATGATTGTCGCCTCTAACCATGCTAAATGGTGTTACACATTTGTCTTCTTCGGAGAGATCTTCCTCAACCTGACATGGTCTCTAGTTGCCGACATGCTTCTGGTAAGAGCCAAACCAGAAGGAAAGCTGCATTGACAGATACAAATATGAATTGACTTTACTGTTGTCGCTTATTTATACAACAAAAACATTATGTATTTTTATTTACAAGTACGATGAGAGAATTACATTAATACTTTTGTAAGCTGCATGGTGTGTTGCATGTACATATCAAATACTCAATGTAGACTCATTTTATCATCACTGATCATCATCATATACTATAAAATAATACTCAGGCAGGCTAACTATAATATATTCCTAAATAAGTTAACATATATTTTGTACTGAGGAAAACATAACTTGTCATATTATCTACGAGTCCATATGAAATTTACAGATTCATTGTAGGGGAAAATGTTGATAGCGTTTCTTTGAAGGGTTGATGAAACTCAGTGCAATGTATTTATTGATTCACCATATTATTATAAGTATAATACATTTATTATGTGAGGACATAAGTCATCATCATTAATCCAACATGTATTCTATAATATCACTTCTGCATGTGATAATATCTACTCTGCTATTCATTTGTGTTGTCCCCTTATCCCTCATCTTTGGTCCAATCTCGTAACATGATTAGTGAACACATTGCAAGTACAAGCAACGCATACAAACATTTAGTAGATAATGTCTAGAATGCTACCCATGTATTTAAAATATTGTTTTCTATTATTATTGACAGTGTCTCGGTAACATTTGGTTCGATATCCATGATGTCAGGCTTAATTGGAGTAATGTTGGGCTCTGGCATGGGAACCGTACTGCTAAAGAAGTATCCCAAAATTCACCCGATCATATGTGGTACTGGTGTAATGTTGAGTGCTCCGCTAATGCTCGCTACAATGCTTTTAATAGAGACGCAATCTGTATTACCATATATATTGGTATTCTTTGCGCAAGTGACTCTAAATTTAAATTGGGCAATCGTTGCTGACATGTGTATGGTAAGAATTATATAAATTACTTTGTTTTTCTTTTTGTTTCATATTGTCTTCTTCATTTCTCATCCTGCTTATGTCTGCGTGACTTCTATGCTTTTATCATTATATAATAATATGTACATATTAACTCAATGTTTGTGCCTTAATATCACTTGATTTGTCCATTATTCTTAATTAACACAGTTATGTTCTTGACAAAACTATTGTGAATTTAGAAGAAATCACTACACAGTTACGGTATATCCCAACAATGGGGGTAACAAGTTTCTGACTGTGTATAAAAACAGATCCTCTTTGCACAAACATTCATACTACATTAAGATCGTTTGTTCCCATTTGACCAACCGTTTGTTCAACCAGTTGAACAAATGGGACTCATTTTTTCCCATTTGACCAACCGCTCGGTTTAACAACTGGGAATCAATATTTTTGTAATATTTTCTTCCCGTCTGACCAACCAACCTTCAGTATGGAGAAATTACAACATATTTATGATATATTTATATTGATTTTCGTGACGTTTCTTACCTACCTGCATACATACATACACATATCTTTATACATAGGTATATCTTGTACGAAAATGTTCGTAGGTAAGTATATATATAAGATGCTTCAGTTATTTTTTTATCATATTTAAAGGTATAAGCATGGGCATCGTCATGGAGTTAGGGGGGAGGGGGGGCAACTGCCCACAACTGATTGAATTGCCCTAGAGATTGGAATGGGTATATATTTTTTCATAAGAAGAAGGTTGTGATATACTATACTATACCCTCCGCCACCTCCCTTGCGGGGTAGGCAGAGAGAACGGATCGCCAGACTTTCCTATCCTTACACACACTTTGAGCTTCCGTCACATTCGTGCAATTCTTCATACACATTCTATGATTACTAGGGGGGGTAGGGGGGGCAGTTGCCCCCCCTCTAGAGATTGGGATGGGTATATATTTTATCATACTAAATGATAAAACCTCACTAAAAATCACATTATTACCACACGTTTTCCCATTATATCATAATTTTTTTAAAAATGAGTTTGAAAATCCATCAAAAAAGGTACAAATATTTCATAAAAAAAATTGCCTGCTATTTTTTTATATTTTTTTTCATAAAAACATTTTTAATTAATATTATAATTGTGCAAAATATCATACACATTTTCAAATAAACCATACCATATCACGACCTAAAACGAAAGTGAACAAGTTGAGATGGTTGGGACATGTGGAGAGAATGAACGATGAAAGGATAGCAAGAAAAATTTACCTGGGTGAAAGAAGAGGTGTAAGGAAACACCACATGGCTGGACCATGTTGACCAGATCCTCAAGGACGGACGTGTTTTGAGTAAAAGTAATCGTAGCATGTGTATGAAGAATTGCACGAATGTGACGGAAGCCCGAAGTGTGTGTACGGATAGGAAAGTCTAGCGATCCGTTCTCTCTGCCTACCCCGCAAGGGAGGTGGCGGAGGGTATAGTATAGTATATCACAACCTTCTTCTTATGAAAAAATATATACCCATTCCAATCTCTAGGGGGGGGGCAACTGCCCCCCCTACCCCCTACCCCCCTGACGATGCCCATGCTTATACCTTTAAATATGATAAAAAAATAACTGAAGCATCTTATATATATACTTACCTACGAACATTTTCGTACAAGATATACCTATGTATAAAGATATGTGTATGTATGTATGCAGGTAGGTAAGAAACGTCACGAAAATCAATATAAATATATCATAAATATGTTGTAATTTCTCCATACTGAAGGTTGGTTGGTCAGACGGGAAGAAAATATTACAAAAATATTGATTCCCAGTTGTTAAACCGAGCGGTTGGTCAAATGGGAAAAAATGAGTCCCATTTGTTCAACTGGTTGAACAAACGGTTGGTCAAATGGGAACAAACGATTAAGATTGCACATTGCTGAAAAATATGCAGAACGTCATATATTGTGAAAGTGGTTCACTTTGTTTAATTTGTAAGAATGCTTACATTTTTCGTCCAGATTGGGGTCCAGAATCTGTGGATATTGGGAAATGTTATTGTCTTATTATATTTTCATCATCATTTCGTATTATAAAAGTAGATTTTGCCACTGCTTTATAAATCTAACCACTAAAACAACATTCATGCAGTTTATTTATGCAGCAGACATTTCACTAAAATCTAAAGTTCTGCAGAAAAGACTAATATTGTATCATTACATTTCGATAATATTCATCTCATGGAATAATTAACAAGGCTTTGGTTAAAATTTTCACTATTCACGAATAATTACAGAAACTCGCAATTGTATCACCTAATATGGTAAAAGTTTGAGGTTATGTTATAAAATTTACCAGTGTTATTCCCTGGTCACAATATAAAGAAAAGAAAGTTTAAAATTGATTTACAAAAGAATTAATCGTATTCTCTCATTGTATAGTGTAAAATTCAAAGAACAAAGGACATGTACCAAATAAAGACTATAAAATCGCGCTACATTTGACACTCGAAGTAGTTGCGAACTGTCATTTTGAAATATGACCTTGAATATTTAGTGACATCTGTCTGATTGTTTTTGTATCTGTTAATAAGCTTTCTTTTCTTTTTTCCTTATTGTTTTCACATATTTTCCATAGATGGCATTGAGTTATTTTTTAATTAATTTAGTTATCTAAATTCAGTTAAATTTTATTGTAACTTATACTAACTATTTATCTCACTATTCAATACAAACTTTGTTTACCAATACTGCATTGTCATTTTCATATTTTTTACACGACACTAAAATTAAATAATAGGACTTGGTGTGTTTTGATACTCATTACATTAGGTTATCGTAAAATGAATGGTATCTTATTAATTGTAATGTTTTAGTATGTGGTCATTCCCACAAGACGATCAACAGCTGAAGCATTCCAAATATTGGTCTCACATGCCTTAGGGGATGCTGGAAGTCCGTATCTCATTGGAGTCGTAAGTCCCATTCATTATATTTACAAGTTTTTAAGCTTAGTTACTGATTTATTGACACAGTAGCTACTGATTTATTGCCACAATTTCTATAACATGTTTTGTGTTGTTCCAGATATCTGAGGCCGTTAAAGCATTCCTAATCCCGTCAGGTGCCAGCCCTGAAGTGTCTATAAATGACAATATGACAGTGACGTACGAACAAGACTGGGTGAAATTCAAATCGTTACAATACGCTTTGTTTATCACATGTTTTGTTGAGGTACTTGGAGGAGTTTTCTTCTTCATCACGGCGGCGTATATTGTTAATGATAAAGAAAAAGCACAGAAGGAGATTGATGGTAATTATAATTCACCTTGACTACTAAAGTACAACTATTCCAATATTTCCCATACCAACTATTATTATTATAAGGTTCAATTCGAGGAGTGATAACATATGGACCATTCTATTTTATTAACTGAGCTCTTTTTTTATTAAACAAACAAATTTTCCATATTGCCTCCACTAACTGTTTACTGTACCTACTGTTTTCATACAATAACTACACTATAATGTCCTATATGTAAAACTCCTTACTAATTCAACCTTCCATTAACAATTTCCAACTTCAACTTCCAAGAGTTGTATTCGCATCCAAATCCCCACTTCTCCCATTTTCATTAGTAATTCTACATACTACTTGCATGACTGTTACTCAAGGGTTTTATTAGTTGTGTAACACTGAATAGTCTAGTAAATAAAATAAACATTTACATTAGATTCCACTGGTATCTTTTTGTTTTTTGTTTCAGCTTATGTAAAAGTAATCTGAAACATGTGAATGAATACGTTACTATGTCATATTTGTCTTTACATTTGTTGTTCCTAACGCATTTAGGTGAGTTTGTTACGTATGTAGTTTTATAAAGGGACTTAGTTATTAATATCATACATTCATACACATTCACTATATTTTACCACACAATACCATATCAATTCAAATCGCAGAGCACTGCGTATGTGCAAATGTGTTTCTAGTGTTGTTAAGTTCATAGCACGTCATGTAAATGTGTGAACTCAGAAGGTGTAATGCATGTCGATTCTAAGTATTATTGTGTGTGTCTTTCATACATTCTCAATCCTACACCAAACGCTTACTATGGAATTTATGTGCATAATATTCTGAAATCAATATTACAGTGACTCCGGGACGAGGGGTTGATTTTTCTTTTATTACAATTAATTTTCATAGAAGTAAAGACAAATATGAATTGTTGTGAAACTTAGGACTACTTACTACTGTTGCATGTTTTTGATTTAATTACTTATATCATACATTCACTAATATATTTTTTATTACTTGTCTTGTATTACAGAGAGCTCCATGGAACAACCGAGATATCACAATGCAGAAGAAGCAAATCCAATTTAGCTACAATTAGAATTGTAAATAAATCGGCATTGTCTTATTAATTCGAGAGAGATGATCGTCTCCCGGATATCGGGAAAGGTTGACAAAGCAGAGCTGCGTTCTTCAACCCAATTCCTAACAATCTGGAAGACCTTCTTTCCAAGGAAGAACATCACAACATTAGGAAAATTCTGGGAAGAATTAATCTACACTCGATGAACCCACTTTGGATGTTGGAAACCTTGTTACCTCGAAACATTAAAGGACGATGTATTAGTGAATTAGTGCTAGTGATTAATATAAACTTTTTAACAAATTCCCTTTTTATATAAACTTGCTCTTTTTAATTCTTCGAATGCTTCAACTAGATATAGAAAACGGCGGATGTAGTGTATTGTGTTTTAGCAAGAGTACAGTTTGTGTGTGTGTCTGTTTGTGTAATGTACCGTAGAATCCGTTTGGTAGAATGATGTAATATATTAGTTTAATTGTGTGCTGTTCTTCCAGTTGTTGTGTGTGTCTTTAATGCGATTGATTTATAGATTATTAAATTATTTATTTTCAAATAAACTTAATGTTTTCCTATTAGTAATTGGATTATTTACGTTGTTCATCACATCCAAACTCTGCAATGAACCAATATTATTTATAATCAAGTACTTTTAGGAGAACATTTAGATGAGGAGTATATTTTATTAATGACTAATTATTTACAACAATTAATCATTAATAAAAAATACTTGTTATGTAGTGTTTGATATATAGAGAGAGGAGTCCTTTCCTATGAGGCATCTGCAATATTTCATCTGGTCTATGACCAATTCACTATTCATATGTATAATCTCATTGTTTATACCTAGGATTATCTTGGCTAGGTATGAAAGATGTATTATACAATTGTTTTTTTTTGTTATGCTTTTTATTATTATTTTATATCACGTTAGTTCTCATTTGATTACTGTTAATATCTTAAAAAAAATTCAGAAAATCAATTTACTACTTAATTGTAATTTTTTCTATTTCATGTAGCATTTTTACATAACATGTTCCTACGTATTTGTAAATTCGATTATTTATAAAATATTACGTACTAGTATACATTTAATATACAATTTATAAATTATAATTTTATCGATGTGTACTTCTCATTGTTTACAAAATACGTAGTTTATTTTATAAATGTGCATCTTTGCTCATTTGCTAGGATCCCATGTTTTAAATTCAAGCCATGAGTGTATATTTATTATCCCAAAATTAGATAGAGAATTTAGTTATTCCTGTCAGTTAGTTCTTAAATTATTGAAGTATCCACATAGTATATTATTTTCTGTAATTTATTACTAATGCAATATGCAATTTGTTAAAAAAATATATGGTTCACTCAAAATATTCACCGTAAGATTTCACTGTAGATTACTAAATTGATTGTCCATCATAGAATAATACAATTTGAATATCTTTATTATTACGGGCTCGACACAATATTACAAAGTGTCAGATGAGTGAAAGAATCCCTTTCCTATTATGTTGTATGTCACTAAATCGAGTAATTAGTAAATTTTTAAAATGTTGTACAAGTGTTTGAATGTGTAAAATTAGTATGTATGCAGCATGCTTGTTTATAATAGAATAGTGTAGCTCTTTTTCCTATCTGCGAATAATACGTGTGCATGAATTAGCGATGTGTTTCATAAGACAATTAATTAAAGTAATAATTCATTAGTATTTATTGCAGTAATTAAGAGCGGATCCATTATTGAATATCGCGTTTAATAAGACTGAATTAAATTTTGTTATTATAAATATATTTTATAGAATAATAACGTGCCCAGTATGTGCATTATTTATTTATTCTTACTTAGCTACTAATAGTGAATTTTGTAAAATGACCTATAGTTTAATTGCATGCTTGTTTGGTCTCTCAAATAGACAGACATGTTTGTAATCCTGTACACCTTTAATTACATTTATTTTTAACATTGTGAAAAGTATATTCTTGATCAATTTATATGTAATGACGATACAGGTCTGGCATTCTGTCAATTACAACCATACTTGCTGGTGACTTTCACCTCTCTACATGTGTAGAAGCCTTGGTCTAAAACGTATAAAGCAATATTGTTTTAACCATGCCAGAAAAGTGTCATTACTACTAATATGTGTAAATTACCTTTAAGGTGTTTTCTGTTTATTGTGTTAAACTCTGGATTTCTTTTTTTTGACTTTTCCAAATGTTGTCATCCTGTTATTGTAATTCCCATTTTTTTATTATTTTTGTGAAGTGTCTATTGTATAAATAACATTATTATTTAATACAACAGAGATCTCTGAATCTGAAGTTCATACAGTGTTGATTAAAAGAATATGAAAGTCAATAAAAATATTTTTTGTAATACCTCAGCTTTTTATTTCCACACACAGTACCCTTGAAAAGCCTTTAAACTTTGATGTGAACTAAGACGCAACAATATGGATACCTTTGTGTAAAATATTTTTTTATGTTGTGGTTTAAAAATGAAAAATGGCAGTTATATAAATAACCACATAATATTTTAATGTAATTAATAACATTATCAAATATGTAAAAATGTTTACAATACAACAGGAATTGAATAATAATACACTCACATCACTTAGGTACAAAGTAGTAGTCGTATACATAGTAATTGGTATTACATTGTCACAAGATAAAAAACACTACTTGCTAAGTACAAGCACTTTTCTGTCATGAGAAATGTAAAAATAGTAATATTAATACATAGTAATAGTAGTATAAAAATAAAGTAGTGGAGATTTTGCTGGTGTGTATGTATATGTTATTAAACTAGTAGTTTGAAAAGGCACATTGAGAAAAATGACGATAAACATTGAATTTCAATCTGAATGATTATAATCTACTAAAAATAAGGGTATGTTTACAGTAGTTTGCCAGTCATGTCGAGATGTTCAACACCAATTGGAAACATCTACATACTATGTTGCAGTCCGCAAAAATTCAGTCAAAAGTTTCGTTTTTGAAGAATAAAACTCAAATGAGTTACTTCTTATAGTTGACTCATATTGAAATAGACAACATCGAGAATGGCACAAATTACAGATTTAAACTTCTTACAATAAAAACGATAATAAAACTTAAGTAAAATAATTTTTTGTTCCTAACTAAGGTAATTAAAATAATAAAAATTAGGAATGCAGTAACTAGGAACATACATATAAAACAAATAACAATAGTATAATCTTACTAAAACACGGGTAACCTTATTTTCTTATGATAAACGTTCTGTGGAAAGATATCTAAAAAGTCACCATATCTAGTCAACGCAGGCTAGAAATGTTATGATAACATCGACAGAATTACTACTAATATATTTCAATATTAGAGATGTTCTCTCAGGAAGTGTTAACATAAAAATACTAAGTTACCAACATAAAAACTACAATACTGGTATGCAGAAACTGTACAACTTCAAAAATGGTTGCCTGGCATCAGGTAATATCCTGAAAATTTGAATACTTACGGCACAAAGTAAATGAACAAAATATTTTTAGAATAATTATAAAAATAACCAAGAGTAGAGGTAGTAACACTTAGCTAAACAATAATCTCAACAACAGGTATACATATTGAATATCTTAAGTATTTTTAATACTAAAATTCTCAGTAAAATGAGTGACCAGAGTAAATACTAAAACCAAAAATGACTACATACTAGATTTCAAATATGTATAAGTCAACTGAACTACATACAACATATTTAGATCTTATGACCTCCCTGTTTCTTTGAGAAATGTTGGCATGTAGTAGGAATACATATTTAGGTATAAGAAATCAATGTTAGAGTATAAGGTTTATGTGATTTCACTTACTACTACTACATGTTTGTCAAATACGAAGGAAAATAATACTGTTTTAGATTGTCAATAGTGGAGATTCAAATTGTGCTATTCTGATAATGATTAAAAATTAATTGGTTACATTTCAAATCAATAATTAAAATAATTATGCAGTATGCTAGTGAGACGTGAACACAGGATATTTAGGAACGTACATAACAAATAACAATGTGAACATATATTTAAAACATTATTTGATAACATAAACAACACATCAGATACAATAACATTAATTTGTGATAAACTTTATACGGATACAAAATATCTTAATTATTTTACACTAGCAATTAAAATCACAAATAAGAGGTAGTATATTCTATAGCTTAGGTTTAAAACTAATATGTATGTACTACTATTATATTGTAATGTCAGAATTGTGACTATTGGCCCCAAAAACAGCACCAAAATACATAGAATGAGAACATAAAAGTTTCAGAAATCAGTCAAAACCAAATGCTGTATGGGATAAAAAAATCCTTGTTACTAATTTTCAAGTAGTATGTACTAGAGAAGTAAACATCAGAATAGAATACAGAGTTTACAAATTAAAAAGTGGAGAGTAATAATGCTTTTTAGAAGTTTTGGAATTTTAAATTACAAAGCTCCAAAAATGACAAAAAGTCATCATTGAAAGTGTGTTATTCTTAGGTCCCATACAAATGTATAAACTATACATAGCTGTATTTAAAAATGGCACCAATGAAGAAATGTTTTAATTCAAATCATTTTTTTTTCAAAATCAATCAGATAATTATTTTTTCTCGAGTAAATAAGGGGAATAGGAACTCTAAGTGCAGGACAGAAATTCAAGAGGTAATTCCTCCACAGTATCATCACTGGAATTACTGGAAGTTGTCGCCAGCGACACCTTTTGTTCAACGACTTTTCTCCGCTTAGCTGGTGGATCACATTCTTTACTACCTTCTGACAGGATTCGCTTAAGACCAGGACATTCCTTCTCGTCACTGTTGTTTGCAGGATTACTCACAGAGTCTTCCATTAACTCATTTACTCTCTGAATTACTTCCATATCCTACAAGGAAACATTCTATTAAAACCCGAAGACAACCATCATTCATCAATCAAGAACTACATAGTACACAATATGAAATGGTAATCACCTATGTACAATTCAGCATTTGCAGATACAGTTCCAAATTTACATTTCAAATAATATTTTTTCAGAGAGTAATTTTTAAATTTACTTTCTAACATGAATTATTCACTACCTCTTTTATTAATAGTTCAAACTTTTCTTACCATCATCCATTCATCTTGCAAAATCCCATCGAGTGTAATTCTCCTCTTAGGGTTAACATTAAGCATTCTTAGAACCAATTTCCTCGCTTGAAAACTGACACCTTCCCAATGCTTCTTAGAGAACATATAGCGTCCTTTCACAATTTGCTCCTTTAGCGTCATTTCTTTATAGTCTTGCGTGAAAGGAAGGTAGCCAGACAAACTTAAAACAATACCACAGCAAATTAGTATGAACTTCTGCATTGATTTCATCATAATCTTGCATGAAACTTACATAATATGTATGTACTACTTACCAGATAAAGAGTATGACTCCCAAACTCCAAACATCCACTTGTTGTCCATACGTAGCTTTACCTTCAGCTAGGAGTACTTCAGGTGCAACATACAGTGGTGTACCACACATGGTCTTCATGAAACTCTCTTCCCCTACCAGTTTACTTAATCCAAAGTCTGTCAACTTAACTAGAGGTTCGGGATCGTTGGATGCCAGCAATACATTCTCAGGCTGAAATGAACGGAGGAAAGAGATGCAGTAATTTGTAAAAACAACTATCTTTGTTTCTTATGTTGTCTTTTAAAGCAAAATGAAAGTACGTAAAAATTACTACAAAATTGCGACAAAAAACAACTATCTTTGTAAACAGTTTCTCTCAACTAACAATGGAACCACTATCAAATTTAATTGTTAAGTCCTTACTTTGAGATCTCTGTGGGCTACACCCTGTTGATGTAAGTACTTCACACCCAGTACCATCTGTCTAAATATTATTTTAGCTGTTTTCTCATCTAGTCTCCCCATGCTGGAGACCCTGTCAAACAGTTCTCCTCCTTCCATCAACTCCAGCACAATGCATACCATGTCATCTCTGTCAAATACTTCCTCTGTTGATATTATAGACGGCTGGAATACAACATGAATTAGTTTCAGTAATTTACTGAAATGTAATATATTTTATAACACAAATACTCACATGTTTAAGAGCTTTCAATATATTCACTTCATTCATTATCTTCTCAGGGTCATTCAGTGAATGTCCATTAGTCAACTTCTTTTTAGTTATAATTTTCATGGCAAATTTTTCGCAGGTGAACTAAAACAGACACAAAATCATTTCAGTCCTTTAACAAACCTAAGACCTACTTGCATTATAACTGAACTATCATTAGATGCTATATTTGTAATGTTAAGTACCTTATTATAGACTAATTTCACAGTTCCACAGGCTCCGGTACCAAGAACTTTGGAAATGAAATACTTGTTCAAAATCTCATCAGGCATAGGTATGTTTTCTGCTCTGTCGACCATGTCTATGAATATGAATACTAGAATGAACCATTGGTAATCAATTACTATTTACACACACATCAATATACAATATTTTAAGATTGGTTTAAGATTAGCTTACACTTAGCTTTAGCATGTGACAATGATATTTCATCCTTGGAGCACAATATTCTTCTTTTCCCTTTACCAACTTTCTGAGCATTGACAAATGTACCATTGAATGATAAATCATGCAAAATGACGGGCGAAGAAGGATCACTACAAAAACAAATTTAATTAAAAGAATTTAACTTTACAGTAAAACTGCATTGATATTATGTAGATATTAAAATAAAGAGAACAGTAATAAATGTCAAAATTAAATCAAACCTTGTATCTCGTGTAATAAGAAAATGCTCCTTGCTAACATTATTCCAAAAGTCGTCCTTGGTGATATTTTTCTTGACAACAAAATCACAATGTAGAGCTCTCCCTACTTTAAATTTTGAATCAGACAAATCTGAAATGCAGTGTGAACTTAAGAACTCTTATATTTTAGTAGCAAACTGTTGTATATTAATTGATTCATAATAATGTAGTGAATAAAACATAATAAGGATGTATTACCAATGTAACTATTAATTCCTTGGAAGTGTTCTGAAGAGGAACTTCTACTCAACCCAAGAGTCTTGGTAGTGTCAGATCTTGTTGGAAACAATCTTCCCCAAACGTTACATATTACCGGTGTATTTTGGCTCCATTCTATTTGAGATCCTTGAGTTTGAGTTTGAGTATCGGGTAGACTACATTGAGATTGTATGTCTTCAGCCATTTTCTTGCAATTTCTGGTGCTTACTGCTTACGATTAGTTGTGAAATTGGTCAACCCATTTGAAAGAAAGCGCAAATTCTTACAAAATTTTCATAAATCACCACTTAACTTAACAATTCACAAAAAGTTAACTTTAATATGACTTAAAACAACTACCCTACCCAAAATGAAAAAACTTCCGAGACGAGATTTTGAAGTTTGTAAGTTTTGTAACAAACAAAAATAATAATAATTTTTGGTCATAGACAAGTGTGAAGTGATTCCAAAACTATGGTACGCGTACCACCAGTGGTACCAACTACCAGCTTTTGCGGACATATTTCACCCACCTCATAATGGGCTGGAATCCCGAAAACTACCGAAAACCGACATGGACAGTGGAGACAAACGAATTAAACCTGGAAGGGAAATGGAAGGAAAGATGAGCCACAGAAGGACTAACAAATAAACAGCTAGTGGCAAACCCCAATTCTCGAGTACCAGGTTTCGATCTTCCACGTAAACTTTGGGTACAGCAGAACAGAGTGAGAACGGAACACGGATGCTGCAATTACTCACTCTGGAGGTGGGGAAAGAGGACAAGCCCCAGTGGCGGATCCAGGATTCAATTTGGGGGGGGGCTGAATGTCGTCACATGGTAAAAAGTACTGTCACTCAACGTTTGGGGGGGGGGGGCTAAGGGGCTGAAACCCCTAGATTTGTTGTATATAAAGTACTGTTAGGCTGGCCACAAACGTCCCGAAGTTCAGTTCCGGAATCGATTTGCAAAAAGGTTCCGACCAAAACGGTCGATTCCGGAACTGAACTTCGGGACGTGTGTGGCCCAGGCTTACTCATGGTTTTGGGGGGGGCTTCAGCCCCCTAGCCCACCCCCTGGATCCGCTAGTGAAGCCTTTACTGTGAGTGTAGAGCTGAGCAGACTGTGAGACATGTAGTGCAAGAGTGCCACATTAAGGCTCGAAATTTCATATATCGACAAATCCTGGAGTTTGCCAAATCGCAGCTTTGTGTAAAATGCCGCTTTGCTCGAACATGAGAATTTCAATTCATTATAGACTACATCTTAGATAAGTGTTAGATATGGTCAAGTTGGTAGCCATACTTGTTTTTTTTGTATGCAATTTGATCGTGGATTTAAGTATCACTTCTGTCATTTTCATACAATATAAACATTGCCGACACATGATATTTTTATCGTGTTATATTCGTGTTATTTTGCTGTTTTGTTCACTCGGACCGTGCTTTGATTATTGAAAATGAATATATTATGTTATAATACTCACAATAAAGTGATGCGAAAGACGCATTACAGTTAAATAATACAGAAAACTATCACGACAATTACGTCAACGTAATTTGATAATAATTATGATTATAAACTATGTAGCACAAAAAACAGTGGTCATAACAAGTAAACATTATTTTAGTGGTCAAATATTCAAAGCACAATACGGTGACACAAAACATTCACAAAAATAAACGCGGAATACACACATGACCGATATCACTTACGACGCCATGTTGTGTTTTTATCAATAGTAATCTTGTTACGGTGACACAAAACATTCACAAAAATAAACGCGGAATACACACACGACCGATATCACTTACGACGCCATGTTGTGTTTTTATCAATAGTAATCTTGTTGCCTTCTTCTAACTAAATAGCTCCAGCTCTTTCTGAAGACGTGGCGCCGCCTGGTGGGGAATAACGTAACTTGAACTAAGGGGCAGATTTGAGGTTTAAACCAACCCCGATAAACGGACATTGATATTCTCGTAAATTTAACATAAGCTCTAGATAACGCTAAATTAGAGTTTACGGGCCGCTTAAGAAATTCAGTGGAAGCCTCCAAGACATCCATGAGGCGACGCCGGAGGCAGTGGACTGGTTGACCGCACTGGATCCAAGACTGTAGTAGTACAAGCACTTTCTGACTCAGCCGGACTCAACCCTAAAGGCGAAGATACACACGAGAGATTTTGGCCTCCCGGATACCAAAATGACAGGTCTCTTGTGTGTAAACACATCGGAGACGCGAGATATCTCTCGATACCGCGCGCCTCCTGAGACGGTCTGCGCACGCAAGTCTCGCGTCGTGTATTTTACATATTTTCGTCTCAGGGGACGCGTCTCCGGTCTTTTGACATGTTCAATTTTAATCTGAGGTCTCTTGGAGATGTTTGCAACTGAATTGGATTGGCGCGCGTGGGCACGTGGTTTTTGTATTGATATATAATTTTAAACATTCCTGCGATTGTGACGATATTAGTACATTGTTAATAATAAAATTGTTAGTTGATTATAATTATAATATTATTTTTAAATAATGGCGGATTAAAAACAGAGTTGCATTTGCATTTGAAATATGAATACAGTTGTGAAAAATACATTAACATTACGTGTTTTGTTATTCCCTTCATGTCCTACAACATTTATAGCAAACTATGAAGTTACCATTTCACCCTTTAATATTCATCGAAGGAACATAAGGAGGAAACAAAATTTCACTACTCACAACGGTTTCGGGTATGTAGTGCATACCGATACTTGCTTTGGCTTATGTCACTGATGTCATAGGAATGGTGTGCATTAAAAGAAGGTCTAATTAAGTATTCTATTTCATTTACTAACGCAGAAAAGGAAATATACACATACGCATGTAAGTTAAGTACCGACCGACATATGTACATTACTGAATCGATAAATAATTTCAAAGCGGTATATAATTATATTTTTTAATCACAATACTCGTAAATACATGACACTAGAGTATGTACACAAAACCAAACGCCATTATGGCGCCAAAAATACTAATAGAATGAATGCAGCAATAGACCAAAGTCTCGCGTCTCGAGATAGTCCCGTGTATTTTAGAATTTGATGACAGGAGGCGATTGTCGGCCATTTTTACTAGAGATGCCGTCTCTAGAGACGAAAATCTCCCGTCGTGTATTTCACTGAAGAGACTGACGCCATTTTGTCAGTGCCTGGAGGCGCGTCTCCTGAGACCCCGTATATCCACACCTTAACGGGTGAAGATATTTCAATCATCGTGCCACACGAAAAGTAAAGTTGTAAAGTAAGTAGTAATTACTAGCGTTTAATCGCGGTTTAATATACCTATAGGCTAACACAATACAATATGTGCAATACAATATGGGCGTCCCAAGTATCGCCGAAAGCTTGCAACAAAAACTTAACTAACGACGTAAACGTAAACAGTAAAGTTCTAATTTGCATAATATACCTCGTCGTGAAAAACTAATCAAAAACATAATAATGTCAGTACGTAGTCGTACATGCCTACCACCGAGATCTAAATAATGTAGGTATTCAATAAGATGAATTTGGAAAACGGTAAATAGTCAAAGATGTAAGTTTATTTGATATACCTCAGTGCCATCTATACCTACAATAAGTTAATAATCCCGTTTTTTTCCACTTACGGGCCATCCACTGGTCTACGAGTGATTCATAGAATAATCAAGCTGATTATGTTATTCATTTTAATAAACCTTCAGGAAACGTTGGTGAAACCGACTTTCTTTTTCATTTTTAGTAATTTTTGCTAATGGCAATAACAAGTAGTCATCATGGCTGCCGCGGACGACGTTTACGATAGTTGGGAAGATATGGACGATATTGGGGTTAGTTTCTAATTAATTCTAAGTAAAACTACCTAGTTGCTAATCTTTTGTCATATTCCAAAGGTTTGTAGTAACCGAACAGTGTGTAATTGAGCTTAAATTTAGGTTTTAATTAATTTTTTTCTGTCACTTCCATTTTGCAGTTGGATCGCAAATTCTCTAGTTTTCTTGCGACCACACCAGGACACTGTCCTCAAAATACCGAGATGATGTCCGGTGGTACAGTGAAGGTGGTTCTGGACACTAGCGGGAATCTAGACGCCCAAATGATGACCCAACAACAGCCCGCCGTAAAAATTCTGAAAAGGCCTGTGGGGTTGAACGATAACCTTTCCAATGGTGAAAATAAATCACGCCCTGTGAAGACCTTCGAACAGAGACAGCAGGAATACGAACAGGCAAGGCTTAGGATATTGGGAGAAGCAAAATCTCCCGAGGATATAGCAGAGGAAAAGTGAGTAACTTCTTATTCTGTTGTGCAAAATTTTATCTCAACATAACCACATTATACAACAATTATCAATTACCCTAAATTAATGGGTTGTGTAAAGTTAAAAACTATCATTGGGAGTACATTTCTTATTTTAAAATTAAACTTAATAGTAAATTACACAAAATAGAGCTGCTGATCCATACCATGGTTTTAATTTCTGACCAAAATTGAATGTGTTTTTGTATTTATCATTTAAATTAAAACTCAACTACAATTTTTTTCTTATACTTACATGCAATTCATAATTTTAGGTTTTCAAAGTTACAATTGAAGACGACAATTTCAATAGATCGTATAAAAGAAAAGCCGACAATTGGAATTTTAACTAAAGGAAACGTATTATCTAATTGTGACAATGATAGTCCGTCTACTCCTCAACCTAGAATACTCCTAGCTCAACCTCCTAATCTCGTCAGCGTCCTGCGATCTCCCAGGGGACCAGATGGCACTCGAGGCTTCTTATTGAGAAGATAGCGGGTCATGTATTATAATATTTATGTTTTGTTCTATTTTGTGAATTATCAGTCGTAAGTTTATATTTCCGTTTTCCGACCACTGCGTTTCAATGTTATGTGTATTTCTTGTTGGCCTGTGTTATTGGAAGGATGAATCAACACAGCTAGAATTATAGCACATTCTTTTTGTTTGCTTTCTGTAACATTTCGTACTTGAGTAGATTTAATGATAAGCACAATTAATTGTGTAGTAATGGACATTATTAACGAACTCCCGAACATTTGGCTCAACTTTAGTCTTCGGATAATATTGCAATAAAAATAACATAATCCTTGGCTATTGTAAGAAATTATTAAGACAATGTATAGCTTATGGATTGCGATATTCACTCCTTTTGGTAATGAAAAGTGTTTATACATTTTCATCTAACATCTGTGTAGTCGTTGTGGCTTCATTAGTGAAAGTGAATGGATAATAATTTATAATTTTTATAAAACGCTTTGATCGTTTCAGTGTTTGCCAAAATAATATGACAACCATTTGAGTTGGCAACGTTCCCAATCTGTTTGCATATTGAAATGCGTATTTAAAATGTTATCAGATGTAATTCAACCCTGAACGACTCTGCAGACGATAATTGTATTATTTTACAGAGAGTATTTAGTGTTGACGAGATGAGATTAATGTTGATTATTAAAATTATAAGGCGACTTCTGCTATTGTGGCAGAGAGACTTATCTCCCAGTAGACTTACACAAACAATTGTTTGCCATCGAATGTGGTTTCATGTAAACTATGTTATGTTATGTAATATGTATCTACACAATATTCCTTACATCAACAGAAAGAAGTTATACACATAATATTAATTTCACAGTTTCTACGACAATATCATTAGAAAATTAATTTGATGCATTACATTAATGAATTATATTATTCATATTCAAAGTTTTATAGCATAATATTCTTTGAAACATGATCAATATTGAACTTATATAAATAATTTTGCCTTAATTGCTTGTGCATGATTTCAGTCTCATTAATATCTATATCTTTATAAGTTTGCTCAGATGAACCCCTCTTAATGTTGAGTTCGACTCATGATCCAGAATCATCTTTAGGACTTGGTAGTCAATTTTGGAAAAGTCTGGAAGGAAAATTGAAAAGTTTGTCATTATTGTAGGGTGATACCAGTAAGAGCAAACTTCTTAAGATACAGAGTTTAATTATAGTGTATGATTTTATTTACTGTTTAGTTAATTAGGTAATATGATTGTGTAGCTATGATTGTTTGCTAATTACTTAATCTTTTGATCAACAAATAACCCCTTTACTTCCTACGTATCTATCTTGTACAATATTAATATTCTAAGGAATATGCTTCCCGATAGATTCTAATTTACAACTAAATAGAAGGACATTGAAGCATTAGCACATACATACATAATGTGTGATGCATCAAATCTAATCACACACCCAGTCTTCCTTTTACTCCTAAACTTGTATATATTTTGTGTTTTAAATTCTTTGGATTACACAGTTACTACAGTCCTTGAATATAGTTTAAAAATAATTGCTTTATATGCTTACTTAAAATATTAAATTATTCTCGTTTGTTGTGTATATTACGACTCGCATTACTGATTGCTGTTAATATGGGGTGTTAAACATTATTATTTGTAAGTTATTAATAATTAGGCCAAAAATGTTAAAATTATTTTTACAAGTGCTCCGCAATCAATTAGGCTTAATCCAATCCTATCTCCAATGACATTGTATCCAATTGTTTCACTTAAACATGTTTATCAAGTAAGTGAAGATGTCTAAGAAATATTCCTTTTTGGTTTCTTGTGGCATCAACCAGTTTACTTGTAATATTGCTCAGGAATATTTCTATATTGAAGTATTGACACTTGAGTATGATACTTGTGCCATTTATTCCTGAAAGATTGTAGAGCACTGCATTATAATAGATACTTTTGTTTCCCAATGTAAATACTGTTACTACTATTATAAAAATAAAACTTGTAAATAGTAAGTTATTTAAGTGTTACATATTATATTAATAATACATTAGTATTTCATTACTTTTGTAATTTTATATGGTGATAATATTGTAATAAAATATTATGTAGCTTTCAGTAGTTGCAGATTGAAATAGCATTGGTAATATTTACAATATGGATACATTGTTTGCCATCACATTTGATTATTGAGATTTCCAACCATGTATTATTATAGACATCGCCTTCTTTCATTGGATGAGTAAATTTGTATACTTGTATCCTTAAATTGTTAAATATCTTTTTAGTTGCAATTTCTATGTAGTGCATCTATTTTATACTTTCATTCATGCATTCGAGACTATCATGAAAGAGATTGGAGACTCTTTTCTTCCTTAGTGTGTAGTATATATGTAGCTATCATGATACTCAATAGAATAGTAATTTAATTTGAATCATTTCATTGAAGGTGATAATCATATGGCACTCCAAACTGTATAGGTGAAGTAAGATACCTTTACCTATACAAAACATTGTGCTGATCAAATGGGGTAGAAGAGGCAGACGGATTTTATCAGTGCAACTAATAAGGGAAAAATTGTGGTATAAATATCTTATTCCAGATATTGTGGCCATGACAATAAAAAAAATGAAAAATTACAGGATGTATTATATAAAATGTATTTATTATTATTATAATGACTTTATTGTGTCTCTTTTATATTAACATGGCAATGTATTATGTGATTTACAATATAAGGTACATGTTGTTTCATCGACGAGTCTCACTGGGCTTGCGCCTGTGCCGAGGCCCCCTCGATGATCCTCTGCATAGCTGCTTGTACCTACATTATGTTCTGGCACCGTGTCTTCTTTTTTACAACAGTACAACATTTGTACAACAATTTTTCCGTTATTTGTTGCACTTGTGTTTGAGTATTATTGGAAGGGGTAATAAATAATCATAAATCACTTGGCAGTGGGTTCTTTGCCTGTGAATGAACAAGGTGCAAGAAGAGGGATTTTATTCTCTTGCTGCTGTATCTATTTATTTAATGTGTATCTATATCACCTTTCTCTCCTTTGGAGTATGACTGGATTGAAATACAGTGTATGTTCTTGAACGATTAAAATATCAATGTCTTTATGACAATCTTACAATTATTATAGAATAGAAGCTCAATGGTCGAATAATCAGTGAAGGGTTTTCCGTTGCATCAAAATAAATTATTTTCTTGGGTAACATAAGAAAGACTGTCCGTAATACATGTACATATATTCTAGGTAGTACTAAGGTTTCTTGTTTTATTAAATACTAATAAATAGTGTTGAGAGAAATGTACCGAATATACTATGACACACATTTCTCTTATTTTTCATTGAAACGATCTGCAGGGATGTTGGTAATAGGATTGTAGAATAATGAAAGACTGCTATATATATAAAATGGACATCAATATTGATAAGAATAGTCTGAGGTATATTTTAAAAGAAGGGTCTGCATTATTTTTCCCTACTAAGAAGTGGATTGTGTGAATGAATGCATATTTGTCAACTCTACCTTATGTGCTATGACTACATCTACACAAGTGTTGTTTTCTTTCTGACTTACGTAGGTGTCTCTACCATAAATAAATCATACCTATTATATATTTACTTACTTACTTGCTGGCCTGTGCCTTTGTCATTTGAATATTCCCTTTGTCCTGGTTTTTTAATTTATTTCAAATAATAAAAATTATCTTATTGTGCAAAATAAATGAAAATTTTAGCAATCACAGTAATATGTACCTACCCTTAAATATAGATCATAATATGATTTATATTTTAAAATGGGAAGGATCTAGTCGTAGTGGTTTAGTGTAAAACCTTTATTAATGATGATAATTGCCTTATGTTAAGGTGATTAGTATGAATGTTGGAATCAGTCTATTTCTAGTTACCTTTCTACAATATTCATGGTCCTATAAGTTAGGTACTGTAATATGATATATTACGCTGTATTTTATACTCTTTATATAAGTTTTATCTAAAAATGGTATAGGTTTGTAAGATTTGTACTGTGGAACTGTAACTCGTCAGTGATGATATTATAAGTGTTGTATGTATATTATGTTAATAAGATACATATTATTACTTTTATATTATAATAATTTTCATAATAAAGTTACGTTGCTTTTTTATTATCTCTCGCATCACTGAAGTATCAATATCGTTTGAACAAGATGTAATTTAATTCACTTCAAATCGCCATGTTTTCTTAGTATCTAAATATTGTTTTTATTATTTTCACGAGAATTCATCTAGCATTTGGGATAACACTTGGCTACAGAGCCAAGCAAATTGACTGTCATATTTAGTGACAATATTCATTGTTGAGTAGATTTCCCATATGAATTATCTCAATTCGTCACTATCATCACATTGTTCTCAGTGATAAACGAACTATAAAACCCAGTTTTCGATTAAGTATTGTACATATTAGTTAAATGATTTTCAAATTGTTACATATTTTAGTTAAAATATTTTAGTTTAAATGTTATTGTACTTTTTTTTTTGAGATATTTAGTCTTGAAGTTTTACCATTTGATTATTAATTTCTATCCCGATACTATTATGTTTGTGTATAAACATTTTATTTATTAACAAATTGTTTCATTTTTCGATCTATCCTTCATCAAGTTTTCACAACCTTGGAACAAGTTTTTGGTCAAAACTTGGCACGGACGGACAATACGTAGGTAGATAATAATGCCAGCATTGGATTTGTAGGCATGACTTCATGTAGCAGTTGAAGAAAACAATTCTTTATTGTTTACATCTAAGATTGAAGATTCTTTATTTATTAAGATTATTTATTGAAGATTGTGGTTTAGTTGTATGGCAACAAAATAGTAAAATTCCTATACATGAAAAACAAGTTATCCGCATATTATTAAGTACAATGAAGTTGTTTACTAATGAAACTCCTCTTGTAAATTAATATCAGTGTGTATTTTGTCCTTGTGCTGCGGACATTCCATTGTGTATAATGTCAATTCTACCAGAGTTGAGTGAACAGGATCGGGCTGTCTTGAACAGCATATTTAATCCCTCATTACCTTTAGGGGAAGGGGTGTTTGATAATGAATTTCAAGGTGTTGAGGAAGTTGGTAAGACATTAAAAATACAAGCATATACAGTAGAAGTACGATAATCCGGCACGTTCGGGACCGGCTCGGTGCCCGACTACCGATAATTCCGGTCTATCGGGTGGTGCCCCTTCTTTTTAGTGTAGGTACATTGTTTTTTTTTTAACTACATACATACATAAATCGTAATTATAAGAACAATTAGGTTAATAATTAAACTACAAATACAGTATGCAAATAGAACAAAGTTTATTTTACATTTCATATGTTTCAAAAAAAGTCACGAATGTCTTCTTGTTTTCTTGACTTTTGGCGTTTAGTATTAAATTTATTTCTAATGATATGGAAATCAATAATTTCTGAAGCACTGTAGCTAGCCTCAGCAAAAGAGATCTGGAGCGATGCCGGACTATCGGGCATTCTGGACTGTTGGATGCCGGACTAATGGACTTCTACTGTACATCTAAATATACTGTGATGAGTTTGCGCAACGCAGGATCTTGGCCTTCCCTGGAATATCCGATTTAAACAAACCATAATTTATTTTAGATGAATCGCTAGAAGATGATAAACTCCGTGAAACTATAAAACAAATAGAAATTTCCGCTATAAAACTATGCCAGGCTGGAGACTACAATGGTTCAGTTGAGCTGTTTAATAAGTGTATCGAGTTGGCGCCAGATCGAGCAGCAAACTATAACAACAGAGCTCAGGTTTACCAACTCCAGGGAAATACTGCAGGTAAGTTCCATAATTAACTGCAAAAGAGAAATCTTGAAGTAAAAGAAAAAATATTGGTTGCTTGTTCTACAATTCATAACACTGGATTGTACTTGGTTTTCTTCCAGGATGTGTCTCCGACTTGGACAAGTGTATTGAATTAAGTGGAGGAAAGGGAAGAGTATGCAGTCAAGCCTTGTGCCAGAGAGGTATTCTGTACAGGAAGGACGGTAATGATGAAGAAGCCAGAATGCTTTTCAAAGAGGCTGCCAAATTGGGGAATGCTTTTGCAAAGCAACAGGTAAAATACGATACCTTATATCGAGAATATTAATTGTTTCGAATTTGTGAAGTTGCGTCCACTTGCAGAATTTTTATTATAGTTAACAGATTATCTTTATTTTCTTTTCAGCTTATAGAATTAAATCCTTACGCAGCCCTGTGTAATCAGATGTTGAGTCAAGTGATGCAGAAATTAAAATAAATCATTATTTGTCAATTCTCAACTTTATTAATGTAGGTTAATATACTAATAATATATGTACACTATACAGTGAAACTCGGATTTTACGTTTTTCTGGGGACCACCGGAAAAAAACGTTAAATAGGGGAAAACTTAAAATGTGGGAAATGATATTTTAGTATGTCCTATAAAAACGTAGTTACTTTTCACTGTTAACTTCATTGTCATGTAGTAGGAGTGATTTCTTGGCAGTAATTATGTTTACAAGAAACAAAAGTGAATTATATCACTAAAAAACTAAATTGAAGGAATTGAATTTTCAGAAAATACCCCATACAATAAAAGTCCGTTCCAAAGAACTGAAAACAGGAAAAAAATAGAATTACGCGACACGAACATTTGAATTTCGCGCCAATTTTTAATTTTAAAATAAACTGAATAATTTTATAAGGAAAACTTGCGATTTTTCGGAAGCAACCCAGGTGGATGTCGAATATTTGTCACAAATTTGATTCTCGGGATAAGTACGTAATTTAATGCGCACGACATGATGAAGGTCCGCGCATTTCACATTACCTAATACCTAATAATAGCACTTCGTACACAACACAATTTATATCGGAGTAAACATTGAAAGAACTATTTATTACTTTTAGATTTCAAAAAGTCACTTACTTTAGTTGTTGGTTTTTATTTTGACAGAGTTTATCATTAGGTACATGTCCAATGACCTAGTTAAAACTTTTGCAAATATCAAATGGTGTGTCGGGCCTTTCCCGAGTTTCTTCTGAACACCTATTAAGGCTGACAATACACATTTGTATTTGTGGAAATATAAATTGTAATAACAACCAAACTTAATGTAAATTAAAAAGGAATCGTTTTTTTTTTCAAATTCAACAAAATTGGTGCCCAAAAATTTCGCGAGAAGTAAATCACAAAGCACTGTTTGGAATAATACGCACGTGTAGGTAGGTATATATTAAATACCTAAATAAAACGAGTAATGTGTATGTTGCACTACAATGAACTGGATAAAAAACTGAAACTTATAAACTGGATAAAAAAATTTAAACTGAAAGTTATACTAAACACTTCCGGCGATTAAAATTAACATGTTACTATGCGCTGCACATGTTGACATTCTCTGTAAATCACCCCAGGCATCAAGACATAGCGATGTACTGAGGTGTTATGAGGGGGAGATAAGATAACACCGCCCACCACGTGGAAGTGTTGGCATTAAGTAAAAAGGTAGCAATGTGACTTTACACACTTTCTTTGCGTAATAATTTTTGTCCAACTTTTTGACAAACAATTAAATTTTACGTGTACAACTTTACGGCCGAGAAAAAAACGTATAATCCGGGAATTGTTTGGGCGCCTGACGTAAAATTTGGGAAATTTTTGTTCTGGAATGTATGGGGGTGAAACGGGACCGACAAAAAAAAACTTTAAATCCGGGAAAACGTAAAATGCGGGAACTTAAAATCCGAGTTTCACTGTATGTTAAATTATAATAAAATAATAAATTTCTCAAACTAATGTGATACTACCAAAATACTATGACAATATTATTTGTCACAAATCACATAGGCGAGATGGATGATGCCTCCAAGTAAATCTACATTTTGAATTTTTATGTTTTTATGTACATACAGTTATCAAAATACAATACTATGCAGTATGTATATTATATCTTATTAATTATGTAATTATTTGAATAACATGACTTGTTATAAATAAAATATAATGGGTAACATAATCAAAGCGTTATAGCGTATAACAAATTAATAGTAATTACAATGAAACCGTATGTAACATACCACATTAAGCTAATATGGAGAGTGGACTGGGTTCAAATCTTAGTGCTGATGATGTATTCTTTTAGTGAGCTGTGAGATGTGTGAGAAGGTACTTGGACTTGTGAACGCAAGCCCAGATAATTTTATTAAAAACTCACCCTTGGATATAAATCTGATAACAAGTAAATGAAATAAGAAATTCTTCAAGGGTAGAAGACCTCTTTGGACCATCTTCACCATTCTCTATTGATTGTGACCATTTTGTTTTCATTAACTAAGTGGGTTAGTATTTTAAATAGTAATTAACAAATTAAATCCTCAAAATTGCAACAAACATTTTTATCAAAAACTGACACATGTATAAAAATGTACACAACTAAAAAAATACAGTTACATATTGTTTTGTGATATTTAAATGCATTTCCTGAAAAGTTCTTAGGAAAAATATGGCGTAGCAAAATACACTAAATCCTAAATAAAACATTTAATACTTGAATAATACAATATATGAAATTACAAACAATTAAATATGTAGAAAACATAAATATACGTAACAACGAATCACTCGAAGATTTGTCTGTTTATTTTCAACTTAACTCAGTCCTGCAACTTAACAATAAATTTGATAGAACCGTGGGATATAAAACTACAACTAGACACTCACTTGTTTACTATGTTCCTCTTGGGAACACAGGGAGGCCTTAAAATTTTATTTTACAATTCAAATTAAGCCCTACAATGTATAACTGAAAGTGCCCTAAGTGCTATGTTTTAAAGTATGTGTGTACATAAGATGTATCTAACTAAGTCTACCTAGAAAACTTACTTACGCAAGCATTCTGGTGACAAGAAAGATAACAATCTAGCAAGAAAAACCGTAAACAGTGTATATTTTATACATTACTATGTACTATACTGCTTCTAAACAGACAAAAAAACAACACAAAAATTTAAGCCAGAAAAGTTAAATGTACATATCAGAACATAAATTTGCAGTGCATTGATACAAAATGAAATAAAAAGCAATCATGAGCCATATTCCTAACATAAACTATAAAGTCGGTACAGTGAAAACAACAGATAATAATTTGTAAGTCAATAATGAGTAATAAATTGAATTGATTAAACTAGTAATATAATTGTTGTATGTCGTATGAACTAAATATTAATTTATCTTGATCGTTGTTTACTTGAAAACTGTGTGGGGTTCATAAAACTTCCGATGTTTGCGTGGCATCGTGCTTCTGCAACAAAAAATGAAGTAAATATATAACCCCGCTTTAGGCTACAGAGTATAGTTGGATGGGACATTTACGAGTAGTATATGATATGACTAACCCATCACTAACTGGCGTGTAGAAGAATCCTCTCCTGGAAGATTGCGTTGTGACTGAGGACTTGGTACTTTCGGTCCTGGGTGTTTGTCTGGCAAACGTAGACCTGTGTGTCGGCGTGGCGGTCATCTGCGGGATTGTGGAAAGACGGGGTCTTAATGAGGGAGTGCGCAGTACATTGGGGAGAGGGGGAGTGGCCGCCACACTAGATCCGTCACTGCATGTGACTCCAGTGAAACAAGCCCAGTAGTCTGAACTGATTTCTAATAGACTCTCCATCACCTGGAATACAAACAAGAATTCGTTGTAAAAAATAAGAATTATATTATCAATGTAGTGAACTAATATAATACAGTGATGTTTACCTTGAACTGTTGGAGAGTTTGCTTATACATGTAGTTAGGCTCAGGATCACTATCGGAGTATCCTACAATGGTGGGGCCAAACACCTTAGCCAAATTTTCAATTGGCATCTTACATTCTACGCACTCTGCGACTCTAGAAAACAATGTAATTATTTTATTAATTTACAATTTCATATGTATGTAGGTTAGTGATTTTATTATTAGTCATACCTCTGTAAATGTAACATCATGAATGCAAGAGTGTCCCTGTTAGGTTGAGGTAACTCACTGATGGCTTGATAAATCGTAGCCTGACTGTCATTCTTGTCCTCCATCTCCGTGGCTGACACAAAATCTGTAAAATGATAACATGTTACATATTGTCTACACTTTCAACATCTTGCATTAGGAAATCTAAACAATATGGTAATTTAATTGTAATATCTATCCTTTCAACTTACCAGACCAAAGTGAATATGTGATGAGTGGTTCTTTGAGCGATCGTAAAAAGTCTTTGACGCATCCGCATATGACGTTGATGTCAATATTTGTCAGTGGAGGGGTGCCCTTTCCTCTCATGAATCTCTCCTAAAATATTACACGGATAATTAATATAACGGAGAACGTATTTGAAAACAAAAATTACATAACCGAAGCAAAAATCAATATTTATGTTGATTCCATAGTTTTTGGTATGGATGAGATGACCATTGACACTCCCTGCACCCGCAGGGTAGGTTGTGTGTAAACATGCTAATAAATAAATAATTAACTTACTTTCAATGCTTTGACTTCCTTCTCGGAGCCAGGCACCCTGTACAGTCCAACTTCTGTGAGACCTCTACTCTCTACTTCATTCACACAGTGAATAATCAGAGCTGGTATCATCGGACTTACACTTGGTGTGTAGTCTGCTATCTTACCCTGTAGGAAATACATCAAACTACATTAATATTTCTCTAATTTCTTTTATACTGTGGATAGTAAAAATATCATGGCTTACAATTAGATTAGCGTTAGAGTTGGGTGTGTAATGTGAAGGTACACATGGTAGGGGAAGGCGCTCTTTGCACTCAATATGACAAACCGCGCGACAATCACTGCACTTCACAACAGCCTTGGCGAACCTTATCCTGTAAATAACAATACATCACATTATTATATGACAATTAATACACACAATGTGAATTGATTGTGATTGCGATAGATTACCTGTTACCACAAGTTGTACACGGCTCAGGTCTGATGACAGTTTTGCTGACAAACGTATGCTGGCGAGGCCTAGCTGTGCTACGAGGACTGCAAACATTGGTGCCAGTCAACGCTGCACTACCCCAATTGGTTTCAACTTCTAAAATTTAATTATTTCATTGTCACATTAGGCCATAAACATTTGGATAGACAATTTAAAAGTAATAATGTTATAAACTTCTACACAGCTAGAGTGGCTCCAGAACTTAAGGACTCACCAGGTTTCAATGGTGGAGCAGAAGGAGCAAAGTTTTTGATATTGGTGTTATAGAATCCATCTCCTTTGGACTCTATCTTGATGTTGTATTCTCTGTTTATAGGTTTGGGAGTCATTGGTTCCTGTTTTATGTTGACAATCTCGTTATCAGACGCTCCATTACTTGGAATACCCTGAAGTAAATTAAAACAAACATTTTTACCAACTCGGTATGGGTTTCGCATCTTAAAGAATGAATGACTCATCAAATCATATTCTCGACAGAAGTTCACAAATATGAAATAGAATGTTGAATTCTGATTTACCTCAATGACAGATGAAGCTGTAATTCGACCACTTCCCGAGCAGTTGGCATTACACCTGTCTACTGTAACAGTCGTAGTGGCCACCACACGCCCTCCATTTCCCGAACTTGCCGAGGAAGTAGTCACTCCATTTGAATTAACACCATTGTCATTGTGACAAGAGTCACTAGCCTTCACATGTAAACAGTCAGATTATTAGTCATGTAGTAAACAGGAATACTCAGAAGTAGAAGGATGAGTTGACAATCATAGATTAGACAAATAAAATTAAAAGTAGAATGTGCAAGTGCATTTAGTAAAGTGTTTTACCTTCTTATCACATCCTGAAGATCTCCTCTTTTTAGTTGGTGGATGTTCCTCTGCAGCTTGTGCTTTAGCACTGGAGGGGCGATGTCTTCTCCACGAACGCCTCCCATGCACCACAGATTCATCCAAATCGTCTTCTGAACGAGAGAAGCTTTGATCTGACAACAGATTACCTAAAAAAAATAACAAATTATACTTTGTGAAAATTATTCTTAACACCACAACACTATTATATCTGTATTCGTAATTGTAAAATAATGATCAGTATTACCTGTGGAGTCCATAGACAATCGTTCACTAATGGTATTGAGTCTGGGTTGGACCTGCTCATGATGTGAAGTGTGTCTGGCCGTAGTGTTGTTTAGAAATGCCAACTTTTCCAATGTCTCATTATTTAATTTCTCTCTGTTGTCACTGAATAACAATTCCCTGGCTAAAATCATTTGCTTCTCCTGTAAATAATACATTCATATTTCTATAGTGGATACTCTCAAAAGTCTTGACATAACAACTAAGTTCAATGTGTTATCTACTCACTAAGGAATCCCTTTCACTTTCTGCTTTGATCCTCTGCCTCTTCTCTGCGTCCAACAGCTTCCTAGCGTGAGTGAACTTGGCTTCCCACGCTGAGATTGCTTTGAGCGCATCCTGGAGTTCCTTCTGTAATCTCGTCACTTCTGATTCTGCGATGGAATATTGTCTGTGCCAGTTCTCACAGATTTCCAAAAATCGCATGAAATCTATCAAAGAAATATGTTATTACACTACATCAACTGGTAAGTCCAGATTTCATCTATAAAAAAACTTGCCAAAAAACGTGAATTTGTCACTGTGCTATTCAATTCTTACACTTTGGTTTTGTTTTAAACAATAAATCTTTTTATACTTAACTGATTTGTTTTAATAACAAAACATTCGGATTTTTTCTGACTGTATGAATTCAAATTTAAGTATCATATTGCTATATGAGATAAAATAACTTGTTTTCTTTTTAAGTGTTTCTCATTTGGTTACAAAATTTATTTACACTATTGTAACGTTTAATTTTTGTTGTAAATGTTACCATATAAATGTAAATAAATAATTTAATCAGGGTCTACATGACCAGGTTAAAAGTTTAAACCAAACTCAAATGTCTGTTGAATGAGAAGGCAGTGTAACAGTGAATGTATAAAGGTAACTTACATTCTTCACTAGTTCCATCATTGAGTACATTATTACAGCGGTTTATATCATCAAACTCAGCCAGCAGGGAGAGTGGCGTCATCTCCACAGAGTAATCAGACATCCTGCAAGTTCACTGGAAGCAGAACAATGTGAATATAAGCGGATGGGGTCGGACGAGCGCACAGAAAGTCAAAATGTGTTTATTCAAAAAGAATTTAGTAAATTTGCTGTTTTGGACTTGAAATGATGCTCCTGTCGAAAGTTTATCGTGTTTTAAAAAGGTGCTAAAAACAGCATTTTCTGCGGGTGGGTCTGGAGGCACGCACTACCCAGCCGCAGCCGAACCGAGCGAAAAAATGCAGGTTTTAGCGCTTTTTAAAAACAAAATAAGCTTGACCTTGAATGGTGCTCCAGCACTGTAATAGTTCCGAAAAATGATTGCATAGGCAATTTTGTAATTAACTTTTTGAAGGTTATTTTTGTAATTGGTATGACCATAGTGTAAGTGTATATTAGGAAATGTGCCAGTGGTGGATGGATGCAGTGTGCCCAAGACAGGAAGCTGTGGAGGACCAAAGGGGAGGCCTATGCCCGACAATGGACCTGAGTGGCTGCAGAAGAAGAAGTGTAAGTGAATTAGCTGTTAAGCGAAATCCTCACATATAAGGATTCATCGCAGCATTTAAGACGATACTCATACTCGCAGTATATGGATGGCCCTGTGAAAGATGGTAATGGTCGGTGTTGTCTGTGTTCTACTAATTATGGACCAGGGCCAAAAAATGCGATAGATGGACTGTCAATGGTGATACCAAGTGATACTGGGTAGAAGACAAAGGCAGTAAGAATAGGGGAGAATCCTGGATTCAGCCGAGTCGGGTACTATTGTACAATTGGGGCCCCAAGTATAGAAAAAATATCAATATTGTTGAGTTAGGTTTGTTAGGTTGTTTTTTTTTTATTTTTACTCGCAAAAAACAACCTAACAAACCTAACGATGAGATAAGGACGAACTGTGCGATTAAAGTTGGTAATGAATGCTTGGAGCAAGTTGATGAGTATGTGTATCTGGGAAGCTTGTTTACAAAAGATGGTCGATGTGAAAGTGACATCGAAAGAAGAAAGTTAGCAGGTACCAGGGTAAATGGGGCAATTAGGCCAATAATGAAAAGTCGCAATGTATCGACAAAGGCAAAGTTGTTGGTGCACAACGCCATCCTAGTACCAACACTGATGTATGCAAGTGAGACATGGACATGGCTGAAGAAGGATGAATCAAGTATAAATGCGGTCGAGATGAGATCGTTAAGAAGAATGTGTGGAAAAACATTGAGAGATAGAATAAGGAACGAAATGATTAGAGAGTTGAGTGACTGTAAAAAGGATGTTGTGAATAAAATGAAAGTGAACAAGTTGAGATGGTTGGGTCATGTGGAAAGAATGAACGATGAAAGAATAACGAAGAAAGTTTACCTGGGTGAAAGAGGAGGTGTAAGGAAACGCGGCCGTCCGAGAACCACCTGGCTGGACCATGTCGACCAGATACTCAAGGACGGACGTGTTTTGAGTAAAAGTAACCGGAGAGTATGTATGAGGAACTGCATGAATGTGATGGAAGCCCGAAGGGTGTGTCAGGATAGGAAAGTCTGGCGATCCGTTCTCTCTGCCTACCCCGCAAGGGAGGTGGCGTGAGGGTATAGAATAGAATAGAAAACAAACCTAACTCCACAATATTGCTGGCGAATTATTTGCTTTTTCCATACTTCATATGTCACTTTTTGGTATATTTATGGTTGGGGCCCCAATTGTACAATAGTACCCAGAGTCGAGCTTATGATGAGAATGATTAAGACCTAAATGTTTATTTGATAGCCCAATATGAGCGAATGGCGAAGTTAGCTACCAAGGAGTATCAAGACCATCCAATGATCAGGTTTGAAAATGCTAGGACAGTCTATAATTGCGCAAGAAGCTATTGAATAAAATAAACGTTGCTGGTAAATTAACAAATAAATAAAAATAAATTCTACTTACAGTGACCGTTGACAGCAGGTAACATAAACGAAAATCACTACTGTCGGAATAATCACCGAATATCCACAACACAAAAAAACTTTTATAAAGATCGTTACATTATTTTACACAGTGACAATTAAAATATTATCAAATAATATAAACGTTACAAAACAAAATCGGAGGCCGGCTAGGTTACACAAGATACAACAATACATCAAAAATCAAATGATCAAAAGTAACAGTCAACAGCCATATATTTTCAAATCTGAAACTTATGACCAATCAGATTGCAGCGTTAAAGTCACGCCGCATGTGTACCAACATCACAGCCCGAGGTAAAGTATAACCAAAAAAATACTCTACTTGGCAAAGAAAAGAACTAACAGAATCCTCATAGAATTTTCATACATTAAAAGAAGGCAGCGCCAATATTTTTAATGGGTAAAAATACAGGATTAGTTCAATAATGGCACAAATGTATTTTTTCGTTCCTTCTATTTTTTTTAGTATTACACGGTCACTACGGTCGCAGGCGCAGAACGCGTATATACCCTTTATATACCATATCTGTCGCAACCTTAAAGTCACAGAACGGGTGAAATGATATAAATGATTGGTCTGGTTATTGGTTAACTGTTAAAGTTCTTGACTGTCCAAATATTGGGATGTACATTGTACACACACTATAGTACCTAATACCTACGTGGTACATACCTATTATATGTATATTTTAAAAGGATCTGGGCTAGTATTATACGCAAACCCCAAATACTTTCCATCACACTTCAAAGTAAGCTAAAAGCTTGTGTCGTCGTGAAGCGCAGAATACATTGACAGCGCCGGGATCTGAACCTGGCATCTCCTGCTCCTAGGACCGGCGCTTCAACTAAGCTGCTCCAACCATGTGCACAAGTTTCAATTCAAATACAAGTATATTAACTTTAATTATTCTAATACCTACCTGTATTTTCTGTGGAAATAATATCCCTACTCCACACTGTCTTCGCGTCTCTATATTCATTCATACGAGAAAAATAATAATGCATAATTTTATTTTATTGCTCTTGGCGTTGAATCAGAAATATGGATGCATTTGTGCAGGTGTGTATAATAATGTAATGCATATGTGTTGCATCCTGTTTAGTTATACATATACCTAAAATACAACTTAGTTAACCCCGATTGATTATAATACTTCGTTCGGTTCAATTTGGATGTTGAATTTATTTGCATTGGTTTGGATTGTGTTTCGTTCGAAAGAACTTTTTGCGCAAGCGTGGACGCTATCTCGGTAGAGTGTGGATCGGTGTGGTGTAAACATTGTGTGGTTGTGCATGTGTTGTGTTTTATTTATATATTTGTATTGTCCTCAGTTCAGACGGATTTGACGTTTGGTGCCGAGCGCACTTATTGTTGATAGGTGTGCTGTATTGTGTGCGGGATTATTGAGGATTACTATCATTATATTGTTTTGTTTTGAGTGAAGTTATAATTTATTTGTGAAAGCAGCAATGGCTGACAATGAAAACAACTGTGATGAAGGGGGCGGAGAGATGAATTCATCTCTCGGCTTCAGGCTCCGAGGGAGAAAAGGAGCTCTGAAGAAGAAGAACGTTTATAACATCAAGGACCACAAGTTCATGCCCAGGTTCTTCAAGCAGCCAACCTTCTGTTCTCACTGCAAGGATTTCATTTGGTAAGCAAGATCTTCCTCTTATCTCTATTGTCATCCAGTCACTTGGTTTAAGTGCATTAAAACTTTTCCTCAACTAATTTCCGTTGACACTTGAGTGCAATCAGTCAATAGATGTATATTGTATACATAATAGAATAGGATATATAAAACCACAATTAAAAGTTATACATAGTACAGTGTAGGTATTTAGAAATTAGAATGTTGTCACCTGTCAGTTTTTGAAACTAAACGTTTTTGCAACTAGGAGTTGATTAATTTGTCATAAATTTAATGGAAAATGACATTTTATTGCGATCTGATAAGGTAATAAATAATTGTGGGAAAAGAAATAAAAGCGATAATATTTTTTACTGTGCAATGTTATGAAATAGAAATAAGTAGGTACTATTGTTTTGTTAGATATTTTAGTCAGCATGCCTAATATATACCTAAGGTGACCAACCGTCCTCCTTTTGGAAGGACATTCCTCCTTTTGGAAGGACAGTCCTCCTTTTCTAGGTTCTGTCCTCCCTCCAAAAGTGTCCTCCTTTTTGTCCTCCTTTTTTACTTTTTAACATTTTAAAACTAATCTGTTAATCTCAAAACCACACGATTTTCATCATACCATGAATTAACTAGTAAATAAAAATACATCAAAATGCAATTGTTTTTTAAAAAAAAATGTCTGCGGCGGTAATTACCTTTACCATTTGTGTATATGTAATTTGGTATGTCTTATGACAAATATTTCACCTGCGACGCTATTTTTTTTATACATCCTTTATGGAAAACATTTTCAAGAAAATAAATCAATTCAAGAAAGCGATCTTTTTCCCTGTCCCAAAAATATTTCGCCTGCGGCGCTATTTACGCATTTTTTGTCTTCCTTTTTATTTTTAAAAATATGGTCACCTTAATATACCTACATTACCTACACTACCTACGGTGATTCAGCAATCTATTATATCTAATGGTATTTTTTCTGTAAACAATTATTTCATTTAGTGTCATGATTAAAAAATATTTATCATAAAGAAAAACATTAATCGGTTTAGAGAAACCAAATTCTACTTCGATGTTTTCTTCGTCGATGTTTTGATCCGTGCATTCCAACGATTGGAAAATGGAAATCTTCAAATTCTTTCTTTATATCACTTCTTTTCTTTCACGGAATAGTCTTTCCATCTATCGACGCATTTTTCCCGTAGCTGCCTCTAGGTATAAGGTACTGCACGAAGTAATCTTTTCCAGCACCGTATCTCGAGAACTCTGTCTGATAGGCACGAGTTATCCATTATCTCTGCACCATACAGAAAAATTGAGTATACAGTAGCATAGCTCAGGGAAGTAAACCACGTAGGGGGACCTATTCGGAGGGGCGAGGGGCGTCAGGTGGAGGGAGGGGGAGACCTGATATTCTGAAACACCCCAACAAAAGGTATCATACTGCATAGAGTCCAATCTGTTATTAATTTTGCCGACTTCCCCATACATTGATTCCTAGAATGACTGAGCTATCACTAGACTCTAGCCACTATCTAGACAGAAATGCCCCGATCATACTAAACCTTCTATTGATTGGCTGTTTGGCCACCCACTAACTTTTGACACAAGAGTTTATCGATGAGAAGACGTATCTTTATGTGTGTTTTTTAAATCCCGTCTTCATGGACATGATAATTCTGTGTATGTTTCATGTAAACACATACACCTAATATTAGACAATAAGCCGACAGCGTTATCGAACATATGAATATATCATGTCCACTCATACTATGTATGTATATGTACATGGGAGCATATTTTATTCATGTTAATCATTTATTCACTAATCTAATACACGTACACAACCCTATCCTCTGCTCTGTAGCTGAAGTCTCTCTACAGTCTACAGAGACCTGTGGGGAGTTAAAAAGGACTTATCTCTCTTTTCCGTTGTTCCGAAGTATCTCATGCATAATTACGTATCATGTCTATGTATGTAACAATTACGCACACATGTGTACAAGTGAACACTGTATTACACTCGGTCATCATACTGTTGGAAATCTATGCAAAAATATAAATGTTAATGTTCAAAGTCTGCCCGCTTACTCGACTTTTTACGAAATGTATTAGGTTGAATGTTATTCTGTTATTCCGAAGCTGCGGAGGAATTCGTAGACATGATGACTGAACTAAACTACAAATCGTGTGTCAATAGCTATACCCGAGAGGTTCCTGGTCAGCGGCCTTCCTGTTTAGATCATGTTTGGTGTAACGCTAATACTAGAAATATTGAAAATATCAAAACTGTGGTATGGAAATTAAGTATCACGGATCATTCCGCGTGTATCTTTGCTTACAACTCCGCTAATGGGAGCACTGATTCGTCGCGTGGTATATGTAAAAAACTGACTATTAATTATGAAACACTTGAAGAAAACTTAAAAAATGAAACTTGGAGTACGGTTTACGATAGTGACGACGCGAGCACATCGGCGGAGAGGTTTGAGAGGGTGCTTGCGCACCATCTTTCGCTTTCTACCGATGAACGAATCATTTTATCCAGCAATAAAACAAAGAGGTTGAGACCGTGGATTACTCGTGAACTTTTAACAACTATCAGGCAAAAACAGAAGCTATTTATCACAACAAAAAAATATCCAAGTGACACTAATTTGCTTAATTTTTTCAGAAGATTCAGAAACAATCTGACAATGTCAATACGAGAGGCAAAGAACAAATATTTTGGTGAAAAGATCTTGCTGGCAAATAATGATAGTAAAAAGGTTTGGTCAACTATAAATGAAGCATTAGGTAATAATAAGAAAAAGAGCAATTTAAAATACATCTCTTATGAAAAGGAGCGGATAGGCGCCGCAGAAAACCCGGGTCGCGTTGCGAATATTTTCAATAATTATTTCAGTAATGTGGGTAGGAATCTAGCGGAAAAAATTAAATCAGATTGCCCGAATCCGGTGCCTGCACCTCCCTTTATTGAAAGAGATAGAGAGCACCCAGAACTGAGTAGTTTTAGTGAAATTACAGAAAAGAACCTGGAAAGTATAATAAATGGCTTAAGGGGGGGTTCGTCTCCGGGTTTCGATGGCGTAACCGCGATTACAGTGAAGAAGGTCAAACAGTACATTATTAGACCTCTCGTGCATATAATTAATTTAAGTCTAAAAAGTGGGACCTTCCCACAAAACTATAAAACTTCGCTTATTACACCTATACACAAATCGGGATCTACGGAGGAACTCGAAAACTATAGACCCATATCACTCGTCTCTAATATTGCAAAGGTTTTTGAAAAAGTCATTAAACTGCAACTCACAGATTACATAATTAATAATAGAATTTTAAATAAAAATCAATTCGGATTCGTTCCAAGCACGGGGACTGACGATGCTGTAGCAAAACTTACAACGGAGGTATATCGAACATTGGACCAAAATCGTAAATGCGCTGGAATCTTTGTTGATCTGAGAAAGGCTTTCGACAGTATTTCCCATTCTAAACTTATAGCGAAGCTGTCGGAAATAGGTATATCTGGTAAGGCTCTATCCCTAATACGGACATATTTGCAAAGTCGAAAGCAAATGACGAGAATAAATGACATAATTAGTCAACCCGAGTATAGCGAATACGGAATACCACAGGGCACGGTAATGGGTCCAATCCTCTTCATTATATATGTTAACAAGGTATTCGATCTGCCCTTGAATGGCAGAATTATATCATACGCTGACGATACTGTATTACTCGTGAGTGAAAACACATGGGAGGCGGTGTCGGCAGCGGCTAATAGAGATGTGCTTACGTTGAAGACGTGGCTGGATGCGAATTATCTGTCCCTGAATGCCGAAAAGACCGTGTGTTTACCTTTTAGTGTAACTAAGGTAGGTGTCCCGGAGAGTCTCGATATTCGCGTGCACACGGGGACGTGTGCTTCTCGTGTCTGTGACTCCCGGTGCACTGCTTTGAAGACTTTGAGTAAGGTCAAATATCTAGGACTAACGATTGATGCTCATGTTAAATGGAAGGCCCACATAGAGATACTAGTAAAAAGAGTTAGAAAACTAATATACATTTTTATTGAACTAAGAAATTTTCTTGATTTTCCACGCCTAAAAACTGTTTATTATGCTCTGGCGCAGTCTGTCATTCAGTACGGTATGATTGGTTGGGGTGGGGCATACCCTACAAATATTAACCCACTTAAAATTGCTCAAAGGCTGATCCTTAAGATAATGCTGAGGAAGCCGATGGACTATCCGACTGCTCAACTTTTCAAAGAGGTAAGAGTATTTCCGGTTGAACAACTCTACCGGAGAGTTGCTCTACTGCACACGCATAAAGAATACAGAGCGACTGGAACCCCAGAGGCTTCTGGATCCAGCAGAATCTTGAGGATCATAAACTGTATACCGATACCACTCTGCAGGAGGGATGTCGCCCAGAGACATTACACATATATGGGTATAAAGTATTTTAATGAGCTACCAGGAGGAATGAGGGATATTAGAGACAGAGTGGCCTTCAAAAAAGAAATTAAGAGACACATGATGGAGGCACTTGGCCCAGTAGTCTCCTGAGATTTTGCTCATTTGTTTCGCGGGAAGTAACTTTGTTGCTATGTATGAATTTACTGTGTGGGATGCTTGTTACTATATGTGATATTTTGCTACAATGATATTTGCTATATGAATATAATTATAAGTGCAGGATCCCTCCCCACACACGAGACTTGTCTCTATTGGGGAGGTATCTCGAAATGTGTATAGCTTTAAGTATTGAATTTGTATATATATATGTAAATATTGAAGGAAATAAAAAGAATTTAAAAATTGAAAAATTGAAATTCTTTCCCATATTTCTATTTATTGAATAATACATATTATGTATCGACCAGGTATACAATAATAAACCTGTAACTGTAATACCCTAGACCTAGATACCATTTAAAGTGTTAATGTAAGACTTCTGGTCCAATACAGTGTATAAAAATAAACTTACTTCTATATTTAGCTACTTGTATATTATAGGTATATTTTGGTACTATACAATTTTAATATTTTCTATTGTTTCTCAAGTGTCTCTACATATTTTGGGGTAAACCCGGCCTCTCGACAGTATATCCTTTAAATGGAAGTATTGATTTTTTGGTGAAAGAACCACTTGTCGCTTTGTTTAGGATCACCACTGTCGTCAGGGCAAGATAACCTTACAAATGAAGCATTAAAATTCAATGTAGACCCAGCTATTGAAAAAATTATATCGCAAGAAAATTTTAATTGCTTTTACGTTCATCTACATTCTGCATGTGAAATTTGGTACGTTGATACATATACGAGTATGTATTTGTTAATTATTATTATGTTCTTAGTCATTATTATTCGAAAAAGTTGGAAAAGTGTATGACCTTTTAATGAAACAAAGTACGGTGGGTCTATTAAATATATCGTGCCTTAAAATAGTCAGAAAATTATATTTAGCTGAACTAATTGATTAAAGAACTCAATAATTCAGGCTTCAATAAAAAAATAATGAGTCTTAGATTAATTCGCATTGTGCATGTGCCTTCTTATTATATTAAAGTGTTTTATTGGCGTTTCCTTATCGCACCAACAAGTAACAACTCAATAAAGTAGCATGTAATTACAGTAATACTTGTATAGGAAACAAGTCAAATAAATATATAAGTGTGGACCATTACATTTCAATATGTATACCTAATATTATTATATTGGAATGTACGAGTATACCATGATGTGTTTGGTTGGAAAATTGAACTGTATCGATATCAGTGCGTCTACCATACTTATTGAGAACTATAAGCAAGTCGATGTACAATATTTGATACTCATTGCTTTCCCGAATTGTTAATATCTTAGTTTGGCGGTGGTCGCATTGACGTCAAGATCCGTGCAGTAAGAGTCTCCTCCAAGGGACATTAAGGGTATTCAGAGTAATTTCGGGAGGGCTTTGTTGAGGGAGAGAAAAATAATTGTCTGAAAGACCGGATGACATATGACTTGTTAAACTTCTGAAACATCAAGGGGTGAAGGTGTGTTTACCCTTAATGGTCGGTGACGTAACCACGACATGTCTCTACGTACGGACCTTCACGTACGTTTTTATTCTCAAAGTAAGACGCGACAGCCGTATAAGGCCTATCGCAGGGAATATTGTGATGTATAGAAGCTCGATCCTTTTTATATAAAATAAGTGGATAGATGGTTGCTTGCTTTTGCTTTTAAGTTCCCTTTTTGATACTGCGTGGACTTACATAATAAATAATAAATACCTAGATATACAAGATATACTAGATATAAATACAAGATATACATATACTCCTATAATACATGCTTTGCTTGAAGCACAACCCTCCTATTCGTGTTATTGTTATGTTAATACATATTATTCTTATCATCCATCGATCATTATGTACCTACGTATGTAAAGAGGTACAGATTTTCTTTATTTTATTTCGATATAATAGAGCTAGGTACGTTGGAATGTTGCTCATTTCTATTCAGGATGAATAATGTCTTCAGTAGATATATTTATTCTCAATTCGTTCGCTCTTTCCACATTTCTATATTGGGTATAAAAATGTATTCAATTTAGAGGTACTCTGTTATAAAACCAATCACTTACCTACTTAATCCATTTCTAATGTATAAACATCAGCACCTAGGGTTCTTCTTTATTAGAGGAGGAAAAAACTTGTATTAGGACTACGTTCTCTCATCTTCTTGCGCTTGATAATGGGAGGAAATGGTCACCTCAATCGATCTCTAATTATATTTAGGATAAAATGATATTTCATCGTCATTTCTAAATTGTAGTTTATCGTGTCATATTTTTAACGAAATCTTGATTTAAATCTGTGTTTCATTGCAATTTGTGTCCACTGTCCAATACGTTACACGTTACGCGTAGCACGTAGGATAATAATATGTATCTATTACGATTCAACCTTCAGACAGATTTTCACTCTGTGGGTTGTGGGTATATTGTTAAAGTTGAATAGATAAGCCAAACCCAATGGAGAAGGAAAGCTTTAGAATATTGTAAACAAACAGTGATGAAATCTTTGGATAAACATTTAAATAAAATACAGTATGTATTTTGTTTTTCGCAAATAAGTGGGTGTTGAATTTGACAGTTGGTACTCCTCACTTTATTCAATTGATGGGTGGAAGCTTCTTGGTTAAATACTCTTTTCTAATTGAAGCCGTCATCCTTTGTCATTGTAAACCCACAACATTCTTAATGTCACCACACCTTCCTATCTGAGGCCTACCCACGCTTCTACCCACTTTCTAGATCATTTTGGCTTCTCTTTGAAGGTTCATTTCCTTCCCCTTCTCCCAATTCATTAGTTTGTCTTATCCACCCCGGTAAGATCTTTTAGACTCTTCTTTGTTTTTAGTTTCAAAACGCCTGGAACAATGTTAAGTAGTATTTATGTAGTTAAAGTTTTTGTAGACATTTGAGCTTTTCTTGGATAGCGTCTGTGATGTAACTAGAAAACAGATTAAATGTATTTTAACGTATAAATAGAAGTAATTTGTGTATAAGCCATAAATGTTTTTCATTTCCCAAAAGTGCCCAGACGTTTCATATTGTACTGTATACTTCGTGTAATGCGTACGTTTCGGTGAAATTAACAATATTAAACCCCATTTACTTATTGTAGGACCTAGACAAATATCAATATAATAATACATGTATACACTTACATGGCACGCTAGCACCACACTAATATTGTATTATTATTTATTAGATTAGAAATTTGTACCTAGTTACTCTGTAATATTATGTTATTATGTACCTTATACCTAATCTTACATGCCATGACGATGAATATTTTTTATAACTTCTGTTAAAAAAAACACGACCCTTCATTCGTATCTACCGATGAAAGTGTACTCTGTACAGATTCATTCAATGGCTAACCTGGTTTAAAAAATATTTGAAATGTTATGTATGTAGGTATATAATTACCCATACATTATAAATGAGTTAATTACCTACTTTTGTTACAAATATTCGCAGGACAACATTATCTTTCATCGGTAGCGTTATGTTTTTTGAAGTTGGACTGTGAGTAAGGATAGGGTAGTCTAGGACCCCGAGGATTGAGGCGTGAGGGGGAATAGATTAAATCATAAAAGTATTGTGAAACTTCGGGAATACTATCAGACTATCACGTTTCAGGCATTACAAGTAAAAGATTATTAAAGTTATTTAAAGGCTTGGCACCGCTAATGACGTCACAGACATTTCCCACGGCATTAAGGTTCAAAATCGCGTGACAATCGCATGATAAAATGGTAAAAATAGCGTTTTTTCCATTTTTCGGGGTTAATTTTGCGTCTATCAAAAAACTTTTACGGTTATTCCCTAGATTTTGATGCATATTATCAGTACAAAAAAAAAATTACCCCGCGACTTTCGGGAAACGAGTTTCCGTCTTTCGGAAAAAAGTACAGAGTTGTTTTAAAAATTTTTTTTTGAGAAATCTATACAAGATATAAAAAATCTTTTACGGTTATTCCCTAGATAAAGATTCAATGCATCTACCCTATTTTGTTCCAAAGCATATTTAGTAACGGTTGTCGAGATAGGAGGTCTCCCGTTTTTAGAAATTTTTGAAATGTCGGTATGCACACTCTTAATAATATATCTTAATTCTTATGTCATACGTATGTATAGAGCTAGATTATTTTCACACGCCGCTGTTTGCAGATATTTATTTGTAAATAAGTACTAGGGTATTTATTTATTACAAAAAATATTTTGTGTTCGTCATAAAATATTCTACGGGCATTTTGTAATTTTTTAAGTATGTGGCTGGAATACATTCTTACCGGGTTTCTTTTATATTTTTAAGGACAACTTATTTTTTATTTATTTTTCATGACCACAAGGGTTCCAAAATTGTGGAAAATCAGTATTGCGAATCGTCTTTAAACTTTAGCTTTATTAAGTTAACCGGGGTTAAATACTATACGTTTAAATTTGAGCTATTATTGCTACTCATTGAATATTATGTTTCGTATATTTCTCAATATTTTGTATTCACACATTCATATAATGAACAGTAAAGTTGCTGTCTGAGTAGACATCTGTCTGTGTCTATACTTACCTAGTACATTATGTTTGACCTCTGATACATTTTATAAGAGATCAGTTTCACAAATCCGGCCCGAGTCAGTTCAATATGATATTATACCTAGTTATTTTTTACTATTTTGGTCTTTGTCAATGGCTCGAATGAGTGGCCCTTTTTTAGTTCAAGGGCGACAAGATTTGAGCATTGCCATACGTAACTTAACTAAACTTCGTGTCTTTGATGAAAGTAAATATATATTATATAGCGACTTACCTAAATATAGAAGGTACATAATTGTTAATGAAATAATCATTAAGATAGTATGTTTGTCTCTCATGTATTTAATAGTTAACACTCGTAGTCACATTTAATTGGCAGAATTTAGTACCTATGATGTATAAAAAAATGTCTTAAGAATAGGAAATCCGCGTAAAAATAAATTAATGTTTACAACAGGAATTTCTTTTGTGGTCTTCACTACGGCGATTCGGTGGAATATCCACAATCCGGGAACCCGGGAGTTGCTTTCGCAGCGTGGTTTATATATCGTGTGTGATATGATAACTATCATTACACTAGTACCTAAATTACATCAGTATTGAATAGTAATGATTTTTATTACCTATGTACAACTAGTATCTAGTGAAGAGTTCCAATGATTACGATAAACCCATGTAATGTTAATATTCTAAGTAGACACTACACTATATGTAGGAATACTGATAATAATCTGAGTACCTGGATAATTTAGTTCATGCACTTATTTATTGATTTTGTTACCATTAGCAGTATTTTCGTAGGTACATACTTAAATAGGTTACTTACATTGTTACCAATAATTCATCATATATTTTAGTAAGTATGTATTATTTTAGCATATACATTTTAAATCTTTTCTCTTTTTTGACGGCAGATATTGCTAATAATTTTATTATTACTTTGTATAACTATTTATGCACATGGAGGTATGTGCAATTTAGTAATCAAGATTTGATTTGATTTCTCTGTTTGATAGCCTTGAGTATTTATAATAATAATAAATAATAATAAATTTTATTTCATTAAATGTACAAATATTTCACGAGTTAAATATAGTTGAGTTCATTTTATGTCCTATTAGTTCTTTAGAGTTTTTTTTTACTAATCAATAGTATCACGTATATGTAAATACATTTATAAACAGCGATTGTTTTCTTATACCTAATCATAGATCGATTATCCACTTAAGTGTCTGTATCAGTTGCGAAGAGTGCATTTCTGTAAAAGGGAAGCTGGAGATAACATTTTTTAACATTATGTCAATTTAGACATCATTCTACCCATTATTTTATCCAGAAGGTAAGTCGATCGGAATCGTGTCCTTAGGTATATTCGCGCCTGGTCTGCATAGTGATATAGATGTAAAAGTGTAAAATAAATCATCTGGCAAATCATTGAATGTCTATACCAATAATTCAATCAATAACATCAGCATGATTTATTCTCTTTTACTTGGAACTATTTTGATTTCTTTTCACCGACTACCCACAATATTATTATATGTATATTATATCTACATCCATATTAGAGTTGTTGAATAACACTCAGCCCAGACTGGAATCGCGCATTGATTGGTATAGTAGGTATATATTATTAAGAAGTATTATATCAACATTATGTTATTCACTATACGTATTTTCCCATCGTCTTTCAAGTTCTGTAGACCGGTTTCTGTAATGGTAGGTATGGGAGTTATTTATAAAATTAAACAATCCTCCATCAGCACAACACGCTGGATGTATGACATATAGATAGTATATTGTTACATTGCATGATTATGAATGATACCTCAATACCTGTAAGTACTGTGTGGTGTACGTTGCAAGTACAGGTGTTTATTGATATTATATTGGGTCGTATATAATTGAAAATTCATCGTCTAATCAATAAAGCCCGTTCAGTATTCCGTACCACGTCACATCACTAGCATTACACAGACAGGACAAGGTATCTAACTATCTACATACTCCATACTCCATGTGCTGTGCATATTGTAATATCTACTCCTATTAATAATGTAATACCTAATTAATACAATTCAATGAGAACATTACGTGATCCGTCCAATTGGACAGATTTCAATTATGCTACGTTACGTCTAGTTCGCTTTGTAATTTGTTTTATTTATCGTATTAATTATAACAACTAAACTGAAATAATTATTTTTTATTATAGATTCCGAGGTCACCTGACAGTTTCGTGATTGTTAGGTGGCCTCAGAAGCAACAGCAAAAAAAATTGGTAAAAAAGAGTAAACAAATTGGGGAAACTAGCCGTCTCGGACATTTTTAAGTATTTGTGTGAAGAGTGCATAGTGCATTCACGAACCATTTCGAGTTTTTATAATCCTTTATCCGTCTATCCTTATTCTATCCATCCCACTTTCTTTCTAAATAATTGAGTTAGGAATCAGTGTTAAATATTAGAATCTTACCTTTGGTCCATTTTTACTCTCAAGTTTTTAGGTGTCATACAACCTAATAAACTAATTGTATGAACTATGTGTGTCTGCAGACTTGTCACCACATAGGTCAGTTGTATTAGCTCTTTATAATTACTATTAGCTTATTATGATGTAATTTTTTGTGTATTCAACAGCTGATTTTCATTACAAAAAATGCTGATGGTAAGGAATTATAACAATATATAGTACGTATTGGCATCGCATCTACCTGCAAATTGAACTACACGTTATAAATATTCAGCTCAGATTAGGTTCACATAATTATTTGTAAAGGCGCGTACTGTGGTTAGTATTGGCAGTATGTTAATGCTACTTAATTCGATTAGTAAAGTGGAACTTCCCTTAGTAACAAGTGGGAGGGCTTATGGCTCGGCCTCTGTGCGCCCTTCTGGGGCTTCTCTCAGAATAACACAACTAGGACACGCCACATTACATTACACATTATAGACATAAGTATGCGTGACACAATAATTTTCTGCTTAGGATATTATCACGAAGTGTGACGGAGTGTCGATTTCTTCACCCAATTAACTAAAAAAATGATCCCCCTATGCAAATGTTTTTATGCTTCATATAAGACGAATATCTTGCTGTGAAAATATTATCACTTGTAACGCGCAGACATTCATTGGTTTATTTTTAATATCTAAAAATAGATTTGTATTCGCTAGATTTGTATGAGAATTGATTGACACGGTGCCTATTACAGTTCTATTGATGGACTACCCACGTCAGGGAAGTTTATGTTTTCGAATAGATGTCATGAAATGTTTACCACCCTCGGCTTTGAAACTCCGTAATAAATTATGACGTTCTAAGACTACGGTCTTCATGCAAAATTTAGATATACCACGTACCTACTGTTTTGATAGAATAAACAGCTGATTGAATATCAGTATCTATACCTATATAATATATACTATATAGGTATGTTGAGTGGAGTGTAGTTGTTACGAGTATATTACTTAGTTCTGTAGGGAGAAGGGAAACTTAAAATAGATGATCAATATGATTGACGTGAGTATGGAAGTCTTAATGGGTTACCTGACTGAAACATGAAATCCGATTTATGTTCACCGAAGTACACGGTCTATTTCGCCGGCAGCATTAAGTAGTTAATAATATACTATCACTGTGCAGTAAGAGGATATGGAAAATATTGTGATCTGAAATTTTGATGGATGAATGATGAACGTAACATTTTATTTAATAGAACGCGTCGCTCTAGAAATCCCAGAAAAAAATAATGAAGTAGGTCTCTGGGTTACTCTGCTGGGTAGGTACTGCACACTCGTATATATCCACGTATTATGTATTAGTACATACAAAGTGTTACGTCAGTATTGTAATATGCAACGATGGAATCTGCATATTCCTGCATCCCGTTTGTACGTGATATTTCATACGCACCTATGTAAGTAAGTTTACTAAACCTGTGTATTTATATTCCAGGTATGTTTTGTTGTAAATTGTGATATGACAGGGCGGCGAACCAGAACAATATAAAATATATCCATCCATTATGTATTCATCCGAACTACGAGTAGAGATGTACTTGTATTGTACATTGCACACACCTCGTGTGCGATGTTTTACTTCATTGTACCTAATGTATTATTTGCACTGGTATTTTTTCACGTCGAAATTCATCGAGATTTCCACTGCCGTCGACCTTCGTTTTGCCGAAGTTTACGTATCTTACAAATATGAGGATTGTTGCTGTATAGCTTTATCAAATTAACACGTTATATCCTAAGAGAAAGAGATTACAAACTTCGTTCTCTACGTGTTTCTCGGTAATTTGACAAATCGAATCAGTTGTATTCAGTTTAGCAACAGATGATTTTCTTTTAAAAGAATATCTAGCGAAACTCTCACTACATTTTGTTTTTATCTCGCCTTTAATAATTTAGGAATGTTATTAAGATTATAATTTCAAAAATAGTTATCTATGAATTAGGCTGTGCTATTGAATTGTTTTTTCTTTGATGTCTCGCGGGAGTAAGGGTTTCTTTGTGTTGTATTGATTTATGTTATATATACGATATTATTTCATTCTGTCCCCTCTTTTTCAACACTAAGATTTCTGTTTGATGTTATGTTACTTAACGACACTACAGTGATCAAAATTAACATAGAATTGTACTCTTAATTGTATAGGTGTCGATTTTAATTTCTTTTATTTTGTGTCTGCGTATTATCAGCTGTGCAAGCGTATACTAGACTATGGTAGGTATATGGTGTAGAGGAGTTATTCGTGGTACAATATCCATAATACTGTTCCACATTGAGATATATACATACGTGTACAATGAAATATAGGGAAGGAGAGAAATTTTGTGAATTATATGAATCATAGAGTATGTATCTGTACGCCCGCACTGTTTGCCAGGTTTATAGGTATTTAAATATACGTACACCCCAGTAATAGGGGTTGTAATAATGATAATATGTAGATATTTGGTCTATGGGGTGTACCAATAATATTATTAGAATAGTTTGCGTGTGGGGAACTTACAAAATACAATATCTGGGTGAGTTTCCTACATTGGTCGTATGGTAGTACTAGTATGTACAAGAGAAGATGTTCGTTCTTATTCTGTGTAAATAAATTAAGAGCTTTTACAAATATACGCGTAGTGTTTCCAACAATGATGATAGGAAAGATACAAAGCGAATCAATAATGTATTTCACAGAGAATTTATCTATGTATACTTCGTGTTTGTATAGGCCATGTTGTACTGAATCGACAATCTTTAGTAATATGTTTTATTCACAAATGTATCTAAAAATATTTAGTACACATCTACTAGTTTACTTTATAGAATCACTCAGTGTTTTTTGTCCACATATATGTACAAGAAGATTTCAAGCACTCGTGTCAAGCATTTTTTTAGGAAATTACGAGGTTTTTGAAGCTGGGGAAAATACTAATTATAAGTACATCTTTGACTGCTTGAAAAATCAAAAGACCTTTGTATTCGAGAATCAAAAGCTGACCCTGATATTACTACTTTCAGTTGGTTTATAAAACCGGAAATATCAACAAACGGTACATCTCATTCAACAACATCTAAAGACTTGTTTTTATCGCAATTTTCATTACATTATCTTATATACGTACCGTCGTTCGTCTATTCGTATTTAGTAAATTAAGCACATCCGCGCCTTCTTTTTGTTTTATTTAGAAAACATCTTTACTTTAAAAACCTAACAACAAGTAGGTAATTAAGTAAAGTAAGTATTAAGTTCTGTCTTCTCTAAGTAAATATGACTTTCATGATTAATACACATTTAATATCAATCTATGACTTTTATGTCTATTGAGATTTCCCTCGACAGTTACTTTATTAGAAAACAAAATGGATATTCAGTTTCAGCTTTGATTAAATATTGTGACGTGTGTGTGCAACGTATGTATGTCATGCAACTGTGTCTATCTACATATACACAACAGTATACGTATTAGTAATATCGGAAATAAAATAGTCCAAACTACCGGAATTGTGTTCATAAAAGACTTATGAATTTTCAGTTTCAGGTCATTGCTGAAGTTAAGTATACTAAGGTACCTGTAAAGAAAAATCCTACGGTTTTTTAGATTTCTAGAACTAAACGAAATGGTTATTATGTATGTACTTATGTATCTACATGTACATTGTACACCTGTAATTAGTCACTTATACCGAAATAAATTTTATTTGTTCTAATTAAATTGTGGATGTCATTTTAGCAGCAATGGCAATGTGGGTTTGTATCAATTTAATTGTATAATTAATTGGTGGTTTAAAATGATAGTTTTGGAATAAATATTATAGCTATTATTAGATAAAATATATACCTTTCACATTGTCAAGTAGGTACCTCCTATCTACAATATTGTTCTACATGTTATACACTCACACTGGGTTAAATCGATAAATGTGTAGGTGGGAGATATTTAGTATGAAATTAATGGGTTAAGTTAGGTAAATATTGTAAATTTAATTTCTCATATCTCGTGAATACTTTATCTTGCGACTTAATTAATGTTTAAAGTAATTATTAATTAATGATTTAATCCCAAATTGATCCCAAACAACTCCAATGTTAATTTGCTACATTCTGCGTTAGTTATGTTCTTAATTGAATCAGATTAGTAGTAATTGCCTGAAACTATTCACGCCAATACTTGTAGAATTTCGGTTTCTAATGAGCAAAGATACGTTATACATAGAAGTTGACATCGAGATCTAAATAATTTTGAACTACCCCAGTACCCACCCTATCAATTTGTAATTTTATATGTCTTGATGTTGTAAAAATTGTTGAATAATTTGATGTTTGTATTTTATTTTTTATTTATTTATATTTCTCAACATTGTAAGTACACAAACAATACATACAACAATACATAAACGTACACAGTATAGTATATAATTATCAACCCCACTAGGTTATGGCCTGTATCGGGGTTGACAATTAATCAGAGTGAAGACATCTTTATCCTAAAAGTACATATCAAAATATCATATTACTTATATGACAAATTATTCATACAAAAGATAACAGATATACTAGGTTGCATATCGGCAGAGTCGGGCACTTGGCAAATTTCTACAACAACACACCGAATGGTACATCAGGTGCATTATTGTTGCAGATTATTACTACTTATTATTGTTAACAGTACCAAACACCTGCTTCAATGCAACCCAAATCAATATTCAAAACTTAAATTAAATCTAAAAAAAAAACAAAACAAATCAAATGTGGTGACCACACTTCATCACTATACAAAACTCAAAACTCAATAAAACTCGTATTAATTACAGATATTCGATTATTCTGGATATTTTATCCATGTGTTCATAATTTCCATTCAAAAATATTTCTACCATTACCTGTAGACAAAATAATATGTTCAGTGAGCAAATCATTGCATTATTATAATTTACAAACTAAATGATCGTAAAAATTGATAAACGATATTAAATATATTAATCTGTGAACCGTACAAATTATATATAGGTACACAGTATTTTCACACCGCTTTCCTGTGATATTTTTGGTTCATGGTATACGTGTAAGAATCAAGGATGTACATATACAGATGAAGTTGTAAGTACGTAATTAAGTACAGGCGGTAAAAAGTTAAACTTGTTTTACCGCAACTAAACTGGTGATTTACGATGCACCTTGTTCCACAAAATTACAAAATTTAATGTATAGTTGCTTCCTCTACCTACTAATTGCCGCAAATCCACGTTATCCGATTATTGTATAATTTAGGAAATGCTGCAGAAATAATGTATTTTATTGTGTTGAATATGAATACATATATTCGTTAATTAATTAGCCACTATTGTACTGTAGTTTCAGGTGATTTCAGTTGTACACTATTCGTATGTTTTGGTACAAGGAGGTAAGTAATATTTAAATATTCATTAGGTGTATATTGTATCGAAAAACTATGACTATGATTGATTTACTAGGTTTGATAAATTCACTTGACTTGTTCATGATGTCAGGTACTTCATATTATTTACGATTTATTAGTAAGTAAATATCTTTCACCGCAAAAATACACCGCATAGCATCCCTAAAATGGAAATGGGCAGGACACGTGGTTAGAAGCGCAGAGGAGAAGTAGACTAAGAACCTCCTAAATTGGAGACCTCGAGATGAGAATAGAAGTGTGGGACGGCCACAGCCGAGATGGAGAGACGACCTGGTCTGACACGTCGGTGCAACCTGGATGCAGTCTGCACAGGACAGGACAACATGGAGTCAGACGGAGGAGGCCTTCGTTCAGGAGCACGTATTTAGTGTAATGTCGACGACGTACATAATATTATGTAGTTCTTATATCATGTAGAGCATTGAGCTAAGTATTTATACTCGCTGTAATAACGCCGTCATAAATCGAACTGAAAATCCTAATTTATGTGTCGCTTGCGTTATATATTTTTACTCTATACTCGTACCTTTGTAATTTGTGTACTACCTATATTGTTAAATTCTATTAATGTGATGCGTAGGTAGGAGGCAGGTATGACAATGTCATGAATTTAATTGACGATGATTCAACATCCTGGGAAGTCTAGTCAGAATAGTATATTAAGATATTTTCACCACATCTATGTGGCGCGTGCCATATTATAAATTGATCATTTTCTTTTCACGGTTATCCAACATCTTCTTCGTTTTAAAACGAGTGATAAACACTAGCGTCATATCGTACATTGGATAAATGTAAACTGATTTATTTGTAGAAAATAATAATGATGTGATATTTTTTACTGTACAAAATGAAGCAAAACTTGCCCGCATTGTAAGTTTCTTTCATAAAAATGTACATGCCTTGTTATATAGGCAGTATCCCCTCAAAGAATAAATCATGTACACGTATCTCACAAATACTTCAAAACTATGAGTGCCGTGTAGATACGTTAAAAATTCCGTTCGCAAAGAATTCTAAGATGTGAAATATCTAGGTAATATTATAGTGCAGTACTCATCAAGTTCTCTCCCATTATCATGTATAATTACAACCATAGTTATTACATACATAGAATAAAACTAGACTTTGTTCATTTATTGTACTAGGTTGAAGGTATTTTATAAATTGAGGTGTTTATTGCGACATAGAAATTTATTTGATAATCCTTACCTTAAACTGTAAACCCAAAGTTAATCTATTTACAGCCGCACTAACGTGAATTATTGGGATCAGTGTCATTAATCTTATCTATAAGTTTATTATTTCTAATACCACACCTTATGATGTTTTGTCAAGATCGTCTTTGCACATATTACAACAACACTCAATATTTTAAAATAATGTAGAATACTGCATATGGCTTATCATATGTGTTTGAAAAGTACCTATATGCAACAGCAAAAGTATAAATACGCATAATTATACGAAGATTCCCGTATGTATTATCAATCACTACTTATTTCAACGCGTCGTTGTATTATGTAGGTATGCAGATATGAACAATGAACGATAAAGAGTTCATATCGGTAGAATTTAAAATTATTCAGTATTTCGGTACTTGCTGGCTAGTGTTTCATAAACAAATCAGTAACACAACAACAGGTATCTCTATGTCGATCTATACGTAAGAAAATAATTGAATTTGAAAAGTTAATCAACCTTGGAGTCTCGTAGACGTCATAAGACATCATAACGTATCAAAGAAATGCTACGTAGGTATTAGCTATCCCGAGTTATGTTGCAAGCGTCATTGAACCGCAGATTGTGTACATAGTATATTAATAGCTTTCTATACCTTTTTTATTATAAGTTCGTGATGACTTTCATTTTTCAAGACTTAATTATAATTAGTGCACACTACATAATTATATAGGTGGGCAAAAATGATGATTAAATTGAAATATAACGTTTGTCTCTAAAATAAAGACATAGAGTAGACACACGTGTGACGTATTTGTCACAATATTATGAACCGTTATTAATATCCACATTATTGTACTGAAGTTATCTTATTTACATTTCGCGTTGGGTTATTGAACACTAAATGAATTGTCAATCGGTCAAACAAGAGTCGATGCCAAGTTATTAACAACGCCAGTAGTATTTCACACTTCATACATCAAGTGAACACATGGGTATTATATTATTATTAGCTGCTGGTGTATTATGTTGCGAGTGATAGGGCGTGACAACTAAACAGCCACTTAGTAATTTAGCTAACTGCATTTATTAATATTGCATTATTAATCTGTACCTGTAGGTATGTTTAATTTAATCTGGATGAACAATTATTATTCATTAGCCAACAAGGAGATGGGAGGGCAGCGATTGACTTAAATGATTGACATAACACCAAGATATTTTTTTACTCATTGATGTACACATCATTTTAATAATACGTTCGCTCAGTTCCAAACTAGAATACTCACGTGTGTACATTGTACATACTGGTCGAATCAATATTTATTTAATTACGTTCCTACGTACATTATGCATATTATTGAATTCACAGATATTTCATTGTCATTCCACCTGCAAAATAACCGATAGATAGTCTAATAAAATGTCTGAATTTCTGCATACAACCTATTTTATTTCGTTTCTTAGTTTCTAAAGTAAATTATGAAGGAAATTGGAAATCTCGTGGTTTTTCCTATTTTTGGACCTCCTTGTACCTTGGATCCTATTTGTATGTAGCTTCAAAATCTGTGTATGCTTTTCGTACGAAGTCACTTAGAATATCGCTAGCTATAAGTAATTTTGTACATAATATAGCATAATGTAAATTTCCTTATTAGCCTACATCAGCAGGATATTCCGGGACCGGTGGGATGTAAAACAATTAGGTTATGTAAAAGGGTAAAGTAAGAGTAGGGACGCTTCAAGAATAATAAAATGATTTCCAAACTGTCATGTTATCCTAAAATAATTATACAAAAAGTGAGAAGAGGTCGTCTTGGACTGAACCGTGCTGTATTTAGCAATTTATAATTCATACCTCTAGGTCGTGTCGTGTCAAATTCGCATTTCGCAAAATAAATCTACAATAAATCTAATGTTAATGTAATATTAAAATATTAATATCGTTAACGAATTACCAGTTACCACCAGCCCAGCCTGCGAAACTCAAAGTTTGTAATTCTGAAATCGTTATTATTACAGTGTACTGAACTATATACCTCGTAATATTATCTACACTCTACTTCCAATGTTACTCTCACACAATGTTTTATTCACGAAATCATAATTTATTAACATACAATAACACACTAACTAAGGGTACAAGGCCTCGTAACTAATTAATAAGGAGAATTAATATTCAGAAATCAACTTTGTAAAATATTGTAAAACGTGACATTAGATACATGTCTTTGTTTAATTCCTGTTTCTTTCCTGTCATTTGAAAACCTTATTTTTTCTACATACCAGTAGTTGTAGTATTGTCCATATTATGGGAAAAAACTCCGATACCGCGTAATCTTGGACTACGAAACGGGAGGCCCCATAATAGTATGTATGTAGTTTTTTACGCACGAGCATTATGCTATTAATACCTAAATCATTTTATTTTGGCGATAATGACATTGTTTATTATACACTACCATTGTGACACATCATCAGTGTATTAAAGACAACAGCTAATGTAAGTATTGTTATTGCTCGTACATACAAGGTCGTCCAGTATTATTACCGCGATCTTGAATGTGCCTATCATTTTTTTTTTTGTAATTGAGCGGACATGAATAAGTGTAAGTAAGTGAGACTAGTAGTTGTACGGGTACTGGTATGATGACTGTGTGAATGCCATGAGACGTCTGTTTGACTGTAATGGTCGATGTTACTTTATTAATACCATACTGTAGTAATAACTGTTTTTATCATCAGGTTTATTACAGTCGAATTAGTGGGTGGCAAAGTCATTAGCGGTGATGCATATATTATTATTAAATGATTATTGAGTCCATTCAAATGGTCGTGTTATCGCGCATATTACCTCTCATAATAAACTGTTTTAACAGTAATTCAAACTGCAATAGGTGTAAAATCCATTTAATCAGTTCAGTTATAGTTTATAATTATACTTTGATTATTGGTTGACTGTTTGCGTTTGTAATATGAATTCCTTCACTGTACCTGCACATGTATTGAGTTGAGATTATTAAATAATACACAATATATACACACAACACAATAATTTAAAATTCTATAATAATGATGGACAGTCCATTGATGAATAAACTTATTTTAGTTTGGCATTCTTTTTTGAAACTATCTGTGGTTATTCTTGTATTGTTGTATTTTGACAGCATTGTGTGCTTAATAATTTATACTGTATTTGCGTAGGTTTTGGCAATAAATATATACTATCAGAATTATAATAATCTACCGTTCTCTTTTTATGTTTCATCAGCTGAAAACGAATGTATAATTACGCACCAAGTTTCGCTGCTTTTATTGATCTCTCTATGTTCGTTATTTTATTATACGAGTATATCTAAGATTAGTTTGGATTGATAAACTGTAAAACTACATAATAGTCAAGTGCAATGAACCGGGACCAGAAATGGAGAGACAGGATGTACCTATGGATGTACCTACTGACGCGTGCCCAATCGAGTGCAGAATTTATGGCCATTGTTTGCGAACCTGCGAATTGAGAAAAAAACAATGAATGTAAAATACACTGCGAAGTAGTAGGTATGATGATGGCAAAACATTGTTGTTTTTCACTGGCGGCCTTGAAGACCTCTGAGACAACGAGTTCGGAAATGTAGGAGTGACGTATAAAGGGAATATTACTAAAGAAATGCCTGTTGAATATGAGATGGAAAAATGAGTTAGTGAAGTGGGAATAAGAGCAGATTCTTTTGCCGGTGATAACAGAATTACCTAAATATTGTATAGGTACATTGTACATATGTGAATAGTAATTGTTGATTAGATAGTTATCTTTAAATACATTCAATGGTCTCACCAATCAGATTAGACAATCCTAGTAATAATAAATAATAAGTATGGCGAATCCATAACAATATAATTATGTAGATGTGTAAGGTGTATTCACTGTCTGCCGCTAACAAGATCATACCGTCATCTGTTCCTGTCTGATACAGTAATTGTTATTTGATGTGATGATCAGCATTCATCATAATTCAATCATATAGAAAATATATCTACATATTAGGTAGGTACTTTTATTGTCAATGTTTGTAAAGCTACTAGACGTGGTGTCAAATAAACGACTGTTATTTAGACAATAGTTCGCGTAGATGGTGAAAATAAGGTTTATCATCGAGATTCTATAGTCGTCGGTGTTTGTGCAAGTATTAATAAGGGAGCTTACACATTTAAATCAGAAATAAAAGCAGAGCTTCCGAATAACACAAAACATCTTTATAAAAACGTTTGACGATACTTTCAGTTTTTCAGGTTCCAGCTGCGTTAAATCGTGACTTGCTCACTTTTGCTATACCATCACAGAGTATCTCAATAACTAGTAAATGTTGTGGGTATAAAAAAACAACATTCTCTCTGCGAAAAAAATATGTACCTACTTATTCGGAATGGTTGCTCAGTGCTCAGTGCTCCCTAACATATTGTTAAATAAATATTTGTATCATTTTACTTCACTTTCATATCCATCGTATATCTTGGCTTATAATGTTCATACTGAATGGAAGACGTGTGTGATATCTTGCCAAGTTTTAATCCCTTGTCATTTTTCTTTCCCTCATGCTTACGTCTAGATATTATTAGCAAAAACATTTCACTTACACGAATACATCACAGATTTTACTTTTTGCCAGGAACAATGATATCACTTTAGTATTTATTGTAATAGTCCGAGAGCTCGCTGCTTAATTTATGGCGTATCTGTTTTTTGATCGAAATGTGGTATAAATGATAGCTTACCAATAGGGTATTACATCGCACTAGGGTTGCCTATCAAAATCCTGCCGCAACCCCCCCTGCCCCCCCCCCCCCCCCCGAAAAGGTCCCTCTTCGCGGTTTTTCGCATTTTATAGGAATATGGTAAGAGAGGAGAAAGTAGTCAATGACAAAAATAATCCTTGCTAAATTCTCTACAAAAAACATAAAGTCAATTTTTTTGTAAGACTAGTAGTTTACCCGTAATGGCCGGTCAAAAAATAGGATATTTTTTGAAAAAATAAAAAAAAAGTTTGATTTTTTTCCTTTCACATTCTTCCACCCATTATTACTAACATTTTATGGAAAAAAAATTTGGCTTGCGGCGCTATATCACTGATTATTTTATGAAAAACTAATTTTTAAGAATTTTCGTCACTGAGTTTTATTGTAATAACTCCGAAATTATTAGATGTATGAACATAAGTTATAGCTCGTTTTGTAGCTAAGACTATGGTAATTAATTCGTTCTCTGACTATTTTCCTGTAGCTCTTATCAATTTTCAACCAATTTAGTTTAAATACATTTTTTTTGTATTTTAAATGAATTTCGGTTTTGGACCGGCCATTGCGGGTAAACTGCTAGTTCTACGAAAAAATTGTCTTAACATTTTTTGTAGAGAATTTAGCAAGGATTATTTTCGTCATTGACAACTTTCTTCTATCTCTTACCATATTCCTATAAAATGCGAAAAACCGCGAAGAGGGACCTTTTCGAGGGGGGCAAGGGGGGGGGTTGCGGCAGGATTTTGATAGGCAACCCTAGTGCGATGTAATACCCTATTGGTAAGCTATCATTTATACCACATTTCGATCAAAAAACAGATACGTCATAAATTAAGCAGCGGGCTCTTGGACTATAAGGGGAATGTACAAACCAGTGAGTATAAGAAAAACACAATTTTTCAATGATTGTCCAGAATTAGGACTAGCCGACTAATTCTGGACAAAGTGTACATTTATAAGGTTGAAGAACTTGTACGAGTATTTACCAATAATAGGGCGAAGTGTATACTTCTTTACAAGATTTTATTGAACTTTACTGTGGTGGTTTTGCTAGATTATTATACTTGCGGTGTAAATTTTTCTTGTGCATTTTAATAACAGATATTGTCTGTACGAGAGATAGTATTCACTACTCAGCAAATAGCCAAATTCCTTCACGGGGTTTCTCGCATTTGTTTTTTCTGTAGGATTTTTGTATGATATCCTTTTCTAATTTCTAGTGAAATGTATTTACGAGTATTATTAACCATAACGTTAAATAGCGTGTATCTATATCTAACTAGAAAGACACATTTTTACATTTTTAGTGCATTAGAAACACAGAGAAACTCTCGTTTACTTGCCTGCAGCTGTGGGCTGCAGAAATATATAGAAGTTCAATTGGATGTAACATCTACTAACATATATGTGTATTTTATTATTTGTGATTTAATATAATACTGTATTCGATGATTTGATTTGTATAATATTATGTTATTATTATGAGATGAGATGATATGTGGATGGATTACTTTATTCGCGTTATGATTGTATATTATATCAACCATGAGGTATTTGTTAAATAAACTATTGTGGTTTCGATAATGGAATACATTATATGCTTAGTGATAATTAAATGTGTGGTTTAGTTTAGTGGTATAATGTTAATAAAATTCACGTAAATGTTGATTAAATCCCTCCGATGTGATAAGCTGTATGAGAACCAAACTAAAAACGAAGGTGGTAATTTCATTCCATTTTATCCTGAACATGTCAAATTGTTTTAAATGAGATTTGACTCGGGCTGTTATGTCAGATTTGTATTTATGAGAAAGAAAATTTATATTTCTTTATTTCGCTATATGCTACAGTGGATACAGTGGCGTACAAAATAAGCGTGAAGAATTGCAATATGTTCATGTTTACTTATCTCTGTTCTAGACGTTCCTCGTTATAGGTATTATGTAGTGTCCGACCGAAACTGGATTTTTAGCCGAAACCGAAACCGTAACCGAATATTCGGCTCCCCTTCTAGTTTCGGCCGAAACCGAAACCGAAACTTAGGAATTTCAGTTGTAATTTTGAAAAAAAAAATCATTATAGGTACCCTGCTCTGATATCTAGTGTTTCCCTAAGAAATTTTTAGGAAACCACGCTTCATTTTCGGAAATCGATGTAAGCACAAAAGAAAGGAACCCATTAAACTACAACTTATGTCATCAGTTATGTAGGTATCCATGGCATATGTAACACTAGGGGGGGGGGGGACATAAAAAATGCAATTTTTCTTCGGGAGGTTAAGTAACGGAAGTTTTGGTGTAGTTTGCTAACACATATATTCATGGGCGTCGCCAGTCTCGGAGCTTAAGGGGGGCAACAAAAAATTACAAAATTGATATAGGATGAAAAACGCGTAAATAGCGCTACAGGCGAAAATTTTTTGTGAGACATGGTGAAGAAGGCCGTGATATGGTTTGGTTTATTTGAAAATGTACATAATAATTGGCACAACATTATGTACGAACAATGTTTCATATAAAAAGCAATAAATAAATAGCGCTGCAGGGTTTTTTTTGTGAAACAATTGTGTTTTGATGGATTTTTTATATTAATTTTACAAAATATGTGAGACGAAAAGAAAGGATAGAGATTGTGATGTGGTGAATGGAATGGCAGAGATGTGGTCTGGAGTGCCTGAAAATGAACATGGACGTCAGGGAGTGGGTGCTATATTATCAAAAAGAATGACTGAATGTATGGTGAAGCGTAATGGGTATGGACTGGTAGGACCGAGACTCATCTGGATTCGTTTCAAGGTAGGCATGACCAGGCTGTTCCTTATTATAGGTTACGGTCCAGGGAATGATGCCTTGGATGATGAGAAGGATGAGTTTTGGAACTTAGTGCGGGAGACAGCGTATAAAAGAAGAGCGAATGAAAAAGTAATATTGGCAGGTGATCTGAATGGTTGGGTCGGTGTCAGAAGGAAGAATTTTGAGAGAGTGTTGGGATTGCATGGCGATGATAGGGTGAATGATAACGGGAAAAGAGTGTTAGAAGTATGTTTGGAGTTGGATCTCTTTGTGGCGAACACATTCTTCGCACACAAGGAGATCCACCAGTACACTTGGCAAAGAGAGAGAGTTGATCGTATTGAAAGGTCGATGATTGACTTTGTATGTGTGGACTCTGAGCTCCGGAAGGCGACAAAGGACACCCGGGCATTTCGGGGCGCCGGACTGTGGACGGATCACTTCCTTGTGATAACAAGGATTGATCTTTTCTCCGGTTGGCGCTCGAGGGCTCGGAAGTTGGAGCCTGTCCGGAGAATCAGGGTCGAAAAACTGAAAGAGACGAATGTTAGGGATGAATATGAAAGACTGACTAACGAAAGGCTAGAAGTACATGATGATGAGGAACGCTCGACGAGTGAACTATGGAATGTTATGAAGGAGGTGCTAGTAAAGAGTGCAAGAAAAGTATGTGGAGAAGCGTTGGTAGGAAGGAAAAAAGGTGATGCGTGGTGGGATGATGAGGTGAAGGATGCTGTAGTGAGGAAAAAGAAAGCGTGGAATGATGTGCTTGGTGCGAAACCAGATGATGGAGGTGAGAAAGAAAGAAAGAAGAATATATATAAAGCGTGTAGGAAACAAGTGAAAGAAATGGTTTGCCAGAAAAAGATAAAACTTGAGGAAGAGGAATGTATGAAATTATCGAGGAACGCCGAGGAGAATTTGAAAATATTCTGGAAGGAAGTAAAAAGAAAGAGATCTGGAAGTGAGAAAAACAGTATGAATTGCATCAAAGATAAGAATGGTGATTTAGTGATGAATGGAGAAGAAGTTGTTGAAAGATGGAAAGAATACTTCGAAGAATTGTATGAAAGTGGTACTAGTACAAACCAGACGAATGTAGCAGATAGTATGAATGTAAATATTGCTGAGGACGAGGAAATACGTATGAATGAAGTTGTGCTTGCATTGAAAAAAGCAAAGAATGGTAAAGCTGCGGGACATGACTGTGTGGCCATAGAGTTCATCAAGCAAGGTGGCCCGAAGATTCTCGAGTGGTGCCTGAGGCTCTTCAACTTGTGCTGGGAGAGTGGCTGCACTCCTGAGGATTGGAGGAGGGCAGTCATCTGCCCTTTGTACAAGGGGAAAGGCTCAAGGTTGGAATGCGGCAGTTATCGGGCTATCAGTTTGCTGAGCTCTGTGGGCAAACTGTATGGAAAGGTATTGATTGAAAGAGTAAGAAAAGTGACTGAAAGTAAAGTATGGGATGTGCAGGGTGCTTTCATGAGTGGCAGGGGGTGCACCGATCAGATCTTCTCCCTACGGATGGTCGTGGAGAAGCTTCTGGCTAAACACCAGAGGCTCTTCTGCGCGTTCGTGGATCTGGAGAAGGCATACGATCGTGTGGACCGAGAAAGACTGTGGCGTGTACTGTCGGAATATGGGGTGAGCGACCGACTGATTGGCGCAATCGCGTCTCTATATACGGAGAGCTCTGCTTGTGTCAGGGTGAATGCTGCGTTGTCGCAGTGGTTCACTCTCACAAAAGGGGTTAAACAGGGTTGCGTCATGTCGCCTTGGTTGTTCAACCTGTTCTTCGACTACTGCATGCGTCCTCTGAATGAGCTGAATGTTGGTGTGGACCTAAATGGAGTGAAAGTATGTGCGTTAATGTTTGCAGATGATTTAGTGTTGATGGCTGATGATGAATGTGAGTTACAACGGATAGTATCCTGTGTGTACGAAAGCTGCGATATGAATGGTATGAAAATGAATGTAAATAAAACGAAAGTATTAGTGTTCGAAAGAGAGGAAATAAGGACAAATTGTGTGATAAAGGTTGGTAATGACTGTCTGGAGCAAGTGGATGAGTATGTATATCTGGGAAGTTTGTTTACTAGAGATGGACGCTGTGATGGAGACATTGAAAGAAGGAAGCTGGCCGGTACTAGGACGAATGGTGCGCTCGGTCCGATTGTTAGTAGTAGCAATGTGTCTATGAAAGCAAAAGTGCTAGTGCACAATGCTGTCTTGGTGCCGACCCTGATGTATGCTAGTGAGACGTGGACGTGGATGAAGAAGGATGAATCAGGGTTGAATGCAGTAGAAATGAGGTCATTAAGAAGAATGTGCGGGAAAACGCTGAGAGATAAGATAAGGAATGAGGTTATTAGGGAAATGAGTGACTGCAAGACTGGTGTAGTGACAAGAATGAAAGTAAACAAACTAAGATGGTTTGGGCATGTTGAGAGAATGAATGATGACAGGATGACAAAAAAGATATATCTGTATGAGCGAAGAGGGGTGAGAAAGCGCGGCCGTCCGAGACTGACCTGGTCCGATCATGTCGACCAGATCCTCAAGGATGGACGCGTTTTGAGTAAAAGGAATCGGAGAGCGTGTATGACTAATTGCATGAATGTGACGGAAGCTAGAAGTGTGTGTAAGGATAGGGCTGTCTGGCGCTCTGTCCTCTCTGCCTACCCTGCAAGGGATGTGGCGTGAGGGTATAGATAGATAGATAGATAGAAATTTTACAAAATTTATGACATGGTGAGAAAATGTGCGATAATTGTGATTTATTGTTAGGTCTTATCATGAAGTATGGAAAAATATATAGCTACTCCAATCTCTAGGGGGGGGGGGCAGCCGCCCCCCTATTTTACTATAAGATGCACCTAGAAGTAGCGCCGCAGGCAATTTTGTTTTTTTTAATGGGCGAAGTGATGAATCTTGTTGTAGGTAAGTAAAACACTTGTTTATGTTGTATCAGGGAAACGGCCGCTTTAGTAGCGCCGCAGGCAAAATTTTTGTCATAAGTCATAAATGATGTGTATAAAAATGGGTAGTGATATAAATCTAGTTCACTTTTGTAAAATAAAAAAGAAATCTAGTGTACAGAATACAAACACAAAGTGTGAACCTGTTCCGAAGATTCCCGACAATGCTCGATATAATACGGATGTTAGTTTCGGTTTGGCCGAAGGTTCGGCCACTTTTTGGCCGAAACCGAAACTTGGGCCGAAACCGGCTATTTTGGCCGAAACTGGCCGTAACCGAAACCGAAACCGAATATTCGGTCGGTCTCTAGTATTATGGTTTAAAATTTATAATTCCCGTTTATGTACCTACCAGCTACCAACGTAATTGAATATTTGAACAAAAATAATACAAATTGCCTCAACAATTTTCATGTTTCTAAGGGTGCCTTCCCACGACAAGTGAATCCGGATTCGTACGCGAATCTGGATTAATCCCTTCCGGATGGATGATTTCGTGCACGGGGTATGGGGAAATAGTTCCCTATTTTTATAATAATATAATAATTCATTGTATTAATATTTTTAACTTTTTAACTTTAACGTTGTAAATTTTGAAAATATCTTGAGTCCGTTGAAGCAATAAATAAATAAATATATAATATAATAAATAGATAATAATAATTATCTCTGTCATACTGTTGAATATATACTAATTCTGTTTTTGTGTTTAAAAATTAGATCGATCAGGTACGAGAATAAATTATTGTCTTTACACCAATATTAATTGTAATTTAGTAAAAAAAAAATAAAAGAAAGCATTGCCTGCGGCATTAATTAAACTTGTTTGTGGGTGATATTTTTTAAAGTTTGTCACACGGAGTTTTTGTATCTTGTATCACGCGTTATTTTTCAACACCGGTTTTTCTCAAATTAGCTGCTAATCTCTTTCAGTCCCGTTATGGGCCCGCTACACGCTCGCGAGTCACCACGACCTTTTGGTGTTCATGAGTAAAAAGGCGTCAACGGTCGGTTACGTACATGTCAAGATAAACGATCCATCCGCACCCCTTTTTACTCATGAACACCAAAAGGTCGCGGTGACTCGCGAGCGTGTAGCGGGCGCATTATGTGTCGGGGTGTACATTATATTTTATTTGTACGGGAAAAAATGTCTACCATAACTGGAAATTAGAGAACCCATTAAATAATTTATTTATTTATTTTTAATATTATTAATGTCGATATTATCAGAATAAAAGAATACCGGCCCAGTATCAGTGCAAAAATTGTGCTGTTTCAGGTCCGTGGTATTAGAAAAATATAATGATTGGTACCTTAAACTTTTTTTCATTTTAAATAAAATTATAATTTCTTTATCATTCGTGTGTTATTTAGACTAATAGATTAGGTACATAATTTTTGAAGGGAGACATTTGAAAGATTGGCATCATACTGATAAAATGCACCACATGGACTTATAATTCGATGTTACAAAATTCCAGAAAAAATAATTCAATAAATAATAAGAAAATATAATGTTCCCCACTCTATGGCAACTGGGGAATCTAAATTTATACATTATTTATTTTGATTTTATTTTTCGAATTATGCGGGTATGTCTGTCTCCCTCACTCTCGTTGTATATTGTAACAGTACGAAACCCATAAGCATATTGCTCAAAATAAATAAACCCCACAAAAGTCGTACAAAAGCCACACAGGATTTTTTTTAGGGATAAAAGCACAAATTTAATTGAATTTTGTAAATAAAATTAATTGTATCGATTAGTATTCGAGTAAATTATATTAGGAACTAGAATAGATTAAAAAATACGAATAAACAAGCGGATCTAAAATGGGATAGACAATGATTTCAACATTTTATAAATAATTCATCTACTGAAATCCAACTAAAAAGTTTAAGCTTTTATTATTTGAGGATTTTTTATTGGTTTTTAATCATCTGTAGACCATATTTAAGGCACTTGGAATCGTCAGGTTTACAAACACAAAATCAAATGCAATAAATCAATAAACACAACAAAAAAGAATGAAAGCAATAAACACATAGACAATACAAAACTATAACACATTTGTGGTACAATTTAATGCAGGTCTGGATGTAAATTGTCCAGAACTACATTAAGTACGTCATATTTCTGAAGGGTTTTTGTGTTTTTTGGGGTTCATACTACATCATCGTAAATACTCCTATGGGTTTTTCTTCGGAAACCGTTGTGTATACACGCGCTGAAACATGTAAGTAGGGTTGTCAACATTTTTTCAGCTGATTATTCCATCTGCATCAATAAGTAATTTTAAAAAGTTATCGGAAGCCTGGTTGCTAACGCGCTCGATCCTCGATGCCGACATACCCCACTTCACGACACAAGCTTTTAAGCTTGTTATGAAGTTTACAAATATGTATCAGGGTGTAATTCGATAATTTTATGAAAATAAAAGAAAACATACACATTATCTTATTGTTCTTGATATCAGTTCTTAACTCTTTTTTTGTTGCTTCCTTCATTGTCCCCTCCTTTCTTCCTCTTCTTCTTCCTCTTCCCATGCTTCCTCCTTCCCTACCATAAATGTTTTATAGATATAAGATATATATTTTTAACTATGTAATGTAATCTATTTGTTTTGCGTGTGTGCTAATTGTGAACGGATGTAATTGGTCTTGTGTATTGATATTTTTGTATTAATGTACCTGCCAATGTTTGTTTTTGTGACTGTATCTGTTCCATGTGCAATAAATAAATAAATATCTACTTATCTATTTAAATAAAAACTGTCATTTTATGAACTGCTTGAATTTTATAATATTTTTATTTGCTAGAAAAGTGTGGTTTTCTCAATTTTCAAATTAATGTAAATTACACACTCATTCGTCAGTCGAAAACTGCAGGCAATGATATAATTCTTAAACTACGTTTAAATTTTACAAGTGAAGCGGATTTGGTTGATATTTTCTTAGTTGTTGCCAAAAAAAAAATATATAGTATTTTGCGATCCATATATTTCTTGCAACTCACTTTCAATATTATTATTATACTCTAGTACGGTTGACAACCCTCGTTGTTAGTGAATATATATCCGAAAATATATCGAATAATAATTATTTTTATTGTATAATTGTTACAAAAATATACAAATTACCCGACTAGCAAAAATTACAACACGTTATTTTCAGTTAATGTAGGTAGCTACATGTTATCAATTTAGTATCATATTCTTGTATTATGTATTTTTGTACCTATGAATAACTTTTGAATCAGTATTAATTTACAGTAAGTAATGTTAAGAGTATGCATACCGACATTTCAAAAATTTCTAAAAACGGGAGACCTTCTATCTCGACAACCGTTATTAATTATGCTTTGGAACAAAATAGGGTAGATGCATTGCACCTTTATATAACCGTAAAAGATTTTTTATATCTTGTATAGATTTCTCAAAAAACAATGGAAAACACCTCTGATCTTTTTTCCGAAAGACGGATACTCGTTTCCTGAAAGTCGTTGAGTAAAATTTTTTTTTTGTACTGATAATATGCATTAAAACCTAGGGAATAACCGTAAAAGTTTTTTGATAGACGCAAAATTAACCTCAAAAAAAAAAAAACGCTATTTTTACCATTTTATCATGCGATTGTCACGCGATTTTGAACCTTAATGCCGTGGGAAAAGACTGTGACGTCATTCCTGTTGCCAATTATATAGGTAATACCTACCGATTCGGTATAATACTTTAAGTCAAAGTTAATGTCGCCGCCACACGCTTGCGAGCGTCTACGAGTTTTTTGCGTTCATGAGTAAAAAGGCGTCAACGGTCTGTTACGTAAACGAGCCAAGACAAACGTTCCATCCACACGCCTTTTTACTCATATACACAAAAAGCTTGTGGGCGGCGACAAATGGAATATATATGTATTACACACACACACACACACACACACACACACACACACACACACACACACACACACACACACACACACACACACACACACACACACACACACACACACACACACACACACACACACACACACACACACACACACACACACACACACACACACACACACACACACACACACACACACTAATTATATTACACATTTTGTAATTATCAAACTATAAATTAACATTGAAATAATTGAAAAAAAAGTTTAATTTTAATTAAAATACATTTTAAAATAGAGAAGAAGAAATAAAATGAAAAAAACTGTCTGTTTGGGATGTTTCCTAAAGAAATATCTACGTATATGTATATTGGATTCAACACTTGTATTGCAAGTTATCCAAACGCTATGGATTAGACGGATTCATCTGGATTCATCAAGGCGTGTTCGCGGATTCACAGGCAACCTATTTCCCACGATCCGTGCACGTCTGCGATATTACGTACCGCCATACAAATCGCTATGAAAAAGTCTGTAGATTCACGGACTCACTCCTTCCCACGGCATGCGAATCTACGGACGAAGCAGGATTCACCTTCCGTGGGATATAGCCATAACATTTTACGGCTTCACAGCAAACTGCATCATGATAGTAATACAGTACTATTGCACGTTGCACACCTTGTTGCGAGATAATTAATTTTTAACAGGTACCTCCTTACGGAAACATGTTCTGTTTTGTTATGGATCTGTTCGGTAAACATCCGTGATAAATAAAATAGAAATAAAAATGTTTATCCACGGATTCAACTAAGATATTATGTCATTCAAAGTAGGTGACATGGAAGATAATTTACAGAACTAATTGAATTCCAGTATGGATATTGAATGTTATAAATTATTGATAATTGAAGTTTGGAAGGCTTCTAATAAAATAAAATGGTTCTGAAATCGCTCATATTAAATCATTGACTGATGCAATCTGTTAAATATACACGAGTTTTACACTGGTTTCTAAAAGAGAATGATGTATTAATATTAGTTAGTGTATATTGAAGAGAGATGTCTACACTACAATCTACAGTAATATTATGTAATTCTCTGACCTTTTGAATGTACGAGTATTATACTCCGTATAAAAACGAAAGTTTGTACGTGGGCATGAAATGTTATTTTATTAGGTACTCGTCTTGTTTGAACAAGGGTTGTTCAGTTAAATCATGAATATTTATCGCAATAATTTGGCGTAGCCTCAAAGGTGCCCTTGCTGTTATCGTTTTTATACTAAACTACGTACGATCCTTACGTAGGTAGTAATATCTAGGATAATTATATATCTTCTTCATCGTGTTGATGAAATAATATATAGAACAAGTGCTCTAATTTTTCATGTAATGTTTAATTTTGATTTTATATGTATTTATAAATTTTAGTAATGAAAAATTAATTGGAATAGTATATACATTTTGGGAGAAATTTTAGTAGCCATGTAGATTATCATTCTATAATCCTTTTAATTGAACCTATTGTTGTTAAATATAGCTTTCAGGTATCACATACTACGACAAATAAATTGTGTAATACTCGTATATATTGTATTGCTCAAAATTTATATCCCGCTAGGAGCTGCTTATTCATTTCGGAATAACTTCAATAACATGATCCCAGTAGATCATATTCTATAACTTCTCGAACTACTATGAATAGAGCTTATCGCTATACTTGTATTCCTTTGAAAGCTTTGCTTAGTTTAATGCCTGCCTACTTAGGATTAATTCCTCATTTCGCCTGATGGATGTGATGTAAAAGCCCTAACTAGAGTTCATTATATAACGGTCTATATGTGGGAGTGTTATCTGGTACTGGCAACTGGCATGGCTTATTATTTTCCATTTTATTTGCAAACTAGATTGTCGGGGGGCCTATATTGTACCGCAAAAGACCGTTTTTATTATTATCTTGGTAGGTACGTATTTCACATTCTTATCCAGGATCTATACTTAACAAGCATACCTACGACAGTTCTTTGAATTGTACGGTACAATAGGTTAAATGTTTATTATTACCAATCTCTTTTGTATCTGATATCACAATCTCACATGTGTGTTGGTGACAGAACAGGAAATACCGCTTAAATTTTTCAATAGAATGTGTAAGATAGGTGTTTGTATGTAGGTAGTAGGTACACATATGTACTACGTAGTACTTATAAATAAAGTGTCGGGTTAAGTACCTACGACGAGTACGTAACGGAACAAAGTGACTAATTATTCCTTTCATGTTGAAGACACTGTTATTTTCAGAGCGAATAAAGTAAAAAAGTGCACAAACTAACGTGAGTCGTTTGAATGGATGTCGGTAATTTAATGGAAATGAAATGAAATATTATAATATGTGTATTTTACTCATGTTAATTCCCTAGTTGTACTTTGTGATGAAGATATTTAATGCTAATTACTTTCCAGCTGCTGCTTGTTAGTACCCGCATTTGTAATAACTTTCATTTGCTTCTGCTTCTGCTCGTGTTCATTGTCAGTGATTTAGATTTCTCATGTAAATTTCTTCCTCTAGATATTTAATATTCCCACGTGAGAAAATGTAAGATTACGTCTAGAAATCGTCACAATATCTTGAATTAATGTCTCTTTCGACGTCCGTGGTGAGTGAGAGTTAAACCCTCTTAGATTACACGTTGCCTGGATATCGTTGATAAAACGATAATTGACGTTATCGTAATTTGTAGGTACTATGGGAAATAATGTCTTCGTGTCTTCTTTCTAATGCCCAAATAATATCGAATTTATCTGATACTTTTTATACGCCTCATCTTAACTATAAGGCCTTGCTCTCTCTGAACGTCTACGCAGGTGGGCAGAGGATCCGCAAATATGCGAACCCTTCGTAGCACAAGAACATCTCCATACCATGCAGGAAGCGAATTACACTTCAAGATATGGGCTAATCTAAGCCGACTGAGGTGTGGGGTTGAAATTGCCGCGACATTAGGAAATGATGGGGTCTTTTATAGGACACATCCGGCGCAAGGTGACTGCGGCGCAGCGCAGACCACTCCATTCCTGTGGGAGTGTCTAGTAGCGTTAATCGCCAGACAAAAGTTTAATTAGATGGGACTACTGTTTTACTATTGGACATTCTTATTTCAACACACATACGACAGACTTGAAATCTATAGGAGGATTACGGGTTTAGGCAGTTATTTTATTTGTCTCGTTGTTAGTTGGTATTGAGTTTTACCCTTCGTTCTTAGCATTAGCAATTTAATTGAAATCGTTATCTTTTACCACTTTAAATGGAAATTGAGTCTTAATATTGTTGTATTATTTGAACGACTGTACAGTGTACATACGCTACCTACATTATCAATTCGAACTGAGAAAGTGAAATGTAAGAAGAAAATCATTTTTGTTTGTCTATCGCTAAAGTAAATACTGTCGAGAAATTTTCATTGGGATGAAAATTACGTAGGTAGTTATTAGTCGTCCCTAAGTAAATACTCGAGTCTATCCCTCCCTTACGTACTGTCGCAACGAATACTCTCCTCTTGCTTCACGGTGTCCTTAGTCAACTCGAATTCTTCAGCCCACGTCCGATACGAATGTAAGTACCTACTCAGCTACGATAAAATAACACAAATCTTTAGATACGATAATTCATTTTGGTTGATGTAAGAAATCATGTTACTTTCTACTTCATGACTGCTGTTATCTAATTGAAATACTTCTTCTCTTTCTTTGGACTGATTGAAATACTAATTTCATTTTATTTTCGTTCGCAGTCCAATGCATTTGTATAGTGTGTATTTCCCTTTTAAATAGGTCAGACTAACCTTTGCCCGCGCAGTAGCCATACAACATAAGGGTTTTATTGTTATTCATTTGTATGCTAGCATTGAAGTTTTGTTTACATAATATTATATGTTGTTTGTATGTAGATACTTTAGAGATAGGTGTATGCTTTCCATATAGGTATATTTGTACCAGGAAATTAAACGGGATATAGAGAACGATTTCCATGATGATAAAATCTAATATAAGGCAACATGCTTCTGATTCTGATACAGTGATACCTCCCACTACATAGATTTAATTTCAAATCAGTGGATGTTATTTTTTTATGTTTACATTTAAATCATTTTAATTATGTTTATGAGGCGCGTTTTAATTTTAAATACCCACTATTTGCTTTTATAATTTGAGTATTGTAGGTAATACACTAATGTCATGCGATACTAATGTAAAGTGTAAAATTTTCACATCTAAATATTTAACGGCACGTCGTACGAGTAGGTATTAGTATTATTGATTCACACACTCGGTAAAAGACCTTTTTTTATTTATTTTTAATAATATGTTCGTGTGACCCCCATGGTCAATCTAGAATGTTAATAATCGTGTGTACACAGTATTCAATCTAGTGTTCACTGTTGATTTTGTGCAAGAAAATTCACAATAATTCTATTAGGATCTGCGCTATTTTTAAGTTCATCCAGCTTAATGAAATGGTGGTTTTTCTAGATATGCCACTATTCATTTGTCAGTAATTCAATCGTTGTCGTTCAAAATAATATGATAATTATTTTTAACAGATTGAATCCAGTCACCATTAGGATCATGATAATGTCACCTGAGAGTTAATAAATAAAATGAGGACTCTTTTGATGTTTCATTATAAATTCATTTGGCTTGCCGTTTAAAAGGACTCCACTACGTGACGCGAGTGTAAAAGTTTATACTAACCTACCCCAAGAGATTGAGTGAAGTATAGCTACTGTCAAATCACGAGTGTATTACGAGTGATACGAATATTGTATCTCTCCCCCTTACGTAATTCAATATTATCATTATTTATAAAACTTTTATTTCACCTAAATATTTTGCTTCCAAAATGTTTCCTCCATATAGTTCCCATGAGTGTGATACTGATAAATGTCCAAAAGGTGATTCCAGAATTATACACAAACCTTTTCTTCAACCATCAAACTAAACTTGGAGTGTACTTTGAAGTGTTTTTTTTATATATGCGTATGTGATACCCAAATCATTTTAATAACTATCCTATTACGCCGTATCTTTTACAGGGTAGGCAAAGAGGACACAGCGCTATACTTATATCATATCCTTTCAACGAATCCAAGGTATTAGATAGTTAATGAATTCCAGCATGATGACACTTGGGTTTGCCGGCAAGCGAGTTCCTACTATATGTTACAGTATGTAAAACACATACGTAAAAATGTGATGTCATAAAGGTCGGCAAAGTATTTCGAAAAGATCGATTTTTGGTCACCTCAATATTGTTGTGTCATGGAATATTATTGTATTAGTAGATACACGTTATACAAATATTATTACGGCTTGTACCTACATATGTAAAGCGATTTCAATATTCTCGATAATGTGTATGTATTTTATAAATAAATTATAAGTTTGTGTTATGTTTGGTTATCCCAATTTACATACATGTATCAAATGAGTAAATATGTAATGATCGAGGAATTGCGTATCACGGTTGCAACGTGCTTTATAATTGGTACTAATCTCTAATAATAAACGAAAGTGCCTGACTGAATGAATGACTGAATGACTGACTGAATGACTGACTGACATACTCACTCATCAACGCAGAGCCGAATTGGCTAATCCTAGAGAAGTGAAATTTTGAAGGCAGATAGGTTTTAATACAAAAGCTTCCACTAAGAAGCGATTTTTGGAAATTCCGCCCCTAAGGGGGTGAAAAATAGGGTTGAAAGTTTTTCAGAGTATGCGAATATCTCGGAAACCAGACATTGTACGAAGTTGAAATTTGGCACATAGATTCTACTATTAAAATTAGTAATAGGCTGTTTCGCCGTTTTTTTTTAATTTTTATTTAAAGGGATGAAAAAGGACATAAAGAAAAGGGGTGATTTTTAAATGCCTCTTAATACGGTAAAAAATAATTTTATAGGAATTTCCAAAAAATGGATTCCTAAGAAAGGGTCAAAATATGATATTCTGTCCAGAAAAAGAGTCAATCCTTAAGGGTTAGGGCGTGGGATTAAATTTGCTTTGATAGTAACGTATCTCGGTAAACACTGAAGCTACAAAGCTGTAGTTAAACAGTTGCATACTTCTTTTAAAATGAAAAAAATTCGTCTTACATTGTTTAATCAAAAATTGAGGATAAGGGCATGAAAAGGGTACTTTTATAGTTGTTAGTTGATATAAGTACTCTCATGTATACGTGAATATATACACGTTTTTATAGGTGGTGAAATAAGTGTATTGTTATGCGCTCAGTGAAGCATGGACTCCGAGTAAAAAAATATTTGCAATTTCGTTAATTGTATTTTTTTCATAAGCCGTACTAACTGTATTGCCCAGCATTGCCCGTCTAGCCAAGTTCTACTTGTGAAGCTCTTTTATGAGACACCAAACAATGTGGTATGTGGTGACTGGATTCTCTCGATCACTCTGTGTCTCCCGATGGTCTGAGGACGCATAAAAATGACTTTCTGAAGATTTGAATTTCTTTTCTAACGCCCTTTCATACCATACCACACATGCTCCACACAACCCTTGAATCCCCTCATCAAAAAAATTTCACAGAAGGTTCTCAATTTCCAGAAGTTTCTACCACACAGTATTGGTTTCCATATAGCAAGGCATTTGCGAATATTTAACGCAAATATTAAGTAGTAGTTGTTATTTTGCTGGACTGACTATACTATATTTTACCGTACTACACACGTCTATACTTATGTACACAGGTGGGCACACAGTCATCAGTCTGTTTTTACATACATAATATATTGCATAGTGTGTTTTATCGATTGTGAAATACATATTATTAACCCCGCCCGTTGGAACACCAACGGCGCGAAATTTAAATTGCAAAATATAAACTTTTAAGTAAAATAATATTCGTAATTTTGTTAATTTGTTAATTTCAGAAAAAAATGTAGGTATATAAATTTTGATGATACGTATTAATTAATTCAGACAATTTAGATGACAGATTGTGATGATTCCCAATAATAAATATTTTAGTTCGTACCTATGGTATATACCTAACATTTTTCACCTTCTCCTTTATAGACACCTAAACCGTTCATCCGATTGAGATGAAACTTTGGAAAATTATTGTGCTTGCCCCAGGGAATGTTCTTATTGTGGTAGGGGGTACGAGGAGGGGGACACTAAGGGGGCACGAAGGGGGGGGGATCCACACAATTTTTCCGTAGCGAAGCACGGGTAATACAGCTAGTATGATACAAAATGAGGTGTCTAAACTTAATTTATTTCCATGGTACTAGGTTCTCCAAAAGTGGATGTACAACTAGACTGCGTACACAACAATGTTCTACAGCAAAGGTTTTACTTATGATATAATCAACGTCACATTTTTCAGTTAACTACTACATATGAATGGTTTAGATCAGATTTTATGCAATATTGATATAGACATCGTGACAACAAAACGCCTACTGTCCTACGTATGTATTCTCTATTCTATAGTATACATACTTTACTTACATACAATGTAACCACCTAGTACCTAGTCAGTTACATTGTAAGTAAGTAAAAGTAGTAAGTCTTGTAATCTGCCAAATTCCAACCAGGTGAGATAAGTCTTTGGAAAATTTATGCTTACCTATATACTAATTCTGTTAACGTTAAGTTAGATTGTTTAAATATATGTAAATAATTTTGTAATTATGTAAACAACATTTAGGTACAAACGAAACATTTAAAGTGTACACAAAAATCATGGACGAATTGCTTCATGTAATTTGGGAAATATTTACATATAAAATCGCTAATATGATTAATATGGACGAGTACGTCACGCGTAGATAAAAATGTAAATAAGTCGATTTGAGATGTACAATTACTAAATTTTTGAATTTATTTTGTATCAAGAGAGCGTATAACGATTGACGATGAGAATATATAAAATGTTGATGTGTTTTCAACCGAGATTGGTAAATTATATTAAATAAACGTCGAGCATATTATTTTTAATTAATCCACATACTATATCATAAATCTTCGCTAAATATTGTTGATAATTCTATCAAATCTTATTTCCAATAGTCATCTTTAATCCAAACATGAGTCATCGTTTATTGCCGAAATGTTTGGCAAACACCGTCAACAATCTCCACAGTTGTGTCTTCAACTGCAAAATATGTGAGAATACAAGAATATGAGTATACCTACTATTATTACTATACGCTTCTTGTTTTATTTACGTTCAAGATTTGAGTTTAATACTTAATTGAATATCCATGAACAGCCATCGGATATTTTCGGTAGCTGATGTTAGCGTTTTTTTTACCTAGTAATAAATGACCGGTAGGTGTGCATTATTTTCAAATATTGAATGAAATACAAGTATTTTTTTTAATTTTTTCTGGGTATGCATGTTTTCTTTTTTATGCTATATAATCTTTACATTGTTCTTCAGTCCGGTCTGCGTCTAAATATCCCAAATAAATTCAATAATGTAACCTTTATGGGTTAACTGGAAGAAATCATAGGATTGTGATCGAACTACCTAAGCCAATATTCTAGTTGCTTGCACCCCCTACAATAAAATAAACATTGATTTATTTATCCGCTAACATTCCTTAACAATTAGTTTATTTGCGTCTCGAAACACACTTACGCTTAAGATACATGCTATAAATTACTATCAGTGTGATAAAATTTATGACTGTACGATCGTCATTTTTATTTTTAGGCAATAATTCCGTGGAACTCATTATGAAATAATATTTGTTAACTAACTGATGTGTTTATAATAAATATTTTTAGTAAGAAAGTTAATATTGTATTGAGTCGTGAGATGCTTTCATAACGTTATTTGAAATTACATTTTGATACAAACCACGTACAATTAAAAAAAAATAATATAGGTACGTACAAAAGACATTAGTGTTACTCCCTGGATATGACTAATATACTCGTTTTTCAGGGAACTATTTTTACCAAATTTTTCACCTTTTTTATAATACGTTCTAACATAACAGCTTTTGTATTCCTCTTATGGGTGAATAGTTAACACCTAAGTAGGTACATTTTCGCACGTTTTCTGTAACCACTATATAGACATGGTTCAAACTTCAACGTCTGGTGAATCTTGAATGATATTTTATAAGTAAATTGATTTAATTTAATTTTCGAGTTTGTTTTTAGTTTAAATCGACTTTGAATTTTTAACGAAATAAAATTCTTGCCGTCATTGATTTAAGTTTTATGGTCTAAAAACTTTGAAGCTGGAGTGCTTTAGGTTTATTTTATTATACCTTTTCACTCCAAATTTTAAATTTTCTTTCGTTTCTACTAAGCTATTAAAACTTTACTTTCTTAAAGTTCGTGTTTCATCAACATTTTGTTCCTTCTTTCAAAACGTATCTTGTTACGGAGATTCTTAGTTAGGCACTTTCTATTTTATTACCTGAGTGGATATTCAAAACTTTCCATTGAGAAATATCTTTATTAACCCCAACTTCTCACCTAATTAAGCAAAACATTTTCCTGATAAATTTTAATATTTATTTATTTTCCTCACTTCGTATCTTTCTATCTCACAATTAGTGTTATAAGAGCTTAAGAAATTACAGGTATTTCATACTTTGAATTCTTATTATATATGTCTACGTATGTTTACGTCGGTATAGCCTGACGCGATTCCACATTATGTAATGTATGTGCTGTGACAGTTCCTTCGTATTATGTTACAATAGTATACCTATAATATTTCATTCAGGGTAAACGTTGTCGTATATCATGTACTACTTATTTACCATGGAAATAAACATCATCGTGAGAATACGTACGCTCTGTTAGAAATACAATGGCTTAGAATATTTAGATGTTTCGCATTTTCGCAAAATAATAACTGAAACATTACATAGTAATATCTATGCTTATTTCTTTATTTAGGTTTACGAGAGAGGTTACAGTTAAATGTGAAATACGAGGTCCCTCGATCTCGGTTGACATTAGACCTGCCCGAGATATATAAAGTGTGTCTGCTTATAATTAAGAATATTTTTGTATACCTCTTAGTGTAGGGTAGGTAGACCCTTTACCTTAGGTTGTTCCGTAAAAGTTAGATAACAGGAATGTACAAACGGTGGACTGGAAAATGCTCAACCAACAACCGTGAAAACCTACGTAATCGTCTCCGTGAATACAATATCATTTGCTTTCAAATCTTAAGTATTATTTTGTATACAAATTAGATTTAATTTAAAATTTTCATTGCCTGCATTACTCCTTTAAGTTCTGAGTATCATGATGTCAAAAGTATTTTTTTTTCAAAGATTTCTACTTGTAAACCCAAATACCTACTTTCCGTACAGTACACTTCAAAAAAAATTCTGTGTTGTACAGTGCTACATCATCTTCAGCGCCGGGTTTCGAACCCTCCTCCTCCCGCTTGGGAAACCAGCGCTCTAACCAACTCCGCCAACCAACCAACTCATTTTACTAATATATTATGTATATTTTTGTTACAGGTGAGTGCTTCTTGCATCTTCAGTAACTGAATTATCCGTTTGGTAAGCCATTTTTTGTGCATTGGATTGATTCATAACTACATACTTCGTAATGTATACATATTAGGTACCCGAGAACTATTGCTTTTGAATACCTGCTAATGCTAACACATCTTTGCATTTACCGTGTTTGCGTCTGTTAGATTTTGCAGGATAAATTCTAAACGGGTTTGCGAATGTAACTGGTTTTTTAAATCGATGAGCATCGCTGTAATCAGTATGGTGAACCTCACAAATACTCATATAGGAATATGTATTTTAATCAGTGGGTTTCAATTTAAGGAATGCATTAATATTAAAATTATTCATGTATTTCGTATTTGAGACCGGTAAAAAAACTTCTCGATGTGCAAAGGATCGGGTAGTTTTTATTTTTTGGCGTATTGGAAATGGAGGATGCCTTCGTCCGAGAGTGGGCTGCAATAGGTTAAGAAAACGAGAAAAATAAGCAGGCTATGTTTTTTTTTTCAAAATTTTTGTCTAAACGGTACGTAAATATATTCAGTAATGGACTTCGGTATCTGAAAGGTTGACTATAGTTTTTATTTTATAGTTCTGTTGATTGCTAATGTTATTGTCCTATAGATATTTTTTAATTGCATTACACCGCTGGGAGTGATTTATACCTCGTTCATTTTTTATTTATTTGTAATGAATCGTATGGGATTATGTTGATAGTTATCCCTTTTTCCGTTCCTTTGTTCTGTTTGCCAAAAGATAATCATCCGTGTGACCATTATGCGAAGTTCCAATTACTTTTACGAGATTTGAGACAAATTTATGTGTCACTGACTGGTGTAATTATAATGTTTCATAACTGTGTTACCTAACTTGCTGTAACAATGTGTGTATCGCAAACGTATTTAGGTTTGTGAATCCTTTAGAAGAGATCACAAGTATAAAGAACATAAAATTGAACATTGAGTGTCCCCGAGATACTTAACATTGTTGGTGGTGTCACGGCACTGCTCACTGCTGTTTATCAGGTAGGTATATTCAACAAGTAGTATTATATTTACAGAATCTCTTAGATGCTACGTTGTATTTCCCACTAGGGTATTCAATCTCGTCACTTTTTACTTGTAAGTAGGTGAAAAACCAAGGTTTTTAATTGAACATCTTATGTGGTGATGTAAGTATTCAACAAGCGTTCTGTTTCAGTAATATGCTGTAAGTAAACGATAGGTTTTCAAGACCTAACGAAACATTATTATGTATATAGGTACACATCTAGGTAAGTTTATTTAGATAATACGAGAGATGTTTTGTATTTCCTTAATATAAAGTTATCCTCCAGGCGAGTTCTTGTATTTTTATTATAGCTTTAGGTACGACAATGAACTAGCTATATTGTCTTCTCGTCTGCCATTTGTACATCGTAAATACGCTGTCCTCTAGCATGACTCTGATATAAATGTATGTCGTCTCCTTACATATCAGGTGCCTGTCTGACTTGTCTTTGTTCCCTTAGGTATTCCAGGCAATAAATTGAATGAAAACGTAAGTAGGCCGGTTCTTTACGAATGATAAAACAAATATTTTATGTTTTCGGAGACATAGCATGCTCTCGGTCCTTTGACTATATACGAGTATGTAGGTACACCAGATATCTACCCGTGTCAATTTATTCCTACGTGAAAATTGCGTTGGTTATCTTGTTGTAGTTAAAATTTAGTATTAGGTGTATGTGCATGTATGTACATTACATCAATTTGTCTGGACGTCAGTGAGTAATAATTAAAACATATTTACAACTTTATCTCATAAATGCAGGGTAGTGATAATGAACGTCATCTAACAAAATTATATAGTATTCGTAGTTCTGTCCCTTTGAAGTGGTTTTAGTTTGAGAGTGTCAAAGAGTTCATTAGTGCAGCTGAATAGATTTGTATCAACCAAGTTGGTAGTGTAGTGAGTTCCATACAAACTGCATCTCTCCTTTATCTTTGTCTGTGGTCCGCTGTAAGATTTCAATTAATTAACGCTTATTGTCTTTACTTCATTATACTTCGTAGAATACAATTCGGACTTGGTATTTCTCGGTGGCTTGGTGGATTTAAACTTGAAGGTTGATGAAAATACTTTCGTTATATAGTGCCCTTCGATGAATCGTAATTTAATCACGATAAAACTATAAAGATGATGCCACCGTGGTGTGAATACAATAGATATACTCGTAGGTAAATAAAATTGATAAAATTCCGTATGAAGCTTTTCGTCTTTTTGAGAAATGATAATCGCCAACCAATCTGAACTGATCTGAACGTCGCGTCGTATTTATAAATTGCGCGAAGAGAATGTTGTTTACGTTTTGTAAACATAAAACATTTACTGGTTACCCCTTTATTGAAATATAGCGTGATGGTGTAGAATTATAAGCTAGTAGAATTATAAACTATGTAACTTTTTATATGTAATAATATAAATCGATAGAAGTTCATAGGTATGGTATATTATGTGGATCGTAAAAAAATAAGTAGAAACCGAGCCATTGTATGTTGGATTTTTTCAAGAAACCAAAGGTCATGTTGTAATATTCTTTGATGATGTTATTATTGTTATGTTATTATTTTATTAATACATGAAGTGTGTATTTCTCCGAACCCTCAAGTAGATATGCTTTCATCCTCCATATAGTAGAAAACTTTTTTATCTTATGAAAAGCGTTGGTAAACTTTCTTGTTGGTAAAATCTTTAGCAGGTATAGATTAATCCTGCTTTATTATGTGTTGCTTGTGAGTGCGAGAGTTATATAGTTCGTCATGAAGCTTATTCCACTAACCTTCATGATAAACATTTCAAAGGCTTCGTCTGGTAATAATTTCTGCTCACAGTTGCTTACAATAATAACAATGACATACATATTGCATAATGCGGTTGTTATGTATTTCATTGTTGTGTAATGCTTTTATCATGATGAAGTGTGTTTCCATCCTTCATAATCATATTACTGGGATTGTATTGTTGTTATGCAATAAACGAATTACATTCTATCTTATTCCATTTTCTGTCTTTAGTCTGACGTCATTTCACGTCTGTTTTCTTATTGTAGCGGAAGAAAATCTCAATACGAGTAGGTAGAGTTAGTATGTAATAAAACTAATTGATGTCTAGCAGTAAAGTATTAATAATGTTCATAAAACTACAACTTTATAGCATTTCAGATGCTTTTTTTTGTCTTCTGAATACAGAGATTTCACTATGTCTAGCGTCCATCTTGAGAACATATAATCTTTGGGTGAGTGCACTTTCGTCCTAAATTTTCTAGACTGGATCCTATTTCTTACCATATTATGAGAAAGGTTTCAAATCGTTATGGCATTGTAAATATGCTGAAGCCCTTTTAGTATTATATATCCTCCATCTCTAGGGTGGCCAACCCGCGGCCCGCGGGCCGCATGCGGCCCGCCGAGGGTCTAAATGCGGCCCACGGAGCAATCTTACAGTATAATCGTATGCTTTGCCTGTTATAGAAAGACAATCAGATTCGTCACTTCACCCATTTTTCCTTAAAAATTTCGCCTGCGGCGCTATTTTGGGTACTCTTTTCAATTAGAAAATGTTTGTCGCATTTTGTTGTGACCCTTCTCCACTCAGTTTCGCAAGGAAAAAAATCGCCTGCGGCGCTATTTCACTTTTTTAGGTCGCAACAATATTTTACTTTCAGTTGCCACCCCCCCCCCCCATCCGAGACAAACCTATGTATTATTTTTTTGTTTCAAAAAATTGTTTGTGCGGCCCGGTAAGCCATCTCAATCTTAGAATCTGGCCCGGCCGCTCAAAAAGGTTGGCCACCCTTGCTCTATCTGGTTGCCTATTAACTAATAGCTAAATTAATATACAGCATCATTAGAAAATATATCCTCGGTAGGAATAATATACTTTAAAAGGATCTGGGATCTGCACACTTAATAGTAAGATAAAAGCTTGTGTGTGAAGTGCGGAATAAATGGTCATACAACTCTTCAAAAAGCCTTAGAAGTTCAGTAATTGAAATCCCTATCCTGAATGAAATTAAAAAGGGTTAGGTAATTAATTAATGAAATATTTAGCACTTTTACCCGTCTTGTTTTTGTTTGAACAAAATTTGTAATTATTTTATCAGAAATTTGCGAAGATAACACTACCTAGACAGGCATAATTATATTTTAAAAAGCAACTCAAGTTTGAAAACGAAGCTTTTACCTTATCGAGAAATATTTAATGACGGAAACAGGATTAATTAAATATTGTATACTTGGCTATACTTCTATATTCTGCTTCCAGCTTTCTGCTTTTGAAATTATCCTTTATCTTACTGGAGTAATAATCTTGTATATTTGAATTACAATTACGAGACGAAAGTGTATAACCGAAACCAGGTTTTCAAATTTAACTTAAAGGAATGTTAATTATTTTCCTCCACGTGGGACCCCCTTTTTTACTTTTACGGACACCTGACTCTTACGGGACACTCGAAAAAATATCGAAAAAGAGTGGGAGGCCTATTCTACAATATGTTAAAAATTAGGAGTGCATCAAGAAATTTTGTAAGCATTTTTTTAGCAACGTTCGAGGAGTAATTGAAAAAAACAATTCGGAAAACCTTTCTTATAATAATTACAAACTGTTCTTTAAAAACGATTCTTGTACAGATATTCAAAGCTTCTTCAGTTTTATGTTCTTAAAAGTGAATACGAACTATAAAACACAATTTCAATTATCCAGAAACTCAATTCGAAATTAATTAGGTAATAATAAAATGTAGAATAATAATATAATGACTCGGTATCAGCGAAATTCTCAATTTCAGAATAGCGATCACTAGAAGATTATTGAAAGAGGGAAAGAGGTCAGTTGGAAATCCGATGGATTTTGCGTGTTAAGTTAAGTAATTAATTGAATTCAATATTTACTTTCGCCAGTGAAATTCAAATACTTCAAAAATATATTTCATACAATTCAGGATTTTCTTTATTTTTCCTTGCCCACCTACTTCTCTGTTGCGTTCATCCGAAACAGATCATTTTTAATTATGTTTGTACCACAGAGGACGAACATGATAAATTACTTTTTGAAAAATGTTGCTCGTAAATTGGTCTTATAATGTAAATTGATGATTGGGTAATTGGGTCTAAAATGGTCGTTATCACACACACAGAAGTTTATAAAATAAATAATAAAACTTTATTGACCTAATAAGAGGAAAAATACGACAGTTTGACATGGCGCCAAAAGGCAGGATATACTCGTATGAAATGTCTTACGGCCAATCCAGAAAACCCCAGGTTCCTGGTTTGAAACTCATTATGTGCGTGTCCATGCGATAATATGCCTGCCTAATATGAACAGCACTCTATACAAGTATTATTTATCTAATATGTATAATGTATAATAATGTCCTCTCAGAAGGGTATAAATTAGGATTATTAAAATTAGTATCTCGTAGGTTATAAATTATTTTCAGGTTGTCGTAGTGATCCATTTCGATTATATTCATTACATTTTTTTTTAATTAAATTTATTAGTCATATAATGTGTACAAAGTTAACACCAAGTGACGCCAAACCCAACGAGTTTGTCGGCGTGTGCTCTTAAACATAAATCGGAAATAAAATAAAATTGGATAATATAATGGTGTTTAATAAATCAGCCAATAGTTGATAGAAAATTTCGTTGATAGAAGAACGTGATGTGTTAACATTTGAACGGTGTTAGTGAAAAGGCCTCTGGAGAACAAGTTCATAGTTCGTGTTTTTGAAGTTTGTTATGAACTGAATAAAAACTGTTCGACAAACCAATGTTCGCAGAATATCTTTTGCCTATGCAGGTAGTGATTATTTCGTGAATTGATTGTAATGTAGTTATTTTTACACATAGGTAGCTAGATAATATTATAATGCACTAGTCATAATTTACTAGGTGTGAATTAGTCCACCTAGTTTAATAAACCAATAATCACCCTGTGCAATTGAACAGGCAACGTGTTGCGCTCAATACTGTTCTCCGGGATTCAGCACCGGGAGCTCGATAGCTCCAGGCAAGCTACATAGCACATAGTATGCTCGTATTGTATAGAATATGGAGCACGGTGCATCCATAAATGTCATCGTTTAATATCATACTACGACTATCACATATTAGAGAGTGCAACGTATCTCTTTAAAAACATCGTCGTAGCTACATGAAAAATAATGTTACCTGAAGATGTTATCTACGTGAAATACATACAGTTATGGATTAACAGTTTTTTTCGTTTATAACAATACAAACATTATACTAGACTAGATAATGCCTAATCCCGTCTCGTATATTCATGGATAAAAATTGTTATCTATACCTATTTTAAACGTTTGCTTTCAGTCTGTGCACATCGTTTAACATTAGGTTTAGTTAACGTTTAACGTGTAGGTAGCTTTCATTTGTATATCTTATTTTGTGCAATTCAGATTACGTTCTAAGTGACATCTTGGATTTATTCACTGTTGTGGTACTTAGTGTGACTTTTTTTATTATGTTTATTACGCGGGAGAACAGATTGACAATGGCCAACAGGCCGAAAAACGTCTCTTTAATCGTCTCTCCTAACAATAAATGTATTTATACCGTAAATTCTAGAATCATTCAGGATGTTATGAAGATTGAACAGTTTCGATTTCACGTTTGCATCACTATTATACCTGTCCTATAGGAACACTAACGTATTATTGTATGTATCTGCTTGTGTGTATTACTTACTAGTTATGCACTACTGTTATTGATGACTAGTGAGTACAATATCATAAACCAAATATCATATTTTATTCCACAATGTATAGGCTAAAAATAACCGGGAACGTCAGTGTTTAAAGTTACGGGTATTGAAACAGTAGAATGTATTACAATCGTACCTTCGACAATGAAGCAAGACTACCTGTCCTATCATTGCAAGAAGTTTTCACTTATTCTATACCTATTTATTGAACATACGAGATAATATGGTAACAACTCTTGAGCTAAATGTCTGAATCTATAAGAAGTGCAGATACGTGAGGCCTTTTTGTCTCATTCCGACTCATATAAATCATTGGGAAAAACTCATAACGTTGAAGATATTTTCAATTTTATTTTATTATGAACTTACGAAACACGCAATGTACGTGCTTATGCCAATACATTTCGTTTCCACTCAACGTACAAGTACTTAGTAGTAAACAGTTTCTGACAAAAAATACTTCAGCAGATGTTTAAAGTCTATGTGAACTGTCGTGGAAGATTCAATGATATTTGATATCGTCGTATCATTCAGCATCGACCCATCAGCGTGAGTTTGCGTTATTTGTCTAAATTCTTTAGGAGTACCTACATAGATTATTGTCTTAATAACGTCTATCTGTCATCTATCTATTAGATACCTACTAAGATATTTTTAGATGTACATATTATACCTAGTATACGTACGGTCAAACATATAATTCGCACATAATACTCGTACATGCTACACGCAATTATTAGCAACGGCAGATGACAAAAACCCAACCGACCAGAAAATCATAGTTGGAAACCAAGGTCACCATATAGTGGTATATACAAGTATGTAAGATAAATATAGCTTTATACTTGGTCAATATTTTTGATATGCATCTTAACCTAATACGTAGTGACGTCGTTCCCTTACACTAAGCTTGAGTTTACTTCTTGGTGTGTTTTCCATGAACAACATTCAATGCAGTATCAAACTATCTAGTGGAATTCACACATAATTTAATTGACCTTTCGCAACAGCAGCGCCAGCGCATCGCTTGGTTGCAAATGAAATGATCATCACAATAATATAATTTTATTTATAGAGATGTTATCATTGTTTGCTATTGTAGAAATTACTTGAGCGGTGAATTATTTAGTTGCACTGCATAAAATCGAAGATTAAATTTCTGCTGTTTTTTTTTTAATATTTACTTTCAGCATGATGCAGTCACTATTGTTCTGATTGTAATTGACAAATATAATCTGAGTCAATATTGTCACGTTGATATATTTTCTATATTTATTGAGCGTTATCTATCCATTATTGGCCTTCCTTTGATTAATTCAAAGTCTTTTATTATGTATGATTTTTTTTTAAAAAGGATCTGGGCTTGCATACATAAACCCAAACACTTTCCTGCACACTTTGAAGTAGGCTAAAAGCATGTATCGCAAAATGTGGAATACATCCCTAGCATCGGGGATCGAACCTGGCTCCTCTCGCTTGAGAGACAACTCAACCAACTGCGCCAACCATGTACCCATTACCTGTTACACGAAGCTAAGGTAGGTATCTGTCTAGTATCTACATACAATAATAGCTATCTATATTTTTGTACGTCTTTAATATTCGTAGAGATATTGCGTAGTAATATTTTGATTAGTGCAGACGATTGATTGATATTGTGATCATTTTATTATAATTAATGATAATTATTCTATATGATACGAGTATTAATTTGTCTCTGTAATAATGTTTTATGTTAATAAACTGATGGATGATGAGGAATGAAGATTAATAATATGACAACAATGGCATACGTACTTTATCATTGAGTATGAAGTTAGTGTTGTAATAAATTACTATTGGGATGTCACGAAAACAAGACAAATAATATTACATTTTGTTTTAATAAATTTTGTAAATCTCTGCATTTACTCATCTCCCCTATTAAGACTAGTTATATGCCTACTGATGCGTACAAGGAACCGCTGTATAAGTCATTTATTTAGTTTCAACATAAAATTTAGGAAATTTCTTGTTCTCCTGTGAAACCATTCAAGCGCGAATGTCTACTGTTGTGAAAAATTGTACAAAAATTATTTATGTTTTTAGGTACATATTTCTATACATATTCTTGGTCTTGATTGGATAGGTATATTAGTGAAATTCTAGATTTTCAGTGCTTATTGAGTTACCTAGTTGTGTAGATAATGTATCTGTTTCTTACTTGCATAAATAAGGTGTAGATTAGTACTTCTGTGTCATGTTTTTGAGCGAACTTAAATGTATTAAGAAAACTGAACATTTTTAAAAATAAAACTAATTATGTACTTAATAGATATGACATCTAGCCATAATTAAAGTTTCGTTGAACACCAACATGTCATTTTGTTAGTATCCATTTTTACTATTTTTAGTCATAAGAATAACATGATTTCGAGTGACAAAATAAATCACCATGACTTTGCGCTGACTGTGTACGTACGAGTATTTAGTATAGCAAAATATAAACAATGTGTACATGTACATAAGTTACTTATGTACATGTACACATTGTTTATATTTTATACTCTTAAAAAGACAATGAAAATTTGCGTATGTGTCGTAACAAACACGACATCGTAAATCATAATACCACACACTTATATTATTTGTTAATGAAGCGATGCATAAAACGTTTTAGGAAACCTTCAGCAAGACACGATGGGGAAGTTTTACTGCAACTTCGACTATGAAACGGAAGCTATTAAAGAAACAGATTGTGTACCTGTACAGTGTGCAGTGTATCTACCTACCTACGTATGGGAATAATAATATTGTCATAACCACACACAGTTAACATCTTCGGAATACAAAAGCACGAGTTTGGTTTGGTTGGAACATTTTAATGGTCAATAAAAAAAAATAGTACAATTTAATATTACCTACTTACATTACTTTTCGTGTGGCATTTCAGCGTTGTTTTTTGCCCTTGTAGGCTGCTTCGACATAAGCATCCTTCAAAGCCTCGGCTCCTTAAATATTCATTCTTTATAATATAATCCTCTTAAATGAAATTGCTAAATGAAAATTCTAAATGGAGTTGAGATATAAAAGTCTAAGTTAAAATGTGCATAACGTAGGTATACCTACATACCTAATAACTGCAGAATATTCATATTTTCATTTGTTCTTTTCTGAGAGAAGTAAAAAGGTCAAGTTACTTTCTCAGCGCAACAATTTGAATGCATTCACTAGAAGTTCAAGAGAGAAAATAATTCTACTTTCTGTACCTTCATAACAAAGTGCAAGTGAGCGCGAGTAGTTATTCATATTACTGTTGTTATTACTCCAGTTATTAGTACTTCTACTTTTACACTTATTAGAACTCTGAACTTAGCGTTTATTTTCTCTAGTTGTATTTTTTCAATAATCTTTATTCTCGACGGCTCTAACAATAGATTTGTAACGATTGTGGGAACGTACTGTGATAGATATAATTAACGAACAAGGTTGCCCTATTTTGGCTCGAAGTTTCCTTTTAATTTAAAACAACACGTTCTCGTAATACATAAACATGTTAATGTATATTAATTATCTAAGAAACCCTTATCAACGATTGATTGCTGTAGCGCAAAGGGGTTAAGATTGGTATTGATTTCTTTCGATATTTTGAAATCTATTTAGTAAATATTTTTAAATACCAAATAGGAAAACAAATTTGAACAATATTGTATGCCACAATATAATTTTAGGATGGCGCTTACTAAATGAAATTCATATTTTTCAGTTTTATTAGGCAGTTTGTGCTAAATCTGATTTATATGTTTTTTCTTTTTTTTTAAAAAGGTTAGGCTTGTATACACAAATCCAAATATTTTCTTGCATACTTCACAGTAAGTTAAAAGCTTGTGTCGTGAAATGCAAGTAGTTAAGCGTTAATAAAACTTTTTTTTTATATTTTCTTTTTTTTTATTTTAATATGTACCAAATTTGATATAGATTACTTTCAAAGATGAACATAATGTTAACTAGAATAAATAATTCGGTAGATACTGTCAACAACTGTTGACAACTTAGTAAACAACATAATCCTATATTTAATAGGATGCTTGTACCTATATTGTTTGAATTTGTATAAATAACGAATACTTATTGTTTTGTTAGATTATCATGTAAGTAGGTACTCAACTTGACGTTTGTTTCGTTGAAGAACATGCTTTGTTCTTTGTTTCTCTTGTATTATCTCATAATGTGTAACAGATTACGGACTCGGTACGTAGTACATTATTTTGTATGAATCAACACACATTGGGGTAGGCACGTTATTTTGCCGTGATGCCTACACAGTAGCTGCACAGTACACATACAGACAGGCGATCTTAATCGAATGGGAATTCTTCGTAAATGTAATCAAATTACTTTAATCTTGTTCTAGTTTCCCTAGTGCTATAGCTTATATACCCTGAGTGGCTGGGTGGTAGTTTATCTACTACTGTGTACTTTGCGTTCTAAAAAACATCAATTTCAAACCATATTTGAATAGTAGCGATAAAGGTGCTTCAACTTTCTATCGTCAACGGGTAAATACAGGGCAACTTCAGGGTGGATTGAAGAACACTGAATTAACAAGCCTTAAGTCATATTTGGCACATCCGAGTAGCATAAGTTATCTCGTCTGTTGACTGAAATGGACTGAATTAATCTGCATACCATTTTGTCACAAATCCAAAATTTTCTTGGCAGATTTCTAGAAAATTTTAACACAACTACCAGACCTTTTGCATATTTGGTCTCCATATTAATGAAATCTCCGCTAGCCGGAGTACTATGTTATAATTAAAAATAAAATTATGTGCATGGTTAGTGTGTAATAAATAGTACACAATGTTGGTAGATAATAGATATATTGTCTTACATTTGATGATATTAATTTTTGAGGCGAAATAATATTATCATTTTATAGTCGGTGCGTAATGTATAATGTGTGTTTCTATATCCCCACGGAGAAGTTTAAACATTTATGAGGTAATTTGCCGAAAGTCGTAATAATATTTTATATATACTCGTAGCTATAGGTACATACTCATATGAAAACCTACTACGCATGAGACGAATGGGAGGAAATGTTCAGCGTTTCTTTTTTATTTTTATCGAAAAAACTTTTCCGTTATGTGTTTCGATTTAATAGGGTTATTGTAACATCCGACTACTTTTTTGCAATTTCATAGTTGATTTGTTTACAAGAAGCTCTCGAGCCTATATTTACAGATTCTTTGATATTTCTTTTATTCTGTGTGCTTCTGTACCAGTTGTAGGTGCTGGTTTTTTTTTCAATTTTTTCTATAATGGCCTCCACCCAGGTGCTGTTTGTATCGGGAAATTCGGAAAACCAGTGAAATGACGTTTAGTTGTGTGAGATTGAACAGTAAAAATAATGCCGGATCAAAAATATCATGCGGTATTAAAAGTATCCAATATTATTAGCATCATTTTAATTACATTGATATTGTATTTCGCTCCTATATTGTGGACATTATAACGGGTCCTTCGTCTATGTATACCGCGTGTATCGCAACGCAATATCATTTTAATTAATCGTCGCTGTTTTATAATATGTACTAGTTCGTTTTATATTCGGCACCGTATTTCCGTACTCTATAATTTGTTAATTTTCTATGACGTCGTTGTACGACATTTTGACGATATTTCTAATTGAGCTCTGACCTACTGCAAGTTACGAAATAACATGAATATTGAATACATTATAAAAAATGCGGAAGAAAATATTTTGAAGACGTAAAATTGCTAATTGCTTTATATGCTAATTTAATTGTCGACATATTTTTTCCCCAAAGGAGATTTACCTATATTTTTGCGTACAGCGTCCTCTGCACTGAGGTGTATTTTAGAGCGAGATTAACGATCTTTATATTCATGTTTATTATCGATGAGATTTGCAACAAGTTTTGATAGTCAAATCGTTTTAAGTTTAAAGTATGTACTAAGCTTAGTGGCTGAACCAACACTACGTATTATGTGGTAGAACAGTATACTAGATTCAGAGAAGAGAGTAAAATGATTCCTTCGCAAACTTTGATAAATTTAAATTTTGTAATATATTATTGTGTTTGAAGCCGTTGTATGCGATTAATCGTTTAAGTGAACTTTGAGAGAAAATAAGTAATACAATGTGTATATATTAAACCCTTCGATATATATATTCTTCTAATCCTTCTACTTCATTCTACTCCAAAAAGGAAACTTTATTGTTCACCAATACTACATCTTTTCGACAGTCTGTTTCACAATTTGATTAGATGAAAAATGAGTGGGTAGGTAATTCGATCGATTTGTCTGATGACACTTTGTGCGTGGGGATTGTGTGTCTTGTACAATAACTAATTCACTCGTCATTCTCCACTATAGGATTGTCATCGTCATCAAATATATACGAGTAGATGTATGCTGCATTACCACCTACACCTACATGTATTGGCAAACATCCAGTAACTTTTGATTGATTTCGAAAGTTGTATCGCACGTAGCTAAATTATCTTTTACAAAAATAAGAAGTTTTCACAATTACGTTATTACTGGCAGCTTTCTTTTCTAACCATTATAAGTTTTAATGGTAGGAAACATCATACTATTATGTTTGGAGATTTTTTTTGCTCTTAATGGTGCGACAGTACAATATATGTATGAGTCTACAATATATCTATGACTATAAGTGTGAAATATGTAAAAAGTATGTAGGTAGGTACAAGTACCGCTAAGGTTAGCGGACGGTTTGATAAGTACTTTTTACTTACTTTCATACCTATGTCAATTGTATTTGGTTATAGTTAGCTTAGTTGTATACATTCCATAGTTTTTAACTACAGAAATTCAAACATCTTGAAGTTTTTTTTTTTATCGAAACCCACATATTTTATTTTCTTGACAATGCATCGTACATTTAATGCTGTTTGGACTAATAAAAATACACTCAGCGTAATTTGATGGTTTTGCTCCATACATCTGTAGCGAGATGTTCGTACATTATCACACTTTAATCCTGTCTTCCGAGGTTTATTCTTCTTCAGTGTTTTATGTCTTGACCGTATTCTTAGTTTTTCCTACAAATATTACCATAGAATACGTTTATAGAAATCTTTTATTGGCCTAGCTATAAAAATACGATAATTTAAACCAAAGAACCCTGCTGACGCCCCCTCTTTAGAGAGTTATTATGACAAGAAGCTGGATAATGGCAATAAGGGTTTATGAAAGATTTATCTTTAAAAAGAGTCCATTTAAGATATTTTGCGTTCTATTTTGAGAAGTAGATGAGAATTTTTCGTTTTAAACTCCTTTTTCTCCTTACATTAAAATTAAATTAAATCTTAGCATCTGGCTGATTTTTTTTGTCAGTTCTTTTATTTTCATTCTTACTGTCGCTCCTAATATGCGATTTGATCTCTGATTGATATAAAGATCGCTTCTGAAATGAATAAGCGCTATTCAGTTTCCAGCTATTCTTTCGTAACAGAACAGTGGGAGGTCGCCTCGAGGATTGAAGAACTCCGGGCGGTTTTCTTGGGAATTGTAGCCTCATGTATAATAATTCTCTGATAGTTTTACCTAGTTACGCTTTAGGATGATTTATATTTATCCAATTTTGTTTGATATCAGTATTATGGATTGTGGACCATTATACGTATTTTCTCTCATCTTGCGGATGTCATATGTTTTCTTTTTATGAAAAGTATTCCTCAATAATTTAAACGACAGATATTATTTAAAAACCTCTTCGAGGACCATGAGTAGATATAATGTTTCTATACGATCTTTGGAAATTGATATCTTTTGTAAATATAGATTTACGTAGAAATGGTTTAAATCGCTTTTAGTATCTACAGCCTTTCAATTCCCGTGTTGTCTTGGGAATATCCTCTTGCCGTAGTCGCCGGAAGATTATTTTCTTGTATCCATGTATTATGTACGGCGAATATAAATACACAGGTACATTATTATTGATGTTAATGTCCTTTCAGTATCTATTTAACGATGATGTATACCCAAATTTCAGGCTGCAAGATATTCATATTATACCTATAGGATTATGCTTCTATCTAACACTCGAATTAGAGAGATATGAATAGAGAGAGGTCGAAGATGTCGTTATTTGGGGAAGGTAATGAAGGAGATATTGGTACGCGCATGTGAGGAGAATTGAACTATCCAGGCTCCCTCACATTGCGCTCCTTGGCCATGGAGGGTTGGCCCAAGGTATAGGCGACCCCCCGGGAGACCACCAAAGTGATTAACAGCTGGGAGTCGACCTCGCGGGAGGCTAACCTCTCTTAAAGAACAGGCCATCAGGCCTATACAAGAATATTAAGAAGAAGAAGGATGCTTTTCTATTGTTTTCCTTTTTTAGTTTTCCTTCTTTAGCTTTTCTCTTCTATTGCGTATTATTATTACTCTTTTCTATTAATTAGCGTTTTTCTGCCTTGATTACTCCATTTCCTCATTATTAGCTGTTAAAAATTTTAATTATGTAGATATCTTGAAATATACAAAATAACCAAGCGTGCCTTATTACCATGTCTACACAAGATTATGGAAAAAATACCAAGCATTCATTTATTAACTTTTTAAGTAAATAATCAGATAAAAACATATCAAAGAAATGTAGGAAGATGTGAATTCTTATTACGTTAGTTGTGGGCAAATATTCTAAAATACTGTTATCTTTCAGTTTCCATACATCACACAAGGCATTGGGTACTTGGTAAAAGTACAATAATTTGATTTCTGAATAGTTTCAATAAAAAATGAAAGTAATTGCGTGTTAATGAAATGATTACATCGATCATAAAATTTCATGAAGGATGTTGTTTAAGATAATGTAATTAATGACTTTTACAGGCTGTAAATAATTTCCTAATGTAATTCAGCGGAAAAGATGAAAGAGAATGCGTTAATACCTAATAATGCGCACCCCGCTGTTTTGACGATTTGTCTTTATTTAATAATAAGAAAACCAGCTATTAAATTATGGCACTTACTTTTAATATTCATTCATCATACTGATGATGTTTCAACATCTCTTAATGCACAAGGAGCTTATCTCATATTTCATATTCTGTAAGCGAAATCTAAATTAGTAAATGAATCTTCAAGCGTATAAATAGACAAAGGCACTAACAGCAGAATTTTGTAGATGTTGCAGATTTCGTTTTTAAACTGTTTTGTGTTGTGTTTTATAAAACTATATTTTATAAAACATCGTCATGCATTGTTTTGTCAATTAGAGTTTTGCTCGTGTTCTGCATATTCGTATTGCAATACTCACCTTGGTCAATAAGATGCACTTCATATTATTTATAACATCTTCATTCATTAATATTCATTATTACGTACGATATCTGATTCATTATAAGAGAATATTAGGAACACTTGCATAGTGCATGCATAAAGTGACACCAATTGATTGTGTATGCAAACTGTTATATTTCGATATGGCTGTCAGTGTGACACAATTATTATTTCTAGCAATTGTGTGTATTGTTTGTCGTATCTATTAAAATCAAAGAATGCTGCTTCTCATGTACCGTACGACGCTGACGTACCGTTCTTGAGTCTCTTAATGGCTTTGATAGGTAATTAAATTATAACTGGATATTATGTTTATAAATATGCGATACGTATTATTGCAATTTTTTCCGAGAGTCGCATAAATTTTACCTACATCATGATATGAAGCTTTATAGAAGTTTCTGTTGAAAATAAAACATTCAGAAAGGCTTGTACAATTTTTGCGTCATAAATAATTCTTCTTTTATACCTAATCCTCGTCGTTTGTTAATATTATCATTTGAGACATAACAAAAGTAAAAACATTTTGCTCACTGAATCAATTCTAAATGGTAAATGGTAACATTATGAATCACACGATAACCTCTCGGGATTAGCAGGGTTCAACTAATTAATTAATTAACAACTCATAGTATACCGAGTAGATAGAGGTAGACACGACTAATATTATTATGTAGAGACACAAACAACGATGCTCCTATTAATTTGTAATTCATATGAAACGAAGACATGCTCGTTTGCTATAATATAATATTAAATACATTCACATCAACCAACACATATGCCCATTCCCACCAACTTTCACCTAGGAAGCAGACCCCTAAGGAATTTTCATACAAAACCACAGATAATTTGAGTGATTATTGTAACCGTCATAACCTTTAAGATATAAATCCATACAAAATACAGCATGCAGCTACTTAAGTGAGGGAGATTCTGGGCGGAGATATTTGGCCACCTAACTAAGTAGAGCTGCATGCTGTATTTTGTATGGATTTATATCTTAAAGGTTATGACAGTTACAATAATCACTCAAATTATCTGTGGTTTTGTATGAAAATTCCTTAGGGGTCTGCTTCCTAGGTGGTAGTTGGTGGGATCGGGCAATAATCTTATATACAAATCTATCGCAAAAATGATTGTCTGTTCTTATTTGTATTTTGTGTACTTGTGACCATATTCCATTCAACTACTGGCGGACTATCAGGTATCAAATATCTACACTATCTACACTACATTCGACTGATACTAAGGATGTGCAATCACTTTGCTTGATTGTATTACTGTACCTATAGCCTATAGGCTATAAGGAATACCTGACTTCTTTATAACAGTAGGTATTATTAACGATTAGATCTCATTCTTCGTCAGTAAATATTTAAACACGTCAATGTTACGTTCCGATTTAGTAAACATTGAAAGAGGCTTTATTGAACATCAACCGTTGAAGCTTTGAAGAATTCACACAGTGTTTACATTTTATTTATTAGTTATCAGCTAATTAATGGCAATCAGTTTTTACCCCAATCTTCTTTTCTCTTTTTGTTACAAAAGTCTTTCAGTGCAATGAGATCTTGGGTCACACGCACTTATCAAAAATAAAAATGTAGAGGTGTTTTGATTTAATATAATTCTGCGGAACTGGGATTCTTCTAATCCAACAAGTGTCGACTAGATTCTGTAGATGAGAGTCCTGTTTAATACTTTTAGTATTTATAGTAAACTGATCAATTTTTATTGCGTGTCTAAATAATATTATTTTACCATGCGAGTAATTTTGTCTCGATTCGTGCATCCGTATTATCAGTAGATATGGCATATGTTTTAGTTTAATTCAGTTGTGTGTCGACTATCATGATTTCTCTGGAGAAATGTTTTGGAAAAGAGTAATTGAATTTCATTCATGATTAAACAATAAAAAAAGTATTGGGGTTAACATATGTAATAGGTAATGTACTGATGGAAGTGCTTTACAGAAAATGTTTCCAAAGTAGGTACTCTTTTCACTTCAATGTCATTATTCCTGATTTTCATATTTGAGTCTTATGGATCTGGAAAACAACATTTGTGGATACGATTTTCGTAGGCATTCGTTGTACATAATAATATGTCTGTTGAAACAGGTTCGATGCAGGACCGAAAAATATAAACAAAGAGATGAGAAGGTGTGTTGTTAATTTGTAAAGTTTGTCGCAAAATGCAGATTACTATGTATTGTGTTTCACTCATTTTGTTCCCGAGTTTACAAAATGTTACATTCATTAATCATGTTTTGTACCTTTAGCATGTTTGGATACTACGTTCTACTATTGTTCCATATAAGTGCTTTTCTGTTGTATACTCGTCATTCTGCCTTGTCCTTCCTCTTTCTCTTTGATACAATGTCTTCGTATCAACATTATTTTCTCTCAAGACGATTTGTCAGCTACGAAATCCTGTCAACCAAACGCTTAGGTAATATTTTTTTCGTTATCATGTGACGTCGTACTTCATACAACCGAAAAACTGTAAGCATGTGAAACTTTCCACGTTGCGTACGACTAGCTAGGTTATATGTGTAGGATCATACAACCGCTATAGAATTTCTGGTGTATTTTTAGAATATCTACGATTCAGAATTTTCATTTTATGATGGAACATACAGTTTAATAAGATTATTCCGTAAGGTGTGGTATGCTAGTCTTTTAATTAAATTTCGGCGTACTTACACCTAATTTATTTTCAATTATAATGATGTAATGGATTGGGAAGGGTTTACAAATAATAGTTTTACATTTTCAGTTTTGTTTATATTTTTGCACACGCACTCAACAACAGATTTAGCGTAGAGCCATGGTGCCATGTTATTTAAAATATCTGTCGCATAAATATTGGACTCGACACTCACTCGATGTAATATGTATGCACGTGTGGGGTTGATTGGTATTGTATTATGTAGGTTATATAATGCTGTTACATGTTTGTGTAGGAGCTATTTGTATGCCCCTCCTGTACGAGTATTCCCGTGTTCTTCGTGTCACAGATGGTGATATTTTATTGAATTATTTACGTAACTACATATCCTATTAGACTTTATTCATTTCCTCGGGGGATACTCCGTAACTAACTATTATTATATCACACACACACACGCACACAACGCACTCTGCTTAGTGTACACATTGGAATTACTCCCTATAACTATTGTTGTTTTAGTAAAAGCTATGGAAATTAATGACATGCTGTTGGAGACTTATCCACAGCATTTGCAGTGTTTCATAAAAAATATTTCTTTCGTATGCGAAACAAAACAACCCGTAGGTGGTCCGAGAGTCAAAACTCCGCGTCAATATTACTCAAGTATTCAAATGATAATTGCTAGGTATGTATACTTTCTACGTTCTAACATTCCTTGCATCTCGCATTTTATTTTATTGGTAAAGCAAATGAATTTAGTAATAATTGAATAATTTTAAACAGACTTTCGCAGGTCTCTTTTTGCACAATGGAACGTTACTTTCGCAGTATTGCCGCACAAATAAAATTTAAAGTACGTTTTACAACAGCGATATTAATAAATTTATCTTCTGAAATTCATGAACAATAAAGCTGGTTATAGCTTGTAATAAAACTGTTGTTGGAAGTAGAAGAATCGTGTTTTCGGTTTTCGACAAAAGTGTGTTTTTAAGATCATCGGCAGGCATTGAGTTTCGGCTACTGAACCTGAAACCAAAAGTGGGATTGTTTTTGGTTGAATTATACTTGCTTGTGAAACAATACCAGATATGTATTTATTACTTGAATTTTGTTATCTTATATCAATACCATATTCTGTCTTATCAAAATGAGGAAATTCTCTGACCGAAACATTCCTTACAGTTTCGGTAGATTCTTAATTATAAATTTTACTGCTAATTCATAAAATGTCTGTTCTTTCAACATATACGCGCAAATACTTTTACGAGATTAGTTACTCGTTATAATTTTTTATGTATATTTTGTGTTTGATCTATATAATAACGGAATCTTTCTTTTATTATAAAGTAGATTTATTTATCTTCGGTATAACACAATGAGTGACGTATGTGCGTTCGGCTTACTTAAGAAAAAAATGGGTTACAGGCGTAACATTCCTTGCTACAAAAGAAAAGGGTTATATTAAGTACTTACGATGTCTGAAATTTATTTTGTAGGTATCCTTCGAGTAATCTTTTGACATAGGACATATTTTACGTATTTATCTCGTTAGGTCACACATTATGGGGTACGACGTAAAATAATAGAAATCTCACGCTTTTTTGACTCCCGATTTGAATAAGCGTCAAACAACCCCACGTTGTATTATAGTTAAAGTACATATTTCCAAACATGTAATTTTCTTAAGAGGTTGTAAAGTTTGTACTACTTCCGTTTGATTTATTAACTTATTTCAATTCCTTGTATGGCCATTCCCCTATTTTTATTTTTAGCCAATCGATTCGACACGGTATATACTCGTACTTAATACGATAGTTAATAGACTAAACTTATGTCATCATACCTTTCCTATATTCTTTGCGTATCATGATTGGCAAAGAGATATTATCTTAGTAATTTATTGACGGCGTTGTCAATTGGTTTGACGTCGTAAATTTGTTATACGCCTTTAGAATGTTAATAACTCCCGGTGTCAAAACAGTGTCATGAAAGTTTCAATGTTGGCCTGAAAGTAATAGGTATTTCTAGACAGAATCTTTCCCCTATCAAGATTTCACGAACTTCTGAAGGACCGACATTTTATTACACTTATACTTTTCCAGGCATTTAGTATTGTAGGTACATTTCATAATATTACAAGGTCGATTTCTCAAAGTTTTTCTTTGATAATATATTATTATGGATTTCCTGTATGCTCCTTGTAAACCTATGTAAATTACTCAGTGTATAAAAGAACCGTCCAACAAACGATAAAGTATTTTTTAAATATTGAAGATACCTATGACGAGGAAAAGATATGTATCCCCACGAAGGTTACTATTGAAATTATTATATTACCTACTTAAATTTCACCCTTCTACCTGAAATAAAAAAAATGAATAATTAAAAAAAAATAGCCGTAAATGAGATTGTCGATGTCGCATATTTTTCCTGTCTTTCGCATGTTACTCTTTATGGTGACGTTATGAAATAAAATTATTATTAACTGTAGATACGTATTAATTTTTATATCCTTAATACCTATACAGTTTTTTGGAAACATTTTGTAGAGAGCAGGCATAGATTTCTACAATTTGGTTTCTGTGGTTCTGTTTCCTCCTACTTGTTTAATAAATATCTCCTAGACAAAGAACTGACCGCTATTTAATGGAAACATCCTAATTCTAAGAACATTATTGTAACACCAACAAGAGGCGGTGCCTCAGTGATGCTTAAAATTCGGAGTGAAACAAGGGGGAATATCGCATTTGTTACCGGTGGTAAAGTACAAAGGATTAATGGCCATGACTGAGAAACTACTTTGTTTTGTTTGCTATCTGAAAGCTTTACGAGTAAGTTTAACACTTTTTAGCCAATGAATAATTTTCTGTTAAAACCGCCGAAAGAAAGATGGAACGATTGTAGCGGCAGAAATGTAATAATGAAAAGTGTAAGATGGAGTGTCTTTCTCCACACGTTTCAGGTTTTTGAAGAAATATTATAGGTTTTATTAATGTCGTATTTTAACTAGAAAACTTTATTAAAAAATATTTCAAAGTAAAACGCGTGTTTTTTTTTAAAAAATGATAATGAATATTTATTATACCATTTTTAGTATTGAAACAGAATACGATTAATTGTTTTCGATAACTTTTATTATTAGCTGATTTCTACTGCGTCGTTTAGTGGTGTACCATGTCACGGATGAGTTTTATCATATTGTATTTTGATTTATTGTTATAAACTTTGTCTAATAATCTCTGACATGAAATCATATTTTTGTTTGAAATAAAACACTGCCTTTAAACACACTTCAATAAATTATTTTGAAATACTTTCCGACGAACTTGCCAGAAATGGCGCAGAAAAACCCGAAGTAGACCCCGAACCTATTTGCGGATTGCCGCGTAGCTCTCTCAGAGCACAGGTCACAGACCAGAGTTACGAAATCTGGGCAAACAGAATAGGGTTGAAACATGCGAAGGAACTGATTGCAGCGTACTCGCAGAAGTTCACCACTGAAGCTCTCAAGCTTTCCAAAAAACAAATAAGGATCCTAACATTCCTAACTAGGACCCTGACTGGACACTGTAGACTGCGGAAACTTATGTTCAAAATTGGATCAAAATCAGACACCGCAATCTGTAGTTATGCTCAGAGGACAATGATACACCCATTCACATCCTCTGTAACTGTTGCGCACCCGCTGACAAAAGAAGTCACGCTCTTGGAGGGCCATTACTAATCTCCCAGAAAGCAAGACTACTCGCATCAAGACAGATAGCGAGCTGCACGACACACGACGGCATCAAGACTAGATGTAACATTGAAGTATGTCACAATAGACCTATTCTGGTCGCAGTGACGCAGAGGATAAATGGTCCCCTGACTTTTCAAGTAAAAAAATCCTTTCTGAGAATTACAAGGCAAGAATAATTCAAGAAATTCAATACAAATCCTTTTTATTTACTTTTCAGATCGTTAAGAAAATAATTATCCAGTGTACATTTAATTAATTAAATAGTACAGTACATTTAAATAATTATCCAGTGTACATTTAATTAATTAATTAGTTAATTAAATTGAAATCGTTTATGATAATTTTCAAGTTTTTTCGTATTCACTAGATAATAATGTCGTCTTCTAACAAGTACCTAAAGAAAAACTGTGAGCGGTGTGAATGGGTGTGTTTTAACAGTGGAGGTTCCAATTCCAATAGATGTTTTTATTTAACATCGTGGTAAATTAATTATTCTTCTTCGTTTTAACAGTAGACTGTTGAATATTGGTATTTTGTATAACTAATACGTTCTATTCCAGTTTTATTTCTCCCGTTATAACACCTGTGTAGTGTTGTGTACATATATAATTTACTTTCTGCCACTTGGATCTTCAGGGCAAATGTAGGTGCGGTGTTAAATTATGCCGGGAATAAAAATGTCACGTGAATGTAGCTATTATTTATTTCACAAACATTCACCCAGAGTACCTAATAAATTGTCATAAATAAGGCTTTGCAAGCGTCTTCTTTTACATGATTTCAACTTGGTTTTGTATGAAATTACATCTGTCATCTTGACGAAGGTCTTTACGAACGCGTATGTTTAATTACCAAACATCGTAAGGTTTATTTAAGGGGATACGTATATACCTATTATGTATTACGGAATAGACTAGACATGATCATAGATACCAGGTATGTATGACAATATCAAAAGTCTGAATGTATTAAATTAAAACTGCTATATTATTGTCATATTAAAAAGTGAATTCACTTATCTATCTCTAAACAGTTCATAAGTTGATGATTGTGCAGGGGAACTTTTAAGATTGCAGCACAGAAAATTGACTCACCTTAAATTTATTTCAGATACATTTTGTTATAAATAATTTAGTTTAGGATTAATTCAACCACATAAAAACAAAACTATGAAAAATTATTATTTGTTAAATGAAAACACGATTTTTTGAGAGTTCATAATTTAGTAACTATTCGAGTCTAATAATCAGTTTGGAGTTCATCCGATAACAAATTTACTGCAGATTAAATTTAGACATGTGATTTTTGCCTGTAAAAACCAACCGTTTGGGAGGTATTTTGAAAATAAAAATGAATGGCAGAAAATAAATGTTTTTTTTTTCGCTACCAAGCGGAGAGCGGCTAACCCTAAGGTCATATTTTTTAATTTGACATTGTAGGCCCGGCACTAATAACATAGCAAAAAATTCAGAACTAGCGCATCTTTTGCATAACAAATGTATGTATGAATTTACCGGGGTACCTATTATATTGTGGAACATGATCAACAGCTCTTTACACAACATATTTTTTTTTTATCTAAGGAACATTAAGTTCGAGATTACATTAATTCATTATCCCTTTTCTTTTTGTTACGTGTTCTTTCGACGACTGAGATTTCCTCAATATATTGTAAGGAGCTTCTGTGAATTAAAGTAAAACCTTTTTTGTATGTAAGGCAGAATTATGTTGTAATTGGTATCAAGACTCTGCAACATTTCTACAGTTTGGAAGAGGGTAGTGTTTTTTGGACTATTGATTTGATTTTATGAGTTTTTATTTGTTGACTTCTTTATTTGTATGATGGTTTGTTAGCTTTCTTTCAGTTGTCTTGTATACTCGTATATTTTAAACAAAAGACTAATTAGGTTCAAATAATTCAAGCACGAATGAAAACTGTTTTTTCGGGAGCAAACATTTTTTTGTTGTCTGCGAAGTTCTAATTAATTATTATTCGGCAAAAATTTGTTTTTAAAATGTGCTTTAAAGAAAGCAATGTAATCTAATTACTTATGAAGCCCTTTCGCTGGTCGACTTCTGATGGACGTAGGTCTCCCTAAATAACTTCCATCCCTTCCGACCTTTCTATGGAGTACATCAAAAGTTTTGTGAACTGTATGTTATCTGAGAAATTTCCCATTTCCGTTCAAGGGAGAGGTTATTCAACGTCGTATGTGTATTTATTTGATAGTCGTGTTAGAAATTATAATTTCATTTTCCTACTCCAGCAGTAATCATCTGTGATCCTTCCCAAATCTGTAGAGCGATTTCCAAATCACGGACTAGTCTTATATTTTTTATTATTTATTTAAACTCACGGTCAACATTTTACAAAAAATTACTCCCCGAATTACTCTTCGTATTTCCCAAGCGATTTGCTGAAATTGAAATGTTTAACCCTACATCAATAGGATTGTAGTCAAATATTACGTACGCGTAGCTATAAATTTTGATAAAACAAATAGCCCAGTAAAACGAGATTTACAGCGTAAATAATTCTCGGAAAGCTGGAAACTATTTTAATCTCTTCATTAACATGCAAAGAAGGTTTCTTGAAGTTTGCACCAAATTTGCGCTTGTGCTAAGTACAGGGTGACCCAAAAACCGAAACATTTTTGTACTTTTTTCAGTTTTTCACTAATAACTTCTAAACAGTGACCAAGCGTAAAGTTTTAATCTCAAGTTATCGAAAATTAACCCACCATTAAATATGTTTGGTGAAATATTGCCGTAAATACCTTAATTGAGGAGTTATTCGACATCAAAAGAGAAAAATATGAATATTTCAATTGGTTTAGAAAATTCTTATGTAATTGGCAGTGTCTGTATCTAAATTATTTTTTAATGTACAAAATAGTATTTATGCTCAAACGACGCAGAATATCACGTACTTTAATTTATAAGAAAACAATATTTTCCTAGAAAGCACTGTTTAGAAGTTATTAGTGAAAAACTGAAAAAAGTACAAAAATGTTTCGGTTTTTGGGTCACCCTGTACTTAGCACAAGCGCAAATTTGGTGCAAACTTCAAGAAACCTTTTTTGCATGTTAATGAAGAGATGAAACTAGTTTCCAGCTTTCCGAGAATTACTGACGCTAAACACCCTTTTCTGATGTTTTTACACTGGCCTAAAAATATAGCACTATAAATATACAACATTTAAAAAAACAGTTGATTTAGTATCATCTCATGCATTCATTTTTAGAATACCTACATTGTCTGTATATACACACGGAGTGCTGAAATGGGTGTACTGTGTGTATAAATATACATTTACTGTTTCTACAGAATTCTTAAATATTGTATATAATATGTTTATATAATGTTGTATAATACTGTGAGCAATCGGTATGCGATATTCTTTACGTGATACTCGTCTTTATTGCTGTACAGTATATAATATTATATAGTACAACGTATCTCCGTACTCTTCTCTTACCATATGAATGCGGTCTATTCTTAGAGAAAACTGTTTTATTGTTAGACGGAAAATCATTGGGCCACAAATGATTTTGACCGCCTTTCTTGTGTGCAATGTAATGCACCAATTTGTGAAATTATTAAAAAAATATACATTGTGCTTCTTTTTTGGATTATTTTTAAAAAGACTGATTGAATATATTACAGATATGTATGGTTCAATTTGTTCAATCCGTATAGTTTAAGAGTAGATAAATTATATTCTGTCTCTTTATGGCGGAACTTCCAAAGCAATTGTGTAACTAAAGGAGAGGTATAATTTAAGCATTCTAAATTAATTGAGATTGTCGACATTCAGATTGATTACGTGAACAGAAAACTTTTCCAAGCTTTCCATCTCGTGGAGAAAAAGTCGAATATTGACTTAAACAACTTTTCTCTCTCAGTTAACAATGGGAGTGAAAAAGTATGTATATATTATTTATGCGATTAAGAAACCTAGAATTTTTGTTGTTCAATGGTTTCTGTTACATTATCAAATTATATTATTTTTCACTAGGTAATACTAATAATTCATTTATTAACTCATCAATAAAGTACATAAATACATAAATAAGAAACAAAATAAAAAATATAATTAAAATCACCCCTCAAAATTGAGCAATACTTAATACTTTTCCTCTGAGTGATTCACTTGCATGATTCAGTCTACTTTTCGTGTAGATATTTTGTTTTACATCTTGCTTTGTATAGGTACTTCCTGTTAAAATTATTTTTTAGATCTGAAATGCTTTACAATTCCCAGTGCTACAGCAGCAAGTATTAATACATGTGTAGTAAGGTTTAGTTCCCTACCAGCTTTTGTGTCCGGTTTGGCCCAGGTAGACCAACTACAATGCGATTATAATATGTACATCTCGATATTATTATCATATACTCCACTCCCTGTTTCCGTGAAACAATAATGCGATCAACATGTACGTACATATCTATGTAGATTGTAGAGGAGTTATTTTGCTGGTAGATAACAAATTGTATTGTTTCAATTGTGCGGAAAATTACTTAGAAATGTGATATTTCAAATATGAAAAATATAGAAACATCGGATATTGTATAAAGTCTAAAGTGATCACATTGAACCAGTCGACGATTAGTAGTTAGCCTGATGGAAAGTCAGTCATTTGCTGTATATCCGTTGAGATAACTACTTGTAAGTATTTGTATATTTTATTAATCGTGTTTTACGAGTATCCTGTAAGATTCAGGTGTTGTTTTTTTGTTGTTTTCCTTTATTATTGCTATACTGAATGACATACTATGTGATTTTGCTTTTACCCGATATACTGCAATGTCATTCAGTCCGGAAGATATTTGTATTATACGTATTTTATGAACATTATATTGTATGACCGTATTATCGATCTATATCTCAAGGGCCTTTTCCCCATCATTGAATCTCATTTAGTATAAACTTTTTTGAAAGTTTTTAAATATTCCCTTGTAATCTTTTTTTCAGACATTATTATTGCAAGTAGATATAAACTTTGGCATTTTATGTAACTTTGATAAAAAATACATATTTTATAACGGCTGTATAAATGATCCCTATAGCCCGAGATGGAGGCGGAACTTTTTCACGGGAGAATTTCGAAATGGAAATAATACTATTGTATATACATATTTACTGTGAATAAAGTTATTATTTTTAATTATAATTTACAAATCACTTTTATTAACATAGTATTTGAAATAGTGCTTTGCGGCTTACCTAAAAATCTGAAGTAGTTGTGTCACTTAATCAGAAAGTAAAAATCACTCTTTGGTTTAAAAATGTAAATATAAATAAGTATTACGAGTTATCTGTCTACATTGCATTGTTTACTTTACGTTATCCCATATTCCATAGTAACATGTCCAAATACTTTAAATAATAAATAGATTGATCTATTCCATATACACTTACAAATGAAAATAATGAGGCGAGTGGTGATACGTCGTAAATTTGTGGGAAAGTATTTGATTTCTTATAGCTTAAGGCTAGATTCAACTTTAACCCTGCGATACTTTTTATCTTTGCTCATTACTTATTTCTTTAAATTCTATTTACTTTCGATTGGTTCCATGAGGTGAACAGTAAACCTGAATTTGTTATTGGGTAAAACTCTTCACCGTTAACAGAGTAACCGTTTTTATTAATATTTTGCAAGTAATCCATATTCACTGACGTGAAAATATTACCCTTTTTATTACATCTAAATTGTTTTATTTTTTACTTGCCGATAAAAACCTTGTAAGTAAAATACGTATTAGGTTCTTTCATATTATGAAATGGCTGATTTATATGAGAAACAGAAATAAAATTCGTACAATAATATTTCTTAATTTCGTCGAAATAGTGATTCACATTATCTTTGCAGTATTGCCACCTCACAGACACTTGATTTATCATGTAAGAGTCCCGTGGATTCTTCAAGAGGCCTTTCCAGGCACTCCAGAATCCAGTTTTTCCTTGCATGAAGTTGTCAAAATAATGAAAGAAATGCAAATCAGTTGTAGGAAAAGTTTTTATTAAGTGAAAAGGAGTTTCGATTCTTTTTAAGTCTTTTTTGTTTCTTTTATTGGAAAATAAAATATGCGTACAGGTATTTCACCGTACCTTCAGTTTGGGTATTCCAGTTTATAATTCTGGCTTTAAATTCCCCCTACACCGTCGAAGCTTGCGGTACTGTATTTGCACGCGGACCTGTGCGCATTTAAATTTTTAATTCTAGTTGCTGAACGTTATGGAAAAAGACTGCAAATGAGATACGTGTCCTCTACCTGACCCGAGTTTATACCAGAATTCCCGTAGCTGGGTAATCTTTCAGATAATACAATAATTCATAATACGTGCTAGATAGATTCTGAGAGGTGAACATCTGTTGCTTACTCTGTTTTAGTTTTCAGCACTTTGGATCTTCGCAACAGTTGAATTAATTGATCACTTTGCTATTTTATCATTCTAACGAGGTACCACGTAGTACGATCGAAGAATACTCGAGATGATAAAACCAAAAAACGCGAATACAAAATGGGAAGAATTTGAAGGAAAAATACGGGGAAAAGACCATGAAAAGCAATAAACAAATGAATAATATAAGGGCTAAGGCCAGACACAGCGCAGTCTGTCGTTCTGCCTAAGCCTACTCTACTAGGGACGCGGCATAAGGAGATAGATAGAAACGTATTATTTGTTTTGAAATTAAGATGATTGACGCTAAACTTAATTGAATTTGTAAAGTTTCATTGGCTCTGTGTTGAATGATAGTAAAACTAAAAAGTTTATTCGGGAAGTATCGGTTTACCACTAACAGTTTGAACTGTGCTAATTTAAAACTGTAATTTGCTGACGTCGGTTCCTCTATTTATTCAACTAATGGTGATGACCGTAATTTACTTTGTTGCCAAATTAACAAGTAATGATGATTAACTCACCAATCATTTATTATCTAAATTAATTTTGTATCAGCAGTGGGGTAGCGTGGGTTTCTGCCGCCCCAGGCGGAAGTCAATTCCGCCGCCCCCTTATTTAGGCATATGAATTCAATAAGTTCTGGAAAATTTACAGGAATTATTAAGATCTTCTAGGTTGGAGTGGTACAAGTAAAATTTTGATAGAGAAAATAGAGAAAAAAATATTCATAGCACCGCAGGAGACCTTTTTTCGAGTTTTTAATGAAACAAATGTGATTTAATGGATTTTTGAAATTTTACCAAAAATGCCGCCCTTTCACGCTACGCTACAGTTAACATGATATGTACGTAGTTGTATATTTGTGAGTTACTTCGCTCATAAGTTAATCTTAATCTAAGTATCTTAATTTTATTAATCGAGAATACGTGTACTCGTATAAAAAAACAACACAATTCTTCTTAATGTAATTATGGAAACATTGTTCCGCTCATCTGTTGTAGCCTGAAGCGTGGTAATAAGGACTATACTATATAGTTATCATGAAATAATAAAGATAAATACAAGAGTTCTTAACAATAATACGCGTTTGGATACCCACCTACACGTACGCAATATTCTGACACCAGGTGGGCCAACTGATTTTCGTTGAATATTTCGTCATAAAATTCGTAAAGACTTTCTGTTATTTTTCAGGACGTTCGATTTCTAAGTTTAGACTTCCCGTTATCATTTCGTTATACTGTCAACTGATGGAAGGATGTGACACATAGCTAAATTATTAATTTTAAGCATATAGCCAAAAATCCATTTGGATTAGGCATCACATCTATCATTTATACTCTGTTAAATAATCTGTAATAAATAAATAAAAAAAAACTTATGTACCTAATCGTATTATTATCTAATTACTAATTATTTCCAACGTAATATGTATGTGATTCAATTCATATACCTAACCACAATATGAGAATTGACGTACAGTGTTGTATATTAGCATTCCCGTAGTATGTGCAAGTACTTAGTAGGTACGGGGGATGCTGCGTTCTACCTACTCACTAGTAAGCTGCGAGCTAGAAGGAGGGGGTGTATCGACCCGCCTACACCCGCCCGGGAATCACCTACCTCTAACCAACACACATACAAATTCCACCCTCGACCCAGATGTTCCTAGTTCACCGGCTACGGCCGGGGCACTAAATCACTGTGCTAGTCTACAAATTGGTACCTATATATCTTTTCATTTTCTCAATTATGTACGCCAAATTTAATGTAAAACACGTTCCTTTTTCTCGTGAAGAACTAAAATAATGTTTGATTTCATTCCCATTTTATGTTCACAAATTGTCGACATTGTGAGTATTGAGTTGAGAAAGGTGAATACGACGTCCGATCTACACACTTTCTACATACGTAGCTTGGTTACCCAACCCAACTCATCTGTTGATTCTTCAAGTGTATTATTCCTAATGAATATTTGTTTGCACGAAGTCTGTACTTTCTTGCACGTAGCAAGTTGATATACACGTTATATGAGTAGTGAGTAGGCTGAGGCTCAGTAGGCAGCAGACAACAATCATTTACATAAGCTACGCATTGTGGAAACTCTCTGAGTGATTGTCGTATATGTTGTCTACTCACACAGCATTGTTCCTAATGATGTTAGTTTCTATGTAATTATATATTGGGGTAGGCATTTTGTCAGTATTGTTGTTCTTGAGTTTCTTCCTTTTTTTATTAATAGTTGTAGGTATTAATTTTATTCTTTCCAAAAATATTAAAGAAAAACCTCATCGCAGTAAAAATAAAAATGTCTAGTGTCTACTTAGTTCCTACGAGTATACTAAGCTTACTAGTATATTCTGGGTTTGGACCAGTACAACAGGTGCAGGCGTCATATAAAGCCACCATTCTTATACAACCGCACTACGTGTAATAGAATTTATAATCTTATATTTGAGTTCGATGCAAAAGTAGGTAATTCAAATTGTGTTGGTGTTTTAGAGTCGTTCATTTTATGGCTGATATTAAATACCTGTACATATTCATTACAAATATTACAAATAGTTCGCACAACTGGTTTGTTTGGATAAAAGTGTATAGGTACATTTAATCTTCAGTCGTTAAATCCATATTTTGTTACAGGTATATGGAGTGGTGTGTATCAGTTTTTTAATCTGTATCCAAGAAAAAATATCACTGTACTGCAGTGTGATTTTTTATCGAGACCTGGATGTGGTTGTACCTATAATAAGTATTTTAGGTATATGTCCACAGTATCGGATTTTTGTATATAGATATAGACGGTTTTATGTAGTTATTAAAAGGCATGATTTATGTAAAAATAATCTCTTTTTTTCTTACGTTAATTTCTTACCCGGTTAGTAGATTCAACTATAGGCGGTTGCTCCTGGAGATATGTAACCTCTATAGCACCGTTTGCACGGTTCACTTCGTAGTTATCATTAGTATTTAGTAACGTGAAGCTTATTAAATATTCAACTGATAATGTCACAGAGAATTTATCATAATGTTCGCTTGATTAATATTATCACTAAAGGATAATATAGAAATTTGTAGGTTTTACTGGAATCGAATGAACATAACTAACTCCCTTTACACGAAAGTTGTTTCGATAAAGGGGAAATCAAATGTATGAGTATCATGTTTATATTACGGTTATATGCCTATATTTTCCTGTGAATAATAATTAGGTAAGAAGAAATATCAGTACCTGCAATCTGCATATAGCATATTGTATTTTGATCAACCTTGTCCGCCATTTGACATTGATGTGATCTTGTTGTGGAAGATTTCGTTACATAATTCGAGACTCATCTGAATACTTTGTTATATTTTCCATTTCGTTTCTTTTTTGCTTGATTTTCGCGGTTGGCATATCGACAGGATTGTATATGCCGTAGGTAGTTGTATTAATTTTCTTTTTATTTTGTTGTCTCGTTGACATCTACTTATGTGTTCTCGACAGAATACATTTTTTAAGCAATTTTTTATATTTCCGTTTCGAGACACTTTTATCGCTTAAATATAATGAAGGTATTCTGCGTAATAATATCCCTGAAAAATTATGGTATTACATTTAAGCACACGATAATTTCCGTAGTACATTATTTTTAATATTTAGTTGCTTTATACGAGTATGTGTGTGTACGTCGAGTATAAATTGTACTTTTCCTTCAGACGTAATTGAAATTTTAGATGTGAAGTATTTTCGTCACGTCTCTTCCCCATAAATAACGTCACGTTTGTACAAATTTAAAAATGTAAGAAAGATAATCGTCTCTAAATTACTGAAATATCCATCAGACCACTTTAGATGTTCGTGAATAAAAGCTTTTCAGCGTACTTTACCTCTTTCTTTGTAAGTCCTCGCAATTTGAACATGTTCCCTATGTCGGGTTTATTAGGATAGAAGCCTTTACGTACAATTTACCGTGTAATTTTATTACATGCGCATTTTCAGAATTGAACGTATGTAATCAACGTAACTTGTGCTATATTAAGTTCGATTTCAATATTTAACAATTTTCGATTTAAATCAGCTGTCCGCCGACCAGAGCACATCGTAAAACGGTATTTAGTTGAGTAATATAATAACTACCCATGTGTTTTTTCCTCAAATCATATTTCATCTTTAAGCTTTTTAATTTTATTTCTTGATTATGTGTATAGTCAATAGCGTGTTAATATAATATGAAATAAAATACCTCGATAAAGTAAAAAATTCACCACTTTATGTAGTAATTTATGTAGTGGAGTAATAACATCATTCTCTCGTTACTTAGTTACGTATATGTATGTGTATCTCTGTAGTCATTCAGAAGCCCAGAATGTGCATTTCGTGTCATTTGCATGTAAATGTTTTTGGAGATAACACCACCAACATAGAATTTCGTCTCATGACTGACGCGACTGGGTGGCGCGTCCCGGTAACAATATCGTATTCTTTATATTACATGTTACGGTGTAGAATAATAATTATTATTGTTGATTTTCTGAGACACCTAAAGTGTCCTAAAGGTCTCCTCCGTTAGCTTATTGTAATTCGACCGTAATCTTCTGTATAAGCATGAAACAGCCAGGTGTCTAAAAATGTTTAATAGTTATTAAACTACCACTAACATTACGAACGGGTTTGTGGCCTGTGGGTCAAATTTTAAATGTGTTTTGAAATTTAGGTATACCTACTTAGAGTCTGTCTGTCTGAGAGTGGGTGGATTTGATGATTCAACGTGATGTTATTACTACGCATTTTATTCCTGGAAAAATTGATTCTCAAAACACTCGTATTACACGCACTCAGTGTTATAAAACAAAAATAAAATATTTCTAATATAACTCTTTCGATAAAAATAATCAACTGTGACATAAACTTCGAGTCGGCTTAGCTGCCCCGTGCCCAGCACTGCTTAGATGGAAAATATCATGACATCTTGTTGTGTTCTAGAATAAAGTACATTGACATCAACTGAGCTTAAAGCATGATTAATGATATAATATAAATGAGTTGTGTAGATTTTTGTTATGTAATTTTAAAAGCTTCGTAATTTATAAAGGAGTAGGTAATAAATGTTTTAATTAAAGTTTTAGGTGATTAAATATCAAACAACATTGTATAATATCCTCCTTGTTGTATGTGTTCACTTGTACAGTTTCCAAATATTAATTAATTCACGTAATTTCACGACTTTTCAAGTTTTGTAAGTATCGGCTTATTTAAAATTTAATACCAAATATAACTACTTGTTCTTATTGTTTCTACAGCTTTTGTTTTCACTGCGTGGAAATCCGTAATATTTAGTTTATTTTATTAAGTTAAGCTAATTAGGTTAGGCTCCTCTCACATATTGGCAACATTATATTTGGTTAATCCGATATAACATTTTATTTTTAATTTAGTTTCAGAAGAAGCCACCTCGATAATGTTCGTAATTCGCCATAATGAATTATTTTTGTAGGAAATTGCGTTTTTTTGTCACTTAAGTCAGTTTAATATATTTTTATTATTACCGCTTATTGTACTAAATTAGATTTCATGTTGTTTTATTAGTAGAATAGGCATTTTTGTAACATTGTGCGCCTTTAATGCTTCTGTGTCTTGGATGATTCCTGTGATGGCTGTTTAGACAAAGGCCAATTGATTCATTCCTACTTTTAGTTTCATAATCATTATTAGGTTCCATAGTAATATTGTCAACTATTTAATAGTCTGAGACACAAGTATTAATTATTCCGTATCGCACAATATCTGGTTAGAATTTCGTTTTAGTTTTTGTCGTATTCTTTACGAGTACATCGCTCCTATTTCCACATTTCTTTATCGTAAACTTTTCCGGATTATTTGTATTATTGATTCGTACAATATGACAAAACGGAAATCTTTGTGCTCCAACAGAAGCCTATAAATATTGAATATGATAAATATCTAACACCTCGAATATATCGAATATAGGTAGGTATTATCTGAATTGTATTGAAGGTTGATTTATAGGTTTTATTTGAAAAGGATCTTATTGGAATTGCGGTCACGTAAATCATCATTTGCAATAGAATTCTTTCCTGGGAACTTCAGTAATGTTGTAGGTATTTCTTTTATTATTATGAATTATTGCGTTTTGTTTAATGTAGTTGGATTGTGGTTCTTATATGTACTTGTTTAGTTGTTATTTAATGATAACACAAATGTATATAAAACTTTGTATTTTTTAGTTTTTTTTTTACGTTTGTATTACTGAAGTCGTGCATGCAGCCTGTAAGAAAAAGATTGTATAGAATGTGCATTTTTTTCCATTGTCTTTTTCTTCATGTTGCGTCTTACATATCTGTTATATTTTCACGCACCAATTATTCGGTTTTTTGTAATTAACACTCGTATTTCAATCAAACGTCTTCTGAAAAAAAGTGTTTCTTATGTAATGTCACACAAAAGCACAATGGTAATAATAAGCCCACCTACTTTCTACCTTCATCTGTATCCCAGCTACATATTATGTATATTACAATAAGGTCGTAAAGTCTACATTATATATATGTACATTGTACAACGAAGGTTTTCTTTGTTTTTGCATTTTTTCTATTTCATAGGTTTGGTACTAAACTTGGTACGGTTCTAGTTCCGGTTGGTAGATTTTATTTCTCGTAAGCCATACAAATATCTCGGGTCTCTATATATTATGTTTTACCATATATTTTGAATTTTATTTAGGTATATTTCAAGTCAACGTGGTATATTTTATAATTTGGGTTGGTTTTATAGCCTCTCTACTAGATCAATTATTATTTATTTTATGTTCAGTAAAGTTATGTTCTAATCGTATAATTTATTATGCGAAAAATTGAGTAACTAAATGACATAACTAACCTTCTAACACTGTGTTTCAGTATTTTATAATGTCGCTCATAAGGGTGGCAGACCATATTCTCATAAGAGAATTTCAAGAGATTGTACATTTTCGTTGTCACAGATTTTACTAATTGATTGCAAATAAAGCAATATTTATATGTATTTGGAGTATGCAACTTCAATTCATTTTCAAAGAAAGTTAAAAGGAAAATGTTCCTGAAAAATAAGGAATTACAAAATTTTAATACATCAATTCTACTTTCTCAGGGTACAATTTTCATGTGTACAACATTTTTTAAAGTAACTCATATAAAGTATTGATCATTTGCTACACTTGCTGTAGCCTGTAATCCACTAGCACTAAACATTTTACGATAATGCTTAGTAAATCTATGTTCAACCAATATGAATCTATTTTATAGCTAAAATATTACGATGTGAATTTAGTATATCGTATATCATACATATTTACAGTTCGTCTCGTAAAATCTTTAAAGCAGACATTATAGTCACTTATAATAAACTAGTGGGTCCCGTGAACACTATATTCACGAAATTTGTCATTTTTTATTAACTAACTACTCATACTGCCACTCTACCACGCCCTTCCAAAGTTCTTCGAAGGAACATATCAGAGAGGGTCTTGTTCTTACCCACTTTTCATACTAATTGGGCTGCCCCGGCTGTATCATAGGCGTATCAAGATATAATATATAATATCTGTATCACTGGTTGGTGGGTCGTTTGTGTATATATTATACTGTATTGTATGATGCCAGAACACTCCACTGAAGGAGTCCATTCCTTTGAGTTCTTCATCTGCTGTCTTTGCTCTGTAGAGTTACGTAGAACCTGGGAATCTTAAGGCAGGTCCAGAAGCTGTGTTTTGTACAACCTTTTGTCTGCACTGTTCAAAACGTTGCAGATAAAACGTTGCGTGTAGACTGAAAATCTGCGCAGTTTTGAATCCCGCGCCAATACTGTACAGTTGCAGCGATAACTGAGCAAAAGAGCATAGATATCTTTGATCTGTTCAGACAAGTCGGTGCATGTGGACGGTAGCACCGTTTTCCGATTCATTTTGTTCCTCAGTTTCAATTCGTCAGGCCAAAATTGACCACAGCAGTACCTTTTCCATGATGGTATCCACAAAACTGAGCGAAATATACAGACATCACTGCACCGTGTGGACGCTCTATTGCACCGTTTTCATTTCGTCTTAAGGCTGCGCAGACAAAAGGTTGTACAAAACATAGCGTCTGGACCTGCCTGAGAGCAGCATACTGAGTTTTTAATCCTTTGTTTAGTTGTACCTTTTTCAAGAGTTTATATTGTGAATGGGTACCTATCCGTGAATTGACGGAGGGAGGCTTAATATGTTTTTGTGTAAGCACTATTACTATTCCACCCTTCAAAATTCTTCGAGAGAACACAGGAAGATCACAAGGCTCCGTCTTTTCCCCGTCTTTCCAATATCGTCAAGAAAGTCGTAAAACCAGATTCACATCGTCGACTTTTTTAGTTGGTACCCACCCGTAACAGGCACAAGACTCCTCTTTACCTGTGTCATTCCCATACTCATACTGCCACTCTACCACGGTCTTTAAAGTTAATCGAAGGAACACATCAGGGAAACCACAAGGCTCAGTCTTTTCCCATGCCCCTGTTATTGTTGTTGATAATCTTCTTCTTCTGCGTCGATGTCCTCACTGCTGAGGGTCGTGACCATCCTCTCTCCTTGTCCGTACTACGTTCTGGATTGTTATCCTCCACCTCTCCCGACACACCACCGTACGCATTGCTCCAACCACTGATGTACCTGTGGCAGCCTTGATTTCGTCAGTTTGGGCTGTTGATAATGCTGCCCAGATAATGTTCTGATATCATTGTAATAGGAACAATGTACCGTAAAGAGCAAGGGGGTTTCTGTGCATGGGAAACCCTGTGTGTCTTGCATTATTGAAACATGCCGAATATAGGACCATGCGAAACCTTTCGTAGCCAACATCTTCTTACATGTGGCGAACTGGACTATAGTATAGAAAAAATATAGGGTCTTACCTAATTTTCATACTAATTCTACATACGTACCTACTATACCTACAGTAAGTATGATTTCTGAAAGAATTCGTATTGCATTTTGTATCAATAATATTAATATAATAGGTAGGTAGGTATAGTACCTATTCAAAACTGTTTTCATTCCATTTGTCTATACGTACCTACTATATATATATAGTATGTAGGTATGATTCGAAAAACTAGATGCATTCTGTATCAAGTAGGTACGTACCTACCTATAAGTTACTGTATTCACCAAGTACCAATAATTCGAAATTTCAAAAAGTTTGAAATCACATTACGTCAAACGTATTGTTCAACCAACACTTTTCGTCCGATGTAAAGCGCTAGTGTAGAGAACATTTTCAAAATTTCATGGATTCCATCCATTAGTTTGCATAATAATCACGGTACTATTTATTTTCGTCTTGCGCTGCGAACAGACAGACAGACATAGGACAATTATTTAAATTGATACCTACATATTATTCACGCCAATATTTTGCCAATGCTCGAGAGGCACGTTTTATGAGGGCCTTTTTCTTTACTGATTTGTGTTTTAAGGGGTAACAAAGGCTTTCGCTATTTCATTTTTGGTGAAATAAATGTTTTTGGTGGAACGTTAATATACGAAGTATTGCGAGTTACTGAGTTACTAGTTGATTCATATTCGGTTATTATTATTCAGAGAGGAATATTCTAACGTCGGCTCTTAAGGACCATAGTATAAAACGAATGATATTATGAATATTTTTTCCTTTATTAATTATTATTGTAAAATCGCTATTACGAGTTTTTAATTTCAATGGGATCTTCAAAGTATTTTCAATAATGTTACATAGTAATATATTTTACCTCAGGGAATTATAAATCTCATCAAAAATTGTTAAAAGGAAACATTATTTACGATAATATTATATCGTAATATGTCGACTGCGAGGTTAGGTACGTATTATCACCGTGGGAATAAATATGGGTTTATTTATTTTTTAAGTACTTAATGAAAGTATTCATTTGATTTTCATATTCTGAGAGTCGAATTTTAGCTATTCAACCATTAATAATGAGTTTATTTCAATAAATATTAGGAGAATTAATTGTTTGTATAATATCCACCAAAACGTAATATAGTAAAATTACATAATATGAAATATATTCCTTCAGGTATTTTCTTTTTTTCATCCGGTAGATCATAATGTTTTCCCAGAGACAAGTGGAAACATGAATATGTTATTCTGTTTGTGCATTGAATTTATAAGGAATTCGTTCGAAATGGATGTGAAACAGAACTCGATTACTTTTTGCACTCATTTCTGTTTCAATGCGTGACATACTTAATATAGGGTTCGTAAAATTATATAAAACGTCAGTGGTTTCGTCCTAAATTGTGTAATTTATAAAGTTCCTTCATCTCGAAAACACTTCATGTGCGTATATGTAGGTAACTGTGCGTTTATGAATATAGTCTTGATGGCGATGGCGGCGTAATTTTTAGAATTCAGGCGTCTTCTTTATTCTTATTAAAAAAGTACGACGAGGTCTTGATGTCTCCAAGTAATATCATATCACACTTACGACGAAGGCGACAGCTGTAAGGGACATACTGTCGTGTAATATCTTCAATATAGATAGATTACTATGTACGTTCATACGTTCGAGTACTTCTCCGTGTCTGTTTATACACTACGTCATTTATTTCCACATTCATTATGAACGAGATGTGGAAATTAGACGTATAATGGAGCCGATCATCTCGGCCATCGAATCACACAATCCTTTTATATTGTTTGTCGATAGGTGGTAGGTACTAGGTACCTCTGTACTCTAAGTCCCAGAAGCACTTTTGATTCCCAAGTTAAATTGATATAAAATTGAATGAATATAAATGTAACTAAATGTTGATACTATTGCTGTTCATACAATCCATGATTAGCTCTCTGTATTCATATTATTATTTTATTCCGATTTATTAAGAACTCACTGTAGGACTCAAATGACGAATAATGAAATGTTATTTTTTTTTTACAAAAAGAAAAGAGATAATACATTCAGATTTTCATTTGAAATCTCGTATTTCCCTTTTCAGATTTTGATATTTGCGAATTTCAAAAATAAGTGTTTATTTGAAAGAATAATTACTCTTTAATAATTATTCCCAAATTGCACTGAAAATTGCATTTTTTTGCCTGGTGAAGTAAAATGATGTTGCTTTATAACTCTTTTGAAATTGTACTCGATATCCATGTTATGTAATTAATAATCGCTTTAATTCTTAATGCGTGTGCTTCCATCCGTTCCTATGTAAATAGTACGAGTATGATGTGATGATACGAGGGTGGTATGAAAACTTCGCGGCCTTGAGAAAAAAATGTACTAGCTAGTTTCAATTTATTGTGGATATGGATAATTTGAACCTTTTTAAGGCTATTTACAAAATTTGGCATCAATAGGACCAAGCTGGCACTCTTGGCACCGTTTTTAATTCAAAGTGTTTGACATTTTTGTGAAAATGTGTAATTTTCAACTGCGACTCAAGATAAAATATTTGTTTACCAAAGGTTTTGCATCAAAACAAACGTCTAAATTGATATCAAATGAACTACCGGAGTCTGCTCCATCATATGCGATAATTAAAAAGTGGGTAGCAGATTTTTAACACGAACAGCAAGGTGTCAAAGACAACCCTCCCAGTGGAAGCCAAAAAATGCAGTGGTTCCGAAAAACGTCGAGAAAACATGGATCTGGTTTCCAAAGATTGCTGAATTACTACTTAGGAGATAGCAGAGATTACAGTGATCTGATGTGAATAAGTACAGTTCATCTTAACTTCAGAACAGAACCTGTATAAACTCTCATATCGCCGGGTAGTAAAGCTTTTGATTTTTTTACGCTCAAACAAAACACTTTTATTGACTTCGCTGCATGCCATTGGCTTCCAGTTAATGAACTATCTATTTTTTCACCTGATATGGAATCATCAGGTTTTCACCTCATCCCTAAGCTCAAAAAACATGTCAGTGGAAAAAGACTTGACTGAGATAATGGCGTTTTAGTGATGGTGTAGCGGTTTTTTGAAGACCTTGACGAATCCTTCCATAAAACTGGGTTAATGGCTTTGAAGCATCGCTGGCCAAAGGGCATTCAACTTCGAAAAGATCGTATTAAAAAATAATTATGAGACCCAACCACACTCCAGTACTTTTTTTCCAAGGCCGCGAAGTTTTCATACCGCCCTCGTATATCTAAATTATATTCAGGATGCTCTGTACAAATATCACTACGTATGTTTGACACTGAAACGTCATTACGAATCTGATATATATTTTATTAATAAGTAAGACTGTCTACATTTCCAGGTATTCAAAATGGCGTATTTATGGTTTGTTCCTTCAATGCTTTCGCAAAAAGTGAGTTTCAACGGAAGGTTGTTGATATTACGACGTAGATCTTGTTTTGAATAATTCATTACGGAAGGTAGACTTATCTTTTCTTCATTTGTTGAATATTTAGAAAATTTACGTAAAAACGAAAATGGAAGTACAACATTGTATACAAATAAATTTTCTCTTTATTTAGTAAATCAATATTTGTAATTAATTAATTATTTTATGTTACATAAGACGATACAGATTTCTAATCTTAGTACATCAATACAATTTTTTTTACATCGCAATGTAATTCCTCTAGCTTGTACCTATTTAAAATGTTTTTCTTTTCATTCGATTTGTTTTAATTATATTTAGTGAACGTGACACCATTTTTACTAGCAATGTGTTTTTACACGTCAATTAATTGGGCGGAGAAACTAACTTCACCTTTTTGTCTCACTTGTAGAAGACAATCTAATTACTTATCACATAAACGCGTATAATAGAGATTACTCGGTGTTGGACGTGATCATTTTCAGTAAAGCCTCCATAAAACATGTTCGCTTCAAGTGGTAGTCATTGAAAGATCCGTATTTTTTATGACACTGTATAATATATCATTGTCCTTAGTCATCTTTATCCTTCCGTAATCCTTACCGTTCATTAAATTTAATGTTGTTATAACGTAACCTACCTAAAGCGATTTTATCGTGATCGCTGTATTTGTAACATCTGTTCTCGATTTCCTCGGTCTGATCCCTTTGAATTGTTGTAAGGTTTATATACGCATTATCCTTTACGCGTTTAGTAACCGTATTATCTGTTATTAGTTATTAGTGGTTCCCGTACATTCACCACTTTAATACCCATTATAATAATTTATTGTTATCCTTCTTATTGTCTAATTTGTCGGCATATCCTTTTATGGAATGATAAATTCATCAGAAGGTTTGTTTTGTGGGTATTTAATCAAAATTATAAACATAAAAGTGGACGATATTTTTCACATGACGGAGCTTTAAACCACCCTGTGACACATTAAGCTTGTATCGTAAAGGTAAGAACTGGTAGTTACATGGAAGAAAATCGGGTATTTGGCATTACTTTACCGAGAGAGATCGTATCGTTACTGAGAAAAAATACTTCTTAAAACTTCGCTTGTGTTGCATTTTCAATCATTTTCATAAAAACAGAGTAGTATTTTGATGTACCTAGAATTTAACGATCACGGTAAATATATTGTATCTACTTATACGCCGCAGCATGTTGATCGTTGCCGTCATCCGTGTTGATGTACCAAATAGGAGTATTGGAACCGTTTAACGGAAGTACGTTGTCACTGCGATATGATATCGTAGCACGATATTGCACTCTGTAAGTTTGCACTTCATTTTATTGCAAGACATAATAACGTTCCAACTCAATGATGCTTCAGGATTTCACTGTATAGAAACGATTTCTTGAGAAATAATAAAAATGTACCAACGCAATATGTGCATTGTGCAGTACCATATATTTTTACACTAACGCAGTTCTATGGTAGCGAGTAAATAGTTAAAATATGTTGTTCTTTCATTTCGTATCTCATATTGAATAACATTATTCTTTTAAATAATTTGTATAGTACACACAATTAATTACAGAATAATAATGACGTGTACCTAATATCTATTTAAGTACACGATGTAGACTACAAAGTCCCCATGTTTGTACCAAGTTATACCAAATATTACGACTCAATACAAAAAGTTTCCATTTTGCAGATATTTTTGATTTGTTCAGGTAGCTCCTACGTATGTATGTATCTTGTAGGTATCTCATCATTGTGATAAAACAATTCTCTTTAGTGGAGGCTTCTTTGTACCACAGCTAGATAGATTGCCTTCATACACGCGAGGCATTAGTAAGACAGTAATAATATATTGTTTGCTTTTGTTATGTTTAGGATGCCCACGTTATTATATTACATAGGTACCTACTTAATAATATTATCCCTTCTCTTGTATCTTGCATTATATTATCATAATTTATAGGTACCTATGTGAAGTAGACGTCAAGTTGAATATTATAATAATATATACTAATATTTTCAGTACAATTTCAAATCGTCGACATTTATGTGGAAAATGCCCTGTTGTTCTTTTGTCCATACTGCTTATTTTATTTGGATGTAAAACTGTGTAAACGTTATGTGTTTTCTCAACAGACATAATAAACACATCGTAGTCTTCGTGTGAATTCCCTGGGCAGGACGCGGCATTAGATGATTCAATGTTTGATGCTCGTATGAAAACTCAAGTTGCTAATATACAGTTTTTCAGGGCTAAACTCAGTTTTTTCCGATTTGTTTTAGTGTGTAATTTCTGGTTTGATTTCATATTGATTTTCTATAGAATTCTTATTTGTGTTGTGGGTAGTGATTCCGGATATTCGCTTTGTTTTTACTAGCAAGGTTATAAATTTTTATGCGCATTTCAGCGTTCCAATCAGCGGATTATTTGTTTTTAGACCTCTCTCTCTCTAACGATATTCCACAAGCGCAATACCATTAATGTGGTTTTCATAATAAAATTGGTAGCTAAATGCCCTTTTAAAACAATGTTGTGTTAGAGGAATATTAATTTACAAAAATTAATATTGTATCTGGTACTATTATCTCGACGTCTAGGAATAATTAGGAATCATCGATCTCAAAATAACCATCCCCGTTACATCAAAAGGATTTTATAATATTGTAATACTAATTAATTAATTTATAGTGTGCTAATTCGGCAATCATCCTAAGTGAAAATTGAACTATGGGATAATTACAACGCCCTTTATCAAACTAATTACCAAAGTATTAACCTAGACCTCCCTCACTGACTTAGTAGGCAGTGTTTCATAATAATATCTACTTGTAGAAGTTAAACGTTATCTTTTGTACTATATTGTCTCGCCTTTCAAAGATATAGCCTGAGGAGAACAGTAAAACGACACAATGACTATTTTATATTTGTCATAATTGTGCTGTATTGGTTGCATACATTCAGGAGTGAGATATAAGCTGGACTTACAATTATTATTTTTGTTCCATTTTCAAACAACAAATGCACTTTGATCCATGGCTATCGTCATTTAGTAAAAAAAATGTCTTCTAATTTTAGTACAAAAAAAATGTAAATCAATGAAAGTAAAGACAAGTAATTGAATAAAGTTACACATGTTTCTAACTTTGTTACAAAGTGATAAGAGTTTAATCACTTTGATATTGTGAACTGAAATACTTTGGCGGGTATTTGCGTAACTAACATTATTGTTATATACAGATTTTGGGCAGTCGAATTGGAAATTAAATTCTAAAAGTCTATAATAGAGGAAGTTTTAGTAAGAGTAGTCATATAAACCACCTTCAATAATATATTACGCACCCGGTGACAGTAGGTATACCTATCTACCTGTATTTTTATCATAGCTTCTCGATATAAATGTATTGTGAAGCAGTGCTTATTGAACAAATGTATCAAAAGTAATATCCCTTTGCCAAATAAGGCGTATCAGTATTATAATACCTTCATATTACATCTGACAGGTAGAATGGAATGCGCACACACCAGTTACATTCGATACTAGCTCGTAAATCTGAGAAACGTAAGGGTTTAATTCGACTGGTATGGATCTTTAAGATTCGACGTGTATTTCAGACGTCGTCGGATCAGACAATGTCGAATTATTTATGCATGATAGGAGTTTGCTCATGCTGGAAGATAAATCCATGTACTCTGCCTTCTAGACGTCACGGTTTGAGGCGATATTATTTGATTTAACGTGTTTAGAGTGTGTTTGCTGGCAATGCGGATTCAAAAACAAAATATTCTGCAGTGATGAAATATAAATATTTTCTGTATACATATACGTGTCGTATGTATGTAGGTAATATTATGTAATGGCAAGTCTAGTTCGGAGGCCTTGATAATGATTGATGGCCCCTACAACCTCTGCTGCATGCCGCACCTATATTCATACCACCACTAACCATCATTACTACCCTCACCCTCATCCAGAAAGTAGATATAATCATTCATTATTTTTATTGTATTTATTACATAGTAATATTGTTAATTTCTATGAGTCATTGGTATACCAATGTGGTATAATTTGTGGTTATTTTTACGAGTATTGTGTTTCATTATATTCATAGAAAAGGGTTTGTACGAAATTTCACATTTAAGTATTCCTGCCATCATTCCTTCGAGAATATTATGTAATATTGAACAATGATGTATTATGCTAACATGTTCAATACTCATTGCAGACCATATTGATAATAGTTCTTATTGATACTATAATTTGGTTTATTTCTAAAGAGTCCCTATGTTTTATCCATTACTCCTCCTATGGAATTGTCAGTGTCTAAAATGTAAAAGTAATTCATTACTTACGAATTTACGATGTACGTTGATGATTTTGAGTACCAATAGCAATTAGAAGTAGATAGGTAATATTATGGGTTATTTCTCTACCACAAATGGATTTCCCAATAACTTTGATGTAATATACTGTCGGCGTGGAATAAAGTCCTGCCCACCTCATGTACTTTAATCTTCTATCCTATCGTATCATCATACATGGAACATATTTTTAAAAAGATGAAACTGTAACATAGAAAGTCTATATAGTAACGTTATTTAATACGATATGTTTCAAGATTACTTCGAAATCTAACTATTTGCATTTCCATTAAATCATACGAGTATATATGTGTAGATTTGTCGACTTAAATCTTTAAATTCTGAGGAAGAATGTTAATACTTTTAAATGTAGGTAAATAATCCGTCGACTGATATGAATCCGCTCACGGCATGGCACGACGAATATATAATACGACATTATATAGATTATATTTATACTTGTATCCTCACAACCTACGACATATTACTATTATAGTCCATATGTGTACATGCTTCCTCCCATCTTATCTCTAGGGAAAAGGATTTTTCTGTGAAACCTATTTTCTTGTATTCATACGCAGCTACATATTCATACCGTTTGGTTAGATAGGTAGTATAATAGTATCGGATCGAAACATTTTGTGTGTCTACCTGAAAATAGGTATTATGTTAAAATGTTTTAATAAATAGTTATTTTGGTTCTAGACATTTTCACGTAATTAATTTAATCTGTTGTGGCGTTGAGATGTTTGTACTCGTAGCATGAAATGTCATAACATCATTTACGGTGTGTCAGCTGTTTCGAATTTCCATTGAGAACATAATATTTTGGGTTTCTCTTTAATGGCAGGTACCTAAATACAATGACAGTTCTGTCCTTGAGCTGCTAGACAGGCAACCCTTGAATGAATATCTTATTTTATGATAGCGTGTTCACGTGGCGAATGTAATTAAAATGTTTGTTTATTTTTGTTTTCAGGGGTTTCGGAAAGCAGGGATTCCAATGTCAAGGTAAGTGCCACCAACAGCCACGGAGTAATTAAAAACTCATTAATGTTCCAGTCATGTCATTAAATTATTCCTGGCAAGTCATGCTTTGCAAGCGGCTTCCACGTAATCTTTAATCTTTTTAACCCATGTTTGGATTAATATCACTTTTCTTTACGTGTTCGATTCATATAAAGATTACGCATAAAAAAACGCAACACTACCGTCGAAATTTCAATAAAATTCCTTTTCATTAAGTAGATAAATGTTTCATAATTGTAATGTCGCAACCTCGGTTGGGAAAAAAAAAACAATCCTACAATTTGGGATTATTTTTTCAATATTTTTTTTGTTTATTATTATACGAGTAGATTAGATTAGGTATTATTTTATTTTAAGGATCCAATATACCTATATGGAAATTTGTCCAAGTGAATTGTTTCTGAGCTTTTGATGTTCGAGTACCTACTGAAATCTTTATTTTAAAATTCTTCATGGCTTTTAGGATTTTTCAGTTCTATCTTGCTAGGGATTGCTTGATTTTTTCGAATTTATTGAGGAGCGATATCAACCTTATTTTCGTTGGTTAATTTAATATAACTAATCTTGGGTATTTTAGGAGTGGCGAACATTTTTTCTATTTTAGGGTTATAAAACGTTCTTGTCTTGTCTCATTTATTGTTTACCGTGTAGATCCTTAATTTCAATAGGTATAGTTTAAATTTTACCTTATTATGTTGCGATTTGCTGCAAAAGGTGTTATTCTTTGCCATCGCTACAGGTTCGATTCGCTCGATCGCTACATTCTATATTTATTTTATAGTTAATGCCAAATCTGTACAGTTTTATTAGGTCTTATAAAATATTTTTGTGAGTGTATCCAGTCTATATATTAACCATGAAGAGTTTTGTAGAGACAGTTCTTTTTCTAATTGACTTTTCTAATTATAATAATTAAATTTTTCTAGTTGAGTATTAAATAATAGGTAAAGTTGGGTTGATTACCAATGTCACCCAATATAATTACGTTGGGAGTTAAGGTGGTAACGTTTATAGACCACCTGTTTTATTAATATTTACATTTGTAATTTACGTGTACTCCTGTGCCTATAATATATTATAGTGTAGTGCTTTGTTTTTATTAGGTACTACTACTTAATATTGTGTATGTTGGCACGCGTGTACAATTATTGTGTAGTTACATGGAACCCTTATTACGTACCACAATCACAACGTGTTATGTTATTATAATATTGGCCTGCCTCCTGCCAGCAACCACCTACCTACGTCCTACACTGCACGACGTACGTGTATTATACTTACATATATTGTGTGGAACTACGACCGTCACTAATGGACGATGACGGGACTTATAATCATAATAGCGTCACTAACTCCATTCTTCACCCTACTCGTCCATTTTTTAGAACAAGCGGATATTAGGTCCTAGAGAAAATTTGAGTTTTCTATTTTTAGTACAGATTATAAGCTTGCTAGTTGCTGGTTTATAAATTATATTATCTATACGAATGTCCGCCCTCCATTATTTTTTATTTATCTTACTAAACAATTGTACTTTCGTAATGTATACAATATTGGCCTTATCTATGCATGCATTTTTTCCATGTTATCCAAACTGTATCGAGCGTTTCTAAGTTCTCATATTTCTTTCATCTTCTCTCGTCGATCCGAGGACATTCCATAACTTTTTCAAGGTTATATAAAACTATTATTCAGTTTTGAATTAACGAGCAGTTGTATCGGCTATTTTATTTACTGGTAGCACATGAGTGGTCACAAATTTTTTTTTACTTGAAACTGTAATAGGTTCTCTAACTACTTGTTAACATTTGTTTGTACTACACTACAAGAAGTTATGATCTTGAATTTATTAGTAGAATTTAACTTTATGTATATACAAGTATTTGGTCGTTTATGAAATTATTTATGAATAATATGTCGTCATAAAAATTTCTCGGGTCTATTGATTGTAAAAGAAATAACATAATGAAAATACGTATTGACCATTTGTATTGCGGTAACATTTGGTATTTGAATTACAATAAATCCTCGCAAGGATTTCATTCACGTTGTTAACAATATCCCTAATCCAATTTTTTCGACAGAGTCCAAATATACGTAATCCCTGGTACTGTTTTATTGAAACCCAAACAATAATTTATAATTTGTTTTACGCACGTGTATACCTTATACCCTACCCTCCACCACTAAGTTTGTAATAGAATAATATTAATATTATACATCCTATAAATTTATTTATGTAATACAAAACTAATACTCTCGTATAAACGATGATAACCTAAGCGTAAATTTGAAAATGTGAACCGTATTTGCATTCTTTCTTCTTTCTGGCTCGTTATCAATTCAATCAATCAGTTTTTTTCTACGATATCTATGAGTTCCCCAATACAATGACGAAAAACCGATTATTGTTATCATTCGTATGCGTTTTTTGGTGATTGATTAGTTTATTTGTATCAATTTAAAGAAGACGTTATATCGATGAATCTGTTTTTCCCTAACGATTACGTAGTCTTCTATTCATCACACCTACAGAATTCTGAAAAGTCTATAGATTGCGAGATGTCTTTCTCAAACATATTATTTACGTATTCTTTGTTTCTTTTTCCTAATCGTTGACAACTTTACCAATGTTCTACAGTACTCCATTTAAGCTTCATTGCTAATAAGAATTTGTTGAACTTGATATGTGTATGAGAATGTAAATTTCTTAAATACACAACTCTGCAAAATTTCAGATTATTTTCTTTGCTAACTGGATCAGCAATTTAGGGGATAAATTGTGTCATGTCACTTTACAGACGACAAATCTGATTTCCTAATATGTAATGTCGAAAAGGTTTTTTGTAGTACTAAAAGAGTGAATTTGTTATGTCAGGACTGTTTGTGTGAAATAAAACCTTTGGTACGTAGAGTGGAATTCGTATAAGGATGCGCCGAGAATGTGGGGCACTTTGTTAAAAGGTATTTTTATAAACAGTCATTTTTAAAACTAAGGATGGAAATAAAATAATACTTTTTATAAAAATTCATGAAATAATGACGTTTATTTGAATTATCGGCGCATTCTTATACGAATTCCACTCTACATAGGGTTACTTTTCGTCGTATCTTAACCCTTTTTTGGGTACCATAAACCATAAACCACAGGACAGCGGAATTTTGTCACGAGTACGAGAATTTATTTATTTATTCATGAGAGCGATCCTACAATATAAAACAGATTGTGGTGTACGATAAAAATACAGATAGGAGTTAACTATAATTCGTATAATCAAAACATAAAATATTTGAAATCCAATATATATACAATATACAACATAGTTAATCTGAATACCTTATACTCGTATCTACAACGATGAGAAGCTTAAAAACTTTTTTGGTTTATATTTCGGATAAAGTTCTATCATTTCTCTCTGTATTCTCAATGTTGTTATTGTATTTGTTGTGTTTTGAACAATATTCTGGTCTATATTAATAAAATTTTCGGTAGGTGTATAAAATTATTTAATTAAAAGCTCAAAACACTCTCGGCAAAATTTTGAACCCGGGGGTGTAATCTTAATATTAAATTATTTTATCTTTCAGATATTAAATAATAAATTTTGGGCTGTCATAAGACTGAAACTTTTATGAGTTATAGATACTTGTTTAGTATACGAGTACATTATATCTTAGCATATCGTGGAGGCGTATTTTGTATGTATTGGGTTTATATACCTTTAGGTAGTTTTGTGGAGTATGTTTCTTCATTTCCTGGAGTGCAACGTATTTACGTGTAATTATTCATTCTCTATTATCATATACTAAGATAAATACCTACAAGTATCAGCTACAAGTTGAAATCAACGCAGACATATTATACTTGTAAAAACAAAGGCTGTGTGTAACGAAAGACATTTTGAGATCTTAAAGCATTGCATTATAGATTATTTTTAAAGATTCACTGTTGCAGTTTTTGATTTGGATGATCGGTGTAGTGTTAAGCGTAAGCGTAAGTTTGCAGATAAACTAAATGATGTTTTTCTCTATATTTATTCTTCTAGTTTATTATTATTCTTTTTTAAATCAAATTACTTTGTTGCGACATTCCAATTTTGTTGATTTAGTGAGCCCTCGTGTATTATTTTTTCCTTTTATTTCCTTTAATCTCGAATGAACAATTTCATTTTGTAATGTAATACAAAATGAGTTTATGTTATACTCGGACATACATTTCCGCATTTCGTTATTTGATTCTTCTTTCATTTGGTCATTGTTGACCCGAATAGGACAAACCCAATACCTACACAGAGTAGGTATTGAGTTGGTATTGTCTGGGCTTTGGTTACATTACAATACAATACATAGTAAACTCTATAGTACAATACATATGTATCAACCAATATTCCTAATAATCCTTATCAGAGACTTAGTGGATACCTTCGGGTTGGTATCATGTTTATTTTCTTTTATTATAATATTATATTATTATATTCATGGTATAAGTAAATTTTAGTTATTCTGATATTTCATACTCATGGCAAGGTCGAGATGGGAAATAATTGTATATACTCCCTGTGTAAAAGTTTTCATCTAAAGCAGTCTACCTTGTCTAAAAATCGTTATATTCTTCATACTTTAGCTTGTAGTTAAATTAAAAATATTGTTATATTACTTTGCCCTATAATGTTAGGCATGAGAACATTAAGGCCAAGTAGAATAAAAATATGGCCGGTTTATTCAGATCTTGGTAATAATTTCAATTCCCATACTTTGACCAATAGATTGAATAAATACGGTTCTATTTTGGGTAATAAGTATGACAACTTTATGTTTGGGAAGTGATATTCGGGATTGTTATAGTTATTTTATAAGTTGTATAGGGAAATAAGACATCTACGTTATGAGTCCTTAGTATATTCCACTGAAGGGATTTTACGCATGTTTGCTCACTAAACCCTACATTCGGCCTAGTATCATCCTGTTTCTTTTATGCCCTGTATATTTTTCTCTCAGCTCAGAGTTTATGCATATCTTTTCCCTTGTTTTCTTTTCTTAGTATTTTTAGTGTAGTCTCGAGGTTCATACATTTTATATCGATTCTCCCCTTAGCACTTAGGTGTATGTGTATCATGGGATGTCTTGTGTGTGTATATTGTATTTATTCGGATGATCTTCACGGTTGGTTCTTGGAATGTGTATTTTTTTATTATTTACAAATGATAATTTGAAGATAAGCACTAAATATATGTGTTGGGATTGGGTGATGTCAATCAATAAAAAGGAATAAGACAGATCTTCGTATTCACTCAATGTGATTATTTTCGCTATTGATAGAATCAGTTTAGATTTTTGTGAAGTGTAATATTCTCGGTTCATATAGAACGTGGCTCATTCTATAGTACGTATTAAGCAGAAGAAGTATTTTGATAAAAACACAGAGGGGTTAATTAAAATTACTCACATTTTAATTTGCCTTAGAAGAATTACACGCGCTCTGTAAACACATTTGTCAAAATTATTCCGACTTTGCTGTTAGATATCGCTTAGTATACAGTTACTCACCCATTCAAGCAGGGTGTTTTCTGTGAAGTTACGTTGTTAAAAAGTGAATTCATTTATTCACTAAAATTGTGCCGTAGAGTTATTAAAAGCGATTCTAGAAAAATATGAAGTACCTGTACTTATATCAATTATTTCGTTGAGGTAGAAAGCTGGTTTTTAGCTTATATTAAAGGAAATTTACTCGGAATTAAATAAGTAAAAGAAGAAACATTTTCTCTGTATGCCCAACCGTCAGGCGAAATTTTGAAATAAGTTACGAAACATTTAGTTTTTTCGTCACCAAGTGGCCTGCAGCGGCTTGAAATGGTTGCAAATTTGTACACTACAGGAGCAATACTATAACAACCTACCAAAAATCACGTATAAAATTACGCTGAAATTACTGGGCTATTTGATTCTCACGTTCAAAAGTGTAGATACGTATGTGGAGTCCTTTATCTTTCGTATTCTTTTAATCTGATTTGATCTGATCTTGTTTACATCACCCACTTGTTGTTCCTTTGTGTATCTCTTCTCAGAATTTTGTCTGGTGTCAGATCTTCACGATGAATAATGATGAACTTGTATTCTTTGCTGGATAATCCAATGAAGATTATTGAATAATCCGTCGTTCTGTTAGTATTTATAGATGGGATGGAAAGATACATTCAACTTTCTCTTCCCTTGTTGTAAATATTATTAAACAACTTTTCTTATTTATTTTTTAGTGCTTTCGTGTTTCTTTTACCTTTGTCTCGAATTCATTTCAGATTTTGCATATTTTACACACTTTGTATCTTTCTTCTATATTTTAAAAACCTTGTTTCATCCCAAACTTATTAAAATGTATAATTGAAAAATGATGTTCAATCTAGAACTAATTCCAATTATCGTGATTAATCCTTATAGGTAGGTACTTTTGTTATTTAATTTTAAAATACGTATTTGTATTTGTCTGAGATCTCAACATTAGTACAGTTTGGTAGTGGGCAGATATTGTGTTGTATCAGATTAGGTAAAACGTATTACGTAGACGACCCACGTTCAGCTCGAGATATGAGGTAATTTCAGTCTAGTGTTTTCTTGGAATAGGTAAAAAGGGGATGCTATCTTCTGTTAGTAGTCTGTCGACATGTCTTAAATAACAATGTTATTATATTGCTAGCAATCACCTACACGCATTTCGAGCATTGAATTCATAAACACCTCTTCACGTAGTCCAATAACATCATACATTGTTGCGTAGATAGATTACGTACTTACTTACCCTACCACGTCTACATACATATATAATTGTTTATTTAAAATCTCCCCATTAATTAATATGCCTATATCGTTGAGTTGGAATGAAGATGTGAGTCTGAAAATTTACGCTGGTTTATTTATTACAATCCATGTCGGGTTAATACAAGTATGGAATTGATTGGATGGGCCTCGATATCAATCTGTTTTCATGAATTAGAACACCGGTGGGGTGGTGAGATGCGCAAATTATGTTTACGCGTCCGTGTGAATAATTAATAAGGTTGGAAGAGAATTTATATGTGTTCTTTTATTATCGTAAGCATGCTATTAACCTTTTGATTGGAACCTTGTATCCTACTGTTTTATTTGTTGACGTAAATGTATTTTTATTTAATTAACTAAATGCTTCATTATGTCCCTAAGTAATATACATACAATTTATAATGGCTTGTATTGCTCTGAATAAGTTGGTACGTTTTTTGCTTATGCTATCTTAATACAACAATAGTGATCTTTGGTCGGAGGTACCTTTTCAGTACTCTATAATGCAAGATATTGACATGGAGTATTGTGCAAGCTTCGTTATAAACAAGTGTTTCCTTACGAATAATAAATGGATTATCTTTTTTATTTTCTTATACGGATGGCAGACTTCGCCATCATGTAGAATTAATACGTAGGTACACAGAGAGACGAAGATTTTCTAGTTGCATTTATGAAACATTGTACCTATTGGTATATGCCAACTTGTTATTAACATAATATATTTCACATCTATATGCAACAAGTCCAATCTAATTTTATATACGGGAATTACTTTCGTAATTGCATTACGCTGTACTTTATTGAAAAATTTACATAATCGATTACTGTAAAGTAGCAAACTGAACACGAAACACGTAGAAGCGAACAAGGGTGTGACTAAAAGTTTTGTAGGGAATTGCTTTTCTTTTTACTTTTATTTATAAAGTGTATTGGAGGATTGTTAGGGTCTGTATTATATAATTCAATCTCGTTCTTTAGTCGCATAACTATCTAACTTATTTCCACGGATTCCGCCTTGTAATGTTACAATAATTAAATTTTAAAACTAAGATATTGTTTCGTATTATTAAAAAAAAACTTTCGTTTCCGGTTCAGCTTAAACAAATTAATGGATGTAGCGATAAGATTTGCCATGTACCTACGAGTAAATATGTGTTGTTAGTTGAAGGATATACTCGTACCTATCTTTGCCAAATGCTCCTGATATTTCTCGCAGTTTCCAGGACCTTTGACCACTTCAGCCGTTTTAGAACTTTCATTTCACAATTCGTCCATAGCAAATAATTTGTATGTTCTGGTACTTGTGATTTTTATCTTCAAACCAAGATTTTCAAGGAGTCCTCGGAATTATCTATTGTTATATCAGTAGGTTGATATTCCGCTGCTTTTATCGAGACTGTGTGGTATTTTAATTTAATTTTATTAATATATCAATGTACTTGCACAAGTAGGAAGATTTCCATTCCTTCGCGTTCTGAACTAATAATGGAGCTTTATCTCTCTTCCGTCCGTTTCGCTATTAAATTGTGTAAAACACAATATTTCCCCTCAAGTTATAATGACTACCTACGCTACATTCACTACCTGTACAGTGTACGTAGTACATATTATATTATTATGGTGACTGGTTGTGCGGTGAGTATAATATTGAATACTGAAATGGATAATAAAGCTTTACAAATAATATAAGATTGCTAATTCTATTAGACATTCACCCCCTAAGAGTGCAGTGGTACATTTATAGAACATCGCGTAGCTTTTGTAATACTGGCTCGCTTCCGCTTTCCAACGAATTTATTTCTCACAAAACATCAGGTTTTCTGAAAATCTGAACTGGATATAAGTAAAATTGAATATTTTTTGTTTTGGTTTTTATATACACGGTTAGGTTCAAGAAATATTTTATTGGCCATTTTATTTTTATTCTGTCCGCCCACACATGTTCATTGTTATTATTTATTTTGGAAAATCTATTATTTTCTCACTTCTGCGAAACCTTCTTTGTCCCTTTCCTTCTTCATTTTCTTTTACTTTTCCTATTCTTCGTTTTCTTTCATTTTATACTTTACCATTCTTGTCAAAGCGTCAGAGGATGAAGTACTAATTGCGTGACACTTCCGTTATATTTCTTTTCTATAGTTACCGAATTTCACTTTCAATCGCTTTGTACAATCGCACGTACCCTGAAAAAAAATGAAAGAGAGCTTTATGAACTTTGATCCTAGACACACGTTAACATAACGACGTTTCATTGAAAAAGCTTCTTGCTGGAATTATCACCATTTCGGATATAAAGTAACGACTTTAGAAAAAAGATAAGGCATGAATTTGGGGCATTAAATAATTCGAGTAAAAAGAGATGAAAGTAAATTACGTATTATTTTATGATATAATAGAAAAATGATATGGAAGTTTTTTTATTATGGCGGAATATAATAATATGGTTTGCTTTATAACAGAAAGTAATAAACCAATGTGGAACTAGTATTGACTCACTGCGATACTTAGGTTGTGGTAATGATGGAATGGTGTCGAGTGGAAATTGAATGGGATAAAAATTTAAATAACAAAAGAGAAAATTGCGTGCTTTGTTCAGAATTCATAAAGCAGTTGGAAATACAATCACCAGTTACACAATCTATTGATGCAATAGGTTTATACGTATCTCTACTAGATGATTCCAGATAAATTTACATACTATGAGAGTACACAAATTATGTTAGTGAAATGACACTTCATTTTTTATTTTTATAACATACATATTCTGAACTTACTCGATACATTTTCGAAAAACTAGAAAGTGAAAACATTTCCAAACATTTCGCCTTACATGTCTTGTCACTCGCATAGTAATTTCATGTACATGTCTTGAAATATATCCGAGATTGTGTCTGCCATCGTGAGACGTGGAGGATTACAGAGTTGCGGGATTCAGACACATGTAGTATGCAGTAACTCGTGGTTTCATACAGTATTATTATATAAAACATAGTGCATAAAACATATTCCATACATAATAAAGTGTACCCGCCATATTTCTTACAGAGTCTGAAGCGTGCATTCAACTTTGAAAGCTCTCGCTGATAAATAAACTATGATTTCCTAGGATTATTTAATGCGCTATAAATATTTCATTCCGTGTGTGGGAGTTACTTCGAGTCGACAAGTAATGCAATGTTTACCTATGTGAATAAAAAAAATCTCAAAATTCCTTTCTTACCTATCGCCTGGGCCCTGGAGTCTTCTTATGGGAAAGATTCAGGGGGTGTAATATGTGTACCTAGTGTATAAGGATAATGTACATTACTGAAAGTAAAGCCAGATTTGAACAGGGAACACGGACACTGCAATATAGGACAGGATCTACACAAGAACAATTTTATAATAACAAATTTTGGTATTTAATACAAAAGTTTTGATATTTTCACTTGCAAATTTTCCAGTGCTTACGTGTTTTAAATATTAATACGAGTCTTAAGGTAGTATTCTATTAAATTGTTCGCCTCGAAACATTGTAGATATTATCATCAAATGTTGAATTATCAACCGTGAACGATTTATACGTAACGCTGATATTACTAAACTTTTTTTCCAATTATTTCTGATACATCGTAATATAATATCGGATTTTGAATGTCAAAGGTAAAGAGATCGATGAAGAAAGGTTAGGAAAATAACATAAAATTGTCTTTTGATATTAATATTTTATTCTCTCACGTATTTTTCTCTTATTTTGAATAATATGTGTCTGTAACAAAAGTAAACCCTACAGTCTACACGTTTATTCCATTTTATGGAGTGTGTGTCTGTGTGCAATACTCGTAAAATCTTGATGTATTTTAAAATATTGCTATTCGTGTGCTCGTAAAATAGAAACAATACTCATATGTTTCTAAACTAGTTGATACTATGTAGTCATTGACATACGTACTTACTCCAAACGGAAGTGTTCGTCCATCCATCGTCACCAGGCCACTGGATATACTGAACTTTGGAGAGGATTTGTTCGATGTTGATTGTAGTCAAATGAGTTTTGATTTGCTCATCACAAGCCGGACTAATTAATACTCCCGAGTTTGTAAATGTGTGCACACTGACCAGTGATATCGTTATTGTGGAAATTCGGTTTTCATTTGGTTACAGGTACGCAGATATCTACACAATATATCTTTACTGCTAGGTAATATTATCGTCCATTTAATTTAATGCGTGATACGCTTTCCTCTGAGCGCTCTCGTTCAAATTACATGAATTGATGTTCAATTTGGAAAAACCACAATTCAATTAGTTTATACCTTTTTATTCTTCTAATGTGCTACATTTTTTATATGGATAAACCATTGGATTAGTGCTCGTAGTTTACACATTATCACATTCTTGCCAAGAACGTAAATGTGAATTTATTTCCATTTTTAGGGCGTGATTGTAGAGCAGTTGTTTTCGTGCTTAAATCGCTACATTTGTAGATTTAACTTTTAATCAACCTGCTGTTTACAATTTTTCTTCTTATTAAAGTATAGGATCACTATTTATAGTGCCCGAATTGTGAATATTTCACAAATAACGTAATTCTTATCATGTTTAATTAATTACTTTCTTTATAATTATACAACTCTATTCCTGATGGACTTAAATTATAACTAAGTACCTACATTTTAAATGTCACTACCGACGTAACTTTTAAAAAGAAAGCGAAGAAAAATGTCTTCCATTTTGTTCTCACCTTTCATGAGGTAGATTCGGAAATTACTTAATGGATTTTATGCAGAAAATTGACTCCTTACGCTGTGTAGGTATACTTTTCCCTGATTATTGTTATAATTTCATATTCTTTTGTTAGTTACTAGAGTTACTAGGGCAGTTTCCACCAATCATGTACTTGCCAGGTATATTTTATTTCTAACTTGTACAAGTTTAAATAAAATACTTGTTGTTTTATCTTTCCAGTATGCAGTTTTGTAGTCCACAAGAGATGTCACGAATACGTTACTTTCACCTGCCCTGGAGCTGACAAAGGTGCTGACTCTGACGTAAGTTACACATCTACTTATTTATTTATTTAATTATTTTATAATATAGTATTGAAACTTATTAATCATTCATTATATTACATATTTTAAGTGTTACAGATGTTAGACATTCAGAGAAATACTTTATGAATAGTAAAACTTTGTCGTATATAATTTTCCTTATCTCCCATCTAGCCCTATTGAACATAGTCAATTATTCACACAGTGAAATAAAAAATCGCCTAACATCTCAAAGAAATACCCAACTCTTTCAGCGTAATTCATTACCAAAGTATATCATTCTCTTTTAGTATAATATATTTTTTAACATTACTATTTTGTTTCATTTTCTTCCAAGGAAATAATTTAATTCTCTTACAATTTTATACATTTAGTACATTTTATATCTTAATACATATTTGCATTCAGAATACATGCTGGCTATTCATTATATGCTCTATTTATATTTTTATCATATTATGTTTATTGTATTATTGTGCATCATGATTTGAAATGGGGTCAGGATGGTATTGCTATTAACTTGGACACGCGTATGTTTTTTCTGTTATAACAAATTGTTCATCCAATGATACTTTTTTATATATAGGTACAGTATTTCATTTTAAAAACAAAAGGACAAACAGGACAAACACAAAGAAGCTGTTATAGAATATCTCTTGTAGGTGAAATGATGCTGGAATAATATTTGCACCTGAAATTTGCTACGTTTTAGTTCGTTCATTAATAATACTCTTTATGTTCTGCCACCAATATCTCTCAAATTAATGAAAATACCATCATAAATCATCTGACAGTTTTTTTTTTCTATATAAAATTCTGCGGTGCCATAATAAATAGGCTTCCTCCTTGGACAAGAATAAGGGTTTTTCACATTTCACAAATCATGGTTCTACGTAGTAGATATTTTTAGATGTTATCCAGGTTCGTCATCACAATGCTATTAGCTACTAGTGAACGAACACTAATTGATTCAAATAGTTTGAAACATTTTTTTTCCGCATCTACCACATCTCATCGAGATTATTTTTCGTGGCGAATATTTAAATTTTTGATGAACGCTGTTATTGACATTACACAAAGAGTTTCTAAAAGCTTTTTGCGCGTATATGTATTTCGAAATAATGCAATACTCTTTGATTAACTTAATTTTACTTTTGAATGTAGGTCCTTGGGGTAAAGCACCATTTGCTATATGTGCATAATATAACATTATGACCACCCGTGAGAACATTCGCTCTTTCAACTGAGATTGTTGTTATAATATTCAAAACTAAGTAAACGTAGACCTAGGCATACATACATTTTCTATTTACTCTCCATGAGTACGTAAGCATGTGTTTAATAATTTAGTACGAAGAGACAATGTCCTGTTATTCTTACATTTAGAATATCCAGTGTACATTGGAAGAACAATATTGTTATTTCATTAACTAAAAGCTAAGGTAATATTATACTTAACAATTATTACAGCCCAGCCCAGCTGTAATAAGCTTGCTGTTATTTACGTTTAATATTTGCCCTAAAACATTTTTTGAGTGGGAATATGTTGTACCAGACCAAAATTACAAATTTGCGCAAAGAAGAATACAAGTAACCGTTTGATGTTTCATTATATTTCTCTAAAAAAATTGTTTGATACAATTAGATAATCCCACAAGTTTTTGAAAGCATTCAAAGAGAAATATCTCTAAAATGTTATGTTTTGTAAATAATTTGCAAAGCTGGTTTTTATTTAAACGAAATTTTGTAAGTAGGAATTTTCAACCGGTATTTTATTGTATCGTTTGGTTTCCGCATAAGGACTCGAGATGATTTCTCTTACACGTGCCTCAGGGAGAAGTATCTCTTCAATCAGTCATCTGTTGTGGTTATTATAATATTTCTCAAGAGTTTCGAGTATTTTTCCAATTCATTATTTATATATATCTCGATAGGTCCTTGAGTAAAGTCAATACATATTTTTTGGTCTGGTCATTGATATCTTAATAATTGACGTGACGAGGGTTGGCGCTTTTTGTATGTGTCTTGTCCTGATTGAGAAGGGTGTTTTGGTATTTTTGGATCATTATTTTAAGCAATGACCATAATATATAATTTACTATATATTGTGTAACAGTATTATTTAAATGTTGACATCGAAGCTGTCATACTCCTGTGTGCATTTTTACTTTTATTTTGCATTTAATGTATTTAGGTATATCTTTTTTTAATAATTATAATAATTGGGTAAATAACTAGGTTATATTCATCATTGTTTCATATTTAACCATGAAAATAATAATGGAAATTTAAATTCTTCAACATTGTACTACACTTTAAATCGAGTCTTGACATTTTTAAATCTCATAAATTATTTTATACAGACTTTCACAAACTCTTGAAAAGCAGTGCACCTTCGTGTAGCCGTTTTCTTTTCACGTATTGATTGCTAGTTGGAAGTTTTAAATTATTTAGTGTGTAAGATTTGTATTTTAAGTAGAATTTGGGTGAAAATTACAATTTGACGAAAAATGTTTGAAGTTTTGTAGGATAAAGTTTTATATTCGAAAATGGTTTGATATATTTAGGACTTTTATTGCACTGTTTTTCTGTGTGGTTTTCGACACCGTTTCGACATTACGTAGTAAGTAATATGTGTGTGTTTGTTACAAACATGTGTGTTGTTATATATTGTATGGCGTAGGACACGAGAACAAAGCACAATTTCAAGGTCCACACATATTCATCACCAACATTCTGCGATCATTGCGGATCTCTGCTCTACGGTCTCATTCATCAGGGTTTGCAATGTCAAGGTAAAGGAACTCGTCAGCATACAACTGGTCAAGCGTCATTTTGTATTGTATTCGCTTCATATCCTGACTGTACTGTACTGACATTTACCTACAAGTGTTTAAAAAGCTTATGCCTACATGAAAAACAAACATATATGAAAACGAATTATTACTTTTAAAGTCTTTTTATCAAACCAGAGTATTATTGTAATACTTACGATCGGTTTCAACTACATGTACATATTATATACAATACCCAAACCTGAGTGGTATTTCAATATTTGGCAGGCAAAGCTTTTTGAACTCTTACCTTAAAGTTATAATAATACATAAAACATACTTTTGTACTAATACAATATTCTGGGGTTTGGAACTTATTTTGTATGATGGTGCACGCTTTTATACAACTATATTCAGTATGTTACTAACACTGTATTATCTGACATTTTTTATTGTGGATTGTACTAACCGTTTAACAATGGTTATGTTATTATTCTTATTTATTTGGAATGTAATAAACTGTGTTAATATTAAAAATGAAACTAAGGGATTACGCAAAAAATATCTACTAGTAATAACAGAGTTATTAAATAGTAATTCAATCTTGATAGCCATTTTTATTCAACTTATAAGATTTTTTGAAGTTTGTGCGTCAGTTTTCTACTTAATCACAATGCTTTAGTAATTTGTGTAGCTTTTATTGATTACCTGTTTTTATTAAATAAACAACAATAATGAATTAGTATGTATAGTATTAGGTAATGTGTGCTTATCGAGCGTTCTCCTTTTAATCGACTTAGTTGTTATTGTAGACACTATTCCTATACTCCTCAGAAACATTGAGACGTGAACAATTTATTGAGTGTACACCTACAAGATTTCTATAATTATATAAATCAAATGACAAGTCTGTTCATGATTTCAGTGTTGCTGTAAGATGATTGTTTAAGACGTTTGGTGTTATCGTACTCATAATGTTATAACAGCTTAGCTTTGAAACAATATTTTCATAGCTGGTTTTAGTTCAATAGTAATAGTACAATTATTTTGCGTAATACCTAAGTACATGATGTTATTTTAATGTAACTATTGAAATTAATAAAATAATTTATTATCATTATCCTGTACTGGTTGATTGAGTTTGCTTTTCAGCTTTTATTTAGTCATCTTTCTCGCTTCTCTCATTCTGTCGCTACCCTTCATTCTTATCAATTATGTATTCTTGATTTAAATCACATAGCGTTATATTATCACTAAACACTATCACCTACACATGATATACATGCATAGACAATGTTTAATCATATATATACAATGTACACAGCTAACTGCATTTCACTACGTTTTTCAGTCTCTCTTCTAGATTGAAACACAGCGATGTAAATTATATCACTGCGTAAAATTTTCACAATCACAGGTCTCTATACTCAAACACAAAATAATATAGAGTATCTAATAAATTTGATATTCCTAATTCTTTTTTTAATGTGTCACTAAATGTTTTTATTACAGCAATGCTTTATTTCCTTTTTATAATAATTATGTTCCTTGACTTCCCACGCAAGATGTTCCTTCAGGTTTTCTATAGTTTGTCAGTCCATGTTAAGTGTACACTGTACGGTGTTGTCACATTATTATTATGCCGTGTATGTATTATTTTAATACATTTTTTCTTTATGTTCTCGGTGTTCTTTCCGTTTTTATCTCAACATATTACCAACCAAAATAATTGATAATTCCTCATAGTTTATTTGCTACCCCTTTAGTGCATTGGTGTATTTTTATTTATTTGTGGATAATTCACTCCAATAAAACAAAAGTTTAAATTAAAACGAACTCCTAAACAAATCTTTCCTTTTCCGACCCTCTAATTCTATCCATAATATGCGTTTACTATTGAAATCGGATTACGGTAGTTTACTGTATAACTGCCTGTAATAACAGATAATGTGGATTCTAACACGATCGTCTTGAATGGCTGGAGTTCACAGAGTAAAAATATAATATTTCCTAAGCCTTTGCCTAGTTAGTTATTGACCTAATGACGTCACGGAATATTTGTTTTCTCCTGAATGGTTGATTACTCCAGCCTCACCTTCCTAACTAATTTCAAAGTGAGAGAAAAATTGTTCGCATCATTTACCTCATATATAGCCCCTCATTATACGTTAACTATAGGAACCTATATATCAAGGTATATAGTTTTATCATTTCAAGGATTGATCGACGTGAAAGTCGAAGGAATTATTCATTATTCCATTATTACTTATTATGCGTGATTGTGAGTGTAAAATGTAATGAATATAAATCGATTCCCGAGAAGGTTTTTCTGAAAGGTGTTAGACATGAGTTGGATTTTATTATGAATGTATGTAGGTAGAATTCACTACATATAAAAACTGCGAGATGGCAACCTTAATTTGAAACTTTTTGTCGATAAAGAAACGATTATGTTCTATGAAATCCTCTACCATCTTCTATCTTATTATATTCTCAATGTCGTTTAATGGGACGAGTGGGTAGGCATTATTATTATATCATCATCTGCGTAACTGGAAAAGTAATGAATTCAGTTTTTAATATCGGTCTCATACATTTTCTCATGCGTCCACCGATTTTATTATACAGTATACACCCACAGTAGCACCTTTTATTGACGTAATAAATCAAAAATTTCACATCGATACAATATAATCCAGTGATTCAATAAAATATGAAAGCTTTCGTATAAAAATTTGTAAAATTATTCTTTATATTAAAAATCGAGCTAAATATTTGCAACATCCCCGAACAATTAAAATGTACAGTTTATACAGTTGCGTCTTAGCGAATTATTAATAGATTGGTGACGTCATTACGTATGAAATATTAATTAATGATTAATGAAGTCTTAATTTACAAAGGAGATAATGTTTCAGAATGATTATGTTATGTTAGGTTTTACATTACCAATTACAGTGTTCATTTATGTGTAGCTGAGCTGTTTAGATAGAGAAATCATATTATTCCATATTTAAAATAAGATGTTCATAACAAACTCAGAAAGTATAAGATAAACCTTATCGGATTTTCCACAAAATTATTTAGGTTTTACTCACTGTACTCGTATTTTATTACTTTGTGTCAGATCAAAAGAAATTTCCGTGAAATCGTTGCCTTCAAATGTGTTTCATAGGTTTGTGATATTCTTTTGAAATTAGTAGCTAGATGGTATTTTTTATTCACGTGTCTCATTTCTTATGTGCGTACAAGTATTAGGTATCTTCATATAATTTACTATGAAATGTCAAATGAAATGACATCCAACCAACCGTTTCTGTTTCGTTGAATCCATGTCGTGTCGTGATATTTGTACTCGTATGAAGTTATTTTCCCAAATAGAGATTCGACAAAATGTTACGCTTTCATTCATATTTTAGGAGGATTTTAAAGAACAATTATTAGTGTGTATATTTTAATATGTTAGGTTTATTAGTTGAGCAACACAAATACATATTATCCTATCATCACTACGCAATTATCCACTAATTTTTATTATATCAAACGAACGACAACGTTTTCATTATTTTCATTGAGGGATACAAATTAGTTGTATTCCGTAACTGACATTGAAGAACCCAAGATTGTATTCTCTGTTTTTCCTCTCTGACGTTGACTAGGCGATGACTGCGAAGCACAAATGGGAAGTATGGACTTACCTGACACCTACATTCTGTGACCACTGTGGATCCATGCTTCACGGTATCGCTCATCAGGGATTCAAATGCACAGGTATAGGAAGAATGTGGCCACTTGTAGAAATTATTCAAGCAAGTTACGCCTCAAACTGTGGTTTTATCTTAATTACTTGTGAATCTTCCAGATCAATTTAATGGTGGATTTTAATTATACAACTTAACATTGTTTCTTAAAGTTTTCTCCTTTAATTTTAACATCTTGATTAAATGTTCAAGTACGGCTTTTCTCAATAATGTATTGTTTGAATTTACTAAGTCCTCAACAGTCTGTCATATTGTAATATGTACATGAAGTTTTAAATAAGTACCTACTAACTATTCTTTGTTTCCTCGAGATTAAACCACAGTTTATGCCAACATGTCAAATAACGTTTCCACTTGTTTTATAAAACGTGTTCGTCGTTTCTGAAATTAATATGAATTATTACATTATTTTTATAATAATAGTATTTTGCCAATTATATTTAAGAAAATGATACAATTGTCCATAAAGTTGAATATTATGACGATAACAAGCTGTACTATAAACTTTAGGGACATTACCTACTATTATTATATCGCCACATTACATTGATAACTTTAGTATTGATTGCCGTTAATAATATCATCAGATCAATTCTAAATACATTCACGTGGAACTTTTCTAGTTTTGTACTAAGTGTGTAAACGCAATATCTGGGTGGAGGCTTTTCAATTCAAACGTTGCCATACAAATGATAGTATTAAGTAAATTGCACGTTTCCATCATCCCATAGTATAATTCTCGCAACAAATCAGTATAAATAGGGATGTACAACAATTTAGATCACAAACTAAATTCGTTTTGTAAATTCACTGTGTGTGTGTTGTAGAAAAATTGCATACCGAGTGACAGATCCTCACCACATAGCGCACGTATCAAGTAACTCACATAGGTTTTGATCACCACCTAATCCCGTTAGTGATACATTAATATTTACTTAAATTTAAGATTTGAATATGTTTACGAGTATAATAGAGACTTCGAGCAATAATCTTACATTTTAATCTCTAGAAAATGATTTCGTATCCATCTACTTTACAACTAACTTCAGATGATAATAATGACAATATTTCATTTGTGAAAATCAATTCTATTTTGTAAAGAGGATTAGGTATCGTATTGTTATATTCAGAAAAGCTAGCACAGATTTGTATTGTGACCTGTATTTTGAATAACATCTATCCGAGTAATTGCCAAGTTCAATACTATTTTCATCCTTTATGTAAGCCTCGTTTATACCTCTACCCCTCACTTAATCCTTATTAAAATGTTTTCCTCGAAAGAGAGTTTGCCCAGAAATAAAGCTTCATTTCAAATATCATATATAGGTATCGTACTACTGATTTATTGTTGATGGTACCTACTGGTAACAGTATGGTGTTATTCCCAGTTCTCACTAATGGTAGTCTAATAGTAAGCCACATCCGTATAGCTTCATAACAAGGAAACAACAGAAACATCGTTTTAATTTCATTAATAACCTCACTTTTACCTGAAACCTAAAATAAACCCCTCTAAAATTACGAACGAAAATAAACCATAAATAATTATATTTATATAAATATTTTCATTTTGTCATTTAATTGTTTGAATATGTTTGCCTTAGAGGATGTCACCCGACATAAGACAACAATTTCCTCGGAGGTCTTTTGATATTCGGGAAATTTGTATGTAAATTAAGTTGATTTCTCTTTCATATGTGAACTAACTGAATAAACAGATAATGTTGTTATTCGTATTGTAAACCATCTTATACATATACCTACTTGTACTTAACAACCCTGCTATTCATATTCCATACACAGTACACACGTAAGCAAATATGCGTTAAATTATATCTTCCTACGTTACATCATATACCTAGTAGGAAATAGTTTTCAGCCCTATAACCATTATGTGACATTTGACTTTATTGAAGCTATGTGAGAGAAGGTAATGGGGTTGTTATATCGGAGTATGTCATTATAAATCAACAACGGTATTATTCTGTAATTAGTGAATTTCCCAAGCTATTATTAGGTGTCCACCATGCGTTTTCTAGGTGTTTGATTGTGTTGTATAGGATATGTTTTTCCTTTGGATAGATTAGTACAATAGATGTATTCTCTTATCTATATTAATTATGTATGGAGGTACACGATTCCCCTCGTAATTGTTAACTGAAAGACTTTATGTTCAGAGATCACTCGTTCTTTATGGGTGAAATGCCTAATAAAAAAAAAAAAAAAAAAAAAAAGACTTTATGTTAAACACGTCCCATGTTTAAATTGTATCGCAATGCTCGCCTAACCAAATAATTGCTTTTTCAAATAGTTTGTTGTAGATCATACGAGAGAAGTCAATAGATTTATTATTATGAAATTCACATTTGCACTCCTCCTTAGGTACGTCATTTTACCTGAATTCGTATGGCGTTGATAATTTCCGTAGATTTATAGTTATTAACAATGTGCCAGGTACCTATACCCTGTTCCTTGAATCACAGTCAATAAACTTAAGACATTCCTTATAAAATAAATAGATAATAATGATTATGATAAAATAACCCTGAGCCTTGATATTGTAAAGTTGAATGCACCACTAGCACCCACGCTATAATATTGGTGTAAGTAGCTTGATGAAATTATTAACGTAAATATCCAAAATTGACTCAATATATTTAGTTATATTTATTTACAAAGAACTTTCTGAAATTGATTTTATATTGAATGTTTTGGATATTTATTAATATGTTTATTCATATTATTTAATGTTCACTTTTGTCCACCTCTTCTTATACCTATTATGTATTTATTTTGTGTTCGATGTACTTTCTATGATAATGCTATGTCGTATTTTCGCAAAGGTAATTCAACCGCACTTGAATTATTCTTGTATTGAATTGATGTGAGTTCACGTGTTAATGTTTGATACTTTTCCTACAAATCCAAGTAAAATATCTTACGAGTGCATTGAAATAAGTTGCTCCCCATTTTAAATAAATTATATGAGATAAATAAGAAAGCATTCATTATTTCACAATCATTTGTACTTTGAGTTTGGTTTTAAATATTGTTTTTCGCGCCTTCAGGAAAGTAATATGGCTTCTCAACATTTCTTCGTACATATGTCAAAAATATCGTCAGTTAATTGTTTAGAATGAAAATTATACATTTTTAATATAATTTTCTTTAATAATCTTAGTTTATGACATTATTTTTTTGTAGTTTGTAGCTCATTCTATAAAATTATCTAGAAACCAAATATCTTTTTCTCGACGTTAATTTTTTACCTTTCGATAAGAATAATCCTCGAGACCTATCTGATTCATTTCTTCTGTTTATAGATTTTTTTGCTTGTTCTATAAATACCTATTATTCAATGTCTTATTTAAAAAAAAGGATAATTTATCGGTTCTGGTATGTTTTGAGTGTTGACAAACTAAGTACCAAACTTTAAGGACGTAAAGTTTTTATCCTAAAACAAAAACTATGACGAGTACCGAATCTGCTTAACCAATGTTTGAGTAATGGATGAATTATTATTCCTCTATATTTTTAGACAATATTTAGCTTTCGGTATTTTTGATGGAATAATATACGTCTAAAACTTTTCTTTCGTTGTCATAAACGTCTAAAACTTTCATTTCACGTTTATAAACATTAAACATATATTATTTACTATTCTTTTTGAGATATAATAAAATAATGTTGACACAAGACTTGGAGAAAATGATTGCTCTGGAATAATTCAATGCTTCTTGTTTGTCTTACTGCATGTAGGAGTAGACTGAATACTCGTAATACATTAACATCATAATATATTATATATCGATACTACAAATACAAGATATTGAAAAATAATATTGGATTTTGGTTCTTATTCTTCAATATCGTTATAATATTAAAGACAGACCTTGTCTCGAGGGACGAATTTTCTTTACAAAGCCGTCTTAAACATTTAACTTGTAAATTTGTGTTTATTATTATATTATCATCACCATCATCAGTATCCGTGAACCCAACATAAATTTGAAACGAAAAGCTCGCTATTGTGCGCTTATTATTCTAATTCTCGAGGAGTCGTAGGCCTTCCTTCACTATATTGTTATGTCTATTAATAATTAAGTTTGTTTTGGTAATCTCGCTTTCAAAGTCGATCCTCCTATCTAGTTAATACCTTTCCTGTCCGCCTGCCTCTTGCAATAAGAAGGTATCATAATATTCAGTACAATACGAGTATATTGTATAACTATGAATTCGAGTATCCGGTAGATTGTGGCTACTTGTTCCTTAACCAACGTCTGGTGTAATTTATTCCTATCCAATATCCTTATTTTTCTTCTATCGATATTTTCATATTAAAATGTCCGATTCTTGTTATTATTTAACAATAACTATTATCAACGTCTCGATGTGTTATTGTAGGGTTGTAATCCTAGCTTGTTATAACTTATAAGGCATTATTACAAGAGTACAACTGTTTTCAGTTGATTTCACTCTACAGTTTCTAAAGAAAATTACAATGGTCTGTACTCTCTACCTACACCTACATTTACAACATACGTAATACGTATATGTACATATCTATTCTAACTCTCAATTGAAATGTCTGTTCAGTGTTCATATCTCTCTTCATTCTTCTGTCAAACTTTATTTTCAGAAAGCGAATGAACTTTATTTACTATAGACCCTATGAGAAACACAATTATATCTATCTCCCAATTTGAAATTTCCCGTTCATTATCATAACAATATTATTCTCCTGTATGGGTTCCTACTTCTTTGATTATCACTTTCTGAAGTTATTGGTCTTCTTTTCTTCATTATTTTTATCTTTATTACTTGTAGATGTACATCCCTCCCGACATGAAGACACTGGACACTTATCTTAGCGTTTCATCTCCTTTCTGACTTTCCGATATTTCCCTTTTCCTCTATTCTTTTAGTTTTCTTATCGGTAATAATTAATTGTAATAAATCAACTTTTCCTTCTGCCTCTTGCGTTGAGTAAACTCGTATTGTTTTCTCTTCATTGGATTCTTCATAGGTTATATTGTTCCTGGAACTTTAGTATGTATAGGAATTGGTTTTCCTTGACCTTACCAATATTATTTATTTATTTATTTATTTATAATAAGAAATATTATGTACAACAGTTTAAAATATAAAATACAAATACAAATATAGCACAAAGAAATTATATTATCCTCAAACAGCAAAAAATGCTGGTATGAGAGGAATTTGAACCTCTGTTAAATTATTATAGCACTTATTTTGTCTCACAGTTTAAACTTGCACTTTTAATTAATAATATCACTAACACTAACACTCATTCATATTATTACTATTTACAGTCCATTTTATTTACAAGTTTTAAGTCCATAAACAATAATTAACTTTATTCACACAACTGCCACAGTGCGTCTTCCCATAACATATTCCTTTAAATACTTTTTAAATTGTTCAATATTTTTCAGTTGTTTGATCTTATCTGGTAGTGCGTTGAAAAATCCGATTGCCGTGTACAGAAAACCATCTCTCACCCTGTTGGTTCTAGGAATTTCGGCTCGTATGTGACTTGCCGTCCTCGTATCTCTGGAGTGCGTATTACTATTTAGTTGTATGCTAATATTACTTTTGATTAAATTCTTTGAAATTTTAAACATCATTTTACTTTTTTCCATAAATACATGTTCATCCAAATTAAACATCTTTGTAATATGGTATACGTCAACTGTTCTTGTATATCTGTCTAGATTAAATGTTACCTTTATAGCTTTGTTCATCATTCTTTTTACCATTCCCTTCATCTGCTGGCTGCAATGGCACCATACGACCAATCCATAACAAATTCTTGGAATTACAAAAGCATTAAAAATATTCTTCTTTGTTTTATTGTCAAAGAATTCAGCTCGTCTCATGATTCCCACTATTGGTCCAAGTTTTTTACCAATCGACTCTATGTGATTTGTCCATTGAAGCTTTTCGTCTATCTCAAGACCTAAATATTTTACAGTTTTAGTTTGCTTAATTTGTTCATTCTTTATTCGGAGATTGAGATTAATAGAAGGTTTATTTTTTTGTTTGAATATCATATATTTTGTCTTTTCTACATTTAACGTTAGTGAATTTCTATCAAGCCATTTGACAAATCTACTCAGATCATCATTGATTTTGTTCTGTAATTGATCTTCTCTCTCACCACTATAAATCAATAAGGTGTCATCAGCATAAATAAAGTATTTTCCAGTTAAATTATAATACTTGAGACCATCTATATATAATAAGTACAGTAACGGACCCAGCACTGATCCCTGTGGAACCCCAATATTTATGGGTATTTGTTCACTTTTTACGTCAAAATTCATTGTATACGCAGTTCTATCCTTTAGGTAACTTTTAATTAATTTCAAAGCATTTCCTCTGAAGCCCATACCATTCAATGCATTCATCAGGGTAGTATGATTAACAGTATCGAATGCCTTTGACATATCAATGAATCTTCTTCTTCTTCGATGGCTCTACAGCTCAAATCGAGCCTTGGCCTCCATCAGACCTCGCCTCCAACTCTGTCTGTCCTCGGCAGCGGATTTCCAGTCCCTCACTTGTAGTAGATTGGCAGCATCCTTCTTTACTTCGTCCTCCCATCGGAGTCTCGGCCTGCCGACCCTTCTCCGGCCACCTGGATGTCCCTCTAAGATCCTCTTCGGTACCCGTGATGGAGGCATTCTCTGCACATGTCCGGCCCATCTCAGCCTGTTCAGTCTGGCATGTACAGAGAGCCTGGGAGCTTTATAGATGTCGTATAGCTCATCGTTGTATCGTATTCTCCAGGTTTCGCCATCATTCACGGGCCCCAGAATTTTCCGTAACACTTTCCTCTCAAATGTGTCCAGCATCTCTGCGGATTTTGCCGTCATTGTCCACGCTTCACACCCGTATGTTACCACTGTTCTAATTATAGTTTTGTAGAGGGTGATTTTAGTTTTTCTGTGGACACTTCTTGATTTGAGTACTGGTAGAAGAGAGAAGAATGTCCGGTTTCCAGTTGCTACTCTCTTTTTGATTTCTATAAGGTCTTCATTTTCCTTTGTTATGGTGGATCCTAAGTACACAAATTCATTGACCATCTCGAAATTATATCTGTCTTTAAACTGGATAGTCTGTTGAGGATTGTTAGTTGGGTTCCTGGATTGTTTCATTATTTTTGTCTTTCCTTCATTTATTTCCAATCCAATCTCCTTGGCTTTTGCTTCTAATGGCTCAAAGACTTCTTTTATGGCTGTCAGGGATCTTCCCACTATATTGAGGTCGTCTGCGTATCCGACTATCTGGCTGCTTTGGAAGTAAATGTTAGGGTTTGTGTTCCTCTGGTATGTTTCGCGTATGACATGTTCAAGACTGAGATTGAAGAGAGTGGGGGCCAATCCATCCCCCTGTTTGAGACCTTGGGACACTGTAAATTCTTCTGTGAGTTCTCCTCCGACCTTCACTTTACACTTTGTGTTATTCATTGTCGCTTTTATAAGTCTTACCAGTTTTGTTGGTATTTTGAATGACAGCAGAATGTTGTACAGTTTTTCTCTACTAATGCTATCGTAGGCTTGTTTGAAGTCAATGAAGAGCTGGTATATGTCGACGTCAAATTCCCAGCATTTGGACAGTATTTGTCGTGCTGTGAATAGTTGATCGCTCGTCGACCTGTCTCTCCTGAATCCTGCCTGATATTCTCCCAAGATGTTCTCTGCAAAACACTCCACTCTTTGCTTGAGTATTGTGGTCAGTACTTTATAGGCTGTGCTCAACAACGATATTCCTCTGTGATTTTCGCACTTCAGTTTATCTCCCTTCTTATATATTGGACATATAATGCTCATTTGCCATTCTTCCGGTATTTCTTCCAGATCCCATATCTTTTTTATTATTTCGTGAAGCAGTCTGTGGAGTTGTTCATTCCCATACTTTAACAGTTCGGATGGTATGCTATCTATCCCAGGTGTCTTATTGTTCTTCAGTTTCTTTATAGCCATCTTTACTTCAGTGAGTGATGGGGGGCTGATTTCCTGGTCATCCTCCATGGGTATATCTGTTGTCTCATTACCCAAGTGTGTGTTTGGGTTTAGGATTTGTTGGAAATATTCTCTCCATCTGTGTTTTATTCTTTCTGGGTCGGCTATCATATTACCATCTGTGTCTCTGCATAGGCTCGTGTTTGGTTTAAAGCCCTTCTTGAACATGTTGACTGCTCTATAAGCTTCTCTTGTGTTATTGGCGGCGAAGTCCTGTTCCATCTTCAGCAGTATACCATTCATGTACGCTCTCTTTTTCTTCCTCAGTAATTTATTAGATTCTTTTCTGGCATTCTCGTAGTCCTGCCTCTTGGCTCTTGTGTCCCGTTCCAGGTATTTCTTTCTCAAATTATTCTTTTCGTCTATCTTCCGTTTGCACTCTTCGTCGAACCATGGATTTCTGGGTGCTCTAGGTCTGTCGCCCACTCCAGCCCTTGCCGCATTCAGAATTGCACCCTTCACCTTTTCCCAGTCTTCTCTTAATGTTTCATGGGATGTTACGTCTCCCAGTTCTCCAGGTAAGTTCTCCGCAAGACTGTTTTGGTATCGTTCTCTGCCTTCAGGTGTCTTAAGTGCCTCCGTGTTAAATTTCTGTGCACTTTGCTGTTTTCCTGTTTTGTTACTGGAGATGCGACTTCTAAACGTGCTCACCACCATGTAGTGGTCGGAATCACAATTCGTCCCTCTATATGTTCTGACATTCATCACGCTGGAAGCTCCTCTTTTCTCTATCAATATGTGATCGATTTGGTTGTGATGCCTACCATTTGGAGATTTCCATGTTCGCTTGTAGATGTCTTTCCTAGGGAATTGTGTTGAGGATATGATCATGTTTCTTGATTCGGCGAAATCTATTAGTCGGGTTCCATTATCGTTGCTGTCCAAGTGTAGGCTGTGCTTTCCTGTAATGTGTTGATACGTCGTATCCCGACCTACTTTTGCATTCAGATCGCCAATAACAATTTTTATATCATTGGAGGGTGTTGAGTCGTACACTCTTTCTAGTTTTTGATAGAAGGTGTCTTTTGTTATGTCGTCCTTATCTTCGGTCTCTGCGTGGACATTTACCATTGATACATTAAAGAACCTTGTTCTGATTCTAAGAACACAAATTCGTTCATCTATGGCTTTAAAATCAATTATGCAATTCTTCGCCCTATATCAATGAATATGGGAGTATAATATAATATAATAATAATATTGTATGTAATATATTCCTGTCACAGGGGAATGTTTTTAGTTTCGCTTCAGGTAATGTATTGTAAAGATACGATGTTATTTGGTAGAAGAATTTCTACTTCGAAGCTTCCAAATAAAATGAAGTCGAGATCCTTGGTATATTTTTTCTTGTACTTCATAATAATATTATTTCTCTCTTCCACACAATTCCTTCAGTCTCGTGTCTGAGTTGTCTGTTGTTATTTTCTAGAGCGATATTTTATAAAGAATGATGTAAAATGACATTTCTCATATATGTGCAAGTAGGCGACGCTTTTCGATTCATCCTTATCTTTTCATGTTTTGATATTCTTATTTATTTCACCTCTTTATTTGATATTTATATTTGGCTTTCAGCCAATTTTCACGTCAGAACGCAACGATATCAATCTTCTTTTGAAGGAATAAATTGTCAAACATTTTCTATATAAAAGTCTTCAGACATTTCCAATACAATAAGAAGTCTTACTACGTACACATACTTGTACTGTAATGTAATGTATTTAAAGAAGGAAGAAAAATCGTACCCATGACGTTCTTTGTTGTTGTCTCATAAAAGGTATTCCTAAATTTTATAAAATATTGAAGAATAAGAGCCCTAATTTATTATACTCGATAAAAAATACTTACTTTGTTTTTATTATTTGATTCGTAGGTAGACATCTCCCACAAGTTTTAAATATTATGCAAATTAATAAGTTTTCAAATTTAATCGCATATTTTTATTTTTCATTTTCTACGTCTGCCGTTAAACTTCACCATCTGGACGTCTCCAAACAACATTATTTACCTTCGGAATGTGCCGCAACACTGCAATATCGTATGGCGAATTTTAAACATTCATTATGAAAAAACAAATCATAATTAAATTTTCCATGTAATTTTCACCCCGCATTACAAAATAATGTAAACTTCCCTCTGACCATGTCGTGTAACAAACACTACGCGATGCTGTGTGTTACATTGTTATAATACAATCCAAACATTGAGTCACTTCATTTAAACATCATTACCTCTTAACTTTGACCATTTTCCCATTGCAAACGAATTATTCTCACTCGACTCTTCCCTTTGGATCATACCATATAACGTAATGGTACTAATATAATAATATCCCCTTACACATCACACCCCATACATTCACTATGCCGTACGTATTATTGCCAACAAAACGTTGTTTGTTTTCCCACTGGATAAATATTTCTCCGACAATGTTTTATTATATTCACATTTGTGAACATATCTCCCGTACACCAAATCCACCGCGATATTTATACAAAAAAAAAAATTCCTTTTCATTTTTATTTAAATTTTCCCGTCTCTTTTTTAATTGAATTCTCGTGTCGGTACATTATTTTGTTGCCAATTGGGAAATCTTTTGTAATAACTCATCTACGTTACCTGCGATGACGCGAGGACTTGATTTCAACGGAAATTCTTATTTGCTTGTCTATTTCCTCTACGATTGATCACATACCGTCCGTATCGTACCGGTATTGATTCCATTTCTCAATTTCATCGCTATCATCCCCTTTACATTGATCGAGATTCGTTTAACATTCGCACAACGATTTCGGCACAAAATGTTGTATAATATTTGGACTATCAGCATGCGACATGAACGTTCACAAACGATGTGAGGAATCTGTTCCCAACCTCTGCGGCTGCGACCACACGGAGAGAAGAGGGAGGATTCAACTGACCATCACATGTGTTGGAAACAAACTGACAGTCGAAGGTAAGAATGTTATTCATCTTTCATACATATTATTTTATCGTATACCGCAACTTTATCAGTCATACTCCACTGAGAAATTAGAGCAAAATAACGGTATATGGTGTATTCAGTTTATATCTTCGTCGTTCTGCGCAATTATCACCTATTAATTTTCATTTCCAAACCACTGAAGAGCTGATGATTCCTACCTAGAAACGTATATTGTAATTATCCTCGTATATACGCACTTTAAACTTAATGTTCAAACATTGTGATTGTATTTATAAACATTTTTCGTAACGATTTCATCAAATTTTCTTTTTCGTTGGAATGTTCAATTCGAAACCCATTAAGTATCCATTGTTTGGTGTTCCTGGTGTTTGAATGGCAGCTTTACAAATGATTTGAATACAATGATCTGACCTACAACAATACATTCATTCAATAGTGCGACAATACAGAGAATACAGAATAGAATGGAATAAAATAAGCTAAAGTACTTAAATGTTTTCAGTTGTCCTTGACACCGTCAACATTTTTCAAGGTTGCTTGCGGGTGTAGGTCGTTGCTAGTTGGGTAGGTTGGGCAAATGATTGTCATCCCCTCATCGTAATTATGTAGACGTGAGGGATGTTATAATGAAATGATGTCTGTGGTGGAGAGCAAACCACGCGACCATTTAACCACCCCTGTCACGCCTGAACAATTGCTTGTGGGTGCGCCACACCACGCTGACACACATACCGTCCCCGGCATACTGCTGGTGGTACAGTGTGGCGGAGATTTAAAGACCACATTTGAAATCGACACCATAATGCTAATTTTTGAAGTAGAGGGATGGAATATATAACAAGTTGTTGCAAATTTAGGAAAGTTTTATCGGATATAAAAAAAATACTTGTGAAACAAAATGTCCTATAATGGAGTCCGTGCACAGAGATGCATTCTTGGAGGCGTCACTGGTGAATTCAAAGCGCTATGTGGGTATGTTATGCCAAGATTTTTTCTTCCCTTACCTAGAGGAAAATGAAATGGACACTGAAACCTCTGGTTCCAGCAAGACGGTGCATACACAGTGATAATCTCAATGGATCGCGTCCGTTTCTTCTTCTCCCAGACATTTTGTTTCTTGTAATGGTGATGTTGCATGGTCACCCCGCTCGCCCGATCTCACGCCCTGCGACTTTTTCCTTTGGGAGTATCCGAAGTCAAAGGTTTACGTCAACAACCCACGAACACCTCTCGATTTAAAAAACCCAATTATAAGTGAAATTGCATCAATCACAGTGGAAATGTTGGAGAAAGCGATGGAAAACTTTGGCGAGCGCCATCTATCGGGCATTCTGTTTCACGCGTACTTTTTTTTTATTTGCAACAACTTGTTATTTATTTCATCCCTCTACCTCAAAAATTAACATTGTGACGTCAATTTCAAATGTGGTCTTTCAATCTCCGCCACCCTATACATAACCACAGGTATTTTTATTGTTACCTTTTATCTCCTACGATTGGGGGAATTTTAGCATTTTTTTTAAAGATTATTTATTAAACTAGAAATTATGTACGTGTCATATTAGCTAGGTATATTATGTTCCTTTATTCCTGTGAGGCGGGAGTGTGGAATGCAGTGAAAGATGTGTAGAATGTTCAGTGGTGCCTTGCCTACCTATATTCATACAGGTATCATTATTTTAATATTAAACAATATTGTCATGGGAAATTCCCCACTTTGAAACTTAATGTTCTCAACTCAAATAGGTAGTTAATTAAGCAAAGTTCAGAGAAATTTCGTATTTTATGTCAGGGCTAATAGCTACATGGGTTTCCATCTACCACTTTACGAGTAGGTATGTATAATGTAAATTAATGTTGTCTGTATTTTACATTATAATAAAACGCAATTATAAAATGCATTTCGCCATCGCGTGAGAAGCTCTTCTCCTTTGATAAAATCACATTATGAATTCCTATTTCTTTTCTATGACATCGAGAACGTTATAATATTGGAGGATATTATGATTAATTTCGTATGGATTTTGTTTATTTAGGTATTCTTAATGTATAGGCAAATGATTTAGTTATTTTTTGTTATTAAAGCGAAACTTTTTTCTCTAAAATTACATTGTGTAGATTGAGAGACAAAGCAAATATTTACATTTATTATTTGACAGTGTTGATATTGTTTATTTCAGTGAAACAGGGTCGCAATCTGATCCCTATGGATCCTAATGGCCTCTCTGACCCCTACGTTAAGCTGAAGCTGATCCCAGATTCAGACAATGTCAAGAAGAAAACCAAAACAATTAGGAGTTCTCTCAATCCTGTGTGGAATGAGACATTGACTTTGTAAGATATAATTTTTATTTTGAGATGTTTCTATTTCTAAACTTCTTGAATAAAAAACGTTACACTGGACTAGAAAAATCATATATTTATATATGTCGTATTTTTCACTTTGTACTTATAGATTTTTTTCGTTATTACTAGCACTGATTGTATTTATTAATAAGGACGGATTCCTAATGAAACGCAAATGCCTTTCCAACATTCAAGGATACGACCATCCAATCCAGACCATCTGTTGGTAGATTTATTTATTCAATATGATATATGTACAGCAAGCGTTTTCATTAAGGATTTCTCTTATAGCTATTAAAACTTTTGTTACGAGAAGTCATGTGGTTTTTACGACATAATCTTAGGATGTTTAATATAATCTGGGCATAAACAAGTTTTAACCCTTTGTTTCAGAATTTCCTTGAATTTACGATTACTTATATAATACTTGTTTTAGTTACCCATAATTTCGTGTCTATTTCTGAATCTAATTCTAGACTTAGGTATTGTGTTCATTGTGCTAATCGATTGAGTACATAGTATATAAATAATTGCCCGCTTTCAGTTATATTATTATTATATACCCTAGCTATTTTAATTACCCTATCAATTTTAATTAATTTATGCCCTGTCTATTTTAATAATGTTTGGTATTTTATTATATTTCTCTTGGACTCGCTTACCTTTTGTATTGTATTTTCCCAGCGAATTGAAGCCAGAAGACAAGGATAGGCGTCTTCTTATCGAAGTTTGGGATTGGGATCGTACATCCCGCAATGATTTTATGGGATCACTTTCCTTTGGAATATCTGAAATTATTAAGGTAATATTCATCAAAATACAACATTCCGAGTGTCATACAGCGTAATTTTATATTGAAGAATTTTACTTATATTTTATTTGATTGCCCTTTAGTCCCCAACTGATGGGTGGTTCAAGTTGTTGACTCAGGAGGAAGGAGACTACTACAATGTGCCAGTACCTGATGAGGGAACCGACTTGGCTCAGCTGAAGACGCAAATGAGGAAGACATCCATTAGTAAGAAGCCATCTATGGGAGCTGACAAGGATGTCCCACATAACATGGCCAACAAAGATATCATCAGAGCCTCTGATTTCAATTTCTTAATGGTTTTAGGAAAGGGCTCCTTTGGAAAGGTTTGGACCTATCTAGATCTTTTGCTATACAACTGTATTGCAAAGATACATTGTGACTTAAGGTTTTATTTTATTTCTTACTAGGTAATGTTGGCTGAACGAAAGGGGACTGATGAATTGTACGCCATAAAAATATTGAAGAAAGATATAATAATTCAAGATGACGATGTAGAATGCACTATGGTTGAGAAGAGAGTTCTTGCTCTTTCTAGTAAACCACCATTCCTAGTACAACTACATTCCTGTTTCCAGACAATGGTAAAAAAAAATTTTTGTTTTATGTAGTTTTATTTCAAATTTACTGCAATTTAACATAATTAATGCAACATTTGATTGAAATATTTGTAGGATCGCCTTTATTTTGTAATGGAGTATGTGAATGGTGGTGATCTTATGTTCCAAATCCAACAGTGCGGGAAGTTCAAGGAACCTGTTGCTGTGTAAGTTTACCTACAGTTGACAGTTTATTTGATTATTTCATGAATTATACATCAATAAATAGCGCATTGTACTAAATATTTACTAATGTTACATTTCAGGTTTTACTCGAGCGAGATAGCCATTGGATTGTTTTATCTTCACTCTCGCGGTATTGTGTATCGTGACTTGAAGCTAGACAATGTTCTGTTGGATCAAGATGGACATATCAAGATTGCTGACTTTGGTATGTGCAAGGAAGGAATATCTGGGGATAAAACGACTAAAACTTTCTGCGGCACACCTGACTACATTGCTCCTGAGGTAATAATCATCATCCTCAGCCTGCGTTTGCCCACTACAGGACATAGGCCTCCCCCCTTCTCTTCCAATCCTCCCGCTCCTGTGCGATTCCCATCCACTGGGGTCTGGCGAATCTCTTAATGTCGTCCATCCATCTGGTAGGTGGTCGCCCTTGTGGTCTTTTGTCACCCCTTGGTCTCCACTCCAGCAGCCTCCTCGTCCATCTATTGTCCTGGTTATTAATAGATTATATGATAGATTTTGTATAGATCGTTGGACTGACATATAGTAGTTGAAATTGGAAGTGATAATAATTTGTACTTTGCAGATTATTCTGTATCAACCTTATGGCCGATCGGTAGATTGGTGGGCGTATGGAGTACTCCTGTATGAGATGCTAGTAGGACAACCTCCATTTGATGGAGAAGATGAAGAAGAACTGTTTGCTGCCATCACTGATCACAATGTCAGCTACCCTAAGACACTGAGTAAAGAAGCAAAGGAAGTATGCAAAGGGGTGAGTCACTCACTCAAATATTATCACTGCACATCATTTTTTATACAATTGACTTGATGCTCAGAGCCCTCTTCACACTCTGATTTGTAATGACCTAATTATTTTACAAATTTAATTGTGTGGATGTAATTTGTAATATTAATCTTATTTTGTAACACGTATGAGGAATCCAAGTACTCAGTTGGGGCGTAGAGATGATCTGATACACAATAAACATACATTGCTTGTGTTGAGATTATCAGTTACACTCCATATTCTATTTTCTTTATTACGAACACAAACAATTACCTATTAAACCAGCAAAGGCTTAACAACACGAATACACGAAACCAACAAAAAGTATATCCAGTCAGAATTCGAAAAGTGCATAAGACACACCACATCACCCCAACCTGTACCTCAGCTGGTGCAGTTAACAGTGTGTGAAAAACATAAAATACTATCTTGTTCTCGTTGTGTAGATTATATTGATGTTTATAATCTCCCTACAGTTGCTGACTAAAAATCCTGTAAAACGCCTTGGCTGTGGAGCGCACGGTGAAGAAGACATCCGCGGTCACGCTTTCTTCCGTCGCATCGACTGGGAGCGTATTGAGAGTCGAGAAGTCCAACCACCATTCAAACCTAAGATTGTAAGCAAAAAAGCAGTGATTGTAATGAGTTTCACTTTAATGTATCCCCTTCATCGTTTACTAATTAATTGTACGCATAATTTCAGAAACATCGCAAAGACGTCAGCAACTTTGACAAACAATTCACGAGTGAAAAGACAGACTTGACGCCAACTGATAAACTCTTCATGATGAATTTGGACCAAACGGAATTCATGGGATTCTCATTCTTAAATCCGGAGTACATCCAGCATGTGTAATTGTATTGGATGCGACTCATTATGAGAAACGAGTTTAAGAGAAAAACCCCCTCATTCTTCTGATTATGAGCGTTTATTTCTAATTTCTATAATGTGAACGACAATGTGGTGGTGTGTGGCGGTCTGTCATTCTGAATTTGAATTCAAAATGTGTTCTTTCCCTGCATTTTGTTCCTCTCATACAGAATGTACGGCTACGTGTATGTGATGATTATTTAATGAATGGTATCATCATTCTATACATGAATATTTAAGGATTCTTATTTTCTTACTCGTCTATTCCTCTGTTGCATTGTATTATTATTTACATTCCTTATTATTATTATATGTGTATCGTGTAATTCTTTGGGGAATTAGTGAAGGGATGAGTTAATTGAAGATATTATGTAATGTTCTATTTCGTTTTCGTTTCAACGTTTTTTCTAACAATGTATATTTCAACCGATTGTGTTGTATATTTTAATCATTGACTTGTGTTCTGTGTGTTTGTTGACATGTTGATGATGCAGTGTTGCCAACTGGTAAATTATGTTTTAAAAAAAGTCGGTGACTAGTTCAGTTGGTATGATTTTATCGGACTAATGATACTGTTTTATATTATGTTTGTAATGTTATAATATGTTGTTTTTTGATAAAGGTTTTTGTGGTTATATGGATTGAAATACAGAACGGTTTATGTGTAGGACATCATATTGATTGTTATTTTTATGCAGAGAAAGGAACTGAGGCTATTTGAATGGTATTTAAATATTTTCGTTCATTAGTTAAATATAAATTCTGTTTCGACAATTTCTAAGAAGGAAATCATGGATATTTTCTAATTATCTTGTTTCATTCCAATGCTTATTTTTGATGAAAAGAAAACATGTGAGTTTCCTTGAAGTGGCATACGATTTATTGAATATGGTAGATTTGGCGGGGAAATATGGGGATAAACTTTTCAATATTGTTTTGAGCTATGTAACTTTATGTGTGTACATGTATACTTAAGTGTTAATAAACCTAACCATAATACATATTGTGATCTTCCTATTTCTATACATTTTATTTAAGGGACATCTTAAGGGTACTTAGATATTTGTTAATTGCATAATATTGTGTCATTCTATTGTGATAAATAATTGTTTACTATCGTAATAAATGTATTTTGTTCTGTTAAACATGAGCTATTGAGCAAGATGTATGATTATTTCTAAAATAGAATATTTGTGACATATTGGCTCAGTGTAGTGCACTCTCACTAATATGTGTTAGTGAGAGTGCACTGCACTGCACCTGTCACTTACTTTTTAATCCAATAATTTTTTTGTACATCTGGGTGCAATTGTTCTTTGAAAATATCAGACATCAGTAATTTCGACTCTTTATATTTTTGATCAGACTTTTTTATAAATTTATTAAGATTAATCTCATAATGTTTCTGTGGTTCTATTTTTATCGTATTTATTTTATATTTATGTTGTTATATTGTTCTCTTAATCGACTTTATGTAAATTTGCTGAAATATATTTTGATTTCTTTTCGCTTGCAAATACACAAATGTTGAAATTGAATATGAAGCAAACGAAAAAAGATATGTTATTTTATTGTCCTTGTGAATTTTCCAGAAAAGTCGAAAAGTGCTACATAATAATATATTTAATTTTATTATGTTACTTATTATTTCAAAGCTACTACTGCGATTTCTAATATCTGTAAACCGCATTGTTTTATCGATTTTTTGCAATTTTTCTGTGAGATTAATATAAAAAATGAATAAATAATAATAAAATAAAATGTTTAAAATGTGACTTCTCTTCTGAGGTAGGTACGTAATATTATTATAGAAATAATTGCTTATTATTGTTTTCATGTTTTTACCTTCTAATATTAATTATTGTATATTGTCTATTTTTTCTGAATATTTATTTTTGAAAGTAATAATCTTATTCTATAGAAGTCCTGTGCCTACCTTAATAAATAAATAAATAAATAAAATAAATAATTTGTAATAAAAAGAGTATAATATAAATAATAAATATTAAGTTTAGTCGTTAAGAAAATGATTGGAAATCTTAGATTTTATTAAAGACAGATTTGTATTTAGATAGATACTCATAAATTTTATTAATTATTATATTACATACATAATATTATTAGTATGTGTAATATGCATTAGATTTCTGACTTAATTCTTCTGTTTATAATAAATAACTAAGGTTTAGATTTATTGATAAAAGTTTATCCTTGTTTGATTATTAATTTATTGTATAATATGTAAGTTTGTTTGTTGGCAGAATAAATACAAGTCCTTTTACTTTAGTACTAATTATTTTAGTCCGTCAAAGAGTTCAGTTATTGTTTAATTTATTAAGAGTTTGTTTGACTAACAGAAAATTTGAAACTGTGCCATCAACTTGTAAGAGATATTTGTGATGTGATATGTGTAATATGGTTTTATCAAAGTAGTACAACCACACTTCAGTACACATTGCACTAAACTGGAAAAGCTTGTCTTGTAATAGTGGAGTAGTTGATAGCCTAACGTAGTGACATTATCGGTTTGGTTGACAGTTTGTAGGAGAACATATGCATTTGTACGATGGCATTGATCTATGTGAGAAACCTTGCTCTTTCGTTTATTTGTATAAAAATAAGAATCTCATTGTATTGTGTAGAATATTATCTATGTAAAGGTAATTTATTTATTTATTGTTTGATAACCTTCAAGGTTTTTACATTCCATTCCATGATAAATAAATAATTTGATTATTAATTAAGTATGACATCTACGCATTCATAAAGGAATATACTTACTATATATTTTATTATTAATTAGATCATTCTGATTTTTTTGAATCTCATATTACATATTATATTTTTATCTAAGTTGTGTTTTATTAACAATCTTATGTTCTTAGACAATTTGCATAAGTGACTATTTATTTACCTTTTGACAGTTTACATGACAACTTTATGAGTTTGTAAATAGATGTTTGAGATATGTTACTTATGAGCCAAATGTGAAATATATCACAGGTGTTACAGTATTTTGTGGTCTACGTACTAAGCTTTCAAATGGTTAAAAATACTCACTGTTGCAAATTGAGTTTTTAGTGTTAAGTTGTTTAAAATGTATTGATACACTTACTTAAAATTTTGACTACTATGATATGAACAATTTTGACCATAATCACTTATATTATGATTAATATTATATTGTGCACTATTATATAATATGAAGTAGGTAGTGAAATTTGATCATTTGAGAGTATTAAACTATATTATTCTAGTTTCAGGAAAAATATACCACTGTAGTGTTTGTAGAAGAATAATACATAAGATCTTATGATGATGATTGTTATAATATGTAAAATAACTATACGAGTTGTTGTTTCTAAACTCTTCCAAGTCTAGCATCTTGACACCAAGTTAAATATACATGCATTGTATTATGATAGTGAATATATAGAACTTTGTAGCAACTCGTACCTTCCTCATCTTCTATTTACACTACCTCAGATGTACACTCGGATCTACCATTGGGCTTGTGAGCAGATATTGCATTCCACTTTTTGGCAAAATTGAGAGGCGAATACACAAAGTATTCATCTGCATCACATCTTTATTCTGTGAAAAACATTGTTCCTCCAAATCAGTTATTTTGTGAGATACAGCCTTGTTCAAATACACAGTATATCCTTTGTAATAAAATTAATCGAATCAAAAAGTGTTTTTAACAAATATGTACAATATGGGAGTTTTACCTACCAATAAAACTCTTATTATGTTGTCTTCTTTATCCAGATGCCGTGTGAGAGAGACTCCGACTATACGTGCGAAATGTCATACTTCCCGCCTTTTTCTCTTTCCTTGTTCATTTGGTGCCTCTGGCACCTGTTATATTTTTATTATTTCGACGCTAATGCTATCGTGCCCTGGTGCTGAACTATCTTTTAAATCAACATTTTTCTAAATTAACATTGACTAGAAAAAAACATTAGATAAAAAAATAAAATCCCTAATTTTCCCAACCTCTTAAAACTTAATACTAGATTCTCTCAGAATTTACTAAACTGGACATGCAATATCTGTGCTCTAGCTCATCATTTCTTGCATTAAAACAGAATCATGTAAAATGTATGTATGTAGATCGTTGAATGAAACGTATGAAAAATATTGACCATGACTTGTGTATGTGTGTCCCAAATTCCAGAGAGATTGAAGATACGCTTGTCAACCGGTTTTTCAGTGAATGAATGAATACTGTTTGTGAGTTTTAGAAGAAAGATTCCAAAATACATTTTCCTGTGCTATAATAAATTGGTGACTATGTGACATAATGAATTACATATATAATGTGCATCTATTCTTTAAATCTATTTTCCTATCAAATATTAACTTATACAATGATATACAAAATATGTATTTACTACTATCTTTCCAAAACATTTTAGAAAAATTTTATACTTATCAAAATTAGATTTACTATATAAGAGTATACTTACAATATATATTATTAAATTATCAACTGCCTTTTCTGTGTAATTGTTATAATATATTATTAAATAGTTTAAAAGTGTATTTCTATAAAGTGTCATTTATAACATTTTGGAAATATTTATGACCCCACTTACAGAAGTATGTTTTCTGCTAAGGAATAAAAGAGAAAAAAAGGTATAATAATAGTTGGGAACAATGTGAAAAGATAAAATGGTTCTGGCTCAATAAGCTCAATATTGAATCCATTTATTCTCAAACAGAACCACTCGATGAAATAGAAATTCTTTTCAAATAATGAAGTGTTGAAATGACAAAGCAGTGAACATTAGATTTTTTCATTTATAATTTTGAAAAATATTTCCTACTCACCTACTGTGAAAAATATCAGTTTTTTAAACATGTTGTATATTGAATATTTTAATTCTATTAATTTACTATTATAAAATTTAATAAACATATGTGACTTTTTGATATATATTATGTAATGTGTGTCACAAAATGAATAGTGATTTTTATTATTAAGAAAGTATTTTACAATTTATGATCTTTAAAATAATAAATGTGTATAATTCTATCACTCCTCACTGTATAAAAGACACTCTTCTTAACTCTCACCTACTGTGCCAAAACTATTTAATTATACGTACAAGTATATTATTCTCATTCTCAAACTTTATCAACTTGACTTATATTACATAAATGCATGTTTTAAAATTTTCTAATACCTATGAATAATAATTGATGTAAATTTTGTTACACTTTGTATTTATAATATCACAAAAATTTTAGATGCTTCGCAGAGTTTTAATAGGCAACTTAATGTAATGTCCTTCGATAAAATAAATTTAAATTTTATCGGCACTCTATCATCTTAATTAGATTTAACAGATGGATGTTAAAAATCGACATTGGATCATAATTTTTACATTAATTTGATAACAAATTCATTCATTTTCATTGAAGTTTTCACACTACCTTTTTTTGTTATAGTGTTAGATATTTCAGTTACATAAATATCAAATAAGAAAATGAGTAACACTTTTACTTGTTTGGTTGTAAGAATAAATATTAAATATACATATGTATTATTATAGGGGTAAACACGCTTTTGATCTTTTGAAATAATGTCAGTTAAACATCCATAATATAAAGAGTATAATATAGTGTACCTGTACTCCATACAATACGTTGTGCCAATATTTTGAACCTTTTCTACAATAGATCCTGTTTCGACTTACATTTATAATGTTTGTCACAAAAGATGTGTTTTTCAGCATTTGACAATCCCATGTAATACTTGTAGCAACACTAGTGATTATAATATTACATATTGTTAAACTGTTATCTTCTTCTAATGAATTGGATTACTCACTGCGCCCTCGTTTTAAACATTCCATTAGATACTTGGAATACAGTGCTAAAATAAATTAAACCCTACAGTGAATGAATAGCCAATAAAATATGGATCACTTTGATTCGGTCCGTTAGAAAATTATTTAGGTTTTCTTAACTTAATGTGATGACCCATTCAATCAATTTGCGTCGATTTGTTTGAAAGGCTTTTTTCAAGGTTTTTTAATTAAATGTACAGCTTTTTTGAGAATGTAATCCAAAATATTAGATGTAAATGTTTACAGACATCTTTCATTTTGCCTCACTTAGAATCCGTATAAATCTGGATTCTTCTCAATTCAACCCAACTCTCGATCTCAGTGTGCTACAAATAATAAAAACTTACTCTTATGATTGAAAAAGAATATGAAACTACCAATACGTTTTCATTTTGAAACACAACTTTTTACAGTTTCAATCTCTTTCGGAAGTTGATAATAAACCCAGGACAATTTAGTTTATAAAACAAATATCCAGTGTATAATGATTGATGATCTATAAATATTTCCATTGATACTATGAAAGCCTAGCTTGTGAGTATTGCAAACAATGGCCTTAACCATGACCACATCAAAAAATATAACTTTACTCATAACTAGAATATGTAGTTACTATTAGGTATATATGTTGTAAGAGAATATTTCAATGATTTTTATAGAAACTTAATTTCCAAATGATTATTATGTATCTTTATTATTTTGTTAATATGAAAAACAAATGTGCAGCGTTTAATTCTAATGTACCTACAGTGTGAGCTTCACTGTGTTGATTCATAGTGTTGTCTATACAATATTATGTACATAGACATATTATATTATAATTAATTATATAATACATACATTACTTAGATAACTTTATTAAGTTTTTCCTTCTTATATTATTATATCATGTAATAATACATTACCTGCATACATTATTAACTTACTATCATATCTGACAAATATTATTCTATTGTATTTTATTTAGGAATGGCAGTACATCGGTAACTGGTAACCTTTACAGTGTCTGTTTTATTATAAATAATCAATGCATTTAAATATGCATTAACCAAATGGATTATTTTTCTTAACACCTGACAAAAAGCGATTTACAAAATAGTTTTTTTGTTTTTAATTAGTCCACCCTAACTGGGTGATTTGTGCCAGTACACATCTGAGAAATCCTAAAACAAAATGAGATTCAGAAGCTCAAATCTGTTAAAGTTTCAAGTCGAACTTCTTCAGAAACCCCGCGATTGAATTTTATTAGTTAAATAACAAAATAGTTATTAAACTAATAAAAAAAAATCAGATACATAACATGTTCTATATACTAGTAATTACTAATGCTTACATAAGTAGTATCTAGTCATGTCATTTCTCATGTGGATTGTGTGGGGGTAAGACAACAATGTATTCTTCCTTTACAACCTACATATTATCCTAGTAACCTTCCTTCCAAGTACATTTGAGTTTTTTTCCCTCACATAATTTGCAATCAATGTTTGCAAATAAATATTTAAATCAAATCGTTATCAGTTGTTGCCGTTTTGCCACTACCATCACCACAAGAGGACTCTTAAAGTAATCAGTCCTATAGTCCTTTCCTTTATACCTTTGAGTTGTTGTTCTAATAATTTCACACACACTCCGCTAAACTTTAAAAAACAAAAGATCAGTAACGTTTCTGGAACAAATCCAGTTAAACAAAAATATGTATTTCATTTTCATAGTTCTATGTACTCTCAGTTAACTGTAAACATTGATTTTGTTGTAATTAAGACTACATCACAGCATAATACCTACTGTTGTATGATGTACTGCTATTGCTAAGTAAAATGAAAATTTTAAGAAATAATAAAATTTCACGAATAGAAGTTCTGTTTTCTTGCAATCCTTTGTAGTAAACCAACAATCTGTTTTTGGGAAGAGATCGCCAGTTGCCACTCCATTTCTGAATTTATAGTTGCCTGGTATTTGGGTTATAGTGAAGAAGCACGAGATGAAATTATAGTGTCACTTTATAAACAGATTAAAGGTGGAGATGAAAAATAAAAAGTAAAGTAATATTACTAAAAATATCTTTATTTACATTTTGTTAGAATTAAAAACAAGAATAAAATCGATATCACTGTTAACATTCTTACGACTCAAATAAATACTTCTAAGTTCAGATCCATTTATAAAAATTACTCTTAAATTGGACTACCACAAGAATATACTAGAATCCAAACTAATGACTGCTATATTCAGAAACACAATTAGTATATTTCTGATCCCTTACACAATATAGGAATGTCTGTATCTTATGATTAGGGATGTGCAATTCAATAAACTTGGGTTCCCAAACATCTGCACACCACCACAATTAAAATTAAAATAAAATCTTACAATTGTTAATCAGTCCCTCCTCAGAACACAACTTATGTGTATTTTAAGGAGTAATTCTACAACTATAACAATAAAATGAGTATTTAAGTGTTTAATTCCGCAATTATTCTAATAATCTCTTATTATAACTTAGTGGAGATCATAAAGACTAGTTTCTTGTTAGATATATAAAAACGGTAAATTGCAGTAATAGAAATATTATAGAAATGTAATACTATACAGAATGTGTCCTTTGGTGTTTTCAATATTGATGGTTATTTTACTTACAATGATAAGTGAAGTAATGCTATCTTAATTACTAAGTATACAACTTTTACTTTACTACTAGTAAGTTAACAAATTATAAAACAACAGTTACTCAACATTATTTTAGGAGGAGGCATCAGGGTTCGGGTTCCTACTTCTCATGAACTCTATCAATACAGTGCTCACCCTTTCAACAATCTCAAGCAAACGTTCACTGGCTTCCGTACGCCTCCTTTCGATGTCAAGAACACTTCTTTCCATATCTCGTTCGTGTATATTTCTGCGTTGTTCAGCTCTGAGTAATTCCATCACCACTCTTTCTAGAAGCACCTGCTCTTGCTCTCTCCTCTGACTATTTCGAGAATTTCTTATCACGGGTGACGGTCGACTTCTAGATGGAGTCCAATTGGTCCTAAGATGTGACGGTACATTCCTATTCCTAGCTGGGTACCTGACCTGCCGAGTACCTGATGATAAAAAGATAATAAGAAATGTATAAACCATGAACAACTCTCAGTTTGATAATATGTATTGTATTCTATACTTCAGGGACCTGAGTCATAAATGATAAAATGAAGGCAACGTGACAATTTGGACGTTGTTTCCATGGCAGCAACGTATTGTCGAGGAACGGTGTGAAAATTCGTAGTCATAAATTTAAAAAAATGACAATCGTTGACCGCATAACCGTATCCGGACACGTCACGGTCGTCCCGTTTTCCTTTGTATGGAAATGCGGCGTCGCAACGTTAACTTCCGAGTCATAAGCAATTTAAAACTCACGTTGCTCTATAAAACGTGCCGTTATCGTTGTTTTTCGTGACGTTCTTAACCATCACCAAAATAGGTGCTGTTACACGTCACGTTGCCATCGCTGCTTGCAATTCTCCATTATATCAAAGCCAAATAAGGTAATAATCGATTGGTTTTTTAATGTGTTATTAGGGCTTGTGTTTATTATTAGATGAATATTCGAGTAGTTTATAAAAATACAAAAATATCATTAAAAATATACAATAGATAAAACAGCGCGTATTTGAGGTTAAATATATTCTCTCGACAAAATTAGAATATATTCATCTTTTTTAATGTGTTATTAGGGCTTGTGTTTATTATTAGATGAATATTCGAGTAGTTTATAAAAATACAAAAATATCATTAAAAATATACAATAGATAAAACAGCGCGTATTTGAGGTTAAATATATTCATCTAATAATACATTAAAAACCAGTCACTTACTATTATTTTACGTAGTTGGCTTTTATATAATCTAAAATTGTCGATAGTACCTATTCCACAACACACAGGATGCACATAGTAGACGACTGATTTCTAACAAGAGAATAATTGTAATTGTTACTAGTTAGGAATTTGTATTTGCACTTATGAAATATGTGAACGACACAATAAGACAAAGATATATTTGTATGTGGATTTCATAGTTTGAACAGAAAATACTACATAGCGCGAAATCTTTCTCTAAGTCCGCGACACACTCGAGTTAGATATATTCTCTCCGCTACTCATCTGTTTCTGACGCCATGTTGACATAGTCGATGAATGATGTTTGTTGTGACAGTACGTAGTACCTACCGAGGTACAGCTAGTTTGTTTACATTATTTGATACACGGGCGCATGCGCGCGCAGGCACACCAACATAAAATGAGAATAATGTTGCCATTTTCCAGAAAAAAACCATAGACAAGCGCCTATCGAAGGCGTCGTAATGTGCCGATAACAAGAGCGTTTGACGACCCAACGTGTAGCTTATTAAACAACTTTGACTACGAAATATGTGACCGTCACCGACTGTCGCGTTCTCACTTTTTCGTTGGTGCACGGATCGTTGTTGGTATTATTTAAATTTATGACTCAGGCTGCTGTACACAAGCAACGTGTAACAAAAACTTAGAGAAATAAAAAAAAAATGGCAATAGTGTAAAAAGTTCCATATTCTTACATAAATCATAATAAAAAAGTTATACCTCTTGGTCCAGTATTATTCATTGTGTCTGGGAGGAAGTCTTTCTTCTGTTACTAATTGTAAGGATTGGTGAATTGGAATCCACTGGGCTCTCTAAAAAATACAATAGTGATGAAACATTAGTTTATTTACTTCTTTTAAGTAGAGAGCACGTGTACGTTTTTAACTAAAACAATATACTACTGAAACGTTTCAATAAGACGTTATAATGATGGATATAAACAAATCGAACCTGAATTTATATTTTTGCCACTTGCTTGCCCGTTATGAAATTACGACGCGAACAGATTTAGGCAGTAAATGATATTTCTGTACAACTTTTGTTTTATATCATGTAATCGACTTACTTATTGAAACAGTTTGTTGAGTTTGTATTCAATGGTAAATAAACAAGGACATGACGAAACTTTATGTAACTTTGAACCATCCAAAAACTTACATGAAACAAAACAAATACGAAATTATGGAAATTGAATTTAAAACACAGGAACAGACGGATAAACAAAAATAAATCCGAAACAAGTCCGAAAACTTCGAAAACATATGATCGTAAACTCCCATAGATAAACCGAAGATAGAGTTGTATTGCTTACAAAAAAAAAAAAAAACTTCAAAGGCTGGCCACACACGTCCCGAAGTTCAGTTCCCGAATCGACCGTTTTGCAAAAAAGTTCCGATCAAAACCTCTCTCTGAATTCAGCGTCACCCCGATTTTAAATTCAGAAAGAGGTTTTGGTCGGAACCTTTTTGCAAAACGGTCGATTCCGGAACTGAACTTCGGGACGTTTGTGGCCAGCCAAACGTTACAAAATAGGGATGCAAACGTACATCGATCGTAACGTTCGCAAAATATTGATGGGAAAATAATACTTAATAACATTTAAGATAATACAGTAGTAGGTACACACGATAATACAGTAGTAAGACCTGCACATACTCTACGAGGGGAATGCTGCCCACTGAAATGAAAGGATGAGCAGTTGCTCCATACCGGAGTAACTAGATTAAATAGAATCCGAAATGAATAATATATACCTACTATTAGAGCAACTATGAAAGTTACCCCGACTGACCTAAAAGCGCGAGAGACCCGACTTCGGCGATATGGACACGTGCAGAGACGGGAATTACGCTCTGAGGAGGGCAACGGACTGGTCAGTGGAAGGACCAAAGAAAAGAGGACGTCCGAAGAAGTCCCTTGAGGAAAGCATCAGAGGGAATATGAAACACCTGGAGCTTACTCGAGAAGACTGCCTCGATCGTGGCAAATGGAGAGAGAGGATCTGAACCGCCGACCTCAAATAAAATATAAGATATGGTGTTGAGAAGAGAGAATATAAGATGATAGAATATTAAAGGACCAAAGGGTTGTATTTTGGCCGACTTTGTGAACTTCGCATTAATCACTCAAAACAATTCGAAAAGAACGCACTTTGATCAAGGTCTGCTAACAATGTGTCTGCTATACCTATTTCCGCACATGCGCAGAATGTCGTTAGGATAATTGCAGGTTGGCAGAACTGTTTTTTGACATTGACACTTTGAAGATAACATGTGATATTTTTATGAAAAGGAAAACATGGTTTTCGGCTGTTTGAGGAATTAGGTTATAAATTTCGTGCGCTATATCTTTTTTGTCCGCGTTTTGTCCTACGTCGACTTTATGATTTTTTATTTGTTCGAAAGTACTTTCTTGTTTTTAAGGAAGAACTTAACTATCAGGTATATCCTAACCTTTACTGTGTTCATAGTTTATAATTATTCATCTGTTCATTTTCGTCTCCACTTTTGTTATCCACATTATCCATTTGACTTATGCTATATAAAGGAGGTATAGATTATTAAAGGGTGAAATTATATATATATAGTAAGTAGACCAATTTTCATCACTAATGTAACTCAATATGTTTTCTTTTTAGCTATCAAGATGTCTTTTAATAAACCACTGGAAGCGGCTCATTACAAAATTGTAGATCCCAGTACGATCCAGTTCTCTGTTTTCACATCGGATGAAGTGAAATCCCTCAGTATATTGAAGATATCTACTCCTATCACATTTGATCCTTTAGGCCATCCTATAAAAGGAGGATTGTATGATCCCGTACTGGGACCAACTGATAATCAGTTACCTTGTGGCACATGCTTCAGAGTCGTGTCAACATGTCCCGGACACTTCGGTCACATAGAATTACCTGTACCAGTTGTTAATCCATTATTTCACAAAGTTATATACACAATACTTAAAAATTGTTGTCTTCATTGTTTTAAGTTGCAATTAGATGTACAAATTAAACAGCTACTTGTTCTGAAACTACAATTGTTAGAAGCAGGATGCTTCACAGACGCTTTAGATATTGACACAATAGCTGCTGATTTAGTAAAGGCCAACTCTGGTGAATTAGAAGAAAATATAATGGAAAAAAAAGTAGTTAGGAAATATGTGAAACTACTTAAGAAACAAAATGCTCATATGGAAGTTTTTCTTAGTAGGAATACATACCATGTTCAAGATAAGTTTATAAGGGAAGCCTTCCTTCCGAAGAAAAGTAAAAAGTGTATCTATTGTTCTCAGACATTAATTAAACTGACTACCATTCACAACAGAATCATGTGTTCCATTGCGGATCCAAAGGACAAAAAATTCACAAAAAAAAACTTGATTTTAATGCCGGATAAATTGAGAGAATATATGAGAAATGTTTGGTTAAATGAAAAGTCATTAATTCAGTTAATGATTCCAATGTTGAAGTCCATAAATAAGGATATGCCCGTTGATGTTCTGTTCCTTGATGTAATTCCTGTACCACCACCCATTGTAAGACCTTGTAATGTCTTAAGAGATCAGGTTGTGGAACATCCGCAGACAGCTGTATATAAATCTATTCTTAAATGTGGTTCCGTAGTGAAGGTCATTATTCACGCTATTCAGAATGAGGACAATGATTCTGATCAAGTGAATTCTGTAACAGAACAGACTAAAGCATTAGTGGACGCGGCCCAAGGGACAACACTCTTAGAGAAATTACAGAATGCGTGGCAGGAACTACAATTAAATGTTGACTATTTAATGAACAGTGAAAATGCCAAAGGGGGAGAGCAAGGACTCAAACAGATTATAGAAAAGAAAGATGGCCTCATTCGACTTTACATGATGGGGAAAAGAGTTAATTTTGCCGCTCGATCTGTAATAACTCCCGACCCAAACTTAGGAATTCATGAAATTGGTATACCAGAAGCTTTTGCCAAGAAGTTAACATATCCTGTCCCAGTTACTTCGTGGAATGTGGAAGAGTTGAGACGTTTAGTTATTAATGGGCCAGAGAAACATCCAGGGGCTGTCACAATAGAGAATGAAGATGGAAGAATAACAAATATATCAGCTTCTGTGAAATCAAAGAGAGAAAGTCTCGCTATGAGATTGTTGACTCCAAATGAGAGTAATGTATCTGGTGTCAAGATTGTACACAGACATCTTCAGAACGGTGATGTATTACTTCTAAATCGACAACCTACTCTCCATAAACCCAGTATAATGGCGCATACAGCCAGGGTGTTAAAAGACGAGAAGACACTCAGATTGCATTACGCCAACTGTAAATCTTACAATGCTGATTTTGATGGTGATGAAATGAATGCACATTTTCCACAAAATGAAATTGCCAGAAGTGAAGCCTATAATATAATGAGTGCGAAGAAACAATACCTTGTGCCCAAAGATGGAACACCTTTAAGTGGTTTAATTCAAGATCATGTTATATCGGGTGTGCGGTTGTCAATGAGGGGGAACTTCTTCTCTAAAACTGATTATCATCAATTAGTATATCAGAGTTTATCTCATTTGAGAAGTAAAATAAAATTACTGCCTCCGACTATAATCAAGCCATTTCCTCTGTGGTCTGGGAAGCAAGTTTTGTCAACTCTGATTATAAATATCACTCCTAATGAGAAAGTACCAATTACTCTAATAAGCACAGCTAAGATAAACTCCAAGACATGGGAGACTGAGCCCCCTAGGAGGTGGACCGCAGGCGGTACAGAATTCTCAGACAGAAATACCATGACAGAATCTGAAGTTGTCATTAGAAAAGGAGAATTGTTAAGTGGGGTGTTGGATAAAGCTCACTTTGGAGCCACTCAGTATGGTTTGGCTCATTGTATGTTTGAATTATATGGTGGAGATGTTTCCAGTTCCTTGTTGAGTTCCCTGGCGAGACTCTTTACATTCTACCTTCAGTGGGAAGGATTTACACTGGGAGTAAAAGACATTCTTGTTGTTCCTGAAGCTGATGAGATGAGGGACTCCATTATTGAATCATGCAGAGGAGTTGGTAACGCCACTGCAGCTGAAATTGTCAATTTACCTCCAAATGTCCAATACAACAATCTTGTTTCTGCTTTGGAAAATGAAAACAGTATCGATCCAAATTTCAGAGCGCTTCTTGATCGTAAATATAAAACAGTTTTAGATAATTTCACAAATAGAATCAATAAGACTTGTTTACCAGCTGGTCTCCTAACCCAGTTCCCTTATAATAACTTACAGTTGATGGTATTATCTGGAGCCAAGGGTACCACTGTTAATACTATGCAGATATCATGTTTACTTGGACAAATTGAATTGGAAGGAAAGAGACCTCCTGTAATGGTGTCTGGTAGATCATTACCAAGTTTCCCACCTTTTGAAACCTCTCCTAGAGCTGGTGGCTTTATTGATGGCAGATTTATGACTGGAATTCAACCTCAAGAATTTTTCTTCCACTGTATGGCTGGTCGTGAAGGTCTTATTGATACTGCAGTCAAGACAAGTAAGTCTGGATATTTACAGAGATGTTTAATTAAACACTTGGAAGGGATTGTAGTTAATTACGACATGACAGTTAGAGATTCTGATGATTGCATCATTCAGTTTGCCTATGGTGAAGATGGTATGGATGTTTGCAAGTCACAGTTTTTCAAGAAAAGTCAGTTGAAAGTCTTAGATCACAACACGGATGTTATTTTAGATCAAAATATTGTTGATACATTACAGAAGGAGTTTGATCAAAAAATTGTTGATAAACATAATAAGGCTTTGAGAAAATGGACAAAAAGAAATTCCAATAGAGAGAAAAGGAATAGTGCATTTTTGGAGTTCTCACGTTATGCTAAGGATACCATTGAAGTGGATGAGTCTCTCAGGGAGCTCGATGGTCGCAGCTTGTTGACTTGTTCTTTATTACATTCCTGGTATTCAAAAGATGAAGAAGAAAAAAATAATTATTACGCAAAATTATCCAAGAAATGTCCCGACCCCCTCGTTTCTCAATATCAGGCCGACCATTACTTTGGAGTCGTGAATGAAGGGATGGAAAAGTTGATAGAAGAATATTTAAAGAACAGGAAAGATGTATCTAACTTAGATAGTTACCTTGGAGCGGAGGAAACTGATTTCAAAAACATGATGAAGATGAAAGCTATGGAATCTCTAGTTCCACCTGGCGAGCCTGTAGGACTCTTGGCCGCCCAGTCTATCGGAGAACCATCCACTCAGATGACACTCAACACCTTCCACTTTGCTGGAAGAGGAGAGATGAATGTTACGCTCGGTATTCCTCGACTCAGAGAAATATTGATGATGGCTTCTAGCAGTATAAAGACACCCTGTATGGATATTCCATTCAGGGAAGATCTGCCAAATGTTAATAAAGCTGGAGAGAGACTTCAAAGGAAATTATGTAAAGTCACTGTTGAGAATATTTTACATAAAATTGATATTCATTCTGAATTAAAATTGTTTCCATCCAGGGAGATGGCCATCACTTTAAATTTCCATTTCTTGCCGTATGAAGATTACAAACAAAAGTACAACATCACTCCGCAGCAAGTGTTAAATTATATGGAATATAATTTCTTCCGCAATATGTTTAAGGCTATTTGGAAGGCGTCTGGGAAGAAAGTGAACACAGACATTGAGACTGCGACTGAGAGTAGAGGCAGGGGGAGGAGGGATGATGATGATGATGATGAAGATGGTTCTGATAAAAGAGAAAGCAAGAAGAAAGTGTTTGCTGAAGAGAGAGAGAGCTCAGATGAAGAGGGAGGCAATGAGGATGACGATGGAACACAGGTAGAGTTATTCACTCTTAGTATTATTCATATTAGACTAGCTGTAACCCGTGACGTTGCACGGTAGGCAAGGAAAACAGATCATCACACTTCCGTATCCTTATACGTATAATTATTGTATGTACATTCTTATGGTAAATTAAAATTTCATTTAGTGTAGTATTTTCCATTCTGCTTAATAATACTAGTATTTTTGTTACAATATTTACCAATTCACTTTGTAAAATAAGATATAGAAATTAAACGTAAAGCTCAATCTGGTAATAATTAATGCCTCAAATTCTATAAATGTCGATATCAATCGATAATTACTCGAAACATTTTGTATGCCTAATAATTTTCTATGATAGCTGAAAGCGTGTGATTGCGAAATGTTTTAAAGTCCGTATAATTGGAATAACTTGCAGAAGCTGCCACGGTTCTATATTGTATTCATACCCAGTCTGGACAAGAATTATGTAACTTGATGTCACGTGTTTATAAACATTTTTCTCTTTTTAGGCCAAACTACGCAAAAGGCAAAGCGAACGTCAAGAATATGAAGACCCTGAATCTGCAGAAGATGAGGCATCAGATGATGAAGAACAGCGCAAGTCGGATGCGGAGGAAGCGGCGGCTACTAAACCAAGTCATGAAGAAGACAATATGATTGATGAAGGATTTGATGAGTTTGATGTTAAACCCGACCTTCATTCTCTACAAGTTTTGAATCAATATGACAAAGCTAGGAATTACACGTATGATAAAAATGATTACTTGTGGTGTCAGCTCATATTCAATTTACCATTGTCCGTGTCCAAGGTGGACATAGGAGCCGTGCTAAAGTCTTTGGCTAAGAAGAGTGTCATTTATCAAGTCCCACATATTAAACGAGCCATTACATATAAGAATACTAAAGGACAACTCATTCTAAAAACAGAAGGTATTAATATTATTGAAATGTTCCAGTGGAATGAAATTCTAGATTTAAACAGATTATACTCTAATGATATCCACGCTATTGTCAGAACATACGGAATAGAAGCGGCCTGCAAGGTGATTATTAAAGAAGTTCAAAATGTGTTTGGAAATTACGGAATCAATGTTGATTCGAGACATCTCTCTCTTATCTCAGACTACATGACATACAATGGTGTGTTTGAGCCAATGAGTAGGAAAGGGATGGAATCGTCAGTCTCGCCACTTCAACAAATGTCATTTGAATCCTCATTAACATTTTTAAAAGATGCCGTGATCAAAGGTAAAATTGATAAACTAAAATCTGCTTCGAGTTGTTTGATGGTGGGACAACCTTGTAAGAGTGGCACTGGATCATTTTCTCTCTATAATAAGCGTGAAGATGCGTAGGAAGTTATATATTTAATATGTAGACTGTATATTTATAAGAATCATTTTGTCTACGTATTGTTTTGTCTCTTATTACATGAGTTTTCTAAAATACCAATTCTATCATTATTTCAATGTCCTTATCTCAAAGCATCTCAACATAAGAGAGTGTCATTACAATACATATGTTGTTTGTTGTGGGTTAACTACTAATCCGGTGAAATTAAACACAAAGCAGTCTCTCGATGGAAAGTTGTGGGGTAGTAGGGATTTCTTTCATTCTATACGTTTTTTGGGATGCTGAATCCGAATCCGAGGTTTGCCAACAAAATTTCGATACGGAACATGGCGAAAAATACAAAATATGGCGAAAATATTCGTTTTCTGGCGATTTCTTTATAAGAACTTGAAAACTGACAACTTTCGTAAGTTATTTTTCCACGCAAAATGAAAGTACGTAAAATTTACTACAAAATTGCCATATAAAATTTTTCTCTAAAATAAATAGGAACGGAGCTGTCAAGGTCCAAAAAATGGCCAAATTTTCTTATTGTTTTACATTACGAGAATCGAAAATGTATTGAAAAAGTTTACCTTTTTGCCTTCATATGCAAATTTCAACAATTATTCTTTAAATTCATGAGTCATATTTTACCTCGTTGGAATCAGAAAACACAAAGAAAGCTATTAACGAAATTTTTATTTAAAAACACCGTGAAATATTTGAGCTAGACATGTTTAAATAATTTTATTTAAAAATATAGTAATTTGTTTAGGCTAAAAATGTTTAAACCTTTTTAGCTTAAACACTTCACTATATTTTTAAATAAAATTTATCCTGAAACCTTTCTCCATATTTACTGATTCCAACGAGGTAAAATATGTATCATAAATCTGAAGAATAATTGTCAAAATTTGGTGATAATTCGAACAAGGTGACCTATTCTCCATACATTTTCCATTTTTACAATTAAAAATAACAAGACAATTTGGCCAATTTTTGGAGCTTGACAGCTCCGGTGCTAGTTATTTTAGAAAGAATAATTATATACCAAATTTGTAGGAAATTTTATGTGCTTTCATTCTGCTTAAAAGATGACCAACAAAAAGTCGATGGTTTTTAAGTTCAAATCCAGAATTCGCCAGGAAATGTAAATATTCGCCATTTTACCAATTTTTCGCCATGTTCCGTCACGAAATTTTGTTGGCAAACCTCGGATTTGGATTCAGCACCCCAAAATACGTATAGAATGAAAGAAAAACAGACTACCCCACAACTTTCCATCGAGAAATCTAAAAGCACCGTATTATACCATAGAGATGTGTAGGTGGGAAGGAATGATTGAAAGAAAGAAAACATTTTTAACAACTGTAAACATTATGTTTTATTGTCTTGACAATGACATGAAAATTTAATAACATTTTAATCTACATTTGGCACTTGATTTTCTAATACATCGTCTAGTTGTGAAAATTAATAGTGGAAATGATACTGAAACTAATAAAAATCACAGAGAAACTTCAGTATTAATTTCAGTGATTTACGTCTTTGAAAATCAATATTACCACTGGACGAATTACATGATTATGTTTATAAAATAAAACTTAATTTATACTTAACTTACTATAATACAATATAATATTACTATAGCACTTATTTAATTCATTAGAATTTATGCAATAATAAATAATAATAACTTAACATTTAATTATCTTACCTAAATCACATTACTTGAAATACTTTTCTTTATGAAATGATTCGCAAACATAACTTGTCATAATCATTTCATTTAAACAACAATAATAATATTTTATTATAGCCATTGTGTACCTTGGAAATACAACTATGTAGCAGGTATTCATTTAACACATATTATTGCTAATAAATAGGATGTAGATTAAGAGCCATAGACATACCTAGATGGCGTACTCAATTCTAGTGCCCAAAAACTGAAAAATTTTGACATTTCGTGGGCAACGTTTTCGAAATTTTGTTCTCATAGTTAAAAACTGTATTAATAACATTATTCAGGAATTAAGTTTTAATGATATTTTTATTATTGATATCTTGTTAATGGTGTGAGTTTTGCGACTTTAAAATACCAAAAAGTACCGAGCGTGAAATTGTGTCACTTCGTTTCTATTGAAAATTCACAGAGTCAGACGTCTGGGGTACTTGATATATATGAAGTCTAAGATAAGAGCGAAGTTGTCACACCGAGGGTTAATCGAGATCTTCAATACTAATGAATTTAATTCTGCTGAGAATATTTTGGTTCCTTAGAAGATGGAAACATGGAAAATATTCTAAAACAAATAGTACTTACATGATTGTATAGTGAAATATAATTATATTATGTGAGAGAGTGGTTCGTCTTTTATCATACGGAATTCTAATTGATGTAAGCCAGCTTTCATCTCATTATAATATTATAAAAAATGTTAGAATTGCATAAGTAATTTTATATAATATACATACTCTTAAAACTTTCTTTTTCAATAAAATAAACTCCAATCAGTAACAGTAAACAAAGGAATTAAATTTATTTAGTAGTTACAATTTTTTTTAATAAAGTGGAAAGTGAATGGCAAATCCATCAATGATAATATATTCTTTATGCTAATGTAACATTAGACAGCATTATTGTATGAACACACCTTTGTGCTGTCCGATGCCCAAGTTATATAATATACAGTCTGTCAAGAAAGAGATGGTGAGATGTAGCTTTTGGCAACACTTGTGGAATTTCAAAATAAATGTCATTATTGCCAGTAAAAATAAATATAGTTTCAAATAAATCCGAGACTACTATCTTTTCTTGACACACTTGAAAATGGCAGACTCTAAACTACTACACAAATACTTTAAATAATTTCACCGTTGACACATCTTTATAATCAAATAGAAAACATAAAAATCAATGAATTATTTACATTGAAGAATGTCTGTTCTTTGGCAAAATCACCCGTAGACGGGTGCGTGCCATATTTAAATAAGAAGAAGATGAAGAATGTCTATTCTGCATACATGTGTTGTACTCTTCAATAAATAAATTAAAATAATAGGGTTTAAATACAATAATTTATTACATGATGACATTAAAATGCTTAGCAAACTACACGGTGTTTGTGCATTTAATAAATCATGTCGACATTCGGCATGCAATACAGAGAAAATAATGCATACTGAACAATTCAGGAGATGGGAAAAACATTGCCAAACTAGTCGACGTTCTGCTCGATTTTTGGTTACTTTTTTAATGAACGAACCGATTATATTACAAATGCATTTTTGTCAAATTTGATGCTTTCACGGTATTGCATGCTTGCTTTTAATTATCTTAACACAGTTTAGCATTGATTGAACCATACGTTGTGTACATATAAATTTTGTCAAATAATATATCATAATAGTATATACGACACCCCGAGACAGCCTTTGGCCTATCTAGTCTCGAAGAAGGATGTCTTCAATAATATAAAGTATGGCTTAATATCACTTCTCATTAATTGTTGACAACACTATTGCTTTCATTGAGTTGGTATTTACTGCGTTTTAAAATGGACTAGCATAATACTAATGAAAACTAAAAGAATGTCTCAGTATATTTCCTGCTGTGTTTTAAAATGATTTCTAGCTTTAAAAAAAAAAGGAGTTTCACGCTTAAGGTTCAAGGTAGTCATTTCAGTTATTAAAATATATTATTACATGTAACAATAAATTTGGTCCCAAAGTTTTTTAATATCACTTACAACTACACAAATTATAAATTTGATAAAAAAATAATATAGCATTGGAAAGTCCGTAATTTTACACAAAGATTTTAGAATTGCTTGCCTAGGATCCAGGGTATGAAATTAAGCTGTGTATTAATTTATCAATGGTGTTATAATTAAAGGTATATACATATTTTTTGTATTAATTTTTTTCAATTCCATGATTTTATAAAATCCTATAATAAATTTATAGTGAAACACTCAAGTGAATCTATAATATCCCGAAGTATTGATAGAATGATTAAATTATTTTACATAGTATCTCAATAAATTAATGTCAATAATATTATATACAAATAAAACAGTTATAATTAGCAAACTGGTGGCTGCTTTGTTTCAAGGGATAATTGGTGGTGTTATTATTGTTGTTGATGGGACATACTATTAATATCTAATTCTGTAAACATAATATCACTTTAAAAGTTTTCAATATTAATTACGTAACAATCTTTGTATCATTATATTTGTATAAAAATAATAATAAATATAGTTGTTTTATCTCTACACACTATAGGAGAATTAAATATATTTACAGTACATATAGTTCAATGTCTTGATTCTGTGATGTGAGTGCCATTGGATGTCGTGTAGACGTGTGCGACATTCACCTCCCCTTGTAAAGCTCCGTTTCTCGATGCTTTTTCAGCATCACGCTGAGCTTTCTTATTTTGAGCTTTCAAGGCGTTACTTTCGTCGTTTTCTGGATTGTCCCACGGTTGTCTGACACCGGAACCAAATATGTTGTAGAAAGTTGCGCAGAAGACGTATATTCCAGCGGCGATAAAGAATACTATTCTCCATGCGGCTTGTGTGGGCTGGAATTTAAATTGACAATTAATTCAACTCATTTACATCTCATGTGTAGCGATACACTTAGTATATTTCAAGAATAAGAAAGCAGTTATTATTTACTGTGTTTAGATTCTCACCTTTCCTTCAACGATAGTTCCAGCTACGATAGGAGCCAACAGAGCCGTCAGGTTGGCAGTACAATTAGTGAATGACATGAGAATACCAGCGAATCGAGGAGAAACGTCCAAATGGTTGACTTTGAATCCAGAGTAGATACCACCGTTGAGTCCGACACCGATTGTTAAGATGGCTACAGTAACCATGGGATCACAACCAGTGTAAGACGCAGCCACCAGACCAATAGCGGGACCATATTGACCTTCACATTACAAAATAGTAAATCAATTAAATAGCTGCATGTTAATGAAACAATATGTAGTTGTAATTTAGAGTAAAGAATATTGGTTGTTGTCAAATTACCTATGCTGTTGAAGATCTTCCTTACGATGGTGTGGTTGAAATACTTGAGAGTGAGTAGCCAATCAGCCACCACAGATATTCCCACAGAGAAAAGCCACATGGCCAGGTAAGGAAGGGCTGATACAAAACCATTCTGTAATCAAAACAATTAGGTATATGTTATTCATAATCTGAATACAGAATATAAAAAGTAGTTGATGAAGTTTGTCCTCTTATCTCACTTAGGTGTTTTTTAACTTACGTTTTTGAGAGAGAAATGCAAGACTTGTTTCATGAATGATGGCAGTTCAGTCATCAAAGTCTCATAGCCATAATTCTGTCCCACGTGAGCGAACATGATGGCCCAGAATGGCAGAGAACCAAGAATTTTAGTCCATGGAATCGGTGGAGACTGTAAGAAATATATCATATCGTTTATTTTTATAACAGTCTTGTGTATAAATAGGAATTTGACCACAGCCAGCGAGTCATTATAGTCGTAGATATTTGTATTGTTATTGATTGCATTCAACTTACACTACTGCCAGCTTTTCCCCATATATTAGTTACAATAAACTTCTTTTCTTCTTCACTGATGTTGGGATGAGACTCTGGATCTTCATAGACAAATATCAGAAATGCGATGCACCAAACTGTTCCCACAATACCAAATACATAGAAGATGGATGGCCAACCACCGGCAAAACCATATTGTGATAATAGTCCTGACAGTGGCATTGATATTACTGTACCAAACTGAGCACCTGGAAAAATCATTCTTTCGTAACAAAACTGAATTCATTAACATATTGGGTTCTTTAGCAGAGCATCAATTTATCACTAGATAGTTTGTGTGGTATGAGAAAGTCTAAGTTTGTGTTATACTGTAATATGAAGTTGACTTACCAGCATAAACAGCGGCGCCCATCCTACTTCTTTCATTTGGAGGAATCCATTTAGCTAACATGGCATGTGTGCATGGTACAATAGGACCCTGAAAGGCAATAATTATGATAATTATTAAATCTTTATAATAGCTATAATATCCTTTGTCATAAAATAATATAAGGCATTGATAAGACAAATAAATACATAGAGGATTAAGGCTTAGAATTTTAGATGATTCACATTGAGTAAGATTTTAAAATGGTTTTAAATATGAGTATGTTCAAAGAAAACTCATAGAGCAAAGTCAGGTGGAGCCTATTATAGATGAATATGTCTACTCTTAAAGCAATGCCTGATATATTCAGAGATAGAAATTAATTTACTTCTCCTAGTCCTTGAATGAATCGCACAAAACACAGCCATCCAATTCCTCCGTTAGCGGCTACAGGTACTAGGAATGCAAACACAGAGTTGATCAACATTCCAACACCCAGGAACAGTCGGGCTCCGTATTTCTTGGAAAGGATTCCAAAAGGAATCTGAGTGACGACGTAACCGTAGAAGAATGAAGACAAGATGTATCCCTGGACACTCGTAGTCCAGACAAATTCTCCATCTTGCTCAGATTCCTGGAAGCAAAACAAAATAATATACTAGCATGTATTAGAATACACCTGCAAATACGCTGGTGCCATAAGACAGAAATAATTAATAGGATCAATTAATTTTCTTATGCAAGGGGAGAGTGTTTGATTGGTATGTTAACATACCTTATGGCTTATACACATAGGTGGTATTTATTATGTTCTTTATTTCAATTATATTTCATAAAAGTAGGATGCAAAATTTAATTAGGTGCTATCAAAATATACATCTAAGCTATGATAAAAATTATATAAGTTATGCAATCATAATCTGATTAAATAGTTTTACAATATGAGCAGGTACATATCTATGTACATATTATATTTTTTCAAAATAATTATTTCTGATGTAATACAGAAATGCAGTTTCTAGTTGTTTATTCAATTTAATCAGATTATTTATTGATAAGAACATCTCTAATTAACCGCTTCTGATCTGTTGTATTTTTTTAAATAGAGTATGAAAAAAACAGAGAATAAATGAATTATTCTGCTCATGATAAAAGTGTGTTTCTGTGTAATCATGACCCAATATAAAAAGAAAAAACAACCTTGATATTGATCATAAATTGTTACCAGTATTTCCTCTATTGTGATTTGTATGATCGAATGTTGTCACTGACCTAAAATTTCCTGTATTATGGAAATCTAAATATTTAAGCATACATAATTATAATTTTATATATTAATTTCATCTGCCAATCACTTTGATTGTTCTGACTGATGTTAACTTTACTTCCAGATTATACAATACTTACATTATATTCATCCACTCTCTAAATGAGAATGGGAGGCTGCATTGTGAATGAAGGTAGGATTTTATTTAACGACACATGCAAAAAGGCAATCTAAGCCTTTCTGTCAATCATGTTTGTAATGAATAAGCTGAAACATAATATATTTATCATTGTATTAGTTATTGTGATTAAATCCTTCATGGAAAATGTTATTACTAATTTAATAATACAATTGCAGTGTGAACATGAATACTGGATGTGCAAATCTTACAAATTAATTTTGGTAAACTATGTATGTGGTAAACTTTGGTAAATTATGGACAAACTATCTGCATGGGTGACACGACATAAAGTCTACAGAGAAAATGTCTCCCGACAGAATTTCTCTCGACATAATGTATCCCGACAAAATGTTTACCCGACAAAATGTTTACAAGACAAAATGTTTACGGACAAAATGCCTCCCGACAAAATGTCTCTAGACATAATTAATTAACAGGAATATTTTTTTAGGGAATTATGTTTTTAATAAAATCGAGTATCGAAAAACGCAATTCGTCTAAAAATACATTTTGCTCAACATTATGTCTGGAGACATTTTGTCGTGTGGACATTTTCTTATTGCGGTAACATTTTGTCGGGAGACATTTTGTCCGTAAACATTTTGTTGTGTAAACATTTTATCTGTAAACATTTTGTCATGTAAACATTTTGTCGGGAAAACATTTTGTCTGGAGACATTCTGTCGGGAGACATTTTGTCTGTAGACTGTCAAGGTGTATTCTCACCTTGACATAAAAAACCTTCCTCCCAGGAGATAAATTCAAATATTCCCGCCTTTCAAAAATCTCTCTGAAAATATCATTAAGTTGATATCCATAGATGACACAAATTCGACTTCGGCAGTCTTTAATTTGACTCCGGAAGTAATTCTCAGCCATTTTTGAAGGATGGCGTCCTTTTCCGTTTCTCTTTGACAATCACTCCCAAGTGAGATACACGCGTTTTGTCGCGCTCCGAAAATTGCCGGTATAAAATTAAAATAATGTAGTTACAAAACTCAGAAAATATGGGTTAAAAACTATTGTTTGTGCTTCACCGCCTTCGTACATGTGTTAGTACGGTAAACTTTTGTGTTTAAAAACTTCGATGATGCCTGATTTGATGTCGGCATATAAAAAAGGCATAACGGTTTTTCTATAAATGTGACCGCAATCATCTCAAACAATTATCTGACAATCAGTTTCGGTTCAGTAAAGAGCAACGAACCAGATACGTAGTCTTTCCAAAACTCACAAGTTTCCAGCTTGCGGAGCCCCTTCCAGTATCTTGCCTCCTCGGTACGAGTTGAGGTTCCCGAACAACCCCGAGCCTCCAGACTTTTGTGACAAGTACGTTCTTGCAGACAACGTACCAGCTATCCAGTTTTAAATAAGTTTCCTCAAAGGAAACCAGGACTTCCACCCCTCGGAGCAGGCCATGGCTACAAGGTATGGAAAAGTTGTAACATTCATGTTCTCCTCCTTTTGTTGTATGAGTGAATAATTATATTTTCCCCTTTTGTTTAAACGTAACTTGTGTTGCTATTCAATTCAATAAAAGTATTATCATAAACCTGGGTTCTCATTTGTCAGTTAGTAAAATATCTTTGGTATAAAAAAAGAGGTTGACCTAAGAAAGACAAGTGAGTTGTGGCAGCCAAAGCAAAAGCTATCAATGTGGGCCATTCCCACGGCTTTTCACCCTCGAGATCCAGAGCTCATGCCGTTAAGAACCTGAAACCTTTGCCGTGGAGATCTCAAGGATAAGGTCTGTATAGTACGTTTAAGGTAAAGTGAAGTGTATAGGTTACACTGATATATTACACCGATAGGTAGTACACATGTATGTTACACTGGCGCTCCAGCGTGATGGCTTTGCTAGGTTGACACAGCTCCCTTCTCTGTAAGTCACAAAAATTATTATTTTATCTTGCAAAATAGTTAGGTATTTTTATTTTTGTACTAAGTCATTTTGTAAGGTTGAATATTGTTCATGAATAATTTGTTGTGTATTCATAACCTCAAATAGTATCATCATATTTTTTCACGCAACGGAAATATTTGTGTAATCTTCGATATACCTATGGACGACACGAACGCCGCCGTGGCAGGAAAAAGTAACGTGAGCGGCCATTTTGTTTTCCTAAACTAGGAAAACGAGTAATATCACCAGAGGCGGTTCATTGTTTCGACATTTTAGGCAGTGCCCAAAAGAAAATTTTTTTTTTGAAAGTTTGTCTTTCATTTCTTTTCTTGTGTTTGTTTACACTTTTCTATACACTGTAACACACAGAGAAATAATAAAAATTATCTCTCACACTACATTTTCCGCACACCTCTTCAACACTTTTTCTTGTGTTTGTTTACACTTTTCTGTACACTGTAACACACACAGAGAAATAATGTGAATTATTTCTCACGCACCATTTTTTCTCACATTTTACACATTTGACACCTCATCTTACTTTTATGTCTTTACACCCTAATCTACCATGGATTCAACACCAATAGAAAACATAGATTCTGCAAATGCAACCACCTTGCGGAGGGAACTCTCGTTAAGAGAGATTCAACCAAAACGCGCCTTGCAGTCCTTGCGCAAACAGGCAACAGATTTCAACAACATACTTTTGGCTAGGCTTACGAGCTTATCCTCGTCGATAATGATCACCGGGCGTGGTGCAAAACCCTACCACAAGTCCAAGCCAGTATTAATAACACCGTCAATGTTTCCACAGGTTTTACCCCCTTTTATTTGCTCCATGGCTTCGAGCAAACAGTAATAGGTACAGAGCATCTGGCCCAACCTAACGTCAACCCACAAACAGACCCCCATGTCTTACACGCAGAACGTTTAAAGGAACTAGCTGCAGTGTATGAGACCGTTTCTGTGTCATTACTAAAAGCCTTCAAAAAAAATGCGGAAAGATACAACAAAGGGCGCAAGGAAGTCAAATATAAAATAGGAGATGTCGTGTGGCGTAGAAACTTTGTTCAATCCAATGCAGGATGCTATTTTTCGGCAAAATTAGCACCTAGATTCGTCAAGAGCAAAATAAAAAATAAAATCTCAAGTACCGTATATGTAGTAACCAACATGGATAACAAACCGGTCGGGAGATACCACGTCAAGGACCTGGTGAAATCCAAAAAATAACTCTTTTACACATATTTTTCTCCGTATCTTTGTCGTAACGTTGATTTTTTTTCCTACTTGTGGGATGTGACCGTTTACTAGTGACAGTTACATCACCATATTTCGTCATTCTATGTGTGTTCCAAGGCGAGATTAGCTACCTCGCCAAAGAATATCACGTATTAAGGCCCAGGGTAATTAAGGATACACTTACGCACACGGTTTTTTAATTTTTTGTACTTTACATGAAAAGTTTTGGAAAATTCATGAAAATTCAACCTTGCAAACTCAAAATTTTTTCTCAAACAAATGTAAGAATGGTTTCTTGTTTTAAGCCAGAAAGAAAAAACAAGTGGCGTTCACCCATGAGATAGGAATTGATTTCAAGAAATATGTACTTGTAGTTTAGTAGGTTTTTGTAAGTCAGGTAGGGCTGATAAACATAAAGTTGCTATATTTACTCTTTTACATAATCTTTTCATTGTATTGAGCATTGTCAGTATAACCCTTTCTTACGGGTATACACTTTTGCTAATGATAAGACTGTATTTATTTTAAGATAATTTTTGCTCGCGTTGAACCTCAGCACCCCTGTGCGAGTAAGGTCAACACTATATTAAATTATAGATGTAATTATTGTGTGTCTGGTACATACCCGAGAGGTATGCATACTCTTACATCACTAAAGAAGTAAATTGTTGTATGTCCAATTTTCCTTATCTGTTGAATGGCATAGTATGGTTTCGCCCAACTGTCATCTCAAAGTTAAATTTTTTTGTAATTATGTCCTGTTACGGCCTTTTGGTGCGAGCTGTCGGCAAGGTTTCGTCCTGCTGTCCAGTCGTAGTGGCCATAGCAAAATTTTTCTTGTTCTGTTTGTTTTCCGGGGAGGAGGAAAATTGTCATTAGCCTAGTACTATGACAAATATAATTATGTACATTGTTAGCTTATATCCTTTGATAAGTAACTGGATAGGAACGTTCCTTAGAAATAAGTTGCGTGATTCTTTAGTAATAGGTATGTGCAATTTTAGAAAAATGTAACCCCTAGCATATATTTCATTAGCTATAAAATTCATGTATCATTTAGTATTGAATAGAGTAAAGAGAACCTAGCGTGTAGAAACTTTGTACCAAATCTTGGCAACTTGATACAGAATATTTAATGTACTAGATAAGTATGTGAACTTTGAAATTGTAAAAAGAACCACTCACTCAAAAATAAAAAAAAAATATTTTTTGCCTCAAGAATTAAAAAGAAGACTACGAATTATATACAATTTTTTATTAAAAAAAAAACAAAAATCGTACAAAATAAACATTACAGTGAAAAAGACCTAGATGTTTGCCACATACTAGGCAGTGAAAGTCAATCAGTGGGCATAATAAAAACAATAACAACCAAATATACCAATACCATGTTATAACTATGTAAGGTTATGTTAAAAAAAAAATGCAAATGTTTATATAAATGTTTCATAATTGTAAGTATTATATGTTGTAAAAGGTATAATTGACTGTTTTAAGACTGAAAAATATATACCACCTTGTTATGTAAAATTGTGATACATCACTGGAAAATTTAAGTTGTCCAAAAAAAAAAAAAAAAAACATTATATGTTATTCATATGGTTGTCAATGGATCAATTTTCTCTCTGACCATTGACATTATATTGTAATAGATTTAAGTAACTTGTGTCATGCTACAAACTCATTGTTGAAATGTGTATTTGTAATCCGCCATGTAGACCATGTTTTGCCTGCCGAGTCCCGCCCAAAAATCAGTGGTACTGATTTTTCTTCTTTTCTCATCCCGAGGAAGGGGAATGTGTCAAGGTGTATTCTCACCTTGACATAAAAAACCTTCCTCCCAGGAGATAAATTCAAATATTCCCGCCTTTCAAAAATCTCTCTGAAAATATCATTAAGTTGATATCCATAGATGACACAAATTCGACTTCGGCAGTCTTTAATTTGACTCCGGAAGTAATTCTCAGCCATTTTTGAAGGATGGCGTCCTTTTCCGTTTCTCTTTGACAATCACTCCCAAGTGAGATACACGCGTTTTGTCGCGCTCCGAAAATTGCCGGTATAAAATTAAAATAATGTAGTTACAAAACTCAGAAAATATGGGTTAAAAACTATTGTTTGTGCTTCACCGCCTTCGTACATGTGTTAGTACGGTAAACTTTTGTGTTTAAAAACTTCGATGATGCCTGATTTGATGTCGGCATATAAAAAAGGCATAACGGTTTTTCTATAAATGTGACCGCAATCATCTCAAACAATTATCTGACAATCAGTTTCGGTTCAGTAAAGAGCAACGAACCAGATACGTAGTCTTTCCAAAACTCACAAGTTTCCAGCTTGCGGAGCCCCTTCCAGTATCTTGCCTCCTCGGTACGAGTTGAGGTTCCCGAACAACCCCGAGCCTCCAGACTTTTGTGACAAGTACGTTCTTGCAGACAACGTACCAGCTATCCAGTTTTAAATAAGTTTCCTCAAAGGAAACCAGGACTTCCACCCCTCGGAGCAGGCCATGGCTACAAGGTATGGAAAAGTTGTAACATTCATGTTCTCCTCCTTTTGTTGTATGAGTGAATAATTATATTTTCCCCTTTTGTTTAAACGTAACTTGTGTTGCTATTCAATTCAATAAAAGTATTATCATAAACCTGGGTTCTCATTTGTCAGTTAGTAAAATATCTTTGGTATAAAAAAAGAGGTTGACCTAAGAAAGACAAGTGAGTTGTGGCAGCCAAAGCAAAAGCTATCAATGTGGGCCATTCCCACGGCTTTTCACCCTCGAGATCCAGAGCTCATGCCGTTAAGAACCTGAAACCTTTGCCGTGGAGATCTCAAGGATAAGGTCTGTATAGTACGTTTAAGGTAAAGTGAAGTGTATAGGTTACACTGATATATTACACCGATAGGTAGTACACATGTATGTTACAAGACATTATGTCGTGGAACCATCTGCATGTTGCATGATGTATTAGTTTACAAATATTCTTATTTACATTTCCAAAATCAGTTGTAGATAATAGACTCATTTTTATAATCCCAGTGTGTATCCAGGTGCAATACTATTGCCTGTTGATGATAACTTTATATACTAATATGTTACCTGCTTTTGTAATAAAATTTTTAGTAAAAAAAATCATGTTTCCTACTGCAACTTCACAGATCAGAGCGGTTTAATAGTCTACATTTTATGATTCCAGAAATTTCTTCAACCAAAGAACTGCACGAAAGAAAAGAGGCATATTTGCGTATATAACTCATTTTCTTATTACTTTAATACCAGATTTCTGTGGTTAAAATTTTATAAAACCAATTAATTTTTGTGAATTGCGCTGAATGAAGGCAGTTTTGATTTGAAGGAATTTTTGAAGACATATGATTTCAATCTTAAATAAAATTAGAAATTGCTTTATATAAATGAAGGGTGATGTTGACAAACCTCAGTAGCATTATATGCTCCACATTCCTCATCAATAAATTCCTCGACTTTCTCTAAGGCAGAGTGGTTGACCATGGCGACAATGGCAACAGACATGTTGGTTCTCATAACGTAGGCATTGGCCATGCCTAAGAACAACATGAATGTCACAAAGTGACGAGCGCCAAACATTCCTGGAAATAAAAAAAATAACACAATATTAGTATTATAATACCTACATTAATTATAATAATACGACATTTATAAGTTGTAGAGATAAATTCAGGACTTATCAACATACGAGTACATAGGTACTAGAATGTTTTTTTCTTTCTTTCAATTCATTCAAGTACATAATTTTTACAATGTAAATTATGATTCCGAATTTCAGAAAGCAAAATAAAATCATGTTTGTTAACTTTACAGGTATTTGACGAAACGTGGTCTTCTTAATAGCAAAGAAAGTGTTAGTAGGAATTTGCGATTCGCAATAATTCGTATAATTCGCAAAAATGTTCTTTTATGACTTACACTGGGAATCCCCTCATAGGAAATTCAATAAATAGGTGGATAAGTAGTATTTGGGGAAGGCATAAATTGTTCATGTTTTTATAATGCGTTAACAATAAAAGCTATATTTCTTAAATAATTAGTACAAATTATCTATTTTAGTCTAACAATAATAAAAATATGTAGATACTTTGATATTTACGGCATTTTCATATGACTGTATAAAATGGCGGGAAATGACAATATGGAATGTGAGAAAAGATCAGCTGTCATTCATGTGTCACATCACATTCATTAAATTCGTAGTGTATTAAATTTATTATAGCATCAAATAGCAGGTAAGTGTTGTGAATTATTTTGGCACATGTATGGATATAATACCATGTCTTAGAAGTCTGGGAACTAAGTAAGTATAGACCGCCTGAAATTGCAAGTAAAGTAAAAATCTGAATGGGTAGTTATTTCAAGAAATAACACAAGTACAGGAGTCCATCGTATACCATGCTCCGAGTAGCCCACGATAACACTTCAGTCTCAAGTTTCGTTTCTAGTTTACCGATTTTTCTTCTGTGCACAACTATATGCTATATGATGACGCTAGACATAATGCGATGTTTGAGGAATGATGATATTGAAATACAAAATAATTATAAAAATACATAGTATCGTATAGTATAGTATCAATGTAAAATCCTCGTCGAAGTTCATAATAAAAGAAGTCTGCCTATGCCGCGCCGTTAGAAAGTACCTTAGACGTTTAGCACATTACGGCTCGTCAGCATTGAAATACTTACCTAAATATATTTAGGGTATTTTGTGTGTATTATCGATAGAAAATTTGACGGATCACTACAACTGTTGATGTCTTTATGGTAATGTTTTAGACACCTCATTTGTGTACTAAGCGTAATCGTATACTATACATATAAGCGTCGAAGGGTGGATTTCTGCAGAAGGGAAGCCGGGGCTAACATTTCTTATTGGATTACGTCAAATTAGACACTATTATACCTATCATTTTATCCAAATAAATAAATAAAAACTTTATTGCACATAAATTTACACACAAAGGGCGGATTTATCGCCTGTTGGCGATTTCTGCCAATCAACCCAAAGGAAATCCAAAAGGAAACTCGATGGGAATCGTGTTCTTAGGTAGCTTCGCGCCTACTACATATATACGTACAGATTATAATCCACATGATTGTATCTTGAAATACGAGGAAAAATGTAATGAAAACATTATTTCCACTTGATGGGTATATGTTCTACTTCGGTAGGTAGAGGATTTCTAAGAAGCTATGTATGATTGTGACTGTGTGGAAAAAAATAAAAAAAAGTTTATATTATGCACATGCTCTTACAATTTGGTTGTCAACATAACATAACAATGTGTACATATTTCAGAGAGCTTCCGTTTTCAAAGTCTCATGTCATGAATTACTTACTTCAGTGTATGTATTATGTATCTATATTAATAATATGATTTATTATTTGCGATATAATTGGTCTACTGCCAAGTAAAATACAATAAATGACATCAAGGTTAGGTTACATATAAAATGCATTATATTGTATTGTACCTACTTAAATGCAGTGCAAACAATAACATGTACCTATGCTGTATGCATATTTCTATATCTACATCTGACTAATATGCGCTTAGGTCTGTGAGAATAGGTACGATACTATTTATACATTGTGGACCTTGGCAATGAATATTACCAACTACCAACATCCGTGAACTTGTGGTAGGTATAGTTCTATCTATCTATCTATCTATACCCTCACGCCACATCCCTTGCAGGGTAGGCAGAGAGGACAGAGCGCCAGACAGCCCTATCCTTACACACACTCCTAGCTTCCGTCACATTCATGCAATTAGTCATACACGCTCTCCGATTCCTTTTACTCAAAACGCGTCCATCCTTGAGGATCTGGTCGACATGATCGGACCAGGTCAGTCTCGGACGGCCGCGCTTTCTCACCCCTCTTCGCTCATTCAGATATATCTTTTTTGTCATCCTGTCATCATTCATTCTCTCAACATGCCCAAACCATCTTAGTTTGTTTACTTTCATTCTTGTCACTACACCAGTCTTGCAGTCACTCATTTCCCTAATAACCTCATTCCTTATCTTATCTCTCAGCGTTTTCCCGCACATTCTTCTTAATGACCTCATTTCTACTGCATTCAACCCTGATTCATCCTTCTTCATCCACGTCCACGTCTCACTAGCATACATCAGGGTCGGCACCAAGACAGCATTGTGCACTAGCACTTTTGCTTTCATAGACACATTGCTACTACTAACAATCGGACCGAGCGCACCATTCGTCCTAGTACCGGCCAGCTTCCTTCTTTCAATGTCTCCATCACAGCGTCCATCTCTAGTAAACAAACTTCCCAGATATACATACTCATCCACTTGCTCCAGACAGTCATTACCAACCTTTATCACACAATTTGTCCTTATTTCCTCTCTTTCGAACACTAATACTTTCGTTTTATTTACATTCATTTTCATACCATTCATATCGCAGCTTTCACTAACATTTATGACGGCAATCTTATTACGAGGAAATAGATATACCGATCCAACAACATCTCGTATCTAAGGACTCACGTGCATGAAGGAAGTTATAGGTAGAGACTGGAAGATTTCGCGATCGCGATAAAACGAATTTATTCGCGAATTTCAGGCTTTTTACGCGAATTTCGTGTTTTTTACACATATAACGCGAATTTTAGCATTATTTTATAGGAATAACGCGAATTTTTGCATATTTGACGGGTATTTCGATTATTATTTTAGAAGACATCCTAATTTAAACATTATCAAAGGCAATGCGTCTATGAAAGTAAGAAGAACCACACTGAAAGAAAATCTCGCAGAGAGGAGTTTTTTTTTTGTTTCTCAAATATTTTTGTTTTATTTTATTGTTTTAGGGATTTATGTATAAATATTGTTCACGATCAATTTTTTTTATATTCTTGTATTAAAAGATGCAAAATTGATCACTTTAATGATATAAATGTATGAAAAATAACACCACATTTTGTCAAAATTGTGAAAAATAACACCACATTTCCCGAAAAATAACACCGATTTTTTCCAGTCCCTAGTTATAGGTGTTATGCAATAATCTCTTCTTCTGCAAGAGGAACTATTTATATGAATTGTGTATTCTCATTAAGTATTTTATTATTTTACTAGCTTTTGTACGCGCCTGGATATTAGGTTTGATGCAACCACTATACATGTTGTTTTGTAATCAAAGTTATTTTTCTCTTTATGCATAATAGGTATCTGATTTTTAAATAACCTATGTCCTAGCCATCAGGCTGCTCTACCGTTATTAAAAAAAACATAGTTTGACAGTTCTCCCGTGTGAAACTATTTTCTGGACATGAGCGATTTGATACCTGTACAACCTTGCTAAAATATGATGACGTATAGGTACAGTATCAGACTGATAATATAATTGAGTAAAAAAATGTATGCTGCGTTCTCAAGATGTAATCCGATACAAGAAAATGCTGCTTGCGTCAGTATTACATACAAGATACAGTAGCATAGTCAACGAAGTAGGTACTTAATTGCGTAGAATGTAGGCTTTTATGAAACCAATAATGGTAGAAGATGTTTTAGGTTTAAGGTTTGCCCATTAGTTACAGAATAACCTCAACCTGAACATTTCGGTTTAGAATTTTCCGGAGGCTCAGAATAACTTATATTTTTCAGGTGATGTGTTTGAAGAATGCAATGAAAGTAAAACGCACATAGAGATAGATAAGGGTGGTGTTACTTTCTCTTTGCCTGTTGCATCTAATAATTATCTCCCTACTGTCACACTATTACATAAAGGTATATCTACTTAAATATTTAATGACGTAAACTATTCACTTATTAGGAAAATCTTAGATATATACTACATACATATTTTCGTACAATATATGATTTACAAGCATTTACAATGCATTATGTTTATGCACAATAATTTGCATGTAGGTACAATGTCTCACTTATTGTTCACAGTGCAATAATCTATGTACTTAAAACTTTCCACAAAGTATTTATTGTTTAAACACTTATACACCTACAATACCTACGTACTTAATAGTTTACTACCTGCATGAAACTGATTACATGCCTGAAAATTTAAATATTAGTAGGCAGATTTTGATACACGATTAGCTGGATACGAGATGTTTGTATACTGTAAAGTGTGTCTAGCTATTGGCTTAGTTTTTTAAGATATAATTCAAGCACATTTGTGCAAATTAAGCAGTAAGCACACCAGCAAGATAAAGAGGGAATACACAGTAAACTACATGTTTTTTTCTCATTCAAAAAGCAATAAAAGATATCTACGAGAGAATCTAGGAGATTTTATTCGAAAACCCTTGATATAAAATAAACTATTTTTCAGGTTGTTTACCAAGGTTAGTTAGACTGTTAGGCATAATATTATTTTTCTTATCTTCAGACTACAGATTAGACTTCTATCAATATTGACCTAATTTTATTCAAGTGAGTTGAGAACAATAGCCTAATCTCAGTGACGTGCCTGGAGTTTTCCAATCTTGCAAGACTATGACTTGCTTATCTAAATGCTATGTTAAACGTTGCTCTGTACTGAAAATTTATTTGAAGATTATATGTTTTAATTTTGGACGGGGTTTTCAATATGCTGGGTATGTCGCTGGATAATATGTATTGAAAATCAAAATATTGCAAGTTATGTCATGTTTCGTTCACACCAACATTGAATTAAAATAATATTAGGTACATATACGAGTATAAGTAAAATATAAATACTTCTTAAATTGTAACAAAATTGGAGGAAAATTGAAGTTTAGATTGTAATGGCTTGGACTTACATTTTTGGCAACATAGCAAACATTTCAATTGGCAAACAATTCTATAAATTATTTATTACAATCATTGTATTTTATTGTATAATATAGTACATTGATTTATAGCTATATCACTCGCGAACGGGTGGAGGCCACTATAAAAAGAAGAAAAGAAAAGAAGATTGATTGATTCACAATGTGTTAACAAATAATCAAACTGCACTTTTTTTCAGAGGATTTCGAACCGAAATACATTCCTGCAAGCAATAAGCTTGAGATTCGAATCCGGCATCCTCGACTTGGATGATCCGAACCATCTGCATCAAACCGTCGTGTCCTCAAAATATAAAATATTAACATTGACTGCATAAGTTACATATAAACTATTCAAAATGTCATATACTCCTATGTTTATTAGGTAAAAGGCAATGCCAAATTTCTATAATTACTAAATAATATTAAGTACCTTTGTATGTTTTTTCATCGTCCCAATATCCCGGCTCAATGTATTCATCCTGTTGTTCACTTTCCTTTTTAACTTGAGGGCACGTCCTCTCGTCTTTACCAAAAGTTTGATACATTTTGGGTAAAGGATTAGAACCACACTGAGCACTTCATAGGAGATACGAGACAATTTATGTAGAGACGAGTTAAGTAAGTAATTAAATTCATTGTGTTTACACAAACTTTACGTGGCTTTAATTCTACTATACGAGAACACTATGTTCATTAAATTAATACCGTAATTACAATTATTAAACGACATTATAAAGACGAGATGGTGAACAATACATTTTGTTAGGTGTGATTTATCTAATTACACAGTGAAGATTATTCGGATAGACACTTAGTTTATTGACAAACCACACGGTATAATGTACATATGTGATAAACGCGTGACATTTTGAAACTTTACACGTGTTTTGTGTTTGTGATACAGACACTGCAGACACTTGTAATTAATTGAGTATTATAAGAGGCAGATAAGAAAACACAATGGACGAATTTTAAGGTAGGTGTTTGTATAATTAGAGATTAGAATAGGTGGTGTTACAATAATGTAATGTACACACAGCAGATTATTTAATCTCTAAACCAGATTTTACATTCAGGCTTCGTTGATAATATTGTTTGTCGAGACATTTTTAATAAGGTACTCGATAAGCAATGATCGTATGTACTGCTTCCAAAGATACCTATAAGACAGGTACTAATAAGGTGCCGAAGATAGGCAGAATAATAGATAGGCAGAAGTGCGGGTTCAATCCCTGAACTATTTCACTTCACAACACAAACTTTTAAAGCTTTCTGTGAAGTGTATAAAGATGTATTTGGGTTTATTTCGATAAACTCAGATTCATTAAAAAAATGGTCTCCCGGGATGGCCTAGCATTTGATGCTTATTATTAAAGTCTTATACATCGTTATCCTTCTTATAGTTTTCTCCACGAACCCATAACGAGTTGAGATATTTAGCACAATTAATCGATTCTTTTCCATTCTATGATCAGCGAGGAAGATTGGCCTAGATACTGAATGGCCACTTCATAGACTTTTTATTACCTATTTATAAAAACCGGGTTTACGCCAATGTATAGGTATAAGAAGAATGTTATGCTGATAAGAAAATCTTGACAGAGAATAGGTACATATACTACCTTACAATCTCGAGTACTTAATAGCAATTACCCTCATTCAAATAACACAATACAACGGTGTGTGGTGCAAAAGTGTCGGGATTAATATTATCTTTTCGGCCAACTTCTTTACGAGTTATAGAGAGGCCAACTCACGTAAAATTCATACAAAAGAGTGACGTTCTATGTGCTGATTCAGTGTAACCTTTGATTTTCGAAGTAGCTAATCAAATTATTTTCATTACACTTATGCCCAATCCCACCAACTTTTGCCTTGGAAGGAGAGCCCTAAGAAATTTCCATACAAAAACAGGGATAATATTCTATGTATTTATTGAATAAAGAACATCAGCCACCAACATAATGACACCCTAAATCCATATGAAATGCAACATGCAACTCACCTACGTTAGGTGCCCAAAATATCTCCGCCCAGGCTAGGTGAGCTGAATGTTGAATTTCATATGGATTTAGGGTGTCATTATGTTGGTGGCTGATGTTCTTTATTCAATAAATAGAATATTATCTCTGTTTTTGTATGGGAATTTCTTAGGGCTCTCCTTCCTAGGTAAAAGTTGGTAGGATTGGGGATGAGTGTAACATATCCGACGATACGACGTAATATTTACGAAAAAAATTTCTACACATTTATGTCAGCTTATATCAAAAAGTTGATTTTCGAAATATTCGGCCAAATGGATTATTGTTTTCGAGATAATAAATACATTGGGATGATGGCCGTCGGAAAGTTGGCCGGTTACGTGGAGATGATACGTACATTATATGGCTGTAGAAAGTAGACTGCCGCTAAGTTAAACTGTCGGGATTCCCCCAATCATTTAGTAATTTAAACACACATGCAGCATGCGGCACACGTGGTTATACTGTGGTGCAGGTAATTTCATGTTTTGTAATTATTTCCAGTAATTACAGCTTGTGTTATGTTATGAAAAAACACTCGTATCATGTTTCAGTATGTATTGTGTTTTGCGTTGTACGATGTACCTACTACTACCAACATACAATTTTCACAGTAGGTAATAACAAATGATGTAGGTATGGAATGTATGTAATGTATAACTTCATGAAAACATTTAACCTTCGCATGGGAACACAGGAGATAAAAAGTAGTAATTGAGACATTGTATTTATCTAGAGTAGATACTCGGCTCTCCACAATATGCCAACAACGTATACTTCGTCTTTTCGGACATCTATCAAGGCGCGAAGAGACCAACCTAGAAAGAACAGTAATGCTAGGCAGTGTACAAGGCTGGAGATCGAGAGGCAGATCGCCGATGCGTTGGAGCGACCAAGTGAGAGCAGCCACCAATATCACACTACACGAGGCCGCACATCTACTGGCCATGAACAGAGGCTCATGGAGGAGGATTGTCAACTGCGGGAGTGAGAGTCGCGACCCTCAGTCTTGAGGATAAACGACACCACCACCATTTGTCTAGAAATTCCTTACAATTTGGGTAATTAAAACATTCATAAAGCTTTTCAAATTCAGAATCACCCCACGCTACGCTTTTCAGCTACAAATTATATAATTATACGTATATAAAAATGAATGGGATAATGCCGTCAAATTCTACTATAGTTACGAGTTACGATGAGCTGTATGATATTGGATAATCGGAGGACGAAGATCCTCGAAAACAGAGACACGATCTTGTGGATTTTAAACTATATAATAGTCTTTCGTTTTCACTTTTCCATTTATTCAGCAATGTTACAAACGACATACAGGTACATTTTGTACGTAGGTATTATGTTCTAGTTTTCTGTACTTAACTTGTAGTGCATTACAATAGTAAATACGTTGCTGATAGCATTATGAACTTAGAGCTCAACAAAAATAGACTAATAATAAAAATATACCTAGATAACATTTAACCTTTAATGATAAATAACTGTTTCTTAATTATTACGTATCACTGTTTATTGAAATTCAATAACGCTTTCCCATCTGACGAATCAGACTGTTTTGATGACAATCTTTTAAGTGGAACCTAACTCTAGAGGTGGAACCCGGAGTTTATGCTCAAAGTAGATGGTCAGTCGCGGAACGGAAATTTGAGGTAACCCCAACAGTATATTCTCCTCCGAAAACCTTAAAAATATTAGTTTTTGGCGAGTATCTATAATACCAAACATTTACGAAATAACTGTCATATCACTAGTGTTTCAGAATGTCCCGTATAAACCAATTAAGTTAAAACACTGGAGAGAAAAAAACACCATGAATGAACTCTAGAAATGTGGTTTACCAGTAATGTTGAATGGTGCTTCTATTAATATTTTAGGATTTGACTGTCATGCATTCCTTCGTAAAAGTAGTGCTCACCCACACAACCATCGCGTATCACTCAAATTGCAGGGAAATGTCGGTGTATATCGTATTGTACTATTCGTTTGTCACAAATATTATAGAAATTCTCATTCAGAATACTTTTTCGATGTGATCAAAAGTACAAAATTAGATGGGCGATATGTGTTAGACATTCTCGATGTTTTGTTACGGGGCGACGTGACGCTGAAAAGGTGGACTGAAAATATAAACAAACAACACTATATAGTAATAGGCAATTATAAAAATCGATAAAATGGATTATGCGATGGTAATACATATGACATTGTAACAAACCTTGTTGGCATACTTTATTATTGTTATATGTAATCAGTTATCACTTCACTTTATATACAAGAATAATTATATTACTTGTACGATATTATAGATTACCTAAGTACACGTATTCTGTAAACATTTCAACATTGTATATCTTAGTCATGTTTATTGTGCGTCAATTGTTAATTAATGGCTTTCGAGTGCTCTTAATTTGTTGCAGCTCTTACAATAATTTTTCAATACTTTGTTGCACAATAGTAAACTCCCATTCATTTTGTTCATTCGTGTTCATTTTTGAGTCAGGTTTTTTTATTTTCTGGCTTAATTAAATTTCAGAAAAAAGATACAAACGAGTATTTGAGAGGCGATAGAGGATGAAAAAATGTGCGAAAATAGTACGGTTGACATTTAAAACCATTTTAAACACGACATCTTGGAAATACAAGCCTTTTCAGCTACCATGTGGAACAGTGTATCCATTCCCTCTAAAAAAAAACTCTACGTACAGATCGTGTATGGGTTTAAAAGTTCGTTGATGATGTTACTAATAACCAACATTACTCGGTCAAATAAAACCTATATGAATAGGATTCGGAACTATTTAGGATATAATCACTCATTCAAGTTTTATTTATTATAGTTACTTTAGTGGAATTTATTTAAACTGGCGAACGTCGTCAGTTTAAATAAATTCCACTATAACACCATCAAGGAAATTCTAAAGTCAAAAGAAATGTATACCCGATAAATGAACGTTCTATGTGGATGCAGAGGAGTCTACAAGCCTGAATTGTGTTGTGGCTATTAAAACTAAGGTCGAATACATATGTAGGTTTATTATTAATTATAAATACAATGGAACTATGGAAAATAATAAATATAGAAACTGGAAAGAAAAATATCAATACATGCGAAGTAAAGAGTGTCTGAAAAAATGAGGCAGTCTGACATTCTATGTTCTTTCTGCCCACTGACACGGGGTGAGGTAAGAGGTTTTTATATTTTGACTTTAAAATTTTTATTAATTAACATTTCAACAAATTTATTAACATTCATTTTTGAACTAAGGAACATTCAGAATGAGAACGTTCTTAATTGTTTTCGTGATCAATGATGATTCACTAAATACTAGTGCATTTATATCCGTCACAAATCAAAGAACTTATTCACTGCAGAGTGCCAAAAGTTTATGGCAAAATTGCAATAAAATAATTTAAAAATAGAAAAGAACATGTGCATTGTGCAGAAGTAAACAAGAAAGAACTTCACGATACAATTCTATTTCTTCTTTCGTTTCTTAATAGTCCGGTCGATAGACTGATTTTGTCAACATTAGATCAGGTAGTCGTGAATTTTTGGTATTTTTTTATAACAACTTTGTGGACAAGTAATTATTACGGGAGCGGTGTTGGAGTTTCCTGCTTTAAATTTCCAAAAATATTTAAAACTAAGCTTAAGAAGCCTGTTAATCAGATGAGAATCTAGCCAAATAGCCTGCATTTTCAGCAGGCTTCTAAAAATATAAAAATATTAAGGTTTCAAACTTATATTTGAAAACGAACGACATCTAGTTATTCGATTTTTTTTTACAAAATACAGACAACAAGTGTGCACAAAGTCTTTCGGAATTTTTCGGTATAACTCTTTTATTAAAACTTGCCTGCTTGGCAGTTAGGTACTCGATTATATCCCTAGTAACTCTATTGAAAAATCTGGTATCCACGGTGACACATAGAAGACAAAAAATAGACGTACGGCTGAACGCATGCCTTGCTAAATATGTATGGGAAGCCCATGTTTCGTTCTTCAACCGTGATCGATGCAAGTGGACATGTTAATGCAACTGTGTACTGTGTTGAAACCGCATGTAGTATGGTTGGTTAAAATGATATTTTTTCATAGATAACATAATATTATCTTAGCTGGAACTAAGAACGTGGAACAAAATTAAAATATATGCAAGCAACTGAAGTAATAATAATTTACTTAGATATTTCTATGTCGAATTACTTGCATGCGAGGCTGGTAATAAAATAAACAATTTTCCATTAAGCGGTATACACTGTACCTAGAAATATATTGGACTCATATTCTTCAACATTGTATTGTATTATTAAACTAAAAATATTTTGCCAAGAAGTGCGGGTAAAGAGGACGCTATAATATACATATTATGCGCCTGTGCTACCCGGGGATGCAGAGGGCCTTAAGCCCGTGGGAGTCCTTCAATGTATTATCAAACATCTTCTATCAGACATGTCTCCATCCTTGGACAAGGACACTGAAGGAATGTAAGTTAGGGGTGGGTTTTGTCGGGGGGCTCCCTTCTGGGCCCACCTCTTAATAAGATTTGCCTAGAAGTGCGGGTAAAGAGGTCGCTATTAATGCGCCTGAGCTACCCGAGGATGCGGAGGGCATTTAGCCCGCGAAATTTTCCTTCAATGTATTATCAAACAATCAAAAATATTTTAGCATTGGACGTGAAATATTTTGATCTGTTTACGAAATTTCTGAAAAATATGTCATACTGGTGGAAAATCATAAGACTACAAATCTATCACATTTATGGATCGATTGGAAATGCGTTGTTAGAGTGCTTCTGTCGACCTTACTTACTTTGCTTTAATAGTACCTACTATGATACCAGCTTGAAAGGACTTGATATTTTGTCAGCTTGACGGGAGTTCATCAAAAACAATGAAAAATGTCATAATGCATTGACGTAATAGGTAAATATACCCTTAAGTTTATTTTGACGAAAAAATAGTTGAAACTAATAGTACCTGCCTACCAAGTTTAAAAGAAAAAATATTTTAGATTTGTACGTAAGTAATAAAATACGACACAAAAAAAAAATGAAAAATAATAGATCAAATTTGAAATTAGAATTCTATGTTTAAGTATTTTTATTCTAAATTCTTCTCTTTTTCTTTCTATATTCAAAAATCTCTATATATGAGAAGACGTCCCACAGATTAAGAGTTTCTTTGTTCGACTATTGACCCCAGCATAAGAAAACCATGCAATATTAATTTTACGATCTTGCAAGTTAACTATCTTCATATTTATTATAAGTACGTACAACTAATCATACAACATAATACTATGCAAACAGTCATAATGTTTGTAATAGAGTTAAGAAATATGATTAGATTTTACCGCATTATTAACTAAAGGAAAATATTACTGAATATTACTGAGTGGAACTATTTTATAAAACCAAAGAGTTCCTGTTATTCTTTGGAAAAAAAAAATATATACTACTATACTATACCCTCACGCCACCTCTCTTGCGGGGTAGGCAGAGAGAACGATCGCCAGACCTTCCTATCCTTACACACACTTCAGACTTCCGTCACATTCATGCAATTCCTCATACACATTCTACGATTACTTTTACTCAAAACACGTCCGTCCTTGAGGATCTGCTCAACATGGTCCAGCCTTGTAGTTCTTGGACGGCCACGTTTCCTTACACCACTTCTTTCACCCAGGTAAATTATTATCCTTTCATCGTTCATTCTCTCCGCATGTCCCAACCATCTCAATATAAAATATAAACGATAAAATAAAATAAAAATTCCTTCGTCACGTCTACCTCCCTGCGTCAATTACCCTTCCGGAAAAAATAGCGTGCTAATATTATCGATTGAAACTTTGTATGTGTACCTAATAGGTACAGTTGGATAATTATTTCGTCGTAGTGGAAAGCGTCAAATTCAATCAATAATACATACCGGAAACTCCAGTAGAACAAGGAAGTGCGCCTTATTATAAAAATGTTAGTCATGGTGGTTTACCTGAAACAAAAAAGGTAAAAATCAATATGTATTCAGAACAGATGGACAATATTAATTAATGTTACCAATAAAAAAATATGTTATATTTTTCTAAAAAAAATTGTAAATATACAGAATTAGCAGGTAAAATAAAAAAATAAAAGGTCGGTATATATATTTATATAATCCCATTAGTATTATCAGCTACAGGTATAATACCAAAATCGCTAATAAACAATTTAAAAAATTAGATTTACCGGAAAATTTATACATAAAAATGCAAAAATCGGTCATTATTAATACTTGCAATATTGTAAGACGATTTCTAAATACTGATATTTCAGGCACAATGCTTGTATTTTAGGCCCTGCGCATCTGAGCCTAATCCTGTAATATCCGTGATATGTGGATAGGTGATTTTTTCCCAGTATTAGGCTGATGAGTTTATATGTGAATCATGAATGATAATATGTAGACTCTTCTGGCTGATAATACTGAGAAGTGTGTTGGCAAAGTCATACCTCCGCGTATTTTTTTTCTAATAAATTTCTGGATGGTCGCAATATTGTTAAAATTGAAACCTTCTCATGTTGTTAATCTGATCTTGTCAAATCAAATATATACCTACTGTCTGTCATCATGCATAATGCGGAAATCGAAATTGTTAACTTGTCAACCAAAATCATTTTTGCAAAATTACGCTTGAATCATCCGTAAAGGTTGGTAGATTGGCTCTCACGAGAATCATTCAGATAATTACAGATCATTCTGTCAATCAACGTATCCGAATTATATCATACCCAGATCCAAATCATATTAATTATAGAAAGAGACGATTATTTCACAAGTTCATGATGTTGGATGTCAACGTTTCGATCAAAATAGTTTTATTAAAAGAAGGCCATGGAAACTCTGCTCTATATCAAATGTTAGATTTGATAAATTAAAGTAAACTAATCAAATATTCTGACACAACCTGAACTGACTGAAATTCAAACTGAAATGCACACAAAGGTTCATGGAGCGGCAGATGCTTGGTGTTAGTCTCCGAGATAGGTAAAGAAACGAAGAAATTAGACGGAGAACCAAAGTTGCCGATATCATGAGCCGTGTGGCAAAACTCAAGTGGCAATGGGCAGGACATACCAGAGTCCGCGCGGCGCCCATCTGGTGTAACGCTGTGACACCAGATGGGCGTGGATATTGAAGTGGAGGCCTTGGACAGATAGAAGGAGCGTCGGAAGGCCACCAAAGAGATGGACCGACGACATTGTCAAAATCGCTGGAGGAACCTAGATGCGGAAGGGTCAAAACAGAGTGGAGTGGAAACAGATGGAAGAGGCCTATATCCAGCAGAGGAGGGACGGCTGAGGAAGAAGAAGAATCGAATATTTGGTTCTTTATCAAACAATCTCTATAGAAGATTCACAATTTGACAATATTTTGATTGACAAAGTGTAATTAGGTGCATATATTTTCGACAAAAACGTTAAAACATCCGATGAATTTGGTTTAGAAAATTGCAACTTGGACTCTAAACTATTAAGTAAGAAACAATCCTAGACAAATGATAATTATCTATTGTTGTAGGTACTTCATAACAATTTAAATGAGTTAAATTATTCTAGGAGGAAGAGGTGTGTTTCACGTTTCAGCTGAATCATGTTTGAATCACTAATTGTATAATAAGAAGTTCCTATAGAGAGATATAGATGTTAACTGTTGTGTAAATGAATGGAGTGTTTTATTGCAGGCATGAGTGTGTGTAAGTTTTGTTTGTAAAACGATTAAAATCAAGATAAGTTACAATTATTACAATTGTAAGTATTTACCTAATATTTATGTCACACACATTCCTATGCTGTGACTCAATATTGAGGCAAAGAGGTGTCAGAAGGTTGGAAAAAGAAAACTGCGTGAAATTACAAGGAGTTGATGGATAACACTGTTTGTGGAAAAGAGATAATTTGGATATTAAATTCGATCTAAACCAGGGGTGTCAAAGTCAATTTTGCAGAGGGCCATATATTAAATTTAGAATGTGTAGGCGGGCCAGATTCAAATAAAAAAAAATACTTAATTAATACGACATTTTATTTATTTAATTTATAAGTACATGGGCGTCGCCAGCCTTGGAGCTATAGGGGCAACAAAAATTAAAAAAATTGATATAGCATAAAAAACGTGTAAATAGCGTCGCAGGCGAAATATTTTTGTGGGTCATAGTGAAGAAGGTCATGATGTAGTTTGTTTATTTGAAAATGTATATAATACTTTGCATAATATTAAGCATGTAAATTTATTCTTTATAAAAAAAATAATAAAAAATAGCGTCGCAGGCATTTTTTTATGAAGCTGGTGGATTTTCGTACTAATTTTAGAAAATTATGATGATAAAATGTGTTGTAGTAATGTGATTTTTTGTGAATCCTTACCACATTGCGATCGCGGGCCGTATTGATACCGCCCGGGGGCTGGATGTGGCCTGCGGGCCGTATCTTTGACATAACTGATCTAAACTGATGAATAAATTCTACTACTTCTAAGTCAAAACGACAAAATAAACATCGATTAAATATTGCTCCTTGCCTTGGTGGATCTACAGATGACAAAGGTACGAGTATGTAGTATCAATTATTTTAGGTTGAATGTTGACAACGTATTACGTTATTTATAGATACTCGTATTGTAATACGAATGCAGTGTAGTAGATAGGTTATATTATTGTATATTAATTCAACTCTGACCCAATGACGTATTTGATAACCCATCAGTAATTAATGTATTAATAATAGTGAATGAAATGTTTATCAACAATCTGTTTACGGATATCCATACGTCTACGAGTGATCTTATGTTTACCGCTACGATGCGATGTATTTATATCTTATGAAAATCGACAAGGCACCCTAAGCTGGCGTGAGTTGTGATTGTATGAGAGATTACCTGCAGAAACAGTTTTATAAATGTATCTACATATAAGATCAATCTTCGCAGTATTGAGGCGACTAGATCTCTATACGTACGATAGTACATACTCTAAAACTTAGTGATTATGATTACAGGTGATGTGATTAATTCGGAGCACCCGTACTACGCCCAAAAGTTTGTCGAAGTTTAAGAGAACAATTTACATTTCCAAAACCTAATATGTGAAGTGATATTTCAGCATTTCTAAATCTTTGGATACTCACAGGAATAGGTGTGCTATATGGTTGATAGAATGGTCCCATAAAATCCGGACAATAATTGTGCGGTAAAAAAATACATAAGCAGTTATATTCATAAATCCGCAAGGTTGTTCATTGATTTATTTACATACATGATGGCATCTACGAAGCACAATTATGTCATACTATTCTGTATTCTACGAATACATACTCGTATAAGTACTCGAGAAAAAGGCGTCTGATAATATTTATATTAGATAATAATAATCTTTATCTGTCATAATCAATATGAAAATAAACAAAACTCTCCAATTCATAATCCATAGGACGCCGCCCAAGAATAGCGTCTCTATTTTTTCTAACTAATATCGTTTTCGAGTGTCCCGTAACAAATAGTTAGTCGAAAGGCCCGCATTTACAGTGCAAGGGCTAGTATTTAGATACCTACAGCTGTTTTATAGATGATATTTTACAAGTCTATAAAAACGTTTATGTTCAACAGTCACCTATTGTTTTGTAGAAAATCTGGGAGACCCAAATCCTGGCATGTAAATAACATCTCACACAGCTCAGCAATAAAATTCACCACACTTACTGAATGAGCATACTTTGATACTAAGGTGTGACACACGGACACACCTGTGACTGATTACTCGATCTAATGGGAAATGCAGTGATTGTATGAATGGGGACTAATATTAAAGATATGTATTAACTTCCTGAAGGCGATATGTCATGTACCCGTATGATTATAGATAAGCCTAAAAAAGATTAATCAATTTGTAGAGATTAATATCCTGCCCTATATACATATGGATTAATTAATACATACTTATGGATTAACACATCTATAGTATGTTTTAATATTCCTTTACAGTTAGGGATGGGAAATAAATATAACAATTTAAATAAAAAACAAAAAAAAAACTATATTTTCCGCAAGTTTATAATAATAATAAAGACTTTCTCTATTTTTTAAAATTATTTTTGTTTATTTATGTAACCTTAATACATTGTCATCATACTGAAGTACAATGATATGGATAAATATGATTTCTATTTTGTATGTATATTTTTTGGATATATGCGTGTATTTATTTAATTAATTAGAACTAATATTAGTCATTCATAAATTAGTTTGAACAATATAACGCCTAGTAATTCCAATACTATAGAAAAACTATAAAAATCAATATTGACTGTTTTCATTACCTACTAATATTTAATTAAAATGGCATTCCACAATGCATACGTGATAAAAACTTTCTAATGAACAAGTCAATAAATACATGTTTATTTATTTCATTTACAGCTATAAGTCTTTCGAGATTCTTCGAATTAAATCATAGACATTAAGTATATTTGCCTTTCTATTACTTCGCCCTTTAAAGTTCTTCATAGGAGTACGATGCTAAAGCTACTTATCAGAATTTGTCGCGCATTGCATTAAGTATGCACGTATCTCTTTCCTGTCATTTCTAAAACTTCAATTTCACTGTCATGGGAACGGCAAACATAAAAGAGAGAGGGGCCCCTCGTATAATTATAATCTCATAGGTAATAGGGCATTGAATGAACTATATTTAATGTAATGTTTTTCTTTAGCTAATTTGTGTTCAATGTCTGTAAGTGTGCCTTGCTGATAAATAAATAAATAAATAAATAAAGTAAGTGCAAATATGGTAAGCACAGAATTACAGCATGCTTCAGTATCTATCAATTTAATTAAAATCACCTGACAATAAGTGGTTATTGACTTCACACGTTCTGACACTTTGTCTTACTCATATTTACTCAAGTATTTAGTGTCCACTTACTAATATGTGATTCACATTATGACATCAGGTTCAAAATTCATATCTCATGTCATAAAATGTATTTTAACTAGGTATGTTGCTATAACGTACATAGTTTACATAGTGAGTACTACCTACATGATGCAACAGTCATTCAAATATATGAATGACATTTTCATATTCGATATAGCAAAACTCTCTTTCGTTGTACACCATTCTTAAAACAATGAGATGATGGCAATGAGTAATTACTTGTACAGTGTTTGAAACTACTCTGAGTGGCGAATCTTTCCAACTTCCTTCTACCCCCATGTTTTATATAATAAACTAAACAATTAAATATTTATAAAAATGTATTTACTATCAAAACTTTCATCACCTTTCGGTTTCTTGATTTCATTTCCCTCCAAACCAGGTTGCTCCCAAACCAGAATGTGACCATTACGGTTCCTGTCTGTTGTACTTGTACCCCTCATCTTGCAATTGAGAAATTACCACTTATTTATGAGATTCGCTGACAATTAATTATTTATATATACTAAAATATTTCTAAATTATTATAAAACTATATCACAGCGTAAAATAGCGAACGTAATATTTTGAATACGTCCGTAGGAAATACAACAATAACACAAGATCAATGAAAAAGTGAGATTAATTTTAATGTTCTTTTACAAAAAAACAATGAATACTTTGTTTACAGTCGAAGAATTTTTTTTATTTTATTTATTGATAAGAACAAGATACGATTTACAAGTAGGAATAAATAATAAAAACTAATAACGATTGAAGAAAACACTTAAAAACGTAACAACTTAACAGAGCAATTAGAACTAACTTAATTTTTCCAACAAATAAATAAACAACTATAATAATTTATTTTTAATTTAAAATTTATTTTCTTCGCTGTGCGAGAAAGGTTATGTTTAAACTACGTCATATTGCAAACTGTATATTTGAATGAGATTTTAACGAAAACACAAGCGATGCGGGATTTCATTTCGAATGTATTTTGATTTATTTGTTTTTCGAAGTTTAAAAAGAAATGCCGCGGTTTTTTATAATCGCGAGCGGACGACCCAACCGGCGAATGCACTAAACTTGTATGCAATATTATTATTGTATTGAAGTTACGTGATACGCATGTACGGTTTATTCACAATTGTACGTATAATTTATGATAATAATCTACCGTCAACTCAACGTGGGTAAGCTATAATATAATACGCATTTGTAGGTAGGAACATTATTTAAAATGATTCACTTCAAAACACGCGGTTTCAGCAGGTGTATAAAATCTTTGTTTTTCAGAATTCGTAATTTCCATACTTGTGTGGGTCCAATTTTGTGATAAACCCACCATGACATATAGAAAACTTCTTTTTGTTCTCACATCTGTTGAACAAAAATAGAGAGTTCCATGTTTTTAAAAGTTTCTCGAATCTGTGGGGCCATATGATTTTAAGGATATTTTAATATTCGACGCACCCGATTTTCAAATACACTAATGCTTGATATGTTTTATTTTCGAATCCTCTAATGCAAATCATGTTTTATTTTCAAATCCTCTAACGCTTGAATGTTCTATTTTCAAATCCTCTAATGCTTCACATGTTCTATTTTCAAATACTATAATTCTTAACATGTTTTATTTTCAAATCTTCTCATGCTTGAATATTCTATTTTCAAATCCTCCAATGCTTGATATGTTTTATTTTCGAATCCTCTAATGCGTAACATGTTTTATTTTCAAATCCTTTAATGCTTAAATATTCTATTTTTAAATCCTCCAATGCTTGACATGTTTTATTTTCAAATCCTTCACTTCAAATTTTCATTTAGTTTAAAGATAACGCGAAGATTAAATCGTCTACCCTGTTCTATGATAATTTCTCGTAGAGTTTTACATTTCAAATACAGTAGAATATCTTCTGAATATATTTAAGTTAATGCCATCTGTAGAATAGTTTAGTATGCATTTTCTTTCCCGCCATGTTGAACTTTTCCCGCCATAATGAAAACACCGCCGTGTGTAATGCGTTAGGAACTAAGTAAGTAAAATCGTAAATCATTTTGTTTATGTAGTAGTAGGTAGATTAGATAGTTTAATGCTTTACAGATTTCAGATTATTTAGGTTATTGCTCAAAACTTGAGTTGGTGTGTTTCATTAAGGAATCATAATAAGTCAGTCATTATTTACTTATGAAATGTGTATCTACGTAGGAGATATTAAAAACAGTAGGTAATATTTACATAACAAAATTAAAAATAGAAAATAAATATGTCGTCTTCGTAGAAATATTTGTTTATGTTTGTGTCGCCTCAATTGAAAGGTTTCATCACAGTACATTTACGAAACTTATATTATCCAATGAAATTTTTGGGACAACCTAGAAATAGTATTCAGGTGGAATTCAAAAACGCCAAACTAGTTACTACTATCTGTCGAGAAAGATATGGTTTTAGATGAGGGCCCTGCATGTAGCTTTTTGGCAACACTTATAGAATTTCAATAGAAATGTCAATGTTGCCAGAACAAAAAAAATCCAGATTAGTTCGAAACTATCTCCTTCATGAGTGACTGTGCCACTTTACTATTTTCCAATTCCTGTGATGTCTGTTCAAAAACACACATACTTTTCTCTCCGCATAAAATCAATGTGATATTCAGAATGGGTAGCGAACCTCATTTCTTAAATAAAAAAAAATGAAAAACGTCTTACAAAATATTGCGAGCACCGAACACTTACAGTATATCCAGGAAAAAATATAAAAAAGTGTGGGGGGCCAATTCTACAACTCGTGGACTTTGAATATTTAGTTTCCATATAAAATATCGAAGACATTATATATTAAGTACATATTATAATGTCTTTGCGAAATATACAGTTTTTCTCCGGACAGGAGTCTTCACACGTTCTAACATTCAGTTACTCGTAATTGAATGCAAAAAAGCTCCGACCAAAACTTCCCTCTGAATTCAAAATCAGGGTAACACTAAATTCAGAGAGAAGTTTTGGTCGGAGCTTTTTTGCAAACGGTCGATTCAGTTAGCTTAATGTTAGATAGTGTGTAACCGCCCATATTGAACTCGAATAAATTTCTTCAAACCTAATTAAAAAGAAAAATCAAGTCAGGTTTTAACCCAATGGTGAATTGTTGGTTACATTCCGATGTATTTTCAGTGGCTATGAAAATTTTCATACAACTCACGCCATCTATTGATGAGAAGCATAAACTACTCAATACTACAGTTCCATTCATGTAAATAAATTTGGTTTACCGCGTTACGGATAATATTATCGTTTACAATACGTAGGCTTTAAGTAATCTTTTCCTGACATACCCTTGTCGACTTTTGTCAGCAATTTACAGTACACAACCATTATTGAAATTTATTGTTGTTTCACGATTTTCACGTTAGATGGCAGTCGCGCTCCATCGAAAAGTTTATAAAGATTTTCGGCGGGAAACGAAACCTGTTGTCTGTTGTATGATTGTACATACAACTTGTACACGAGGTATTTTCATTTTATTATTTTGTTGCCGTTTCGCTACACGCTTCTGAAATTCATAGAAGGATTCACAATGGCGGAACTAATGGGTTTATGACTTGCTGACTGAAACGTTTCTTTCAGATTTCACAAATGGTTAACAAGAGGAGCTTGAACAAGTGATTTTAGGTACATTATATATAGCGCTGAAATCAATTGAGTCAACATAGGAAAAACTATTATATTATTATCATACCAAACTACATACCTACTATTACTACCTTCTTCTTCTTCTTTCGTATGCGAATACAACCATTGTACAAATGATCTGGGAGTCTGAGTCAGAGCTCCGCGTCAATATTTCTCAGATATTCAATTGCCCTTGGCGTCACCTCATGGATTTCCCAAATACCCCCCTCGAACTTCTTGATGGGACAGTGCCCCACAATGTGATCCACTGTCTCCTACCTACTAGAAGAGTATGATAGGCTCTTCCTAATGCACAATTTATTATAATTTATTAATACACAATTGTGTATTACTTTTTTTTATATATCTAGCTGTTTGATAATTGAAGTAAATTGGTAAGATAAGTAAATAAAACACCATATTCAAGATGGTCTGACGACATGTATGGGGTTAGCTGGCAGAGATCGCAGCATTGGAATAAGCTCGCCCTAGTGAACAAATTTTATAATATCTAGTTGTATAGTTAACATAATTCCGTATTACAAAAGTGTAAATAAATAAAAAAAAGAACGGTCGAACAACAGTCTCAGCACAGAGTGGCAACATGCAGAGAGTTGTGGAAGTCTGGAAGGGAGACCTATATCTAACGCTGAACTAGCGAGGGTTGATGATGAAATAAAATACGAAGAAAGATCTACCCCTGGTTGTGGCAAATGACAAGGCGATATGTTGCCGCCACAGGCTTATCGCATTGGCGTGGCAGGGTCCAGCCGGTTTCGTTATGTGAGTAAATATGCTAATACAAAAACTAGAATTACCTAAATAAATAAATAAATTATCTTCGAATTCTGAATTAAGTAGCCTAACGCACAATTTATTGTTATTAATAAAATACGTAGCCAGGTAGGCACCAAAATAAACTAATTCATAATTATATTTTTTTAATGTTAATTTGAGTACCTACTTAATACGATTTTTGGAAATTCACACCAGCATCGGTAACCGGTTCCAAATCCGGTAATCGTTTCGGAAACTTGGTATTTACTTGTGTATGTACCTATTTTCAGCAATTTATCCTTATATTTTTATTATCTTTCCTTTAACATTGTTTAATTAAACAAATATGTACAATGATTAAAATTCAACACGAAAATAAAATTATTTTTAATTTATGTATACAGGGTTACCAATCGTAATGTATTTTGGTCCGACTTTTTTTTATGTATGTGTAATTATTAATGTGGAAAAATATCGAGCAATTGTGTGTTAAAATTTAAAATAATTATTATGTAGGTAAAATACTTATACTATAGCTTGAAAACCATATAGTCGACCTTCTTTCTCCCCATACATATTTCTATGGGGAGAAGGCCAATATAACTATTTACTTTAATGTATCGGTTGCTGATAGTACCTACCGATAGCGAAGAGTGTATTTCTGTAGAAGGGAAGCCAAAGGTAACATTTTTTGTTGCATTATGTTGGATCGGACATATTATTTTATGATCCTAAATCAAAGGTTATCTCCATGGGAATCGTATTGTTAGGTGTCTTCGCGCCTGGTACATATCAACATTAAATTAATTGCTTCTATTGTTGTAGAAGATGTGAACTAATGGTGGTGTTTCAAACACCTGATAACTCTTACAGGTTTATCGAAAAATATCTAAAACGAGTGGGGGGATACAACCCAGGGACCCCACAAAATGCTTTAAATCTCTCAACATGTTTTTTTTCAATGTCCGTTATTTTTGCCATCGACCACTTCATTTGTATTAGTTTTAGCACAAACATTATAGGTATGTTGATTTTCATTCTATCGAAAACGTTGACAACCCTGGTTAGGTAGACACAATAAACAGGATTTGTATAAGTATAATGCCTTATGTAATAATACCCATTGGATATATAAAAATACTCATTTTTTTATTTAGTAAGTACCTACCTACGCATGTGCGTCAGCGAAAATATAATTTTTGTTTACATATTTTTTTTATTCTACACTGCGAATGATGTTAGTAGGTCCAATTCTATACCTCTTTTAAATAAACATATCTGTTTTAAATTTATTTTGCTGTGAATAATTAAAAAAATGTATTATTTTAGTTAGTAAGCATTTAATCAGTCATAGATTGAACTTACTTTATCCTATAAAAAAAAATATTGTACCTATGATTTATTTTATGAGATTTTTGTATGTATTTCTGTTAGATAATATGTATATGAAAGATCACCTGGTTGTCTTTTTATTTTCTAAATATTCAAAAATTAATTCATTTTCTGAAACATCTACATTAGTAGAAGCTAGGCATATCGACATTAAAAAAATAAAATAGAGGGAGACCTTAGATCTCGACAACCTTACTAAATTTACTTCGGAAAAACAAATAGAGTAGATACATTGAACCTTTATCTAGTAAATGACCGTAAAAGATTTTTTATATCTTGAATAGATTTCTCAAAAATAAAAGTGAAAAACACCTCTGATCTGATAAGATATTTACTTTTAGATCCATTAGTGTTTTCCCGCTTTACTCAATTCAGCGTAGAGTTTAATAAACGATATTTGTTATGCACATTATCATTACTGCTTACCACAAGTTAGAGGATGAACTAATGTCATTTAGTGACGCACTCGGCTTATTGTCATGATGATTTTCTATGAAAAATGATATGAGAATTTTATGATATTAGCACGTGTTAAAAACCCGTTTGATATATTGTTATATTCCAATTTAGTACTTAATCTCTAGTTAAAGCCCTCGAGTCCGAATTACCTACACAATTCTCAATTCACCACCTCATTATTCAATCAAGTAATCGGTGTAATGAAAGGATTTCATGTTGGCAAACATAATTCCAAGCCATTGTCAGCTGATGAGTGGGTCACTCCGCCAACAGCATGATGATAACACCAAGTCAAGTACCGGAAAGAGGAATTAACTAAACAATATGAATAACATACACACTGTCAATCACCTCCAACACTAGAGAATACTAATAAGACAGCGCGACATGACAGTATGAAGAATTACAATACCTACTAATAACTTAACACTAAATACATTTGCACTGTTTGTTATTATTGACGATGTGTTCATTGAGTTGAGAGAATTCTTATTCGCAAAGTAAACGGTAACATATTATATGAGATTATACCTATTCTATTACCATGCAATTCTATAGTCAAATAGATACGGATATTATGCAAAAAAGGTGTATTTTTTAAAGTAGTGACTCATTGCAGAGAGACAAAACAAATATAGGGAATCAATGCCTTGTGCTCTGTGATACGTAAATTGAACAAGTATTTATAGGTTTTGTTCTTACTGAAAGTATATAATTTTGTATGAATAAAAATGAATTGCGTGATTTTAATGCTTTTGCTCAGAAATGCATTGTTTTTCATGGTAATGCTCGTATGTAGCATTTCTCCATATAAACGAAAAACTAGGATTTTCCAACTATATTTTCCATAAAGAAGCGTATTCAATAGATAATAATAAGAAATTCTTAAAAGAACTTCAGAAAATTTACTAGAAAATAATGGATTTCCTGAGAGGGGAACTCAAAAACATAATAGAAACAATAAAAATAGATTGAGGTGATCGCGGTAGCCTGGTTGGTAACGCGCTCGACTGTTAATACGGCGGGCGCGGGTTCAATCCCCGACTTACTCCACTTCACAACACAAGCTTTTCAGCTTTCTGTGAAGTGTGCAAAGATGTATTTGGGTTTATTTCGATAAACCCAGAATAATTTTTTTTAATTATAAAAAGAAAAAAAAAACAAATTGGTTTTACCATTACTCCTCTCGACAGAGTTTGCAACTCGAATGACAATGACACGTTTATACGTGATCACTGAAAAATATGTCACACTTTTGTGTGACACACAAAAGTGTGACATATTTTTCAGTGATCGTATGTGTGATACATGTTTCAGTGATCTAATAAAAGAAATACTAGTTTTCTGTATAGTTATGCCACTGTATGAATACTTAATACAACACAATAGATAATACACAAGTTTAATGTTATGTTGTTTATGACATATGCAGATACAACAATACCTACAATACAACGTGCTATTAGATGGAGTAAAATCATATGCAAGTATGTAATTTGCATTACCGTACATACGTGAAAACTTTGCAGTAGGTATGTTACGTTATTGTGACATTGTGTTTTATCAGACTTAATCGTGTATAATTTTGTCGTCTTAAGTAGGAAGATGTTTCTAGGAAACGCGTGATGATTATTGATATAACAATTATGTTGCAAAATTGAAGGTATTTAGTCTTGTAAGTAGATACAAGATACCACTGTCCTCGTTAAATCGTTAAATTTGCTATGTAATTGGATATCTAATATTTTGTCGGTATGGAAATTGCAATTATCCTGCGTTTCAGCACGTTAATATTTTTTTTTATTCTAGCATCCTTTCAGCAAAGTGGTAAAATATGTGAATTTATTGCCCTGGAATAAGACATCCTTTCGTATCATTCACAACGATTTTGGGGAACTAGAGTACAGGTTTATTATTGTATAAGGCAACAGTTTCTCTTAATGGAACATCGGTGGAAATAAAATGTGAACGAGATGCCTTAATAATAATAATGATGATGATACTGGAAACGTCCCTGAAATGTCTCCTTTTCATCTGTCGATATAAACGATACAAAACTACATTTCAGCGGCTCAAGAAGCAGGTGCATGCTGCAATACTTACAGTCCAGGTAAACCCTTCCTGACTTCCCACTCAATCCTAAAAACCTTTCCTTCCCTTCTCATTTTATTCTCTAGTTTATTTTGTGTGTTTAATTTAAGGTGAAATATATAAGTTTTTTTCAGTTATCTATATGTGTGTACATGTAAGTGTGGAATGGATTACTTCTGTGTTTATGTTCGTTTGTCTAAAATCTGTGTATGTATCTGTTCTATGTATGTATGCTTAAACTAAATAAAATAAATAAATAAATAAATATGACAAAATTAATCTATGATACATGAACTCTAATAGAAATACCTGGCTACCATATGAATCTTATCAGTTGATATCGTGACAGTGTGCTGGTTGGACGTCTGTGTTGCTGTGTTAGCTGAATTACGTGAGCGTATCAATACTTTTATATTTCAAAACTTCATTATTAATTTTTATTTTAAAAAGTCGAGCTGACTCTTTTTGTTTATTAGAAATTTTTAGTTTATTTTTTTGTGTTTTGTATTTTTTTTTATTATTATTATTTTGTCAAATAAGACTTCGTCAACGGGATGGACATCGATCCGCCCCTGAACACTCCGGACCCTCCCATTCCTCCTCCTCCTCCTGATCCTCCGGATTCGCGTAAACGAAGATTGGTGGACGAGGAGGGCGAGACGTCGAAAAATGTTAACGCTAAACAATTGTTTACCATGCCTCTTAGGGAACATTTTTATTCTCAAAAATCATACGGGCCGTTCAGCGTATATGTTCAAATGTGCGAAGAGGGGAAACCCATTTATCCCATGAGTTTCGGGAAATTCCTGCATTCGAAAAAAATCCCTAATATCGTCAACGGATCGGTTAAGGCGGAGGGACGCTACAAGATAGCAATGGAATTCGCAAGTGCACTGTCGGCAAATTCATTTATAAAGTCAATTTATTTAACGTCAAATGGAACGTACAAGGCGTTTATACCCTCCCACAATGTCACCCGAATGGGTGTCATAAGAGGAGTACCAACGGACGTGAATGAAGAAGAGATACTGGAATCAATCTCGGATTCTAATCCGGACATGAGCCCAGTAACCAAAATCAGACGTATTAATTATAAGGATGTGTCATCTGGAGAGACGGTATGGAAACCATCTCGGTCATTGGTTTTGACCTTCGAGGGTCAGTCACTGCCGTCGCATCTATATATTTTTTACAATTCTTTTACTGTAGAAACATACTGCTACCCCACTGTACAATGCTTCAACTGTTGCAAGTTTGGGCATGCAAAAAATATCTGTCGTTCACCCTCAAAATGTTACACCTGTGGAGGTAGCCACACACCAAATGATTGTACAGCACAAGATGCAAAATGTTTTTATTGTAAGGGGCCACATAGGGCTATTAGTCAATCCTGCCCTGAGTACTTAAGGCAAAAGGCAATTAAACAAACTATGGCTTGCAGAAACATTTCATATATCCAAGCAGCTTCTTTCCATCCTCAGTCTTTTGACAGTTATGCAAGAGTAACTGCAAAGATGGCACCCCCCAAGTCTACTAACTCTCCTACTTTTAACAGCTATGCAAATGCAACTGCCAAAACTATGTCATTTGATCCCTCTCTCGCTCCTTCTAACTCATCCAACTCTGTACCTGCTCCTTCTAATCCTTCTAGCTCTAAGCGCTCTACTACGCGAGGTAAATTCACATATAAAACTCCCAACGCTTCACTTCGTCCTTCTTTTACTCGAGCTGAGTACGAATCTTTGCTGTACTTCCCAAACGGAACTACTCCTTCACCGTCTCCAAATGGTTGCGCTCTGACAGACAGTCCCACTCCCAATAGTAACGAAATCAATCCCAACCAAACTGACAAGCTTCAAAGCAAGTTGGTTTCCGACAATACAGAATTTCTTAAAAACATCATAAATATACTGATTGAAACTCTTTCCTCTTCTGAAAATCAATTACCGTCCAACGCTGCTCCATTAATCTCATCTCTTCAACACTTTATCTCTCAAAATGGCTTTACAACATCCTAATAATCACTATTTCTCAATCCTACAGTGGAATAGCCGAAGCGCTGTTTCAAACTGGCATGAATTAAGACAACTAATCAAATCCTACAATATCAACATTGCAGCTGTTTCTGAGACATGGTTCCCTCCTGGGTCTCATTTCGAAATCCATGGCTTTTCCTGCCTTCGACAGGATAGACTGGATGGTAAAGGAGGAGCTGCCCTATTCATTGATTCCAAGTTTCCTTTCACTCAAATTAATTTACCTTATAACATTAACTTTCAAGTGGTGGCTGCCCAAATCTACGATATCACTTTTGTTTCCATATACATTCCACCGAAGAAAACTTTCGACCTAGTATACTGGAACAGTATAGCAAATTCTTTCACAAAACATTTGATCTTTCTGGGTGACTTCAATGCTCACGCTAATATGTGGGGTTGTGCTTTTACTGACCACTCTGGAAGAAATGTTCTGGAGTATGTGGATTTACATAACTTGTGTATTCTAAATAACGGGCAACCCACAATAATAACGCTCCCTAACCATAGACCCAGCGCAGTTGATCTCTCTATCTGTTCGGCTAGTTTGGCGCCTTCGATCGAGTGGACAGTTCTGGATGATACTCATTCAAGCAATCACTTTCCCATCATAATACGCTTAGGGAAAAACCATACTCCAAAAGTAAATCCCAGAGGCACTCGCACTTACAACTTGAGTAAGGCAAATTGGGCAGAATTCCGAAAAACTCTGGATTCTTCCTCTGAGCATTACGAATGCTCAATAGACCCCAGTAATATCAACAGAGCTGCGGAAGATATCCACGAAATTGTTGTTTCAGCAGCTGAAAGGTTTATCGCAAAAAATAGTAATAAACCTAAAAGAAATAAAAATCCACCTTGGTGGGACAAGGAATGTGATGAAGTTGTAAAGGAAAGAAAACAGATGCTTAAAAGGTACAACAAAGATATGACATTTGATAACTACATCCTGGCGAAGAACTCACAAGCCAAGGCCAAACGTATTATGAAAAAGAAAAAAAGGCAGGGATGGTATAATTTTTGTTCCAGCCTATCGCCGAATACACCACAATCAGAAGTCTGGAGATCAATTAAGAGATTTAGGGGTTCTGGAAAGCCCCATGGAAGTGCCAATCTGAGAGAAGAACTGATTTCTGATTTTTCTAATAAAATAGTGCCATCATATGTTCCGCATCTTTCGGAAATTCCATCTTTGTTTTCAAATCCATCGGATAATAAATCACACTGGTCCTATCCTTTTACTATTGACGAACTAATGATGGTCATACAGTCTTCTGGAGATTCAGCTCCGGGACACGATGGCATCTCTTATGCACTTATTCGCAACTTTCCTGAGAGCCTCCTTTCTTTATTACTCAGACTGTACAATGCAATTCTGAACTCTGGAATGATTCCGGCTCAGTGGAAAGTCCAAGTCATTATTCCTATCCTAAAGCCGGGTAAGGATGCATGGTTGGCATCCTCGTATCGTCCTGTTGCCCTTTCCTGTTGCTTCCTGAAGATATTCGAACGTATGGTGAAGACACGATTAGAGTGGTACGTAGAGAATGGTTCCTTGCTACCTCCATGGCAGTATGGATTTCGACGAGGGTTGTCTTGTTTGGACGGACTTAGCGTGTTGACAACGGAGGTCAGATCGGCATTCTGTGGGAAATCGAATATTGTTGCCGCTTTTCTCGATATATCTAGTGCCTACGACAATGTCTCATTGACGGTATTGAAACAGAAACTTTCGAAAATGGGATTACCAGACAATTTTTCTCAACTCATAATTAACATTATGGCGGAGCGCTGCGTTCGTTTAGATTGCCCTGAGGGAGTAATTCACAGGAAAGTTTTCCGAGGATTACCTCAAGGATCAGCCTTGAGCCCGATTCTCTTCAATATTTATACAGCGGATTTGCAGGAAATCGACACAACACCATGTGAAATAATTCAATTCGCGGATGACTTTGTGTTATACTGCGAGAACAGGAATATATCGGTTGCTGCCGAGAACTTGCAGAGAGTTTTATCAAGACTGAATGAATGGCTGTCTGCCAGTGCGCTTAGTCTGTCCCCTTCGAAAAGCAACATCGTTATATTTTCTAGGAAGCATAAACTCCCGAAGGTGTCCGTGAAGGTGAACGGTACAGATATTCCGATACAAAAGTCTGTTAAATTTTTGGGAGTATTTTTTAACCGCAGGTTGTCTTGGAATGAACATATAGAACATACTATCACAAAGTGTGAAAAAAGCATGAACGTCCTCAGGGCGGTATCGAGAGTATGGTGGGGTTGTAACCCAGCAACCATGAGAATTTTATATTTTGCTTTGGTACGCAGCCACTTGGATTATGGATGCCAGCTCCTGGATCCTTTGCCCACCTACTTGAATGAAAAACTACAGCGTGTCCAATCCAAATGCTTAAGACTAATACTAGGAGCAATGAAATCATCCCCGGTGAACGCCTTGCAGGTGGAGTGTGCTGAGATGCCTTTGCTGTTTCGTAGAGAATTTCTCTCATTTAAGTTTATCCTAAAAATGCAAAACTCGAACCACCCCTTGCTTAGTAAGCTTTCGTCTCTAGTTGAGGTAATCGCTGGACCCTCCAGGGCGAAGGATGCTAGTGCTCCATTTTTGTGCACCGCTATAACAGAGAGAACAACACTCCTTCCATCTTGTAATGAGTCAAATATGCCAGTATTTTCGGTGCCGTTCGAGGCCATAATGTTCCGACCGCAGATCTCTGAGTCAATGGGTTTAAATAGAACTGCTTCTGGGTGGAGCCAGGCAATGGTCAATGCGATGTTTGACTCAGAAATCGATTCTAGATGGAATGATTTCACCCCCGTGTTTACTGATGGCTCAAAATCGATTGGGGGATGGTGTGGGGCAGCATTTTGCATCCCTAAATTTGGTTTGGAAAGGAAAATTACTCTTCCCAGGAATTCGTCGGTGTTCTCAGCAGAGTGCATTGCACTAAGGGAGGCATTGACAGAAATTTCAAAGATAAAGCTATATAAGGCAGTAATATTTACCGATTCCCTTAGCCTCGTTCATAAATTAAAAAACATCAAACAGGATCCTCGAGATGCGACATTCTGGGCAATCAAGCAAGCGTTGTTTGATCTCGCTCAGAGTCATTTTACAATACATATTGCGTGGATCCCAGCCCATGTCGGGATCGTAGGTAATGAAATGGTCGATCAATTGGCTAAGGATGCTTGTCACTCGGGTACTCCAGTTGAGAAATTTGCCCCTCCAGCATCACAGATGCTGGTAGGAATCCGTAAAAAGATAGGAGATAGATGGTTTTCTGAGTGGCAATCTTCACCTAAAGGTAATCATTACAAAAATATACAAGAAAAAATTATATCATCCCCGTGGTTCCTACATTGCAGACTGTCCAAGGTCGATATATCGTTATTGTGCCGAATGCGAATAGGACATTGTTGCACAGCTTCCCACTTATATAGAATTAAAGTGATCGAGTCTCCAAAATGCAGGTGCGGTGATGAGGAGGAATCCCTAAACCACATCTTCTTTGAGTGTCCTCTCCTCGATCGGGACGAATTAATAAGCGAATTAATGAATGTGACGCCGTTTCCGACTAGTATTCAGTCACTGTTGGCAAGTGGAGATATTGTTATTATGAGAAGTATAGTTAGATTCCTAAAATACAATGAAAAATTTTTGTAGAGAATATGTAAGCTTATACCTATTTAGAGCAAAGAAATAATACTACCTAATAAGTAAAAAGTTTAAAAAATATATATACAAAAAAATAATCTAAAATCCATTGTTCGATCGAAATAATCAGCTCGGTTTATATTATGACCGTGCGCTGTACAAGTATAATGTAGTATCGTTGCAATTTTGAGTATAGAAATATTGCTACCGCGCCGCACAGCTCCTACTGAGGGCTGTTGCAGGTATGTACGATGGCTGTATCACTCGGTATCGGGTGGAATGCCGTACAATAAAAAAAAAAAAATATGAATCTTATGATACGTTACGGTACACATGTTTGCTGAAACAACTGTCTAGTCGCATACATTCTGAACATACTGTATAGAAGTGATGTGAATTTCAGAAATGTGTGTGACACTTTTCGCTTACTACTCGAGAAAACTCCGAGATTTGTAGGTATTAAGTGCACTATATCGAAACATAAATTTATTTATTTATTTATTTATTTGGGACACACACAGAAAGTTAACAAACATACATAATGACATACACAAAAATATATAATTCACGTTAACCTCCCAATTAAGAGTGTCCACAGCATGCACGCATGGTAGGTAATAGGTATATTACAAATCAATCAAGTGAATATAAAACAATTAAATATACTAACACCTCGGCAAACTTATATATAAATGTGTGCAGGTAAGTATTCTATTAGCAACAAGTAGGTACCAACACACCAATAAAATAATAATTCAATGCACTCAAGAAAATAATAAATTGATACATACTAAAGAAGTAGTTAACGAAAGTCTTCGCCTATAGATTGATTTCAAATAAAATTTAATTAGCTCCCTACATAACTGTACAATTTACCTATAGATAAGTATAGTATACGTGACAGAATGATTTTTTTTTATTTTCCGGAAACATTGTATTATTATGAAATAAGTAGTGCTGATTCATTGAGGTGAATATGAAATAATAGTTTATATAATCAATCTACTCTGTACCGTGAATATATTACTAACTAGGCTAGGTACACAAACCTATACATACAATATACATATACCTATTCTCACGGGCGTGAAATTTGAGGGAAATAAATAAATATATTATACATGCAATATATTAGCATCACTGTCGGAAAAATCTTGCGATATACTGTTTGTTCACACTTACGGTATGAAATTTCAAGAAATAAATTAAAGAAATCGATTCACCTATTTCACGTATTGTTAGAGTCAGGTGAGGCAGCGTAATTTTCCAACAATCTTATATTGTTAGACTCGTATGTAATTAGTTACGTATTCGATTACTAATTTTATTTGTCTATTGAAAAAAAAAATGTCGGCATGGTTTGAAAAATAAAACACATTTAATTTCTTTAATAAACAAATAGTTTTTATGTACCCGTATCATTTACAGAATAAGCATTTTAAATATTATTTCCAGGTGATCGAATTAAAATTTTTAGATAACCAGGAAATTCGTTATTTTTTTATGTGATTCTATATTCCATAATATAGTACGAATATGAAGATGGCAGAAAATGATGCTCGGGTGAACAATGAACAAAAATATTTTACCAAAACCGTAATATTAAATTTTTATCGAGACCAAATACTTACACAATTAAGTATTAGGTAATGAAAATACTATTGTCATTCCAAAATGATAATATTATTTATCTAATAATGCCAAAATACTCCATCATAAGTTTTAACAGTGCAAGTGTTACGTCCTGTTTTGGTTTGTACCTAAATAATTATAAACATGAATCACATTTTATATGCATGTAGTTCGCAAAATAGTGAATATAAAAATAATAATGGCGCATTTATTCCGTATGTACGTGTTTTAATATATTTTAATATTGAACTGACATTGAGTATCCTATGTTTCATATATTATACTCGTATATTTACATATAATATTATAGCATCGGCTGCTTAGCTGCACGGGAAATGAATTCAACCAAACAGAAAAACTTACTGAATGGAACAATATCATTATTCCGCATACATAATAAATACTCGTATAAACTATTCATTATTTCTGATCGAAATTGAAACCAGTTATTATGGGAATAATCATGACTGATGACTGAGTGATGATACTAAAATAACTTCGATAATTTGTTTCACCCAAAATAGTAAAAATGATAATAAATTATGAATAATAGAATATTTTGTGTTTTCTCTCTACGAATGCCTCGCTATTTTGATTTCCTTCGTGATTCTTCTTCTTCTTCTTCCTCAGCCTTCCTCCCTCCACTGCTGGACGTAGGCCTCTTCCATTTTCTTCCACTCATCTCTGTTTCTCCCCCTCCGCATCCAGGTTCCTCCGGCTTGTTGGACTAGGTCATCAGACCACCTTTTGGGAGGTCTTCCGACGCTTCTCCTTTTGTTCCAGGGCCTCCACTGTAGGATTCTGGGTGCCCACCTAGTATCCTCTTGTCGAGCCATATGCCCAGCCCACTGCCATTTTAATTTTGCAATGCGGTCCATAATATCGGTAACTTTAGTTCGGCGTCTTATTTCCTCGTTTCTAATTTTATCTCGAAGGCTCACGCCGAGCATCTGTCTTTCCATGGCCCGCTGTGTACACTTTAATTTGTGTATGCTTTTGGCTGTTAGTGTCATTGTTTCTAGGCCATATGTCAACATCGGGAGGATACATGTATCGAACATTTTTCTTTTTAGGCATATCGGGATTTCTTTATTTTCAAACACATGTTTCAATTTACCAAATGCGGCCCAGCCCAGACCTACTCGTCTTGGTAGTTCTGCTGTTTGGTTTTCTTTTCCAAGTTTTATCTTATGGCCAAGGTACACATATTCGTCAACTGTTTCTATTTCCCAATTGTCTATCATGAATTTATGCTTCGTGATTATGAAGTTATTTTTATAATTATTTTATGTTCTTAAAAAATCTTCATAAAGACGGAATTATGAATAGAAAGTTACTTCGCGTTGAGAACAGATGTGTTCAGCGAATATACTGAGAGCCAGATGCTTCGACTTTAGTATTAACAACTGTGCCTGAAGGTAACAGACGTCTGGACACTGGATAGGCCTGCAATGACCATTCAGAATGAGATGGGAGCAGGCAACGGAGTAGGCCCAAAGGAAACAACCTGGAAAAACTGGGTGTTGACTACATGCTCCACATAGGGAGTGGATCTATAACGTAGAAATATTTTTGCTATCCTTTTCTATAATACACCTACATTGTCAAATGTATAAATTATTTATGAAACTACACAGTACCTGCTATTTATAAATATTAATAAAATTGTACCATTCGCTTACCGCAGTGTTGTTGTCAACAATTTCTTGTACGGGTAACCACAAGAATACAAAAATAAAAAAAGTAGTAAAAAAGGCAAAACCAATCAATAACATAATTATCGATAGGAACCAATTATTAGTATGTATTTTACTATTAAATAATCAGTCGGTTTTATATTTTACCTATTTGGTATTTATTGTACACCTAGTGATGTGAATAATGAATATTTATATCAGGTATATTAACATAATATTAGAAGTTCATTTACACAAATTAAGCTCCACAGTCTACTGTGTAATATGTAATGCGTAGTAGTAAACTAATTATATATTTAATTGGTATTCGTAATAAAAAATATAGTAATTATAAAAAAATATTAGGAATTATAAATACATACATACCTAGTTCAATATTGTCTTGTTTATTAGTGTTTATTAATGAAGGTTTGGAAATTTTTCCCAAAATGAGCATGGCTTGTACTTTGAGGAGGATTTCAGTACACTGAAATCTGAGTAATAAAAATCACATTTAAAATTTTAAGATAAACCTAGTACTCGACAGCTTTTATGGACTTCCAAGAAAAGCAAGTCCACTGATCGTAATACTTGGGTAAAATTATTTGCAAACTTAAAATGAGCGTAAACACTGTCTAGGGTCCTTGAATTGGTGACCTCAATTTAAAGTCCACCCTTTGTGCCCCCCCCTTCCTGAACAAATCCTAGATCCACCACTGCTATTGTAGCATAATATTTTGTTGTTTATAAACTCAATAAGATGGATGGAAAATAAACGTAAAAAATAATTATTGCAGTTTTATATCAAACCACAAGGAGATCATTTAGATTCGTAATTACTTTACGTCTACAGAAAAAGACTAATTCAACATAGTCCCAACCCAATTACATTATTGAAAAATAGGCGAAAAATCAATTACATAAAACCCGTGTGCTCTCGAGTGTGAAGGCGACGGGATAAATCTTTTTTTTTTTCTTCGGACTAACATCGCTTTTTAGGTCATATGGAAGGCATACCACTGGTGTAAAGTGAAGTACCTACCTAAACACTTTGATTATGATCCAAAACAGACAAACTGTGATCAAAACTAATGGTGAGGTATAAACCAGACTGCAACTAATCTTACATAATTCAATTATAATCGCATCATAATATGTACCGGACCTAACTATCAATTTATTTTGTGTGTACCATTACAAAATATTTGCATTGTTGCATAACTAATCCAGGAAACGAAAAACTGCAACAATTTGTTAAAAAATAACAAGGCCACTTATAAAATAAAATGACAAACCCACTTGTGTACTTAGGAATGAGTGTAATGTATTTGATTATTTATCCTATTTAATTATTCTGACTGTTCAGTGAATAAAAACGAGTTTTCCGTAAACACGACAGTTTTATAATTAGCCAAGTATATTTTGATGTTTTATTTAATGTACGAAGAAACAATATTTAAAAAATGACAACCGTAATCTACCTATATACTTAGCTGTAGTAGAGGTAATTGGTATTTACTTTGTTAACACGAATGCATTGTCAGGTAAAAAATTAATACCATATTATCAAGAACTGAAGTAATGTAATGAGTTATAGGTGTCATGCTGCACACTGTACAGGTATTTTGAGAATTGGCTTTATTCCAACTAAATAGCCCCGTATATAGACAAATTTTGTTATTGAAAATGACATTGCAGGCAGGGGATTCCCGAGATTTCCAAAGGTGGAGCATCTGACCAAATCATCTATGGCATAATATGAGGATTTAAAAAATACACACATATGTACGTGCTCTAGTTAGACCATACAGTCAATGAATAAAAAATATTCTGATGAAATTTCGCCCCTGTCAATGTCCCCTATGTGCAAAATGTCAAGTAAAAGTTGACAGCGACCATTGACAGGGATAGGTATTAGTGTTTATTATAGTCTAAGGTAGAGACTAGGTATAAAGAGATTTGACAGGATTCTAGTATCTAATAGTATTGTTGATATTTTAACGTGTAAATTTTAGTATGTCAATATTATATCATTCGTACTTTTAGGAATAGGATATCAGTTTGTTTATAAACATACATCATGATAATATTTGTAAAGTTTGCTTATAAGGAAATACTTGTACCATCGTACCTAATACTTAGTAAAATTCGTACTTGGTGTGTCGAGTCATTAACAAAATAGATGACAAGTGCAAATTGTTCGTACAATGTATACTTATCAGATACTTATAATATTGTCATTGCTTAAATAAGTGTTTCGGGCATACTCATAAGGCATTGTGTTATTATTGTTAAAATAATTATATATAATGCAGACATGATAATGTTGTTTGTATAAAAATTAATGTTTCATTGTGATATGAGTGATAAAGGTGGGCACCACATAAATCATGGGCGTATATCCATGTATTATAATATCATTAGTATAGCATTATTTCAATATACCTATCTACAAAAATTATTCCATGAAAAATACACAGGATTTATCTTGTTTAACTTATTAAGGGCTTGGCACCAAGAATGACGTCACAGTCATTTCCCACGGCATTAAGGTTTAAAATCGAGTGACAATCGAGTAAAAATTGCGTTTTTTCCATATTTTGGAGTTAATTTTGCGTCTATAAAAAAACTTTTACGGTTATTCCCTAGATTTGAATGCATATTATCAGTACAAAAAAAAATACTCAGCGACTTTCGGGAAACGAGTTTCCGTCTTTCGGAAAAAAGATCAGAGGTGTTTTTCATTTTTTTTTGTGAGAAATCTATACAAGATATAAAAAAATATTTTAAGGTTATTCCCTAAATAAAGGTTCAATGCTTCTACCCTATTTCGTTGCAAAGCATATTATTTAGTAACGGTTGTCGAGATAGAAGGTCTCCCGTTTTTAGAATTTTTTGAAATGTCGGTATGCATACTCTTACGTTTTAACTTGTATGTTTGAAGATGTATAAAGTACCTACCAAACAAAAAGCATTTATAGATCGCACGTGTGATAGGTAGGACGCAAGTGCGAAGAATGGAGTGTCTGGAGTGTAGAATAAAAACAATACAAATATTTTCATCATACTATATGTACGTTAAACATGAAGCTTCGATTCTCTTTGGGGAAAAGAAAATATTCAGTAGATTCACGTTACATTTATTTATGTATACAGAGGTAGGTACATTTCATTGTTTTGGTAAAATGACACGATGCAATACAACATTTACTAACAACCGTGCTCACTTCTTATACAAAATACAAATTACGATGTCAACAAATTAAATACTTACATACAGCGCAATATGCAACACCATCTAAATTGATTGTGATACCTATAAAGTAATATTGTTAACTAATCGATTGACCAAACACTATTTTTTATTCGCGGAATCTATTTCCTGTATATTGGACAATCAGTTGTCTAGAGTAATAATTTCATATAGGTATTTTATAAGTACAGAATTTTATAAAGTATTTTATAGAGCTACCAGGCGGAATGAGGGATATTAGAGACAGAGTGGCCTTCAAAAAAGAAATTAAGAGACACAATGATAGAGGCACTTGGCCCAGTAGTCTCCTGAAATTTGCTCATTTGTTTCGCGGGATGAAACTTTGTTGCTGTGTATGATGATATTTGCTATGAATATATAAATGCAGGATCCCTCCCCACACACGAGACATGTCTCTATTGGGGAGGTATCTCGAAACACGTATAGTTTTAAGGAACCATATTTGTATGTGTAAAATATTGTGAAAAATAAAAAGAATTTTGAAATTTAAAAAAAAAATGTAGATGGAGGAAATTTCACGATTGGTATCAAGACTATTGAATTAATCAGGCGTCGGGGACGGGATGAATGCACTCTGTAATGTTATGCATTTGTAAATTATTTTTAATAATTACTTAATGAAAATTGCCTAAAACTTTTACTTTTCACCAACACGATGCGACACAAGTTCGCTTTCATTTGAGTGACATTAATAATTATTATACACACGTGCATTTAATTAGCATATTTTACTATAGGCACATGTTATAGGAGATACACGCGTACCCCGGGTTACGTAGAACAAGTTAGTATGTATGTATCTGCCAGACAGAGATAAAAAATTAAGCTTGTATGATAAGAACAGATTCATAATTTATCGCGTAGATAAATATTTAATGAATTTTAGAGAAATCCCAGTTTACTTCATACTATAACAATAACAGTAGTAGTGAGCGATGTACACTACACATGACATGTGGTTTGAAATTAGGATTTGTGTAGGTACTAGGTAGATATATTCAGCTTAACACATGCCTAATAAATCTGTTTTTTTTTTATACTAGAATGTCATTTTTTAAAATTCAAGTGTCATATGGTCATGGTTATTTTATTATTGAATGACTAATTCTAAAATATTACGTTGAGGCAAAAGATACATAACTGACTACATCACTATTCTAAAGATAATAAATAAAACCTACGTTAAAATTTTCTATAAAAATAATTACATTTATAATTTTACCCCCAGTTTTTTTTTCATTAAAAATATTCTCTTTGTCAATACCATATGGGCATTTCACTCGATTAAATATCATTGCTGCACTAAATGTCTCGAAAAGCGTAACAAACTGTTTCGGTGTTTTAAATATCTATTGATAAACGTAAATAAAACGTAAAACGTAAATACGGTTACAGGCCGCAATAAACTCTTTTTAATAGGTGCATCGTGGTAACGTGTTACTATAGTATTGTAATAACTATATAACGTTTAATCGCTGTTCGCTTTATTATCGTGAGACAGTTGTAACGTGAGGTACAGGTGTAAATCATTACATTAAAATCACTTACATAATGGTTATGTAGTGAGTAAGTTAAACAGGTTTAATGAAATTATGCCAAAGACAATGTTGGTTACCTGTCACCTGCCGTAACTGTGTTACAAGTTACAAGTACCAAGTGTAACACAACATTGTCATCTGATAACACTGTGTCAATGTCAATGTCTCAGATAACATACGAGTATTATTGTGGCAGTTTTATTGGTGGATCAAATTGATCGAATAATTATCACATGAAAAATCTTAATAAGTAATTACAAGGAAAATATTCTATTGCCTTTCATTTGGTATTTCGTGATAGTCTGAACTTGAAAACTCTGAGGCTGGCCACACACGTCCCGAAGTTCAGTTCCGGAATCGACCGTTTTGCAAAAAAGTTCCGATCAAAACCTCTCTCTGAATTCAGCGTCACCCCGATTTTAAATTCAGAAAGAGGTTTTGGTCGGAACCTTTTTGCAAAACGGTCGATTCCGGAACTGAACTTCGGGACGTTTGTGGCCAGCCTTATCCGCGGGGACACATCAGGAAGATCAATTTACGCTGAGCCGTATGGCCGACCTATGACCGTTTGAAATTAGTTAAAATTATTTTCCTTAATCTACGACATTTCCACCAAATCACCTTAATTTCGAAAAAAACTCACTAGAGAACTTATCGCATCGTCTCTTTTACAGCTTATAGTTATGGGTTAACTAAGTTAACTTGTAAAAATCGCAGTGATGCGATAAGTTTGCCCTAGTGGACAGTTTTGTGTATGTCTGTATGCTTATATTATTGTAACAGTAACGGAGTATTGTTCATTTGAAGTGTAAATAAAATGAATAAATAAATAATTAATTACAGTCCATATAAATTTATTTCTTGCTCTCAAACTTTTTTTCTATAAACTCCACTTCAAGACCAAGGCTTTTTATGGTACTCGTAACATATTGGGTTTATTTATATGAACGCATTTTTTTGTAAATACATATACATATAATTACGTACTAAACTATTTTCTTACGTATGGAAACATTATTAATCTCAGTGACAGATCGATCATAAAGATAAAGTAATAGGTAATTATATTTAGGTACGTAGGTCCCAAACTGGAATTGAAGGATTATTTGTAGTGTCCGACCGAAACTGGATTTTTAGCCGAAACCGAAACCGTAACCGAATATTCGGCTCCCTTTCTAGTTTCGGCCGAAACCGAAACCGAAACTTAGGAATTTCAGTTGTAATTTTGAAAAAAAAAATCATTATAGGTACCCTGCTTTGATATCTAGGGTTTCCCTAAGATATTTATTAGGAAACCACGCTTCATTTTCGGAAATCAATGTAAGCACAAAAGAAAGGAACCCAATAAACTACACCTTATGTCATATGGCATAGGTAACACTAAGGGGGGACATAAAAAATGCAAGTTTTCTTCGGGAGGTTAAGTCACGGAAGTTGTGGTGTAGTTTGCTAATATGTATATTCATGGGCGTCGCCAGCCTCGGAGCTAAAGGGGGGCAACAAAAATTTACAAAATTGAAATAGGATGCAAAACGCGTGAATAGCGCCGAAGGCGAAAATTTTTTGTGAGACATGGTGAAGAAGGCCGTGATATGGTTTGGTTTATTTGAAAATGTACACAATAATTTGCACAATATTATGTACGAACAATGTTTCATATAAAAAGCAATAAATAGCGCCGCAGGTTTTTTTTGTGAAACCATTGTGTTTTGATGGATTTTTTATACTAATTTATAAAATTTATGACATGGATGGTGAGAAAATGTGCGGTAATAGTGTGATTTGTTGTGAGGTCTTATCATGAAGTATGAGGAAAAATATATAGCTAGGTACCTATTTCAATCTCTAGAGGCGGCAGCTGCCCCCCCCCCTGCCGACGTCGACGCCCATGTCTATAGGTATTATCTTTGAACTAAAATAGGTATGTAGAATACAAAAATAACACAAGCTTTTTAAGCTTTCTGTGAAGTGCGCAAAGATATATTTGGGGTTATTTCGATAAACCCAGATTCATTTCAAAAAATACATATGAGTATTTTTCCTTTAGATGCACCTAGAAGTAGCGCCGCAGGCAATTTTTTTTTTTAATGGGCGAAGTGATGATTCTTATGATAGGTAAGTAAAACACGTGGTTATGTTGTATCTAGGAAATAGCCGCTTAAGTAGCGCCGCAGGCAAAATTTTTTTCATAAGACATAAATAATGTGTGTAAAAATGGGTATAGTGATATAAATCTAGTTCACTTTTGTAAAATAAAAAAGGAATCTAGTGTACAGAATACAAACACAAAGAGTGAATCTGTTCCGAAGATTCCCGACAATGCTCGATATAATACGGATGTTAGTTTCGGTTTGGCCGAAGGTTCGGCCACTTTTTGGCCGAAACCGAAACTGGGGCCGAAACCGACTATTTTGGCCGAAACTGGCCGTAACCGAAACCGAAACCGAATATTCGGTCGGTCTCTAATTATTTGTTCCGCTGTTTTGTACCAACTTCGAGGTTAACATCTAGGTAAGTAGGTACCTATTGAATTTACGACAATAGGTATTCTAGGTGTAGGTACTTACTATATAAGAAAATCCGCGTGACATTGTACCGAGACGAGACAAGATCAAACTTTTTATGCAAAACTCAGGCGTGCGTGGGTAGCTAATTGTATAGTAAAAAATTGTACAAAAGAAATAATTAATTGCTGTACGGTCGTTGTATATGAATGTAGGTAACTACAGAAATTGTATTCAGTAAATTTACCGAATGTAATGTGCAGCGTATCGGCACAATTTTACAATATGGTATACCTGCCAGTCAGTCAGTCAGTCTTGAATGTAATTATATATTGATATTTTTTGAGTATATCAAATATATATCTCTAGGTAGGTATATCAATCAATTTTATTATTATTTCATAGAATAGTGCCCAATTCCACCAACTTACACCTAGGCAGGCGACCACTAAATAATTTCCATACAAAAACAGAGATAATATTATTTATTTAATAAAGAGCAAGAGGAGCAACACCTAGAAGGGCATAAATTCATATGAAATTCTACATGCGACTCTCTTAAGGTAGGGGAGATTCTGGGTGGAGATATTTCGGCACCTATGCGTAGGAGAGTTTTATGTAGAATTTCATATGAATTTATCCTCTTCTAGGTGCTGCTCCTCTTGCCCTTTATTAAATAAATAATGTTATCTCTGTTTTTGTATGGAAATTATTTAGTGGTCGCCTGCCTGTGGTCTGTGGAATTTACCAATATGGTAAATTATTTTGGTAAGCTTTTCACAATTTTTGTACTCCATCACTTTTGTCCATCGTAATTATATTTGCAAGTGACAAAATTGTTGAACTGACGTAGGCGACGGATGACACCAAAAAATGCAGTATGCGTAATTAGGTAAATTATGGTTACGGTATAGTATAGTCCGTAAATTATATGATCGGTAATCAGTAAATATTGTAGCATATTAAAACATAGCATTGTACCACATTATAACCTATTGACTGTATGATAACCTAACGATTTCGCAAGAGAAATCTAGTTCAAGGGTGGTGCAATACACCACCTGATGTAAATACAAGATCATCACTAATTGAACTATTCTCAGTAAGTTTATAGAATTAGTTTATGCGCACAAACATGCGCATTGCGCAAGCAGATACTTCCTGAAGTTCATTGAGAGAGTATCCATTCATACTATCGCGAGGCATGTCCCATAATGTAAAATTATTAACGACAAGCTTAACGATGTGTATTGCTTATCCAAATTTGAACATAGGAAAATCCCTCGGGCTTAAGGCCCTCCACATCCCCGGGTAGCTCAAGCGCATTAATAGCGACCTCTTTACCCGCACTTCTAGCAAAATATTATTAAGAGGTGGGCCCAGGGTTAGCCTTAAGGGAGCCCCCCGGCAAACCCCACCCCTGAATTACGTACCTTCAATATCCTTGTCTAAGGAGGTTACAAAATTTACACCTATTACTACAATATTTCATACTACTTATATCTATACTTATATATAAGTCTTACGAGCTATGCTCTTCTATTTACAACGTATTTTATTAATAACTAGCTGTATTTCCCGTGCTTCGCAACGGCTAAAATTGTGTACGGGTGGTGAAGTTACATCGTCTTAGAATTAAATACCTAATGGAATAAATTTTTGGCATATAGGAAGGAATATATTTGTTTTACCTAGTAAAATTATTTTTTATGTATATAGGATTCTGCTAAATTCAAATTTCACAAAAAGATAGTAAAAAAAAGAAGAAAAAAGCGTTGGGTATGGAGTGGGATCGAACTCGTACCCTCGCATCGCATAACACTCAATTTAAGAGGGCTACAGTTCTGAATTCAAGGTCAATTTTGGGCGGAGCGTAAAAATTTCTCCACTGCCCCGCTTCTACAATGTTTGTACGCATGGACTTGTAGTGTTAGGAGTCCATAACCAGTGGAAATCACCGCAATATTTACACTACAGTTAGTTGTGTAATAAAGAATTTTTGGCCATGAGATATAGACCCATAGGTAGATTCCAACATCAGTTGCATTGCAGTTCCATATTTCATATATGTAGCTATCTTAGTACCAACTTCCCGAAAAATCTTATAGTTTAATTAGGGTCATTGTCTTCGAGCCTATTATAATGGCCTATTCAAAACCTTCAAAGTTGTTTTCACTGCAATAGCCAACATGTGTTTGCAATCTACAACGGGTGGGTGATATACATGTGTTTATTTCATTTGGTATACTGGATTAAAATTTAAAAAGGTGTAAATAGCGCCGCAGACGATTTTTTTGTGTGAGACATGGTGAATGAGGTCTTGATGTAGTTTGTTTACTTGAAAATGTATACATATAAAGCTTTGGACAATAATATGTACGAAAAATGTTTTATTTAAAAAAGTAATAAAAAATAGCGTCGCAGGCAATTTTTTTTATGAAACTGGTGGATGTACATACTAATTTTAGAAAATTTATGATATGAGGTTTTATCATTTAGTATGAAAAATATATACCTATTTCATCTCTAGGGGGGCAGCTGCCCCCCCCCCTTCCCCTCCTTGGCGACGCTCATGGATGTATATATATAAAAAAGTATATGTTATTATATACGATTATAGTCTGATGAGATAATAGCTGAGAGTAAAAAAAAAAACACAAAAAAGCTAATCTACCTATTTTTGGAAAAGATAGTTTAGTTTAGTCCGGGATAATATAATTAATAGGCACGCACATTTAAGTAATAAGTATCTGAATAATCTAAAAATCACTAAAACATGTGGGAACTACGTACTCGTAATATTATGTGAAAATAATTTAAAATATAAATCAGTTGCCAATGTTTGCCGTCCTCTGTAATATGCGAACATTCGACAATAAGAATAAAAGTATGGAACGACAATTCAATTAGCACAGAATCCACGTCTTACCAGTCCACAGTCTTGTGGGCGTCTGAATCCTTGGCGAAACGAAAAACAGTGCGTTCCTTGTAATTCCCGTGTTATAAGTGTCATATTCGCGTGCACGCTAAAACCGATAGCGTATATTAGTACGGAGACTTTTTATGAAATTGAGGTTTTTTGGGTTTTGACACGAAGCAAACAAAAAATATTTACGTTTCTTTCTATAATGCGCTAGATATTTTAGTGTTCTTTAAGACAAAAAAAGAATTATTTAATTCCGACGGACGAATCACTTGGAATATCAAAAAAATGATGAAAAACGACGTTTACAATTTTTATTTTTTACAAGAAACTATATAGTATATTAATTATATTGCTCTATAATGCGCTTCGTTAAAGTTCAATCTATATAATATATATTTTTTTCATCGAAATCCAACAATAAATAACGCGGGTACATCGATTGAAAAATCACTAAAATCGCCATGTTTGCTACTGTAGCCCTCTTAAGTTAAGTACGCTAGCCCCTACACCACGCGAGTCAAAACAGATGACGACAGAAAGCGCCGCGGAGCAAATGTCAAAACTATTTTTTAATTATTATAGACACATTTTTAGTCATACAGAAGTATTTGTAGAGCAAAAACATTGTATAAAAATAATCCTTAGATGTATATCCTAGTTCTAGATTATGTAACGACGCAAACAAATTTAAAAACCATATTAACGGGACTACTTTAAATGGCTTCTTTCATTTTCATACTAACTTGATAGAATTCAGTATCTTGGGAAAATTGATAATTTTACCAAACCACGATACAAATCATATATTTTAATAGCCTATGTTGAAGCCGAGATTCCATTTATAAGTTAATTTAATAGATGGATGTCTAAAATCGTCTGGTATTAATGTTTACTCCGGACGCGAATCGTCATTTTTTTCAGGTTCTTTCCCGAGTCATTTATGATTCATAGATGGCGGTAGTGATGTTTTATAAAATCAGAAATGAAATAAAAAATCATTATAAATCAATAATTCCCTTTGTTGCACATATTTTTATCCAAAATATCAATACAATCTCGTGCAAAGTCAGTGGCGTATACGAATATCTACTTTTTGTATTGTACGTATATAATTAAAACAAAATTAAATTAGGTGCAATGCGAAATGTTTTTTGTAAACAGTATATATACAATTTTCAAAATAACGTTCTGATGTGATTGTGACGGCGTTTTGTCAAATACTCAACGCTGCCGAAAATCCACAATTATTAAGGAGATGATATCGTGTACTGTGTAAAAAATGTATGCCCAACACATAACATTACTACCATGCCTGGCCTAAATAACGGCATACAGAATAGTTTGTGGACTTCGTCGCTGAACTTCATGAGATGATATTAGTTTGTCTTTTGTATTATTTTAGACTATCGTTTAATTAACAGAGCTGGGCAGAAAAGCGTTAATCCGTTAATGGTTAATTAACAAACATAACATTTTGATCAACGGTGCCCCCTTGCAGCGAAATATCTACTAACCGATATTCGTAGTACGTTCGTATATCCTGTGAAATAAAATTATACTACTCGTATAGTATACTTCACAACATAGACTCGTAGTACGGAATGCAATTGAAAAAATAATTTTACTATGCAATTAATTGATTCATCTACCAGCTACCTGCATCATTTATAAAAGGCGTTCTTGATCGCTAGTGGGTAACTAAAAATACGGAAACTATTTCGTAGATCAATGGAAAACACTTTGTTTGTGTATCGGCTAGGCAGTAATTATTTAAAGTGTTAAAAAAACATAAGTGCATTATAAAACAGATACCTACTGATAAGTGATAACATCAGTCAATGAGTATGTGAATAGAAAATCCGGTGGCTTAGCATGTTCCTTAGTGGTATACGAACAATACTAACAATAAAAATATTTATAAACTTTTTGGGCTGCTGGGTGGGCGCAGGTTCGATTATCCTAGAAAATCCGCAGATATGCCAAATGTGTAGTTTGAATACTTATATCATTACCATATTTTGAAATCAGATATTTTCCTCCAAATGTACGAAAGAAAACCAAGTGAGAAATTATTAGAGATGGGTTAAACACACGTCGAATAGGAGTTATTCCAATTCTCTATATGACTTAGAATGATGACCACATTTTCTGTACAAGGAATAAACGAATGTTTGTTTTTTAATATGATAAAAGTTCAGTTTTATTATGTCAGTATATATAACGATCTACTTTTAGTTCCTCGTAATATATTTCCTCTGATTGATGTACCTAGTAGGTATATTCACTCATGTGGTGTACGCACAGCTGATCGATGATATTACACGATTAATAATATTTAAATATCAATCGCATAACAAGCTACTGTTTCTCTAACACACTTCGTAATGTTTATCAACTTTCATCTATTTCTATGTAAAATCAATATCAAGTCTTATTAACGCTATAATAAACAAAATACTACGAGAATGGAGCAAAAGTACTTATAGGTCTTACATTTCGAAATCAGACTTTGCCAAATAATTTCCCTAATGTTTTCATGGTGTACTATGTATGTATGTAGGTACGAGTACCTTCCGGTGTAGGTGTGCTGAAATTTAATTAATAGAGCCTCAACTTTAAAATACCTATTGTTAAAACAATATCACTTTGTTTACACCACTTTTATTTTGACCAGAGTCAACATGTTTCGGGATCAAAGTTCCCTTCTTCAGGACTAATACAAGAATGTCTTTAAGAATACTATTAGTCCTGAAGAAGGGAACTTTGTTCCCGAAACATGTTGACTCTGGTCAAAATAAAATTGGGACTAATACAAGAATGTCTTTAAGAATACTATTAGTCCTGAAGAAGGGAACTTTGATCCCGAAACATGTTGACTCTGGTCAAAATAAAAGTGGTGTAAACAAAGTGATATTATTTAAATTATATAATGTCGCCACAAAATAAAGAAACCTTCAAAATCAAAGAAGTTTAAAATATTGTTTCATACGCCGTATTCTACATACTAAATCCAAATAAAAAATTGACAAAATAGGCCAGAACTATATATTTGTCTACTAAAGCGAGTAGGAGTTGATGATTCCTAGCCATCGATCTATCTATCATAATAATATGAATCATAATTATATTAAATCTATAATTATTGAATATCATTATGGGGTGTCACCTGGGGTGTCACCATATATGCATACTCCAAGTGAAATACGCTTTAAAAATGTTTATGTGAAGCGGAGCATACTGACACCTACAGCATTGTGCAGACAGGCGTATATAGTTGCTTTACACAAAAAAATAAGTGTTTTTCTTGTAAGTGTGCATATATGGTACTATGGTACTATGCATATCGTATTATTTAATAATGTTGTTATGGAATGTCGTCGTCCTAGGAAATGGTCGCAATTTTTTTTTTGTCAACAATGAATGTCAGATGTGCAGAGGATGCGGGGGACAGGAGCATGTCAGAAAAATATCATTCATTATTGAAGGACTCCCACGGGCTTATGGCCCTCCGCATCCCCGGGTAGCACAGGCGCATATAGCGTCCTCTTTACCCGCATTTCTTGGCAAAATATTTTTAAGAGGTGGGTTCAGGGTTAGCCAGAAGGGAGCCCCCCGACAAACCCCACCCCTAACTTACATTCCTTCAGTGTCCTTGTCCAAGGATGGAAACATCAGACGGTACACGAAAACAACATATTTTGTACAACTCCATCAACTAACGAGATGGAATTTGATGGAAATACTAAATTTTGCTTATTCTCGGAATACATGTAGGTAGGTACCTCGATAATATTGAGATAATGGGGCGAAGGGGCTGGCCTATAACAAATGTAGAAAAATGATTTTATAAATCACGAACACCATCCTAGAGGCAACTATGGGTTTTCTTATTATCCTATGAAAGAGATTATGTATACTCGTATCTCTACATCTACTTGGTCAGTGCAGTCATATGAGAAAACATAACACAGTTATTTGAAATAATAACAAAATGACCGGACATTTTATAACATCACTGACTTGGAATACTCTCAGTATCTTATTGACATATAATCATTATATTTCATAGATTAGTTCCTCCGAGTACTTAATCAATCATAATATTGTTATCGATCTTAATACAATTCAGATTATGTACGTTAATATGTCATCGTAAGATAATTAAATTTTGTTAAGTGTCTGTACAATGAATTACCTTACATTCCAGTATGTCAATCAAATCAACTAATTATATACCTACTTACTTATTAATCCATTGTTCCATATAATGTAATATTGCGCTAATCAAAACTACAATAGACAATTTATTTACAACTTAGTGTAAATTCATCGAATCTATTCGCTTCAAAACTTTGTTCACACTAATATCGCATCTTAGCCGCAATGACGATCAACGAATGTAAATGGGTTTGTGTATAGATACTCGTATAACATATCAAATTTTGTCAAAATTGAGTTATGATCCACGAATTATGGTTCGTCTGCACCATAACGTTAGGCTGTAAAAACATTGTTGGTCCAAATAGGTTATATTTTTTCGCAGTAAGTTTTATCGCTAATACAATAGTTTAACATTAACTAGAAAAAAAAATGTAAATATACCTATTGCATGTCCGAACGTTATAAAATCCTTAATTTCCCAACAGCTCAAAACTTGCACCATTAAAATTGTTTTTCTCTAAACTTAGTACTAAACTGTACATGCAATATCTCTGCATCGTAAATGTACATAGGTAGGATAATACGACGGCCAGCAGTGGAGTTGGGCTAAGTCAGAAAAGATTAATTTCACGACCACGTATATGCTTCATGTAGGAAGCGGATGTAAAAATCGATGTGCGTATATCTACCTACCTAACTTTGTCCTTTATCAATTAACACCCGGAGATTTCACGTAATCGAAGCACGTAATTATCATTCAACCTCGCAAACTTTGTAGCTATACATCACAGTAGCTACATCAGCTGTGAAAGCTTGAATTGTGATAGTGGAATAGGCCAACAGTAGAAACATCTCAGATTAATGGGGCATTCTTGATTTTATAGCCTTATTTCAAATAGTCCTCGAAAAATACGCAAAAACTGTTATCGATATAAGGCATCATGTGATATAATAAATTATTAATCTGATCATTTTCTCATTACAAGACGAAGTCTAGATTTTTGTAACCTTATCAGTGTTTGAAAAGTCAGTTCGATTTAGTATTGAGAAAAATTTTCGTCACACTTTACAGTTGATTGCATTTTGAGTTGAATAAAATGAACAAATTATTTATGTTTGCGGGTAAAGTATAACGCGTGATAATCGTAAATATATTTTGTACTATGCAACGGTGGAGTGGAGATAAAAGAAGTGGTCAGTAAGTCAGTACCAAAGAGATTACATATTAAGTACTAGAGGTCTGATTCTATGTATTTTCAATAGAACGGAAGTGACGCAATTTCACGCTCGGCACTTTTTGGTATTTTAGAGTCGCAAAGCTCGCACTATTAACAAGATATCAATAATAAAAACTAAAACATCTTTAAACCTATCGTTTTAGTCATAAATAACGTTAAAACTAATACAGTTTTTAACTATGAGAGCAAAATTTCGAAACCGTTGCCCACAAAAGTGGTGCCCACAAACTGTCAAATCGTATGGAAAATTTTGACAGTTTGTGGGCACCACTTTTGTTACACTTCTAGCATTGAGTACTCTGTCTAGGTAGTACTTAATATATTATGTCGCTGGTCAGTACCCACCTCGTGTTACTGTGGTTGCATAACATCTATATGGAGACAACCAACGGACCAAAACATAAATGACCACCATTCTCAATAATTTGTGCATGAATTTATGTTTATCATTTCTAATAGTTTTAAGAGAAAGAAAAATTCATATGAAACAGTAAGTATTTAAATTAGTCGAGCAGTAAGGTACGAGTATGCACGGCACTCACAATATTTAGGCTGTGCATTCGTACTGATAAATTAATGTAAGTATTTTATTGTGCATAGTTTTAATAAACAAGCGAGCATATAATAACACGATTGTATAGCAATAGCGATTTCTTATATCTTAAAAATAATCGCACGTTTTATTAATACTGTCGCAACTCAATTGATTTGGACATTTGAAAGAATAAGTTTTAATGCAATATAGTTACGAAAACTATGTACGTGGCTTCGTATCAACCTCGTATGAACAAAGGTATTGATGGTGTTAAGAAATGATATAGGCTTGTGAATATTAAAAAATATTATTAAGGGCATGGCACCAGGAATAACGTCACAGTCTTTTCCCACGGCATTAAGGATCAAATTCGCATGATAAAATGGTAAAAATAGCGTTTTTTTTTCATTTTTTGGGGTTAATTTTGCGTCTATTAAAAACTTTTACAGTTATTCCCTAAATTTTAATGCATATTATCAGTACAAAAGAAAAAAAATACTCCGCGACTTTCGGGAAACGACAAAGACAAAAAGACAAAAACTTGTCTTTCGGAAAAAAGATCAGAGGTGTTTTTCAAAATTTATTTTGAGAAATCTATACAAGATATAAAAAATATTTTACGGTTATTCCCTAGATAAAGGTTCAATGCATCTACCCTATTTTGTTCCAAAGCATATTTAGTAACGGTTGTCGAGATAAAAGGTCTCCCGTTTTTAGAAATTTTTGAAATGTCGGTATGCATACTCTTAATACAGATATCTAGCGTGCGAGTACGATATCTACATATGTATATATATAACCTACTCATTGTCAAGGTTAAGAAGTGATAGCTTAACTAATATAATATAAAGATGGTGGTGACTGGTGATCAATCAGGTATGAATATTTATTCAGTGATTTGTGTCTGCGACAATCATCGTCCTCAGGATTATAGAGAGGTTGTTAGCACTACCAAAAAATGGGTACAGTTTTTTTAGGAAGCAAAACACTATTATGCATTCGAGGGCCATGGGATCTAAATTGTGTGGTCAAGCACCTTTAAATATTAAAATAGGATTTAGTGTATTGAAATAACCTCGTGCTAACCTCAATCGATGAGATAATACTCATATTCTATTCTATTGGACATGTCAATGAAAATATCATTACTTATGTTTGATATTCGATATAATTTATGAATACCTGATAGTGGCATACAATATGACAAATATGACACGAACAGGTATTAGATTAATTGTAGAGATTTCTTATTCATTGATAAAATGGTGAAGATAGTAACACGCTAAAAAACCGATCCGAAGTACGTCCGCCTATGATATGTGTTCCCTTGAGGAAAATTAAAGGGCGAAGTACCACATAGTCAGGTATTGTGTAAGTTGCATAATAAAGAAGGTAGGTAATGAAGTACATGAGAACTACGTATATAAATATATATTGATAACAGTTATGCTTATATTGCCATATATATGTCAACAACGTATGCTTCGTCTTTTCGGACATCTATCAAGACGCGAAGAGACCAACCTAGAAAGAACGGTAATACTAGGCAGCGTACAAGGCAGGAGACCGAGAGGCAGATCGCCGATGCGTTGGAGCGACCAAGTGAGGGCAGCCACAAATACCACTCTACACGAGGCCGCACATCTGGCCATGGATATTTGATAGAGACTCGTGATGGAGGATCGTCGGAATGAGAGTCGCGACCCTCAGTCATGAGGATATACGACACCAGCAATGCTTATATTATTATAAGCATATAGCTTTATATGTTTTATATATTATATTGCTAAACAAATCAACAATACGATACCTCAGAAAGTAATGGATATGTTTGGCATATATCAGCAGTAGTGAGATTAAGGCTGATGAAAAGGCCTATATCCACGTCATTCCCTGTTTCGTGGTTGCAAATATTCAGTCCACATATGGAAACGTGTCAAATTGTTTACTTATTCTACATACTATGTTTACTATTTTTGGTATCTGAAGAATGTTAATTGTAAGAACTTTTAAAAAATTACACCGTTGGTAGGCTACAAATTTGTTAAAAAAGACTGATCAAACAATGTTATACCTATATTCTAGATACGGCATGTATTTATTATTCAAACATTTGTTTTAAAACCATCTATCGAAATGTACTGGCAATTAATAATTACCTAATGACAATAATTATATTGACAATATTATAATTAGGTAAATTAAAATCTAAAATGTAAACAGACAGGTTTATGTAAAGTGCAAAAAATATAGTTTTAAGTCTCAGAGAGAAAATAAATGCAATACTTGCTGACACATGTTTAAATTTTCGAAGTTTTATTATAATAAGGTCTGGACGATTTCACATTGTACCAATTATTCAATACTATCAACATCTATTGAAATTTCACTATAAGTTTTTTGGTGAAAATTTATATATTAGAACTCTATGTGAAAACGTCTCATGAATCCTAAGGCTTTGTTACGAGTCTTTTACTGTATAACAATTATAATATGTTAACATATTTTGACGATGGGTATAGGATGAACAAAAGGATGTGTCTCCGTTACCTATACATACAATTTACTTGTTATATTTGACCTTGGACCTTCCCCCGGACATGTAGACACTTAAAAAGATATTTATATTATGTTTCTTATGTCAGATACCTAGATATTATTGAAAAAAAAACTAACCACAAAATATTATTTATTTATTTATACCTATGATTGTACCTACTTATTGTATAATATGTACTTGTAGTAAGTATTCTTCAACTTCAATCTAAATTCAGAACCTCAAAATTTTCCATACGTCTGTGGAGATGTCATTAAAACAAGTTTAAGGACTCATAAAAATCTAAGATAAGGTGGTCGGTAGCCTGGTTGGTAACGCGCTCGACTGTTAATCCAGTGGGCGCGGGTTCGATCCCCGACTTACTCCCCTTCACAACACAAGTTTTTAAGCTTTCTGTGAAGTGTACAAAGATGTATTTGGGTTGGGTTTATTTCGATAAACCCAGATTCATGATATAAAAAAAAAACAAAAATAAATGTCGAAACGAGATGGGAATTCTAAAAAACATTTTTATTATTATTTTCCTGAGGTCTTTTTTTTGTCTTACGAAAGGCAAGTGAAATTTGCGTAAAGCAGAATATTTTGCGCTTTCAATTTAGCACCAAAATTTGTGTGTCGCGTGTTCATCTTTCAGTCGCCTAATCATTTGCGAGGATGAAAATATTCAAACATTAGGAAGCGATAAATTGAGAGGCCCTGATAGAATGCGTAGGCACGTATCAATAAAAATGAGTGTTTGTTTTTTGTGAGTGAGTTTTTTCGTGAATTGTTTTCTTATAATATTTTATAATACATGATTATATAACATGAAGCCTTAATAGTTGATTCCTTCAAAGAAACTGGTTCGTGTTAATGTAAATAGGTATATATTGTACATCTATGATATAACTTATCGCAGGTTGATCAACCCATATCCTAGAGAAATCTATTTTTTTCAAATCCTTTTCCACATCCTTTTCCATTCCACTCCACGTTTCTTCAACTTTTCCTCTCATTTATTCATTGTTTCAATTAACCTCTTATAATATAAAATGGTTCAAAAATCGATATCATGGCTTAATTTATTTAATGTGTTATGTCGCAAGCTAACCAAAATCTATTCTATATACGTAGGTAGATATATCTACTATATTTCTTTTCATACATTGAGATTTTCCTCAACGAAAGCGAGAGGTATCAACATTCACATAAGGTTATTATGTGAACTCCCTTGGGGAGGGAGCAGGATGGATGTTCCGACGCTTACGAGTCGGCTTTGGCTGGTTTAAGTGATCACTTTATACTCAGAGCAACGATCACCCAGAGCAAGGCAAGGCAGATCACCAGAGCAGGGCAAATCCAGTTAATACCTAAATAGTTTAGGTATATCCCTCTCTCTCTTTTCATACATTGTTAGGAATGTGTATGTATAGGCTGAGTATTTTGCTTTACTGATTTTCAGAATGTCTGTAAAAATCGTATTAATTTTTCCTGTAGAGTTTTGTTTTTCATTTACATACTAGTGCGATTGTTTCATACACAATCAACGAAACGAAAATAAATCATAGGAATTATGTAAGAATGTCGAATACTTACATAACATAATTATTTAATGCGTATCATGTGACATGTTTTGTTATGCGTAAATTTCAAAATTGTTATTTGTTTGAGAGGTTTTCATAAATAAAAACATGTCACTAAATTTGATAATGTCGCGTCGCTCTGATATAATCAGTCACTAGCGAAATAATTAATATCTTCATGATAATCAACAGAATAAACACAAAAACTAAATGAACAAACGTATGGCTGACGTTTTTCTCTTGGGCACAATTACCGAAATTATCACAATTTGGATAACTTGATCAGACAATGTGACAGAGAGCAGAGACGCAAAATAATGTAGCAAAGACGTCTCCTAAATTCAAAATATTGAGGGTTGGGGCTGCTGTATACAGACTGTCAAATAATACGAACATAACATGATTGAAGGGAAGAATGACAATTTATATCTACTAAATATTTGAGGATCGCCTGTGGTAGAAATTAAAAAGATGTATGTATCAATAGATACTAGTTAATTAAATTCAAAAGTAGGTAACTATGATTTACCTGTGTTTGAAATAATATTCCATAATGCATGTGTGTACTTTTCGAAATGAACTATAATAACTTTCGATCGTGTGGGTAGGTCAGCCAAGGAACTCGAATACCAGGTTCACTGTAAGATATTGCTTTTGCAATAAGTCCGCCCTTTAGCATACTGCTATTGTCTTGTTTTGTAATTCCTCAGGATTTTTGGTAAATAAAACTTTGTTTATTCACCCCCCATTTAAGTGAAAATCCTACATAAAATTATAGTATATAATCCACGAAAATTTATTCTATTTTATTCCATTCCATTCTATTATTTTCTATTTTATTATATTCTACGGAAATTTACTTGAAGAATAGATACAAATTCGACCATTCAAATTGGTTGAAGGGTTGCACTATTAAATCAAATCTTTGTTTCCACAATATCGTAACTTCTGGAAACAAATAAAAACTTCTAGTAGAATCTTCCATTACATTATTCATTGGTAGTCTATCACATAAATGGTGGGCTGCATTCGTCTGTGATTTATTATATCCCTAATTTAATTGTTATTGCATGCACTTTGTTTACATAAACAATAAAGCAAATAAAATGCATATAAGTTCGAGTTAATGTCCCAAATAGAAATAAAATTGATTGTGATTGATGAAGATTGTGACGAAATATTCTAGGTCTTGGCAAATACCTACTGAAAAATTAACAAACCAAATTTCACTTCTATGTTTGCATGTGAAAATCTATGTGATGTGTTAAATGACACATAAATACTAAACAAATAACTGAATGTAACCCACGATATATGAACTGGAAGTTGTGCTAAGTTTAATACTTTGGCTAAATTATGCCTCAGAAATGGAAAATAATCTCGTTTTCTCTTTTGATTATTACATAAGTTGCGAAATTAGTTTTATTATTTAATTATACAGAATGTTTTCATTATTCTATTCCTTATTATCGTAGTTCACCTTGAAGAGTGAATTAGTTTTAATCTAAATGGCTTCTATGCCTGGCGTGGAGTCGCCTAAGTAAATAATTCGGTAGGCAGATAATTATACTACCAAATAAATATATCAATATCCTACAGAAGCCTATTGAATGAACATCCTTCTTGATTCTTAAAATTAACAAGTCAAAGCTCCGTGTCATTTTTCTAAGGTATTCTATTGGGGATGGTGGTCAGTGGTCACCTAATGGATTTACTAATGACCCCTTGAGACTTAAATATGGAACAGTTTCTGGAGTTATCAACCAGATCGTTCTGGATACATTCATAAAAATGATTCCCTTTTTTCCCATCAACTGAAGAGGAATTAAGAAAATAATAATATTAACCGAATTGTTAGGTAAATTTTGGACTTTGTAGTTTATTTAATTTACATACACTAAATTATAATGACAATAATGTATATAATTATATGTAATTAGTGCATAAATTTTCCCCGCCATAAAAATGTTTGAGATAATTTAATCCTTTTCTTATTAACGATGTTCACCTTGAGAAGAAAATGAGTTAGTGTAATGTAACACACAAAACTGTCTTATAGAATATAAGTAGGTAAACAGTTCTTAAAAAAAACTAAATTATCTATAAATTAGATCCTTTATGCACAAGTAGGTGAGTTACCCCGTGGTTCAGTATGACCGAACCGCGTATTTATCTGTTCATTGACTTTGACAACTTTCTAGAAAGTTCTGCAATGTTCTATTAATTTCCACGGTGTTTTAGAAGGTTTTACAATGTACGAGTAATCCTACAATTTTCTAGAAGGTTCTAGATAATTCGACCACAGGATGCTTTCAATCACTCAGGGTCTCCCGATGGATTGAGCTGGACAAAAAATGACTTACAATCTGAATTTCTATTCCAATGCCCTTTCATACCATACTACACACGCCCCCCTATGAATCTTGGATCCCTTCATTAACAAAATTTCTCAAAAGGTTCCGCATTTCCAGAAGCTTCTACCACACAGTATTCGTTTTCAGATAGCTAAGCAGTCTTGTACCAAGTTTGGTTGAAATTGCTCCAGGAGTTCCAGAGTTATGGTGGAACAAACGTACCCACATGCATACGTCCATTTTTATTATATTGTAATTGTACTTGAATTCACTGATTTAGGCATGATGGGTGATATATAATTTTATGTCTCATTGTACCAAACCATTGTAGGTGTAATCATTTATCAAATGCGCCTAAAATTCATATCAAATGGATTGATACACTATAATTGAATTAGGTGTTCAAAGCTAAAATAAATCGCTACATATCCCATCGCATCGGTTGAAAATATAAACAAAATATTCCAACTATTGTGAAACGTAAAATAGGACGAAATAATAAAAAATATTCAATGAATTTATGAACATCTATGAACTGGAAAAATGTATAATAACAGACTGTTACAAAAAGTTAACAATTTTGTAAAAATTCTGGATGAGTTAATTAAACTGGTGCAGTATTCCTACCTTTAGGTCTGGGAGCCTCTTCCTCCACAATGTTCTCCTTGCTCGTCCCATAATCCTCTTCTATCTTGTAACCCTCACCTTGACCCATTATAAAATCACTCGATAAGATATATTAAGAATATAAAACACGAATAAAAATTAATAATAGGATTGTTAAAATACTAAAAACGGATATTTGTTAAATTTAAAACTAAAACATATAAAAAATAATACTCAAAATTTAATACTGTGTGGGGTAGATTATTAATTGTTATAAAGCAGTCATTTTTCGTTTCATAAAATTTAAACAATTTTTAAAACTTGTCATTTAGATAAAGTGCTGAATTATTAAATTGTCGCAAAATAAAAACATATCATTATTGTTTATTTGAAAACGTTTTTTTATTATTATAATCGGAAAACTTATTGTTATATATTTTTTCAATCGTTACTGAATATGAAACTCCAGCCACGCGCGAGCACTCGTCGATTCGAACTGATTTATTAAAGACACTTGTGTGAATGAAGTCACTTATTACTTTCTACCACATGGCACAGGTGTTTATATCGGCTTTATTATTGTGTTTGTACATTTATATACACATTACGATACCTGCGCGTAAATACACATGCGATATACATACGCGCGTAATTACTTAGTAGTATCTGTCATCAATATAATTAACAAGAGTTGCCACATAAAGATGAAACCTATAGCAAGTCTGTATCATAACAATATTAGTACCTGCTACTATAAAATCATAACACCCCATTGGTACGATACTTTACTAAATTCTGTATAAGAAAATTTAAAGAACAACCACTTTGTTTTTTGACCCGATAATGTAAGTCCTGAAGAGGGAAGCTTGGCTTCTGAAACAGGTAGACTATTGTCTGAAATGAAGTGGCCGTCACAAATCAGTACCCTAAAAATTAAACAAGTCTATATTAGAACCTTTACTCCGCACTCTATTACAATTTCAAGAGTTTATAATATTTATTAAAATAGAGACAAAATGTCTATCGTTTGAACATTCTCGACTATAATGATGGGATTTTGAGTTTCTGCTTTATCCACTTTTACGTAATTGATTTTTTTGTAATGACAAATTGTTGTGGTCGGGTAATTCTCGTCGGTAAGATATTTTATGTAAACTTGTCGCGGCATTGCGATAAGTTCGCCCTAGTGAACAGTTTTGTATAATTCCTATTGTAATAATGACTCTTCAAGAAGGAAATTAGTCCGTATCCCGAAATAAAGTCATACTTAGTAGCTAACTGCTCCAAAATTTCATATTGTATGCAAAATCTCTAAATATCCTTTGCTTCTATTGCGTGAATAAGGTCACAGGTGAATTCGTTAGCAATAATTTATTAAATAACTTATCTTTATTGTGATTTATTGTTTTGGATTTACCATATTTTGGTGATACTTTTCCTGTACAAGTATTTTAATATTTGATTAATTACGGATATTTGATATAATAAGAGATAACGGGTGGCTGTTTTATGTACAATCGATGCAATTTTAAAATAATATTTCCTCAAGAATAAAATACAGTCTGTTAAAAAGACTATTGGATATAACAACTTTTATTATAAAATCGTCATCATTAAAACATATTGAAGTCTGGTTATAAATTAAAGAAACAATAATAATATAATACTTTTTATATTTAGGGCATTTTATTACTTCCACTATTTTTTTTTTAACAAATTGAGTTCATAGATAACCACTGAAGATAAAGCATTAGCTTTGAAAGATCTCTGGTGTATGTACTCAAAAATAAATAATGGAAGTAAAAAACAGTGTTTTTATTTTACAAATAATTTTACAATGGGCTTTTTAAGGTTAAGGTTAATAAGGTTAATCTTCAAACAATCAATAAATTGTTTATGAGTGTTCCATAAAAACTGGATATTCGAAAATACAATAAACATATCAAGAAGTTCAGTAATAAGCTTCATAACCAATTCTAAATATCCCTACGTATTTAGGGTGAAACGAGCCACTTGTTGGGATATGCATGGATAATTGAATAAGGCCGTGCATTTTATAATATTTTTTTGATGAAATAGTGATTTAATAGGTTCCGAGATAATCGCTTATTTTTCTCCGAGTAGGCAGGTACCTATGTTTAAGTCGTGTTTAAAATATAAGGATTTTAGGATGCTAAATTAAAAACAATTTTTGAGTTAAACATGTTTACATTTATTACTAGACTTTGGCCAAAAATATTCCACCACACAATTGGAATTACGAATACTATAACACCTTTTCGTAATTTAGAATAAAATATTCTGTGAATTCTGCCAAAAACCTGTATAAACTGAAATTAAGGTTTCGTCTAAATCAATTGACTGATAAAATTATTGTTTCGGCCTGACTCTTATTCACCATGAGGGAATTGACTTGTTAGCATAGGAGTGAACAGCCTCATAGAATTGAGTCGACCTAGTGACGCACATGAAATTAAATTACCATATGAGAATAATACAATATCAGGAAAATAAAATTTAAAATAAAGTGATAAACATTTTTATATGAAAATTATGTAATTTTCTTGTTGTATTGTGTATTGTATGAGTATTGTATTGAGTAGAATCCTCTGCCCTCCACTGGCTCCACTCAAACATTCAGTTCCAGTATTTTATGATATAATTGTTTAATTAAGTACCTATCAGGCGCGAAGCTACCTAAAAGAACAAGATTCCCATCGAGTTACCTTTTGGATGAAATTATAGGTATAATAGTGTCTTATCTGACGTGATCCAATAAGAAATGTTAGCCACGGCTTCCCTTCTGCAGAAATCCACTCTTCGCCACTGGTACCTATATATAGTCTTAAGTGTTTTTCCGTATTAAAAATACTCTTTATTGAACAACCAGTATGTAAAAAGGCAGGCTTATTGCCTAATGGAAATTTAGCCAACCTTGTTATTTTTGTTAATTGCTTTATTTTTGTTAGTGCACGAATAAAGACAATTAATATAGGAGTAGAATACTAAAGGCAGGACTTATTGCAAAAACAAGCAGGTATAGTAGTTTTTCGTTTTTTTTTATTTTATTTATTTTTTTTTATTTAAATCACTTTATTACAAAATGACAACATCTACAATATCACCCGAATCACAATCATATACTACAATTTTGCTCCTTAAGCAACCGAATGCTTGTGTGGAGGGCAGGACTCGATCAACATCAGCAACAAATGAATACTCAACATTAAAAACTATTAAAAATGGACAACGGACTTCCACCACACTGTCGGACGAAAATCTTAATATTATCTATATTTATGTATTTATTTTAGCATGTGTATATGTATGCGAAATCCACAAAATTTATGAATTTATGGTGTGCCGACTGCCGTAAAACATGAGCAATCATACTTACGCGTACTTTCCAATTAGTTGTTGTTTTAGATTTTTCATATACCTAAGATATTTCAGTAGACATTGTAAATCCCTGTGTTCATAATTTTTCTTATCATCCAAATACTTTAATTATCTTCATTATTTGCATTAGGCCGAGTTACCTCTAATTCATCTAATACGAAGGTCATAATTCGTAGAGTAGATTACAAACAATGCCTCCAGAGTACATGTTTGGCGCAGTTGGTTGAGGCGGCAGTCTCACAAGCGGGAGGTGCTAGGTTCAAACCCCAGCGCTGAAGTATTTGGGTTTGTGTATGCAAGCCCAGATCCTTAAAAAAAGTAAGTTTCCAACGTCATCTACCATCACCCTCGGCCTTGGGATTCTGTAGTTTTTTCCTTGCGGTTCAAACTCTCTCAATTCTGCACAGGACGTCCCCTGTTCCTATATACAATTTAGTTTATGGGATCTGGACTGAATTGGATACTCATTGACTGGTTTGAATATATATCCTTCAAGGATCTCTGCAATTCAGACCTAGAGACTATATACAAAACAATATGGTGTTGGAAACTGACAATGGGGTTTTCTAGGATAGAACGAGAAACTACGAACGACCATAAAGGAATTAGTAGACGTGGAGCCGCATATAGGTAGAACTAACATTCTTGTTGATTCTCCTGTGGGCAGAGCTACGAGACTGCTCAATCGGGTTGCATCATGCACGGACATATTTGATGTTCAATATAGAGAGTTTGCCTCGATTGTACTCATGATGATGGGTTGTCAAGATTTTTAATGCGTAATGTACTTTTCGTTGCAATTGCAGTAAGTGGCGGAAAGGCCTATAGCTATAATTCCACTCACTGTTTTGTTTTATACGAATAAAATAAAAAAATAAATATCTACAAAACTGGCTTGTTATAAATACCTACTAATAATTTTGAGGTGGTCGGTAGCCTAGTTGGCAACGCGCTCGACTGTTAATCCAGTGGGCGCGGGTTCAATCCCCGACTTACTCCACTTCACAACACAAGCTTTTAAGCTTTCTGTGAAGTGTACAAGGATGTATTTGGGTTTATTTCGAGAAACCCAGATACAAAAAAATAAAACAAAATTGCTGTGAATGTTATCGTTTCCAGACCATATGTCAACAACCTATGGCTACTTATACCGAAATGAAAAACCGGAGTGTCCAACAAATTGAATCGACCAACACGTGTATCAAACAATGTATCTACTCATTACTTAGTCATAAGTTTGGTGTGAAATTCACAATGGAGTATGAATTATTATAATAATATATTATTGTAATTCAGTCTCATTAGGTACCTACGTACATATGACAGTATAATGAGTAGTTTATAACAATACGTGTACAAATTGTTTTGTTGATACTTCTCAAATAGCCTATTTTCTACTTGACTGATAATATGACCGAAATGCGTCGCTATATTTTACATACCTATACATAAATAAGGCTAAATATACCTGGTACAATTTTATCATTATCATTTATATCTGTGAGTTCTAAAAAATATATAATCGTGCACCAATGAGTATTAAATAAGTAGCGGTACCTATCCCTATGCACTTCCTTATCTACCTATTGTCAACTCATTCAGATTGCGCATGCGCAACCGGGAGTTTTAAAAAGTTCTTTGCTCCTGCGAAAATAATCTCTTTTACACGTTATACCCATTAAAAAACTATTAAAATCAGTGATTTAAGGTCGATTAAGATCTACATATTCGCTTACAGTATTGGATCAAGAGAATTCTGGATTCCACATTCGAAAGTTTACATTTTTTCGTCCGTAATCATCTGCCGCCTAATTGTTACAAACAGCTGACTCAGGTGCGCCTACACAGTAGAAGGTACGTGTCATTCCAAGATTCTCACTAATTCACTGGAATTTACTCACACATCATATTCTCCTCATCATCCAACAATAAAGCATAATACATAAGATGAAGTGCATAAGGTGTAACAAGATCACTAACCAAAATGACTCGATTACATGTACCACTTGTCACAATGAATACCACTGCGTTTGTGTCAGCCTGTCCACCTCTGCGAATGAAACAATGACACGTCGTCGTATAAATACATGGAAATGTTCTCCATGTAAGGAAAATAAAACCAAACAAAACATCTCTCTAAATTACGACGAAATTCCGCTGCCGGGTTCATCTAGGAAGACAGATCAAAACAACGGTCGCCATAATGAAATGAATCAACCAATCACAGCACCGGAACTACCCATAGAAACAACGAACATAATCAACAGTAATCTACGAACAGCGCCAGTTTCACCAACCTCACTTAAAAATTTCAACTTAAGTAACGAAATCACCAACTACATAGACTCCAAATTTGATCACTTTTTCAATAGTATGACGTCACGTTTTGATGATATGCTTCACAGGATGGAGGAAAAATACAACGGTATACTGGAATCTTTGAATTTCTGCAGTAGAAGAGTGGATGAATGTGAATCAATTATAAACAGGGTAAATGATGAATATACACAACTCAAGAAGGAAAATGAAAATCTTTTGTCGCGGCTCGAGTCATTGGAACATCAAGCTGATGATAATGAGCAGAGAGCTAGGAGACTAAATGTCGAATTACAAAACATAACGGAACGCAAAGGTGAAAACCTACTCAACATAGTTTCTACATTGGCTGATAAAATTGGAATCACAATATCTAAGACTGACATCGCAGCAATCCACCGAGTTTCACATGGCGCCTCAATGAGCGATCGCCCTAAAAATATTATCATCAAATTCTTCCAACACAATATTCGAGACGCTTTTTTAGCTGCAGGGCGAGCCAAACGTGGAATAACAACGGAAGACATCGGAATTGCAGACAAAGGCCGGCGAATCTTCATCCAGGAACATCTGACGTTGAAAAACAAATTGCTCTACAAGGAGGCACGCGAAAGATCAAAATTGAAAGGATGGAAATTCGCAAGAGTCTGTACTCGGAAAGATGTCAACGAACCCGTACTCATAATACGATCAGCAAACGATCTCAACAAGATTGTATAAGATTAAATGTAAGTACCAATCACGAATCCCTCACTTCCTGTCATAATTCCTATCCTCTTTCTTCCCACTATCCTCCTTTCTCTTTTGCATACTTTTTGAATTCACATATTTTTAGATCATACACTGAGTGGCTGATGTGTCAATTTGTTTTCGTGTCTACTCCTGTTTGTTGCGACGTGCTAGTTATTTATCCATCTGGGGCGCGTTAAAGATTTATTATCAAAATTGTAATGGACTGAAAAGCAAAACAAATACTTTCCGTTCTAACTTAAAGGCTAATAATTTTGACATCGTTGCTCTCACGGAGACATGGCTAAAAGGTGGTGTCTACGACGCAGAGTTGTTTGACGAAGACTATGTCGTGTACCGTAGAGACAGAGACTTGGAGGTCGCGGGCAAAATGGATGGAGGTGGTGTCTTGATCGCAGTATCTCGCGCATTCAACTGTTTGCGACAGCCGGAGTGGGAATCCACTTGTGAAGACTTGTTTGTCTCACTCTCATTGGTCTCTAAGAATCATAAAAAGGTCAATGTTGTCCTTGGAATAGCCTATATTCCCCCATCCTCTCCTGTACGCGATTATGAACCACATTTTAGTAAAATATCTGACAAATTAATACAAAACAACCGTGACACTCATATTTGTATAATAGGAGATTATAATATTCCAACTATCAAATGGATCACTGATGGCGGTGATCCGCTAACTGCCTTAATAGAATCACATAGTGGTGCACCTGCTCTGGCTCTTGTGGAGGCAATGGCCTTCTTAAACGTGAACCAATATAATTTAGTCCCAAATAAAAATAATGTGATACTAGATCTGGTATTGTGTGACCTAACGTGTTGTGTAAGCCGCTGTGACTCTCCGTTGGTGGGAGAGGATAGACATCATCCTGCCCTGCTGATTGACGTTCCCCTCGAGGTTGAAACAATGCTTGACATAAATGATAGACCTAAATATAATTATTTTAAATCCAACTTCGCTGAGATAAACAAAAAACTATGTGAAGTTGACTGGAACCAGTTGCTGGATGACAAAGATGTAAATGGCGCAGTGGAAGCTTTTTATAACAAACTGTTATCAATTATTGATCAGCACACACCGAAAAAAATATCTAAGACACGAAAGTTCCCAATCTGGTACAAAAGCTCTACGATCACGCTCGCTAAGATGAAGAATAAATACTGGGACCGTTGGAAGAAATACAATAATCAATATGACTATGATGTTTTTTCATCTTATAGAGCTGAGCTTAAAACCACGCAAAAAAATGACCATCGCAACTACATCAGAAATATCGAGCAGTCTCTCCAAAAAAATATTAAACCATTTTTCGCGTACGTAAATAACCTCAAGTCATCTAACAATTATCCTAAAAGTATGCACTTCAATGGTATAACTTCAAACGACCCAGAACAAATTGTGGAACTGTTCAGTGATTTCTTTCAGTCGGTTTTTAACAGGGATTCATCTACTGATTCTGACGATGATCCAGCTTCAGTCACTCAGTCCAATACTTCGGCCGCACTGTGTACTGTCAATATTTTAAGCTCGGAAATATATCAAAAGCTTATCAGCCTGGACGTTAATAAGGGTGCCGGCCCTGATTTGTTGTCACCATTGGTCCTCAAGCGGTGTGCCCCTCATCTGACGAAACCTCTTCGCATTCTCTTCAATAAAAGTATTAATGAGGGGTGCTTTCCATCCGCTTGGAAGACTGCAAACATTACACCCATCCACAAATCTGGCAGTAAGGCTGATATAAATAATTACCGACCAATATCTATTCTCTCTCCAATATCAAAAGTGTTTGAAGCAATTATTAAGGATCACCTGTCGCATTTTCTGGGACCACAGTTTATAGCTGAACAGCACGGTTTTATGAGGCAAAAATCCACTACGACTAATTTGCTGGTATACTCTGACTTTTTATTTAATTCGATGGACAGACGGTTGCAGGTTGATGCAGTTTATACTGACTTCAAGAAGGCTTTCGACAAGGTGGACCATGCAATATTACTAAATAAGCTGGCCCTGCAAGGCATTCATGGAGACCTTCTCAGGTGGATGAAATCCTATTTGACGCAAAGACTAATGACTGTAACATTAAACGGTTTTAATTCCAAATACGTGACGGTCACGTCCGGGGTACCACAGGGATCCGTGCTAGGACCATTGTTATTTGCAATCTTTATAAATGACATGAGTAATTGTTTTCAGAACTCCAACTATTTGTTTTTCGCTGACGATTTAAAAGTATACCGTCACATAGGCTGTGAGGCAGATGCAATGAAACTTAACGATGACCTAGCTAGAGTTTATGATTACTGCGTTGCGAATAGACTGGAGCTTAACCTAAAAAAATGTAACTCTATAACGTTCACCAAGAACAGGAATATAGTTAAACACAAATATGTTATTGATGGTAACCAACTGGCGCACCTAACCAAAGTCAGTGACCTAGGTATTATATTTGACAGCAAACTCCATTTTGACACACACATAGAAGAAATGTTAAAAAATTGTAACAAACTATTGGGATTCGTACTAAGGGCGTCTAAGGACTTCAGGAATTACGAGTCACTATTGCAATTGTTTACTTCACTTATCCGGTCTAGACTCGAATACTGTTCGCCTATTTGGAATCCCCTTTACAATAAGTACACCACTGACGTTGAAAAAATTCAAAGTAAATTCATTCGTATTTGTGAGCGTAGGTTTCCTGGTTTTGACTCATCGCGCTTGTTCAATCTCTCTAAAAGGCGCGAACTCATTGACGCATGTATGTTGCAGAAAATATGCACCTCAATGGTCGATGTACCCACACTACTGGCCGATGTTGGATTTTGTGTACCGTCGCGAAGACGATATTTCAGACCATTTCACTTAAGTCTTCCCTTAACTAATGCAGGTTTGAGAAATCCGCTCCGTAGAATGGTGAGTACCTACAATGACAAGTTCGCCGACGTTGACATATTCGCCACTACTCCTAGTACTTTTAAAACTTTAATTTTTAAGAAATTGACTAATGGTAACTGACATAATAATTTATAATCACATTTATGCGAGGCTCAACATGGCTAACACCCCGCTTAATGGGGAATGCCATAATTATTTTACACGCTCCAGGAATGATATTAGACCTATAGCCCATAGACTCACAAAAACATCAAAGAGCTTCATATGCATGAGTGTTCGGCTGTTTAATGCATTGCCTGTTGATCTTAAGCACCTAGAGCCTGTCGCGTTCCGGAGAGAGGTGAAAAAGTATCTTGTGGCAAATGAATTTTATAATATTGACGAAATGCTATCCGGCACCGGTTAGCATGGAATCATTATTAAGCATGACGAAGGACAAGCAGAGCTCTTTACACTCTCTTGCCACGGATTCTACTTTATTAATATGAACACTTGTAAATTTATCTGATATTGAAATTGATTGTGGGTCTGTACTGCAATGTCACATCTGTACCTTAACATAATTATTATCTCTTTATTAATTTTATTTGTATGTGCTTTTGTGGAATATGTACCTAGTTTTACGACCATGACGAAGTGCCAATAGAGCCTTTTACACTCTATTGGCATTGAATTTCCCTGTATATTTATTGTCAACATGTAACCTTGACGAGTCCAAGTGCCTGCAAATGGCCTAGGGATGATTCAAAACAATAAACAATAAACAATAAACAATATAATATATTGACTTTATAATCACATTTATAATATATGACATAACCTGTTTTAACAAACTAATTCAATCTTTTCAAGTTGAACATTCCTTCCCTTCCCTTTCTTTCCTCCTTCCTTTAAGTGATTGGTGCCTGATGTGCTTTTTATTTCAATTGTTTAGTTAATGTTATTATTGTTTTTTTTTTTTTTTTTAATATTTATGACTTTTATTTTGTGACTATGTATTTAGTTTAGTTTTTATGTATTTTAATTTTGGTAAGGCTTAGTTTCCTTTATTAGTAGTATAGATTGCCACTTAACTGACAAAATTTTGCTGACATAAATGTGAATACATATAAGTAGGGCATCACTTATGATTAGACTTTTTTTTTGTGTTTATATGTACTGTGTTTATATGTGTGATGTCTGTTTGTATTCCAAAGCTGAATAAATAAATAAACACCCGTGTAAATAAATAAATAAAAAAAACTTTATTGGCCAGTAAATATAAATACAACAAAAACAAGACAATGCAGTGTGCCAAAAGGCGGACTTATTGCAAAACCAATATCTTACAGTCAACCCGTGTACTTTGTAATTAAAAAAAATAAACATATACTTTTATTAGGGTTTTATAGAAATTTCTCACTGGGACCATCATTTTTGACAATTCCGTAGTTTCTTCCATCGACTGTATTTATGTTGTGTCCCCAACTTCAAGCCTTATTTTTTTTGAAATATTCCCATTTTTAAAAAATACGATTTTCAATATTTTGTCTCTCATGTGGGAAGTTTAGCTGACAAAATGATCGTGATAAAATATAGGTACTTACTAACTTATCGAAGATTTTTTCAATAACAATCAATTCGACAGCCAGCTGAGAGAAATTATTAAGATTGTATTAGTAGTAAATGTGATTTGGCACAAAATTTCCGGGCACACTTCGAACTGGTACGTAATGTTGTTCAGTCATGGTTCAATCCATGTTCAATCAACAATAATTATGTGTGTCTATGGCATGAAATTCGAGAACAAAGTTCGAAATTCCAAATTTGAATTTGGAAAAAAGAACCACAGACAACAATATGTTTACTTTAAAAACTACTTACTACACTATTACGACACATTGTTATGCGGAGTTATAAAAGAAGGTCGACCTAGAAAGTTCGAAGAAGAAATGTAGAAGTACAACTAGTAAATAGTAATATTACTGTAGGTATCCATTAGTGTCGATGACATGACTGGTACCATTGTGCCGTCTTGAACCTTACCTATAATAATGTCCTATTAGCCAATAGTCATTAGTAGAGACTGAATTATATGCAACTTAAAATGGTTGAAATATGCATGCAAATATGCATCATAAATGCTCGAAATATGCAACAAAATCACCAAAATATGAAACATAAATTTAAATAAATACAACAAATAATCGTTGTTAAAAGATTTTATTTAACTTAATTTTTATTTAGTTTATGTTTGATATCGTTTGTTATTTAGTTTTTATTGAAATCTAGTTTTTATTAAATTACTTTATTTACCAACTACAATTTCAACTAAACACAAACATTTTTGTTTTTGTAACGTTTAAATTTTACAAAATACAGTTAAAATTTACGAAAATATACCCAAATATGCATGATCAGTACATTTTGGTCGAAATATGCAAAATCCTGAATCAATTGCCAAAATATGCAAACGCATATGCAAATGCATATAATCCGGTCTCTAGTTATTACACATTGATTGTGCCACGCGACACACCACACGTATCAATTAGGAACAAAATAATCATAAGATCTTTACTAATCAAACTCTACGTCACTAGTAGTGCAGTAACGAGAGCAAATTTAATGGCATTTTCAGGAAAAAAATACAGTAGTCTACTTCCCTTTCATACTTTACGTATTTGGGGGCGCTGAATTCTAATTTCAACTTTGCCACCTCGTAAATGTGATGCGTACTGAGATATTCGAGAAAAACTCAGAAGAAAACGTTCTTTTTAGAGACTTTCGCTCATAACTCGAAAAGTATACATTTTAGAGAAAAGAATCTCGAGACAAGAATAAACTAGAGTAAATTTCCTACAAATAGCGATGATATTCATTTTTCTAAAATAAACCGCTTACGCGCTACTATGCGCTAAAAAAGGGCATAAATTCCACTCTTTTTTAAAAAATATTTTCTCTTTTAATTTATTGACTATAACTCAAAATATATAGAGTTTTTTGGAAAAATATGTTGTACATAAATAAAGTACACTATATTTTCTACAATTAGTGCTAAGAAGGTTTCTGAGACAGACTAACCTCTATTACGTTAGAGCGCATTGAAGTTCACTATAGTACTAATTAGAAGAAAATTCTTCATTATTTAAAATGAATATGACTATGGTATGTAACACACGTACCATAGTCGTAGTTCGTATTATCAACGCTTAATTAATATGACACGCTATACCAAATTTCGATGCTTCTGAACATCGAACCAGTTCGCGAGGGCGAAAACGCAAGAGACATAATTTGTAGGAAATTTGATGAATTTTCACATTTTGTTTCTTAAAAATGTTTAGATTCTTATTTACAGGCGGTAAACCAAAATAAGTAGAAATTTTAGAATATTTTCGAGATATGGAAAATTTTTAACGGACTCTGGCTGCTGAATCGTCTATTTGACTAAAAAAAGTTATTAAGGTAGTTCATAGATAATAAAATGTACTTTATTTTTGTCTTAGTATAATTGTCCCTATTGTTTTTAATTTTCACATTATGGACAAAAAACTGGAGAATGAGCTTTTGTTTCTAAGGAATTCTCAAATTTCTACCAACCCATCGCTATTGAGGGGTAGCAAACATTCAAAAATATAAAAATTTCAGCCTTGTGTTTATAGCATCAAGAAAGTTTAGTAGATTTTTTTATTTTTTTTAATGTTATATATTCATTTTAAATAATGAAGAATTTTCTTCTAATGTACTATAGTGAACTTCAATGCGCTCTAACGTAATAGAGGTTAGTCTGTCTCAGAAACTTTCTTAGCACTAATTGTAGAAAATATAGTGTACTTTATTTATGTACAACATATTTTTCCAAAAAACTCTATATATTTTGAGTTATAGTCAATAAATTAAAAGAGAAAATATTTTTTAAAAAAGAGTGGAATTTATGCCGTTTTTTAGCGCATAGTAGCGCGTAAGCGGTTTATTTCAGAAAAATGAATATCATCGCTATTTGTAGGAAATTTACTCTAGTTTATTCTTGTCTCGAGATTCTTTTCTCTAAAATGTATACTTTTCGAGTTATGAGCGAAAGTCTCTAAAAAGAACGTTTTCTTCTGAGTTTTTCTCGAATATCTCAGTACGCATCACATTTACGAGGTGGCAAAGTTGAAATTAGAATTCAGCGCCCCCAAATACGTAAAGTATGAAAGGGAAGTAGACTACTGTATTTATTTCTCCGCGAAAACACCATATGACTAGACTATAGAACATTCTGCGATAGAAACAATACTTCAGAATTGGAGTAATTTGCGAATCACAAAATGTTTACAAATAAAATTATCATTCACTTTAATACGATGAACGCACAGATGGTCGTTCAGTGAAAACGTAACCATTATAGTATAGGTATACTATTGTGGATTAATTATTGCTATTGAGAAAAAATATTTGGGACGAAAGTGTTTGCGTAAAAGGAATTGTTTAGTGTGTAAGTGTACACGAATTGCACGAATGGGACGGAACCATGAAGTGCGTGTAAGAAGAGAAAAGTCTGGCGATCTGTTCTTTCTGCCTACCTCGAAAGGGACGCGGCGTGTCGCTATTTTTACGTCAAAAGTTGACATTCACTTTTCAAAAATTAAAAAACCTACCCGAATGATAAGTGCTTGGTGTTGTTAGCGAAAGCTTTGAGAACAGAATTTGCAGACATTAACAAATGGTCTAAAAGGGACCAAAAGACAAGTCTAGGTTAACATTACTATTGTTAGTAGATTTGCCGATTTAATGTTGTATTTACTTCTTCTTCTTCCTCTTGTATAAGGTCGGGTGACCTGTTTGTGTCAGTTGGGATGACGAGGTCCAGCTGTCCTTCCATCTCTTGGGTGAACTTCCGGGTAATCTTCTTCCAATGGGGTTTTCCGTTTTGACTATATCTTTGCAGGTCTGGTGTCATCCATTCTGTCGATATGGTCCCTCCAGAAGCGTCTTCTGCTTCTCCCCCACCTTACTATATCCTCGAAATCGCAGACGATAGTCTCATTTCTCATCCTATCTCTAAGTGTTTTCCCCGCGATGGATCGTAGAGTTTTCATCTCATTGTTTGTTTTCATCTCGGCTGTATTGCCGATGAGACGAAATAAAATTTTGGAGAAAAGGACAGGGGTGGTGTTTACAATTATGTATCCTTGAAGAATGGCAAAGTTTCGAAAGGTCAACACTCGTTCTGCATACGAAGTGGTAAAACCGTTGTTTTGGTTCAAATATCCTGGGAGAGAATACCTCCCATGACGATAATGAATGGTACCTAATTGTAATTAAACATTACAATATGAATACAAGATCTACGTAATTAATGAATATTGATGAGTTTATGATGTAAATTCAAGCAACCATAGACAATATGCAGATTGTCATGTCACACTGAAAATACTATTGTCGCAATGTAAGTCTAAGTGTTGTGTACCTAATACCTGCAATATATTTTACCTTGTGTGAGCAATTCCAATTAACAATAGTTGTAATTAATTACATAGTCAAGGTAGGTACCTGGCACATACCTACTCCATTTATAATAATAGGTATACATACACAGATACTAGTAATAAAAGCAATATTATAACAATCGGCAAATACTTACCCATCATGCAGTTTATATCTGCTGATGATGCTAAGTAGGGCGAATTATCTTGCACTTGAATACAGAGACAGTATCATTGATTGTTAAAGAGTAAATACACTTCTTGAATGATTAGGTACAATATGCATGTAGAACGACGCGATGTAAGTACGACCTATTTCTGTTGTAAATTAAACTAGATCATCAAGACCTTGAATATGAAGATATCTGCTATTACTCCTTTTGAAATCTTTACATTACAATGCATTTCCCGATAATGGTGAGTTTTTCATCGAGTCAATGGAAAACGCTGCAATATTGTCGAAAATAGGCTTGAAATTACCACACTCGAGTGTATACACTCAAGCACTCCCTATAAAAAAGATTTTACTAAAACAATGACAGATGGAAATCAAAAAGAAATACAGGGTCATCGAAAAAGAATGCCCCTATTTTAAAGTTGAATAACTTTGGAACCAATCACGTTAAATGAGTGATTTTTTCACTTTATGGTAAATAATGAATGTAAATTTTGTTTGATGTAATGTTTGATACAATGCGCTAGCGCATGCGCAGGATGGCTGCGCAGTCAGCAAAGTCAACCGACGCTTTTCATCTACCTCTTCGCAATGTAATGGTGATCGTGCAACAGAAAGCAATGCGTTATTTGGTTTGCGAAGTCGAAGTCAATTGACAGTGTACAGCCGCTCTTTGTAGGTACTAATTAAGCTGAATCTGCCCCTTATAGAGAAACAGGCCAGGTTGTAAAAAATAGTTGACTGACCGACTAAGAAGGTCAGAATAGAATTTTAAATGTATCCGCCATTTTTGTGTTAGAAACCCACAAAGATCATTTTCTTGACCAAATTCCAAAACAAAAATTATAAAATTGCAATAAAATCAACGCACTGTGCTTTGTGTTGCACGATCAATCCCGAGTATTAGACGACGTAGTTATGTAGTTAACGCCGTTTAGCTTTGTCACCTACGGAGCTATTCTGCGCATGCGCTAACCATCGTATAGTACATCAAAAAATTACATTAATCAGTTACTACATAGTGAAATAATCATTCATTTAACATAAATGGTTCCAAAGTTATATAGCTTTTCAAAATGAGGCCATTACTGTTCAGGATCACAATTACATTGCGAGGCGGTAGATGAAAAGCGTCCGTTGGCTTTGTCGACTCCGCAGCCATTCTACGCATACGCCAGCGCATTATATCATACATCAAACAAAATTTACATTCATTAGTTACCATACAGTGAAAGAATCACTCATTTAACCCAAATGGTTCTAAAGTTATTCCACTTTAAAATAGGGGCATTCTTTTTCGATGACCCTGTACAGTGTACAGACTGTAGAAATACAATTCGCTAAAGTTCAAAGATTTTTGTATGCACCAAACAGCTTTGTAATATTGAAAAAGACTACACGTCATGATAATGGGGATAGATTGTCTGCAGTCAGGCTTTAGATCAGAGTATGGATAAATACGTGGTTACTGTGAATTGTATGGGAATACAGGACACTCCATGAATTATCAATATCATTGTGAATTCATACATTCTAACACCATACCAGGAACTTAATAATAATTGTAGGTAGGTACGTCCTTGTCAATAACTTTAGGGGTCACACAAACTTAATGCCTACTCAATATGAATAGCTAAATGCAGTATAAGGGCTCATCAGAAGATACTATACTATACCCTCACGCTACCTCCCTTGCGGGGTAGGCAGAGAGAACGGATCGCCAGACTTTCCTATCCTGACACAAACTTCGGGCTTCCGTCACATTCATGCAATTCCTCATACACATTCTACGATTACTTTTACTCAAAACATGGTCCAGCCATGTGGTTCTTGGACGGCCGCGTTTCCTTCAGAAGATACTAGCTGTATATTCAATAAGGATTCAAAAACTCAACAGGCATGCCCATTGCCACGCGCTGTGGCCTCTGGCTGCCTGTGACAATAGGTAAAAAAACTGCCAAGGGGGTGCATTGATTTCTTGCTCTTAAATTGCCCTTTGTCGAACCAAACAACCTAGGTGATAAGATTACGAGTATAACTGATTTACAAGCACAATAATCATACGAATATGTAGATCGAACTCGACTCTAAAATGTGTCTGTGGATTTAGTCATTTGACGTGATGATTGATGTGCCCTTCCTTATCAGTATAATGTAATTATAATAATTTCTGCATATTGTATGCATTGTTACACAATACAACAATTATTGTATACCGTTACAATTACAATGTATGTACGTATTGCTTCAATCAGCTGTTACAAGTTACGACCAGTGGCATCACTAGCATTAGCGAACTCTTCAAGTTGTACCCCACGCCGAGTCAAAAATTATTAAAGCAATAAAAAATGAAATTCACATTGAAACTTCGGCAGGCGGCAACACTCGTTAGCTTGGCCCAGTCCAGTATCGTGAAGAGTTTCAACTGGTGGTCGCCAACTTCTGATAGGAGCGGCATAACAAGAAGAAACAAAAATCGAAGTGAATTAACTAATCGAAAACATGGAAAGGTTATAGAAAAACTTAAGAATTCGACTTATATTAGACGTTCATTTTACTGGGACGGACCTACACTGGTTACAATACAACCTCACTATGTTCTAACATGTATGTACGTACAATAGACATGCAGGAAAATAATTGTCTAGCTTACTCTAGGTGTAGTGTATGAAGTCAATATGGCATATTATTATACTTATCATAAGCACGTGTTTGATACAATGCGGCTACATGTGATTCAACTAATTATAATTTAATGATTCTTAAACTTAGATATCATTATGAGTTCACCCAAATACTAATTTATTATATTTTAACAACCTGTGGACTAGGATTAAGTAACGGAGTAAATTCCTCACGTATTAATTAAAGAATGTTTATTTAGTTGATGCAAATTTCGACATGTTTCGGGGTCACTCTTAATGCACATGGTCTATCTAGAATGAGTGTAGACTTCAGTAATTAAATCTTGAATGAGACTAAACCTTGAATGCTCCACTCCATTACTAAATCCAGAACTCCGGTAAATAAATCCTGAATTGGACTAAATCCTGACTTCAATAACGAAATTCTGGATTGGACTAAATTCCTTATAAAATGTAAGAAAAATTTCTCAAATTCGTAAGTTATGTTTCACGTGGTAGGTTGAGTTAAGCAATTCATTCTGATATTGTTCCTCTTTTAAGGGTGCGACGAATGATTGAGTGCATCAAGTACCTAAATAACGTGTATATGTGTCAGTAATTTCAGCGACTCTTGGTACTGAATACGAGATTATGGGATAGCGAAGGTTTTCCATACGGTCGTGCTTTTACAGCGCGAATTTTCGATTCTTGTGCTAAAGTCTATTTCCAGATCTTAACTGTTTTAAATATGTAAGAGGGAAGAACATTAAAATATGTACACAAAAAAACTGCCGGATTAATAGCGCTAGTAAATTCATAATACATTTACAAGGAGTTTAATTTACAACTGAAGCAATAATAGTAAATGGGTGAGTATAGTCACTTACTGCTTATTGGGCTATCAACAAAATTGTAGAACAAATTGATAAGATGTTTGTGTAGGTAAGTAATAGTCGTATAACTCTACAGTCTACATGTCACTGTGTAGATACACTATTCTAGTTGGTATGAGATATGCATGTGTTAGTCGGTATTATCAGGTAATTGAATGGTAAGTGGCATTTAAGTAAAGGCATTCATAGAACTATCAACTTGTAAATAACATGAGTAGGTACCTACTACCTACATACTGTAAACTAACTACATTATTAAAATGGATCATAGTAGGTAGAGGTCTGACATCATGACGATTGAAAATTTGTTTATTCAATCAAAACCTTGGTGTGGTATAGAGTAATGAACCCCGTGTTATTGTGAAATCACGCTCAAATATTTCAAACTCAATCAAAGCGACATCAAAAAGTTTTGGTAAAAATCATTCAGAATATAATAAATTGCGGAAGAATATAACATGAGTCAAATTGTTTATATGTATTTTCTAAAGGCTGCGAGAATGAAAGAAAATTTCCGCAAGTATGACCTTGTTAAACGGAATCAAACAAAGTACTTCGTTCTAAAATAAATAGAACTTTTTGATGTGGGAGTGGGACGTGTGTGGGCTGTTTAATAATTAATTAAACACCGCGGATAAAAAAAAATCGCAAAAGGCAATGTGACCTTGTGTTATTAATAGCCCAAATTTTCATTCAAATTTATTCCTCAATTTCTCCAAAATTCTTTATATGTTACTTTTCAACTGCTGTATTAAATTAGATCCTACGGATGTTGGAGGTCGCATGAAGTAAACTTTATATTCTCTTCGCTATTAACACTCCTGGAGTGGTACAATCTATTATCTAACTCACGTGATATTAACCTCACCCTCACGCGAACAACGGGTGTAACTTTACTCACGGTGTGAATCGCGTGTCCCCTCTCGAGTGAGTTTTTAGAGTGAGTTATGGAAGCGATTTCCATCGTCCGCCCTTAGAAGTTACACTTGTGATTTCATTTTATTTGGCTTCGCCCAATTTCTCAGCTGCTCTACTCTATTTTGTCCTCCTTAATAAGACGTAGCTGCTTTTACTATTTGCTTCCCAGAACATTCCCACTGGCCCCCAGAATAATCACTTTAACTTAGCTGGCTTCAGCAATTCATGGAGAACAATAAACAACTAATGGATAAAGGAAGAAAAAATGACACGAAAGACTTGAAAAATATATAGCTACTTACTAAAAGTACTTAGAGAAGATTTCTACGAGAAAAAGATTGAGTGCTGGGTATATTTATAGAAGGATTCATATACGATACGTACATATTTATTCAGCAAATCCACATTGATTTACTTCTGGTTAAAATCAGAGCATGATGCGTCATCTTCCTATGAAGGAAAATGACAGGAGTGGTTAGTGACATGAAATATACATTAGCAATAAAAATATATGTTTAGTATTAATGCGCATACGTAATAGATGAGTACTAGAAATACAATAAGTACAATAGTACCATACGTGCATCAATTTCCTACATACGTACTGCCTATTAAATAGTTTGAGTAATATGAAGGATGTCATAGACAGATGACGGTCAACAGTTTCGTTTTGGTCTACATAAGTTGATCTAATTGAAAACTATATTTATATTATTTGAAAATATGTAGCCTACAATAATTGTATTGTGGCGTATCACCATCGATATTTATACTATACTAGTAACTTGATTACGCTCTTAGCAACAAATCTGAAGCAGAGCGAAAAATATTTGTATGGAGCTTGCCTGATTCCAAATGTCAAATTCCATACATTGTGCCTAACTGGAACTGTCAGAACATATGCCTCGGATCGCGCAACATTCATAGAAAAGGACTCGAGTTATTATAGGACATAAATGCGTATCACCTACTTCATCAATCTTTTGCTAGATCGGGACTCTAATCGCAACAGGTATTGATTAGTCCAAATCAAGTTATTTGAAGGGGGATGAAAAACAATAAACAGCGATGTTTCCTCGCTTTGACACCACTGACACTGGTCCGGAGTTATAATTACTAAACCACATTAAATATTGGTAAATATCCATCAACCTTGTGCATCAAAAATTTCTCTAAACTACCCGAGTGGTAATTCCTAATTATATTACTAGGCATAATTAAGAGCAATTATGTCTTCAATTACTTTTACAATACATCTACCTAATACAGGTTGACTGCGTGCATATTTGTCATCAGCTGATCTGAACCGACTGGTTAAAATATGCGTCACAATTTCTAGAAAGCATTTCAAAGAAGAAGAACCTCAACATCTACAACATTACGAGTGTTGTAGAAGGTATGAGAATGTGTTGTTGAATCATCTGTAATAAAATATTATATCAAGTAAACAGCAATCAAACAACTAGGAGTTATGTAGTATAGTCTAGCTAGCATAGGCGTCGTCAGGAGGCAGAGGAGCAGCTACCCCCCTAGAGATTGGAATAGGTATATATTTTTTCATACTAAATGATAAAACCTCACAAAAATCACATTATAAAACCTCACAAAAACCACACGATTTCTCATCATATCATAATCTTTCTAAAAATGCGTTTGATCAAAATACAATTATTTCATAAAAAAACTACTTTTTTTTATTTTTTTCGTAAAAAACATTTTTCATAAGTATATATTATTGTGCAAAATAACATACACATTTTCAAATAAACAAACTACATGTCTCATAAAAAAAATTCGCCTGCCGCGCTATTAACGCATATTTTATGCTAAGTATATCAATTTTTAAAATTTCTGTTGCCCCCCCCCTGGCTCAGAGGCTAGCGACGCCCATGTTAGCTAGCACAACCTTTTAAAAAAAATGTTGCGTCTCAAAATAACGATGAATAATAATAAAATTATTGATGTCTTTATCTGGAAAGTATCCAAAAGTTGGGACACCCACGTAGTGATCAAATCGCTCTGTAATTATAATAAATTAATAATACATGCATAAAGGATTCAAATTAAATCGTAAATCTTTTATAAGGCTGATGTCCTAAATGAGTCTGGGTAATCTAAAGAGAACAATAGAGATGATCTTGTGGTCGACGAGAGCGTGATTTGTAAGAATGTTAATTTCTAGATTTTATATTCGGCGTAGCCCAGTTAAACAATACACAAATTCATTCACATTCAAATACTTTTCCGCACAATTCACAGTAAGCATGCTTGCAGTAAAGCATATTATTGTTTACACATAAATATGATGTGAACTCAGATATGTGGGTTTCACGTGAGCTTACCAAATATGATGTGGTTGGTTAATAATAACTAATAAGTTTAAATTCACTTGCACCAAAGTTACATCAAATAATAGATTTAAAGTATAAACTACATGAATTATATATTTGTAGATACTTACAGTCAGTACGAGTATATAAGTCTAACTTTAGTTATTCTTTCGTATCTTCAGAGAAATTATAGCGAAATTTACTAATACGAACAAAACATGAAATTCGCGACAAAATTGGCTGTGTTGTATCACGTTCGCGAAGAGTTTCAGGTCTCTGTACTCGTATGTAAGTACATCGAATGGCATTGGAGAGACCAGGATTTATGTTTGTGAGAGATCAAATGGAAATGCCTTAGGAGATAAGTGCTTCTGCTTACACTATACTCTATAGTTCCTATTGTGACGAGCATCGTTTCAAATATTGTATGCACAATATTATTAAAATAGGCAGGTGATACGTATAATGACGATAACATACATTATATTTTGGGGATCCCCCGTCTACGACTTGCGAGAAATCGAGAGATGGACGCTCGTAGAATTTAAATCGATTATTTTTGTACTTTGCTATTGTCTTAAAAAACTCCACTAGGTACGTATAATATTGCAGGCATCTGAAAATAACAACCAAGGAATTTCCCAACATCAATCGTCGTATTATTGTATCTGCAAAAAATACTTACTATTGCTAATATTAATTAATTACACATATTGCAGGTAGATAATTGGTAACTAGTCTACCAAATAATCACATCATTGGAGAGTCTTTGTCCCTGTGAAATAGTCCCGGTATTCAGAAAAACTAGAATAAAAAACTGAAGATAGGTACATGAATTCAGCTTCTCCATTTCATATGGTAGGCACATACGAGTACATACGAGTGTGTAGTCTCCTCAACCAAGTGTTTCATCTTGAATTTTACAAATTTATTTTCATTTCGTTCTGTCTTTATGTAAACCTCAACAAAGTCTTCAAGGACTAATTTGTATTTTTTTACTTAATTGTCATTTTAGGGAGAAGTGTCTATCTGCTGTTTTTCACTATTAAAAAAATAGCGGTACGTTATTGATCCAAAGTCGAGTGGCAATGCATCGTTTACCTGATTTATTTTGGCTGATCACTCCTCGTCATTTATAAGCATTAAACAGCAGTCTTATCAGTTATCATAAACTAAACAATACAATGTTTTTGTATTGGTATAAAATTAGGTATGCTGTCATGAGAGGTAATATCACTCGCACAAAATCGCTCTGAATGGAGACGCCTGGTAGCCTCCCTGTGCTCCCGAATGGAGACATAAAGGGCGTAGTTAGTTAGTTAGTTATGCTGTCATTGGGCTTCGGCGCCCTGAATTTTACTCAGCTAATACTGAGGGAATCTTCTTGAAACTGAAGACAGTGATAGATGAAAGTATGGACTACAGATCGGTTGTTTTAGATTTTTAAATTTCTTCCAAGGTTTATTTTAAAGAGGTATAATTCACTTTGTCGCTTACGTTATTCTTATTGAGCCCTAACATCCTCATACAAAATTTGAAAAATTTGAAACAAAAACAGAAAGATTTTTGCTCAGTTCATATGCCCCTTAATAAAAATGTTTGTGTCGCAAAGTACAGAATACATTGTCAACTCGCGACTGTCCTTTTTAGAAGAGATGACCTCATCTATAATTTTTGGATCATACAGTTTTTTATGGTTTCTCTACAACACCTAATAGTACCTATAGATCTATATAGTCTTAGCACTTGTCACTATACTGTCTATGTAACTTCTCACAATTATTGCGTAGTGTGTTTTGGTGTTTACTTTTCAACGGGAATAATTAAAAATAAGGATGTTTGCTTCACTATTTATTGTTCAGCTAACCGCAAAATCACGACTCTTCCCCATACAGCGTACGTGGAATCTATATCAGTGGGAGTTGCCGCACGAAAATCATGGTCAATCGATACATACTCGTACATGCGAGTAGATGTTAATTTTTTACTAGTGATAAATTTTGTCAAAACAATATCAGACAACTATTCTCTGTTTTAGTTCCGTGTAATGTTTCTATCATGTTTTTTTTTCACAGATCCAGATTGATTAGATAATAGTGGGTATTTTCTAAGCCGGAGGGACGATGCCTACGAGCTCGGTGAATTCTTTCGGCACACTAAATTGACGGAAAAGAATATAGATTTATGTACACTATCACTCAAAATCCCCTTTTTAAAAGTAAGTAAAGAGAACAAAAAAGTACCTACACACAATTTTTTATTAAGGTGTTTTACATGAAAAAAAATCTAATCTCTATTATCACTCTCACATATACCACACCAGCTCATAGTACACACCCTGCAGTATTTAAAAAGCAAAAAAATACTAAGAAGGTTAATTAACTTATTCAGTAATAAGTTAATTTACCTTCTTAGTATTATTATTATTATTATTTTTTATTATTTTATTAAACGTACACGGCGAGTATCCGGGAAATTTATGAAGCAACTGCCACCAAATATTAAAACGGCCAAAGGGAAGACTTATCCCGATATCCTCCAGTCACTACCGAATAACTTCATTAAAATATATACTAAAGATATCGCTTGATGTGAGATAATAATACTTCTAGCGAATCCTGAGGCCTCCTAGAAAAAAAGTCTTTTTTTTTTAAATCATAAACAGCCAGAAGCCTTTGACATATACATAGAATCAATTTGGTCAATATAAATACTACAAATAATTACAAACCCAATGAAACGATATGATAAAAACCATCTCGTCTTGGCCGAAGTTTGAACTACAAAGGAGTTGATCCTTTCCATATCCAGGTGTGGAGGTGGGTTTTTACCTTATCTACCTACCGAGGGAAGGAGGATGTTTACCAATAAGACTTTTATTTTTATTACTATTACATGTTTTTTCAACAGGTAGACCTAGTACTATAAAAAACAATTAAATTATACCAGGAACGAGTTCTATAATTAAATTGTTATAGAAATTATTCTAAGAAGAACGATTTATGATGATCATACCGTTGTATTGTATTAGTAGTTGTTATAGCAATATGTCAGACACCAGGAATGTGGGTAATGTTATGTATGTTTTGTTAAATTTCCAATGACATTGAAACCTCAGTGATTATTATATTGATATGTATATACTCTAACTGACATAATGTTGATTCATACTGTAATAAAGGCTTTTATTCATTAATACACGTACAGTTACGGTATCAGTTATGCAATTCTGTATTAATGTTAATACTATTTTATTTCATTTATTTATTAATAAAGAAATACAGATTAATTTAAACATTTTTTAAATGAATCTGGGTTTATCGAAATAAACCCAAATACATCTTCGCACACTTCACAAAATGCTTAAAAGCTTGTGTTGTGAAGTGGAGTAGGTCGGGGATTGAACCCGCGCCCACTGGATTAACAGTCGAGCGCGTTACCAACCAGGCTACCGACCACCTCATATACATAGAACATAAACATAAAAATATACATAAAATGAAGAAATATAACTAACTTTTATAACTGGTGAGCCTGCACCTTGTATTTAGGTTTGATGCAACCACCATTGCGTGAATGTTGCTTTGTAATTAAAGTTATTTTTCTCTTTAACTGTAAGAGTTATTTGATTTTTAATAGCGTATGCTCTACCCAAATTTTGCTCCATCGTTAATTACAACATGTAGTCTGAGAATTTTCCGTGTAAAACTGATTTCTGGACGTAGGCGATTTAGTACCTATGCAACCTATATCATTATAAACTAAACTTGGGCGAGTTTATTGCAATGCTAAGAATTATTCTAGTTAAATTAGGTACACTAATAAAACAAGAACAAAAGAGGCGTAGGAAGACCACAGAAAAGGTGGACAGATGACATTGTCCAGCTTACGGGTCGTAGATGGCAGCAGATAGCCCAGGATAGAAGACAGTGAAAGAGTTTAGAAGAGGCCTATGTCCAGCAGTCGAACGCAAGTGGCTAGCAATAAGTAAGTAAGTAGTAAAAAAATTGAAAAAAAAACATAATTCCATAAAAATAACGAAAATGAGTGTTTTCTTCCTCATTTCCTTTATATTTTTTTCTATAATCTACGGGTGCTTTCATTGTACAACAGGAAGTCTAAGCCTAGCCCTGACATAGGCTTTCTAATAGTAACAATATAGCATACCTATTACCTACCTATTAATTGTGGAGTAATCTGTTGACAAGGTAAACACTATTATTGTATATAATTACATTGATTTGCATACCGCATCACCTTACCTACATTGTCTATAATAATTCATTAATATACTCGTATGATACAATGTTGTCTTCTGGTCTAGTTACCTATAGGTATTATACGTATAATATCACGTAGATGCTTTGCTCGTAGAATATAACCTCTCTGTTCGAAATACCTTCAAGGACCCTCAAAGCGAACACAATGAACCGTATAGAAACATTTGAAATTTGGCCCCATCTCAGAATGTTGCCAAAATCCTATGGGCCGATACGTGTTGCAAAGGGCTGGCATAGAAAGAAATTGAAATTATTTAAAAACAAAATATTAAAACAAAATAGAGTTGTTATTTATTAGAAAAATTTCGTATTTGGGACACATTCTCAGCGACGAAATATGAATTAGTATACCTCATCATCGATGGAAAAAATTGAGGATAGACGCGGTGCAGCCAGGATACACCGCGGTGTGGGAAGGTGGCAGATATCCTGGCTAAGGCATATCAGAGAATTCACCAGTATTTTGAGTATTTTAAGGGTGGGGGAGTTGTTCCGGCTAGCGGACACAAAAGCCTACGCCAGGGTGGTCACTGATCGCACGTCAACAACATTCCCGCGTTTCCCAGAAAGTAACTTAGCCGGATTATTTTTTTATTTTATTTTAATTTTATTTCAATAAAATATTACACTCTTCGGCATTACAGCGTTCAGCCTTTGCACCGAAGAGTGTACACAGATGGCGCAGAATACATCGTTTCCCCATCACTGAAAATTTACTTATTCAGTCAAATAAGTTGATACCTACCTTGGATAGGTAAGCAATTTGCTCTATTAATTGTAGCTGAGCTAATTAATTTGGTATACAGTTGTATACCTAGTGTAATGTTTACTAATTAGTAAACATTACGCTACGTCATGTTATTTGTTTTCATAAAAATGCACTTTTAGGCAAAATTATTTCGAAGCTACATACTTGGTAAGTATGAAATACCTATAGGTATATGAAAAAATACTTCGGTTTATTAACCTTGAAAAACGCGCATGAATAATAAAATTGAGTACTTGATTGTTAAAATATTGATATCTGCAATTAGGAAGGGACATAACATTAATTATTTTGGCAAGGCCATATAATGAAATTATGACTTTATATAACCACAATAATCTGGATATATGTTCGATTAATATTTTTTGACAATAAAGTATACGGCATCGGATGTATGTACATTGTATCTACACGAGTTCGACATTTATTGTTCTAGAATTCAGGAAAATTTATCACATTTTATAACACGTATAATTTATTGATATGTCAGACACGATTAACTTCAGTGGCGTTATTCTCATATTAATTTTTTTATTAACATTGAATTGAATTACATTTTTTTAATTCGTCTGGCTTGTGCACATAAACCCAAATACTTTCTAACGCGCTTCACAGTAAGCGAAAAGTTTGTGTGTGAAGTGAAGAATACATTTTCAAGACTTGAAGGCAGCACCTACCTATTAGAAGTTCGTACTACGACCAACTGCACCAATTAATTCTACCATATCATATTTTCTCTCTCAACTCAAACAGGCATTTTCCAGATTGCATTACCAGATTAGAAATTCAAATATAAATTTTCAGAATATTTTCAGTTGCATCAGCGCAAAACTCACTATACCTAAGTAATCGGTTTTCATTCTGGAAAATTCGGGTTTCGCGTCTGACTGTTTAAGCTTTAAGCCATTGTGGGTCAATTAACTCACATCCAATACCTCCACATAACAATAGATAAGAAAACATGATTATAGGTGTAAATTATATAAGTATTGTACGTACAGCAAATATCTTCTCTATCGGCTCATCTTTACATGGCCATACATTGTGTCAAATTGCTGTCAATTCTAATCTGATTGATTAAATAATGTGTTTAATTTGAATTCAATATCTTTTTATTGCGGATTTTATAATCGTCTGATTGCTTTGTCTCACTCAGGGTCGAAATAAGTGCGAATATAATGAGCTACTTACTGATAATACTGCTACGTGTCATCCATATCATTTTCCACCCCTTGAATCACATCCAGATTTTCTGCACGCGGGACCCTCCCAACAAGCAAAGTAATCCTAAACGTAAAATCACAAGTACATTACAAGTATATTTATACTTATAAAGCTCTTATACAGGCATTGTTGCAGATTATTTTACTTATAATAGCATTTCACAAGTCTGAACATACTCAAGAGAATTTGTTCTTATATTTCACTCTTATAGTTTGCTACAAAACTGACGCCTAGGAGAGTTATAGGAATATTTTTACTTATAATAGCATTCTACAAGAGTTGATAGTCTCATCAGAAGCATTTGATCTAGTATCTCTGTCTTACATCTAACTACAAGATTATCTATTCCTTGCAGTTTCCTATAGACCTCTTGCCATATCAACCAAAGTCATTATTCTTATTTGTTCTTAATGTTCGGATATAATGTGTTTATAACCATTATTAAAACAATTTCCAGCTTCCCGAGAATTAATCACGCTATAAACCCTTATTGCACACCAGAAGGGTGCAATAAACCAATACTTCAATAGTGAGTTTTTTCATAATATTTCGTAACATAAAATTCAAATTCTTTATCTATATCTATAAAACAAATACAGTTTTTTTGTAAGTGTTCGCATAACTCCCGCATTTTACGATGGATTGCTGCAAAAATTTAGAATAACATTTGTGATAATATAGGCTGTGTCCTAACGTCGCCGGTTTTTATAGGAAAAGATTTTTCCAGGAGATGCCATGATGATGAGAAGATCTAAGGATTATGTGGGGTCGAGTGTGGTATCGTATGAAAGGGCGTTAGGAAAGAAATTCAGATCTAAAGTCACATTTTGTTCAGCTCAAGTCTATAAAGTATGCCGGGTTGGTTTGTTAAATTTGCCGTTGCGAAGCACGGGTAACTCGGCTAGTGTTATACCTGTCTTCTTTTATATGAATACACCTGTCTTCTTTTATATGAATACAAGGGCATCAAAACCTCTTGGCACAGCTCTGGTGTAACTGATTGTTTTAGGTAACAAAAATTCATTAAAAAACTGGATCACACATCATTCACTACACGCACATTCTTTTGAAGTCATGTGGACTTTGAGCTTCAATAAAGTTACATGCTGTAAAACTGATAAAAGAAAAACAATATCGTACATATTAATCTTTTAATCGCAAAATCATTGACCTGTCGTATTAGAGATCAATAAAATGAATCATGAATATGTTTGTTCTTATCAGTTTTCATTAAATTATTTGAATGTCTACATGTGGTCTGAAATCACATTGACAGCATCAATTTTCAGTAAAAAATGCCTTTATTTTAGGAATTGTATGTATTATTTTTTAATGTTATTAATAAGAAGCTCATCTTTAGTAACTAATAGATTAGTAATTAGTAACTAATAACTAATAGATACCTATGTAAATTTTCTGTGATGATAGATATGTACGAGTATATTGTAATTAGCATTAGCACTACCCCAGAACCCAACCCCACCACTGGATGCTTCAGGAGTTTAAGCTCCTATGTCATCCAGTCGTACACATGAAAAAAATGACAGGAAGACTCAAGGTTTACCGGAAGGGCTCCCAACAGGGGTGGTACTTTATAAGGTTTCTCGCTGAATTCCCGCAATGAAACGTCATTTTCGTACTTTCTAAAAACGATTTTCGCCAAAAAGTCACTGTTACTGACGAACACGTTTTTCGAATAATATTTTTACATAGAAAGTGGTTTTTAAAATTACTCCGAACACCCTTAATGTCTGTTAGAGGAGACTCTCACTGCAAGGATCTACAGCTACATACTTCAGATAATTCAGGGCCCGCAGGGGTGATACTTTTGTAAATAATTACCGTCTGTTGACATTATTACTCATAAGTATATTCAATATTTACAGCATGGATTTATGTAGGTACATTAGACAATGCCCATGTAAACACTGCTGTAACACGTACATGCCATGCAGACACTGAATCATGCTTGAAAGAATGATCTGTGTATGAAATATATTATTAGCATCAAAATAATACACCGACAAGCCATAAGATAAGTAAACTTTATGGTGTAATGTAATTTGTTGATATTTAAGTAATAGCAAATTGATAACGAGTAATTAGTGCATTCATATTATCATACGTGATGTCTGAAAATCCAGAAATTTAATGGTAATAAAGTTAGGCACCTATACTAATAAAAGGCTTATAAGGAAATGTTTGAAATACAGTCAAACTTCGTTTCTAGAATTATCCAAATTATCAAATTATTTTAAATTCAGTTTCTGCGACTGAATCACTGTATGAAAACTCGCCCGAGGAGGTATACGCGACTTCGTTAAATGATACGAATACACCCGTTTTACTGATTTCGCGTGATGTGACAAAGAGATGGGGTGAGTTTCGTCACGTGAGTTAGAAGTTACAAAGTACCGCTCCAGAAGATTTTTCCTAAACGTTGGTTTTACAGGCACACGTTTCGAAAATAGGATTAATCGCTGTGAAAATCATGGTACCTACTTACTTTAGTAAATTCATCACGCACCTACCTTTTAATGCAGTAAATGTTTGTACCAGTAATAAAAGTAATAAATCATTCGCTACCTACATATAGTTACGTCGTACGTATATGATCATTGACTGTTAAATTGTCCTAGAATTAGTACATCGAACTTCTTGATTACATTACCTAATAGGAACTAATTATTAAAACACATATCGAGGTTTAACTAGAATATAATATTATTCCAAAAAATTGCCATCGCGGGGTTTTATGATGAGGAATTTTGCTAACATTCGCCAGACCCTTGTGCCCTCTTCAATCAATGATGCCTTAAGAAATCTTATCATATAATTTTGCAGGATTTCTTAAAACTTTGATTGGTCCCTTTTTTTTTAAATAGTTTATGATTATCCAAACAAAGTTTTATCTACTGACACAAAATCACGATCACCCAACGTGTGTGGAATGCCTAATTGAAATAAATGATGCAAATAAGTACATAGAGATTAAACATGAGGTAATTTATCACGAATTCTGTAAAGCGTCAAGTGCTAATCAAATTAATATTGGAACACATGACAACAAACTAATATGTTGATACAATAGTGCAAGTAGATACTTACACATCTTGATTAAATTTCATTACTTCGCATTTCGTACAACTTGTCTGCTGGGTAATTGATTACATTAGTAGTGGTTCTATTGAAAAATTTCGTATCCAAATTAGGTGGAACGTAAGTACTATAAAATTGGTGAGTACTTACTGAAACATGTACTTAGGAGGAGGCATTTATATAAAGGTACAATTTCAAATAGTGAAATTTTAGTAATTGAATTGAAGCTTAAAGATGTCCATATTATAAACTTTAAAACTTACTTAGCCCTGAAATTTCTAAACTCTTCTATTTCAATAAAAATTCAGGTGTTGTTTTTAAATGATCTAATTAAGACTGTGACAATTGGAAGAACGTGCTTCAAGCTAGTTCAGGGGTCAGAAACTAGACTTGATTTTGTTGATACGTACCAATAGTTTTAGACGAAATATATTACAAAGGAATTGTGGGGTTTCCGGGTTGTAGAATCTTCTTTTCTTTTACTGATTTTTATTTTCAATATTCAGTCGCGAAATTTTGAAATAATTCTGAGGTCACGTCGGGTACAAAAAATAATAGATACAACAGAGTACAACAAACAACCCATACAATGTAAACTTTTAATGAAGTGTCATTGCCCGGACTCCTGGCATCATTCAATGCATATAAAATACTAGCCAAAATACCCGTGCTAGCCCAATGGCAAATTTGGACGCTGGAGTACCTCGACAGTACGACCCGAATCACGTTCATCTGTTCATTCATTATGACAACTTTCTAGAAGTTTCTGCAATGTTCTATCAATTTCCACAACTTTCTAAAAGTTTCGACTAACCCTACAATTTTCTAGACCAGTCCTCTCGATCACTCAGTGTCTCCCGATGACTTGAGCTGGACAAAATATGACTTCTGATCTGAATTTCTTTACAAACGCCCTATCATACGATTGGACCCCACACAACCTTTGGATCCCCTCACTTTTTTTTCTACTACACAGTATTCGTGTACCAAGTTTGGTTGAAATTTCTCCGGGCATTCCAGAGTTATGGTGGAACAAACATACATACAATAATACATCCATTTTTATTATGTGTAAGATTTACACAAATCACCTTCGCACAGCATGACCATTCTGGCAAACAATCTTATAACGCCATGTGATTTCTTAATTTGTGGACAATATGACACTCTAATTTGTGTTCTACACTATTGATTTATAAAACACTGCATGAGTTGTTTATTTAAAATATTAGTTCACGAGTATCAAGTTTGTTACTAGTTAATTGCAAATTCAAGTAGAATTTGTAATTAACAAATCAATATTTATTATTCGCTTGAAAATTATTTTAACAACTTCAGTATTCAGATTTGTCCAATAAAATCCAATTGATACTTCAAAATTCTACTTCATACACCCACTTATATAAACACTTCTTAGTAGTAAGTAGAGACACCTTACGTATAATAAAAATGTATGTATGTACGTGGGTATGTTTGTTCCACACTTTGAAACTTCTTCTTCTTACTTAGATCTGGCATGCACCCGTCCACAGGTGATTTTGCACACACTTTGAAACGCCTGGAGAAATTTCGACCAAACTTGGAATGCAAATACCTTGATATCTGGAAACGAATACTGTGTAATAGAAATGTTTGTAAATGTAGATCCTTTTGAGAAATTTTGCTGATGAGGGGATCCAAGGGCTGTGTGGTATCGTACGAAAGGGCATTTGAAAAGAAATTCAGATCGTAAGTCATATTTTGTCCAGCTCAAGTCATCGAGTGATCGAAAAGATCCAGTCTAATAAATTGTAGGATTACCGAACATTGTAGAACCTTCTAGAAAGTTGTGGAAATTGACAGAACATTGCAGAACCTTCTAGAAAGTTATGGAAATTAATAGAATATTTCAGGACCTTCGAGAAAGTTGTCAGAATAAATGAACATATGAACGTGATTCGAGTCACACTGTCGACCTACTTCACCATCCAAATTTGCCCTTGTGAAGCACGGGTAACTCAGCTAGTAATAATATAATATCTATTGCAAAAAAACTGTATGGTTCCATGACAAAATCTCAAGTGACAAAATCTCACATGTCAAAAGGGTAACCTACTATTGACAGAATCGCAACTCAACACCGGGAAATCTGATGCCGTCGTTTTTTTTTGTTTTGTTTTTGTGTGCAAAAAAAAAAAAAAAAACAACCTAACGAACCTAACCCAACAATATTGAAATTGTCGGCAACAGGTTTTACGGTGTTTAGTTGCGATTCTGTCAATAGTAGGTTACCCTTTTGACAGTTGAGATTTTGTCATTGTGAGTTTTTGTCTGGTTACCAAACTGTATTTATAATCAAAAACACACAAGTTTCCAGAAACATTATGTTTGAATATAAAAACATGTTTTTCACATGGAAAAAGGTTGGTAGAAATTGAAAGATGCATATGTTTATTAAATATTTAATGCAATGATGCACATAGGTATACAAAATAAATTAAATAATATAATATTAATAAGCATGAGTTAATATAGAATTACTTAAAACTATCATAAACATTTAGAATGACTAATAATAATGATACAATTTTCAGATTTTGCTTGATGATTCAATATTTAATGGTGACGCTGCCATCTGTTGAACGATCTTTGAAGTCTTTGTGGAATTATGAAGCACAATAGATGTTGTAATGTGAAACATTTAAAGGAAAAATAAAGCATTACATACGTTAAATCATATGATTTTTAGGATATCTGATACATGTATTAAATGCATAAGAAACAGAATGTGATTGAGCCATATAAAAAAATCCAGAACTGTTACGCTGGATTTCACCAACTTCTTAGGAGAGGAATAGCGGAGCTAGGAGCCACTTACCATTATTTTACATACAAAATTTGTGGTAGGTGGCTCGTATCTCCGCTATTCCTCACCTAAAAAGATTAGTTTGTCAAACATTTTGCACAATAAAAATACTAAAAATAACTGATAAATCTTGTTCCCAAACCACAGTGAGAAATACAGCACATGGAAGTAGGTACCTAGATTAATAAATCACTTATATTGTTCACAGTTTTGTTGGTATAAAATGTTGATAATAGTTCTTAGTAAAGTCCACCATTAAATCTTGCGTAACTTCTGGAAGGTCGGCTACTAACTTGGCTGGGGAGCCTCCGTATCTTGTGAAGCTGGAGACTACAGTCTCAGCTGGAAGCACGGCACCATCTTCAATCATACAGCAGTCCTTTAGTACACATCTTCGACCCTGCAAAGTCAACAATCAATTAATCCTCCAAAATTAAAATAGTTACATAATATGCAAGGTCGTATCTACCCAACAGGCAAGTCTAAGGGTGGTACTCTGAGGGGGCGGCAAACTGAGGAGGAGGCAATCTGACCTACTAATGTTTATTATAAAAAAAAATTGCCTGCGGCGCTAGTTAACCATCCAAACATGTTCATCAGCTCCCCCATTTTTTCTAGAAAAATTAGCTAAGTATAAACTTGTTTCGATGCCAAATCATTACATATTGAAATCATAGTTACTCTTCCTACCAAGTATTTAAAATACCGAGTGTTATCTAGATTTATTTATTTATTTACCTATCTATTAATATACACAAATTTTTGTGGGGGGCATTTTCTTACTTGCCTTAGGGCGGCATTATGTCTAGTGACGGCCCTAATAATATGTAACAATATGGAAAATAAAAATAATAGCTTTAATCCTGGTGAAAAGTGTGCAGGAAAATATCTGGGTTTGTGTCTTGTAACTTGATTTCTTGAAGGCCATGTACCAGGGCCTCACTACACGAAGGTCCGTCGAAAATCATAGAGAACGCGTGCGCAGTACAGAAGCAGGTGTGCGCGAAGTTGATGCGCGCGGATCTGAAGGACAAGGAAGTCATTCATTCGATTTTGGGTTTCCGTCTCGTACGGCGGAGCTCGGCGCCCCCCGCTGGATAAATTCAGTTTTGGGGGCTCACAGAAAAGTGCACGGAAGTCTGGGAGATGGCGAGTGGCCATAGGTTTTAATTAAAAGAAAGTGGAGGAATTGTGAAGTTTGAAAGACATTATTTCGGTTCGAAAGGTGAACCGTAAGTGATTTTTATGTTTTAGCCGTATACAATATGTTGCAAGGGAAAGGTACCAGAAAGAGCCTAATTTCAATGGAAAGACGATTTAAAAGAAGGAAGACAAGTCCACTAGATGAACCTGCGTCCAAATGAAGGTGAGGTCGTTCCATTCATAATGTAACCCAAACTTCTTCAAGGATTACGTCATTTTAACACATGTAAATGAAGAATCACGCAAGGCCGTGACAATAACCTACATATAATACGTCGCAACGAGAACTGGGAAAAATAGGGTTTATTCTAATTTTAATTCAGATGAGAACAAGTTCTGTATATAATTTACCTCACAATGATACATGTAATCTACCACCCCGAATAATTATGTTCAATAAATATTGTAATGTTAGAATTAACAAAGGCCTTTGCATTCTAGCTCACCCAGGGACCAGCTGGGACCAGGTCCTGGAAAGGTGGCTAATCGGGCCCCAAGTTACCAAGGTCAACGGTGAGAAAACAGAACGGAAGGGAGTATCCTGCATTTGTCATTCCAGGATCTCTCACTGGCCGTGTTCCCATAAGGACAGTGGCATAACCCACGTAAGTTTACTTTATTTATTTGGTCCCCAAGCCGGGGCCGGAGCTGAGCCCTTGGGACGAGAAGCTTGGGCAGGAAAGCCCGCTACAGTCTGCAAGCCCACTTCCTTTTAAAGTATAAAAAAAACGCACATGAGAATAAAAGGAGGGAATACATGATGAAACCTCTTATTGTCCAAAAAATCTATGGTAATAACCACAGGTGGTATACTTACAATGACTACATTCTTTCCAATATAAACATAAGATCCTACAACAGCAGCATTTACTACAGAATTCTCTCCAATGTAAACATGATCTCCTACATGAAGGGGGAAGAATGCCACACTGAAATACAACATAATAATTTAATTACTGTACATCGGCATATTGGATTCTTTTACCTGAATAGGGGCAATAAAAGCTTTCCTATGAATGAGATTCCATAGACGGCTAGTGAGCGAAAGTATTATTTCTCTTCGAATTTGAATTACGGAGGTTTCCATCTTTACCTGAATTCTATAAAACCATCAATATCTATAGGGGAATACAACAATAGTGAAGTGTAAACAACAAATTCCACGTAACTTGTATCAGCGTGCATTATGCAGGTAGTATTAACAACATTTGCCAAGTAAATAAACTGTATAATATTTTTGCTCGCTCTATGTCCCCGCACATCTCTTAGTCCCAGGTACCTAAGGCACCGAATCTCCCGATGTATATTAATTACTGTAAAGAGTTCTATTAATTAAATGAGCAGAACAAGAATAATCTAGATCACTATGTTCATATAATCACGAATGATATAACAGGGAAGTGAGGCTAACACTTTTTATTGTATTATGTCAGATTAGACCTATTATTTTATTATCCTAAATCAAAAAGTAACTCGATGGGAGTCGTATTCTTTGCCGATGAAAGCCATAGATGCATGATTATGTGTATTGTTCATTTAACTTAGTTCTTATAAATTTCTGGCCAATCGTAAGGCACGTACCATAGAGCTTTACGTTTTTGTACTCATAGTATCACAGTAAAAAAAGTGTTTTGCTTTCATAAGAAGCCAGAGATGAAAGTGTATTGTAGAAACTAAATACATATATTTTGTCTCATCATATATTTTGTGTTTGGAAAGAGATATTAAGAAAATGTGAGATACATACTCAGGTAAAAATATATGTGAGGTATTTACTCTAGCTTTGTTTTATAGTATATTTGTTTGTATGAAAAGTACTCACCCTTTACTGAATTTCTTAAAGGGAGGTCTAATGACAGCTCCTTTGGAAATGATACAGAATCTTCCCATTTTAACATTAGCCAAGTCTCCTCTGATGATGGCATCACTCTGCACAATCACCTTCCCCAGCAATACAATGTTCTGGGAGCCACACAGCACAGTCTGTCTGCTCACTTTATTCCCAGACGCCTACAAAATAACTATATTAATCCACAAATAAGTTAAACAAAAACATTAGCCAAGGGAAGTGTAGCATAGTAAATGTCCTTACTGTTTCGACATATTCAGACTTATTGTACAAAATATCCTGTAATTCCATTTTCGATACCTAATCTCTTTATAAACATGAATATATAAAACAATACTACAAATAATAAACTAAAAACACGGACAATATTTTAACATTTCGTCCCGTCCACTTTGGTTGGAAAATGACGTTTCGTTGACAGAATTCAGAAAGCAGAACAATTAAAAGCTAACTTCACATCACATCGCCCGAAGCCTCCGTTAATCCAAGCCCTGACACTACTACAATATAACGGAAATCCACTGTTTGAGTTTCTGTAATTTTTATAATTTATCTGTTTTAGTGATACACATCAAATTAGCGACAAAAGTAAACTTACTTCAGATTTACGCAACAAATTTGCGAAAAAAATATCAAAATCGTACAATAAACGTTATTTAACGTGAGATAGGTACCTAATTTGAATTTATAACTCTTTCTTGTTGACTCAAAATAGAAGACAGAAGATATCGAGTGTCTCATGGCTTACCGTTTGTGAAGAGTCTAACTTATATTTTGTCTAAGAATCTTTTGAATATTTTAATTTACTTCACCATTGTGTTCAAATGTCACAGAGACAAGGCCTGTATACAAATTATCAAGGGTCTCCTGTCGCGAATAGCCATAAAATAAATCAGGGGTGCCAACATTATGAACTCATTTAGCGAAGAGCGCGTTATTTAACATTTAACATGCATTTAACCATTCGTTTTCAAACAAAAAATGTGCAGCAAAACCCAGATGTTTTTAAATTAAAATAAAATTTTATAGCCGACAAGTTATTTGAAAAGTTTGAAACACATCATCTGCCGAGGCCGTCGCCATATTGTTCATGCAGGCCGGGCCCAACTGACATTTGACGATGATTACACCATCAAAATTGTATGGGAAAAAATATTCCGTAGTTGAAGTGTTTGTCACCGAGACAAGGTGTTTGTCACCGATACAAGGTGACGTCACCACTCATGGCGGTGATGGAATTCGAGGATGTAGGCTTGTACTCTACTATCGCAGGCTTCGCATCTGCATAATATCTGTGAAATTTTTTATTTACACTATTTATGTGTCAGCTTCAGACTATGCTATCACCATCTGTAAGAATTTTTAAAAACCTAGCTTTTACCGTTTCAACAACACTGTTCATATGTCAGTTTCAAACTATGCTATCACCACCTGTGAGGATTTGTGGAAAGCGGGGTTTTAATATTTCAACAACACTGTTCATATGTCAGTCTCGAACTCTGCTATCACCATCTATGGGATTTTTTAAAAACCCGTGTGTTATCATTTCAACATCGCTTTTCATATGTCAGTTCCAAACTATGCTATCACCACCTATGAGAATTTGTAAAAACCCAGGTTTTATTATTTCAGCAGCACTGTTCACATGTCAATTTCAGACCATGCCAATACCATCTGATGATTTTTGAAAACCCTAGTTTTATAATAGACCTTGTGGCTTTTGTTAGTTCATGTGCTAGCGTCCAAACTATTTAGGAAGTCTGCTCAACTTCATAGTCTGTTTTTAGAACACCATTGATGTTGTACTGACTACTAACACATCTTCAAGAAGGGAGTCCGATCTTACACTACGGGTGACAGGGAAAATTGTTAACAGAAAACAATGACTATTTAGTAGGTAGTATAACAAACAAACAGCCAAAAATTATCTTATCATTGGGCTTATTGTGATCACTTAAGTCACATTTACCGATTCCATCCAGTTCATTCATCTGCCGTGACCGGTCGACGATCGACAGTTCATCTATCTACGCAAGACGTAGAAAACTCGTTTCACAAAAACGAAACTACATTGCGTTTCACCTTACTTGTCACGCTTTTTCTATAGAATTACTACGTAGCCAGCGGCCAAGTTATTTGAAACCAAATGTATGGCAATAAAACAAAGATTACTTTTCAAGTTTTTTATTTATTCATAGACGAACAAATTACATGAGCTGAAAATATAACTACATTAGAAATCCTAGTTACTTAAATGATAATATGCAATTAATTTAATCATAATAAACCGAGATCATTTACATGTGACAAATCTTAAATTATAATAAACAAAATAAATACATATTTATAGTAATACATATATTATGTTACGTTTTACAGAATAGAATAGTTACGTGGGAAATAAAATAATATGTTGAACATTGTACGTCACAGACAAAACAATTTGGCTTAACAAACACAGAAGCTGTCACACACAGATCTAAATATCAAATAGACCACAACGCAGAATATAACTTATTGCACCGTTTGTTAAATCAAATCACCTCGTCCATAATGCGCTGGGAGGGGATGTACGGAATACAGATTACTGATGAGATTGATGGAATGTAATACAAAGACAATATGCAATACAATTTCATTAACTATTTTCACACACCAACTCCCATACCTGTAGGGTTGATTAACATAATCAGATCAGTTCAACAATCACACTGTTTATAATCTATAAAAATACTGCATTTACAAGTAGATTTAGACTGCCTGTCAGGAATATAAAAGAAGATACAATAAATTTGTATTGCATTATATTCACATCACCCTCCTGGATATCAGAGAACAGTATAATGATATAGTATTAAGTATATATATATAAGAATATTTTTTCATCAATATATATATCTAGGAAAATACAAAAATATAATATTATAAGCAATGTTCCACATAGGTATATATGTATTATAATGTAGGTATTTTATTTGTTTTTTCCGATATTAAATTGTCGCACGAAACACATAGACATATTGTATTGTTTAAACATGAATTACATATTTATATTTGTATTGAATAATTATGATTAATTGTAGCAGAAATAGTGCAATAGCTTTCAAAAGACATTAACAAACTTTTTAATTTATCCTACCATCGAAATACATCAAACTCTATTCTCAGCCTACAATCAATTTTTGTTTAAAAACTTGTCCATTGTTGATATAGAAAGTCAATTCAGGTATCAAACCATGATAATTTCAATATATCTTTAGTTCACATTCTTGTCACCATGAGAAATTTCAAAGGGGTCTTCAGATGTTTAACAAAAATTGAAATTGGAGAATAAAGCACACAGAATACATCATGTCAACATACATTCAATATAATTTATCAAAGATGAAATGTGAGTGATGCAAACATGAGTGATATAAAACGTTCACGGGAAGGCAACTTGATGTAAGCACTGGAGACAGAATACAATATTCTGCTCCTTATCGTCAAAGCATTCGCTGTAACAGTAACAACAAATCGCCTTCTCGTTGACGATATTCTAACATATATAATGAGAGTTTTCTACAACAATTACTTTAACCACCATTTAATAAAAAAATACACGAGTGATAATTATTATCATGACTTATTTATCAACATCCATCTTTTTAAATAATGCATTATAAGACTTATTGTATAATCATTAGCATTAGCCATTACCTACAGACAAAACGGAAACAATGCAGTGTATTACTCTATAAAAAAACATTTAGGGAAGGTATTGTCTTAACACTTTAACGAGAATAATACTACAACGCTTTTTAATTTAAAAAATCCACATTTAATTAATTGTAACGGGAAACAAACATTCTTTCTATTTCTGCTACATTATTAGATTAATAATAAACCAATACATCTTGAATATACGCCTTAGTATTTTGAATGAATTAGAAAAACACGATTGAGCAATTGTTTAAATGCAAGAAGTATACACAATATACATACATATATAGTTGATTCATCCGTTGAATAATTACAATACAATCTTATTGTCCAAAACAGTAACATTGTATTGTTCGGATATCTAAAATTGTAAATTGTCTAAGATATCCACTTTATTCATAGTGTAATGTATCAACATAATGGTGTAATTTATCCCTTGTACTAAAGTAATTATGTAATAGCTCTGCAAATTAACATAGTAGGCATTTAGTTTGCAAATAAAATCATACTTCTAAAATGATAAACCACCATGAATACCTAATTTCACATAATAGCAAAAGAAAAATTGTAAATCACGTGTCTGTAAGGAAGAGCCTATAATATTCTGTATCTATGTATGATTATGTATTTTGTTATATTTAGTTGAAACTACAATATTTTGGTGTGGTTGTGGAATGTTGTGCATAAGACGTAAGGTAGCAGTAACTGATCATAGAAAATATATTTATCATGTGTCATTTAATGACGAACACATTTGTATGTTTATCAACACAACACAAATTGAATGAGTATTGTAAATTAACAATGTTATACATAGTACGTGTAAGTAAGTATATTCAAGACGACAACTGTTGTATCATAGATAATTAAATCTAAACACGAAGAATTGAATCTGTAATAAATAGTTAAGCTAATAACATTATAATCCTGTTTATATAAACTACATACGCAATAATCACACATTAATACAATTATTATTACAATAAAAAAATGTCTAAGTGTGGCTTAATATATCATCAAAATGTTTAGATTAAATCAATACAGCTATTATGTATATTAAACTAGTGGCAGTTAAATTGTTTTTATTGTTTGGTATTCAGAAATCATGCTGTGCCTTCTTCATTCAGTGAACAAAATACACACAATATATGAATATAATTATTACAATAATAATTGTAATCAATTATTTAAACCCATGTGCAGTGTGGAATATAACAGCATACTCAAAGATTATTTTAATGTACTATATTAAACACACATTTCTGATAAAACAAATCTGGAATCATCTCTACAATGTCGTAGTATATAGTACTAGTAAAATGATTTATTTCTCAAAACTATTCCAATGGTGTATTATTAAGTTTTCTCATCTAAATCGGTAATATTATTAAAATGCTATTGATTCTATTGACTTCAGTGATATTATCCTCCATAATAATGTTTAATCCATAAAAATAAGTGAGAATAGAATGTTCTCCGCCTGGAGGTCAGAAAAACGTTGAGAATATCAGATGCATTTGACTTGTTGTTTATCTGGAATATTCAGGCATGACAATATTAGGATGATAACAACACTTTCCATAAATTCTAAAATCTCAAAACTCTCACCCGTCGTCGTACAATAAACTAAACACTCAAGTTATTAATCTCTATCAAACTCCATACATTATACAATATATTCTGATGTTACACATACATTATACACAATATAAGATTATCATTAAAACAATAGCAATATGTAAACACTATTTACCAAGATGGTTATACAACATTAATAATTATAATATGATATAATAATAAAACACATCATAATGTTATGTTAGACTTTATAGTAAATGTTATAATGCTGCAACGCGTTCTAATAATCCATACAAGTTATCCAATCCTAACAATCAATGTAACAAAACTATTATAGCAGATCTAAATATTCTTTGTCACTACTATTTAATAAATGTGTACAACTGCAATCGTTTTTTAAAGTTATAAAACGATGCAAATAAAAAATAACTGGCATAACCACAATGTTGATTGTTTGTATACCCTGCATTTTGTAATTGAAAATCAAAAACAAAATGGCGGCAGTAGCACTTGCCTACTATAATATCCCCTGTATATTTTGAATTGTGTTTTTATGCCTCAAAACAAAATGAAATTTATAATCAAAGATTCATTTGACAAACACACGCTTTTCAAGCTCCATCACACAGTAAATATATAATGTTATAGTATTATTAACCTCCAACAGATAATATATCCAAACCATGCACTTACTATACATATTTAATCACATAGACAATATTTTCATAATCTTAACATATCTAAAACATCTTCATATTTCATATTCTTGACAAACACCCGATGACTCTAGATAATATAATACAATATTATCAACTAACATATAACATATCATAATGTAATAATGATTACCTCTACTGTGATAAATACATTCTCAAATGACAGAACAGAGAAACCCGTATAGTTTAGTTCTTCTTCATAATGTTTGCTATAATCTTAAATTAGCAGTGAGTTGATTTGTTTGTTTTGTGCTGCTACTGAAATATTATTTCTCCACTTTGTTTCATATCGTAACCTACATTTCATAAAGCCATCTATAGAGAATATTAAAAAACAAACTTTATAGACATTGCATGTCTACGTAAGGAAGGCAAGTTGTTCTTATTCTCTCACTAGTTCATTACATACTCTGTTCAATCCTACATAGAAATATCAAATCATAATATTATACAATCTAGCAGAGAATAAATATCTCTCATAATAATCTAAAGAATAAGTTTTGGCATAAAATGTGTTTAAGACATGTTGCTTTACATAAACACTCACACACACAGAGAATAAAAGACGGTAATTTATATTCTTTAATCCATCCATAATCCATTACAAACATTAAACAAATCTAAACACAATGGAATAAGATAATATTATAAGCATAATGCATAATTATGTTTTATGAGTTCTTTGTGAGTAATTATAATGAGTGATGTCAACACCCCTAATCTTTGAATTACCATAACTAGCACTGTCTATAGTACAAAATATAATATGTAATTTAAATATTTGTGTCCTGAAACATAATGACAGAAAAGGTAAAGATTAGTCTAGATGAAATTCGACAAGGCAACAATATATTTTTGATTCAGACATTCGGGCCTCTGTTTGCTATAAATAATCTTATTTCGACCCTTTGATAAAGTGTTTTAAGAATGGTAACACATAGCAAGTGTTGCTAGTAGTCAATCTGTGCTCAGAATTTTTGATGCAGTATGTGCACATTTTATTTTGTATATTTTTACTTCACTAATGTATACAACAAAAATTTACTACCCATTCCTCAACTGTCTATCAGCAAAAATAATTATTGTACATGGCAACATTATTCATACGTGGCACACACGGCAATTCATGTCGTCAATGTTCATTCATGACTATAGGTTCCCCACTAATATTTTAATAGAAAGTCGATGTATTACTTTACATATGAAGCGTACTATTTGTAAGAGTTTGTCAGTTCTCATAGTCATGACTGAATTATAAGGAATCCATGGCGAAAATGATGAAATTTTATTTATAATTTCTGTTACGGTTAGATTACTTGACAGCATAACCAAACCAGTGGCGAGTTTAGCCCAGTCCCAAAATAAGCAGAGGGGCAGGCTGTCCAATATCTGCCACTGAGTATGACACATATGATAGTACATCCAAATAAAAAGTAATCATTTCAATCAGTTTTATCTAAATGTATATTGCGCAAAACAATATGAAAGTAATAATGTAGTATAATAACTACTTTCTGAGTTGATTGAAATCAATAATTTTAGTTCGTAAACTATTCTTCAAAGTCTAGTGCAATGAAACTCTTCCTAGCAACAGTAGACAATGAACAATAATTGATATCTATCATGTAATGGAAATTAACGGACAGTGTTTTATAAAATAACACAATTGTCCTTGATTTCAATTGTTTCATGCATTTCAATATTGATTCTTTATAAAAAAAAAAACTAAATCAATTCTATATTTCATTCTCCAAACATATTTCGCCCTATCATGCCATCAATGTAAATGTGTTTTTATAAAATAATACACTTCAAAGTATAATTATTCCCGAATGATTTCAAATAAAGTAGTCACTACAGTGCTACGGTCGGGGAACTTTTTTAACAATTACCTCAAAACATTTTTGCAGAAGTCGATATTGCCCCCTCATTTTGAAATATTATATATCCCCCATATATCTTGCTGAATTGTTTAAGTTTAAATAATGGTTTGTAAAAATATTAACACGTTTATAAAATAGCAAATTGGTAAAATTTCCTTTTTACCCCAAAATTTCATTTTTACCCCAGTTCCCCGACCGCTGCTATAGTGGTAAAGAATGATTTGTTTTTCGGTCTACATAATAACGTAAACTTTTATGATCGAATTTTGGATCCCATAATATGTGCATAAATAAAATATATAATTATATATGTGTAGGTGTAAATAAATATATATTGTATTATTTTATTTTACTAACTATCACACAAATTGGTCCAAACCCAGTAGTTTAAAAAAGATGTGTAGCTTCATATTTTTGTTTACCATTTTTCCATATTGAATAAAAAAATAAACGCTTCCATAAGAACACATTATTTCACAGTAAAACCAAACCAAAATTAATTTCCAAATCTAATTTATAATTATGATAAAAATATTTTAATCATTATTTTTTTAACTGCAGCAATATTATTATGTTACGTAAAATGGCAGACTAAAGTTAATAATTAAATACATAGAGATCAGTGCATAATTATAGTATAATAATTATTATAAAGACAAAATACTTAAGGTTTTCTATGTAATACGGTATTCACATATATTTTTAAATATAGATATCCGAATAATGAAAAATAAAATACAAATCATTTTTATAAGTCATGGTTAAATGGTTTCCTCCATAATTATATTTTTACAACTAAAAACAATCTAGAGCAGAGGTTCATAACCTTTTTAGTGTTCTATGCTCAATAGTTTGTGATATCAATTCACTTATTAACGAGTGGATATAATTGTTTGTGAACCCCTGACTAAATAGTGTGAAACCATCAAGGTTATTGAATGGAATAAAAAATGAGGAAATTATTAATTTTGGGACAGGACTGCAAAATAATGTGTAGACAATCTAAAGGTGTGAAGGGATGATTATAAAAAAAAAAATAATTAAAAAAAACGCAATGTTTTATTGATAAAATAAAAAATAATAGTCACACAGGTAATAACATATATACTATATAGGTAGGTAGGTACTAAACACTAATCAATTTCAGATATAAAAATAAAAAATAAATTAAAGCCTAAAATGATTATTATTTAATTACATATTATATATTCTAGAGATTCAAACAAACATTTCACAAACAATAAAATAATAGGTAAAAAAAATAAAATAATAATAAGTCTCTATTGCCAATTATATTTATTTATATTTTTCAGACTTTTTAATCATGTGTAGTAATTAGTATATTTATTATTTATTGATGTTGTTTGGTTCTACCCTATACATCTCACAATGGACATTTAGAATACAGTAATTCCTTCGTAATCTCAGATAATATATTTTGTATGGATGTACAATCTGTCAAAAAAGAGTTGATTTTCGATGAGGGCGCCACATGTAGCTTTTTGGCAACTATAATGGCAACACTTGTATAACTTCAATAGAAGCAACCTCATTGCCAGCAAACAAAATTGTAGTTCCAATTTAATCCGCCACGAACTCTTTTTTGACAGACTGTAGAACTTCCATATTTACGCAGAACTTAGGTTACATGGATACGGAGGAATTACTGTATTGGATTGAAGCTTGACAACAAAGAGCAATACAATAATACGAATGTGTAGGCATGTGTAATAAGTGTTATTCTAATAGTTATAATTAATTATATTTGTGGAAGGAATATCTATTGTAAATCAGCTTAGGGTAAAATCAAACCTGTACCTGCCTTGCATACAAAACAGATTAATTTCAGTGAAGTGTGTCAATAGAAACATAAACATAATAATATTATACATAATAATCATTCTTGAAATCACATTTTTTCATCACACTCGACAGTTCTTAAAGCAAACATCGAGAAATCACATTATATCACAATTATATTATTAAAAGTTCAAAAAATTATTACAGGGTGTGTTTCGTCAAGTTTATAATAAGATTTTAGGTAATAATAGTAGTACATAGGTGTTGCTTGTAGTTTATTTTAACACTGTCCTTGTAGTAGTAATAACATTTCAATTGAAATACAGACAAGCTTTTTATATTATTGTAATTGCACTTTAAGATTTTATTTTATCAAATTATTATTTAGTCTCTCGCTGTATTCAAATACTCAATCACTTGACTCATAAATCAGTGGTCTTCAGGAGTCACATGAGTTATAAGGTTATAACATAATGTTAATGTACCTACGTGTACAAGTCATATTATAGGTACTAAGATCATCCTTCATATTGTTACTTTATAAGCACATTGTTCATTTCACTTCCAGAGCTGTTAATTTTATACTATTATTATAATAATGAATACTTTTCTTTGAATGAGCTTGGGTCGTTGCTGATATGCTTAGGGTGACACATCACCACTCGCGGTCAGCTGTAGCGCAGCGGCCATGTGGAGCTCCTTCTTCTAGCTTTGGGGGAATCCCCTTGGACAGGAAGTCTCCAACATCTGCTGGTTATTACGCTATGGATGTCCGACAAGGAGAACATGTTTGTGTCGTGAGCATCTTGGGAGCACGACGAGCGCAGCTGGTCACACCCACAAGGACAGAAGAGATCCACACTAATCCCACCCATTCTCCTTGACCATATGGGCCAACTCAATGATAAATTTACCCTCTTTGTATTTTTGGCTAGATTCAAATGCATGCTCCTGAAACATAACAAATAACAAACAAATTAGTTACATAACAAAAGTACAACTTTAAAGAAATTCTCGGCTACTTGGGACTGACCACACTGAGGGCGAGAAGAGACAGGGGCGACCTCGTAGAGACTTACAAGACCTTGCAACCCTCCTGCCTCATTAGCAGTAAAAATAACAATAAATATTGATACAATGAAGTGGTATTTTATACTGCACATATATATTTTGTACGGCCGATAATGAATTAGGGATAGGTAATGTTAACATGTGTATTGTGTAACTTACATATTTCCATCCGAGCATAGTCTTACAGCTCTCACAGTATATATCGGCCACAGCATGAAGCCCAGTCAGTAGTACTCTCTCTTCTGCTTGACCACACCCAACATTCACTCTGAAATCATAATTCAAATTGTAAATAGCAAAAGACACATATATAGATTTTGATATTTTGGAGACATTTAGAAATTTTGATCTCGTAAAAATTATATCCATTCCAGTAAAATAATCAGCTTGACAGCCAACCACACTTCTCTTATAATATCTTATAATCATTAACTACTATCTGCTATATCCCCATGTCGCGTGCCTTGGAGTGTAAGCGGAGAGAACAGAACGCCACACTGTCCTATCCCTATACACACTTCTTGCTTCCATCACATCTATAACTTTTAGGTATTCCAGTAGCTTGTGTGACCAGGGTTCCTCTTTCAGCCACTACGCTCTTTGTGTCATCCATCGTCACTCATTATTTCTATATGTCCAAATCATCTTAATTGTTCACTTTCATTCTCACCACAACACCAATCTTACTTGTTCATTTCTCCAATTACTTTATTCCTTATATGATCCACCAAAGTTTTCCACATATTCTCCTTGACATCCTCAATTGTACAGCATTTATGCTTGACTCATCCTTTTTTTGAAATTTTGTATGAGAATGTTAGCGCGAAACAAAAATTATGTGAGCGACAAAGTGAATTACACCTCTTTAAAAATAACATGGGAAGAAATTTAAAAATCTAAAACAGCCGATTTGTTAAGATTATAATTACCAGTATTTTGGCTAAATTATACTTTTATATCTGAAAAACTGAACGGAAAATCTTCAGAACCCGTTAATTTTAGGGGTACTTTAGAAATATTCTTTTATTCAAGGAATTTCCAAGTTCTGCAATTCTAAAACAGCCGATCTGTAGTCCATACATTCATCTATCACTGTCTTCAGTTTCAAGACAATTCCCTCAGTATTGGCTGAGTACAATTCAGGGCGCCGAAGCCCAATAACAATATTGTATTTTGAGAATGAGAATGTTTACTGAAGGCATATAACATACAGGGACAGTAGGTAGGTACTCCAATCCACACCCAACTCCAGATACAGATAAATAATTTGTAGGGAATACTTACACAGAATTAAATAAGTAAGCTCTCCCTTGACTTCCTTGGAACGACTGTGAACAAAGAGAAAACAGTGTCATTAGAATCTGATATGAAAACTAATAATGCTACAAACTATTAGACAGTCCTTAGAAGAGACACATTGAAATCTGCCAAGAAATTCTATAATATAATCTACCTATAATATAATATAAGTGAAGATATTTAATTCATTTACGCAGTGACACCCTGTATATTGTGCTTATTTGAAACTACGCCTGCACCTGGATTTTGGGTTTTACGCAACCACAATTGCACGCAATTGTTTTGTAACTAGTCATTTTCCCCATCGTAATAGATATTTTTTCATATCCTACACCCTAGTCAGGATTCTGTTCTATCGTTACTCTAAATATGAAGCCTGAGAGTACACCCGTGTCAAACTGATTGCTGGACATAGGCGGTTTAGAACTCATGCAACCTTACTAAAATAATATGGTCAATGTAATGTAATGCTGAGAGAATTTCGGATCTCGACTTGCTGGTCCTAGATGCGAATTCTTCTTCATAAATATCATCAGATGAAATCATTACATAGTCAGTTTAATCAAATAATATATTCCTTTAGGAATCAATAGGTATACTAATGCTAGCGATCTATAAACAGACAACCTTGTACATGAACAGTCAAGTAAACAAAGTCTCGCGATATTTCTGGATTGTTGACAGTTCTATAAATAGAACTTTTCTTGCGATATAAAACATACCAATCCTCATCTCTTCTAACTTACTTCACAAAATATAGTACTATTGGCAACAATATCTAAAAGGATGATAGAATTTATAATAAATTATTGCAACAAGGTACAAACTCTGGTTGGCTAAAAGTAGAATAAGCTGATTTAGGTGAACCAAGCTGGCAAACTTTCGTAACATTTTTAGCTTTAACCTAGGTGTATAAAAGTCTGAATTCTATTATAATTATGACAATGTTTCAGGCTTAAAACCTTGGTTATAATAAGTTCTGCAATATCAAAACAATTCAACTCCATATCGTAAAATATTAATAAGAACATCCAACAAAATACAGTCTGAATGTCAAATGAGCATTACCCTTATTACCACCAGTATATTGAGACACATTTTTAGATCACCTTAAGGCATCTACTTCTAAATATATTTAGATGACAAGTATTTAAGTGACAAGCACATTGATATAACCGCCTACAACGTTTTTTACAATATGATAAAAAGAAAGATTAAATTTAATCGCCTTACTGCGGCTGCGTAGGTAGACTAGATCTGATATAGCCTACTTTCATCGCTTTTAAAATTTATTGATAGAGAAGCAATCCGATTTTGTCGATATTGCAAATCATCTACTGTGATTTAAAAAAACAATCACATTCCAAAAGCATTCATGGCAAAAGTAAAATAAACCCTTCCATTTAATTTTCGATGCTCAAATGTGAAAAATAAAGGCTATAAAATAAAAGCTAAAAAATATTTATTACTCATCTATTTGTTAATAGAGACTGTCCTCCACCTGTCTAAATCGAGTCTTTCAGTTTTTCGGACACATTGGCAGAAGAGACGACAAACTGCTGGCCTTGAAAAACTGATGGTCGTGGGAGGAGTAGAAGGCAGAAGAGGAAGATCCCTCACTAGATGGACTGACCAAATCAAGGCTGCCTGCCACAGGTACATCAGTGGTTAGAGCAATGCGTACTGCGGTGTGTCGGGAGAGGTGGAGGACAACAATCCAGAACGTATATAGCCTTTAACTCGAATACGAGTATCATTGTGGCATACCCTGAGCAACACGAGCAGCGTCTCTGTCGTGGGCACGTTGGTGGCTGTACAGGCCAATGCGGGACTTAATTAACCTATTGCACGTTTCGCAGATGAAACTCTCTTGGGGTCTATTATACTGTCTGTAGGATCGGGGGGCGCTTTCAAAGGTCTTTATAACATTTCTCCATGCTGGTCTGTCTCTGGCTGTTGTTTCCCAGTTACCAGCAAGACTTTTTCCTTTTAAAGTTTCATGGAGAATGTCTTTATAGCGCTTGTACTGTCCCCCGTGTTTCCTACTACCCTCAAGGAGTTCACCATACAGGAGGCACTTAGGGAGCCTGTTGTCTTGCATGCGCACGATATGTCCGGTCCATCTGAGTCTGGCTCTGCTCATGAGAGTCTCAATGGTAGTACAGTTGGCCCTGTTCAGTACACATGCATTGGAAACTTTGTGAAACCACCTTATGCCCATCATTAATCTAAGGTGTCGCTGCTGCATCCGTTCCAGTTGGTTGATGTGCCGTCTGTAAACCACCCAAGTTTCAGATCCGTATAGAAGTGCGCTGATAACAATTGCACGGTATACAGCCAATTTTGTTTTAAGCGACAAGCTGTGGTTGTAAAAAACTCTCCTCTTCAATGCCCAGAAAGCTTTAGACGCAGAGTTCATGCGGTTAGAAATTTCGGAATCCATGTTTCCTTTATTTGAAATTACGCTACCAAGATAACTGAACTCCTCCACCCATTCCACGGAACCACTATTGACAATTATAGGAGGGGGGTTATTACTATGTTGTAGTGGCATCACTTTAGTTTTCTGGATGTTCAATCTCAATCCAAGTGCATCGTAGGCCCACGCATACGCATCGATTATAATCTGCAGGCTCTCTGCAGAGTGTGCTACGAGGGCGCAGTCATCTGCATATTGCAGATCTGTCACGTAGCGTGTTTCCGTTTTTGTATGGGCCTTAAGACGACTCAGGTTGAAAAGCCCCCCATCGAATCTGTAACGTATGCCGATACCGCGTTCCATTAGGTGTTTATCCACTATAATTGACATAGCAGCAATAAAAATATTAAATAATAAAGGGGCCAGGACACAGCCCTGGCGCACTCCCGTATTTGTACCAAATGATTCTGTCAGTTCTCCGTTGTATATGACTTTAGCTCTATTATTTGTATGAAAACTTTTGCACACTGCGGTGATCTTCGGTGGCATCCCCAGTCGACTCATGACTCTCCAAAGAGTCTCTCTGTCGACTGAGTCAAACGCCTTAGTGAGGTCAATAAAAGCTGCAAATGATTCCTTTTGTTGTTCTCTGGTTTTTTCCTGGATTTGTCGGATGCAGAATATTGAGTCTGTGGTACTTCGACTTGGCCGAAAGCCGCTCTGCGATTCCGGCAGCAATTTTTCGATAACAGGGATAAGTCTATTCGCCAGCACTCTAGCTAGAATCTTTCCGCCTACCACCAAGAGGGAGATGCCCCTATAGTTACCGCAATCCGCAGCGGAGCCTTTGTTCTTAAAAAGATTGACTATGTTGGCATCTCTAAAGTCTTGGGGGACCGTTTCAGATTCCCAGATGAGGTCGAAGCATTTCTTTAGGTATGGCATTAGTTCTTTTGAAGCAGTTTTGTATATTTCAGTTGGTATTCCATCGTAAGAACGTAACACGGACAAGGAGAGAGGATGGTCACGACCCTCAGCAGTGAGGACATCGACGCAGAAGAAGAAGATTTGTTAATTACAAGGCAAAAAAACACATCAAAATGTAATTATAAACGCAATATCGAAGATAAATCAGCAAGTTTTTGTGTCATAAAATGAATACATGCGATATTATTTAATTAAATACATAGATACTTAAATATTATTACAAGCAATAAGTAAACTAACGTTATCCATTATTAACTGTAAATAAAACTGTACATCTACAAGATGTGATGACCCGAATGTGATTCGGAAAGAAAGTTTTCGGAAAAGGACCCTATTATTACTCATCGCATTTAGGTGATCGCACTTACAGATGTCACTATAATCTAAGAGAGTACAGTTACTCGAACATAAAGTGAAATCTACCTATCAGATTAATGATGTCTTCCAGGTATAAACTTTGTTAATAGAATTCAGTAGTATTTAGATGAAACAGAAAGAATAAAACTAACACTATTTGCACACCATCCTCGCTTTCCTCACTACGTCAGGTAAGTACTAGTAGGTAGAGGTGAATATAGATAATTCCTATTTCCTACAACTATCGCAAGTGAGAGTATTAACAAAGAATCACAATTTCCATCGTATTTCAGTAATTCTGTAAACGTGTAGCCTCTTACTAATCCTCGCGATTCCGAGTTGTCCACAAAGCTTCGTAATGAACACGATAATCTCCCAGTTAGATATTTTGGTAACACTCCTTGAAATAGGATTTCGGGAAACATTCCCCAATTTACTACCTCCTATTTATATACTTTATTTACAAGGAATATTTTATTTTCTCTTTTCTTTTACTTTCTCTGTGACATTTCCTTTATAAATATGTATCACTTCCCTAAACATACAAGCAGATATACCTATAGAGATATTGTGTTGCCTAACACGTGGAACAATTTATTTACGTAGTACCTACGGGCATGAAAACGTAGAAATATTTCTATAAATACGTAAATGTACATGAAAACAAAAACGATATTTAATAAATTTATACCCACGACTACGGAATATACATTAGGTACACTATCTTGACAATGTCATACTTATTTACAAAACAAAAAAATATGAACGAACATAGATATATTCTCAAGGAAAGAGTGAATAAAAAATTGTTGTGATTAAAATCTAAGTTACGTAAAGTAAAATATAATAATGGAATAACTTTAAGAGCTCCTAAAGAAACCCTTAAAACCGTCACCATAGCTGCGTATGTATTTGTGGAAACATTTAATAAAACCTAATCGAAATGAGAAACACTTGATTCGTAGCAGAAGTTGGTAAGAATATCAGTATTTTGATAAGATAAGTTAGTGAGTTAGCCTTTCTGATAATCTTCCACAGATGATATCATTTATGAGTCCGAAGTTACAGTCCCGTCTCTCTAATATACTGAAGAAATCCAAAGAACAATAACAAAAATGAATGCCCCAAATTCCAGACGAACGTGGGAGAAGAGTTCCGACTTCATCATGATTTAGAATATAGATTAGCCTCACTCACTACATTTTGATTGATCGCTTTCTGGCGACGATGATACATCCGTACAATAAATTAATATCTTATTCATACTAATGAATTATTTACACAAAAAACGACGTTAGGTATGTTGATGATATTCGGTCATTGTGATGTTAACCTCTGTGGGCCAATACACTCCAATTCTATTAATAATATAAACGAAACGCATATGTATCCACACGCTACTTTTATAAATACTAAACGCCAACATTAAAAACATTGCCAGTGAAAATAAATTAAACATTACGCGTAAGTAAAGTACTTTAAGCACCTACATTACGATGACCGATGGAACTTGACTTTTGACTCGACCAAAGAAAGGGGACAACGCTTTGTTTTTATTACAGTTTTTAAGTGGTATTAAAAATACTGTGAGAGAAATTTTCAGGTCGTCCGTTTTAATTTTGACCTTTGAGAATTTCAAATAATTTACCGTCTTCACGACAATATTAAGAATAACAAATACGTCGTACAGTTGTACTGAAAAAAAAAGGCCTTTCTACGTGTCCAAATTCAATTCCCCAAAATAGTGACGAATGAACTACCAAAGCATTCAATCCTACTCGTGATTTAAATCTGGATGACAAACACCTTTGTTTTCGATACGTATGGAAACTCAACCTTTGAGTGTTACATGTTACAAGAGCTCCCAATGATTGAGGTTTTGAGGTGAAAGGTAGTACACAATATAGAGATGAGGTCCAAAAATAGGTACGATATTATAATCTATTTGCCTGAAGCATAACATTAGGTATGAAGTTCAGCAAAGAGTTTGAACTTGAGGGGGCATTGACCAACTGTTGGATTAATATAATACGTTGGAATGAACTTTACCTATTACTTTAACACCATAGAGCTTTAATAATAATTAAGCTTTGTATAATTCAACTTCACATATTAAGTAGGTATACGATACATTTACGTTCTCATCATAATATTAGGTATCGTTACGTGACAGCCTGACATTGGAATATTATAACGTAAAGGTTTTAATAGTTATTATACCAAATATAGTATTTGATTATACTGCGTAGATACGTAATTAATTGTAGGTACTTTAATATCAAAATAATTTGCTTATGTTTTTTATATTGTTCTGTGGGAGAATAAATATATGTACGTTAGGGTGTCCCAACAATGTATGGAGAAAAAAAAAATTTCGAAATCAGAAATGCATACCCTCTATTTTTTTTCGTTTTGGTACTAAATACTCGATTATGAAATATTATCGCTTTTGGACAACTGGAACCCGTGCCGACTTGACGTCAAACTTCATAACTTCATAATTTGTACTGAAATTTCATGAAATATCTAAACAATTCATGTAGTTTGGGAAAATAAAACACAAAATTAGCCCAATCGTACATGTATCACAATTTTACATTAAAATCATCATCATCATCACCAGCACCCTTGTGTCTATTGTTGAATATAGGCCTCCCCCATAGATTTCCATAGTCCCCTATCCTGAGCAGACCGCATCCACCCGCCTCCGACAACTCGTCTTATATGGTCCAATTACCTTCCTTAAGACCTTACCAACACTTCTACTGCTAGTTTTAGATCTCCACTTCAGAACTCTCTTTGCTCACTTAGAGTCTATGGCTCCATGATAAGTTCTTTGTATGGCCCTTTCTATAACTGATAATGTGTGGAAAATTCTTTTCGTGAACACCAAAGTTTCACATTAATTGGTGAGATATGGGTTAAAACAAGCGTCAAATATCTTCATTTCGGATAGTTTGGGTATTTAGGAGCCTTCAGGATATGACATAGCCGCCCATCTCGTATCAAAGGCAGCCCATGCTAAATCTCGGCTTCTTTCAATTTCTATCTCTTGATTTTCTCTTCCATGTTTTACAGTTTGCCCTAGGCATACATAACTATCAACTTATTGGATAATTATTCATCTACCACGATATTATATGATTTTTTGGCATAAGTCGTGTATTTGGTCTTTGATATGATCATTTTAAAGTCTATTCTCTGGAAAGCTGTGATGAAGCTTCATTTATCGTGATTTCTAGTTCAACAAATAAAAATATACCCTCTTCGAACCGTAGCTTGTTAAGGTTTTCGCCGATGACACCTTTATTGCTCCAATCGAGGGTTTCGAATATCCTCCAGAGCCAATATAAATAATTTAGGAGATATTGTGTCTCCCTATCTTACTCCTCTTCAAACATGGAACTTTTCGGAAGGTCCATGGAGTGGAGGTGTACACCGGAGAAATCCAGCCTGTTGTCCTGGTTAGTATCCATTCAATTTGATAGAGATTCTATCGTTTATGACTTTTGTAAACAGCTTATACAGATAGGATGGTCGATTATTTTTCAACTTTCTATGGCCACTTTTTGCGGACGAGATTGATCGATCCATTGTTTCACTCTTGTGGTATGATTCGTTCTTCCAGACATTCATTGAATACCGATATCACTGCTTGTTGAAGAGATTCTTCCGCATTTTTAATTGCCTCTGTGGTTATACCATTAGGATCAGGAACATTTTTATTATTCATCGGTTTTATGGCATGTTTGACTTCCGCTAATGTTATATCTGGAATATAGGAATACGTGCCTTTTTCCAAAATATAACACACTCAAGATTGACAAGATTATCACTTTCATTAATTGTAAATTTTACTTGACGAATATTATAAAACAAAACAGCTAGTACTTGTCCATTGAAGAGAAGTTTTGACCTTGTTATTTGATGTTTTACATCCCCTGTTGGAAACATATCTACTATTTTTAGAGTTACATAATTCCACAGACATGTTTTTTGATATAATACTATACTTTTACTAGCAATAATTCAACATTGCAGCAGAACTTTATATGCAAGTATGCGCTCTCTCAAGTACTCAAGTACTGAGATCTTCGGATGCAAGTCGGCACGGGTTCCCGTGGTCCAATGGTCATGAAATTTGATTTTGGAGTGTTTTAACATAAAACGAAAAAAATTGAGGGGTATGCATCTCAAAAAAATTACTTTGATTTTTTTGGGACACCCTAATGTACGTAGGCTTTTGAAAGCTCACAAACACCACAACTGTCTTGAATTGAAATGAATACCTATATCAAGTGAATTTGTAAAATAGTCTACCAATGAGAAATCTTACACACCTAAATCTTCCAGTCTGCCACACTATAGACAATCCAAAAATAGACGTCAATTATTCTAATGTTATTTTGTCGTACAATTTAATTGGAATTGTTACGTGGCATAACAAAAACTACATGACGAATTCCACAATACAAATAGGTGATTCCATTAAAAACAGAGAAATTTGGCCGATGGACGACATTATTAAAACATTGAGTAAGTATATTGCATTACTTTCTTTGACAAAATATGTAAAATTTTGTACACAACGTACCTTAATATAACACTGAACAAGAGCGCTGCAAAATAACTTGTAAATTCTCAAACTCAACTGAAAAGGCTAACTATTTACATTAAACTACCGAAACGAATTCTCCGTCTTTTATATTAAAGACAATTCCCTTCCAAAATCTTCCCTAAATCCACTCTGTACCATTGAACTGCTGAAAATCATATTGAGTAGTACAGTACATAATTCATCCAAGTAATTCATGCATTTTACGGTTTTATTTACTTCTATCTACCCATTTAATTTATGGTAAAAATACCAAAGTATAACCGAACTCACAACTACAAAGAATTAAGCAATAAGACATAGAGAAAAAATACCGAATCCATCACACGATGGTTGTCCGTTTAAAACGTAATTAATATTCACATCGTTTTCGCCACTTCAAGGCGAAATCATTGACATTGTATCGAATTGTAAAGAAGTTGATTATATTAGGTACATAAGTAGATACTAATATAAATTATATTTTTTTTGCTGTGGGTGGGATCTGGTTGGTAGTACAATGGCCTTTTTTAACTTCACCACAATGAACTATAAAGCAGGTGTGTACTTGACTGTGTAAATACATGTAGCACATACACAACACACACACATACAAGCAATCAGCGTTCGATAATGATGCTAATGAACTATCATCAAAAGGTGTATGGGCACATTTTTTTCGGTATTGAAATAATAATTATAGGATTATTTAGTTGATTGCACATAATATAACCACGACATGACGATACCTGCCAATTCTATAAACGTAGTTATAGGTCTACAAATTATAAAAGAGTATAAATTTTCAGCTTCGTTTGGGTTAATCAAAGGATCACCCGAGCTTGAAAAATATCAATGCAAATTACTTTTTGCAGTCAGGACAGTGGATACATTGAAGTTTGAACCTGAACCGTCTGCAATATTTAGACATTCATCATCGCAATCGTCAGTCTCTACAGCCTGTTATGGGCCTTAGTCTCCTCCAATATTGGCCGCCATCTCTCTCTATTCTGGCATGCACTTCTTCAGTCCCTGATGATGCCGACAGCGTCTATTTCTCGCGGTACCACATCCATCTAACGGAGTTTTGGTCTATCAAGTATGACGGGTTTACCTTCCTTCATTCATTCTTTCCACGTTCCCAGCCCATCTCACTCTCCCCACTTTGATACATTGTACAAGCAGTACACTTCTTCGTCCGTATAATCAGAAATCCATTTTCGTGAACGGGTCCGAATACATTTCTTTCGTAATAATATCGTAGACGTTTGATTACACTCTAATAATTATAATTAACCTGGTTCAAAATAATTTAGATATAAGAATATAAATATGTAACCAGACGTAGGTTCGTGAGAAGTTCTTCTAAATTATCAGAAGTCTTTCATCCGAGTTCACACAATAAATAAAATAATTCTTAATACCTACTAATACGGTGCTTTTAGATTTCTCGATGGAAAGTTGTGGGGTAGTCTGTTTTTCTTTCATTCTATACGTATTTTGGGGTGCTGAATCCGAATCCGAGGTTTGCCAACAAAATTTTGTGACGGAACATGGCGAAAAATTGGTAAAATGGCGAAAATATTCCTTTTCTGGCGATTTCTTTATAAGAACTCGAAAATTGACAACTTTCGTAAGTTATTTTTCTACGCAAAATTAAAGTACGTAAAATTTACTACAAAATTGCAGTATAAATTTTTTCTCTAAAATAACTAGCAGCGGAGCTGTCAAGCTCCAAAAATTGGCCAAATTTTCTCGTTATTTTAAATTGTGAGAATGGAAAATGTATGGAGAATAGGTCACCTTGTTAGAATTATCACCAAATTTTGACAATTATTCTTCAGATTTATGATACATATTTTACCTCGTTGGAATCAGTAAACATGGAGAAAGGTTTCAGGATAAATTTTATTTAAAAATATAGTGAAATGTTTACGCTAAAAAGGTTTAAACATTTTTAGCCTTAACAAATTACTATATTTTTAAATAAAATTATTTAAACATGTCTAGCTCAAATATTTCACGGTGTTTTTAAATAAAAATTTCATTAATAGCTTTCTTTGTGTTTTCTGATTCCAACGAGGTAAAATATGACTCATAAATTTAAAGAATAATTGTTGAAATTTGCTTATGAAGGCAACAAGGTGAACTTTTTCAATACATTTTCGATTCTCGTAATGTAAAACAATAAGAAAATTTGGCCATTTTTTGGACCTTGACAGCTCCGTTGCTATTTATTTTAGAGAAAATTTTTATATGGCAATTTTGTAGTAAATCTTACGTACTTTAATTTTGCGTAGAAAAATAACTTACCAAAGTTGTCAGTTTTCAAGTTCTTATAAAGAAATCGCCAAAAAACGAATATTTTCGCCATTTTTTGTATTTTTCGCCATGTTCCGTCGCGAAATTTTGTTGGCAAACCTCGGATTCGGATTCAGCACCCCAAAATACGTATAGAATGAAAGAAAAACAGACTACCCCACAACTTTCCATCGAGGAACTGTTTTGTGTTTAATTTCACCGGATTACTACCTACTTTATATAATATTATGCTCGATGTTAATTGCTCTACAGCCCGCAATGATTCTATAAACGTTAGACGTTACCGTTTCCATGTTCAACTCCCACAACAAAAAAGGTGAATAATGTGAAAATATTCTCTAGCCAGACAACACTGGCGACTAACGGTTTTCAATCAGCAAAAAATCAACGATAATTTTATTCTCAGCGTACAACCTACAAGCGATGATGATACTATCAACAAACTATTATTGAAATACACAAAAGGAATCGTAGGTATGTAGGTAGGTATATTATTCAGTGAAGAAGTTCGTAATATCTTATAATGAAAAAAATAATGAGATCTTTTAAAATCTCATCTCGAATACAGACGTCGAAATATGATTTCAAAGTTTTGTAGGTAGGCACCAATTTATATTTGAGATCGCACTCAAACACGAACTGGAGGGAGATAATTTTTCAACCCACTTGTTGATAAGTGATAATATGCTAAAATCCGAATGTGGGTATTGGGACACGACTGACGACACAGTAATTTATTTAAAACTTTTAATTCTGAAACGCTTGTAGTAAGAACTGTATACTGAGGCCGAAAGCTTCCAGTCAATATTTTTAAGTCATAATACAGATAGATTTAAATATAAGAATGAACTTAAGAGTGCTACAGTAGTGAATTGAAGGTCAGTTTCGGGTGGAACGTAAAAATTAGGGCTGGCTTTCTCCCCTGCCCCACTTCCACAATATTGGAACGAATGCACTTGCAGAGTTAGGAGTCAGTAACCAGTGGAATGCGCCGCAATACCTACAATTGTGAATTAAAGAATTTTTGGCCATGAGATATAAACCCAGAGGTAGGTTCCAACATCAATTGCATTACAGTTCCATATTTTATATATGTAGCTATCTTAGTACCAACTTCCCGAAAAATCTTATAGTTTAATTAGGCCCATTGTCTTCGAAGCATTTTTGTTTATAATGGCCTATTCAAAACCTTCAAAGTTGTTTTGACTTGAGAGAGCTTGGTTGGCACAGTTGGTTAAATGGTCGGTTATTTATCACAACAGTCATGAAAATATTTATAACGAAAAACTTCATACATAACACAGCTAATGAATTTTATAAGCAATCAAGTAGGTAATAATATGCCGCAAGTGCAGTGTGCAATGCACCCACAGTTGTTCTTTATTCGTGAAGCGAATTAGGAATGTCACTGTACGTCGTCACAATGAAGAAAACATTTAAAAATTACAATATTGAACAAAGATATGTAAATGTTCTTTAAATGATTGGGTATTTCGTATGTATACGAGTTTGCAAAAAAGGGGATAAAGTCGCATTAAGATGCCATCCTTGTACGAGAGATAGGAAGGATCTGGCGATGGTGGGCGGAGGGAATCCATCATCATAAGATGAAAAGATACGACAGGAATAACATTAACATAATCAACCATACAACCCTCTCAACTCAACAACCTATACATCACTAACATCACATACATAAATAAACGTAAACAAAGTCGTGGTTACTGAATATCTATACCTACTCATGTTTTACGTGTACGACAAACTTTAAAAAATACATTTACGATGTAGACAATTAACTATACTTGTATAGAATTTAAATAATAAATATGAATAATTAGTATGTTATACTAGTTGGTGCGTTAGCTACCCGTGAAAATTCACAGAGGATTAAACACGTTTTTTATTGGACTAACTCGTGAAAGTAAGTTTATATTTTTTTTAGATTTTCACCATAAAATAAAAGATAATAATAGTAACACTATTTTAAAAATTACTCTCGTTTGTAACTTTGTACTTACCTATAATAAATTCAATAGAAAAAACGCACTAGGCCAAACAAATATTTACCTTCTTATTATGACGGATTAACCTTGAAGATGACGGGACATTATTTGCATTAGGAGTTACAGTAGTGTACTAATTATATTATACAAAGCCAACTATGTTTATACTGTAGTATAATAATTCAATTTCTGCAGTATCTTTATACCATTGACCAATACCCGATACCACGGACAGTGCTGCCAGTCGGTCCCCAGAATTCCTCCAGTGGCTAGAGGCGCCGGATGTCAGACTTTAACGCTGTGACAATACTTCGACGTTGCCAAATAATAAATAAATAAACTCTATACCGATGGAATTTAAAAAATATATAGGCACAAAGGATTGTCGTAGTTCGTTCCATGCTTCGACATAAGAGAAGCGAAAATTGACAAGTAAGCAAGACATGCCAAAGATTGCATACACGTACCAGTCTGGATGTAAGAGAGTATATATGTGTTCCGTGGTCTGGATCGGGAGTTGGGCTGGTGCGGTCGAGCCCAGAGAAGGGATCTACAATTATCTAAAGGTATTTAATATTATAAGTAGACAGAAAACACGTAAAGATACCCAACGCAAAATACGCACAAATATATAGTGCAACCATGAAACAGAACTTTGTGTCGAGACTTGAAAAAATCCAATCTAACCGAGTTTTACAACTGCAGGTACGTTTTCTATAATTCTATTAAAAATAATATTTTTAATTCGTTTATCATTTTTAGGTTCGTCAGAATACTTGGAGTCGTCAGTTAACATTGCAAACTTATAATAATAATAACAGATGCAGAGAACAATTAAGTGAAAGACTTGACAACATTTTGTACGGGTGGGTGTAATCGGCTTTAATCAGCTTCTCCAGGTGGTCAAATAACATAACATTTCGATAAAAAATAACATTTTCTTCCGATTAGATCAACGTGAGTATCAATCTATATAGGTGTAAAAATTTCAGATCAGCACTCACGTCAGGTTTACTGATACGCATAAGCCAATAAATGCCGAATGTAAATGAATTGTCAAACATAATCAAATTATAATAAAACATGTAGTTAGTACATATTAATATTTTTTATGAATATTAATGTCATGTGAAAACAAACAGAGCATTACTAATAAGTGGCAGCAGCTATAATAATATAATATGTATGTACAACAACTTCCTATGAATATAAAGTTAACTTGGAAGAAGCAACGAATCATCCAACGGAATACCGTCAGGGTTCTGCATTCGATATTCTTGCTAGATATAATATACTTATTAATATTGAAACATACAAAAACTTCAATTGAAAATTTCGTCTTCATTCTCAATGTATTTTACTACTACGCCACTCACGATATTTCCCAATAATGGGCTGTACATAAAAAAATACACGCATCATTCTCTCTGTGCAAAATTATAGACACACAGAATGGGCGGCGAATCTCACCGCTGAAAAATATGATAAACGCATTACAGGAGTTAACGCCCGAATTAAAGTGATCATTCATCAAACCTAAGAATATGTCCTGAAATTCTGACTGAGAAACTAAAACTTACAAAATACGTTATCGTGACAAACGTAAATATTTAAATAGCAAAGTGAAAAACCACGCAATATCTTTTCTATTGTCACAATATGTGTGTCCTTTTGTCACTAGTATGCTTAATTGCTTTTTTCTTTTTTCTTCTTTTCTTCTTCAAACCCTCTAATCCCAGCTTCCTCCCACACAGTGTGATGAGGACCGACATTTTCTAACACATGACCCCTGACCTTAGTTTGGTTATAGACCCCTTTGACTTTTGCCAGGATGTACGCTTTAGGCAAATTAAAAAAGAATGACTAGTATTTATTTCGCTTTCCGGTGGATATAACACCCCCCAGATGTATTGAAAATTTACAAATGAAAACCCTGTCGTAACAATATGTACGAGCGTTGTATTATGTAAGTATATATTTATGTAAAACTGTTGCCTGTGAAGGTCGCCACACGTTTAGAATGATTAATTCAATACATAATAATACCAATACTTAGGTGTATGTAGGTTTCACATAATTATTGACTTAGACATAACTAGCTAAATACTTACTATAGTCAAGATTCTTATTAGCCCAGATATACTATATAGTACATACCTACTTATAAATAATTATAATTTATTAATGGCCTATTACATAATTAACTATATTACTTATTTTCCATTAAAACTTTATTGGTTATTTTATTCATATGCGATTTTTATATTATTTTCAAGGAAAAATATCGAAAGTATAATTTCATACCTACCTATTGTAAAACTAGGTTTTCATTATAAAAAAACTACAATTACAACTTCTACCTTGCTTCAAGGGAACACAGAGAGGTCAAAAGGGTTCGCCATTCGGAAGAGTTCGGCAGTGTGCGCACCAGTTTTTTAGACAGTATTCCTTTGCAATATGACGTTGCTTCTTTGGGAAAGCATGTTATCACACCATTCACACCCTATAATAAATACAACTCGCAGTGTGGATATATGTGAAATGAACTGTATCTATCGAGATTCGAACCTTCACAGGCTTAAACTATACGAGCATTTTTTATACGTAAAACTACAATAAAATATGTAAATATTTTTTAATCTGCTTTCAATAAAATGCGAGTTTTTCTTCTATGTAACTTTAATATAACGCAATGCAAACGTATATAAAAAATATTTAATAGGAAAATTTGACATTGAATTTGACGTGTATTTACGTAGGTATTTACATATTATAACGTAACTATTACGTAAGTATATGGGTATTGATTGACGAAGAAAAGCTTGAAAGTCGTAAACGCGTGTGTGTATTATATTGCACGTAGGTACATACCTACTACGTGTAGTACATTTAATAGTATAATGGATTACTCTGTGATTTTATGATTTTATTATTGATGTGTTGGAAAATTAGTTAGGAATTATGGGAAAATTGGCAGTCAGTTTATTTTTCGGAATGCTTTTTTTATAAATAATATATTTTCACGATTTTTTTTATGTCACACTCTAAAGTGTTTAAATTCAAGATGTCCGACGCGACTGTACGTTTTTTTAATATGCATTTTTATTTATACTTTTCATTTCAATTTCATGACATCGATTATGTGCCAAAAAGTATGGAAATGAGCAAACATAACTTGACCCAAATGAAGAAGTCAATTGATCAAATCGAAGACAATATTCTCCCTTTCAATTCAATCTATACATGCTGTAGATATCAAAGTTACCTAACCTACATAGTTTTTCAGAAAATCAAGCATCTAGTTAAAAATATCTAAATAGAAAAAAAAAACTCCTTCATATGCATGACCTGCTGGTCGTGCATATGACAGAACAGGTGCACAGGAATTTTATTTAGGCTTATTTTTTCATACACAGTTTCATGTGCTTATCTCGTACAGTTTTTCCTAAAAATAGGAAGAAAATAGGATACCAGACCTCTTAAAGAAGGACGCTCTCTAGGGAGCATAAGGGAGCAAATATTTCAAAGTCTTGTTATAAGGAGAGCATCCAAAAGATACTGAGTGCAAAGTTTTAAGCTACCTAATTTTCCTACACTATAATAACGATTGATGGCATTACTCTTAATGATATACCATGGAATTATAGTTAATGGTATTATGCAGGAACCTATATAGATTAGTAAAGGCATTTCGAAATGTAATCATTTATAGTATACTATAAGTCAGTAGGCATCAGTAATAAGTAAATCAATACTGGTTACAAACATCGATACGATACAATATTCATAATACGTAATACATAATGCAAAGCAAGGTAACATCAGGAACAATATGTAAATAAATTATAGACTACACTACTACATACACATACAATATATATTAGATTTATAAAGAGGGAATTGAATTTGATATACCAAGTCGATCTATTTATTTTCTTGACAAGATAGCCTTCCGTGACATAGGATCGCCGTGTAACTGACATCAGAAAGTGAAACCTTGGTTATATATTCTTCTCTACTGTTTTTTTATAAAATAATTTATTATTAAACTGCCAAATCCACAAAATCACAATTATAATAAAAATAAAAATATTGCTATCTGCGTTCCATTTTCTATAGATTGGGTATATATTGTTATATTTACGAGAAAAAGCAACAAATTATCAAAATTCAGCAATGAGTTTCACCATTTATTTATATGGTCGAGACTCGAGTGAGACACTTTTGTGTGTATGATGCATAGATTAAAACGAAAAGATGCAAGCATATTCCACGTGAAATGAAAATAAATGAATAAAACTTTAAGTATTGAAAAAAATAATATTTTCAAATGGCGGGTTTATCTGCCAATCAACCACTTGTGACATTCATTAGACGTAAAAAATACATACATACGTATTTAAAATTTTGTTATCTGCGTTCCTTTTGCTATAGATTGGGTATATATTGTTATATTTACGAGAAAAAGCAACAAATTATCAAAATTCAGCAATGAGTTTCACCACTTATTTATAGGGTCGACTGAGACACTTCTGTGTGTATGATGGATCGATTAAAACGAAAAGATGCAAGCTCGCACATCTATCTGTAGATACCACCGCACATTGCCGTGATACTGTACATGGATGTGTGAACGGTAACTAAAAACAACGTTAATTGAGAAAATGGCTATCGTTAAATGTACGTTTGGCCATTGTAGTAGTAGGCTTAGGCTAGTGGCTAACACCTTGTAGGTGCATACATGAACGTTACCGTATAAAATCGAGTGCGAGATGAAATCGTGATGGATACGAAAAGAGTGCCTATCCTAGTATATTGATATTTGTGAAAATAATGTGATAATCCAATATACATAGTTTAATAAACCATCCCTCCCTACTAACGTACGGATGAGCTCACATAAGAACTAAGTAGCTCTAGCACTAGCAGCTATACCTATACAATATACATGCGAGATTGAATTATAAAATACCCACCAATCTAAATAAAAGAGAATTTCCCACGGGAGACAAAACGGAGAAAATAATACGTGGAATGTGAGAAAATCAAATCAATGGGATAAGTTAAAGTCTTGATTTGATTTCAAAATACATTCGATTACATAAATGTTTACATAAAATGATTCTTCATTACAAAAAAATACAAGTTTACATCTTGCCTTTCTTAATGGCAACATAGGGAAGTAACAAAGCTTCATAATTTAGAGAGGTTTCGTACAGTGTGCATTATTAAGTTCATCGTCCTACACCATTCATGTAATGAGCTAGTAACGCATTTTATTTTAACATTCAATAAAATTCTCCTAAAAATCACATTCACAAAACTGAAAGAATTTTTTCGTTATCTTGAAAAACAGCAGAGTTACAGAGGCTCAAAGTTGACTGTTTTAAAAACGGTCGGATTATACCTAAATAGCGCATGACGTCACATTATCTGTCGTACTGTTCTCCATACAACGGGCCAGTATAGTATTATGAAGTATTTTGTCTACGAGATGACTTGGACATACGTTATCGTCACGATTTTCGATAGGTAAAATAAAAAAATGTGCTTTGTAAAAAACTGGTATAAAATATCTAATAATAATCAGGTTGTTATATTTGAAGAAGAAGTAAGTCGGATCAGTAAACTTGAAAAACCTACAACTATTATAGATCTTTGTGAAAATCTCAACAGCCATTGACAAGTGAAATGAGACTTTCCCGGACGTGGATCAACACTCAATACATTATCTTTCCGCACTCTTTAAATGTCATGACCTAGTCGTAGATATTTGGGTAGGGAGGACTATAAGGTATATAAAAGTATGTATTTCAGCTTCGAATATAAACATACAATGTGGAATACGTGTGATTCCAACCTACTTAATTAAGGGAAGCTTTTGATATCAACACGAGGCCATACTTTTTACCTCGATAAAGATAAAAAACATAAAAAGATCATCTTGTTTGACGACATACTCTTAACAGCACGATATAGATATTGTATAGGGTTACGTATCCATTCATCCCATTTTATGGCGGATGATAATGTATACGTACAAAAGACCTGTTGACAAATTTATTCGAGGAGAATAAAATCCGAAAGCGAACGTAGGTGTAATAAAAGTACCTACGGAGATATTGGTATAATATAAAACTGATGATATCTTTACAAAAAAAACATGAGACATCGACCTTTATATTGCGTGCCTAAATGTTCAACATGTAAAAAAATATTACAACCTGACAACAGATATGAAATCTGTTAGTGATGATAAATTAGGTAGAATAAAATCCTGGTTTCTGCTGAACTATAGAATTTACGATATCTATAAAGACCCTCTTATACTGTGTACCTACCCGCTTACAGCAATGAAGGAGATGACTGGGCAAAGCCTAACTTAGCGGTACAATAAACAGTTTTTCCCCAGAATCACATCAACAACAGATATGTACTTACTACGTACGAGTATACCTACATAATTATTTAAATGTAAAACAATAATATAGTGTACATAATTATATTCAAGACACTCACAGGTAGGTACTTCAAAGAGATGTGTTTATAAGACAATGATATTTATAATAGTTTTCAGTGGTAAACAAATAAAGTACGTAAGTTATGTTATGAGTATATAAGAAACGTTGGCGTACATATGAAACTACGTAGTTTAGTTACGTTACTAACACTTCAAGATTTCATTTCCTCAAATCGTTGATTGTGATTAATGCGAACAACAATGGCTTCGTTTCAAGCAGTGTATACTGTACCGCACTCGCACATTAAAACTAATTTAAACTAACTAATATGTCCATGTGTTATGTACTAGAACTTATAATGTTATATTATAAAAATACCTGATGTGCTGGACCTAGACAATATTTTGTAAATAAGACGAAGTATTTAAATATTTCTACAATTATTATCACAATGAACGACCATTAGGTTAATGAGGTATGGAAACATTAATGTCTGTGAAGTTAAAACATCGTTACAAACTTAAACTTTGATCATTTATAATAATAATATAGTTTTACTCCTTTGTTGTAAGCGACCAAACTAGTTTTAATAAATAATAACCATCAGGGATGATTAATTGTTGTTAACAGTTAGTGAAATACAATCACACTCCAATAAAGGACAATGTCCCTTGGTCTTATGTAAAAGGGAGACTCCGCAGACATAACATTATACAGAGACTCTCGCCAGACACAAAGAACGATGAACTCGTATACGAAGGGTCCACGACCGTCCTAGCGCATACAAATCTCCACTTGCAGGGTCGCAGACGTTCATTCTTACCGTAACACCACATTCGGGGGGGAGTTTTCAGGAAGAAGGAACTAAAATGCAACAGAACTATTATATTTGTCAAATAGGAAGGCGAGGTTAGAGATTCTCAGGACTTGGAACGATGCGAGAGAAGATAAGTTTAGCAATCCAGACGGTCGTTAAACTGCAGAACATTTCGTCATACACACGGAACTAATTCTACGAGTACTCCAAGAATATTGTAGTAACGAAATAGCGAACTGAGGGAAGTTAACTCCGTCTGAAGAGACTGGCTGGAGCCCACAATGTTATTATTTACTACCGCATATTGGATGAAGTGTAGATTGTGCGGAGACAAACAACATTACACAAGGATAGAAATAAAGTTATTTATGACTAAACTTCGACGCTTTAATAACATGGAAATAACATCGAGTGACTCTTACATTCAACAATATTAGACAAATACCTACAATTATTCGTTCGTATTGTAAATTTAGTTTGATGAAACCAATTTAAAGTAGACCAGTTTTTTCGACACCAATAATGCCAATCGCTACAAACTCTGTCAAACAAAAATGTACAGTGTATAAAATGAATTACATTTGTATTGTCAGATTTAATCAATCTCTTTATCTATATTTTGGATTAGAACATTTAATGAAGGTTTTATCCGAAGTTACGTGTAGTGCAGAAGAGTATTCTCGTATGTATTATATACCGAGGACGTAGGATGTAAACCAAGAGAATACAATTGCCAGGAAAGGAAGCGCAAGTACATGCTCCAACAAAACTGCAATGCATGCAGGTGTAGATATTCTCTTACACGGTATAATCTTTATAGTATAAGACGAGTAAACAAAGGACTTTATCGTGATGGTATTTGATGAATACAAGGATGAACTTATAGCACACCACAAGTATTATTTGTATAGATATACTTAGATAACCTATTTACTTTGTGGAAATGCACACAACAAAAGATAACATTTCCTAGAATTACTTTATTATCAAAACTATATGGCGACAAAACTAACGAAATTATTATGAACGTGTCCTCATTAATTGTTAGGGAAGGAAGAACGTGTTTCGCTCCTACGATATTGGGTTAGGATTTACGTTAAACATTTCAAACAAAACGTGGTATAAATATTAGGTATAATACTCAGCCTATAGATACACCGTCAATTGTCATTCAAGAAAAACTAAACAAAGGATATCTACGTAAGTTATTGAAAAATTTCACAAACATTCAGAAAACCTTCACGTTTGAAGTCATTTTCAAAATAGAGAATGGACATTGGACATGGCTTCGCCATTTAGAACATTTCGTTCATTTACAATTTCTTCTTATTTGATCTTGATCTTTTTTTTCAGAATTGTTTTCAGCGGGAGTCACAGTAATACTTGTTTATCAAAACACAATTTTTTAACCATAATAATAATAAATAAGAATCGCTCTCAAATGGAAAACATTTCGGCGAAAATAAATTTATTTAAGTATTTCGTGGAACAATTTTAATAAACACGACGTTAAAGGAAAAGTGTATAAAATGGAAATAATTAGTATTTAGGTAATTAGTATTTCAAAGAAAGTTTACGATTATGATGATAATATGGCGTACTTCGTCAGCAGCCTAGAGTCGGAGACCTCTACTTGCTAAATATTTTCAAGTTATGACCTGTATCACAGCCTCCTAGAGTAGGTACTCTAGCCATGTTGTAATAGTTGGCAACATAGCATAATGATCAAGCCTCCTAGGGTAGGTACTCTAGTCATGCTGTAATAGTTGGCAACATAGCAAAATGATCAAACAGGACCACTACTCCTGTCAAATTTTGTAACAGAATATAATACGTGGTCCGTCACACTCGTTGTCAAGGGATTGTTATTCCATACATTTCCTCAGCGACGGTGATGGCAACGCAGCTTAAAACGAAGTGGTCTCAAATTTCTACAGCATGGCTAGAGAAAGAGTGTCTATAGGTGGCAGTGCCTGTATCATTTGGCATGTAGGACGTAAGAGTAGGCATAATAATATGAACTAAATCAAACATTACGGGGGTTCCTACAGAAGCAGGGTGGGGTGGAGGGTGAATAAGGTCTGTTGTTGTCAGTAATATCCGGTGAATTACGGATGTAGAAACCTACAGTAAACAACCTGGGATTATGACGCTTACATATATATTGTTAATTATTACGGAGCTTTATTATCTCTATTAAAAAGCTTTACACCTCGTGTCTTCCGTAAGTAAATTAACGAAATTTGGTAGCTTTAGAGAATTAATCATAAACATTGAAGAAATTACGAATGAATTACCATTATAATTGTCTATAATCTTCTTCTACTTCACCTCTTCCCAGTTCATCTGGGGTCGGCTCTTCCAGTAGGCAGTCTACAAGCCTTTCTGTTTAGCGTCATCGGGGTTCTTTGTTCATAGAATGTCGGGGTTCTTTTTATTGCGTTAGGTTGCGAGAAAAAACAACAAAAGAACCAACTAGTGTCCGACCGAAACTGGTTTTTATGACCGAAACCGAAACCGAAACCGAATTTCGGCAACGGTCTCAGTTTCGGCCGAAACCGAAACCGAAACCGAAACTTTCTTACAAGAACATGTTTTGAGGGAAAAATAAAGAAAACGTTATTATAATCAGTCAGACTTTACTTTTTTACTTTTAAATCACATAACTATGCAGTCTTCGATATTTTCACTTATTGATAATCAACATAACAACCCCTTTTTTAAGAAAATATTATTGATTGCGCCTTAAAAATACTTAAAATAGGTGAGGTGTTTATTTGAGTAGGTAGATTCATCCTTTGAATATTACTCTTTTTTTTTTTAATATTAAACATAAAATTACTTATTTAAGTTGTTACCTAACATCACAATTAAAACTTAGTTGAAAAAATCATCACAAGTCAACTTCGGAATTTTTTTCTGAAGGATTGATACATTTTTTTAAAAATCTGTAAAAGGGATCCACTAGACAAAGGTACAAACTAAATATTCTGCTAACATCTTACTAGCCTTTTGTGTACCGGTGAGCAGATATTTATCTTGTAAAAACCCCCTATTTCGTGAAAACCCCTCATAAACTTGATTCTACTATAATCTATGTATTAGTTTGTTGTTATATTGAATTATTTTTTATGTTTGCTACCTATTCTTATGAATGTATATGGTATAGCCTATATCACGTAATAAAACTTACCAAATTCAAAATAAATCACACGACACAAACAAAACGTCACAAACACAAACAAAACAAAACGACCTGCAAACGCTTGCCAGTCGCGACATGAATACACTTCATCGCGTCACAACGCGCCGAACATGACCGATCACAGCGCGAAAACTCCCGAATGCAGTTTCGGTTTCGGTCGTAGTTTCGGCAGGTTTGCCACCGAAACCGAAACTAAACCGAAACCCGTTTTTTTGCCGAAACTCGACCGAAACCGAAACCGAAACCGAACATTCGGTCGGACACTAGAACCAACCCATATAGGTAATAAAGAATGCTTACATTCCAACATAATATACGTTTACGGTATAATAAGATACCTACACAGTACACACAGTCAACAAATAATTGGAGCTTCTTATTATCTTTACAATTCCGCAAAGCAGTCATTCGCCTAGTAGAGGACCTACATTGAAATAAGTAGCACACAAGTGTACCTACAATGGTTAGATAATAATATTGTGTATTAAATAGGGTACACGGAAGAAGATGTTGTTATTAAAGTACACACAGCATAATTATTATAACATTGTTGGTTATGGTGATATCTACGATTCCATTATCTATAATTTTATTGTATTTATTAATACATTGTTTGTCTGATACAATAACATTACAATAATTATGTTAGCGAGCGCTGGTTATCTAACGGCTTTACATTTTTTAAAACACATGATATAAGATGAACGGAAAATACACACGCACATCATAGACAAAGGTGTACTGACTTTGAATAATTGAATAATTCGGACTCTGGACGTATCATTCACAAATCACATTTTTTTTAATGCATGTGGCAAAAGACTTGGCAATTACAAATTTAGAGGCAAATCTCTTAGCCAATTGGCAGCGTCAGCAGTGACCCCGCGGATTTCAGTTAGACCGCGCTCGAAACCAAGAATTGGACACTCAGCCCTATATGGCCCACCCACATATCACAATTCACATTGCTTGTCGAAACGATTAAATTTTCAAATTTCTGGACACTTGTAGATATTCACTGCATTCCTGCAGATTTATTATATGCATTCGTTTTAAACACGAACGTAATTGTGTTCCAGTCACAGTCGAAACTATATAGGTATGGGAAGAACGAAAACTTCTTAAAAAATATTACGTCAATTACTTTTTGAAAGATATTCAATTTATTGTTTTACAGAACGAAATATAAAAAATACTATGAGATAATTAGTAATATCTGATACTATAAAACTACTGTGTAATATAAGACAGTAAAGTGTTATAATTACCTATAGTTTCATTACTGCACTATTACATTAACAAATAATATGTAATAACATCATAAAGGTACAGATAACAAGGTAAAATAAAATCAATTATTTAATGTACGTACGTATTTCTATACTTAGTTGTTTCTCCATATTTGTGTTGAGAAACCGGATTAATTGCGATAATTGCAACAGACATATTATCAGCTGTGAACCCTGAAGTAGTAACAAGCTACAAATACTTACAACCATTGCATAGTATAAAATATAAAGAACAATATTTTATTATGTTCCCTACACGTACTATATATTATAGTACTTATACTAGCTGAGTTACCCGTGCTTCGCAACGGCAAATTTGGATGGTGAATCGACGACAGTATTCACTTTTGACAACTTTCTAGAAAGTTATGCAAGGTTCTATGTAATTCTACAACCGGATCCTCTCGACCACTTGTAGTCACCCGATGAGCTGGACAAAATATGGTTTACGATCTGAATTTCTATTCCAATGCCCTTTCATAAGATATCAGACACGACCCCACAAAACCCTTGAATCCCCTCATCAACAAAATTTCTCAGAAGGCTTCGCATTTCCAGAAGTTTCTTCCACACAGTATTCGTTTCCAGATAGAAAGGCATTATTGTACCAAGTTTGGTCGAAATTGCCCCTGGCGTTTCAGAGTTATGGTGGAACAAACATACATACCCACATACGTCCATTTTTATTACATGTATAAGTTTGAAATGGCACGCACACATGTCTACCAACAACTATCTGGTGAAATAATTATAATATATCTTATTACAGTAAGTGTTCTCTCCCACAGTTGTATAAAATTGCCGGTTTTGCACCTTGGGTTAATAATTCAACGCACTTAGTGTTTTGTGTTTTAATGAGTTCCTACATAAGTACATTATTTTAATATTAAAACGCTTACACTAATGTATCTAATGTATAAAATATGGTAATAGTTAATACACATGATAGTGTAAAAGGTCTAAAATTTCTCAGTTACACAGTTTCTACCCAATTTTTGTAACTTTTCTAGGATTTACCGATATAGTGCTTTTACAGTAACATATAATCATTACACATTTTAGACTACCATGATCTTAAGAGTGTGCATACCGACATTCCAAAAATTTCTAAAAACGGGAGACCTTCTATCTCGACAACCGTTACTAAATATGCCTATCTATCTATACCCTCACGCCACATCCCTTGCAGGGTAGGCAGAGAGGACAGAGCGCCAGACAGCCCTATCCTTACACACACTCCTAGCTTCCGTCACATTCATGCAATTAGTCATACACGCTCTCCGATTCCTTTTACTCAAAACGCGTCCATCCTTGAGGATCTGGTCGACATGATCGGACCAGGTCAGTCTCGGACGGCCGCGCTTTCTCACCCCTCTTCGCTCATTCAGATATATCTTTTTTGTCATCCTGTCATCATTCATTCTCTCAACATGCCCAAACCATCTTAGTTTGTTTACTTTCATTCTTGTCACTACACCAGTCTTGCAGTCACTCATTTCCCTAATAACCTCATTCCTTATCTTATCTCTCAGCGTTTTCCCGCACATTCTTCTTAATGACCTCATTTCTACTGCATTCAACCCTGATTCATCCTTCTTCATCCACGTCCACGTCTCACTAGCATACATCAGGGTCGGCACCAAGACAGCATTGTGCACTAGCACTTTTGCTTTCATAGACACATTGCTACTACTAACAATCGGACCGAGCGCACCATTCGTCCTAGTACCGGCCAGCTTCCTTCTTTCAATGTCTCCATCACAGCGTCCATCTCTAGTAAACAAACTTCCCAAATATACATACTCATTCACTTGCTCCAGACAGTCATTCATCACATCACATCAAATATGCTTTGGAACAAAATAGGGTAGATGTATTGAACCTTTATCTAGGGAATAACCGTAAAAGATTTTTTATATCTTTATTATCTTGTATAGATAATAAAGATATAAAAAAATAATTTAAAAACACTTCTGATCTTTTTTACGAAAGACGGACACTCGTTTCCCGAAAGTCGCAGAGTAAAATTTTTTTGTACTGATAATATGCATTAAAATCTAGGGAATAACCGTAAAAGTTTTTTGATAGACGCAAAATTAACCCCAAAAAATGGAAAAAACGCTATTTTTACCATTTTATCGTACGATTGTCACGCGATTTTCAACCTTAATGCCGTGGGAAAAGACTGTGACGTCATTTCTGGTGCCACAAACTTATCTATTGCTGATGCGGATAGGAAGACTCGAGAGTTTCTGGAGACGTGAAATGACCAACCGACTTAAATGAATTCATAATCTTTAAAAACCTACGATTATCAAAAAAAATACAAAGGCGTAAAAAGAACGCATGTAAATTATATTAGGGAATAGGGATGTATACAATATACATACAATTAGCGTTACAGTCCATGTTTTTTTCAGAAGTCTCACGGAGCAAACTTGGTTAAGTGTTGCGTGATGTGATAATAAGATATGGTTAAATTTTTTCGCTACTTTCAAATTATATTTCAGAACTATTGTTTTAAAAAACTAGCCAATTTTTTGATTGTTAGAATAAACTGGCAACTCTGTTTTTCAAACTTGTGATGGCGGATTAAAGGCATCATCGGAGAATTTTTTCTTTTTCCAACTCGCAAAACTATCTCGCCTTTAAAATGATTTTTCTATCGCCGCCCTGTAATATTTTTGGCATTGTAGGTTACTTGTAAAAGATACAATGTGAGAATATTGCGGACCTTTGACAGCTCTTGAGACAAGGTTAGACTACCAACAATACAATCTTGAACTCCGCTTGCAGCTAATCTCCTCCGGCTGCCAAGATACAGAAAAGGCACTGTTGTAGGGACGAGCTGTCACAATCTAAATAGCTACCTTTGCTATAAATTTTAATTAACATTTCACCAGTAATATACAATGTCAATCATAATTAGCAAACTTTCTCAGCGTGAAATATGAGCTGTCATTGTACGGTAACTCAAGCAAATATAATGGATGCTTTGCAGACAATTATGGGACATTAAACAAGGTTGCCTTGGCACTTTTTAGTTGATACGGTCGCCCTGCTAATCGTTGAGGTGAAACTTCAGACAGGATGCGGTATGGATTAAACTTAACAAAACATTTACGAAAAAATATATGAGATGAATCTGCCACGTGAAAGCAGATGTATTGCCCTACAACTACAAGCCTTGGGAGAGAAGTATGTAGTAAAATGTTAATGTTAATTTGTTTACTTATTTTTTACATAAGGCACATGTGCATAGATTACCTGTGAATTTATAACATAATACGATATAATGAATTAAAGTAAAATCCAATTGCAAAATCCACACAATAAAGCAGTTCAAATAAAAAAAATAATTGTAATAAATTAAATAAAAAAGGATCCGGGCTTGCATACACAAACCCAAATACTTTTCTGCAGACTTTGCACTAACCCAAATACTTTTAGCCTAGTGCAAAGTGTGCAGGAAGGTATTTGGGTTTGTGTATGCAAGCCCGGGTACTAGGTATTTTATTTAAAAAAAAATAAAAACAAAAAATAGAGAGTGCAAAAGAAATGGAAAAAACACTATCTTTACTTTACCATGCGATTTTGAACCTTAATGCCGTGAGAAATTACCGAGACGTCATAGTTGGGTCGCGAACCTTTTAACACAAATGTTTTTGATGCTTTTGCTAAAAAGCATGTGCCAGGGTAGATATAACTACGAACTTTTTTTTTGTCATCATGCAGATATAATATCCAAAGAAATAATTTTGGTAAAACCCGCAGTACATACGTGGTGAAAAAAAAGGTTAATATGTCAAAGTCTACCTTATAATAACATTTTCAATAAATTTTGCGTTTTACTTACAAATATTCATAGAAAATTTCTTCTTGTTCTACAATCGCTATACAGAGACCCTCGGGTGTATTTGAATAAAAACTTTGATCTACGCATTGCAAAGCTGATCTCACCCTCACCTTCACGGCAACTCATATTACAATATTATAAGAAAAATATAAATTGACTGAAACATCGCTAGCTGGGAATATCTCGAAAAAATGCCTATTCATGGAAACAAAAAAGTAAATTAAATCTAGGAAAGTTGAGTACCTAATGTAATATGAAAATAATAGGTAACAGAGTACAGTGCCAGTGCAAGAAGGACGAATTATGGTTGAATGCAGTGGAAATGAGGTCGTTGAGAACAATATGTGGAAAAACACCGACAGACAGGATAAGCCATGATATTATCAGAACGACGAATGGCAGTAATAAGACGGGGAAAGTGACTAGAATGAAAGTTAACAAGCTTGGATGGTTTGGGCATGTGGAGAGAATGAACGAGGACAGGGTGACCAAAAATATATATGATACATGAGTGAAAGAAGAGGTGCGAGTAAGCGACCGTCCGAGACTGACCTGGATCGATCATATCGTCGTGTTTAGAAAAGTGTGTGCAAGGATGGGACGCGGAAGGTCTGGCGGCCTGTCCTCTCTGGCTACCCCGCAAGGTACGCGGCGTGAGGGGTAAGATAGAGACCTACTACTACAAAAAAATGTAGTATAGTTTGTATCATTTATCCAATAAATATGACTGTGGGGCGGAGAGGCAGACTGCGGGTCACATTGTGACTGAGTGCGCCCAACGAGCATACGAAGGGACCTTCGATGACTTCCTATATCTGAATGAGCTAGCGACTGAATATATAAAGAACGTTTAATTTAATTTCTAACGACCAAGCTTGCTTGCGAAATTCATGATTGCCCAATGCCCAACCTTCAAACTTTTTTTCTTTGAGGGATGTGATATACTTTATTTGACCATACGATAAATAAATAAATAAATATAACCGTTAATATTCACAAATTATGGAAATGACCACAGCAAGATATGAATAAAAACTCAGGAAATGACACATGACTTTGTGCATAATCGACAAAGAACTTATACTAGGCATTGAACTTTGACAACTAAATGAATGCCATTAATTATTGCACACACCAACACGTGACCGTTACATTATATGGACGGGACACCTCTATTACTAGAATCAATCAATCGAATTGCTGGAGCTGGAAATTGGAAACGAACTGAGATTTCAGAAAGTAATTAGGTATTAAAAATTATTACTGATTTTTACAACACGGAAATATGAATAGCAGGCAGTATGAATAAGGTTGCCAGATGTCCGGTTTTGGACCGGACGGTCCGGTTTTTATGACATCTGTCCGGTCGAAAAAATCTTGGAAAACCGGACAAAAGGCTGTCTTGTGTTTTCGAGCGTCAATAGGTTCAACACGATCAATTTTATAGGCTTGTCAAGTAGCTGTTTTTCATAAAATCACTGAAGGGAATACAATCTTGATTATTTCCACCGTGTTCCCATTTTTGTACGTAGTAGGCACCTACACCTACATTCCTAGTGAAAATCTGAGTATTTAAATAGATAGGATTTTTTTATTAACTAAAACTCTTCAAAGCGCAACTTGTGTGTGCATGTTTGAATTTTTTTTTGTAGTGAGGGGGGCAAAAAACAAAATTTGTCCGGTTTTTTTGTACAACATATCTGGCAACCCTAAGTATGAATATTTTTCGCAGTGAAGTAAGAGGGATGGAGTTGGTGAATGAGAAATGATCACCAGGCCCAGGATATTTCTAGTTCATCCTTCAGCATATGTACATCTGTTGATATAACTACGTGACTGTTAAAATATTATACTAGTGTCTAAGCAATCAAAGCAAGAATTATATGCAAGCATTATACATACTCGTAAATACTCAGCTTCAAGACGTTTGAAGTCGTACACAAAACAAAATAGATATAAATTTGTTAATATATAATCGTAGGTATCATAATAATGCTGTGTAAATATTTATATTGCTAGCTAAGGAACAACGCAAATATTAGATAGGTAATTAAAATTGATCCATGCAGATATATTCAGTTAATAAGAATATAATAGAAAAAACAACAATGTATTAACTCTTCATTCAATGATTAATTATATCTACTATTGTTTTTATTTCAGACTACTTACAGGTAGGTAGGTACTCGTCGACTATTTTGCTTTCACAGTTTTTACAAAAGTTTACATGTAAGTTTACCACATACAAAAACTAATTCAACCACATCGTCGAAGAATGTCAGTTCACTAGGTTCAGTGGCACAATGGAAGACATCCATAACTTGTCTCCTGAGGCAATCCAACACCTAAGCTCCCACGAACGTAATCTCTGACCCTGGTCTCTCCAACGCCATACGATGTATATATTTAGGTTTACCCACTCGAAAATCTGTGACTCTTAAGATGAAAATCTTCTGTACCTACGATGCTATATTCCTCCTTAATCGCTATTCATCGCAGAACGAGAGATGTCACGCTAACACAGATACACATCTAGGCAAACCAAACAGCTACGCTACATACCATACAGTAACTCCTGACCTATTTCATGTCGTAATCTTAAAACCCATCAAGTGAATTTTCCTACAACATGTGAATTGAGTAATACTGAGACAATAGCATAATTGCCTGTGTAACCTTCAACTCGCTTTACGGTTCAACCTATTTTTTTAACTTGCATCAGTTGGAGTAATCGCGATGAAATAACGACCGTAATTATTACTGTCATACAATTCAAGATGGATGCCATGCGATCAGCTGATTCATATACAAAATTAATTGACATGTACTATGAAATCAATCTTATTATTTTTTCATTCTGAAGCATCAGTAAGAAATAGTGATTATGTTGACGTGCTCGTAGCAAAATGAAATTGAAACTTGCCTGAATTAATCGGTAGACAGATCTAAAAGAGAAAACGAAACGACATATTGGATTCAACATAATAAAAGACAGGTAGAAGCATTTCCTAGAATTATTTTCGAAGGAATTTCTCTTCTAATACAAAAAAGTTTCGGATATATTTTATGAAAAGTATTTAGTAGGTACCTACTCATCTCTGCCTGATATAAAGTAGCTAGAAAATTGGTTATACCTATTGCGTAACTCCTAGATTTAATATAATATTTTCTATGTGAATTACTTCTAGTACAAATTACTTGCAAGTTTATAATTTCATCGTTTTTATGCAAATAGCTTTAAATAATGATATCCACTCTATTTTAAGGACAATTTCTAAAATCTGTTTTTTTTATTCGTCCAACGACGGGTAGGTTTATAAACCGAAATATTAACAGTAGGTCCAATTCTACAACTAATTAAGTGCATACTAATTAAAATAAGTATAGTCTTTTCAATTATTTCATAGCAAAATAAATTAAAACACACTTCTAAGTTCGAAAAGTACCTATGACCGATGACCGAATCAAATTCAGATGAATAAATCTTTATTAGCCACAAAACTATCAGGAGTTACAAAAAGACACTTGGTATTTATTTATCGTATGGCCAACATCACGCCTATATATCATTTAACATTTGTTATGTCAAAGTGTAAAAAGAAAAGTTAAAAGCGCAGAGTGAATTGCTTGTCAGAGACTTAAATCTAGATTTTTTTTTACATTGTATTGCTTCGTCGCTAAGAGTGAGGAAGTCTGATAGTGTGCGGACTTATTACAGTCAACCCCAACATTTACTCGAGATAAAATTACGAAAAAAAAAATTGGTATAATGGTTTCCCTTTCGGTTCTCAGAGTGGACTGTTCAAACGACGACAAATCGATACACAATCGAGAAATTTTATTACAAATGTCACATAATTCCACACATAGTTTTTCCACATAGAGGAATACGCAGTTAACCTATTCAATGACAAGTATGAAATTAATAATACCAACATCGATTGAATCAGTTTATTGTCCCTGCCCACGCGAATCGTTTATTTCACATACTATTATTATTATTACGATTGTTTTGAATTACGTTAGGTACTTACATATATTATAATATCGTATCGATAATATATTAATGTTGAGTTCAGGGTCGTTGTAATAATTGTAATTGTAATAAAACTGTAGACGTCGCTGCTTCGATAATAATATGTAACATTACTTCATTACTGAATAATCTATAAAAAATAACTTTCATAGGGTTGCCAGATGTCCGGATTTGGGCCGGATTATTTATCGAAAAAATCTTGGCAAACCGGACAAAGGACTGTCAGATCGGACCGGTCAGGGCTGGACTTGAAGCTACCTAGTGTATCACATATTTTTCATGATGTACTCCAAGCAGATATACAAACTATATTATCTCCATCATGTACTCATTTTTCAATAGGTATTATTACATTACCTGAGTATGCATGTATTTATTCATCATTATTAAAATTCGCCTGCGGCACTACTTAACACAATTTATTATTTATTTATAACAACATAGCAAAACATAGTACATTAGATATAGCCTAATTCCGTTTAGGATTTTTTGTTTAAGAAATTTCGAACTAGGAGGTACTTACGTGTATTTTTATATCTCCTTGGAGGAAATTTCCTGTCACTTTTCAGACTTCATTTCAAACAGATCTGGCAACCCTAAACACAGATACAATATGAAAATAATGTATCTATGACAAGTACACACTGTTTCAATAATATAATTTAACAATTCATCATGTTGCATAGAAATCATACGTTACTGAGAACCCTATACGAGTATTCTCATAATATTGTAATACGTAACATTTATTACTTGCAATCAAAGTGTATTTTCTCGGAACTTTTGTAGGGGAAACGTCAGTATTAAGTAGGTTAGGAATTTAAAAAAATCGCATTGCAAAATTAAAATGGCAGTGGGCTGGACATATGGCTCGACAGGAGGACACTAGGCGGGCACCCAGAATCCTACAGTGGCGGCCCTGGAGCAAAAGTAGAAGCGTCGGAAGACCTCCCAAAAGGTGGTCTGATGACCTACTCCAGCAAGCCGGAAGAACCTGGATGCGGAGAGGGAGAAACAGAGATGAGTGGAAGGAAATGGAAGAGGCCTACGTCCAGCAGTGGAAGGAGGAAGGCTGAGGAAGAAGAAGAAGGAATATAAAATATCTATACTTTTTTCTCCATTATAGTCGAGTGCATTCGTAAAAATCTCAACTTTATTATGTTCCTGAACCTCTTTAGTAGATTATCTAACACGTATGTACCGAGTATGTTGAACAACGGCAAAATACATGCCGAGCAACATAACGTGATACAAATGTATATTATAAAAAATACTGCAGTATGATGGATGAATAGTTTTCATATTAGTGTGTTGAAGAATATTGTTTACTTTTAAACCAATAAGATGCGTTATTTTTACCTCACGAATGAGGTCAAGAAGTGAATGAATGAGACGCGTTAATACATACGAATATGAATACACCATACCTAATACAATATCAATACTTTCCCAAGATGTTAACAACAGCAATGTTCAGATATATTATAACATACGAGGGTAATAATTCTCATTGTATGTACGTAAATGATTAGCGGGACTCTTTTAAAATGTTCAACATTATTTCCGCGTAGACATGACCTACAAATTAAGGCATCGTGCGGTCGAAACGATTTAAAACATGAATATATACAAACACTTGCATGCCGGTTTTTAAATACCATGACAATGTAGTCGGAGAAGGCTCGATACTGTTTAAACGACAATGTTTTGTAAACGATGAAGCTGAATTTAATATAACAAGTGGGGGAAAATATGGAAAAAATAAATTAATAGGAGACACCGAAGATACTTAAAAAATAACCACCAAACCTAGAGCGGGCTATAGGTACACACACACCATGTAATGAAAGCGACTGATGTTGATTTCAAACTTAAAACGATTGTCATAAAAATATATATCGCTTTTATCAAGACATAAATAAATAAATAAATCTTTATTGGGCAAAGAAACTATGCATAGTTAATGGTAGTGTGCCAAAGGGCGGATATACCTATTGCAAAAGCAATATCTTACACTCAACCCGAGAAAAGAAAGAAAACATACCGACTGCCCACTGTACATAACTCGCCACATAATACTTTGATGATCTGCTGAGATTACAAGAAACTAATACGTACACTTTTTAGTTTTTGTTTTTATCAAACGACAGATTGTGAGCGAGTTCGGAGCAACGAAGTGTAGTGAAAAGAGATGAAAACTGAAGAGAATAAACTTTTGGAAATAGGCTGGAGGGAAAACACGTTACCCCAAAACGATAAGCCATTCATGATTGTCCGGTAGGAAGAGGCTCAAACGAAAATCAAGCAATTACAATGAAATGATAAGATTTATTATATTCAGTAGATATATTACTGTAATAAAAAGTAAAAAGCCCGCACGGTGATAATATCATGATGTGGTTGGTAAGTTTAAGTTTAGATATTAACATTATCGTGTCACGGGATCAACAAACTCCAAGCTATGGAATATTATGAAGTCAGTGTACCTCTCTACCTACATTATATTGTAATATTATGATACTGTGACTGTGATGGTTATGTGATGAGATGATAAACGCATCAGTGTTCTAGTTCACTTCCCAATATTTCACGCTACACAGATACAAAACAGCTGATGATGGCAGCGATTGCACAATCAGATTGGTGCCGGCGACAGAGACTTGTGCCGGCTGCAGCCTATAAAGAACGACTTTGTATTATACCATAGGTATACCTACTACTATTAAAATTACGGCATAAGTAGATACTATGGAACTACACAACATTTATAGTACAAGTATATTAATCGACGCTGGCGCTGCTGGATTCAATACAAACCAGCCTGTGACATAATCTACACTACCTACATAGGTAATAAATATAACAGATTTTATTAGCATTGCAAGTACGTGAGTACGTATTGCAACAACATGTCTTGTAGGTCCTACCTATGGGACCAAGAAGTATGTAATCACAACATCATACAAATACATACAACTTAATAAGAGACACGGTTAGTAACATAGGGAACAAGGTTTTACAGAGGAAGAAATCCTCTCGCAAAACTATATACTGTCGAATACAAACATTTTCAGGAAGAGGAATTAAAAATCATTTTAAGACATTATCTGATGAGAGGAATTGTAGAGAACAAATTATTACAACAAAGGAATTAAAGCGAAAATCCTTATTCAACTCAGCGATTCAATTGAGAGTTCTACGCGTAAAACGTAAAATACAGAAGTAGCAAATATTACGAAAACAATAAGGAATTAAGTACATTTTTATAAATGCGTATATTTTTAATCTGTTTACCGGTTAGACCTACCACACGTAGCTATATATTAATACGCATAAGTATTTAAAATAAACCAGTATATAGATACGTACTAATAATAACAAAAAAGTAAAATAAACAACTTTACTATCAGTAGCCATCAGGCACACACACAACTCGTTTGGTTCTTAAGAAGTAAAACATTATCATACCTAGCCAGCTGTTTAGTGTTCAGATACGAGTCGAGTAGATAGATACCTCACCTACTATGAAACTGTGGCAATTCAACTCTTGATTGCGAAACAATATTCTAAATCTAGCCTATTGCCAGTTAATTCCAATCCGACACGACTCTTGTCAATCTAGAAATACAGAATATCGCAGTCAATCTACGATCAAATGGCCATGACAACCCGGAAGAGAGAAAACGCAATCGCTGGACGTCTGCTGCTTTGACTTTAATTTATTGTATTTTTAAAAATCAGCATTTAGGAACTCGACGAAGCGTGACGCGATGTTGTGATGAAATGTGTTTGATATCAAGAATAACAAGAATAGGTAACAGGATTAGACAGAAATGAATAGATGAATGTATGAAATAAACTGGAAATGGGCTGATCGTATTTCACCTATTACGACAAAAAGAATTGTTCTGAAGACTTTATATAAGAACAACCTGTGTATGTACATGTACAAGTGGGATAAAAGATGTAAAACTAAATTTGGATCAATCAAGATATTTTATTTTATTTTATTTTTATTTATTTTATTTTATTTTATAACACAACAGCTTATAACATTTATAATATATACAGAGATAATAAAATACTTAAAGCCTATTATAGTGTTACCTTATTAATAATATATATAATTAGTTAAGTAAAGTGATTCATATAAATGTAATTATCGATTAATAATCAATAGTCAATAGTGAGCATTGGGAAGGGGATGAGGATAGGAGAGAGAAAGGGTTACATTCTTATAAAAAAATAATATAATATGTGTTCTTATAATATAATATAATATATATATGTCGTGCGCCATTTTACTTCAACTTCTTGTCAAATTATAGGTAGACCTCCCTATTCCCTTATTGATACTTGAATAAAATTAGAGTTAGTTGCGCCCCATGTTCGAGAAATTATAATATTTGTATCTTTCGCATTGCAACGACGATAATTTTGCACAGGTATACAAGTATTGAGATATACGATGATATTCATGGATGAAAATTTTTAGCAACTCGGGTGAATAAATAACAAATACTAATTTTAATATGTTCAAAAGCTGTAGAAAATTATACAACTGAAATGTTAAAAAAGTTAAAATGTTAAAATGATATTACATTTTAACGACTCGACTAACATCTTTACTTCGCGTAAAATTTGTATTTTACATACGTCTGAAACTTTGATGGTGACATTCAACAACTCTGTATAATTACCTACTTATAATACCTACAGAAAAAGCACAATGAACAGAAAAAAGACACTAACAAATAAAAAGAAGAAGAAACAAAATAATGGAGCTTTTGACTTTTTTTTAAGTTAGAATCTCTAAGCAAAAAAAAAAATGCCTTTGGCATATCTCATTAATAAACATACAATACTTGTATACCTGTGCAAAATTATCGTCGTTGCAATGCGAAAGATACAAATATTATAATTTCTCGAACATGGGGCGCAACTAACTCTAATTTTATTCAAGTATCAATAAGGGAATAGGGAGGTCTACCTATAATTTGACAAGAAGTTGAAGTAAAATGGCGCACGACATCTAATAGTGCTGAGAAAAAAATCTATAAAAACTTCGAAATAAAAAAGTATATAATTTAGGACAGGTCATTGTAACATATGTCACTGTTATAGTCCGAGAGCCCGCTGCTTAATTTATGACGTATCTGTTTTTTGATCGAAATGTGGTATAAACGATAGCTTACCAATAGGGTATTACATCGCACTAGGGTTGCCTATCAAAATCTTGCCGCAACCCCCCCTGCCCCCCCCCCCCCGAAAAGGTCCCTCTTCGCGGTTTTTCGCATTTTATAGGAGTATGGTAAGAGATAGGAGAAAGTAGTCAATGGCAAAAATAATCCTTGCTAAATTCTTTACAAAAAACTTTAAGTCGATTTTTTCATAGGACTAGTAGTTTACCCGTAATAGCCGGTCAAAAAACATGATATTTTTTAAAAAAATAAAAAAAAAGTTTGTTTTTTTTTTCTTTCACATTCTTCCATCCATTACTAACATTTTATGGAAAAAAAATTTTGGCCTGCGGCGCTATATCACTGGTTATTTTATGAAAAACGAAATTTTAAGAATTTTCGTCACTGAGTTTTATTATAATAACTCCGAAATTATTAGATCTATGAACATAAGTTATAGCTCGTTTTGTAGCTAAGACTATGGTAATTAATTCGTTCTCTGACTTTTTTCCTGTAGCTCTTATCAATTTTCAACCAATTTAGTTTAAATACATTTTTTTAGTTTTTTAAATGAATTTCGGTTTTGGACCGGCTATTGCGGGTAAACTGCTAGTTCTACGAAAAAATTGACTTTACATTTTTTGTAGAGAATTTAGCAAGGATTATTTTTGTCATTGACTACTTTCTCCTATCTCTTACCATACTCCTATAAAATGCGAAAAACCGCGAAGAGGGACCTTTTCGGGGGGGGGGCAGGGGGGGTTGCGGCAAGATTTTGATAGGCAACCCTAGTGCGATGTAATACCCTATTGGTAAGCTATCGTTTATACCACATTTCGATCAAAAAACAGATACGTCATAAATTAAGCAGCGGGCTCTCGGACTATTATTTCGTATTTTAATAGTGATCATGAACAATATTATGACTGAACATGATGAAAATTATGATGAACAATGTTATGAACAATATAATATGACGATCCTATATGGTGAAAAGAAACGCCAGCTCTTGGGGCGATTTTATCGCTAAACGGCGCCCAAAATTGACCAGGTATTTATTATTATTATTAATATTACACGAGTTATCAATTGATGGAAAGAATATTTCAAAGAGTTTATTGAAGAAACCACGTATATTGATGAAATTATACGACGATATTGCTATTTTGCAAGTCGTTTTGAATTCTCAACTTAAGATATTTTTCACAATTTGCCATATCAAAACAACTGCTGCTATATCCGTTGTTGTTTGCAGCAAAGCTAATAGTCCAAGAGCCCGCTGCTTAATTTATGACGTATCTGTTTTTTGATCGAAATGTGGTATAAACGATAGCTTACCAATAGGGTATTACATCGCACTAGGGTTGCCTATCAAAATCTTGCCGCAACCCCCCCTGCCCCCCCCCGAAAAGGTCCCTCTTCGCGGTTTTTCGCATTTTATAGGAATATGGTAAGAGATAGGAGAAAGTAGTCAATGACAAAAATAATCCTTGCTAAATTCTCTATAAAAAATGTTAAGTCAATTTTTTCGTAGAACTAGCAGTTTACCCGCAATAGCCGGTCCAAAACCGAAATTCATTTAAAAAACTAAAAAAATGTTTTTAAACTAAATTGGTTGAAAATTGATAAGAGCTACAGGAAAATAGTTCGAGAACGAATTAATTACTATAGTCTTAGCTACAAAACGAGCTATAATTTATGTTCATACATCTAATAATTTCTGAGTTATTACAATAAAACTCAGTGACGAAAATTCTTAAAATTTCGTTTTTCATAAAATAACCAGTGATATAGCGCCGCAGGCCAAAATTTTTTTTCCATAAAATATTAGTTATAATGGGTGGAAGAATGTGAAAGAAAAAAAATCAAACTTTTTTTTTTATTTTTTCAAAAAATATCCTGTTTTTTGACCGGCCATTACGGGTAAACTACTAGTCCTATGAAAAAATTGACTTAACGTTTTTTGTAGAGAATTTAGTAAGGATTATTTTTGTCATTGACTACTTTCTCCTATCTCTTACCATATTCCTATAAAATGCGAAAAACCGCGAAGAGGGACCTTTTCGGGGGGGACAGGGGGGGTTGCGGCAAGATTTTGATAGGCAACCCTAGTGCGATGTAATACCCTATTGGTAAGCTATCGTTTATACCACATTTCGATCAAAAAACAGATACGTCAAAAATTAAGCAGCGGGCTCTCGGACTATAAGTAATCTGAACTAAAAGCGAAAGATGAAAACAGAATAGAGCAGGAGACGAGGGTAAATTTGATAATAACAAACCGTTGCGTTGGCGCCAATCAAACTATTCTTGAGAGACAGCATCAGACAAATACTGTCATATCAATAATACTCGTAGGTACTACCTTATATATCCCTAAAGGGAACGTACCTAATAAAAGATTTCTATAGTAGCTAGTAAAAAGAGAAAAAGACACAAGTCAAAAACATCAACTTTTCTGTAGAGCAGTTTAAAGGCTTGAATTTATTAATCTTAATCACACAAATCAGTGAAATGTTTTTTTATTTTTTTAAGAAGATTTTTAAACACTGATACTAAGAAGGTTCATAAGTTGACGTATGCCTTTTAAACCCCAACTTTAAAATAAAATAAAATAATCTTTATTGCACATAGATATACAAAGGGCGGGCTTATTGCCAAATGGCAATTTCTGCCAGCCAACCCATGACAGAGACCAAAGTGAGACATAGCTAATAAAAATTTAGTACCAAAGGGTACCTTTACCTAACAATAATTGAAAACATAAATACATACATAGATAAACATATGATACTTTAAAATGATTTTTTTTATTTAACGCCTTTGTACGATGTATGGTTGTATCAAGGTCATTTGAGGGAACAGCCTTATGCCTTGAACCTATACCAATCGATGTGACTATTAAAAAAAAAATTTTTTTTGGCATAAAAAGCAAAATATAGTTACTGGGAGTTCTACCGACCATGGATATGAATTTTCCGTCTAGTTGTGTCTACGGCCTACGCTATAATATTTCTGTATAACATGTCTAACTCATGTCTTGTATATGCGGAGTACAGACCTTACTTTATTCACAATTCACATGGTTGTTCATTTCTCCACACAGGCACCAAGCTGGCAAAATAATTTAATCTTGCAACTCCATTACGAAATGAAAAGATAGGAAAACAAGAAAAGCTGCTGGAAAGATTCGATACAAAACGAGAAAGAGTTAGTACAAAAGAAAACACACTCCACGCAAGAATCAAGTACACACTCTGAACACAAAGGTTTGTATTGTTGGTGAGTAGGTACCGGGTGGTTCGTGTTTCGGAGAGATACGACAGTGGAAACAAGTGGGTCTCTTATTAGGTGCTCGAGAAAGTAAAATCAATAAAGGTCACTGGAGCAATAGAAGCGCAATGAATGGAGATTGACACAATGGAACTGATTTTCTTCAAAATAAAAGTAGTCTCGTGTGCAGACAAAGATACCATACACGAGCTAATATAACATGAGTGTATGTAACTTGATGTTTACAATTGCTGTTACATACGGAGATTAGTGAGAGTGATAACTGGAGACTGGAGAGCAAACGAGACCTTATAGCAGTTGTAGAGAGCACAATCAATATTCATGAACCATATTCCATCCCACAACGAGTGGGTTAACAACAAGAGTTTATATATTTGCATATTACGCAGACATTACATTCAGGTTTCAGATGATCCTGATAAAACAATCCGTTCTAAGTTGATATACTTTTACACTTTTACAGCTACATGTATGCTATCACTGAATTGTGTAGGTACCTACCTACCTCTTAACTAGGTGATAAGAAATGGATTTCGTAAACGAGTTTCTGCATTCGTTAGCAGGAACAACATAGAAAGACGCTACGTGTTATTCTATGTATCCAACTAGAATACATACTGGTCACATCTCGAGAGAAGACATGAAAACATTTTTGTAAAGAAAATATAATCCATTAGCTGAATAACCAGCAAAATCATGCTCTATTATCCGACGTAAACCTATATAATTTAGAATTGGTAATTACGTTTACAAAATTCAGTATAATACGGATAATAATTTCCAAGAGAAAGTGAGAAAACTGACAACTGAAATTAACTTCCATTTTCTCGAGAAGATATCATAAAATCAGCTGTCCAAGTTCCAGACACTTGAAGTATCAAATTACAATAAAAAGTAAGTAGGTACCATCAGCGTCTATTATTGCCCACTAGCCTACTAATATAATTCTTTAACGGATCTTACTGAGCGCTCGTGATATGATAGATGTCAACCAAAATTATTACAATCAATCATTTGATCAAGTAGGAGCAAGTATCTCCTCGTCGTATTGGCTCAATAGGTCTCGTAGTAATTTCATAATGTACTGAATAATAAATTCAGCCGGTAGAATCTAACCCAGATATCGAGTACCCTACACACAATTTTATTATTATAAAAGATCACAACGCAAACTCATTAATGTCAAGTGAAGAAAAATAAAACAAAATAGAAGATAAGTAGCCAATGATCAAGAATAAAATACTGCCAATATAACAATATAAGCTAATAATATGCTCTGGGATGACACACAAGTTAACGGCCGTATGTAGTAGTAACAAGGTTTCCAATCATGAAGTCAAAACGAATAACGGATCTGAATTTAAAATAATAAGTTGACATGGAGATCAGGCAAAAACTACAAAAGATGCTCAGTAGCAAAGAAAATTATTTAAGAAGAAAAACATGACTCACTCATTAGAAGCGAAATCTTCGTACAAATATTTATTATCGAATCGAATTTCGCGATGGATGTAAAAACTCGATATAGAGTATCGGATAAATTGACAGAAATGAAGAAAAAATATGACAAATTGGTGGAAAATTAATACAAAAACGCAGTAGTATATGTATTGACCATACCGATTTTATATTTTCTTTTGCATTTGTATATGTTATACCTTATGCCTAGTAGATGTTATACCTATTCTGTTGACTATACCAATTTTATATTTTCTTTTACATTTGTATATGTTATACCTTATGCCTAGTAGATGTTATACCTATTCTGTTGACTATACCAATTTTTACATTTGATTTGACTATACCGTATTGAATATGTATTGACTATACCAATTTTTTACATTTTATTTTGTATTTTTGTATGTTTATATGAATATGAATATGTATCATAATATGGACAGGCTTGCACAACCCACCTCCAGATCTGAAATAAAGATATTATTATTATTATATTATTATTATTTAAAATATTGTTGTGTTCGTCTCAATCATTCCCTCGAACAGAAATAAAATGTAATATAAAGTAGATATAATGTTACATCATTAACATAACGGTGAAACCGGTTCAATCGAAAATTCGTACGTTATTTAGCAAGCCGAAGATAATAATATGGATGGGTAATACATACGAGTAAACCTATATAATATACTACATTGTACGTTTGTCGATTGCGGGGTCTTCGCTATAGAGAGTTCAGTATCTCCACTTAGTGGTCTCGACTCTCGAGTAACCTATAAACTCTCAATTTTTTGCCATATATACAAATAAAATTATTATTACTGTTCAGGTTGACACACGGACCGGCTTGACACACATTTTACGAACGAAACAACAAAACGTTATTATAATAGGTAGACCAGACTTTGATGCCAATAAGGAAAATATGCAAATTTACAACGACCAATTTATTTAGTACATAAGACATTCAGATTATACTACAACAACCTAACTGAATATCTACGAATAATATCCCAAATGTAAAAATAATGAAAACAGTATCTGTAATCTGTAATCGTGGATCTATAATTAGAAATCCGGGTTTGTATAATATTATGAATACCGACCGATTGACCCGTAATACAAGTGTTCCGAAAGCATGATCTCTCTTAGGTTTTACAAATTAAGATCATTTGGCACATATCTCTCTCATAACCACTAATATTGATTGGATATTAAAATTAATGTAAGAAGCAATGAACTTTAAAGAAAGGCTAAACCTATAAGTAGCCCCCTACTAACAATCAAACAGACAGGTAATATTTCACAATATTATATTAAGTTTTAATGATATGATTTAAGTACATATCACTCCAACATACAAAATGAATGATGCGCAGGTCATAGCTTGTTTTGCAAGTCAACAACCTCGCCATTATAGTATTAAACACACTACTTGCCATCGTACGAAACACTCGAGTGAAGAATTAGTATTACCTACCACTAAATTGTAGGAGTATAATAAAATAATATTATGATATTATTATGCATCATTACAGTATTGTCTCAATCACAACAGGTCTTTAAAAAATATACAAATACATTCGTGGGAATTATACTTAGATTGGCAGTTCTCCGTCCGTGTAATTTATGCAAAGTATAGGCTATTCAGTGTTCACGGGAACGCCAAACCGCAAAATTATATGAAACACAAGTGAGTGAATCATTGGGAAGAGGAAATACCTATTGTGGGTGACCAATGATCATTGGCGACATTTCAAATTACAGAGACTGTAATATCACTACAACTACTTAAATGAAATACAGAAAATAATATATCACATTATTGAACTAGATATTCAATTAGAGATCTGAACAGATCTCATGGGCCACAAGTGGGCTAAAAGTTTGGACTACAGAATGTGTGTATTTGTCAAAATGCTTACCTTTGAGATGAGCTCATCATGGCTGGCGAGGTGCGCCCTGCAATGGATGCACGAGTACGTGCGGTGGCAGGGCGGCAGGTAGGCTTGGAAGGTCTTAACCATGGTGCCTCCCCGAGCGCCGCCCGCCCCGCCACCACCCCCTCCCGCGCCCCCGCCCAATGTGACGCTGTTGTTGGACTCCGCTTCAACTGAAACAATACGACAAATAAACTGTAATGGCTGTGTACACAAATTGATATAAAACTGATACTTCATAATAAATCCACCTGGCTAGTTGTTCACACTGTCTGGAAGACAATCAATCATACTTCAGTTGGCGATGCGTCCATCATGGCATCAACCTATACAAGTCGACACGTAGAGTTTACTTTAAATTTGCTGATATCAACGTCAAATCATTGTTCTAGTTTTTAGTGGTTAAAGGATCGAGCAACAAGATGAAATTTTACGAATCATACCTACATGAAATGTAAACAATTTCATTTGCAAATTGTAACCAGGTATTCGAATGATACGTAGAAAGATTTCCAAGTAAACAGCAATTCGCGAGACGCAATAGTTCTATTACTATGAAGCCCTTCAAATTTCCAATATACAGCAAAGCAATCGCAATGAGTATAGTACTACGTAACCTGACAAAATAATAGTGAGTATATAATAAAGAAGTCAGTCGCCTCGCTTGAAATAAACTTGTAGGTTATTTGCCAAATTCATTAACATTTCCTACCTTGTGCGCGTAAGTTTGTAATTTACAATATCATAAGATACAATCACACATCCACAAAGGGATAAATTGGCCAACTGAACGACAAACAATTATAATAACGCGAACCCGCGTGGCCTCATGGAACTATTATGATCTTGCAGTTGACTTTCGGACATCTGACTTAATTAATACCTTGGCCATTGTTGAAAGACCACCGCATTTTATTCTCACTACAAAAGTAGTACGGCAGGGTACAATGTCCTTGTCTTAGTATTTTATAGGTACATTTAGGTTAGGATGGAGAGCTTTTGAAACGTTTGATCATATTTGCGTTAAACGGAAAGTGTTTGACTCTTTCTTGCAGAGCAATAAGCTGAGAGTGGCCCAGAAAACGTGGAGCTAGCAATATTGTGGGAGCCCTAGAGATGAAATAATTAGAAAGAACCACAACAGTTGGGTTGGACTGTTGGACATCGTAGAAAAAGTTGCAACAATATAACAGAGTTGGGCTAGTCAGTACACAATAGTCATGGACGATCAAACGACAGATGAACGAAACGCCTCTATGAAGGGATCGCCTCAGTTTCTATGAAGGGATAATATTACGAAACATGCCGGAACAGAATGGATGCGAGCAATACAAGATCGTTTAATGTGGAAAGGTAAGGGAGGCCTACGTTCCGGAGAGCATAGCTACAGGTTAAATAAAAAAATACCATATAGGAAATAGTAATCTATACAGATAAAGGTATGTGTCATGAACTATCACTAATGAATGGTACACTAAATACCTGTAATATTCGGCGAATACTATTACCTAAATGATATAGTAAACAAAATTATTTTTGGACTGGTCAAATTAATAAACGAATAATGCCGATAAACTATTATTAGGCAATCCGTGCAGGAAATAATTTAAATCTTAAGGTGGCTTACCACTTTCCGCGATATTACGAACCAACGCAGAATTTTGTGTACACTTTGTATGCAAATAGTACATCAGTTCGCAATATCACGGACCATGGGAAGTGCAAATAAAGTGTCCCATTAACTGGTGTCTACCATGAAGTACCAAGAAACACATCGCAAATTTGAAGAATGAAACAAATGGAAGATATAATATCTGTCGAAAATATAGCGATAAAAAAATTAAAGCAAAACCAAAGCCATCAAACAAAAATTCCGATGAACCCTTTCGATCCAAAGGGAGAGTTAAAATTAGGAAGAATGTATAGCAAAACAATGAAAAACTAAAAAATACGACGCTAAAAGAAGCAACACAAAGAGGGGGCAATTTTGGGCGACTTTGTGTTACCTGCAACGGCTGGCTGATGCCGGCGCCGGGCCAGGCCGTACAGGCAGCAGGCTGCCGCACCTCCCGCCTGCCACATGCGCCGTGCCCCACCGGCCGCCGCCTCCGCGAGCCGCCGCGCGCACCATCCGCCCGACGCGCCCGCGCTCGCGCCGCGCTCGCCTGCCTCCTCGCTCACCACCGAGACAATCCTGAAACAACAAATAATCATCATCCATAACAGCAAACATTTTGCTGGGTGGTCGCTACAGACGATGAACCTCCAAAAAAGGGCTTTATGCTCGAAGGTCTAGAAAATCTGGAAAAACAAAATTTGATGGAAATATACGATAGTAATTATCCTTGTATAAAACTCTCTTGGGGCAATGGACATGGAAAATATTAATAATGGTTTAGTTTCGATACATTATTCCATTGTCATAATGAGTTTAGTGCCTACCCAATACAGGAAAATCGACACAACTCGTGTAACCGCAAAGGGTAAGGACCTATTTTGAAATCTAAATTTCCTTATAGACAAATAGACTACATATTTATTAGAATAAGTTCACTGAGTTTAACCCAATAAATAAAATTAATGCACAAGGCGTTAATAAAAACAAGGAAGACTATTATTTATGTACTTCAAGTTAAATAAAAATTTGGACGACCATCAGAAATTAACCTCAGAATAACCACAAAATGAAAAAAAAACGATAATGTACAAAGAATATATTCACAAGATGAAAAGGAAGACATGAACCATGGAGGCAATCTCGATTACGCAGTATCAGAAAGAAAAATACAATATCGATTACGGTATTATTAAAAAAGCGATAGCGAAAACAAGGTTGGAATCAAATTTGCAATAATCGATAAAATAGAAATATAATAACGAACTCATTGAGTCACGCGGAGAAGCTTTATCGACTAATAAATGCAAAACGTGAAAATATAATACCCACGATAGACAAAACAAACTGATATCTGCACTAAGATAAAAAGATCGGGACGTAAAATTTAACACACATCGTTATCACAAGATAACAAAAAAAAAACAAAACAACGAAAACGTGCAAATGTAATTTAGGTACTAATAATAACACGTAGCAGACGAAAACAATGTATTTTTGGAAATAATCTCGTTTGATATTGCAGATCCTACGAAAATAAGAATTGCCGAAATCTGACAAAACTTTTGATATGGTATCGAACGATAGGGCGGAACAATATCTGTATTTCATGTTTTGCCACAGTGTCGTTGGCAAGTGGCAAGGTAGATATTATAAAACTAATTCATGAAATCGTTGATGCAAGTACTCGTAGTTTTTAAATAAGTCATTCCAAAAAATGTCTATGGAAGTGCACGAACCATAACGAATAAGGCCTTCCAAGGCCTGACTATCTCGTAATAGCTTTAGTGGATAAAGACTCCAGGATGATGTTGAGAATTATTCTGATCTTGATCTACCTGTATCAGCATGGGCTATGGGCAATGAACTCATAACCAACCATGCTTGAATAATAAATCTGCCTGTGTGAATCACCTAATAAAAATATATCAAGATATCTTTTGTAGGTGCCTATAGACATTTTATTTACATCAACTACTACCGTTGTTTTTCTCAAATTTCTATGAAATGATTCAGCACGTGTACAATGTACATAGCATTGATTTTCTTTGATCTGAAGTTTTCGAATTACTTGGCAGTGACCGCTTGTCGAGTAATCGTTCTTAAAACATTTCCCATATCTGGAATCTGGATCGTCAGCCGCGATGGCGGGTAGAGAGTTTTCTGTTGGAGTGAGAGATTGAAAAGAAACGCCCTGTGTTACCCTGGGGATAAAATTCAAAAGTCTCAAAGAAGATGTAAAGATAGGTCTTGAATTAAAAACAGCTTCCTGAACGTTTAACACATTCACAGCAAAACCATCTCGTACATATAAAATGTTTGGCGATAATGAGGTAAGTCTACAATATTTTGTTGAACAAACATCCAATTACACGCAACGATGTTGACAATAAGGAAATTGGAACGTAGCATGGCAATAATAAGACCATACATACACATTATGACATTACACACATAACTCATGTCGTCAGTCTCCTTCTTTAGTGGATTGGCTTTTCACGCGGTACCCAGAGTGCTTCCGCCAAGAAGCCACAGTAAAAGAGTTTGCAATTAATTGGTGTAGACAAAAATTGCACATTATTCTGAAAATGGAGATAATTAATTATGTTAATTCCATTCAGTTTCTGTTAGCAGTGAGCACCTCATACACTGGTTAACGATTCAGAAAGAAGAGGTAAGGACGAGAAATTGACTGGAAATTAATATCCATGAAGAAGCTACGGTACCTATTGGTCATTTATTGGACATTCGAAAAAAGAATGGTACGGACCCTCCTCCGCCAATTCGAAATCGCACAATGAACTCGCCACAACGTGGACGGGTATTCTATGCGTTTACAAAGTTTGGATGAAGAATCTTCAGTAAAAATTACCAAATCATTGTTTGGAGCAATTCAGAAGAATTCAAAACAGTCATCATGTTTTGTTATTTACCTAGTTATTTTTTTATGAATTCAAAGGGCCTAAATGTTAATCTGTTCACGGCATTTTCAAGTTGCAGGTGGAGGCGATCTACCTTCTCCTTCAGTCTTGTTAGGGAGAAGATCTGGTCAGTGCATCCCACCCCCTTCCACTCAGAAATGCAAACGCAGAATGATGTCTACCTTTCCCATTCTCTGGAGGAACGACACAGAGCCAAAAGAGATTGGCTTGGAGGTCTGTAATTTAGTTCGCCGTGTGAATCCTTACAATTATCTTTAGAAAATAATCATTACGTTTCATATACTCCTAATTTCTGCTGGATTTTATTTCTTGTCCCCCGCAGACATTCCCATACTTTTTGTAATATTATGTGTAGGTATTTGGCCTGGTAATAATTTTATTTCGTTCTTTATTACTGGCTCCAGTCTAGAGAATAAAATACAGTAGGTAGAGGTATAACAAACAGCACGTGTAGTAAAATAATTTCCAGATAAAGAAACATCATAAGAAGGTTCATCCTTTACAATATTATACTCAATCAAAAGACAAGATACCGTAATTTATTTGATTACTATAATGATATCTTTATACAAATAAAAATCACGAGATTTTCGAAATGTAAAAATGTAGTTAGATTGTAATTCGATACCGTTTTTTTTCATCGAGGCAACCTGAATACATTTTTTTAATTATGTCTGGATTTTGCCGAATCCCTTTTTTGTCTTTGTGCTGTTTAGTGAGTATTCCATTGTTCTGAGCACATGCGGTTGACGAAAACACAATAGCCGATTACCGTCGTAGATACGTATGCAAAAATAGCTTTCAAATTGATGTTATCCACTGAAAGATGGTGGCTAAGCTTTATAAGCGTTTACGCATTGCTGGAAATGTCAAGTTTTTGGATACTCCCCCTGTTACTACTGGAGCGAAGGGGATGTGTGTGAGACTTGTGACTTCCATGGTGGAGATCCCCTTTTGCTCAACAGCTTAGTCATTGATAGAAATGTGCTAACCTAACTAGTACCCCCATAGACATACCCAAACAATCCAAAGATAAGTAGATTCCCTGAAATGGTTCTGCATACATATTTAACGAGGTGTGATTCAACTAAAATAGGTAAATAAAAATACATGCTTGTATTGTATGGAAATTGCAACAAAAACAAAATTAATTATGTATGTCCCTAAATAAAATTAACATATTTAAATCAATATTATGATGTTCACAACAGTAACCTCTGTAAGTGTTGGCTTGCAAACAATAACAGTGGTAGAAGAAAACTTCAGAGTAAATATAGTATATGTATTACAACGAGTGCAAAATACATATTACTTTTTTTTATCAATAGTGATTATCAAAAGTGTGGTGAGTAAACCGCAGACAATTTAGCACTGTTGCGAAAACAATACATTGTAAAAAATGCATACTTGGTGTCGAAAAAAGTAAGTAGGTGTAGGACTGTAGGTATTCGAATACTACCTAAATGGTGTCGGATGAAAAGAGTCGGATACTTTTGCTACGTATTAATTTAGCCAGGAGGGCACCCCCCAGGAAAAGGATATAAATAATAATAAATTAATAGGTAGTACTTGAGATTTTAGAATTAAGGGCATGGCACCAGGAATGACGTCACAGACATTTCCCACGGCATTAAGGTTCAAAATCGCGTGACAATCGCACGAAAAAATGGTAAAAATAGCGTTTTTTCAATTTTTTGGGGTTAATTTTGCGTCTATCAAAAAACTTTTACGGTTATTCCCTAGATTTTTATGCATATTATCAGTACAAGAAAAAAAAATTACTCTGCGACTTTCGGGAAACGAGTTTCCGTCTTTCGGAAAAAAGGTCAGAGGTGTTTTTAAATATTTTTTTTGAGAAATCTATACAAGATAAAAAAAATCTTTTACGGTTATTCCCTAGATAAAGGTTCAATGCATCTACCCCATTTTGTTCCAAAGCATATTTAGTAACGGTTGTCGAGATAGAAGGTCTCCCGTTTTTAGAAATTTTTGAAATGTCAGTATGCACACTCTTAATGTTTAATTTTAGAAGATATTATTATTAGCGTCTAACGTTAAGTCCAAGGTAGAGAAATATAATATTGTAATCATAGAATTATATTGTAATGCATATTGTAAAGTTTGTTGTTCTTTGATGTATTGTGAGTCCATCATTGGTTTCTTTTGTGATCTTTGCTATTACTAGTAATTAATAAGTCATTGAGGTGTGTTGAGAATTCTTCCCTAGGAAGAGCCATGCTCTGGCTCAATGCTTTTAAATAAGGGGTGTATTTTGAAGCCATAATTTAATCAGTGGTTTTTATTCGATATTGTGTAAGCATCAGTGTGTGTTTATTATTTCTAATAAAAACTTTATTATTATTCTATCTTTCCAAACCAGAAAACTTATCTAACTAATTGCCAGTACTGTAAGAATGTTGGGTAAATAGTAAATACTATCATAAGTTAGGTCTATAGGACTGACATTCTGTGATAAACAAGTAGATAGTGTTATTTCTAAATTCCTGAGAGACCATAAAGGGAAACGTGATCCCAAAACAACGACATACCTTATGAAACAACATCGGTAGAAGGGACTGTCATCTCAGCTGACTCCTCTCTACGCAGTTTACTTCAATATTAATATTATGTAAAAATAAGTGTTGTACAAACCTTGTCCAAGTCCCAAAAATTGGAGGAGGGACGGGTAAAACAACACTTCAACCTGGGAATGCAGCTTTCTGGCTTAAGTACACCCGCACGCAATACAGTAAACAAAATTTGTTATGTTGAGTGTTCGAGTCTAGCGTTGTTTAGGAACAGCTGATCGGGAGCAACAAGAAACACGCTACACTCCCAATAATATGTATTCCGTAATATTTTACAACATGGAAGATTATTTAGTTTACTTTTAACAGCCTAACACGTAATTTTATTATCAAAACACGGGCGATGTTAGCTATCTACGTAGTTTTATGTACAACTAGCCAAACACGTGTAATTGTGAACACTAAACACTTTCAAATCTGTAATATAAATATTGTGGAAGCACTTGTGAAGTGAATCTACAACGATTTTACACAAAATGCACAATTAGTGAGTTCCTATATTATTATGTTCGTACTTTGCAGACAGAAAGGTAAATCTACCCTGCAGGAACAAAGAACATAACGGTTTCAACAATATTCTCTCGACGATGTTAATTTTTTCAAGCAAGTTTTAGACTCCAGACGGCTAAGGAGGGAAAGCCACGCCGATACGACCGCTCGCTCCCAACTCCGGTATCATACTGTTTTGTTAGCAGCGCTCCGTAATATTATGCTATGTATTATGTTATTATGATCATACACCTTTGGAGCACAAAGAACCAGGCGAAACAGCTGATCGTGTGTTTACGTTTCGAACGAAACATGGGTCACAGGGGGGGAGGGATGGGGCAGAGATAAAGAGTCATTCGGGGGGAGAGGGGATTCATATATACGCGAGCGTTCGACACAAAGCGAACTCGAAATACATGCAAACTGTACTGCACACACATACACATTATCCGTATTTACTATCTGTACAGAGAAAAGTAGGAACTGAAGCATATAATCATAATATTACTATAGCTACATACAAATACAAGCAAATGTGCAACAGAGAGCAACTATGGACACGCTGACAACTTACAGATGTATATGTGGATGGCTATATGGACTGTATAGTGTATGTATGGAATATGGATCTCGTTGTAGAGTTCTTTGTGTTGCAGACTGCAGTCGAGCTGTTGAGACGGATGTTCCAAGAAACAAATCAATCACCACCACTAACTGTACATAATTTATATTACGAGAACACGTGGAGGTACATTCGCGAAATTTTGCTATTCACCTGACCATTCAACCATTGTTTATCCAATATCCATACATATCATACCAATTTCATTTAGGTTATCAATGAAAAAAAAATACTAAAATGGTCTTTACTGATTCATAATATTCACACCGTAGAATTAATTCACACTATATTCAGAATTCTTTTGAATTACATATCGAGAAATTATAGGCATACCTACATAATTCATCTAAGAAATTAGACATTAAATTTAGAATTCAGTTTGTTAATAGTCATATACTATAGGTACCGTATCCATTAACGGGAGATAAAAGTTATGAAATGAATGAATGAATGAATGACTCAATGAATGTAAATCAGGTTAAGCTATTCACTAATTCACGACATTCAATTCCCACAAACAATGCGACAAAATTTTCGCACAATTATCCATCTACGTCTACGATACGTAAATAAGTATGCTCGTATCTACGCTACGTAAGTAGGCTCACAATGTGTGGAAGTATGAGTAAGTGGAGTAATTCCGCAATGAATCGTAAAACATAATGAGTAATTTTGAAACGGAATTGAAAGATCTCCGCCCCGCCATAATAGTATATACCCAGCCCAGATAATATAATGTAAACTACTATTAAAATCTAGGTACACAATACATAGATTTTGGTTCAAGCATTGTGTTTGATTTGAATACAAAACAATATAGTTTACCCACTTACCTATATATGGTAAAAACCATATCCTGATTATCTGGTTTCGCGAAATAATATGTAGGTAAATAAAATACTTTGGTATCATACTGTCACGTACATTACGTACAATAAGTACGAATTTAATAATTCGAATCGCGATCTTTTATGCGACAGTGTTTGGATTCAAATCTCCCTAGGTGCAATTCAGCTTGCTTGCTGTAACCCAACAATGTGTAGACGTACTCGTTATTTAAAAGACTCCACACATTTCCGTTAATAAATAAATAAACTATAAAAATACACAAACAATCACAATAATTGTAAAAAAAAATATTTTTAAATTCTCAGCTGCAATTAACTACACCTGTTTCAATATAAATGACGTAAGTAGCACAGAGTATATACATTAGCTAAAATAGTACGTCTCGATATGCGAGATATCGTTTCATTGCACTATAATCCAGCGAAATTAAACTCAGTGCAGCTCCTCGGTGGAAAGTTGTGGGGTAGTCTGGATTTCTTTCATTCTATATGTATTTTGGAGTGCTGAATCTGAATCCGAGGTTTGCCAACAAAATTTCGTGACCGAACATGGCAAAAAATGGGAAAAATTGCGAAAATTTCAATTTTCTGGCGAATTCTGGATTTGAACCTAAAAACTCTCAAGTTTTTGTAAGGTTATATTTTTAGCAGAATTTTGTTTGCAAACCTCGGATTCGGATTCAGCACCCCGAAATACGTATAGAATGAAAGAAAAACAGACTACCCTATAACTTTCCATCGAGAAATCTAACGGCACCGTATAATAATTAACACTATGAGAAAACTGTAGGAAACTGAAACAACTCAAGTAAGATCTTTCACATTTTTTTGAGATTACATGGATGTGGTAATAGTAAGGAATCTCAGGTGAGGCGTATATACGATCTTCTCTGCTTACCCTGACGTTACATGGTGTGGTATTTATGTATAAATCAATAAACAGGTAGGTACTCACTATGGTGAACTAATCTCAATTCCATCTTACCAACGCATCGGTATGCTGTAAACATCATTCGTTTCTCATCTTGGCTTTTTTGTCTCTTAATTCAATTCTGACATATAATACTTAACAGTTTTATTGAATTAGTTGTATATAACTGGATGTATTTTCTACTGAAAAATACCCTCACTTTGTGGCAAAATATCTATGGATTGATAGTATAAATGGAATGGACGAATTCTAGTCTCTAAAATTGAGCTCCCTCAGATCTTTGAGAGTGTTTTTTATCTTTCGCAGAACACTGTTTTTCATCAAATACGACGGGTTTACTTATTATAGCAACCAATTATACATTACATACGTACGTTCACGTTCATATGCAAATCCATATTTTATTTTTATAACGTACTAAGAAAAATGCACGAAGAAAATATAAAGAATGTTGCAAAGAATTCTGCACATATTACAAAAGCCTTTGCGTGTGCATTTGTAATTTTTCTTGGACTTGAACATAATTGAATAAGGTATAAAATGTGCTCTTGAAACTAAAAATAGCAATACCTATAGGTAAATTGAAAAAATCACTACAGGTAATTCAGGTGTCAATTCCGTATTAAATTTGAGTTTGTCCAAACTTCGCTGCATGAATCCTGGGTGTTTCAAGCCCCCAGCAAGATGATTACGAATTATGTTACTTTATTTCATTACAGAGCTTATACAATATGTGTGCCTTGTGTAAATGTTCATGGTTTGTTAAGTTAAAAATACATGGTGTTTCATAGGTCCTTGAAATTTTTTTACAATAAGTGATCTTTGGAAAAAACATGTTCCATAAATTCTTGGATTTCTTCCGGAGTTTCTTCAGGCCTCGTAGACAATGCGAAATCGACAACCCATACAAAAACAAACAATGGTGAATCTAACCGGACTGTCGATTGGATGGCAAGTCATGTGAAAATTCCGTTATTTGTCAGTCGATAAATCATAGCTTACTCATTGTCGATGTCTCTTGTCTAACGGGGCAGATCAGATTGTCAAAATTAATGACAAATTTAGTTAACTAATTAGTTTAGCATGAACTCACCACGATTACAGAATAACATGAAAAATCACTACTACTAATTAAGTAAGTAATTATAATTTTTCGCTCATAGCAACCGCCTATAAAATGCCTGCAAAAAAGTCTCACACTCAGCGTAATAATTTCGATTTAAATTTCGCAACATTAAGTGTATGTATTTATAATGGTGTCGTTCATGTCTAGAAATCATAAGTTCTTTATTATTATAACAATAAAATAATACCTACATTATACTCCTTACCCTCTTAACTCCTCCATACCACCACTAAACATACTATGCCATGCGGGTGACACGTACAAATTTTATCGGGGTAACTAAATTATTGAAACAAAATATTATTGTATGAATTTCAGAGTCCGTGCCTTTTATTATTAACTCGATTTCCATCGGCTTAATTAACAAACCTATTGATCCCAGCATCTTTACTTTCTTTTGCTTTCGAAAAAAAAAACAAAGAGATTTAATACAAGCTATAAAATTACAAAACAAGGATGATTAAAATATGCCACATAATTATTCTGCAAGTACGCAATCATTACTGACGTTAAGCTGCGGTCTCCTCCTCCATAGATGGGGCAAAAGGGAGCACCCATATTGCCCCTGTGGAGGGGTGGAGTCTGTCGACTGTCACCCACATCACCAGAGAGTGTCCACTCACTAAGTTCAGCGGTACCATCGACGATATACACAACCATCTCCTGAGGCTTTTCAATACCTGAGCTCCCACGATCTTAAACTCTGACTCTGCCTTCTTAACGCCATACGATATAATACATACTGATGTTATTCCTTGGATCGTAAATTAATTGAAACGCAGTATGATCTGACCTATTGTTGTTGTTAATCCACAGAAGCATGATAAGAATTGTAAATAAATAAATAAAATAAAAAAACAGCAATATGTAAACAATATATGAAAACAGATGATAAACTACATACCTAAAGAATGATAATATTATAACAAACTAGATAAGTACACGTATGTTTGTACTATATGAATACCTTACAGTAATATTATTTATTTTAATATTATAATATCGTTTCATTATATTGCGTCTTACTTTGACTGGTTCTTATCAAGTTAATAGATAGATACATAACTTAACTATACGTAGGTACGTATAGAGTTCGAGCTGATACTATTGTAAGCATCATTAAACTTATAATACGGAGATAAACGGTATCAAAATAAACGAGAGATGTACCTCCCTATTCATTAAAGTGAATTCAATGAAAATCCATCCTGTTGCCTCAGAAGAAACTTACTCTAGCGAGTATCTAGAATCTTATGTTTTTACTAGAGGAATGTGATTCGTAGTAAACTGGGTATTTTTATTTGTGAAATAACGAATGAAAAAGGAGAATATGTATATTCTTCTGTATAAAAGCACCTGATATATTTATAACTAGCTGAGTTACCCGTGCTTCGCAACGGCAAATTTGACACACCAACCCGGCATACTTTATAGGCTTGAGCTGGACAAAATATGACTTAAGATCTGAATTTCTTTTCCAACGCCCTTTCAAATGATACTACAGTACACACAATCCCACACAACCCTTGAATCCCTTCATTATCATGACATCTCCTAGAAAAAGCTTTTTCTCCAAAATCCAGCGACGTTAGAACACAGCCTATATTTTTGCAAATGTTATTCTAAATTTTCACAGCAATCCACCGTAAAATGCGGCAGTTATGCGAACACTTACAAAAAACCGACTTTATTTTATAGATATAGATGAACACAAAATTATGCCAATTTAATTACGAATGAAGAAATGATTACGATGTGTTACGGTGAACACCAAGCTAGTAATAATACCTACAACCTTAAAAAAATAAAAATAATAAAAATATTTGGACAAGAGTATTCATAATAAGTACGAGTATCAAGTAATTATACTGTTTTAGCTTGTACAGAATATTGTAAGGTTAGGTAAAATTTTGTCTCATGCAAAGTACGAGAATACACGAATAATCATTTTATTTGACGACATCAGGCGTCTTGAAATTATACCTACAGGTACATAGCTAAAAAATATAATGATTATTGATTAGTGTATAGGCGGGATGATGATCAAACTGTAAAATCAGATTATACGACCATATTAAAGTATTATTCCTCTCTGCTGTAAGTCAATGCTCAATGTATTAATAACAATAACTAGCAACGGTAAACATTTGAATAATGCCTTATAACATATTGTACAACGTATAGTAATACCTACATACTAATAATATGTAGCAAATAAGTAGGTGTAAGTCAATTAGGAACACTGACCGATAATACAGAGGGATCGGCGATCTCGTAACCTCTAACAATCATTTTTCTACGGTGGGTAATCTTTTACATAGGTACCGAGTATAATACCGTATACCGTTACTAGGATAATGAGCTACTGATAAGAACTTTAGAAATAACGTGGATGAATTAATAGTGATTAATGATTACATATACACACTCTGGGCAAAACCGTTGGCAAAGACTCACGAGCTCCTTGTTTCACGATAGTTGAAGGGAAAAGAGGAGGAAAAAGTACCCAAATTTCGAATTTGACTGCGGCGCAACTCCAGGGTGATAGTCATAATATTGCTAATTATTTACAAATTATTTACAAAACCGACTACTTTCTTGCTCACAACCAATAAGCAAATTACATACTTGTGTCTTATGCAGTGAAGTGCTGAACCAGCATGCCACTGTTCAAGAACAAAACGCTGGTTTTACCTATTCGATTTACTGACATCATGTCTGTCAGTTTTATTGAAACTGAAAGGGATAACGCGCTAAAGCTACGCAAATGAAAGAAAGAATCATACTATGTCAACATTATTCGAGATTTTTTTATAAAAAGTGTCAACAAAAAAGTAATTGTTTACGATAGGAGCAGACAGGTACGAAAAATAAAATTCAGCAAAAATGCTTTTTTTTCATTCATCAATTAATCCCCTACCGTCCTTCTCGAGAAAAGTGAAAATGGCCAACCTTCCAAGAATACAAATTTATTTAGTGACAGATTAAATAATAATGGAACCTACACCTTCTTCGAATGATGCCGAAAATTTTAGATCTGGGATAAATATTCAAGATTCCAAGAAGATAGTCACAAGATATTAGATATTATAAGGTAAAGCCGTCCACTAAGCGATCAATACTGCGAATCAGATCATTAGCATCAGGTAACTAGGCACTAGGCAGGTGCCTCATTCAAGTAAGAACAGGTAAATTACAGATAATCCCACCATATACTTATTATTAATTAATTATTTATGATTTCATACATCAACCATAGTTTATGAAAACCAGTACTTCTTACGGGCTAAGTCACTTAGATTTTCAATTGTTTGATAATTTCAACCGGCCTCCGTCCAGTAAATTTCTTACAGCAATGGATCTTTAGTATAAGTCATTAGGTCATTATATTATCTCCCACCATACTGATCTCCACTAATTTATACATAGGTAATCTCAGTAATTAATAAACAACGAACCCTTCTTCATTGTGCACCGTTCTCAAATATTTAACAATGAATGACTACCATGAGCAAGATCTTTATAGATTTTATTTTATTTATTTAGGAATATATATTTATTCATTTTCTTATTTATTTTGTTTGTTTGATTATTTATTTCATTTGTTATTTATTAATATTTATATAATGTTTCTTTGTCTGATGTTTTGTTTTTTCTGATTGCATGCTGATCTTTCCATATATTATATTGTTCATTATTGTCCTTGCATGCATGTCAAATATGTATAAATTGGTAATTTTTGAGCCTTTACTGGTCCACTTGTTGTTAATGTTCTACTGTATATGATTTTTGTGAGACTGTCTGTGCTTTAGAAAATAAAATAAAGACATTACTTCTTGACGATCTTCTTGATTGATCTTCTAAATTCTGATCGAAGATAGCTAGTGCTAGTGTCCAATTTTTTAACGGACTGTATACAAACAATTGAACAGCATGTGAAATAAATAAAACGCTATGTACAATTTTTACTGCTTAATGTAAATAAATAAACTAGAAGGCAACGGGGAGTAGTTAGATAATTACAATACCACAAAAACATTTTGCTTTATTTGATTGGCCAAGATAAAACCCGATAATTAATCAACAATAAATACAAAATAAATAATATGTAAGAGTGTAGCGTAACCACAACTATTTCTGTATTATTAAATCGTTATAATATTCTAAAAAATTATAATCGATAGAAATATAAGTACATATCTATAAATATATTAAGCAATATACATAGTCGTAAACGATCGGACAATTTATAGACTGCTCATAAAATAGAATCGCGTTGACTCACTCTCGGGGAGTGAACGTTCTCGTCAACCTAATAGGAATTTACCGGCATGGCAATCCAATTTCGTAATCCGTTTTTTCATCCTTTATAATAGATTCTTCATTTCATTTATTTAAACTTAACATGCACATAAAAACAGGAGACATGCTTGAGGATTATGAAGATTGAAGAACCGTAAATAAAATAACTATTGGTGGATGGATCCATTACGCTGACCGCGATTTTGCGTTGAATGCAACGGGCATTAATTTGGAACACGTACAATAAAAATGTAATCGTAATGTACACAATATGAATGGATATTTCACTAGATTAATAAAATGACGTAAAAAATGATAAAACCTGTGCCGTCAAAACAATATTAGGTATACCTAATATATTAATAGGCTAGGTACCTACTAGGTACATATAATATGCATAATTTTGTGAAGCATGACCTATTTTTAATACACATTAAACATTATCAGCCAGATATGTACATGCGCAATATTAAACACAAATTTAATCAGACGCTAATCAATATAATATTTTACGATGTATGTACGTACGTTTGTTCGTACTAGGCCACTTGATGTTACGAATTCAGAATTCAGTCGAACGGCGCCTGTAGAGCTAATACTGCGTAAGGTGGGAAAGGCACCTATTTAGTTTCATGTAGTAAATGTAGGGTATGACAAAGTTGTGCGAGGAGAGACAGTGGTTGGAGTGGCCAGAGGTCCTGGAAGCTGCAAGTGACAGGGGCCTCTGGCGAAGATACACAGATGTTTTGAGCCCCCGTCCCAACCAAGGATAGAAGAGTAAGAAGATGTATGTAAATATAGAGTTTGCAATATGACTAAAGTGCAAAAAAAATATCGTATGCTGTTAAAATGCTAAGTGCCTACTCTATGATATTAATAATTGACACATTTTGAATATTAAAAACATCAGGGAGTAAACCCGAACAAGAAGGATCGGTGCAGGACGGGGGAATTTTCATCCCAGCGAACGCATGTCAAAAGGAACCTGAGAGGACACCAGAAGAGAAGAGAAAGACACTTATTTTTCAGCAACATAACAATTTAATTTCAACGATCTTGGATTTTAACGAGCCAGTTGTGATGGTTAGTTTAGTTCATATAATTATGAATTAATATTTACATTTCTGTTTTATGTCGATGTGAATTATTATTAAATAAATAATATATTGTTTTAGGTATAAGTATAAAATGTTTAATCAACAACATTATCAACTCTAAACAACCATGCAGATAAAATATAAACATTAGATAACATACTTAATTTAATAATATTTTTTATCACAACATACGTAATAGTCATTATCGTTTATACTACACGAGAAAGACATACTTAAGGCTCCTTAGAGTCTCTCCATCTATGGTTCTTTTATGTTTCGATATATGCGCAGAAAAATGTAACTTTGTGGATACTTATCTACGTGCTTCAAGGCCTTGGCACCAAGAATGACGTCACAGTCATTTCCCACGGCATGAAGGTTCAAAATCGCGTAAACAATCGTATGATAAAATGGTAAAAATAGCGTTTACGAAAGCTTTTACGGTTATTCCCTAGATTTTAATGCATATTATCAGTACAAAAAAAATTTACTCCGCGACTTTCGAGAAACGAGTTTCCGTCTTTCGGGAAAAAAAAATAAGAGGTGTTTTTAATATTTTTTTTTGAGAAATCTATACAAGAATAAAAAAATCTTTTACGGTTATTCCTTAGATAAATGTTCAATGCATCTACCCTATTTTGTTCCAAAGCATATTTAGTAACGGTTGTCGAGATATAGAAGGTCTCCCGTTTATAGAGAAATTCTTGAAATGTCGGTATGCATACTCTTAATTTGAATTCTCTACACGGGTACCAAAAAAAAATCAAATCAGTTGTAAACTCAATAATCTCATATCAAAATACAATATTTATAGCAGATACAGTAGAGTAGTGAGTAGGGTGGTATAAATGTATTGCCTTGTAGCGAAATGAAGGATTAAGTTTACGACCCTAAGGCTGGGGAGTAGGAGGAGAAGAAGAAGAAAAAATACGAATAACTGAAACATAATACTTTGAGATTACTGCTCCCGTCATCTTTGTGAAATAATAAGAAAAGTATAAACGTGAATAAAATCCAAACCAAAATATTTTGATTTTATAAAAACAGAATACGAGATAATGACCCCAGAGTTTGTAACGCCTGATAAAAATCCACAATTAAATATAGAGCCGTAATGGAGATAACCAAAAAATACACAACATTATTTTTTTCACGAAGTTCGCCATTCATTAATTTTTAGTGAGTAGTATTTTGTTTACAATAATGTACATGCAAGTTGGACGTAGAAAATTATTCATGTAGTACAAAAATAAAATTGTTTTGTGGAATCAAAGGAGGTTATCTTTATTCACAATATTAAACTTCTAAGAACAGTGCTCCAAAAGGGGAGAGACTGTGTTCAAACTACAGCATAATCTTAATTTAATTGACTTGCTAATAAAGAAGATAAACTCGAAACATCTGATACCTACTATAAATTGTTGAACCACGTAAATACTCGGAAGCAAAGTTATGGCTCCACATAAAGGGTACCGTACATTACACCAAATCACATTATGTAACTCCAATTGCAGCTTCCAAAGCAGTTTCCCTCAGACAGATGCCATAACAAAATATATCCCGTATTACAAGTCTAGACTGAATTCGAATCAATAGTGAACCTTTGTACGTGTGTAAATCTTCTGTATTTCAATCAACTTTATGCACAATATTATTATTGTTAAGCACATTCGCTGCATGTAGGTACATCGCGTTCTCTGAAAGGTTAATTTGATTCGCTGTATCACAAGTTCCACAACCTAGTCCACACACATATATAGTTATCGAATTATCTTCTTGGGAAAATGCGTGAAAATTTTGATATTAATTTTGATAAAGATTCTACACTAAGATAGGATGAAGATCAAATTTTAAACGATACACAACTCAGAATAAAAAAGAAAGTAAGAATGGATGCAGGAAAGGGAAATCTATGATGGATCGCTAAGAAAACGAGTTGTCATTACATTCTGAGGGTTAGTGCACCACCAGCGAATAGTGCTTCGATAGCTGTGTAAGTCTATAGTGAAACATTGGCAATAAAGAAATAATAACCACGATACAGTCGATGCCATTGTTTCTCGATATGATACAATAAATAATAAACAGCGTGCAATAATAATAGTTGGAATCTTTATGACTTATAATATGTAATACCAAACGACGATATTATAACAGAACACAATGGACGATGGAGTCAGTAGATATTGCTCGCAGCTTACATCCGTCCATTCGTGGTTTTGTTCTGGTCGTGGCGCACCTTTTTGCAAGGCAGCCGGTCAGTCAACTTGCCTTTGCCGCGATATCTAATGTACCAACATTTCCCTCCACCTCTCACCCGGACCTAGGTACGCGGTACGCCACCTTGCAAACGATATAATGTAATAATAGTACCGTAGCATAAAGGACGATCAACCCGGCAGACACTCGAATAAAAACCGACACGGGGTAAAATACAAGAGTATTCACATAATCCGGTTATTCTTTATTTATTGTATACGGTATTAGAAAGATACTTGATGAAAATCCCCGGCAGAATCCATTAGACTTTGCACGGTAACTTTAGAGTTTTAAGAGGTATAAAATGTCTTAAGCATCCATGTTCAAATTGCTCTTCAATCTTAATGGAAAGACCGTTCGTTGCACTTCAGGACGATGCACTTCTATAAGGACGGAAAACGTTATTAAACATTATTCATTTTGTCTTATATTTTACTCGACGTTATCTTTTTATAAGTAAAAAGAAAATTTTGATCAATGGTGAATGAATTCTACATACTTATGGATAAGGAAGGTTTTAAACTGACTTCATTTCAGGAAGTTGCTTCACTGTATATCAAATATCAATAAGACAATAAGCTAAAACAAGTCATCTCCAAGCTTTCAAGCATTCAGATATGTCTCTCGCTGTTATTTCCAATTTCCATCCGTTAATGATAAACTCATGTTTATCTAGTTGAGATAGGAGGTCTTGCATTCAAGTACAAGGATACAGTTTCTTAAAAAAATGAATTTTGGGTATTTATGGATTTAAATCCGATAGCGATTCTACGAATATTTTCTCAGTAAATTAAATAAAACCGCAGTGCAATTCTTGAGAGAAAGTTGAAAATATCGGCATGGAAAACGACTGAGTAGAATCTTGAATATTCCATCTACATGGAAATGGTTTCACAAAATGAAGTAGTTCAACGGACGGATGAATTCAAAGTCAAAATATGTTGGTCTCATTGATGGTTAGCTTGCAAATTTATACATTCACGAGATAAGAATAATGCCAAGATCAACCTTCATAAATCACTTCATGCGATCGACCCGAAGAGTAAACGAAACCTATTATTACTCAGATGTTGCTTTCCGACGAATTTGGGGGAAAGACGAACGCCCTACGTCTTTTGTAGAACATTGAAATTGGCAACTTGTAAATGTGAACGGCCGTTGCAATGAACTTTTCATCGCCACCACCGGCACCGTATCAATTCGGCAATCCGACCACGTGCGCGACAATGTCAATGACGCCGAACAACGAAATAATAAATTAATATTATATGTAATAATGTATTTATACAGTGAAACCTCGCTGTAGGCGTTTAATTGGGTCCATCTTCGACCACTCAAACAGCATCATTAACATATATATTATCCCATTCATGTGTGAATAATCAACACGAGGTATTTTGGACCACGTTATTATTCTTCCTTAAAACATTTTAATTTTATAATGATAAGTGTGTCAATTGTAATTTGTATGAATCAAATATGAATGTGTGAAAACCAGGAAAAAAAGTCACAATTTTTTCATAACCTGTAAACGTTGATTAGGTAGTTTCCCCTGTATACGTGCTGATTTCTCCAGCCAAAATACAGCGAGGAGTTCTATTTGTTCATTCAATAACAAAATATCGAATTAATTAATTCGGAAAAATCTAACAATTTAGGGTCTTTTATAAGCACGTGCTTACACGATCAGATCAGATTAGTAACAATTTTTTGAGGTTTTGTACCTTTATTTTTTACTACAAGTTTCGTCCTTTTATTGGTAGGTACATCAGACTACACTGTAATGAGGAAGACGCTAATGATTTCTATTGGTATTAGTCACTGATGTGACAAACAATGGTGTGAGTATTTTCAATATTAATTTATTAACGCCAGTCCCGTACAATCTAATTTACATTTGATCATTATAACTTTGTATTGTGATAGCTCATGTATTATACTATGTCTACTTAATAAGCAGTTGTCGGTTAATCATCTTTATTAACTAACCTGAACCCTGTGTCATATAAACAACAGCACACATCAGAAACCAACAACTTTTGATAATGACGACTGCCTGCCCACTCGTTTAGCCATCGCCACTCACCAGCAATACTTTGTGCAGTGTATAATAATATGATCAACAATAACAGATGCATCATCACGGATAATATGAACCAGAAATTAAGTACAATTACTCATCAATTGAGCCATTTCCAGTAATACGTTTTAGTCTCTGAATATCATTAAAATACAAAAGCATAAGATAATACAAGGAGGCACCATGTCGACCGGATGGACGGCACCAGACTCGCGAAAATTGACGAAAAATAAAACCCCAGCGGAAAGACTACCCGGAAGGCCACCGAAGAGATGAAAGTACAGCTGGACCTGCTCAAAAATACTAATAGGTACAATGTCATCATAAAACGACGCCGTTATGCAAATCTCTCCAACCTGTTATTAAAAATCCTTTAAATCCGCACCACAATAGAGGGACCAAAGATGTATTTCTTCGAATTGAAATATTAAAATATAGACTTCGTCTAATACATATTTTAACCCTAATGTATATTTATATTTCTATACATAGGGTCTATAACTATTCGGTATTATAACTTACGACAATAATAATTCGCATTTAGATTTCTTTGAACAGATATCAGCTAAGAATATCCGAGATTTAAATTACGCAGAAATCGAGACAAAAGCAATTAAATAACAAGGAAAATAGCTTGGCATTATTGTGAATAATTACTATGAGATTAAAATGAACAAAGGAATTTTTTAAGAAATATTTTTATTGAAAATATGTCGCCATTGAAATGACCTACTTTGTTCAGTTGAAGAAGACGTAAAAAAATATCTATTTTAAAACTACCGTGAATGACAAAAATATTAAAAAATGTTCAACAAAATAATTAAGGGAACATCTAACATCTTGGTCCAATACGAAGTTGAGAAAATTTCAAAGAACGAACTCGTGAATGAGGAAATTCACAAATGTGATAGAAGCAAATAACACTGTCATCCAAAGGAAGGTATGGAGGAATAAATAAATGGAAATTATCAATTTAAAAATCGTTTCATTGAAGGGAACGACTTATATTTAATTAAACTGTACTCGAGAAGCTTGTCAACAACACAAGTCGAGACAATAATAAAAATCTATCCAGTCAGAAAAAATAGTAAATTGAAATCTCGAGTTAGTCTGGAAAATTTTATTAATCACTTCACTTCTACGCTCGACTGGCTCGGTGTCTCATTTCAATTTCTACAAGTTTTTTATTATTACTACGATAAAACCATGTCACTTATTCATGAATTCAAAACGTGTAATCAAATTAGGAAGTGCTTCAAGTTTACGATTCTTTCTAACGAGCCGATTCCATAGAGACGTTTTTTACATACCTAGTCATTTAATTTTCATGCGATGAAGTGGTGTACATAAGACTCAAAATCATACTAATATGTGCCTTATCTCTCGACATCCGCTTTATACCTGCAAGTTTTCCTACATACGAAACGAATGGCTTCATTTTAATATAACAGAGAAAATTGAAATAAAGTGTATATGCACTGGAAACATTGCAAAGATTGCAATGCAATGTATAATAATATTATGTACATTTAATGAAAGCAATGTAAATACTAGATGTGTGTATTTCACTCGCACAGATAAGTTTATTTGCGAGTCCACCGCTCCTTCGTTGGTTCGTCGAACCGCGATCCCTCAGTTCAGTGAACTCGGAGAACCGATATTACACATACACCACCACCTATTAAGATGAGACGCTGCATGCTGCATCAGATAAACGGTGCAGGGCGAGTACCTGGTGAACTATTTCAAATAATAGTGTCGGGAGAGGAAGTACAAACCATGTACAAACAACCATCCAGACCAGACAGGAGTGAACTAACACCATCCTTGAACTTAGGAGGGTCAACCTCTCCTATATCCAATCCTATATTCAAACAGATCTCCACCTTCCGATGAATGATACCAACCACAATACTCTCTGGACAAACTAATTATATTGAGCTCCAGACCATGCAAGGCAATAAAATACAGTCATTTTTAAACTACTTAGGTACTACTACTAGGTACATCGGTTTTTAGAAACGTTGTATTGATTGTATGATCAAAATTTGAATTTGTATTAGAGAGATGTTCATTGAATAAACCTTCATATAAAATTGTGCATAGGCGATGATAGTCGATTTATTCTCCGCTGTTTAATGGTTTTCCATCTCAATATAATAAAACCAAACCTTAGGTACATTATTTTTATTAGATCCTTAAAATTAAGTAGTATGCCTGGTAAAATAAAAAAACATCGCGTACCTACAACCACAGTCAGGTACAAAGTTTATTGAAATTAGCCCTTTTGATTCTTGTAATTACACGTTTTTTTTTTCGAGTAGAGACGGTAGAATAGGTACTGCCATATTATTTAATATCGCGTAAATGCGGAAGAAAGTCATTACTTCTTTGTGCATATTTGCAGAAGAAGACTTATCAAATACTTTATCATATAACAAGAATTCTAAGAAACCTTATCCAAATAGTTTATCATACTTTAGGCAACAGTCATATTGGGGAAATCCATGGATGAATGTCAAAGGTGGTCAGTAAATTACCCCAGAAACATTGACACAGAGTTTTGACTTTCAAATCACTTGTATCATGTAAGTATATAGTAACCAGTAGTTTTCTAAAGAATAATTACTACGCAAAAAATGCCTCAGATGATTAATTACATAGGTATTCCTAATATTATCTACGCTTTGCTGAAAAACTCAAACATTCATTGTACAGTTGTGCATAAAAATAATACCTACTCGTACCTATAGAAGGTACAACATTATCATGATTCACAATGTCGAAATAACTGAAGGATGATGTGAATGACTTCTTGATATAAGTCGTACTCGTACATCTCAATATCTAAGTCTAAGTATAGGTATTCTATAAAATAATATTCGTTATAATAAATCACAGCGTGGAGTGATTACCTATCATTCACGGGTAATTGTAAAATACATCAACATTTCGTAACAATTATAAATGAGAAACGAATTCTCGCGGAATGCTCTACAATCTACAATCAACTTGGAATTTTGACACCGAAGTAAAATATATAAAACCATTTGCTTGCGTTCAATGTTCATACAAAATTCATTCACAATCCGTTGTGTACTTATTTTATCTTGAGTACTTTTCGATCGACCAATTTATTTCATCATCATCGTCATTAATTAAATCAGCTTTTCTGCATCCATGTTGGAAACAGGCCTCCCTCTCCCTTAGATCTCCATCGCTCTCAATGAAACTTCATCCATCAATAGGAGAAAAGTTAAATCATTCCATCACTCTTATGATACAGACAAAACACATCACTTTTGCAGATGTTATGACTTATGCATACCGACATTTCAAAAATTTCTAAAAACGGGAGACCTTATATCTCGACAATCGTTACTAAATATGCTTTGGAGCAAAATACGGTAGATACATTGAACATTTATCTAGGGAATAACCGTAAAATAATTTCTATATCTTGTATAGATTTCTTAAAAAATTTTGAAATATACCTCTATCTTTTTTCCGAAAGACGGAAACTCGTTTCCCGAAAGTCGCGGTGTAATTTTTTTTAATACTGATAATGTGCATTAAAATCTAGGTAATAGCCGTAAAAGTTTTTTGATATACGCAAAATTAACCCCAAAAAATGGAAAAAACGCTATTTTTACAATTTTATCATACGATTGTTCACGCGATTTTGAATCTTAATGCCGTGGGAAATGACTGTGACGTCATTCTTGGTAACGAGCCCTTAAATGATAAACATTCTATGTGAATGCATCGAACTATTACAGCAAGTATGAATTCTTTGTCTCGGGTAAACCACGAAGTACACAATTAAACAAAGGGAATACAAAACGTGAACCACATTCCGTATATTAGATAAGTAACTTTACTATACATGCATCTCTAAACTAGGTTTCACATTATGCACCAACAAACAGACATGTGCACTCATTACGTCTACGTTATGAAACGGAAGAAATTTGGCAAAGGGCTTTCATTAGATAAAGTGCACTCGTGTTTTTATCCAACGTAGGGTAAAATAGTCTGCCAACAATTTTGTAAAAGACTCTACGAACTGTTGCAAAACTTTTTAATCAAACAAATATATCATTCAGTACTCAGCACAAGTAACAAAGAAATATTGGTATCAATTAAAAGTGAACAAAGCATAGAAAGGTTAGAAATAGTATCACAGCGTTACCCCCAAATCATTGAGAAATGGTGTTTGTTGAGAAAAAAATAACATTGGCAAAGATTGAGTAATGTTATGGAATATAAGATAGTATAAGATATGATTCTCACGGTAACTAATACTATTATTTGTTACACAAAGAAAACTGAATTATTGAAAATGATTGATCTACTCATCAAGGAGGAAATGGAAAAATCGACACGCGACGATTTCTCTTCGCGATAATGACAACGGCAAAACGAGGATGTATTTTTAGGACAGCTGATTGTGTTTGAGATAAATAATGGCAAATTTATAAGACTGATATTGAAAGAAAATATATGCTAAGGTATAAGTAACCAGGGTTAGGGAAATCGGAAAAGGAAATACAATGACAATGCAATAATAAAATATTGTCTCATGAACATTCCTGACAATAGGAAACAAATATCTCTCCACTAGCTACTTTAATCTCTCTAAAGTAATTAAAACAAACAGTTCCCACTAAACTTATTTTAATTACTCATAACTATTTTTAATACACTATGTTGTATGAATTTTGTATCTTCGTTAAAGAATTCCACGAAGGTGACTAATTTTAATTTAGTGTATTTTAGGTAGGTACACCAGACCAGAAGCAAACAGCCATTAATTTAAATACGTAATGAATATCAGCGCAGCGCACAATGGAGAAAATAATGTAAAATACATTTCTCTAATGTAGGTATGCCGTACTGGCGTACGTCCTTGCCAAAGACAATGAAACAATGGTTTTATATTCGTACACAAGGAAAACACAGAACTTAGCTACCCTTTGAACAAAAGGGAGTGATTTAATATTAGACCGACCGTTTTGAATTTCGCGATAAAAACAGGACGATAAAAACAAGACCGACGTTCGTAAAAGCACGAAAATATTTTCGCCATTTTTATGAAAAAATAGATACACTATACGATCAATGTCAAAAGCAGAGAGTTTACACAACAAAGAGAGAGAAAATACCCGATAAAATGATGGCATAGGAAGATAGTGCAGTAATTCAAAAGAGGTTAACGAAGATAATAAAGAAAGTTAATAAGGAGGAGGGAGAAGTGTTGAAGGTTAAACTTATTAATTTTCTTGCCTTTGTTTCATCACAAGGTTTCCGTGGTATGACCTCACACTAAAGCATTGTTATTATTATGGGCGATATAATGTACAAGTACCACAGCTTTACCAAAGCGAACCCCACTTTTATAGCGAAGGTCTGCTTTCACAAAGTTTTATCAAGTACATTACAAGCTATAGTCGATTGTCAGCTATTGACTAAAGAGTGTAAAAATATCATGAACATTAGAGGAAAATTTTGAAATGGAAAGGTCATCAAGTATCAAGTGCAGTCTTACATTTTGCACATGAGACAATAATAGCTCAGTCCTTTTGCAGCACGAAGTCGGCAAAATTAATAACAGATGGGACTCTATGCAGTATGATACCTTAGGGTGGGATGTTTCAGAATATCAGGCGTCCCCCCCGCCACACCTGACGCGTCACCCCCCTGGCCCCCCGAATAGGTCCCCCTACGTGGTTTTCATCTATTTATCAAAAAATTGTAACAGATAGAAGGAAAATGTTAAGGACAAAAATAGTCCTTAATAAATTCTCTACAAAATAGGTAAAGCACATTTTTTGATAGGACTAGTAATTTACCCGCAATAGCCGGTGAAAATATCGTAATTTTTTAATAAGAACCAAAAATTTTTTATTTTACTCAAATTGCTGAAAATTCATAAGAGCTACAAGAAAATGGTCAAAGAATGAATTAATTGCTATAGTTTTAGCTATAAAATGAGCTATTATTTATTTTTGCACGGCTCATAGTTTTTGAGTTATAACATAAAATTCCAATGACAGAAGTCTTAAAAATGGAACTTTTCATACAATTTGTATTGAAATGCTGTGATATTAAAATTTAGGTTACGCCTGTTTTTCACAAGTATGTGAAAGATAAAAAATGTATTGGAGTATGACTGGATTTTGTAAGTATTTTAAGGTATAATTCTTTAGAAGTTCAATACACTTTTGCCAGCCATATTTCAAAGCCGTATCCCAGTTTTGCAGAAGGATTCGTCAAGATCATTAAAGAAGAAAATTTAGTGTATGTCTGTGTAAGATACGAGGTTCGGCTGAACACTTCGTAGCCCTGAGAAAAAAATGTACAGACCAGTTTAAGTTCATTATTGATATAGATAATTTAAACTTCATTAGGGCTATTTACAAAATTTGAGATCGATAGGACGACGCTGGCACTCTTGGCACCATTTTTATTTCAACGTGTTTGACATTTTTGTGAAAATGTGAAATTGTCAGCTGCGATCCGTGATAAAATATTATTTTATCTAAGGTCATAGACCGACACGAACCATAAAAGAAATATCGGGTTCATTAATGGAGTCTGTTCCATCATATGCCATGATTAGAAAGTAAGTGCCAGATTTTGAATGGGCACAGCAAGGTGTCAAACACAACCCTTGAAGCGGAAAGCAATAAAATGCAGTAGTTCTGGAGAACGTCGATAAAGACATGGATTAATTTTTCAAAGATCGCGGAATTATTAGTTAGGTGATAGCAGAGATTCCAGTGATCTGATTTTAATCAGTAGTGTTCATCTTAACTTCAGAACAGGACTTGTACAAACCCTCGAATCGCCGGGTGCCAATGCTTTTGACCCATATCCTAACCTTGAGGAATCCTTCTGGAAAACTGGGATAATGGCTTTGAAACATGACTGGCAAAAGTGCATTCAACTTCGAAAGGATTATATCTTGAAATACTAAAAAGACCCAATCATACTCCAATACATTTTTTATCTTTCACATGCTTGTGAAAAACAGGCTTAACCTAAATTTTAATATCACAGCATTTCAATACAAATTGTATGAAAAGTTCCATTTTTAAGACTTCTGTCATTGGAATTTTATGTTATAACTCAAAAACTATGAGCCGTGCAAAAATAAATAATAGCTCATTTTATAGCTAAAACTATAGCAATTAATTCATTCTTTGACCATTTTCTTGTAGCTCTTATGAATTTTCAGCAATTTGAGTAAAATAAAAAAAATTTGGTTCTTATTAAAAAATTACGATACTTTCACCGGCTATTGCGGGTAAATTACTAGTCCTATCAAAAAATGTGCTTTACCTATTTTGTAGAGAATTTATTAAGGACTATTTTTGTCCTTAACATTTTCCTTCTATCTGTTACAGTTTTTTGATAAATAGAGGAAAACCACGTAGGGGGACCTATTCGGGGGGCCAGGGGGGTGACGCGTCAGGTGTGGCGGGGGGGACGCCTGATATTCTGAAACACCTCACCCTAAGGTATCATACTGCATAGAGTCCCATCTGTTATTAATTTTGCCAACTTCCCCATACATTGATTTCCTAAAGTGACTGAACTATAAAGCACAAATCGATAGATATATGTAGTGTGAACTAAGACAATATGCTATAAAAGAGGATTTTGGTGATGATTTTTTTTCGTAAGCGATGAAAAGTTTTATTTACCGAATGTGAAGCATGAAATTTATAATCTACAAATCAAAATATTTAGCAGTGAGCAAGTAATGCCCTTGACCGCGATGAGCTCAACCAGTTAACGTTAATTTTGTATAATTAATTATTAGAAACTAAATGGATAAGATTGTTATATTTCAGAAACGTGGAAAAATAGTAAGTTTGAAATTGTCGAAGCGGGGTTTTAACCTATCGAGTCAAGCAATGTACCTACTTGATTATTTTGAAAATCACAATTTACGTCTTGTGAGAAAATCGGAATTTTCTACATGTCGTAGTTGAATATAAGTCGGTTGGCTTAATTTGATCACTTCCAGTCCATCCGTTTGCCGCGACTGGAAATGAACCCCAGACCTCCAACCTGACAAGCCGGTATTCTACCCCTGTGCTATGATGGTTGGTAGTTGTGTATATATTGTACGCCAGTCATAAGCCTGATGGAAGGTCCATCCCTTGCTGTATGTAGATAACTATTTGTTACATACCTACTTGTTACATGACCAATGATCATAACTTTTTATTTTAGAGGTGAATTAAATATTAAAATGGAGAGGCGTAATAAAGAAGATAATAATGAAAAATGGATGAAAGAAATTCACGAGGTCAAAAGACGAGTGTTGGACAACGTGATCGCCCGAGGGTCACATGGCTCCACCATCTGTCAAATTCTGGATAGCCAGACGTCACAAAGAAACTCTTTAAGCATTAACAAAAGGAGGTACGGAAAAGCGTGAAGAGAAGGTATCGTTTTTGTCTTTTTTATGTCCTACACTACTCTGACACGACTAGAAACCCCCAGCGTGATTCGCACTATCCGCTCAAAGAAAACAATATTGTCATAAAAAGAAAGTATTTCGGGTATCTACGAGGGTGGAGTGAAAAGTTCTCGGCCTGACGGCGAAAAACTGTGTTTTCTGGCTCAAAAATATATCTTTATTTTTAAATGGTCTTCTATTAGTTCAGTGTACTTGGTCCGATGTCTCTCCGATCAGTAGATCCCGCGTCTGAGGGTAATTCTGCAAGGCCTGCAAAATAGCCATCTACAGTTGATACCATTCTCTTCATTTGACTAAAAACGTTATCTAGCTACAATTTTTTTGATGTTTGGGGATGCTTAAAGTTAGAGGATGCCAAATCTGGTGAATGAGGTGGATATTCCCATAATTCATACTTGATAACCTTCGATTTTCCCTATGCCAAAACACTTCAATGGGCAGGTTAAATTTTCTTGATGAAAGAGGATTTTTTTCATTTGGATTCTAAGCCTTTTTCGTGATTTTTTTTTCAGTTGCTCCAAAATGTGTGCATAATATTCTATAGTTATTGTTTTATCATTTTCAAGGCAATGAGTAAAAAGGATTTTTTTTTATCCCAGAAGACACTAGCCATCATCTTTTCGGGAGGTAAAATCGGCTTTGCCATTTTAGTGAGGAGCCACTGGCTTCCAAGCACTGCTTTGATGGCTCTTTCAATTCTAGAGTGTAGTGATGGACCCACGTAAAATCCACAGTAAAAAATCGGTGCACAAAATTAATTGGATCCTTGTTAAAACGGCCCAAACATTGTTTCGAAATTCGTTTCGAATTTGTTTTTGGTTAGTATTCAACAAATGCGGCAGCCGATTTTCAGAGAGGCTTTTCATGTTTAATCATTGACGTAAAGTGAGACCAACTTTTTTTATGATATGCCTAGGACCTCAGCTATCTCATGCATCTTTAGTCGCCGATCGTCCAATAGCATATTGCGCACCTGCACAGCATTTTCCCTTGTGATAGCAATTTTCGGCCGTTTTTCACGTGGATTATGTTCAAGAGAATTACGACCATGTTTGAATTTGGTCGCCATTTTTTTCACTATGAAAACGAAGAAGAATTCTAGTTCACCTTTATTAACTTTTGGTTAATTTCTGTTGGCGATAAACTGTCCAAAATGAAGAATCTGTAACAGCACGATGGTCCGGTTAATCCATTTCAACAAAACATCTCCGACACGCCTACTTCCAAACGCCGTTAAATGAAAACTATTCGACAGATCAAGCTGAAACTTGTCGTATATTGTTTTAAGACACGTATCATCGTAACAGTAAAAAAAATTTTTTGGTAGCAATGCTGCTTCTACCTTAGGCCGAGAACTTTTCACTCCACCCTCGTAAGTGCATAAAATTACTATTATATTTAGATTTTTAATACTTAAACAGAAAACTGATACAGTGGCCGTGTAAAACACGTCTTATCTAGATTCATCAGTACTTGTGACTTCGTAAAGATCCAGTACAGTGACATTTTTTTCTTGGATGGCATTATCATTATTAAATTGAATGGCAAATATTATTAAAACTTGGCTCTATTACTATTATTAAAAAGCATAACAATGGCTCTTGGGCGGTGAACATGGGAGTGTTTCGTAGATCGCTCCCCCTTGGACGATGACGCAGGAGAGGTTGTGGCTTTCTGGGAGCAGAGGGGAATCTAATGAGTGCTGACCGACACGATCGACAAGAAGAAGAAGCATAACAATTAAATTATACATGATACACCTAAACAATAAATTATTAGGTACATTTGATTGCATCCGTGGATGCTGCAAAATGCGTGCGTGTGTCCAGGTGGTGGTCTTATATAATATTATGTGGATGATTCGGCTTTCGGAATAACAAATTTTGGAGCAACGAAGTATGCTGGTGCATTATATATAAAGATAATTAATATTATGCAAGTAAAGTGTAACACTGTCCGTTCTCTGAAAAACTCGTTACGTAAATACACTCGTATGGAGTCTAGTACATGTTGGTTGGTAGTTGGTACTTTACATGAAACACCTTTTATCGACACGGAGGTAAATTAACATCAATTACTTACCAATAAATCAATTCTAAATATAAACACTATTACACGAGTTTCATACTACTGGCTCTAAACAACTATACCACCTGCATAACTAGATAACACCGAGCGACGCAAAGGCTAAAGCTGTAATGTTGCTCGGTGTAATTTCAAGTTCAAATAAATAAATAAATAAATAAATAACTATACCAAACTATTAGGTAAAGTAACTATTAATAACTTAATCAATATTTACAAACATATAGCAAGTGATTTGTTTATTTTGACAGAGAATTAACAACATTGGAATAAAGTGTTCCGATTATTGTAAAATATGACAAAATTGGCGGAAGTTATACTGAAAATTAGGATTAAGTTTTAAAGTGGCGTAACACAGTCAAGTTGATTAAAAAAACATCATCTAGGTACTTACTTATTAAGTCGGAATATAAATAAGTCTAAAATGGTTCACTGAAAAATTTACAAAAGAAAAAGATCAACGAATTTAAAAAGATCACACAGAAAATGCGTTAAGGGAAAGAAAGTCTTGAAAATATCTACTATGAAAATTACATAGTGTAACGTAACTGATATTAAGAATCCCCAACGAATGGTATTAATGTTTTTTGTAGTGACCATGAAAAATAGCAATACCTATGACAATACTGTTAATGCAAGGTATATGCAGCGAAGTGTTCTGCTAAAAGGCAATTTGGTAACGTCGTATCTTTTTCTTCTTCAGCCCTCTGTGCTCCACTGCTGGATATAGGCCTCTTCCATATTCCTCCATTCCTTTCTGCTGTTTGCTGCTTGCAGCCAGTTTTTTCCCCTCACAGCGGCTATGTCGTCGGACCACCTCTTTTGGGGTCTTTCGACGCCTCTTTTATTCTCCCATGGTCACAATTTTAGGATTTTTGGGGGTCCATCAATACGTAAGTATGTATTTACCTAAATCAAAATTAATACATCTTTAGTCGTCACTCATTGTTCATCCATCGTGTATGATTCATCTCATGCTATGATCTCGTATGTGATTGTTACATATTCTTGAATAATTCTGCACCTCTCACCGAATAGGTGTTAATGTAATACATAGTAATGTTGATTAGTGTTATCTTCACACAAATAATAAATAATTAAAAGTAAGCAATTGTATGAGTTAGACATAACGCATTATTGCGTACCTAATAGCAGCGTCTATGAAGAGATTGACATTCGTACTATGAAACATATGGAAGGTTGGTGGTACATTGCACTGCGGTAAGTGCATTTACCGTAACTTATGCGATGTGCAAGATCCTCACCTCGTACGAGTAATGATATGATTCGATATATCCACTTAGAAGACAGTACAATAATACTCGTTTTTCAAAAAGTTGGAGTCAAATAATTCAAAGAAGTTAGAATGCAATGATGATAATATGTGTCAATATTTTTTTTTTGTGTGGCGTTCAGAAAATGCAGGTAACTTCCTACATTTTAGAATAGGGGAGTTGGAGAAAGACTATATCCATCAGTCGTACGAGAATATATCTTCAACATGAAGTTGAAAAGTTTCAACTGAGGTTTCACGTTGTAAAGGAACTCTTTCAAATGCGAATCCAGTATCATTCTCACGTGCTATTTAAGATACTCTCACTGAAGTCTTTCTTTTCTTTCGATACATTCGACCATTCTACCAGTTATCAAAGAGTCACAGCTCCGCGTCAGTATTCTACAAGGAGTATACTACCCTTGACTTCACCTTGTGAAACTCTTCGAAAACCTCTACAAACTTCTTGTCAGGACACCTCTCCTCCACATGCTCCACAGTCTCGATCTGGCCACATTTACACGTTTATTCCCATTTGACCAACTGTTTGTTCAACCAGTTGAACAAATGGGACTCATTTTTTCCCATTTGACCAACCGCTCGGTTGAACAACTGGGAATCAATATTTTTGTAGGATTTTCTTCCCGTCTGACCAACCAACCTTCAGTATGGAGAAATTACAACATATTTATGATATATTTATATTGATTTTCGTGACGTTTCTTACCTACCTGCATACATACATACCCATAACTTTATACATAGGTATATCTTGTATGAAAATGTTCGTAGGTAAGTATATAAGATGTTTTAGCTATTTTTTTATCATATTTAAAGGTAAAGGTATCTAAGAAAATAATGTTATAAAAAATACCTACCTATATAATTCTCCAATAATACATTGCTGCGTCCACACTAGCGCGACATCTAATCATATACAGTATGTTCCAGAATGATATTAAACAAATGTATTAATAAATAGGTATGTGGATATAATTATAAAATCGCAATAGTTGCTCCGTTCACACAATGGCGACATACAGGGTGTTCCTCAAAGATATTAAACAAAATGTAAGCATGGGCGTCGTAGGGGGTAGGGGGGGCAGTTGCCCCCCCCCTAGAGATTGGAATGGGTATATATTTTTTCATACTAAATGATAAAACCTCACTTAAAATCACATTATTACCACACGTTTTCCCATCACATCATAATTTTTCTAAAAATGAGTTTGAAAATCTATCAAAATAGGGACAATTATATCATGAAAAAATTACCTGCTCCTTTTTTTTCATAAAAAACATTCTTCATACATATAATTGTGCAAAATATCATACACATTTTCAAATAAACCATACCATATCACGACCTAAAATTATAGTGAATAAGTTGAGATGGTTGGGACATGTGGAGAGAATGAACGATGAAAGGATGACAAGGAAAATTTACCTGGGTGAAAGAAAAGGTGTAAGGAACGCGGCCGTCCAAAAACCACATGGCTGGACCATGTTGACCAGATCCTCAAGGACGGACTTGTTTTGAGTAAAAGTAATCCTAGAATGTGTATGAGGAATTGCATGAATGTGACGGGAGCCAGAAGTGTGTGTAAGGATAGGAAAGTCTGGCGATCCGTTCTCTCTGCCAACCCCGCAAGGGAGGTGGCGTGAGGGTATAGTATAGTATATCACGACCTCCTTCTTATGAAAAAATATATATCTCTAGGGGGGGAGGGCAACTGCCCCCCCTACCCCCTACGACGCCCATGCTTACATTTTGTTTAATATCTTTGAGGAACACCCTGTATGTCGCCATTGTGTGAACGGAGCAACTATTGCGATTTTATAATTATATCCACATACCTATTTATTAATACATTTGTTTAATATCATTCTGGAACATACTGTATATGATTAGATGTCGCGCTAGTGTGGACGCAGCAATGTATTATTGGAGAATTATATAGGTAGGTATTTTTTATAACATTATTTTCTTAGATACCTTTACCTTTAAATATGATAAAAAAATAGCTAAAACATCTTATATACTTACCTACGAACATTTTCATACAAGATATACCTATGTATAAAGTTATGGGTATGTATGTATGCAGGTAGGTAAGAAACGTCACGAAAATCAATATAAATATATCATAAATATGTTGTAATTTCTCCATACTGAAGGTTGGTTGGTCAGACGGGAAGAAAATCCTACAAAAATATTGATTCCCAGTTGTTCAACCGAGCGGTTGGTCAAATGGGAAAAAATGAGTCCCATTTGTTCAACTGGTTGAACAAACGGTTGGTCAAATGGGAATAAACGCATTTACACAGAGGGTCCTTGCCCCGCAACTGAGGTGAACATAGTTCAGTATCAGAAAAATATATAAGTTTGTGTTTATTGTGGAAAGAAAAGTAGAAATGTGTCGAACAAAATGCACATGTTTTAAGGATTAAATTACTTTATACCGAATATTGATTAACTACATGTGTCTTTAAACATAATATGATAGAAATCGTTGACATATTGTTGCATGTATTGCACTGCAGTGTGTACAATATATACAAAATGATGATAAATGTGCTAACCACAGCATAATCGACGGAACAAAGAAGCACGGTAAAGAGAGAAGATGAAGTATAGGTGTCGTAGCATCATATAACAATGTGATGAGTGATGATATTATAATTGAGTGCAGCAAGCCAAGCAGTACACGATGTATGCGAATGAGGAGATAATATAATGTACCTAATACGTAATAACGTGACTACAAAGTTATTATAAGTTACGATGTTGGTCTATCGTACTAGTAGTGAGGTAAAGTATGAACGTAAATGAAATCCAGGATTTGTGAAACGATCATTTTTTTTTTATATATTTGGACACACAAACCCAAACGTTTTCCTGCACACTTCACAGTAAGCTAAAAGCTTGTGTCGTGAAGTGTAGAATACGTCGTCACCACCGAGATCACGACCTACTTGTTAGAGCGCGTATCAAACAAAAGGTTTCCGAAACAATATGACAATAAAGCACAAAAAATATAAGGATGAAATGTGATCCAAAATTGGTAAAAGTTCGTGATATAATTTTACAGGATAACAAACCTCGACAAAGGATTTCCTCTATAAATTAATGGGGGAATAAAGTATAATATCTCAAATGGAAGAGTGTTGTGGGTTTGCAATGCGGTAGGTATTCCTGTTCTGTACTCGATGTAGAAGCCATATGTTAATTATTTATGGAGAACTGACAGACATTCGTATTTGTTTGCAATTTGATGTTTTGAGACGAGGTTTTTCGATGACAGTGACAATATAATATCGCCATGTGTAAGTGTTGCAAGTATCATAAGTATATCTTGTTTAAATGAAACATTAACGTGTATGAAGCTAAGTGTGAATACAATGATATAAATACTCATATTAAATGTTATGACAAGAGTCTTTGTTGTATATAGTATTGCGATGAAAATATATAAACACTGCATCGCCAACACGACATCCCTTTGTTCTCCAATTTCAATAAGAATCAACTACTGTTTCCTATAAAACTAGACATCAAGAAACATTAATAATACTCGTATACTATGTAACAAAAGCTCATTCCACTCGATAAAATATTATGAGATGAGTAGTTCCATGCACTCGACTAGAAGACTTTAAACTCGTCCATCGAAACTATTGGGTATAAATTAAAATAAATAATAAGTCTCTACAGTTCGGAAGGAAACTCCGAAGGTGACGTTATATTTACGAGTTTACGTCGAAGGATTCCACTTTCATATTATAATTTAACGCCATATATAAAACATAAAAGCCAGATTTCATCAGTTATGTCCCTATGACAGGTTAATTGATTTGAGGCGGAAACCACATAGGGATGAGCTTACGAAATGAATCTAAAAGATACGACGAAGGTTTTGCATATTGTTTCGTGACCAAATTATAAAAATATTTAGTACTACCAGGACCATTAGTGCTAAAACTTCATAAGCGTATTCTAAATATCCATTTTACTTGGAGACGTATTAAACTAAGTATAGCGGTTTGTCATAAAACTACTAAAGTCATAAGTCATTCTAGCAAACAGGTATAAATTTGAATATAATAATCGATAAAGGCGAATCGATCCGCTGATAATACAATAGATTACATAGATATCCAAATCCATTGTTTAATTTACCTAACAGATAAGATATAAGTGCTTAATATTATAATCACTAATCAATACACGTTTGTTAATATATCATATCAGCAACCATATAACAGTAAGATAACTTTGTTTACTGTTTGGCTGAAAATGACTTTCAGGTGCGTGATAACATCATTATTTATCGTACGTCGACAGGAAGTCTGGAAGGTTTTAACTTTTAAGAAACCACATATATGTATAAATGACTATGTTAAATTTGCGTGCTCAACAATGATTTCATAGATGCTTACTTGGGAAGGAAATTATTACCAAAATCGACTACCCATACTATATCTAGATTTGCATATGCATATTTTAGTAATTTTTACAGGATTTTGCATATTTCGACAAAAATGTACTGATCATGCATATTTTGGGTATATTTTCTTAAATTTTAGCTGTATTTGTAAAATTTAAACGTTTCTAAAACAAAAATGTTGGTGTCTAGTTGAAAATGTATAGTAGGTAAATAAAGTAATTGATAAAAAAATAAATGCCTAATTAAAAAAAAAAAAAACAAATTTTATGACTTCACATCGCAAAACTGTTTTTCTTGGTTTTCCAAACGATGCCAAAGACAAATTTAATAAAAATTACGTCAAATAAAATCTTGTAATAACGTTAATTTGTTGTATTTATTTATATTTATGTTGCATATTTTGGTACTTTTTGGTGATTTTGTTGTATATTTCAACCATTTTAAGTTGCATATAATCCGGTGTCTAATTATATCTCACACGATTTCACTCACGTACTGCATGACTATCTAACAGTCGCGTCGTAAGAAAAATGGAGCATCGACCGATAAGATAACAAGTTATATTAAAATTTAAAAATTAATGCAAAAATAAACAATTTACTTAAATAACAACAGGAAAATAATATATTAATTTATAATTTGAAATTTATGCTGTATCGACAAACACTGAAATTTGACACTACATTTGAAGTACACATATTAAAAAGTATTAAGTACGTAATAGGTACATAATATAGGTACAGCAATTACTTCTGTCAATAAAAATGCCATAATGGCAATTTTCCCACGGCACTGAGTATATGAATCAATATAGTAATACTTGAGGACATTGCTACCTGAATAACCTATGGTCTTATTAGACACGAATTAAAAAAAAATACATAATAGCACAGAAATACCCTATAATTTCATATCAAACACAGTATCTAATTTAATATACTGTAGGTATAATAAATTTGGTACATAATTATATGCTATAGGATGTTCATGAACAAATATTTTATATCTGGATTCAAATGAAATAGTCACCTGTTAATATTTTGCTACATCTCATCTATGTTTAGTCCTTACCTGAAACATGCAAACATACAGTAATTAGCATTAATTATACCAGAAATAAGCAAAAGAAAAGCAAAGAGAAGTGGGTGAGTAGTGGATATATGAAGGTAACCAAACGAATGGAGGAAAATGAAATGCTTTGAGAAATTGAACGGAAAGACACGTGAAAGAAAAACGGAAAATTCAGCGCTTCGTAAAAAAAAAACGTGGTTCGGATAAATAAGAAAAATAATATATTATCCAATAAATTTTCCTTGACTCAGGAATATCGTCCACACTGAAAGATGAAAAAGAAATACTTAGCAAAATGATGCAATAACCGTAATACATAACACAGGTCACATTATTATATGGTAGTAGTAACTTTAGCCATCCAAACGAAAGGAAAAGCGTCTTGGCTATTGCGCTATTCATAGATCCCTTAACCGGAAAACTCCTTACTTTCTCAGAACTATGCAATATTAATGAAGCAGAACAGAGAAAAGATAAGGAAGAAACGGTCGCTCATATTTTACTTAAGACATTCAGTTCAGCATTTGCTCTAAAGGTGAGAAAGGGGTAGTTTCATCTTATTCAAATAAGAATGTTGCGGAACAAGGGGGAATAGGTATAGATGAAACTCATTTGAACAAACCGCATAATACGAACTTGTATGTCTTTTTATCATTTTATTAAAACAAAATTATATTCCATTTGATGGTCTTTAAAATACCTAGTCAGCAATTCAATAGAACGGGAACATCAGAGACCAAAGTTTAACAACTTTGGCCGACAAACACGGATAATAATATAGCGCATAGTATAGGTATTAAAAAAATATACATCGTGTCATGTTGAGTGTGTAACGAACATGAAACAGAAAATCAATACGGGATAAATAATGTATCTGTATGAATAAGGAATAACTATGATAGTTCATGTACCTAATTCACTACTTAGTACCTACTGGTTATTTTTAGTAAAATAACAGTAGTTGACGTCCGGGTAATTTGTGACTCGTTGGTAGGACTTACTGAAGCTAAGCAACAAAGTGAGGAAATCACGAATAACAAGAACCTCATTTCATACAATTGACGTCAGCTATTCATTTCCATTTCCGGGGAAATGTGGAACTATTTGAAACAGCGACACGAGATGTAATATTAAAGAGCACTTCCGATAGGGATGAAAACATTATTTCCGGGAACGAGAGGGTAATAAAATTGACAAGACGTGTTGCGTTGAAACGTACACAACCGGGTATATATATGTACGAGTATAAATACATTTCTGAAATTGTATCGATTCAATAAAGAATATTCCCTTTTTATGATAGGTAGATATATTTTACCAAAATGAAAATCTCAAAGTCTGAATATGGCAATATTGAGATAGACGACTCTATGTGCCCTAGGACATGGTTCCACCTTTAACAATAGATGTCAAGCTTCTAATATGTGGGGCCATTCCTGAAAACTATGAAACTGGTATGAGGACTATCGGAATTGTACATAGGTACTTAATGATTACTTACACCTACACCTTACGTTTTTAATTCTATCGTTAGGGATTATGTTTGTAATAGTTTTGGTCTTTGTATATTTATGCCGCCAAGTTTTTCATGGTTCAATTTCCCAAGTGGATTTCAAAGACAAGCCTACCTGATAATAAGCGAAACAATTCAACTTCTGAAATACAAAGTTTCTTAACCGGTCCTCCTAGGTTTCTTATATTGTCACTTGTCAATTAGGTACGCGCAAATCAATAATAAATGATGCTACAAACTGGGTACTACGTAGTGTGATAAAAATGGATACAGGGAAGTTCATACGTAACGTCGTAATACACAAGACAAAAATAAAAGGTGTCTAGTTACCTTTGTGGAAAGGTAATGTAGGTAATAATATTATGCTTGCGTGACTTCAATTTCAGACAAAATAAAAGCATGACGCAAAAACAACATCACAGCTGTGAGCTGCTCTCGCACCCACATCCTTCCAAAAATACCTCACAGAAATACGTAAGGCAGTAAAGTTAATTTTGGAAATACCTAATGTAATTACTAATTAGCATTCCATGTTGACATTTTAACTTACGTCGAGGGAATCAAACTTGTGTCTCACACCAGTGATATCTTGACGCTCCTTCGATCCTATTGATTAACATCTGACCAATCACAACGCCTCAGATTTCAAGGTATAAAATTTTTGAAAATGCACTGAATATGAACTGCATGTTGTCGATTTCACTGTTGCTATTACAACGAGGATGTTTTTTTTTAGATAAAGTACTTTAAACAGATCTGTCTAATTTAAGCGGGCACCTAAAGGACACCAGAACCAAACAGGGCTTGAAAGTAAGTCTTCTAGGTTGCGTACGTCTAAACTTCACTTGAAATCTGAGGCGTTGTGATTGGTCAGATTTTAACCAATAGGGTTGACTGTAAGATAATGCGTTAGCAATAAGTCCGCCTTTTGGCACACAAGATTGTCTTATTTTTTTTGTAATCATTGTAATCATTTTGGTCAATAAAGATTTATTTATTTATTATTTATTTATTATTTATTTATTATTTATTTATTATTTATTTATTATTATCGAAGGATTGTCAAGATTTTTTCTGGTGCGAGACACATGAGGGAATCAATGACTGAATGAGTTTAATTTTTAAAAGGTTCTCTATAGGAAAGCTTTACAATAACATTAGTTAAGTGTTTGTATACGTAGCAAATAAAGTATTTTAATCAGTCACTAATGATAATGGAAACTCAAATTACTTAATGACTACTCGAACCTAACAATACCAACATTAATTGGATTTGATTGGGGAGGTAATATTCCGTATAGTGAATACCACCAAGAAGCCCTAATTACGGATTACACGAATGACGACTTGCCCGTGGATTAAGTTCGCTTAGAAAATGCACCGCTACCAGTGGATTCCATCTATATGACTTTAGAGACAAAGAAGAATGATACTACATATTAGAATTATTAGAAACACATTTCAAAGCGTCAATCAGCTGACAATGACAACTTTAGTACCACGTTGCAGTAATATGAAGCCTGTCCAATTAAGCGCTATACAACATTGTAATTTTATTATTAAGAGTATGCATACCGACATTTCAAAAATTTCTAAAAACGGGAGACCTTATATCTTACAACCGTTACTAAATATGCTTTGGAACAAAATAGGGTAGATGCATTGAACCTTTATCTAGGGAATAACCGTAAAAGATTTCTTTATACCTTGTATACATTTCTCAAAAAAAATAATTAAAAACACCTCTGATCTTTTTTCCGAAAGACGGAAACTCGTTTCCCGAAAGTCGCGGAGAAATTTTTTTTCTTGTACTGGTAATATGCATTAAAATCTAGGGAATGACCGTAAAAGTTTTTTGATAGACGCAAAATTAACCCCAAAAAAAGGAAAAAACGCTATTTTTACCATTTTACCGTGCGATTGTTCACGCGATTTTGAACCTTAATGCCGTGGGAAATGACTGTGACGTCATTCTTAGTGCCATGCCCTTAATTATGTAAGGCAACAATGAGTAGATTGAATGCTACGATGACATATATGTACAGGTACACAGGTAGGTACTACTAGAATATCATATTGAAATGAAATATTATGTGTAAGTATTAGTTAGACCAGCCAATAAATTGGAGAGTTGAAACGAATGGGACGGAGACAGTAAAGAGGTATTTGTGGTGTGGTGTGGAACAAGTAGTGAACCGTCAGAAAGGGATGGATAGAGCGGTTTGTCCTAAATAGCGGAACGACCTAAATACGAGATGCACAGTAGCCGAAGTGCATTTCATAATATTATACAGACCTCCCTGTTAGTACCCACTACCCACTATTAGGATTAATATATCGCTGTAAACGTTACGAGTATTATGCTTTAATTTAGAATATTAAGGGTACCTACTCGCTGATGCTCTTATGTGACCACACTGACACGTGTTGCAGGTTCAAAATAGACTCAATGGGGACATCATACAGAGCAGAGTTGAACACCTACTATACCTACAGTTATTGAGTACTTTTGACATTTCAGTTAGGATGGTTTCGACATTTTACAGCGTGGTAATTTCTACACGCTCTACCACCAGACAGTTCGTCTATGGATCCTATTGATGGACCCACGTAACATTTCTCACGGGTGCAATATTGGTATGTATGTACCTACCTATTGCTAAGTTTGATGTTGCTTACGTAATAATAAAAAAATATTGCTATACATCCAGATATCCAGGGAAAAATTTACAAAATAAAGTTAACATGAAATACACAATGTTTTATTTTCAGTTATTTTTCACTAAAATTGTGGAATGCCACTGTTATTTGTATGCATGATGAAGGTAAGTAAAAAGATGAGGTAGTTTTATTTCGAAGTCATTGCATTTAGAGAACAAAGCTTTTTTTTTAATTGAACTAACTTTCCGAACAGACGTAAAGATCTTTATGCTGATCAATAATTTATTTGAAATATGAACGTGTATGAAATAATATGCCATTGAATAGAAGGGTAGGCAAATCCATTGTTTAATATTCATAAAACGAAAAGAGCCTCTATTAAAATTCCATTAGTCAGTGAATTATGACATTAATTAATGTACACGGCTCTTTGTGTGATTTAATGGATGGATTTAAAAAAAAAGGCATAGAAGATAGTGTGGTATTATCTCTGAAAACAATGGTGTCGCGCCAAACCATCACGAAATACACAAATCCTGTGTGAGGTCACCGAATTGCATTTCGGCGGAGTGTGGGAAGGAAGGTGTCCCGTATTCTATACTAGAAATGAGGAGACACGGAGTGGGTGGATTGTGGATCCCCCCGCGTGCATAGCAGGTGACCCAGTTACCAAGCAGCATTCGAGCCAGGGTCGTTGTTACCCCTGCCGAGTTGCACATAGCGTTGTTAGTATAATTTACATAATCTCTGTAATGATGCGATTTTGTCTGTGATGCGGAATAATTAAGTAGCGACCAACATTCATATCACGCTGCAATTATATGCATTGGATAACCGCCACAGAATGACCGCTTATCTCAGATGAAATAATATTACTACTTCTACATACATATACTAATTAATTACATCAACATAACAAACAATGATTGAAAAGGCGATAAGAAGTGGCTTGCAATCAATATATACCGCTTATAATATTTAATTCAGTTTAATAAAAATCAATTGCTCTTTTTAAGAAATTTTAACAAACGTTTTAATTAAAATTTGGGATTGCTCATGAATAATGGCTGGTTAGCAGACATTACCTACGACAATAAATCACCACGTGGAAAAATAATTTCAATAAAGATTTTATTTATTCATGAATGTGCTTGAACAAGAATACAAAGCAATAGGTACCTCACATATTAACACAGAATTCTACTAGCAACATGTCAATATTTCGACATCAAATTATACAGATGGACTTGCTTGTTATAAAACGGGTACAAAAGGAACATCTGGATATTTGAGAATAAGATGACAACATTATTACAAACAATAGCCAATATCAGCAGCCTTTTGATTTTATTTTGTAATTACAACACTTTAATGCTGTGTACTGAAATAGCGTAAAATTATAAATTATCTAATATCATTAATCTACCCAAGTGTACATATTACATTACCTTTATAATTATTATAGCTGTATAAAACACAAACTCGTGATTACTTAGTAAAAATATTACATACGTGTAATATAAAACGGAAACCAATAACGTAGGTACATGTGACGTAAATAAATAAATCTTTATTGCCCAAAGAAAATATGCATAGTTACAAAAACAAGACAATGTAGTGCGCCAAAAGACGGACTTACTGCAAAAGCAATATCTTACAGTCAACCCGAAACACGTAAAGATTGAGAAGAAAATATCATATTTTTATGGATTGCCATGAACGTACAGAACATACACAATATTCAGGATATTTGCAACAATTACGTTATATATATCCTATAGGCTGTCATTTTCACTCCATCGGTTTACAATTCTAACAACTCCATCACTCCTTTGATCACCTTTTCTAATTTTCCTACAACTCACATTACTCCTTGCCTATACTATCTATTGTATTTCTTCCATCCACTACAGTCCTTACTTATACACCTGTCGAATAGGTGAAATAAAAACACAAAGCAACTAAATAAGTATACAAATTATCCCATAAGCAATCTCAATGCAATATTAGAAATAATTGTCATATCTTCAAACCCATATTTTCAGGGTGCGAAATTCACGAGATTCGCAATACAACTCTTCATTAAGTACAAAGAATCTTTGTTGTTCTTTTACAGCCATCGATTTCTTGTTATATATGAGCTATATATTTCGTAAAACCTGCACAAGGTAAAGCATACGAGCATATATGTATACCTCTGATGCTCTAGTACCAACCAGTAAAGTGGTGGATAATTAACTTGTGCTACATAATTCTGAAATAATATATGTATTCCCGGTATAAAACGGAAGCCTTTTAAATACAAATATATAATTCAACGTAATTCCTAAGCATGAACGAGAATTACTTATTCACTATGACGTATTGATTGTTGTACTATTTTCAACCTAAAACACCAATTTAAGGCTTAATTAAAACCAAATTCTGCCGATGGATAAAAGTAAACAAAACATGAAGAGTCAAAATCCAAGGCTTTACAAAAATCGTACTAAAATTTGAGACGTAATTTCACAATCCATACAATTTGTAATAATATCGCTGAAATGTTTTATATTGAAAAATTATTATGCCTCACGTAAGTGTTCATGTTACGAGGGTAGGCTGAGAACTTCGCGGCCTTGAGAAAAAAATGTACTGGCCATTTTCAATTTATTACTGATATGGATAATTTGAACCTTTACAAGGCTACTGGCAAAATTTGGCATCAATAGGACTAAGCTGGCACTCTTGGCACCATTTTTAATTCAACATGTTTGAGATTTTTGTGAAAATGAGAAATTTTCAGTCACGATCCGCGATAAAATGTTTTATTATCACAGGCTGTATATCAAAACAAACTTTTTAAAATATGTCAGATACATTATTGGAGTCTGCTCTATCATATGCAGCAGTCAAATTATGAGTAGCAGATTTTAAATGTGGTCAGCAAGGCGTTGAAGAAAACCCTCGCAGTGGAAGGCAATAAACTGCAGTTCTTTCGAAAAACTTCAATAAAATCATGGATGTGGTTCAGAAAGATCGCCAAATTAGTACCTGGCAGATAGCAGAGATCCTAATGGTCTTATGTTAATGAATATATTTCATATTAACTTCGAACAGGGCTTGTATAAGCTTTCTGTTCGCAGGGTGCCAACGCCTTTGACTCCATTTTAAGGCCGAACAAACATGTGTTCGTTTTCGATTTTCATTGGAATTTTTGCCCAGGTTTGAAGCTGATCCTGAAGATTTTTTTTCGTCATGTCACCTTGGATGCGACCTGGATCTAACAGAGCCCAAAAATAATCAAAATAGTGGCGGCATGGTGATTTTCCGTCTTCAAAGGAATCGATGTCTCCTTTGTCAACTGGAAAAGTGATGGCATTAGTTTTTTGGGAATTTAGGGCTAGCATTACAATAGACTACTTGACTAAGGACAAAAAAAGAGGTGGGAAGTACTTGCTGATCTAATAATACAATTGCGATAAATTACCAACGCGGAAAGACTCGGAAAATTGGCCAAAGTCGTGATCTTTCACCGCGACTCTGAGCCAGTTCACAGAAAAACAATTTTCATAGTCAAATTGCATGCCAATGGCTTCCAGTTGGTGAAACATCTGCCTTATTTACCTAAAATGGATTCGTCAGACATTCCTCTCATTCCTAAGCCAAAAAAAATCTCAGCATGTAAAAAATTGACTCAGTTAACGGTGTTACAGTAAACGCGGAGCAATATTTGAAGACCTTTACAATTTCTTCTATAAAACTAGGATCCTAGCTTTGAAACGTGGCTAGCAAAAGTGTATTCAACTTCGAATAGACCGTATAAAAAAATAATAATAAAATCCGACCATACTCCAATACATTTTTTCCTCAAGGCCGCGAAGTTCTCAGCCTACCCTCGTATATTACCATTCATACATTTACGACGATTGCGAAACCGTTTCAAATTACCTACGCGCGCCCTTTAGACGCAAATACTTGAAACAATATCGTAAAACAACCTAACGTAGTCGAATGAAAAATACGAGAAACATGAGTAATTTTCCGAAAAAACAACATATGTATATAACAAGGGAAAATACCAAATAGATAGGAACGAGATTTTATTGGATAAATCACTAAGTACTAAAATTAAAGTTCGCCCCAGGTAGTAGTTACTTTTTAAAATATAAAATCCATACATTTGCATACGCGAACCCAAATACTTTCACACTTTGCACTAGGCTAAAAGCCTCTATCGTAAAGTGTGAAATACATCGCCAGCGTTGGGGTTTGAACCTGGCACCTCACGAGGCCGCTACAATCAACTGCGCCAACCAAGTTCCCATCTTACCAACGTTGTTGTATTTTTATGTGGTTGTTGACAAAGAATAAATAAACTAAAGCGTCTTGGATAAATATATAAACTAAGTAAGTATCGCAGAAGTGAACATCGACAACTTTCAGTTCAGAGTAGGCTGAAACTAGAAAGTAGGCTAAAACATCTATAAGTATAATGCAATGTATAAGGATTAGTGACGTCATTCAGAGGGATGGAGAAAGTGGGGGATAAGGGGAGATACATGAGGAGATAGAAGAAAGAGAAAGCTAAATAATAACGCTGCATCGCTTTCCCTCTCTTCCAGATGAAAATGGAAAGCAATATAACCGATGTTACAAAATAATAATAATGGGAAATTGTATTTCGCTCGATGCATCCATTATTGCAATGTTAAGTAATCAATTTTATTGCTTCAATAACGACAATGTCAATAATATAAAATTTATTTAAATAAATAGTGCATCGTCAATCTTATTTGCATCGGATAGACTGATCCAATGCAAATTGGAATCGACCGACCTAGGAATAGAATAAGTAATGCTGGTGTCGCTTATCCTCATGACTGAGGGTCGCGACTCTCACTCCAGAAGTTGACAATCCTCCTCCACGAACCTCTGTCCATGCCCAGTAGATGTGCGGCCTCGTGAAGAGTGGTATTGGTGGCTGCTCTCACTTGGTCGCTCCAACGCATCGGCGATCTGCCTCTCGGTCTCCTGCCTTGTACACTGCCTAGCATTACCGTTCTTTCTAGGTAGAAAATGAATATACGAGAACAAAAGTACAATGCAAACTTTAAGAAAATCCAATGTATTTACACTGGAAAACAAGAGAGTCAGAACATATGTATTGTACGCCATACTGATGGTGATGTATGTTACTTTTTGTACTTATGTTCAGTATCTATAATTTGTCAATTTCAGAAACCACGACTGCTCCATAAATTTCTTGGATATAGGCGTAACTTGTACACATAATTCAAATACGTAGGCGAACACAATACATATTAATCTACGTACTCGTACACTACATATCGTAGGTACATTATTTATTTTCTTACTGTTTTCACGTTTATTAGTAAAGGTGATATGACGCTATATAGTCCAAGAGCCCGCTGCTTAATTTATGACGTATCTGTTTTTTGATCGAAATGTGGTACAAATGATAGCTTACCAATAGGGTATTACATCGCACTAGGGTTGCCTATCAAAATCTTGCCGCAACCCCCTCTGCCCCCCCCGAAAAGGTCCCTCTTTGTGGTTTTTCGCATTTTATAGGAATATGGTAAGAGATAGGAGAAAGTAGTCAATGACAAAAATAATCCTTGCTAAATTCTCTACAAAAAATGTTAAGTCAATTTTTTCGTAGAACACTAGCAGTTTACCCGCAATAGCCGGTCCAAAACCGAAATTCATTTAAAAAACTAAAAAAATGAATTTAAACTGAATTGGTTGAAAATTGATAAGAGCTACAGGAAAACAGTCAAAGAACGAATTAATAACCATAGTCTTAGCTACAAAAGGAGCTATAAATTATTTTCATACATCAATTAATTTAGGAGTTATTGCAATAAAACTCAGTGACGAAAATTCTTAAAATTTAGTTTTTCATAAAATAACCAGCGATATAGCGCCGCAGGCCAAATATTTCTTTCCATAAAATGTTAGTGATAATGGGTGGAAGAAAGTTAAAGAAAAAAAATCATTTTTTTTTTTTTTTTTTTCAAAAAATATCCTGTTTTTCGACCGGCCATTACGGGTAAACTACTAGTCCTATGAAAAAATTGACTCAACATTTTTTGTAGAGAATTTAGCAAGGATTATTTTTGTCATTGACTACTTTCTTCTATCTCTTACCATATTCCTACAAAATGCGAAAAACCGCGAAGAGGGACCTTTTCGGGGGGGGCAGGGGGGGTTGCGGCAAGATTTTGATAGGCAACCCTAGTGCGATGTAAAACCCTATTGGTAAGCTATCATTTGTACCACATTTCGATCAAAAAACAGATACGTCATAAATTAAGCAGCGGGCTCTCGGACTAATACAATCGTCACAGCAACGTAACCAGCAATCTTTCATTAAACAAAAGCGAATTTACATCATACGTATGTCTTCCGGAATTTTTCTCGATTCCAGTTACAGAAAAAATATATTTGCGAAAAGCTTCAAAGCTCTTAATATTTGTAATGATTCTAAATGCAACAAGTAAATGTAATTCGAAACTACTGTAAGGTTAGCAATGTTTGAATGTTGCTTACTAATAGCAGTAATTGGTTCATTTTATTGGCGCCGTTTAGTAACAAATATCACCTAAAATGCACCTTATATATTGTAATATGTACTCGTACATATTGTAAAATCACCATACAGGTTTGGCACAAAAATTATGTATTTTTCTAGGAAAATCAGTGTATAGATTAAGATTATCAGGAAACTATACGAACATATAGGTATATGTTCAAGTTTTCTCTTTTTTCGTTTTTTATCAACGTATTCGTACTACATAGAAAAACAGATAGCATAGATCTAATACGCTTATACATTATGTATGCAGTTTCGTGTTTCTGCAAATTAGAGAAACGACTGTCGACACGTTCTCATATTCAATCGAAAAATTAAAAAAATCTACTTTTGTAAACAAAACTGTTCAAATATGAAAACACCAAACATCAACAATACAATTATAATCAAAACGTTGGGAGAATTCAGTCAATTCATTCAGAGAAAATATGCAGTTTCCAAACTTTATGGCGTAGAGCCAAAAAAAATATATTATTCATGTACCGCTGCCACCTTTTTACAATCAGACATGTGTGTAAAGTACCTCTATCTTTGTAAATCAAGAGTTATACTAATTTTCCGTGAAATTGCTAGAAATCTTTTGTAGATGTGGACCAATCACGCACTGATGTGGAGATCTTCTCGCCAAATCCACAGTAAATTGATTATAGATTTTTGTACAAATCGGGAACAGTAGATTCTAAACTGGAGACCCCACGGAAAAAAGTAAACATGGGAGACCAGAGGCGAGATGGACTGGTGACATCGTGGAACTCGCGAGACAATAATGGTAACAAAGGGACAACGAGAAAGAGACACCGAAATATTTGAAATAGGGCTATATTCAGCGGTAGAAAGAAACAGGCTGAAAGGAGAAAATAACCTAAGAAAAGTATGTTGTGTTTGTTTTTCTTTTTCAGAACGTACAGGACAATTTTGAAATTTTCTTTGTTTTTATATTTTAGTGTAGTCAGTAAACTGTAGAATAATGACAACATATCACGAAGCATCCCTTCTGTCGGCTATATATTGTTTATGGACATGAAATTGGATGGAGAAAACAATAAATAAATAAAAGTAACGAGTATCTTTTATGATTCACAGAGGTACGTATCTAGGTAGGTACTCCACGTAGAATGGAAAGCACACATTTACAATTCATTGCTGAAGTCCGTAAATTAAATTTATTATCGAGGTATTGACGTTTTCCCAACAATAAAATCAATGTTTCATCTCACATATACGAGAAGGTTGGTATACAATCATAGTATAGTACACTTATACAGTGTTGCAAACAACAATACAACAAGCAACAACTCTCACACAGCGCTGGGGAATGAGATCGCAACGGTTTCCTAGAATTTGTATCGAGAGGGATTTCGCGGAAAGGGAACAATATGGGAAAGCTGACTTTGCTGAAAGTTATACAAATTATTCGTACACGAGTACGGTCTCATTGCGAATAATATTCATATTTTATGTTCATAATGAAGGAATGAAGGAAATGATAAGGAATAATATACAAAATCAACCCAATTTACTGGAATAACTTGCATTGAAGCGGGTTTCTAAAAGAATGGGTAAGTACATTATTTTCAAATCAATACTGACTTTCATGAATTATCGCATTGTAAATTAATTTTAATTTGGATTTTAATTAACGCGGCTGTATTCGATATTCCCAGGATAGAGAGCTTTGGAGATCTAAGGAGAGAGACTGCTTGGCTGGCCACAAACGTCCCGAAGTTCAGTTCCGGAATCGACCGTTTTGCAAAAAGGTTCCTACCAAAACCTCTTTCTGAATTTAAAATCGGGGTGACGCTGAATTCAGAGAGAGGTTTTGATCGGAACTTTTTTGCAAAACGGTTGATTCCGGAACTGAACTTCGGGACGTGTGTGGCCAGCCCTTATCTTTAATCTTCAACACTGGGTGCAGGAAAGTTGCGATGACGTGAATTTTGTTGCAACATGGTTTGCAGTAAGCAAATTGCTCGCGTCGTGGATATACGAATACGTCGAGATTTTAACTCACAGCCGCCCAAATTTTTAAGCAAATCTTGATAAAACGATATCTCCCTGAAAGCCTCTTATGAAGATGATTTTTAACTCTACAGTATCAACTATACGTAAACATAGAAAAAATACTCATATTCTCCTAACTATGTAATCATTTCACAAAATCAAACGCCCATGTGGTTGCGTGGCGATCAATAATATCGTACATTTCAAAGACAAATGATTAGCAAAGCTGAAACATATTTTCTAATTTACAAACGAGTATAATAATTTCAATACATTATGCAGATTCGATATAACAGATTGCGGTTCTATCTTTGTGGAAAGAAAAAGAAGCATTCAACCATTTCCGCGGTTGCGATGACGATCACCACTTTGTCGACACATTCTTGGCACAAACGCCGTCTTAACACGAAAATAGCCAAGCCAAAATTATATTAGAAGCACGCGAGGAAAACCATGTATAAACATTAAAATAATACATTACTTGAATGGTAACATACTCGTAGTATATACACAACACTCGCAAGAATAATATTATGTTATAAAATAATCTTGCAATTAAACACGTCTAAATGAAATATAAATTATAAATATACACACAACACGTTAAACAATATAATTTACACACATTTTATTGTGCATAGAGTAAACGATATAATACCTAATCATAATATTAAGAAAGTAAATAGTTAGCAAGTGAATGACCTCATGAAATATACTTCTTCTTCTTCTTCGTCAGCCTTGGTCTTCCATTCGTTTCCAGTCCTTTCGATCCCTCGCCTTTCTGACCCACTGTCTACCCGCTACCGAGGTCACGTCGTCCGCCCATCTTTTCTGGGGCCTTCCGACACCTCTTCTGTTTTCCCATGGCCTCCACTTTACGAGTCTGGGAGTCCATCTATTTTCGTCTTGTCTTGCTATGTGCCCTGCCCATTGCCATTTGAGTCTATCTGTACGATCCATGACGTCGACAACTTGGGTTCTTCGTCTGATTATTCGTCTGGTACTTACATAAAAAAAATCTTAACATTGTAAGACAACAACCCTGAAAAATTTAAATACTCCGCATAGATTTTACAGATGAGAAGCAAAGAAGAAGAGAAAATTGTGTGGGCCGCATATACCCTGTGGTACATCTTTTTATAAAGTGTTACGCCACATGTTGTGACGTCGTTTATGGAGGGTGGAAAACTGTTTGAAAATTTTGTATCATCAATACTGGCATAACAATTTTTGTTACACTGCATGGGATAAATGCGTAAAAATGGCAAGAATTCAGTTACCTACCCATTAAAATGTGCAGCTTGCGTGTAATCATTATTCACAGCACGTAGGAAAATTATAATTATTATCATACTTGCTAGGACGACAGCATCGTGACAACAATTGCGTCTAAAATAAACCTTGAAACGCGCCATAATTATCTAATGAGAATGATAATAAAAATAATAAACTAATATAATAGTAGAATGAATTAATGTTTCCTTTCATCAACATGATTTGAATCATATAAATATGTATATTGTATATGCCAATGGCATCTAAACCTTATGCACATATGTATGATACATTAGCATCAGCTAATCCGTATGCGTGCTTTTTCACTGGAGGCTTTTATTTTGAACATATTGTTTTTCTTCACATCAGAAACCTCAACACATTGGCAAGTAAACTAGAGATTTATTATGAAAAAAAAACCACTCGATTCACGCTACATGAAATAATTTGTAAAGACCGAACAAATGCCCAACGAGTATGTCATTCAAATAGAGCTATTTGAATGAAAAATAATTTGATAATATTTGCACAAATGAGGAGCAGCCTTGTCCAAAGTGTGACAGAGTTTGCAAGTCCAGAATCGGCCTCCATAGTCACCTTCAATGGCATCGTCGGCAGGACCAATAACAACGTGGCAACGATTCTTCTGAGTAGACAAAACATGCTCGGCAACGGGCTCTTGGCATTATTATTATTATATATTGAGATGCATAAAGTGTAACTAATTATTATAATCGTATCCAAATTAACGAGCAGAATATTCATAAATCACTATGTACGTGAATTGCGTTAAATTATGGAGAATTGGTAGTAGACAATAATAAAGCCAAGTAAGTATAATCAGAACACCACATGGATTGGAAACCTAAATAACACTACGTAGGCATACATAACCAGAGGTGGGCACCGTTAATCAAAAAGTTAACTTCGTTAATCGATAATCCGTTAACTAAAGAGTTAACTTCCTTAATCGAAAGCGTTACATTTTTCAAAATGTGACGGAAGTTAACGTCAATCCGTTAAAGCGTTAATGTAAAAAATCGCAGTTAAATGGCATAAAATAGAACTACATAAGTACTAGGGTGGTTCGTTTTCCATTTTTTGGGATATTCATTTCGGGCTAGTGCGGAAAAGATGCCTCTGAGGAACCGAAAGAAAAGAGTATTTTTAATTTTTCAAAAAAAAATTTTTTTGTACTGCCCCGACGGCCTTGAAATTTTTGATAATGTCAATTATTGGCTTCTTTTGTAGGGGGCTTCAGTATGATAAAAAAAACAATAAAATCGTTCCATTTAATTTTATTCTTGTTTATAAGTACTGTAAGTATTGAATATGATAAAAAAATATAACACACAAACTCTAAAAATATGTAAAAAATAATATACAAGTTTAGTAAAATTATATAAAATTCAGATTACGTGAGGCGAAAATTTTTTTTGCTGTTCAAAGTTGACATGCATTTCCGGGACTCTATCCTTGTTTTTTTATAAATACGTTTCGTCTTGTAGGACCACAAATAGCAACCGAAGCCTCTGTGACCATTTTTACACACCATTCTGTTGCTTGCGTATGACACAGAAAACTGTTAATTTTTGATAAAATTAGATCGTCTAGCATCTTCGGATTTTCGATACAATGTAAAATTACATCTTCGCTCAAGTGTTTTGTTAAACGTGGCTCGGACAATGTCACCTCACTCCAGGTTATAATATCTAAATAGCCACCTGCATCAAAATTATATTTTAGAAGCACATAATTTCGTATACGGCTAGAAGTATTGGTCTGCCGTGCTTTCAATATTTTTTGCAGAGGCAATCCTCTTAATGTCTCTCTTTCATTGGCCAACATGGTTATAAAAAAGTATTCTGGATGGCCGAAGAACCCATTTCTTTGAATTATGGGATCAATAATTATTTTTAAGTTATCTGGCATAAAGCTCATGCTTTTATGTAAGTGCTTCACACCGTAAATGCACGATGGTTTGGTTTTTATCGCAAACCACATAAATACACTTTAATTATGAAGTTGACCAATATTAATAATTTTTCAGACGGCTCACAAGATGAAACGTATGTATAATCTGAGAATTCGTACAATCGCTGCCCTAGCTCTGTCAGACACACAAAATCTGTCCAAAGTTTGGAAACGGCAGTTAAATGGGTAACTTTGCTATTCATTGTCACATCCACCTCTCGAGGGACATCAGAAATCATTGATGAATTACATTTAGAAAGAATATCCTGAGTTTTCGACCTTTTTGTCACCAGAAATTTGGTATTATGTTTTTCTCGTAATACCTCCGATTTGTATTCTTCGAGTATGTTATAATTGAGTTTCTTTGTTACATTCAAGTCAACATTACCAATTGCCATATTTCGTTTAGTTCGTTGATCAATTAGAAACTGCCTTCCTCTGTTAGGAACCCTTGCTGTTTTTTTACACTTACAAAAAACTAAATCTGCACACTTACATGCTGCTATGTCGAAAAGAGACTTCGCTTCTTTCTTGAATAAATTAATCCTGTCTTTGTATGTTTCAATATTTTTTCTTGTTGTGTAGGATTTTAATAGGTTTTGGGTTATCATGATAAGCTTCAAGTTTTTTACCACGGTACGATGAGTTATAGTTGGTATTGACGCCAGCTCCCATAGTTTAATCACTTTTGTAGCAACTTCATTACATGTGTCTGTAACTAAATTTTGATATTGTTTTTTTTTTTTTGTTTCGACTGATCCACAAATAACACAACAATACATCCTCGTAAGTTGGTAAAAGGGTATGTAACACATCCCGTCCATGACCGAATATAGGGCATATTAAAGAAATTCGGAATGTTCAACTGAGTTACCTCGGCACTAAGGAGTAAGAACTAAGAACGCTGCACTCTACACTACTCTCCAGCCCTCAACAAATCGCCGAAAAAGCGCGGATCGTTATAAATTTATTGAAAAAAAAAAACGTTCAGGATTAAGATATTATAATAGTATTGATTTGTTTTGAATATGATCTTATGATGTCTTCATATGTATTATAATAAATTGCACATAGCTATTTTTTCGTTCTAAGTGAAGCTTCAAGTGACTCGGGGCAGTACAAAATAGTACTTTTTTTTAGAATTTTTTATATATTTAGAACACGAATTTGATGTAGCATCTTTCCCGCACTAGCCCATTTCGATTTGAAGAAGTTTTATTTTTTTCATACATTGACCGAACCAGCCTAATAAGTACTATACTACTGTCACATTCACACTATCGCGATGTATCCCAACCCAACAAAGTGGGTACATAAATAAAAAAATACACAAATTTTTCCAAAGCCCAACCCACATACGATACCACACATAACCCTATACAATCCTTGGATTATCTAATGCCAGCGCCGCCAGCGATGGATGTCTATGCAAACAATAAAGTATTAACGGACTTGATTAACGGAAGTAAAATGTATCAGAAGTTAAATAATTCGTTAACAATTTTTGGAGGTGAGAAAAGCGTTAAATCGTTAACCAAAATGTTAACTTCGTTAATTAACGATTAACGGATTAACGCTTTTCCGCCCAGCTCTGTACATAACTATATTGATTTATTATGGAATCAATATTGATAAGAATTAATCAATAAACAAGTTATATTATGTGTGTGAAATCTACGTATAATGTGGCGACTGTAATTAAAGAAGAAAAGGTTCTGGTTTATTACGTAGGAGTGACTACTAAATTACATTTGTGTACCTACAACAACAGTACAGAGAAGAATATTAGTACTCTGACCTAATAATATTTAAAGGTACTGCGTAGTAATGTTTCATAACAATATAATGAAAGTGAATGTGTGCGTAGTATAGGTATATCTCTACAACGTAGTACGTACTACGCTGTACGTAATTCCTAAATACTGCCGAACTAAACTCCACAACGAATACATTCGTAATATTGTACACTAATGTACGAGTATAGCTGCCATTACACACAAAATTCTAGGAATTCGGGATGAAAGTATGAATAACGGGAAAGAACAAAGAACAGTATGACAACAAAAAGAGTCCACCTCACTTCTCATCGCATCATTACTTATTCGTTTTATTATTAAGCACTTTAATTATTCACGCAAAAAAAAACAAGTGAAGACAAAGGTAAGTGAAAACATGTTCCAAAGTATTTAATAAAAAAAGGTTCAAAACAAAAAAAAACTGATTTTTTTTTTCATCATTAAGCGATTAGGAACAAAAATATTGGAGATATTTTATTTTCTAAATTGGATGGGCGAGATTTTTCCCCATTACGTTGATCAGGAGGGCGGGTTTGTTTGACGAAGTTCGGGTTAGCGGGTCATTAGAGACGACAAGTTTAATCAATTTGTTGTAATTATTATTATGGAGGGTCGACTCGATGCGAGAGATGCCTTCACCTAGTATTACGTATTATTATCGTACAACAAATTGGACCTTTACCGTTCCTGAAGGGAAAACAGGGGGATCTCTAACATCGCCACATAAAAGCTGTTGCGTGTAATGCGTACCTATTACTTCTTTGTATATCGCCCCTTACCTTAAAAGGAATCTGAGAGCACGTATGACAAATACGGAAGACTACCTACTTCGAAACATTCGAGAATGGACCGGAGTCAGAACTGTGGGGGAACTGTTTCGCACTGCCGAGAACAGTAAGTAATTCCCAAGTAATTGCGAATAGCAGGTTCCCAAGTAATTGCGAATAGCAGGTTGGTAACGCGCTCGACTGTTAAACCATCAGTGGGCGCGGGTTCAATCCCCGACTTACTCCACTTCACAACACAAGCTTTTAAGCTTTCTGTGAAGTGTACAAAGATGGATTTGGGTTTATTTCAGTAAACCAAGGTTCATTTTATAAAAAAAAATATCGGGGAAACCCAACAGGGCACGTGAAGAAGACTGTGTTCTGTCCTCTCTGCTTAGGCCACAAAGGACGCGGCGTGAGGGGATAGATAATAAGCGACAGCGTTGCGTTGTTTCACGAAAAAATTGGCAAGATTATTTTTATCAACTAATAATAAATCTACATGGTAATATAATAATATATTCAGAATACGTCCTATCTGACCCCGACAAACTAAAGACATTCGGTTAATTTGATTAAATCATAAAAGTGTGTAGTCGTGCAGAGGTTCAAATAGTACTTACCTAGTACCTACAGGCTACCTACAAGAATTCTTATCGTAGAATTTGGAAAGGGGGACGACAACAAAATTGGCTAGTTACCCCACGCTGAGAAAATCTAATCGGATTAAAGATTAATTAAGTTTAATCGTCAAACGATTAACGTCGCGTTTATTAGCACGCTGCTGTGTGAAAAGTATTTGGAATAATTTCGTCATGAAACAAACAAAATTAAAAAGAAGTCCAAATTGTTAACTGTGCCGTTGATGGTGATATTGTTGATCGATGTTTGAAGATAAAAGAGAAAATGCGAACTCCTATAGAGCGGAATGAGAATACTTCATCGGTGTTTATCTTTATCCTTGAGCCAAGGATAACCAAATATATTATGATCGTGTTTAAGATTGAGTGGTCCGCGAGAAAGCTAAACGCGATTAGAAACAAAACATTTACATCAGGGGCTCACAGTGAATGCACCTACAATACATAACGCCCTTCAAAACTGAGTACAAACTCGTGTGTAATATACAAGAAACTTTAATATAATATCTAAATCTAAATAATTACGAAAACTTTACAGACTAAATCAGCGGTTTCCAACCTTTATGCTACTACGCCTCCCTGAAAAAATATTTTTTTCTCCGCGCCTCCCCGGGACCCCCCCCCCCCCCCCCCCGGTCGACGAAAATTTTTTCGGATGATTTTTTTTAGCGCTCCAATATTTAAATATACCCAAAATAGCGCGGGGGGGTGGGGGGTGGAAAGAAATTTTCTACGTAGTTCCTTACTTACGTAAACTGTCAAAAATACCACAAAATGATAAAAATCTTGAGAATATATCAACATTTCAGAAAACCGGTACATTTAGGCGTCCCGAAATCATGTCAAAAACAATTAAAAAAAACAATGTCACACCCCGCCGACATGCTTCAGTTGACACTTAGCTACGAGTGACATTTATATTTGAGGTTATTGTTTTCATGCAACTAGCAGTCGCTTTGTGCATTACCGAAACAGAGCGTTCGCACTGAATTTTCACTGCTACTTTAAAATATGAAGTTTTATTTATTTGTAGATATTATGGTATAAAAACTAATTTATTAAAAAAGTTTGGCGCCTCCCCTGGCAATGGTCCGCGCCTCCCCTGGGAGGCGCGCCTCCCAGGTTGGAAACCGCTGGACTAAATAATAACTCCCATCATTAAAAAAAACAATTAAGTATTATAAATCTTAGATATCTATGTACATACAAAGTGAAGTATGTCTTAGCGTGAAAACTTACTTGTAAGTTTCAGAATAAATCTGTGTAAAATCTCATATTTCACCGATAATCTATGTAGCTAGCTAGTAGAATATCTAAGAGCCACAACTTGGAATATTAACCTTAAATATTAGCGGGCGCCGGGATGCGGAGCCATTCGCCATCTCTTCCAAATCTCTGAAACTACGTACTAACTAATAACAATAATAACATTTACCATGCATGTCCTACTTTCAGAGTTATAATGTTTGCATAATCCTCGCTTAATATTATTTGTTTCCATAAGCTTTCGCACCGAAGTAATAAATCAAAAGCTAAAATGTAACGAGAAAACCCGACTACAATACCTAGAGAGTTTGATAAACAAACATTATTACAAACACAAACAACATTGAGTAAGTACAGTGAGATCTGCTTTTATTTCTACACTTTATTCGTTTACAAATAATGCTACAATTTTACAATGTATACTTAGTAACGTTTCAGCCAACACGTTAACTTTAGTTGAGGCATAAAGATCGGGTATTCTATTGACTATCAGGAAACTCGATATTAAGACACGTATAGGTACAGTGTACACGGATTACCCGATAACAGAAATAACAATGTTATTACCGTTGGATTGAAAGAGATACTAGAGTCGCAACATCATTGGAATCAGAATCATACAAAGTCTTTGTCACGAAAATTAAGACGATAAAAAAAGAAGCCTTATGCACGACACTTAGGACTTTACTGTAGAGCAACAATAATTAAAAATCAAATAATATTGGAAACTCCGTGAAAAGAAGAATTACCTACAAAGAGTCTGTCATTGGCAAATATAGAAAATAACAACTTAAAAAGAAATGGTCTGCTAGAGTGTTAGAAATTAAACCTGTGTAACATTTTCATTGCACGTACTTATAACAACGCGGCGACTTGTGAATCATGATAGAATCTTTGAAAACATCACGATGAAATTAGTAATAACTAGCTGAGCTACCCGGCGATGCCCGGTAAAAAAACTACCCATTCCGCACAATTAAATTTATAGGTTTGCGACTCGGCTACATCTGTAAATTTGTATGAAATACCCTGGTTCGCAACCACTATATGTAAAATGTTGCCATATTGTGGAATTAAGAAAACTTACCCAAGTTAATGACCAACATGGCTGCCTTGTTTTGGTACTGCCTCCGTATTTCGATTGCAAAGTTAAATATCTCTTAAAATAAGTTTTTTTTTTCAAAAATGGCGCCGTCAAAACCTGAAGCGGATCGGTAGAAGTGTTTATGTGCATTTTCACAGCAATCCATCGTAAAATGCGGGAGTTATGCGAACACTTACAAAAAACCGACTTTCCTTTAGTTATATAAATAAGCAAGGTCGATTTTGAAAACCTGAAATTTATGTAGCATTCTAATAACGATATTGTTGTAGATACGGATTTAATTAAGGATGTTGGTTAAGAATATGAAAACATCAATCTTATCAACAATCTTATTACTTTAGGAAGGATGTGTAAACGTATGTATATTTGTTCGTGTGGGCAAAGGAATATATAACCAAAGAACTGTAAAAGTTCTAGTAATGTTTACTTTAATAATAAATATGTACCTCTTTATATCGAAATCAGACGATGTATTAATTTCTGGCCGATACTTACTTACTTACTTACTTTCCGTGTCCGGAACACTATCAAATTTTGTATCTCCAATGTTCGGCCACCTGGACAGTGGACACCCCCGGCATTCGCCAGTAGTGCATCCTCTGGCGTGCATGTCACTCCTTTGTGGGCATGGCCGATTGTAATATACGTTTACTAGGATTACCCATACGGTTACATAAAATTACCAAACATTATGTTAGACGTTATAATCACGTACATTTAACATATATTATTATCTAGATTCGTTCATCTAATTACAGCTACGACTTCGCCCAGTAAGCTCTACAAAAGAACATAGGTGAAAATGAAGAAGAACTTCGCCACGGTAAACGGCTTTAACCTGAGCTGCGCTGGGTACAACAGTCCACTGAATATTTAAATAGAATTTAATAATTGAGAATTCACATTATAAAATAATACGTTAATTTCAACATTCAGTCGCAAATAGAAATCATCAACATAATAATGATACTAATTACTGTAAATCCAGGCCTACAACAGCCTTCAAACTGTCGCACATTATAAATGTCAAAACTGTAATGATACAAAATATATAACGGAACATATCATAATATGGAACATATCATAATATGCAACACATTACTGACAAGGTACATTTTCATAATTGCATTTGACATTATAAAACGAGATCAGTTGACGCGGAAGATAGAATATAGATTACATATTAAGGGCACGGCAACAAGAATGACGTCACAGTCTTTTCCCACGGCATTAAGGTTCAAAATCGCGTGACAATCGCATGATAAAATGGTAAAAATAGCGTTTTTTCCATTTTTTGGGGTTAATTTTGCGTCTATCAAAAAACTTTTACGGTTATTCCCTAGATTTTAACGCATATTATCAGTACAAAAAAAAATTACTCCGCGACTTTCGGGAAACGAGTTTCCGTCTTTCGGAAAAAAGGTCAGAGGTGTTTTTAATTTATTTTTTTTGAGAAATCTATATACGATATAAAAAATCTTTTACGGTTATTCCCTAGATAATGGTTCAATGCATCTACCCTATTTTGTTCCAAAGCATATTTAGTAACGGTTTTCGAGATAGAAGGTCTCCCGTTTTTAGAAATTTTTGAAATGTCGGTATGCACACTCTTAAATCTATGTAAGTGAAGTGTATGTGGTCGAGAAGAAAATTGAAGCAATCATTTTCAAAATATTGTATAGATCAAGTTCACAGCGACGAACCACATTTTCCTGAACACTGACCCTGTCATCGAATTAATACATTCAAATATTTAAAAACGTTCTACACGAGATTAAAAAAATAACAAATTCGATTATTTCAATTCGAAAATACTTAACACGATGAATTTTAACAAATTTGAATAACTTTGCATATTTTTAAAAGCACTCAATTGTAATAACAATAATTTTGATTAATAATGTCGAATTGTTTGTGGTACGGAGAATGAATCTCAAAGTGACCCTTTATATGAATGTCAATTTTCATATTACGAGAGAGCTTTTATGAAATTTTGTGCAACGGTTCGGTTGATTCCAAATCTTGAAAACACCCACATTAATTAATCAATTTATTAATATTAATAATATTGCATGAGAAAATAAAATATGTGCATCATTCATAGACAATGATATTGTCAAAATAATTGATTAATGTAACTCAAGAATTAAGTTAATTAATAAGTTGATTTTTTTCATCGTTAATCATAGCATTAGTCAGACAGTCAGAATTCTTAGTGTTGTCTGCAGTAAAGTATTCCTTGCTTCGAGAAGTGTTGCAACCGCAAAATAATTTGTACATATATCAACACTGGATGGAGTCAATATACTTTGAAAAGACGCGAAAAATACAGAAGTTCGAATATTCGAACAATAGAAAATGGATTGAAGTCAATAAAATATCGCACTTCTAAAAACAAAGACCTGGATCATAAATGTAGATTGCAAAATATTGAAAATACACAATACCTGGTCATTATTAAAACAAGCAAAAAACTCTCTTCTAAATCGAAGAAATCAGAAAACCTCAGAACACTAGAATCACTCATAAATGATATTATAGAAGCAATAAACCCAACATGTGCAAATTAAAAACTGTTAAGTAACATGTTGAAACTAACATGAAAGCACAATCTTAAAACATGAATTCATTTTGGATACAAACTCAACTAAACACCATCGTCACAAATCATTTTGTACTAAAATATTGTGGGACTTTTCACTAGTTAAAAACACTATGGGGGTAAATTTGCACAAATTCGCGTACTTTTGCTGAACAATCATTTGACAAATCAACGAGAATCTCGTCGTACAAATACGATTTGATATCACTATAGTAATTTGCTGTCCGAACGTTGTTAGATAACAAATACTAAACGTCGAGGACTGCAAGCCAATTATTATTGTGCGAGGTACAAGATTCGCAAACATGTCGCATATACTACAGATCCATCTATCTAAACACATTGTGTTTATTAAATAAAAACATCGTTGGAGACTGGCAGTCTATAATATTATTTACAGGTTAAAAATACACCGAGTGATTTGGCAATGGACGGTATCGAATAATATTGGCTGAAACATTGGCTAACAGTATATAACTTCATAACTGAACTACAATAACGTTATGTCAAAATATTGCAGTATCCAAACCTTGAATAACAATATTTGGGTTCTTATAATTTCAATCGGTGATACTAGCTTATAGTAGTAGCTAGTCACCAACGGGATATGAATATAAAAAAAACTACTATCTATAACTATGCGCACAGATTCAATCGCCTATATTTTATAGGATTGCAAATTAAACCATCTTTAATAACCTCGATTGGTCCGGGGCTCGACTGACCTCCTGCGATCCGAGGCTCCTGGCTACTTTTACCCCAGTCATTATCAATCCCATATATTTTCATCCATCATTGTTATCAACGTTACGTGATAGTAGGATTTTCCGGTCAAGTTTCCATGAGATATTGAAAACACGAAATCTTTGAAAATTTCAGAATTATTCATACCGTCATGAAAGTGAAATAATAGGCTTTGAAATAAGACAATTAAATAGAAATAATTTTATAATATACCTACCTGTGTATAGTAATCAATGTAGTTAGCAATAGTGTTTTCTATAATTAACTTAAAGGTGACTGTGGTGTCAATAAAGCTCTCTGCCAGAATCAAGCATACGACCTTTTACACACATAATGGTGTAATTTGAGCGCATGGTATTCGACAAAATAATATGTTATTGAAGTATTTACTCACATAATATTGTGCTCAACTTTACGTCACGTAGCTTGGTAGGTAATAATTATTCAAAAGATTGTTTCAAGTAATAAGATACAAAGCTCACATACACCATACACAACGTAATACCTAGTCTACTGGAAATTACATAAGTACCTACAAAATAGTTTTCAGCTCTATGGTTTTGGGTAGCTGTAGCTACCCACTTACGAGTGAATAGTTTACTAGATTATACCTTTTTAATTTTAATATTTAAGTGGAACCTACATGTGTAAGTATAAATAAGGTTTCCACTGAGTTATAATATTTTTTATGTTTAATGTAAAAACTATGTTATTACTTGTATACTTATTCCTTTTTTCAGCAGTTTCTATTCAACACGCGGTGGAGCGGAGTAGGAGGGTTGGTTTGACCCCTTCCCGTTCTGAGAATCACGTCTACAGAGAGACTATTGCCCCTTTGATGACCTGAGAATTCCGAGAACGCGATATAATTTTAATGAAACTATTAGCAACGTAGATAAAACTGTAATATTTCAATTTACATTTCAATTCTCCTCAAATCCTAAAAGTATACACCGACAAAAAACATTAAATGAGAGTGATTAAAATGCTTATCGAAATACATATTTATAATTACTGAAAATTGCTGAAAAAGATATCACACCTACGTAAAAGAGGGTGAGCTTTTTTCGTCAAACCCAAATACTTTCCTACACACTTCACAATAAGTGAGTGATAAACTTGGTATCCCGAAGTGCTGAAGTATACATCTCATCATCTATCTTAATAGATTCGACTCTGGCACTTGATTGTTAGATCCTCGGTTCTCTCTAATGTACGAATAGTGCAAGATGCGTAGGATTAAAAAAAACAACTTGAAAATAATCGTTATGATAAACACGTGCTACCATAAAAAAATTGAATTTATCCCTAACTAATAATACAAGAATACGGGTATTAAGTAGGTCCTACACATTGTGATGTTAATGAACACAACGTGTGGGGTGGCGTTGGATTAAGAATATGAACAAAATCTCGTTGTCCTTTTTGTAATCCTTTTGATTTATTGTTATGTAAAAATAACTCACAAGTTAAATAAAGAGACAATTATTAACTAAAGGAATTTTCCGTCAATTTACACGGCTTAATGAATGGATTTATAATTATAACTTAGTAGAGATCGATTTATAAAGAAATCCAGACGTGGTTTTAAAACCGATCAGATAAGATCAATCTTAAGAGATAACTTGTAGCTATGACCTTTATACAATACAGATGTCGGCTAGATTAAGAGAGCTGGACCTAGAGTAAGACCAACGTTAGAGCTGGAATTTCCCCCGTAGTCCGTACTAATAATAATATAAATAAAAATGAATTCATTTGGACTGTTTTCTGCTCACCATATATTGTGGAAGTTTTTCCACTTTTGAGCTTTTCGTCTTTTTTCTAGTCCTTAATGGAGACCTATGTATAAAATATAATATTTTAAGTGAATCATTTCACGCTAATTGCAATAAGATGGGGTTAACTGGAAGATATCGCAGTTCTGCGATAAGTTCGCCCTAGTGAACAACGATTTATAATCTGTGCTATGTCTATTGTTTTTATGTATTTCTTGTTCACTTAAAGATTAAATAAATAAGATGCAATAATCAGTAACACAGGTTTCGTTAAATACAAATATTCACCTGTGTGATCTTATTTTCTAGTCATATTGTAATCGCTACTCACATAAATGTCATGTTTTTATATCAAAGGGAATGACAAGCACCTACAATTTACTATTATTGGTACACATTGTAAACATCTGTCTCCTACAGCTGATGATATCAACAGCTGTTTAACACATTGAAATAAGAAGGTTGTTACAACATACAGAGATCTATACGTTATACAATATTAGCATCCGTGTCCATGGACTTGTAGTACAATACACAGAGCTGCAAATATCTCTAACACCCAACAAGGTTAATTAGACAAGTAGATACCTAATGTTAAATCATCGCGTCATAATAACTGCCAGCTTTGCTAATTTCAACTATAGTAATTAATTAATTATCTATGAAACTATTTCATAATGAAAACAAACAAAGGTATTGAAGGTACACAGTACTTAAACAAAGGCTGTAACTAATAATTACATATCTATACGTAGTAAGTACAATAGCGAAGAATCCTCATCAGCCATTATAGTCGATAAAGCATGACGAGGTTTTAGCCTCAGGAATTTGGAGAAAGGAAGAACATTTGTGTGTCATTATTAAATTATAAGTAACGCATACTACATAAATATATTTCATGAGGATCTTATAATTCCAATCAAACATATCACCAACAGAGCAAAATCAAAATTGTACTCGAATTACGCGTACATATTCGTCAATGATAAATATACCTAGATTATTATCTCATACTATGTCGTATTCGTATATGTAGTTTCTAAGTAAAAGCATTAAACCGTATAGAAATGTGTTTTATGTTTTGTAACACAAAAGGATAAAGAAGAGGAATACAGTTACAAAGAAACTGGAAACTTTTCAAAAGACACGCTTTAATCTTCACAAATATTTAAACAGACAACACAATATTATTATCTTTTATTCTCTTATAGTAGAGAGAAAAATAAAGTTCATTACTCCGTCTCCCTAGTTCATAGAAATAAACCAACAAATAAAAGAGGAAAAAAACTTTCAACATTCATGAACTCAACAGATTTTTATTGGTGTTGTAGACCTCCACTGGCATTATAAATCAACTCAAAAAGCCATGCTCGTCCAAAGGAAAAATAAGAAACAATAAAATAGTGTGTATCGACATAGAATTATTGGCAAAGTCATCTCGCTTATTGTCTTATCAAAACCATTCGATAAATAGGAATTAAAATTTATTAAGTATGTTTTTGGTTCATGGTTAATATTAAATTATATTAAAATATCTTCAATTATTTACAATTATAAAATGATTGTGTCCTAATTTTACACGAAATGTATTGCGAATTTCCATTATATTTTCGTGAATTTATTAATTATTACGGTTTCACACACAATTTCATGTTGAAATAATTACGATTAAATTCAAATACACGACCTTGTTCAGAAATTATAACGAATATGATTCATTTATGAACCACACAAACATATAACTCCCCCAGCGACGATAATTTTAATAAATAATGATATGTATTAACATAAATACGAGCTCGTAACAAAATGAACTCAAAACATACAAAAGGCAGCAGTATTCGTGGAAGTGATTTCGTGAACTATTTATTCACAAGCGAAAATACCGTGAATTTCGTGTCATCATTCACGAGTTCCTGAAAATGAAAACAAAAGGAACGAAATGAAACGGATTTGTTAAGGTTGTAGAAATAAAGTCGTCTGTTCAAAACTGAAACACGCGTCGTATGTAAATTATTGTTTGTTAATATGTGTACATGTAATCAGTAGCGTATATAGGGGGGGGGCCGAGGGGGCCCGGGCCCCCCCCGAAATGTTGAACAATTCTTTAAAAAACGTTATTTTAAAACATGAAAGTTACTCAAGTTCATCATTTCGCCCATTATTCAAAAAAATTTCGCCTGCGGCGCTATTCTTCTTTGTATTTTCTGCACATAATATTAATATGAACCTAAAACACGACCTTTTTCACTTACATTCACGAATTTTTTTGCCTGCGGCGCTATTATGATTTTTATACTGTACGTTTATCTTCAAATTTTAGTTGCCTCCACCCCCCCCCCCAAAGTCAAATATTACATCGGGCCCCCCCCCGAAATGAAATCCTATATACGCCACTGCATGTAATGTAATGATAATGAATACAAGGTATTATAATTTATATGTAGTTAATATAATAAGTAATCAAGTTGTTTTTTGGAAGTGGGTACCTACTTTCGCATCACCTGATCACCTGTGAATGTCTCGGGAACTGATGATGAGGGCCTCGGTACAAGTTTCCATAATATGTATTATTTCAAGGTGGCATTATCAGGTGTGATATAATTGAAGATTTCAGGTTTCATCAGCCTCATTCATACAAAATATTAAATTAATTACGGATTAAAAAGGTGGAAGGATAGTTGGTGTTCCACGTCCCAAAAGGAAGGCATCCGTTCACAAACAGATCAACGATCTAGAACAAGATGATGATGAAGAAGAAGAATTACGGATTATTGGATGATAGGCAAAGTACGTATAGAGAGGCATGTTCACTACATATAGTCAACACTTTACAGCGATAAAAAATGGGCTCTCAAAATGCCCCATTGTCATTGGTTTTCAGTCCGACTACAAAACCACCTGAAATCGGACTTTATACACTGAACTGGGGTGGAACTTTCTAAAGCTTTCTCACCCGAAAGACACAGATATGTAAACTAAAAACGCCCTTATGTATATCGCTGTAAGGATCATTTTCCATAAACATTTTATCTGCGTGTTTCGGGTGAGAAAGCTTACAAGTACCACCCCTGAACAATGTATTTAAGCTATGTATACGAAGACTGGATTTTTTAGTACTTATCTGATAACTACTGATAAAGTGAAGAATGACGGGACATCCCGTAAAAAAGGCCACATAACAAAAGCACAGGACAAATGATACGTAATGGCGCCACGCCGCCCGATTTTGTACATTTCATAACAAAGAGAGTTTGCAAAATATCCGTGGTTTATCTTATATAAACGGTCACCCTTTGATGAGTATACGCATTAGGATACAATATAGCGTTCAATAGGTAGCTATGATACAATCGTGCAGATTGGTTTGCACCAAGTATTTTCGATCTTTCTTTCAGCACGCCGTCCTGTCACTCGCCAATCTCTTCACTTCCGTGCGGATGCTACAGCGCACGCTCTCAATAATTTGGCCCATATACTTAACTGCCTCTCGAAGGACCTCTCACATTACTGCCCTCTACCATCCCTTCTGCTATGGTGATGAGCAGGCCGGGTTGCCTGATCTTATGGCCTATGATGGTAGCTATGTTTGTTCTAAGGAAACTATGTTAAAAGTTCCCTAGTTTGTTCCTACCCTATATTGAGAGGATGAAACGAAGTTTTGACCCTTTGGATCATTGACGATTGCATGATGATGCAGATAGGGCCTCACCTTGTATGCAGATGTTAAGTTTAGTATAATATCAATATATTTTAATAAGCACGCATTTACTTTGTTAATATTTCTCGGTTAAATAATTTATGTAACGACTGAGTACATTTTCGTAGGAAATCAATACGACGTTTTAATTGGAAAATTAGGTTATGAAACTCAATATAAGTGTGTAATTACGAAAGTGACGTTGTTCCAACATAATTATTAGTTACACAATCACTCCCCAAGGCTTGTTATATAAATTTACTACGTATTATGTACACATCTGTAAACTTGACAGATACCTACATTGTACCGAAATAAATGTTTTACGTCAATATGATTTTTTTACCCATATTATACTATTTTATCGATTTCTTTGTGCTTTCTATCAAAGCTCAAAATTCCTAAAAAAGTATGATATTAAAACAATTTGAATTTAATTGGTAAACAGACCAAAACGATAATGACCCGACCGAATGAAGCGACCAAGAAAAAGCCGAAAAAGCGTCGACAATGATACAAATAATATTCCGGAGGGAGATTAATGCAGCGTGTCCAAGACAGCGAGTTGTGGAGGACCAAAGGGGAAGTTTATATATCCAAAAATGGATCTGAGAGGCTGAGGAAGAAGAAGATAATATTAGAATCATTTTCAAAATTAAATAAAGGATCTGGGCTTGCATCAAACAAACCAAAATACTTTTCCGCACAGCTTGCACTAGACTAAAAGCCTTTATCGCAAAGTTAGTGTGGAACACATCGCCACCGCGACCGGGGTTTCAACCTGGCACCTCCCACTTGAGAGACCTGCCGCTTCATCCAACTGCGCCAACCATGTACTCTAATCTAAACAATCTTTTGACAATTAATATTATCGCCGTGTCTAGGTGCATGGCTGTACTCTATAACTACAACAGGGCGATTCTCATGAAAAAGGCAAAATGCACACATGTACCTACTCCGATCAGACTGGTTAGTGGTTAACCCATATTGTGAGAAAGGCTGATGATACGGTCATACGGATGAAACAAATGATGGATACAAAACTTCAGAGTAAGCAAATTGTTTTGTTGTAAAATGCAGAACGCAAGGGCAGAGGTGGCAGGTGGCGCTCCGACAAACAACGACAACATCACCGGTTGCAGGTTGCAGTAGGTGTACGAGACAGACAGGTAAAATGAGAACTATTCGCGAAATGTATTTTTTGCGAAGTACCTAGTACCAATTTTTGCACTTTGCACCGTACGAAGTCACAGACGCTATATATTTCTTCTATGCTGATTTGAAAAAAGTTTAACAAAACTTTATAAATATCCCCGCATCAATTTCGGTTGACAAACTGTTGTCGGGTTGACTGTAAGATATTGCGTTTGTAATAAGTCCGCCTTCTGGCACACTACGATTGTCTTGTTTTTGTAACTAGGTATGCATATTTTTCTTCGGTCAATATATATTTATTTATTTATTTACCGTAAAATTATGTACTTACGTAAATACCTACTACTATTTCCCTTGACCATATATTATGTTAGTTTATGTTATAGCAAATATATTAACTTCTTATTAACACAAATCAATATTCGTTAAAAAAAATAACGCCGGACTTTGTTTAGTAATGTAAACGAGACATTTTTATGATTAATCCAGAAAATCTAAGAAGCAGAGAACAGAATCGCGATTTCGTGACAAACTTGTCCATTTCGTGTATTACTTTTATTTATTTTAAATGTGTGTTTAATTAATTTAATTATTCTTTACGTAAACACTGTCTTCTGTATGTAACATATAGAGTTTGCACAAACAAACCCTATACTGACTTGGGACATACCTAAATTATTTTAGGTATGGGACTGGAATTTATCTGCATTGCACAGACGGAAATACATTACAGCTTTTTCTTCTCAACAGAGACGAGAGGCATCTTCATTCACTTAATGTAGCACCCATCCTGCTTCCTCCCCAAGGGAGTTCACATAACGCTACAAAGCCTATACTTTCTGGACACTTCACAGTAGGATAAAAGCTTGTATCTTGAAGCAGAATACATCGTCATTATGAAAATGTATGTAATGTCGCATGGCATTGAAGAGATCAGTGTCAGAGGTTTAGATCGTGAAAGCTACGGTATTGAAGTGCTTCAGGAGACAATTGTGAATGTTTTCCATTGCGCCGCTGAATCTGGTAAAACATTTCTCGACAGTGCGGTTAATAGACTCCACCCCGCCATAGGGACAGTTGAGGTTGTCCTGTTTGCCTCAACCGTGGAAGAAAAGGGCGCACCTTCCGCACAGTCCAATTCGGATTCGGTTCAAATTGAACCAGATCGAGGTGGCGTGGTAAATAATTATGAAAATAAAATCATCGCAAATAAAGTCGATGACTCTACAGAAGGGATTACAATCTCTACTTGTTCTAAGTCAAGATTTCGGTATTAGAACCTATTCGTGATTTAACCAAATAATGAATTAGTATAAATTAGCTACATGCATACTAAAACGTCCCTAACCAACCCTGTAGTATTACTTGGTATTACTACCTTGAAATATCGTTATATAATTGTTATACCTATACCGCCTATACGTAAAATATTCACAATGTTAAGTAGTAAGTATCCATTTGGATACTACGCAATAAGGATTCAACATTATTCACATATAGATTGAATTGCGTCACTTCAACAGAAATCCAATATTTTTCGAGTTTTCACAAGATGTTTACTTATTTGGACAGATTCAGAAATCTGGTATCATGTGCTAAATATTTACTACCATACTTTTCATATGACGCCATGGCAATGGGCATAAGATATGGATCCTTTATTCAATTTTTTCGAATGATGACATCTGAAACGGAAAGCTTCTAAATTATACCTTACTTTTCACGCATTAGTATAGGAAAGAAAAAAATCCAAGAGAATTCCATGAAAGCCAAAAAAAGATACGGAACTCACAAACTTTTTTGTTGTTGTTTTGAGCGAGCGAATGCCGCCCATAGACCCTGGCCTACTCGGCCTATTGGCAAATCCAGCCCTGAATGACAGTAGGCCTAGAGGTCCTCTCGATAAAAATGGCACAACATTGTACGAACTTTGTTGAGTCATTTGTTAAATGATGAACGAAATGAAATTACCCAACACTTTTGATAAAAATATTCACGGAACAATGAGCTTGATTTGCGCTAGGCAATGTATTAATGAGAAACACCTAACGAAGGTACAGGCACGTATTTCATTCCGATTCCATTGATTGTCACTGGTGATCTACGTGGGAAATTCCGGAAAATAGGTTTGTTATTATGTAACGTATGTACCTACGTACGTTACATATTATTATGTAGTTCCCACCTCTCGTCACGTAGGCATCTTCTCTATGTAATATTGTCTACAGATATTTACTTCATTCAACAAACAGTATTAGGTTCAAATGGGTAATGATTTTTGCGTTAAATAAATGCGTTTTGGGGGACACAGTAGGTACAACAGTTCAAGAAAGCTTAAAATCTGCGAAGTATTCAAATATCAGGAGAAATAAGCTCGGCAATATAAAGTGCGTAAAAATTGCCCGTTTATATTACGAAAAAAACATGTAATGTCAACACGGTGAGCTATGTAAACAGATACGAGATAGTATATCAAGGGACGTATGTGTCTTACTAAATATAGATAGCTAGCCATTCCCAACATCCCAACAGCTGACATTCACAACAAAGAACTCCGCAACATTACAAACGAACCAAGACGCAAATATAACATTGTCTGATAAATAATACTAAATTCATCAACATCTCAACCCTACATTAATCTGACATAACCATGGATCATGTTAAATTATATAACACAAACAATAACATAGAAATATGTGTTAGGAAACCTCAACACAATAATGACCTTAGGTCATGTCACCACATATTGAATCAATATTGATTATACATAACAAAAACAAATCACAAAATACGCACAGAAAATCGTAATAACATAACAAAAAGAGTAAACATTCGATGAAATGCTTACAGTAATTATCAAAATCAATCGTTTAAAGATGAAAAGTATCGTTTTAATTCATCAAAACATTAGGAATGGCTATTTTGATTTCTAACTGTGCAATCGTGTTATCTTACCTTATTATTCATTCACTGAAGGCAGGAACATAGAACAATATCTCCGGCTATCATTGACAAGTAATTTGTTGACAATCATTCGTAATTTCATGAAGAATTAAAAATGAATTTTCAACTCGAATATTTTCGCAGACCCGTATCCGTGAACCGCGGCAATACTTGATGGTACTTCGATTTATTTCGTTCTCTTGTTATGTACTTCTACAGCCAGTTGCTATGGTGTGCGTGTCAGTCAGCGAGGCACACATTTTACATAGAAATAATATAAAAACTTTTGACAAAAATCTTTTACAAAACGATCAAATATATACCATGATTTAAAAAAGAATATTCGCTAGGATAATCGAGGTACATTTTTACTTCAACTTGTATGTGAATTGATATTTAGTGTATGCCAATTTTATCAGGCATAAATATTCTGCGCGCGATTTTATGCGCAATATTCTACCAAAACCCATAAGCGCAGAAAATACGCAAGATGAAAAGGAAATATTCATACAAAGAATTTAGTCAAAAGGCACAGTGAGAAGAACTATTTTATTTTCCATTGAGTGTAATTGTCTACGTGTTGTTAAAATCATCCTTTTCAGAAAAGACTCATAAATTATATTGTATATTTTCATTATTTTTATCGTAATATTTGATAATGAATGAAGGAGACAGAATACACCTATTATGAAATACCTATATGAATCGTTTGCCTGGCGGTAATTGAAAATGGCGGGAAATAGAATCACCTTTCCTAGGCTATGCTATACTCCACTTCACAACACAAGCTTTCCTAGCTTACTGGTGAAGTGTACAAATATATATTTGGGTTAATTTCAATAACCCGGATTCATTATTCATTCAAAAGCTCCTTTGCACAATTGTAATCTGGGTTTGTTCTGGTCGCCTTTTGGAACCATTGTTATCAAACTATTTTTTTTCTCTTATTCAGTCCAATAAAGTTTTATTTATTCATTAACTTGAGTTGGCTGGAAGAAAATTCTCGCTAAGCTCGCCCTAGTGAGCATGATTTCTTATATTATTATTTTATTTTGTACAGCCTGCTTGCGAAATTTATCATTGCCCAATGCCCAACCTTCAAACTTTTTCCTTTGAGGGATGTGATATACTTCTTTTGACCATACGATAAATAAATAAATCTACAGCGTCCTCGATCTATGCTAAAGCATGTGGAGACAGTATAAAAATAGTCCATTTAATTTTTATACTATATAAATGCGTATTATCCTGTTAAATTCTACAGTACGCAACATTTGCTTATAGAATAAATAAATATTTATTAAGGGCTTATGTCATAAAATATTTTGCATAAAATAAGTGACAATGTGAATTTTACCTTTTTAAAAAGCACCTGGGAACGAGTTAAAAAATCTAAGACAGCCAACTTGTTTAGCTTATAATTACTAGTAATTTAGCTAAATTACACTTTTACATCTCAAAAACTGAATGGATAATCCTTACTTCCTGAAAATATCAGAGGCACTTTCGGAATATTTTTTTGTTCAAGGAATTCCCATAATATATTGTAAATCTAGGACAGCCAACCTGTAGTCCATACTTTCATCTTTTTCCAGTTTTAAGATGATTCTCTCAGTATTAGATGAGAAAAATTTATGGCACCAAAGCTAGTTCACACTTCACAGCAGTTGCCGCATTGAAATGTGGGCAATATGTTCGCCATTTTGAAAAATTGTTATTTGACTCAATAACTCATTGTTTGTACTCGATTTCTTCACTAATAATAAACTCTCTATTGGCAGAGGAGTGAGATAAATTTGAGACAAGTGTCGCATATGTTGCAGATTTCAATAGTACTTCATAGAGGTTCTGTAAGACATCTGCTGAGGTATCTCTAGATGAATGGGCAGTGATCGCCATCGGTCAGCTAACCATTCCAAAGAAGTACTTACTGCTTTTGTTCTCCCTCATTGCTTAGAACGTATAGAATATATTTCTCCATGATAAGGCGTTAGTGTTTTGAAAATTGTTGTTAGTTACAAAATTATAAAACAACAGACATCTTCGTAATATTCGAAAAAATACACAGCGATCAAGATTTCTAGAGAAAACAGACAAGAGTTTATTCCAGTCATTCATGTTAATAGAAGCCATCTCATCAATGCATATAAAAGTTGCCATCTGACATATTGAAAATATGTTAGTTTTCGATGTTAAAACATTTCACAAATTTATTATAAGCATGGTCATCTAGAGTTTATCTGGATTTATCCGAGGCCGTCGCCATATTGTTCATGGAGGCCAGGCCCAACTAACATTTGACGATGATTACACTATCAAAATTGTATGGGAAAAATATTCAGTAGTTCAAGTGTTTGTCACCGAGACAAGGTGTTTGTCACCGATACAAGGTAACGTCACCACTCTTGGCGGTGATGGAATTCGAGGATGTAGGCTTGTACTCTACTATCGCAGGCTTCGATTTATCACAGATCAAAGATTACACATTGAGTAATGTACTTAACTGCTTTTGCTGACATAATTACAGCCTGAAATCAGTATCTGGAACACCATCAATTCAATGACAATGGACCAACATCAAGGTTTAACACAACCGGACACTAATTTTCTCTCGGGTGACAAAATATGGCACGTGTGTATCACAGGTGTAATTAAAAAGAACACCAACAGATAAAAGTAGGTATAATAAATGAGCAGTCATTTTAAGTTTGTTTATTGACAACCCACTGCAACTGGACTCAAAATAGTTTTGTGTAATAACTATATGTCACCCTAAAGAGGTATAGAGTACAGTCCGTCAAGAAAAAGATGCTCTCAGATTAATTTGAAATTACAATTTTCTTTACCGGCAACGGTGACATTTATTATAGAATTCTTCAAGTGTTGCCACTGTGGTTAACAAAAATCTACAGTAATGCCTTCATTGAAAAGCATCTCTTTCTTAAAAACTGTAAAATAACAACCAGTATTTTTAATTATTTTTGCCAGATGCAACTGTCAACTGTTATTGAACCTCTGTTTGTGAACTACACATCGACGTTCAGCCTGTGCATACTACAACGAGGATATTTGGCGTTTGACTAATTAAAACAACGTGTCAGCTCAACATGGGTGTATCTGCCTACATTTATCTACCAAAATAAGATAATTCAATAAGAATCTTTATTGCTTTGACTTCATAATCAATGGAGGAATAAGAATTTAGTGAATGGACTTGTAAAATCTTATTATTACGCCAAATCTTCCCTAGGATATTATGCTTTAAAATAATTATCACCACACATGGGGAGAGAAAGAGTTGTCCTAGTGATAAAACATGTGTACCATTGCTGTGTGGAGAGGTAATGAAAGTCCCGAGAATCTAATATCTTTAAACAAAAACATAAGATTATTTGTGGCTCTGCTTTTTATTTTGCTATTAGTAGTGACGTGTTTCAATGGGGGAGTATTTTTTAGCACTCACTAGATGGCACTTCAGTAAATGGAGGTCTTCATAACTGTCAAAACCAAAGAGATTACATTATATCGCTGGTCAAAACAAAACCGAAGCCTGCGATAGTAGAGTACAAGCCTACATCCTCGGATTCCATCTTCGCCATTATCGGTGACGTCACCTTGTATCGGTGACAAACACCTTGTCTCGGTGACAAACACTTGAACTACGGAATATTTTTTCCCATACATTTTCTCCCACTATTGGTGACGTCATCATCGTCAAATGTCAGTTGGCTCCGGCCTCCGTGAACAATATGGCGACGGCCTCGACAAAACAAACAATTTGTTTATTATCTATAGAAATGCCATTGAATGATAATATACAGTACCTGCCGTATAATATGCGGACCTCCATTTACTGCAGCGCACTCTGGTGGCGAAAAAAATCTAAGATGCCCCCGTTACATACATTTATAACAATGCAATACCCTTTTTTTCATCAGCTTGATTACGAAATAATTCTTGCTATTTTTCGTGGCACGATATGCCATTTTTACCACAAAAAACTAATTATTTACAGAGCTCCGGCACAGTCAAACGACAGAATGATAGTAAAGAAAAATAAATAAACCTATCTATCTATACCCTCACGCCATGTCCCTTGCAGGGTAGGCAGAGAGGACAGGCCACCAGACATCCCTATCCTTGCACACACTCCTAGCCTCCGTCACACTCATGCACTTTGTCATACATGCTCCCCGATTCCTTTTACTCAAAACGCATCCATCCTTGAGAATCTGGTCGACATGGCGGCCACGCTTCCTCACCTGAAATCTGTCTAACAAGAACTTAGTAACATTCACAGTCACTGCTAATAGTGAAATAATAAGTAGAACCACATAATAGTCTCGTTTTTTTTAAACTAAATGGAGTTCTACAAAATAAATTCATCATCAATTGTCAATTGGTAATGTATAAACCAATATTTTTTACCCTAAAGACGAGTGAACGTTATTGATAGATAATCAATAGATATTTATAGCTTTATTATATAATAAAATGAGTTGAGGTTGTAGATTACATTTACATAAGATGGTGATATTGTACAGATTTAGAAAAGTTGTAATGCAAACAATACACTTTATAATGTACAGTACAAAATGAAAATACACAATAAAATAATTGTATCATTATTAAGTTAGGTTAGGTTGGTAGTAGTATAGTTGGTAGCCTCAGCCTTGATACAATATGTATTATGTAGTCTTTTGCCAGAATTTCCCAGTACTACGAGGTGTCTTCCCCTTACTATTAGACTTCTTATTTCTAAAGTGAACATTGTCGGAGCTACCAGCACCATTATCCTCCACTTCCACTTGTGCCTTCAGGGTCTTCTTAATATTGATTACCTTTAAACAAACATACAATTATATTAATTACATCTTTAAAGGCACAGCCATAACATAAGTAACTCTATTATCTCTGTCCAGCCCAACAAGTATGTACATATTCCTAAAAATCCTAATTCTGATCTTCACATATTGATTACTGGTTCTAACAACCAGTTATTCCAATGAATGTACATACATGTTTTGACCTTACAAATTTTGTTATTATTGTTACATTACTTTATTCGTAATTTTGGCAAACACATTTCTAGGGACGTAAGAGTCAGTCTATATATTTGATGGGTAAATGAGGAGCAGCCTTCAATGTGTGACAGAGTGTACTTGTCCAGAATCGGCCTCCCTAGTCACCTTCAATGGCATCGTCAGCAGGACCAGTGACAATGTGGCAGCGATTCTTCTGAGTGAAAGACATGCTCAGCAATGGGCTCTTGGCATTATTATTATTACATATTTGACAAAATAAATATTAGAAGATCTTTAGGTACATTGGAGCGAGATATATGGGAAAATAGTTTTGGACATTCAAATTTTACAAAATATAACACAACAAACCTAACGATTAACTCAAAAAACAAAAAGAGGATGTGGCAAACTTTGAGAAAACAACGGAATTGAGAGAAATTCTATAAATTAGGAAGGAACTACACAGGAATAACTTAATAACTGTAATAATAATGCGACCAGCATCTGCAGTAGTGTGGTGTCGGTGTTTTTTTGTTGCAATGCAATGTAAATGTACCATTATAATTTATTTACAAGTAACGCAAAGGGGAAAGCTGTAATGTTGTTCGGAAATATTTTAAGTTAATAAAAATAGTAAATAAATAAATAAGTTCTCAATCCTCTTTGTCTGCTCCACAAGATATATGACGAGCAGTGCGTATTAGCAATGGGAGATAAAATTAATCCAACACACACAGTCACACACATACATATGTAGTAGTAATATAATACACACAATATTTGTATGTCTAAAAATAATATATATTAGCACCTCCTGTTCTATTGATTCTTTGTGTTTAGTGCGGCGCTGTTTCTCCGCATTGGCTCTTTGTATTTGTGTATCGACACACGCGAGGACAGCGTCGCACGAGTTGCACCACTCTCTCAGTGTTGCCAATATGGAATCCACTTCCTCAGGTCTGGCATCTCTACCGAGCGCATAGTCCACTTCCAATCTACTGTTTTTCTGATCCAGTTTTCCATGAATTATATCTGAAATGATTAATAAACATATATGCAAATGCATAAAATAAACATCTAACATCTAAAGCACACACGGATCACAGGAAGATTTTGTTTCTGCAATAAGTCCTCATACAAGCATCCCTTTGGTTACAGAATGATGATGGTAATTCAGTTTTGTAAATAAAAAAAATCTTACTAATTAGAACTAGTTTTGTGGCATATTACTGGCAGTAATAACTGAGTCTTTGAGAAAATACCAGTATTTTTATAAAATACAACCTGTGCCAAATTAGTCTAGTACAGTGATTACATTTGAGGTAGTGAATATGAAGGTTACCTGCATAAATAGCTTCTATTATTAAGTCTTCTAAGTCACGAACATTCTTAATATCCAACTCTTCCAGCAACCTACTGTATGGAATACATTTTTCACAAGTGGCCAAGGTAACTATTGTGAGGTGTTGTAACTTTTTCGACTGCACGGGAGTTAATTCCAAAAATTTACTTTTATCTCTTAAATATTCCTTATATGTTCCATAAGCAAATAAATTTAATGTTTTAAAATGTACATCATATGGACCTCCTTCCAACTGAAACACACAAAGAACATTAATATCAAATAATCTCTTTCACTGAAAATACATATGAGTGAAAGAAGATGTGTGACAGACCTGGACAGATCATGTCGACCAGACGGACACATTTAGAGTAAAAAAAAAACGGAGGGTGTGAAAGACAAATTGTATGAATGAGACAGAAGCAAGGAGTGTACGTTAACATAGGGCAGTTTGGCATTGTCTTTTTTGGGACTTTCGCATGGGACGTGGCACGAGAGGATGGAAAGTGAGATCAGAATGTTACGAATCCGTGGAAAAGGGAAAAAGTACATTGCACTAAACTGCTTTCAATACGAAGCCATGAAGACATGCTTCCTGGGAAAATATCTATAATATTATGGCAATTTGAAAACTAAAACCAACATGATTACAAAACTCTATACTTTCCTTATGCTCTACACAGCATCGGTTAGTCCTGGTTGTATTTGAATTTGTATAATCCCATCCAGCTTTTTAATTTGATATGTGGAATAAATTTGTTAGAAGCCTCCTACTTCTTACAACAATGATTAAGTGAAATACATCTAGTTAGTATCTATGATTGCTTCTTGATCTTTAGCAAATTATATTCTACACACTTACTAACATTCAAGAGAAAATGGTGGGGCATCAATGTATATAAATGTGCCTAGCATAAAATATACCTAATTACATAAATGTTTGTAAATGCTACAAATCAAGCCCTTGGATACCCACAAGAGACATATCTATTTCTAGTATCAATAACCAGAGGAAATAGTGAGGAATTAGTAAACAATAAAAACTTGACATGAAATGTGACTGACAATGACATGTAAAAGCGATGCAACTAACCTCTTTCACATTAGGCATGTCTAGAAGTTCTCCGAAGACATGAACTCCAGGAGCCTCCAAGACTTGTTTTATTAGTTCGGCACATGCTATTCCTTTTGTGCCCTTCGCTAACAACACAAACTGTTCAAGAGGATTGGTGCCGGAGACAGAAAGCGGTGAAGCACCATCGCCCTTATCTATAGCCATTACACTCATTGAAATGATATAAACTTAGAAAATTACAACTAAAATACTACAAAGTCCAAACACTAATATATCCCTTTTAAGAAAAGGCCCCGCAAAATGTTATGCTTTTTATAATAAAACGAAAATACGATAAAACGATCAAACTGACAACCCAAATCGCACCAAACCAAAAACAATGGAGATGATTTATGTTTCTTAAAATTCTCATTCTTGTTGCATAGACAATAATACTCCGTAATACTATGGAGGAACGATGGAGTTTCGGTAGGATTTTTATTTCTGAAAAATTATGTATGTATCTCCTATCTACTTAATTCATCACTTAAATAATAATAAAATATCTACTTTTTATTTTTAACCGTGGGTTTTCGTCTAGTTTCATCATAATCTTTGAACATTTTAGACAAAAATAAAAAGAGCTTAATGATTTGTTAAAAAATACCTAGGTGAGTAAATCTTGTTTTGGGAAAATGATCATTGTATTACGGTTCGCAATCGCCAAAATGACAACACAAAACGACTACCTATAAAGATCTGTTACATTATTTTCTCAATTTGTCTACAAATAAAACATTGTAGGTATACCTACCTAGGTAAGACTTAAAATTATACACTTCTTACATTTAAAGGTTAGATTGATTGATTTATAATACGAGTAAGTACTAAAATTGTGTACCTATCATCGGTTTAATGTACCTACCAGCTACCTAGCTATTTATGTAAAACAGTTCTCACAACCTAAAATTAAAAAAAAAATGCAATTTTCGGTCAATAGCTCTCTTGTAATATTAGTACCTAGGTCCAATATAGCGAAATGAATATTCCAAAAGTGGAGCGCCGTTATCAATATATGTATTTGGTTTATTACAAAACATTAACTACGCATTTTGACGAAACATATATTATAATTTTAATAACTTAATTAAATCATCGATACATTAAGAATAAATTTTATTACCTAGGTATTAGGTATTGTTCTCGTTTTAATATTTTTTTGCATCTCTTACGACGTTTACTTTACGGGAACTTAACTAAGGGGAGTTGTAGGAAATAGTTCATATAAATATCCGCTCGCATAAATTATTTTGTGAGTTGCCAGTATAAATCAGACGCTCAAAAAGTTCCTTATTTTTATGTATTTTCTATGCGATGTCGAAAGGATGTCGATCTTTAAAGTGGTCGAAACATCATTATTTCTGGGGAAATAATTTATTAATTGATTGGTAAATTTATGCTAAACTTCCATAAATAATAAAATGGCGACTAGTTTTTGTAACTTGGTGCATCATCGCGCGTAATGTTTAGTGTTTTCATTTAGATTAATGTAAATAATTTGATGTGATTGAGGAATATAGTAATAAGCAAAAGCAATTGTGTCTTGTTAATGTTACGTTAGCCCGCCTTTTCGTTGGACGTTTGGTAACTTCAAGATTCTAAAGGAAGGATCAGCGTCTACTCCAAGTGCCAAGTTTATGCACAACACGGATTATTTCCAAAAAGTGTGTGACTGTAATTACGAGTTACTGAAATTGCATTTAAGTTTCTTAAAATTTGATCTATTTTGTTGTTCTTTTTGCTTTGATAGTTGTGGTTAGTTCCAGTGTGTTTTGATAAAGTTTGTAAATACGTTGTCGACAATCCTCCAAAGTTCGTTTGCGATGTTGTGTCCGGTGTGGTGATCTATAATTATTGTGGAATATCATGTTTTTAAAAGTGGATGCAACTAAAAGAACTAGATGATCTTGGAGGAGCGGTGATGTTGTGACATCCAGAACTGCACAAAATGTGTATGCCGACCCCAACCAATGTATCCGGCCTCGGGTACTCGTGGGGTTTTACTTCTACTTCAGACATATCTAAAGCTGAGTTAGATGGAACTAATAATCTCAATTATACATTAGGAAACACGGTAAGGAGTTGGTATAACAATTGTTAGTCATTTTACTTCCTCAATGTTTGATTTTGCCAGAAGTCTAGCGTTACAACAATTGGTGATGGTTTTCAAGGTCTCCATATTACATTATCACATTCCATCGCTTTGGTACACAATATTTTCTCAAATATTTCTAAATTTCCCCAAATAACAACATGTACATGGATTAAGTAATGTTTACAAACATATTTACATAAATCCCTGCGAAATTATATAGTCCTATAATACTTATAAGGTTATCTTGTTGAAGAGAGAGGTTATGTTTGTGTTTATGACATACATACATGGATTTGCAATATGCACACTTGTTTTCAGTTGCATTCAGTTTTTCTAATAAACATGATCCTGTTTTCTGTAATGTTTAATTTACGTTCATGTTGTGTATATTTAACAGAATTGTAATAGAACGGATTTTAGATTGGAATTCATCCAATTATACTTGTATTTAGAGGCTCATTATGGTGTTATAATAGATACCTGTGTATTTCAAAGTACTTGAAAAATTAGAATGCGGACAAATCAAAACAACGCCAATACAGAACTGACTATTAACAAAGCTGTCTAAAACATATTCTTAAAATATATTAGTAGTGTTCTGAAATTTTATCATTTTACAACCGAGTCTGGAGATATGGAATATAAATTTGTATGTTTGTTTTTGTTTCCAGATTTCTAACACGGATACATTGACTGTAGCGTCTCACAAGTCCCCTCACGCTCAAGAGAAGGTGGTGAAGGGAGCCAACAAAAGAACAATGTTTCTCGTAAATGAGACATTCTCACACAATAATACACATCGGAATAACCAACCTAATCATACCACTATACAGGGGTTTTCCACACGTAAGTCAATGTTCATGTTGTATTGCTATCTGCAATTTGTTTAATTTAAAATTGTTTAGGTCAATGCCTTTAAGTTGCGAAGATACAATTTTGTCTTCTCCACACCATATCTCATTTATTTGAGGTCGGCAGCTTGAATCCTCTCTTTCATTCCCGATCGAGGCAGTCTTTTGGAGTAAGCTCCAGGTGTCCCATGTCCATTTTGAGTAATATATATGTCCGGTATAAATACAATTTTTTTTTGTGATTATTCAGTAAGTAAATTACCGTTTGCAGAGAATTTGAGTGGCAAACACTTCATGACTCCATTGGGTCCCATTCAGCTGACGGCCGAAGAATGCAATGAGATTCTTATGAAAAGAGCCTTGCAGGCTGCTCAGGGTCTTCAGGGTGGTGCTGTGCTGGATGCAGCAACTGTCCAACTGAACCATGGTATCATCAACGGGAATATCAAGGGGATGGGGAACGAAGGCTCTGGTGGGAGTATGTCCCCCGAGTCACAAACACAGAACCAGCAACATAATACCATACAGCAATTGCAACTAGTTCAGGCTAAACAGGAACCAGGGACCAACATACATTCACCTAAGGTATGACCACCACCTATATGCTGCCACAGACTACATGTAAATCTATAACAAATGTTAGTGAATACATATTCTGACTTATTCTACGCCTTGTAAAGGACGCAGACATAAATGTACACAGTCACAATAACAGTAATTGTAGTCGCAGTGTGGTGTCATACTGTACTGTAGTGAACATTGAGTGAGAGTGTGTGGCATGTGTGCTGAAGCAGGTACAAGGGGAAGATGATTGTTAGTGTTATATAAATAATGTATTGTAATGTGTTTTATATCTTTCTTTGTTTTGTTGTTAATGTGGTACCATCTTTGACATGTCAATAATTTACCTATTCCTGTATTCATAGAATTCCTCGGTATAGCAATTTGCAAGTTTCCTAGTTAAGCCATTTTAATATTCTACTTAGGTATTTTTGTGTTTTTCTTGTCAATATAACGACAAGTCAAAGATGGTTTTTATTTATTGCATTATTTTGTTTATTATTTTATGTACCCACCATTATCCCGTGAAGAATGTGAGTATTATTCAGGAAGTCCCTTCTTCATCTTCCTTGGTGATGTACCGTGCTGGCAGCATATCACCACTCGATCACAATCAGCGTTCACTCAACAGTGTATGTACATCACAACCATATCTCATATCATATCATCTCTTGTACATAGTAGTATTATTCTGCTGTCATATACAAGAACCGTGCATACTCCAACTTTACATATTTAGAGTATTTTATGTAAATGGGTATTTCAATCTCAGATCTATCTATTTCAGTCACAAAAAGTCTGAGTTTCCATACGCAACTCCTATTTTTCAAGCCCCCTCTTTAATGCAAATGTATGGAATTATATGGGAGATACTAGACGTTTTTTGTGATTATCTCAGTTTCGTCTTTTTGTTTTTTTGAGCTAAGGCGATTGTTTTATGTTTTAAGCAAAAGATATACAGTTAAAGTTATTACTCTCATCGACATAGTATACACTTTCACGCATACCTGAACTTACATTTTAACTACAATTAATGGATGTTTATGATTTAGGAATTTGAGCTTTATGTGAAATTTATTTCAGACTCCTGGCATGCCTAAGGAACGCCCATTTTCCTGTGACGAGTGTGGAAAGTCCTTCCTCCTGAAGCATCACCTGACAACGCACAGTAGAGTGCACACAGGTAGCTCTATATTTTATCCAAATATATCGCAACATTTTTCATACTTTTGTTCAAAGTTGATAATGAAGAATTATTCAAACATTTGAACAGATTATGCAAATAAATTTGGAATGACACAATGTGTTATAAAATTATTGAATCAGTTCACATAATCTAACATGCGACATGATATGTAAATTTCAGGAGAGCGACCCCATGCCTGCCCCCACTGTGGTAAGGCCTTCGCTCACAAGCACTGCCTCAACACCCACTTGCTGCTGCATTCTTCTGAGAGACCCTTCCAGTGTCAGGAATGCAAGAAGTCCTTCACTCTGAAACATCATCTGCTCACCCACTCCAGAGTATGTATATTACAATATGATTGTGTATGACAATTTGTCTCAAGAATATGTACAAGTATAGTGTATGAATTTGTTTGGATTAGGTGCATAGCAGGGATCGGCCTTTCATGTGCACCGAGTGTGGTAGAGGCTTCCCGCTGAAGAGGCATTTGGTGACGCACAGCAAGTATCACGCGGGAGAAAGACCTTTTGTCTGTCAGGATTGCGGAGAAAGCTTCGCACAGAAAGACCATTTGGTAAGAACAATGTTATAATCATTGATTTCCGTTTTGTGGTGGTCTCTTCAAACTACTTAGGACAAATTAAATGGAATCATTTCATTCTTTCTGACATTTAATTTCCATTTTTTTAGGTCATGCATTCAAGATTTCACGGTTCTCTGAATCCGTTTGTGTGTTCGGATTGCGGTGCAGCGTTCACGAGGAAGTTTCAGTTGGTGAATCACGGCAGGGTACATGGAAGGGTGCCCCATTCATGTGTCATATGCGCCAAAGAATTTCTTCAGAAGAGGACGTTGGTGGCTCATATGAAGTGAGTAATACTGTCTTGATAGTTATATTAAAGTTATGTCAATATTAAATGTAATACAATACTAAAGGTGTATGTATTTTGATTCAGGTTGCATACAGGAGACTCTCAATATGCTTGCGTAGATTGTGGTGAGGCATTTAAAAACAAAATGGATCTCATCCAACATTGCAAGATTATGCATCCACCAAACATTACGACTACGGTTAGTGTCGGGCAGCAGACTAGTTCCACGTCGTCTCAACACCAACAACAGCAGCAGCAAGTGGATATGAAACCTCAGATCGTACAAGTGGTGGGTCACGCTGATAAACAAAAGCCAACTGTCTTCCAGGTACCTGACTCATGTGAATCCATAACATACACAAATTCGGCTCACTAATAATGCCAATATCTTCCAAATTGATAGTCATTGCAATAACACGCAGTAGATATTATTATTACTAGTATATTTTATTACTTCTTTTATAAAAAGGTGATAAAATTCTCGAATGTAACATTGGGTTCTACGCTTATTCTCTTTTGTTTACTCTTCGCATGGTTCCACGGGGAGCCTGAAGTGTCATGTTTTGTGAAATTAGTAATTACCATGTATTTCCAGTTTTTATGTCAAAGTAGTAGCCTCAGTAGCATTAATTTCTATAATTGCCTTATGATTTCAACTTACTATCTCATTGATAATATTGCTTGAACCATCTGACTTCACTATTTAAAGATGTAACAATGAATATGTAAATTTATCTCGTAGATATTTTGGAAGAAGCCTAATAGTGTTGTTATCACATAGGAAGGTTCATATGGATTGACTTATTAGATCATAAATTTATGTTGTCTGCGTGTTATGTTTTGTTTATTTCGTTGACATTCCTGCATGCATTATTGATATCTGCATTATTTCAATATGAATAAAATTTGTAGGTATATGTATTTTACAATATTGAATGCGGAAGGGTTGGTTTCAGCCTCCTTCTCCCTAAATCTTAATCACATGTTGTAAAATCAGTAGTGTTACTTGAGTCCCCTTAGAACATTTCCCGGATCACCATTTGAATAATTTGTTATTATTTTGTTTCAAGTTGATTGGAGATGGGAGCATACATGAGAAGACATCACCTGCATATTCGTGTCAGGAGTGTGGAAACTGTTTCAATACAAAGGTAGGATAATAGGGAGACAAATTGACATCTCAAGCAATAATGTATCTACAGTACTAGAGATTAAGTTATGTTTTACCACTTTACAGGAAGCTTTGGCTTTGCATGTTCGTCTTCATACTGGAGATAAAACCTTTGTGACAGACTTGTGTACTCTGACGGCTGCCTTACAACCAGGAAACTTCCTCAATCCAACACCTGGGCAACAAGGTAAGCTCGTAATCTATGCTCATCCTGAATGTAATGTAGGACGGTGGTGGAATATGGATAGCTTATACTATATTCTCTAACAATTTCATTGTAGGTTCAACGCAGAGTCTTCAGATACTCCACGGTGGGGTATTACAGCACACCAACACAGCTAACATTGTGAGTGGCGGCAATTCTGTGGGAAGCAGTGCTGTGGGTACGACAACCATCAGCAGTAGTAATGCCGGCGGGGGTAATAGTGGAGGTGTGTTAGTAGGAGTGGGATCTGCTGGATCTACTGTACATCATGTGGTCCACACAGCACCCAGACCCAAGGCACACTTCTGTCCTGATTGTGGAAAGGGTTTCGCTTCTAGACACGGTCTATCCCAGCATCAAAGAAGGTTATTAATGTTTCTGTAATATTTTTGAAATGTAACAATAATTATTACCTATTGTATTGACTAACACATTTTCATTATTGCAGGCATCCGGATGGAGGATGTACAATGAGAAGTCACGTGTGCGACAACTGTGGGAAAGCATTCTTCCAGAAGAACCATTTGCTCCTTCACCAGAGGCAGCACATGGATCTTCCTCCTAGAGGTTCACAGGTACGTGACTGCCTTGGCTCACTCAAATTAGTATACATATAATTATTATAAAATTTCAATTTTAATGTTTGCTTGTAACAGTCTAATACGATATACATTGAGAAGCAACAACAACAGCAGCAACAAGAGATGAATCAACAGCAGAATGGTCAGCAGCAGTTGGGTGGAGATTCTTCCAGGCAGAGTGATGCCACAAACCATAGTTCATCTAGTAATAGCAGTTTACAGCAATCAGGGCCAACTCACATTCAGGTACATAGTACATTATATTAGTTACTTGCATATTTAAGTTACTAAGTTGAATTTATTAATGTTAATAACTGGAATGTTATGTAAATAGGTTACGAATCGGGAAGGGCAAGTGATTGGTAATCAGATTTTGATCGGAGGTCCCCGGAATCGCCAGATAATAGGAAACCAGATTCATATTGTCAATAGAGAGGGGAAGACCATAGGCACACAGATCACCTCGCCAGGAACTAATCTAATTACAATTAAACAGGAACATATACAGAATAACAGGTGGGGTAATATACTATATTATTATAATACCAAATACTTTTTTTGTTTCTTTAAGTATTTAGGAATGTTCCAATGTAATTATTTTCTTCGAATAACATTAATATTTTTCCCATCAGGGATGGTTCTCAACAACAATTGAATAACAGTCACCAGCAACAGAGGAACGATTCATCGCATCAGATGTCTTCGACGGGGCATCAACAGCAACAGGTGGTCCAGCAACAACACTCGGAGGGCTTGACTCAACACAGGGAACAACAGCAGATGGTGACCATCCAGCAACACAAGGAGGGGGGCACCACACATCTCACTACGAGCACGGGACACGTTATATTGAGGAACTCCTCCAGAGGAGAAGTGGGGAATGCCCAACAGATAGCTCAACTGCATCAGTTGGGTGGGGCGCATGTTATGAAATTTGAAATAATACCACAATCAAATGTTGTTCAAATACAACCATCAATTGATTGAGTAGCTTTTTAAGATATTTTTTAATAAACAATATTTTAAATATCTTGTATTTGGTTATGTGCATCACAGTGACAACCATACATACATAATTAACCGCCGCAATTTTTCCAGTATTTCTTTTTAACTAGTATCAATCTCGCATAATGGTGCAACTTTTCATCTTCTCTTGAGGCCTTTGATCCATATGTGACAAAGTAAAATGATTAAAGACATTTTGTGCTACTTCCTTATTTTGATAAATTATTATTATACCTTGCTTAGTTAGTGCTTGATTCATTAGGTTGTTTATGAATTACCTTTTTTGAAATGTTGTGCCTAGATTGCAATATTATTACATTATATAATGTATTTTTAGAGATTGGTGTTGTATACTGTATGTATGTACATGTATAAGTGTCTATATAATAATATGTTATTGTGTCTTTCACATTATCATTCATATGTACTCGGAATTGTACGTATTTTCAAACGAGTACGAAATTTTCAACAGTTGGTCCATGAATGGATAATTCGTAATACTTTTGGATCAGTGGATTGGGGCATCCACCTCCTCATGTATTTAGCATTTCGCAACATAGTATTTGGGTTTGTCACTACGGTTCTAGAGATCTTTCATGTTTAATAAAATAAACAATGTATTATTTTGGATACTTTGTTCAACATCATTTGACATTAGCAAAGTACTAATCCTTGAAGAGTTGCATTCGTAGAATACTGTGTACTAGTAATTATAGTGAATAAATGTAATATTTTCAACGTGAAGACTGGATTTTATAAAATCATGAATTAATGAATTCCACTTCATTATGGAGTAGTATTTTCATAATTCACATTATTAATTATGCAATTAAAGTACAATATTCATGTCTATGACGAAATATTACGTTATCTAGACAACTCCTAACGTTACTGCTTAATGGAGGCAAGTTAAAAATGTTTTGGTGTACTATACCTAAATTATTGCTATAGGTATTACTAATGGATTTATCTGTTTTGCGCACTTAGTCATCCTCCCCAAGGGAGTTCACACAGTGCTGCAATATGTGAATAGATACCAGTGGCGAAGAGTGAATTTCTGCAGAAGGGAAGCCGGGGCTAACATTTCTTATTGGATTACGTCAGATTAGACACTATTATACCTATCATTTTATCCAAAAGGCAACTCGATGGGAATCGTGTTCTTAGGTAGCTTGGCGCCTGGTAGATACCTTCCTACTCTTTTGAGAAAAACTGTAATGTCATACTTTTAAACATACAAACTTGTATGTAAGATTATGTAATGCAAGCATATTGTTACAACTACACCATGTATTGCATTACAACGTGTACCTACTTTTTTCCGTGGAAATCCTGTTACATTTTTTTTCCCAGTGTTTATGATCCAGGATTAGACCCCAATGTGTGGTGGGATTTATCAGTGCATAATGTATAATCTATATAAACCGGATTCCCTTTTTACAAGACGATGTGATACAGTATATAAAAAGTATACTAAATTATTGAATCATATTTTATCAAAAAAAAATTACTACATACTTACTGTCAGACATAAGACAAATTCGTCCATTTGTTTCAATGTTTTACTGGTACTAGTTTATTGGAAAAAAAAATATCTCTTGAAATATTCAGATCCTGTGTAATATTTCTTCCCAAATCTTTGAAACAAAATGTTTTGTGTTATTTTGGAACTGTGAAAAGAGAATCCGGGGAATTGTGTATGAATATATTCAAGGAATGTAATTGTAAATCTTAATACTTATTGTTACCTCGTATTGTAAGCATGTATTATATTAAGTGTGTAAATTCATTTGTAATATAATATTTATATACACATACAGAACTTATGTGAGTGTTATTTTTATTCTTTGACATTTTTATACTGAATATCAATCGAGTTATACTATTGTTTGCAGTTCTTACTGGCTGACGTGTTTTACATTTGTCAGGATTGGTACATATTGATTTCTTTACTGAATCTACATAATAATTATGTGTTGAATTAATTAAGACTTGTTCAGACTATTGCATAGTTAATAGTAGTATTATAAACAATGAATTATCATGTGCTAAAGTCTTTAATGAAATTTTCTTATTTTTATATGATGATTATCCAAACTATCATTTATAACACCGACCGTGAATGTGTGCAAACTTTTGTCATTCTCTTTTTAGTTTAAATATGCCCTGCCCTATTTAACCTATCTCTATCTCTGTACCTTGTATGTACGCTGTCATAAGCAAGAACCACATTAAAGCCCGCATCAGTTATTTTGAGTTCTTTTTATCGAAATGGGTCAATATCAAGTATCAACCAACCCTTTGTTTCAATCATAAAAAGTCTTGAGTTTCCATACAACTACCAATTTATATAGGCGGTACGTAGATGTTTTTCGAGATTATCTCAGTAAACTTTTTGGCTTATGGATGGTTCTTGCTTATGATAACAGTATGGACAACTTCAAAACAACTTTACGAGTTGAGAAACTTTGTACTGGACATTCATACTTTGCATTATCTTTGTTTGTCCCCATTGTTTATCACACTCATTGTTCCTTTTGAGAACGAGGGGATTATTATTTATTTGTAGTATAGTCATACATCAATATGATAACAATACATAATAATCAGACAGACACTACATGTATATTGCACAATGAAAACTGTTTGTCAGAGTTCGAAATCGAGTGTTCTTAGGTATGTCGAAATGAACTAGCACATTGGTCGCCAGATAATAACCACATTAATCTCCTGGCGTACGTCACATCAAGTGAAGAACAACTGAAAACTCGAAAGTACAATCAAATAGCTTATTATACTGAAATACAAAAATGAGGAGATATCGTAAGACCTTCCCTCCAGTACACAACTGTAATATAACAGTATATTGTTTTTAATTTATTGATACGAGGGGAGTTCAAAGTATTCTCGGTATGGATATGAAAGAAAAGGCAGAAAAATCTGAAATAATTCTATTTTTTAATATAGTCCCTTGCAATCTCGATACACTTCTTACAACACGAAATCATCTTCTCAATACCCTCCAAAAAATAACTTTCTTCCTTCTCTGAAAAATGAGCGTTAATGGCCGTCTTGAGTTCTTCATCGCCGGAAAATCGCTTTCCACGAATCTTTTTTTTCAGCTTTCGAAACAAAAAATAGTCACTAGGTGCCAGGTCTGGGCTGTGAGGTGGATTATTGATCTCTCAGTAACCACACTCCTGAATCTTTACAACATTCAATTCGCACTTGTTTCTGCGGTGGTTCGAGCATTCGTGGCACCCATCTTGCACTGAGTTTTGAGAGGTTTAAAAAGTCATGAAGTATTGAGTGTATGGTACCAAAATATAGCTTGGTCATCTATGCTAATGAATTGATTTTTATTTGAGCATCTTCGAGTACAAGTTTCTCGACTTTTTCACGTTTTCTTCCGTAGTAGCAGAAACGGGAACAGGGTCATCTTCAATGCTTTCTCTGCCCCTTTCAAATTCACTTGACCACTATTGAATGGTAGACAACGAAGGAGCAGAATCCTTATAAACGGCTACCATCTCTTCGTGGAAGTTTTTTTTGGGTTTTTCCTTGTTTCGTCAAGAATTTAATAACGGGGGGGTGTTCGATTTTGGTAAGCATTTTCGCGTCAAGACATTTTGTTGCATTCAAAACACGATTGTGACAAAACTAATGATGGTTAACCGATGAAATTTTCAAATTTTCACCTTAGAAAGTGCCATAACAGAACTATAGAAAAAAATACCCCCATTGCTAACAAAAAAGTTGCCATACCGAGAATACTTTGAACTCCCCTCGTAAAACACACCATGTTTTTTATTGATTTGGTTTTTTTGTATTAATTTATAAATGTTTGTATTATGGGACATTGATTACATATCTGAAATAGTGAGTTGTATATAAGATGAATGTACATAAATAGTATTGTGTAGCGTAGTGTAAGCCAATCTAATGTCCTCGTATGAAGAGGTTTATCCAAGTTACAATATTTTTATATGTCGCATGTTTTTTATTGAAATCAACTAGATTTTTTAGCAAGTGTACGATTTCATCACAGTTGTTATCATTGATTAATTAGACACCACTAGTTACAGCCCATCACACACGATGCTCATCTCAGAAGACTATACTCCAGCAGATACAGAATGTCACTTTTGTATTGATTCTAGATAAAAGTTATTTCCACAAAACGGATCGTAATCTTGTTTGTTTTTTGAGCCATCGAACGCCATGTGTTCTATCATTTTTACATCGAGCAATGCAATGGCTAAAGCTGTAATGTTGCTCGGTGTTATTTTAAGTTCTTAAAAATAAAAACTAAATCTCCTACCAGTTACCACTTTAGTTTTGTTCCGTTGATTCCGATTCATAATATCAACAACTTGGGTTCTACATCTGATTTCTTATTCTATCTCGAAGACTCACAGTACCTACTTGTACATAGTAATGTAATTATAAGCATTTTTTATAAACATGTTTTGATTAAATTATTTATGGGGATTCACTTTGTTTTACCTCATTAGGAGGTAGTAAAGAAATAATGATGAAGTTTATTTTGTAAGACACCTTTTTTTGCAAGGTGTTGTAATATCATCTACTTACTAAATGAATCTTTATTCTATTATGTAGTTGTTTAGTTTTACTGTGCCATTTTTATTCTTTTTTTTTTTGTTCAAAGTTGATAACAATGGAGGCATAATTGCATACCTGGTTGTAACTGCTCGTGACCTCAATGCTACAATCTTTCATAGTTTTCTGCTATTCCCATGATATCCACAGTTCCTCTTGTAGTATCTATCTATCTCATGGACAATCAGACTTTATCCGCTCCCCCCTTTTAACTACTCCAACCATGGTTGATAACAATGGAGGCATAATTGCATACCTGGTTGTAACTGCTCGTGACCTCAATGCTACAATCTTTCATAGTTTTCTGCTATTCCCATGATATCCACAGTTCCTCTTGTAGTATCTATCTATCTCATGGACAATCAGACTTTATCCGCTCCCCCCTTTTAACTACTCCAACCATGGTTCAGATTCTGTCAGATTCTTTTCTCACAGTGTGTACAAAGGAATACTATTTTTTTTAAATGAATCTGGGTTTATCGAAATAAACCCAAATACAACTTTGTACACTTCACAGAAAGCTTGTGTTGTGAAGTGGAGTAAGTCAATCACAGTTGTTTGACAGTTTTTATCTCCATCTCCATTGATAAAATATCAAATCCCTATTATTGCAGAATTAGACTTTTGTCTTGGTTACATTATTTATTTTTGGACACGGTCTCTGCATTATTTAACGAACTACCCAAATCCAGTTTTAGTTCAGTTTATACTGTGATACATAATTTGATTTATCATTTTTATAACCTAACGACCACGAGCGTCTCATAGGTTGAGAAATGGTTGCACGACTCTAGATTGAGTTACAATATAGAATTATCATATATTCTCCCACACAGGAGTGTTACTTTAGCGGGAGAATAATAATGAAAACCTTTTATATGTAATAGTTATAGAAAACATTGTAATCCTATAATATTATGTTTTTCTTTTTTCTATATTCGCCTCCACCCGTTTGCGAGTGATAATATTATGTTTAATAAAATAAATAAATTGAAATTAACTTTTTATACACTCACATCAGTTTTTTTTATTCTATTCTATGTATATCAATTTTAATATTACAGCAAAATTCTACTACTTTGGAGTAATAACTTCATTTTATTTCCCCCGTATACTGTGTCTATATCATTAGATGTTAGTAATAATACTTCTTAATAATTGTACCTATAAAACATTGTAAATAATATTGTAGCGTATAGGGAAAGTGTGTTACTATTTATAAACAACATTATTACCATTTTGTGTTAAAATTTGCTTTGTACATTCATACCGTATCATATAAATTCAAAATGACAAATAATTTTAAGTCGTTTGATTTGATCCTCGTATCAAATGTCTATGCAAGTGTTAGACCACTGTTTTCATGGAGTGAAAGGTGTTGGTATCAAATCTCAGTATCAATGATCTACACAAATTTTTGTTTACTGTGAAATGCACAGTAAAGTTTGAGTTTGTGTAGACGTGGCAAGATCCATGTAAAAAAAATGTGGTGGATGAAAAACAAACCACCAATGAAAAAAAATGTTTGCATATGAATCTAAAATTCTGTTATTTTCATATGATAATGTTTTTCTAATATGAAAACGCAACATTTTGAGCTAAATCTTTTCTATGAATTCAGTATTTGAGACGATGAAATGCTACCTTTTTGGGTAGACAATTAGAATGAAGGTAAATTACATTTACTTGTGACATTATCGATAATATTTTTTACCTATGTTCTGTTCAGCATAGTTTACATATTTATTACTATCTAATATATGCATACATGAATTTAATGGAGAAATAAGTGACATAAATTTAGCATCAACCTGAAAACGTACTGCATTTTTTCAATGCATATTATTAATGTATTGTACAGTATAATAAGTACATAGTACGTAAGTATACATTATTACGCTAGAAGTAAATGACTCTTGTATATTTGTATTGTCTACTACTAAACTCTATTTGTATTTGTACTCTACTGTGGTGTAGTGATGTCAAGTATTAGATTTTTACGATTAAATATAAAAATTAAAATGTTGTGTGGGGAACTTTTGCTTTCTTTTTTGTATAAATAATAATTTTAAGCGCAACATTTTGATGTTAAAATTTTACTTTTTTTTCACTAAGAACACTTTTTGTGGAACTAGTATACATATTACAGTCTGTCAAAAAAGAGTTGGTGGCGGATTAAATTGGAACTACAATTTTGTTTGCTGGCAATGAGGCTGCTTGTATGGAAATTATACAAGTGTTGCCATTATGGTTGCCAAAGAGCTACATGTGGCGCCCTCATCGAACACTAACTCTTTTTTGACAGACTACTTTTACTATATTATTTCAGGTTTGTTTTTTCTTTCGTATTAATGTTATGATTGTGTCTTTCAGTTGTAGGGATTTACTGTATTTAACTATTAAATAATTAGTTTATACATAATTGTTAGATAATACTTATTGTGGTATGTTGTAATGTAATGATTAAATATAAATAATATAGAAGATAATGTAAATCTTGTTCATTAGGGGCATGCCAATCAAAATGTATTTTATTTTGTGGTCAGTTTTTATGTATGTATTAATATTAATACATAATATACATATACTTATAATAAATGAAACTATTTCAGCATTGTACCTAATAAATTGTATAGATTTAGTAAAATATATAATTTTTTTATCTTATTATGTTGCATTTTTTCTTATTCCTATGACTCTCCACTCTTTGTACCCACAGCCTCTCAAAAAAGAGATGGTTTTCAACGAGGGCGCTAATTGTAGCTTTTTGGCAACCATAGAGGCGAGGCCATCGCCATATTGTTCATGGAGGCCGGGCCCAACTGACATTTGACGATGATTACACCATCAAAATTGTATGAGAAAAAATATTCCGTAGTTCAAGTGTTTGTCACCGAGACAAGGTTTTTGTCACTGATACAAGGTGACGTCACCACTCTTGGCGGTGATGGAATTCGAGGATGTAGGCTTGTACTATCGCAGGCTTCGATAGAGGTAACACCTTGTAGAATTTCAATAGAAATGTCATTGTAGGTGGCAAACAAAATTGTAGTTCTTAATAAATCAGAGACTATCTCATTCTTGTCGTACTGTTTGGTCCCGTCATCAGGATCAGAGCGAAGAATTATAATTTGACAGTATTTTTAATTGGTAGATTATCTGAGACAAAAACCAGGTGGAAATAGATAACTTAAAGGAGTCCTATATCTGGAAATGGAAACTATAGGTGTTGTATAGAAAACTAGAAAAGACTGGTTGGAATTTGGAATAGCTGGAGTCCTGGAAACTGTAAGAGGTAGAGGCGTCTGCTGAAGATGGACACATTGGGCATGAATAAGGTGACCAACCGTCCTCCTTTTGGAAGGACAGTCCTCCTTTTCTAGGTTCTGTCCTCCCTCCAAAAGTGTCCTCCTTTTTTACTTTTTGACATTTTAAAACTAATCTGTTAATCTCAAAACCACACGTTTCTTCATCATACCATGAATTAACTAGTAAGTACTATAGTATAAAAATACATTAAAATGCAATTGTTTCCTTAAAAAAATTGCCTGCGGCGCTTTGGTATGTCTTATGGCAAATATTTCACCTGCGGCGCTATTTTTTGATACATCCGTTATAGAAAACATTTTGAAGTAAATAACTCAAATAACATAGCGACCTTCTTCATTGTCCCAAAAAAAAATTAGCCTGCGGCGCTATTTGGCATTTTTTGTCCTCCTTTTTATTTTTAAAAATATGGTCACCTTAGGCATGAATGGTGTTCAACCTGCAAAATGAATCTACTACAAATGGCCGAATGCCAAACGGCCGACATGGACAAACGGCCGACAGAGACAAATGGCCGAAACGACCAACTGGCCGACTGGTACAAATGGCCGAAAGATGAAAGGCCGAAATCCAAACGGCCGACATGGACATATGGCCGACAAGTACAATAGGCCGACATCCAATAGGCCGACACGGACAACTGGCCGACAAGGACGAATGGCCGACAGGACAAATGGCCGACAATGACGTTTTCAATCAAGATAATGGTTAACAAGCATCGCCCAGCAGACATGGGACATTACTGTAAAAAAATAATGTTGACCGGTTAGGTTGTTTTTTATTTATACTAGTAAGGTTTAATTAAGCGCTGAAAGGCACTTGCAGCCGAAACAAATGAAAAACCGTTTTTAACGCCTAAAAATTATGAACCTGCATGTTCGCTGGAAAGTTGAAAAAGTAATGTCCCATGTCTGCTTGGTGTTTTTGATCTAATTCGTGTAGCGGCTACTCGCGGCGCTAGTAGTGGGTAATTCTTTCAAGTATGTCTCATACTTATTAAGTATACAGTGGTTGCATAAATTCAGGAGCAGAGCTATTTAACCTTGGGTGCTATTGGCAAAAACAGTGTTACCATTGTCTTTTTTTTTCAGAAGTCTCACCGAAGCCTGTGATAGTAGAGTACAAGCCTACATCCTCGAATTCCATCACCGCCATGAGTGGTGACGTCACCTTGTATCGGTGACAAACACCTTGTCTCGGTGACAAATACTTGAATTACGGAATATTTTTTCCCATACAATTTAGATGGCGTAACCATCGTCAAATGTCAGTTGGGCTTGGTTGGGCCCGGCCTTCATGAACAATATGGCGACGGCCTCGGTCTCACGGAGCAAACTTGGTTTAGTGTTGCTTGATGTGATAATAAGATATGGTAAATTTTTTTCGCTACTTTCAAATTATATTTCGGAACTGTTGTTTAAAAAACTAGCCAAATTTTGGATTGTTAGAATAAACTGGCAACTTTGTTTTTCAAACTTGTGATGTGATCATTATTTCAATCTTTTTTTTGTGTCGGCCATTCGTCCTGTCGGCCATTCGTCCTTGTCGGCCAGTTGTCCGTGTCGGCCTATTGGATGTCGGCCAATTGTACTTGTCGGCCATATGTCCATGTCGGCCGTTTGGATTTCGGCCTTTCGTCTTTCGGCCATTTGTACCAGTCGGCCATTGGTCTTGTCGGCTATTTGTCCGTGTCGGCCATTTGTCCTGTCGGCCGTATGTCTTGTCGGCCGTTTGTCCGGATCCCCTGCAAAATAATTATCATATGACAAGTTAACTATTATGAGGAATAATAACTGTATTACCAGTCTTGAAAAGTTGATACAAAACATTTAAAGGAGAATGGGCAAATTTGTATGGAGCCTGGTCCATCCGCGGCCAGAAATAATTTTGATGTTTTCTAGTATATTTTATACCTACAATTACTGTGTAGAAGTTTTATCGCCGTGGTTGACATAGGAAGTGAGTAAATCGCATTTAAGTTTTAGAGCCTTTGCATCGTTTTACTAAGTAATCTGGCTTATTTAAAGGGCAAAAATGAAAAATTAAAATGAAATAACACAAATAGAATATATTTATTTCAATTAAGTACGTTTTACTACTACTACCATCACGGTATATCCCAATTGTCTATTGTTTATTGTGTATTTTCGTCCTTGACCTCATATTAGGCATGGCATATCAGACACATCAAAGATATACAATATGGTAAATGTACTAACAATATATGCATTTACAAGAATAGTAGAAATATAACAAACCCTTAAGTATATAATTCAAGGACCAACAGAGTGTAAAGTGCTCTGTTGGCCTGTCGTTTTTCTTTTTATTCAGTTACAGGTTTGGTCAAATGAACAGCAGAGCAAGCGATTTCGATCCTTGCTGTTGGTGCTATATTTATTTTATTTTATTTATTTAAACTTAAAGTAAACAACAAACACAAACAAATATCGTGGACTCTTAGACGTATATTTCTCTGAGGAATTACTTTAAGTGTAACAATAACAGCACTTTGAGCCAAGCCTTTTATTGTGTCTTTTAGAGTAAAAATAAGTAGATTTTAGTGATGTACAGTGATCGGATGTAGTGAAAATAGTAAGATTAGGGCTTAGGGCATAAGTACTGTTTATTTGTATTATTTATCTCTACAAAACATTTATAATTAGGATCGCGTTAGTAGTTTTTTGATTATCCCTTTAACGGGAAAACATCCCTTAATACTACCTTTCCCTGATGGATTACAGCGTAACGTCCATAGTAAAAGTTAGTCCTTAGGAGGTGTACTTTCATTTGACATACCTTTCGTTGATGGCCGCCGATGGACCAAAATGCCCATTCTCCTTTTACGGAAAATAACGGGTTACATAAGATTTTCAGGTGTGAATATAGTAAATAAGTAATATTTTTCTATTTATTCCAATTCTCCAGTAATGTCGATGTTTCCATGATCCCAAAAATGTATTTTTATGTTAATAGACCGGTGTTTTAATGTTAAAAAAGGGGGTATAGCGTAGATAATTGTCGGAAAGCTGGAAACTATTTTAATCCCTTCATTAACATGCAAAGAAGGTTTCTTGAAGTTTGCACCAATTTTCCGCTTGTGCTAAGTACAGGGTGTCCCAAAAACAAAAAAAAAGTTGAACTTTTTTCAGTTTTTCATTAATAACTCCTAAAGGAAGCATTCTAGATAAATTGTGTTCTTCTGTGAATTAAAGTAGATAAAATTCTTCGTCTACTGAGCATTAATACTACTCTCTACTTTGAAAAATCACTGAGAAACAGCGATTTAAAACTGTAATGTTTTTCTCAACATATGACAATTTTCTTATTTTTCTTGAATCGTTGTTGAATATCTTCTAATCCAAGCTACTTACAGCAAATTTTAGTACACATGATTCAATGGCCGGTTAATTCTCTATAAACTGGCATTAAAATTTTACCTCTATATTAAATTGTTTAGGATGTAGAGGTATTTAAAGAGAGACGAGTGAAATAGAGAAATTTTTTAAATGATAGATTTCGGTATGTGAAAGGTAAGATAGACTTAATTTTGCGGCTCTCTCTTAATAACGTACAATTTTTTTAGTTAAAAACCCAAATTTCGCTATTGATACGCCACTGTGTAACAACTTATATCGAAAAGACTATTTTTTTTACCTTCATCAGTTTTACTAATATAACTCCTGAACGCTTGATGTTAGGGAAAAGATATTTTACTCAAAATATAACTAAAATTAATTTACTATAACTTGATTTCAAAATTAACTCTGTAACTTAAATAATAACTGAGTTACAGTGTTTGAAAAAAAGCATTACTAAAAAAATTAAATTGCCTCGGCTATTTTTGTTGAATAACTCCTGAACCGTGATATAGAGAAAAGGTTCAAGATATTTAAATATAAGGTGAATAAATTTTCTATAACACAAGCGTAATAAAATAACTTCAAAAGTTATAGTAAGACAGTTATGGATGATCAAAGTCAATATTTTGTGTAGCCATTCGACGCTTGTTTAGATATATTTCATACTATATGGCGAGCAGGTACTTTATTTTCATACTACACCGGCTCGGAGGTGCTTACCATGTGCTTACTAGGCAAATATAATTCATAAGCAAATGTCGAATGGTTACACAAAATATTGACTTTGATCATCCATAACTTTCTTACTATAACTTTTAAAGTTATTTTATTACGCTTGTGTTATAGGAAATTTATTCACCTTATATTTAAATCTCTTGAACCTTTTCTCTATATCACGGTTCAGGAGTTATTCAACAAAAATAGCCGAGGCAATTTAATTTTTTTAGTAATGCTGTTTTTCAAACACTGTAACTCAGTTATTATTTAAGTTACAGAGTCAATTTTGAAATCAAGTGGTAGCAAATTGGTTTTAGATAAATTATGAGTCAAATATTTTTTCCCTAACATCAACTGTTCAGGAGTTATACTAATAAAACTGATGAAGGTAAAAAAAATAGTCTTCACGATATAAGTTGTTACGCAGTGGCGTATCAATAGCGAAATTTAGGTTTTTAACTAAAAAAATTGTACGTTATTAAGAGAGAGCCGCAAAATTAAGTCTATCTTACCTTTCACATACCGAAATCTATCATTTAAAAAAATTCTCTATTTCACTCGTCTGTCTTTAAATACCTCTACATCCTAAACAATTTAATATAGAGGTAAAATTTTAATGCCAGTTTATAGAGAATTAACCGGCCATTGAATCATATGTACTAAAATTTGCTGTAAGTAGCTTGGATTAGAAGATATTCAACAACGATTCAAGAAAAATAAGAAAATTGTCATATGTTGAGAAAAACATTACGATTTTAAATCGCTGTTTCTCAGTGATTTTTCAAAGTAGAGAGTAGTATTTGTGCTCAGTAGACGAAGAATTTTATCTACTTTAATTCACAGGAGAACATAATTTGTCTAGAATGCTTCCTTTAGGAGTTATTAATCTAAAACTGAAAAAAGTTCAATTTCTTTTTTGTTTTTGGGACACCCTGTACTTAGCACAAGCGTAAAATTGGTGCAAACTTCAGGAAACCTTCTTTGCTTGTTAATGAAGAGATTAAAATAGTTTCCAGCTTTCCGACAATTATCTACGCTACAAAGCTAAATTTCCTGGGCTATAAGTTATTGAATAAAATGCACGCGAAGATGCCGGTACGGTATAGTCCAAGAGCCCGCTGCTTAATTTATGACGTATCTGTTTTTTGATCGAAATGTGGTATAAACGATAGCTTACCAATAGGGTATTACATCGCACTAGGGTTGCCTATCAAAATCTTGCCGCAAACCCCCCTGCCCCCCCCGAAAAGGTCCCTCTTCGCGGTTTTTCGCATTTTATAGGAATATGGTAAGAGATATGAGAAAGTAGTCAATGACAAAAATAATCCTTGCTAAATTCTCTACAAAAAATGTTAAGTAAATTTTTTTGTAGAACTAGCAGTTTACCCGCAATGGCCGGTCCAAAACCGAAATTCATTTAAAATACAAAAAAAAATGTATTTAAACTAAATTGGTTGAAAATTGATAAGAGCTACAGGAAAATAGTCAGAGAACGAATTAATTACCATAGTCTTAGCTACAAAACGAGCTATAACTTATGTTCATACATCTAATAATTTCGGACTTATTACAATAAAACTCAGTGACAAAAATTATTAAAATTTAGTTTTTCATAAAATAACCAGTGATATAGCGCCGCAGGCCAAAATTTTTTTTCCATGAAATGTTAGTAATAATGGGTGGAAGAATGTGAAAGAAAAAAAATCAAACTTTTTATTTTATTTTTTCAAAAAATATCCTGTTTTTTGACCGGCCATTGCGGGTAAACTGCTAGTCCTACGAAAAAATTGACTTAACATTTTTTGTAGAGAATTTAGCGAGAATTATTTTTGTCATTGACTACTTTCTCCTATCTCTTACTATATTCCTATAAAATGCGAAAAACCGCGAAGAGGGACCTTTTCGGGGGGGGCAGTGGGAGTTGCGGCAAGATTTTGATAGGCAACCCTAGTGCGATGTAATACCCTATTGGTAAGCTATCGTTTATACCACATTTCGATCAAAAAACAGATACGTCATAAATTAAGCAGCGGGCTCTCGGACTAGTACTCCCAATCGAATTTTCATGAAATCAACTTTGAAAATTGCGTCATTCCATTCAGTATGCACAAATTGTGCAATTATATTGGAAATTTCAATATCAACCTAAAGTACATGGATGTTGTTCAAGAAAATAACCCTTATATAAATTGATGTAAGAATCATATTGGCTTGGGAAATATTTTCCTTAAATGAATCTTTTTTATTGCAATTAACTTCGCGCTGGTTTTTTCTTCTGGCTGTCAGTGATACGTCAATGTGCTATTTATTTCCTTTTACTCGTTTTGCTGGTGAGCTGTGGTTTGGTGGTTGCGATTTATTCAATTTATAATGGAAATTATAAATGCATGAATGCATTTTAATGCTTCTAAAATATTCGCGATACATTTAAAATCATTTACGTGATTTGTGTTATGCGGACCACTAGAGTTTTTGTGTTAAATTCTTAGGTTAATGTGCCGGCATCAAATTACACGTTGGCTTTTAGAGGGAACAGTGAATTAATTTTGTATTTTCCGAGTTCAGTATTATTTGTGTGATATTTGTACAATAGATAGAATAGATATGGTGTCTGTTGGAGAAGCTGTCCGTTATGTGAGCTATTCTTCTGTGAAGACGGAAGATTCAGGAGAGGGTTCAGCTGTTGGAAGAATTTTCGGTTCTGGTGAGTGGAACTTCTATTTATAAAAAGTTATGGCCGTCCGCATTATCATTTAACTCCCTTGACATAATTTGTGGACATAAATTCAACCCCATCTCCACAGTTCTTAAAAAGGATAGGACCTATGGATATCATGGACAGAGATATAGAGAAATGTTACCTGTCCTATTGTAGGTTGTCATTCATTTTCTGTATGTCAGCATTTGTTACATTGTGACAAAATGTAAGCTAAGTGCTTAACGTACCTAATAAAATATTGTTGGGTAATGGGTAAGTAATAAAAGAAAAACAGTTATGAAATTATAATAATGTACCTTTATACCTATATCTAGTATTTCTTACATTAAATATTGATTTATCATTTCACATAAATTTATTGCTTATGTCATTTCATTTTATTTCAACACTGTACGTTTTAATGTCTGTTTGTATTTGTAACCTTTTCGGGTTGAAATGTAGAAGACCATCAGCCCTCTGCATCCATTGTTGAACACAGCCCCCCCCCGTAGATACCCACAGTTCCCTATCCTGAGCAGACCGCATCCAGCTGCCTCCTGAAATTTGTCTTATCTCCTTGCTTGAGGCCTGCAGACACATTTTGTTCTAGGTTGCCACTTTAGAACTTTCTTTGTCACGTCTAGAGTCTGTGGTTCCGGCCACATGCGACCAGTCAAGCCCATTTCTGACTGAAAATCCAGTGGATGACATCGGCAACTTTGTTCTTCTCTCAAATCTACACATATATTTTCATGTGTCTCATTTTTAAGTAGGTAATTTGAGATTTGTTCAAATTTCACTGAGTATGAGTACTGGAATGTTGAGTATGTTTAAATGATTCTACATCGCTGGTTTAGAATTACACAGTATTGTCGTCAGTGTGGCCACATAATGTGTAATATGATAAACATATGTGCTTACTAATGACATTAGGTATGAGAGAAAAACAAAATGATTATCACATTAATTCCTCAATCTTAATTATTCAATAATTAGTATTAATTATCACAAAAACATATCATTACATTGTATTCTGTTCAGAGCTGTTCCGAGTACAGGCAAAAAGTACTCGAGTACTGAGTACAAGTACTGTACACAAAATGTACTCGAGTACAAGTACAAGTACTCAGTAATAAGTACTCGAGTACTTATACAAGTACAGAGTACCGAGTACATCACTGACCAATGAAACACCAAATTTCATTACATTTTTTCATTCTTCTTCTTCTTTCGTATGCACACGACCATTGTACAAATTTTGCTATAAGGTTCGCAGATGCACGGGCTGGGCGATTTTGGGAGGGGCTTTGACCCAGCTTCCGAAGGAGAGCCCAAGCCTTTCGACTTGAGTGCTTGAAGTCTAAGCTCTCCATCAGTGTAGACCAGCGATCTTTTCGGGCTGTGTCGAGAGACTCTAGCAGTTGGTCCGCTACGTTTTGATTTTAAGTGTTCAGAAATTCATTATAGAGTCTCTCGCACTCTTCATTCCAGCCCGGCACATACGCTTTTCGAAAGCCTCTGGGGATTGTTTTCTTCGCTGTGGCGAGTATAAGGTCCACAATTTTTTTATAGTTGGTAGGGAGTGGATCTAGGGTCTCAATTTCGTTGTCTAAGATGGTCTTATAAGTTGCCCAGTCCGCCTTCTGGAAGTTCCATCGGGGTTTTGGTATGGAGTGTATGACTGTGAGTGTGTGTCCAATCGTAGCCATCACAGGCCTGTGTTGACTATGGGGAAAGTCCCCGGCCACGGTACGAGAAATAGGTTGGGATCTACCCGAGCCGTCCCTGGTGACAAGGCACAGATCTGGATTATAGTCGCGGTTCCACCTGGCAGAGCGGAAGGTGCCCCTCTCCTTAGCATCAAATATGAGCTGCAGATTGGTCACATCCATCCACTCCACAAGCTTCTCCCCCTCCAGGTTTTCGCTCTGGTACCCCCAGTCCGTGTGGTGACAGTTAAAATCTCCCATGAGCACAGTAGGATGGGACACAATGTTCGGGAACATATTCTCTGGCCAAGAGCAGCTTGGAGGTTTGTAGACGTTTACCACAGTGAGTTCATTGATCCTAACAGCTATGATTGATATGTCATCTACGTCTGAGGTGTGCACCACTGCCCAGTTTCGGATGTTTTCGCGGATGTATGAACCCTAGTGTGATGTGTTACCCTATTGGTAAGCTATCATTTAAACCACATTTCAATCAAAAAACAGATACGTCATATTTTAAGCAGCGGGCTCTCGGACTAAAAAGTAGTAATGTGTCACTAAAGGCGAAGATGATGGTTCACAACGCCATCCTGGTACCGACGCTTATGTGAACAATTATGTACATTATTATTATAATGTTTTTAACATTATGGTAAAGACGGCAATGTCTAAAATTCAACCCCGTAGTTATTAATTATATTTATAGATATTAAGGGTCCGGACCCAACTATGACGTCACAGTCATTTCCCACGGCATTAAGGTTCAAAATCGCGTGAACAATTGCATGATAAAACAATGGTAAAAATGGGATTTTTCCCATTTTTTGGGGTTAATTTTGCTTCAATCAAAAAACTTTTACGGTTATTCCCTAGATTTTAATGAATATTATCAGTACAAAAAAAAATCCCCGCGACTTTCGGGAAACGAGTAAACGTCTGTCGGAAAAAAGATCAGCCTTGTTTTTCACATTTTTTTTTTTGAGAAATCTATACAAGATAAAATAAATCTGTTACGGTTATTCCCTAGATAAAGGTTCAATGTGTCTACTCTATTTTTTCCAAAGCATATATTTAGGACGGTTGTCGAGATATAAGGTCTCCAGTTTGTAGAAATTTTTGAAATGTCCGTATGCGTACCCTTAATGTTTAATTGAATCAATGCGTGTTGTTAAATAATTTAAAAAACACAACGGTCATATTCTAAAATATTGCCACACATGGGATTTTGTAGGCGCAGTGACGATATATTAGATATGAAAATGATATTTACTTTCTTTTAATAACTTTTCGCACACCTTCTTCCTTATTATGATAACACACTTTCACACTCTACCACTGTGAAACGACAACTGACAAGTCTCTACTTGCATAAAAATATACTTATTGCATAGTATGATTGAAATGTACTCGAGTACTTGAAATGTACTCGAGTTCTTGAAATGTACTCGAGTACTTGAAATGTACTCGAGTACTTGGAAAAGTATTCGAGTATTTTTTTTGGTCTAAAATGCGCCGAATACAAGTACAAGTACATATAAATAAATGTACTCGTGACTGAGTACTGAGTACACTAAAAGTACTCAAAGTACAATGTATGAGTACTTGTACTCGAGTACCGCCCAGCTCTGATTCTGTTGCATTACATTACAATATACTCTCCCTTAACACGGAATAAAGTCATTTACTGGTAATGGACTTCTGGCGTGAACCATCTTTCAAAACAGAACGTTTTTTCAACTCCATTTATTTGTGGGTTGAAGAGAATCAAAATTAAAATAAAGAGTAGGGAGTGATGCTAATGCATCACAGTAGCAACACTGGTAGCATTTAACATAATGTGTCCAGTCTTTTTTCCTAATATTGTTTTTGAGTGTCCTGTAGAAGACTGTATATCGTAAATACACGAGACAAACTAACATCTTTTTCAGTAATAAGGTTCACCAGCTCACAGCTCTTTCAAATGTCTCTATTACTGTGGTTCAAAAAACTGGACATTTTTTTAAATATTTGCCCGTACCCCCCTAAAAGATATTTTTCCTATAAAAGTACAATTTGCGCCGCAGGTGATATTTTTGCTTATAATGAGCTCTGAAGAGTGATATTTTCCCTTATCGAAATGTAAAAAATATGCTTACGTAAGTATTTTAAAAAAGTGTTTACTAAGTAGACGGATTTTATTTTATGAAAGAACGATTAATAAGCCTATACAATTGATCGTGTTGAACTTATTGATGTCCGATCGAAAAAACTGGACAGTCCTTAGTCTGGTTTTCCAAGATTTTTCCGACCGAATAGATGTACAGATGCCAGCGACATGTCCGGTTTTGGACCGGACTATACAAATGGATGGATATATCGTATAAATTAGGTGGTCTGTCTTCTTTCTGAGAATTGATCAACGATTCTAGACTATCGCACGGCAGGCACAAGTTTACCATTTCTATGTATGTATTTATCTATTCACAATTTATTTTGACATCGTACTGATTGGATCAATTTACTAGAGTTTCATTGTCTGACATTCACATTATTATACATCATATCATTGGGTAGGTACTCATTTAATTATTTAGCATCATCATTCATATTATCGTCTCTATATCGTTCACTCTCTAGTATCTAAATTGATTTTACAAATTTCTTCAGTAGCGATCTGCGATCTAATTTTCTTCAGTCGTTTTCACTCTACCATGAAAATTACTGACAAAACATTGAAACGTGGGTGAAATAAAATACATATTAGAACTTTGTTGTATTAATTCTGTATAAATAACTTAGTTTCCATACAATAAACGTGACATGTGTTTACAGAATATATCAAAATAAATTTCAGTGTGATAACAACACATTCAAATAAGGCCATTTTTTAAAACTGGTTGAATAAAAGTTTGCAGTCCAAGATCATTCTAGTTAATATTCGTGTCCCTACATGTAATCTCGCATTTGGTTGGTTGGAAGATATTGATATAAATAAACCCGCCACTTGTGTTGAAGAAAATGTTGTCTTTAAAGACGAAATAACAACTTATATATTTCCTTTTTTTGTAGCAACCAGACTTCGTTATGCCGCATCCAAGACATACAACACATTCTCCCGCAAGAAGCCCATTTCTCCGACAGTCCTCACCGATGGAAGGTTGGCGAGGTGTCTCACTACCGTAGATCTCACCGCCTTGGGAGTCGGCAGTACTCTTGGTGTGGGAGTGTACGTGTTGGCTGGTAATGTCAGCAAATTCCATGCGGGTCCAGCTGTCATCATTTCATTTCTGATTGCCGCTGTTGCCTCTATATTTGCAGGTAGGATATTCAGGATTTTTGGGAATGCAAGGTTTTAGTAATTCAACGTTTGCACGATGTGCATATTTTTTTTATTAGAAAATTATTACCAAAGGAAAGGAAGCAGAGGACTTTTATATCAAATTTTTATTACGCTCTAACATTGTCAAGTCTCCATTGAAATGGTTTGTTGAGCGAAACGAAGCCAACACAATACTTAAGTCGTGACACTTAAATAACATCACCATGGCAACCACCCACTATCCTGACGTCACCTTGTCTTGATGATGAACACGGACTATTGAATATTTTTTTCTGTATATTTCTTACCATCTTATGTGATGTCATCAACTTCTTATGCCACTTGGACCCGGCCTGTAATATTGTGTCGGCTTCGAGCGAAAACTAACCATAAATACTTATTTCTATGGCTTTCCACACAAGTCCGGAAGTTCAGTTGACTGAATCGACCGTTTGCTAAAAAGCTCCGACCAAAACCTCTTTCTGAATTCAAAATCAGGGTAACATTGAATTCAGAGAGAGGTTTTGGTCAGAACTTTTTTTCAAACGGTCGATTCAGCTAACTGAACTTCCGGACGTGTGTGGAGAGCCTACGATTATATTTTCATTGGCAATAAAATAGTCATTATTCTTATATTCAACTATTTATGAAAATATCATTATTCACTCCAGGTCTCTGCTATGCTGAGTTTGGTGCCCGAGTTCCCAAGGCTGGCTCAGCTTATATTTACAGTTACGTTTGTGTTGGAGAATTTATCGCTTTTATTATTGGTTGGAATTTGATCTTGGAATACGTGATTGGTGAGTTTGCACAATAATTTATTAAAATTATTTTAATTTCTGGTGGTAAACGTAAACTAAATATTTTTATCATAATCCTTGTTTTAGGTTCAGCGAGTGTAGTGAGAGGTCTAAGTCAATATTTGGATTCCCTTTTAAACAACACAATGTCCAGTCACCTGCAGGCTACGATGCCAATTGAATTGGCTTATCTATCTCCGTATCCTGATTTCTTTGCATTTACCATCACCATGGTATTCTCAAGTAAGTAACTTTTATCATATTTATCGAACAGATTGCATTCCACAGTAAATAACACAGTATATTAACTTGTGGTATTGATAACTATGATATCTTGAGTATAAAAATATTAATTTAGAAAATAAAAAGCCACTGAAGACGAAGCTATACCTAAGCTTTGAAAGATCTTTGAGTGTGTACTCAAATAAAATAGTGGAAGTAAAACACAGTGTTTTAATTTTACAAAATTTGTTCAAATGTACTTCCATAATGTTAATCTTCGGTCACTAAATTATTAATTTAAATTTATCTTTCAGTTGCCCTGGCATTCGGAGCTAAAGAGTCGTCACGATTCAATAATATATTCACCGTTGTTAATCTTGGTGTGGTGTTGTTTGTGATAATCTCTGGATCGTTGAAAGGTAAATTAGTTGCAAACAACTCAAGCCGTGCAAGTTTTATCTTTAATTTATCATTGTGAATTGACGTCTATTTTATCTTTTAGCTGATACTAAAAATTGGCGTCTCCTTCCCAGTGAAATACCTCAAGGTTATGGTGATGGTGGTTTTGCTCCGTACGGAGTTGCTGGTATCATCAGAGGTGCTGCAGCTTGTTTCTACGGCTTCATTGGATTTGATTGTGTCGCCACTGCGGGAGAAGAAGCTAAGGATCCACAGAAATCAATTCCCATTGCTGTTGTGGCTTCTCTACTTATTATCTTCCTGGCGTACTTTGGAGTTTCATCTGTATTGACATTGATGTTACCATACTACTTGCAGGTAATAAAAATAAAATTGTGGGGCTATTTTACAATATATCAGATATCTAACATCTAGCATTCAGGGGGTCCGTAGATCAGGCACTTGCAGGGAACTAAATCCTCTCTTCTCCCTTCCCCTCCTCTCCATTCTCCTGCTTCCTTCATCCTCTGGTACATTGTTTGTTGCATTATGCTGGTATTGTTATTTTATTTTATGTGCAAGTTTTAGAGTATGTGCGTGAATGTGTGTGTGAGAGAATGTATGTGTGTGTGTATGTATTGTGATTTGTATGAGAGAATGTATGTATGTGTATATGTATTGTGTTTGTCCTTCTGTTCCTAATAATGAAACTCTTGTGTTATGTATTATATAGCTTCATTGTATTCACCACTAAGAGGGCAAGATGTGAACCACACATAATTGTTAAAAGTATATAATGTCCTATACACACACATCTTGCCTGTAGGTGAGTCTTGGAAAACAAAAAAAAAAAAAAAAAAAAAAAAAAAAAAAAACACATTCACTATAACCAACAAGTTAATTTGCCCTACCAATCGAGGGTATAATTTAGACTCTTTTACACGTTAATACTAAAACACAATCTTAATGGATGCTGGTGTACATTATGTACACATTTCTCTCGACTTAGCTAATAGCCTTCATAGCACAGCAGTTAGAATACTGGTGAAACAGGCTGCAGGTCTGGGTTCAATTCCTGACCACGGCAGATGGACGGACTGGAACTGGTGAATGTTACTTAAGTGTAAAGTGATGCCGACGATCGGTCATAAACCTGATGGAAAGTCATTCCTTCGCTGTGTATCTGTTGAGATAACTACTTATTATTCAACTACGACGTGTTGAAAATCCGACGTTTTCGGAAAAATTTAAATGTGGTTTCAAATTTTTTAGGATGCCAATGCCCCACTTCCCCACGTGTACAGTATCTTAGGATGGAATATAGCCAAGTATATAGTGAGTGTGGGGGCTATGTGTGGTCTGTGCTCTAGCCTGCTGGGAGCTATGTTCCCCTTGCCTAGGATCATCTACGCTATGGCTTCTGATGGGCTCATGTTCCAATTCATGGGGAACATTAATGGCAGATTCCAGACACCACTGGTCGGAACATTAGTTGCTGGACTCTTTACAGGTGAGAATCTTTCATTTTGTAACCCAGTCTCTGCTATGTCTCAGTATATATGAGTGATCTCAAGACATTTAAATTGCAATGTATTTTGTATAGATCCAAGATGAAAAAAATATCATTAAGAATTACTAATACAAGTGGTAATAGCTTTGAACCAATATAACACAATATCAAATACCTACTTGTAAATTTTCCCAACTGCAAGTAGATAATGAAAACAAAAAAAATGTGTAATTAATTTCAGGAACTATGGCAGCCATATTTCAACTGGATCAGTTGGTGAACATGATGTCTATTGGAACTTTGCTGGCATATTCTATGGTTGCGTCGTGTGTTTTGTTGCTCAGGTATTTACGAAACGTTATTGTCATTCATAATTTTTAAAGCATATGGCAATAGACCCGGCAATTACAAATTTAGAGGTAAATCTCTTAGTCAATTGGCAGCGTCAGCAGTGACCCCGTGGATTTCAGTTAGACCGCGCTCGAAACCAAAAATTGGACACTCAACTATATGGCCCATCGTCTGGCAGCGACCACATTCACAGTCGGGGCTCGGGGAAAACCCCCATCGATGCATAATGTATTTGTATCATTGAATATACCTTTGTAGGGAGGCGTAACTAGAAGAACTTTTCTCAAGCACGGTTCTTTGAGTTCCAACAGATTATTTGACAATCCATCGGGATCTGGTGGAAACAAGACTACCAACTTACAAATTGTTGTTAATGTATGAATTTGTTTTTAGGTACAATCTCTCTACCAGCAATAAGAAGGAAGAGGACAGACAGAGGCTCACTGTATTCCTGTTATTAGGACAATTAGTGAATCATGCTAAACATCAGTACCCCACTAGGCTGAGCTCTAATCTTGTGACTTGGATGGTCACTGTATATTGTAAGTTATATTTATAGACTAACCAATTGAACATATTTTGAGATATACCTAAACTATTTAGGTATGGAACCGGATTTATCTGTACCTATTGCACAGACAGAATTACATGCGTGAAAATGTTGAGTCCACTCCTCAACAGATGGCGTTAGCATCGGAAATTAGGTTAATTGTGAAATTGTTTTCAGCTGTAGCATATAGTATACAATTTTCAAAAATTACACGATTGTTGACAGCAGGATGTGGTTGAATGGGTGAACATTGGCCTGGGCGTAAGTGTCGGAACACCCATCCTGCTTCCTCCCCAAGGGAGTTCACATAACGCTGAATTATGTGAATGAAGATGCCTCTCGTCTCTGTTGAGGAAAAAACTTAACGCAATTGAACATACTTTAACTTGTTCTATACTATTGCTTTAATATGTTTGGCTTCTTCCCCAGGTTTGTGGTGTTTTGCATTCGCGGGCTGCATTAAGGTTTATGCATCAGAGTTGCTGGCTTTAGATTTAACCGCAATATTCCTAACAGCATTCTCAGGATTCTTAGTATTTGCTACATTGTTCTTCATCTCACGTCAGCCGGTGTCTGAGAAGAAACTATCCTTTGCTGTAAGTCAGTTAAATTTTGTTAAATATTGTAAAATATAATAGCTATTAGGGTGCTTCTTATATGATCGAAAACATTTTTTTTTGATATTTTAATGGGACACTCCTGTTTTTTATTCTGTGCTATAAAAAAATGCTACAGATTTTTTTTAGAATTTTTTAACAACTATTAGGGGTTGCTACCACTTGAAGAAAATTTAATAAGTATAAAAAAAACAAATTTCAAATTTTTTTTATTGATTTTTTTCTATATTTATATCTATTGAATACAGCAACAAACATAAAACATTATTTCAGTTGAGTGTCTATTTCCCTAGGCGTACCCCAGCCAGGCCGGTGTATCAAACTGATTTTAATACTAATATAATTATTAAATTTTCAACACCGAGTAGCGACCCCTAAACCATGTTTAAAAATTCTGAAAAAAATTGTAGTTCCATTTTTTACATAGGAGAACAGAATAACAGAGTGTCCCGTTAACATTTCGAAATTTTGATTTTAAGAAGCACCCTAATAGCTATATTATATCCATTTCATGTGACTTTGTACAATTCCAGGTTCCTTTCGTCCCATGGTTACCAGGTATCAGTATTTTGATCAACATCTATCTCATGTTGAGTTTAGATTACATGACATGGATTCGTTTTGGCGTGTGGATCGCATCAGGCCTGCTGATTTACTTTGGCTACGGAATGTGGCACAGCGTCGAAAGGAATAGAGGTGAGAACAGTTCCAGGGAGGAACTCAGACCATCTATTATCATGCGGGACATTAGCGAAGACAATTCTTTAGCTCAAGATATTCAGTGAATGTTGTCTGTCAGTAGTAAAATGTTTTATATGCGTACTCTCATCTCTTAATATATTAGCAACTCCTAGGTTTTTGTCAAGATGTAAAATGTAGTTTTTTGTACTTATACTAAACATTTTGTAAACAAGTCAACAAACTGCGAAAAAGTATCTCGTGTACAGTTATTCAAATTTGCAGTATTGTTGATGATATAATTACTAAAACTGAAAATGCTTTTATATTTATTTATTTATTTATTACTGTATATTTTAAGAGTATTTAACTTTATGGGATAATATAATGTGATAGTTCCTAGAACAGTATTATGTTAGACATTTTTTATATTCTAACACATATTTATAGCTGTATTTTTAATAAAGTTGTGTATGTATGTGACAAAATACCCACTATTCACCATTAGTGGCTTAAAATGCAAGTTTTTATTGTTAAGTACAACTTTTGTTCGAAGAATTTTCAGAATAGTTAATTTTACGGCTATTGAATCTCCATATCGTATTCATCCTCGGAATTCTTTAGTAAATTTATACCTTTTTACAGTATTCTTGTAGATAATTTTATATTTCATTTCGTACTTAATTCAGTCATTCTCAGTTAGGCAATCATATTTATACGCTGTGTTGTTTTTAGTACTGTTATTGTTTGTTTAAATAAATAAGTAAATTTGGTGTTTAATATATTTTTTGCTCCATGTCAGTTACGTTTTGACGTGACATTAGAAATGACATAGTAATAGTTTTATTGAGTTTATGGCATACCTATATTGTATGACATTGGAGAGTCAGAGATTGAGATCGTGGGAGCTCAGGTATATAAGTATTCGAGACAATTAGTGTCATTTGTAATCTTTAAAAAGATCTGGCAGATACGATTTCTTACTTGAAATTGTAGTTCAGTTACGGCTTCTTATTTTGTGTCACAGCTTTCTAATTTATTATTGTTTTTATTATTTAACGATCTCCTTGTTTTTGTATCAAGAGAATGTTATTGCTTCATTAATAATAAAAATGGACTGAAAAAATAATGTTTTATTCATTTCGTTTATCGAATCCTCAGCTTTAGTGTGTTTTTTTTTACGTAATTATGTTTTAAGTTGTAGGCTGAGTTTGTCTCTAAGATTCAGTCGCATAATTTCTTGAACTAGTTCAATAAATAGTAAGAAACTGATCCCTGGGATTGAAACTACGAAGAAGAATTTTTACTGACGTGGGATTTTGTAACTATACTCGCTCACTATGCTACGTGTATAAGACGTACAAACAATGATTGTGCGTCATGTACACATCGCATAGCGAGCGAGTATGAGTTACAAAATGCCAGCCCTGTAGTAGATTAATATTGTTGGAAATGACACAAAATTCACACTACGAAATAATTTTTATTGCTTCACAACATAAAGAAATAGTAATACACTTTGCATTCAGTAAGCACAAAATTGACAATGCAGTTATAATAAGTGATATGTGCATTAAATATTTTATGTACAATTAGAATGAACAGATATAAGAACAAACAAAGCATAAGAAGAATACATTATACATAGTATATCAACCCTATATATGAAGTACAGTTCCTTTACTGTGATTATTGGTTAATAAACCAATGTTTACTGCCATCTGAAGGAGTGAATGTAAAACCATTGAAGCATTTACTGCCATCTGCAGAAAAGTTTGAAAAGCAATTTTTTATTTTGATGATGACTAAAAAATATATATGAGTAAAAGAAGATGTGCAGCCATCCGAGACTATCACATCAACAAAAATTCTCAACGACAGTCGCATTTTGAATATGAGGAATTGGAGAGTGTATGACAAATTGCGTAAATGTGACGTAAGCAAGGAGTGTATGTAAGGATAGGACAGTCTAGAGTTGTGCCTGCCTCTATCCTCTCACCCTATGCAGTGTGAGGGGATAGTTTTTTTTTCAAATTGCATCTCTAAAAGGATTTTTTTTAAAGAACGTTTTAGCACACTCTATGGAAATATTTCATAAGCTATAAGATGTTTACTGCCATCTGTGGGAAGAATTATGTTAATTATATTCAGCATGGGGTACATTCTTTTATGCAGTAAATTGTATTCTGGGTAATACAACGCATCAACAGGTAATTGTGAATGGTTTATATAAAATATTCATACTTCTACAAAAAACATCGCAAATACAGCACAGCAATAAGTACACAAGCTAATACTATAGTAACTTTAACTTCACAATTTACTGATACTTTGATATAAGTTATACTTACTTCAATTATTCTAATTGTATGAGCACGTAATAGTTAAATATTATGTTTTGAACATAATAACATCTACATTTTGTAGTTTAATTTTAAATAGATTTTCCACCTATTATGTCGTTGGATAAGTAGGCACATAAAAAGCAATATTAATTTCTGTAATTACAATAGTTGATATAATTGAGATATGTAATTATTAGAATAATTGATCTCTAAAGAGCACTGTGCAGTCTTAAAGAACTTTAAATTCTATGTAGCTCAAAAAAAGAGTAAAAAAGTAAAAAGGCAAGAGGCCTAAAATTCGAAAAAAAATATATTCCGTTTCAACTGCCGTTTTAAATCAATTACCATTAAGGTTCCGCTCTGGGTGATTAATCGAGGTTCCGCTCTGTTTAGTTACAATTACTGTTACAATTTTTGCAGTCCTAAAATAGTTTCAGAAAATCAAAATGTTATGAACTTGTACACATTTTTTGTACTTTTTCTGGATTTTTCATGCCCACTTGTCATATCTTTAAAACGGCAGAATATTTAATAATCCAATCACTATTTTAGTTGAGATTTGACAATACACATTATTAACTCTTTGAGTAGTATAGTGGTCCTTGTAGATATTATCATTAATACGCAACCATATTCAGTGGCATACCTGCTATTTAGAGTCAGGCAAGTTGATGACTATGACCAAAGAGTTGCATGAAGCATCCAAAATAACGGGCTTGGAAATGAATGTACAAAAAACAAAAATTTTGAGCACGTCCAAGCATAAATTCATGATAGACAATTGGGAAATAGAAACAGTTGACGAATATGTGTACCTTGGCCATAAGATAAAACTTGGAAAAGAAAACCAAACAGCAGAACTACCAAGACGAGTAGGTCTGGGCTGGGCCGCATTTGGTAAATTGAAACATGTGTTTGAAAATAAAGAAATCCCGATATGCCTAAAAAGAAAAATGTTCGATACATGTATCCTCCCGATGTTGACATATGGCCTAGAAACAATGACACTAACAGCCAAAAGCATACACAAATTAAAGTGTACACAGCGGGCCATGGAAAGACAGATGCTCGGCGTGAGCCTTCGAGATAAAATTAGAAACGAGGAAATAAGACGCCGAACTAAAGTTACCGATATTATGGACCGCATTGCAAAATTAAAATGGCAGTGGGCTGGGCATATGGCTCGACAAGAGGATACTAGGTGGGCACCCAGAATCCTACAGTGGAGGCCCTGGAACAAAAGGAGAAGCGTCGGAAGACCTCCCAAAAGGTGGTCTGATGACCTAGTCCAACAAGCCGGAGGAACCTGGATGCGGAGGGGGAGAAACAGAGATGAGTGGAAGAAAATGGAAGAGGCCTACGTCCAGCAGTGGAGGGAGGAAGGCTGAGGAAGAAGAAGAAGAAGAAGTTGATGACTTGGGTACTTATCTGAAAACCTATGTAGAAATCATAATGTACACACTCTTTTTGTATACACTATTTTACACACTATTTTATTTCATTTGGGCAAGGCTGGGTGTTGGGCTTATATGGAAGCCATGCCACTGACCACGCTCGCCAAAGACTAATGATATTTTATTAAATTAAACTTATCTACTACTAATGATATAGCACGCTTATTAAAAATTAAATCTTAAATCTAAAGCAATACATTATTCAAGATTTATGGAATGTTGCAATACAGACATTTAGATAAGAAGTAATTTTATTTGATGTAAAGAAATTTCGTGAAGTACTCTTTGTTTCAAATTACTTGGCTGCAGGGTACTTGATTACGATAGTGGTAATTCTACTGAAAATATTCAGATCCATGGTAACCTGTGGGATAAGTAAAGTGAAACGCAGTGTACTTATAGATGAGGATTTTTTAAAACAAATCATAGAGTAAATACTGAGTGGAAATCCATAGATATCCCCTACAACAGCATCTTAGCTGAGGCGAAATAGTGAATTTGGTTTAAAAGACCCAATTGGTTCTAGAACTAATCTAGAAGCTAAATTGTTAGCCGAGAAACTCTTTGAGAGTTCACCGTTAAGAAGGCAAATGTTTAGGAAATTATACACTTTTGCAGTTAATAATACTTTAACAAACTAGGAAAAATCAAGGATATATTAAATCATAAGGGTATAATAATTAAAATAATCAATCTTATAAGTAGTCTGGAATGTTGATTGAAAGAAATAATCCAAAAAATACAATGGTTGGGATTTGAAAATCATAGACAACTTATTTAATTTCCTGTAAACTATAAATGATAACACTTTATTTTGCTCTATATAAAAAGTTTGGAATTCACAACCTTTTGAAATTTGAGTCTGGCTCAGAAAATATAGTTTTTTTTTAACTATATTTAGTCTTTCTTTGTGAATAGGTAAGATGTTTTCATTGATTTGAAAAAAAAAAACAGCTTTGTTTTAGATAAATTATTACACATTGTGAACTAACTAGTATTAATAATTATGTAGTTCTAGTACAATTTGTGACTTGTGGCTGCATCTAAAATGGTTTCACTGATCAGTTGCGTAAATTAAAATCATACATAGTGTTTATAACAGTCGGAATCCTAAACAAAAACTTTGGTTAATAAAAATTACAAAAATGTTTGTTATTTGTAATTATTTTGTAGGAATTATCTCAAGGATTCAGCCAAAACATGTTGAACATTTCTTATCTTATTCTTATAGAACTACTGGTAACTGACTTTAATACATTTTCACAAAATACTTTGGGAGGTCCTACTATGATAATTTATTAAATTATTCCTACATATTACAATATGGCAAAAAAAAGCATTTGCATAATACACACCAAAATGCTTCTTTAATACATTAGGAACATAAAAGCAAATACGGTTGATTGTATGATTAACAATAAAGTTGAGATTCCAACGGATGTCACTCCTGATGTAGACACTTTCTTGATTGTTTTGGTTATTGGTTTGATGATGTCCTTAAATTTATTAATCAGTTCTACACTTAAAGTTGTGTCGCAAGCTGTTCCTCGTATGGCATCCTTCACAGGAGCTGTTAGTATTCTGAAGTTAACTTCCTCGTAGTTTAATTTAGAATACATGAATATTGGCAATTTGTCAGACAAAACCCACAAGTTCCCATTGTTATCGACTTTAAGATCGTTAGGAAATACCATTGTTTCATTACTCATGAATATACGACCTTGTGATTTCAAGTTGTATTCCTTGTTACTGGTCTTCCAACAAGCCACTGCATTCAAATTAACAAGGGCATAGAACAGAACACCCGTTGTATTGTCTACAAATTCAACACTGGATTGTGCATTTGGTCCTCTGCTTCCGACTAACTTGAAATCTGAAAAATTGCTCATTGCTAAAGTTTCATTCCTGAGAACTCTAGTTGACACTGAGAACTCATTGGTACTCGCCAGAGGATGGAAGTAGAGAGTACTGTAGCCATCACTGGCTGGAGGAGACAAGGCAAGACCAAATACAGCGTCGTTCCATTGGAAATTGATTCCAGTGACATTGAAATCACCAGCTAGTGGGTCTGGGTAAAAGTAATGATGTTTGATTCTCCATGAAGTCTTTGACTGCCAGGAATACACAATCAATCCTGCGGAGCCTATATCACTGACATATGCATAAGTATCATTACACGATGTATCTTCAACTGCAATAGTTGCAAAGAATGAACCTTCTTGCATTTGATCATCTGGTATGACGTATCGTCTAATAAGTTCGTCACTCTTCAGATCGTATACAATCAGTTGGGGTTTGGCTAGAGCTGTCATGTTGCCTAGAATGTCTACGAGTCCACTGTCTATGACCCAAAGCCTGCCACACGCATCTGCTCTGACTCTGAATGGGGACACTATTTCTGGTGCTGTGTCTTTCTCAGCAATGTGTGCCGACCAGTTGGGATACGGGATGAGCTTGGGAGATACGGTTGTTTTATCTGAAACAAAAAAATGAAATCTCACTGATGGTGAAACAGTCACCTAAAAATAATTTCTCGCTATGTAAATATTCATACGCCTGCGAAGAAGTGGACTATCCTAATGACTTGAATCAATATTCAATCATAATAATAATGGTGTTGGAAGGAGTCACTTTATTATTCGGTCATTGATCTTGAAAAGTGCAAAATAAACTAGCAACACTTCTATTATTATACAAGTACACACACCTATAAAATCGATGCCGCCTTTCATATTCAAATCTTTAGCATAACTAACAAAACACCAGAACCTAATCAGTGTCTGAAATCGCTAAGACAAAAAATGATGTATAATAATACATTACAAAACCTTTTAAAGTAACAGAGAAGCTTATTGTATAAAATAACGAAATCTTATTCAATATTAACGACGATCTCACCGTATCTATTGAATAAATAATTAGGAACGATTTCACGCTTATAAAAAAACACAATATGCCAAAAATATTTAATTAGATATTACGTACTTAGCTTAGCTTCACACTTGACGTATATTTATTCTCTAAAAGATGAATAATTTTCTCACGGAAGACAAGAAAAACTACTTGCGAGAAGTTGAAGAGGATTAAATATACATATGTCACTGGAAATGTATGAGATTTAGGAATTGTGCACAAATCCTAGGATATACATACAATGCCGAGTCAATTTAGGAAATATGTGAAATAATTTGTCAGATGGGTTCTATGATTCATACTTTTCATAAGAAATATATGTTTTATTGACTCAAAAATTCATTATTTTTTTCCGGGTAAGGTGGCATACAGAAAAAAACTAAGAATAAAAACGTCTTCAAACTGAAGAACCTATTTATGTTTTCAGGTAAATTGGAGGTTGGAGTTGAACTTAGAATTACATTATTTGATTATTTTCGATTCCTATTTAAAAATGTACGAAATTCCTAGTAAAATGTGTACGATATATTACATTAAAACAAAATATATTAGATCATAAAAAATATAATTTATAATAAAAAAAAACACAACAAATGACATTTATTTCACACATTTCCTGGCGATTTTAGGCATTCTAAGAATTGTATATAATGATGGATTTCATATATTTTCGGTAACACATATACATATACCAACATGTATATCTAGATTTTATAATTATTGTTTCCGATAATAACAAAAATTACAATTTAATCAGTGACTCATCTTTTCTGTAAACAATGGTAGCAGGTATTCCCCATGGTAGGTGTAATTAAAAGTAAAAACAAGTACGTGAGATATCAAAGTTGGGTTAACTCTTTGGGTACCTACGCAATTCAGAAGATCGATGATAGAATAGTCAGCGCATGACGGGGTACCCTGTACCGTAGAGATATTGCCAAATTTCTTCCAAGAAGGTAAATGAAGAGAATTTTTATATTAGTTGAACAAAAAAATAGGTATACCTATTACTGTATTCTGTTCACTAAAAGTGTTAATAAATAAATAAATAAATACATCGAATGCATTGTATCCTCGCATACATCGGTTGTAGAAATGACTGATATTTCTAATACGTGATGTAGAACTACATTTCAGAAGAACATTATTTTCCTGAATTTAAGATAGTGTGTTCTGTTTAATTTGACATAACCATATTATGGTTTCGTCGGGTGTACCTACGTCGGGTGTGAGCACAGTGGCGTAACTAGGCGGGGGCGGGGGGGGCGGTCCGCCCCGGGCGGCGCATTTCAGGGGGCGGCAAAATGGCACAACATGTAAAAAAACATCTTGAAAAAACACACAAATTAAAAAAAAACTCTGAATTGAATGAAAATTAATCCTGTTCGCGTCTTAGGTACATACATATTATTTATAGGTGCTCAAATAAGTTAGGTTTTCGATATCTTATACCTAAAATTTTGTTACTTCTTGCATGGTCGCTTCCCCTATACCAATACCTGTAACCACATGTGTTACCTACTACAGAAAGATAACCAGGTTCATCATTTCACCCACTTGTCCTAAAAATTTCGCCTGCGGCGCTCTTTCTGAGGTTTTTATATTTTTTTTATGATATGTACTTATTTTTTTATATTTTTATTTAAAGAAAGTAAACAAAACTACAACATGACCTTCATTTTCATTTAGTTTTATGAAAAAAAATCGCCTGCGGCGCTATTTACGTGCTTTATTATGCCAAATCTATATTAAAAATTTAGTTGACTTCGCCTAGCTCCAAAATTGCAGACACCAATGGGTAGGTATGTACTTGTATAGGTTCTTTAGGGATCGGGTAGGGCGGCATTTTTAGAGTCCGCCCCGGGCAGCACTAATGCTAGTTACGCCACTGTGTGAGCACAAGCTTTTATAGCTGATATTTCGATATGCTCTTCTAAAAGCTAAACTCTTACGCGTAAAGTGCATCTTCAGCGCCGGGATTCAAACCCGGCACTTCCCGCTTGTGAATCCCGCGTCATACCTTTCGTAGTCTTGAAGAAAACACAACTTTATTTGATTATTTTCTAGTTCAGCTCTCTATATTTTGGGGATACATCTACGTAGGCATCGTGACTCTTTAGATATAAGTATTTATTGTACTGTGCATAGTAGATTATATTATATAGGTAGGTATATTTATCTATCCAATTTATATTGTGAGGAATTCGCTAACAAAAACTCTTTGTAATAATCGAGGGTCGGTTTTCATGCGGGACCAGTCTATAAATGGTCTGGGCCAAATGAATGGAAGAACTGGTTTTTTCGAAGTGAATTTTGTATAGGCGAGCTCTATATTCATCCTAATACTAATTGGCGAGGTCAGTGTTCAATGGAATAACATTAGACGAAACTATCTACAAGAAAATAGGTAGTAGGTAAAAAAACAATTTACAATAGGTGACTACAACGTATTTAAATGCTTAATTATAAAACGAAATTGCTCAATTTCCCTATTGTGTGTAACAAAATACTGTTTGATGTGATCTTTAACCTTAACACCAGTATTTCTCAATCAAAAGTTAAAATACAGGTTTAGTTAATTTTAAACAATTCTACGATTGAATTTTTATACTTACTCGTCAGTGAAACATATGTTAGAGACGCTGGTACTCCGACCTTCCATCTTGGCACTGTTATAAAGAGTCTGTCTTCGTATACTTCCAAACCAACAGGAATGTTATTCTCCGGTATGAAATCTTCATTCTTGATTGCGTCTAATCTCTCAGAGTCTGTGAAGTATGCAAAATCCAATTGTCTCCATTCAAACGCCACGTTTAAATTATCCATTGCAAGACATTGCAGAAGAAGGGCGAAGAATACTCCGTATTGAAGAAACGACTTGTCGTCTGTAGAAGACATGGTTATCTGAAATGGAAAGAAAGAGAAACGTTAGTAAAATGTTATACCCGTATTTTGTGGTTAACTTTGGAAATTTGCTTCTAACTAACTTATCTTATCGTGAATCGGAACAGGATATTCATAATTAGAGGTAAAAGTGAGTTTCCATTTTTCTTTGGTTTTTGGTAGGCACATGAACCACATTACTTACCGACATGAATTATTTTTAGCAGCGAATCAAAGGAGATGTAGATTAAAATATAAATTACGATAAGCAAAAGTGCAAGAAAATACCTAATTATTACTTCATGTGTGGAAAATTGAAAATGTATCGTACAAAATTCCTAGTACTTTCTATAAGGTTTCAAAGTTTCAATGATATTATAACCTACTAGGTACTCTAAAAAAACATAACCGTAAAAAACAAAAATATTTGTTACTGCTGCTTGTTCTGCTTTCAAGGAGTATTCGCGTCACTAATGTTAGGTATAAAGAAAATCGATTAGGTATTCAAAATTATTCAATTAATTAATTATAAATCATCAAATATTAGTCTAAAGTCTATATTAGTCATATTGGTACCTACTACCTATTATGTTTGTGTGCGACGTTTTACATTTTATTTCTGCTGATCGATTTTTAGTTGACGATGATTGTCGTAAATTCCTGGCGGTCGAGACAATAATAAAAAACTCGTTATGCATTTTTTATTATTTAAATTAATGTAGCTACAAAGTAAGTATTGAGTATTTTTTTATACTTAGTATGTATATTATATAGAAATATCACACACCACGAGTTATTGTGAAGAATATTAAAAAGTGTTTGTTCTTCTTGAGACTAAACCTAAGTATAAGTATGCGATGCTACATAATCTATCAGAAACAAATGGTTAAAGAGCAAAGCCATGAAAAATTGTCGTTACTCGCTAGGTCTTATATTAAAAGAAAATCTGGATTCTTATGCCTACAGTAGGCCATGGAAAATTTCTAAAGATTATAGTTGGAACTGAAACAGTTTGAGCTAAGCAAAACACGGGCGAAGATTTTCCATGTGAAAGATGCCGGGTTAGAATCCCGGCGTAATTTTTTTAGGTGCGTGTGTAATTGGGTATGTATAAGAGATATACATAGGTATACAAGCCTAGATTATAATAGTTTTAAACATAATTCATTAGAAAAATATAGTTATTTTTACAAATAGTTTTGAATTATAATCACGAAATTCTTAACCTTTAGTATTATAATGAAGAAAGTCACGACTTGTATGATATACTATAATACGCCATAACACTTTACTAAATGACGTAATGTGATATTTTTTACCTACATAATACCTGAGTGAATATACTTGTACTAATTTAAACATTGTGTTAAAGTTTTACAGGTGAAAATAATCGTTTCTCTACGTTACCGAATTTTCTTAAAATAGAAACAGTATCGAACCAGTTTATGGAAATGAGGGATGGAATCGTATTTAAGATTCGCGATAGGTGGCTTATACCTAAGGAAGGTTGGAGTCTTGATACTAAGTAATTTGAAGCTTTTAATTAATTTCCAAGTTTCCGGGAAAGTATTTGGGTTTGTAAGTAAAAAAAAGTAATAATTTAATAGCCCTTTCTAAAAATGAATCCTGGATCCGACACAATTTCTGCGTACATTTTGTATTGAGGTTATACAGTAAGTTAGAAAGATTATTCTGACTTAATTTGGCAGAAAAAAAACAGTGGGGAAGGAATTTTATATAAGGGAAAATTGTTGGAGGAAAACTTATTTGTCACACGATGATTCATAGTACCTCCCTACTAATACTCTGAAAGCTCTTGCAACGAACATAAGTGTTTCTTCCTTCAAGTGATTGGGTTTATTTTATTAATCACTCTCGAGATTTTTGTATTAAAGTAATGTTGCCTACCAATGGATGGTAGTTTGTTCTCAGAATCTTGCAAACGCTTGTAGAGGTATACATTCAGTTTAGTTGCATCATAATACTGAGTTGTTCTCATAAAACAATGGATTTTTTTTAACTCTACTTAAGCAGTGTAGCCATAATATAATAATATAATAATTGAAATATAACACATGATTATGCCTGGCGTAGATCAGATAAGGAAGGATCTACAAATATATCGACATTAGTTTTTTCGTCGACTTCCAGTATTCACTGCCTTGGCGTAATAAACAAACATATATTAGTAGAAAATAAAACTAACGATATTTTATACACTTTTAATATACTTTTCTGGGGTTTCATCGAAATAATTAAAATAAAAAGTACGGTGGATAGCCATTGTCGCGCTTTATGTAAACAGGGTCTTTAAAACTACATGGAGTACATGGTTGGCGCAGTTGGTTGAGGCGGCAGTCTCTCAAACGGGAGGTGCCAGGTTCTGGCGATGTATTCCGCACTTTGCGATACAGGCTTTTAGCCTAGTGCAAAGTGTGCAGGAAAGTATTTGGGTTTGTGTATGCAAGCCCAGTTCCTTTTTATTAAAAAAAAAACTGCTTAGGTGCTCATCATGCTCAGTTAGGTAGATAATATTTTATGTTATGTTGTACCTACTAATCACCTGTATACAATATTTTATTAAATGAAATGATCTATAGGAGCCCCCTCTCACTATTTTGTCTCTATACGCTTTATTCTTTACCCCTACCGTCGTCGCTCATACTCATTCTATATGTTACTGAAAAATTGTTTGTAAGGTTTTTTCAAAATAATCAACAGAGGCGAGGAGTAATAGTTGTGCTAAAGGAAAAGAATGCCTAGCTATTTGTAGTGCCTTTCATGAGTGCTGTATTAATAGTGTAGGTCTTCTACATACTTCTAAGTTCGTCTAATCACGATTCTATTTTTATAAAATAACAGTGAACTTTTATTACCACCAACCCATTAAATAATATTATTATATATACATAAACTAGTATGAGTACCTTGGCTAGTAGCAACGATAACATTATATACATTTGTATTGCACATAATACAAGACCTTATATTGTGTTATTTTTACCATTATTTACTCCAGCAGTAAACTATGTCCACTGAAACATGTATAAGTTAATGTAATAGTTAGAAATAAGAACGGGAAATGGAAAATTGCTATCTGAAACAATGAAGAGAAAGGTAGGAGAAATAGAATGAAAATAATTTTGATTAGGTATTTCGATAGTCAAAGGGTAGCAGGATAACTAACACTAGGTATTAGTATTACACATGGGCGTTGCCAGTTTCGAGGCTAAGGGCAGGACTACAAATTTGATACTGAATATGCATTAATGTGAGTGTACTTAAATAAAAAAAATATGGGCAAATTGGTGAACCTGGCTTCTCTCGATAGAAACACATCTAGAAAAATACAAATGACGCGGTAAATAGCGCTGCAGCCGAAAATTTTGTAATAAAATATAAGCAGATAAATAAAAAAAGTAAGGCCTGATGTTTATTTTGTGTGAAATAAAGATATTATAAAGAACGCAAACATAAGAATACTTTTATTTGCGCCGCAGGCAAATAAAATGAATGAAACAATTGCGATTTGATGATTGATTTTTGAAAAATCATGATATACTCGTACAATGAAAAAACGATGTGGTGATGGTGTGATTTTGTAGGGAAATGTAAATATTATTCATTTATCTAGGGATGGGGAGCTGCTCTCTCCTGCCACCGCCCATGGTATTTAATAATACATTTGCATTTGGAGTATTTTTCACAGCTCAGTATCTGGTATTGTCAAAGTATGGTATTCACTATTCAATACAATGCGTTCTATTGTTTCTTGATTATAAAATGCTTTTAACTTTTGTATAGGAGTCGTTGTATTCATTTAATTCGTGACATTTTTTTGAACCCAAAGAACAGAGAGTATTGTGTATTTCGGTGTTCGGTTATTTCACAGCATATTTAGGTATATAGGTACCAGGCGCGAAGATACCTAAGAACACGATTCCCATCGAGTTACCTTTTTTATAAAATGATAGGTACAATAGTGTCTAATTTGACGTAATCTATTAAGAAATGTTAACCCCGGCTTCCCTCCTGCAGAAATCTACTCTTCGCCACTGATAAGTACGGCACATCAGATATAATATATAATGTACTTAGATATGATAGAAATACTAAGACTAGTCTTAAGTCGGAGGGGGGTGGTGTCCTGATAGCGATTTCTGGTGCACTGTCCGCCAGGAGATTGGGAGTGAAGCATAGTAACGTGGAGCATTTGTTTGTTATGGTAAAACTAGATTTTGAGAACGTAATTTTTGGTTGTGTATATATTCCTTCCGATTCAGATAAACAGGCCTATATAGACCACTGCGACGAGATTGATGCTATCAGGTCCAAATACCCAAAAGCACGTTTAGTGCTGGCAGGTGATTACAACCTGCCAGGTATTGTGTGGAGAAATGGTGGTGAGGAAGATGAAGTCGACGTCGTCCCGGACGTGGACCTCTCTTGCGAGAGGTCCATTGCTCTGGTCGACATGTTGAATTTTAGTCAACTTCACCAGCATAACCTGGTACCAAATAAGAATGGTCGGATATTGGATCTCGTCTTCGCGAGCGACGTCAACATTGGGGTTTCGCGCGCCTGCACAGAGGTACTTCCTATCGATGGACACCATCCCCCCTTAGATATTATTGTGTATTGTCATGCAGTTAATCTCCACCGTGACTCATTTTCCTTTAGAGATTTTAAGCGAGCTGATTATGCGAGTATTATTAAATATTTATCGAGTGTGGATTGGTCATATATGTATGGGGCTGGGGGGCTGAATGAGTCAGTGGATTATTTTTATAATATTATGAATGTATGTGTGGACCTTTTTGTACCAATGCTACATATTAAGCCTTCAAATTTTCCTGGTTGGTTCAGCACTGAGCTAAGGCAGCTGGTGGTGGCTAAGAAGTTGGCACATAGGAAGTATAAGGGGACCTTAAACAGGGATGATTATAATTATTTTTCAGAGCTGAGGCGAAGATGCTCGATCTTGTCCAAGGAGTGCTACGATAATTACATCGACGGTATTGAGGCTGACTTACCAAAAAACACAAATAATTTATGGAAATTTGTAAGCACTATGAGGGCGGATGCGCACAGTATTCCCGATCGGATGTCCTACGGTGGCTCTCGCTCTGACACACTCCAGGGATCCGTTCGCCTGTTTGCAGAGTTTTTTCAGAGCGTATATGCCAATGACACCTATTCGCCCTGTGCATCACGTACGCCTCCCCCATCTGATGGAATCATTGAATTGCCCAGTCTATTTGTGAGCGTCGACGATGTTATTAGGGCGATACGTTCGCTGGACGTCACAAAATCACCGGGTCCCGACAATTTGCCCAATATTTTTCTTGTTGAATGTTCTGCTGTGATCTCTGCGTTGTTACAATTCCTATTCAACAAATCATTGTTATCGGGCTCCTTTCCCACCGCTTGGAAAACCGGATTTTTAACCCCAATCCTAAAAAAAGGCGACAATACAATGGTGGAGAATTATAGACCAATTTGTATTCTTTCGGCTATCCCCAAGATGTTCGAATCTATTGTTCTGTCAAAAATTATTCATGCAATAAACAATGTAATAACTCCGAAACAACATGCTTTCATACCGGCTAGGTCAACCCAGACTAACTTAATTTTGTACCAACACTACATCACTGAGACAATTTCGGGAAAACGTCAGGTTGATGCCGTGTACACAGATTTCGCGAAAGCCTTTGATAGGGTGCCACACGACGTGCTCTTGCAGAAGCTGCGCGGATATGGAGTCGAGGGTGTGTTTATGTCTTGGCTGTCGAGTTATCTACGTCATCGAACGCTGTTTGTGAGGGTCTCGGGCTGTGTCTCTGATCCGATATTTGCTACCAGCGGCATCCCACAGGGCTCACACCTGGGTCCTGTTTTGTTCAATGTTTTTATCAACGACATAGTCCGGATCTTCTATGATGTTAATGTTCTGCTTTTCGCTGACGACCTAAAGATTTATTCCGCTATAAATGATCCCAGTGACTGCCAAACTCTTCAAAATAGTCTTAATCGCTTGACTGAATGGTGTATTCAGAACAAGTTATTTCTGAACGTCGAAAAATGCCAGGTCATACATTTTCATAAGACAAGGAACGTTATAAAATATCAGTACAGACTTGACGGAAGGAATCTAAATGTGGTAAACCAGATCAGAGACCTCGGTGTTACATTCACAGAGAACTTCTCATTTAACCAACACATTGGCGAAATAGTGAGTAAGGCCTTTAGAACGTTGGGTTTCGTGCTGCGCTTGGGGGGGGATCTACGGGATCTCAATTCGTTCAGAACGCTTTACACGGCACTGATTCGTCCGCAACTTGAGTACGCCACCGTGGTTTGGTCACCCAATTATGCAGTCCATTCCACAGCTATTGAAAAGGTTCAACGCAGGTTCCTGCGTTTCGTTAATTACAAGAAGGGAATAAGAATTGAGGATATAGATTATGAGGGCCTGATGCGGGAGTTCCGTTTGACTAGTCTCTCTGATCGTCGCGTAATGATGGATTTATCTTTTCTTCATAAAATTGTAAATGGCGCGGTGGACTGTGCGGAGCTGGTGGAGTTGATCCACTATCATGTTCCAGTTAGAAACACCCGCCAGTCGGTGTTGTTTGCCGAAATAGTTGCAACTACCAACTATCATTTTCACTCTCCACTCCCCAGGCTACACAGACTGGGCAATTTGCATGGTACTAGTGCTGATATATTTTATCTCAGCCTGCCCCTGTTTAAGAAAGCGGTACTAGAGTCAACCTGATTCATAATACATACTTGCTTATTTTTTTGTCATCTATGTCGAGTGGGTGCTGTGCTGTATATATCATGTAGTATTTGTTTTATTGCTATTTTTTTTCATTGTTCTGCTCATAATTTCTGTATGTGTTGAGCTTTATCATGCTTTATACATATTGTATATTTGTATTCATATTTATATTGTATATTTTTATTCTATTGCTGCATGTGCTTTCATATATGTAACTTTATTTTGCTCGTGCTTTCATGTACCAGTCTTTGTTTTGCAGTTGTGTCTGTGTGTGTGTGATGGGTGTGAGCGAGTTTTTGAGTGTTTGTTTTTTTGCCATGCTTTTTTTTTTCATGTGTTCATTTGGTGTTTTCATCTGTTAGCTTAGTGTATTAGTGGCCTTGCGCCGTATATTCTTTAAAATAAAATAAAATAAAATAAAAATAATAATAATTGTTATAAACTACTCATAATTAAATAGATACTCACATATTTATAGATAGAATATACCTAGTACTAATTTGGGAATATCCAGTTTTTTTTGCTAAGTAGTACCTATACCCACCTACATATCAAATCTTTCGTACAGCTGAGACTCCTAAAACTGTATTTATTAATTAATGCATAATTAGCGTCTTATGAGCCAAAGGTGAGGACAAGAAAAAAGGTAACTATTTTATTTATGTTTAACTCTTCCTGGTATGAATTTCGTAATTCCATAATAATCATAATATGTAGGAATATTTTAATACCTACTTAACTGAGTGTTTGTTTTCTTAAGAGGTGATAAAGGTTGAAAAAATATCTAAAAAGTTTATTGAATGAATCAATGATTTTAGAGATTTCGACTGTTCTGAATTTCCTTCATTCTTTATGTGTTTTAACAACATTTCGCGACGGAAAATCCATGTATGATTAGTGTAAAATAGTTTCATTTTAAGAGCTGAACTGATTGATTAATTCCTTAATAAATCACGAGTACATGTATTAAGTTACCAACCGTATTAAAAGTAGGTACCTTCATGCCGTGATTGCAAATTGCAATAATATATTAGAGGTATTATACTCTTACTATAGGCAAATCAAATCAATATTCATAAAGCAGGTTGCCGGTGGTTGTATGGATTAGCACAGAGCTATTGTAACTTGTATTGTAAGACTGAGGCTTGTGGGATGCCAAGGTCAACACTTTACCAAGCAATGTCTTACCTTTATTCACTTTATGTAATAAAATTATTACTCATTTTACTTACTTACTTTTCATTACATTATGTAGTTCTGATATCTAAATAAAGGCCTCAATGCTCATTTTATAGCGCTATGACAATTTACACTTGTTTAGATGACAAGATGGCGCCATATTTACACGACTAAAATAGGAGAAGTGGCAGTCCAAGAACCACTCTACAGATTGCCTGAATATTTGTAGCCTGATGGTGTATCTACGTAACAGTTCTCTCTGTCTACTTCAAAAGGGACGTATAGCATGAGTGAATAGATTTTATTTCTTCTTTACGATACGACGGTACAGAGGTCTATACATGGACGTCGCCAGCTTCGGAGCTAGAGGGGGGCGATAAAATTTAAGAATACTTTTATAATTTTTTTGGACGACTAAACGAAGATGTATAGTTAGGAATAAATATAGAAACTGTAGTAAATAGCGCTGCAGGCAAAATTGGGTGAAGTGAGTTTTTTTTTAAACAATTGCATTTTAATAAATATTCATACTGTAAATTTATGATATGATGAGAAAATGTGTGTTAATAATGTGATTTTTTATCATTTAGTATGAAGAATAGTATATACTTATTCCAATCTCTAGGGGGGAAGCTACCCCCTGCCCCCTGACGAGGCCTATGGGGATATAATATAGAAATAATGTACACCGAGGCAAAAGTTAGACAATCTGATTCGAATCCGTCCGCTTGGAGAAGAAGATGGATAATGGATATACTCGTAATTAATACCTATACATTACACTATTATTAAATATACACTACGCAATCACTTGGATCAAAAATCAAATTAATTACCGGAGACTATAGTTTTGTATTAATGCATTAAATTGATTTCCTAAATCGATTAAGAATTGATCTAAATATACCATTAAATATAACCTCGTATTTGTAATAAAAATATAATTTAACATTAAATAAAATATGTAATTGACTTTGATGCCTATTTAGATTCCTCATTAGTTGTACAATTATTATATTTATTATTTATTAGGTATGTATTATAAAATAACTGTGTCGCAATACGTAAGCTCTACTTCGTAGCGCACCGTTTTTGTGACGATCGTGTTTTGTCAGACAACAAAGCCGTCACGTCGTCATCATCCACCTGTTTCATTTTCACGCAATAACTGCATCATTCTACTCATTGTATTTCAGACGACTTTGTATAAGGAATTAAAAATGGAAATTAAAGGCTCGGAACCAAGAATGACGTCACAGTCATTTTCCACCGCAATAAAGTTCAAAATCGCGTGAACAATCGCACGATAAAATGGTAAAAATAGCGTTTTTTCCATTTTTTGGGGTTAATTTTGCGTCTATCAAAACTTTTACGGTTATTCCCTAGATTTTAATGCATATTATCAGTGCTAAGAAAAATTACTCCGCGACTTTCGGGAAACGAGTTTCCGTCTTTCGAAAAAAAGATCAAATGTGTTTTTCAAAAAAAATTTGAGAAATCTGTACAAGATATAAAAAATCTTTTACGGTTATTCCCTAGATAAATGTTCAATGGATCTACCCTATTTTGTTCCCAAGCATATTTAGTAACGGTTGTCGAGATCTTCCGTTTTTAGAAATTTTTAAAATGTCGATATGTATACTCTTAATTTTCGATTATAAAAATAATATTGTCCATAATAATGTAATGAGAGTGTGGCATTGAATTCATTATATGAATATAAATTACATCGCTTGCTTTTACTGGCCCCGACGTCTTTGCAAATTATTTATATACCTACCTAATATAATTACGTATCACCATTGAATTTAAATAATATGTACTAAGTTCACCGACCCTATGTGTACACTGTACAGTACGCCTAGACGTAGGTATACTTTACCCCACGGCCATATATTTAGTGAAAAAGAATCAAGCAGTAATTATTATAATGGTCTATGATAATTGTAATGTGTTTACATTGATAGCGAAGCTGGGAGCGGATGTCACAGACAAGACATAGCTACGAGGAACTGATCAGGGTTCTGCGACTATAACCACGCCAAGGATAGAAGAATGAGGAGTGATCTCATCGACACCTAAAAATACTGAATAGTAAATTTAAGGAAGCAGTGAAAACGTACCTCGTTGATAAATAATTTTACTCTGTCGACGAAATGCTGGAATGAACCATTTACATTCACTCCAGCATTGAACTGACTATATCATAAATTGTTTATTGTGCTTTCACTATCTTTTGTCTTGCTCATACTATGTCACTGACGAAATGCTAACAGAGCCCTTTGCACTCTTTAGCATTGATATTGTGCATTATTGTTGTTATTATTGCTTTAATTGTTATATATTTGATTATGTAAAACTGACGAGTCCAAGTGCCCGACATAGGGTCTAAGGACGATAAACAACAATAAACAATAAACAACAATAAACAATAAACTGAGCTGTGTCTGTCGATCTTGACCTGGTGAACATTAGCCGCAAGTTGAACCAAAGTGTGTTTGCTCAGAATCCACACAAGCATTTCCTGACCGGCAGATTGGTGGATTCTTGGAGTACTAATTAGCTTGTAGTTTACGTATAGCCGAGTGTGTGAACACCTTTTAAAATGGACTTGCAGTATCTCAAGAACTTAAGAAACATATTAGGTAGCTTTAAGCTGTCTGCTTGATAGAAACAATAATAATAAAATAGGATCAATAATAATAATAATAATAATAATACTTTAACGATTAAATCGACAAAAACGACTTTTCTTATCGATGTTTCCGTACCAAATACACAAAATTTAAGACAAAAACACCAAGACAAAATTACTAAATACACAAATTTGGCTGAAGAAATACGGGATATGTGGCATCAAAATTCAGTAAGGGTGGTTCCGGTCATAATTTCATCTACGGGGGTCGTACCAAAAACACTACACAAAGCAATAAAAGATTTGGATTTGGGCAAAAATATATATAAAGAGTTTCAAAAATCGATAATAATTAACACGTGTTCAATAGTACGGAAATTTCTCAACAATCCTTAATAACCACAAATTTGATAGAAAGCAAGGACTTGGCTTTTGCCCGTCCTTGCTTTCTTATACTACCGGCTTTTTAAAAAGCTGAGATGGGTGGAGTATAATAATAATAATTCGGGACACCCGAAAACAATACAGCCGAACCGGAAACCCAGCCCACTCAAAGTGTTTTGCAGGCTAATCAGCCAACAACCACTAAAGCGGGAAAACCTAGACAACGCATGAAATGGACAGATGAAATGAACAAAACTCTCATGCGTTGTTACTATATTGTCACAAATGGAAATGAACAAATAATAGGATATAGGCAGGAGATGCACCAAAGATTCACGGAGGTCTACCCGGAATTGTCTCACCTAACAGAACAACGCCTAGCGGACCAAAGGCGAGTAATTATAAATAATAACAGGATCCCACAAGACACACTGGAAGCTATCAGACTAGAAATAATAAATTCGGGAGAATCGGAATCAAATATAGAAAGCACCGTAGCAAACAATCCAACTACACAAGAAAACACAACACACGAAAACAACAACCAGGAAGACACACAAGCACAAGCAGAAAATAACCCAACAGAAACTGAAACCCCTGAAGAAAATCATATCACCAACGATATACGAATACCAAATCAAGCACTAGGACCAACCGAAGATAGTAAAATCACAGAAGCACTTGAACAGACGATAGAAACCTTCAAGGACACAGACCCTGAAAGAAGACCAACAATACCAAAGCTAAAAATATCCAAAAAATCCATAGAAATAACCAGAAAATTAAACGATATTAATCTCAAATAAAATTAATAACGACACAAGAATCGAAGACCTCCATCTCCTTATATACTCCAGCGCGTATACAACAATCATACTAAATAACCAAAAAATAAACCTAAATTCACAAAATACCCAAAATAATCACAAAAACAATAAACCAGCATGGCAACACAGACTGGACACCAAGATAAATTCTATCAGGAAGGAAATTGGCAAAGTTACTCAAAAACTAAAAGACAACATTAAAGACCCAAAAAAACTAAAAGAGATAGAAGCGATCCAACACAAATACAAGGAACAAAATCTAATAATACTACATGATACACTCGTGCAAAAACTATCAGCACTCTCACATAGACAAAAAAGATACAAAAAATGCTATGACAGAAAAATACATAATATAATGTTTCGAGACAACCAAAAGAGATTCTATAGCAACCTGGACGGAGGTGAGATAGAAATCAAAAGCCATCAAGAAGACACACAACTGGAAATCAGCAGGAATAGACAAAATTCAAAATTACTGGTATAAGTATCTACCCTCCACACACCAGAAACTCGCCGAGTTATTTAATAAATGCATCGAAACTCCGAACAGCATACCAAGTTTCTTCACAAAAGGCATAACATACTTAAAACCTAAGGACAAAGACACGACAAATCCATCCAAATACCGACCAATTACTTGCCTACCTACAATCTACAAAATATTCACATCCATCATCACAAACAAAATAGAACAACATCTAACAGAGAACAACATTATAACTGAAGAACAGAAAGGATGCAGGAAGGGAAGCAGAGGCTGCAAAGAGCAAATAATAATAGATCGTGCCATAACCAATCAATCCATAGTAAAGAGAAGAAACATGTACTGTACCTATATAGACTACCAGAAGGCATTCGACAGTGTGCCTCACTCCTGGCTGCAAAACATACTAGAAATATACAAGATCGACAAAAAACTAATGACCTTTCTGAAATACATAATGACCACTTGGAGAACAGTTTTAAACCTGAAACTGAAAAAGAAAATGCTACAAACCTCAGAGATTAATGTAAAAAAAGGAATTTTTCAGGGCGACTCCCTAAGTGCACTTTGGTTCTGTATAGCTCTAAATCCACTCTCCAATATGTTAAATGACACAAAAATAGGATACAAAATAACAACAGAAAATGGATCCGCAATAAAAATCAGTCACCTAATGTACATGGACGATATCAAACTTTTTGCCAGCAATGATCATGAACTGAAAAAACTAATCCATACAACAGAAATATTCAGCTAAGATATCAGGATGAAGTTTGGACTGGAAAAATGCAACACATGCTCAATAAAACAGGGAAAAATCACAGTGCATGGAGGAAATATATCAGAAATAAACCAAGAACAAATAAAAGGACTAGATCTGGAAAGCTTTTATAAATACCTAGGATTCCAACAAAACCCAAAGATTGACGATCAACACATAAAAACATTAACGAAAAACAAATTTAAAACAAGAATGGAAAAACTTTTAAAAACCCAGCTAAACGGAAAAAACATGGCACAAGCAATCAACACATATGCAATACCTATCCTCACATATACCTTTGGACTTATAAAATGGACAGACACAGAACTTGACGCACTCAACATACTCATACGAACAACATCTACGAAGCATAGAACTCATCACAAAAATACAGCAATTGAACGATTTACCCTGCCAAGAGATGAGGGAGGCAGAGGCTACATTGACATAAAAAACTTGCACCATAACCAAATGGACAACCTCAGGACCTACTTCTACAATAAACAAAACAGCAGTATCCATAGAGCAATAATAACCGTAGACGAAACATACACCCCACTAAAATTAAAAAACAACACAATACGACCCAGGGACGCTATCAAGACCAATAACGAAAAGATTGAATCATGGAAGAACAAGACACTTCATGGCACTCACCCATACCAGATCAACCAACGAAACATCGACAAAACACTCACCAATAATTGGCTTACATACGCAAACATATATGCAGAAACAGAAGGTTTCATGATAGCAATCCAAGACAGAGTCATAAAAACAAAGAATTATGCCAAATACATTATCAAAGACACAACAGTAACCAACGACTCTTGCAGAAGATGTAAAACACAAAAGGAAACAATAGAGCATATAACAGGCGGATGCCCCACACTAGCACCAACAGACTACACGGCGAGACACGACAACGTTTGCAAACAGATCCACATTGCCATCGCTAAAAAACATAAATTAATAGACAGTCCACCACCCTGGTACAAATACGCACCACAGGCAGTACTCGACAATGAAACCCACAAATTGTACTGGAACAGAGACATCATAACAGACAGAACAAACCTACATAACAGACCAGACATCACGCTAATCGACAAAACGAACAAACACACATACCTTATTGAAATTTCCGTACCCAACACATCAAACCTAGACCAAAAACATACAGAAAAGATACAAAAGTACATCACATTAGCGGAACAAATTAAGAACCAATGGTCACAGAATAACGTAACAATAGTCCCCATAATACTTTCAAGCACAGGAGTCATACCCACTAACATCAACAACAGCCTACAAATACTGGACCTGAGACGACAAATAGTTACAGACATACAGAAGACAGTCATCATCAACACATGTTCAATAGTGAGACAGTTCCTCCAAACTCCACAATAATAAAACACCACAATCATCATCACAGTACTACAGGGTAACTTGAGTGCGCTCCGTTACCCTGTACTCGTAGTACCAGGTCCTACACCTGAGGGCAACAACCGAGATGGAAAATAATAATTCCTAAATAACATAAATTAATAGACAGTCCACCACCCTGATACAAATACGCACCACAGGCAGTACTCGACAATGAAACCCACAAATTGTACTGGAACAGAGACATCATAACAGACAGAACAAACCTACATAACAGACCAGACATCACGCTAATTGACAAAACGAACAAACACACATACCTTATTGAAATATCCGTACCCAACACATCAAACCTAGACCAAAAACATACAGAAAAGATACAAAAGTACATCACATTAGCGGAACAAATTAAGAACCAATGGTCACAGAATAACGTAACAATAGTCCCCATAATACTTTCAAGCACAGGAGTCATACCCACTAACATCAACAACAGCCTACAAATACTGGACCTGAGACGACAAATAGTTACAGACATACAGAAGACAGTCATCATCAATACATGTTCAATAGTGAGACATTTCCTCCAAACTCCACAATAATAAAACACCACAATCATCATCACAATACTACAGGGTAACTTGAGTGCGCTCCGTTACCCTGTTCTCGTAGTACCAGGTCCTACACCTGAGGGCAACAACCGAGATGGAAAATAATAATTTATTTATTCATCTCATCAATAAAGTACATATTATAACATAATTGAAACATAATTAACAAATATAATTAAAATCACCCCTCAAAATTGAGCAATGCTCGTGCTTTGAGGGAGAACACACACACACACACATGAAGCAATAAAAAATAATAAAGAAGATAGATATTAGTTAGTTAGTAAATATAGTAAAGAAATACAAAGAGTAAAATATAATAATAACAAAATCATTTCGTTTAGTTTTAGAACACTTATATTAACTAACGGATAACGAAGAGATCAGTACCTATGTAAGTAATAATTTGTAATACTCTTCACCTAGTTATATCCATTTCGAGGATTTTCGGAGCAAAGAGGTAAATCCAATTTTCATGCAAAACGAAAACTGAAGTTTTGCGTTAATTTAATTTTCATGCGTTATCAATAATAGGTTTATTATGAAAACATGGACACAATAATATGTATTATACAGGGTGTTTGATAGATGGATACAGATATCTTCAGGAGTGACAGTAGAGGTCATTTAGCATCTTTTGAGCCAAACTTATCTTTGTCAAAAGTCGCACGGTTGTCGAGATATTCGAGATTTTAACTTTTTTTCGAAATACCCCGAATTACTCAAGTTTTAGCCTGATAGCATCGTAAGTAAAGGTACCTACTTAGTTCTATCATTCTCTTTTGATACCTGAATATGTGTTTAGTCTATTTAAATTATAAGTTTCAATCTGAAAAACAATCATGTGAAAAAAAAATCGGATTAAAGTTTCGAGAAAGAGATATTTCAAAAACGAGTTACGACTTTGGGGAGGATTTTAGATAAAAAAAAAAATGTTCAAAGATTCAGAAATCTGGAAAAAACTTCTCTGGTTTATGCTCTTTCAAATGATATACAAAACATTGTAAAAAACATAAGTTTCGTAAATCTATGATACAAAAACTTAAATAGATCACCTCTAATTTAAGCAAATTTCCATACATATTTACTATAAGCACAGTTGCATAGTGAAAAGCACATTTCCTTTAAATTTACTGTTTCCGAATTTGTATGGAAATTTGCTTAAATTAAAGGTGATCTATTTAAGTTTTTGTATCATAGATTTACGAAACTAATGTTTTTTACAATGTTTTGTATATCATTTGAAAGAGCATAAACCAGAGAAGTTTTTTCCAGATTTCTGAATCTTTGAACATTTTTTTTCTTATCTAAAATCCTCTCCAAAGTCGTAACTCGTTTTTGAAATATCTCTTTCTCGAAACTTTAATCCGATATTTTTTTAACATGATTGTTTTTCAGATTGAAACTTATAATTTAAATAGACTAAACACATATTCAGGTATCAAAAAATAATGATAGAACTAAGTAGGTACCTTTACTTATGATGCTATCAGGCTAAAACTTGAGTAATTCGGGGTATTTCGAAAAAAAGTTAAAATCTCTAATATCTCGAGAACCGTGCGACTTTTGACTAAGCTAAGTTTGGCTCAAAAGATGCTAAATGACCTCTACTGTCACTCCTGAAGATATCTGTATCCATCTATCAAACACCCTGTATAGGTGTAATAAATAACAAGATAATAATACTATTGTTAAGTTCGATGTGAAGCAATCGCTTGTAAATACTCGTATATTTCTCATAGTCATTTCATTATGTAAACATAAACATATTGTGGAAAACATTTCTATTGCATGAATCACACAAGTGCAATTACCGGAATACAATCGTTATGGAAGAGATTTCTCGAAACACAAGAAAATAAATAAATAATTTGAAACTCGAAGCTGGACTTGAAATATAATCAAATACAATTTATTTGTAGGTTAATTAGTAAGTCAGGAAAGCCTCTTTTGTGGTAGTGGAGTATATCGGCTGCAGAATGCATAGAACCCCGTCTGTCCACTTGGCAATAGAAATAATTGTCCCTAATCAACTTGGAAACATCCTCGAAATTAAACGATTTAAGTCGAAAATATATGCTGTAGAATTTGCATAGTCACAGGTGCAACACACACATTGCACATTATCATTTTTTTTGTATCATTCAGTAATAAATTGTCAGTTATTAATTACACTCGATGGGTTGATTTTTTTCGTGTCTTACGTAAAAGTTCACTATATGTAATTCTACTGTACCTGGTATACCCATTATAAGAGTTTTTAAATCCTCCGATGGTGTTTGCTGATGAGTAATTCTACAAGCACACATAATAACATTTTTCGTAGTGCGTGCACACATTCTAAACTGAAATATCTATAACGACTGTAAGCACCTATATATAACCAATGTTTGGGTTTCAAAAACTTTCCCATGAATATTGATCGTGTCGTTGTGTGGGGAATTCGGTGACGCATTATAAAATTGATTCCTCACTGCAATTTGATTCCAGAGGCAATGTTTAGAATAATTATTAAAGTAAGGTAAGTAAATACGTACTAATCTTTTGTAGGTTATGGCTTTTAGTGTGTATTGCAATATGGTGTGGCGATGAGTCATATTTCTTTACTGCCTCTATATCTACTGTTTATTTATCCGTTTCAGTTCCTGGAGGAAACATAAGGAAGTCATAAGCCTATCGAATCTTTTCATTGATCACATTGTTATAAAATTCTCTATTGCAGTATTTTTAACGATTCTGGGTTTATCGAAATATACCCAAACACCTTTTACACTTCATAATACGCCAAAGAAACTTGTGTCGTGAAGTGGAGTAAGTAAATAAATTATTTTTTTGTAAATTACAATTTAAAATCAGACTAAAACAAATAATTTCAAATGAAGTAACGTACCCACTCATCCCACAGATTCAAAATTTGCATATGTGAGTTATACTCCTACATGTGACAGATTTTGATTGAGTGAAAAACTGAATCGCAAATTCATGGGGGCTATTTTCATTAGCTTTGGAAAGGCTTTGGAATTCCGTTAATTAATTAAGCTAAAACACTCACCCATCAATATAATATGTGATAAACGAATTTTTAAAAGTTAATAAATATATGAGTTAATAATAGCGAAAGTCACGATATTATGTAATTGATTAAAAAATGGTAGATTTTAGTTAATTAAACAGAGTTAATTATTAATAAAATTAGCTGATCAAGCAAAGTTAATTAATTAAATTAGATACCGTTTCTCCTTAGTAACATGAGGATGGAAATAGGAATAGGGTTGGTCCCGAAATATTAATCACTATAAATTTTTTCTGTAAGTGAGTTTATTGTATACCGGGAATGGTACTTCATAACTCAAAACCCATCTCACTCTTAATTGTTTTTCCATAAACGATCCCACTTAAAACTCACGTGAGTTTGAATCCGTCGGTATTTTCGTGTGTCAAATTTTAATATTTATTTCATTGTTTCTGTGTGAAATGAAAGTTAATTTCACCAAATGTATTAATTACATGTAACCGTGTGTATTGTAGCCACGTAATTATTTATAATAATCATTGAGCGATTAATTTGATACTTAATTAACTTTTGTTTGAGAATATAAATAATTTATATCGATTCAATATTTTGTGAAAATACATAATTTAAGTATTTCATTTTACACGTCTTGTAATTAGGGCTGCCTCCTCTCTGGGTTTGACCCGGAGTCTACGGGTTTGAATGGTATTCTCCGGACTCCGGGTCCGCATCGTATATCTCCGGGTCTACTAGACTAGGTGGTGAAACAGAGTGGCTTAATTATCACCGACCTATACACTATGTATATATTATGAAAATCCATAATAAATTAAACTGTTTCATCAAAAGATTCGCCTGCGGCGCTAACTTTTTAATGCACTTAGTATAATTATTACTTTTTATAAAAAGTAAATTTGTTTACACAACGACTTTCTTTGCTCAATCCCACAAAAATTTTCCGCCTGCAGCGATATTTACGAGTTTTTCTTCCATATTTGTTTTCACTACAAAGAAAATGGGTATATTGAATAAAAAATACATTTTTTTCGGAATCTCCAGGTCTGCCCTCTTCGAAAGGTGGCAGCCCTACTTGTAATGTAGGTAGGTTAGAGGTATTAATACCAATATAGTGGCTTTGACCGTATACCAACATGATGGTTGATCTTGCAGTGATTTCGTGCGATGAATTACGTACCAGACCATGAAATAAAAAAAGGTAAACCTCCTGTTAAATCACATTCATTATTATTGTATATAACCTCATACAAGATCGCTCCAAATTATTGAATTCGCAAGGCTGGCAGGGTATGTAAAGAGGATAGCCTTGTCCTCCATAACGAGAGAGCAATCAACTCGCACTACAAAATGTCTTATCGTCGCTTCGCGTGAAATATTAAGACTGATAAAAATAATTAAAACATTTTGATAAGAGAGAGGTTGAATTACATACTTGTACGTATTCATTCACACAGGGTGGTCTTAAGCATGTTCAGTATAATTAGGTTCATGTTTTTAAAAAAAACTTATCTAACTGAAATAGTATACGCAGTTTTTATGTTTAAATTTGTTCGGTCGAGTCAGAATTTAAGTCTATGTATAATCAGAATCGTCTGCGTATAGGATGAACTTTTAGAATAAACAGAAGGGTTGTCAGCTCGTTACTATATTGTCTTGCATATTTTACTAGATAATGCTGAATGCAGTAAGGCCAGTTAAGTGCCTAAGATTGGGCAACGAATTGCATTGAAATGTCTCTTTGAAGATGAGATTACAAAATATCTGGACGACATCCAAATGTTTTGTAAAGCAACAAAGTTGTTTCATGTAACTCCACTAGGCTCGATATTTTATGTAATATATTTACTGTATATTTTGTGTTCAAAGAATTATTTCATATATTTATATATTATTTACAACTGGGTGAAACCTTTTATAGCAAAGCAGAATAATGTACGAGTATTGTATCATCATATTCTGTAAAATAATACTCTGATTTATTTGAAGTGTAAGATAACATCCTTTTGAGCTAGCTTTATGTCTGTACAGAGATTAATGTAAGTCTTATATTAAATTTATTATTAAAACGTCTAAGAGAATCTCAAGACTCCATTAAATTTATATTAAGCTTATAGCAAAGTGCTTTTTATATCTTCCCTCCGTCTAGACAGGGGTTTCTCTTTACGGAACATTAAATGGGGGAGTCCCCTGAGACAGAGACGGATGCTGTGCTGAATTCAGAGTAAGTTAACCGCTGAACCTGGAAGTGACACATTGGTATTTCCAGCTATTCACACGTCTACTTTTGCAATGACAACAGTTTTCAATAAAATTAGATTACATTTGTAATTATTCCACAGGGGAGGAAAGTCTGTATAATATTTCAATATCATGGTTTATTAAAATTAAAATAATATTTCACTATCATGGTTTATTAAAATTAAAATATAGTTTCAGTAATATTGAACCCCAGAAAGTTTTAAAAGACAAAATTTAAAATATAAATCACAAGTTTCATTGAAATATTTGAAAAAACGAAATACTGAAAAATCACTCTAATTAAAATGAATTCTACTTTCGCTACTTTTACTCGTTACCTGATTTTTTTAAATTGAGCAATCATATAAACATTTAAAAAAATTTCTACTTTCGAAAAGGGGCTGAAGAAAAAAAGTCAATCAAAGCATTAGTATCCTTAATAAATACCTCAATTATTTAAATAAATACTGCTACCCCTACCCATTACAAAATTTATTGGAATGGAAAAAAGGAATTTATACAATTAAATTTCTTCATCACCATGAAATTACAAATGCGCAATGTTTCATGTACTTTAGTTACTGATATGCAAATGGAAATTTTATTGTATTACTAGCGTAACATTTCTTGGACGGCCTCCAGTATAATAAAGAATGCATTAGGTACTTACAATGCAAGAGCAAATTTCATATTGTGATATTGTTCTTATAATGCTGGTCCACTGTCCAGTAATGTCCTGTAACGATTTATTGCTCTACGCCCTTACATACAAAGAAGTAACACATTAATAAGTAAGAAAAAAATATGTCTATCTTAAATAATCTGGCGAAAATCTTATTCTGACGAAAGTCGAAGCATTGCTCACTTCATTATCATTGAAGTTATTTATCTATAGAAAATCTCTACCAAGACATTATTGTCCAACGAGAGACTTGCTTGATTTTGGTGTCCTTAGTATTGAAAAAAACTTTTAACTACGACTGGAAAGCGTTTTCAGATTTTTTTTTTAAATAGGTATCAAATATGCGAAATTGAAATCGGCGAGAAAAGGAAAATTCGCTAATTGTGGCAGATAATAAGAAGCGTCTAGGAAAGGTGGTCTGATGATATAATTAGATAAATAAATAAATCTTTATTGGCCAAAGAAAAATATGCATACCTAATCACAAAAACAAGACAATCGTATAGTGTGCCAAAAGGCGGACTTATTGCAAACGCAATATCTTACAGTCAACCCGATAAGATGAATGTAGGGTGTTCTGGAGGATTAAAGGGGAGGCCTATATCCGACACTGGATCCGAGAGGCTGAGGAAGAAGAAGACCTATTCTGCACAGCAATATGTGCTTAATGAATGCTTCCAAGAAAGATTCTGTTTTACGAGAGTGGATAACAATTTTATAGCTCTAGGAAGACCACAAACATTTATGTAATAGAGAAATGATTATAGGAAATCCCATGATGTAATATAATTCTTAGAAATTAATATCGTGATGTAAATAAGTGTTAGAGAAACCAATATTATGCGGTGAGATACTTGATACAAGAGTTGACGAGACGAAAATGTTAGTCCTTGTGGCTAAATCTAAAAAAGAACAGTTGGTGAAATTCACGTTTTTTATAAATCATCCCTTTGAAAATGAGTCACTTCTATGGAAAACATTGAAGGAAAATCTCTCGGGCTTAAGGCCCTCCACATCCTCGGGTAGCTCAGGCGTATTACTAGCGACCTCTTTACCCGCACTTCTAGCAAAATATTATTAAGAGGAAAACAGTAGAAATTGTCCAATTGATATCCATTCGACATACAATGTCTAAAACAGCGTGCTTATGAGATCTAGTGATCACTCGCAGACGAGTGAATAGCCGTAAAACATTATACATAGAATAACAGGTTACCTATTTCGTATAGATTTTCACAATATCGTCGTCAGCTTGCCTGGCTTCTAAACTGCATACCTTTGATTATCGGTACCTAATCAAAATTATTTTTATTCCATTTATGCATACATTCCATTCCATCGATCCATAAGATGGAAGATATTTCTTAGATTTTGCCTGTATCTTTCATCACGATAGTAAAATACGTAGGTACAATTTTGAAAAAAGGGAAATAGATATGTCTATGTTTTAAAGCACACTTGCCTATACATAATTTTTGCGCAGATTTTATTGCACCAAATAAATCTTATAGTTAGTAAGTTATACATAATATTTCGTTTCGATACATTCACTTCCATATCAATAAAGTTATCGATACCTGGTGCGTTATAAAAAATAATCGTAAAATATGCAAGTAATCGTTTTTGTTATAAACACTATAATGGCATAGACTTATATGCTGTTTATATCAAATACAAATAATAAGTGAGTTATGTGGAGATTATTATAATAGCTTATTGCAATAACATAATAAGTAGGTAATATATAATACAGTACTTACTACAGGTAATACATATTAAAATACTGATTGCTAAACTTACAGGTTTTATGAAGATAAATCACGCTCAGACCATTAAAGAATTGTTATCAATAATACGTCACTAATAATGTCAATAAAATAACTAGAATACTGCGATATTTAATTAAAACAAAACCAAAATCTATAGCGAGAAAGGTGTATGTATAGTTAATCAATAAACACTGTAAGTATAACTGCAAAATATTATAAAGTCCATAACTTATACAGTTTGCAAACTGATTAATTAAAAAACAAAACTTTTCCAAAGCTGTTATGAATCACAGACACACTGCACTCTAGGTATATCTCAGTTATGGGTCAAGAAATAAGTCACAAACTTTACTGTGTTTATGAGAGAAATGTTTGATTAGTCACTCATTAGATTAATTTAATCTGTTGTTTGTGTCTGAAATAATGTTTATCTATGCACTTTGTTTTTTAAATATAATATAGGCGCGAATATAATTAATTATTGAAACTACCGCCTCGTTTCATGCGCCGCCGATGCTTATACTGCCGAGACGAGAATTCGACTGTCGCTCGACATTCACTATTCTAAGTTGCGAGGACTAGTCGGTAGTCGTACATAATAATATACTGTAATATGATTACATATGTAGATAGAATATGTAGGTAATGTTATTCTGAATGGTTTGAGTCAACTTGAGAATCTTATTGGAGTAGGTTTGGTCGCTTGAAAAGTGGGGAAGGCTGTACTATTGTACAGACCCGATTCGATAAGCTCACTTGCCCTCGGTCAAAATAACTTATTCATTAAAAGTCTCACGATGTCCGCATTTAATGTTGAAGAAATCTGATCTAGTAACAAGATACTTAATTGGATATGAAAATATATATTATGTACCAGGTATCTAGGATAAATACTTGAAGAAATATAACATGAACATAATATGTACCTTATAATATACTTAATATGATGGAGCAATTGTTCATCAGTTGATGGGTACCTACCGCAATATGATTAGTCTTATATCTAATATGCAAACACAAAAAAAACATCAAAATAAATAAATATTGTGGTATGCTTTTCTTGATAGACCCACGCGATGGTTATACCACATGACTTCGGAAATGCCATGACGGTATATGAATGGCATAAATTAGAAAGCATATGTAATCTCTTCTCCATTCTTCTCGGGTGTGTAGGTTGTCGAGCTTTCGGCCTACTTGCTGAGGCCATCTTCAGGACTAATGTAGTTCACCGACATCGACAACCTAGACACGGTACACCCGTGAAGAGATTAACAAGGGCCGTGAAAATCTACAAAGCTATTTACGAGTATAATATGGTAGTTGGTTACAATTCTGAAAATTTCATCCAGGTAGAGAGCACTTACGAACTTAACGTCGCGTTGCCTCTGTTATGTTATATGTAGGTAGAGGTACAGTACACCATCTCCTCTTATAGAAAATAAGCTACACCATGCCATAACGTGAGTACTGAGTAGACTGTAGGTGAGTTAGTATGGAGCAAAGTAGACTCTCGTGAACCACTACCTAATGTATGCGGAGTGGAGACTATATAAAAGATCTAAGGTGGGTACTGCGTATAGGTACAGAGGAATGTGTGACCCGGCCGGCGAGCTGTCGTTTTGTTTTGTTCTAGACTTATAGGGAAAATGCAGAGCCAAATTCCATTCGATAAACTATTCACACCGTAAAATGATAATACCTAGTATTGCAAACGCAGGGAGGTAATTAATAATATTATGTAATACGAATAGGTCCGTAGTATACGAAATTGGTAGGCAAGTCTGATATTTTTTTTTTTATAAAGATCTGGGATTCCATACACAAACCCAAATACTTTTCTGCGCACCTTGCACTAGACTAGAAACCAGTATCGTAAAGTGTAGAATACATCGCCAGCACCGGGGTTTGAACATGGCACCTCCCGCTTCAACCAACTGCGCCAACCATGTACTCAAAACTTAAAAAAATCTTTACTTATAATTGATGTGGATGGGTGAAATCTTAAGAGTGTAGGACTAGGACTAAGAAAAACTATTCGCGGTTCACCTGAAGATTTAAATATTTTTACTCATTTTTTTAATACGCCGAAGGTATATGCACTAACCGATTTTTTTTTTTTGAAAAATAATATGTTCGAATTATGTTTGTAATGGGGATAACCACATTACAAGCATATTATTTTAAAATCGATTTAGAGAATAATTGATCAAATGAGAGAAAAAAGTTTTGTTACTAAAGAAAGTAGAAGGCTTTCCAAACCCAAATAAAATAGGTATATATTTTTTTAGTTTTTTTGGTACCTTAAATATAGCTGATTTTTATTAATTAATATATGTCAAAATATTACAAAAAGTTAGCAGGTAGGTACTTACCTAAGATTTTTCATCTTTATCTAAAAGTACCTACCGGTACGCGTCGCGTCGCACGCTTTTCTCATTTTTGTTAATTTTGCGTCGCTTGTGAATAATAAGTAGGTACCTATAGAATAATGTAAAATTTCTTAAGTAAATAAGAATTGATCAAAACGAAGCAATCATTTTCTAACAGGTTTTTATTCGGACGTGACATTCGTTGGCATTGCAAAATGATTTAATCTCGCGACGGTTCTGAACAATCGGCGCTCTCTTTGTGACCTTCAAAAATAGAGTTGCTAGAGGGAAAACCTTTACTATGTAATATCTATAATAATTGACGCTTAGGTACTTCTGCTTGTTCTATTACTTATACCTATAGAAAAATAATTATAATCACTGATAAACTGCATTTAGATTTGGTTTTGACCAATTGCGTTACGTCTACGAATCCTTGGCTAGTGATAACGATGAGAAACTATAACTTATAATATTGTAGTGTTGGAATCAAAATGATCATAAAGTACCAAAGTAGGCACCGTGTGTTAACGGCCATCGGATTGCGACCAGAATCAAGGCCGTCCCTACCTAATAGCAAGTTAGGCAAAGCCTAAGGGCCTAAACTCTGAAGGGGTGGCGAATCAAGGAGGCGCCAATCTGAATGAATGCTAATGTTTTGTATAAAATAAATTCGCCATGGGGCTAGTTACACTACCATTTGTTTTGTACTATATTATTAGATGCAAACATGTTCATTAGCACCATTTTTTCTGAAAAAAAAAATCGCCTGTAGCGCTATTTTTTTTGTCAGATTAAAATCTTAGTTGTTTTTCCCACAACGTGTTTGAAAACTGTTACTGAGGATATCTATAAATTTACACATAATTTTGGGGGGCGGCATTTTCGTACTTGCCTTAAAGGGTATGACCAGAATGGTTGCACGGGTATAGTAAGCAGGTTATACCTATACTTACACTATTTTGTTTTATCCCGATAAAGACCTTCATTTTTGTGTTCATATTTTCTGATACGTAATATAATATCTTAGGTGTGAGGTTTCCTACCTGCCTGTATAAAATGCACCGAATCGTTGATTTCTTTCAGTGTAATAAATTTAAGGTTAGTGTCAACGTGTGGTCACCCACCAACTCGACCAATCGATAATTATTTAATCACGGCAATTAGTAATCAAGAAAGAATAATGTAAGTGCTCACACACCTGAAGGTATTACTATAATATGCGTGATGCGTCAGTGGCGGATCCAGGATTCAATTTTGGGGGAGGGCTGAAGGTCGTCAGTGAATAGCGCCTCGGGCGACTTTTTTTGAGACTGAGTGAAGAGGGTCATCACATTACACAATACCAATCGTTTGATTTTTTTTCTTTAAATAAAAAAACGTATCAAAAAATAGCACCGCAGGAGAAAATGTCTGAAATAACGAACCTGCTTGTCTTTCTATAGCAGGCCTGGACGAACTATTCGGATGAAGGGCCATTTGAAATTATTTAAATGAGCCAAGTAAAATACAATTTTTGATTATTTATCAGGGGTGGTACCTCTTTACTTCTTGAAAATCTTACACTTACAGGAAACGGTATCATTAGCGCAAAAAGAAAACAGGAAACAATTGAAATTTAATGGTTTTTCCATAGAATATAATCTAAGGGTTTTTCACATTTTTTTACCTATTCTAAAATTGACTGCCTTTCAATGTTCCTCCAGGGAAGGGAAGATAGGGAGATCACAAGGTCGCGTCACTATTAGGGGCAGGGCAGCACTCAGCCCATGTCGTTTCTAGTCACAGAACAGCGAAACAGGATCTTCCCGAGCTTAGTTGGAGATTACCACAGTTCGCCTTCCAAGTGGGGGTCTCTTTCTTTTATAGAAAAAATATTCAACAAACCTACTCTCCCCACCTGCACTCACAGCTTACACTACATTTCATATAACTTGTCCACTGGGTACTTGATTACATTAGTAGTAGTTCTAATTGAAAAAAATCGTATCCATTGTGACAAATAAGGTGAAACGGAAAGTAGGTATCCTAGCAACGCTGAACAATAATCCCATCTAGACAACCTTGAATTTCCCCTAACTAAAATATAAATGGGTACCTACTTCATCACTTCCCTTTGTAGTAAAGTGTAATAAGGGTGAAATGTCTGCAAAATATAATCGTTAGTTCAACTCGTGAGAGAAGAATATACATTAACAAATTACTAATCCTATGGAAATAGACAATATAACTATCTGCTAACAGTTGTTTCTAACTATTCCATTCCATTGATTATTATACATAAATACATCTTCTTCCCCTTCTATCCTTGGTTGGGTCGGGGGCCCAAAGCATCTGTGTATCTTCGCCAGAGGCCCCTGTCACTCGCAGCTTCCAGGACCTCTGGCCACTGCAACCACATGACTCCAACTGCGATAATAATAATAATGCCAAGAGCCAGTTGCCGAGCATGTTTTTTCTACTCAGAAGAATCCCTGCCACGTTGTTATTGGTCTTGCCGACGATGCCATTGAAGGTGACTATGGAGGCCGATTCTGGACTTGCAAACTCTGTCACACTAGATACACTAGGATAAGCATGGCAGGTATAGCCCTCCCTTCACTAATTCAACAAAAAAGGCTCTCATATATATGCGATGTACATACTCCCTTTGAACCAGGTAATCAAAAATGGATAAAATAGTACATATGTATTTCACAAAATCCATCAGCAAGGTCCTTCACCCATTGGCAAGGAGGAACTTTTACAGATTATGGGTCCTTGGCTAAGGTAATGCAGTATGAACAGTTAAGTCATTCGCATGTCCAATGTTGATTGTCCTAACATGAATATGAATAAAGGTGGTAATAAATAAAAAGATGTAATTACTGTAATATTGAAATTTAGATTTATTGGGTTAAATGCATAGTGAAACAGAAAACTACTCAACTATAATAAGATATAATAATAGTATGCGCAATACATTTATTAATCATAAATAGGAAATATTGTTTTAATAAATAATTATAATATCAATAAACATTTCCCAACTCAAATGCCAACCAAACTATAAAACGATTCATTAATTCATTTAGACATAACAAAGCAACAAAATACAAAACTAGTATTAACATTACCAAGACAATACAATCTTAGTAAATAATCTGAATTATTCTCTTGTTGGAAATATTCAGAACTCTGATAGGTAAACATAAAATTGTTAAGAAAAATATGAAATAATAAATACTAAGAAATGAAGGGCGCTGGACGATTAGAAGAAGCGGAAGAAGAGTTTCAAAGGCTGCTAAGTTTTTAGAATGATGGGTGTTCTGTGCATTGTGCATACTGTGACAACATAGAACAAAGAAAACAAATCTAAAGGGAGAAATATAACACTAGGGATCATTATAACTTACTTTTAAATTTAATTGTCATTATAAAAATCCATACTACTGGATTACATTATAAATATGTCAGATATTTTTAGATAGGTTATAATTATTACTAGTGGGTACCTACCCGTGAATTCACGGAGGTTGGTTTAATATGTTTTTGTGTAACCACTATTACTACTCCACCCTTCAAAATTCTTCGAGAGAACACAGGAAAATCACAAGGCTCCGTCTTTTCCCCGTCTTTCCAATATCGTCAAGAAAGTCGTAGAACCAGATTCACATCGTCGACTTTCTTAGTTGGTACCCACCCGTGAAAGCCACAAGACTCCTCTTTACCTGTGTCATTCCCATACTCATACTGCCACTCTACCACGGTCTTTAAAGTTAATCGAAGGAACACATCAGGGAAATCACAAGGTTCAGTCTTTTCCCATGCCCCTGCTATTGCTGTTGATAATGCTGCCCTGACAATGTTCTGATGTCATTGTAATAGGAACAATGTATCGTAAAGAGCAAGGGGGTTCCTGAGCATGGGTAACCCTGTGTGTCTTGCATTATTGGAACATGCCGAATATAGGACCATGCGAAACTTTTCGTAGCCAACATCTTCTTACAGTTGGCGAACTGGAATATAGTAGGTATATGGATTACTTTGAATCCCCTAATTCGTTGTCGTGAATCCTTATGTCCCTTCACATTCACTATATAGGATGTATTTGATACATATCCACTCCATGTGCTGTGCACTTCGCACAGTATTGAAGATCGGTCTGATAGTCTTCTGGTTTGGGCACGTTAAAAAAATAAACACTAAAAATAATCTAAGGTAACATTACCGTCTTTTCGGTAAGAGGTGTGGAGAATTGGTCGCTATTTGGTGTGAAAAAATATAGGGTCTTACCTACTTTCCATACTAATTTTACATACGTACCTATACTATATTATACCTACAGTAATTATGATTTGAATGACTCTATCAATAATTAATATAATAGGTAGGTAGGTATGTATGTAGTACTTGATTGTTTCAAAATCATACGAACCAACTGATAGTACCTATTCAAAACTGTTTTCATTCCATTTGGCTATACGTACCTACTATAGTATATATATAGTATGTAGGTATGATTCGAAAAACTCGATGCATTCTGTATCAAGTAGGTATGTACCTACCTATAAGTTACTGTATTCACCAAGTACCAATAATTCGAAATTTCAAAAAGTTTGAATTCACATTACGTCAAACGTATTGTTGAACCAACACTTTTCGTCCGATGTAAAGCGCTAGTGTAGAGAACATTTTCAAAATTTCATAGATTCGATCCGTTAGTTTGCATAATAATCACGGTACTATTTATTTTCGTCGCGCGCTGCGCACAGATGGACCGACAGACAGACATAGTACAATTATTTAAATTGATCCTTTTCTCTAACATTAAAGTTTTCATGCAATAAGCTATACAATTTACATGTATATTGACATTCAGATGGGAAACACTTAGAGATTCATTGTAAAATAAATAACTGTAAGGTATTTTAAAAAACGTAAAACAAATTTGTATAATAATATATAATAGTAATAATTTAGTGACAGGGGACTGTCAAACCAACAACGAGGCAGTGTTGCCAACATTGTGACCATCGCAGTGTCACCTGTCAATCAAGGCTGAAATATGTTCAGAGCAAATCTCATTTCAATACTTGTCATCCTTTCAGTGGTGATTACATCAAACGATTTGTTATGTTAATATGCTCCTAATTGTAATATTAGATTGATACTTCAGCCATTTGAATGATAGGGGGTTGCCAGCCCAACAACGGCCATTGTGAATTAAGTTCGCCCAATATATTTCAACATGCGAAATAATATTGGAAACTAATCACCTGTCGCAGAGCCAACAAATTCATCCAAAAACATCTTTAACAAAAAGTATATCTCCAACTTATATATCAAACAAGGTATAATGTATGAGTGGAATGATGGACTTTAAAATATATAAATGTCTATATACTGTATAAGAGGAGTGTTGTATTGTAATTCATTTGTTGGATGTGCAAAGACAAGGGACCTTTTAGCAACAATTGACAGAATGGAACTTCACCAATTTTCATCTACTCAGTTACAATCAGCGTACAGATGAGAGAAATTTAGAAGTGGCTGTCGTAGAATACAATAATATGTATTTTGTCACAACAAAGAGTGGATGAAAACTAGCAGCAATTTAATGTGTAAATTTTATTATTTCTGAATGTACTTGTGAGGTAAACATTAATATAAAAAAATAACCCAATGTCATAGACTAGAGGTATTATAAAATAATCATAATATATTCATAGCGTGTGGTAGTAGTTAATTAATTATAGAAGTAATGGTCCAACAATAGCCGTTGTGACATTGTCCCATCACCTGTCATTCCATGACCAACCAACCTGTTCATCAAACTGTGGACTTATCCCCTCATCTCTTACTCAACCAACACAATACGTAACATCACTTCTCCCCACTCCACTCCACTGCAGTGCAGTAAATCAACAATACACATACAGTCCACTACGTAGTTACATTATCTCATCAGATCAGTGAGTGAGGGAGTGTAAGTAAGCGATGTAACCCAGCAGTTGATTGTGTAGGAGAGTATGTATTTAACATTATACAATGTAATCTTATAATATAATAGAGTATGGTATATAATAGTTCACCTTTTGTCCATCAGCGTATCATACATGGAGGGCTGGGCGGAGATTATAAACTAATGTTTCAAAGTAATAATATAGTAAATAGAACTAACAACATGTATATACATTATATAACAACCAAAATAATCCTGCGACATGTGAACAATACCTATTGATGACTGGATTGAAGACAAAAGTATAAACTGTAACTATATGGGGCCCGGTCTAATGTGCGTAAACAAATACTAAATATAGTAATCCTAAACATGAATCAGAGTGGACATGTATAACAGTATGGGTAGTACCTAAGACTATGTATATTTGTTATATGATAGATGATCAGTCAGCCTTACCTCCTTGCCACTTTGCAGACAACATTGTATAGCAGAATCAACAAGTAGTAACACAATACAAAGGTATGATGTATAGTACAAGTTATAGGACTGACCTGAGTGTGACATTGCATTGCGCGCTCCATACTGTAGCTGAGGGAGAATTAAATATAACGAGCAAAATCCCTCCACCTCTAATATTTCATTATTGTACAAGTTGCATGAATGTAATATTATACCAAACACTAGTACAATACAATACATATTGTAATGCGAGGAAAAGCAAAATGTTATATTAGAATATTACCTACATTAATAGTGTCTACAGAGTAGGTATAATAATAATGTGGACTGTCTTATCTGAGAGCAGAGAGTAGAAACAATAGATTGCTGCTGCGTGGATGCAATATGCACCTTAGTGTTGTGCATTGGTTAACTATTATATATAGATGTACAGGAATAGGATATCTCTGCATGTCTGTAGTAGGTGTGGTAATATATTATAGTACTGTAGGTAGTAGGTAGAGTGGATGGACTTACATTAGTATAGTGGCGTAATCCTTCAATTACATAAACAAGCTCTCTGGAGAGATAGATACATCCGTCATATATCTGTCGACAGGTAAGAACACATTTATATTGCATTGCCAGTACAGTATACAGCGGAATAAACAGAACACACACATTAGACACTATGTATTCATCAATAAACATGCAACTCAACTTGACATTTCCATTTACCTGACAATCACTAAGTTTATTATATTATTTAGTCTGTCTACTCGACAACACAATGTTCATATTATATTGTATACCGCAATACTCGGACTAAATGTCCTCACAGAAGTACGTAATGTAAATAAAGTTATAATAACTAAACAGTTTTCACACAATACAGTTAGTTGTATTCTCCTAGTCTTGTGTTGTGGTGACGGGTCCTGGGTACAGAAGTGTGGTAGATGAGGAAGGAGGGAGATCACCGGAACCTGGGCTGCATCATCATAGCTCCAGGGAACATGGGCCCCATAGGCATTCCTTGCAGGGGTCCCATCATGCCTCCCATTCCTCCCAGCGGGATCATTCCTACACCACACACAAACAAACATAGGTTACCTCCTCTGCATCAACTATACATACTGGTGTAATAATAGTAATATGATCACGCACACAAATATTAATACCTCTCAGGTGTATACCGACCATACAATCCCAAGCCAGGACAGTACGCTAACACAGACATTATGTATCAATCCTCTAACTAACTTTCACTATTACTATTACTAAGTAACTTTATAAGTACATATGCATGTAGGGTAGTTGTGAGATAATTATATAATACCTGTGTTAGAACATAAGTCCACATGGCTAAATAATCTGTGTGCCAAGAGAAACCAATATAGTAATAATAATACATTCATATGGAAACAGTACAACAGAGTACTAAGCAGTAGCAGTAGTACTATATACAGTGTAACAACTAAACAATATCTATATTGGTTTGTTCTTGTAAACACCTTAACATAAAAAGAAAAACGGAACTGAATTAAAACAAAAAGTCACAATTCCAAGTAAAATACTGAAAAGAAATGTATGATTCAAAATGATGGTTGCAATAATATAATATTATATAGTAATTAATGAAACAACGCAGTATCATACCATGAAGCATACATTTAGATAAACAAGTCAATGTACAGATAATATAGTATAGATAATATAATAGTAATGTGTAATACATAATAATATTATACAGGGGACTCTTCTAGTCCAACAGTAGCTTTACTAAGCCACTGTGATTGCAGATACAATCACCTGTGATACTGTTTGCTTTAATTATTATTGATTGTATTCTCTCTCACCTATTATCTCTCACATGTTATAACTCACTGGATAATGTGTCTGTGTGTGTCGTCTCTTACTTGTCGTTACTTGGGCCAGCCGTTACATCAAATCAACAACAAACACAACAGTGACCTGATCAAACTCCACATTGTATGTACGTATTCCTTTATACTCAACTTCCTAACAACTTCTTCTCTCACAGGCCAGGTACAAGTACATTATATTACTACATTATTCATTAGTAATAGTGGGTGGTTAGTAAGAAAAGTGTTGAGAATGCCGTTTAATCATTTTGTTAGATATATGTCACGTGACTCCATGTTAATTTATTATGTAGTTACTATGTATTATTATATAAACATAACATGAATGAAAAGTAATTGATCCTAATAATTAATATGATTCCAATGGATTCCAATGCAATCTCTACGCTGTGCTCAAGATATTACACTGAAAAAGTTATTGTATTTCATACTTACCTAGGAGGAAGGGAAACATTGCACCATACAGACTCACAGCTTAATACTTAATACACACGTTACACACCTAATAGGGATTAGTCCCAGTACAGTCAGGGGTGCTTAGGCTTACAACAAATGTGGTGGTAAACACTAGTGGTGTATTGTTATCTCACTGTGAATACTGCATGTGTGAATATTACCCAAGTGTGTATATTATTCAATAATACAATTTGTCACAACTAATAGCTCACCTCACAGTGTGTACAACTTACCTTATTGTTTCACCTCATGACACAACACTAGTGAAGAGAGATAATAAAGTCTCTGACAAATTGTTAACATCAATAATGGAATTTTACTATTGAGTAAACCAAAACTTACATCAGTATGAAAAAAATCCTACCACATATTATTAAAGTGTTGTATGACTATCTAGGCATCTAATATCCAAGGAATCAAAACGTGAATCATTTTGAAGCGTTTCACAACCATGCCAAACATTCAAATACAGTATAAGTATAATATAGATAGATATATAATATGTATGTATATGTATAATGGACCACAGCTGTGCTAGTCATTCAAGCGTGCCATCTCCCACCAAATCTCGTAAACCCCTCTCCAATACATACCACACTCCTCCCCAACCCCTCTACCTTACTTTACTACAGACAAACATACAAAGCAGTGCCCTTCTCCCCCGTATGCACAGGGTCCTCTTATCCGGGACGGGATGGGACACAGTATATATTATAAGGTACAGGTAATTATAAAGGCATTGGTGATGTAAGGAGAGTACTATTAGTTAATATCAGAGATGCAATACTAGTGACTAGACTACATGATGCAGTCACGTCATATGAGATGGTAGAGTGGTTTAAGTGTTTAGCGGATACAAGGCACTAAGGATTATTATTATTTGATTATTATCTTCACCCCAACAACACATAACAATCATTATATCTGACCCAATAATAACCAACTTACAACACTAGGTATTATGTACTTATATTGGAGTAGGTAAACTATATATAATATGTATGTAATATAACCTAATGGATCAACAAAATAAAAATAAACTCAGTACAATGTGATTTAAATAATATTAATAAATATATTATTATGGAGAAAGACAGAGGTACAAGTGTGTGTAATGAGACTAGGTATGTATGACAATATGTCGGATGTGCACAGGGCAGAAAGTTAAATGATAAACAAAACTTCATGAATACAATGAATGAGACAAGAGAGGAATTAACACGTCATGAAGATGAGACTGAGAGAATAGCCCATACAGAGGATGGATTATGTGTGTATGTATGATAATAAATTAAATATATATGTATATTACAATATAATAGATATAAAAAATAAATATAATATAATGCAGGTAAGTAAGTTGAGGTACTTGAGAGAATGTGGTCTACCTTCATGGAGAATGGTGGGCGAGTGATTTACTGGCTGGCGGGCCCAATCACATCACTTTACCAACCGTTTCAACAAAATAGAACAAACAAAAACATAAAATATAATTGCCACCAATAATTCATCTGCACCTTAACTAATTACACCCGTACAATACTTTCACACTCCCAGGCACCCACTCTGCCTATACGTATTATAGTACCACATACCACACGCACATACACACACAAGACAATATAGAACCATTCACTAAGACTACTTCTCTAGGAAATAGGATCACCGTTTCATCTGGAGATGCTCTACTATCATCGTTTCCCTTCCCTTCCTAAAAATAAAGTTGCAAAAGTCAGACACCACAATACAAAAAAACAACCCGGATGAATAGATAAGTGTCCACTTTAATGTATTGTTTTGTTATACAAATTGGAAAACACAATACTTGAAATAACTAACGCCTTCTCTATCAAAATGAGAGGAATATTTTCACAATCTTGAGTCTTATAATATGTAGTAGAAAAGTGAATGACACCTAAATCCGTGCACTTATCTGAAGGCAATGAGAAAACAACAACAAATCAACCCATCCACTTATCTAGCCCCCCAGATTATTTAAATACACATACATTTACATCAACTATACTGAACATTTCAGTGACATACGTAATCCCAACCCACTATGCTCACAAACATTTCATATCCCTTATTTTTGAGAAATTGTCGGCAGACAACAAAGGACACAGTCTTTTATTGTAGCATGTTTATAAAATGTTGTATCCCATTGGACTGCATCTAATATGTTTAATAAATAATAATAAATAGTGAAGTGAATTCACCATAAAGTGCGTTTATAATAACATACAGTAATAATACAATTAGTGAATGATTCAATTTCAAAACAACATTCCCATTTTAAAGTTTAAACACATTAATACTAACAATGCACAATGCACAGACTCAACTCTTCATTAGAATACTAAATGCAACTCAGACATGACACGTGTATGTAGATAAATGTTGTAGGTATTAAATACTATTAGGTATATTATAAGGTAGCAAATAATAAGATACAAAGCATTACAGTACACACGCAGTATATACAGTGAAACTCGGATTTTAAGTTCCCGCATTTTACGTTTTCCCCTATTTTAAGTTTTTTTTGGCCAGTCCCGTTTCACTCCCATACATTCCAAAACAAAAATTTCCCGAATTTTACGTCAGCCGCCAAAAACAATTCCCGGATTATACGTTTTTTTCAGCCCTAAAGTTGTCTAAAATATCTATACAAAATCATGTAAAATTTTATTGTTTGTCAAAAAGTTCGACAAAAAGTATTACGTAAAGAAAGTGCTTCAAGTCACATTCATAGTCACATTGCTACCTTTTTACTTAATGCCACATGTTTCGCTACGTGGCCCGCCGATGTTATCTTATCTCCCCCTATCACCCCAGTAGGTACATCCCTACATCTTGAACTTGTAGTACCTATGTATGTGTACTATGTATACATACACCGCGTGCATCCGGTCGCTTTGTTTCCTGCGAATCTAAACATTTGCGGCGCATAGTATAGTGTTAATTTTAATCACCAGAAGTGTTTAGTATAACTTTAAAGTTTCCGTATTTTTTTTCCAGTTAATTGTAGCGCAACATACACATTACTCGTTTTATTTAGGTATTTAATATATGCCTACACGTGGGTATTATTCTAAACAGTGCTTTGTGATTTACTTTTCCCGAAATTTTAGTGTACCAATTTTGTTGAATTTGAAATAAAATCAATTCCTATTTAATTTACTTTGACTTTGGTGGTTATTCCAATTTATATTTCCACAATTGCGATGTGTATTGTCAGCCTTAATGAATGTTCAGAAGAAATTCGGGAAGGACCCGACACACCATTTGATATTTGCAAAAAAATTAACTAGGTCATTGGACATGTGGGTACCTAGGTTCCTTATAGGTACCTAATGATAAATACGGGTCTAAATAAAAACTATCTAAAGTGACTTTTTGAAATCTAAAAGTAATAAATAGTTGTTTCAATGTTTACTCGGATATAAAGTGTGTTATGTACAAAGTGCTACTATTTATACTCACAGATAATGTGAAATGCGCGTGATTTACGTCTTGTGCGCGTTAAATTACATTCTCATCTGGAGGGTCAAATTTGTGACAAATGTTCGACATCCACGTGGGTTGCTTCCGAAAAATCGCAAGTTTTCCTTATAATATTTACTCAGTTTATTTTATTACGAAAATTTTGAAAAACATAATTTTTTCGGTGTCAGTTCGGTAAAATTGGCGCGAAATTCAAAGGTAACGTTCGTGTCGCGTAATTCAATTTTTTTCCTGTTTTCAGTTCCTTGGAATTTGAATTAACGGACTTTTATTGTATGGGATATTTTCTGAAAATTCAGTTCTTTCAATTTAGTTTTTTAGTGATATAATTCACTTTTGTTTCTTGTCAACATAATTACTGTCAAGAAATCACTCCTACTACATGACAATGAAATTAACAGTGAAAAGTAACTACGTTTTTATAGGACATACTAAAATATCATTTCCCACATTTTAAGTTTTCCCCTATTTTACGTTTTTTTTCGGTGGTCCCTAGAAAAACTTAAAATCCGAGTTTCACTGTATCTCAATAAGGTACCTAAACTATGAGATAAATATACTATCTGCTCGGGGACCATCATTATTAAATATAAGAGTCTAAATCAGTAGGTCATACATTAATATGGCAGTTCTATTTGAATGGACAAGGAAGATGTCTGGTTTAGAACTCTAAGAGGTCTAAGAGACTTGTGTGGTAAAGAGTGAAGTACATAGGAATGTAATATATATTATAATTCTAAGGCATATTGTGTAAGAAAGATAGTTATATGTAAAGGTAGCGGCATTCAGAATACATAAATACCCTTGCCTGCTTCAACATGATAACAATTACCAGACATTAACAGAACAGTTATATAATAGTAACAACTATGAAAAAACTTATAAACAACAAAAAAGCACTTCCTAAAATCCAATTAGTGATTGTTCAACTTCTCTGAAATTTGAATACAAGTTATTTTAAAAACAACCAATATTGATAAGATAATTATTATTATTAAAATAAGTTTTAATTACAAGGATTATATAACAATACAAAAACAGTTAAGAGATAATTTTGAGTATGTTGTGTAAACTGAAGCTAAATGAACATAAATCAAATATTCATACAAGATCATCCCCGTGAATAACATCAAGTAACTATTTGTTAATCCATAATGTGATATAATATGATCTGATCATATAATCACACATTACCTGCTTTATTGCTACTGTATTGTATACTACCTGGATGTAGTGAATAACAAATATTTAATTTCTACAATTCACTTTGCACTCATTTACTCCCAAATAGTATAAGAGATGTACTATAATGATTTAATTACATCTTCGCAATGAACTAACATCCTAATTATACCATATTACCTAGACATCTTACACAGAATACTATCTAACTACATATATCCACCCCCAAGATTAGAGAAAGGTCCTAAAAATAAATAAACTTGAACAGAAACTTCCCAAAATATTACAAAGTAACACTAAATACAAGCGAATTCATGATTTCTTAAAACAGAAACACAAGTGTTTCACAAAGTTTTCAGATGCAGATTTAATAGAAAACAGTGCTAAATATCTGAATAATCCTAGTTTACTGGAAAGTAAACTGCTTTACCCGTAATAGAAATTGAAGTTGTTAAAACTGTTTATCTAGGATCCAAATATTGTTTTTTGTCAGACTGCGTGCCTGAATAAAAATAATATCCCACAGATGAATGCTTCCCATATCTGTTCTAACTATGTACGAGTACTTTATTAGTTTCACTGTATGAGGACCAAATAAGGAATGGTTTCATGTGTAATGAGAGGAATGTAAATGTGTGTTAAGGTAATAAAGGATATTCACCTGGTGGGAACTGCATGGTTGGCGGCCTTATCATGTTGAGTTGAGGCACGGACATGGGCTGTACAAGATGCAAGGCAGGCCTGAGGGCGGGGTGTGAGTGGGGGTGTGGGTGGGCTCCCAGGGGCATGGGTAAGAGATGCGGGGGCCCACGGGGAAGGGAACGCAGTAGAGCATCGTGCGCTTGCTTTTGTGCCGCCACTGCCATCTGTACCGCAGCCAGTTGCTGCTGCTGTTGTTGCTGCTGTTGGTGTTGTTGCTGTACCATGACAGCTGCTGCAACGGCCTGTTGCTGTTGTTGCTGCTGCTGGGCAGCTGCTACAGCGTGCTGCTGAGCTGCTAGGTGCTACAATACAACATACATTTCTATCTTAATATCTCTATCTCTATACAACATACTCATATAGAAACACTACACTGCAATCAATATACATTTATTTACCTCAGCTAAGGCCTGTATATTATTTTGTTGTTGCTGTCTGTTTTGCTCCTGTTGATGTTGATGATTTGCTTGCTGTTGAGCTTGTTGTTGTTGCTGATGCGTCTGATCAGGCTCTGGTCTCTTGTATCTCGGAAGGCGCGCTCGTAACTCCTCCAGAGAGACATCCTCAGGGGGATGCATAATTCTAGAGCCCGCTCCGGTTGAGGTAACCAATGGACGAGCCGGAGATCCTACACCCGAGCCAGCGGCCCCCGTTGGTGGGGCACTTATCGTCACACTGTTGCTACACCAACACACACGCATACCATTACTATTAATTGGTTTAAATATAATTAAAAAACTCAAAGTACAACAATCAAAATGGATGACATGCAAACATATAATTTGAACATGTTGAATTCAAATTAAAATAGTAAATTGGTTAATAGTTGCAAAACTGGTTAACAACTTAGCTACCACCCAATGTGATGTATTTACTTGGAACTCACCTCATTAGTGACTTGCACATGATCTGAAATTTCTAACACGCCTGGAACATGGCACGTTACAATACAATGAAATAGACAATAACACAATGCAACCTTTATGAAACCTACAGCAACATCAATGGAAATAACAAATATAAGGTATATCCCCATTCAATAACTTCTTTCTCACTTAATTTCCCTGCGACATTATTTTAGCAAATATTAAGTGATGCTTACCTGTAAGCTGGGAAAGTTGGCTTGTTGGGGCCAGAGGCAGAACTCGTCGTGGCTGTAGCACCACCTGGAAACAGTGGTCTTACACCACCCATTAATAACCTGCAAATGTAAACAAAAAATTGTACTCTAACAAATTACACAAAATTCTAATGGTTCAGTATAGTATACAATTTAGTTTATACTTACGGTGGTGGGGGTCCAGGCATGAAGGGCGGGGGAGCCATTGGTCCCATCATGGGGCCATGCATGGGGAACATGGGCGGGGGAATGTTTGATCCGGGGCCCACTTGGCTCGAACTCGTGGTAGGTGGGTTAGGTAATAATCCTACACCTCCAGTCTTTTTCTTGGCTGCGGGTTCCTCATCGTCACTGTCATCACCACCAGCACCTCCTGAATAAATTAAACAATAGCAATGACCAAGACACAGCTAATAATTAGCGTTAGCATATGATTACAATTCGATAAAGATGGCCGGTATCTAATGAAGGGGGATTTTATTTTACACATTTACACTGTTGGTGAACAAAATACAGAGATATGTACAAATATAAAAATTAATTTGTTGACTAGGGTGAGCTTATCATAATGCCGCGATCTCTGCCAGATAACCCCAAATGGTTATTTTTCAATTTGTACAATGATAGAATGTTATTTGTTTATGCACAACAACGCAATGCTTTGTAGAGTACAGCCTCCCAATTTTCTGAAATGTTTGATATTCGAGTTTACTTTTAAAAAGATTATCTCTTGATACTGGTATGTTTCTTTTTGTAATAACGAAAGTCTCTGTGAGTAAGCGCTAGTTCAACTTGCTCCATAAGTCAATGTGTTTCAAAAGTTAAAATAAATCAACTAGCACACTAAGTAAATGGAACAAAGGGTTTCACCTACCTGCTCTTTGCTTGTCATGCTCCTTGAGGTCTTCTGGTGGAATGCCTTCCATTCCATATATCTCTATTTCTATGTTAGATCTATTCGGTAATGAATTTGGAACCTTATCTATAGCTTCTTTATGCACCTAAAATTATACACATATAAATAATCCCATCAAATATGGATAACTTCGATCATTTAGATTACCAAAACATCATACTACAATGTTAGGTTAGGAATCACAAATGAATTGATCTGATAATTTGGAATTTGTATGGCAACTTGAATAGTGAAAAATCTCATTATAGATCTTTTGAGCGTACCTGCATGCAATGTATAGATAAGCCAGGTCCTGTGTAAAGTTTCTTATGACAAATGTGACACTTGAAATGTTTAGCTTTCTGGTGTTGAATCAAAATTTTTTCATCTTCAAATTCTCTGTTACAATACCTGTACAAGTCATGTTAAGGAATATACTTAATTTACAATAATACGACATTATTGGCATTTCCCAATTTTATAGAACACGCAGAATAACACAACTCGTGGATAGCATAATCGCGAGAAAAAACGAATGCTAGGTTTTCTCGTGACATTGACACATCTAGGTAGGTATGTCGTTGTCGTATTATTGCGACGCATTCCAGTAAAAAATCAATAAATTTACTGTGTACACATGCGACAAACTGCATCGTTATATTAACTTACAAAACGATAAAGTTAATATGAATCTAACATTGTAATGATTCGATTTCAAATAGGATAAACGACGGCTTTCTGCGGAAAAATTGACTGGTAGGTATTCGCGAATACCGTGCACTCATTTTAATTCATCTATAAGCGCGTCGTTGCAGATTAGTTAAATGGCAAACGAGTGGAAAATCTTGCGAACTAACAAAGAAAATGGAAAAAAGCCATAATTATTAACCACGCAAATAGATGGTCTATTTCCGTCACATAACAGAAGAACCATTATTTTCGCACTCGAACTGAAGAATTTTCATGTTCGACATGACGAAGGTATAGAAACAACTAGAAAAGGATACCAGCACCAAGGTTTAGATGCCTTCTTCTTTTTACGTCCCATATTACAACACTTGGTTTAAAAATAAACTCACAAAGCGCAAAAACTATTCAAAATAATCTGTTTAACAGATAACCTTTCGTGACACCAATCGACCAAGATGGCTACCGGAAACATGCAAATTGCGTTTTCTTTTCAATATGGATGCTCCGCCCAGCAGGCAGGCAACATGAAGAAAATAATATCAGTTATTCATAGACAATAACAAGTACATATGGAGGGGTTACACATACCTATGTATTTTTTCCTTTTAGCCGTTTTAAAAAAAATATTATCATTTATGATGCTACTTTTTATTTATATATTTATTTATTTAATCTTTAAGTGAACAACAAATACATATAAATATAAAAAAATGGACATAGTACAGACTATAAATCGCTGTTCACTAGGGCGAACTTGTAAATTTAGCAGTAGCGGAATAGGCGGGAGAATTGAAAGCGGGAAAATAGAAGAGTGGCCTTATTTTTAATTACCATTGTTTGATTCCCACTGCAGTTGAAATTCTCACTAAAAAGGGTAAAGAATTAAATCAACCCCCGACTTACCCCACCTCACAACACAAGCTTTTCAAGCTTTCTGTGAAGTGTACGAAGATGTATTTGAGTTTATTTCGATAAACCCAAATTCATTTTTACTTAAAAAAAATCTTTATTAGCTAAAACAAAATATGCATAAGTACCTAATTACAAAAATACGGTAGTATGCCAAAAGGCGGACTTATTGCTATTAAGGATGTAGGTATAAAAAAAAGGTATTCCCCTGGCGGTAAGAACGGAAGTTAAATATACGAACAATATATTATGAACATGGAAGTGCAGGCGTTAAATAGGTTTTTATAAGAAATGGACAAAAAACATTATTCTGAATTATTCGCAGGCGATTTATTTTAACGTTTTTGTTGTACCTACAGGTTTTCATGAAAAAATTGATTTTTTATTATGGTGTAGTTCAGTGGCGTATATAGGTTTTCATTACGGGGAGAGTAAGGGGGAGAGTGATTCAGTATTTGACTTTGGGGATGGTGCGGGGGGGGGGGGGGGGAGGTGAATACTAAACCTGACCATTCAATCTGAGCAATAGCGCCGCAGGCGAAATTTTTCGTGAAGGCGAGCGAAAAAGGTCGTGTTTTGGTGTTAAAATTGTGAAGTAAAGGTAAGTATTGTAATTGCGGCGTTCAAAAACTACAAAAAATAATGAATGGCACCGCAGCAATTTCTTTTTTGAAAAATGGGCAAAGTGATGAACCTGGGTGTCTTTCTAAATGTTTTGCAGTAACAATTTTTATATATAATTGTTTTACATTTCAGAGGGCCCGGGCTCCCTCGGCCCCCCTATACACATCACTGGTGTAGTTATATATTTTATTAAGGGGGGAGTGGAGGGGGACATGTTTCTGAACAAATAGTAATGTTAAGTACCTATAAATTTATATCGAGTGTTGGTATATTTTGGGTTATTTAGGTAATAAAGTCATTGTCGTGTCAACAGTTGAAGTAGGTAGATAGTAAATGACAGTTGATAATAAAGGTAACATCAAAAGTCTTATTTTATTGAGGCCGTAAATCTACTGGGTGAGAATTATAAAATTTGTGGTATAATCTCACACCACAATAATCATGTTTTTTCTAGAGTAGATACGCTTAATCGTAATGGATAGTATACGATTTTTTGTAGATACAGTAGAGTCTCGCTAATCCGGCACTTCAGAACATCGACACGTCTACCGCTATCCCCACCCCCGCTACCTCCGCCGCTCCCTACACTCAATTAATGCTACTTATTTTAAGAAAATTTAGTTGTATAGGATGATTAAATGTATTATGAAAAGAAAAGAAAAACATACGAAACATTTATACTGCCAGTGACTACACATGCACTAGACACCATGGCCCTTACAAAACGAAGCTCAGAAAAGCTCAAATGCACACAGTGATTCATGGAACGATCCATGCTTGGTATAAGCCTAAGAGACAGAATAGGAAATGAGGAAATTAGGGACAGAACCAAAGTAGGAAACGTCATGGATCGCGTAGCAAGTCTGAAACGTTTAGATTTGAAAACATTTAGAAAAACACCCAAGTTCATCACTTCTTCCATTTTTCAAAATAAAGTTGGCTGCGGCGCATTCTTTCTTTTTTGTAGTTTTGCACACGACAATTATGATACTTATATTTACTTCACAATTTCAACACCAAAACACGACCTTTTCCACTCACCTTCACGAAATTTAAAAAATATATTGTTTATCATTGTTTATCAGTTTCTGATCATACTGCAAATTTGCGTAACACCGCATTGTAAATTACGAAAAAGTTTGCATATGAAGTTACAATAATAAATTCATGTGAATTACAATACTTTCATATCTACATATGAATAATTTAGAATATATTATTAATTGTCAAAGTGAGATATAATTCATATCTACGTTTTATTATTCTTCCACCCACAATATAAGCCGTGGAAGAGTTCCATCCTCTCCAGTGGGGCAGCAAGTTTGTAACGTGAATAATTATTCTACTACACAGTCCAGAATACAAACACATGGTAAATTTCTCTATTAACTGTTATTTGTGAACATAATTTCATATTATTACCAAGTTTTTTTTTTTTTAATAAAAAGGATCTGGATCATACACAAACCCAAATACTTTCCTGCACACCTTCCACTAGGCTAAAAGCCTCTATCGCAAAGTGTGAAATACATCGCCAGCGCTGGGGTTACCTGCTTACTTTCGATGGCCACATACTCCTAAGAGATATGTATTTTCTAGAACAGAACAATGGATCTACAAGATTTCGTCTTTCCAGCAACGTTCAACGAACTCTCAATTGCTGTCGGCATATATCAATCTTATATCTTTGGTGACTTTGTCCAGTGCATAGTTTTTCTCAAAAATTTTCACCACATGTTTGTTGTGCGGACTGCGGAACATGTTTTTGAACTCATACATTTCCCGAGCTGATGTATCCAATTGTGCCTGATCTTCTACGCCTGATCTTTTTCTTCGTCAGCCTTGGTCCCTCCATTGCTGGATATAGGCCTCTTCCATTCGTTTCCAGTCCTTTCGATCCCTCGCCTTTCTGACCCGTCGTCCGCCTATCTTTTCTGGGGCCTTCCGACACCTCTTCTATTTTCCCATGGCCTCCACTTTACGAGTCTGGGAGTCCATTTATGCCATTGAAGCCTGATGCCATTGAAAAATTTGCCACGCATATTTAAGAATGTGATTTATAATTTATTTTTAGATGTATTCAAAGATGTCCATCAGAAGAAGATACTTTGAAGAGTAATGAAGAAAGTAAACAAGTCATCATCTCAGAGATCACTGAAGGAGAGAGAAGCAGACAATGAAAGTTCAAGCTTCAAAGACAAATGTGCGCAATGTCTGAGAGGGCCGAAGCAAATTATCAGATCCATTGTCCTTCTGACTTGTACGGTGGTGGTCATTATTCAGGTAAAGTGGAAATCCAGAAAAAAAACAGATTAAATGTAAAAACACTATCAGTATCGTATTATAGAAAATCCGAATATTGATATTGAAATTCTGCAATAGAATTTTTGAAAAAAAATTGATGTTGGTGACTTTTAGATGTGTTCTTTTTTGTGCGAGTCTTTTTGATTATTCCAGCCATTACCCAGTCACTACATGGGGGTTTAATTATTTCATTGTAATTATATTTCATTCGTCTTTCAGATCACACAATGTCTTCAAAAGATCCAAAACCCACCAACTACAACTTACACCCATTTTGATTTCAATGACTCGATTAACTATCCTGCTGTTACGTTATGTAGGGAACCACCATATCGAAATGACGTTCTGAAGGTAACATTGGCATTATTTCTTAACCGAAAATCAGTATATCGCAATTTTTATTTATCACATAAATAAAAAAACACGAAATTGATGCGTTTGGTGAGGAAAATTGCATTTTTTAAAATTGGATTGTTTCAGAAACACGGTCTTATTGGACATCCACGAACCACCTCCGAATGGAGATATTTTCCATTTTCTAAGGTGTCTTTAGATAAATTTTGGGATGCCGCAACATATGACGATACCACCAATCTGATCAATTATGCACTCTTCAAATCTAAAGATAGTTAGTAACTAATAAGCCATTTTCAACATCGTCCATCCATTGGGTTTATAACTCTCAAGAAAATATTTAAAGTATTCCAATTGCAAAGTCTAATAATTGATACGTATTAATTTTGTAAAATAATTTCCAGATGTATTGGTGGAGAACAAACTCCATTTCCTCTACGGAAAATGCCAGACTTTGTATCCCAAGGCAAACATGAATGTAATGGGTAAGGAGACAGGGTACTCCATTCTACTGAACCATTCTTTAGACGACATGGATGATTCTATTACCACTGTACCTCCAGGATATCATGTGTTTATTCATCAAACAAACGAGCCATTTGTAGGTAAAATCAAATCTTCCAATGTCTCTGGAATAATTATACGTGATTGGGAAATTCCTCGATGGACTGGATTTTATTTTATGTATATTTTTTTACAGAGCCGACCACTGGAACCCTTGTCGACTATTTGTATGTGAATGTTGGTGAAGAGCTTGATGTTAAGTTAGGAGTTCAGGAAGTTCATATGCTTGTTGGAGGACCTAAATCATGTAACAGTAATGAAGATTATAGTGTATCTAAGGTAGGTAACGAATAATGAGCTTTCTCTTTTCGATTCTTAATCGGTCCTTTAGTGCTGTGGATCAGATGTCTATGAAAACGTCTACCAAACAGTTCCATTCGTATATGGCGCTTTCTGAAGAGTCATTTTCATCCACAGCTTCTTTGATAATCTGTCTCTTTGGCCGGTATTCTTCCTTGGTCTCACTTCCATAAATAAATTTGGAACTTCAGATGCAATGTCCAGGTGTTGATATTATCTCACCATCTCTTCCTGTCCCTTACAGTGTTTGGACGATTGCAGACTACGAGCTGTTAAGGCTGATGTGAAATGTTCTGGACCTTGGCTAAACTTGGAACCTCTGCCAAGGTGTCACAATTATACTGTAATGAGGGAGCTCATAGTCAAATATATCAAGTAAGTAAACAATTTCATATTTTCAAGTCTTTGAAGTATCTTGAAATCATCGAGCATAGATTATGTAGAAATATCTACAAATAAGGTGTCTGTCATCTTTGAGGATTTTTACGAATTCGATGAAATTATTACAGAGTTTCTGAGGATGCTATTATAGAATGTCCCTGCTTAAGTCGTTGCACTTCTTCTCTTTATTCCACACATGTAGTTGAGAGAGATCGAATGACTGTTTGGAATTCTAAAACCAAATCATTTACATTCAAATCTGCGACAGAGAGTCAACAGACACAGGTGAGCAAATAGTTTAAATTTTCACATTATTTCATGAAATCTGCCAATTTTTTCGACACTCTTGATGATTGATATGATGATTTAATGAATTTACTACTGGTTTTCAGTTGTATATCTATTTTAATAGTAAGACTGTGTCGGTTTATGAGGAAAAACATGGATATGACTGGTCTCTCTTTTTGGCGGATTTTGGAGGAAGTTTGGTAAGAGTTGTTTCTATAATATTATACTTATATTTTGTGTTTGAATTATTTGTCGATGTCGGTTGCCAAGGAGCAGGCAGGTTGTGAAATGAAATTCGTAGCAATGTGAACTTATACCTACTTATAATATTAAATTTAGTACACCTTTTTTCCACAGGGTTTCCTTTTAGGATTATCTGTGTTGGGAATCATTACGCTTTTAGAAAATTTATACGAAACTATGTTGAAACCACTGATACCCGGTGGCGTGAAGAAGGATTACGAAGGAGATGATTACGAGAAGAGAAAGAATACAGAACATTCTAGAAAAATACCAAGGCGAGGTGGAGACGGAGATAGCATCAATAGTGAAGTGTATGAAGGAAAGATTGGATATGGCGAGAAGAACAATATCATGAACAATGATATTTATGGAATAGACAAATGCATAGATAAGAATTTTTATATTTAATTTTTTTATTACCACACTACGCCTATGTCACGAAGTGATGAGAAATTTGTATGTAGTATAGTACAGAATACAGAGGCGGCACGTAATTTATAACGTCTAGTTTTTATTCATGTTTGAAAATTTAATTTTTGTTTTCTAATATTAAGTTAATTTATAGAGATACATCGAGAAGGATACGAAAAAGACGATATAAATAAAATAAATGTAGTTAGTAGTATTTCTTGGTACAGTATTCGAAATCATGTAAAATGCAACAATCAATGAGGATCTGGGATGGGTTTCGGGATAACTGAGTTGGTTGGTGTAATATTTTATTGAAACACTTCTACTTTATTATCATGTTACAATTAAAAAATAATTTATATACTAATATTTTTAATCTTTTAATTTTGACTTCTTACAGATTTCTAAGGTTTAATATTGTTAGTCAATAACTATGTTTCAGTACAACCTTCAGCTGCCTACATATATCACAATTGATTTACTTACCTTTGTACGGGCTCTGCCTAGTTAGGTTGTAGAAGTATAATGTAAATTAATTTGTAACAATTATTTCAATAAAGTACTATTATTATCATTATTAATACCGCGACCATCGTAATGGAAGGTTTTATCGAAACGTCAGATCCACTATTACTATTAACAATGGTTAAACTCGAAAATTTCTGTATATTTTTACGCACTTCGCACATAATGTTTTCTTTTTTTTTTCCTATGTAAGTCTATATCGATAAACACAAAAAAATGTATTCAACTATAACTAAATATTGTATATCAATAAAATAATTTATAAAAAATTAAAACATCATATAACTTTTGTTTTTAATTACAACTCTTTGATGGAAGTATCTCTCATATGGAAGTATGTAGTTCGGGTTGACTGGTAAGACATTGCTTTTGCAATAATTCCGCCCTTTGGCATACTTCAGTGTAAAAAACTTTTACGTGAATAACCGTAAAAGTTTTTTGATAGACGCAAAATTCACCCCAAAAAATGGAAAAAACGCTTTTTTTACCATTTTATCATGCGATTGTTCACGCGATTTTGAGCCTTAATGCCGTGGGAAATGACTGTGACGTCATTCTTGGTACCAAGCCCTTAATATTAATATACCTAAATAACCTAGCCTGTTAGGCTCACCACAAACGTCCCGAAGTTCAGTTAACGGAATCGACCGTTTTGCAAAAAAGTTCCGACCAAAACCTCTTTCTGAATTTAAAATCGGGGTGACACTGAATTCAGAGAGAGGTTTTGATCGGAACTTTTTTGCAAAACGGTCGATTCCGGAACTGAACTTCGGGACGTGTGTGGAGAGGCTTAGACTAATTTCCATTCATTTTATATAATACTATATATAATTACAAGTATATTTTGGTGACGTAAAAATGTTATTCAATGAGTCAACTAAAACACAACGTATATATATATTTTCGATCCATAAAGACTCGACTAATATGTGTCAGCAGTGGAGACAATTTACTGTTTTGGATGACTGCCATCTCCAAGTAATACGCGAAATATACCAAATAAATTATTTTATTATTAGATAAAAATATACCTCCGTGTCCAATGTTGTTAATTTCTTTTCTATGCGGTACCTACTCGTACATTACGACTCAATAAAATATCTATGTAATTATAAATAGAAATCAAATTGCATTTTGTAGGGAAAATAGAAGTAATGAATAGAACCATGAATCGAACCACCGCACCGCCACCTTGACATTTCTCTCTTTCCAATTCGATACGCCAAACGTGAGAAGTAAAACTATAGTAATTTGAGAAAGTTACTACACCTAGGGAATCCAATCCCGCAAACGCGGGATCCTGCAAATGCGGCCTTCATCGATGCATCTTTTTTTATTTGGAATATTGTCTTTTAGTAACATACTATTTTCGGTATATTTTTCTTGTGAGCGACGACGATTCCTTTTTCTGTCTGCGTAGTACATATAAAACACGAGTAAGTAGGTAATATGGCGAGAAAAAACATTAAGATATAAAAAAATGTTATTTTATTTACATCTGTCCCTCTATAAACTAGATGTCTTTATAAATGACCTAATAGAGTAATGTTGATGTTTTACGTCAGGACACAATTTCAACTATATTAATACATACGTTACTCGCAAGTCTAATGAATGAATCGACTTGGCAAATAGCCAAATATCCGTTAATATACGTAACTGGGTAAATTTGTTTAAACATATTTTAGTATATATGTAATCTATTACCTAATAAAATATCTTATGAAACTATACGTAAGTATGTCGGATTAACTGGAAGAAATCGCATCTCTGCGATAAGTTCGCCCTAGTGAAAAATTTCGAATAGTTTATTTAGTATGCCTAATTTTATTGTGTGCAAATAAGATTTAAAATCTTTACACGTTTTATTTTAAAAGTCCTGCCTCCGTGTAAAAAAATATAGAATATTCAATTGGTTCACTATGAGAATCAAAGCAATCTTTTATGTATACGGTCTAAATTTTATTGTAGTATCTGAGAAGGAATTTCTATCGGCAAGTTTTATTGCATCTTAAATATTACATGTTATGCTGGAATCCATTTTCTAAAGCATATTGAGAGAAAATAAAACAATATTGATATATTAATCGATATTGAGTTTATTTTGTACAACTCGTTAAGTCTTGTCTTGCATTTAAAATATTTACTTATATAAGTACAAATTGATTAACACACCGTGAAATATTAACTAATTACATGCGATTATCTATGAAATACCTAATTTACATGAATCTTAAATTTGCGATTTAATTTGTTTGCAATAAAATCTTAATTTAATTTGATTACCGAAAATTATTATTGGCACAAACATTTATAACATTCGACGATGCAGTACTTCCATACGCCTCATCTACCTATACCTTGTAGTATAATGGATGTCTGATGCGTGTATGTAGATTGTAGGTAGATATTATATTGGTGATGAGACCTTTGAATGTTCTGAGATATTTTGGACGAGATGACTTGAATCTGGAAAAAATAGAGTCGGAGATTCAGTTGCTGTAACTCTTTGGGTGCGAATATTATTAATCGTGCGTGAGAGTCGAACGAATACAATTTGATTTAATTTTGTGTACAAAAGATGCAACCATGCAACCGACCGACGATCAGTCATGAATAAGCCTGATGGAATGTCCATATTGTCCATCTTTCACTGCATGACTGTTGAGATAACTTCGTACATTCAGCCAATTTTAGATAGTTTGTCCTTCATAGTTTCTTCCAAGTTGATAGGCTCTTTGTCCACTTCCTCTCCATGCTTCTGGCGATGTGTCCAGACTGGTCTTCGTAGTTCAGTTAGTAGTTCGCTTCATAGTTCATCGTCCGTTTTACAATGTTAGTTCACTTTGCGATATTTCAAATTCACGATATTCATCAGCTTGTTTTATATTGATTTATAATAAGCTATTGAAGTAAATTCTCGTTTTATTGTAGAAGGTATATATACTTACATAGTTATTAAGATTAGGTAATTGGATATATTCCAATTTATTTCATTTTCAGTCGTTGTTGATAGCACCAATTGAAATATTGGAATTGGTTCAATTTGGAAAAGTTCAGAACTGCAGCACACAACTTCCTAAATTGACAGCATAATAAGGTACTGAATAAGTGAACGCTCTGTTAGCTGAAGCTAATAATTTAAAGTCATGGAATCCTGTTTATCCAGAGATCGATGAAGTCTTGGTTTTATTAAGAGAATCTCTATCTTGTGATCTGACGTTATTTAATTGAAAGGGTCATAAATGAAAAATGAAAATATTAGTATTTTTGCTCCATCCTACTATAATACGTCCCGGCTGCGGTGTGGTATCCAGGCCTGTCTGATTGTTACCCAGAATAACTCGACGACTGTTCGCAAATAGCAATAGCAATCTAACACTAACTATTGTAATCTCACAGTCACTATACATAACTTTATGATATTTGTATTGATAATGTTATATCGCTGTCTTAATACAAGTAGTCGTAGATATTTCAAATATTTATTGTACCTATTACTAATGATAATTTTTATAGGAAAATAAATTGTAGGTAAAAATGTCTATCTGCAATCTGCATACTTATCTATAAAGCCATTAAACGAGAACTTTGATTACTGGGAGTATCATAACGACTGGTATGCTGTTGCTATGTACAGTTATCCATACGACACGTGTAATAATGTCTAATGTCTAAACCTATTGCCTTTTGTTGCACCTTAACGAAACATTCGAAATGGATGGCAAATCTCATTGCTAAACTAAATGAAATGATATTTTGAGTCTTGTATTTTAGATTTACCGGCTTTTACGTCGCTTTCTTAAGAAATTATTTATATCTTATAGTACTGCGCGTCGTAAGTTATATAAGTACTTAGCAGGGATCGATTATTTCCCTAACTCTTGAAAAACGATGATCCTGGCTGAGTCGTGTTTTAAGAATGCCCATTGATTGTTTGCTAACGTAAATATTTTTACTATAAGTAAATACAAATTCCTAGAAACTATAAGACCCTACTTCGCCGTAATCGCGAACAATAGGATTATCGTGGGAAGAGGTAGTATAGGTAGTAGGTACTATACAGAATACTGCTTGCTTACAGAATAATCTATTTTGTAGACATACGTAGAGTGTAAAACTACGAAATCGCCTTCGGTATTTTTCACTCAAAGTCCTGTATTTATTGTTCTGCGAATCGCGTTTATAAGATCTGTCAACATATTCGATCGTCTAATGTGTAGGTAAAGTAATATTGAAATAAATCAGACTCATGATACATACGTGGATATTTATACAATTACCATTCTGATTCAATTCACATATGTGATGATTTATGTAGGTCGGATGAAATAAATTCTGATAGCAAATTCATAGTAATGTTTTATATCAACTTTCTTATAAATAATCAAATCAAATCATACACAGATTGCCCATGTCAGCATCATACGACTCACAAATTTGATCTTTTTGTATAAATACATCGACATATGGATCTTATCACATCGCACTATAAATTTATAACGTCAATTTTTCATTATGTTAATTATGGTCATAATAACATTGTGTTGAAAGAAATCATCACTAGGAGAAATAAAATCGTGGGCCCATTGATCCATCACTACATCATTTCCCACAAAATGGAGCAACAAGTAATATGTGTGCAGATGGAATATGTGTAACAATATACTCGTGCCTACATAAATAAATAAATAAATCTGTATAAGAAAATGTTCACAAATTACAAAACAAAAAGACAGTAGCGAGCTTAAGGGCGAACTTATTGCAAAAGCAATACCTTACAGTCGACTCAGTCCATAACGCAATCAGTGCAAGGAACATTCCATGAGTTATGTTCAGATGGGGTGTCTACAGAGAATTATTAATGAATGAAAAGTGGAAAAGGTCTTATATCTATGCGGGTTATGTTCTGTATGGAACCTATCGCTTGATTCAGAAAAAGATACTAGAACCAAGAATCGGATGGTTACCTACCGGGGTGCGAGATTTTTAATATTTAATTTTATGCCTGCAATTCCCCGGTTCACACCATTAAAAAGTATGCATACCGACATTTCGAAAATTTCTAAAAACGGGAAATCTTATATCTCTACAACAGTTACTACATATATGCTTTGGAACAAAATAGGGTAGATTCATTGAATGTTTTTTGATGGACGAAAAATTAACCCTAAAAAATGGAAAAAACGCTATTTTTACCATTTTATCATGCGATTGTTCACGCGATTTAGAACCTTAATGCCGTGGGAAATGACTGTGAAGTCATTCTTGGTACCAAGCCCTTAAACCACAGCCTTTAAAATATTAGAGAACATAATATATTTCTAGAGAGTTCTTCCTGTCCAGGTCCATTAATTATGCTAATAATATTACTTTTGTTTATGTAGGTACCTATCGGTAGTTGTTTGTAAATAACTTTTATTTTCTTTCCATCATAGGAGCTGTGTGCATAGATTTAAAAAACACACGAATTGTTTGCTTTTGTACGGTGAATTACACATACGAGATGAATGTCACGAAGTGTTTTTTTCTAAATTATAACATTAAACGATGCCAAAATCTCACCTGAATCATCGCACGAAACAAGAGACAATGTGATAAAAGCGGAAGAATCGTATGTATTTCATTGTAAGAATTGTAATAAAATATATATTTGAATGAACAAAACTCGCAGCTTCATGCATCGACAAATTTTTAACACTCGTTAACCTCATATCGGATCAAGACAGGAATTTCAGGGACGCTTTCAGTCGCGTTTCACAGATAGAACATAACTTGTGAAAAATCGTCAAATTTTGTTCTGTTTTGACCTTCCCTCTGATGAAGTATCCTGTTCGAATACAGAAGCTTTTTCTTTAGAATTGATTATGTATCGGGCTAGCTGGTAGGAATTGTTACCGCGATTAGCAAGACCTTGTAAACGTTTTAATGAATATGGTTTTTTTCGTTCATATTATTATTTATAATTTCAATATGTAGTTATGTAAATTGTTTACATAGAATATAAACGAATGAATAAAAATGGATGTTTCATATTAATATGTTCTATTCTTGTGCTTGTACTTAATAGTCCGAAGACTGATTAATTAAATTTTAATATAGTTATCATAAATCGTATGTTGTTTGGATCGTAGACTTATAATCCGGTGGTGCCGGGATCCAATCGCAGTGCTGACGATATATTCTGCCCTCTACGACAAGAACTTTTAGCTTACTTTGAATGTGCAGGAAAGTATTTCCGTTTGCGTACACAAGTCCAGATTCTTTTTAAAAATGTATCTAGGTATATTTGCATCGTTTATACGAAAGGATTAAACTAGTTAGAAAATAAATACATACTTAAATATTTGGATTTGGGATGGATAACTATCATCCATTTATTAATTCAGAAATAACTGACAGAAGTGGGCTTGCAAAGGTGTGTGAGGAAAGATCGTTGCTAGAGTGGCCAGAAGTCATGATGGAGACTGCGAGAGACAGATATACAGATGCTTTTGAATTCCGTTCCAGTTTAGTAGAATAAGACGTACGTATGCACGAATAATTCAATACAAAACGACATAAAAAACTATGCGTTAAAAGTTTTGTAAACGTTGATATATGTACTTATCAATTTTTGTCTCGATCATATTGATACAGTCCTTCATGTATGCCCATTGATTCTTTGTATTGACCAAACTTGTACAAACAGTGCTACATTTTTTCACTATTCTGTTGACTGTTTACTACATACCTTGGAATGTTTTGATTTTCAGCCTTTAGTCGGTCATTGGGGTACATTCTAATGATGTTGTTTGTGTTTATGATATATTCTTTGCATGAGGACTGTTCAACATGTCGGCAATTAATTACAAGCTGCGCACAAGAGTCCTCATCAACTCACACTAAAAATAAGTTGTTTTTCAAAATAATACCTTCTAGGTATATTCCTATGATTGTGTATTTTTATGTGACTGGGGATTATAGATGTTGACGAGAGCTTTTATGTATTTATTCTTAAGAGCACAAACAGTTATATAGCACGTGTAGAATTGTATAAAATAAGCTAGTTTTGATATATTCTCAGATTTTTTCGCTGCCCATCAGAACACTTTTTATACTAACTGTGTCTTAATACTTTTATAAATTGTATGTTGAATTCTTATGTTGATCTATGAATTTTGTAGAGTGTTCCATTAATTTCAAGTAGGGTAATTTTATTTAAGGATAGGTGAAATCAAGATCTTAAAAAACCTGTAATTGTTTGTAATTGTTGAAGATATTCACAGTGAAAACTTGACATGACTGCTTCTGACTTTCGAGCGATTTGTGACGTTTAGACACTCTTGCCGATGTCTTCATCTGAACTGTATATATACTGTTTATATACTCGTTGGTGTTTTCCGATGCTACTTATTTCCAGTCCCAAAAAACAAAATAATTTTCCTCTCCATAGTGTATAGGAAGAGGTCCACAATCCAAAATGTATTGAGGACAAGAAGAGAGGATGATCACGACCCTCAACAATGTGGATATCGACGCAGAAGAAGAAGTATGAAGATCGGATTACAACATTTACTTTAATTTTTTCAGCTTTCGGAATGATGACTGATATCTTCGTAATAATGTGCAGTAAGGACGATTGGTGTAATTTAGTTCAAGGGATTTCACAGAATGTCTGGAAAAATAGCCGACGGAAAAATCGCATCAAATACCGCGTCGTTTTCCCGTCGCAGTCAGATTGCATATTGAGTGAATCAGTATTTAGTAGTATAATATACCTACGTACTTTTATTCTGTACGTCCGCTCACAAAATCAAGAGTTCTTCTTTTGTAAAGCTATTTTTGTTCACACGAAATATTTTGGCAGCTCGCCATGCGCATTGAAATATAACTGATTTGTTTTAAAATGTGATTTTCACACACAAGCTTCTGGTGTAAGTGTATTATGTTTTCCCCGCGATGGATTTACGTGATATTGTTACGAAATGAGGAGTTATCACTTTGCTGTATTTATTTATTTAAATAATACTCAGCTAGTCAAAAAAATAAAAATAAGGCGAGTCACGTGCCCAATCCCACCAACTTACACCTAGGCAGGGGACCCCTAAGTAATTTCCATACAAAAACAGAGATAACAACACCTCTAGAAGAGCAGTTTGTTAACTCCTAGTAGGGGAGATTCTGTGAAGAGAGAGAGTTTTATGTAGAATTTCATATGACATTATTATGCTCTTCTAGGTGTTGTGCTCTATTATTAATATAATATTAATGAAATTACGTAGGGGTCCCCTACCTAGGTGTAAGTTGGTGGGATTGGGCAACGGTCTTCCCCTTAGGTCTAACTACGAACCTTTCTTTACTCACTCATTCACAGTTCTTCATGGTGCTCTTTTTTGGAATGATATTCCTACTGAATTCCGTCTTCTACCGAACATGCCGTATCAAATATCATTTCAGGAATCATCTTCTCTAACCAACCTCATATCATTGTTCCTTTTCATCCTTTTTATTCCTTCCCTTTCTCCCAGTTCTAACATTTGGATATACCAGCTTTTTAGTATGTATTATTTCTTTTCTCTGTGTAATTTTTTGTTTTGCATATTATGTATTTGGGGTATCGTAGCACCGCGATAAGCTCGCCCTAGTGAACCAAAGTTTTAGCATCCACTACTCGATATGCTTATATAGGTATCAGTGGCGAATGGTGGATTTCTGCAGAAGAGAAGCCGGGGCTAACATTTCTTATTAACACTATTATAACAATGATTTTTTCCAAAAGGTAACTCGATGGGAATCGTAGCTTCGCGCCTGATAGGTATTGCTGTATTTTGTTCGCTTAAAATGTAAATAAATTATAAATAAAAATAATCCAAGATTGTATAGAAAATCCATAAATAAAAGTGTTTGATAAAATTATCAATGAAAAAACTTTGAATATTACAGTGTATTATGAGTGGTAGGTTTATGATTTTCATTGTTTTTCAAAATGTAAAGCATTTAATTCACGAATTTGTAAATGATAGGGAGGATTAAATTTGACTCAAGATATTTCAGTCTATATTAATGATAAATAATCAATACGATAACATATTAATACAGGTGTATATGTGAAGGTATTGGCCAATTTATCCCATGCGCAAATGATAAATTTATCGAAATGATCGACGCAGGAAGATGTTGGAATCAGACCGGATCTTGGTATCCGGACCGGATCTATCATCATTCGTTGGTATAATAATTTATTATATATCTATATATTATATTTATCATTCAAACACCTTTTACTGTAAAATCACGATAATATTTTGATAATAAAACTACGTTTAATTTAGCTGTAAATGTTTGCTGTAGGTATTTTACAAATCCAATAACTTCTGTTATGTAGTAATAAATATAGGAAAAAGTGGTGATTTGGATTAACTGAATAAATCCCATACTAAATGAAAAAAGAGAAAATCTAATAATCAAAGCATCACAAATATTTTTTTGTAAAAGTATGCGACTAAGTTTTTGGCAATCGCTGAAGAAACACAACAGTCATAATACTTTATTTACTGTAATTAGTTAGTTTTTAATGAGATCGTTTTAGACAATTTGGCCATGAAGAAGTTTTTCACCCGCTTTTTAAGTGCCCTTTGCAATAAACACCTACATATCTACATACTTAGGGAACGTACCCATACTACGTGACCCATATTTTTTACCATTTTTACCCCCCTCCCCCCCTCGGAGACCACCTGTAACATATACCAAGCCCCCCCCTCCCCCCTAGTTTTCACGTAGTACAGTAATCCATAAATATGGTTTAAATCATATTTTTACAAACACAAAGTCGAATAAAATAATCTGTCTAATATTTGAATACATCTCGAAAAACGCGACATTTCCTTAGAGGATATTGACCACGTGACGAAAACCTAAGCTCCCTCCCCCGCCCCTGTGACCAAGCGTGGTATTTTGAAGACCCCCCCTCCCCCGAACGGTTCACGTAGTATGGGTACGTTCCCTTAGGAATATTCGACAAACAGTAAAAGAAAATATTCATTCCTAGTTGTGTTGTATTAACTTTTGGGCTTAATCACTATTGCGTATGTTTCAATAGGAAACCACGATTAGGAATAATCTGTGAAATTCATTTTACCAATGCTTAGCTTTTGATCATCTCTTTCACTTTGTCTGATAAGTTATTATTTTGGTGTTTCTACGACTTAAAAGAATATTGCGACGAGAAAAATTATTGAGATTAAAACGAGTCGAAAAATAACGACTTGTAGGAAAAATATTTACGATGCTAAATTGTCATTGAAAGGACAAATTTTATGATTAAATTGTAAAAACACTTAAGAGTATGCATACCAACATTTCAAAAATTTCAAAAAACGGGAGACCTCATATCTCGACAACCATTACTAAATATGCTTTGGAACAAAATAGGATAGATGCATTGAACATATTATATCTAGGGAATAACATTTATATCTTGTATAGATTTCTAAAAAAAAAAATTGTAAAACACCTCTGATATTTTTTCCGAAAGACGGAAACTCGTTTCCCAAAAGTCGCGAAGTATTTTTTTTGTACTTGTTTAATGATTAATAGGCCAGTGTAAAAACATCAGAAAAGGGGGTGTATCGTAAATAATTCTCGGAAAGCTGGAAACTGTTTTAATCTCTTCACTAACATACAAAGAAGGTTTCTTGAAGTTTGCACCAATTTTCCGCTTGTGCTAAGTACAGGGTGTCCCAAAAACTGAAAAATTTTAGAACTTTTTTCAGTTTTTCACCAATAACTCCTAAACGAAGCATTCTAGGAAAATTGTGTTCTCCTATGAATTAAAGTAGTTAAAATTCTTCGTCTAATGAGTGCAAATACTACTCTCTACTTTGAAGAATAACTGAGAAACAGCGGTTTAAAAATGTATTGTTTTTCTCATCAAGTTGTAATTTTCTTAATCTTCTTGAATATTTGTTGAATATCTTCTAATCTATGCTACTTACAGCAAATTTTACTGAATATGATTCAATGGCCGATTAATTTCCTATGAACTGACATTAAAATATTACTTCCATATTAAATGGTTTAGGATGTAGAGGTATTTAAAGGGAGACGAGTGAAATAGAGAAATTTATTAAATGATAGATTTCGATATGTGAAAGGTAACGTAGGCTTAATTTTGCGGCACTTTCTTATTAACGTAATTTTTTTTTAGTTAAAAACCGAAATTTCGCTATTGATACGCCACTGCGTAACATTTTATATCGAGAAGATGATTTTTTTTACCTTCATCAGTTTTATCAAAATACCTCATAAACAGTTGGTATTAGGGAAAAAATACTTATTTCAAAATTTATCTTAAAATAATTTTCTACATCTTGATTTCAAAATTAACTCTGTAACTTAAATAATAACCGAGCTACAGTCTTTTAAAAAAAGCGTTACTAAAAAAATTAAATTTCCTCAGCTATTTTTGTTGAATAACTCCAGAACCATGATATAAAGCAAAAGTACAAGAGATTGAAATTAAAGGTAAATATTTTTTCTATAACAAAAGCATAATAAAATAACTTTAAAAGTTATAGTTAGAAAGTTATGGATGATCAAAGTTGATATTTTGTGTAACCATTCGACGCTTGCTTATGAATTATATCGCTGCTAGTGAAGTACCTTCCCGGCAAACTAGTATGAAATAAAAAGAACATTTCAATATTGTGTACCGAACGTTGCATCAAATAATAAGAATTGGTGGATTTTGAAAAAAAGCGATCCGATAAATATTTTAAGCATCGGAACGCCAGTCTTGCGTCCTCCCTAAGGGAGTACACATAACCCTACGTTATATAAATGTGCATACCACTCGATTCTCTCAAGTAAAAACTGTAATGTTGATTTATTATTATTCGCTGACGTTTTCTGAATTATTTGTTGATATTATTCTACATAATTGTTGAGTGTTGATGTAATGCAGTGGCGTATATAGAGGGGGGGGCGGCCCCCCTCGCCCCCCCCCCCGAAATGTCAAACAATGATGTGCCATCTGCTATAGTAAGATCCCATGTTCATCACTTCACCCATATTTCAAAAAAATTTCGCCAGCGGCGCTTCTTTCTTGTTGCATTTTTAACACAATACTTATAAATGCCAACCTAAAACACAACCTTTCTCACTCACCTTTACGAAAAAATTTCGCCTGCGGCGCTATTATTACTGATTTTTTTACTACGTCGATGTTAAAATCTTAATTGCTTTCCCCAGGAGTTTTTCGCCCCCCCCCCCCCCCGAAATGAAAAACCTATATACGCCACTGATGTAATGTAGGCATACTTATTATATTACCTTTGTCAATCAACGCTGTTATTGTAAATACTTATTTTTTATTTTATGCTATGATATGAATAAATAGAGCGTTTGATACTTTGCGTCAATTTTTTAATTTTCCCAATGTACCTATGTCTTTAATTTCAGATTCCGTGATTCAAGTTTCTTGACTCGTTAGTAGGAATAGAATGGTAGACGACGTCTGTTGAACATTGTCGTACTATACCTACGGTCTGGTACATAACGATTTGATACTATATGATACTAATATCATGATAAACAAACATACATATACTCGTACATCAAAGAGTACCTATCAGTGGGAGACTGATAAAGAGTTCCGTAGTTTTTGAGACATTCGTTACGTAGCACAAGCAGAAAATTTATGAAAACCTCAAAAAACTCATTTTACGAGCAAATGAAGAGATAAGAACCATTATGCATCTTTCCAGGAATTAATTGTCATACACAGCATCGGATCGCTTTTTTTCAAAATCCACCAATTCTTATTATTTGATGCAACGTTCGGTACACAATATTGAAATGTTCTTTTTATTTCATACTAGTTTACCGGGAAGGTACTTCACTAGCAGCGATATAATTCATAAGCAAGCGTCGAATGGTTACACAAAATATCAACTTTGATCATCCATAACTTTCTAACTATAACTTTTAAAGTTATTTTATTATGCTTGTGTTATAGAAAAAATATTTACCTTTAATTTCAATCTCTTGTACTTTTGCTTTATATCATGGTTCTGGAGTTATTCAACAAAAATAGCTGAGGCGATTTAATTTTTTTAGTAACGCTTTTTTTAAAAGACTGTAGCTCGGTTATTATTTAAGTTACAGAGTTAATTTTGAAATCAAGATGTAGAAAATTATTTTAAGATAAATTTTGAAATAAGTATTTTTTCCCTAATACCAACTGTTTATGAGGTATTTTGATAAAACTGATGAAGGTAAAAAAAATCATCTTCTCGATATAAAATGTTACGCAGTGGCGTATCAATAGCGAAATTTCGGTTTTTAACTAAAAAAAAATTACGTTAATAAGAAAGTGCCGCAAAATTAAGCCTACGTTACCTTTCACATATCGAAATCTATCATTTAATAAATTTCTCTATTTCACTCGTCTCCCTTTAAATACCTCTACATCCTAAACCATTTAATATGGAAGTAATATTTTAATGTCAGTTCATAGGAAATTAATCGGCCATTGAATCATATTCAGTAAAATTTGCTGTAAGTAGCATAGATTAGAAGATATTCAACAAATATTCAAGAAGATTAAGAAAATTACAACTTGATGAGAAAAACAATACATTTTTAAACCGCTGTTTCTCAGTTATTCTTCAAAGTAGAGAGTAGTATTTGCACTCATTAGACGAAGAATTTTAACTACTTTAATTCATAGGAGAACACAATTTTCCTAGAATGCTTCGTTTAGGAGTTATTGGTGAAAAACTGAAAAAAGTTCTAAAATTTTTCAGTTTTTGGGACACCCTGTACTTAGCACAAGCGGAAAATTGGTGCAAACTTCAAGAAACCTTCTTTGTATGTTAGTGAAGAGATTAAAACAGTTTCCAGCTTTCCGAGAATTATTTACGCTACAAAGCTAGTTTTACTGGCCTATAATGGGATATCGTTGGATTGTGGAATAAAAGACAGCGTACTTGGCAAAACTTGGTCTCTTTATTAAAATGTTAAACACGACTTCGTAACACAACAATAATCTTGTAGCAATCAAAAGCAATGCACGCCAACGGGAAGAGTGTTGCCAACACGAATATGACAGCTCTCTGACAGAACGTGGTCATAGACAAAAAGTCGTTATACCCGTTCTGCCAGAGACATCTATGTAAATTGAACAGTACTGATAATATGTATTAAAATCTAGGGAACAACCGTAAAACTTTTTTGATCGACGGCAAATTAGCCCCAACAAATGAAAAAAAAACGCAATTTTTACCATTTTATTATGCGATTGTTCAGGCGATTTTGAACCTTAATGGCGTGGGAAATGACTGTGACGTCATTCTTGGTACCATGTACTATAGAGATGTTTTAAGAATTGTGATGTCGATAATACAATGTTGTAACTCTAAATTGCATTGTCAGGTGGGATTAAGAAAGATATAATTAACTGTCTGGTGAATGTACTTACGTGCAGACATTTCATACTTAATTGCCATTATACCTGCAACCAGGGGTGGGACCAATGGAATGATATTGCGGTGTAAAAGCTATGGAAATTCAGGAAAAGTAAGGTGCGCAATAATCAGTCAAACAGAAGATCAATAAAAAATGGGCCTCTAAATTTCAGGAATGATTCATTAAGGGATTCCAATTCTCAATACGTGAATTCTTCTTCTCTAGTTTCAATCCTGCGGATTGGTTTGCATCAAATTCCTACATCTTGTTCTCCACTCCTCTCTGTCTATCGCAGCTCTTTTCAGCTCGACATATGTGGTGCAGTTCATGTCCTCGTACACCTGGTCCAGGTACTGCCGTCGGGGACGTCGGGGGCGTGAATTAAAATTGGTGAATGTTTGAATAAAATGTAAAGTGATCTCAATAAATCAGTCGACAATAATTGTCACAAGCCTGAGGGAAAATCATCCTTCACTATGGCATTTTTTGATTTCCATTGTCTGTATCGAATACAACGGATTTCCTAAGCGGTCTATAACTAAATCATTTGTAGACGAGTGGATGGCCTGTGAGATAAAGAAAGATACTATTTGCTGCAGATGTTTGCTATTTAATTATTTGTGTTTTTAGGCGTTATTTTGAAAATCATTAATTAAATTATCTTACCTCTTCCCTGCTCTGATTCTAGTCTATTAATATCAGCTATCTGCAAGATATTCTGTGATGTATGAATCATAATACACCTACTCCTGCTAGTGGAAATGGCGATCTTAATAATAATTATGTACCTCAAACACAACATTATATTAAACAGTGTTGTGTGATCAAGTGATAAATACAATATAGATAGTACGATCCATTGAAATTTGATTTATAGTATACAGAAAACACAGGTAATTATACATAGGTAAGTTCGGATGTGACTGGGTTGAATTAGAATTAAATAGGTAGATAATTTTACTTCCAAAAATATCGCTGTTTTTATCTTACTTTACTTAAAGGCTGAGTGCAAGGTGTTCTAATTCTTATAAGATCTGTTGTATTCCTCTGATGCCTACACGGTGACCCCCAAATAGAACAGTGCCTCCAGTTCCAGACGTCTCTCAAAGTCTAGGACTCAGATGGGGGTAAGGATGGCTTGTGCAAATAAAACTTTGAAATTAAATGATACCACCCCCGCCTGCCCATCACAGTCATAGTACGGCATCACATACTGTTGCTCTTGTTGGATCGAACGTTGGGAAATCGCTGTAAAAAGATATTTGGGTTGGTGTATACAAGCCTAGACCCTTTTATTGAATACCTTCAACCTGGTATCCTAATCAAACAAAAACACTGTATTGTTTTTTGATAGTTATTTACAATTAATTAAATTCATATACCTATGACAATATTTCTTGTGTCCAATTCACCACTGTAATAATGTGCATATATTTGATTAATTGACGAAAGTTCCTGTGTGTCATTACGTGCCAGTTCACATTTGATTGATAGCTGTGATATCTTATTAGCCGATCTTAATGCCTACGAAATCCGCGACAAGTGATCACGAATTCCTCACGTTATTCATAATAATTAAAAACATACTTTGATTGCGGAATTAATCAACTGCTGAATAAAAAATATGTCCGCCAATTTGTCTGTGGCTCTGCAAGGAAATTAAAAAATATGTAGTAGGTTTATGAAAGAAAAGTTTTTATTTAAATTGGCTTGTCATTGCGTATGTTTGCTAAAATAAATTATACTTTTTCAAACTTATTTATTCAATAAATCTGTGCTGTACAATCCCTCTTCCCTTTTCTATTAGAATCATGGATGGACCCGCATGAGGGTATCCAAGTAGGCGAACATCTGCCCTACTCCTTATGGATCACCCTCAACAGACTAAGAGTGGGTATTACGCGCTGTAAAAAGAATCTCCAGCGTTGGGGGTACCTACCTGATGACAACATCCTCTGTGACTGCGGAGCGACCCAGGACGACAGCCACCTACTAATATGTCCCCTGATGGGAGAGAGCTGGGACCTGATTCTAGGGAATGACGAGGCGATGCATGTATGTCGCCGCATATTGGAGTAGCAGGGTATGACCAACCCGGACACGTAAAGTAAGTATTTGAAACAAAAATTGAATACCTAACTAAGGAGTCACTCTCTTCCCTTGACTGAGAGTAAACCATGAACGATTTCTGAGCATTCATATACTGAATGTACTCTGTTTTATACATATACTGAATGTACTCTGAAAGGAATTAGTTGTAATAAAATCAGATGATATCTGAAACGTGTCAGTGGAACATTTGTTACGTAACTTCCTCCTATGAATAGTAATGTTTTTTCTAACTCTAGCAACACAGTTGGAATGTGTCGTCCGATTATATTCGAATAACATGCGCTTAGCAATAGAATTCTATACTTAAATTTGAAAATACGTTCGAAACACGACATTGTTGCCAAGATAAAAATATTTTTAATTGTCTCGAATACATTTCGACGCGTGGTTAGCAGTTGCAGAACTAGAATACCAAATGAATTATTTCTGTAAATACGTAAGTGGGTCTATAGTTTGAGAAAAGTGATGTCAAATAGGTCAAGTTTGTCCAAGTGTGGAGTGCCTTAGGATTGTTATTTTCATCGATTTCGAAGAAAACTTTTGAGAAATTATATTTTCAATTAATACAGAGTCCACGAATCACCAATTTTTATAATATCACAAGTTCCTCCCATTCGTTTTCTGTGGCCTTTTAATAGGTATCCTTTTTTTAGATACATACAGATTTCTTTGAACTTTCTCTCCTCCCAATCTAGAATACTTGGACAATAATTCTTTGAAATATCTGTTCAGTATTCGTATACCTTAAATATTATTTCGTAATTATTATTTTTTATATTCTAAATTTTATACGCTCAAAGTATTACCAACTAAATAATATTATAGTTACCCTATTTATTACAAAAAACTGCGTAGGTATAGAGTAATGTTAAATATTAAGATGAAATTATAATTAATATTTTTTATTATGGTTACCTTTGATCTGGAGCTTAATAATCTGTGAAGACTTGATTATACCGAACGTTATATTATTTTTATTATTTTTTTTTATACCCTCACGCCACATCCCTTGCAGGGTAGGCAGAGAGGACAGAGCGCCAGACAGCCCTATCCTTACACACACTCCTAGCTTCCGTCACATTCATGCAATTAGTCATACACGCTCTCCGATTCCTTTTACTCAAAACGCGTCCATCCTTGAGGATCTGGTCGACATGATCGGACCAGGTCAGTCTCGGACGGCCGCGCTTTCTCACCCCTCTTCGCTCATTCAGATATATCTTTTTTGTCATCCTGTCATCATTCATTCTCTCAACATGCCCAAACCATCTTAGTTTGTTTACTTTCATTCTTGTCACTACACCAGTCTTGCAGTCACTCATTTCCCTCATTAATTGAGTTGAATTATACATACTGAATATTTGCAGATAGATTCATATACGTAGAATTATACTTACGACAAATGTTTCAGATTAAAAAAGAATAAGTTTAGTAATCGTTGGGAAGGAATGATTTCTCAACTCAATCTCAACATCAAAAGAAATGCAAGAAAGTCCTAAATCTTGAGTCGTAGCATAATACGGCATTTTGGTTGAATTTCGCTAAATCGATTGGTGATGACGATAGTAATTATATATAATCCATTATATACAAATATAATACCAAAATGGCTAATAAATAATTTAAATCAATTTGAATTATCGTAAAATTTATACATAAAAATGCAAAAATCGGTAATTAATAATACTTGCAATATTGTAAGGCGAATTTTAAAATACTGATATTTCAGGCACAATGCTTGTATTTTAAACCCGTACATCTGAGCCATAATCCTTTGATATCCTTGATATCTGAACAGGTGAGTTTTTCCCAGTGTTAGGCTGATGAGTTTATGTGTCAATCACGAATGCTAATAATATGTATAGACTCTTCTGGCTGATAATGCCGAGAAGTGTGTTGGCAGGTCTTGCCTCCGCGTTAAAAAAAGTCTGGTGGAAGTTCGTTCTTCATTGTAAATCTGTATAGATAATTACTAAGTTGTTTATTAAATATGTTCCTAGTTCTATGCGTATGGACATCTGTGTGTATAATATTATAAAATGTTATACCTTTTGCCTAAAACACATCACGTTGATGCTACAATATCCCGACATTGTGAAACATAATAACATAACATAGCATAACACAAAGTGTTGAGATATTTGTATGTTCAGCATTTAGCATAATATTATCATGAATATGAGTAATAGGAATGGTATTCCTAAATATAGAAACTATTCGTAGCATGCATGTGTAGCTAGCAAGTAAAGCAGGATAGATCTATAACACTATTGGTGAGTTCTATCTTGCTCCCAATATTTTACTCAAGAGTCAAGAATAAGACTAAAAAGAAAAAAGAGGATGAAATATACTGGGTATAATGGTGTAATTAATACAATAATATCTATGGATACATTGGATAGATACACGGATGTCTTGATTTTTAGTTATATACTGTTTGAGGACTACTTATATCAAAGGCACGAAAGTTACACCTAAAAAGTATAGTTTTCAGCTAACTTCTGAAGATGCTGATGCGCTGATCCATGTATTGATCGACAGGAGTTCATCAAGTAGTAAGTATTAAAATGAAATAAGACATTGAAACTAAAAATTTGATACCTAATATTTTTTATTAGATCTGTTAGTTACGCAAATATGTATTAAGTACATGAATTTGTTTCCCAACTATTATGTGGTTGAATTGTTTCCTAATACGAACGAAAAACTGGTGGTTAAAAATATATTGAGATTACTCAGTTAAGAGACATTTTCCTACTTCAAAATCTCACATTTAGAGCCTTATTGAAAAAATTTCTAAATTAAACAAAATTGATTAATGATAAGCTCAATCAAAATCGAGTTTTCTGAATGATCCTGATACTCCATACGTGTCTTCAATGGCATTTTTATCTGTACGATGTCTTTTGGATTCGTCTGACCTTAGCTGCTCCGTGTCCAAGAACCACTGTCTCCATTCCGGTGACTGGAAGGCTTCTCTGAATGTATCTAAAAATATTAAACAAGTAACGTCTACCTAGTTTCTCCATTCTTCTCGGGTGTACCGTGTGAAGAGTGTCAATGATGTCGAGCTTTCGGCCTACTTGCTGAGGCCATCTTCAGAACTAATGTACTACTGGTTCAGGAATAATGTAATAGACTACATTAGTTTTGAAGATGGTTCAGGAACAATGTAATGGAAAACATTAGTCCTGAAGATGGCCTTAGCAAGTAGGCCGAAAGCTCAACAACATCTACAATCTACACACGGTACACTCGAGAAGAATGGAGAAGAAGTTAACAAGGACCGTGAAAATCTACAAAGCTATCTACCTAGTTATTGAGACCCACAATCACGAATTGTATAGTGTTGGTGAAATCTTAGAAATAGTATATTTGAGTACTAATTCTGTAGACGAGAGAAATAATTGGTTGACTTAATAAAAGTCCCCGAGTACCCGGGTTCTAGAATGGGTTCTGACTTTATGAGATTTTTTACGAATGGTCAAGTGTTAGTTAACCTTCCACAAGACCTTTCATTTCAAATTCAGCAGTGAGACGCGCCACCCATTCTGAACGTTGTATTTGTTGCAAACGCAGAAAGACGGTTGTGTCTGGTTACCTCTTTATCTACCCTTATGATGTAGTACTAGCATTGATAAAAAAAAAACAGTAACTGATTTACCTATTTATGATCTGACTGACTGACAAACTATCGATCAAATTGTAGCGGACACCTACTGAGGTTGATCGTTTAACTATAAATGTGCTGTTTCAACCGAGTAAATGGTTAAAACTGGTAAGTTGTTACTAAATAAGTCTATTCTACTTAATTAGAATTTTCTATATAATACCTGCTAGTTCATGTGAAGTTAGAGGTTCATCACCTCCCATATCTCTCGGGAAGATAGATTTCGGAATGTGTTTGTATAAATCATCCAGGTTTCTATGGGCGTGCATTCTGCTCGCTATCTTTTTACTGTATATGCTCTTTAGTAAATTTACCAAAAATTCAGCGAATGGTGGGAGATTCAGCATATGGATACCTTTGACACTTTGGCTGTAGCAATTCTAAAAAAAATAATTTATATAGAACTATTCCAAGCATTTTTCTGTAAACTGTAAGGTTTTCGGAAATGTGTAAAATTTAGATCAAAGATTTATTTATTTTCCGTGTGATTGACATTAGTACATGAATTTGCATTCTTCTTCTTCAGCCCTCTGTCCTCCACTGCTGGATATAGGCCTCTTCCATATTCCTCCATTCCTTTCTGCTGTTTGCTGCTTGCAGCCAGTTCTTTCCCCCTACAGCGGCTATGTCAATAAATGACAGTATGACAATAAATTGCTAATAATACATACTCGTACATATTAGGTATATTTAGATATTTTATTAAGAGTAGGTACGCATATTGACATTTCAAAAGTTTTAAAAAACGGGAGACCTTAAAACTTGACAACCGTTACTAAATATGGTTTGGAAAAAATAGAGTAGATACATTGAACCTTTGTTTAGCGAATGACAGCAAAAGATTTATTGATTGAAGCGAAATTAACTAAAAAAATGGAAAAAACGCTATTTATACCTTTTTATCATGCGATTTTGAACCTTTTAATGCCGTGGGCAATGACCGTGATTAAGATTGTTACCATGGTAATAGTTTATCTGTGAGTTTTCTTACCACTTTGGCACGAGTAATATACAAAAAAAGTTTATTTTTTGTATACTTCCTATATTATAGATACTTTCGTGCAATGTAATAAATAAATAAATAAATAAAAAAAGAGTAGACTCTCGGTAACTCGTACTTTTCATGATACTATGCACATAAAATTAATAACAAGGAAAAATACTACTTTGTAGTAAAGTATTTATGGCCTAATATGAAATAAGACACGAATACTATATGAGGTACCTAATAAAAATCTTACACGTGGCTTTATAAGCTAAAAGCAATAAACAAATAATAAAATAGTAGAAATAAAAATATATAGACGTATAATGAAGACGCGGAAGAATTCACAAACTAGTTGCCTAATTAGTAAATTGATGTCTTAAAATTAATATTACATATATCGTTATATCGTTATTTATGATATTTTGTTTTTTTTAATAATAAGAAGTGAAAAACTATTTCGATGAATATGCTAAAAACAGCGTAAAAAAAACTGGCGTTTTCATTTTTTTTACAATATTAGTTCTACGGTCATGAGTTGGTTGTGAAAACCGCTGTTTTTCATCCCACAGGGTCTCCAACGCTCGAGAAGATCTTCTATCATTGCCGTTGCAAACAAGGAGTGTGGACAGAAAACTGCTGTGTCGAGTGGATCTCTCTGTTTTCCCTTGAGGTAAATTAAATGGAAAAGTAGTAACAGCAGGTCTACAATCTTTATTGTATTATAATTATTTTTTCTAATGTTCATGTTCTTGAGATGATGAGTCCAAACTGTACCTCCATCTCTTAGGTGGTCTTCCAGGTGGAAGGCGTCCAGAGTGGATCTCATTGGCTGCTGTGTGTGCGATCTTGTCACTGTTCTTTCTGGGTATATGATCCATCCAATACCCTTTTCTTGATCTGCTCTTTCGGACAATCACCATTTTTAATTCTTTGATAAACATTTTAATTTGAATTGGGGTCAATTAAAAAAGGTCAAACGATGTTTACGCATTGATTTATATTTAAAAAAAAGCTGCATGTGAGAATTACTTCAATTAGGTACCTATTATAAACTTAGTCACCGTAGGCTTTGACAAAAATCAAGGTTTTGTTATTGTTAATACTTAAACAAATTTCTTAATTCGAACAATGTAAGTTACGATTGTAGGTACCTTAAGTAACGTTCAAGGTCAGCAAGTTGGATTATTTATTTTGATGTTACTATTATTGGGTATTTTTATTATACGTGGTTTTTATTATTTGTTTTAATAATACTTATTATATTTCACTAAAATCGAACGCGTTTTTGTCATTGCCTATTGTCCCGTCGCGCCGACTTTACTGTCATTTTGACTTTCGTGGAAGGGGTTTCTTTGAAAAAATACACAACGTTTTTTTTTTCAGGAATTTATACACGATATGAATGATCTGTTCGGGAAATTCACTGCAAGGTCCATCTACCATATTTTTTCAGTAAAGTTGTCGTGGAAATTTGTTACTACAAAATAATAAAAAAATCCAACAAGTTGGTTGGTACCTGTATAATAAAAGCACATTTCTTCATAAGAAGTGGCGGCATTTTGGTGACGTGTCCAAACGTCGCTTTTCCAAAATCCCAGATGTAAATGTCACCGTGGACTGCGTCTGTAGCCAAGCGCATGTCTGCCAACATGAAGCCAACGTTATACATCATACATGGATCATAATTATCTGGATTTGAATCATTTAACCTGAAAATGTGGAGGAGAAAATATTAATAGACACGAAAACTATTAAATCAAAATATTCAAAATTGCAATTCGTCTGATGTACAAAATGTGTAATCCTTTTTTGATTTAATCGACTTTTTGGTATGTATGATCTTCAGATCGATGGGATATTGAAAAATACAATTTCGCACAATTCTTTCACTCTTACTCACAGGGCCGGATTTAGGGGAGGGCAACCGGGGCTACTGCCCGGGGCCCCCACAAAAAAGGGCCCCCCACAATTTTTTTTAAAAATCCATTAAATCACATTTGTTTCATTAAAACTGGAAAAAAAGCGCTATTTTTCTCTCTTTGTACCATATCAATATCTAAATTTTAGTTGTCTCACTTGAGAAAACTTCGCTTGCGGCGCTATTTTAGCTCTTTTTAGGCCATATCAATATCAAAATGTTAGTTATCCCACTCCAGCCTAGAAGTTCTTTATAATTCCTGTAAATTTTCGGGAATTTTGGATTTATATGCCTAAATAAGGGGGGCGGCGGATTTGATTTTCGCCCCGGGCGGCAGAAACCCACGCTACGCCACTGGCCAGGGGGGCCTCCACTCCTTTGTTGCCCCAGGGCCCCCACACCTCTAAATCCGGCCCTGCTTACTCACCCACTCCGCTATCTTAAAAAAGCTTTATAAATGGCCAGGTTTTTATATTATGCAATCTTTCTTCGTTGTATAAAAAAGGGTGCCGGTTTTTAAAGATTTTTTTAAAAGTGCGAAGGCGGAGAAGTTGTGCATAATTGGATTTTGTGTTAACCCGTCAACCCAACTTCCTGATCTTTTGCAGGGTCACCATATTTACGATATCTCTGTTTAGCGGACTAGTGACAGTCCAGGATAAACCGTTAAAATTTAAAAGTACAACGTGATAAGGAAAAAATCATAGCCATAGAAGGGAAAATATTCTTTTCGATCTAATCCATCTCCGCGACGTACTTCTTTTCTTTTCAAACAAATTCCAAATAAAGCAATAGTAATTCATTAACGGCACCTCGACCTGTATGGTGTATTGGAATAGAGGTTACAGGATAAGAATGGAAGCGTACAGGAAGTGTAATAACTGGAGACCGGATTATATGCAACTTAAAATGGATGAAATATGCATCAAAAATGCTCGAAATATGCAACAAAAAGTACCAATATATGCAACATTAATTTCAATAAATACAACAAATTAACGTTAATACAAGACTTTTTTTTAACTAAGTATATTTTTATTTCATTTATGTTTGGTATCGTTTGGAAGACCGCGAAAAACGATTCTGGGATGTGAAGTCATAAAATCTTGTTTTTAAAAGAACGATTAGGTACATATTTTTTTATTAAATTACTTTATTTACTTATACCTACTACATTTTCAACCAAACACCGACATTTTTGTTTTTGAAAACGTAAAAATTTTACAAATACAGTTAATATTTCAGAAAATGAACCCAAATATGCATGATCGGTAGATTTTGGTCGAAATATGCTAAATCCTGAATAAATTGGCAAATTATGCAAATATTAAATTATGCAAATTGCATATAATCCGGTCTCTAGTAATAACTAACCTTGTGAAGACAACTCTGCATTTGTCTGGCGTAAGCTGAGGAAATATCACCCAATCTAACGTATTCAACGATGTCACGATTTTAGGATGCGTCGGATCACGTATTGAAAAAAACTCTGTTATTACAGACTTGGCAGTGAAAAGGTTTCCTAATTTAGTTTTGGTTTTTTCTATACTAAATTTATTTGAGGCGAGACAGTGAGCCATGACGATGTCTTCTGAAATAAAAAAAAAAACGTAAAACGATATTATTTAAGCTAATCTCTAATCAATATTGTAAAAAGATAAAATGTGACTTAATCGTTGGCGTTGTATGAGATAAAATATCCACATATCTATTTATGTATGTATTTTTATGTATGTATAAGTATTCTCTATATTATTATTATTTTCATATTTATTTATTTTTCTTATTTTTCATACACTTGAATGTAATGTGTATATCAAATGAATGTCACAAGTGGTTGGTTGGCAGACAGATAAACCCGCCATTTGGAAGATATGTTTTCTTTTTAATAAAGATTTTTTTATTTTATTTTATTTTTATTTTAAAATATCAACGGATTAAAAAAATAGGTCGTCCGATATTGAACACCTACTGTCATTGAATTTTGGTTATTAAAGCTATGCAAATTAGTCAAATTAACGTAGAAAATTCTATGGTTTCTTCAGATAAATTTTGCCTGCAATTTTTCCACGATCTTGAGTTGTTTCATCTTCTTTTGTATGCAGAGTCTTCGAGGAATTAGGGCACATTCCGATGGTATATAAGTTTCTATCTGCGTATTTGAATTTATGTTTTATAAGACTTTTCAATTATTAAAAATAAAGCAAAGAAAGCTTACCAAATTCAATGTAAGGAAAATGTGGTTCCTTCTTATACCATTCATTCATTTGTTTGATGCTGTCTCGTAGAACATTATCAGATATTTTATATTTCTTCTTAAGATAAATCATACTTTCCTCTGATATTCTAAATAACTCTTGTCGATACGCTAACGGTGCCGGATATGTTCTAAAATAAACACAAAACGACGTACATTTATTTTATGGTAAAAAATGTGAAGATATACTGAATGAATGGAAAACATGACTTAGTAACTAAGAAAAAAGACAAACCGCTACTTTTATCCGGAGATTGGGACGATAATGATTTTTTTCTAAGTATTAGAAATATAGGTAGGTAATCCTAAATTTAATAAAGAGTCCTTGATAAATTACGACACCAATTATAATTGGTTTTTTTATTAAACTTGTAAATACTGTAAACTCAAACAGATTCACTTAGGGAATCGCAAAGTACAGAGTACATTGTCAATTGTGAAATTCAAACTCTTGTTTCCTGTCCTCTTTTAAGGTCTCAACTAAGCAAGTAAAAAATTTAATAGTTAGGTTCTAAGTATTTCAAACTAATTGAGCATAACGTGGATAAAAATTACTACATACACATTTTTTCCATTCATTTCACTAATTTTATAGTTTAATTATTATAACTAGATGTAGGTACTTTAGGTCAGTACATAAAAAACAAGTTTTTACTACAACACAATATAAAGGCGACCGATATCTTTGATTGCTTACACTAGACTAAGATGTATCTAAAAAAATATGAATAAGTACTTAATTGGCAACGAGGAAAATGTATGGCAAAAATCCTATAAAGTTCGAGGATACAGCTTTTGTCGTGGGAAGTTATATTAGACAATAAATTAGGTACTCCATATGACACCATGTGTATATACATGTGTAGTGTATCTGTGTATACATACGAGTAATGTACCGACATATGCCTTGTAATACATGTAACTAGTTAATCGTAACAAAACTCGTAGACGGTTTTCCAATCAATGGGATAAGTTTACTCTTTGGGCTATTTATGATTATTTCACAATATCAATTTTATTTCCTAAACTAAACCTAAGTCATTGGGAGTATACTTGTATTGTCAGAAATAAAACATTAATTCTTCTTCTTCTTTCGTATGCGAATACAACCATTGTACAAATGATCTGGGAGTCTGAGTCAGAGCTCCACGTCAATATTTCTCAGATATCAAATTGCCCTTGACGTCACCTCAAGGATTTCCCAAATATCCACCTCGAACTTCTTGATGGGACAGTGCCCCACAATGTGTTCCACCATCTCTATCTGCCCGCACTGGCATTGGGGATGTTCCCTAAACATTTATTAGACATCATTTAATATATTTTGGAAACGTCGATGAATAGTGAATGGTAAGTTAGTTGGAGAGCGGGCATCCAACCAGGAGCTAATGAGCTCAACTCTCGGCGCTGACACGAGCTTTTAATTTTGCATGAAAGAATTTGAATTTTTGTGTTCAAAATACTTCTAGTTCCTTTGAAAATTGACACGTACGTTTCGGCAATTAATGTTATATGTGAATTATAAAACAAATTGGCCTTCCTGCGTTTTCATTAAAATTACCTTCAAGAGATTATTAGAATCAGATTTTAATTTAATTCGTGTATCATTTTTATAAATTATTTATTAACGTAGTAAGAAGGAAGAATGAAAAAAATTAAATATTTGGATTTAAATCTACATAATTGACTTTTGATTTCGTGACTAGTTTTCGAGGATTTGCACCCTCATATTCACTTTATTCACATTATTCACAATCGCCTGAAGATGAGGGTGCAAATCCTCGAATACTAGTCGAGAAATCAAAAGTAAATTTTGTGGATCTAAATATTTAGTTTTTTTCATTTTTTCCTTTCAAATGGACTCCTACCATGTACCGACGGCCGAAAACATCGAGATTAACGTAGTAAGAAGTGAGAAAATGTTGTTGTTTAAATATTATTTATGCGTTGTATGTAGTGAACCGTTGTGGGTTGTATCTGGTAGTGGTCATTACTATCTTTCAGATGTACGATCCAAATCAAATTCCTAAGCGATGTCTTGGCAATCTCAGTTCGTATAGTGTATAGTGTATCTGTAATATTATATCAAATCTACCTATACTCTATACTAAATTATTATTGTAACTCTTCACCGTTGTTGCTTCAAATAATCATTTCACGGTATTCAATATTATACTCGTACTTAGTCATCTCATAAATCAATTTTAGCAAAAATAAACATTGTAAAATTATCAAAATTCTAACATAAAATTCTTTTACTTTTACTATTGTTATACAATCATAAATCACTCGTTGACGGGTGGATTGCCTTTAATTATTGTTATACATATTTGCCTACAAAAAAATATTATTGTGTACCTAATATTTGTTTGCTTTTTAAGTTTTACTTTCATATTTTTAACTGGGGCAATCAGGGCCATAGCCAGGAATTCATTGGGGGGGTTAGAGCTCTGAACCAGAGACAATAAGTAACAACTATGTGCGTAAACAGCGCCGCAGTCGCAGGTGTTTTTTTTTTTCCAAAAATGGGTAAATGATGAACGTGGTTGATTTCAATAGTAAGGCATTTAAATATGTATTTTTGGTTACAATATGATAAATGACTAGCGCCAAAGGCGAAAATTTTTTCATAAGGAGGTAGATAAAGCAGAATCGTTTAAAAGTCCAGTTTATTTTTTGTGAACAAACCTCTGCTTTAATTAGATTAGCATTGCAGGTGAATATTTTTAATGAAACAATTACTGTTTTTTTGGATTTTCGACGAATTGATTTTAGACGAATGGATTTTAGACGAACTGATTTTAGACGAATTGATTTTAGACGAACTTACCGTAAACCCTTCAATTATGTGAAAATATTCCATAGGCTTCATCAACAAAAGTGAGACAGAACTCAAGAGTTTGGCAAAAGTGAGACAGAACTCAAGGAGTTGTTTAAGTCATGTTGGTAACAGTTTTCACCGCAACCTCGGAATAAATAAGCAAATAGGTAGGACTCATAATTTCTTCAGAAGAATTTCGCGATATAATTTTCTTCTCATTGAATAAAAACTTTTCTGGGAAATATATGTATAGAAATAGTATGGACAGGTCGACAGGTTTTACCTCAATATTTTTATACAATAATTTTACACCAAAGAGCGTTTATACTTTCAAAGCAATACATTAGTACGAGTACAACATCTTCGTATATATGCCTCGTCTGGCACGCTCTTTATATGTAGCTTCGCCGGGAGTGATCTATGCTACGATTGCTACGATAATCTGTATGGATCTTATATTATCATTATGTTGATGTAATAATTATAATTTATATTATGACGGATGTTGTTAAGTGAACGATCGCTCAAATATCCTATACAAATTCCCAACTAAATATAATCTTATCTACACTCTGTCAAATAAATCATTTAGACCGAAATAGATCGGAGTACCTACATACGACACCTATACTATAAATCTCTAATTGAGATCTACGTAGGCTATCTATTGTAGTACTCTTGTAGAACGTGTTTATTTAGGTGCGTAATAATATAAATATTTAAATGATGAAATAACAGGTGAGCTTCCATTGCAAAGAAAATATTTTATGCATTATACTCGTACTATGAGTGGTAAAAATCAATCAATAAATTTGTATAGAATTTTTGCATTCAACGAATTCCCGTATGTGAGTTATATGGACTGAATGTTATTGAGCGTACGAATATTTTTCAGAAATTTTCTTACGGAATCATGAAAAGTTCTTAGGAAAGCCCAATGTCTAGAGAATTTCAAGCTAGGAACGCTGCTGGCTTGATATTCTGAATTGCTGCTCTTTTCTGTGTGTCACGAATCCAGACTTTGGTCTTCAATGTGAGGAAGGCATACTTACCTCATTAAAGCATCTATGATAATTAGAATTGAATTAATTAATTCTTACGTTTTAAACTTTTTATACGGCGAGCACATTTACAGTAACCAATTTCGGCTGTAATAAGAGAAATGTGCGAGATCGAAGATGTCGTTAGATGGGGGAGGCAACGGAGAAGACAATGGTATGCACATGTGAGGAGAATGGAGCCATCCAGACTCCATTGCATTGCACGGCCAACCCCAGGGTAGACGACTCCCGGGCAGACCACCTAAGAGATGGATTGACAGTTGGGAGTCGACATCGCAGGAGGCTAATCCATCTTCATAACAGGCCACAAGGCCTATATTAAAAACAACAAGAAGAAGAAGAATTTCGGCTTTAATAAAAAAACGGCTGGATGAAGAAGGAAAATAAATGAAGATTTAGGAAAAATGAAATCCATTTTATGTATTAGCATATATTATGAGATTATAAGGAAAATCTACAAGTGCAATTTACTGAGCATGCCTGGTAATTGATTGATAAGGTCATGGGTGTTGTTGATTCTATGTATCCTGCTCATTACTATTGGTCTTTTTATTTATTTACTATCTTCGGCGTACTGTTTAATATACAAGTTATACTTTGATCTATCATAAGATCAAGCACTATCATCTGTCTACAACAAATATGAAAATTAGTCACGTGATAAAGATATCGATATAGTCGTACCTAAATATTTCTCTTCTTTTTTTTTAATAAAATGAATCTGGGTTTATCGAAACACGTAAACCCAAATACATCTTTGTACATTTCAAGGAAAGCTTTAAAAGCTTGTGTTGTGAAGTGGAGTAGGTCGGGGATTGAACCCGCGCCCACTGGATTAACAGTCGAGCGCGTTACCAACCAGGCTACCGACCACCTCTTTTCTTCATCTTTTCTTAGATCTTGTGATCTGTTTGTTCAAGAAAGCCCTCATTCTAGAGAGGCTAGCTGTCCCTCCATCGTTTTGGCGGTCTTCCGGGGAGGCGGCTGGGATTTCGTTGGTCACGATTTATGGGATTCTGGAGTCATTCAGCCTATTTACGTTGTCGCTCCAGAATCTTCTCCTAGTTCTGCCCATTCGTACGATGTCTTCGGTTCGGCCCCCGAGGGTCCTCCCTGTGATTGTCCTTGGAACTCTCATCTCCGATGTTGTGAGCAAGTTTTTGGTTTTTATGCACTCGTTTCCACGGTGTACGTCATAATTGGTCTTACACATGTCTTGTAAATCCGAACTTTTGTCTCCACGCGCATGTATTATTATTACAGGTTATATTTCTGAGACATCCAGATACGCAGAAGCTTTGTTCGTCTGCTCTCTGACTTCGGCATAAAGGTCGCCATGGCTCGAGATTTCTACCCCCAAATATATAAATGTCATGACGTGTTCCACTCGGTTGTTATCTATAGTAAGCTTACATCTCCTCGGTTGCTTAGATACTGTTAAGCTTTTTGTCTGATTCACTGATGTACTTATGTTGAACTTTTGAGATGCTAAGAGGGACTTAGGTATATAGCATCATCTGAAGATCGTCCTATGATTCTGCCACTAGGGCTGCATCATCTGCATAACAGATAATAATAATAATAATTTTATTTAATTAAGTGTACACTTTAAGGATATAAATATTTCACTTGTCAAATATAGTTAAGTTCATTATGGTAATATGCGTGGTGCCTCACTGGACTTGCGTCTGTATTGAGGCTGGATAATGCTTATACTCTTATCTCCCATCCTGTATCCCAGTTGTAGAGCTGATACTTCGTCTATGATTTCGTCTATGATTATATTGAAGAGAAAAGCGCTCAGACTGTCCCCCTGTCTCATTCCACTGACTGCTGGAATCTCCTACTTAGACCCCACCTAAATATAAATAATATCTTTATGCAATCACATGGCAGGGGATGCAAAGCGCAAGTGTAGGTATATACTTTTATTTAATTTATTCTTCAAGTGAACAAGGTTGGATTTGATTTTAAATAAAAAAATCATAACACTTCTATTCAAATCGCGATGTTGTGTGCGCATCTGGACAAGACATGTCAACGACATTAATTCATATTTTGTCTGTACAGTATTTAAAAGAAGTTAGAAAAATATTTGTAGTTTATCAACACGTTATATATTTCAGATGAAAATTCGTAAGTCGATTATTTATGATAAATAAATAATTGCTGTGCAATGCTGCAATGTAGAAAAGTAAAATATAGTTATTTTAAAGTATGTGCATAAAATACACAAATGAATAAAAAGTTATCTGAGAGGAATCTTAGTATTACAATAAGCACTCTTTACTTGTTGATGTATTTTTATTTTCTGTACCTCATTGGTACAATTGTTTCTCAAGTATTTCTCAATATTTATTTATTCAAAACAACATACATAATCAACAATGAATAAATAAATGAATCTTAGAAGTAGCAACATGTCTATTGTGAAAATAAATAATTTAAGGTGAATTATAGGCATATTAAAACAGTGATTTATTCTTTCTAATTCATCTATTGGAATCAATAAAGGTAAAGGGGATACCAAAATTTATTTCCTCCATCTCCCATAGGAACTTTAGTTCGTAGAAGATTGTATAAACGTAAAATAAGTGGTTGTGGATAGAGAAAACAAAAAACTCGCTTCCTGGAAGGAAGTACGTAGGATGAGGAAGAGCACATCAATATAAAACAAACTGTGTATAAGATATTTTAATGAAGATTTGTGATACTTGTAATCTTTAATCATGATAATAATTATTCTATACAATGTATTTAAGTTATCTGAAGTCGATAGCTTTTAAAGAGCTTTCATAATATGGTAAATCTGTTTCTACGTAGAGTGGTATGAACTAGGTGGGGAGACACCTGTTGTGTGAGTCGTGAGTCATTCTTTATCTATGATCGTGGGAAAATGTTTCATCACTTATCTGTGTCAATAGGAAAGTACTATTTCCCATACTGATAAAATGCGTAAGTTAAGTCAGATGAACAGCTATTGTATTTGTCATGTTGCGAACCAAAATAGTAAATCCTTGTTGTCAGTGATGCAGAATATCTCTCACCTTCGCTATACGTTCCAGTGGAGGTTTTATGAGAAAATTCATATTTTATTGCGATGTGTTGGAAGTATAATAATCGTCAACCTATTTCTTGTGAGAGGATAGAGACATATGTAGTAGGTGCGTATGCATATTGCGTGTACCTCACCTGCATACACGTATGGGTAGGTATATATTCAGTGCAATGTGTTTGATTTATATTACAACATTTCTTTAGACTACAGGAAGCTGAGTGTGATGAATGACTGTGCAAGTATGATCAGATCATAGTGTAGCATCTTTTATCCTGTCTATGACGATGTTATCATGCGACGCTATCAGCGTGTGGCGTGTGATTATCTATTGGTTATCAGTAAGGGCGTCATAGTCTACGGACTACGGCATGAAGTACGCTCCAGCGCTAAGGCAACTCAGCGAATGAGGGAAATCTCCCCGCGCTCTCGGGTGTCGTCCGCAATCTCCGCCTAAAAAGGGAGCTGCCGTCTGAATTTTCCCACTCCAATAGGGATCACGTTCCCGAGTATATAAATGTGACCCGACTTGCCGCGCCGATCAGAACGGCTTTCGAACGTAAGTAGCTTGACGCTACACCATTTTCTTTAGCTTTATCTATAAATAATATCGTCGCGAGTGTTTGTTTGGTGCGAGCACGCGGTTCCTATTACACCGGTAATCCTTACACCTTCATCTTCTCACTAAGTAATGGACTATTTATTGAGATTACTATGTACCTAGTATACACGTACTGTACATAGGCTGTTATCAGTTTGACAGCTAGCATCAGGTGGTTGTCCGCCGCGGTCTATCAAGTAGTAGTGTTCCGGTGTTCCGGTGTAATAGGCCCTCGTGTAAAAAGTGTAATTACAGTGTGTTTGTGTGTTGTGTGCTTTAACAACATAATCCTAATACAGTATTACCTGTTTTTATTATTTTATCTTTATTGTTTTCAATGCATCAATCTACTTCGTTCACATGACAACGAAAAGTTTACAATTAATTTACAGCAAACATAATAAGTTAACTAAAATACGAGAGTTTGGATTTAATTAAAAGTTTGTGTGTTTTGTTTAATATTTTCACATATGTGTTGTTCAGGAGACACATCGATTCATTGGATACAATACACTTTTACACAATTGCATGTTTATAACCCACAAGTTTACACAATGTGTTCACATTAATTAATAACTCTGTTGTTTGATAGTGTATCAATTATGGACTTTTGAAGTTTTGAGTTCAAGTGATAAGAAATCAACGATCTCCTGTTGGAACTGTTGAGATAAAGTGAAGTTTATTGGAAAGTTCTTCTACAACATCAACTTTAATTCTAGTGCAAGCTTTATGATTAGAAACTTAATTAAGTTAATTTATTTAGAGTTTTTTTTTTCCAAATTTATGTCAGTTGCATTCCTGAAAGTTGAAAGAAAAGTTTCATGTGCCTGAAATGTTGAATGAAAGCTTTATAGTGGAACTCAATTTAACTGGACTGGACCTTAATTTATACATTACTTTTAATAACAGAAAAGTTCAACACTGATTTGTTGATTGTCTGAGATTCATCATTCATTCAAAAATGAATGTGACAAATAGAATTGTTGAATAAAACCAATCAAGAAAGGTTTTTAATTGACATTGGATAATCATAAAATTTTCCAAATAATCAAATAAATAGAAATAGATATTTTTATTACTAACAATGCATGAGCTTCATTTTTACTATTATCTGACACAGAAATTATTGAACCAATTTATCATGAATGGTTATAATACTTACAGGTAAAATTGTAATTAAATTTGTTTCAATCTTTACAAAACACGAATCGTTGTAAATCGCCATGTTTGACCATAGAGCTACGTAGTTTAAATAATGGAACTTCCGACTATGGAATATGGCCTAGGAGTGAGTCCAGAAATAGTCTATCTGACTCCCTGCGGACTGGAAATAAACCAGAAGAATAAATTCCTCATAACAATTGCGTCACAAACAAATTTTATATTATATATACTTTTACTAAAATCGCTGTAAGTATGTTTATTTATAAAATATCCCACGAAAATTTATGAACTAAATGCAAAATATGTAAACTAAAAATAATGAATTATATTCAATATTACATTATTTATTAACAAAATTTTATAATTTAATCCGGAATGGATATACTGAAATTATTTCTAATTAGGTATAATGTAAAAAATGACCTTATAAATTGCACATTTTTTGCAATGTAAAGTGTAAATTATCAAATTTGCAAGTAGGTATTTCCAGGCCTTTTTTCAGAACTTGCTAAACGAATAAATACGTGGCCAAAGGTCAATGTTCGAAGATCAGACTGCGTTGCACATTTTTCAAAATTGCAAGGACATTGACTTATGTAGAGGTGCATGCGTGCAAGAATAATGCGTATATAAAATATTTGATATAAATAAGTAGAACAATGTTAGAGAAAAAATAATAATATTGTTCCAAATTCCTTGGACTAATTAGAAAACATGTTATACATACATTGTATATTGTTTAATTTTAGTTACATCAGGTAAATAGGAATACAAAATAATATTATAATAATATATTGCGAGTGTGATAATAAAAGAAAAGGCGGTTCGTTTTTGCCCAATTGTGAAGAAGTTCTGTATCGTGTGCGTGGAATCTTATTTAAGAGTATTGAGTTTCCTTCGGGGACTTGGCAACTTTCCCGTATTCGACTAATGTTGTCCGGTGGACGCAAATAGTTCGCGAGCATAGAAGACAATCAAGCCATTACACTCTCTGAGCTGACCAAGCGAGGTGTTTTAACGTCTGTATTATATCTAATAATAAAATCGGTCTTTCAATCTTTCTGCTCTTCTAATAATAACATATTATAACATAGTACTTGAGCGCTTTATAATACTCGTAGTTCTAATCGATTCCATCTTGAAGATCTTTCGCCTTGGTGCTGGTGCTGGTGCTATCTCCACATCAGCTTTTCCGCTCTATATCTTCCTAGTAAAGTTTGTACCAACCTAATATTATAATAATAAATGTGAATTCCATCATTTACATAACAGTTTTTCAGATTTTTTCAAGTGTTATAAAAAGTGCGTTTGGATTATAGTTATGAAATTGTGAATCTCTAGAATCTAGAACAATCAAAGTGAATATATAGTGATGTGAACAATTGCACCAAATTCTACTTGGAATCAATGACAGTGTACTAGACGGTTCCATGGATTGAAAAGTTCTAGAATATCAAAATTATAGCTTTTTTCCCATTTTTATCATTTAAACTGTTTGATAATAATTTTACGATAAGTTTAATTAGCGACGCAGTAAAAATATCGGATTTTTTCATGGCTGTAAAAATTGTAATTCAGTACATTTAAAACGTTATATCGCGCATCTCAGACGTAAAATTTAGCCACTGGACAGAAATAAAGTTATTCGTAACACATTGAATATAAAAATCGAAGAATTTCACTCATAAAATTAAGTCTGGAGTAAAAATATTCACGTTGAAAAGTGTGATAAAATATTCAATTTAAAACTATTTCATATAAATATGCATGCTGTGGTGTGTTAATTATCTGATGTTGAACGTTAGAATTGTAAGATTTACGCTAATCTGAATCTATACTCTACCGTGAAATTAAATCACTGTAAACAAAATGGAATCTATTCCTGTTTTAAATTTAAATTGTTCGATTAAAAAAATGAAAGCAGTCTAACGATCAACGTTAGATTAATAAGATACTAACTTTGAACTAACCTTTAGATACTACTGGATATGTGACTATGTTATCTGCCATGGAAAATGATTGAAGTTTGTACATTATATGTTCAGCAGGCTGATAAAGTTCAAATTTAAGAGTACGCATACTGACATTTCAAATATTTCTAAAAACGGGAGACCTTATATCTCGAAAGCCGTTAATAGGGTAGATGCATTGAACCTTTATATAGGGAATAACCGTAAAAGATTTTTTATATCTTGTATAGATTTCTCAAAATAAATTTATGAAGTCACCTCTCATCTTTTTTCCGAAAGACGAAAACTCGTTTCCCGAAAGTCGCGGAGTAAATTTTTTTTGTACTGATAATATGCATTAAAATCTAGGGAATAACCGTAAAAGTTTTTTTAAAGATGCAAAACTAACCCGAAAAAATGGAAAAAACCCTATTTTTACCATTTTATTATTAGATTGTTTACGCAATTTTGAACCTTAATGCCGTGGGAAATGACTGTGACGTCATTCTCGGTGCCAAGCCCTTAAATATTCGAACGTATTTAGCACTGTCAGATACAATCTGCTTGCTGTGAGGTTTTCGGGATATTGATTGAGTAATTAAGTTGTAATTGAGAATTTTGAGAAACATGCTTTGTTGAAGAAAAACAATTGCAAAAACACAATAAGAAAGAAAGCTAAAATCCAAAAAAATGTCGAGTTTTTTTTAAAAGAAAGAGGTGAAATTGTAGTGTATATATTATGAATAAATTTTGATTTCTAGAATATTTTATGTATAAGATTTATAAAACCTTCAAACTGGGTAAATTATGGGATTAGCAACATTAATCATTTTCCATCACTTAACAAAATAGTGTTTAATGTCATCATTGAAATTTCGTGTAAGTTTTAAACTGTTTAGTAATAAATAATGATATTTGTCAACAGGAAGGCTCCTGGGCTGTTTCTCGTGTCTCGATAGCCCCGCTCTTTCGTCCGCCCCACCATGCCGAAGGTCGTAAAACAGGAGGGAGATGATCCCGATCCAACCCCGTACCTGTTCGTATCACTCGAGCAGAAGCGTATCGACCAGAGCAAGCCATACGATGGCAAGAAGGCTTGCTGGGTGCCAGATGAGAAGGAGGGATACCTTCAGGGAGAGATCAAGGCCACCAAGGGTGAACTCGTCACCGTCGGCCTTCCAGGCGGAGAGGTAAACACAATAGCGAACAAAGCATACTACATACGGTTATACTCGTTTTATAAAACAAATTAGTTTTATACAGAATGTCAATATTAGAATGTTCCAAATGGGATCAAAATAATGAAAAAGTTTGTATTGGTATGGGCAGGCAGATAAATCCTGAAAATTTCACTGAAAGTTATTCAAAAATGCTCCATTAGTAGTGTTTTTACTTAGTAATGGATACATTGATAACCCATTAAAAACATGGTACTTTAGTTTGTAGGCTAAGAAGGGATGAAATGCTGCAGATTTTGATAGATGTCTCACATTTATTAAGACACTGAAATTCATGCTTTGGGGATGAATGTTAGATACAAATTATGAAAACGGAAAAGCTCTAGGAAACATTATTGGGTAGTCAATATTTTGCGGTTCTGCTTACAGGGCTGAATGAATTTTCAGGTATAATATTGAAATACCACATAAATGGCAGAAGTTTTTTGGAGAATAATTTGTTAAATCATGAATCAATAAAATGTGTTTATAATGTATGAGCAGGAAAAGGTATTCAAGAAGGAGCTCTTGGGCCAAGTGAACCCTCCGAAATTCGAAAAAGTTGAGGACATGGCTGACTTGACATATCTTAACGAGGCTGCCGTATTACATAATCTCAAACAGCGTTACTACTACAAACTTATATATGTAAGTTCCACATCCATCACACTATTATAATAAGGATATTGACCTTGTATTTATTAAACCCCACAGACTAAGGATTTCAAGAAGGAACAAGTCTCACAAGTGAATCCACCCAAGTACGAGAAGTGCGAGGATATGTCCAACTTGACATACTTGAACGACGCCTCTGTGCTGCACAACTTGAAGCAAAGATATTACCATAAGCTGATTTACGTAAGTCCGCGCCCGCCGCAGCGCGCCGCTTGTTTGCTTGCTTTGTCCTCTCTCCTTCATTTCACATATTATTTCTCATTGACTCATTCTGTTCAGTTATTCCCTGCACCTTACAAATCCTACAGGTCCATCTTTATACCCATGCTTACACTTGGAACACAATACATTTATTCTTTATCCAAATATTCCTTCGCAAATAGAACTATTTCCAAGCTACTTAATTCTGTTAAGATACCAACATGTAGTGCAGTCAAACCCTCTTAGATTCTCCCTTAAAAATCTTAATACCTTTCCACTTTATTGCGCATAGTCGACTCCCGTAGAAAAATAATAATATTGAATTAATTCGACCTTTCCCTTCAGCTATTTCGGTTAAATTTCTAGTAATTTCTACTTTTTCTTGTGATCCAAATCTATCTTCGTCTAAAAAGACTAAAATATAAACAAAATATCTTATAAAATACCTACATCTATTGACGTAATTTATAGGTAGTTGACAGTTTCAAAAATAGCCTTAGTATTTCACGCCACAAGCCAAGTTATTTTCCGTACTAATTTAATTGAACGATTATAAATAACAAAAACTTCCATATTATATTCACATCAATCATCACAAAATGTATTCTAAGTCTTTGATCTCAGTTCAAGAACATTCATTTGATAAGATGACGTGTATCGTTTAAAATCATGAATCTACCTATTACTAGTTGTTGTACTGATGTTTCTACAATGTTGTATGGGAGATTCAAAGTGAAAAGAAAAGCTCTGTATGAATGAACGTGAATTTTCATGACCTCTACTAAATATCCGCTTCTTAATCGTTATATGAAATGTACAAGAGGATATTATTTAATACAGGATTGCGTATAAGGCATTAGGACAGAAATAAACAAATATCTTGGCTCGGTTCTTCATTCAATCTATTTTCAGTTGCGACATTTTGGTCATCAGAAACGAAACAATGAACTGTAGCATGCACACTGCATAGTAATAATAAAATACAATTATTGCATAAGAGAAGAAAATTCTGCGAAAAGAAATTTTAGAGGAGGTTTAATTTTTAATGCATTTTTAATATAATGTTAATAATAGATTTTTTATTACAAAATAAAATCATTGAAAATCTTAACTCTCGTTTAACCCAATTTCTTAAAAAAAATTAAGTTTGTGGCAAATTGCAGATCAAAAGGTTTTTTTTAGTGTACATTTTCTTTAATTTCCTAAACTAAACCTAAGTAGGAAAATCTCTTTGCCAATTCGGCCAAAGATCCATCTACTGACACTTTTGCCATTTCCTTAGAGAAATAATCAATTCTTTTTAAATTATTGACAAAACCTCTACACAATTCTTCATTCTCGTTTACACAGTTTTCTTGCATCACTTTTATTTTTTGTCCGATTTAACAGCACGTCATTCACCTTTCATATTATCCTAGAACCTGGTTCCCTCCGTTGCTTATTTTTTGGGTCCCTTTTTTGGTTTGCTCGCTACTAATGCGGACACAGAATCCCACAGGACTACCCAAATGGACAGGCGTGGCTGTGTTCCCGTTTTTATGGATTTTTTTTATTGATGTTGTTTTTCAGAAATGTATCAACCAGTAAATGAAAAAGCCCAAAAAATATTTGATTTTCTTAGACAATTTTTACTATATTAAATTTAATATACGAGAACGTACTCAAATATCAAATACTTATTAATCATCAGAATTACAACTATGTTTATGAATATTTACGTGAGTTGTTATTGGTTGATACAAGTTTCAATTTTTCAGCAAAACATAAGACTGTCTGAAAATTTGGAAAAAATGTGTTGATTTTTATTTTTCATATTTTTTATGACTTATTTCTTCTTTTTTAGCTTTTAGAATAGTTTAGGCTAAATTTTAATATAAAATATATATTTATTCATCTATTTTCTCAACTTACATTCTGAATGAAGCACAGACTGCTGATTTCAGTTTTTTTTTATGAATATTTTGATTTATTTATTGTTTTTATTTTTAATAACGTATGTTTTATTATAATATTATATGTGTTAATATTTCATACAATGAGAAAAATATTTTAGAATTAGCAACATTCTTTGTTGCAACGATATTTTTCGTCTCTGGATGATAAATTTAATAAATATTCATGTCAAGAAACAAACAATTATCAACGTGTAATATTAATATTTTCAACCGACGGTGAAGTCTGTATCAAAAGGTAAAAATGAAAGAATATTATATAGTTTTAAATCCATGTAATGGTTTCTATGAGGCGAATTGTATTCAAGAATTCTCATCCTCTTTATCAGGCATTTAAGAATAAAGTATTTTGTTCTTTTTTTACTAACTTTTTGTTAAACGCCCTGTGGTGGAGGATGAGAATCGTTCAATACTATTCGAGTGTAATCTGTGGATTTAAAACTATATTATAATCGATCATTTTACTCTTAAAAACTGCATATGATTTTTCTCAGTGTACTATATATTTTTATTTCAAAATCATAATCTGTCTCTAATTAATCCAAAAAATATTTTGTCTATAGATTTACTTATGTGTCTACTTTTAGTGTTTACTTGTCATTGTCTAAAAATATTCTCCTTCATAAAAAAAAAACATTTTTTTCTAATACAACTTACTCGATAGAAAAAAATGAAGGAGACGTCTTTCTTTTGACTATAGACGCTTTATATATTATTTCTCATCAAATATTGCGAAATTTTTAAAACTCACATTAACGATTTACATATTTATATAAAAAAAAAGCTTAGTATGAATTGAATGAAAATTCATAAAATGTCTTATTCCACTATACTATCTTTAAAAATAGAAAAATGTCAGGATGGCTACTTTTATATTACTTTTAGTTAGCAGCATTCGCAATATTTTATGAATAGAGCTTTTTAGATGCCAAAAATAAAGTCGTTTTAAGCTTGTTTTTATTGTTAAAACGACTTTTTATTCTTTCACATTACTTCAAAACGAATTGATCTCGAAAACTTAATAGACTGTATTTTAATTTCAATCGCCTTGATTAGAATTTGTGACTACAAATGGTGCATATTGTAAAAATGATTTTACAAAGAATAGAATTTCCGTAATTTATATTGTTTGAACCATACAAAAGACAACTTGTTTAATGAATAAATTGACACACCTCTTTACCATTGTCTTAAGAATCATTGTTATGAAATTTGATGAGTTCTTAATCATTAGAATAATTATTAATGAAAACATCAAATTAAATAAATTAGTGTAATTTCTCGTTGATCGATGAATGCAAAAAAACTGAAAAAAAAATTGTATAGAAAAAAGTTATCTGAACAAAATGCATCATTTTTATGTAAAATGTCATGTTGTTGACAAGAAAGATTAATAATTATGTTGATTGTACCAATAGACCTATTCCGGCCTTTTCTGCGTCGCCATCAATCCTTACAAGAGATTCCCCGTATATACCAACCGTTGCGCCAAGTTGTACAGAGGCAAGAGGCGTTCTGAGGTGCCCCCACACATCTTTGCCATCTCTGACGGAGCCTACGTCGACATGTTGACCAACCACCAGAACCAGTCTATGTTGATTACGTTAGTACTAAATATTCATACAGACAATCATTTTATCTCCACACAAAATTAGTGTCCCATGTTTCAAGAAAATCTTCACCTATTTGACAATGTATTGCATGAGTCTAATCCATTCTCCGTCCTTATATCAAAACAATTTCAACGATCCGTAAAAATTATTACGTTCTTCTCAATACTTGATGATACCTAATGCTTTTATAAATCCACAGCGGAGAGTCTGGTGCCGGTAAGACTGAGAACACGAAGAAAGTAATTGCGTACTTCGCCACCGTCGGTGCTTCCACCAAGAAGGAAGACCCCAACGTGAAGAAGGGTAATCTTGAAGATCAAGTCGTACAAACTAACCCTGTGCTTGAAGCTTTCGGTAACGCCAAGACCGTGCGTAACGACAACTCTTCCCGTTTCGTAAGTATCGGAAACTCTTGACAAATATAGTTATTCTATTCACTTCTCTCGTTTGTTAGAATTGAAATCACTAATGAGTAATTTCGTTCTTCTCCAGGGTAAATTCATCCGTATTCACTTCGGTCCATCAGGAAAACTTGCCGGAGCTGATATTGAGACATGTAAGTTAAATACTTACTTTGCAGTAGCCAGTTATATTCAACGAAGTTTTAAATTACACAGTTTCTAATTGTCTTCCATATTCTTCTAGATCTGCTTGAGAAAGCCCGTGTCATTTCCCAACAGTCTCTTGAACGTTCTTACCACATCTTCTACCAGATGATGTCTGGTGCCGTCGAGAACTTGAAGGGTATGTATCGAATTAATTGGCCAAACATATTACAACCTACTTGAATAATAGACAATTACGTAAATTCAATTTAATCAAAAGTTTTATTCAAGATTTGACAAAATTTAAAATATTTCTTGTTGTGAAAAAACTCTTTGGAGAATTACATATAATTTCTATTTAAACTTTAACTTTTAACTTCGTTTTCGTGCTGCTTTAAATTTAATGTAGGTATTAAATATAATTGAATATACGTTTTGGAAAACCTTATTGATGTCATCTAAAGTTTTTTCTTAAAACCGAACGTACTTTTTTCAATTATTTCAATCAAAAATTTTCTTACAAATTCTGTTATTATTTCATATCTGAACACAATATGGTGTTAAACAAACATTAAAAATAATCTAAATATTTCTCTATCTATCTATACCCTCACGCCAAGTCCCTTGCAGGGTAGGCAGAGAGGACAGAGAGGACAGAGAATATTTATATATAGAAAATCTTATTATGTCCATTTAATCTACTGGATAAATATTTTATCTGGTATTTATTTGTTTGTTTGTCTAAACAAATAGGTACCAAAACCCATTTTATTATTTGTTCTCTGTCAAGATTATTGTTGTAGGTATTATTGTTGATTATTTGATGATGTGCAAGATGATTTATTAGGTTATGTATTTATTATAACATATGTTTGTGATGAATACCTTTAGAAATATGCAATTTGAGCAACGACATACACGACTATTACTTCGTGTCGCAAGGAAAGACAACTATTCCTAGTATGGATGATGGAGAAGAATGCACTTTGACAGATGTAAGTGGGATTCTTCTGGAGGGGCGAGGCGAAACACGGCGGATTGTTGGACGAAATACTAGAGCCAACAATATTAGTTAACAATTTAGAGTTCATTTAACCTTTGCAGGAAAGCAGATCAATAGCAGGAAATAATTTTATCATTGGGTTATAAATTACTTCACCCAATCGTGGGTTTGGAAAGAAAGGGTTCTAATTGCTTAAGATTTCCAATCTAATTAAAACCTTTTCATTCCAAACTCACACAAAGTCGCTAGATTCCCAAGCTATTCTTGTCGTTGCTTGTTTGGAAAAAATACTTCATTCGAAAACCAAACATAAGCTTTAGTTTTTTATGAAGATGGCTATGAAATTATTTGATGTTTATTATAAACCTTTTTTGTAGTTATTGGTAGATGATCTCGTAAAAACAATGCCACTCAATATTTTATGATAAAGTTGAGGCGAGATTGTAGTTTGGTATAGTAGTTATGGAAATACTCCTGAATGGCAGTATTTGTATGAATTGAACCTTCTCGATATATCCTACCCTTCCATCATACATGCATCAACTTTCATAATACAATTGATATCAACAGAACATAATCACACATATCAAATTAAATTATTTTGTTATTTTTATCATGAGCAGAACTGACCTTGTTGTCGGATAACGTGTATGATTATCATAACATCGCTCAGGGAAAAGTCACAATTCCCAATGTGGACGATGGAGACGAGTTAGTTGGAACAGACGTAAGAAAATGACAAAAATATAAATATTCTGTCGCTTTGTCAATTTGTAGACATACTCGTAATGTGTCATCTGTCATCAATATGTCATTGTTTTCGTTCTGTAAATTACTGTTTAATTCAATGTTTCTTATTCAGTCCAACTATTTATGTTTTGTATTGTATGTGACAATATCGTCAATTTGTCTAGAATATAGTGACTATAAAATATCGGATATGTGAGATTACAATATACGTACTTGTACTTGTACAAGGTTCGCAGTTGATTATTTTGATGCAAGGATCACTTAGTAAATACACATCAAACATTTACTACACAATTTACTTATTTATATTTTAGCTTATTCCTATACTGTGTGCTTATTTGGTATTATTTGAAGTGTTCATCTTTATTTTGTTTTCTACCCACGCCCTTTGTAGAGATCACATTATTATCCAATGACATCTATGACTACTACATCGTTTCCCAGGGAAAAACTACAATTCCCAGTGTTGACGATAATGAGGAAATGTTAATCACTGATGTAAGTGCGATACAGGGGGACTAAACGCACTTTAAAATAAAATCATAATAATCATTTTTCTATTAAAAACTTGTAATTAAACTCTATGTCCAGTTTTTGTTGAGAGAGTACTACGATACACGCATCTGAAAATATATGAATAAATTAGTTTAATGGAATAGTAAGTTACTCATAAAGTTTATTGTGTAATCATGTCAATTAGATGATACGTGTAACGTGGTAATCTCGGTTTATACAATAGTAATTAACAATCTAATAGATTAATTTAGATCCATGGAATGCATCCATTTATTCGGTCAAATCAAATGTCAATCAGTATGAATGTTTATTTTTTGCATTGGTGTTATCTTGATACAGAAATGGTGATGTTATCCAACGATATTTACGACTACTACATCGTATCCCAGGGGAAAACAACTATTCCCAGCGTCGATGATAACGAAGAAATGTCAATCACTGATGTAAGTGCGTTCTATTATGACATCACCGCACTCTTATTCAATACAAAAAAAGATACCAAAACATTATTTTCGTTTCTCAGTGTGAACGCTTTGTTTTCAATTAGAATTTAGAAAAAGAGCTTCCAAATTGAATTGTTTGTACAAAAAATACCGTTCTCTCTTTTCTTGGAGTGAAAGTTGATGGAAAACCTTTTCTTTTGTTTATTTGCTGTTTGACGTACGCTGATGTTATTTCATTGTGTGTGCAGAGCTTGTCATGTTGTCGAACAACATTCACGACTACCATATCGTGGCGCAGGGCAAAACCACAATACCAAGCGTTGATGATCACGAAGAGATGTTGGTCACCGACGTAAGTGCGGAGAAATATGACATACCGCACGTGTGCACTAACACTAATCAATAATATTTAATATTATAAACTGCATACTCATTACATGTCTTCATATATAATATTTTATTTATGTCTTAAAACACTGAACAATACATTCTTCATACATTTTATCGTTAGATCAATCCTGTCAAACATTGTCCTGCGAAGTTTTTCAAATTTAATTTTGTCTATATGAAACGATGCTTAAAATATCGCGTTTCAATTTTCTGCGTGAACTTGTACCTAAGTACATGATCAATTTTACGTTTGACAGACTTCCCAATATTCCTTCTACTTGTTTTAAACTATCGCAAATGTACCAATATTAGAATTTAAAATGTGTCGCTTTCTTACTAAACTGCTTGAATGTAAATGCATCCTGAGGAGCAGCGAAACGACTTCAGTGGCAATAGGAAGAATATTAGTGCGACATTATAATATAATAAATTATTTCAGTTTATCTTTGTAAGCTGATGAGAGGTGAAACCAAGTTATAAATACTCATTGGTCTTTTTTTTTCAAAATAAAAACTTTTTTATTCACAGAGGAGATTGTTCCTTTTTTCACAGAAAAAACGATGCTCACAAATCGTATAGGTGATTATCCTTTTATATGCGGAGGTAAGACACGTATACAAGGGGTAAACGACGGAATGGAATTGGAAGCGACTGACGTAAGTGGAATAATGTTTACGTCGCAACGGTGCAGGTGGAAGCGTCGGTGCGCCTCTGTTCTCAAATAAAATACACCATTTAAAATAAAACATGTAAGATTTAGAAAAAAGTATTTCTTACTATATATTATTTTAGTATTTAATAGAATTCTTGAAGCAAAAGTGTGTAAATGTTGAATAGTCGTATACCCCAACCATACATAAGCTTACTTCTTGCATATATAGAGTGATAATATAAATAAGTTATTTCTTATTCAGCGCTACTTCTACGCCATTGAGGCGTTCCGTCGCTCCCGCTTTGCCAGCGGCTTTTTGTTGAGGAATGGACCACGTAGCACCAAAATGAGGCACTTAGCGTCAATTTGGAGCACTCAAGCACAGTGTTTGATTTACGAGATCATACAATACACGAATGGAAAAGCACAGTTTTGCCCTTGTGATGCTGATCACTCACTTTTTTGTGACAATCGCACAAAATAAAAAAAAAAAAAACACCCCGCACAAATTTAGCACAAAAACACACGAGAATGTAACAGATAGGAATATCAAAGTTGCAAATCTAATCGAATCCTATTATGTACGAGTATGTACCATTTAAAAATACAAAATAATTGAACTCTAACAAAAAGATAAGGATTGCAAATGAAGATTGATTTAAAACTGGTAATATTCCTATCATTTTTTTAATATCGCACGAATACACATCCACACAAATATTGTATTAATAATTCGTTTTTAAATTTCTTTCATCGGCGAATGTAATCGCCCTTTTATCAAAGGTACAGAGATCCGGACACAACGTGAAAGACCAACCAAGACAGCTAAATTATTAGCCCTAGTGCCAAGTGCCAAGATAATTCCCACATCCTGTCTTATAGATATTGTTATTTCTTTTTTAAAGCCAAGTGTTGTTTGTCTGACAATATCTACGACTACTACAATGTCTCACAGGGTAAAGTCACGATCCCTAGTATGGATGACAATGAGGAATCCGGACTGACCGATGTAAGTCTATTAGATCCGTTTACTTCAATCGGAATGGAGTGGACAATCAACAACATCCATATGGAATGGTGTTACTTGATTATGATTATTTTTCTTCTGTATCTAAAATTGTCGAATGGTATTACCTCTCCCATCGTCAAGGAGTATTACTTACTCCAAAGCAAAAAAATGTAGAACCATGCATCCCGTGTATAAAATAATCCTTTGATTTTTTTTGTACCGTAGTTTAACCCCAAAAATACTTGTCATTGTGTTGTACTTGGAGATTACATGCAATGAATTATGTATATTCGAAAAATACAAATATTGCACACCTCTTTTAGTCCTTGTAGATATTATCGAACTTTTTGTATGAATCTATACTGCACGTCACTATTATGTTCGATGTAGTACTGTTTTGTGGTACGCAAAAACAGTGTTGTCGAATTGTATATTTACTTGACCATACTTCAATCCCCTTTATTCGTAGATTCTATGTATTTTTTTGTCTTGTAATATATTATGTGTATTCCCTACGTGAAGTTTACGTACTTGTGTGAATCTTTCGTAGTCTAGTCATATAGTATTCTGATATAGACTGTGTCCATAGAGTATTTTTATGTAATTGGTTACCTATTTTGTCAAACATTGCAATCAACTTAGTCGTGACGAAGAACACTATTCAATAAAATTGATTGCTTTGCTAAATTAATATCCACCTGAATGTTTTTCTTACTAACAATACAAAATTTTATGTATCGTATGTATTTTGTGTTTTATTGAAGTAGTACTATGTATAATATTGTTAATATTATAATCATGATTAATTTAGGGGTAAGTCAAACCTAATTTATTCTACACATATATCTTCCTATTCTCAGTTTTTATATTAATTTTCTGAAATCATAGTAAATCTGCTTTATTTAAATTTTCTTAAATAATAATGCTAATGTTATTATCCGGGCTGTACGGCCGTGGTCTAGGAGAGATCATAAAGACTCCTAGACCACGGCCATACAGCTCGGATAATAATTTTAACATTTTTACATAATTAAGTTATTTCTTAAGTAAATTTGTATTTTAATACAATTACATTTCTAGTAACTTCTAATCGATTTTTATTTTTCGTTCATTATTCCATTTTTTTCAAATAAAATAATTATTGATCTGCAAAATTATGATCGTGCTATTGTCATGCAATTGTCTAATAATTTTATTATTTTACCTAAACAAATATAGCAAGCCTTCGATGTGCTCGGTTTCACACAAGAGGAGAAGGATGACATCTATAAGATCACAGCCTCCGTCATGCACATGGGTGGCATGAAGTTCAAGCAGAGGGGTCGTGAAGAACAGGCTGAAGCTGACGGCACGGAGGTAATTATATCTTGTTATATCTCACAAACTATAATTACTCGTACTACACAAGTCAGTATATTTGCTCGAGATTAATTGTATATTCTGTTGTGTTGATTCTTGCAGGAGGGAGAACGTGTCGCCAAGCTTTTGGGTGTTGATTGCCAAGATCTGTACAAGAACTTGTTGAAGCCTCGCATCAAGGTCGGTAACGAGTTCGTGACCCAGGGTCGTAACAAGGACCAGGTAGCCAACTCCGTAGGTGCCCTCTGCAAGGGTATCTTCGACAGACTGTTCAAGTGGTTGGTGAAGAAGTGTAACGAAACCCTAGACACCAAGCAGAAGAGACATCAGTTCATTGGTGTACTGGATATTGCTGGTTTCGAGATTTTCGACGTGAGTATCTTTGCTAATGTAGCTTCAGTAATTAAATAAAGTATTTCAATATATATATTCAAACCGAAAAAATTAAATTGGACATTTTTGGTTCGTTGATAATTTTTGGATTTATAAAATAACATTTAAAATTATCTTGCATCATCATGCAAGCATTCTTTTATTCCAGCTGTTCAATGCAGTTTGTTGTAGTACCTAAAATAATTTAGGTTCCTATATCATTTTTTTAATCGCTATACTTTAAAATTTACATTATTTTACAAGTTAATTTTTTAGTTCATTGTTTGATATTTTTTTTTTTGATATCTTGAGATTTTTATTATATTTTCAATATCTTATTCTTTTATTATCTTATAGTATTATATTTACGTTAAAAGATTCGACAGTTGCAATTTTGTTTATTATTTTTTATTCATCATCGTTCCTAGGCCCCTAGGCCACGTCAGCTTTAAATAGTTAGTAATTAAATGACTTATTATTAAAATATTCGTGTTTTTTTTCATTTATCATCAGAAGTTTTAAAATAACGGACGAAAACCTGAATATTTTGTCGAATCTTTTAACGGTATTGTCCCACTATTTGTTCTTTTTCTTCAATTTTCATTATTCACTTTTCCTTCACAGACACCACCAACTTGACATGTTAATTAATTTTATGTATTTGTTATGTATTGAATTATGTATTGAATTGTGTCAATGTATTGCCCCTTATTTTCATAAAACAAGGCAAACTTGTAAGTTTGTTCCGTTTCCATATTACTTACATTTTTTTATACATTCGATGAGCGAATGGAGCAAAAGTCAATGTCTTATTATATTTACCAATAATTTATAATCTTATTTCTCTTCCAATCTAATAATGTCTCTGTTCATTAATTAATGTAGAATTAATGAATCAACCGTTGGCCCCCCATATGTCCTTGGGGAAGGCCAATGTTCAATGTTCATGTCTGTTTTTTTTTAACTATTTCTGTCTTCAAGGTATGACACTTCCATATAGCTGGAATTTATAAAAGCATGATTGGTTTCCAAAAACTATTGAAAACTAGATAAAAAATAAATATACAATATACGTACTATATTACTATAGGTACGTTAAAATGATTTAGGGATTATAAATTTAAGCATGTATCTTAATAAATAAATACTTCAACAGTGATTATGGATGGGGAATCAGCACAATTTATTGGATAAAACTGGCTACAATTTGTCAACCAAGTGTCGTGATTTCATATTCATGTTATGAAACTATGTTTTTAATTTGTCTATTTACTAATACCACTCATGAATGATATTTTAGTATAATGGATTTGAGCAACTTTGTATTAACTTTACGAATGAAAAACTGCAACAATTTTTCAACCATCATATGTTCGTACTGGAACAAGAGGAATATACCAGAGAAGGCATCGTATGGGCGTTCATTGATTTCGGAATGGACTTGTTGGCTTGCATTGATCTTATCGAAAAGGTACAAACATGATCGGAGTCAATTGACTCTGACTGTAAAAAGTTGAGCACAAAGTATCGGTCACAAAAGGGGCAAATAGCAGGATTATGGTCAATGTAAGAATGTATAGAATATAAATTATATTAATTACTTACATCCTCACTCTTCCAAGTCTTGGATGAGTTCGCTACTATACATGTTCTTAATATTAATATCATAAACTCATTACCTAATCAACAACCCTCAGCTGAAACTGAAGCGGTATGTTGTCTTACAAAACCTTAATAACAAGGAATGTTACAACCATAACCATATACAACCACAACCTACACAAAACAATGACTCTTCTACATACTCCTTCTTTTACATTCTATTTGATGAAAAACGGTAAATCACCCAAGTGAGGGTGAAGCCTAATTGATTTGATGATCTTGAGCAAAGAATTGAGCAAACAAGTAATGTTGAGTGTTGTATTTATTCCCTTCCACTTCCACCGACACACAAATCAACAGTACAACGGTTTTGAGCAACTGTGTATTAACTTCACCAACGAGAAGTTGCAACAATTCTTCAACCATCACATGTTCGTACTTGAGCAAGAAGAATACAAGAAAGAGGGTATTAACTGGGCTTTCATCGATTTCGGCATGGACTTGCTCGCTTGTATTGATTTGATTGAGAAGGTAAATACTCGAAGAAATGAGACATGAAGAACATAAAATAAATTGCATCGAGAAGAAAAGGTTTGGTTTACGAGTCAATGGGACGACACGAATTATATAATTGTTTAATTCCCATATATGTTTGCAACTGTCATTATGTTGTCTCTACGTAGCATTCCATAAAATGTCCGCATATAATAATTCCTAGACATTTACCGATAGTGAAACTCTATCGTTTGGTGATTTTTTTGTGACTACAAATTATCGTTTGTTTTTTGTACCCGTGATGTGTTTGTCATACGAGTATACCTAACATTTGCAGCTCCCGTACGAGGTTCCGGTTGCAGAGATCCAGATTCCTTATAATATTATATTAATTTATCATACCAATTCAGCAGTGTATTATTCTGTCACTGTGGGTTTATTGTATATGTGTTATTACCCATTAATTAATAAACATTTAAATGTCATATGAAAATGAACATCAATATGAGAGTTACTAACTGTGATTGTCCCGTTCATATTACTTCCTCCAGTACAACGGATTCGAGCAACTGTGTATCAACTTTACCAATGAGAAGTTGCAACAATTCTTCAACCATCACATGTTTGTCCTCGAGCAGGAAGAATATAAACGCGAGGGCATTGAATGGACTTTCATTGATTTTGGCATGGATCTCCAAAATTGTATTGACCTTATTGAAAAGGTAGTTGGCGGCCAAATATAGACAAGGCTGTGCCTTCAACCCCATACCCCAGTGCTATGAGATATCACTACAGTTGATTCGCTATAAGTCATATTAAACTAATAGGATTTTATAATATTGATACTCAACGACTGATATCTCGTAGCACTATGATACCCTTTTGTGTTGTGTTTAATGTTTGATTATGCCTCTCAATTCAAAGACCACGAAGGTTTTCTTTGTATTTAATCCTAAAGATATTGTATTCGATGTTGTGTTCTACTAATAATATTTCACAAATCAACCTACTCCATGTTGTATAATGGTTTGTGTTTTCCTATATCATGTATGTACCATACCAATATCCGTTCGGTTCGCTAAAGCAGGTGAACGGTTTTAATCAACTTTGCGTCAATTTTACGAACGAAAAACTGCAACAATATTTCAATCACTTCATGTTCGTGCTAGAACAAGAGGAATACGAAAGAGAGGGGATCGAGTGGCGGTTCATAGATTTTGGCCTCGACCTACAGCCGACTATAGACCTCATTGAAAAGGTATTAATTAAGTTAACAGGTAAACCTGTAGACTATTTGTTGTAGCATTGTAGGGAAAGGAAACATAATAGTATTACGCTTAGATAACGATACGGCTGAATGAATAGAGAAAGGGAATAATAAGAAAACACCCTAATGTAAATTACATACGAGTAGATGGCTTCTCTGTAGAGGGTGGACACAAATATTCATAACAAAATAACGTACATAAATATTTAATTATTTAATCAAATATATTATTAATTAACAACGCTACTTGCGATCTTATACCTATTACGTTGTAAATATTACCGTGAATTACCTATAATTTCTTAATTTACTATATTTAATAAACATCACAGCTGACAGAAAGCAATGCATAGATTGCACGCTTTCCTAGAAAGTTAATGATTAATTGATTTATTCAGTAGATTGAAATAATTATATAAGGATTAAAATATTGACAAAAAAGTATGATTAAAACTGAATATAGACCAAGCGTTCCATAATAAATATAACAGTTTTTATGTTTGCATGTTAACACTTATTTGGCTTCCAGTAGAGAATCTGAATGACCATGTAATGAAAATCAACGCAAGGTAAGGTTTTGCTTCAGTGCGCAATTTAAAAATATTGAAATGCGCTTTTTGAAGTAAGTTTTTTTTATAATATTGAAATTTTATTTAGAGCATTTTTTTGCAAAAAGTCATAGTTTGCTGGTGTAGGTCAAAAATGATTTACCTGGGAACACAAATATTGGAATAAAAAAAATTCTGAAAATTCATTTAATCATAATGGAGATTTATTTGCAGAGTGAGTTGAGTATCTTTTTTTTTTATTTAAAAAAGGATTTGGGTTTGTATACACAAACCCGAATACTTTCCTGCACACCTTGCACTAGGCTAAAAGCCTGTATCGCAAAGTGTGGAATACATCGCCAGCGCTGGGGTTTGAACCTGGCACCTCCCGCTTGAGAGACTGCCGCCCCAACCAACTGCGCCAACCATGTACTAATCTAATTATATTGTTATGCCTTCGCGTAAAAAAAAGTATATTTGTTGTAATTTTCTTAGGGCAAATATTTTTGACCTATACATAAAGAGTAATAAATTTTTAGACAGCCTTTAAAAAACATTTTTTATACAGCTTTTTACATAAAATGTGAGAGATTCATCTTAGTATTATGATCTAACCAAATCATTTATATTAATATTGTATTTCTATGCAAGTATTATATTGAATTTATGATAATGTTTGATTATAATACAATGATGAAATTACTTAGTACTAGTTTTAGGTTTTGCTTTAAAATTTTAATCGTGCAATTTTTTTTGCATCTTTTTTCATGGATTAGTTTGACTAGTTTTGATTTTTTTCAATTGCACATAGGATAATTTTTTATTCCTTAAATGTTAGTTATATGCGTAGAGTACAATCAAATTAGTTTTCATTATAAAAGATTTGTATTGTTATAAAAAAAGTAGAAAAATTGTGAAATAATTTTCGTAGAAGTAGGGATTGTGTTGTTCAAGATATATCAAAACTTCATCCCGTTAATCTTAATTACTTTGTCCATAAAATAGCCCATGGGTATCTTGTCAATCCTTGAGGAAGAGTCTATGTTCCCCAAAGCCACTGACGCCACCTTTGTGGAGAAGTTGAACAACAACCATCTTGGCAAGTCTGCTCCATACTTGAAGCCTAAACCACCAAAGCCAGGTTGCCAGGCTGCTCACTTCGCCATTGGCCATTATGCCGGTAATGTAAGTATCACAAGACCTAGTATTTTTCATAGTCCTCCTACCATAGTGTCCTTTTTTACAAATCGAACTTTGAACTTTTTTACAATCTTGCAAATGTCTTGTGAAACAGGTCGGTTACAACATCACTGGATGGCTGGAAAAGAACAAGGATCCATTGAACGACACTGTCGTTGACCAGTTCAAGAAGGGCTCCAACAAGCTGCTTTGTGAGATCTTCGCTGACCATCCAGGACAATCCGGTGGTGGTGCTGAGGCCAAGGGTGCGATCTACGTTTTTTTACATCTATATTTCATTATAAAATGATTGGAATTTTTACTATTCAAAATGTAATGATAATGAATGAACTTCAAAATCAGTTCACACAATGAGCACCATGACTTCGAGTTTGTTCAGAAGTATCCATGTTCCATACGTGACACAGTGCTATATGAAAAAAAAATCACATTTTTACAATCTTGAATACATTCCTTAGGTAAATTTATAACTGACTACAAAGACAGACTCCATTGATGAAGTAGCCTGTCGAGGAAAAATTGTGAAAAATCCTATTAATTCCTATTTAAAATTATGTTTAATTTGTCAAAATTGTGATGAAAATATTGTGAATGGATGTTTTGTATAATTTTAATTCATACATTTCTACATACTTACATCTTTTTCCTCGTTTAGTACTGTACCCTTAGTATAGAATTATCTGTTTGCCCCTTTCAATCAGATGTAAATCATTTGATTTCATCACATTATTTAAAAGAGACACTTTAAATACATTTAATACCCACCTACCCATTTGTCACGAAGCATCTCATTTACTTTTAAGTGTTACACAATAATTAAAACATGCCTTTTCTTTTTATGTACAATTTAATTACATCATCTATAAAATTTTCTGTAAATGAAGATTTCAATTACATACATCCATTTAATAACAAACACTTATAAAACATTTTAATATCTAAAAAAATATTAACTAAAAATACACAAATAATATTAGGTATACAAAAAAAACATGTAATAATTTCAATTGAACGTTAGAGAAGCTTAGTTATTGTGAATAAATTAAATAAAAAAAGTAATTTAATAATTGTCTAAATTTTATGAATTTTATAGATTCTAAAAAATCGTCTTTCCTTAATCTATTCATTTTAAATCCATGAATCAAAAAATTATTTTTGTTCCGTGACCAAAAAATTATTGTATCTTTTCTTTATTTTTGATACAAATTGGAGGTATTTGTATTGTTCTTGCAAGACGCCCTCATGGGTTATGTTCTCTTATGTCATGACGCAATAACTGAGCGAAATCTTTTATGTAATATTCGTATGTATTGTAAGTGTATAACATTGATTGTACCTCCGTATAAGTAAATGCTTTAACTTGATGACTCAGGTGGTGGAGCTAAGCGTGCCAAGGGTTCTGCCTTCCAGACCGTGTCATCCTTATACAGGGTAATTAATACATTTTACTGACCATATAATGGGACGGGTCAGGAAAACAAAAACAACACCAACTAAACAGTTCTTTTCCGAGCCATCAGAAGTGGAAAGATCGGAATTTGAGCTTCGCTTAAAAATTCTATTCTATTCCTCTTTTTGTCTATCTTCCAAACAACCCAACATTAAACACTTGGGTCAATAAAAAAATCGAATTCCTCCTACTGTTTTGTGATGTCTCTCTTCTCTATATGTGTTGTCATCTTAATATTATACAAATCGTCTTCTTCTATATTCTATGTGTCTAATTTTCCAAATCATAGGAACGATTTACTTGATGATTGAAAACATTTTGGGCAAAACGTTACCTATTCCATATAATGTATTAAAACCATATAACATTGTTGTATAAATAAATACATATGAGTATTCAGATTTGCTACAATGTGTTTGTGATTTCAACACTTGAGTAGCTGATAGACTTATAGGTAATAACTTCCCTCGTGTTGTCCAATTAATTTACTTTCATAAATACTTTGTGTATGTTGTAATCAGGTCGATGTTAAATATTGCCCGATGTTGCAATCATGAAGTAAAAATACTTATGATACATCACGCAACTTAACTCTCTATATGCATCTAATAAAAAACATCATCCGATCCATCAATATCTTCAACGGTAAAGTAATTTTCAGAAGGAATTGTTTTTTCTTTTGAAAAATGTAAAATGCTTTAATTCTCATTGCCATGTTCGTACGATATTTCTGTTTAGGTGGACGTGGTAAGAAGGGAGGCGGTTTCGCTACAGTATCATCAGCTTACAAAGTAAGTATACTTAACTATACAACCACCCCAAGCATCTCAGCATCCGGTTTTAATATTGTCTCCTTACAATTACATATTTATGTCACAAGAACTGATAAAAGATAAATAAATAATTATCGCAATATCAGACATAACTCCCCTGAAGTGTTATGATCATAATCATAAAATATATTAATATACTTATGTGAAATTCGATAACTCGTACCTCTAATCATGTTGTAAAAGGAATGCCATGAACTCAACATACATACAATTCTATCCACTAATTAAGTGGAATCATTTCAATATTGTTAACCTCTAAGACCACATATTATAACATATTCAATGAATATTATTTTCCTTTACAACAATTCATCGTATTACCAGATTTATCTTTGTCCTTATGTTGTAAGAGAATGAATATTTTTACTTATAATCATAGTACTGTAGTTACCCCTTGTAGAACATAGTTGATCCACACTCCACAGTGTAAATTCAACGAGTTGCCATATGAGTTTGGTTGACTAGCATGGTTCATCGAGATCAAGATGGTAATGTTGATGTTAAAATCTAATTCATCAAGGTCCTAATACTCCATTTCTGTGATGTCCAAATGTTAATCATATAATTATTGGATGTTGTGTGTTTTTCTTTTGTCTGTCTGTACGTCATCTCAAGGAGTAAGTATTGTGTGTAATTTTTACTAATTATTTATAATTTTATTTTACCTCTCTCTGAATAGCGTTCTTCACTTGCAACAACCTTATCGCCAATTTGACTACACCTTCTGAAAGTGCCTATTTTCAATTTGTCGGCCATGTTTTGGTCTGGAAGAGAATCTGATTTATAATACTTTTTTATTTCTGTAAATACAGACAACGTTGGGTACTAGGTGATATGGATAACTCGACAAATTGAAAAATTGTAATTTGAGTTTGTGCAAGAAAATGAACGCATTCGAGAGAGTCGGAGAATTGTTATTATTATAATTTTGATTTGTTTCAAATGTTACTAACGAAATTTTGAACGCTTTCACAGGAACAATTGAACAACTTGATGACCACCTTGAGATCAACACAGCCTCACTTCGTACGTTGTATCATTCCCAATGAGTTGAAACAGCCAGGTAAAAAATCTTTCATTTGAAATCTAAAAAAAATTTTTTTTCCCGTATTTTTATCTGATGTCAATTTAAAAGCCCAATGTTACTCTTCAATATTGTGATCTTCGAGTATGTAAAGTTTACTGACTTTGTGTTTCCATCCCCCAGGTCTTATTGACTCACATCTTGTCATGCACCAGCTGACCTGTAACGGTGTGCTTGAAGGTATCCGTATTTGCCGTAAAGGTTTCCCCAACAGGATGGTATACCCTGACTTCAAGCTCCGGTAAGAATCTTGACGAACCTTAAAAAAAATACATTTTGTTAGAAAGAAGATTGAAAGATATCTGGCAGATGATGAGTTAAGACAGAATTGTTTATTTGATTTTAAAGAGAGATGGAGTTGGAAGAAGTAACCGTTTTGTATAGCATCATCTGATAAAATAATGCTTGATTCAATTGTGATTGTTGCGTGAAAAGAAAGGAAATACATTCCAAAGACGAAAGAATTTGATTTCATAGAATTATTATCTCGTCGTGAAAGCGTAATATGAATGTTTCTGAAAATATTTGTTGAGTTACAAAATTAAGTATAATGTTAAATTATTATGTAACCCCATTTGGATAGACAAAAGTAAATAAAAGTAAATTCTGAGAGATTAATACAAAATTATGTTAAACAATCAGCTACATGATTTTGGCACCAGCCATCATGACTCAGGAGAAAGAATCCAAGGTAGCTGCAGCCAAGTGCTTCGAGTCAATTGGTCTCGATCCAGAGAGCTATAGGATTGGTCACACTAAGGCAAGATGGATGCATTAAAAACCCCCATTGAATTTTGGAGTAGATGAATATTGTATCCCCCTGTATCTCCCGAACGTATCGTAGGTTTTTAACCATCACAAAGCGACCCACGAGGAAGCTCGTATGCCAAGACCATGTCCAGTTTGCACCTTGAATTAGATCTATCATACATCCGTAGAAAATTCATTAGATATGTCACAATGTTTGGCATCCTCAGAATGTCATTATTTCCCACATGTATAAACATAGATTTTACATATACGTGTTCCCTTTTTACCAACCATTTTGTTTATCCGTATGTATTGTACATTATAGATTTATTGGTATATGTCTTATTATTGACTGGAGTTGTTTCCCGTAGGCATGTGTATTATTGATTGACCCTAGGACCCTAGACACATTGTGTATGTTAGTGCACAGGAAGATATCATCCTTTTGTAAAAGTGGAGTGCTGATTTTAAACTTAATACCATCATTACCTTTTAATATAGATACAAAATCTTGGCTCCCCAAGCCGTTAGCAAGGAATCAGATCCTAAAAAGTGTGCCGAAATCATCTTAGACGCTACAGGCCTGGATGCTGAATCATATCGTCTCGGCCACACCAAGGCATGTTACTGATCCTTACCGATCCACGAGGGTCTCCGTTGTATTAAGAGTTTTGCTAAAGCTTTCATGGATATGTTCCAGCAATCATTTAGTCTATTGGAACAACTTTGTGAATTGACTTACAAAGTTTTCACTGGATAAATACAACTGCCTTCAAAGAATCTACTGAAACGATGATCTTTGTTCTCAGTTCTATTTGTTTGTTTTATCCTTGTCCGTGTTATTAAGTAGTATGTAGATGTTAGAAGCTACAAGTTAGAAGGCATAGTGAGACAGTCTCCACTTGACTGGATGATTTTGTCTGATGATACCCGCTGACTTCATATTATATTATGTCCTTTTAGTCTCCATGTAGTTGCACTGTACTGTCCTTCCATAATAGTATAATTATGTTTTTGTATTGAACCTAGTTTAAGAACAATTAACTAATCTATATCATTAATTGGCCTAACGCAGATACAAAATTCTGTGCATAAAAGATATTAAAGAACCTATCTCACCTGAAAAAGCCACAGAGAAAATTTTGGAGTCAACAGGCCTTGACGCCGAGTCCTTCAGAATGGGAAAAACAAAGGTAGAAATTACAACGCCTACCGTATTGCTTATTATAACCAAATGCATAGTAACACCACAAAATATTATCTGAAGAAATGCGAACTAACTAGTGCTTACATTCATGCAATAAGTGTAGCAGGTGTGTTATATTCTAATTACGTACCTACTCTGCTGAGTATGTGCGCATAAACTGCGCCTAATATGCTGAAGGCGTTATGAAATATGATATGTTATGCATGGAATGAAATATTGAGCACAGGTGTTCCAGACAGATCCATTTAACTTTCTAATGACATGAACAGGTGTTCTTCCGTGCCGGTGTCCTGGGTCAGATGGAAGAGTTGCGTGACGACCGCTTGTCTAAGATTGTCTCATGGCTCCAAGCTTACATCCGTGGTTACCTCTCACGTAAAGAGTACAAGAAGATGCAAGACCAAAGGTGCGTATGACGAAACATGTGTCCTTCTCCCTCATCAGTCATCACTCTTCAGTCTTCATACAATTACCTGCTAGTGACAGACACATCTATGACATGCAATGATTCTAATTAACCGACACTTTATTTGTTTAGGATTGCTTTGCAAGTTGTCCAGCGCAACTTGCGCAAGTACCTCCAACTTCGCACCTGGCCATGGTGGAAGTTGTGGCAGAAGGTCAAGCCTCTCCTCAACGTCACCCGCATCGAGGATGAGATTGCTGTTAGTATTGCCGTTAATAATTAAATTTGTCATCAGAATGTCTGGAATGTAATATCCTATAAATACATAATTAATTTCAATTTTTATGTAACGATGTACAATGTAGCGCGATGCACGAATGAGAAGTGATGCGATTATAAATCTCATTAGAAGCGGCTACTGGCGTTCTAAATTAGTCAGCCGTCAAGTGAGAGTGAGAGTCATCACCATCACCTGTGCTGTATGAATATTTGAGAGATTTGATCCGCAACACCGTGTCCGCTTATAGGCAGAAGCGTCGTTCTATCTACCTGTCGGCTATTTCAGACTCTTGTGGGCTTCTGGAGTATTCCGCGCGTCGTTAATAATGTGATATAAATCTCGCGGGGGATCTCACTCATCACATCGGTCGCTGTCGAAATTAATTTGCTGTATATATTTACTGGGACTCGATATTGCTAACCGGGGGAGTGGGGAAGACTATCATGACATCGGGTATGCATGCGGCGCGGCCCGCCCCGATTCCAGCGATGGAACGATGCGTGGGTGGTTCGGTGGTACGCTGGGACGGATCCTGGACTCCAATACTCAGTGCTCGCACCGCGGTCTTCGCGACATCAACATCGGACCCAGTTCTCTGGGCCTTACACCCTCACTTACCGCGATACTCTTCGATTCCTAGTTGTGTTTTATTATTTACGACTATACGATAAAATAAAATATTCGAATAAATTATTCGTTCCAGGCATTGTGATTTACATTAGTTCTTAGTGAATTTCAAATTAAAATCAAGATGGAAGGTATTGTAGGGATGGACTATAATGCCAAAGTGGAATATTTACAGAAACTGGAAGAGAAGGCAGCCAAGGCACAGGAAGCTTTTGAGAGGGAAGAGAAATTACGCAAGGAACTCGAAGTTCTCAACAGCAAACTCCTTCAGGAGAAGACAGATCTCTTGGCCAATCTTGAGGGAGAGAAGGGATCTCTCTCCGAATACCAGGAGAAGTCAGCTAAGCTCCAGGCCCAGAAGAATGACTTGGACTCCCAACTTCGTGTAAGTAGTAAATACATTTATTTGATAAAAATTGAACTACAAGGAACACTTAGTACACATTGAGTTTAGAGCATTTAATTAATTAAACATTTAATTCATTTTACAATAACTATTCCAGAAGATTATTTATTTTAACCATACGTACGGTTCAAGGCCTTTTGGCAACAAAAAATCATCACAAATTCAACTGCATTATAAAAATGATAAAACTAATTTATTCGTGCATTTTTTAAATGGACAGATTTTTTATTTTATTTCAGTTAGACAATTTTAGCCATATTGATTTTTTCATTACCTTAGACTTCCCTTAAAAAAATATTTAAATATTAAAATAAATGTACAATACCGCATAGGTACTGAAATATGTTTAATCTAATAATTTAATTAGTGAATATGTATCAATTTACTGATTAATTTTCTACAACTGTGAATAGCAGATTTTTCAAATAAAAAAATATGTAATCTTGTGTTGCGTTAAAAGGAGGTTAAAATTAATTTGAAGCATTTGATGTATAATGTACTAAGTATTGCTTGTTATTGGAATAAATATTTTTGTAGAGCAAGTGTTATAATGGGATATAAATTTATTATCTTTGTTTAAAACATAACAAATTTATGCATAAATTCATGAATAATATAAGTATCGCTCTCTTTGAAATCTGTATGTAAGATGCTACAAATATATTCTACTGAAAATACATTAGTTATGTTTGGAACAGTACTGACGCAATAACTTTTTAAGATGTTTAGTTAACCTATGTAATATTTATTCGCGCACGAACGTAAGGTAAGCTATTTCAGTTACACCGTATTGAAAAAAAATCAAGGAAAATCCAAATGGATATCATCGCTCTCCACCTTGCTTCGTGTATCGTAATTTGTATGCAAATATTTACGGCCGCTCTAATAGGCCAGTATCATTTAAGGCCACTTGGTTCCCATTAATCGCAAGCATAAATCTATGTGTCATGCGAATATATAAAAGTGTGAAATCTGGCATCATTCCAGAATACAATTTCATGTTTTTTATAATGTGTAGCAAGTATACATGTAAAAAATGCAGAGAGATTTGATACATTCCAGCAAGGTGCGCGAGTAATAATATACCTGATGTTTATTCAAGGAAGAGCTATAGCTCTACGAGGAGTGGAATGTTGTGTATAGTATAGACGTATTTATGTATCAGATATAATACTATGTATGCATACATACTCTATGCCTACACACTCTAAAAACTTCAGCTGAATCATCAAGTAGCCCGTAGAATGAGTCAATATTACTCTAATTATTATACAAAGTATTCATTATGATATAATTACGAGTATACACACCACACCACCTACTCTAAGTGCAATTATAAACTTAAGTATTAATAAATCAATTATGTATGTTTTTTACTTTAGGATACCCAAGAGCGTCTCACCCAGGAGGAAGATGCTCGCAACCAACTGTTCCAGGCTAAGAAGAAGCTCGAACAAGAGATCTCCGGGCTGAAGAAGGATGTTGAAGATCTTGAACTTACTGTTCAGAAGTCCGAACAGGACAAAGCCACCAAGGATCACCAGATCCGTAACTTGAATGATGAAATCGCCCACCAGGACGAGCTCATCAACAAGCTCAACAAGGAGAAGAAACTCCAGGGAGAATCCAACCAGAAGCAATCTGAGGAACTCCAGGCTTCAGAGGACAAGGTCAACCACCTCAACAAAGTCAAGGCTAAACTCGAACAGACCCTCGATGAATTGGAAGACTCTCTTGAGCGTGAGAAGAAGGTCCGTGGAGATGTTGAGAAGTCAAAGAGGAAGGTAGAGGGTGACCTTAAACTTACCCAGGAAGCCGTCGCTGACCTCGAACGCAACAAGAAGGAATTGGAACAGACCATCCAGCGCAAGGACAAGGAAATTTCATCCCTCACCGCCAAGTTGGAAGACGAACAATCCCTTGTATCCAAACTCCAGAAGCAGATCAAGGAACTCCAGGCCCGTATCGAAGAATTGGAAGAAGAAGTCGAATCCGAACGCCAGGCACGCGCTAAGGCTGAGAAGCAACGCGCTGATTTGGCCCGTGAACTTGAAGAGCTTGGTGAGCGTCTGGAGGAAGCCGGTGGTGCCACCTCTGCTCAGATCGAGCTCAACAAGAAGCGCGAAGCTGAACTCAGCAAGCTCCGCCGCGACTTGGAAGAATCCAACATCCAACATGAGGGAACACTCGCTAACCTGCGCAAGAAGCACAACGACGCCGTTGCCGAGATGGGCGAGCAGGTCGACCAGCTTAACAAGATGAAGGCTAAGTAAGTACAATTTCACTGTACACATCAATTTCATAATAATCACAATAATTGTCTCACTTTAATTTTGTTATACACTCTACTTTGTTCATGGTGGACGACCTTGCGAATTGTCCATTGTATTTAAAACAATGCTCTTCCAATTCAGGGCCGAACATGATCGCGCAACTTGCCACAATGAATTAAACCAGACCCGTGCTGCTGTCGATCAATTGGCCCGCGAGAAGGTAAACACGAGTACATTGAGGATGCAATTCAGATCCGTCTGTCTTTGAGTGTTGCACGTACATTAATTGGTATTGGGACATGACATGGGGCCCAATACTTACATGATGTCTTATCCCGTTTATGTGTTTGTCCTAAACACACAACTACACTGAACCCTTACTCCTACAAATAGGATACACGAAATACTTTTATTTTTATGTATAATTTGTCTTTAGGGCTGAAAAGGAACGCGCTCAATACTTTGGTGAACTGAATGATCTTCGTGCTGGCATTGATCACCTTTCCAACGAGAAGGTACAACAAATAAAATGTATCATGGCAGAGTGAAGCCTAACATGCGCGGCCATCTTTCAGCTTCTATTTTACATTATTATTAGGAAAACAATAGTTTTGCCATAATTTCTTAAATTCAAACGCTGCAAAACCGTAATGCCACCATTAATTTTAATTATAACACAACATATAAGAAAGATTTACTGATATTAATCAAGTAATGACACGTATGTCCGTCACGTCCAGCTTTACGTGAAAGTTTGGCAATATTTTTAAGGATTTCTGTATCAGGTTTGAAAATAGAAAACCTCTGAATTTTATTCAAACATTCATCTGAAGCTGGTGCAAGTGGACATTTATAATATCAAATAAAGATCATCAAACTGATGAGCTTTGCTTGCATATTATTAAGTGTTACTTTGCTGTACATTATTTTCAGTATCTTTCTCAATTGTACATATTTCACAAAAAATGCTACCCACCAAAACATTTTGTAATAACGTTTCCTCTATAACAATGTGATACGTTTGCATGTTATTAATTAAAAAATTGTGTGAAACCAATAGAACCTCCAACACTTAATGGTTTCAGAATTGACAACAATGAACTAACAATAAAATTAGTACAAAAAAAATAATATAAGTGAATACCTTACCCAATAATTAATTTTCCAGCGAGTCCTCATATTGTGTATGTCTAACAAAAATCATCTAACTTCGTAATAGTTTACTATGAAATTCTACTACTTCACAATTAACCGAATGCTTTTATGAATTTTAATGCCTTTGTTTGCTGTGTTTACTTTGAAATCAATTATATCAAATTATATTTAGTGCATACCCATTATTATGTGTGCACATTAAAATATTTGGATGCCTCAGTATTTGATAAACGATAATTATACCTACATGATATAATTATTTATTTTTGCATGGATTTGATATTAATAGGACCCTAGTTTATCAAACTTCGTTTATTATTCAATCTTCGTTGATATTCAGATGACAAAAAATGGATTTCAAATAAAAATAAAATGATATATAATAAAATGGTGAGTATATTCTGGATCGTAGTTTAAAAAAAATACTAATTGGATTTTATAATTACCTAGGCTGCCCAAGAAAAGATTGCCAAGCAACTCCAACACCAATTCAACGAAGTGCAAGGCAAACTGGATGAGACCAACCGCACCCTCAATGACTTCGATGCCGCCAAGAAGAAGCTGTCCATTGAAAACTCAGACCTTCTCCGTCAACTTGAGGAAGCCGAATCCCAGGTGTCACAGCTCTCCAAGATCAAGATTTCTCTCACCACTCAATTGGAAGACACCAAGAGGTTGGCTGATGAGGAAGGCAGGGTAAGTAAATACTGAAAGAAGTATTGCAAATATTTTAGTAGACGTTAAAACATATGTATTTTGCTATGGGATTGATTGGTGCAGCATTGTTTACCTGTTAATATATTAATAATGTACGAACCAAACGACTGTTTTGTTTTAGGAACGCGCTACACTCCTTGGCAAATTCCGCAACTTGGAACATGACCTCGACAACATCCGTGAACAAGTTGAAGAGGAAGCTGAAGGCAAGGCTGACATCCAACGTCAACTCAGCAAGGCTAACGCTGAGGCTCAAATCTGGCGCTCCAAATACGAATCTGAGGGAGTTGCCCGCTCTGAAGAACTTGAGGAGGCTAAGCGTAAGTTGCAAGCCCGTCTGGCTGAAGCCGAAGAGACCATTGAATCACTCAACCAGAAGTGTCTGGCTCTCGAGAAGACCAAGCAACGCCTGGCCACAGAAGTCGAAGATCTGTCTTTGGAAGTCGACCGTGCCACAGCTATTGCCAATGCCGCCGAAAAGAAACAGAAGGCATTCGACAAGATCATTGGAGAATGGAAGCTCAAGGTTGATGACTTGGCTGCTGAGCTCGATGCCAGCCAGAAGGAATGCCGCAACTATTCCACCGAGTTGTTCCGTCTCAAGGGAGCCTACGAAGAAGGCCAGGAACAACTTGAAGCTGTCCGTCGTGAGAACAAGAACTTGGCTGATGAAGTCAAGGACTTGCTCGACCAAATCGGTGAGGGAGGACGCAATATTCACGAAATCGAGAAGGCCAGGAAACGCCTGGAGGCTGAGAAGGATGAACTCCAAGCCGCTCTTGAAGAAGCTGAAGCTGCTTTGGAACAGGAGGAGAACAAGGTCCTCAGATCCCAGCTGGAACTTTCACAAGTTCGTCAAGAAATCGATCGCAGAATCCAAGAGAAGGAAGAAGAATTCGAAAACACACGCAAGAACCACCAACGTGCTCTCGACTCAATGCAAGCTTCCCTCGAAGCCGAGGCCAAGGGTAAGGCTGAGGCTCTTCGCATGAAGAAGAAGTTGGAGGCTGACATCAATGAGCTTGAAATTGCCCTGGACCATGCCAACAAGGTAAGAAAAAAGCTGTAGAAATATTGGTACTAATACTATATCATTAATCGTAATTCATGAGACACCATAAGAAACTACGATTATTGACTACTTAAATATTTATTTATAATTTTCACAGGCTAACGCTGAAGCACAGAAGAACATCAAACGCTACCAACAACAACTCAAGGACGTCCAAACCGCCCTTGAAGAGGAACAACGTGCACGTGATGATGCCAGAGAACAGCTTGGAATTTCTGAACGTCGTGCCAATGCCCTTCAAAATGAACTCGAAGAATCACGTACCCTTCTTGAACAGGCTGACCGCGGCCGTCGCCAGGCTGAACAAGAGTTGGGAGATGCTCATGAACAACTCAATGAGCTTAGCGCTCAAAATGCTTCAGTATCCGCAGCCAAGAGGAAACTTGAAGCTGAACTCCAAACATTACATTCAGACCTTGATGAACTTTTGAACGAAGCTAAGAATTCCGAAGAGAAGGCAAAGAAGGCCATGGTCGATGCTGCCAGACTAGCTGATGAACTTAGGGCAGAACAGGACCATGCACAAACACAAGAGAAACTTAGGAAAGCCCTTGAAACACAAATCAAGGAATTGCAAGTTAGGTTAGATGAAGCTGAAGCTAATGCATTGAAGGGAGGAAAGAAAGCAATCCAGAAATTGGAACAGCGTGTAAGAGAATTAGAAAATGAATTAGACGGAGAACAGAGGCGACATGCTGATGCTCAGAAGAATCTCCGCAAATCAGAACGCCGCATTAAGGAGCTCAGTTTCCAGGCTGAGGAAGACCGTAAGAACCATGAACGTATGCAAGACCTTGTTGACAAACTTCAACAGAAGATTAAGACATACAAGAGGCAGATTGAAGAGGCCGAAGAAATCGCAGCTCTTAACCTTGCCAAATTCCGCAAGGCACAGCAAGAGCTTGAAGAAGCTGAGGAGAGAGCCGATATGGCTGAACAGGCCATCAGCAAATTCCGTGCAAAGGGACGCGCCGGATCACTACCCAGGGGAGCAAGCCCAGCAGTAAGTATTCAACATTATAAATCTAGATAAACTATTCTGATGAAATAAGTGAACAGATGAAATAAGTGACACTTTTCTTTTTGTGATATCTGTAGCCCCAGAAGCGCGGCCTTCTTTCCGCGATGGAATAAGCAACTTGATGTTGTAAGTTATTTGAGAAAACGATTTTGCCTGGCCTATCTAGTTAGAACATCCAGAGCACCCATGAACAGTGCTTTTTACATTATACTCGTACATAAACCTACATTTCATACACACAGTTATTAATGTTATCAACAATACAACAAATTATATTACCTATGTACGTGTTGTGTTTGTTACAATTTAAAAGATTTATGTGAATAAAAATTGTCCGTTTGGAAATGATTGCGGTTGTATCAATAGTCCAAATTTTACTGAATCCGGTACCGATTACACGCATGTATTGTCATAAAAATCCTTTTATTTATTTTCTCGTTGTTTGCAGTGTTTGGAAATTTTCGCAATCCATATTAATTTATGTGAAATCTAATAAAATTTTGCTTTATTTTACAGCCTCTTCGACCAGGAGCGCGTCCACAATTGGACGGTATGGCATTTCCACCCAGGTTCGACCTAAACCCTGAAATGGACTTCTAAATCACATCATTATTTATTTATTTATTTTATAATAGAAAAGGCTGCGAACTGAAAACCCAAAAAAAAATATTGTATCGCCAAAAAAAGAGTAAAATGAGCCTTTAATAAAACAAACCCTGTTTTACAATAATACTATACTCAAGAACTGACAATTTAATGTATGAAAATGTTATTTTCTTATGAATGATGCCTGGGTTTTAGATCTTGTCGAACGGTTAATTTAAAATTTAATTTAATTTTAATTTATATACAATTTTAATATTTTATAAATATTTTTTTCTGTTGACTCTTAATGTATTTATTATGATCATACTACATGAGTAAGATGATATGTCAGAGGTAATGTTTGGATGTTGTCAGCGAGGGGATGTTTGAATGTGGATGAAGGGGCAGAACTTTGAGACACACCCACCATCTTCACAATCCCCCTACGCCATATTCAGGATCACACCTCTCTGACTACATTTCGATCATTACCATTAAAGAATGTGTGACTTACATTAAAACATGGCTTCTTTCACGCATCAATAAATAATTTAATATCGTTACTATAATGAATATATGTTTTATTTTATTTATAAAGACTACCCAATCCCTTTTTAAATCACATATGAATATATTCTTAAAAAGAAATCGGGAGGAGTTTTGAAAGGGATAATATAAACAATAACTGGGGTTAGCACCTATACGTAGAACACATCACAAATGATCTGAAACCCTGAAGAGAAAAATTTATACTTTTCATAGGTACTGCACTGAAGCTACGAAGTAAAGCTATACCGTAGTTCCTTGAGTTACAAAATGAACTGATACTACAGTTGGCTTCTACTAGCTGTTTTTTGGGTCTCAGGAAAAGATAATTATGCAAAAACAGTATGCTTACTCGTATGATTTTCTGTGTTCACCTACAGTTAATTCTCTAAAGAATTTGATTATATCATAAGATGATGATGAAGATGTAATTTGGCAAGAAGAAGGTAGAGGAACGGGGTAGACCTTCGATGCAATGGCACTTCAAATGCCCTGCAATCTGCAATTCCATGATAGCCTGGACTTATTACACTAAAGTAAGGAAATAAAACGCCTTTGTAGGTATTCAGTAACCACCTATCGAGATTAAAAAAAGCACCTGTAAAAGTAGTAGATACCTGCATAGATCTAGTACATGGTCCTTCAGTAGATATTCAGCCATATTCAGGACAGTTCCCGATGCAAGAAAATATCATTTTGTAACAATTATTTCATAGTGAAGTTTCATAACATACCTACGTAACTCTCCAGTTTCCGCGGAGGAACGATATATTTAGATAGTGTGGATGACAAAATATTATTCATATTTATTTTTTGACAAGGTACACCTACGTCCCACTTGTAAGCGGATGAATAATTCAATCTAAATTATTTTGGGATTGGTGTTTATTTAGGTACAGCACAACTGTTTGACAAGCTAAGAAAAATACTGGGTATTAATTGGCTTCGTGTAGCAGCAATGAGAATAAATTTGATACCTAAGAGTATTTATATATTATGTACGGAAATACTTTCGACATGGAATTCTTACTAATAGAAGAAGGCATGTTTCTTTTACATACACATGCATGTGGTTGAGTCATGCATTCTTTGGTTTACTTTGGTAAGCTCATGTTCAGCTGCAGTCCTGTCGTCGTACTCCAGGTCTGTTTTTTTTAACGAAGGGAGACAGTGGCACAGGGCTTGGATCTGAATATTCAATTTCATTTATAAGACCTATGAACCTATGATGGTCGGAATGGGAAGACAATTCGGCACGGAAATTCCAATGTTTAAAGCGGCCTACTGGCTCTGGAAATTTAGGTTGCCATATGAAACCGTGGGCTCCGATACATGTTCCCTCTTGTGATTCTTATTTTTACGAGGGAGCTACTAAATAGGGTTGTTTTCACAGTTCCAAACTATGGCATAAATGCGGTCAATATGGCATAAATAGAGATAGCACTGCAGGAAAAGAATCACAACAAAATTTTTGAGGGAACAACAGTTGACTGTAAGATATTGCGTTAGCAATAAGTCCGCCTTTTGGCACACAATATTGTCTTATTTTTTGTAATCATTGTAATCATTTTGGTCAATAAAGATTTATTTATTTATTTATTTTTTTTTTCTACGCGGAGTCATGACTTTGCCAACACACTTCTCAGTATTATCAGCCAGAAGAGTCTACATATTATCATTCATGATTCACATATAAACTCATCAGCCTAATACTGGGAAAAATTCACCTATCCAGATATCACGGATATCACAGGATTAGGCTCAGATGCGCGGGGCCTAAAATACAAGCATTGTGCCTGAAATATCAGTATTTAGGAATCGTCTTACAATATTGCAAGTATTAATAATGACCGATTTTTGCATTTTTATGTATAAATTTTCCGGTAAATCTAATTTTTTTAAATTGTTTATTAGCGATTTTGGTATTATACCTGTAGCTGATAATACTAATGGGATTATATATACCGACCTAGAATGCCAAATATTTTTTATTTCACCTGCTAATTCTGTATATTTACGAATTTTTTCTGCGACGGTTGTTTGAATATTAAATGTATTTGGTACAGCGATGTCAATTAAATAAGTAATTTTAGTTTGTTTGTTATGTAAAACTACATCGGGTCTATTATGATGTATTGTTCTATCTGTTATAATTGTTTTATCATAATAGAGCCTATAATTTTGATCTTCTAAAACCGATTCCGGGTTGTATTTATAATATGGAATTATATTTCTCGAATTTATTAATTTATATTTTATAGCTAAATTTTGGTGGATTATTTTTGCCACATGATTATGTCTATATGTATATTGTATATTCAGTTTGCGCTATTGTTGAACAACCCGAAATTATATGTTGTATCGTTTCCGGTTTAGCGAGACATTTCCTACATGAATCATCTATTATATTTGTATCTTTTATTATATATTTTTGATATTTTTTTGTTTTAATTACCTGATCCTGAATCGCTAGCATAAACCCCTCAGTCTCCCCAAACAAATCCCCAATAATCAACCATCTGTTTGACGCAAATTTGTCAACATGAGACTGGTTAAGATCATTGAGGTGTCTGGAGTGAATCTCTTTCCTACCCCAAGCTACTAAAAGCTCATTCAAATAATTATTACGCGGACCTACTATTTCGTTATTTAAATTTAAAGGCGTATGATTTTTGTCGGCCTGTACTATAATTTTGTGCATAATTGAATGATTTTGTTTAGTAATGAAATATGTTTTTAAAGAATCTATTTGATTATTATGTAAATCGGTTATGTTTACAAATCCCCTACCACCTATACTTCTAGGCAGAGACAACCTTTCTTTCGCGGAATTTGGATGATGGTATCTATTTTTGGTTAATTGGGTTCTTATTAGTCTTTCTAAATTATTTAAATCGGTTTTGCTCCATTTTATTATGCCAAAAGAGTATGTTAATAATGGGATCGCCCAAGTGTTTACCGCTTTGACTATATTTTTTGCTGATAGATCACATTTAAAAATTTTGTTTAATCTCTCTTTGAAATCTTTTTTAATATTATTTTTAATACTAGTATGGTCTAAAGATTGCGGAAAGCCTAAATATTTGTATATCTCGTTATTAGTCATATTATTAATTTTATATTTTGTAACTATATCCTGACATTCAATAATTTTGCCTTTTTCAATGTGTATTGTTTTACATTTTTCTAGCCCAAAAGACATTTTAATATCCTGTGAAAAAGTTTTTGTTATATCAATTAATTTTTGTAGATCAGTATCCGATTTCGCGAAAATTTTAATATCGTCCATGTACATTAAATGTGATATTATTATATTAGAGCGTACATTTCCGTTGATTTTAATCCCGTATTTAGAATCTTTTAATAAGTTTGATAGAGGATTGAGAGCCAAGCAGAACCATAGTCGACTTAGCGAATCACCTTGATAGATTCCTCTTTTAATTTGAATTTCTGGAATATTTATGCTATTATTATTTAAATTTAAATATATGTTTGTATTCCAGTTATTCATGATTATTTTTAAGAAGTTTATGATATTGGGATTTATTTTGTAAATTTTCAGGATTTCAATGAGCCAGGAGTGAGGAACACTATCAAAGGCTTTTTGGTAGTCGATATAGCATATGTTTAAATTACGATTACGATTCTGAATTTGTTTTAAAATCACGGAATCTATTATTAATTGTTCTTTACATCCCATATTTGATTTGGTGCACCCCTTTTGTTCTTCAGCCAAAATGTTATTTACTGTTACATGATTATATATTTTATTTGTTAAACATGATGTTAAAATTTTATAAATTGTCGGTAAGCAAGTTATAGGTCTATATTGTGATGGATTTTTTGTATTTTACTTTTAGGTAACATATATGTTAGACCTGTCGTGAAAAATTTTGGGGTATTTTGAGGGTGTCTTATTAAATTTGTTATACATTTAGCCAAATTGGTTTGTAAGGATGTAAAGCGTTTATACCAAAAATTGTGAATACCGTCGCAACCCGGCGATTTCCAATTATGCGTTTTTTTAATTACATCTCTAATTAATTCTATTGATATTTCCGAAAAATCCATATCGACTACATCCGCGAAACGCTCTCTTTCCTCTGTTATCCAATTACCGTTATCATGTGTTACGTTTTTACTCCAAATATTAGACCAAAAGTCTTTTAATTCCGTATCCGATGGTAAGCCTTCATTATTTCTAGTATAATCATTATTATTTTGTAATTTTTTATAAAATAATTTTTCATTTTTCTTAAAATTCGCGTTTTCATTTTTACGTTTTAATTCTTTGTTATACCGACGCAATCTACTAGATTTAGCGGATAATTTTTGTTTTAATGTATCTAAAATTTCATTAATTTGTGAATTTTGAATATTTATAATATTATATCCATTTTTACGCGCAATTATTTCAAAATATTTTAATATATTCCTACTCCTATTTCCATTTTTATATTGTATTGTTCTAGCTAAGTCAGTTCTTATAATTTTTATATTATTTTCTAATCTAACTTGCCAGTATGGTTTTGTTTGCCTTGTATTATAATTTTGATTTTCATTTAATATTATTAATTTAGATCCAAGTTTATTATGTATTGTAACTATACTGGCATATATTAGTAAATTATAGATTTTAATTTATTAAATTATAGATTTAGCAGAAAAAACTAGTAAATAACGCCGCAGACGGAAAATTGTTGTGAGATTGAGTAAATAAGGTCAAGATGTAGAATTCGATTATTTCTTTTAAATCTGTACTACAAGTATGCCATTTTTTTTAATCTTTGTATGTTGTCTTTTTCACATAAAGAATAAACAACTAAATAAATATTTTTTTAAGAATTCTTTCAACAAATCCTTGCCTTAAATTAAAAAAAAATACATGATATACGATATGAAATTGTTTCTTTATAAAAAGCAGGAAAAAAGTAGCACCACCGATTTTTTTTATAAAAATTGTGGAAAAGATACTTACTTTACTTTGACGTGATAAGGAATAGGTCACAACACACAGGTTAAATTAGTGCCGCAGTCAATTTTTTTAAATGGAACTATTGTAAATCTAATGGATTTTCATAATAATTTAAAAATGTTCCTGGTGTGATGAGTGTTAAATGGAAAATAAAACCAGCGTATATAGAAAACGATATTGTAATAATATGATTTATTTTAAGGTTTTATGTTTCAAGTACCTACCTTTTCAAATTCATTGACTAGGTATTCGTACATTATATACTAGCTTGGGTCAAATGCATTTCAGACGCGATTTTGAATTCCATTGAAATAGATGTTCTATTATTATAGTATACACATATGGCCGAAACGACGAATGGCGAATCGCTAATCCTGCTTACTTCACGGTGTCGGCCATTTGTCCAGTCGGCCATAAGTCTTGTCGGCCATTTAGCTTTGTCGGTCAAATGTCTTTATCGCCCTCTTGGATTTCGACCTTTCGTCTTTCGGCCATTTGTACCACTCGGCCAATTGGTCGTGTCGGATATTTGTCTCTGTCGGCCATTCGTTCATGTCAGCCAAATGGGATCCAGCTGTATGTCTGTACCCCATATAATAATATATAGGTACATATATTGTGAAATTATTTTATACTGTCGAACGCAGTCATAAAACGCACTTATGCTGGCATAAGTGCGAATAAAGTAGGTAGTCGTCCCTTCTCGGTCACACGTTTTATGACTGCATTCAGCAGTTTAAAATGTCACTATAATAATATTATTGGCTGGTATGAGTGTGAATCCTCCATAATGTGATACTATTTTTTTTTAAATATTGTTTATGGAAAATAATACAGGAAGTTGAAACATTCGTCAAGTTGCTAGAACTGGTTTCATAATGTTGTAAGAGTAAAGTAAATTTCTTTAATTTGGCGAAATATATTTCTAATAAACAAATAAAAAAATACTGTGTGTTACAAAACTATACAACAGTAGTATGCTTAAGGGCGGACTTATTGCAAAATCAATGTCTTACAGTCAACCCGAATAATTATACGTAATAAGAACTGTAAAAAATATCAATATCTTACAGTCAAAGTAACCCGATAAAGCTACAATATTAAATTACTAGCGTGGGTAGGTACCTAGATAAAATAGGTAACTCGGTTAAAGAAGAAAAAATGAATATATTTATAAAATTGATGTTATTGTACATTGTACTAGGTACCTGGTGTTCGGTCCTTTGCAAAAAAAATCCGGAGGAAAACGGAGTAAATGGCGAGATACCTATATGAGATATTATGATGGCAATAATAAACAGAAACTGTCAAAAGCAAAAGCAAAAGTGTCAAACCGAGCACCGAACGTACATGGTCGGTTTTGTTGACTATTTTAATCATATTTTAATCAGCGAAAGGTTTTATAATTGTTTATTGATTTATAGTGATTGCTTGTTAGAATGGTGATTGTATATATAATAACTTATAATGTATAGTAAGATGGATATTTATGTTAGAAATGCTATTTTGTTGTTGTGTTTATCGTCGTTGGGGGAGGTTTGTAGAGGCGAATGTGAAAATGTAAGAGCAACAGTTACACAGAGATTAATCAACGAAGGATTCCACAGGTATTTAGTCGACTTCATATTTTTTGTAATTTCCTTCTCAGCCGTTCGTCAGTATTGGATTAAAATATATAAGCCTGCAGTTTGATTGCATTTTTTGTACTTCTATCAGTCAACTGCTGAAAACATCACTTATAAGCGATAAGATTGAGGTTAAGCATAATTTAAGATTCAGTGTCAAATTGAATATAAAACCAGGTTCCTTTTGCAGAGGTTTAATTTTGCGCTAACAACAGAACCAAAACAATAATTACGTAAAATTAAAGATTTTTGATTTGGTTTAGTTGATTTGATTTGATTTGGTATGACTTTTAAGTTGAACTCTGTGACATCTGAATTATTCAATATAAGTTTATGTACTAAGATATGTGTATTTTTGTTTCCAGGCAGATTCAGTATGTTATAAACTTCAACGAATACAACGGAGTGGACTTGTGGTCACACGGAGCATGTTCCTTAAACGTGGAACAGATTATACCATCGGGCGCATATGTCAATCCAGACGAGCTCAACGACTTGAGGAGACATAATAAGGTGAATGCATTTCCCGTTGGAAATGTAGATGTAGAAAAGCCGGCAAAGATGTCTAGACCAATCACAACACACATGTATTCTCCTGTCAATTCATCTCGAGTAAAGATCACACTGCCGATACATCTGAGATATCACAGTCCTAAGGAAGGTGGAGGTTTCGAAAAATTGAGTATCGGATATCCATGGGTCTATCTGCGATGTCCTAACAACATATTTAAAATGTGCAAACCTACGGATACTGTGGTCTCGCCTTGTGGTCCATATTCTGGTCAGCGTTGTTCGTGGCACAATATTACAACTATTCCTCTCACGAGTACCTTAGAGTTGTCCGTACCAGTGGGTGATCTCAACGACTTACCTATGGTAGCGTTTTCTTCTCTTATTATTTCGTTCGGCGGATGTTTTTATGTAATGTTCAACTTTTTCTCCACACCGACTAAGCCTACGAGTCAGTATGACAGAAAATTTAAGAAACAATAATTTCATCTAAAAATGTAAGTATTTTTATGTGACATTCCAGTTTATGAAATTAGAATCCTATTATTTTTTTTTGTTGTAGTTGTAAATGAATGTCCTTAAGTACAAGAATGTTAATGTCTAGTCATAATTTATTATTAACAAAGTAGCAATTGATTGAGATAGCTAGAAGTATGTGCTCAAACCCAACATTCAAATTTAGTTTACGTTTGACTGTTCCATAATGGATTCTGCAAACTTTCATTACAATATTATTTGTAGAAATGTGAGAATTTTATTATTTTCTTCTGTAACACCATTGGAATTCCACTGCAGTTTGCTGGTAAAATGGTGTATGCTGGATTTAAATTTCACAATATTAGAATATCACAAATTTATTTATCATATGGCCAACATCACGCCTATATCATTTAACATTCCTTATCTCAAAGTGTAAAAACATGTTAAGAGCGCAGAGTTAACTGCTTGTCAGAGACTTAAATCTAGATTTCTTATGTATTGTATCACAAATTCATTTTAGTCATTCTAAATTTGCCGTTTGATTGAACCAAAGAATTTTTGTTTTATTAATTAGGTATAAATTTTTTAAACATCACACACAAATTTTTATACTATGTATTTGTTATTAATTTAATTCCATGAAACATATGTGAACCCAGAGGAAGAGTCTGGTAGTTGTTTATCCCTTATTTTCTCTGATTTGTGATAATTGAATGTTTCCATGTTTCAATAATTCCAAAAAAGCATGTGGTTTATTTTATTTACTTAGGCATAAGATACAAAAAATATATGACTATGTATAATACTCAAATTAATAAATTATTCAAACAATGAAAGTCCTGTCCATTTCATATTTAATCATTTCTAATTCTCGGAATCCTGTCATAGTTCTATTATATTTGTGAGCCGCTATCGAGTGATAGAAATGAATGGCAAATATAATAAAGATAATCAACACAGGTACAAGAATCACACACGCCGACCACGCCGCTAATGAACTTATATCACAGAACTTTATCCAACATAAAATGGCTATTTCAACTAGAAACAATAATAGTCCAAGAAGTGTAGAAAACGCCCAAGCTGTTTCCACATACCAATGGAGCCTCTCGTGAGGAGATTCATGTACAGATTCAATAGTCGACACTGCTTCGACATTTGGTAGAATACATGTACTTATCATGAGAGCCAGAAGATGGACAGCCACTAGTAATGTTGTACAGACTGCAAATGCTACTAACACTCCTTCAGATAGGTTCATTGGATTATTAATTTGTATTTCCACCATTGCGACCATGGCAAATCCTGATAAGAGAGCCGAAGTTTTGCTTGATGCTTTAAGTTTCGCTTTGCTGAGTTGAAGTTTACGCCATGATAGAAATGAAGATAATTGATTAATATCATTGTTCAACATTTTTTAATTTCTCATGTTATTTGTTCAGCTTTGTACGAGGAATACTTTGTTTGTTATTCACTTTGAAACACACTGAGACATGTATTGTTTTATGTTCAGACACAACACCTTGAATCACTGGTATCTATTTACTGTATCTGTGTATTTGGCACTGGTTCTTGTGGTTGTAGAACTGAGTGAATTGTTCAGTGAATTGATCTTACATAAATCACAGTCACGGATCATTACCTAATGATTTGGACGCGTCTTACAATGCGTGTATAATATTATTTGACAGCATTGATTTGCAAATTTTGCAGAATGTAAATATTCACAGTTTATATACACATTACGTTATTACGTATGAATTGTAAGTATTATTTTAGTATTATGTTTATGAGATCTATTTTTATTTATACATGCATTAGCATAAAATTAAAGTTAAAATCGGCATGGAATATTTTGAATTCGTGTACGAGGTATAAAAAATATAATAAAATCTATGTATGTAGGTATAGCATTTACGTAAATGGTGATAATCTATAACTTCAACAAGCACTCCACTATTTTTATTGTCTGTAATACAATACATGTACAGTTAAATACTCTGGCAAAATGTTAAAACTATTAATAACAAGTATTTTACGTCTGTGACATTTCATTGAAGAATAGTATTGATGACATACATTTTTCTACTACCTATTTACATATATTGCTTTCTGAAACAATGCATTCACATTATTCATAATGTTTCTTGGTGGGTTGTTCATTTGGCAAATCACAACTTTAACGGTATTGTAACTGACACCATCTTTAAGTAGAATTAAGAAATTCTGTGTGTTGGTTCATACAACTATAATACATCATTATGATGTTGATAAAGTCGGTAGTGTGTTTTCGCTGTGAAAATCGTCAACAAACACACATGAAATGCTATCATATTGTGTAGTTTTATTTTGACATTGATCTACTTTTCCACACTCTTTCTGCTATCTTTTTCTTCAGATTCTAATTGCTCGCTTGAAAATCAGAAACAACATAAGTGACTACTGTTTTTCATTTTGGATAAAAGGGAAACTTGTCTGGTTTTGATGTTACTTACTTACTTTCCGTGTCCGGATGCCTCAAATCAAGAACCTCCAATAGTTGGCCACATGTACGGCCCTGTCATTCGCATTTATGAGATCTTCTCGCGCGCATGTCTCCCTGATTTTAGGACATACTAGTAGGTGTTGGTTGTCCTGTATGTCTCCGCACTCACAGGTGTCGTCCTCCGTGTATCCCCATTTTTTGAGGTTACTGTTGCAGCACGACACCCCAGTTCTTAATCTATTTAGTGCTCTCCAAGTTGGGTATGGCAAATTGATGTTACTAATAAAATACTTAAATTTGTCACATTTTATTACAAAGAAATATTTTTAATCACATTGATATAAATTATTACTTTCCAATTTCTGTTTATTTTACATGAGCATTTTAATTGACAGTATAGGAGATATTTCTGTAAAAAACATAATATCTTTAATAATTTTTAAATGTAATGCTGGGAGATACATATTATACCCGTGAAACGCTATAGCCATGAAGTAGATATGTTAGGTTGGAAGTGGGTACCTACATATTTACAGTACTTACCCTGGTTGTATACCTATGTATACAGGGTGTCCCGTAAGTCAACGATTTTCCGTGGAGGGGTGATAGACCAACTCATAATGGACCAGAAAATCGAAATATGACCTTAGTAAAAAATCGCTCGTTCTCGAGATATCGGCACTTTTTTGTTTTTCGTCCACGGGATATCGTTGACTTACGGGACACCCTGTATGTACTAATACAGGCGATTTTTAATTGGTCAAGCCAATCTTTATTATGTAGGAAGCGTATGTATTTTGTTTGTTTGACGATAAAAAATAGTGATTTATAAATTTATAATTGCATTATTACAAAATAGACTTATAAATAAAATAAAATAAATACTTTTTAGAACAAAAGTATTCAAATATTCTAACAACATAATATATCTTAATCTTAAATGAATAACTAGAGGTCAAACTTTTTAATCTCACATATAAAATTCTTTGATTTTAACACAGCCACATATATTTTGGTATATTAGGCATTGGAATTATCGTGAAATAATAGATGACTCGAAATACGAAGTTACATACTAATATTTTTATTTCAACTGATAGAAAAGGGTTTACTGAATGTTCAGTTCATCAGAAATTCGCTTTTGAAAAGTCTAAAAAAATAGGTACAGATTGCATAAATTCAGGAGTAAACAGGTGAAACTGTCTTAAATAAATGAAATGTTAACACTAGTTTTGAACCCTGCAATTGTCCATTGGTATGTTATTTTGTTTAAATATCTCTTAAATATAATTAATTACACAGCTACTTAAATTATTCTATTTAATAATAAGAAAATAATACATATTCTCAGTAAGTGTTACAATCTTAATAACTACTGGTCCAGACTCCAGTTGCATCAGTTCAAATTAACTTTGGCACCTTGTGTTCAAAATATTACGTCAAATAATAATAATTAAATAAGTATCCTTCAAGACTTTCGCAGTGTGACGTTTTTTAGGAGGTTTTTTCCACTGTTAATAAATCCAGTATGAGGAGTGATTCTCAGCATGACAAGTTCTGTTCAACAAAGACCCAAAGTCACCAGAAATGCAGTAGAATCGTTTTTTTTTTATATGGTTGATGGTATTGGAATTATTATGATTCAATAGGACAGAACTTGCAGTTCCAAATTTTCCATTAACTGTTTTAAATTTAATGTGATAATATATTCAATCCAGTATGACTAAAAAATATTTGATTAAGTACTTCAATAATCAAAGATTCAATCATATCATGATGATTCAAAATATAACCATAAAAGAGGCATAAAATCAAATAAGTAATTTCTTTGCTAGGGCTTACTAATCGCTCAGCTGCACACTGCTGCAGTTATGTTAAACTTATAGGAAAAGTAAGTTTAACATATATACGAGCAGACCAACAAAGAGATGGATCAACAGCTGGGAGCAGGGCCGGATCTCCCATAGGTTCAAGTGGTTTCGCCCACCAGGGCGCCGAAAGTACGAGGGCGCCACGTTGAATTACAATAATGCCTATATAAAACACAGAAAAACATAATGCGCCTTGATAATACGCGCGCTTACTTTACCGCATCACTGCTAGTAGGTATTTCACCAACGCCATCCCTAGAATATTGCTGGTAAACGTAATTTAAAAATCCCGCGCATTCATTGTACATCAGGGTACCTACTTGTAAACATCACATCTTGCCAACAAAAAGGGCCTTGTGTATGATATATAAACTAATGACAAAATTTAGTAAAGGTTTCTTTATATGTATGGGTGCACCAAATCCCGCTCATACGTGGTTCATGAATCCCCTATATATATTAACACACACACAGTGACAGAAAAGCGCATAGTGCAAGAATAGACTCTAAAACATGCTGTGTTAAGTATTATTATCCTTTTAGGGGCGCCAACATCCGATGGAATATTTGTTCCACATCGCGCCCACAATAAATTAGCAGGAGCAAGAATACACAATGCATATAGATAGTATCTATATGCATAGATACCCATGCCTATACATAGGGTAGGTAGATTATGATGTCTATATAGTTTAGATAGGTTCCAGATGGTTTTCAGCATTTCAGTATTTCCAACGTCAAAATAAAAAAAACATCTGTGAGGGTTGGGATTGTTCTAGCGTTATACTCGTATTATATTGACCATAATAATATTATGATACCCTACACCATATTTAGACGCTATAGAGAGTATATGTGTTCTGTGCTATTCGGCATTCAACTTCAGTCTTCATCTTCACAATTTAGCAATCCCAATCGTCCTTTGCAGGCTGTGACTGAGTGAATTTATTATTAATAACTCTTACAAACAGTTATTATATTAATGTTAATTTGTTTTATCGATTTATTTTGAAAGTGAACTAACTATAGTTTATTTTTTACTGTCTGATTTTTTTCATTTCAATAGATATTTCTAGATTGTGCCGTTACAGTTCGTAGTTGTTGTGTTTGGCGCGAAAATTGTGAGTTTTTCTAATGTTTTTTATATCTTTATATATTATCAAATTATAATTTAATTTGGTTTTCCATTTTCTGCTTTGCATTAAGACTCGAATAATAATAATTGTACAATATATTCAAAACTTCAGTGTAAATCTCTATTGGCTCTATCTAAGGTAAGTACGCATGCCACACTCTACAAACTTGTAGGTAAGTACATTTTGAAATTGCATAATGTAATATACTGTATCGTTTAGATATTTATGAAATTATTTCTATATTTGATATAGAATCATTAGAAAGTTGCGATAACTTTTCTTGTGAGTACATACGTATAATTTGAACTGCTTTTCGAGAATAGACAACAACGAGAGGCTGATTTAAAATTGAAACAGGTTCCGATTAATAGGATATTTTCGTCCAAAGACATTGTCCCATCTCATTGTAATAATATGTCTTCAGAAAGTATTCCTTCCACGTCCCAAGTCTCATGTAATCCAATCTGCGTTGATATATCTTCAGATACTCATCGAAGTATTCCTTCCACATCAAAAGAAGTAGAAATGGTATTTCCTCAACTTGAGAATAATTTTACTCTAGAACAGGGGTATCAATCCACATTGAACACCTTTGCTATTGAAGATCCAGGCAAATGGCCAGCAATTGATAGGGATGTTCGTAATTTTCTTATAGAATTTGGGCCTTATCGAGTTACAACTCACAGCTTTCCACTTATCAAGTCTCGTAGATTCAATACGAAATTTTATTATCAAACTTTATCCAATGGTGATATGATCGATAGAGAGTGGTTAGTATATTCCAAATCAAAAGACAGAGTATTTTGTTTTTGTTGCAAGTTGTTTTCTTCTGAGAATAATTCATTAGTTAAAGATGGATTCAACGATTGGAACCACACTAAGAGAACACTTTCTTCACATGAAAAATCTTCAACACATTTGGATAGTTTTACCGCCTGGAAAAATCTTGTTACGATGTTAAGTCGTAAAAAAACTATTGATAATGGTCTTCAAACACAACTCAGTCAGGAAATTGAAAAGAATCGATCAATTTTAAAACGAATCTTGTTAGCGGTCAAGTACTTAGGTACTCAATCGTTAGCTTTTCGCGGTAGTTCAGAAGTGCTGTATAATTCTAATAACGGAAATTTTTTGAAGTTCGTAGAAAGCATTGCTGAAATAGATCCAGTGATGCGTGATTGTTTGCAAAAGAATCGCAGTGATTATACGTATTGTAGTAAAACTATCCAAAATGAACTCATTTTTCTCATCGGTAGGGAAATTAAACAGCACATTTCATCAAAGATTTTACAATCTATTTACTACTCGATAATTGTTGATTGCACAAGGGATGTCAGTCGTCAAGAGCAGCTTACTCTGGTTATTAGGTTTGCGTCGAAAGAAAACAAACAATATGTTATTAGAGAACATTTTGTAGGGTTTTTGTGTGCTCCAGATTCAACAGGCGCAGGTTTGACAGATCTCATTTTGAAACAGATTAAGGAATTGGGTCTTTCAGTAGAATTTCTTAGAGGCCAAGGATATGATAATGGATCAAACATGAAAGGCAAAAACTTGGGTGTCCAGAATAGAATTAGAACATTGGAACCTCGAGCTTTTTTTGTACCTTGTACATGTCATAGTCTCAATTTGGTAATTAATGATGCTGTTAGTTCTTCTACGGACGCTGTTTCTTTCTTTGGTGTTATCCAAACCACCTATGTATTTTTTTCGTCTTCTGTAGCCCGCTGGGATGTTTTTAAGAGTCATGTCAAGGGTTTAACATTGAAGCCTCTTTGTGAAACCCGATGGTCGAGCAGGATTAATGCGATAAGACCGTTTAGGTTTTATTTGAAAAATATATTGAAAGCTGTAATTCAAATCGAAGAAGGGGATTTTGATAGAGAGACTAAAGAGTCTGCCAAAAACATTGGAAGAAATTTGCTTGATTTCAAATTTGTAGTAATTCTTGTCATTTGGTATGACATATTATTATCAATTGATAAGGCTAACCAAATTCTTCAGTCCCCGAAACTCAGTATACAAGCTGCAGTGACGATTCTAGAGTCATGCAAAACATTTTTAGAGGATTTTCGTTCTGATCAAGGTTTCAATAAGGCATTGGCAACTGCTAAAGACATTGCTGAAGAAGTTGGGTTGGATCCTAAGTTTCCCGAATCATCATCAACTCGTATGCGTATGAAAAGAAAATTATTTGATTATGAATGCGCTGACGATGTTATAGTTGATTTGCAGAAAAAGTTTCAAGTTCAATGTTTCTACGTCGTTTTGGATAAAGCTATCGCATCTGTTTCTGAAAGATTTACACAACTCAGAGATCATAAACAAATATTTGAGGTTTTGTATGACATCAGCAATTTCGTCGATAATAAAGAATCACGACAGCTGTGCGAGAATTTAGAGGCGTCATTAACCAATGAGAAAAAATCAGATATAAATGGTTTACAGTTGTTCGAGGAACTCAGAAAAATTTCAGTCTTGGTCCCTAAAAATAGTAGTTGCTTAGATTCTTTAAATTTTATCGTCCATAAAGAGTGGGAACACATCTTTCCAAACTTGTATTTGTGTCTTCGAATACTTGTAACGATCCCTGTCTCAGTCGCCGCTGGAGAACGCAGTTTTTCAAAGTTGAAATTGATTAAAAATTACTTGCGTAATTCTATGTCTCAAGAGAGGTTAGACGGATTGGCGCTGATGTCAATTGAAAATGAGATTTGCAGGTCTTTGTCTTATGATGATTTAATCAAAAAATTCGCAAGTGCGAAAGCTCGAAAACTTGTCTTCTTTTAATGATAACTATATTTTGCTACTGTATTTTTCTGTGCAAGTTTAGGCATATTATGTTTAAGTGTTTCGCTATGTGGTTGCTTCGATTTCTTTATGCTATACGAGTATATTATTATGTATGTGTGGATTTGAGTACTTACTTTATACCTTATTAGTCTTATTTGTCAGTATGTGTTTGATTAGGTACTTCAATAATCAAAGGCCTTATTACATTGTTTATGTTTATATGTACCTACTTCCTATACTCATTTGCGTCTTCAGTAGAGAATCGTTCAGTCCAAAAGATTTATATGAATTGAATAGTAAAGTAGGTAGCATTTTTAAACTAAAAAGTGTGTACTTAGTCGATAAGTGAAATGCAATACTGCCAGACGCAGAAGGGAATACACATCGGCGCGGCGTAGAGGATTAGGCCTACGATTATGACAATTTTTTCATGGCTCTATCGAGTAAAATAAAGGTACATAATAATTTTACTATTATGGCACATGATTCCCATTGGTTGACTTATGATTTTTAGTCCATGATCGTAAGAGGCAGAGTCGTAGAGAAACTGTTATAATGGTGGGGACACCTCGTGAAAAAAACGAGTCAGTATAGTCTTACCTCCCGGGTTGACATGGAAATAGACTCTAATTTTTGTTTATAAATTAATTGAACAAAACAAGTTGTCATCAGTCATATTGATTCAAACTATTTATACCCAAGGATAACTGGTATATGCACTTTACGATACAAAATACAGGAATATGAGAAATTCACAAGCATTAATATACCGTAACATTTGTTTACTGGGACGAGGTTAAGGGAAATGCCTACTGTTATTTTTGTTATTTTGGCTTGTAGTCAATTTTTTGCTTTACGAAATATGGGGGGAGGGGGCGCAGAATTATTACTGCACCAGGCGCAAAACGTAGTCGATCCGGCCCTGGCTGGGAGTCGACCTCGCAGGAGGCTAACCGTTCCTAAATAACAGGCCATCAGGCCTACATTAAGATTAAGAAGAAGAAGACGAGTAGAATTAAACTAGGCGCAGGAATGTACTTAGTTCTGGTCTGGTTTTGTATAATATAGCATCACAGATTCTCTATAATTCTTGCTTGCTTCGCTCGTTTCAAACCTTCTTAACTTCTTCAACTTCACTGCTTGTATTAGGTTGCGTGTTTTCTGAAAATTAATTAATGAAAAATTTTATTGCGAGCGTTGCAAATTAATACCAATTTTGACTATGTATTTCAAATTAGTGATCTGACACCTTGCTCATGTACATGGTATTGATTATAATATAGACAATTTTTGTGTCTGCACCATTAATTACATCAATTTGGAAGTCTAATGCCCAATCCCACCAACTTTTACCTAGTAAGGAGAGCCCTAAGAAATTTCCATACAGTGCACAGAGATAATATATTGTATTTATTGAATAAAGAACACCAGCTTCCAGCTAGACCACAGCCCAAATCCATATGAAATGCAACATGCAGCTCACTTGCTCTGGGCGGAGATATTTGGACACCTAACGTAGGTGAGCTGCATGTTGCATTTCATATGGATTTAGGCTGTGGTCTAGCTGGAAGATGATGTTCTTTATTCAATAAATACGAGTACAATATATTATCTCTGTGCACTGTATGGAAATTTCTTAGGGCTCTCCTTACTAGGTAAAAGTTGGTGGGATTAGGTATAACTTTGATTAGTAAAATGTATGAATGTTCTTAGTGTGTGTATAGTACGTACCAGCGTCATCCTTTTTGTTAAAATCTGGACTATTCCATGGCTGCTGCTCACTGGTTCCAAATAACACGAAGAATAAGTTGAATAGGAAGTAAATACCAGCTGACAGGAAGAATATTGGCTTCCATGCTGATGCTTCAGTTTGGTTCTAGAAGAGGAGGGAATAAAGAAGTTGAGTACCTACGAATGACCTACAAGAAATGAAGAACAAATATTTTCTTCCCATGGGGGTGGAGTAATAAAAGCTCTATAAAATGTCTTATGAATTTGAACACTTTCAGTGTATTTCACTTCCACTAAAACCCTTACTCTCTACACTAAGATATTTTTTAATTCTTATCGGGAAACCACTAAAAACTTTGAATGATGGAAATGAAATAATTGTTACTAGCCTATTCATAAAATACAGAGTAAAAGTATTAAGAGGATGATAGTAAAAATCTTTTACAAACAAAACTCACTTCGTCTGTAATCATAAGTCCAACTGACAGAGGGGCGATTATTGATAAGACATTTGAGGCCGCATTACTAATACCCATAAGGATGCCAGCGAAATTGGGAGCTAGGTCAATGTGGTTCACCTGAAACAAAAAAGGATTTGCAATAATGCAAATTATCAAAAAATTTAACAACAGACATCAAACATCGATTCGTATCAGTTAGTACTTAGTGATTAATAGAACGGGTATCCTAGAAGAACCTAGTTCAAAATAGGGTGTGAAACCACAAAATACAATGTACTTATACTAACATTAAATCCAACATAGTGTCCGGCGTTAAGCCCCACTGTAAGTGTCAACAGCCCTACAGCAATAGTGACATCAGCTGGAGTATAGGAGAGTCCAATGAGTGCTAACCCTGGACCCCAATGACCTAGAATTAATTAAAGGAATCTGTGAGTTAAAGGACCATGGAAAGTTATTGCTGGAATCCCACAATATTCTCTTTTGTTAACTTACCGATGGTATTAGCTACTTTTCTTGCAGTAGTAACGGTACAAATCTTTTTATTGATGCAGAAATCAGAAGCCCAGCTCACAACAAAACTCAGAATCCACATCACCAAATATGGCAGAGCTGATAACTTGCCGTTCTGGAAGTATGAAGGGAATAGTTACTTACATTCTTGCAATTAGTAGTTTGATTCCGTTTATTCAGAACAATGTTGTTGCACTTACAGATTTAATATCAACATTCAAAACCTCCTTCATGTAAGTGGGCATCTCAGTCAACAACATCCAGAATCCCCAAGATTGACCGCAATGAGCGATGATCAAAGCCCAGAATGGAAGGGATGTAAATATTGCTTTCCACGGAGGAGATAATTTCTGTGGAAAAGAAACAAAATTCAGATTGGACAAATGGAGACGTTTGTGACAGATAATAAAAAGGAGTCAATAATAATTGTAATATTTTAGATACCTGCTTTTCTCCCTGCTGTCCGAGAGAAGCTTGAATGTAATCTTTCTCCTCCTTTGAGATATATTTACATGTTGCTGGAGTATCGGCTCCAACGATTAACCACAAAATTACCCACAATACAGCAGCAATTCCCATAGTGTAGAAAGCCCATGGCCAACCGAAAGAACCACAAAGTTCGCCCGTGATGAGGAGTGCAATAACTGTGCCAAGGTGGGCACCTGAAATTTAAGGCGTAAAACTGATCGACCACACAGAGAGACATTTTTTCCCCTTAAATCACGTGAATTTTGTCGAATATAAAATGGTTATTATTTGATCTTGTTACCTGCATAAACCAATGTGCTAAGTCGTCCTCTTTCAGAAATAGGAGCCCATTTTCCCAGTAGGGCATGCGTTGATGGATAAAACATTCCTTGGAATAAGCCTTGAAGAACTCTGCAAGCGCACATGCCTCCCCAATCACCCTGGAAGTCAAATTGGTTGTAGGATTCTGCCGTACACATGTCAAGATTATGATCATTAATATAGTATTCATAATTACTCACCAAAACTGCAGAGATTGGTATTACAAGGCATACGATGCCATTGGCTATCATCGACAACGCCAGAGGATACTTCCCTCCGAAGCGTTCAGCTATTACTCCGGCAGGAATTTGCGACACCACATAACCCCAGAAGAACGAACTCAGGATTGTATCTTTCGTTTGTCTCGACCAATCGAATATCTAAAAACAAACACAACTTTATTTTGCGAGAAATGCTCATTTATAAAAAAAAACTGCATACAGGGAAGAGAACCGTTATATTTGTCTTCTAATTAATCTTTCTAAATTACTTGCTCCCTTGGTTGGAAAAACTTTTTGATGGGAGACAGTTATTCTCATTCATTTCTGTTAATTGTTTGTGATCTCAGTCGCGATCAACAAAATTTAATAGCGCTCAGTGGCAACATCCTCTGTGACTGCGGAGCGACCCAGGACGACAGCCACCTACTAATATGTCCCCTGATGGAAGAGAGCTGCACCCCTGGGGACCCGATTCTAGGGAATGACAAGGCGATGTATGTCGCTGCATGTTGGAGTGGCGGGGTATGACCCACCACGCGGACATGTAAAGAAGAGGAAAGAGTGCTTGTATGTTTTGCGGTTTGAAAATGATCTTATTAAGGCATTTGTGTGGAAAATATTAAAACAACAAAGGTTTATAACTACCATTATTGATAGCAAACGACACGGATAGATATAGGTAAATTGCATTAAAATCGGCCGACTGATTCATAATCAAAATTAATTTGTGTGCTAATGTCAAGGATAGAGAGACATGCTTTATTGAGTACTTGCAATTAACTAACTAAATCCTAATGCCAAGGTTTCACAGGGTAAGTTTTTTCTTTAATATTGTTAATGGGATGTTTATATAGAAAAGAAGTTTACCTCAACTTCTACAGTCGTTGAATTTCTGTCGGTCATAGCCACAATTGCAACACTCATGCATACTCTGATGCCGTAGGCTATGATGAGGCCAAGGAAAATGGTGATGGCCTGCAAATGGCGAATACCAAGAAGTTTCTCTGAAAAGAAAAGAAAAATCTTTAATTGAGGATAGTTTGTTAGAGTTTGATATGACAACAGTTGGAGAGCTGACGACGATTTTCAAATAGTAACACCATGGCGAAATAATTCCGACAAAAAAAAGTCTTTAGTGTGGATAGCAGTATTGAGTTTTAGAGGAAATAAAAACGTTCTGGATGACGAAAGAGGTAATATTGGATTGTTCTTTTAAAAATTTCAGCTTAAGAAGGCATGCGGATTTTGAAATAGGTACCTATGTAAATTTGACTCCAAAAGGGATATATGGGATAATATTAAGTTCGGCGATATTTGTACGTGCATTCATGCAAGATCGTAAGATGGGGAGATTAAAATGCTTCCTGGTCTCGTTAATTCATTGTTATAATATCTTATAGGGAAGCATGATCCTATTGTTTTTTATTGTGTTAATTTTATATAAGAATATTCACGCAGCTCACGTCCGCATCGTCGCCGGCCTCTAGTTGGTCCAACTTGTGGTCTGATGAAGGTCTTCCCAATGGACAAAAACATTGACACCATCTTTGAATATTTTAGTTATCAATATTTACTAGTAACATTGTGCATTACTATACAGTACTCTGTATTATTATCACCCAATAATATTGTAGCATAATATAATAAGTATACTTACGTAAAACTTGTTTAGATAAAAAAGTGTGTAAAAATGTTACAAGCATTTGCTGTAAACTGTCTATGTGAGTAAGTTCTTAGGCCAATCGTGAATATTTACATCGAGACGAATAAAACGAATGAAACTGTAATTCGTATGAAAATTTTATTCTGGTAGGACGATGATTTTCCTCCCTCTTGCATCAATCTTTTGAGGCACAAGCCGTTTGCCTCCTTTCCCTTTTGAATATTGCGCCATTGCACCTTACAACAATGGCTTCAGAGCACCAGGAATTGTATTCGCGATGATGTTCGAACAAAATAAATTTATCTAATGCGAGACATAGTTTTCATAATTTTACTTTCTATGCTATCTAGATATCTATTCAATTGATTCACCCAGACGATTGCTTTTAGGTCAGATTATAGCTATCCCCTGTGACATGGTTTATAATATTTGATTGTATCATGAAACAATAAGGTTTTAAGAGAAAAAAAATGAACTATTTGAAATATGCAGTAGATAATTGTTTATATTTTATCAAACAATGCGAATATGTACCCACTGTGCTCGTTATAGTATAGAATAATTGTGAATGAAATGACAGCCTTGTCTAGGGCTAGGACGCAAGTATGTGCATAGATAATATCAGTATTATTTTAATTACATACTGCAGTGCGATTCATGTATCGTCTATATTTACTGCACCAATGTTAACTAATTTATTCACCTATCCCGTTCCTCTTGGGAAAGCTTTGCAACCGACAGTCTTAATGCGATGGGTCTCATCTAATGTCGTTCCAAATCTTCTGATATCATTGTTATATAAGGATCGAATAACTGTTTTGATGACCGAAGGTTCTAAACAGAAGTTGTTTGTTTTAAAATGATCAGGAACAATGGTTTGTTATGAACAACTAACAATAGGTAATAATAATAACATTTGGTTTTAGATGCACTCGCATTTTTTCTATTATTATTTATGAGTTTGATATCCGGTAGTTACAGTATAATGAATTCGTTGTGTTCGCCGGTAATGTGTCGATTTTTCTCTGAAAATCCTTAAGCAGTCCTCAATGCATTATCATCGGTAATATAACATACAGTGAAAAAGGTCACAAATTTCGTGAGATGAAAAACAGGATTTGTGAAAAGCACACGGGAGAAGTAGTATCAACTAACTACTATAAGTAATAGATTGAGAAAGCAAATTCAAATGAACAGAGAAAGACTTCTGAGTAGGTCCCTAAAATACTGGATGCTCAAAAAAGGACTGGAGTTAACCAAATATATTTAACAAGATATGTACCTACTGTTATAATTAATAAGGTTTGGAGTGCCACAGGGCATCATTACTATACCACTGCTATATGCTAAATGCAGTACTGGAGGAATCAATAATACTTTAGTATAAGATTTAATGGGCAAACGAGTAAACACTATTACGAAAAGGAAACGTCTGTTACAAGGACGAGTACACGAGTATACAATTGTAGGTTGTAAAATGCTTTCTGGATTGTTGTTTATACTCTCTACGTGGTTGCGCCAATAGCTCCTACTTTTCCTGCCACATATTCTGTGTTGCATGCTTCACGTTTGACAGTCTTTATTTATTTATTTATTAACAAGGCACACTTACAGACATTGAATACAGACTAGACGAAATACAAATATTACATTAGAAATATTATAGTTTATTCAACGCCCTATTACTGAGTTCACAAAGAAATCGTATTATGGGGACAAATACACAGTGTTTTTAAATTAACCGTTTGTGTGTAAAATATAATTTACCAAACAAATTATCTACAAGGCCTTGAATATTTCGTATAGATACAATGGTGTAAAAAACTTCAGTATGAAATATTATGTACTTAATACATAATATTTTCAATAATACCTAATGATAATTTAAACAAATATTAGTTTCAATGGTAGGTTACTCGACTATATAATATAATGCAAGTACAGACCCATCACATTACAATTTTGATGACAGGAAATTATGTGGACAATAAAACCATAGGTAATTATCAAAAGTTATGTCAGTAACTCGGTAAAACACCTTGATATGCTATATATATTATGATGAAAATCGTGCGATCCATCGCGGGCAGAACTCTCAGAGATATTTAGGGTCAGAAATGAGACCTTTCGATCTGCCTGCAATATTGATGATAAAGAAAGGTGGGAAAGATATAGGAGACCGGAGAGGCCATGTCGACTGAAAGAACGACACCAGACTCGCAACATTTTTCAATACAGAAAATCCTACTGGAAGAAGACTACCCGGATCTCCTCGGAAAATTTGTTCAAGATAATTGAGGCATTGGGCATGTTTTTGGGCTATTTATTCCTTCATCCATATTCTTAGAATTTTCATAAAAACTTTAAGTAACAGTAAAAAACATCGGATAGAATAATGTCGACTAAGAATGATGTTAAATTTCATTCAGGAAATGACTTATATCAATAAACTTTTCCATATATTCTATTACATGTGATGACCTTATTATGTTCTTATATAGGTAGTGCAGGAAACACATTATCCTAATTAACTGTCATCTGCCTGATTTAGTTGCCATAGTCGTACTGAATACAGTTTCAATCACATTTACTACAATGTCATTTAACCTACTGAAGGTCCCTGACAATCAATGGCACAGTATTTGTTGTTCGATAGGATTGCTTTAATATGTTATATTGTGTCATGTAGCCCATTACCGTCAGTAACATTACAGTACTTGCACATTGCTGCATTGCATGCATCAGGTTTATTGTATTGTGCGACAATTTATTTATCTTCATAGTAATTCACAAATTAATTACACACAGTGATAACAGGTAACTGATGGAAGGTTGGCATAATGTAATTACGTAAGATTATTGTGTTATTCTCTGCAATTATTCTTTATTGTTTATATGTGAAACACGTGCATTGTATCATAAACACATTTAAGAAGAATCTGCAATTGCAAAAAGATTTGTGTACCTAATTACCTACAAATAGGAGTAGGTAAACGTTTTTATACACCAGAGTAATCTGCGTCACAGCACGTTCGTTCCTTACTTCGACATAGGGAATAAGTGAAAGGGACAGGATGTAGTTGAACATAGAGGGGATTTAGGGAAGACACGCCAAAGATTGCGAGCATGCAACCTTGTGGATCGGGAGTAAGGCTGGGGTATGGTCGAGTCGTTAAATATTGCGAAATAGGTACCTTTTTTTTCACAGCCGTAATTAAGTGAGCGACATTAATTCAAATTGTTTTATGCAGACATTTCAATAAGTAAGTAAAATCTTATTTATGAAGCGTCAATAATCTGTTTTGTTCTGCTTCTATTACATTAGCAGTACTTGTATTGTGTGTAGTACTTAGAATGAGAAGTTGAGAACATTATTGTGGAAAGAATATTAAGTATCCTCATAGCTTGCTTGTTGATGTTATGCCTACCTTATAAAATTCACGTGATTCGTATTAATTATCTTCACTTTTATACTGATTGTATATTGTACAAGAGATTGATTGCATAATCACAGTACGTATTATATCTGCTAGCGTTTCGCAGTATAGAAGATAACCGAGGTAGACAATAGACAGAAATGCTATTCAAATATAACGTGACGATAAATTTCAAAGGAAATGGTTTTTAAATATTTTCAAAATAAAATCCAAACAAATTTCAGCACTTCAGGGAGATTCACATAGTGATGTTATGTCAATATGATATAAGGGCTTGCGTTTGAAGTTTTATGTCCTCAGATTTAAATATTGACCACTCGTATCCTTAGATTATTAGTACCTAATCAAATTATTTTTCTATCTATCTATCTATCTATACCCTCACGCCACATCCCTTGCAGGGTAGGCAGAGAGGACAGAGCGCCAGACAGCCCTATCCTTACACACACTCCTAGCTTCCGTCACATTCATGCAATTAGTCATACACGCTCTCCGATTCCTTTTACTCAAAACGCGTCCATCCTTGAGGATCTGGTCGACATGATCGGACCAGGTCAGTCTCGGACGGCCGCGCTTTCTCACCCCTCTTCGCTCATTCAGATATATCTTTTTTGTCATCCTGTCATCATTCATTCTCTCGACATGCCCAAACCATCTTAGTTTGTTTACTTTCATTCTTGTCACTACACCAGTCTTGCAGTCACTCATTTCCCTAATAACCTCATTCCTTATCTTATCTCTCAGCGTTTTCCCGCACATTCTTCTTAATGACCTCATTTCTACTGCATTCAAATTATTTTTTCATACTCGTATCCTTTCACGTAGGTATTAAGAAAAGTCATCAACGTTTTTGTACTATACGATGTATAAATGTACAAATGTGATCACAATTTCCGACAGTGCAGTCCACATGGTCAACCAAAGAAAATGTAAAATGATGTCCACAAAATCAGGGAAGACTATAGATACATATAGTATGATGGTCTTTGCTGAAAAATTCGTCACTTATTACGTCGTTAAAACTATAGTAGGCAAGTCATATATCATTTTTACGTTTCATAACTCTTATTAATTTATCAATATAGGTTTTAGTAGTATATAATAAGGGCACAACATGTTATAATAAATTACAATTTCCTAATTATTTTGATAAATAAAATTAAAATGATTTGTTAATAGTGAGTACTAATTAGTTTATGTAATTTGCGATGTTACGATATTGATTCTGTTTCAATACAGTTTAAACCAGATTTTATAAGAACGCAGTTAATATAAAACAAATAAATAAAATAAACACACTGATAAAGGGGTCGAGTCGAGGCTTGGGTCGAGACATCGATATCTAACTAACTGGTAATGCATCAAACAGGTACTGGTGTAACTATTTCTTTATTATGGATGTCCTAATGAATTTCAGTGGGTAAGCAATGGTCTGCAATGAAAAAGGGTCATCTAGGCTGTAGGAAACCAATTAAATGAGAAAGAGATCCAGTGCATTTTGTAGCCAACTATCATAAGCGGTTTGCTTTTTAGTCAACTCGAATTTCAAAGCTCAAAAATTGGAGAGCAGGTCAGGCACTGGATGGAAAAAAGCATTGACTTAAGACAAACGTCATTTTGAAAGCGAACTTGGAGAGCGTCTTGGGGGTTAGCTGGCAGATATCGCAGCACTGCGGTTACCTCGTCCTAGTGAACAAATGTTGTATTTTGTGGGGTTAATTTTGCGTCTATCAAAAAACTTTTACGGTTATTCCCTAGATTTTAATGCATATTATCAGTACAAAAAAAAGATACTCCGCGACTTTCGGGAAACGAGTTTCCGTCTGTCGGAAAAAAGATCAGAGGTGTTTTTCCCATTTTTTTTTTGAGAAATGTATACAACATATAAAACATCTTTTACGGTTATTCCCTAGATAAATGTTCGATGCATCTACCCTATTTTGTTCCAAAGCATGTTTAGTAACATTTGTCGAGATATAAAGTCTCCCGTTTTTAGAAATTTTTGAAATATCGGTATGCATACTCTTAACTGTATTTTGTTCACTTAAAATGTAAATAATTAAATATCACTCATGTTTGTGACTTCTACATCAACAATCAACTTAAGAACCAAGGCAATACATAGAAACCCTTTAGTAATACCTACTCAATGCATTCGAGTGTTTACAATCTGTGTTATTAATCGATTTACCTGGTCTATGATGAGAGTTCTTAGTTATCAATAGATACTTAAGATTAATGTCATTGTTGTTCTATTAAAAAATATTCGCCCTTGACCAACATTATAAGTTATGAGTAGGTAGGTTGGAAAAAAACTGAAGAATAATTGTTTTTTTAAGCGATTGTAAAGTGCAACGAAGTGAATAGGTATAACGATGACAGGTCAACAAACACGGGGTGGCGCTTTGCCAGACTTATTACAGATACCGATTGGGAGAATCCACATGGCTGTGTTATTTATAACACCAAACACGTGGGGCATGCAGTACTGGAAGAACTATATTTTATATTAAAAAATATGTCTAAGAAATTCCTGTTGAGTAGTTGCTTTGAATTGCTTACCTCTGTACCTATATAATTTATATAAGTTGTTTTTCTATTTCTATCCATAAAGAATTAAATGTTCCACTTTCGTATGCATATACGACTATGGTACAAGTTATCTAGGAGTCATCCGCCGCCTTCGCGTCATTATCATTCATGTGGGCTTTGCCCTTGGCGTCACCTTGTGGATTTTTTCAACAACCCCTCCAAAACTTCTTGTCAGGAAACCTCTCCACCATATGTTTGGCATGAATGTAACAAAAACACTAGAATTCGTATATGTGTTCTTGTAGCGATAAATTTGACAAAAAGAGGCCTGACATAATGAGTGCATCGATATAAGTAAATAATTAATCTAGTATGTATGAATACATATGAGCATTAATAAAATATTAAGTACCTACTATCAGTGTTGACATATGCTCATTGATGATTGTAATTTATCATAGATATTAATCTAGTTATGCTGAATTACAATTACATATTAATAACCGTAATTTAGCCATTTCAATCACGATGGATGTTTTGATAACACAGAATGATTTATTAGGTATGTTGTAAATCTATTTTTTTTTATACCATTTTAGTTTCAGCAAATATGAGGAATAGATTGCTGATAATGCTTGACTACAAAGTAAAATTGTAAACAAAATCGTAAAAAGGAGAGAAATCACGTCTGATGGGTTATCAAGAATACTCGTAAAAGTTAATCAAAACGTAATAAAATTTTCATACCCAAAAATGATTACGTAAAACATTGGCAACACCAAATCACCTCTCTGTAGGACGTTCGTACAATATAATTGTATTCACCAGGGATGCATTTAATCCCCTCGAGTAGGACATAGGATAGACGTCCTGATGCTTGTAAATCGGATGTGACCGCGAAAGGGTGAGAATTGTTGAGACAGTCTTAGGTCTTCCCCAAGGGAGGACTTGCATTGTGTGAATAAAGAAGGTATAATAATATACATTTTTTTTAAATTCCCGACTTTCAATACACGAAATCAACATTATCAATGCATCTTTTGACATTACTTGCCAATTCTTATATCTACCTAAGAGACGGGAATCCATATTCATATGTTATTTGAATAGTGATGATATTTTTATCATAACCAGTTTTTTGACTAAATATTGACACATTCAATGAATTATAAGTTGATTAAAATATCGATAATGCTTGTAACTTTACATATTTACCGAATACTTGTAAGTATATTTTTTTCTCCCATGTACCTAATTTAGCACATGGAGATGTAAGGAAGTATACAAGCCCAGATCTTTTTTCAATAAAAAATAGGATGTTAATTTTCTGAAGCATTTTTGAAGATCAAAATGTGAGTTTTACTGGATTAGGGAAATAATTGGTGTTTTCTATCAACTGTCAGATACTGTCAACTGTCAAAATAATAACAATACTGTTGAACTGAACAGCATAACTTACTTGGCTTCATTTTCTCAATCATAGCGTCGTGTTTTTCAGCTGCTTCGTCCATGGTTTTATCACCTATCTCAATTGTTTATAAAATAATATAGAAATTTAATAAAACAATTTCTTAATAAAACTAAAATCACACCACAACACAAAACTGAATCAAATTTAATAAAGAAACTAATCACTTCTTATACTATATTTTTATAAAGATTATTTCTATTTGTATAGCAAATAAGCAACTCACTTAGTGTTTTTATATAATATTTATTAAATTAAACCAACACTTCTTTAATTTTCGTGCTTCAATTTGCTAATTATTTCGTTGATTGAATTTTTTGCGAATCCGGCGTAGCTAAAATATTCGTAAGGTTATTTTGTATTTTTCCTCAAGCATCGCCCAGGAAGGACGACAAACTATAACTGAAAAATTCTTTGTAAAGCGTGGACTCTATAAATAAAACTATTCTGCATTGAATCGTGTCTGAAGTGTGTATGCGATACTGTTGTTGTTTTGGTTCGCTACAATACTAAAATATTATTACGACTAGTATGCATCTACATAGTATCCGTGACCAATCAAATAAGAACAGATTTATTATAGACAGATTATTCATACATAGACATCATGACTAGGTTAACTGAAAAAAAAAATCGCACATGTTTCTATGACAGTGAACAATTCCAGGCACATATGTTTTTATATTATTAAGATTTCGTCCGACACGGTATGTATATGGCCTAATCATACATATTTTTAAAAGTAAAAAATGAAAGACTTATTCTTTTTCTTCTTCTCTATGTGTCCTGTCGGGTCCCCCCGACGTTGACGACCACTTGGGAGAACGCCTCTCTGTCCTGGGCAGTGCGAAAAAGCTCCTCCACAGTTCTGATCCCGGTCCACTGCCGAATGTTTCGAAGCCAGGATAGCTGCTTCCTTCCGACCCCTCTACGGCCTTCTATCTTCCCCTTCATAACGAGCTGGAGAATGGAGTATTTTTCTCCTCTAAGGACATGGCCAAAATATGATGTTTTACGGAGCTTTATTGTGTTGGACAATTGTCTATTAGTATTTGCTCTACGTAAAACTTCAATGTTGGTTACCATGTCGGTCCAAGGTATTCTTAGCATTCTACGTTCTACATTCATTCTTAAAGACTTATTATATAGTTTAAAATCCTCGTAGTCGTAGTGGCTTTTATTACAAGGACGAGGACATGTTTTTATTTTATTTTTTACCTTTTATCATATTTCAAAATGTCATTTCTTCGATAATCTGACACAACAAATATTGTCACATACAAAAAATCAACACACATACACTCCAGAATATTTAGTTAGTTGATTGGTAGATAAATGTCTCAAATGCTGTCATTATTGTAATTACATTGTTATTGTTAATAATATATCGTACTTTAGAAACAAATTTGCACGACATGTTTTCAAGATTATTATTATGTATAATAACAAAAGTATGAGAGGAAGATACCTAAATCATTTAGGTATTACTGGCTTTTCATGTCTGCATCTCGCAGATGGCATATGTTGAGAATTTTCTCAACGAAAGGCGTTCCAGCAGGATGTGGTGGAATGGGTGAACGTTGCCCTGGGCATAAAGTGATCACTTAAGCCAGCCAAAGCCGACTCGTAAGCGTCGGAACATCCATCCTGCTCCCCTCCCCAAGGGAGTTCGCATAAGTTATTATGTGAATGTTGATATCTGCCGCCTTTCGTTGAGAAAATTCTCAATAACAAAAGTAATTTGCAATAACCAATTCTAATCAATTAGGTACCTACTAGACACCGGCGCCGTGTAAAAAAATTGTAGAAACGCATTGTAAAAAAATACTGTTAGTTTTGTCAATTTTTTTGCTATATTTGGTAGCCTGACTTGAGGGATTGCAAATTCAACACAAGTTTTTAACACTTTTTAACATTAGGTTTCCCTCCCATAACATAAAAAACTTGATTAATTAGTTATTGACTCGATTGAATTTGAAACATCGCTTCACAACATTAAGAATATTCGTACTCATGGACGAAGTAACATTATATCAAAACAAACTTCAAATAGGCAAATAAAATAAGTATTGTAAATCAATATTATTCTCAAAACGATTTCGCAGGTCGATTATATCAAGTATAATATGTCGAGTAGGTATTAAAAATTTAGAGGAATTGGGGTCTATTGAAATAACAGTGTTATGTTATAAATCTAGGTTGCTGTCTACTTATAAATTATAATCTTATCTCTACTAGTCTGTCTGGTAGATGCTAAAAATACAAAAAGTCAATCTTGGTTATATAATCGATTGTCGATTCCATATCTGACTTAAGTGAATAGAAAATTGTATTATTAATTGGTTAAGTTCATTTCAACGTACCACATTTTAAAGGTACAAAAGTGAAAGACCACGAAATGACTTTTATGACAGGCGACTAGTGTTCGAGGATTCTCATCCCAAACATCGGTTCCAGGTCAAAATCTTAACTGTCAAAAGGGTAACCTACTATTGACAGAATCGCAACTCAACACCGGGAAATCTGATGCCGTTGTTTTTTTTGTTTTGTTTTTGTGTAAAAAAAAACAGCCTAACGAACCTAACCCAGCAATATTGAAATTGGCGGCAACAGGTTTTCCGGCGATGAGTTGCGATTCTGTCAATAGTAGGTTACCCTTTTGACAGTTAAGATTTTGTCATTTGAGTTTCTGTCTGGTTACCCCAAACATCAGGCGTTTGACAAATAATTAAAATAGGGATCCAGAGTGAGTATTGAAACAATATAGTGGGAGAATATGCAAACCCATATCTTCAAAGATATTGGAAAATGTTGAATTAGGATATAAAACAAGTATGTTTATTGCTAGCTGACTGTATTTAATTTCTTGATATTTCTTCTTATCATTATGAAGAATATCGCCTATTAAAACCTTATCATAATTTATAACGGAGACCTCTTGACTTGACCAACTGGCCAACTACTCCGTATTCTCAACCATTCATAATATAAATAAACGTTCTAGTATTACAAGACAAAATATGTTATTTTTAATCTTGAGAAACATGATACCATTGTTAGGATTAATATAAATTTTCATGGCACATTGCTGAAGGTGGACTACTCGTAAAAATAACCGGTTATTGAAGTCTCTATGAAATTCTTAATCTTTTCATGTTTTTTCCGTATCTGAGATTCCAATGCAGTGTCTTTATAAATTTTATTAGTGTTATTAAAGATTCAATAGCTATAAGGCCCTGAAAGAGTGTTTTTTTCACCACATAGCTCTTCTCTTTTCGCTTAAAAATCAATTGATGTGTAATATATAGTATGTATATTATGTATTTTCTATTGCAATGATTTTATCGTATTCATAATACTACTTAATGGGATTCTCATATCATAGCACTATTTCACGAGCAATTAAAATAATCGGTACCTGTACACTACGTATACATACTAGATACTAAACAATTCTCATAGATATGTACACTAATAGTTGGGTATGCATATTTAAGACTGGGTAATTACAATGTATAAGTACACGAGTATGTAATATATGTACAGTACCTTTGATGGCACTGTACTGAGTGGAAATTTCATGTAATTAAGTGGATCATTAGGTAAATACCCCATAATGAATTCTTATTATATGTAGGTACCTACTTGCTAAGTGAAGCAATATTTTGTCATGCGTTTTTCATCTTACCTTACCAAACTCAGCTTCCAACAATGATCGTTTTTAATTTTATGCTGTATGTGTTACAGAGACCCCCATCCTTACGGTCTGTAGGACCTCTGCTGATTTTTGAGTTGTGCGAATTCCTCATGCTTGCCAGACAGAGTTGACTGACTAGTTGACAGGTAGAACATAGTTTTGTGTACATCGATTAGAATTGAGGGGGTCGGCTCGGCATCATTTTTTAAACCCCAAATTTTAAGATAGTAAACGCTTCGCTAAGTGCTTCAGCTGTTCAAAGAATGTAGGTACCTGATGTTTTTCATCAATTTTGGTATGATACAATAAATTAATATATTATTTGATAGTAAATAAATAAATAAGAAAACTAAAATACCTACATCGAAACATCCAAAGGTATCCTAATGATATCAACATGATAGCACTACATCCATCACTGATATTGGTTGCAATAAGATTGCAATTAGGGATTTGAATTTTATTAGTGCATAAATCACCGCAAGATGATGCATGGAAGATTAAGATAAAGCAAGTGTAACATTACACAATAAAAAGACGTCAAGTTATTGCCCTTTTAAGATAACAATTCCTTTATAAAGATCACAGTGTCTGATTATAATATGAGGTGTTATATACACATGTAATTAATTTCTTACTCTAACAAGTCTAATGTTATCATTGCACATAATATTGTCGTTAAATTATTTGTATTGACTATAGCGTTATGCTTCACTAGCTTTTGTGCTCAGCGCCCCTGTGCCTGGTATTTGATTTTCTAATATTCTTTGCCCTAGCTGTTGATTCTGATTTAAAAAATAATAATTCTTAAATTATTAATTTTTTGATATTATCATTGCGTGTGCTAACATAGAGCTATTATACTTTTGCACATATAGACAATTTGTGCAAATCACTTGTTTGCACGTGAAATAATGGGAAAATACATAATACCTAATTGATCAAGTGTAGTGTAAGTATTGATGAGATAAGGATATGATACTGTTATAACACTTTTCTACGTCAGCTATTCAAAAACAAATTAAATTATATGCAAAACTCATACATAAAAAGAGCGTGTATATATTTTAACAAGAATTGTATGAAGGATCCAGCTCTGGATCCTTTTGGCTCTGGTCTGAATACTTTTAAAAATAAACTGTTGAAAATAGTGGACGTTTAGCGGGGGGGTCGTGCCGGCGCGTCGAGTGTACCGTTGGGTCTGAGGGTTTCAGCGTAAAACTAAAATGAAAAGAACTATTGTCACTTCCATTCTCCATTTTCCTTCCTATTCCTGGATCCATTCCTATCCTATTTCCTATTTCTTGCTTATATATAATGTACCTACTTATACTTTTGTTAATAAAACGAAGAATACTATAATTGGCGCTATAAAATGTAAATATATATAAAATATCATATTATGTATTTAGCTGTTGTATTCTCTAAATAAATAAATAATAAATAAAAAAAAATAACAATAGGTACTAGCATGTCAACACTTTTCATTTAGTAGTTATATAAGTAGGAGAGTGAAAAAGAAAGCTATCAAGACAGGCGATTTGTAGATCAGAGTTTTGTGCAGCTCATATTAGCTCTTCCCATGTTATTCCTAAATGCTCTTATCTCGTTGGTAAAATTTTATAAAAATTAAACCAAATAACTACATCTACCTAGCATTTAGTACACATAAAATTGTGAACGACGAATCTTCATGTTCACATGATTATGCTAAAACATCTGCTAAATAGATTTACGAATATATTGGTCGCTTTGCGATCAAAGATCAAAAAATATGTGCTAATTAAATCTATCGAATATGTATTGACTAATGATGTTTTGCAAATAGTCATTTGCTCAAATTAACACTACTAAATATTAACTATTAAATTATTAACACTACTTACGTAATGTACGTAAGAGTGTGTACAGGTTTCTCGTTATTTTCTTTCCGATTTTATCAGTTTTTCACCAGACTCAAAGGGCCGCTCGTTCATAGAGATAGAGACGAATCTTGATGCTATATAAATATATGTATTTATGAACATATGGGTCTCTTAATATAATGTAGAAGCAATAATATTATTATTATTGGATGTCAATAACCTTATGTGAAAAATGCAGAATTTTCAGATGTACGGTTATTAGCATTCTAGTTTTAGTACGAAACACAGTGATTCATTAAATGCAGTATTGGCTCTCAATAGCAATATGAGATTAGTTGCCAAGCAGTGACAAAGGATCGTCGGAAGGAGATTAGAAACTTATCTATAGGTACAGCTGTGTGTTGGCATTGTTTATACTTCTTCAAGTTGCCATGTGATAAATTTTGCAGTGACCAATGTAGAATAATTTGTTTATGTACGAGAATTTAATTACCTCAGATTATTTTTTTAACGAGTTTTATGACTTTCAGGTTCACCAAGTGATATTGGAAGACCTATGCCCAATACCACCAACTTTTACCTAGGAAGGAGAGCCCTAAGAAATTTCCATACAAAAACAGGGATAATATTGTATTTATTGAATAAAGAACATCAGCTAGCCCCACCACCTAATTCCATACGAAATGCAAAATGCAACTCACCTACTCTGGGCGGAGATATTTGGGCACCTAACGTAGGTGAGTTGCATTTCGTATGGAATTAGGCTACGGTGGTGGGGCTAGCTGATGTTCTTTATTCAATAAATACAATATTATCCCTATTTTTGTATGGAAATTTCTTAGGGCTCTCCTTCCTAGGTAAAAGTTTGTGGGATTGGGCACTAATGTCGCCGCCAGACACCGACGAGTCACAACAAGCTTTTCGTGTTCATGATTAAAAAGGTGTCAACGGTCGGTTACGAACGCTAGCCAAGACAAACTTTCCATCCACACGCCTTTTTACTCATGAACATAAAAAGCTTGTGTTGGCTCGTCAGCGCCTGGCGGCGACATAATAGTGTATCTATTTTAGAGGAATTATAAATAAATAAAAAATTCACAGTATAAAAATAAAATTTTATTATTTATTTTATGTAAAAAAATAATTACTAACCACACATTAAATGTATGTAAAGCACAACACAATATAAACACATACATTAATTATACAAATGTTATCACAAACACTTCAAAAACGATATTATAAATTACTACTATAGGTAATGTTCCATAACGTATATCTTAATAATGGGGTAACCAGTAAATGCTGTGTTTACAAAAACACACGCAATATTCTATCTGCGCAAATTTTATCTAAAATTCACAATGCTGAAAAGCATGAGCGTCTTATGAAGGCTTGACGAACACCTGGCACGTAGAGGAAGTTCGGAATCATAAATTCATGTACAAAAAAAAAATAGTTTTCACGTCCATAAACGAGAAATTTATCTTTTACGTCTTTCATTCATACTTTGTATACAAGAATAGTAAACTGATTTTGTTCGTAATTGGCTACTTATAGAGAAGTTATCTAATTGCATTATTATCTTACTAACGTAATCATCTTTTGTATTGCTTTTGATAAAGTAAATGTTCATTAGGCGAAACTTCGTACCTACAAAATATTTTATTTGGTTATTAAAAATTTATTTAGTTATTAAAAAAACATTGATTACTACTTTAAGTGCATAAGAAACCCAGCATATGTCACACAAGCAGCGTATTATAGTAAAATGGTAATATGGCATTCGGTACACTATACAATACATTCATCTTCAAAAAATATGTTGTATTTCATGTTTTTGCGATTTTAGGTTGCTGTCAATTATTTTTCTAAGTAAAGAATCGTTCACAATTTCCTGAGACTGTACCATATAAGATTATAATCTTTACAGTAAAGAATAAATAATAATATGTGAATATTTTTTGGAATGCATTATCATTATTTTGGAATGAATTAATTCAAATACAAAATATTCCTCGATATCGATGGAAATTTTAGAAAAAAAAAATCGATGGCTAGCTTCAGAGTATTCATATTAAAATACCATCACTTGCATGATACCATTCACGCAATTTACACATTTTTATTAATTTAAAAACATGTTAACTGTCATCTAGTAGTGTGTTTATAGTACTAACTTATAAATATTTTTTAAATTACTAATAATACTGTATGACGTTTTCTCTCATAAGTTATGCAGGTCCTTGTCTCCCATAACAATTATTATAGGAACCGACTTAATGTCATCCATTTCTTCCATGTTGTCAGATGACTCGTCAGGAAGCTCACTTGACTCGTCAGAAACTGAAAAATAATGGATGCTTCGGTTAGATATAGTGTTAAAATATGTTTATCAAAGTTTGTAACAATAATATTGACTATTTTTGACCCCGTATTATAATAAAAGGTATGAAGAAAAAAATAATTAAAGGTCATAACTTTTTATGTGGAGTATTTGTAATTCTATTGTAAAAATAGTGAATTACGTCAAACATACGTATAAAATGGAATCTCTGTGTATAAAAAAATGATGTTTATATATTAATTAAAGATACCTTTTTCATTTAACAATTTCAAATATTAGGTATGTATTCAAAATATTAAATCTACGAGAATTTATGAAATCTTTCAAGATACCTAATAAAAAATTCGGAAATTGCTTTCGTTTTCTTAAATTTTAACTAAATATGCATGTCAATGTTTCTGATATTAGGATTTTCATAAGTATACTCTACCGTTAGATCCATTTCTGAGGAAACGGGGCTCATTCCAGGGGAGAACTTCTCCTGTACCGAATGAGACGAAGAAGAAGTTTGTGAAGAAAAGAATACCAGCTGCAATCAGGAATACTATTCTCCATTGTTTAGGGTCAGTCTGGAAGGAAACAAATAAAAATTTTAACTTATGATATATGTATTAATGGATCGAAGAGTGAATTTGAAATTAAGTAGCTGTGAGGTTTCAGGTAACATGTGGACTATAAAAGCTTGTATCTGTTTGATGTACCTAACCTACTACGTCTCTTCTCCATTCTCCTCGCGTGTACCGTGTGTAGGTTGTCGATGTCGTCGAGCTTTCGGCCTGCTTGCTGAGGCCATTTCAGGAATAATGTAGTGAGATGAAGATGCCTCAGCAAGTAGGCCAAAAGCTCGACAACATCGACAACCTACCTACGGTACACCCGAGGAGAATGGAGAAGAGATTAACAAGGACCGTGAAAATCTACAAAGCTATGTAACTTACGTCATCAGAGAGAATCAGTCCAGCAGTAATGGGAGTCATGATGCCAACGAGAATAGCCCAGAAAGAACTGATGCTCATTAGTGTACCAGCGAAGTTGGGAGCCAAGTCAATCAGATTGATCTGAAATAGAAAATTTCATTTATATTCTTTTTGTATTTCCATGATTAATGGTCGTCACTAAATATTCCTAATTTTGGAGCACAGCAAACTAGATTCGGTCATCTAGTATCTGTCCAATGATGACATTGGCTTTAGGAGCATGATAGTTGATAACATTCCTATTTCTTATGTCGCAGGAAAATTAGATTGGTATTTAAAAATAAATGTAATTTAGGATTCTTTAGGGCACTTACATAAAAGCCGACGAATGTCGCAGACAATGAGCCAATTACAATAACAAGAATAGACACAACCAAAGGAGTATTGTTTGGAGGAACATAGGACAGGCCAACCAGACCAATAGCTGGAATCCAGGTACCTGGAACATAATAAATTGATTAATATTACTATTGAAATAAAATACTTGTAATTCATAGTTGGTTAGTTCTTTCAATAGAGGAGAAAAATAACACCAGAAAGCGAGGACATCAATTTAGTAACAGTTAGAGCACAGATATTGAGACCCTTAGATACCTAATTATAAATGTATATTTGCTTTGAAGATCGGTTCATTCATCTTTATCTACTCCTACTAGCTATATCTTATTTTTATTCTTCTTCCTCTTTGAGTAGATCTTCGAACTATTTAGTCAGGCCTCCAGTCTCGTTCGAGGTCCATCTTTGATCCCTCCAATACCGTCTTCTTTTCCTGCTCCATCTCAGGTTCACTTTGCAGGTTTTGTTATATGGTTATTTGATGGTTTTTATTGATATTGATACTTACCAATAGTATTTGCGACCTTCCTAGCAGTTGTGATGGAGCAATGTTGCTTGTTGATGAAGTAGTCTGACATGAAACTGAAGAAGAAGCTCATTACCCACATTGCCAAGTACGGCAAGGCGGAGAGGATTCCATTCTGAAAATAATGTAAATGAAAATACTGTTAGTAAACCATTCACTATAAAAAAATATAAAACCATAAAAATAGTTTTCCACATAAAGAGTCATCTGTGGAAATTTTCACGAAGCAACACTATAACAGAATACAAATTGATCTTTATATAACCTTGCGTTGATTTTCCTCATGTATTGTAACTACGTACTTTCAGGTTGTTTCAATAGATGTAGACGAGGTAAGATGATAAGCCTTATGTTGTAGTTGGTTTCGACACAAACATAGACTGGTGGCCATCTACCAGCTACCTACGTTAACTCGTTTAGCAGACATACTCGTAGTATCGCCTGCCTTGAACTTGACATTCATTCCGTAATCACTTTATACTAGAGCGTAAGTAAAAGTTATGAATATTGTAGATCATGTTATTGTTGTGCAATGTTGCTATTAATATCATTTCGTGATTTTATTGTATTCTTGAAATTTGTAGAAGGCATTCTATTATATTTTTTTTTCGAGTAGAAAGACTATAATAGGTGAACTGCAGCCTTAGTAGCGCCAGGGGTTCGAGGACTAGTTTAATTAGTTATTCTATGGTGCGGCGTTAGGAGATGAAATCTTTTGAAAACAGACGAAGAGTACAATTTAGAAGCGGACAAAATAATATAAGTCCTTCGAGCAAGCATAGTAAGAACTTTTATACAGTAAGCATAAGAATAATAATCATTGAAGGTAAAAATTTGTCTTTTCAAAATAAAACTCCACCACTTCTTAAGGCTCTTTAACAGAGAAGCGTCTGTATTGTACGCACCACCTCCTTTTTACACATCAGGAGATCTGTATTTTTTCAACTAACGTTGTGACATTAATACATAATAATTGACTGAATTACCCCCGAAACACGATTTTTAGAAATTCGCATGATAACAAAATATTCCAAAGATACCCTTGAACGTTCGTAAAAATTGTGTTTATTTCTGTAATTTGTTTGATGTAAAAACTCCAACTTGGTGAATATAATATTTACATGATGTTGCGTTTGCGTCTAGCGTCAGTTCAAATTTTCATATTCGCGATCCCTTTTTAATTATTAGTGGGATATCATTGGTCAAGTCTCGCACGGGATGGGGTAACGATCTTGCAATCTTAAATGTTTCGACTGAGCAACCCTCTTAACAGAATGAATTATTAAAGCTATCTATTTAATTTACATTAAACTACAGAATTCTCATGATATGAAGAACATACTGATGAGGTTGCATATCAAGTGCTCTTTTCATATAACGAATAGAAAAGGATGTTACTGTATCCTTGAATGGTGCCATCGAACCTTTGCTGACGTGGGCAGTAAGAAAATAAGTGCATTCAGACTGGAATGTAATTGTTTATATATTTTTTATTATTATTTAAGGCTCGCGACCCAACTATGACGTCACGGCAATTAGGTTCAAAATCGTGTGGACAATCGCATGACAAAATGGTAAAAATAGCGTTTTTACCCTTTTTGTGGTTAATTTCGCTTCAATCAAAAAACTTTTACGGTTAATCCCTAGATTTTAATGCATATTATCAGTAAAATGAAAAGAATTTCCTCGGCGACTTTCGGGATTGTTGAGAAATTGTTGAGAATTGGGAAAAAATTGAGAAATCTATACTAGATATAAAAAATCTTTTACGGTTATTTCTTATAAAAAGGTTCAATGTATCTACTCTATTTTTTTCCAAAGCATATTTATTAACGGTTGTTGAGATCTAAGGACTCCCGTTTTTAGAAATCATTGAAATGTCAGTATGCGTACTCTTAAACATGAATCCGCAAACCATCAACAGTTGTTGAAGTTTTTTCACAATAATAGATCACATTATTTTTGCTCTGGTTAAATATATTATGGACTTGTATGAACAAGGAAGTGATATTACCTATACACATAATTGGAGACAATTATTAATTTTATCGAGGTTTATTGTCACGATACAAGGTGATGAAAAATATTGCAACTGCACGCGTACTCTCCACAAAAGAAATACGAGTACACACACAATATGTATGAGTGATAATTTATTTTGTACGCATGATCGTAGTAATTTTCAGAATCATATAAGATTTTTTTTCCGAATTTAATTTTTCTTTTTTGTGAGAACATATCGCATTTTCTACGTGCCAAATATATAGTTGAATAACAAGTCGATATGTAGTGAAGGATGGACATTGCATCAGGCGTATGACTGATCGTCGGCTGGCGTAATGTGATCAATATACACTTGATAATGATAAGAAAAACACCTACTACTTATTTTCTGATATTTTTAGGTTTGCATTTTTTTACTGCGTTTTTTATGTATTTATAGATCTGTCTTTCTTAAGTGCGTTCCAAGAAAAACTCGAAGTAAAGTATTATACTCGTATACCTAATAAAAATTTCTTATATTCACGAGGGTCTCAAGGTTTTTTGTGGAGTTTTACTAGCGTGCTATTAAAAACGCTTCATACGAATTTCCTGTTATAACCACTTGGAGAAACAGGAGTTCCCACTAGAAATGAATACAAATATTCCTAATCAGCCATCTCCAATTACAATTTCAAGTTAGTTATAATTTCTTACCTGTTCAATGTCTGCTCCAAGGACCTTGTTGAGATACGATGGTATCTCAGCCAGTAGAGTGATGTAACCCCAGAAGCAGCCAATGTGAGTCACCACGATGGCCCATACTGGGAGACAGGTCAAGATGGACTTCCAGGGCACTCTCAGTTTCTGGAAAGTAGAAAAATAATTTATGAAATTTTATTTAAAAATAATGAAGATATGGTTGTTCTTTTATTTAATCATTTATGAACTAGCAAAAAACACAGTAAGTATTTTAAACTTTGATCTCGTTTTTCTCAACATTTTCGAAAATGTTTTTTCACTGTAATGACACACAATGTTATTACTATCAAAATAAATAAATTTTGATCTCATCAGGTAGATTATAATCTTGTTATTATCGTATGAAGAAATATATAATTGTATGGTACACCTACATTAAAGCTTATAGCGTTAAAATCTCTTCTGCTGAAAAACTTCAAAAATCGTATTCCAATTACAGATGTAAATAAATTTTCGGCTTGTACTACGATACCAACATTCATATGATGTTGCAACTTTGTTTCATAATTTTGATTTGTAAACACTTTTTATCTATCGGTTAAATAGATATTATAATAAGCTTTGCATATTAAGATGATACATTAGTTTATCTTGTAATGATCAATGAAATAGTAGTAGACACCAATTAAAATAATCACCAATGTTGTATTTTATATTATAACTGTGTTACCGATGGAAGAATATTGCGACCTTAACATATTTCGCATAATGCGATGATTTGGACGGTAATATGGGTAATTATTTTACAATTCACATCACGTGATACTATTTAGGTATACAAACTAGGTGTAGACTTAAGCTACGTGAAAAAATAGGAATTGAAACCTCAGACTCTATAAATGATTTATAATTTGTCACTTAGAAAAGATGGCAGCTTTGCTTTTGCAAAAATGTCATAATAGGAATTATTGTGTACAGTTTTAACATGTTTCTGTATTATGTTCACTTTGAGCGCAAAAAATATTACATTTTAGTCAAAATAAATTAAAAAAATGTAATTCGCCTAAAAATGTGACTATTGGACATGAATAAACAACGGTAGAAAAAAACTAGAGCTTTTCGTTCGTACGGTTTAAATAGCAAATTCTTTATACAGTTTTTTTTATCAAATTTTTCTCAATAGTGTATTTTGCAATATGCTAAATGCGAATACTACCTAATTAAATATACTCTAATTACGGTATAGTTATTATGAAATTAACACTTCTTAACACAGATTACATTACAATGTAGGTAATTTTGTAATGACTTTATGAATAGATTCCATCCACTTGCAATAATTAACCAAATTACATAGGTGAGGAATACTTTGTGTATAAATGCTAGTAGTTCAGTCTTCAATATCAAATTGCACAGTAGGTATATTATTATGCAAAACTCATGGTTTAAAGGTGGTCTTCATAGAGTTAGTCAATTAGGAAAACTATATAGTTTTAATGGCAAACAAATTATGCATTATCGATATTGTCAATAAGACAAATCTTTGATTAACAGCGGCAAGAATACTGCTAACAGATTGTCGTGACCAATTATCTGTACGTTAGCGGTTCTCAATCTTTCGTAATTCTCGGCCCTTTTTTTACCTGCCTCAAAAGTGGAACAGGGACAATTTTTCGAGCAATAATTGCTCGGCAACTCGGAATACTTGAGAAATATTGACGCGAAGCTTTGACTCTCAGATTCCCCGTGCACTACTGCTCGGTCACATACGAAGGAAAAATAAGAATTAGCGCCACTCCTGAACAAAAAAATATGAGAGTAACTCAATACCTACACGGGAATTTTGAATCAACTTGGTGACGCTATGTATTGCATACCGATATACTCGTAGTGCAGTCGCGCCGTGACTTACTATGGCCCTAATTTAGGATTACTAGTTGGAAGGCAATCTTCTTCTTAATGACATGTCCTCGATTGGCACGAATAAAAAATAAGGAAATTTAATTTAAAATAAATTTGATGTTATTGCCCAATTTACTGTAATCTCGTCGATACAAAATTGAGGATGGAAATTATCAGTCTACAATTTAGTAATTATACCTACATATTAATTTGGAAACGGATGCAAACCTCTGCTTTTATAATAATTTACCCAGAAAAATTAGCGCTCTTCTTAGGGGACGCCCCCACAGTTTGAGAACACATTAGTTTAATATGATATATTATGTAGATAATCTCTTTGGTGTGATTGATTTATCCCTGTTTAATATTCTGCATCGTGCAGCAATTATAAATCAACAATACATTTAACTATGGGGATCAAGTGAGATAGATGATGACAGACAAACTCAAGCGAATTTTAATATTTTACTCGATTTTGGATAGACGAAAAATAGAAACACGATTAAAAAATATCTCTTGACAGACATTTGGATGCACATATTGTTTCGTGCTATATTACCTAATTATAAAACACTATGATTTAAAACACTTGACAATGGCAAAATCACCTGTGGACGGGTGTGTACCTGATCTAAGTAAGAAGAATATTTTCTTATAACGGTTACGTAAATTTGAAAAATACCTTGAGTAAAATCATACTAGATCCAATTTAATAACTTTTTGAATTTTAGTCTTTCTAAAATTTATTTTACCATGAAGTAGTTAATTGAAAAAAGTACGTCTTATTTTAGTAACTCTACAACTAATTAACTGCGAGCTAACTAAAATAAGTCGTTCTTTTTTCAATTATTCCATAGTAAAATAAATTTTAAACACACCTATTTTAGTTCAAAAAGTTATACAATTTGAGGCTCCAGTACCTACTTCCCTTAAGTTGACTAAAACATTTTCTAGAGTTCTTTTACTTTGGTTCAAAATTACAACACCATTGGTAAAGACGTCTTTGCCTAAACTTCAAGTTAAGTGGCTCTGTCGATATGATGCATACAATAGGTACAAATACCTATTATTTGGTATCTATTGTATTTATTAGTATTGGAGCTGATCGTTTGCAATGAATCAAAGGCAACATGTTGCGGTTTTTCTCATTAGGTATTCGATGCGAAATAACTGAATATTGATCGAAGGAAATGTGCCAACAGCTGTGTCTGTACAGTGATTAGAATTTTAAAACAAAATGACGTGTTTGTCCATTAGAAACATTGCCACATTTCTTGTTGGCTTTGCTGGTTAAGCTTTTCAAAATGACTGAAGAAGATTATATTGATTCCGATTCAGTTCAAGCGATCGAATTGAAATAGTTTAACGTAGTTTTAAATAAAAATATTATTTCCTTACCTTCTTCATGTCCACTTGTCCAAGGGATGTTTGGATGTACAGTTTTTCCTCAATGGAGATGGTTTTATGTTGAGCAGGACTGTCAGATGCGAATAGTTGAATTACACCAGCGAATACTACACTAATGAGGCCCATGGAATAGAATATAGCTGGCCATCCGAATGAGCTGCTCGCTAAGAAACCACATGAGATCATGGAAACTACTGTACCGAATTGGGATCCTGAAATACAGAACACAAAAGCTTGTAAATATTGCTGAAATTGATAAAAAAAAACAGTTCTTTCTGAGTTACGATTTAAAAATGCATGAATAAAAGATGTTCAAAATGATTCCTATTTCTAACTAACATAAGAGTTCAAGTAATGCAATTAATTCAATATAACATTGAAGGTCCCTCCTCACACCCGAATAACACAGGCGCCAGTTATGCGCCTTTTTATTCGCACTTACAGCCCAAAGTTACTCAGACGGCCCCAGGGTTAGCCAGAAGGGCACCCCCCAGCAACACCGTCCGGAATGACACCTTCAATATCCCTGCTACAAGGATGATAACAAATAATGAGCTACATTACATAATAACTTAGACTAATTACAAAACTATTCGACCGAGCCAGGGGCAGCAAAAAATAAAGGACCCTGAAGACTTGACTAAAAAGACTGGTTTCAATGCCGTGGCGCCAGGCGCCACAACCCGGCGATTGTGTGGATCATTCAATACACTAGATAAGTAGAAAAACTAAGCTTTATTAGAAACCAACCTCCATATACCCAGGTGCTGATCCTGGATCTTTCGTTTACTGGAGCCCATTTTCCGAGGAATGTGTGGAGAGCTGGTAAGAAGAAACCTTGGGCTATGCCTTGTATCACTCTGCAGGCACACACTGCTTGCCAACCGCCCTGGAAGAAAACGGAAAATATAATTATAAAAATGATGAGGATGAACTCAACTGAAATCATATTTTAATACGTCGACCCGAATGCACCATCACGATTTTGGTAATCGTGCCAATTTAGCGAAATAAAAGTTGTCCAATTGGGATTTCCGTGCGCCCGAGACGTGGAAATTCCTTTCAAAATGTTGAACCAAGTGTTTAGATATCCACATGTCCTCTAGTCCGAGTTATTGACCTCAAGTAGGTCTTATGCCACGATATCATATGTTTACATTATTCGTTATCAACCAAATATGACTTCCTATTATAATAAATCTCTTCCACTGATTTAGCGAGCTACTATGAAAATAATATTGTTTTGATATACATTATTAATTATAGTATTAACTAATAACAATCAATATGTGATAAAATATCTGGTAGATAATAAATAAATCTGACGGATTTTGTAAATCCGGAAATAACCATTATTTATATAATGCATTTGCATGTCGTACTTGGTGGTCAATAGTCATAGTCATGAACTACTATCAATAAGTATTTCGGATTAGACAGAAGACTGTATATCTTTCCTGTGTATAAAATTGACATTGACGTTGACAAACCCCTTAGGGAATGTTTAGTCCATGTCCATGGTGATCGCTAACGTAGCGTCTCATAGGAGCATACTCGTAGTACAGAGTCTATCGGATCAGAGTAAATGGCTGTGTTCTAATTTTGGCGATCAGACCTTGATGAGAGTCTGACGGCATTAGGAAAAGAAGTTCGCTCAATCCTGGTTTATAATGGTTTTGAATGAGATCCATCCAGAATCGATTACTGCAAAACTACTGTGGCAAAATTGTTTAAGAATTTATAATTATTGCAACAACTTGTGCTTATGTGCAAATAAATAAACTCAATGATAATCTTTTCGAAGCAAACTAGTAGATAATTCATCAGACGAAAATGTAGATAATTATATTAGTGTTTGGGAATCCCGTGATTGTTCATATTTATGATATATCTGAGTGTAGCTCTGCTGTACTTATTATATTTTTGGATACTAGACCGGGCGTGCAAAAGCTATTATCTCGGAAACAGGATATTATTAAATTATATATACCTACGTAACTCGTACATCTATTTTAAGATTTTCCTTCTCATTACAATATATTTATTGTATCACGATACACGTATTAAGCAATTAATTATATAGTTTAATTATTAGTAATATCTGTCAATGTTAATTTATTGTTAAGTATTGTTTTTATTTTACATATTTTTTATTTGAAAAGAGGCGTGCGCCATGTGTTATTGACCATGACTTATAAATTTATGAGTTCAAAATCTTTATCAAAACGTTATTCCAATTAACTTCTAGATATTTATATACTGTTACAATGTAAACTAATGTGTTATTTGTTTTAACTATGACAATGACATTGAATTTTAACTCACATTGTTTATAAGTTTCGTATCTTAATTTTATACGGAAGTTATTGTATCAAATAAGATACGAGTATTAAGCAAAGAAAACTTACTTGAACTTTTGTTTACATGAAATATTTTTCCAATGTTTCTATTGAGAGACTATTTAGTGATTTGCTTTACAAACTAATCTGTACTATGTAATCTTAGTGTCCATGATAAAGGTTAATGATATGTCTAGTAACAAATTCGTAGGGAACTCTAACAAACTCGACTTCAACTAACTCATCGAATACTTTCCTTGCCACTTCACACTTAGAAAATTCTTCCAAGTATGGTGCAAGGGCGAAACGGAATACACCACTGTTGGCATGTTGACATTGGAACTCATAGGTTATTGACAAAAATTGTTTATTTTTTCTATAAATTCATAGAATGTATACGTTTGTAGTCTTGGGATAAAAACGATTTTGAATAAGACGCGTTGTGAAAAGTGCACAGTATTCGTGGACCAAACCAAACTATTTAATTGAATTATTTCATCATGAAATGATGCCAAAAATACGACGATATCTTTGTAAAAAAATAATTGCTAGTGTTCTCCAAAATTCTTATTACTAGGTAGTGGAAAATATCCTTGAAAATGTATTAAGATTCATATCCCTAAAATCTGACCGAATAGTAATTTAATGATTGAAATAGAGATGGCGGATCCGAACCAGGATCTTCTTCGTTCGATCAATTTTATCAAAATATAAATCACAGAGTTGAATTGTGGGCATAATCCATACTATAGATATATTCATGCTAATCGTATTACGTAATTATTTATTGCGAAGGTAATTAGTAGTAAAGATGTATGATGTAATATGTAATTAATTGAAACAACATAATGGGTACTGAGATTTTTTACAACCGTGCAAAAATTTGAAATTGTTTTTTTTTCTTCTATAAATAGCGATAATATAATATATCGAGCGTAGAGGAGTGTCTGGTTTTTCGGATCTGAACATTGTAATATTAAAAAATATACCAATACCTATATTTTTACAGAAATCGCGAAAGTAAGAATCCAAGCATGAATGTTGAATATGAATACTCTGGTTATTATTAATTTTTAGAGGTTATGAAATTTATAGAATATTTTTTCAAGTAATATGATTTCAAAGGAAAATTTGCGCGATCTTACCCTTTTTATATTCAGAGGTAAACACGTTAAAGATTGCTTTTAGTACAATGTTTTTTTGCTATAGTATAAAATATGCGATGCGTGATCCGGGGCTAAATATATTATATAGTCGTATATACACAGGTGTTTCGAGTTTAGTATGGTAGTTTTTTGCATCAATTATCTAACGAAGTGGTTTATGGTTTATCCGAAATTCGACGAACAGCAAAAAACAGTATAAATAAGATTATCTGTATAAACATATACCATATAATTTATTTCAAACGCTGCTTGGGTCAGGTGGATTATTCTATTTAGTCGTTTTTACATGAAGTATGGATCTATATTCAGTGATTTTTTATTTCGGGTATACTTTATTTAAAACACAAAAAAATTTCTAATGTAATATTCTTTTCTCCCATCACGATGTTCTATCTTTATTATCTATAGTTTTTATAACAAATCAATGTGGGGATTACAACGCCATGAACCCAAATACATTGTGCCTACAATTCGAAAGATTCCATGCTACAGTCATTGAGTATTGACATATAATAAAGAAAATGCAGAGGAGGATTCTTTTTCAGAATAAATCACTCTATTTCGAGTAGATTGCCAAAGTCTAATTTGAATAGAATACTAGACGTTCAGAAGTCATGAGGGCTGAAAAACGTATTGGGCTTTCTGAAAAAGTCTGATAAATGGGTTGAGCTGGCTAAAAAACTCCGAGAAATGGATACGAGAATTTTTTCATGATAATATAAGTTACTACTACAATGAAGCTTATTATACTTGAGATATTTTCTGTAGGTGATAGAAAAATAATCAATAGGAAATGTCGTATATTAAAGTTGATTTTAAATGGTATGTGTATATTTTTATAGTTTAACATATAGCCATTAATGAATAGGGAATATAGAGGGAAGTAATGCATTATGTTAATATCATCATTATTGTCAATTAGTTTGATCGAATCATTACTCAGTTGATACTTGACAACTGATTCTCATTTAATTTAGAATTAATCAAGTAGTTTGTATTGGACTGACTGACTTACATGGAGGATTTTATTATATTATCTCATATATCATTCAATTCATTATTGACATCTTTTGATTACTTATTATCTACTTGTAAGTCTAAGGCATAAGGTGTGAAAAAATAATAAATAAAACTACCTGCATTTACTTATATGGATCATTATTACGAGTTTAAAAGGACGAAATCTAGGCGTGTAAAATTATGGTTATTACACATAGTAGATACTTGGTCATTGCACGTTACCTCCGTTCTGACTATAGTGTGTTTAAGGGCTTGATACCAAGAATGACGTCACAGTCATTTTCCACGGCATTAAGGTTCAAAATCGCGTGAACAATCGCATGATAAAATGCTAAAAATAGCGTTTTTTTCATTTTTGGGGTTAATTTTGCGTCTATAAAAAAAATTGTTACGGTTATTCCCTAGATTTCGAGGCATATTATCGGTACAAAAAAAATAATCCGCGACTTTCGGGAAACGATTTTCCGTCTTTCGGAAAAAAATCAAAGGTGTTTTTAATATTTTTTTTCGAGAAATCTATACAAGATATTTAAAATCTTTTACGGTTATTCCCTAGATAAATGTTCAATGCATCTACCCTATTTGTTCCAAGGCATATATAGCAACGTTTGTCGAGATATATTAAGGAATCCCGTTTTTAGAAATTTTTGAAATGTCGGTATCCATACTCTTAATCTGATTTTCTATTGTAATGTGACATAATTAGTTATTGTTCAGATTTTACCCCATCGCATCACTGTAATGTAATTAGCGTATTTATGGGTGTTCTGACATTGTGCTTGTTTACAAGAAATTCTCAATATCATTTGTAATATTCTATATTAATCATATCAGTAAAGTCGGTAATCGACAGTAGAGGTAATCCTGTTATGGATAACATTTTACATTAGGTAATTACAATCAATTATTTATCGGTAGATCCTACTTACAACACTCGCCGACCAGGGAATCATGAGAGATGAGAGACCATTGATGACCGAAGCCAGGACTAGAAGTCTCTTCCCGCCGTAAGAGTGAGCCAGTTGTCCAGCAGGTAACTGCATGATGCAGTAACCCCACAGGAACGAACTGAGGATGATGTCTTGGGTCTGCTTATCCCATAAGAATATCTGTAACAAATAAAATATGCATCAGATACATACAGACTGTTGAAATAGAAATGTATAGTCTTTATTACGTGGGTAGTTGATTTTGTTTGTACATTTGACCAAACCAAAACTAGTTCTTTTCTGCATAGTACATACATTCAAGACAATGAATACGTGGTCTTCTAGAGGTGGTTTTACAAGACGTGTAATAATAGATAAGTTACATAAAAAAATTATCTTATTCTTCCGCCACCAAGTTCATGTTCGTATTGAAATGTTAATGTTAAACCTTGGAAGAATCGTAACATTTGCAAGAATATCTCTGAACATTGTAACTTGCATACAATTATCACCACTGTAATATTATATTATTATGATAATTTCTATGGTTTAATAGTATCAATTTGTTGCTTGACCGTGAAATAAATGTTGGGTAATACACATAATACCACTTTGTATTGCATAATACGAGTACTTATATCTATACGCCATAATTCATTGTACTATTACAATCATTCTATACTCTTTGTACTACACAATGATTTTAATTAACTAATTAATTGTTAAATAAATTTTCCGACTGTTTTTTCATTTAATATAATTTCTTGAACATTCCACTGCTATAGGAGAAGATGACTAAGTACGAGTAGTTGATTGAATGAACTAAATTTTCTCGAATATAAAGTGATAACTTTTAAGTCCATTTGCTAATAAACCTGGAAAAATAAATTGCTCATTGTATTTCGGGAATCTAAATGTGCGAAATTGTCGAAATATTTATTATCGGTAAATTTTTTTTTGAGTCATTTTGTAAGTCAGGTTTTCGTAAAACTTCCATACTACATTTTCCACCTTCTTCATAAATTCGGTTTGCCACTCATTTTGAATGTCACATTAATGTTTTGCACAGAGAGAGTGTTGATGCGTTCTATGCACACAGCCAGTATTTAATGGTTGCTCTCATTATTGCGACATACCGTGATGGTGTACCTGATAGTAAGTATTAATAATTGTAGTTGTTATTTTATATTGTGAGTATCATAATATCATATCAGTAAAAACGCGAAATAATTGCAGGAAAATAATTCGTGGACAAAAATATGGATACTATTGGGTAAATATCGAAGAGTCGACAGGAACATAGGAAAGAATTTTGAAAAGTGAATAAGCAAGTACGTACTTAAAAAAAGTCTTTGTAAAATAATTATATATAATTTAATTATGATTAAATATTTTTATTCATAAAGTATTCAACATCAGAGGTTACCTAGATGCAGGTCTGTGTACCATAAAGACATTAATTGCTATGGATATTGAATAGGTTTGATGCAATAGATGAGTAGCCGAAGTAGATACCTTACTATTCTGTGCAGAATATCATAGTGTTTAAGGGCTTGGTACCAAGAATGACGTCACAGTCATTTCCCACGGCACTAAGGTTCATAATCGCGTGAACAATCACATGATAAAATGGTAAAAATAGCGTTTTGTCCATTTTTTGGGGTTAATTATGCGTCTATCAAAAAACTTTTACGGTAATTCCCTAGATTTTTATGCATATTATCAGTGCAAAGAAAAATTCACTCCGCGACTCTCGGGAATCGAGTTTCCGTCTTTCGGACAAAAGATCAGAGGTGTTTTTCACAATTCTTTTGAGAAATCTATACAATATATAAAAAAATCTATTACGGTTATTCCCTAGATAATTTTTCAATACATCTACCCTATTTTGTTCCAAAGCATATTTAGTAACGGTTGTCGAGATATAGGGTCTCCCGTTATTAGAAATTTTTAAAATGTCGGTATGCATACTCTTAATACTGATAAATAAATACATATAATGGAACAATTTACATTACCTTGGATCTTTGCACGTCATTGTCTTTACTAGACTAGACTTACATTGCGTGTCAGCGTCAGCGTCAGCATGATGTATGCGTAGCCTGTTTTATATAATATATTTATTTATTCATTTAAGTACATTACAATTGTGATCCATTTTAATGCATATTTTATTAATTGTATAAATAATTTATGCAATCCTAACGAGATGCACAAATTTGAATATTGGACATTTATACCTGTTGTCATATTTATTTATTCTTCAAGTGAGCATTACATAACATAGAATTTAACAAGATAATACACATTCATAATAATAAGTATAGCGCTCTCTAGGATGAGCTCATTGCTACACAGCGATGTTATTATGGTTGAGAAATATGTGGAAAGAAAATATGGATTCATCTATTTTCTATTCGAGCATCGAAATAAAAAAAATGTAATGACTCTTCAGATTATAGGAAAACGTAGGTGATCTTACGAATCTGATATTTTCTTAGTAAATAATTTAATCCGTTTCAAGTAAATCACTATATGTTGTATTCACATTTCTGTCCCTAACTGACATTTTACACTGTCTCACTAACTTAAAGTATAATAAAACTATATTAAGTATCTAACAAATAAAATTATAGTTGAATAATGTTATTTTTTAAATTGGTAGTGAATCAATACGACAGCAAATAATTACTTCTACATTTATTTTAGGAAATGTATTAAAAAATGTACAAAAATTGGATAGGCATCGTATTATATTGTATTATAGCAAATTACATGAATTTATTTCTAAGCAATTTACCTTGAAAACATATTTTAATCGTGGGAATTTTCTTCGGCTTACTATAAACATGTTTACATCTAATAAGAGGGTAAATAGAATTTGCAATAATTAAAGGTATTTACATCGACAAATATCCGTTTAAGTTTTAGTAAATCGCAGTTATCCGCATTCATCAAAAAGTCTTTAAGGATACAACAGTGGCGGATCCAGGATTCAATTTTGGGGGGGGCTGAATGTCGTCACATGGTAAAAAGTACTGTCACTCAACGTTTTGGGGGGGGCTAAGGGGCTGAAACCCCTAGATTTGTTGTATATAAAGTACTGTCACTCATGGTTTTGGAGGGGGCTTCAGCCCCCTAGCCCCCCCCCTGGATCCGCTAGTGGGATACAACATTATAATGATATTATATAAGAGTATATGTTAATAAAATAAATATACATTGCTTTGACATTGCTTATATTTGTTTCTCGTTATTGTATGACTTAAATGCTATAAAATTTTCCCAACAACAATGGAATTTTATAAACTTAATTATTGAGAATGACAATATATATAATCAACATAAAGGGCTTGTTACCGAGAATGACGTCACAGTCATTTCCCACGGCATTAAAAATCGCATGATAAAATGGCAAAATAGCTTTTATTCCATTTTTTTGGGTTAATTTTGCGTCTATCAAAAAACTTTTACGATTGTTCCCTATATTTTAATGCATATTATCAGTACAAAAAAAAATATTTACTCCGCGACTTTCAGGAAACGAGTTTCCGTCTTTCAGAAAAAAGAACAGAGGTGTATTTCAATGTTTTTTTTGAGAAATCTATACAAGATATAAAAAATATTTTACGGTTATTCACTAGATAAATGTTCAATGCATCTACCCTATTTTGTTCCAACGCATATTTAGTAACAGTAATCGAGATATAAGGTCTCCCGTTTTTAGAAATTTTTGAAATGTCGGTATGCATACTCTTAAGATGTCGACTTACAAATGTGTTCGAATCTCTACTATAAAAATACGTCATTAAAAGCTCTGCTTTATAAGCTGTTTTGGATGATTTTGCTTTTTTTGTTATCATATTATTATGCAAATATTTTTATACGACTAATGTTGTAATTTTCATACATCGGCATGTCTGTCAGATATTTTAAAATAGAGCAAGGAAGACTTATCTGATGAACGGAATTCACACGAATTAAAATCAATATTCATGAATCGAATAATTAATTATTGTGTAATATTTTATATTCTTAGTTCAGGGTTATGAAGTAATAACATCGATGAAATAACTATTATCGAACTTGTATTATTACCAATTATCGAGTGTAAACTACACAGTGTTATGGGTTTCTCTATACATTATAGGTATAATTTAATGCAAGAATATCATTAACATTAAGAGTATGCATACCGACGATTCAAAAATTTCTAAAAACGGGAGACCTTATATCTCGAAAACCGTTACTAAATATGCTTTGGAACAAAATAGGGTAGATGCATTGAACTTTTGTCTAGGGAATAACCGTAAAAGATTTTTTGTATCTTGTATAGATTTCTCAAAAAAAAAATTAAAAACAACTCTGATCTTTTTTCGAAAGACGAAAACTCGTTTTCCGAAAGTCGCGGAGTAGAATTTTTGTTGTACTGATAATATGCATTAAAATCTAGGGAAAAACCGTAAAAGTTTTTTGGTAGACGCAAAATTAACCCCAAAAAATGGAAAAAAAACGTTATTTTTACCATTTTACCGTGCGATTGTTCCCGCGATTTTGAACCTTAATGCCGTGGGAAAAGACTGTGACGTCATTATTGGTGCTAGGGAACTTGTATAAATGTAGGAAGTCCTAACGGATAAAGCCATAGACAAAAATTGACCGCCGCCGCTAGGTAGGTATATGAAATTTTTTCTCGATGTAAAGTACGCTAATTTACCATTTGATTACATAGGTTATATTCCAAAGGTAATTTCCACACTGATTATACATAATGAGTCGCAAAAATCACTGAAATATCACCAGGATTAATGAAATTGTGGACAACCAACATGACACGCAATCATATGTTTAGATACTAAATGGCGTCCACCATAGATTTGTCATAGATATAGAAGGGGCTCAATGTTCAATAGTTCTTCCCACCTTTATATAGGTTCCTTTCTTGGTGCCAAGCCCTTAACATTAATATGGAAATATAACAATAAAATTGCATTATTATCTAATACATTATGATACGTAACAATGTTGTGAATATTGACGATATAATTTATTGCGAAATTAATCATAAATATTTACTATCTCTAGTATAAAGTTGATCAATAAATTGAAGGACAAGTTTAATGTTAGGTAATTCTCGTATACGTGCAGAATATCAATACTCTATGCGCTTCCTTGATTCATACGCAACAACCTGTTGTTTTATTTATAAGCTCTGATAGACTGTAGATGTAAATGGGAGATAAATAACTTTACTAGGGAGATAGTTGTTGATCTCTGATGTCTGTGTACTGGTGTAGATTCTATACTAATAAATATTTGGAGTAACACTTCGTATATTTTTTTCTGAAAACAATGGATTTACTTGACTAATAGTTTCGTATTTTAACCAAATCAAACTAACAAGCTATTATGTGTGTGAAATTGTATATGGTTGACGGTTTTGTTGTTAAGATGACTTCCAATAATCACGTCTAATGGTACTCAATTAGTTCAACGATTTGCGTGTAAAATATTCAGTAAGATGTTATACGCACTTGACAATTCTTCGTCAGTTAATAATTAGGTAGAATAATAACAGTCTTTATTGAAAAAATACAGAGGGGTATAACATAATTATTGAGGAATGTCTGCCAGCCAATCTGGATAAGATATCAACGTATGAAACAGTTCGCAAGGCATAACCTACAAAAGAATGAATGAAATTCGTTATTTAGGAATGTAAACCATAAATCGCAAGAGTATGAAAGAGTGAAGAAATAAAAGGAAGGGAATTAGCGGGAACTCTGCAGTATACTATAGTGTTTGAGAGTTTGAATGTGTAAAACGGAAATAAAAGTAGTTATTTCAACAGATATGTACAATATTAAAGATCCCTCCTCACACCCGAATAACAGATATGTACAGCAAAGGATGGACTTTCCATCAGGTTGGTTTAATATTATCATTTTACACTTTAACATACACCAATTCCAGTCCATCCATATGGCGCAGCCGGTAATCGAACGTGATTTCATGTAAGAGTCAGGTGTTTGTAAACTTCCATAAGCCGTTTCACCTTAAATTTTATTCATTAAGAGTATGCATACCGACATTTCAAAAATTTCTAAAAACGGGAGACCTTCTATCTCTACAACCGTTACTAAATTTGCTTTGGAACAAAATAGGGTAGATGCATTGAACCTTTATCTAGGGAATAACCGTAAAAGATTTTTTATATCTTGTATAGATTTCTCAAGAAAAATATTTAAAAACACCTCTGACCTTTTTTCCGAAAGACGGAATCTCGTTTCCCGAAAGTCGCGGAGTAAATTTTTTTTCTTGTACTGATAATATGCATTAAAATCTAGGGAATAACCGTAAAAGTTTTTTGATAGACGTAAAATTAACCCCAAAAAATGTAAATAAACGCTATTTTTACCATTTTATCATGCGATTGTCACGCGATTTTGAACCTTAATGCCGTGGGAAAAGACTGTGACGTCATTCGTGGTGCCAAGCCCTTAATGAGGTTCGTCACACATTATAAATTACATAAAAATGTTTGCAAAAAGATAACGCTGGGTGTGGTTTTATACTCACAGCATTTGCTGGTTACCACATTAGTGAGATAAACTCTGATGGCGTAGTGTAGTAGTAGACTGTTTTTGTGTGAATGAAAAATTGACTGATTAAAAATAATTAATTAGCAAATTTATAAAACTAAGTTATTGGTAAAACTAGTAAAACTGGATCTAGGAATTCAATTAACTCAATTATTTTAGGCAATGATGTTAGTCCTATCCTTAAACTATTTTTACATTCACCAAATTTTGCTAACCTTGAAAATAGACGAGTGATGTTAATCAAAATGGAAAAATTATTTTCAATCCATAAACAATTAGATTATAGACTTCTACGTTAATTTATTTACGAAAGTTTTGTGTAATGCATGACTTAACATAGATCCTGTTTTGCAATAAATTACCTAAAATGTGCTTAAATGAGTTTAAAATGTTTTTAAGGAAATAAAATCAGATTTAATAATTTTACGCTTTCGGAATCGACAACAATCATAAGTAAGATTATATTTACCAGTTATTTTACACTATATGTTTATTGTTTTATTATAATTTACAAAAAATTTAAAGTTTTTTATAATGATTTATGAACATCATAATGTACTGTACCTACATTGACATATAAATTTACAATATTAAATGATTAAGGGCTTGGCACCAAGAATGACGTCACAGTCATTTCCCACGGCATTAAGGTTCAAATTCGCGTGAACAGTCGTATGATAAAATGGTAAAAACAGCGTTTTTCCATTTTTTGGGGTTAATTTTGCGTCTATCAAAAAACTTGTACGGTTAATTTCCTAGATTTTAATGCATATTATCAGTACAAAAAAAATTTTTACACCGCGACTTTCGGGAAACGAGTTTCCGTCTTTCGGAAAAAAGATCGGAGGTGTTTTTCCAAATTTATTTTGAGAAATCTATACAAGATATAAACAATATTTTACGGTTATTCCCTAGATAAAGGTTCAATGCATCTACCCTATTTTGTTCCAAAGCATATATTTAGTAACGGTTGTCGAGATAATATAAGGTCTTCCGTTTTTAGAAATTTTTGGAATGTCAGTATGCATACTCTTAAGGTGGGGTAATAAAATTGTCTTTGCTTATTGCTTACCTCAATGTCGTCATTGGTATTGTAAAGGTCAGTCATAGCAACAATACCAACGCTGAGAGCTACTCCAATGGCTTCAGTGATAGCCATGCCAACAAACAGCAGCATGGCCTGGACATGGCGAGATCCCAAGCCCAGATCTGGAAAAGAAAGGAATGTTTATATTAATAAAACGAAAAATGTTCACCTTTCAATGAGCAATGCGACGAAAACAAAAAGATTTTTTAATATTTGATTTTTAACGATAGAACTGACAAGTTGATGAAGTTATTGGTTGTTTAGTGGTAAGGGTTACCCAGCAGAGCTATGCTTTACGTATAAGCCAGGCTCGCCTAAATTTAAATCATTATCCAAAAGAGACCTATTTAAAACATATCAGGTGTTTGTCTGAGTCTAAATCCCTAATATCCACTTTAAACATTCCACCGTTGTCTCATTTTCTTTTGTGTAGGTAAAACGTTTGTTTATAATGTCCTTGAACATGTTTAGTACAAAATCTTACCTTATTCGTTCTATTTATTTTACATAAATTAATTTTAAGAATTAAGTAAAAACGTGTAACGTAACAAATAAATTAGGTACAATTGCATAATGTTTCCCATTGTTTCCATTTTTTGTACGCAAGCAGTGTGACATTTCCCTTCAAAGTATGAAGGTTAAACCTAAAAGGCATATTTGAAGGTATTCGAGACCTTATAGACAATAATTAGTCTCTATTTAGATTTATTATAAATTATTTTACCTGAATATATGTAATTAAAATATAAATAAATTATTTTTGGTATCTTAATATTATTTCAACATTACATGAATGTGGGTACCTATTACCCTAAAGGGACAGTGATCTAGATTTAATCTTAATGGTATTGTAGTGTTTTACATTACCGTGTAATTTTGGTGTACTTAATTAATTTTTGTAATTTTACATTACATGCGCTCGAGGATGCGCTGATGGTGAATGACAGGGACAAAAATTTTATGGTGTTAACTAAGTAAGCAAGTAATTTTAGTAACACCTTCTTTTTACTGAAAGTAGTTTATGTAGGTTTGATAAATACTTGTTTTTAAATTAATATTGTTGGCTGTCTGAGGAAGATCGATATTGTCGAACAGAGACACCAACAGGTGTAAGTATGAATTTCCTTACTATACACAACAAGCCTAGGTATGTCTTTGTCCAAACAATAGACCAGTAGCATGTTAAGTGGAATTTGCCGTGGATCTCATTGCAGAGTAGTTTAGATGACAATACAACGATATTTTGCTAAATTTGAATCACAATCTACGAGTAGGTATCACATTCCAGAGTAAACATCTTCAGTTTTCTAGTATTAAAGCGTATGTAGATGATACATGGTATCTATTATGTGTATGTAGATTTACTTTGATTAGCCATGTTACATAGTGTGCCATATGCATTGGTCCATCATCGTATGCAGTACTTTAATAATAGATTCTAGCCGTTTAGTAAAATACTACCAGGTAATAATATGTATACAGAAGTTCATGGACTATCAGATGATTAACATACACATTAAATACAAAGTTAATCTTGTAGTATTCATATTCAATGCTCGTAATAATCTTATGATTTACAATTAATAATGTAAGCTTGCCAGTATCCAGTGTTACATTTTGATAGTTTTCTGCTCTAATAAGTTTGCATTATAAAAAGTTCAGGAATGGTAAAGCACATCAACGTTTCTTATTCAAAAGCAAAGAAAATACATATACAGCTTGGAAAGATAATTCTCTAATAGAGCTCACCTTTCCCGTATCCATAGACATCGTGTCGATCTGATCCAATTTCCACATAACCAGATTTATAATACCTCTCGCCGATAAGTTTATAAGCAATTTCGTCGTACAATATCGATAATTTTGGATACATTTTTAACTGCACATAATTAAACTGTTTTCTCAAAATTTAATACACATGCTTGTAACACACTGGAATAATTGTAATGAATTTCAAAGTTTATCAATGAAACCAAGACATATTATTATTATGACAATTTCTTATATATATACACAAACACATTATTAATTATGAGAGGAGGAAAAAAAATCAGGGATCTGTTCTCTCTGCCTACCGCTCATGGTGCGCGGCGTGAGGCAATAGAATCGAATAAAACACAATAGAGAAAAAACTCAGTTGTATAGATACAAAAAAGTTTAGACACGCGGACCGATGAGAACAATCACAATACGTAAAAAATCACTCTTAATTATATTAGAATGATCTAATATTGTATTGTGAAAGATCGAGATCGACAATTGGATCACGACTGATCGAGTGTCAACTCATCACCAGTGGATGGTGATAGATCTCTTTTAGGTACAATTAATGTGACAGAGGGTTTTTAAAAAGTATTTTATACATTTTTATGTGGCTTGGAGAATTGTAAAATCAGAAAATTATCAATATTTGATTCTGTCAATTCTTGGTGGGAAAAGCCATTGGAATGAAGGGATTTAAGTGCCTCGGAAGGCGTGTTTGGTATCGTTTGGGAAACCTCGAAAAACAGTTCTAGGATGTGAAGTCATAACTACATATACTTTTTTATTTGTTGAGGATTCGAATGGAACAATAACCATCGCGATAAAGATCAGCATATTGTTTTAGTCTCTAAACTAAGGTTATCTCATAACTAAGGTGCAAAATGTAGATAATATAAAGCAAATAGAAAATTAAAACTGAAAACTATTGATTCAAATAATTGGATTGCCACCTCGGCTTAAACGGTTGGTTAGGAGTGAGATGTAGAAAGTAATTTATTTTGGTGAAGTTAAAAAGAATTGTTGAAGTATTCAGCACTTTACCACGCAAGCAATTCTTTAACAATAAGCAAAGTAAACAAGTTGATGTACAAAGAATGTTGTTGCTTAAAATAAACGAGAAAATCGAAATGAATGTTTCCGTGCGTTCACAAGTTTTTATACATCTTGTGGTATTTTTGCGATTTCGATAAAGCGTTCGATCACCAATCAACAATATGTTTTTATAGAGCGCTATATTATATCACGTTAATTCATTTTATTATTATTGATAATAAAATATTATTTAAATATAATGTATTTAAATAAAAATATTGTGATTAATTTATTGTAAACATTATAAGCCATTATTTGTTGTAATAATGTTTTTAATTCCGTGGAAGTACGTAAGAGTGCTACAGACTAGTTTGATCATTCGCGTCAATGATCCAAAAAACGCCTTTAAATTTTTTGCTACGAATTATTTAATTACTACAAGAATCTTTCTTTATCTCCTGATTTTTAACCAAAATACCTAAGTAAGGATGGACGCGTTTTGAGTAAAAGGATAGGACTGTGTGTAAGGATCGGGCTGTCTGGCGCTCTGTCCTATCTGCCTACCCTGAAAGATGAAAACAGTAAAATTTCGTACCTAAACGTTGTGTGGAGGATCCTTTGATTAAATAAATATTATTTTATTATTTCAGGGTTTTTCCCGTTAGATATTTACTGTCAACAGATAATCTTTATTAGACGTCAAATAACTTCCTTTTTAAACACATACGAGTATATCGGCTTTTCCCACACACTCGACGACATGTCTGTATGACAAAAATTTATGAAAATGTTTAAACATTAATTAACACGATCCGCTAATGGGCGTAAGAATAAATTAGATGGTAGGCCTAAGTCCTTAATGGACAAAGAGTAGAGTTATGTTCCGCTTCTTAATTTAAGTGCAAATGGTGCAGAGTAGAAGATTGAGATTTTAAAATAAATATATATTTTTATATTTATCGGATTATCGGATTTTATGCACAAAAGTTTCCAATTATTGTCTTTCTATCAATCTGATAAATTAGTTACAATCTAATGAAGATGCTTAGTTTTACAACTCTTTCAGGAGCAATACTCTGCTTAAATAATTTCCTCCACAAAAATACACAAAAAACTAATTTATAAAAATTAGTATAACTTATGTACAATTCTGTTACTAGTTAAGTGCCTACAAACAATTAAATTATTTTATAGTGAAATAAATTTAAAACACACTTATTTTAGGCCGAAAATTTAGAGTATTGGACGTATGCATTATTCTAACTCGTCGCTTAAAATTTATGACAAGCATACAGATTTACACAAAAATGTTTTCATGCATGGGTCTTAAATTCGCCAATTAACATTTACTTTGTTTAAAAGAATTAATTCGCAATCACTGTTATCATCATTTGATTTTTTTATTACCTGAAAATAATTAATATCTCAGCTTATATTTTATTACTTCGTTAGTTATCTAAATGGACATTATCCAACACTTTAATTAAAATGTATTTCGGATGATACAATGTCAAAATTCTCATAAATGATAATAAATTTAAATAAACACTTAAAAACAATGACTTACTTACGAAATACTTCATATATTTTCTGTTCAATGTTATTATTTAGTTGTTATATTAACCAATGGTTATACTTACTGTGAAACAATTACTATCCGTCTAAACATTTTGTTACCCAATTTTTAAACTTGTCTATAAGCCTGTCTGGAATCGAGAGACATGCGTTTAAGCCATTTTTTAAACGTTTTAAGATTATTATAATGTAAATACAAGTAAGTATATATGGCAATTAATAAGCTCACTGTTTCAAGGGCATTTTTCCTATTTGCTTCATTTCACTTAAATACACCTGGTTTTATTATTGCGATGCGAAAGGCGTAAACAATTTACTCTTACGTACGGAAGCTATTCCTAATTCTAAAGAGCTCTTCTTTACTCGGAAGTAAATAATATCAAAGCGCATTAAATCGATTTGAGCATGAACAAATTAATCAGATGTGTAATCAGGTGAAACGTGTCACGACCCTCAGCAATCAAATAATCATAACAAAATATTGATTGTCATTGATTTGTGTCATTGGCAAATAACATTATTATTTAATATCGATAATTTGTACTAATGTCAAACCTAAAACGATTTTTTTAAGATTACATAATTGGTTACCATCAAATTCTTATTTAAAAGTAAACAGTTCTAGGAACTTCCGGATAATCTGGTTTTCTAAAATATGTACTTGTAAATTAAAACAGATTTTTGTGATGCACTAAGATATAGACTTTTTAACGGGCAATTGAGTGTATAATATTTCTATACAAAATATAATAAACTATTCTTTATTGAACATACATACTATAATATGGAAAAAAGGCGAGCTAATAAGCCCACTGGAAATTTCGAACAACCAACCCAAAACAATAAAATACTGTAAAAGAGTTTATGTTGTATTCAAAAGAGTACCTTACGCTAAAATTATATATTAGTACCTACATAAATACATAATAAATATGGATGGGGGGGGGGGGTAGTGGGATTCAAAGTAGTGAGGTAATGTTTCCTCAGTCTTGAAAATGTGGTATGGAGGAAAATAAAATAAATTAATAATGATTTCATAAAATCATAGACATATATATTTTTTACGTCTTTTGTATCACACAAAAAAAAAATCACTTAACCCACATCTTGCGAATTCCGCCCCGAATGTCTTTCAGTTAACCTTAATTTATATAAATACTAGATTTGAATGGGTCACTATTGAATCTGATGAGTTAACAAACCCACCTTCGTAAGTAACTAACATCCGACCTGACAGTCATATTTACATACTTATGGATTGAAATTTTTGTTATTTGGGTGTGATATCCTATTATTAGACTAATGGAGAAAAAGTATCAGGATCTTAATCGAAAGTAATCGATTAGAATCTTATATATAAATCTATTAACATAAATATATTTGGGCAATAAGTCCGCCCATTGTACGATTGTTTTTTTGGTACAATAAAGATTATTTTATTTTATTTTATTTTTATTTTATATTTACATAATCATGAAGCATGTGATCGTTTTTATATCACGTGTACAATATGTAAAAATGGTTTCAGTGGCGTACCAAAGTGAAGGGATTCACTTGGCTTATAAATTGTTTAAATAAATCCGTCAAATTTTGTCTAAAGATTTGCGGAAATCATTGCGCAGTCATAAACTATTCAATTTTTTGCTAGTTAAACTGAATCCATGCGCACAGTTCGACCGCCTATCTTAATGGTGATTTATATTTTACAACTTACTTAAGCAGACCTAAAGAGTTGAATACTACTTACAAGAATAACTTCTTTTTCGATTTGTTATCCGCAGCACACTAGGTTGATGAATTGTTGAATACGTAGGAAGAAGCAAGGCACGGAAGCAATGCGAAACACGGTATCATGATTTAAATCTTAACTTGTTGATGTATCTTTTTTTCTTTTAGAAAAGTGCGGGTGTTTTTCGGTGGGTGTTTTTCAACGTATGTAAAAGAGACGTCACTGCAAACAACGCCCTATAGAGAACGAGTACGAGTATATTGATGATGGCTGTCGGCTGATAACATCAATAGTATATGAATATATTTACCATAGTAATATATTAAAATTTAAGCAAATAAAGCAATGATGATTTTCTGCTAAAAGTAGTCAGTGATTATCGTATAGTCGTATGAGTAGAATTAATCAAATGATTGCCTATAGTTCAAACTTTGACAATATTAATTCTGATTAGACCATATGTATTTTGAAAAGAAGGTAGATGATAAACATATAAATAAATACTTAAGGATATTTTAACTAACAGGTCCATATTTCCATTATCTTTGTTAGTTTGTAATTAATTGTATTGTAGCAAATTTATAAAATAGTTACATTAACAATGCCATACGATGTATACTTATATATACAACAATGCCATACGATGTATACTTATATATACATCGTATGGCATTGGAGAGACCAGAGTCAGAGATTAAGTTCGTGAGAGCTCAGGTATTGAAGTGCCTCAGGAGACAAGTTATGGATGTCTTCCATTGTGCCGCTGAACCTAGTGAACTGATATTCTTCGACGATGTGGTCAACGGACTCCACCCCACTATAAGGGCAGTTGGGGTTGTCTCTGGTGCAACCTGAACCGAATCAGAACCGGACGTGGAAGATGCGGCCTTCTCCTCCATAGATGGGGCAAGCGGGACAATTATTTATAATTCAAATAGAAAGAGAAAGTAATGAATAAAATATACTCGTACAATCAATCCATATTCGATTATAATGCAGTTCTTATAATAATATAAGGTATAATAAAGTATGCTTATTTGAAAAGCTCTTGGACTTACATCAATTTACATCCAATGAATCAATTAGTTCCCATGCATGTTAAAATAATGCATTATCACTCAATTATTTATATGAGGAAGGAACTTAAATGTATAAGTTTGTTTAGTATAGGTAATAGTTGTTAACAATAATGATAGTAGTAAAGAACGTTTTAGATTAATGACTGCAACTACATTGGAAGTTCAGGGTCTAACGTTACCACGGGCGAATAAAATAATGGTTGATAGTCCGGTAGTTATAAGAGCTTGTACATGTACACTATTATGCAGAAACGATTAGCCATATGTAATCAATTGAGTATAATAAAATAATGCCTCGAGTTCATTTTCTTATTACATTATCAACTATCAATGTCACATACTTGTTTAAAGGTAAAATGAAGTACTAAACTAAACAGATATACTGCGAATGATGAAATTTTCATTGAGGATTGTCGGCTTTGTTTTGTGATCACTTTACACTAAAAGTAACATTCACCAATTCCAGTTGTGTCTGTCGGGGTTGGAATTCAAACCCAGGACTTCCGACCTGGAACACAGGTATTTGTTGTACCAATGACATCCATTGAGATTGAGCTGTACTAAAAATTATCAGAAATATCCTAGAAGTAGAAAATCCTGTCTATCTATCTATCAATACCCTCTCACCACGTCTCTTGCAGGGTAGGCAAGAGGACAGAGCGCCAGACAGCCCTATCCTTACACACTCCTAGCTTCCAAAATAAATAAATAAATAAAATTTGTCATACAAGTAGAAAATCCGAGTTTCCCAAAAAATACTAAATTGTGACAAACAAAATATACGAGTTAAGGTACACTAACATTTAGTTTTCAAATCCACGTCAATACAATTATTATACGGGACAAGTACTCGATGATTCTCATCCTTAATTTATTAACAGGCGTCTATAAATGAAGTTTCTTCATTTAAAAGTATAAAATTCTCTTTTGTATCGTTATTTTATAGCTATAACTACTCGGTAAATCCATAATCTTACACCTAGAAATATTGTGCTTATTACAAACGGATTACGTACAATAGCTCTGGTAGCAGTTCACAATCATTACAGTATTATAATAATTAGAATCAGTGTCTATAGATTAGAAAAATCAGTCATACGAGTATATAATTATACTTATCTATTACATTACAATACTGTAATGCACATATGTTTATTTAATTATTGTATCACATAGGTGTGATTGAAATTTAATCGGATGTAAGTAATCGTAATCCGTCACGAAGACCACTGGGAAGAATAAGACAGTGTTTAAAGTACAGCTTCATCTACATGGTAAAAAATGTGCGTGAATTTAGTTTAGTCAATTGATAGAAACAAGAAATAATTGCTTGGAGACCTATTGTTCAGGAGGTTTAAAACTCTGCATGAGTTGTATTCCTGACATTCTTCTGGTTCATCACATTCCTATAAGGAAATGTGAGACGATAATGGATATCAACAGGGCGAACTTCTTTTCGTTGAAAAAGCGAATAGCAGCTGATGGTGGCAGGGTTTGACAGCAAGCCTCCATTCAAACGGATAGTGAGGTCACACCGAAATATTTATCACTCCTTGGAGAGAGAAAGGTCTGTGCTGCACGAAAATGTTGCTAAAATTTTTGATTTCAAGGACAGCTAATTCGACAAGGCTCACAAATTTTCATGTACCATAAGGCGTGAGTGAAGTGTATCAATTATCTTTATTTCAGTTTCCAACATTTTAAACTTTTTGATTTCTCTAAACTCACGAGAGGAACGTTGCGTTGAAGCAAGAGGCATTTATTTTTAAGTATTGGAAGTTTCAGTAACATTAATGGTGCTAATTTATTCAAATCAAACTTTGATCAGCATAATAATAACAGCTTAGATAACAATTATCATTTAACAGGTGCTTATAAAAACAGTCACTGAGATACAGATTTTTACTTCAATATTACTTTTATAGGTATTAAGAGTATGCAATTACATAATGCATAATACTAGAATTTGATTTGCCTTATTATGTCTCACGTGCTGCATATTAAAGAAACGTTTGATTTTGCATTATTTTAAATTAATTAAATAGAGTAGAAATAATAATTCATCTTCATCATCATCATCATGTCAGCCTCCCTGCGTCCATTGTCGAACATAGGCCTCCCCCATCGATCTCCATAGCTCCCTATTCTGGGCAGACCGCATCCAACCGCCTCCCGCAACTCGCCTCACATCAACAATATCACACAATAATTAAGACGGACATATTAATATTTATAAAATAATGACATACCGATTATAAAAATACCATGGACAATATCTGCTTTAACTATTTTATTTAAATAATATAAATCTATACATATAAGCCTTTGTTACCGATTAATATGAATTATGATAATTTTAGTCAACTTATGATATATCATATAACCTTTATCTCATTTACTCTTAATTTATAATAGAACCTATTATAGATCTTTCAGTTTTATTAAAAGGCGTTAGCTGCTTGCAGCACAGACCGGCTATGTAGCAAGGGCAAAAAATGTATTTAAAAAAACAAACGCTTTCCTGCACATTTTATATTAATCAAATTATGTACTTGTGTTATCAAATGTAGAACATTTATATCTCCAATACTGAAATTCGAATCAGCACTCGCCTATTTAAGTACACAAAATATTTATTCTTTAGTCAGAGATACCAGGTAAAACGACTGCGTATATTAAGTCAAAATAAGCTGGTGTTTTCCTTCTTTTGAAGAAATTGTACACTCAAACAGCTGTTACTGGTAACCTCACATTAGCTCATTAACATGGAAAATGATGGTATGAATGGACGAATGATGGGAGTAACAGTATAATAGCACGTAATAACTAGAAACATAATGGTGAAATAAAAAAAAATGAATAAAATATCCAAAACACGAAAGAATGATAAATTTATGGACGATAGAAAGACGATGATTGCAAACATTTATAGAAAAGCCATAAAATAATTCAGACATATAGTAAAGTAATTTTAGTCAAAAAGAGACAAAACGAAAAAAAATATTTAAAAAAATTGACACATTTTGAAAATTGGACCTTCAAACCTTCATCCCTTTTAACAAACTACTGCTAAGTGGGTACTATATACCAACGCGGTATATCCCAATGATGAGGTTAGTTTTTCTTTCTTTCTTAGGCTAGATTTTCAGAATGGGTTGAGAACCTCAAGATGTGAAAGTTTTAACCCATGACTTTGACAGGACCCTCGAAAAAAAATTAAGAATATAATAGGGGTCTACTCTAGAACCCGGGATCCCACAGGAATAAATAAACAATAATTATGTAAAAATGAAACTCACCTGGAAAAGGAGATCCAATGACATTATAGTCACATTCTATTTTCTTCCCGCTAGGTGGCGACATTTTCAAATCTAACTAATACTAAAAACAACCTTAAGTGCTGATTATTTATTTATCTAAAAATATATATACTTAAAAAAATGAATCACTTATATATCACTCTCGTTGTATAAAACGAATATCACAATAGTCCTTTTAAATTCATTAACTAATTCACGTAATCTAATAAGCGTAATTTTAATATTGGTATATAAAATTATTTGTATTAATTTGGTTGTTAATTTTACTTATAAACAATATAATTTGTTTAAGTGAATGTTCTTATCAATGATAGTTCAAATCCCTTTTGTAAATTTGATAGTTAAGCTCCCTGGACCATAACGAGGGTGGACAGCTGTAGATGAAAAACGCGGGAACGCCGAATGACATTTGACAGCTATGAATATAAGCGCGAAGGCTTTTAATTTGTGATTATTATTGCGATGCAATAGGTTGCGTCTAGTATTCTCGAACGTTTCAGTAAAACTGAATGACTGTTAGTGTCCGCAGGTTCTAATATACCTTTGCACGGATCAGCTTTAATCGCGGCATAATACAAGTTTACAATATTGTTGTTTTAAATCATCTCAACACGCTGCGCTGGTTTGTGTTGTGTTAGTAATGCATTCACTGTGTGTTACAACTCATAGTACTAACCAAGTAACTATCTCCATTATTTTACTTTGTTTTTATTTTAAAATCTACTTTTCTTGGCTAAGGATAATTGTGGTGCTTAATTACTTCTAAATGATAATATTTCCTCAGGACAATATATTACGCCACAATCTATAACTTTTTGAAAGTAAAAAAGTGCGATTTAATTTATTTTTATGTGCAATAATTGAAAGAGATATTTCCCAGCGTATCGCATCTCTCAAATGGCGGTGGGCAAGTCACATGGCTAGATATCCAGATGATAAGTGGTCGAAGAGGGTCTTAACCTGGAAACTTAGGAAGACCACCACTACGATGGAGAGAGGACCTAGTCTTAGTAAGTACGTTAGTGTCAACTGGATCCAGAAAACCCAAGATAGAGCGGTGTGGAAGTAGATGGAGGAGGCCTTCGTCCAGGAGTGGACGGGAGTAGGCTGAAGAAGAAATAATTGAAAAAAGAACGTCTTATTTTAGTTAGTACGTACTACATTAGTTACAAAATAGACTCCATCGTATTATTTATGACTCATTTCACTGCTTTATATGTATAAATTTAATTTGGAAAATATTTCATAGCTGAAGTTTGTAGTAAGTAAGTAACCCTTAACTTAACCTTGAGTTCCTCCAGTGGCTGGAGGCGCTGGATGTCAGACTTTAACGATGTGACAATACTTCGACGTTGCCAAACGATAAATCAATAAACACATGAAAGGTTTTCTTTAAATTTTACATGTGATTTTTAGTTGATTGAAGAGAAATTGCCACTTGAAAATAAGTCCCCCTTTTGGTATTTTGTATGTTCAATAAAGAGTATTTTATTTCATTTGTATCAATTTGTAATACTTGTTGTTTGTGCCTCTAGTTATGCTACACAGTTTCATAACGCCATGGGTAACTCTTGATTATTATTACGACGAGTGAGTAACCTGTACTTCTTTGTTGATCATTGACGTAGTGAATGACTGGGTTAATTCATATTTACGTTGGTACCTTCACTACACCCGTCATAACTTAAAAAAAAATTGTGTCTTCATTCAACATACGAGTAGGTACATATAGAAACTTGATATTGAACACTTGTGAACACTTTTCTATGATTTATTAGTTTAATTGTAGGTATCAAATTATTATAATTGTATAACCTCTTGCAAATTATATAATATAGGTACGTCTGAGAGCTAAGAGACGTCTAAGATCTTCGTGTGTCTCAGTGTGCGGATGCCGAACGTGCTTCCCAGAGAGTTAAAATCGCTTGATGATACGGCCTTCCACGGAGGGGTGAAGAAAACCTCGACGATATGTTGAATAATTGATTTTTATGTATGACGAAATGTCAATCAGAGCCCTTTAAACTCTGATTGGCATTGATCTGATAACGATTATTGTTTTCGTTATTGTTTGATAATATGCTATAATATATATGCAATAATATAATATGGGTGTGTGAGACGACCGGAATGAACTTATATGTTTTAATTTAACTGTGGTGCATGCTTGTGGGTGACAGCTGAATTATGAATGAACTAATCTTCAATTACTTATATCTATAGTTGTTATCTGTTTTGCACTTATACCTGTAATAAAATAAAATAAAATAAAATAAAATAAATGTAAAAAAATACGAGTCCATGTGCCCGAATGGGCCTACGGACGATAGAAAACAATAATGTCTTTCACTTTTTGAAATTACTAAGGAAATTGTAACAGTTTTGTACTTATTGAGTACTTTAAAAACGATTTTTTTCGTCTACAATCAATTCAGCTAAATTCAATTAATTACCTCGTATGATAATGAATGAGAGATTATGAAGTTTGGTAAAGCAGCTCGTAATATGCGACTTCGCAACATTTGATAGTTAAATAATATCAGCAGAGTTCAGAGTAGTGTACTTCTAACATCTAATGTCAAGGAAGTATAATATCGTGCGGCGTTGGAGAGACCAGAGTCAGAGATTAAGTTCGTGAAAGCTCAGGTATTGAATTGTCTTAGGAAACAAGTTATGGATGTCTTCCATTGTGTCGCTGAACCTAGTGAACTGACATTCTTCAACGATGTGGTTAATGGACTCCACCCCACCACAAGTAGGGCAGTTGGGATTGTCCCGCTTGCCCCATCTATCTGTGGAGGAGAAGGCCACACCTCCCGTGTCCGGTTCTGATTCGGTTCAGGTTGCACCAGAGGTGGCGTGGTAAATGTCTACCAGCTGGCATTGTAGGAAGTATAATTGAAAAATAATATAGAACCATTCATGATAGTTTTTATCAGAGGGTTTAATTCTTGTGGAAATAGTAAACAAAACATTGTTTATTGCTTATAAGGTACTCATCTTCTACGACTTAATTCAATACTGTAATTAAGAATACCTATACGTAACACTTTACAAATAGAATACAGGTTTGATCGGAAGTTGTGTTTGTTAGGAATGTTGGGTTTCTGTATGCAAACATACTTATTATTTGCGTATTTTCCCGTATGTTACTCATACCCACTCATCCAGAGGACTTAACATATCAGATGGATATTTTGGCTTCTAAATTATTTTATTTCAGAACATGGCAGAGGAATCCTTTCATTCAAGAATAATTTTGTAGAATAGGATTAATTATTCACAGCAAGACCGGCGTGAGCTGGTTTTTTGAAAGACCAATTTAGACCCGATTAATGTTAACTTGTGGTCCATCTAATTACTGTGTGTGATGATTGGATAACATGGATTTTATTTTGTTTTGAAAGATTCAATTTTATTTCAAATGAACAAAATACATTTTCAGAGTGGAATACTAAAAACAACTTCATCTATCGATTTGACTTTGTATTTTTTTAATCCCAATTTAATTGTTCCGGGCATTGGCACATTCAGGCGCGGTAATTAGTAATATTCTTGTTGGGCGACCAACGACAAGTGTTCGGTGTGCCTCAACTTTTTTTTTCAAAATTACGTATTTATTAAAGCAACTCCTTATAACTTACTTATTTTTGTTGTTGCTTGTATTGTACTTGTACAAAACTATTGTTATTGTTAAAGGCTTGCGCCGTAAATAAATAAATAACGTTAAATGATTTGGGGTGGTTTTTCCTAGAATCGTCATTTCCATACGGGTCGTTTAGTAATAATGATTTTCCATTTTCCTATACCCATAATTAATGTGAGCATCGTGTTGAATCAATAAGTAAACAACACTTTTATAATCTTATGTAATCAGTATAATATAAAAATATAGTCATTTCCATTTCCATGTTCATATGATATGAAATAATTAATCAAAAGCAAAATTGTTGCCATTCTTCGAAGACAATATCAGCACTAGGAAGTGCTCCAAACTGAATTGAAATGATAATAATATGTATTTTAAGTATCTACGTATTATTTAATATCCTTTTGATATTTTGCAGAAAGGATGTAAGTAAATTGTAAAAAAATGTATCTGACTAAGTGAGTACTGTTTATAGATATTTCCTATGAATAAAATTTTGTTGCATATTGTTTTTTTTTAAGAATATTCCCATGATTTTTTGCTATTCATTTCCAGTGTCGGATCTAAACATATGTAACTAAATTATTGCCTGTGGCACTACTACCATAAGAGTGCTAAATAGTTATGGTACCTATATGAGGTGGTCGGTAGCCTGGTTGGTAACGCGCTCGACTGTTAGTCCAGTGTACGCTGGTTCAATCCCTGACTTACTCCACTTCACAACACAAGCTTCTAAGCTATCTATGAAGTGTACAAAGTTGTATTTGGGTTTATTTCAATATATAAATGTCACTTATGAAGTAAGTCCTTAGGATTAGGTAGTTACGATAATGTAGCATTTTATAGAAAACAAGCATAAGCACCTAAAAGAAATCAAATCTTGAAGTCGCAAGTAAATAAACAGGTAATACCAAAGTTGTCAAAGAGTTTTGTCTCTCAGTATATGACTGTTCAATAAGTTTCCTGAAGAATTCAAATTTTTGAATATTGAGATGGTTCGGTGAAACTGGTTGATAAATCCATTTTTGCAATGGACAAAATATAGAAATGAATCAATTTACGTTCACCTCGCCGTTGGGCTGAATATTAATATATTTTTTTTATTGTGATTGTAATATTCTTATTATTTCATTGTATTGTAATTTTAATAAAACTAGTAGGTAAGTATACCAAAGAAATTGCTTTACATTCATCCTTTGGGACAAGATATTCAAAGAGTACGTGGTTGGCGCGGTTGCTTGAGACGGCAGTCTCTCAAGCGGGAGGTGCCAGGTCAAACCCCGCCGCTGGCGATGTATTCCACGCTTTGCGATACAGGCTTTTAGCCTAGTGCAAGATGTGCAGGAAAGTATTTGGGTTTGTGTATGCAAGCCCAGATCCTTTTTTTTTTAAAAAAAGTATATCAATATATAATGCATCTATAAAATATTGACAATAATTGAGGGCGCTGCTGTTGTTCATATGGCAACACATAGTAGGTACTCCACGTTTATGAAGTAAAGTAAGGTAACCGCCATTATTTATTTTTTTATACATATTTTAGGTAGGTGATTTATAATAAAAATCTAATATAAACAAGATGTTGTGAAGATTTCCTATACGAAACAGTGTATATTTAGTCTACCAAGTTTCGTTGCTGAAAAACCATTACATTTGAATAGATTATCAGGCAGCTGTGGACTGTGGAGGATCAAAAGGAAGGCCTATGTCCAACAATGGACCTAAGTGACTGCAGAAGAAAAAGAAGAAGATTATCAGGATAACTTCAACCGTTCCGTGTCCATTTCAGAACATACAATTCTCTCAGTTTCTTCCAACCATCCCTATACTGCACCCTTATTGACCCTGAAGTTAAGAGCGGTTGTCACAGTTCCAAGAACCCCAGTGAACGATTCATTTTGTTCATCCTCGATCCGTCACTGTAGCCAATAAAATCAGGAATAGGTTTTATTGAAAGAAACAATATTTTTATTTCTTTGAGTTATAATATTATTTTATATATATTTTCCTTAAGTGCTACTTGCAACTTGCAACCGTTGAAATTTAAAGCTTCCTTCGGAAAAGACGGCAAAAATCTCAATGTCGGTACTTCCTTGTTAACCGTGTAAAAGAACACGTCGCACAAATATCAAAATCGCTTTTCATTTTTCCAATAGGAATTGTAAATATTCCATAATTTTTTGATCCTTCGTTTGGTATTGTTCTAATTGTGCATTCCAATTTTACTGCAATTATTAAAAAAAAAACACACTTAAGAAAAATACAATGCAAAAACTAGTCAATGTGCAATATTCTACAAAATTGTGTTTACCACATTATGCAGGAATTCCAATGAATTCCAACCAAATGAAATGTCAAAGTGTTGAACATAACCTATAATGTATTGGGAAGTTATTAATGTTTATTGTGGAATATACTTAAAATTATACTGCAAGAACGTCCAAATTAATAATACTAATAATTTTCAATGATGATTGAGTGTTTTTACTTACTATTTACCTTGGTGTCGGATTTTAAACATAGGTAATGTCAGAAGCGTAAGCGCATCGCCGAAAACACATTAATATTCAACTCTAATAACACTACGTGTAATAGGTTACATATATTTTCATTTTAAAACTATTTTAACATTAAAATAAATCCAAATAACACTGATTTAAACAAATATGACGGGAATAAACCACTATTTCCACAACTAAACCATCATCTGACATGACACATTATACGACAGTAAAACGACAGTAATAATTATGTGTTGCCACAGTAATATACATATTTAGTTCATCAACTGTCCGTTTTCTACTCTAATTTGCCCAGGTGTATGTATAATGTGAAATATCGCCTCTGTCTACAGATTCATCTTCCACGAAGTATTTTCCAACTATCATCCATCCATCATCCTTCACGCCGTAGTGAATCTTAATATTATTGCAATGAGTAATAACAATTATAAATCATATTCAAATTACATGTTGATCATCACAGAACCAACGGGCTGTTGTAGTGGTTATAATTATTTAAACATCAGCGTCTCGCTGAAGGTAGGTATTGTAGTTATTGAAAGATGAAAAATATTATTAAATTTAATTATTTCACAGACAATATTATAATAAAAAGATGAAGTTTTTGTATTGACCATATTAAGATACTGTAACCACACGACTAAAATTATTTTGTTGTTGTTAGTGTACCTGTATAAGAAAAGCTGGACCAGATGGAAGAAGAAACAGGGAAAATGAAAAGTGTGTGCGAGTGTCGATGGTTATATGCAGCGGTGGATGGTGATGGCTTGACCATAAATTAAGTATTGAGATCGCACATACAAATTCAAATTCCTATACATTTCACTATAAGCAAATTATAAAACCATAGTCCAAACAGACGTTGGTTGGAGTTTGGTTTAAACTCTGGTTGGTTGATTTGTCGAGGACAAACGCATCAATCGTAATTTTTGTAAAAAAAATGTTGGATTATTATACCCTGATAACCTGTCTGTGACAGGTGTCAAGTGTTGAAGTAATTTGCAAAGTATTCGTTAATTGTGGAATGTGCAAAAATATTAAATTTGATTAGTTTGTCCGCCTTTTGGCACACAACGATTGTCTTATTTTTTGTAATCATTATGCATTTTTGTTTTGGCCAATAAAAATTTATTTATTTATTTATCAGCCTGTATACGAGATTGATTTAGAGAAGACTGTAAATTATTAGCTCCAACTTACTGTTCATCTTCAATAAATTATGGACACTCTAATAAATAAGACAATGGACTGTAAAACAATGTACTTGTGAACTGCAACTAACCTTGAATTAATTTACCATGGTTTGTAAAATTATATATTTTTAATCAAGTATTTTATTAAAATATAACTAAATGCAATATAATCCTTTTGTCCTCACCTCACTGAAGTCACACTTTTTGTAGGTATTACCTCTGTCAGTTCAACCAAAAGACCCTTCATACTTTAAAAACAGGTACAGAGAGGTCACTGGATTGATGGTTCACTTAGGTAAGTTATCTTGTGCATCTCACTGCAACTAATAAAAAATCTAAACTGCGATGGAAAAAGTGGATTATATTTATGACAAATGCAAAACAATTTTATTAAAATCTGTGTTTACATATACAGATTTCCCCTAAGTAAACAATTATGTTTGTAATTTTTTAAATTTTTGGAAGCTTACTATACATGGTAAATCTTCAGGCTTTGCTGGTTTGTTTGATGTCAATGTTAACATATACATATACTATGTTAAAACTGTTTGTGCTCTTAAGACCAATAAAATAAATAAATAAATACTCTTAATTATCGTTTTGGGACTTACAAAGTATATTTGTGGATATAAGATTTTCTACAAATTAGTATGTTTTTTTTTATTTAACAGTGAGGTATTCTCAACCATGTATATACAATAGGACTTAAGATGATGCTTTTTATGTCGAGGAATATTCTTATTTTATGAGAATGAAAATGAAATTTATCACTGAATTCGAGAAGAGACCAGTTGATTAGAGGTACCTATTAGATAAATGGAAATCTTAAGAATGGTGATTGTATGATTGTAAACAAATAAATAATAGAAAAGAAATGTGGGTCCTGGGAAACTGTATTAAGTTGCTATTTTATTATCCAGTGGCCTTTATGTAACCACAGTACCATGGACGTGCAGGTTTACCGTTTTAGATGGAAGAGTGTCATAAAAAATACACACCGAATTCATTAATTCATTAATATTTATTTATTTATTATTTACATTTTACACAATTCACAAGCATTATAACATTTTACAAATTGTTCATTTTGTTTTAATGACTCAACTTCAAAAAGAGAAAGTCTCGAGCTTTGAATTGAGTCGCATTACACAATAAACTAAACAAACTTATTAATTACACAAATTCAACATAATTCTATATTTGCAAACTTAAACCTATAAATCTAACTACAAAACTAGGATCCCATCTTTAAAAACAAGAATATCTTACAAGTATTGTGCTTATAGTAGTAAGCAATATCGAGTGGACACTTAAGTTGTGGGGACGTTGATGTCTTGAAGTAAATACAATAGAGAACATGGATTACAATAATATGCATGATTATATAACTTGAGTTAATATAATTACGAGGTCGTATAGTTCCATTACTCTGTTATTTTATTCTCAATCCTCCATACATTATTATTTCTGTTCTGTGCACTACAAACTACAATACACTAAGCACGTAACATCATCACATCATGAACCTATCGTATAATGATGTCAATGTTAAAAAAATCCGATAATCATCTTAATTTATTAACCTCTGCTTCTATCACAATCTTCCATGCATTATAAGACTCCTTATAAACTCCTTACTCATGTCATATTCCTAAGTTATATATCATTTTATCTATCACACATAGGGAAATGAGTGACTGCAAGACTGGTGTTGTAACTAGAATGAAAGTGAACAAACTAAGATGGTTTGGGCGTGTTGAGAGAATGAAGGATGACAGGATGACAAAAAAGATATATCTGAGTGAAGAGGTGTGAGGAAGCGCGGCCGCCCGAGACTGGCCTGGTCCGATCATGTCGATCAGATTCTCAAGGATGGGCGAGTTTTGAGTAAAAGAAATCGGAGAGCGTGTATGACAAACTGTATGAGTGTGCCGGAAGCTAAGAGTGTGTGTAAGGATAGGGATGTCTGGCGCTCTGTCCTCCCTCCCTACCCTGCAAGGGACGTGGGTGAGGGTATAGTTAGATAGATAGATCAATCATTTTAAAACTTCTAAGGATCCTTTCTGGGTAACGCGGATTGTGATCTATGTTTAGTTTTGCAGAATTTGATTTTTTTAGAATCCAGAGAAGTCTGCTTACAAAAAAGTTCCTTATTTCTGCTCTATTGTGTTAGCGAATCAGATTCATTCTGTCACTACAAAGAACAATGATATTTAATTTATTTAAACCACAAAAAATACGTGAACAACTCTATATTGGATAAAGCGTTTACCGAGAATTAATCAGATATACCTTTGTTTGTGTGTTTCGAGATTTGATTGATATAGTTGATAGCTTTTCGATAATGGGTCGACTTAGTAGGAAATATGGATGAATACATGCAAAAAATATCACGTCCTGCGAAGCCCAATAAAAAAATTCCCATAGAAAATTTTATAATCCATAATAATAATACTTGGACAATTTTGGGCGCTGTTTAGCGATAAAATCGCCCCAAGGGCACCTTACATTTTTCTTTTCACCACATAGGATCGTCACAAACAAAAAATAAAAATGAATCTAATCAGTTTTATTTTGGCTGTCATTGGCTGACCAGTGACCGACCTGTAGGTACGCACAAAGAGGTGAGTTTTCAGCAACCCCCTGAACTCCTCCAGGCTTTTGGCACACCTAACACTGAGTGGAAGGGCATTCCACAGGCTTGGGCCCGCTGCACAGAATGAACGGTCACCATAACCCGTAGAAACAATATAGGAAAATCTTCATCATGAAATAGATTGGTAATAACTCAGGGTAATGAAATGATTCATGTCAGTACGTATATGAATAGATGTCACCTGGGATTATTGTATTATAGTATTAGATATGTTAATGATGCAGTAAAACATTATTAATGACAATAACTTGTTCCACTGGAAATAGTATGTATCTAATTAAGCTAATATGAGCTATAAACTAATGGTGAGACGAGTTTCCAATTAACGTATTTTTATTTTTTATCGTAGCTATTATGTACATATTTGTATTTTCCACAATGTTTGGATTTCCATAAGACATTTCAATAATACTATGCACCTGGCATCTTTTGACGCAATCATTTTTACAGTCTTTTTGGTTCGTTTTCCTTTTTTTTATCACGTCTTCTTAACTCGATGCTTTCAATGTCATGCCTGACTTGGCGCATTTTGTCAATAGTAATTATTGTAATCACATCTCCATTTGGAAATACAACATTATCAAACAGAAATTTTTAGGACTATTTTTGCAAACTCTTGTTAGTATCTTTTTTTCTATTTTCAATACTATTTGTAAACGCTTTTCAATTATAAACACATTCCATTACCATGCGTTACTAAAGATTCCATTTGTCATGAAAACGAAGCCATTTACTTGTATTTTACATGTTATTATTAGAATTACCAGTGCACCTGTCTAGGTAATTCGCAATAAATTCTAGGTACTGATTAGATTATTCTAAAATTGCAACACGAATAAAAATTATGATTAGTCAACAATAACTAGGCAAAACACATAATCTATTAATGGAAGCAGAAAAATTTCCCATTCGCCATAATCGTAATGTTAATCCTATTAATAGACTCATACATGTGATATGATTGATAACTGATTATTATATGAATCAAAGTATATAAATAAAAGTACATGGTTGGCGTAGTTGGTTGAGGCGGCAGTCTCTCAATCGTGAGATGCCAGGTTCCAACCCCGGCACTGGCGATGTATTCCACACTTTGCGATACAGGCTTTTAGCCTAGTGCAAGGTATGCAGGAAAGAGTATTTGGGTTTGTGTTTGCTAGCCCAGATCTTTAAAAAAACAAAAACAATATTGTTTTTCCCATTTTCATCAGCTAGGAATTTTTATAAATGTGATTGTCAAATTTATAAACTTGCTAGCACTTAAACCGCTCTCAACAATCAAACGTGTGTGGTCATGATTGCGGTTTGTTGTACAAAACAAGTTTGTACTGTCTTATCAAAAATATTTTTGTTACCAACAAAAGGATTTACTAAAGACAGGAAGATTTAATTACGTAAGGTAGCGTCACTAGCTCCGACTATTATCTTTTCATATCTAAAATATAAAGGAACAAATACTTACGCACTTGTTGACTAAATAATTCAACGGGGATTCCTAATATTATGACTCATACTCGTATTAATCTTGTATTAAATATTATTTAATTTAATGCACAATTTACTTAATAATCAAGTCTATTGACCTACAAGCCCACAGCTGAAACAAATATCTATTAGGTAATTAAGTAGGTAGAGCGGTATATTCGTAATGTAATTCATTTCCAACTACAGAGTATGCAGGGAAGACCTAATACAATGATACAGGTAAAATAATATCATATCACCGATACAAGTAATAGAAATATGAGTATATTTTTATGGAAATGAATAACGTTTTCCTGTTATATATTTCCCGGGGACTAATCAATCCAGATTCATTTCTATGAGGGTTTTAAATATTACAGCATTCCTAATTATGTGGAACAAAAAATCTCTCTTTAAAAAAGGTAAACTCATTCAGGAATATCAAGGAAATTTACTAACCAAACATGGTTGGCGCAGTTGATTGAGGCAGCAGTCTCTCAAACGGGAGATGCTAGGTTCAAACCCCGGCGCTGGGGATGTATTCCACACTTTGCGATACAAGCTTTTAGCCTAGTGCAAAGTGTGTAGGAAAGTATTTGGGTTTGTGCATGCAAGACCAAATCCTTAAAAAAAAAAACCTTTTTTCAATTCAATTCAGTTCAATTTTTTATCAAAGAATATGGCTTACAAAGTATGTGTATCATTAGAACATTATTTATATTATATTACTTCAAAAATTAAATTTAAAGCCCCCAGACAGTATAAGTTTACTGGTATAAGGGGGTCAATCATAAAACACATTAAATATCAATTGTAAAATAAGTCCATCAATAACATAAACTCATGGTTTAGGGAATCCTAAAAAAGGCAATATAAGTCCCCGTGGGATCCCCGGCTTGTAGAATTGACCCCTAATTAATTAACGTACCTATATGTAGTAGCAAATCTTCATGTATGAGGCTTATCTAATCTAATATTTTGAAGTACATCACAATGTCATTTACCTTGATATTGGTACTACATTTTAGTACTAACCGAACTAGTCGTATATTTACTAACCGGAAGCTAATATGACCCACTACTTGCATGTACTTACCTATGTCTATTAATTGACTGATAACATGCCTAATACCTATGACAATTAAAATATAGACATTATAGATAAGAATCTATTGGATAAATATTATTATTATTATTATAAAGCAGGTACCTAGACAATCATAATATTGATGTATGATGGGCAAATCCCTGATTTATTTACGGAAAATAAAACAGAATAATAACTTATTATTCTGTTTGACTTCTATCATTTGACTTTATATTATGCATGTTTTTTTCTGATTGTTATTATTGAATTATCTGATTCATTGTGAATATTGTATACCCATCTGTTGTGAATTATTGTGTAAATATGTGTAGCTTTCATTGCATTAAATATAGTTATGTATGATCGTGTTTCTTTGTAAATAAATAAATATACTGTTAACAAGTAATTTTTAACATCAAAGGGTAGTAATGTGTGGTTATTTCATCGGATATGCAGTTAAAGATGAACTTCCTTATGACAACATAAGTATAACACCAAACTTACCTAACTTACATCACAGTTTATTACTGGAGAGTCATGGGAGAGTCTTGCAGATCGCTCCCCCTTGGACGATGACGCAGGAGAGGCTGTGGCTTTCTGGGAGTGGATGGGGATATAGTGCGAGTGCCGACCGACACAATAATAAGTTCATTACTTATTACCTTCACCGAAATTTATTCATAGAATGAATTGTGACGTTCCAAATACTAAAAATTCTCACTCTATTAAGTGAGAGTGAAAATATATGAAAATGTATGAATGAAAATAGTGGAAATTCGTCACTTCTCGCTGCTATAGGAATCTTGAAGGGGGGAGTAATTGGTAGTACCTACTTGTGAGATCATTATAAGAATAAATCTATGCATATGTTCATTTTATTTTGTAATGTGATACTTGACAATCAAGGCACGTTATCGTTGAGTGAGACAATGTTATGCTAGGTGTGGAAAATATGAATAATATTAATTAACAAACCCATCAACGTACTTTTAAACCTAAATACTTTCCTGCGCACTTCACAGTGAACAATTATAAGATTTTTTTTATTTAAGTACGGAATACATTCAAAACGACGACCGACTGTTTGTGTTGAGATGGAGGTCCACCCAACTATGTCTAACACACTCTTTCAGTTTGTTGTCAATTCTTTCATTTTTTTCGTTGGTTGTAATTCTACATAACGAATAGTTAGATATACTTCTTATCTACGGATCAACTTATACTATGATGTCGATATAAGCAATTTCTCACCCTTTTTTTCATTTTTGAAAATGTTGGGTATCATGTCTCTAAATCTATGGAATATGAAGAGTGTAAGGAGTGGTAGTTTCTGAAGTGGTTTGTCTGGAGTTGTTCTTCTGGTAAATCTTAAGTTTCCCTTGACGAGTCCTTCTAAGTCTTTTCACGATAGAGACAAAGAGAAATAGGAATAATTCCTGAAACATCTAGGAGTAAAGGGTTACCAATCATGCACTTATATTTGCATACTTACATACTGAATCATCACCGTAGATATCATAAGCAAGGTATACGCAAATAATAAAAGAAAACATGTATGTTTCAACGATAAACACACGTGGATAAGCAACATGATAACATTAATTATATTATGTAGTTTTTTATGATTTAAATAATAATCATATTAACGTATCATCTTCTCATACATGTTCAGAATATAATCTTATGGATTAATATTCCTGGTTTTGTATTTCTAAATACGTAGTTGTTTAATGTGTTGTTGTATAAGATATTTGCATAATGTACTCGTAGGTATGACAAAGTAGTTTTTTCAATATGCTCGTAGATTTAAAGGTGAAGGATGAATTTCTTTGCACTTTCTTGTAACACAAAACCCTTGATGGGTCTTGGTTCTCTGAAATCTGCTGTATCTTAATCTTCATACTACTAAGTCCCATGACTTCTATCCGCCCCAGATGACCGAGTTGTCTCAATTAGCTTCGATTCTTCATTCTACTATATATCACGACAGAATAAGAAACTGGTATATTTAGTTTTTTTATCCAAATAACAAAATATGTGGATATTATTTCCATTTTACAGGTATCATAGATTGAGGAAATACTTACGTGCTTGAAAATGTAATAGATATAAGTCAAACGCCTAATCTACCGTTTGATTCATGCATCTTGCTAATTTGTAGTAAAATTGTTATCGATGCATTGTATTGTTATTACATATTACACAATAAGGTGTTCCCCTTCGCTATGCTAGACAACAATACAGATTAATCATACGTTGTTACATGCATCAGTAATAATTGTATATTGTAGTAAGTATATCACTTTACGGGGAAATAAGTTTTACTCACAAAACCAAATACAATATACCCAGATTATTACTCAGATAACTATCATTAAGTACCTTCTTCTTCAGCCCTCTGCTGGATATAGGCCTCTTCCATATTCCTCCATTCCATTCTGCTGTTTACTGCTTGCAGCCAGTTTTTTCCCCCTACAACGGCTATGTCGTCGGACCACCTCTTTTGGAGTCTTCCGACGCCTCTTTTACTCTCCCATGGTCTCCATTTTAGAATTTTTGGGGTCCATCTTGTGGGGTCTTGTCTTGTGACGTGTCCCGCCCATTGCCACTTTAGACTTGCTACGCGATCCATGACGTCCGCTACTTTGGTTCTGTTACTACTAAGTACCTGAAATAACTATTGGATTTCCTTCATAGAACTCCTTAAATTGTCTGTACATCATCGGTGTAAAATGTTCGATTCAAAAATGTTTGGCAGAGCAAAAGTCTTTGAAATGAAACGAAAAGAATTGAAATGCTTTACTGTAAGGATATATTTCTCTTATTGATTTCCCAAAGAATGAGATTATTTTTTTTATTGACGAGTACTTTAACTGTAGATTTGAATGTTTTGTATATTTGTGTAATTCATAGGGATAAGAGAAGACTCAATACAATCGCGTATATTATTCCATTACATTGGTGTATCTACTCTACTGCTTTGCTTATTTCAGACACTTTGTTAACAACACACTGTAGTTGATACAACACACAGACGACTCCATAAACTATAAGTTGTTCGATTAATATAATAAGATGCATTTATAAAAGACGATTTATTGCAGAGGCTGTTATCCTAGGTCAGTGTCAACAAACGGCAGGTAGGTGGTGAACACAATAGTTAACAATGTAATAATCAACGAGATAATTATCGTAAAGATCTTGTTAAAAATATCTAGTAGCTTATAACAAGCATTCATAATACTTGTTAGCATAATGTGACATAAATCTGAATATTTTAATACTGTGATAAGAATTCTGTATATAATCAGTCGTGAGAACTAGGGCAGTATAACAATATTTGTATGATATGTAAATCATAACTATATTTCGACTTCAAAACTTCGATTATAATCGATTCTATTTACGTAAATTCGATTTTTTTTATTCTCTCACTAAGTTCATCCGAACATGACGTACAGTCTTAAGGAGTATCCAGATAAATAATGAGAAATTTAGTGTTTCTGTGAAGAACGAGTGTAAAAAATGGTGTAGCTGAAATATTACCAAAAATTTACAAGGATAAAATGATACCATCTTTAAAATCCATTTCCATCCATGTCCATGTCCGCTGCCGAGGTGGTGCATATGGACTCAACAAAGTCTCTTCAGGCACTACGATCTCGGGTGAGCCCATCCCAATACCAATCTCGATCCAATCTGGCTCGACCTGCCCCGTCTTTTTGCGCCTTCAGGGATGTATGCTACGTTATTGCTATGTCCATGCTATGTTATTTGGTAGTAGCAAATACTTACTAGCTTAAAAAATATTTAATAAAAACACAGTTATTATGTAAGAGGTGAATTAAGCCTCCTTATTATTCCAACCACATTAGAATAATAAGTGAAAAAAAAACTTCGCATAAAGAAATTAGACCATTGATGACAGCTACTGATTGTTATTCTTCTTATAAAGTGTGTTGTCGAATTTCGAAGATTGTCTGTAGGAACCTACTATGTCTTTGTTACTCGTAGATTATAAGGTGTTGTTTCAAATGTGGGTTTGATAATAATTGATTCATCTTGTGGTTTAATTGATCATGTTACATAAAAAAATGTTCGTAATTAAAATGATAATTATTTTAAACCTTATTGTTTATTTCATGTCTATAATAATTATACACTTTACTCAACGACTTGTAAATATTCAATTAATTATAATTTAAACTGTTTCACACTTGGCTGTTAATTAATATTAGCAAAACAATTGGAAAATAAATGGTGTCAAAACAATATGTCTAATAAATTTATTAATAGCTAAGTTAGGTAAATGATAATTTTGTGTACAATGTCTCAAATAAAAAGAAGAAAGTTTAGTAGATAACTATATCAACATTTACCTATACTCTTCGCCTCTTTATTTACAAGTCGTGGATCTTTGCTGCTTCAAATGTACGAACGGCCTCATCTATTTCTGTGCAGTGAACAGTTCATATTCGATGCATTTTTTTAAGACATTACAAATTATTTTTGACTATACTTGGAGTAATAAATAATCTCATTATCATTATTAGCTATTATACCTACGTCAGAATCAGAACCTTTTAAAAGTTAACGTGAACTCTACAAATTGAATTTACGTCATTGTGCAAATTAAATTTGACGTAACAAGACATAATGATAGATTTAAAAATAAATATCACGATAATGATGTAGAGATTTAGCGATATACCGGTGGAAACATTTTCAAACGGAAATATTAATTTAAAGACTTGCTACAAAATTGTGCAATCCAATCCAACAGTTTCAATGATCTTAAAAATTGTGTTAAACAAGAACAATAATAACATTATTATAAATTATTATTAATAACTTCATATTAAATTATGTTTGGAAAGGAATTATTAGTATTTTACAACATGATAATCAAACGTAATATGATCAAGATCACTAAATGATGTTGCAACTATTTGAACGATTGCACAATATATAAATTGCAATACTTTTTATATCACCTTTTTAAATTACTTCTCAAGATCATTCCTATATTATTTTTTTAAAATATACATTACACATAGATATTATATCTTTATCTCGTTGTTACAAATTACTAGAAACTCTAGCAAGGTAGATATATGTTTTTAATGTTCCTTCGCAAAAACTTCCCATCAGTTAGCAAGCACATAGAGCTTTTCATTTTCGCAATGCTGAGGCTAGAACATAGAATTACTTACCTAATTGTAGCATGTTACCGGTGTACTATGTATCTATCCTTAAAACTGTAAAAGTAATGGGAAAACAATACGGAGACATTTTTTAAAAATATTTTTATACATTTTTACCTTAAGGGAGGGCTATACCTATAATGCTTATTAGGGATCTCCTGCCCGAAATAACAGCTTCAACCATGGATCAACTCTTATGTCGGCCATACCTGCACAGGTAAACCTAGACCAAAAACTGCACAGGTCTGATCCAATACACGCTCTGGTCTATGGTCCATAAGCATAAGAGAAATAACGAAGATAATGTTCTTACTACTACCGGAGAGTGTGTATGGCCGGCAGTAGTAAGAAGTAAAAAGTAGTTCAAGTGATTGTCACCGAGACAAGGTGTTTGTCACCGATACAAGGTGACGTCACCACTCGTGGCGGGGATGGAATTCGAGGATGTAGGCTTGTACTCTACTATCGCAGGCTTCGATCGGTTCTGTCCGACATATTATATAAAAAGTGCTCTTGAATATTTTATCCGATCGGTGATTCGCCACAGTGGTGAATGGAAACGATTAGTTTATAATAGCGATAATTAATTTTACTATTGAGTCAATATAAAACTATGCACATTTTAGAGGGTAAGATAAAGCACAACATCTCAATATAAAAATGATTAATTACCCTTTATTTTAAGTATCTATTAAACTGGTTTCATTCAGTCATCATAAACTTATAACATTGTTAATTTACCCATAAAATTATATCGTTGACGGCTTTTTTAAATGTAATAATTATCTGTTTCCAACGTAATTACGCTGTGTGCAATTGCACTTGGGTATTACAGGATCGAATTAATTTTTCTATCCTTAATAATATGATTGATATAGGAATTGTGTATTCAGCTAGGTTTGTACTACATTCAACTTTACAAGTTATTTTTATTACCTAATACTTTTTATTCACCATATAGATAGATATGTGAGACAGTACATCGTTGTATGATGATATGTCTACTCGTGATACGATTACGTGGCTCTTTATGAGTATGCATACCGACATTTCAAAAATTTCTAAAAACGGGAGACCTTACATATATCTCGACAACCGTTACTAAATATGCTTTGGAACAAAATAGGGTAGATGCATTAAACATTTATCTAGGGAATAACCGTAAAAGATTTTTTTTAACTTGTATAGATTTCTCAAAAATATATTTAAAAAACACCTCTGATCATTTTTCCGAAAGACGGAAACTCGTTTCCCGAAAGTCGCGGTGTAAAAAATTTATTTTGTACTGATAATATGCATTAAAATCTAAGGAATAACTGTAGAAGTTTTATGATAGACGCAAAATTTACCCCAAAAAAATTGAAAAAAACACTATTTTTACCATTTTATCATGCGATTGTCACGCGATTTTGAACCTTAATGCCGTGGGAAAAGACTGTGACGTCATTCCTGGTGCCGAGCTCTTAATAAGTATATGTACCGTTGCGATTTTTTTATATAAATTTTTATACCTACGTTGATAATGGAGCATTAGTAAACGTGATTAAAACACTATACAAATAGCGCTAATCAAGATGACAGAAGGGGTTTTCCAAACACAAAATACTATTTTTATATATCCTATATGGGTATTGGATGAGGTAAACATACCTTAATCGTGATAAGTGGATTAAGTTCAATTCTAGTGGTAAATCCAGTATTTTTATTTATAGGATCGCTATTAGGTTTATTAAACAATCTATAAATAGGTATATCTAATAAAATACAGCAATTTAGTATCATTCTATTTGTGAGCAGGTAAATGGACATAATCTGTACTATGTCCATTTTGTATATTTATATGTGTTTGTTGTTTACTTTAAGTTTAAATAAAATAAAATAAAAAATAAATTTTAATGGGTTTGAATAAAAGATATCATAGAAATACCAGGATTAGATACCTATATCTACACAAAGTTTCTGCAAAATGTATACATTAGGAACCTACTTATTTAAAAAACCAATTTCTTGAAATTGCAAGTCACCGATTTTCTTTGCTTCCTCGTATTGTTGCCAAATGCCTATAATAGTAGGTATAATTATCCACTTCTTCCGAAATTCCTGGTCGCGAGTATGCCTTGCAATATGAATTTCTTCTTCGTTCTTGTAGTATGTAGCGTAGCCGTCTACGTATCGTGCCTACTGCGGGTATCATTGCAAGGCAGAAAGTACTCACTACGAATTAACCCGCAGAAAATATAACGATTTTCCGATCGGTCCCATTGGATTTACAAGATCTTGCATATTGTTGTTTGTTTTGAATGTTTTCTTTTGTTGAGAACTCAAAATTTATGATTAGTACAAATAGGTTCATATCCTGTGTTGGCAACAATTATTTTGCAGGCAGTTAAAATATGAAAAAATGATGAATCATTAATTTATTCCTATTCAATAACTAATTACCATACGCGGCATTTCATTTACCCAATAATGATATAAAAAATTGGTTTTATGGATATTAATTTTCACAAACCAATAAATGATTTCCGTAATGTTAGTTCGATTCGGACGGTTACGTAAATCAATTAAATAGGTAAATTTATTAGGTATTACAAAACGCTTATAATTAGAGCAATGAAATTATAATAGAGCTGAAAATTGTAACATTCTAAATAAATTCCGGGTTGTATTCAATTACACATGTGTATAATTGCATATTTAGTATAATTAATAATTAAATGTATTGTGTTTATTTCAAATTAAACGTAAAGCGGTGGAAAGACAGCCTGGCCTTATCGAAAGAGACTGAGTTATCTGAAAAGAACAGATCGACAGATCTATAAAAAAGGCAAAGAAGGGGAAAAAAGTAAGCCTGTGAATTAGTGAAGAGTACATGATTGGCGCAGTTGGTTGAGGCGGCAGTCTCTCAAGGGGGAGGTGACAGATCCTTTTATTAAAAAAGAATTAAGTACATTAAGATAAAAATAAATACAACTGAATGTCTAAATTGATGGCTGATCGGTATTTTGCGATTTCAAATTATACATTTTCTAAGAACTTTAATTAGGTAGTTTAAGGTGTTTTTGAGAGTAAAAGAAACTCTTACAAAAAACTTATTATTTTATAATGATACTGTATTTGTAAGTTTGAGTACACTTGTTGTATGACTTCTACACAGATAACATTAAAACAAATTGTTTTTCTTAGAATACTGAGCTTAGAGCGAAACCTCCGGAGTGGAATTAAATTAATTACGTTTTCATGTCGATTTTAAAACATCTAACGTGAGACAAAATTAGTAAGCAAATAAAGGATTCGATTTTAAAAACATTCTAAATATAGCTACGCAATTAACATGCGAAATGACTGCGAATTAGCAAACTTTGTTTTGTCAATATTTTTAATGCTACTTGATTAGGTTTAACTCAATAAAGCTTTTAAATTCAGTAGCTATGTTTGTTAATAAGTTGGTGCTAATTGGAAGGGAATACAGTTAACTACCTGCTATTCCTAAGTGTTTTACACTTTTGATAATATATGGATATATCAACAAATATGTACTAATAACTTATGCACTTCTTCACATTTATCGAGAAAGGGAATTTAAGATATTATGTTGCAAGTCCTTCTGCTCAGTGAACCTACCAACACTTAAAAAAATTACACGCATTGCCATTACTAAGATTTAATACTAAGCCGTTCGTGTTTCAACCAACTGAGTCAGTTTCTTTCCACATCCTTTTGTCGCGCTTCCAAATGTCTGTCGTATATCCAAAAAATACAGCTCACCCGGTATGTATCTACTGCCCCAGAACAGACTCTGGTCTAGTGGGGCAGTACAATTTCCCATGTATCTTGTTGTCTTATGTATGTTTATTTTGTATATTTTTTTTGTATTTATATAATGTGAGTGTGTATATGTATATGTATATATGGGAAATAAATCTTCATTCATTCATTCATATTATGTTCTGTAAAAATTGAGTCCAGGTGCCCAATGGGCCTACGGACGATAGAAAACAATAAAAGTATCTACCCAACAAGTCGAAAGACGAGTGGGTGTGTTCGAAGTTAATTTAATATGAGCTTCGAATAATTCAGGACATATCAATGTTATTACGGACGGCAGCAAGGCATTGTTACGATTGTATGTTATTTTTAGACGCTGTATTTCCCCGTGTACCGCTCCGTAGTGAAGTGACTGCATTTTTTGACGTCATAGTATTACGAGTATAACAACTTTGTATCTACGTACCTTAGTATTAACTGGCGTACGCCATCTGTTATGTTTTATGAGAAAGAAATCGTTCAGTCGTAATCTGTAACCCAGATTCCCCGGATTTACGTCATAGAAAGGCAACATTCTGATGGTTGTACCTACTCATTAATAAGTGAATCATTATATTTTGGTGTAGGAATTATTATATAATGTTTATAGTGCGAGAGCGATGAACTGTTGAACCCATTGATTTTTCCTTATTAATAATTCTAAGTTGATAATTATGAGTCGTGCTTGAAGTAAAGTTGTTTGTCCCAATTATTCTGAAATATGTTTTTTTTTTGTATAGAAAAATGATAAATAAAGTGAGGTATATCACTGATTCTAGAATAGCTTCTACAAAATTCACCAATAATTCTAATTAGGTACATACCTAGATGCCAATCCTACCAAAAATATATAACAAGTAGTTATATCTCAACAGATATACAGCATAGAATGGACCTTCCATCAGGCTTATGACTGATCGTCGGCTGGCTTAATGTGAAGAAAAATTCCGTTGATCTCACAAAGAAAATATATGTTTCGCAAAGTTGGTCGAAGGGAATCTTTCAAATAAAAATTTGGGTTCGAATATGAACGACGATGTAGGCATAAACAAAATTTTAACTTATAAACTGTGCAGGAAAGTATTTGAGTTTGTACATACAGGCAATCCTTAAAATACTAAGCATTCAGTATGAATAATCTACTTTAATAATGTCTCTCTGTTTATTTGTTATTTACAAATTAAATTAACTTAATTGAATTGTTATAATAACTATTGCTTGTTCGCTGTAACCAAATAATCATAAAGAGACTTATAACCTTCAACTTGCAAATAATGAAAGATTTTTATTGTTTTATAATTGGTTTCTAGACTGCAAACATATCGGAACAATACTTCTTTTTCATTACTATTATTTCCCGAGTGATACCTGTTGTTATCTGCACTACTATATATACATAAGTTTAAGTAAATGAAAATTGTACGACCAGTTGATATTAACTGACTTGCCTATTTTTATACCTACTGAATGAACCTGACAAGTGTGAGCTAGCATGGGCGTCGTCAGGGGGGGCAGCTTGGAATAGGTATTTATTTTTCATACTAATTGGTTAAACCTAGCAAAAAATCACATTACTATACTCATCACATCATGAATTTTCTAAAAATAGTATGAAAATCCATTAGTTTCATAAAAAAATTGCCTGCGGTGCTATTTTACATTGTATTTTTTTTATGAAATATCATTTTTCGTACATATTATTGTGCAAAATATTGTATACAAATACATTTTCAAATATACAGACCAGGTCGAGACCTTCGAGACCCTAGCTCCGAGACTGGTGAAGCCCATGTGAGCTAGACTCTTTGTGTAATATTTGGCGAACCTGTATGCACGGTGATCTACTCCTTTGGATTAGCACACAGTATATTAAGATGTCCTTGAGTTGAAATCAGTCGATAAATGGAGCCAGAACATCATCTGATTATTGCTTTGTATAAAATAAATTGTAAAAGAAATATTAAAGTATCGGTTTTTCATATCCTTCTAATATATTGCTTACCCCTTGTATATATTATTTTTTTTAGTGTGACATTGATTTAATAACACCATGTTCAACATTATACGAATGCCTTCTATACTCACGGTATATCCTAATAATGGTGAATGCTGTGCTGTGTACGTAAAAAACACACATCATTCTCTTTTGCGCAAACATTTATATAACAATCGGAATGGGTGTCGAACGTCGTTACTGAAAAAGATGTGAAATGTCTTAAGGAAGACTGATGAACACTTTTTTCTTACAAGATACTCGAAATATATGGTAAAAAAAGTCGGAGCGAATAATACAAGCCGGGTTCCCATCATCGCCAATAAAACATACTTACAGATAATTCAAAATTGCGATATAATATAGCATGCATTTGAGTGGGAGTTAAATTAGCGTGGATCTGGGTATGAATCATGCATTTTTATACAAAAATATTGTAGGTACTTTGATAAAATGACCAAGGTCACTAAAATTATCTCTATTACATATCTGGCATTATCTACCTCAAGTGGCGAATTTCCTCATTTCATATAACATTATTATATGAGGTATAGTAGTGCCTATAATATGCTGAGAACAAGGAAATGTACAGAGTACCTATATGCGGTGAGGCGCGATACATTACATAATTAAGTACCCGCCATGGGTGATTATAAATATTACCTATGCTTTGACCAATTTTATGGACATTATCTGAAGGTGTCTCGTTTATTGTAGTACTTATTTAATATTCTATAATGCATTATATTTATTTAAAGATTAAGGTACACTATAAATATGGGAAAAATTGCATATACTATTACCTACAACTTGGGACACACATTCTCCGCAACGAAAAATACGGTCTGCGCTACCTTATGATGGAAGGAAAAATAGAGCGCATAGACGCTCCGTGGGAAAACGGCGGATGTCCTGGTTAAGAAATATCAGAGAATGGACTGGAATCCAGGGAGTGGGGAAGTTGTTTAAGCTAGCACATATAAGCCTACGCCAGGGTGATGGAAATTGAAATTATTAGGATCAAGTGAATCCGACTGAAGAAGACATTTGTTAAATGGTTCAGATGCGTTAAGGGGTGTATAAAGATTTGTTTGTAAATATTTCAACGATATTCTAAATTTAGACAAACGCGAAACCTATTCGATAATATTTTAAATCTTAGGTAGCTATATATTATTTAGGCAGGAAAGTACTTATGACCCCATTTAATCATTCATTCTCACCATCGAATCATTTAAAGAATTTGGGTTTGGGTTTATACCAGTTTACCTACAAACCCAATAGCTATTTTTATAATGAGTATAACATAGAAACGAAAGCAGTGTTTCAACACATGTTTGGCGTAGTTGGTTTAAGCGCGGGTTTCTTATGCGAGAGGTACCAGGTTCGAATACTGCACTTTACGATAAACGTTTTTAACATAGTGCATGTGAAGTGTACAGGAAACTATTGGGATTATGTGCCTATCCATACCTATCATATAGTATACGTACTAATCCCTGTATCTATACTATATACTTGAATTATATATGGCTTGGAAGCCTGGATGTTGCTCTGTAGGGTACATGTCTCCTGTATGTAGCAGATAGCATAATTCTCTTATCTTCCGACGTTGCTGCCCAACGGTGACAGAAGCCATACGAAATAATAATAACCTGAGTTAACATACTCGTAAAAGCGTCTCAGTAGTGAATTATTAAATCAATTTAATTTTGTCAGGAGATATATTTTGATTTGTTTTGACTGATCATGTGTTTGGTATATGTAACTATAGCCACTGATTTGACCTTAGCTATACCCTTTACATAAATCTATTATCACAAATGTATAAATATTTAGCAATAGACTCATTATCTAATCAATTTTACCACAACAAATCAGTGAAGTATTTCTAATTTAAGGTTTTCCCCAGTTAAATTAATTAATTCGGTCACGATGACAAGTATTCATTAAACCAAGTTCTTTTGTTTAATTTCGTTAATTCTGTTTCGTCCCGCAAACCCGTGACTGTACTGAAGTTGTCTAAAAACGAAACAATTCCTATTTAGTGTTTTACCCACATGATCGACATATTATTTAAATACATAAATTACAGTCTTATATATGAAATGTTCCGATTTTATGTTTTATCATTGTTAAATACAGCTCCTATAGTTTTGTTACCCATTAGTTTCATACCTACTATTATATCGAAAAGTAATAATCATCATCAGCTCGCGTTTACCCACTGCAGGACATAGGCCTCCCCTCTCCTCCTCCACTTCTCCCTCCCTCCTCCGATTCCCATCCACTGGGGTCCGGCATACCTCATGATGTCGTCCATCCATTTTGGTAGGTGGTCGCCCTTGTGGTCTTTTGTCGCCCCTTGGTCTCCACTCCAGCAGCCTCCTCGTCCATCTGTTGTCCTGCATTCTTGCAATGTGCCCCGCCCATCTCCACTTCTGCACCGCTATCCTCTCAACCACATAAGTCACATAAGTCTAGCTGCGTATCCAGTGATTCTTTGACTGTGTGATTGGTAACTGGTTAGTGCAAGTTTCGTTCGATGCACGACAAATTGCGTTGGCGCATGCACATAAAGCTGCATAGTCGACAATGCAAGCTGGCGCTAATCATCTAAGCCGTTCAGTATAATGTTGATCAAGGGCCCTTATAGCGTTACATTTCGGAAAAATATTAGAGAAGTGGTTATGAGAGAGTTGTTAGTTTAGTATTTTGTTATTTTGTCTTTTATCCGAATTTAACCTCCGACGATGGGCCCCTAGAAAGATGTCTTTGGTTTTAGGCTAGGCAAAGGTTCAGCACTGGATATCTCACAACAACTTCTAGCGCTGATGTCTTGGTCTTTGGCCCACTCCGTATTGTAAGCATAGGTGTATTTATTGGACCACATGATATAGTACTCAATACATAGAACGGATACTAATATTTTAACAAGCAGGGACAAGTGGAGCACAATGAAACCAAAGAATCATTTTCATTTTATAAAAAATCTGTGCTAACAAACTAAATGAAATTTTTGTACTTCCATAAACTTTACTCTTTTATCTAAGAATTAGTCATAGAAACGAGAAAAAAAAACCCAATCTAATACAAACTGTCAAGATTTTTACTTTAAGATCATGTGTTGCAAAATGTGTCAATCAAGGACCCAAATATGCAATTTATGTTCCAAAAAATATCTTAAAGCTGGTGTCAATGGTTCTTCAGTAAAACTAAATGATTTTTCACAGCCAATTTAAACTTTATACATTTTCCCTTACAAAACTCACATGTCACACTTATCCTCAGAGTAACTAACTTCATGTTTACCTAATTGGTCGAGTAAAAAGAGAAGGAAAATTTGAAAAACTTGAGATTTTATTTTGATTTTTTCATTGTGCCCCGTGTTTCATAGTTCCCCACTTGTCCCTACTACATAGTATAAAAACTAGTTAACGAGTAAGGATTAGCAATTACTTAGGTAAGTATCTAATGGTAATTATGCAAAATTGTTTGCGAATCCTTTATAATTAATGTGTTTGATTTGACTTCTGCACGCTTCAGGGCATAAATAATAAAAACAACACACAGCACCTACCTTCATATTATTATTTAATTCAAGGTAAATAATAATGTAACTATACTCCTGACATGTTCTAGGCAGATTCTAAACTATATATAGTTATTATATAATGATGTATCCATACATATACTGCTCACTTAAATATCATACTCGTACTATCTCACATAATTTTCATCTTTTTTTTTATTAAGTGTCAATCCACCTCCACCCCTGAATGTTTCAGGAGCTTTAGCTCCTATATCATCCAGTCTTTTAAGCAAAAACATTTTTTCAAAGGAGGGCTCAAGGTTCGCCGGAAAGGCTCCCCTCAACAAACCCCTCCCGAAACTACTCTGAACACCCTTAATGTTCCTTGGGGGAGACTCTCACTGTAAGGATCTACACACTACTACATTTTTTCTTAGAAACTATCATCTTACAATTACGTATTACTACGTACTAAATCTTAACCTAGAGGACAACATTTTACAATTTAGACAGTACATACACACTGAATAAAAAAATAAAGTTTCTTACCGACAGTCATCCATATTTACCTGTTGTCCCCCGACCACGCGCGAAGGAAACCACAGCCTAATAATTGCAATTATTTTCATCTACTATATCATCGCGGTATATTCCCCAATAATGGGGTAACCAGTGAAAGTTGTATGCGTACAAAACACAAACAGCCTTTTCTTTGCGCCAAATTGTAGGTACAAGACAACTTTATTGTTGAAAAAGATGGGAAATATCTTATTGAAATTTTATGAACACTCGAAAGAATGTCTAAAAAGAGTGAGGGGAGCAGTAATCCCATACAGTAATGAAAACTAATATAATATAAGTCCTTTAAATAGTAGAAACCTATAAAAATCTATGGTTCTTTGTGTGCGAAATATACTAAGACATTTTAGTGTCTCTCTGAATAATTTTCATAATATACCTGCGAACTTATTTAACTAACTTTAATGCATATTCCAATATAACCTACGTAGAGTAAATAAATATACAAAGAATAATACTTATGAGTTTGTTCCACATGTTTGACAGATCACGATAGTACAGTGGCAATGATCTCGACTTCACAACATCCAAGTTCCGGGTTCATTCATACTTCTCTAAGTGAATATTAAAGTAATCTTATATTATAAACTATACGAGTATTTACTGACTATGGGACCTGTTTCATTTACTTATTAATTATTTTATTGTGGCTATTTGCAAATTATATTGGTGTCGCGTCACGTTTAGGTGCCTTAAATTATAAAGTAACCTAGAATTGTTTAATTTTATTGCTGGTGTATTTATTTTAACTGTCTTGCTAAATGTAATTTTAAGCTGGCGAGTTGCATAAATATTTTAGAATTAAAGCTTTATGTTCTATGAACTGTTCTCAATATTAATTATTGTCATGAGTTAGGTATAGAAGATTATGTTTGATGAACAAATTGAGATGGTTGTCTATGAAGTGAGTGTCGGACGGACGACATCGAAGCGAGATATAATGTAAGGATAGAAGGGTGTGGCGCTCTGTCCTCTCTCCCTAGTCAGCAAGAGATACACGGCGTGATGGGATTGACTGAAAAAACTTTATAGTAGATAACAATATGATAATCTGTACTTGACACAGTAGGCCTTTTTGACGTTCTGGTATTTTCCACACTATATTACGTTCTTCGGCTTATCCATTCAAGTAAGTACGGGCATAATGTAGTCAATTCATTTTCGTGTGTTTGAATTATTCGGGAATGTCAATAAAGTATTCACCGTTCTATAGAAATGTATGAAAATTGTAAAGTGCACAGAATCCAAACAATTAACATTATCCACGAAGATACCTACAAAATCGTATATCTTAAATTAACAACTTATCTATTAATTACGCAAATTTATTATACAATCACGAACTAATTAAGATAAACGGAAACTCATTATACTAAATGCTCTATAAACATTGGCAGATTACTTCATAAGAAGATACAATATAAAAACACCAGTCCATGCAAGTTTTTACCACAGAGTAAATTACTATAATATTACTGCCTTAAGCACATTATGTTGCAGTTTTGAAAAGATGTTTTATTAATATTAATTAATTATAGCAGAAACATTTAAATATATAGGTGCCTGCATTTACAGATGGATATAATGACTTGATGTAAATCCATGACAATGGTCTGGATGTAAAAAAACCTGCAGATATAAAAATGCTTTCAAAAACCAAAGGTCAAGTTGATACGCTCTCTGAAAACTGAAGCGATTAGAGTTCAGTGATGGAGAATGCAGATCCATCGTTTTGTAAAGGAAAATATTTTAATGCTATCGAAGTACATATAACCATATCTTCGTTGTTGGTTCTTCGCGTTTCCTTACTGCGTGTAGAGTGGTTGAATGACCGAGCTTTCGGCAGCGATACTGCTCCCGTCTTCATCCTGTCGTATCCATGCCTGTATCGCTGCCGAAAGCTCGAAATATGGATTCATCATGCTACGAAAGCCTACAAGATTACATATAACCAATTTGTGATGGAGATATTTGAATGCCAAATATATGTATTTTATTTAATGGGCATAAAAAGAGAAATATCTTTGGCCATTTTACGGAGCATTCGGTCGGACAATAATATGAAGAAGTGATTTAGGTATAGGTATACAAGAACTTAGAAAAGTATCGCAATGTATTGTTTAAGATTATAATAGAATTCATCACATTGCATATTGATGCACATGTTAAATGTAGGTACATTCAAATATCCATATTTTTGCAAGTAAAAAACACGTAAGTGCCTGTGGGAAAATATACACACGGATAATACACATCTATCTGTCCACTATTGATTACTACATAATAATATGTAGTCTACTATACATCCTAATAAAATGAAAATGACAATAAATACTGCCATCTACATTGTGTGATGATAAATACATAATAATCATAGTCAGTAACAATAATTAACAAAGATAATAGGTTTTATAGTACAACAACAGATGGAGTCACTTCATGTATCCATCATAACAACTGATAACGATTATAGGTATACAGTTGAAGAATAAGTCTAACTTAAATAGATATCAAAACACTCGACATTTATTATACAGATAACGTTTGTCTGCTTAGAAACTCTAACCAAATAGTCCCTATCTGTTTTATTGTTTCTTAGCTGGTTTCAGTGTTCTTCAGTCAGTATTCAGATATATCTCATATATCTGGGTTTAGACTTCGTAGAGTCCAAAAGAAAGAATCAGTTGCTGTTTATTATACCCAATACATTTTTGGCAGACACTTATGCAACGGGCTACAAAGTAATAAAACTAATATCCAAGGCAAAAGCTACAACACCCAGTATTTGCACAAATCTTATAGCAATTTGAGTAACTACTCAGCAATACTAATTTCGTCTACAGGCAATAATGAATGTTATTGTACTCTTCAAGATCAAAAACATTAAAATGTCTATGTTAGTAGGAAGTGGAAGGTAGAGGAGATAACTTAATCATATTATATTGTAATATATTATAGAACAATACATATTTCACTCACTTATAAATTAATAACACATGTGTTTCTGCAGGTTACCTATGTATGTAGTACAATCACCATTGTATTCACAGAAACACAGTCTTCCACCGTTGCACAATGGATATATTTGAATAAAATATTATGTGCTACCTTTTGGGAAATACCAAAATTATTATAGGTTACCAATTACAACTGGATTTATTCAGCTTGGCCCAGTTGGAATCCTGCCAAGAGAGTTCACGTAAATGTTAATACTCTTGGTTTTGATGAATACAGAATCTGTAAAATTACCGAAATTGGTATTATTGCGCTGGAGACGGATACTGAGAATTCCGTGGACGGTGAGAAGAACTATAAATGTCTCCATCCTGCAAGAACTGGGTATCACATCAAGATTGTCGTCGATCTGCCTAGAACGAATTCTCCAGTTTTTTGGTCATATAGCTCGAAGAGGGGAAGAAAGTCTCGAGAAATTAATCGTCGTAGGAAAAACACCGGGACGAAGACCAAGAGGACGGTTACCTATGAGATGGACCGATCAGGTGGTGCAAACGGTGGCCCCTGCCATATACAGGACCATGCACCTTGCGGGGGACAGAACAGCGTGGCGACAGATTATCCAACAATGGGTGTTTGGTGATCGCGACCCTCAGCAATGAGGAATACGACCCAAGAGAGATTATTAGTGTAAGTGATCAATTAAGCGAGTCGACGATCAGTCATAGGTATGTCCGATGGAATGTTCATCCTTCTCTGTACCTACAATATCTGTTGATATTACTAAGTACATATTACTAAGGGAGCAGACAACGCGGACCAAAATACATAAGTAATACCGCAAGACTGACCTTTATAACATATCCAGAAATCAGAAATACTTATCTTATTGCAAGACAAGGCATCATTATCATTCTCTATTGGACGTAGTACAATAAAATGAGTGTTTATGTTATATCAATTACTTTTCGCGAAAAACGTAAAGCAAACCGACGTTATGAAGGGAATAATTGTTTACACCATACATACTCGTATATTGTTATTTCATTGTGGTAGATAGAGTGATAGCTTAGTGCTTAGTCATATGTTAAGGTTAGATCGATCTTATTTCAAAATAATAATTTGTCTTTTTATTACAATAATATGACTTCATAAAACACAAAACGCTATAATATTATGTAGATATAAAATACTTGGCATGTACGTCTGTCTGCACAATTTTCACAAAATTACATAACATGCAAACGTGATTTTAAACATTTTTTTGAGTGATCACATGGGTTTATATCTATATTATTTAAAGTTTTACAGAAAGTAAGGTGGTGAAGAGAACACAAATGTATTTGAACAGAGATTAAATACGATAATTCCTATTGCAAGAGATGTTTAAAAATCATATATTTTTTTATAAAATTGTCTCAGTTTACTAAATTCACTTGATCATAGGCAATGAAATACTAATTTCTTGAACGCCATCAAAGTGAAATATTTACAACTGGTAATTTTAAACTCATATAAACTCCTATTTCTGATAAACAAGTCAGCTTTATCAACCTCCATTAGCTTTTTTGGAGATTACTTCTATTAAGTATATTACATTATTCTGTGGCACAAATCACTTTGCTTTCGTGAAATAATATGTATGAATGTATCTTCTCCATTCTTCTCGCGTGTGTAGGTTCTCGATGTTGTCGGGCTTTCGGCCTACTTGTTGAGGCCACTATATTAGTCCTGAAGACAACATCGACAACCTACACACGGTACACCCGAGAAGATATTAACAAGGAAGGGAAAATCTACAAAGCTATGTATGAATGTAGTTAAGCTGGTTTGTAAATTAAGCAGAAAAGTAAATTCTTCTATTTTAAATACAAGAAAAAATTTCATAAAAAATCTTACTTAAATATATTGGACTCTCTGGAACAGACTTGTTCTGGTGGAAAGAAATTATGTGGATTGCCCTCTGTAATGTGGTATTTTATTGAAATAAAGTTTTTTGTATTAGGATATCGTACAACGCCTGATATTTTTATATGTATGTGTCTAATAAATTCAATAAGATTTTATTGACTTTAAATCTTTACCACGGGCAATACTATCTCATTACTCACATCGGATTTCCGGACTGTGAATGGACTAATGGACAAGTCGAATACAAGATTAATAATGATAAAATAATTCTTTATTATATTAACGTAACATATTAATAATAGCTGTTGATTTATTGTCTATATTTCGTAGGTAAGTATATCATAATTATTTCGACGCCGTATGAAGTTTCGCAACAAACGATTTTATCGCAATAAGTCTTTTTAGTATCACGGTTGATAATTACGAGTACTTTTGTATCTGTTGGGCGAAAAATGATGGAAAGGAACAGGAAGATTTTCAAGATAGAGTAAAATTTTGCCCTCGTCGAGTTGATTCGTTAAAATATTAAAGAACATTCAAGTTGAAGAGCTTTTTGCGTATTTTGAGGCAGGTTATTATTAGTAAATTAACATGCTTTAAGTAGTCAAGTAAAAAGTTTTAAAAGAACAGAAAAAACAGCCAAAGAATAGGAAGAAACAACAAAGTATAAAGTTTGAATACAACAGTAAAAAACACAACCATTAGTAACCAAATTAGTTATAATAAATCACTAAGCAATGAAAATTTAATCAAGCTTATTAATAGCGTGAAGATTTTTTTTAGATAATTAAGCAGGTAGCCAATACGAAAATACCATTAATCAGTATGTAAAAAGTCTTGACAACTGTGATTAAATAAATTTGACTTCTGTTTTTAACACTTTTTTTGTTAAGTTTTGTAAAGTAAATAAACTTATTAAGTATTACACATTTTTTTCATTTCATCCTCCTCCTTATTGTCCTATTGAATTGCCCAACACAGGGTTACTAGTGACTGTTCGGAAGAATGTCCTTTTCCCATCAGTCGTCCGCGTCCGCCAAAAGGTCCTCCAGACTCATGAAATGAATTTCCGTCATTTCATTCCTACTGATTCCTTACATCTATATTTGATATATTTTGTTCTCTTTGTTCACGATTGAGTTGCTGAAGTTCTGCTGTATTATTTACTGAAATGATTTTATAAATAAATCATTAAACTTGATCATTTATGGATACAAAAACGGAGATGAAGAAAATACACAATTCATACCATCATTTTTCTTGTTTTGAAAGTATTCTGGCTCATTCCACAAAGCTTTTTCCGCTGAACCAAAGATTATGTAAAATAAGTTGCACCCAAAAGCTACGCCAGCAGATATGAAGAACACGGTCCTCCACTGAATAATATCTTTCTGAAAAAAAAAAAATTGTTGACGGACACATTTATTTTCTCGAATACCAATACTTATAAATCAATAAATCTTACATTGTCATGAATAATTAATCCAGCCGTTATCGGAGCCATCGAAGCGAAACTCTGCGAGAAAAAGTTGCAAATCCCCATCAAGGTACCGGAGAAGTTTGGTGAGATATCAATATGATTCACCTGAAAATTGTACAAGAAATTTAAAAAAAAAGAGTTAAGGGGGCTAAAGATATGAAAGAAGCGAGATGTTCTAGAAATATACCGTTCTAGAAAATATAATAATTGAAAAGAATTTTAAAACTGAGTTTTGTAATCCTAAGTGATGAAAAATAAAAAAGTTTTCAGTTGCTGCTGCACGAGTACTTTATAAAATGAATTGATTTAGTTAATTACAAAATATCTTGAACTCTACCATACTTACCGCTTTAATATTGACTCCCATAATATTACTCAAGTATGACGGAATTTCTGTAAAAAGAGTAACTGCTATCCAAGAATTGCCCATTTGGGCGATAACTATAGCCCAGGTAGGCATGTACGTGAGGATTTGAATCCAAGGGATCTTCATGGGCTGAAAAAGCAACAAAATGATTAAAAATTACCCTCCTGTCTACTACTATACAATCACAGTGTATCCCAATAATAGGTAAATTTGTGGATAAAAAATAAACTAAGCTAAAAAGTTTGTTTAGATACTTCTTAATTACTTTAGTAATTTTCTCTTGTCCTAGTGACTCTTGAATGTAATCTTTTTCCTTTTTGCTTATTCTTGGATGGGTAGCTGGACTATCGGCTCCAAAGATACTCCAGACAATTCCAATGGTGATACTCAACGCTCCAGAACTGTAGAAAATTAAAGGCCATCCGTAAGTTGTGGCCGCCAATAGACCGGAGAATGCCATGGCAAATATAGTACCAGAATTTGAACCTTTAAAGAAATTATAACTTTAAAATAAAATTCTACTCTTGAATACTTAATGTTGGCTATTTCGGTTGTACGACTGAAATGATATGGCGTTTTTACCTCCATAAATATAAGTGCTCAATCTTCCTCTTTCATCAATCGGACACCACCTTCCTTGCAACGAATGAAGGCAAGGGTACAGGGAGCCTTGTGTAATCCCTTGAATGGCTCTACACACACACACTAACTTCCATCCAGACTGCAAATAAATATTCAGCTCTAACAACATGGCAAGATTACAGCAAAATATTCAAAGACACAATATTGAAAATACGGGACCATTTAAGGTTTTAATAATTACAAGAACTAAAGTAGGAGAGTACGAATTTCTAATATTTACGTATTGAGCAGCAAACGGCACTAACATGGCTAAAATTCCGCTAGCCAACATTACACAAATCAGTAATAATTTTGCGCCATATTTATGTGCTATATAACTTCCTGGAATCTGCATTATTAAATATCCCCAAAAGAAGGAACTGAGCATGAGTCCTTGCGTTTTCTTATCCCAGTCGTATATCTGCAAATAAAACTTGGAAAATAATCATATTGCGAATACGGACAGTACAGTAAGTTAATAAAGCAGTAAAAGATAGCAAACTTACAGGAATGTCGGGATGTGGCGAAGTTTCATGGTCAGTCATTGCAACAATTGCTACACTCATGGTTATTCTCATTATGTAAGCAGTTGTCAAACACAGAAACATTAAAAATACTTGAACATGTCTAACTCCTAATCCTATTACTGAAAGAGTTGATTTATTTATAGTTTTGACGACCACAACGCCTTTGGAAAGTTACAATACAAAAAGTTAAAAATATCAATACAATAAAGGTACTCAGCCAAACAATACACAGCAACAATAGACAAAAAAACAGTAAAATAAAAATCGTAAAAATCGTAATACAATTAAACTCCGGGAACCAACCCATTGCGAAAGGGCAATGTAATTTTTTTTTAGGTGAAATTTTCTTTACGTTATTCAGACGATGCTGTTTTGCAGAAATTCTTGAGGCATTTAACGAGATAAACGGGTTAATTTGAGAATATTCCAGAACAATGCGAGCATTCTAATTCGATGAAAAGTCAAAATTATTACAAAAAAATAACGCCTTGTAAAAAATGTGTAAGATGACTGCAAACACACGTTTGACATACCATCATCCAAGGAAGGATAAGAAAGTTTGTTACTGATCGTTGGAAAATGTGAAATAAGACCTTTAATTATTTTTGAAACATACATTAATTTTACACTAAGCTCTGGTGACTAAAACTGACTGAGGAGATATGGCCATTATGTGAAAAACAAATCAATATTTTATACGAGTAAAATACCTTTAGTGTCACGAATTTCTTCTTGAGCCATTTGAATTCTTACTGATTTTCGTTTTCTTGTTTTTGTTATTTTCCTGTGTAATGATATCTAACCCTAGTTAGTCACAGAATTAATTTAATACAATGATTGTTCATTTTGTGATTAACGTTTTATCAAAAGAACAGTCTTAATGTCGTCTTCAGAACCTATTAACTCATTATCATCTTTCATAATTTCACAGATCTTGACGTAATGTTACGTCAGAATTGAGTAGCTGGTACTGTTTGTATAGTGTGAAGATATTTTTAGTTATCTACCTTGTGGAAACACTATTATCTCATAATATTTAAAATAATAAGTAACTGTTTACTAAAGTGTCGTAATTAACAACGTCGAATGTTTGCACTGCATAGTTCTATCTGCTTCTTTTATCAATGTAACTAGGGACACTCTAGAACCCTTTTTTTCCAGTTATAGAGGTTCTTTTCTCACCCTCACAGTTACCTTTTTTAATTGAAATAGTCGTAACGCACGATATTGATTTACAATTTCAAAATAGAGGATTTTTTTAAATATACCCAGTGATTTTTTTTATTTACACTTCACTGGCAATTTTTCGAAATCAATAGATTCCACAATATTATACTTACGTTACTCCCATCATCAGACATGATACAAACGGCATAACTTGGTCCGCTCTATAGTCCAAGTCAAGGTATTTTCTAGTAAGATATTAACCAATATGTGAAGGAAATCCGTGTCCGAATAACGTGAAGGAAATCCAAATTGTACATACCTAAATAAAATTTATTATCTATAAATTTTAAAATAAAAACTATACAAATATAAATGCATTTTTTGATTATATCTTCTAGTAGTAGATAGTAATAAAAAATAATACTAAATTGTCAGTTGTTGCCTTTTTCCTTAGGCACTTCACCATTAACTGTATTTGACTGTAATGGGTGCATTTCTGAAATAAATAATAAAATTAAGTTACAAGTCTTTATCGGATTCTGCCATCGGTTTCCAGAATTAATATAAAACAGATTTCATACCTTTCTCCTCGTTCTCATTAACTTCCTCACTGTCCCACGGTTGTCTCTCAGCAGACCCGAATATAATGAAGATCGTACTGGTAACAAAATACACCCCTGCTGCCATGAAGAACACAAGTCTCCATTGCTTTATATCCGTCTGAAATTACAAGTGGTACAAATTGAGAAAACTGTCCCTTTATTTGCTCTAAAGTCTAAAGCCTAATTGTTTTACTACGTCAGCTTCTACACACAAATAGTAAGTGTCTACCGCCTCCATAAACAGGGAAATAATTTGCACCACTTTGTAAAAATGACTAGATCGAGTCGGTTGATTACATCGTAGGGAGTTTTATTTATCGTTGAACAATTATTCTCCAAACTGTGGTGTAATTTGTCTCATGTTTATATTTAAAAAAAGAAATAAGAAAACAACTTTCTTACACTGTCCCTTAAAATATATCCGGCTGTGATAGGAGCGAAGTTACTGATTCCAACTGCAATACACGTGGTGATACTAACCAATACTCCAGCGTAATTTGGGGAAAGATCTATATGATTTAACTGAAAAACGTGTACAAAACAATGATTTAAGTATTTAAGTAAATTGCCTAGTCGATAATCAGCCAAGGTTAGCGAACCTATATTATTATATTGTTATGAAAAAACCAAAAAAAATATTTTTGGGATACATAGAAATGGGTAAACTTTGCCCTGGGCAACCAAGGCAAATTTGTGTGTCTTTTATCCTCCCCAAAGGATTAAAAATAATGCTGCACTCTTTGAATGTATTTACATAGATGCCCTTTCAGATTTATCGAGGGAAATTGTAAATAGTATTTTTTATAGTAAACTCACCATGTAGCCGAGAGTATTGATGGCATCCAAGCATACTATAACGGTAATCATAAACACAGCCAATGTTTTTTGACTTGCGTTTAGAAGTGTTATCAGTAACATCAATATTGCTGGACCAAATGCTCCTGGAAAGGTAGAAGACATTGTATTAGCGATTTTAGAACTTGATCTGCAAAAGAATTTGCCTGCATTTGTAAGAGTTGCAACGCTTTGGATCCCAACAATATATAAGTCAAGTTTACCATAATTGATAATGCTACTCATCTCTGGAAACTTTAATATCATTTGATTCAAAATGAAATGATTCAATATATTTACCAACTCCTTGACAAAGTTTCCTGACGGTCGTCGTGCTCAAAATATTTTTATTGACAAGCCAATCGGCAAAACAACTAGAGAGCATTACAGTGCACCAGGCACAAGCGTATGGAAGAGCCGATAGAATACCACTCTGAAAACATTCAGTCAGTACTATAATACTTAATTGTCTGCATGAATTCAATTAAATAAAAATATTTGAGAAACTTACACTTTCCACGTCGATTCCCAAAGCCATCTTTAAGTAACTTGGTGTTTCTGTAATCAACAGAAGAAATGCCCAGATACCGCCAATATGTGCCATAATTAAGGCGAAAAGTGGGACTGACTTAACCATGGAAAGCCACGGAGTTTTACGAGGCTGGAAATAAAATAACAAATTAATTACAAGTAATTGTTAATTTCTTAAAATAGCTTATTGTGAATTTGCGCTTTGACTCGCCAGTTCTTCCCTTTGGGTTAACAAGTATATAGTTAAAGATTCAAACCTTCTTTCTGTTTTTTTGCTCCAAGGATCCCTCAATAAATGCTTTCTCTTCTAGCGAAATGAAAGTATGTTGCGCCGGAGATTCTGCACCAAATATAAATAATATTATCCCAAAAACTAGACTGATTGTTCCAACCCCGTAGAATATCAATGGCCAACCTACACCAGTAGCCGCCAATAATCCCGAACAAAACATTCCCAAAATCGTACCAACATTATCACCTGAAAATAATTACAACTCTTAAAATCATTTCAAACTTCCATAAAAATCATATCACTATAAAAATGTTGCAGTACTTACCAGAATAAACAAACATTCCAAATCTATTCCTTTCATTCAATGGAGCCCATTTTCCCAGAAGAGTGTGAATGGACGGAAGAATCAGACCTTGAAAAATCCCTTGTATAGCTCTGCAAGCGCAAGCTGCCTTCCACCCGTACTGAAATCAGTGAATCAGTTATCGTCAGTGTAGGACACATGAAAACCAAATTGACGAAAAAGAGTGAAAGTATTATAGTACTTTTGCAACTCGAATGGGAAGCAATATCTCCAATCCACATCGAACCACGTTTTCCACATTTTTTTCTGAATATTATTATAGAAGGATTAGAATCAGTAAATTATAGAATGCTTACAAGACTCGAAGCTACTGGTAGAAGAAGAGAAAATAATCCATTGAAGATAAGAGCGATGCAAATTAGATGCTTCCCACCAAACCTATGAGCTAATTGTCCACCAGGTATTTGCATCAAAGTATATCCAGTAAAGAATGCGCTCAGCATATAGTCCTGGGTCTCTTTGTCCCAATCGAATATCTGGAATAAATTTGGATAATATTTTTTTTATTACTTTGCACTGCTAATTACTTCTACGAAATATATCGAGTCGGATATTTGATTTAAACGTTTTTCAATTCTTGCAGCTAACCTAGATATATGTTCGCATCACATAAGACTGATAACTATCTAGCATAACCCAAAACTATCTAGAGAATAGCCCTTTCTAGACAAGTTTAGTTCAGTTTAATTAAAACAATATTACTTTGTTTACACCACTTTTATTTTGAAGAATTCTTGTATTAGTCCTGAAGAAGGGAACTTTGCTACCGAAACATGTTGACTCTGGTCAAAATAAAAGTGGTGTAAGCAAACTAATATTGTTTTAATTATATAATGTCGCCACAAAATAAAGAAACCTTCGAAATCAAAGAAGTTTAGTTCAGAACCACACGCACATAGAAAGCACATTTTGATTTAAAATAACGGAATCTTTTTATACAATTGCCAGATTTTCAGATAGATTTAGTTGAAACATTCTCTCGGTTCGATGATAGAATTAATATTCACGATTAAATGTATTTATAAATGCGGTATCTATTTATTACCTGAATGCCATCAGATACACGTGAATCATCTGTCATTGCAATTACTGCAACGCTCATACTCGTCCTGATCCAATAGGCAGTAGTAAAACATAGGAATATGAGCAGAGCTTGGACGTGGCGCACTCCCCATCCTGGCGGTGCTGCAAACATCAATAGAAATAAGTCAACCAAAGGTACGTAAGATTTTCTAATAATACAATTTTCATACTCACCTTAGTGTAATGTTGTTAATAAAGAATAAATAAATAGGCAAATGAAAGGTGGTGCATTCCAGTAAAAGATCGGTATATACGACCCATGTTCTTTTTTTGGCTATTCCGAAGGGTTTGTCTTGCAAGTCCAAAACAATAATAAATGAGAAAAAACATGAAAGTTACCTATAGGAAGAATACCGTAAGCCTAAATAAATAACCAATGCATTCTCAAGAACGATGTAATTTTTCTTCGGCAAGGAAACAGGAAGGAGAAAACTATAAATAGAGGAAGATTTGGGAAAATATGTACATTTGTTCAGTGGATATTTTGATAAAGTACGATTAGAAAGAAATATAGATATTTTCTCAAATAATAATGCACTAAAATTATATTCCATAGAAAAACGTCATGCGATATAGACTCTTCATGTGAATGACTCTATTGACATATTATAATCGTTCAGAAACGCGATAATTATTATCAAATATGGACTACTTATTGAAATAATACTTAGTATAAAATGTCTCATGTTTACATACCTTGGACTTCAATACTTTGCTCACATTCATGCATCTCCAGCAGTCTCTAATACGTTTTATTGAGTTTTATCCATAAACTTTGACTAAAACTGGTCTCACTCTTAGACTAAAAGATGGATTGTTTTAGACTCCAACACTCATATGATGTTCTGTAAATACTAATAGTATTACTTTATTAAACAATAATAACTATGTAGATATTGATTTATAAGTCCTACGATAATAATTATATTGTCATTTTATTATACTATATTTTACAGTGGTGTTCAGGAATAAGTTTATAAATCAAGCCGCACACGAGTGCATATTTTTCCCTTTTATATTTATAGTGTTTCCAAGACTTCCAATTTTCATGTGAAATTATGTTTTCTATGTACCCCGTCCCAATGACATTGGAATAGGTAACAGACATTCCAGAAAATTTCTGCTAGAGGCAGGAGCCTACTGTGTTGTCTCAAGGATGTTAAAGCCTACTATTTTCAACTAGTAGTAGGTAAATAGTAATTTTAGTAATACTTATTTTCATAAATTTCGATAGGTAGTGAATTCTTGAACTCTTAAAGGGATTCACTTCAGCATTGATCTGACTATATCATAAATTGTTTATTGTGCTTTCACTATCTTTTGTCTTGCTCATACTATGTCACTGACGAAATGCTAACAGAGCCCTTTACACTCTTTAGCATTGATATTGTGCATTATTGTTGTTATTATTGCCTTAATTGTTATATATATAATTATGTAAAACTGACGAGTCCAAGTGCCCGATATAGGGTCTAAGGACGATAAACAACAATAAACAATAAAGTGAACACCGAACTCTACAACGTTCATGTAAAATATTTATTAGGTGTGGCGTAGGTATTTAAAAAACATATTACCATTTTTTTTACCCATTCCTCATAATTGATACATACCCTAAGTAGTGCCAATCCGAATCAGTGCTTTTCAATCTGTACAGCAATTTTTCTTTCACGGGGTCGTTGGCACTAAAATTATAGACACGTCACTGATCACACATAAATTTAAAGAAGTTATCTCGTTGAGTGTTCAAATCAAGTGGTTGACATTGCATGCCTACTATATTAATGAATTAATTTATAAAAAGCATGTGTCAAAAAACATTATTTTTATGCAGTATTCCTACAACACTGAAGAAGAATTAAGGATGAACATTGTCGGGCTTACGACCGACCTCGGCTGGCTTAAGTAATCACTTTACACTCGAGAAACATTCGCCATTTCAGTTCACCCCGGCTGGGATTCGAACCCAGACCTTCGTCTCGCATAGTAGGGATCATATTCACTACACCACAGTGAGCGACGGCTGTGTTGTCGAATTTCATGTACATTAAGTACATATGTATTGTTGCATTTCTTACTGATAAAGGGAGAGGGTGGTATTTTTTGTTTTTCCTATAGTAGGTATTGTTAAGTTACCTAACTTGTCTTTCGTGAATATGCGAACAACTGTTTATTCATTTACTTTATTTCACAATTCTATACTGTAAGCTAGATATTGCTTTTGCAATAAGTTCGGCTTTTGGAACATTACGAGTATAACCATTATTGTCTTGTTTTTGTAACTATGCATATTTTTCTTTGGTCGTGTGTGTGACAGTGTCCGAATATAAAAGTTAATTCATAAAAATATTATTATACTACGATTACTAAAATTGAAATACTGATTATCAAAAGTGAATCACAAGAGCATACGTAGCAAAATGGGCAGAACCACCGCCCCCTAGAGTAGGAACTCTAGCCGTGCTGTAACACTTGGCAACATAGCAAAATGATCAAACAGGACCACTACTCCTGTCAAATTTCGTTACAGAATATAATACGTGGTCCATCATACTCGTTGTTAAGGGACTGTTATTCCATACATTTCCTTAGCGACGGTGATAGCAACTCCGCTTAAAACGAAGTGGTCTCAAATTTCTACAGCATGGCTAGAGAAAGAGTGTCTAGGTGGCAGTGGCAGAACCATTTTACAAATTATGGGTAGCCAGCTACCTACTTATAATTTGACATGGTTTTACTTTGCAGTGACCAATTGTTATCAAGTATTATCATTATCATCCTTATCGTTATCAAGTAAATATTATAAACATTTATTGTGTGTACATAGTCCATCACTTTGAGGCTATTTTTCTAAGCCTGTGGTGAAGATTTATAGCCAGCAAAATTGCTAGAAGTTATATTAAATTTGTTGTTTATTTTGCAAATCACTTTAAGGTTCGTTGGCTGAATAAATAAGGTGGGTAACAACAGTGCCAATTCAATATTTACTTATATTAGGTAAAGGCTTTGGAAAATTGTTACATATTATTTCTTCTTAATCAGTGATACTTTGGATGTATAGTCGTATACTCGCATACTTACTTAGATAGTCGCTCTAAGAGTCCAGACCGTATCATTAATAAATAAATAAATAAATCTTTATTAGCCACAGACCAATTTTAAATAAAAAATAAATCCTATTAGACACAGAAGTATGCCAAAGGACGGACATATTGCAAAAGCAATGTCTTACAGTTAACCCGAGAAAAGAAAAGAAAACTTATGCATACTTAAATCAACCGTAAAGTAAACAAATAAATAGATACGTATACAATACGTACATACACATAAATACATATAAATAAATAACATGGGAGGACTGAAGAGAAAGAGAGGACTGGCGGGGGAGGAAGTATGGAAAGGAGATGCTCGAGAGAATAACAGAAATAACAATAGACAGTAGTGGATACATTGAAGACCTATAATACCAGTAATCGTCACCAGCGACCAGAAATCATTCTTTTCATTTACATAATACACGCCCAGCTACGTGGCTACTAAAATAATTAACATTTTCATGAAAATTATAGTCTCCGATTTCTTCAGTACACTACGGGTCTAGCTGTCTTGTAAAGAATCGCTGGAATTTCCTAATAATAAGGGTGGCCTAATTATGATACCCTTCTTGTATCAAGCAGACGTCAGATAGTCAAATATGTATAGTTATTTAATTAGATACTGAGTATGGTTTGTTATGATTAAAATCTCCTTTCTATCAACCCATTTCTCTGCACTGCTTGTACAATTTTTTCCACGCCTCTACGTCCTTTGCGATCTGTTGCTACCACAGAACACATATACTGTTGCTACCCATGACCTCTAAATAACTCATCTCTTTACTGTAGTGAACTACTTCAACTCATACGATAAGATTACGAAAACAAAAGTCTAACAATGTTCAATATATTCACTACATTTACTGAGAAAGAGAATCAAAATGAGAATTTTGTCCTTTATTTAGGTCACTCTTTCTCTTCTTTGCACCATATCCCATTTATCTGGGGTCGGCGGCTCGGATCCTCTCTCTCCATCTGCTCCGATCAAAGCAGTCTTCAGGAGTAACCTCCAGGTGTTCTATGTCCCCTCTGACGTTCTCCTCAAGGGACTTCTTTGTCCTTCCACAGACCAGTTTGTTGCCCTCCTCAGAGTGGAATCCTCGTCCCATCTCTGCACGTGTCCATACCACGGAAGTCGGGCCTCTCGCGCTTTAAGTCAATCGGGGCAACCTTCATAGTTCCTCACTAATGTTGCATATTATACATGCATGAAAATGTGCGAACACATTGACGACATAGAAGTTGCATAAAATCAGGAGTATTATATAACGTCAAGTTTATTCGCAGTCTCCTTGGTCGATCTTTGTTTAATTACCTAATTTATCTCCTATGTTAGGTTATAGAGTTGTCTCTCATTCTTTTTTTATCTACATGACACTAATTATTTCGTATTATGTTAATTTTTAGCACCAACATGTATCAAGAATGAACAACACCAATCTCCCATATATCACTTTGCACAGGGTGCCTGATTGTCAACGCCCTCCAGGAAGAAAACCGAAGTGATGGAGAGACAGCTGGAGTTCCACATCACGGGAGAACAATCCTGTCAATATAGACTCGCCGAGTCTGGACACAGTTTAAGAAAAAGAAGAAGTTTTAAGTTTTGGATGAATATAATAATCAAGAAAAAAAACAAAAGTTTATTTAATACAGAAATAAAATCATTTATTAGCGCTAGTATAGTATGAATTGTGCAATGTGCATGTTAGCGAAAATGGTTGTCAATAAATTTAATTTTCATCTAGCTTTGTCGTTTCCTTTAGGCAATATGTTAATGGAAACTTGAGGACAAGCTGGCATTAAAATCAACCTTCAATCGACATTTCTTGCATCTTTATTCACAGACTCTTCGTTAGATAAATTTTGTTTCAATAAAGTGTTTTGTTCGCTGTTTGGTTTGGGATCTTTAGATTCAATCAATGGTTGATCTTTGCCTTCTAAAAAGTATTAAAAAGGGACATTAGAAGAATTCTGAGGTAAATAGGTAATGTATACTCATTGAGAATACTATAGTGGGCAATATTAATTAATGTGGAATAATTAGAGATACCTTCATCCTCGTCATCTTCTGTGCTGTCCCAGGATTGTCTTTCTGCTGTTCCAAATATTAAATACACTATATTGCATACGAAGTAAAATCCTGCTGCTATCAAGAACACCAACCTCCATTGGCTCATGTCAGACTAAAATAAAATGATAGAAGCATGTTTAAAATACAAAAAAAAAACATTCTGTTTTTAGTTGAGAACCTTCAAAGTGAATTTACACGCGCTTTTTGTTTGATAATTTGCTGTTCTGATTACAATCAGATATTTGTTAAATACTTTAAAAGACAAGTGGACGAGTCTAAGAATATATCATATCTTAAACCCAAAATTAACGAGATAACTCTTATGAATCAAAATATCGCGATAAGCTAAAGCACATCAGCAAAAACTAAGGCATTGTATCGAAGCATTATTCGATAAACAAGGTATTCTAGTAAGGGTTAGTACTCACAACGTCTGTCAGGATGTATCCAACTGTAAATGGTGCCAAGTTACTTATTCCAACTGCTACACAATTAGTAATACTTATTAATACTCCAGCATAATTCGGGGATAAATCAATGTGGTTCAACTAAAAATAATCAGTATCGTCAAAATAAGCAGACTATTGTTTACTCTGATGTGATGTAATATACCTATAAGAAAACATTTCAGAAACTGACCATAAAACCTACTCCTCCAAAACAATCCAAAGCAGAGATCGATATAACTAAAACCACGGCTAAGTTGATTTGATCTGATGAGACAAAGGTTATAGCTACCAATGCTACAGCACACCCCCAACATCCTGCAAAATATATTGAATCAGTTTCTCTACTCTTCATTTCTCAGCAGGTATATTTTTATATGTACGTACGGAATAATAAAAGTAAATACAATGGACTAAGAACAAGACCCTGTGGATTACCCGTATTAACAATGTTATCAGATTTTTTTAATAGCTCTATGTTGATTGACTTATGGAAAACTATGTAAACTAAAATTTACCAATAGTATTGAATATTTTTCTGACTGTTGTTAATTGAAATATATTCTTGTTGATTAACCAATCTGCGCAGATACTTGTGACAATAGCAACGACCCAAGAAACTAACGGGGGCAAAGCAGATAGAGCTGCACTCTGAAACAGAAAATATAAGTCCGTTTTATTCCTGAATATTATAGGTTGAATATTTGCTGCATATCACATAACGATCTTCTGTTTTTTCGCTTCGCTTTATTCCAGAGTCTGTCAAATTACTGTCCATTGATTCTGATGTATTTTTTCCTTATTAAATTTTGGAATTGAAGCTGACACTGCATTTGAGATAAAATAAAAGTAATAGCAATTTGATATATTTACATTCTCAACATTGACACCCAAAGCCATTTTAAAATAGCTGGGTGTTTCAGCCAACATGAGCAAGAATCCCCAAGCACTACCAATATGAGTTATTTGTAAGGCTATCACAGGCACTGAAGTGAGTATTTTCTTCCATGGAGTTGAACTTTTCTGAAAGTATGAAACAAAAAATATGTTTAACAATTTGAAACTACCTTCCTATTGTGTTCTCGTTTGCTCAAGAGATTTGAGAATTACCTTCGGTTTCGCTGACTGATTTAATGACTCTTGAATCATTTCTCTCTCTCTTTGGGAAATTCGTTTAGAAACAGCTGGTGATTCAGCCCCAAAAATAATCATGATTGAACCAAATATTAAACTGAGCACACCTACACCATAAAATATAAGGGGCCATCCATATCTTGTAGCTGACAATTTCCCTGAGCCATACATTCCGACAATTGTTCCTAAGCTACAACCTAAAACAATAATAGAGTAGGTGCATATTACTATAGTATATGTACAGACATGTAATGTAGATGGTACTCATGTCTTAGTTGGCCAATATACTTACCACTATAAACAAATAAACCATATCGGTTTCTTTCATGTACAGGCGCCCATTTACCAATAAGTGTATGTATTGATGGCAGCATGATTCCTTGTGAAAGTCCTTGTAAGATTCGGCACGCATAGGCCCCTTTCCAATCTGCCTAAAATTTTAATTCCTACACATAATATAGTTGAACCTTAGATATAAATCTGGAATATTATTGCAGTTTCTCATCAGAGTCGAGAGCTATCGAAATAAATACATGTGGAGTCTGTTCAAAATGTGGGGTCTCGTTGTATCTTGTTTACTTTGTGTTCTTGCAATAAAATGACAGTGTATTAAACATAATCTGATAAGAATTATGAGATGTCGTAATGTTTGAGACCCCAACTTGTCATAAATTTCTTTTTGTGTTTAGAAAGGCTTACATTTTAAAATTACCTTATGAAATTAATACATACCCACACCAAAATTGTCGGCATCAAAAGTGACAATACACCGTTTATTAATAACGATGCAGACATAAGAATATTCCCTCCATATTTATACGCCAACTGCCCTCCAGGTATTTGCATTAAGACATAACCCGTGAAGAATGAACTCAACAGATAGTCTTGGATTTTCTTGTCCCAATGAAATATCTAGAATAAGACAAATTATGACATTTATAATATGACGATTATTGTCCTTGGTAATGTATTAAGTCTTACAAGTAATATTCACCTTTATTCCTTCATCTTCTCTAGATGTATCTGTAAGAGCTATGACTCCTACACTCATACTTGTCCTGATGCAATAAGCCATATTGAAGGACAAAAATATGAGAATTGCTTGCACATGTCTGATTCCGAATCCTGAAAAAATATTTACTTACCTGTATATCTATAATAATCAGGTACGTAAGTAAGAATATTTTCACCTATTCTCAAATCCATTTTTTTTAAATAAAGGATATGTAATTATTGGTTTGTGTCTACCCGTGAAAATCCCCGAGAGTTGAACAAACAAATCTTTTATACTAGTTTTTATAATAGGTTGGTACTAACCTGCTTTCTGGTCATCTTTCACTACATCAATTTTGATATGTTTTGCACAACTCATTTCGTATTGGTATATTTGGAGCCAAAATGTAAAGCCAATCAATTCCACTAGCTTGCTTTTTTACTTCCTTTCTTTAAGTTCTTTACATTCAATTTTAATCATAACGTCAATGATTCAGTTCAGTATTCTTCAAAATTATTTTAAAGTCACCAAAAACTGAATTTTGCCGGTTTGGTTTGGTGAGTTTTTTCTCTTTTTACAATACTTTTGTGGAATTTTATAGCTGATAATTTTAATGATAATTTAATAATTTAATACTATTTTCGATTGCCATAAAATATTTCTTTTGCTACAAACGGAAAATTACGATACTTTTCTAATTAAATGCGCACTTCCAAATTCTTCCACAGTAACTATAGTTAAACTATTACGCGTTAAAAACAATATTTTACGTTTTTATTTTTATTGCAATTTATAACCTAAAATAATGAAAAATACAATCGGTCCTACTAAAAACGCCGCTTTAATACGTCGATTCGGTAATAATGACTTTCACAGCTGAGGAAAAATACTTCCCCGCATCTTAAATAATTAACATTGGATGTGACATTATCATTGTTCACATAATGAATAGGTAAGTACAACATTATTTATGACATGCATTAAATTATTATAAGAATACCTTTTATCATAGGATGTACATTACTACGTACAAAATTAGAAATGGTACCTATATGGGAAATGTGTGTGTAATGCCGATGTGAATCTTCATTAGCATTATATTAAGGTAAAGAGGAAATAAATAAATAAATATAAACTTTATTGGATATAAAACATTATACCAAATGGCGGGTTTATTGCCGCAGGCAATATCTGCCAACCAACCGCTTGTGACAATAAAATGAGATAAATAATTGTACACATACTTAGGAAAGTATGGAATCCAAAAGAAGATTTAATAAAATATACACATTTTTTCATACATACCAAAAATAAAAATATAAATAATATAGGCTGTGGAGGAAGACCTTATTTTTCTATAAAATGGATGTCGACTCGTATACTCACACCCAAATGCTTTTCTCTGTTTCGACATTATTTAATCGTTTTATAATATCGCAGAAATAGAAATTCAATCTACTCAATACAAATACGAAAATGTAACGGACCAAGATTTGTAACGAAATATCGTAGAATGTATCGTAGAATACAACGAATAATCGTAGTATTACAAATCCATCATTCGGTTTTTACCTTGCTAGGTCAATTTGTGTGAAAATATCCGCACAAACACATAGACGACATAGAAGTTGCATAAAATCAGGAGTATTACATAACATTACGTTTATTAAATTCTCTGTCTTCTTGGTCGATTTTTTGTTTCCAATCAGTGGGCTGTCTTCTTTACATTCTCAAAATAATGGAAAACGATTGAACTCCAAGAGAAATTTCTTTCTTTCAAATATGATACGAATGGGAAACAGTAAGTAATTACTTGACTTCATCTTGTATACATGGTATATGTTGTCACAGAGTTGTTTTTCTTTCCTTTTTAACGTACACGACACTTATTAACAAATTTTTGAATGAGTAAAATGAACAAAAAAATAAGAAAAGTTTATTTAATACTGAAATAAAACTATACATACAACAAAGAGTTCGACCGGGAAACTAAAAAAGCGCCAATAATTATATAAGAAGCCCATGTCGGCACAAACAGTTATCAGCAATTTTAATTCACGTGTTGACCTTGTTGCTTCTTTTTAGCAATGTGTCAATGGAAACTTGACAAAAAGGTGACATTAATTTTGCATAATATCAGATGCATTAGTCTTCAATAGGCTTTTCTCTCATAAGCTTTATTCACCAGTCTCTTCACTAAGTAAATGTTGATTCATTAAGGTGCTCTGTTCGCTATTTGTTTTGAGTTCTTTAAGTTCAATCAACGGTTGGTCTTTTCCTTCTAAAATGGAAAAAACAAGGTCTCAGAAAAATTCTTAGTTGAAAAAAGTGTATACTATTAATTAAAAAGGAATTAAGTATACCTTCATCCTCATCATCGTCTGTGCTGTCCCAGGATTGTTTTTCTGCTGTTCCAAATATTAAATACACTACTTTGCATGTCGAATAAAAGGCTGCTGCTATCAAGAACACCAACCTCCATTGGCTCATGTCAGACTAAAATAAAATAACTGGATTATTTATAACACAAATAAACAGTTTATACTTTTAGTTGAAAATCTCTAAAGCGAATTGACACGCGTTTGCTCTTTGAGAAACCGATGTTATGATTACAATAGAACTTCAGATTTGACAGTCTTCAATTTGCAAGATGCTCTCGTGTTTTCTGTCAAGTTAGAGAGTGCATAAACATTTGGCTCAGGCAGAAAATGGCAGGTCGGTCAGGTAAAAAAACTATAGTTTTGTGTAGTAGATTTACTCGAAGAAAAAAAAATTGTTATGGATTAGTTTACTCTACACTACTACTCTACAACGTCTGTTAGGATGAATCCAACTGTGTTACTTATTCCAACCGCTACACAATTAGTAATACTTATTAATACTCCAGCATAATTCGGGGATAAATCAATGTGGTTCAACTGAAAATAATCAGTATCGTCAAAATAAGCACATACTGGTTTTTTATTCTGATGTGATTTAAGATACCTATAAGAAAACGTTTCAGAAACTGACCATAAAACCTACTCCTCCAAAACAATCCAAAGCAGAGATCGATATAACTAAAACCACGGCCAAGTTGATTTGATCTGATGAGACAAAGCTTATAGCTACCAATGCCATAGCCCACCCCCAACATCCTGCAAAATATATTAAATCAGTTAACCCAAATACCTACTAGCGAAGAATTATAAAAAAACCAATGATTGTCGCAAACGAAGTCAACTATTGTTTTCCTCTCCTCTTCTCTCCTCTTCATTTCTTAGGAGGTATATTTTTATACGTACTGTGATGGGATTTGATTAAGTACTTCAATAATCAAAGGTGATGGGGATCCGTCTTTATAACAATATTATACATAGTAAGTAGATATATATTATGGGGCAAAGGTTAGGTATATTTGTTCCATTACAGAGAGATGACGTCCACTTAACATATTTCTTTCAGAATCTACTGAAGAGGAGATGAAACAGGGTTAAGATGCATTTCTATAATAAGTGTGAGTGAGAGATGAAATCATAGATATTCCTTTGATTCATTATTTCAGGTATTGAGAATAAGATGTGTGTGTGTGTGTGTGAGATGGGCGGTGTATGTTTTTTTGTTGATATTTTTTCAGAGAGATTGAAAGTGTGAGACGTGATGGAGAGATATTTCTCGTGGCAGTGCTAGTTGAGTGGAATTCGGAGGTGGTGGTACTTTAGAATCGGTGTTTCATTATATTCCAGATTAATTTACCACTTTCGATAGTTTCCTGAATATTGTAGTGAGAATAATTCGAATCGAGGATTATTCTATTATATCATCCTAGTTTTATTTCACCAATTAAATTAACTTCCGTGATCCTGCCCGAAGCCGCAAAGCTAAGAATTTATTTATACTATTTTGTTTCAGGGATAATAACAAATAAGCAATAATTATTTGTTTCAGCCATATTATAAACAAGATGCTATACATCCTAAATGACATATAACAATGTGCATGATTTTGATTAGCTTGTAGAAACTTCATTGTACATTATTATTCCTAATCGCATGAATATTTATATAATTAATTACTGACTGCACGAATATGTGTAGAAATACCATCTGACTGCTGAAACCATTTCGAGGCGAATAATCAGATTTAAGCCTTGAGTGGAATTAAGAGACATTAGACCCAACGTTTGGTCAAAGCAAAGTCGATTTCTATACGTATTGTATTATAACTTATTATACAGTAGTGTATGTGATTAATTTCGCGTAACCCCAGGACTTGACATCGTATTTGGCCGGTCAGGACAGGTTTGGCGGGTAGGGGCCAACCAGCATGAATAAATCTAATTTTCAATTAACAGCATGTGACCCTCTGTCTATCCTTATAAAAAAAACTAATCAACAACTACAAACTCTATATTTCTTCAATTACGTAAAACGAATAATTATTGACTGTGTTATAATTGTGTTGTATTATGTTTTCTTGTACTTTTCTTATATTACTTTTCAGGAAGATTTCTAAATTTATTTGTGTTAGAAGATGTATGATGTAACGTTCTCACTTTGGGTACGCCCCTGGTATATTATGCGTTATGTAGGAAATGTGTGTGGAGTATGTGTTTCTTAGTGACGCTGCAGGTACTTACTGGGATGACGCTTCGTATTGTATAATAGGTAGAGATACACCAGATAAAAGGTGGGACTTTTATTTCAGCGGAAAAATACAATGTGGGGTGCCAATTAAAGAAAATCGAACCATTAGACGAATCACGTAAAGGCCAATTGACAACGAAAAGAGTGGGAAAATAGTTACTGCAAATTACGAAAACAATGCGGTGTAGACGAACGGAGTTTCGCTTTACGTGAATTCGATCTGAATGAAAGTTTGGAATGAAAGTTGGGATTAGAATGTGTGATAGAGTGAAAGTAGAAAAGAACTTAGGGAAAGTAGCTTTTAGAACTAGGAAATAGGGTTTACTTTTGAATTTAGGTAGCAGTTAGTTAGGAGGTAATGTGAACAACCAAAGTTAAATTAGTAGTTTAGTTTATTCTTTTTTTTTAGCAGCTGGTAGGGTTGTTCCATCACAGTACGTACGGAATAATTCGGTTTTTTTGTTAAAAGAACAAAAAGAAAAGAAAATACAGTGGATTAAGAACTAGACCCTGTGGAATACCCGTATTAACAGTGTTATCAGATTTTTTAAAAATAAATAGTTCTTTGTTGATTGACTTACGGAAAACTACATATAGCTCAGGGAAATGGCACTCCTAAGTTGGCAAAATTAATAACAGATTGGACTCTATGCAGTATGATACCTTAGGTTGGGGTGTTTCAGAATATGAGGTCTCCCCCCCCCCTCCACCTGACGCGTCACCCCCCTGCCCCCCGAATAGGTCCCCCTACGTGGTTTTCCTCAATTTATCGAAAAACAGTAAGAGATGGAAGAAAACTGTCAACGACGAAAATAGTCCTTAATAAATTCTCTACAAAATCGGTCCGACAAATTTTAATAGGACTAGTAATTTACCCGCAATAGCCGGTGAAAATCACGTAATTTTTTGTTGAGAACAAAAAAATATTATACATACTCATATTGTTGAAAATTCATAAGTGCTACAAGAAAATGTCCAAAGAATGAATTAATTGTTATAGTTTTAGCTATAAAATGAGCTATTACTTATTTTTGTACGACTCATAGTTTGTGAGTTATTAGAAAAAATTACAGGGACAAAAGTCTTTAAAATGGAACGTTTCATACAATTTGTATTGAAATGCTGTGATATTAAAATTTAGGTTACGCCTATTTTTCACAAATATGTGAAAGATAAAAATTGTAATGGGGCATGATTAGATCTTTTTAGTATTTTATTAGCAGTGATCTCATGAAGTTATTGTATCATATCATTATAAAACCAATGTTTTATTATTATGTTTTTTACATCATTAGCAGTGATCTCATGAAGTTATTGTATCATATCATTATAAAACCAATGTTTTATTATTATGTTTTTTACATCATTTGAAAGAGCATAAATAAATCAGAGAAGTTTTTCCCAAATTTCTGAATCTTACGGCAAATTTCTTCTTAAGGAAAATCGTACCTAAAGTCGTGACTCGTTTTTAAAATAACTATTTATCGAAACTTTAATTCGATATTTTTTATCATTATTGTTTCTTTAGATTGAAACTAATGAGTTTAATAGATCAAACACATATTCAAGAAACAAAAAATAATTACAGAACTGAGTAGGTACGTATACTTACGAAACTATTGGGATAAACCTTGAGTAATTCGGGGTTTTTCGATAAAAAGTTAAAATCTCGAATAACTCGAGAACCGTGCGACTTTGGACTAAGCTAAGTTTGGCTCAAAAGATCCCAAATGACCTCTACTATCACCCCTGAAGATATATACATCCATCTATCAAACACCCTGTATATGAATGCGCCTGACTGACCAATTGAGTGACAGGCTGACTGATATACTCACTCACCAACGCGTAGCCCAAACAGCAAATCCACGAAGAGTGAAATGTTGAAGACAGAAAATAGGTTTTAATTCAAAACCTTCCACTAAGAAAGGATATTTTTTGTATTCTGTTTCCAAAAGAAGTCAATTAATATGGTTAAGGGGTGGGGTTTAAGTAAGTTAAGGTAAGTTTTCTCAGTAACAAATGAAGTTAGAAATCCCTAATCTTTTGAAATAAAAAAAATGCGTCTCTCACTCTTTTGTGAAAAATTGAGTTTAAGGCCTGAAAAGGGGTATTTTGTTTTTCATCATAACGACGTCGTAATATTATTATTGTAAGTACCGACCTAGTACGTACATCATATGGTGAAATCTCTACTTCTGTACGAAAGTGCCTGACTGACTGACATACTCACTCATCAACGCACAGCCCAAATGGCTATTCCTAGAGAAGTCCAATTAAAAAAAAATAGGTAGGTTCCACTAGATAGTTCCAATAGATAAATTCCACTGACATAGACAAAAGTGCAAGATTAGATTGTGATAGATAAATCTAATATTTACAGAGATATGACAAAACAAGTGGCAACCTAGAGCAAGCAATAGGAGCGTAGGAAGACCTTAGGTAGACCTCAGATGGTCTGACGATGTGAGGCGAATTGCAAGAAGCAAGTGGATGCAGCATGTCCAGGAAAAGGATCTGTGGAAAATCAAAGAGGGAGACCTATAATACCTAAATATAAAAATGGGAAACTTGCTAAGAATACGAGTAATTAAAAAGAAATTTAATTAGTACAAAGTTACTATACGAGTAAGCTATAGTTATTTATTTGCTTATAACACTTAGGAGAATAATAATAATATGCTTATTTACTACTATATACAATATATTTCATATAAATTACTATTTCTACATCGCTTAATCTTTTCATATTTGTACTGTCAAATCTTTATTGTCTATTATTAAAGAAATTGTCTTTGGTTGTTGGCAGTCCTGGTCCTGCGATTCTGAAAATTACAAAAAATTGTTACATATGTAATTATTTATTATAATGCTTTATAATGAAATCGAGAATTACTAAAATTATAAAGTTTATTTTAATAGCAAACTGTCGTTTTGAAAAGGACAAAAATTAATATTTATTTATTTTTATTTATTTAAACTTAAAGTAAACAACAAACACATATAAATATACAAAATGGACATAGTACAGATTATAAAACGTTGTTCACTAGGGTGAACTTATCGCAGAACTGCGATTTCTTCCAGTATACATGCAACTATTACAAAGAATTCCATCAGAAGAATTATTTTATGGCCACTGGCGTTATAAGGGGTATCGCGTGGTTGGCGCAGTTGGTTGAGGCAGCAGTCCCTCAAGCGGGAGGTGTCAGGTTCAAACCCCGGTGATGGCCATGTATTCCACACTTTGCGATACAAGCTTTCAGCCTAGTGCAAGGCGTGCAGGAAAGTATTTGGGTTTGTGTATGTGTATGTATTATTGCACACCACGTACAGTTACTTCAGGGAGAAAACAGAAAGAAAAGAGATAATGAATAAAAGTAACTTTACATACCTGCATCTTTTTCAGATGACACTTCGTTCCACGGCTGTAATTGACTAGATCCAAATATCACAAATATTGAGTTGGTTATAAAGTAAATTCCTGCTGTCAGGAAGAATATTATTTGCCACTGGGCTGGATCAGTCTAAAATGTATCAATAGATATCAGATTATTCACGAAGAGTGAAAATTATTTATTTATATTAATACTGTGCCACGGTATCATGAATTACATCTTTCTGTATTATAAGAGTAACTTACATCGTCTTTCAATATGAGCCCCACACTAAGTGGCGCAAATATGGATATACTTTGAGACACGCAGTTCGAAATCCCTACCAATGTTCCGGAGAAATTTGGTGCTATATCTAATGAGGATAACTGCAAAAAAAATTTTTTAATAATAAGTATTTATTGAAATAATTCAAAAAAACAAAAATAGCTGCAGATAAAAATTTAATTCTTACCCCAAAACCCATTGTCACTGAAGACGAGAATCCGACTCCAATAGTCAAAAGTGTTATAACTAAGTATGGTCTATCAGGAGACACGTATGATAAACCAATGATTAACATTCCAGGAACCCATGTTCCTGAAAGAAAATAAATAGGATTAAAAAACCTTCAAATCACTTCTATTTTTGGAGAAAATGTACTAGGATTGCATGTAACAAAATTTAATTTTAAAATCAGATAACGAACAAAATTATTAGGCTTTTGAGTTACATGTAATACCTATCATAGATATACCACTTTTTGTCTTTTGAGTCATCAATCATATTAATGGTGAAAAGTTTTATTTTGTTACCTACCGAGAGTGTTGAACAACTTTCTTGAAATACTTCTATCTAAAATGTTTCTATTCACAATATAGTCGGAGGCAAAACTCATGCCAATGGTGGCGAACCAAGCAGCGACATATGGAATTGCTGAAAATAATCCGTTCTGAAACATTATAACAAATAATTAAGGTCTTAGAGAGGCGTTCAGTCCAGTCTGAGCCATCCTTAAATAATAATGATTTGATAACACATGAAGTTGAACTAACGTTCCTTCAATATTTGAGGGTCAGAGGGAGGGAGCGACCCTGCTGAATGGGACATCTTTATTATAATTGCACACCGATCGATGCTATATGCTACTAAGCCATCGATGCAGTATATTACATAGAATAATACAAATAACAATACCTCTTGTATCCGAATATCCAGAACTTTGTGCATATAGCTGGGGATTTCCATTAAGAACATAACGTGACCGAAATCACTTCCGATTTGTGCTACGACGATTGAGAGGAATGGCATTGAAGTGAGTACAGACTTCCATGGCACTTGATTGAATGTCTAAAATGAAAATTGTTTAAGGAAACGGTTATATTATAATGTTAAGGTTGGTATACATGATGTAAACATTTGAGAAAACGATTCAATTTCGTGTGGAAACATCTAACCAATAAATTGGATCCAGGTTATAACAATGAATCTTAAAATAGAAAATATTTAAAATGTAGCATTTCATGAAAAACAAGTGTCCGTCTAGGTTCCAGGCGATATTACGATGGATATTTCAAGCAATAAAATAATAAAAAAAAAATTCACTCTGAAATAATGAAAAAGGAATGTCTCTACGGATTGGAGAATCTTTTCTCCGAAATTGGGACGAACACATATCATCTATCTATAGGCATACTCAAATCGAAATAAGTGTTATTCAATACTATAACATTAACAAAATGGCTCATTCAATAGAGTGCCATCTCAATTTTCTGACTCGATTTATTTTATAATATACGATACATTTATTGTCACCTCAGTTATCAGCCATAAATCAATGAAATTAATGGAAATATTGAACTATAGTAGCGTAAAAAGCAGTATTCGTCAGTTCAAATGCATACACGTGTCATTAACATTGCAATAAGATGACATGAAAAAATTAACTCATAAAATTGTTTCAATTACTCAATTTCCACTATAATTTGACATCTTTATTATTTTATCTATCGATCTACAATGATGTTTTTCCTAGAATTACTAATCACGTACATAAACTATGTTTAATGATTTTGTCAATTCAATGTAAATATTTTATATTTGTTTATGGTTGATTGTTTTCTTTTGTATAAAAAAATAGAGTTGAAATTAACAGTAGTTAAACAAAATAATTTATTTCAAACGTGAGTTGAGGAAAATTCAACGTAGTGCTTACGAAACGTACAAAAAATAAAAGTGTATAAATACATATTCTGAATACTATTCTTTTCAACCCTTATCTCATTTGTCTGTACTCCCCATACAACTTTTCATTGATCCGCACTTTCCTATTTCTTTCAGCGTTTCCCATTTTTAGTATTCTTTTCAAAAACACAAAAGGTCGTTTAAACTATATGTACAAATTATTGAGGTTTTGCGTAGTGCTTATAATATTACTATTTTCCTTAGTAACCTGGTCAGTTTTTCACAGGTACGGTGGCGAAAATGAAATACTAACTCATTGAAATCTATGAGACTTGAAATAAGTTTTAACTTACACCGCTTTTAAGTGTGGTAAGTCGTAATCAGGCATCTTCAAATATGAGATAGCCAGATTCCATCAATGATTTTGTGAAGAATTATCAAGATATAGGAGTTATATTTACCTTTGATTTGTTCGCACTTATACTAGTCTCAATGTACTCTTTCTCTTTTTCACTAATAGATTTGTGACATGAAGGAGTACTAGCGGCAAAACAGCACCAAACTATTCCAACGACGAGTCCAAAACTTCCAAGTGAATAGAATACACTAGGCCACCCGAATCTATTCACAATATTACTTGAAATTACAATGCCTAAAATGGTGCCTAAAGAACCACCTGAAACATTACAAAAATAAATAAGAAAGTGAACGTTTTTTATCAATGCTTAATAATCTTGTTCACATCTTGTCCAGCCTTTCATTCTAAACCAACAATTTCTTCGTGTTAATGTCAACAATCAACATTCATGAAATTGGTGGGCCCAATAGAATTGTAAGTAGATCAAGTAATTATTCTATGTTTGAGAAGAAACTTTTCTAAGCTTTACCTGAAGCTACGAGGCCTATCAATCTACTTCTTTCATTTAAGGGAAACCATCGGCTCCCAAAGGCATTCAGAGCTGGAAAAATGCAAGATTGTGTGAGTCCCTGCATTGCCCTGCAAATGCATGTACCTTGCCAGCCCCCCTAAAACACAAGAAAGAAAAATAAAAATGGTTAGCGAATGTTCTCATAAATCATTTAACAAATATTTAAATATGTTAAAAATTTATAAGCATTATGTAGATGAAAATAAATGTTGTGTAAAAGTTCAATACTATACATTCTTATTATACTCGTATATTTTATAGTTTCTTTTGACAACAAGCGCAATGTTTACTAACAAATATATGTCTTACCAGTTCTGCAGCCCATGGCAAAATTAATGTGACCAATCCATTGACTAGAAGAGTAACAATCAGTAAGGGTTTTGTACCATATCTTTCAGCCAATCTCCCACATGGGATCTGCATTATTAGGTAACCCCAGAGGAAGGAACTTAAAACTATATCTTGAGTTTTCTTATCCCATGCATATATCTGAAATAAATTATAATAGTTTAGTTAGGATAATATAGCCTACTTAAATAATATATTTATAAATAAATTAGAAATATGCATGTTTATATTAAGTACTAAAGATTCTTCACACCAGTATCAGCGCGAGAAGAATCTCGTGTATAGGATAAACGAAATAAATATAGTTTTCAAAATATGTGCTTGGAGTCGTTTGGGAGTTCTCCCGTATAAAACTGATTCCTGGACTATTTAGTACCTATGATTTATGCAATCTTACTCAAATATTATAGGGAAAAATCTCACGTATTTCTTAGTACTTTCACTGAAGCCTAACACAAAACATATAAACATTAATATTCTGAAAAAAATACACAGTTTGATGATATATCACAAACAACCTGTGAGAAAATGTCTTATTTTATTAGGTAAGTAACTGTTTACTTTTGACCGCATATTAGTCACGTATTTATCTAATCCCTTTCTATGTTTTATCATCCAGGAATGGGTCCTATGGGGAATGGGTCCATGGAATGGGTCCTAGAACTAATGAATGCATGCATCAAGAGTGAGAAGATACCAAAGCTCTGGAGAAGGGCTCGTGTTGCTGCACTCCTCAAGCCGGGAAAAGAACCCAATGACCCGAAGAGCTTTAGACCTGTGTCTCTCCTCTGTCATATGAGCAAGATCTTCGAACGCCTAATACTGAATCGCATCAGTGCCCACATAGACCATCACACAATAGGAGAACAGGCTGGATTTAGACCTGGAAGATCGTGCACTGGCCAGGTGCTCAACTTGGTGCAGCACATTGAAGATGGCTTTGAAAGGAAGAAGGTGACGGGAGTGGCTTTTGTGGACCTCACCGCCGCATATGATACTGTGAACCATGCTAAACTTGTCAACAAGATATACGAACTTACAAAGGACTTTCGGTTGACATCTGTAATCCGCAACTTCCTGAGTAACAGACGCTTTTACGTAACACTTCAGGGCAAAGATAGCAGGTGGCGGTCACAAAAGAATGGCTTACCACAGGGAAGCGTTCTAGCACCAATCCTATATAACATCTACACGAATGACCAACCCACACCGATAGAGACCAGGCAATTTATCTACGCTGATGACACCGCAGTGGCGGCCCAGGAGGTCTCTTTTGAACTAGTGGAAAAAAGACTCACTCAAACTCTCAATGCGCTTGGACAATACTACGATGCGAATAACCTTAAGCCAAATCCGAGCAAAACGCAACTCTGCGCTTTCCACCTACGAAACAAGGAAGCAGGAAGAGAGTTAAATGTCACATGGAAAGGCGAGAGGATAGAAAACTGCCAGACACCTAAGTACCTTGGCGTCACTCTGGACAGAACACTCTCGTACAAACAACACTGTTCCAACACCAAACAGAAGGTCTCAGCCAGAAACAATATCCTGAGAAAACTTACCGGCACATCCTGGGGAGCATCCCCAACTGTTCTCCGCACCTCTGCCTTGAGTCTGTGTGTCTCCGCAGCCGAGTATGCCTGCCCAGTTTGGCAGACGTCAGCACATGCCAAACAAGTAGATGTTGCTGTAAATGAAATGGCACGGCTAGTGTCCGGCTGCCTGAAACCTACAGCAGTACACAAACTATACCCTATAATAGGTATAGCTCCACCTAACATCAGGAGAAAGGCGGCGGCGGACGCGGAGAGGCACAAGCAAATCCACGATACCAGACACCCCCTCTACGGCCACGAGATGGCGACACAGAGACTGGCATCAAGAAAGAGTTTCCTGAAAACAACCACTGATCTGGATACCTCAATAAAACAAAACAGAGAGGACCAATGGAAGCTCGAACTTGGTGACAGACTTTGGATAGCGCCGTCGGAGGGCAGTAACACCGCGCAAAACCTCGACTTTCCAACCTGGAAAACCTTGAACAGACTGAGGGTGGGGGTGACCAGGTGCAGAGTGAACCAACGGAGGTGGGGCTTCCTCGAGGGAGATGACGCGAGTTGCGACTGTGGGGCGCTGCAGGACGATTTGCATTTGCTGTCGTGCCCGCTGATGCGGATGGCATGCAATATGGAGGACTTAAAAACGGCAAATCACAAAGCGATATCTGTCGCTGCACATTGGAGTGGCAAGGTCTAGAGTCCGGACCCGTAAAGTAAAGTAAGTATCATCCATTATTACCCTATCAAATATTTTACATACCAATACTATAAGACAATATGTGTTATGATAATAATACTTATTAGATAGTTGCAGAATGAAAATATTTTCTTACCTCGACATGTTTTTGTTCAGTTGCATTTGTTGTATCGTTGCTGGTCATGGCTACTATAGCTACACTCATGTCGACTCTCATCATGAAACAGACTATCATACACAGGGAGATCAACAATGTCTGTCTGTGACGACATCCTACTTTGGCATCTTTATTTAATTATACCGAAAAAATATACACATAATATTAATATTATACATATGCAGGACTTCTATAGTAATAAAGGTAGTGAAACTCACTACTTTTAAAGCATTTAGTAAAGAAAATTAAAAATTCAAATATCACTTAAATGAAGGGATGTTTGTCCAGATTAAGCATAGCTTGCTAGACACTCTTAAGTCCTAGACCCAAAATTTGGAGGTAAAAAATAATTAAAGAAAACCTAACGCCATATTTTTGCAAAATAATTGAAATATATTTCTCTATTTTTGTATCGTTTCTTTTATTTTAGAGAAATAGGTACAGAAGAAAATTTTCTAAAGAGAATTGTGGGATGGTAGCGCCGAATTATATGACAGTGTATTAGGATTTAACTTGAATTTGTATGTATCACATTCAATTATAAATACTCCATGTTCAGTATCAGCAAAAGTTATCTTATCTGCAAAAATATGTCCCAAGCAGTAAATGATCTTTCACTTAACTTGACACCGTCACAAGAAAAACAAATATTAAAACGAATATGAATGCCACTTAACGTTTATCCGATGTGTTGCCATTGTTTTTAGCTATATTCAGCGAATTTAAAGTTATAAGTTATAACGAAAATCAGCTAAAGGGTAAATATAGTTATATACATACCTGATTATATTACTATCACTGATTAAACAATACAATGCAGAAAAAAGCATATTATATATTGAGCCAAATATATTATTTTAATTATGTTAAATATAAGTTTTAGTATCAGTAAGTAAGTAATTATATTTGTTAAAATTTCACAATTTTCAAGCTGAAACAAAACTGTTAATAAATATATTTTATAATTAATAGATAATTAGCAGAATCACTTTGATTTTAATAAGCCAACAATTAAAGCACCGTATTCACAACATGTATTAAACACAGGAGAAAAATCTTACATATATCTTTGAATTTATTAAATAATAAATGTAGTTGTGTCATATTGTCAAGACGTATCGTATTTTTTTACAGACTTGTATAATATTCCTTGTCATGTTATTCGCAAACAATGTAAACTGACTGAATGTTATTTAACAGCCAATACGATGTGTATTTATTGGTCCGCGATGGATTTTCTATAGTAATTACTGGCGTCATCATGAAGTTACGATTAATACTATTTAAATCGCGTACACCACCTGAATAATGAAAAAATAGTGACGCGTATAATCTTATACCACAGTTTGGGGTTATTATAAAAGATTAACAACGGAGCGCAAATCCAAGCTATATAGAACAAGGACGAGCAATACGCGCTTAATCTATCTATCTATACCCTCACACAGGTAGAGAGGACAGAGCGCCAGACAGCCCTATCCTTACACACACTCCTAGCCTCCGTCACATTCATGCAATTTGTCATACACGCTCTCCGATTCCTTTTACTCAAAACGCGCCCATCCTTGAGGATCTGGTCGACATGATCGGACCTGGTCAGTCTCGGGTGGCCGCGCATCAAATATATATTTTTTGTCTTTCATTCTCTCAACATATCTATGCTCTACTCATGCAGAAAATCACGCAATTCATACATCTTACCTTACATATCTCTTCTTATATTCCACACACCAATCCGGCATTCTGTTAATTTTATTAAATTATGCAGATTTTTCACTTTAAGATTTAATCTCCTCACGCCGCATTCCTTGCGTGACATACAGAGAGGACAGAACACCAGGCCGCCACAACCTTACACCAAATTCTTGATGCTCCCGTCACATTCATGTGCTTTGTCATACACGCCCTCCAATTTCTAGAGCTGGTAAGAATGTTTCAGTGTCACATGACATCCAAGAGATAATAACAACTGAAGTATGATAATGAAACAAAAGCAACTAAATTGAGTTCTGTAGGAAAAAACCTTGCCGACAAATTAAATGAAAAACATAAAAATTCTAGCAAAAATGATTACAAAATCCCAATGCCATTGCCAACTGGAAGCAGTTTATAAATGTTTCAATAGAGGCTAATGAACTACAAGATAATTGTTGTGTACAAATGATATTAAAAAAATCTATAGAATACTATTTCTTTAACCTATGCCTGAATTAAAAAATAGAAATATCTTGATTGGAAAGTTTTCAGATTGCATGAAATCGCCTAGAAATGCAACAGTTTGTAATCGGGTAGTAAAAATAAACCAGGTAATTAGGTATCAGGCGCAAAGCTACCTAAGAACACGATTCCCATCGAGTTACCTTTTGGAAAAAATGATGGGTAGGTATAATAATATCTAATCTGACGTAAAGTCATAAGAAATGTTAGCCCCGGCTTCCCATCTGCATAAATCCACCCTTCGTCACTGTTAGGTATAGACCATGCAAAGCAGTATAAATAAACTATTTGCAAAGTATAACAAAAATGATTATATAGTGGTAATATAAAAGGGGGCAAAAGTTTTGACCCACTCCACCCCTGGATATCTCAGGAGCTTCAGTTAATAACAAAAATTAAGTATATTAACAATTGATGTAGGTTTTCGCAGCATGGTATATATATTCTTCCTTCCAGGTTATTCGGGTGTTGGCTGCGTGTCTGTTGATTTTCTCTAGCTTTCGGCAGCGATACTGCTGCATGACTTCATCCTGAAGATGGCAGCAATATCGTTGCCGAAAGCTAGAGAAAATCAACAGAAAACAATCAGACACGCAGCCAACACCCGAATAACCTAGAAGGAAGAATATATTAACAATTATTGTTCGTGTTTTCCTTACTGAAAGGCTTCGACAACACATTATTACGTTTAGTATGGAGGTCATCATTGTATGCGCGTTGGAATTATAAAGATAAGAAGAAATGTTTTTTTTGTGTTAACCGTGTGAAATTTACTATTCAAATAAACAATTTCTGTGTGTAATTAGCATTACGTATTTTTGGTATTGTTGAAAAGTATGTACATACATTCCATTTCCCTCAACGAATCTCGTATTGACAAAATTATGTCAAAAACTGTAGGTTGATCTAGTTCCAACTATTCTCTCTTTCAATTTCAATTTCAGCAAACTGAGGCATCATTACCTTTCCATGAACAGTCCATCCAACTGACCACCCCTTGATTCGTTTCTTGTCCTTCATCCCATCCTACGATTTGTCTCGATTTTCGATATTGTATTGATTATCTTCTTCTTCTGCGTCGATGTCCTCACTGCTGAGGGTCGTGACCATCCTCTCTCCTTGTCCGTACTGCGTTCTGGATTGTTGTCCTCCACCTCTCCTGACACACCGCCGTACGCATTGCTCCAACCACTGATGTACCTGTGGCAGCCTTGATCTGGTCAGCCCATTTAGTTGGGGATCTTCCTCTACCTCTTCTGCCTTCTACTCCTCCCACGACCATCAGTTTTTCAAGGCTATTGTCGTCTCTTCTGGCAATGTGTCCGAAAAACTGAAGGACTCGCTTGATTGATTATAAAACGGTTACAATTATTATGACTTGAAATGTTAATAAAATTAGTGGATTAATTGTTATCAAATCATCAAACAAGTGGCCAAATAATAATGTAACATTAAAAGGTATCTCACTAGATCTGGACAAATTGTGTCATTAATTAAATTGAAATAAAAGAGGCGTTTACAAAGTCTGTATGTGCTCTAGTTGTTAATGAAATTCCCCTTAATTGTTGGCATTCGCCATTCCCTGGAAATTGTAAGTGATTTCTATAGAACGTATTCAAACATGTCTAATTATATTTGTACATCAATTTCGATAGTAGAAAGTGCTCGTAGAAAGTGATTTACAGTAGTCTGTTCGCTATAGTTCTCGTACTATCATATTCGTAAATAATTTAATAAGAAGATTACTGATAATATCAAATCCTTTGACATACCGATGCCGATTATCTTAGCCTTTCTGGACTATGAAAGTGATCAATAGTAAAATCTATAATGATATAAAGATAATATCATAGTAATTTCTAACGGACGTATCTTTATAATTGAATGTACTCTTATAATATAAACCATATTTACATTCATAACATCTGTTTCATAAAACAAAGTCACATTCATGATCATATGAACTAATATTTTAACTTATAATAATACTATGTCTGTTATCAGTTTATCACAACGATCTATCGATACGAGTATCAAACATCATTTCCATTGAAAACTAGTGATTTTATAAATCTGGAAAAAAAGCGCACCTTCACCTTATTACTCTCGCGTGAACTTTAGTGTGAGTGTATACATGATTTTTGTTTCCAGCTTCGAAATACCTCTCTGTGTTCGAAGTCAGAAGATTACAGGTAGGTATATCTTGAGATAGGACCGGACACGTGATTATGGTGGGATGTCTTCTCTGACCGTCTCTGATATCTTTCCCTTCACAAATATCCCTTCCCGTTCCCATCCCCTGTCCCTTCCCATATCACCCCAACACCGAGAGATATTTGTGAGTGTATGTGTGTGCGTATAAACGAAGGTGGGAAAGTAGGAAAAAAAGTTAAGTAATAATGAAAAATGAATGAAATGAAATAAAGAAACATATCGGTATATAAACTCTTCATTGCATGTACGTTTGTATTGCGTTTGTGTTTGTCTGTTATTGGAATCTTTTGCATTATTTGTTTGTAGTCATATTTTATTATTGTTAACCTGTTAACAGTCCATGTATTGAAAAAATAGTATAAAAAAATCCATCTATAGGTATATACTTTTGGAAAGACTGATCTAGATTTTTCAGGTATCTCTCGTAAGCGCATCAGCTCATGATTTTGTACAAAGGGATAAATGTAAAACAGATACAGTAGAAACTATATAATAACATGAAAAATAGATTTGGATTTGAAATACCTATTTTCTTTCAAGGGATTCAGAACTGCGTTTTACTTACAAAGCAGAACATTATGGAAACTACGCCTCGTTCGAGTAGTATAATAGAAACTTAACATAAATCATCGAATTGTTTCACGATTCATGACTGAACACTGAACAATGTTTTCATTGGAAACTTCGCATTATATCATAATTTTATTTAATTACTTCTGAAATAATAAAACAATAGTTAATAATGTGACAAGGTATTGTAAATATTCGTGTATGTAAGTTTAGGTAATTACAAATTACGAGTATATTGTTATTAAGGAAAAACCATTATTTGTAACAAAACTGAGTCATGGACGCAAATAATCTAAAATATAACAAAATCTGTGAAATTTGTTAATTTTGAATGATTTTACGGTCGTTTACCCAAAGCACAAAGAAGTTACGGGTATAAGGTACAAAAATTCAATGAACTACATGCTCCAATTGGGATCGGTCAACTACCATCGCCTCTACTGTAGTACCGCGTTAACCTTCCCATAACATGATACTTGTTTTAGGTACAGGCTCTGAAAAAATGTTCTAGAGAGATATAAAATAAAACAAAAAATAAAAATAAACAGATAAGTTTGATATATACCTAGTAGTAAATACCTAGATGCCAAAAAAATATTATTCGTTTAATTTTTAAAATTACTATCGCTTCAAAAATAATGTTTGTAACAGTCCCAGGTATGTATGAACATCGGCACATCTATTGTTAAGTAGGCAGACGGGTAGATGTATTGTTTTAGGGGTCCTGATTGTCTGACAACTTTCTAAGAATTTTCCATTAGGCTAACTACACGATCAGGTACATATAACGGTATAGGGGTCTATTGTAATATTTGGGGTTCATTGTTTAAATAATTGGTTTCAGGGTAGGTAAGTGCATACAGATAAGAATAGCCAAGTGATGGGAATGTCCCAAGGCTTCAAGTAAGATCCTTGCATAGTTGTTTTCAATCAGTCGAGCTTTAGCACTTGTCATAGCCGGTCGAACTCAAATTATAATCGCGAAGCCAAATTATGGCCTTCATAATATAGTCGTCAGGACATTAAGCCTCGGGCCACTTATGTGTATACTGTATATTGTGTTACTAAATACCTATTTGTCTTATTGTGTAATTCACCGTATAATAATAACGTAGAGACTGTGTTGATTATTCATTGTGCGCACGAACATATAATTCATCTAAATCATTGTGTGACGAACTGTTAATTGAGTGTTTGAACTGTTTATTATACATATTACCTCCTACCACGATTGCCTAATATCGTAATTGTTGATCGAACGAACTTTTAATAATTGTTATTATTGGCTGCTACAAATTACGTGGTTACGTAATTTTATACCGTACACCTCGCATCATAACGTGAGGACCGCGTTCTCACATCTCACGGGAGGGCCTTCGCTTCCGTTACATCACCGTTGCCGTAATAGGGAGGGCTGGACAGCCTCTCTATCATCACCGCCGAGATCTTCGCAGGCCTGTGTCCTGCCATCACCGTTGGAGCATCGGAAGGGCTGTGCGCCTTTTCCACCATCGAGGGACGTTGCGTCAGTGTTCGTAATTGCGTAATTCGTGTAGTGTGTGTACGTACATAGACAATTTCGGACAATTAGTGTGTAGTGTTTATTGTATAGCATCATTAGCGTAAGTACCTAGTTATAAGTTTTTTTCTGATTTAAAATATATGTATAAAATTCCATTCAATTGTTTTTCACTCCTCCAAAACAAACAACCCTCAGGTAGATCAGAAATGGTAGTTGTTTATTGACACTGGGAGCTGAACCGCGGACAAGGTGCTCTCCCGAGCCTGAAGCTACGTGTCAAGTTTAATTAAGAGTTGGCGCAGTGTATTGAGGCGGCAGTCTCTCAAGCGGGAGGTGCCTGTTTCAAACCCCGGCAGTGGCGATGTATTCCACACTTTGCGATACAGGCTTTTAGCCTAGTGCAAGGTGTGCAGGAAAGTATTTGGGTTTGTGTATGCAAGCCCAGATCCTTTTCTTTAAAAAAAAATATATAGCTAAATTATAAGTAAGTATGTGTAGAATTAGTGAAAGAGTCATTTCAACACCGTACTTTTTTGGTTAAGACCTGCTGGACAAAAATTTTCTACCATGAGGTAACAGCGCTTTAAGAGTCGTAAAATAATTTAACCTAAATTGAATGTTTTGAGCGGAGGTTCTTAGAACAAAGTCATTGTAATATCTTAGTTAAATATATTTATAGCTCGTACCGATACTAACTTCCTTTTTCTTGTGAGAATATTGGGATTAGCTGGCCCTAGTGAACAAATATTATAATATCTATTTGTGATGCATAGTATTTTGTTCGCCAAAAGTGTAAATAAATTAATATACTCACCTATGTGCTAAATTATTTAGAATGATTGTATGTAGTTGTATGAATTCTCGTAACTTGTATCTATTTCCTATGGTAATAAAAATATTTATGTTTTATCTTCCTTCGACATCAGGCGATCAATGTTACAAATGTATAATACTAAACAAAACCCATTCATTCAAGAGAATTGCAATGTGTTATAGTTGCTATCAATATACATATGTAATAAAATTGCATGAAACACAACATCCAAACAATTATCCCACAGAATTGTGTAATCCAGGAGCAAACAGAGAGGCCTTTAGAACATTGATGCTGTTAACAATGATTAGAAACTGACATAATTCTCTACTGAATCTTAAAAATCACAAATAAGTCTCATAGTTTGTCACTAAACCAGTAAACCTTTGATTCTACATCAATAATGTTTAGAGGAATTTTGTTTTTCAGCATACAGAAATATATACCTTAAAATTGTTTTGCTTTTATGAGGACTGGGTCCTGTTGTTTCTCGGCTATTTGTTCTCTTTTCTGACGCAGATCTAGTAAATCTTCACCATAGTCTGTTTCAGCATGTGAGAGTTTTTTCAGACAGCATTTCTTAGGCAATCAAGGACGGCAGGCTTGTTTGCTTGTTCTCTGACTTCTTCACAGAGATAATTTCTGCTTGATACCTCAACTCCGAGATACTTAAAACGCATTGTATTACATACTGGATTTATATTACATACATTTATATTACATCTCATTGATTAATTATTAGTGACGTCACGGTTTTTCACGTCAAGACAAATGTTCGGTATATGATGACAGGTAAATAGATTACAAAGGAGACAAACGATGTGTTTATAAATAGATTCATTAGGAGAAGATAGTATGTTTTTCAGTAGTAGGTCCACGCTATATTTAGAGGCTAACACGCGATTGTACTATTGTGGTATATGAAAAACATAGGTAAACTAAACAGATTTCTGTTTTGCGTCTAATCTACGTCAGGTTTTGGCGTATTTTACATTGTCGTGAAAAATTGTTTAAACATAAACAATACATTGTTTTGCACTTATTGTTTCATAACATAATATTTAAAACATATTGTATTGAACATCATGTTAACCACTATGTATGTGTTTACAAAATATGCACCTACAATAACCAGTAAACACCTTTAATCAATGTGACCGTACAAGAAAGTTGAATCTTCATGAATGACGTTATACTATAGTCATACTATTAATTGGTTACGTTTTACTCTTTTTCAGAAAATCATCGTATGTATAATGTATATTGATCCTGAAGAAATATTGTAACCATAATATTAGTGAAAAATGTAACAATAACAGTCGGAAAACTTAAAATACTCATTAGGTGACTGAGGCAATGACCCAGTCAAGTGAATTGACTTACCCACTGAGGAGTCTTCGATGTAAATTTGTTGGTGTGTCCGATAAAATGGGTAACATGTGTAACAATAACATGAGATCTGTGGGTGGCAAATGACAATGTGATGAGAGGGGTGTATTAGTAATAGAAGGATGTATATAGGAAACCAGATAAAACCAAGTAATTTAGTATGTACTATAGCCATTTTTTCTTTTTTTTTTACAAAGAAAGGTCAGGGGATCATGTATCCCCCTGCGTCACTGCAACCAAAATAGGTCTATTGTGACATCCTTCACTGTTACATCTCTTCCTCAAGGCCGACGTATGTCTTGTAGCTCACATTATCATGTGTTATTTTAGTCATTTATAGGTAATTAGCCAAAAGCTGCCAAACATTAATTGTAATATTCTTCTAAAGGTTTCTTTTCATTATAATTATACTTACCTTTGTCTTCCACTTATTCAATATTGGCATTCTTTAATTTTAGTAGCTTTACAGTTACATTATATATTTTTTCTTTCTTATAAAGAAAAACGACTGGACATCACCTTTATACTTACATCTTCGTTGAGGATGAATTAATTGTTGAAACATCGTCGTAAACTCGTATTTGTGTATAAAATATAATAAGTATTTTTATTAACTACAATAATAATATTTATAATTTTACATGATTAATTGAATAAATAAAATAAAGCAGATCATCGTAGTCTAAAGATATGAGCGTAGAAAACTCATAATTTAACTCCACATCTCTCTAATTTGAAGCACCATTCAGTAGTCAAGTTCGTTTTAAAACCTAATTGTAAAAAGTTGAAATCTAATGCTGCAACAATATTTCTTTATGTTTCAGAATGGTCAGTTCTTCTTCAGAACATGCTGATAAAATGTTGTTTAAAGTTTTTTCTGAAATCAAAATAAATGTATTTTAAAAAGTACTAAAAATTACACGCCAGTTCTTAAAAATATTCAACCCCATTTTTAACCCTCTTAGGGATGGAATTTCCCAACATCCCTTCTCCGAAATCGTGGATGCTTTTGACATCGTTTAACTTTCGACATCCTGGGATAAGCAGTTCGGGTTGGGCGACTTGCGTACTTATATTTATTTTGAAAGGTTTATAACTTTATGATTCAATAAAAAAAAACGAAATTATGCTTCACTTTAACTGAGATTTGTAACATCATAGCAAAAATATCCCTTTGCTTTATTTCTATGATTCAAAGGGAAAAGAGGGCACTACATGATTCATTCCAAATAAATAATATCCAAATTATAATATCAATGACAGTTTATATAACATCCGCTGAATCATTACCACAACCGCAATATTCTATTCTCGTCTGCGAGTGATCTCAAGCCGCAATATTCAGACACACTTAATTAAAAATATTGCTAATTTTTTGCTACCGTCATGGATTTCGCCATGTCGTGCGTCATGTCACATTCGGCTTCCTACTTACTTTCTGTCAGGGACCAGATTAGAGGAATCTCTCGCATTTCTTTGGTATTAAACTGATGCTCAAATATATTACCTCTACCACATAAGATACACACAAGATTCAATACAGTTTAGGAAGGTAGTTATGCAAATAATCTTACCAGCGGTACGTTTTTCAGACACCAAATTATTCCAGGGTTGTACTTCAGTAGATGTGAACAAAACATAGAACAGATTGCAAGAAATCAGTATGGCGGATGAGATGAAGAAAACAGTTTGCCATTGCTTGGGATCATTCTACAAAAAATAAAAACAATATGCCCTTCTATAAGTCATGTTCTACAATACTATGAACTTCTTCATACAATATTCAAGTAGGTACCTCATTGGTGACAATAACTCCCACAACTATTGGTGCGAAAATTCCAACTGCTTGTGATACGAAATTAGTAAGTCCAAGTATTGAACCTGAATAGTTGGGAGCGATGTCTATAAAACTCATCTGAAAATGAACAATGCGAACGGGGTGAAAATAGACAGATTAATCTTAACGAATAAGTTGTGGCGAGAACAACGGATGGCCAATGGAGCAACAAGCTCCCGTTCTGGCGTCCGTGGGTTGGTAAACGCCCTAGAGGCCGACCACAGATGCGTTGGATAGACTAGACGGCTCTCAAGTTGACAGCTGGCCTCAAATGGACATCCGAGGCAAAATCCAGAGAGAGATGGAGACGAATAAGGGAGGTCTGTATCCAGAAAAGGAAGCTGCAGGGCTCGTAAAGAAGAAGAAATTGTATATCGAGAAGTTTTTCAAGTGACAAAATAATATGTTTTTACCATAAATCCCATATTGATTGACGCCAGAAATGATGCAGTAAATATAAAAAATCCAATGACAATGAATGGGTGCCCAGGTGGAATATAAGTCAAAACTATCAGCGAAATTCCGGGGATCCATGTGCCTGAAAAAATACGATGATCAATTCCATTTCAGTGTCTTCAAATAAAAAAAAACTATATAGGTACCAAAATGATATGAACTAATTACCACACGTATTAAAAATTCTTCTGCTGTTGATTGTTGAGCATATCTTATTATTTGTAATCCAATCTGATATTACACTTACAACCATACTGAACATCCAAGTGGCCAAAAATGGAAGAGCCGAGTAGAGACCGCTCTAAAAAATGGAAACCGATTTTTATTAAATACAAAAATTTTCATTGATTCATAAATAATTTCATACATTCACTGCTGGTGCACATTACCTCTCGCATATTAATCCCTAAAATTTTGTTCATATAGCTGGGCATCTCCATGATAACAGTGTTGCCAATCCAGACGCTTCCTATTTGAGCTATTTGTATAGCATACACGGGCAATGATGTCATGATATGTTTCCAGGGAACTCGTTTCTTCTGTAAAAAAATGAAACAAGCTAAACAGAACAACTTATTTCTAAATTTTATTACTATTTTGACCCGAAAAAACAAGTCATTATTTGGCGTCCCCCAGGGTTTTCTTTAAAGACCTCCAGTTTCAGGATATTTTTCTGTTATTTTCAGTGTGTCGAGTCAATTTTCGACTATTTTATAAATTATACCTATACCTTTTATTATTGTCTGTGGGAATGATGTATATTTCCTTACTATTAATAGTTTTTTTTTTATTTAGGCATTCCACCCTAATTGGGTGATTTGTATATTAATAGTTTTAAAATTGTCAAAAATGTAATGCAAGATTACCTTTTCCGTGTGTGAAAAACTAATATGTCTCGTGATAAATTCTTTTTCTTCTTCCGATATGGATTTGTGAGAAGCTGGATCGCTAGCACTGAAGCACACCCAGACAACACCAAAGGCGATGGATATGGAACCGATGATGTAAAAAAGACTTGGCCAACCGTAGGAGGTAGATGCTAAAAGACTTGCTAAAGGCATCCCTGCCACAGTACCGAGGGTGATGCCTGGAATAATAATAAAATTTGTAAAGTAAATAATAATGGAATAAAATTTTATTAATCAGAAATTAATTATAGTAATTGTAATGGAAGCCGAATAAAATTCATTGCATATTCTGGCTTCAATAGAAAGGGAATTCACTTTGCAATCAAATAGCATGACACACCGGAAAACATGGCGTTTGTAAGCCTGCTTCTTTCTTGATTAGGAATCCATCTACTGGCAATAACCATGGTGCCAGGAAATACACAAGATTGACTAATTCCTTGAAGTGATCTGCAAACACACATCGCTATCCATCCTCCCTAGAAAATTAGTAATTGTTCAGCTATTGGTATGAATTCTATTGACAAGCAAACAATCTATAGAAAAAACAATATCAAAATTAATATGAAAAATAAGATTTTTTTACCCAATGGACTGCTAAAGGAGTTGCCAATGAAACAATACCATTTACCATAAGGGCGAAAGTAAACAGTGGCTTGGTTCCAAACCTCTCACAAAGATATCCTACTGGAATCTGCATTGTAGTGTAGCCCCAAAAGAATGAACTCAAAACTATATCTTGAGTCTTCTTACTCCAATTGAAAATCTACAAGAACACCTTATTATTTAGTATGTACTTCAATTTCACAACTAGATAAACTTTATTTGTAACTTGCTAGACTGGGAGTGATTTGGGAAATGATTCATGCTCTCCTTCACTTGTTGAAATCAAATAGAAAATGGAAATTATAGAGATTGAATTCAGCACCTTTTTTCAACTTATTTTGATTTTGATTAGTGTCGCTGTAATCCCATTTTGTGGAAAATCTTATGCTGGGATGGAATACGGACTATCAACTCTCTACAGGGATTTCACTAGATGTGTATGGTTTATTTATAAATCTGGTTCTAGCATGTACGAGTATTTGTACTAAATGATAGGAGATATTATGAGAACATCGCTTACCTCTATGTTAGAATTATTTTGTGTTTTGTCTGTCATTGCGACAATAGCTACACTCATATTCACCCTCATAATAAAAGCTATCACTATAAATAGACATACTAATATTGTTTGAATGTGGCGAAATCCAAAACCAAAACCTACAACAAAAAAGTTTTTGAATTATCATGGAGAATAAATATTGTCGGAATTTAATTGCTTTCTGGGACTTGGACATGGCTCGATGGCTAACCTGAGGCAACAATTTATTGTAATATGTAGGTAGTTACGTTTTTATTTCTTAATATTTTATTTTATTTTTCACATGGACTGTCTGTTAACAATAACAATACATATTACAAACAAATAATACAACTAATTTGTCAGTAGTTTTGAATAGATACAGAGCCATTAAAACCTGGCTGAAGTCCTTCTACCGTAAGATTGGGTACATCTGAAGATTAAAAATCTATCTATGATTCTGAGTTGGTTGTCATGTCAATGAGCCTGCCCCTTCCTCAGTTTGATCACTAAAGATTATTAAGTATATTTAATTGTACACTAAGTGATTAATTCCTAAATATCGTAAAGATAAATTTTAGTCTACACTTTTCTTCGTTCGCTCACTTTGAATTTTTTCATCTTCAACTTCAAATTCATATTTAACTTTAACTTTTTTTTCAGTCATTTTCTTTATTTTTATGAAGTAGCGGCAATATCACAGAATTAAATTCACACAGAAGACAATAAGTTTATGTGAAAACATCAGAAAAAAGACTAAGTCTTTATAAAATTGGTGAGTGATTACATTCAGAAATATTGTACGTAGATAATTATGAACATAGAAGATACAGGCATACTTTGATGGGCGTCTTACGTAGATATAACGAACGTAGATATTACCACGTACCTATATCCAATATCTGTCCATTCGCTCAGTATACGTTTGTCCTACCCACTCCTAAATTTATACAACCTCCTTTTACAAGATTTCAGTAGTGAGATGAAATGTCATTACATTATTCCTGTGATAAATACCTTCTGGAGTTGCACTATGTAACTCAAGTCACTCGATATACGCTTTATATAAGATCGTAATTAAACAAATGAATTATCTTATTTTATTATTATTACCAGTTATATTATTTTTTACTCTTATGAATTACGATATTTTATAAACCAATATGTACCTAATTTAAATAGGGCAAAACGACGTTTACTTAAACATTGTATTATTAGCTAGCAGGTAAAGTTATGAGTTAAACAAGATATACCTCTGCAACCAGTGGCGTATATAGGATTTCATTTCGGGGGGGGCCCGACTAATATTTGACTTATGGGGGGGGTGGAGACAACAAAAATTTGAACGTAGGCGTACAGCATAAAAATCATAATAGCGCCGCAGGCGAATTTTTTCGTGAATTTTAGTGAAAAAGGTCGACTTTTCGACGGTCGAATTTTTTTTGAATAATGGGTGAAATGATGAACTTGAGTAGCTTTCATGTTTTAAAATAACGTTTTTTAAAGAATTGTTCAACATTTCGGGGGGGGGCCGGGCCCCCTCGCCCCCCCCCTATATACGCCACTGTCTGCAACAAATTATAGTTTCTTATATTACCTAAAATTTTTCTTCTCCATAAGAAAATTTCCACAATATCGACGTACCTACCAACGTACATATTTCCTACTTGCTTGATAAGCAAATACCCGGATCCTTAGCATCGCTCAATCAGAAAAAAACAATACTTCCTAGTTCCGTATTAGCAATTTATGGATAAATTGTTATAAATCATTTTTAGTGAATAAAGTCGAAGTTTGCCTGTAATGACAATTATTTATTTGATAATTTGTGTAAATGGAGGCTGTAATTATGAAATAATAGAATCATAAATAAATCAGACTGGCACCCTGTATGTACGTAAATAATTGTTTAAAAGATATGGTACACTATATTTTATTTTGTGTTGTAATTTGTTCTAGCCTGACATGCTTACTTATTATACCTAAATTCTTATTTGTACGTACCTACTTGGAAAAACCAAAAAAAAAATTATTTTACAATAGGACAATAAAACTGCACCGTTTTTAAATATTTTTAGGTAAGTATATCTACGAAAAAATCATTTTTTCATAAACGGAGAGGTTATCTTTGTGTACTCTAGTCTCGCGAGTTTAAGACCCTTTTTCATAGTGTTCGTAAAGACGGATATACGTGCCTAACGCATATGTGTGCATTCTTGTTCATTGTGCGCTCACTCTCTCTTCTCTGCACCACATATCCCATTTATCTGGGGTCGCGGCTCGGATCCTCTCTCTCCATCTGCTCCGATCAAAGCAGTCTTCTGGAGTAAACTCCAGGTGTTCCATGTCCCCTCTGATGGTCTCCTCAAGGGACTTCTTCATTGTGCGCTCACTAATACTACTATATCTGCGTGTACGGACTTGCGTGTAGTTACCGCGCTGTCTCACACTACAAAAAAGGCTCTTAACCTCCCGCGACTAGAGTACCTATCTACTGATTCTTTATTTTTTATGTAGGTGACTAGGTACCTACTTATATATAAATATTTGCTATTAGATATCATTCCTAACTTTTACTGGTGCATTGTACCTAGATACTTATTTTATTTTTGTCATGTATGCAACCGATGAATTTGTTTTCTGGAAAAGTTAGCAACCCTATGTACATGTTTAGAACGTGTCTCGTGTATTTATTTACTACTCGAGTTTACTTAAGTAGGCACTTACCTATCTGAGACACATAATGATAGGGCAACAATCAAAACGAGAGATTAAACTAATTAAACTACTATGTACTCGATTTATAACGCTCAATAACAAGAAATTATCAAGTCCTCCCTAACATTCTTATAGATAGATAGCGAAATGATAAACATATGCCCAATCCCACCAACTTCAACCTAGGAAGCAGACCCCTAAGGAATTTCCATACAAAAACACAGATAATTTCAGTGATTTTATGATGATGGACAACGGAGGGAGCAATAAATCCATACAAAATACAACACGCAGCTCTCCTTTGTTAGGTGTCCAAATATCTCTGCCCAGAATCTCCCTCACTTAAGTAGCTGCATGTTGTATTTTGTATGGATTTATTGCTCCCTCTGTTGTACATCATTATAAAATCACTGAAATTATCTGTGTTTTTGTATGGAAATTCCTTAGGGGTCTGCTTCCTAGGTTGAAGTTGGTGGGATCGGGCAATTATGTTTTTAGTGAGGAAAAGTTTCGGAATGTGTGTTCATTCATTCATTCTCATTTTATGATACCTATTATTTTTTTTACACTTTTGTCTTTGTATTTTTTCTTCTTCCAATTCGGCCTAAGATCACTCGCAAACCAGTGGAGGCAGTGGGGTAACTAGGGGGGGGGCGGTCCGCCCCGGGCGGCGCATTTCAGGGGGCGGCAAAATGGAACAACATATAAATACCATCTTGATAATACACACAAATTAAAAAATATCTCTGAAATTTCTTAAATTATTATGAAAAACTGTTAAATTACAATAATATTCATTAAAAAAATTACTGCGGCGCGTGTTAGGTACGTATTCTTTATGGGTGCCTAAGTATTTTTTTTATTTCACGATAAATAAGCTAGATTTTCGACATCTTATTATGACTATTTTCGAAACATGTTTCCATCCTTGGACAAGGACACTGAAGGAATGTAAGTTAGGGGTGGGGTTTGTCGGGGGGCTCCATTCTGGCTAACCCTGAGCCCACCTCTTAAAAATATTTTGCCAAGAAGTGCGGGTAAAGAGGACGCTATATGCGCCTGTGCTACCTGGGGAAGCGGAGGGCCTTAAGCCCGTGGGAGTCCTTCAATGTATGACTATTTTTGTTACTTCTTGCATGGTCGCTTCCCCTATACAATACCTGTTACCATATGTTTTACCTACTATAGAAAGATAACCAGTTTCAGCATTTCACCCATTTGTCTAAAAAAAAATTCGACAAACCCCTGGGTGGGTACACATGTACTTGTATAGTTACTTTAGGGGTCGGGCAGGGCGGCATTTTCAGAGTCCGCCCCGGGCGGCACATAATTCTAGTTACGCCACTGAGTGGAGGGCCTTAAATAGAATAAATAAACATTAAATAAATAATAATAAATTTAATGTACTCACGTTGTTCATGACGACATGTTATTCTTATTTCATAATATGTTGTTATGTTATGAGCATCTCGATATGCAATAAGCACAATGTTGCATATATTGCTGCAATCTAATTGCTATGCTTTACCCGCATCCCTTGGAGAGAGAACAGAACGCAACACTGCCCACTGTCTATACATACACTCCCATGCTTGAACAAGGACCTAAAACCGTCACGGGCATTTTAGAGGCATCGCCCACCTATGTACCTACTTCCCACAAAAACACAAACTATATGCAATCAGCCAGAGCTGTTGGCTAAGCGGACCTTTGATGCCAATTTTTAGATCAGGAACTTAACTTGGCAGTAGAATAATTCAGTAAAAGGATTAATGTGCCCAATCTTAGCAGTAAATTCAGTAAAGATATGTCTAACTTATGAACCAAGAGCCTCCTCCACTGACGAGACTAGGGGGAAATTAAATTACATACAATAAATACATACTATTGTTTTATCATAATGACAAAATACTATCAAATTGTGTCCCGGGATAGTCTCGCCATAGTCATTTCACATTTGTGTCCCAGGTCCCAGGAACAAATAGTACCTAAGATTTTATTGATTTTACATTCTTCTTCTTTCGTATACACACGACCATTGTACAAGTTATCTTGGAGTCGTAGCTCCGCGTCAATATTCTGCAAGTAATCTATTGCCCTTGGCGTCACCTTATGGACCTCTGGGAACTTCTTGTCAGGACACCTCTATACTATATGGTCAACAGTATCGATCTGGTGACATTCACAAAAGGGATGGTCTCTCTTGCCCCATTTATGGAGCAAGTATTCGCATCTACCGTGGCGAGTGCATTGTTACATTAAACTTGGTACATATTTTGTCTCTTGTTACCTACTCGTTGCCTACTCTTGACCAATGTCTTTATGAATTTATACCTAGCAATTGTACTGCAATTGACTTTTTTCTGCATTTTGACAATTATAGGAACCCTTACTCCACATACTATATCCTCCCAGATTTGGACACTCTAGATAGGGAATATGTAAAAAGGGTATAAATGAAAATAAAAATGTTGACATTCTCATTTAATAAAAAAATATATTTGACATAATTTAGTCTTTAATATAAAATGAAATACTTAAAATTAAGTAGAACACAAAAATATTATTAAACGGTTTTTACATACAAATAAATTAGAAAATAACATAACGAAATACTGAATTGGATTAATTAATTCATATCATTATCTTCCACTGTAAACTATTTTTTTATACATATATAATTAGGCAGTCCACCCTAACTGGGTAATTTGTGGATTTGACTGCAAACTAGATTATGTGTTTATTTCACGATCCTGTTGCACCATCATCTGAGCTCCTTGATCTATACATCAGAGCTCATTCACAATGCATATCTAATACAAGATATAATACATTTTGTACCATCAGATGGAGACCAATTATCATAAACTATTTTGTTTTCACTAAACTTGAACTAGATTTTCCTTATGACTCAGCATGCTAATCTCATCTTCTGCGGGTTTTTTAAGTTTTCCTGCAAATATAAATAAATAATTAAGAGTATGCTTACCGACATTTCAAAAATTACTAAAAACGGGAGACCTTCGATCTCGACAACCGTTTCCAAATATTCTTCGGAACAAAATAGGGTAGATGCATTGAACCCTTATCTAGGGAATAACCGTAAAAGATTTTTTTTATCTTGTATAGAATTCTCAAAAAAAAATATTAAAAACACCTCTGGTCTTTTTTCCGAAAGACGGATACTCGTTTCCCGAAAGTCGCAGAGTTAAATTTTTTTTTGTACCGACAATATGCATTAAAATCTAGGGAATAACCGTAAAAGTTTTTTGATAGACGCAAAATTAACCCCCAAAAATTGGAAAAAACGCTTTTTTACCATTTTATCATAGGATTGTCACGCGATTTTGAACCTTAATGCCGTGGGAAAAGACTGTGACGTCATTTCTGGTGCCATGCCCTTAATACTACTATTGCATTCTTATGCTTTTGGGAGAATAGATCTATGGGGTCAACTGAGAATTCTATAACTAATCAAGTGTGTCAAGGGTTAACTGTAAGATTAGTCATGTTTTGTAACTTTTCATGATTTTTAATAAAGATTTATTTATTACTAAACTAACTAAAATATGTCTTTTTTCAATTATTCTATACTAAAATAAATTAAACACACTTATTTTAGATTAAAAAGTTACAGCATTGGACCTCAAGTATGATACCTCAAGAAATTGTTTTGGATATCTTAAGAAATTTAGGATTTTCCATGGAAGTCTATTGAAAAATTGGAGGACATAATTTACCTATATCAGATTCATCTACTCCAAAATTATTCCACGGTTGCACATCAGCCGATATGAATGTAATATAGAAGATGTTGCAGAGAATAACCAATGCTGAAGTTATTAGAAAAACAATTTGCCACTGCTTCGGATCAGTCTGAAAATAAAAAGAGCACACACTCATAAAATGTCTGTCATATTAGACAAGTTCTGCCGCCCAGGGCGAAAACCAAATCCGCCGCCCCCTAATTTAAGCATTTAAAACCAAAATGCACGAAAATTTACAGGAATTCTAAAGAACTTCTAAGTTGCGGTGGGCAAACTTAAATTTCGATATTGATATGGTATAAAAAGATATAAAATAGCACCGCAGGCGATATTTGAAACAAACGTTGGTTTAATGCATTTTTTATTTTTTTTGTGGCCTTATTGACTTATAATCTACAATTGATGCCTACCCTTTTTGACCTCCTTTGCCTTCAACTTGGACAGACATTATAAATTTAAAATAACATTTCTAGGTTGTCCAGCTCAAGCATCAAAACTATATGTAAGTATAAACACAGATGTTAAAATACATATCTGTGATAATTAATACTTACCTCATTAGTTACAATAACTCCAACACAAACAGGCGCGAAGATTCCTAATGCTTGAGATACAAAGTTAGTCATACTGAGTATAATGCCTGAATAATTCGGAGCAATGTCTATATAACTCATCTGAAAAACAATTAAATAGTTTAAAATATTATGTCATCAATTTTTGCAATCGCAGGATCTAGGAAAACCTAACAACAATTGTGCAAGTATGGAGTAATTTATACATTTTAGACTCCATCTGTTGAAATATTCCACAAACAAAATTGGAGAAAAAGAGATATGGTCTCAGATTAATTGAGAACCAAAATTTCAAGTGCTGGCAACAATGACATTTCTATTGAAATTCCTTAAATGTTGCCACTATGGTTGTAAAAAGCTATGAGTAGCGCCCTCATATAAAACCATATATTTCTTGATGCACTATGATATGACAATAATAATGATGCAGGTGATGCCTTTTCAATTGGAATGTATGGGTTTGAATTTCAAGTGGACGGTTTGTTGGGTTTATAAAAAAAACTATAATCTTAAGCAAGTAATCAACAATACTTTATCTAGAACTTGTAATCTCTGGCAGTTAATCCAATATTATGAAATGCATATTGAGAATATCAGGTCCACGGTCAAGCCAGTAACACTCAAATAGTGACCTAAAAACCTATTATGTATGGTCTGTCCTTATCCAGAATATACCTTGTGAGATAGAGACCTCCGACTATACATGCAAATGTCATACTTCCCGCCATTTTCTCTTTCCTTATGCGCATTCCTTGTTCAGTTGGTACCCCTGTCACATGCAGTTAGTTTGTTAACTAATCTTGTTTCTTCAATTGACATCGACTTGCGTCTAACAGTATATATATTATTAATCTATGCTTGCGTCAAGTGTCGTACGTTTAAATAGAGCTCGTCTTGAATGACAAACCCGTTGTGTGTATTTAAAAGCTCTGTTTGCCATTTGGTGATAAAAAAGTGCGCAAGCTGTTTTTGTTGTGATATTTTGAAATACAATCATATTTTCACGCGAAAAAGAATCGCGAAAGGACGCCATTATTGTGATACCTATATGTGTTAGTGCACCTGTTGCGAAAGACGCTTTGTTATTAGGATAGTGCGAAAGGACGCTTTGTTTTTGTTATATTTGTTATATTGTGAAACGTATTGTTTTACCAAAAAAAAAACACGCGAGTGTTTTTCGCCAAAATGGCGGATGTAAACAAAACGTCCCGAAGAAGTAGGAAACGCAGGAGATCGTCTACTTCTTCTTCGTCATCCTCTTCTTCCTCCTCATCAGGCCATAGAGAGTCTTCAAGGAGGATGATCAAGAAGCTGTCGAAGCAGATGAAACAGCTGCAAAGCTATGTGTTCCACAGAGATGTGCAGAACATCTCAGATGTGGAATCGGCAATGGCCGGCGGGCTGACCCCGGTACATACCGATAACTCGGCGCATAACTCAATACTGACCGGCAGGCAGACTCCGGAAGATTCAGTACGAGACGGTCCGACCAGTGATACTCCCCAATCTGGGATATCTGCTGTGTTTGCCATTCCAGAGCCAGCAGTGGCGCTTAAAGACCCACCAGTGCCGGCTCCTAAAACGGACATGTTGGAGTTGATGGAAAGGCTCCAGCACTTCAACACCCGCGACTGGAACAGTGTGCGGTACAATAAAGCGCTGAAGGAATATGTGGCCGAACCAGGCTTTAAGGAACTGGAAATGAACACAGATCTCCAGAACACAGAGACACAGTTATTCCCGTCCATGGAGAGAGCGTTTGCAGCACTCTCCCATGCTGTATTACTCCAAAGGGAAGCACTGCAAACTTCCCTGAGGGAGGTAATCGAGTGGAGTGGGCAAGGTGACATAAACCCTCGCAGCCTCCAGCAGAAGCTGCAGGAACAATTTTCCTCCGAGGGGAAATATAATAAAATTTCAGATGACATGCTGCAGATATGCTGCGGCAAAAGAGCAGAAGTCATCGAATATAGGAGGGAAAGGCTCCTAAGCAACTGCTCCGCGAGCAACAAAGGAGTATTGAAAAGAATACCGCCAACGAAGACACACCTCTTTAATGAAGAGGTGTTGTCTTCGGAACTCCAAAAATTGGGAGGGACAAATAAAGTCTTCCCAAAACAAGGGGAGACTCCAAGAAGGTACAACTCAAAGAGCAATAAGCCCTTTCGTCATCGACGGGCAGACCTCGATGACACCCCAAAGGCCTCTACGAGCTGGCAGTCCAGCAGACAGAAAGAGAAAAAGAAGCCTGCGGGGGGTAAGAAAGGCGGCTCGCACAGGCACAACAAACGTAAGTGACGCCAAGCAAGGGTTTCGAGGAGGACAATTGAGAAATTTTTTAAGAGAATGGCGAAAAGCAAAAGCCCCAAAACTTATTCTCACTATCTTAGAGGGGTACAGGATACCGTTTGTTCAAAAACCCCCGTTAGTCTTCCCGAAACCCTCGCTTATCAAACAGTACCACCAGAGTCCAACTCCCGAGCTGGACCAAGCCATGAAGGAGATGCTAGCTGCGAGGATACTAGAGGTAGCCCCGCAGAATCCCGGATTTTTGTCCAAAATGTTCTTGGTGAAGAAATGGGATGGGACACAACGTCCCATATTCAATTTAAAGGGTCTAAACAGTTTCGTCGAAGCGAAGAAGTTTTCATTGATGTCCCATTATCAAATACCAAACTTTCTTCAACCAAGAGACTATATGACAAAAATAGACCTATCACAGGCATATTTTCATGTACCAGTGGCGGAGAGCCACCGCAGATTCTTGAGAACTGTTTACAAAGGCCAGGTGCTACAGATGACCTGCCTGCCTCAAGGTCTTTGCAGTTCCCCGAGGATTTTTGCTATCATAACAAATTGGATTGCAGAAAAACTTCGGAGCGTAGGTATTCGAGTAGTCGTTTACCTGGACGACTTCCTACTGGCACACCAATCCAAATCAGTTCTAAAAGCCCAGAGTCATCAGGTATTGAAATTATTGCAACACCTCGGGTGGACGATAAATCAACAAAAATGTCTGATGACCCCTACAAAGGTCATAGAATACTTAGGGATAGAATGGGACACAAGAAACGGCAAGATGCGCCTAACAAGGTCAAAGAAAATATTTCTGAAGAAATCCTTGGAAAAACTCCTGAGAGGAAGAAAGTGGTGCCTGAAAAGCGCTCAAAGTATGCTGGGAAGACTAAATTTTGCCACATTTGTGATACCACGAGGCCGCTTACATTGTCGCCAAACACAGGTGAAAGCCAAGAATCTCCCTGTAACAAAGCCCAGAAAACTATTTCCCATAGAAAAGGTGGTAAGGGAAGAACTGGGATGGTGGTTAAAAAACTTGGAGAGCGAAGAAAAATTGTTCAAGAAGAGTGCTTCACACTTTCTGACAACCGATGCGGCCGACCAAGGATGGGGCGCTCAGGTGGACGATGTGTCGATAAGGGGACAGTGGACACCGAAACAACGACGTTGGCACAGCAACCTAAAAGAAATGTTTGCCATTTGGGGAGCCGTCAAATCACAGAAAAAGACTTTGAAAAATTCTTCTTGTCTCATACAGTCGGACAATCGGACAGTATTAGCTTATCTCAGAAACGAAGGTGGCACGAAGTCAATGAATCTGCTTCACATGACTTACCAGATCTTCGAGCTGGTAGATACATTCAACATTCATCTGGAAACTCATTATCTACCGGGGAGGTACAACGAACTAGCAGACTGTCTGTCCAGGACCAACCGTCTACCTCCAGAATGGCATCTTTTAAACCAAGCAGTGGAGAAGATATTTCAAAAGTGGGGCACACCAGAAATAGATCTGTTCGCGTCGGAAACAGCACATGTGGTGAGTCAGTATGCCTCAATAGATTCCAGGGACGAGCAAGCAATGTTTCACAATGCATTCAGCAGAACGTGGATCTTTCCTTTGGCATGGGTGTTTCCGCCACCATGTTTAATCCCACGAGTGCTCACTCACCTGAACAAGGCTGTGGGGATCTACCTTTTGGTAGTCCCCAGATGGAACAAGGTGTTCTGGTTGCCGGACTTGCAAAGTCGAGCTCTGGCGCCACCGATGAATATAGTCAATTTAGAACACAATCTGATAGACACAAGAACAGGACTCCACCCACCGCAAGTCCAGAAACTGCAGTTAGAAGTATGGAAAGTTGGGGGTGGGAGAAATTAACAAAGGATTGGACAGAACAAGAAAAAACTTTACTGAATGCTAGTTGGCGACCATCAACGATGGCCACTTACAGGCAAGCTTGGAAAAGATGGGTGAAGTGGTGTTTGGATAATAATTCTGATTCTCACAAACCATCAGCGCTGCAATTAGCAAAATACCTGGCTCACCTGAGCAGCAAGGAAAAATTATCCCCTAATACTATTATGCTACATAAATCTGTAGTGGCAACAATGGCTGATCCTAATCGGGAGTCAAGCCTCAGTAGTCATCCTCTGGTACGAAGAATTTTAAAGGGAATAAGCAACTCTGCTGATGAGAAAATCAAACTACCAATTTGGGACCCAAGAAACATTTGCGATTGGCTAAAGTCTAATCCTCCAAAGTCGCTTACATTATTTGAAGCATCTAGACGCTGTGCTACAATATTGCTATTAGCTTCAGGAAGAAGAGTGCATGATCTCACCTTACTAGAACTAACTCCATCTGGTTTCGTGGATAATGGTGACCATATTATATTATGGCCTAGATTCGGATCCAAAACTGATTCGGACAAGTTTCGTCAGGCAGGCTGGAAACTGCACACATCACCAGAGAAAGGTTGGGATCCTGTATATTGGTTAAGAAAAGTATGTAGTTTGTCAGAACCCAGGAGACAAGAACATATGGACATTACAAACTTATTTGTGTCAACTGTTGGCCAAGTTAAGGCAGCATCGAGAACCATTATCGGAGGCTGGGTTAAATCTGTACTTAGAGACGCAGGTGTAGAAGCAACACCAGGAAGCACACGGTCAGCAGTGGCGTCTCTTGGTTGGTTAGAAAATCATCCAATCGAAGAAATACTAAAAAGGGGAAATTGGAGAAGCGAAAATACTTTTAAGAAATTCTACAGGAAAGAAGTTATTGTATCACAAGAATCTTCTATACTTAAACACTTTGAACCAATCAATAACAATTAACATAGATCACAATTGACATCAGCTAGCAACCAGCAACCCCTGTCACAAAGGCGATAACAAACACTTCTCACAAGGTATATTCTGGATAAGGACAGACCATACATAATATGGGAGTTTTACCTACCAATAAAACTCTTATTATGTTGTCTTCCTTATCCAGAATATACTTAATGCCTGCTTTGTGAGGAATCAATTGAAGAAACAAGATTAGTTAACAAACTAACTGCATGTGACAGGGGTACCAACTGAACAAGGAATGCGCATAAGGAAAGAGAAAATGGCGGGAAGTATGACATTTGCATGTATAGTCGGAGGTCTCTCTCTCACAAGGTATATTCTGGATAAGGAAGACAACATAATAAGAGTTTTATTGGTAGGTAAAACTCCCATATTTTTATCAAGTGTTTTCAGTAGGTAATTAGGTAACAACTATAGGCCCGAGCACTCCGTCATACCCGTCACAAACCACACATCTCAACAGCCTGGTTTCCACCTGCCTCGCAGGCAGTGGACCGCACTCAATAGGCTTAGGACGGGTCATGGCTGCTGCGGTGACATGCTCCACAAGTGGGGAATGAGGGATGATCCACAGTGCGACTGTGGACACCCGAAGCAAACCATGCAGCACATCTTGCGTGATTGCCCCATGCGTGCTTACCCCGGTACCATTGACAGTGCTGCCAGCCTGTCCCCTTAATTCCTCCAGTGGCTGGAGGCGCTGGATGTCAGACTTTAACGATGTGAAAATACTTCGATGTTGCCAAACGATAAATAAATAAATAAGTAAGTAATTATACTTACCATAAATCCAACATTAATACACGCCATGAAGGCAACAGTCAGTACAAGGAACATGATAGCAATATATGGATGGCCAGGGGGAATGTATGTCATGATTATCATCATCATTGCCGGGACCCAGGTACCTTAAATGAAAATGCCAAAACATAAACTGCATGGTCAGTCTACTGACTAAAGGCGATCGCCAAGCCAATGTAGTCTCACTGCCAAAGTAACTAATAAAGAACAAAAAACAATACTTATTTTAAAATATTTTTTTGAATTTAGAAGAGAGAATCAAGCTGTTCCATATTTAAATATTGACATTAGGTAGGTACTCTAGCCATGCTGTAACAGTTGGCAACATAGCAAAATGATCAAACAGGACCACTACTGCTGCCAAATCTCCTAACAGAATATAATATGTGGTCCATCATGATATCATACTCATTGTTAAGGGACTGTTATTCCATACATTTCCTTAGCGACGCTGATGGCAACGCTGCAAAACAAAGTGGTCCATAAATTCTACAGCATGGCTAGAGAAAGACTCTAGGTGGCAGTGGTAGTACATATAAACTTTCTAAAAGAGAATTGCCAACAAAGATATAGTCTTGGATTATTTCCGAGCTACAATTTTGTTTGCTGGCAACAATGACATTTTTATTGAAATTGTATAAGTGTTGCCAAAAAGCTACAAGTAGCGCTCTCATCAATAACCATATCTTTATTGACAGACTGTAGAACATTTATTTGCATTTTTTGTTGCCGTCTTAGGTTAAATATTGCAATATCATCGATCACAAAAAACAAACATTTTATAGGTCTAGCAAATCGGGAAGTTGGGAATAATTAGTTTAAATACAGACAAGTGAAGCCAAATAAAATTGTTAAAAAATATTCCAATGTTTACCGAAGCAATTGAAGATTCTTCTGCTATTGAGGGTGGAACATATTTTACTATTTATCGTCCAATCAGATACAACACTCACAATCAGACTGAAGATATACATTGCTATGAAAGGTAAGGCGGAGTATAGACCACTCTGAAACAGATAAGTTAATAATATTAAAATGTGCACCATTACATCTAAAAATATATTCGACGTTGAATGTGCTAAAATAATAAATGCTCACGCCCTCTCTGAAAATATACAATACATGTCATATCGTGATTCAATAGTTTCAAACAATAGTGCTATGACCTGCCATAAAAACTTGGTAACTTGGAACTTCTATCATCACAAAATTAAAAATCATAAGTTCATAATATTGGTTCTGATAGTTGCAAGTTCTTGATTTAAATGTTGAATATCATCAATGATATGGCAACATAATATGTTGCCATATGGTGGTAAGACAAGTTAACAGGAGAACGATAAATGTGACTAGTACTATATATTGTTATTTACTATGATTTTGAATGATAAACGCATTATGCGCTTGTATAAAACTCAGTTTTTAGTTAGGTTTTCATATCTCAAGCTTTCTCGAGTGTGTGTGGACCACTATTCCTACATACTTAGCAGATGAAATGAAAATTGTTTTTTTTTCATATGGCACATATTGTCATATCCGTTAACAATAATGTGAATGTTCCCCTTATAGTGAACTGTATGTTAATAATTGTAACATGTTACCTCTCTCATATTAATTCCTAAGATTTTGTTCATGTAACTCGGCATTTCCACTAATATTGTATTAAACATCCACACACTTCCTATCTGCGCCACTTGTAGAGAATAAAATGGCATGGATGTCAATACTGACTTCCAGGGGACTTTCTTTTTCTGAAATAAAATATCTCAATAAGTATTGAAACAACATGACAAACATAAGGTGATGGTAGTAAAAAAATTTTCTCAATAGATGGCAGTAGTGGTCATAGGACATCTGTCACTAAAATTTATTTCTAGTGTAGGTTTATGAAAACATTTTATGAAGTCATTATAGTTAGAGCAAAAGTAACTAGACAAAATAATAAATTCATAATTGATGATTCCAATAATTCATCAATATTGATTTAACCTTTTCTGTTGTAGAGTAGCCGGCATTCTTTTCGATAAATATTCTCTCCTCTTCCGAGATGTTCCTGTGAGAGCCGGGATCGCTTGCACTGAAGCAGATCCATACGATGCCAATAACAATGGATCCAGTTCCAATAATATAGAAGAGACTCGGCCAACCGTGTGATGTGGATGCTAATAAACTAGAAAGTGGCATTCCTGCTACTGTGCCCAGTGTTACACCTGGAAATAATTATTCAAATCATATAATATGGTACCTGCCTCTAGATTTTAAATGTTATTATGGAGTATGGATTATGTTACATAAATTAGATGGAATGGATGCTATTACATAACAAATCATATAACATAATCTAGAATGGATCATAATATATAATGTGGATAATATTGGATAATCGGGATTGTATTAAGTACATAATTCACATAATCAGGCTCATATTGTATAATCCATTTTATTACCCAATATAAGATCCTGGATCTGTAACATGATCTGGAACATGTAAATGTGACCTGGATTATGTTATGTGATCCTGATTACACAATTTGGATTATGTAAATGTGACCTGGATTATGTAATGCGATCTGGATCATGTTTTGTGATCCTGATTACACAATCTGGATTATGTTATATGATCCAAATTACACAATCTGGATGATACTGCAAAAGATGCAACATCATAACATACCAGAGAACATGATGTTAGTTAGTCTGCTTCTCTCCTGTCCAGGAATCCACCGACTAGCTATAGCCATTGTGCCAGGGAAGACACACGACTGGCTGACACCTTGAATTGCTCTGCAAGCACACATTGCCATCCAACCACCCTGGAAAAAAAACTATTTCAGTTAATTGAAAACACATTAATCATGACTTGTTATTTTGCAAATGGCAGCTTTGTTGTCTACCCTCAATCGTTGCTTCTTTCAGACAAATTTCTCCGGGGGGGAGGCGCATTTTTGTTCTTGGGGGGGCAACGTCCCAACAAGTGTTTATTAATAATAGAAATTATATAATAAACCTTTTTCTCCGGGAGGATGCCAGGGCTACTAGAGGAGTACCTATAAGAAACACTCCCCTTATTCTACCACCTAACTCAGTAGTGATGAGGAGTGAAAGAAAGGAATAACTGCAAATATGAATAAATTAAAATGAAATGCTGTACGTACGAGATTATGTATAAAACTATATATTCAGAAATAATAACTCCTGAAACTCCATACAAGTTCATCCGTAGGAGTTGTCATAAGACATTGTTTTTTCCAACCTGTTACAAATCTTTTTGACTATTTCATATTTTCTCTCTTTCCAACATTATTTCAGATAGCGTCTCCACACACATCCCGAAGTTCAGTTAACGGAATCGACCGTTTGCAAAAAAGTTCCGACTAAAACCTCTTTCTGAATTCAATATCGGGATGACGCTGAATTCAGAGAGAGGTTTTGGTCGGAACTTTTTTGCAAACGGTCGATTCCGTTAACTGAACTTCGGGACGTGTGTGGAGACGCTTACTGTGAAAGGCCGTATATAAATTAATATAGGTAAGTATATGATACATATTATACAACTTTGTGTGAACACACTACTGTATATAAGAACTACATTACAGAACAATTAGACTAAACAAACAGATATAAGCGCCGCCATATACATCAAGTATGTGTACAACTCAATTACACTGTCATAGATAAAGTCTAATAATGAAATGACTCAAGTGTATAACACGAATGGTTGATAGCTTAATGGAAAGTACACGTGAATAAAACAATCTGTAATTTAAACACTAAGTACTTCACTGTTGTACGTGACAATGAAATCAAAACGTGGGAAGAAGCAGATAACACACACTCCATTAAATCGTTTAGAGTGGCATAATAACGTCCCTATTTCAATGGAAGTCGATTACTGCTTTAATTAAATATTCTAATTACCCACCATTGATTGAATCAAAACCCAGCTTTGATCTGAAATTATTCTAGATCTAACGAGTCTCGTACGAAAAAAAATAAAGTTCCTAGACACTTTTCATACGGCATTGGATCACCGGGTCTACAATCTTTCAGCAATTTTATAAAATCTTATTATAACTTTACAACAACTAAATATATTTCCCTTATCATTATTTCACAGTACAGTTTTAGAAATGCTGAAATTTAACTTGAATTCCAGTAATTATGAAAGTGTTAAAAAAGTGCATTGAGATTTTATGAGCATTCTTACAGTACGTCAAGAGAGAGATGATCTCAAATTTATTTGCAACTACATACAATTTTGTTTGCTGCACGGCAACAATGACATTTCTATTAAAATTGTGCAAGTGTTGCCACTATGGTTACCAAAAGGCTACATGTAGCGCCCTCTTTCTTAACTGACTGTAATAAATTATTGTAAGATGTAATGCTTAAAATCTCACCCAATGGACCGCCATAGGTGTCACTAATGAGACCACACCATTTATCATGATGGACATTGTGAATAAAGGTTTAGCTCCAAATCTCTCAGCAAGGTACCCCGCTGGAATCTGCATAGATGTGTAGCCCCAGAAAAATGAACTCAAAATTATGTCTTGGGTCTTCTTGTTCCAATTGAAAATCTAAAAACAGAAACCATTTTTATCTCAACTTTAAATCAAAATAGTTCAATGTATAGTTGTACCAAAAAATCTAGCAGCGTTACTTCTTACCTCAATATTTGAATCATTTTGTGTTTTGTCTGTCATTGCAACAACCGCCACACTCATGTTTACTCGAATTATAAATGCTACAGAAATAAATATGCATACTAGCAACACTTGTACGTGGCGATATCCAAAACCGTGGGCTAAAAAAATATAACAAGTTATAAAAATTAATATGAGTAATACATAGATCCTATTCCATAGTTGGTAGTAATGAAAGCTATTTCACATCTTTAAGGATCCGAGTTTAAATTTTCACGTTGACTAGTATGTTTTTTATTAATAACGAAAATTTGAACGTGGATCACTAATTAAAAAAAAAACGCTTGCCAGACTAACAAAACCAATCGTGTAATGTAATAAAGTAATGTGTGGAAATTTTCATTAATTAATTTATGAATTTAAAAAATATATTATATGTATAGGTAATTTGTGAATTATTCCAAAAAAGGAGTGTTTTTCATATCCAATCATAAGCTCAAAGCATAATCAAAAACCATTAAAAGGATGTGTTATAATTTTGATTATGGAACAATTTACAGATGTCCTTTTCGAAAGAATAAGTTCAAATTTTGGTGTTGCAAGTGCACAAATACTTAATTATTTATACAAAAAATATATATATAAACTCACATTCAACTACATCATCCACTAATTCAAATTTATATTTATCTTTATGATTCTTCTCCCCCATTTTTATAATTAGATCAAGACAATGTAAAAAAAAATGTTTACATTAACCTAAATAAAAATCAGACTAAAATGAATTAAAACTCAAAATGCATTACAATAAAAAAGAATCTTAGTGGGACGATATCACCGCGGTCCTCTCGAGATAACTAATGAGAACACACGATGATTGAAAGAGACATTGATAACAATATTAATTTGTAAATAATTACAAAAACTATAGGTATAAATCATTATGATAATGTTGGTAAACATGCCTCCCTATCCGATACAACAATATACACCTTACAAAAGAATTACATATTTTATTGCTACTTCAAACGATATTATGAATAAGAGCGCTTAGTTCGAGTACACTATGTAACATAAGAACGCTAAGATATTATATCAATTTGTTTTGAATATATTAAAGCTAAATCACTAATCTTTGTGAAATTAAACATGGCAACTAGATTCGGAATATGTGTGCAATTGTACAAAGATGTAGGTATTTGTTAATGTTGGGTTAATCGGGAAATAAAATAATGAAAAATGTGATAATTTGATTATAATGTTAAATTATTCAAACTGCAATTTTTAATTTATTACCTCTTCAAGGTAATTTTTTATATAAACTGATAACAGGTACCTACAATAATGTCGCATGATTTATAGCACCTGACATAATAATTGTATGTATTATATATTAATTCAGAAAAGCTTTTTCATGTTTTTAAGAGCACTGTTAATTTGTAAAATCTGCATTGATGTAGTAGGTATTTCATAATGCACTATGAAATTGTAATTCATCAGTGCAGCACAAATTATATAATAAAGCAATTACAAAATGTGCAGTGGATTAACATCTAAATGCTGGAATCAATGAACCAAATAACAGTTTATAAAAGTAAAATACAGGTAAATACAGGGTGGATTTGGAGGATAAGACCAGACATTTTTGCCAATTATAATTTGTAAGATAAAAACAAAAGTAAAAAAACTAGGAGAACTAATCTGTACTTATATTAAATTTTTGTTCTGACATGAATTCACTTGAAAAAAAAGAATAATTATAAATTAAAATAATGCACCTACATAATTATACTGCATTAAGTACATCTATTTGTTTTCATTTGTAGGTAGGTATATAAATTAAGTTCATATCATATTTTAGAGTCAAATTCATCCCTTTTGGCTCGCGGTGGCCAAACGGTGAACTACATCGAACTACGAAAAAAAAAAGGAAACTATGAAAAACGGTCGATCGCTGCGCTGGGACCACGCGCCAAATAGGATGAATTCTACTCTACTACAGTCTGTCAAGATGGATACTGTCTTCGATTAGGGCGCTACTTGTAGCTTTTTGGCAAACATAGTGGCAACACTTGTAGAATCTAAATAGAAATGTCATTCTTACTGGCAAGCAAAATTGCTGTTCTAACTTAATCAGAGACCATCTTTTTATTGACAGATAATCTTTTTTTTAGAACTTGATTGTGAAATGGCAACATTATTCATAACACAATATTATTTTCTTCCATAATTTCTCACAAACAAAACTTTATATTTCAAAACGCTTTTTGTCTATGGAAATAAATTTAATTACCTGTAAAAATAAAGTTCTTTCATCCTGATTCAAAGAGACTGTCACGTCCACATAGCATTTTCTTTCGTCCATATTTATAGTCCTCATCTAAATAAGTCCCATCATAAAAGGTCCAAGGATATTCAATCAATGAACGACGATGGTAGTCTATCATTTTTAGTGATTCTCTGAATATGTTGGCCATTCTGGAATAAAGTAATTTTTGTACTAAATTTGAAAAACACAGTGTATTCTTAAAACGTCACCATGGTAATGGAAATTTTTGATTTCAAAGTTTACCTGATGAGATTGAATGGTAATTTATGACACTATTATGACAAATTAATTGCGCCAGTAGTAATTACCGTTATAGTGAGTTATATAATTACAATATACGTACATATTTATATTTAGATAGAGACAATACAAAAGCAAACATGGAAAGATGTCACATTGATAACGTTGTTAATCAACAAAGTTAATTAAATAATACAGTGGAATGTACACAGTCTCATGTAAATAGTTGTAAAAATACAGTAAGTCTCAAGATAATTCAACATAGAGGTAGCCATAATATGTATCAAGGTACTCGTACAGTGGGTGTCACCAAAAAATGGCTATTTTTTAGAACACATTATCTTGAAAACCATATAAAATATTTATTATAAATACTTCATAAAAAAGTTGGTAAATATATTGAATCTTCTTATATTGCATAAATACTTGAAAAAAAAAATGTTCTGAAACTCCTGAAAACAGTTTTATAAAAAAATGACTCCCTTCTTTTGTATTTTTTTTTTCTTCTAGTGATAATACCCAATAAAATTTACTGACTTAGATACTTTAATAATTTTTGAAGATTGAAAAGCAGAGAGAGAATATGGAGATGACGCAATGAGTCATCGTTAGACATTTCAGTTCATTTCTTAAGTTTGTGATATTGATCATATTTTCTCAAACTGAAAATGAATCTAATACAGACATTTTGCAGAGGTTCTAGTTTCATGGCTTGTTCCGATGTAATATCCATATATGCAACGTCCACACAATCTAGAAGAGGTAAGAGAAGGGTTTGAGAAAGAAGGATCTTTGTCAGCTTAGGGGGAAGTTCTGATTCCTCTTTAGTGAATGTAGGTAGAGAGTAGAAGAGTTTTCCATTTATTTCAGATAGGTATTTGAGGTCGCCGAGAGAGAAATTGACCAAACATAATAGGTACCTACTGGGATTTTTTACCTTCTCAGATAATTTAATGGTAATTCGTTTAATTTTGTGTGGCACAACTAAGTGCATATAAATATCGATATTGAGAATTGATAACTACACCTTTGAGTAAATAGGTATATTGTTTTACTCGAGGAACTGCACTCGTTAACATATTAAACATTACCTAATATAACCTAAAGATAAAAAAGCTCCTACTGTGTCACTACTTACGCCAGCGGTTGATATTAAAACTAAAAATGAGGAAAGTCAAGGATTTTGTGCTTTAAAATCTCGAGTCTTTGAGTTGTTTATGGTTGTCAACTGTCAAAATTATCCAAATGACCAAATCCAACCAAAAATCCAACTCAGTGTTGCCATATATACAGATTTATCTGTATTTATACAGATTTTCGGCAACGGGAACAGACAAATACAGATAATAAATTTTACTCTGTTTTATACAGATTTTTGGGATTTTGGAAATTTCCTATGATATGTCAGAAGAATAAAGTAAAAAGAAACAGTTTCGATCACAATTGTCATTTGATAATTAGTAAATAGGTACATGAAAATCTTATTTGTAGAATGAGTAAAAATGTGTACAAAAAGAAATTAGGTAGTATATTTTATCTAAGCACGAGTACTGTTATTTTCTCAAAAAGGTACCACAAAGGTTAATTTTTCAATAAACTACAATATTTTGTTTGTTTTAAAATTTAATTTATACAGATTTATTGGCTTTTTATGCCTTTTTATACAGATTTTGGCTTATTATAATCTCATACAGATTTATACAGATTTCTAGACTTTGAAATACAGATTTGGATTTTAAAAGTGTGGCAACACTGATCCAACTTTCGACTATTGTTTGTTCTTGTGTTGTGTTGTTGATTTGTTCGTTAATAATTATATTTATTGTATTTAAAAGAAAAATATGAGCAATTATATTGATGATTATATGAATGAGGATGATACGTCCCAAGAAGACCCAGTAATAACCTTTCCAATCTGGTAAATACACTGTGATTAATAACCGCTTTTTCTGAACATAACCTATCTTCGTTTTATCCTAATTTGTTTGCAGTTTGTTTAAACCTCCCATAAACTGTTGACTTTGTCATAAAGTTACCTAAAATGTAAAGAAAACATTTCCTGTTCGAAGTGTTTTCATGACAAGATTTCACAAATTTGATTTTACTAAGTGCCCCAGAAATAAGGTGCGTTGTCAACATTCTCATTATATTTCAGTTGTACAGATGTGCCAGATTCTTTATTTGATGACAATGGCACAGCAGCAAGGGAACATTTCGAAAAATTTGGTGTAATTACCAAAATATTGTTACGGCCTTCAAAGAAGTCATGCATTATTGAATATGAAAAGAGAGATTGTGCTGAAAGGGCAATACTCAATGCAGGAGCTTATGATGGATTTATGTTTAATGTAACATGGAGTAAAGACAGGTAACCACTATTGGTTTATGTAAATACGTAAATTATAGTCAGAATGTTTGATCATCTGTAGAAAACCCAAACCAAGTAAAAATGTAAGAAAAGAGGAACAAGGTCCATCATGAATTATTAGCTTAAATTACATTTAGGAACCTATTTTCAGAAGGTTAGGTTTGCTATATTCTGTTTGTATGTGTGAGATGTGTATGAATGAGAGCTGTTAAATGTTTAGCTTTATTATGCTTTGTATACTCATGCATTTTTTATTTCATTACTTCCACTAAGCTTATGCTTTCATACATCTATCTTTATTTTGCTATTATCTCTGTGTGTGTGGGATATGTATGAACGAGTACTTTTGAATGTTTGTTTTTTAGCATACTTTTTTTTCATGTATTCTTTTCATTTATATTACAATATCTGTTAACTTTATATACTAATGGCCTTGCGCCGTATATTATTTAAAATGAAATAAAATAAAACATTGACTCGGTAGCATTCAGGAGTTATGGATTAAAACGCTTATTCTATATTGATGGCCAGAACTGGGAAGATTTGATATGAGGACTTTGAAGTATGACGTGCATATTTCAATGATGATGTTACATTTTTTACATTCCAGGAAACGGCCAAAGGTTGACAATGATCCAGAATGGTTACCAGATCCAGATGTGGAAGCAGAACTCAAAGCAATGTCCAGAGATGAGCCCAGACTAGCGAGAGTACCGCGTCAGAAAAGTATGTGGTATTCTACATTTAGAAAGTTTTTTGTTTGCCTTGATTGGTTCATTTCAAATAAAAAGCCCAGTTTTATATAGCTGCATAATTACTCAGATAAATATAAAAACTGTTCAGACTTATTAGTATAAGTTAATTGGACAAAATTAAAATACTACGATAAGTTTGCCATGGTGAACAATTTTGTATATTTCACAGCCATTGACATTGATTTTTGTTTTTAAAAGAAGGCGCATATATCTTCGACGTTGATGATAAGCCCAATAAGTTGGTTGAAAACTCAATATTGAGAAAACACCCAAAAGAATTCATGAATTAGTCATTTTGTTTATACTGCAATTAATATTTTTTTATGTAGATTGTTTGGTTGATTTCAGAAATTAATGAAGAAAAATTTGATAGAGTTATTGAATACATATTAAATGAATTTTTTCTCTTATGTTGTCGTGTTATTTTCAGAAATGGAATTAGACAAGCCACCCCCACTTGTACCACCAAAGAGAATATTCCCTAAGCCCGGCATAGTGAGGAAGAAAACTAAACCAGTGGAAAAGAATAAAAGGTAATGCAAATATATTCGTAGAATTCATACAATACATTGTACTAAAGAAGGGTTTCGTACACATCTTCAGTATTGTAATACTCAGACGCTTACTCTATGTTGTGGGATGTTACATGTTGGTATGGATGAATCAGATACAAGATACTTTACTAAATAACTTAATGGCTGTAGAATAGAGTGACTAATAGGAATGGCACAACTATTAGTTTATGGAAGAGAGGAATATGTTTTAAAATGTTTAATCCAATATTTACTTACACTAAAACAAAAATAATATTCCTCACTAAAACTTACAGACCAGAATCTCCTCCTGCACCTGCCGCTTCCCTTCAGACCGTAGACAGAGAAGAGATCCGTACATTGATGACACGGGCTTGGTTAACAGCCTCGGATAAATTGAAAGCTCTAGAGATAAGAGATAGAATTATAAGGGCTCGATTGAGTGCCAGAAAGGGAGCCATACAAGGATGCTGTCCGGATATGTGCCCTGAAAGAGAGAGGCTAGTAAGAGACTCACAAAGACAGGTAAAGGAATAGCCTTCTAAAATAAACTGCACCTGTTAGATAATCCATGAATTATCTACAATTTTTTTGCAATTCAATGTCATTGTTTTCTGCAGGTGGCTTCGTATGAATTTGACGACGAGTCTGGTAGTTTAGACGTTAAGAAAGCCGTAAAGCAGTACAGCCGCAGTTCAGCAGATCAAGAAGAACCCCTTGCACATGAACTCCGTCCTATTCCTGTCTTGCAGGACACACTTCTCTATCTGTTGAATTACATTGTGGATTCTTGTCAGGATGAGGTAAGAATATGGAACTTTAGATCGTTACAATCTAATTAAAAAACAATTAGTATGACGTATTGTGGATATATTTAATTGATCTATGTAATTTTGAATATGTTGTTAACTCTCTGTCAGTATAAGCGAATATTTATATTTTCAGATTTGTAATTCACGTTTTCTATTTGTTTCTAGTCATATTTGGGAGATTGGTTTCATTTCATGTGGGACAGACTGAGGGCAATACGTAAAGATATAACACAACAAAATTTGACTTGCGAAGGTTTGTAACATTCTTCATTAACATTAGCAACATAACATTCTTATCTTCATAAATACTTTTGATGTATGTTTGTGACTGGAATTACCCTACTTTTATAATTACTGCACATGTTTTTTATTGAAGATGAGCTGATTTGATTGCAGGGTCTCGAATCCTTTAGAGTCTACATATTTTTAGTATTTTGTAGGTTCTGTAGCTTTGGTAGAATCGTGTGCAAGATTCCACGCACACTGCGCTGCCCGACTTGTGGAAGAACCTCCTTCGTCATTCGACCAACGTCTCAACACTGAAAACCTGTTGAAGTGTCTGCAAACTCTTAAGTACATGTACGGGGACCTGAGAGCTAAAGGACAAGAGGGAGCGTGCAGGAGAGAACCAGAGTTTAGAGCTTATGTCATACTGCTCAATATGCATGATGCCAACTTTATGTGGGAGGTAAATAGAATCATAGTAGTAAGTAATTTATTTTTATGGCCAAATTTAAGATTTTTTTCATCTTTGATTGTGGTTTTCAGGTACAAAGATTAGATTCATCCGTCCTATCATCCTCCGAAGTCAGATTTGCCATTAAAGTATTCACGGCGTTAGACAACAATCATTATATTCAGTTCTTCAAGTTAGCAAAAGAAACGACGTATCTTAATGCATGTATATTACTGCGATACTTCAACAGTGTTAGAGCCAGAGCATTGCATAGAATAATAAAGACATATTCTCCCAGAGGAACGTCGCAGTTCCCAGCTCAAGAATTGATGGAAATGTTGGCGTTTGAAAGTCTCGGAAGTATGGAACTTTTCCTAGAGAATTACGGTCTTCAAGTTACTTCAGATCAACATTCTACATATGTTGTGCTGAACAAAAATACTTTTCACGACAATGATACTCCTTCCATACAAGAAAGAGCCATTAATCTTGTTGAATCAAAGTTAGACACTTCTTTGGGCGAAGTGATTTATGGAGATATTTTACCCGAAAGTAATTTTGACAATTACCTTCCACATTCCAGTTTCAACAGTCAGGGGTATTTCAACACCTCCGCTATATTAGCCCAAGATCAAGGATATCAGTCTAGAAAGGAAACATTGGATGAAATAATGAATATTGTGAAGAGTCTCTCATCAGTAAAGAAACCACTCGTCAGTGAAATAAAACCGTTTGAATCCAGTATAGCCAGTGATAAAAAACCCAGTTTCATATTCACAAAACCAGACATTCCTAAAGAGTTACCTCAAGGTCCCTTTGGTAAACCAAGTGCTGCCATTTTCAAGAAACCCCAAGATTCAGAAGTAGAGGAAACTAAATCCTTGTTTCAAAGACCCAGTGGGTTTGTTTTCTCTGAACCAGGTCAAGCACAATCACCAGCAACCATATTTAGTAAAGGTGTAAGTGAAGTAGATTCTACAGCCAAGACCAATATATTTAAAATTCCAGCTTCGACAACTAATAATATATTTGAAGTAGGAAAGACACCAAGCACTAATCCTTTTGGCAGCACAAGCACTTTTACAGCTCCAACTAATTCTTCTATTTTTGGTATCAAACCTTCAATAACTCCTAGTGATGTGTTTAAAATGCCCGGAACCACAGCGGCACAGGCACAAAGTAATGACATAGCCTCGCCTTCTTCTCTGTTTAAAAATGCAGTGGCTCAACAGTTTATAACGCAGATGAAAGAAAAAGAGGAAGAAGAAAAACAAAAGGCAGAAGAAGAAATGAAGCAAAAAAAAGAAGAGGAGATCAGAAGGAAAGCAGAAGAAGCGAAAAGGAAGAAAGAAGAGGAGGATAGAAAGATTCAAGAAAAGATTAAGGAAGAGATGAGGAAACAAGAAGAAATTAAAAGGAAGATTAAAGAAGAGAAACGTATCCTTGAAGAAGCAAAACGAAAAGCTGAAGAAGAAAAAAGAGCAGCCGAATTAGCAAGACAAAAAGCTGAATTTGAAAGAAAAGAGAAGGAAAGAAAACAAATAGAATTGGAAATCAAAATAGAAGAACAAGTTAAAGTTCTCGTGCCAGAAATAGTTGATGAAGTTGTTAAAGAAGAGTGCAGAGTTACATCTGAAGATGCTGTATTGTGGTTGACAAAATTACACGAGGCCTCTGACAAATATGCGGAGGATCTGATCACTGAAATTTGTAGAGAAGAATGTCACATTGGAATTAAAAGTGCCATGAAATTGAGAGAAATAAGATTGAAAATTATTTGTCGGTCCGTAATTAGAATTTGGAGGCATCACGTGGGAAGATCAAGATTGCGTTGGTTGCTTCTTCATACAACACCAACATGGCTACCAACGAGGCCTCCACCCAAAGCTGAACCAACACAAATGGAAAAATTACAGAGAATGAGAGACTTTCATCGTAGAAAAATACCTGTTTTAAGAGTACCCGAGCCACATAAAAATGAAACAATCAATCTATATAAGACGGTCAAACGAACACTGTCCCAACAATCTCAACAAATAACCAAGAACAATCCATCTTTAGACATTTATTGGAAAGTTGTGACATCCATACCAGATTCATCAGAATCTAACAAATCAGCCACATTTTTTTCTGAATGGATCAATGAAGTATTCTGCGATGAACAAGCCAAATCTAAACCGGAACATGTTTTATACTTGAGTGAAAATGTTAAAATTTCTAATATTTTTATATCCGTATGCAACGTTCAAGGTGGAACTCAACACCAACCTTATTTTTCTGAGAAAGTTAAAGGCTGGAATGGTGTATTGTTCTATGGAGAAACACAACACACACAGAATCTGACGAAACGAATAGAAAACTTAATGTCTTCAAAGTGTCCTTACGAAATGATACCCATAGCCATCGTTGTTGTCTCCAATTCAAAATCAAGTGCTTTGATAGCTTTACAAAACACTCTGGAACTCTACAAAGAGAGCAGAGCTATCAATCACTACAAAATATTTCAAGTGAGTCAAATGAAAGAAGACTTGTTGTGTGGTGCCTCCAAAGCAGCGTTTAATTGGTTAGCCAAGTATTTACCTCCCAGTCCATGCATCAAAGGAGATCTAATGACAACATTTTTAGACAACTGTTTAGGAAGTGAACTATGGTATAGATTCCATCTAGCACAAAAGTCTTCAATTCGTAAAGCTTTTGAAAACATAGAAATTGTTACACATTTATACAATGAAGCTGTAGATAAAACTATTGAAATAGCATGCAACAAAAGGTTAACCAATTATCCGATTTTTGCTAGCGAGTTCAAAAACTTTACCACTTATAATGAGGTTTATCCAAAAGATTATCAACACATAGCACCGACATGGACGAGTAATCTAAACGCTTTGGAAGAAATATTGAAATCATTCAAAATTAAAGCGTATTTCCTCGATGTATGGCCTCCTCCTAACTTTGAATCATTTCAAGAATCTCTCAAGAAATATGTAATTAAGCTCAATTGGTTTAAAAATCCCGAACAGGTTGTTTTAAAAACATTGAGCGTAGTGAAAGAAAATGAAAATTTGAGTCACACTTACTCGTGGTTGGAAATAATGAATACATTAACCAAATATAAAATTATCGAAACTAATATAGAATTGCATGAAAAGAAATCTAGCTATCAAAGGGATTGTTATTCCGACAACTTTATTGTCGTCTATCAACAAGATGACTTAAACGATTATCGTACAACACCTTGGTGGTACTCGTCTAAATATACACAGTCAATATGTCCGGAAATCATTGCTTTACCTGACGACGATAGCGATCTAGAATTGGACCATCTGAATAAGAAAATGAAATACGATGATACCTTAGATGACAGTCAGATCCTCGATGACCAATGGTTGAATAATGTATTGCTGGACATTGATACATCCATTAACAAACGATTAAGCTGTAAAAACCAACTGTTTGGATTGGATGAAACTTTGGAATTAGAGAAACGGAAGCAGGAAGAATTGAAACAATTGTTGCGTGCCGCTTTAGCTGATGAATGATAAGAATAGACAATAATATTTTTTACAATTGACATATTTTTATGAGAATGTGATTTTAATATTATTTTGATTGTAATTTTATTTAATTGGTTTTGCCTGCAAAATGATATATTAAATTTGACATTTGTAATTTGAAACGGTTTCTTATGTACATACCTACATCATTTCCAACCAAATTTATTGTATAGGAATCAATGGAGACATACAAAATTGATATTTTCTCTGATGCTTTAACCAATGGACTATCAGATCTTCAATGGACCGGAGCAGATTCTATCCATGAGAAGTGAAACTTGCAAAGATCGCTTTTTTCACACAAAATACAAAGTCGGCGGGTATCAAATTTTTAAATTCCTTGGTGGTAAAATTTTCTTTTGATAGGGCAATCGTTCATCAGGCCTTCTCAGTTCAGAGAGAAAGGAAATCATAATATAAAAAACTGTACTATGATTGTTTCTATCATGTGATATAGATGACAAAGTACAATAGATATATTTGTCACCTTGCCAGACTGTTTTAATTGTTATTGATTGGCAATGGAATGTGAAAACAGGAGATGTTGTTTCACTACCGTACACGTCAGTTTATGCCACATCATAAATTACGTACATCTAAGTACTATTTCACAAGTCAAATGCAATCATTTCATGCACTTTACAGTTAGCACCCCATTGCGAATGCTATTATATGTAGATGACTGTTATAATTTACTGCAATACATTTAAAGAAACAATATTCCAGAATTTAACAGATCTTTCTTTCCATTTACATTTTAAAAGGGTAAAAGTATCTAGGAAATTATGCAACAGTAAAAAAAAAACAAGTTTTTGTTAACCAATTGTTTTATTAATTCACATATATGTAAGCACAATTTTACTACAATTAATTTATTTTGTAACTACAGTGTCATCATTATTGATTTCAACAATAGTATAAGTTACGCATTTGCTATCAGATGTTCAATCAATATGCTTTTATATACAAGAAATTAAAAAGTAAAAGAACATAAATTTCCAAAAATAAATCTATGAAAAACAAGATGTGAGGAACAGAAGAATCATTATATATCTGAAACAAAATAAAATGAAAGAATAGATGAATAAAAAAAAGAAAGGGCCAATAAAATAAATTTACAACTAGGTACAGTATTCTTTAAAATACATATTTCAACAGAACAACATAACTTATTTTCTAAAGGAGGAATTTCAGCTACAAATACGTACAATAGGAACTGTTCTATTTGTCGTAGCTGTTTGTCAAACTTGTACACTAATACTGCAAGAATTATCTACAAATAATTATTGCTATTAAATTGCAAACAGCATTTAACTTACAGTCTATTAACGAGATGCCTAAATTTAATAAACCAACAACATTTCCTCTATGTAATATGTATTATCGGAGAACATGATAAATTGCTGCGATGGTTTCAATTTAATACGTACGATTTGATGCCTTGCACTGCCTGAGTGCTTCGTTGAATCCTTCACAGAGTGTGAGGTCTGACTGACCCTGGGCACATTGCAGGAACTGTTTAATCTCCCATGCGCAAGGTCCAGTGGGCTCTGTGGCTCCCGGCTGAGGTTGGTAGGACTGAGCGGGGGCAGCCGCCTGTTGTTGTTGCGCTGGCTGATCAGAGCTACCGGAGAACATGCTTGTAATGCCGTGTCCCACCACATGACCCTGTAATTTATGTTTACATGTACGACATATTGTTTTAAAGACATTAATAATAATTAAGTATGTATTTAATGAGATGCAATATTTAATTTAATATTTGTTATCATGGAAAAAATGAAAAACTAAATATTTAGATTAAAAGTCAATTTTTTGTGGATTTTAATCTAAATATTTAGTTTTTCATTTTTTCCTTAAAATGGACTTCCACCAAGTACCGACGGTCAAAAACATCGAGATTATTTATTTTCCTATTTAATTTCTGAAGATTTTATAAGTATTGATCGAAAACATGTGTAATGACTTCTATAAACTAGCGTAATAAACAATAAGGATGTGCTTGAAAGATTACAAAACGCGATTTTTCAGACATTTGTATTACCTTCTCAATATTAACTGACTCGTTCATTGCCTAAACTCTATTGTAGTGAGACATAATAATTCGGAAGCATTTTCTATAAAAGAAACTCCAGTACAAGCAGAATAAATATTGATATTCTCATTACGTAATTCCTCTACCACTATAATGTGAGTCTTCTGTTCATAGGCACGTGTATAAAGAGAAGACTACGTTTACAATTGTCAAGTTATGTGTATAAGCTGTGACATGCCATTGTGTGTACTTATTGACATTATTATTCAAACAATTATTGATTATTTTTTCGTTTTACGTAACTTTCAATTCCTAAGAAAATTCGTGAAGGCCACGTAAAAATATCTGCTGCCTTACATTTCCAAAAAAGGAACTACATGTATGATTAACGGTATTTCCTTACTGAGGAGATTACAAAATTACAGAGAGGTGAAAAAAGGATGCAATTTGCATTGCAGACAGATACTTACAACAGTGGAACCGATAGCGACTCCTCCGGCTGTGGCTGCCATTTGTCCGAGAAGTCCTGGACCCTGTGAGGCAGCTGGGGCCATCATTGGGGTGCTGGGTGGTGCGGGTGCTGGCACTGATGGTGGGGGAGCAGCCCTGAAATATTATTTATTAGAATTAAAATTTCCCTCAGATTTTTAATGTATCTCAAATCATCCATGTTTATAAGTAAGTACACTTTTCAAGACTATTATCAAGCAAGTTTGTCTGGTGCAAAATAACCGTATTTAAACTGCAGATTATGGACCACAAAATCTTTCACTATGTTTGATTATAAAACATTGTTAAATAAATAAATAAAAACTTTATTGCACATAAATATACACACAAAGGGCGGATTAATCGCCTGTTGGCACGGCAATTGATGTAGCTAGGTATTAACGAGGTTATTATCATTTTATTATAATTAGACTAAATCGAATAGAACACTCTTAACAGTTCACTATATTGTCTTTCGGTTAATTTCATTATTACTACCTTTACCTAACTACCTTTCTTTGTGGCTACCCAACTAAAACAAATTCTAAATTACCAATTGCAGGACAAAAAAAAAACAATATTTAATAATTACTCTTGTGATCCCTTCATGTGGACTGATTCAATTTTAAAGCGGTAACAATTTGTGTTCAAGTTCGAAAACTAAAAAAACTCATCTGTCTATTGTGAAACTACTCCGCTGGACTGCTAAGCTAACTGATTTATCCATGAAACATGGAAACCCATCCAGTGCTACTGTAAATTTTTAATCTAATCATAACTCAATAACCTGACATGCATTTATTATGACAATGTCAGCTTCATAACATAGTTACATATAAACCTTTGCTTTTCGTCCAATTGTTTATAAAATAACAGTGAAAAGAAAAAACGATACACAAGTCGACCGTGACCTTTGGGTTGTTTTCTATTCTGAAGTTTCATCATTCAAGATAAAATTTACAACCTCAAAATGATGTAGCTTACAATGAGATGTAAATAAGTGTAAATTACCTTCTGGGTGCTGGAGGTGGGCTTGCAGATCTTCCGCGGCGGGGCATTTTAATATTGTTTTATAATTTAATCACTTAACACTGAAACACTTCCACACAATAGCACTGAAATGTGTTATCTAATGAGTTTTCACAATGCGCACTTCAATCAATTTCAAGCTTCCCCTCACGTGGTCTCTTCTAGAAATTTCTGACTGAATTGTGGCAGATTATCTCTCTCTTCTTTTATATCAAAATAAAATGTGGGATGTTACGTAAGAACGTCTGTCGTTTCTAAAAAACGCAGCTGATGACGATATGACGACAATTTTGTAAAGCTGATAATATGGCGGATAAATTTCTGGAAAATGATGACAGAAACCAAAAACGTCAATCGAAATGTCAGATTGATTTGGCTAAAAATGGTGTTACCAAGTATTGAGAATTTTTCCTCATTTAAATACAAATTAGTACAAACCTTCTTAATTGAAAATTCAACAAATTATTTTGCAACTACCCATTCAAGATATTTCATGAAATTAGTTTAAAATTTATTTTTAAATTCATTGGACCCAGACATGTCCTGGACACCAGAAACTGTTTTTTCTTGAAACATGAGTGTCAAAATTTGCAAACATGTGTCTAATATTAATGTAAGTGGCAATATGTGGGAAACATGTGATAAGGTTGGCAAGACTGGCAATCTATTTTTAAAAAAATATTTTCATTTTTATTTTATTAGTAGGGAGGTGTTTACTATTTATTTTGATTAAAATACATTACAAATAAATACGTTATGTACAATGAATCATTTGCATGCGCTATGTCGCAAACAATCGCATCACATTATCTTACGATATTATTTTTGGCAATATTATTTTCCAATTCTCGCATTTTCTATTTTAAAAATAGTACTATGTCGACATTTTCTCGATTAAAATGCCATCTACAGAGGAATGGCGGAGTTATGATAAAGTAGATTTAGTCGCGTTCAGTTGTATTTTTATACATACATGTATAAATTTAGTATAGCTACTAATTGTCTACAGATGTCGGTAATTAAACAAGGATCCCAATATAATCAACTGAATATTTTGTGTTTATAAAACGTAGTACCACTGCCACCTAGATAGTCTTTCTCTAGCCGTGCTGTAGAAATTTAGGACCACCTCTCGTTGCAGCGTTGCCATTTTCGTTGCTAAGGATATATCATAATGACAGAAAATAACAATTGCTTAACAACCTATAAAAAAGTCGTAATGTCCATAGAATAATAATATATAGTACCTATAGAAACCAATCGCCCATACTAGCAAACGGGACCAAAATGCGCCATCTCTGTGACTGAGTAGTAAATATTCTTAGAGCGGGAATTTCAAAATCAATTATTGTTCCTCCTCTCCCACCTACCTTGTAATTAGCACGCAACTTTAGAATTTTTTGCCTGTTTTATAAACAAGTTACTTCAATTACATAATAAACGTGTTATACAATATCAAAAATATGTGACACTTTTACATTGACTTTAATTAGTTAATTAGAAGGTTAATACAGGCATAAAATTACAAAACATCGAGAAGGATATTATTTTTTTGCGATATTGTTATATGACTAGGTATATTATATGTATGGAATAATGGTCATAAAAATATCAAAGTTAATATCTTTCACGTGTAAATTGCACAGGTGGGGGTTATTATTTACCTTTTCATGTTACTTTTGCAAGGGCTTTACATAATTAAAAATCTTGACTTCATTCATATAATGAAAGCATAGATGTGTTTGATCAAACCGTCTTCTATTTTTATTGGCATAATATTGTGTTATGTAGATACATATTTTATTGATTAGTTTTTTACCTACTTAATATATGTGGAAAGATTCTTCTTCTCCTTCTGCTTATGTTAGATCTGGGATCTGTTACTATAGACGTTTGTTGCTCCTTCTTGGAATGTGGAAGACCAGCTATCTCTCCATCTTTTTGGTGGTCTTCCTGGCAGCCTTTGACCTATGGGGATTTCATTCGTAGCAACGTGGGCTAGTCTTGTTCCATCCATTCTATTAACATGATCTCGCCAGAACCGCCTCCTCTTCCGGCTCCACTGCACGATATCCTCAGTTTCGTAAGTTTCTCTTAATTATGACACAGTTTCAAATTCTGTCTCTGAGGGTTATATTGGAAAGATTATCCTATATAATTTCACATATTATGTAGCTTCCTTCAATATTGCCATCATCACAGTACTTGTGTACTTTTTTATTTCTCTCCAACAATCTCCAAACTGCAAATAACACAATCATTGCATCAAATACGTAATGACGTGGTGCTTTTTATTCAGCAGACAGCATTAAATAAAATATGATAAAATTGATACCATACACATGGCATGGTATACTTACTTGACTATAGGCATCAAATATAGATGTTTAAAAACATTGTATGGTAACTATTTGTTTATCTAGGGATTATTTTTAAGGTTAATACTCATTTCACTCCATAAAACGTAATTAATGTCTAAAAAATACTTAAAATACTATAATTTATAATTTCGCACAAAAACCTGTCAAAAATTTTCAGCGAGTTCCTTTTTTTGAACAAATGAACAAATCATGGAAATCAAATTGGAAATCCACAGAACATAGGTATCAGGGTTTACACATAAAAAATATTTTCGCTAATAATTTTAAGTAGGTACTTAAATTCCTGTTTTTATGTTTGACTGTCAGAATGTATTCTAGCGTATCTACTTACAAAACGTATCGACTATAATATATTTACTAGACTCTAATCATCACCTGCATTTGGGGAAAGATTTGGTGAGTTTGCATGAACCATATTACGAAGGGAACCTTAGAAGTCTGAATTTATTTCGATATGGAAACACTGAAAATGTTTTTGTGTCATTGCGTTTAGTACCTACATGAACCATTTAATTTACCCCATCTACATGTCAGAACCGAAGATATTTTTATCCGAGTCATAAACCATTTAACTTACGCCATCTCTTGGAGCGGGTGGACACCTTCCTACAAGTATCTACCCTTCTTTCAAGTGTTTGGGGGCCCTGGTAATGTCCATGTAATGTCGTGCAATTTGAATCTGCCGTGTTATTTTACAATAATTAAAATAAATGTATATTGTATATTAAAATAAATATATTTTACAATATATAAAATAAATGTAATTTCTACATTTCCCGCAATCGAGTTAAGATAAAGGTAAGATCTCTATTAAGGTATTTATTCGTATACTATAATTATGTTATGATGTATAGCTGAAGTCTTAACTTGTTTGACTGAATTATTAACTATTATAATTATAAAAAAATATATACATAAATAGGGATATAACTGAAGAAAGGCAGGGCTTTTAACCATCTTATCTTTTTCTCTACCTTACCAAAACCTAGCAAATGTCATTTTGTTCGAGTTGATTGAACATTGTGGATCAGTGAATTCAACCTCCGGTCCGCGGCCGGATATTTTCATTTTATTTACTGTGGTGTACTTCTCTCGGGTTTGTGCGACTTTCCAGAGCACGGTTATTATGTACATTGCGAAATTAAAGTTTTTTTCAATAAATATCAGAATATTCAAGGTCAATAGAAATTACCTATACCTACTTATCATATCCACCCCACAATTAATAAGCAATATATGTATATATTTTTCCAGATGTCAGATGATGGTGGCAATCAAATCATGACGATAAAATGTAACTTTCAATCCCAATGACAATTGATATTGTGAAGCCAGTGTCACATGGTTTTACAGCTTACACAACTGAAAGACAAGGAATATATCCTGAAGCTACATTCCTTCACCAATAGCAAATTAATAGGCTGGTTAAAAAGTATATCCCTTCTTCTTGCGTATATGAAATACCTACATAGCATAATTTGTGCATTTTTCTATTTTAGTAATTCCTTTTGTTAAACATTCTTCTTTACTTATTACGGCTTTGCACCCGATTTACGGGTGATGCTGCACACTTTGTTAAACATTATGAGTTCAATAAATAAATATGATTCTTTTACTTGGAAAAACCTTTGTTTTTAATTATAGCTTTGTTGGAGTTCAATTTGATGAGAATTTCTTTATATTCTGTGACTATATTCGCACCGGCGCAGATTATATATGTACCTACCTATTACCTACTCTGTTGCGTTACGAGGTTTGACAGAACTGCTTACACTTGCAGTTCACTTGCGACCACAGATTAGTAAGTAGTATGTTTTCAACAGATAAGACAGCTAGCGGATTTTCTATGTTTTAAGATTTTTGACAGATCATCCAAGACATTTGACATTACTAGGCAGGCGGCTGCGTGCGCACGATCCCTACTATGAAGAACCGGGGGGGGTAAAAGTCCATAGTGAGCCATTCGACGAAAAATTATCAGAAATTTATTTCAATGTATCAGGAGCACATAATGTGTGGAGGGTAAGTAGATATCTGAGTTTACCGATAATAAATGTAATTTCTATGGTAACCGTTCCTGTAACCGTACCCGAGGCCGTCGCCATATTGTTCATGGAGGCCGGGCCCAACTGACATTTGACGATGATTACGCCATCTAAATTGTATGGGAAAAAATATTCCGTAGTTCAAGTGTTTGTCACCGAGACAATGTGTTTGTCACCGATACAAGGTGACGTCACCACTCGTGGCGGTGATGGAATTCGAGGATGTAGGCTTGTACTCTACTATCGCAGGCTTCGCCGTACCTAAGGAACCTGAATGCCATCTGTTGATGTATTTGATAAGCAGCCTAAAGGGGGGAAATTCAAAATGAAATATTGTTCCTCCTTTTCCCACCTACCCTGTAATGAAACCACTCACTCTGTATTTTTTCCTGTTTTCAAATTCAATCAAATTTAATAACAATGTGCGACATTTTAACATTAATACAGGCATATAAATATCAGAATAGTGCTGACTGATTGTGAAAGATATTTTTTTACGATATTATTACATGTATACCTAATTTGTGATAAGATAAACATAAAAATATCAAAATAAGTATCTTTCATGTCAGTGTGTAAATTACAGGTAGGCGTTATTAGTTACATTGTTTTGTATTACTCATGCAAGGAATTAAGATAATGAAAAAACTTTATTTCAAATCGGAATTTATTATTTCACATATTTTGAACTTTGATGTGTAGTTTTCATAATATTAAATATTCACACAATAATCTTATTTAAATATCAGTTCAATATTATATTACCTACACAAAAAAATGTTATTAATTGGAGTCCACTCATCAGTGAATGATACTATTGTATAAACACAATACCTTAAAAGTTAAGAGTGAAATACAGAGACAGGAGAATTATATTTGAGTTGTATAAAAATGAAGCGGCTATAGTTAGGTACATGTGGAAATGACCAAAAAGAAGCCAAAGTACGTCAAGGGGTTGGACAGGATGCCCTCTATATCCAGTGCTTTCTATTGGGTACATTCAGTGTACAATAAACTGAGTCAGAGATAAAATGACTCATAGAGAGGGTGTGAAAATACCTGGGGAGAATATTGACATGATTAGATTTACTGACGACATTGCACTGATTGCTGCACGTGAAGAAGAACTCACAGAAGCTCTGGTAGCCCTGGACAATGTCTTAAACATCGAGTACAATATGAAAATAAATATAAACAAGACTAAAGTGATAAAGGTAGGCTGTGAGGAGCAACAAATTAATGTGGTGATGTTCGGAGAGACATTGAAAAACGAAAAAGAGTTTGTGTACCACGTAAGTAGGATCTCTAGGGGTGGGAGAACAAGGAGTGAAGGAAAAAATCCTGCGGGCTTAAGGTCCTCCACACCCCCGGGTATCTCAGGCGCATTAATGGCGACCTCTTTACCCGCACTTATAGGCAAATCTTATTCAAAGGTGGGCCCAGGGTTAGCCATAAGGGAGCCCCCCAGCAAACCCCACGCCTAAATTATGTTCCTTCAATGTCCTTATCTAAGGAGGTTACAATTCATTACTTACAAATAAGAACCTTAAATACTAATTACATCTACATTATGTACAAGTCTTAAGTACTAATGTTTACAAATGAATTCTAAAACTACATGAGAGGAAGATACCTAAATCATTTAGGTATTACTGGCTTTTCATGTCTGCATCTCGCAGATGGCATATGTTGAGAATTTTCTCAACGAAAGGCGGCAGATATCAACATTCACATAATAACTTATGCGAACTCCCTTGGGGAGGGGAGCAGGATGGATGTTCCGACGCTTACGAGTCGGCTTTGGCTGGCTTAAGTGATCACTTTATGCCCAGGGCAACGTTCACCCATTCCACCACATCCTGCTACCAAAATGAAATTTTCTGGCAGTTGAATATTTACAAACACACAATGATTGGAGTGAAGTGAAGTTGACAGCCGAATACATCAGGCAACACACGCATTCAACAAAAAGTCAAAGATCCTTGAATCAAACAATTTAGATCTAAAGCTCCGCAAGCAACTTAAAAAAAAACATGTATGGAGCATATTGATGTATGGCTGTGAGACATGGTGCCTCACCGAAAAAGACAAGAAGTGACTGGAGGCATTTAGACTATTTGATTTCGGCCTATTGTACTTGTAAGCTAACTTGAACAGGTTGAGATGGTTGGGACATGTGGAGAGAATGAACGACGAAAGGATAACAAAGAAAATTTACCTGGGTGAAAGAAGAGGTGTAAGGAAACGCAGCCGTCCGAGAACCATATGGCTGGACCATGTTGACCAGATACTCAAGTCCTTGTGTATTATATTGTTATTTTTGTAAATGATTCAAGTACATACTGTCTAGTATATACTACTTGATTACATTATCTTTGTACATTATAAGGGTAAGGCCGTATTTTTTTCCACATGTAACATAAAAGTACTTAACATAAGTCCTTTTATGTTACGGTAACGTAAAAGTAACATAAAGGTAACATTAAACCATTGTAAAGCTGGATGCACAGTGATAGTTTTTTATAGAAATATGAGGAGCCCCATACCGTTCCCCGTCAGAACATAATGAGCGCCGACGCCACTATAATCTTTTCCTCGGAAATCAGAAGTTTTTGAAGCTGGGAATATTAGGTAATTACATTCCCAAAGTCCACATATATGAAATCAACCCTTAAAATATTATTTCTTCATACGAAAACAGTAAAAAAACTACAAATTTTCTACGTAACGACCTAAATATTAAAAAAAATGATAGTTTACGAAAAACGTAAAACTGCTAATGGAGATAATGGAGAAGGTTTCAATTTAAAGGCCGACATTTTTGACAGTGCAGTTAAATTGTAGTTTGAAAAATACTAATGCTCGGTAGTTCTAATTTATTTGTGTGGTGTTAATATTTGCCCTTAAATGGCAATAAAAATACCTCGCGCGTAGTGGGTAATAAAAGAACATAAAATGATACCTAATAAAACGTTGTTTGAATCTAATATTTTTATTATATTTGCAAATTCCAAATGAAACGTTCACCAAATATACGAGTATTAAAATTTTTGAGAGAATTTAAATGTACTTTCATTAATATAAATGTGATGATCTTGTGTATCACCAGCTTTATAGTGAACTTACGTTACGTAACATAAGTATTTTCTTAAGTTACGTAACATAAGTAACATAAAAGTATCATAAAAGTAACATAAGCACAATTTACAAAACAGTAAATCCAACATAAAATCCAAAGTAGATGAAAATAGGTATTGCAATATATTTCATAAAAGACTGTATATGTATACGCATAGCATAATATTAGAATTCATTGATAAAATGGTAAACATTCTGTGATAACCACTTTTTTGAAAATTGTTTTACCAAATTTTTTCCCAACACTTTTGGACACAAAACTCTCAAATATCACTTAAATTTTGAGGAGAAATGTACTCTATGAGAAGGATTACTTGTGTAGAAAACACAATTCGACGATTAATATTTCGATTTATTATAATAGAAAATTAATATCGAAAATTGGGTAACGTAAAAGAAGTGTTTTGGTTAACTTCTTCAGTGTCTGAAAACTACCCTATGTATTTATATATATATATATAGCTATAGCTGGAGAATTTCAATTGATGGAAAAGGTAGATCACACGCGGTATACAAGACAAGTGAACAACCTAGTAGTGCCAGCAACAATCACTGCCTTCTGCCAGAGGTTCCACACCTTCCTGGGACCCAGACTATTTAATACTGTGAACAAAATTTTTGGTGAGAGGGGCAGCAAAATAAACAAAGTGAATCTGGCCAAATACCTGGTCGAAGTGGGGGTAGTTAATTCAGAGACTCTGTTGTTAAAAATATTAGTATAGGTGTGTGTGTGGTATATGATGTACAATTAAATTGCTAGGTATAGATAATTATGGAGATAAAGACAATAATAGTGACATACTTATAACTATGTAAAAGGTAGCCTCAATACAGACGCAAGTCCAGTGAGGCACCATTCATATTACCATAATGAACTTAACTATATTTGACAAGTGAAATATTTATATCCTTAAAGTGTACACTTAATGAAATAAAAAATTATTATTATTATTATTTAGACTAAATTGCTGAAATTGAAGGATATTGTACCTTAGAACTACATCTGTTCCATACAAAAAGAATTTTTCAATTATACAGGGTGTCCCGTAAATCAACGTCATCCCGTGGAGAGGTGATAGACCAGTTCACGACCTACCAGAAAATCGAAATATGACCTAGTAAAAAATCGCTCATTCTCGAGATATCGGCACTTTTTTGTTTTTCGTGAAATTCGACACCTTCGATGAGTTTTTCGATCGCCACGGTCACAAAATTCAATATTCTAAGATTCTAATTTTGGATTCTATATTGGTTGGATAGATTCTAATTTGGATGAAAAAAAGGACATCGTTTCCGCCTCTCGAGTTTTTTGTTTATTATTAGCAAATTTCGACTCCTTTACACTGTAAAAATTTTGTATCACATTAAGCTGGCAAATTATTTTAAAAACTTCTTTATTTAGTTTAGTTTTTAGAAAGGTAGAAAACTGGATATAGTTCACTTTAGAAAAAAACCTATTCCTGTTTTACTTCAAAAGGAGCTCATTATAAAAATAATCAAATGCAGGGTCATAGCTTCTTTATGTCCAATATTTTGACAAGTGATAGAGGATAAAAAAATATGAAAAAAATCATAATAAACGTATGTCGAGAAATTCACCGTTTTGGAGTTATGGTCTTTTGAAAATTGAGGAGTATGAAAATATCTCATTTGGGTTTTATGTCAATAACTCACAAACCACTAACTCATATTTACGTATTTTCAACAACGTCTAATCAGTTGATCGGGCAAGTTACAGATGACGATGAAGATTGGGCAAATTTCCATACAAATTTACCATAGGTACAGGTTGCATAGTGAACAATACATTCCTTTCGATTTCTTGTTTTCAAACTTGTATGGAAATTCTCTTAAATTAGTAGTGATCTCATGAAGTTATTGTATCATATCTTTATGAAACTAAAGTTTTATTATTATGTTTTGTACATCATTTGAAAGAGCATAAATCAGAGAAGTTTTTTCCAAATTTCTGAATCTTTAGACAATTTTCTTCTTAAGGAAAATCTCATCTAAAGTCGTGACTCGTTTTTGGACTAACTATTTATCGAAACTTTAATCTGATATTTTTTATCATTATTGTTTCTTTAGATTAAAACTAATGAGTTTAATAGACCAAGCACATATTCAAGAAACAAAAAATAATTACATAACTGAGTAGATACCTATACTTACGAAAGTATTGGGGTAAATATTGAGTAATTCGGGGTTTTTCGATAAAAAGTTAAAATCTCGAATAACTCGAGAACCAAGCGACTTTGGACTAAGCTAAGTTTGGCTCAAAAGATCCCAAATGACCTCTACTATCACCCCTGAAAATATATACATCCATCTATCAAACACCCTGTATAAATAAATACATAAATAAATGAATGAGTGAGTGGTAAAATGAATGGGTGGTGAGTGAGTGAGTGAATGAATGAATAAATATGTTTATATGCACTCGTGTCTACACCCTAAAAATATATCGCCTGGATCGGTACCTATATTTTAATCTCAGTATAACCTGCATTATTGATTATTTTGGTTGACTAGTAGAAATACGGAAAGTAGAAAAAAATCACAAAATAAATCCACTAGAAGCTATATTGATATTTCGTTGGTTATGGATTTTTGACATACCTTGCAGTTACGAGGTATCCCATGAATAATCTTCCATACATTTTATATAGGGAATAGGTGTACTATTTGGTAATTATGGCAAATTTCAGGTGAGGTTTCTTGCATTAGCAAAGGTGTCAAATTATGTTATGCCCATAATTTGGAGTCTAAACTATAACCCCCAAGTGAAATTACTGGGCTAAGTCCACTATTACCAGAGATACAGCCAATCTACGAAAACGAGATATCTCGTTTTTGGCACTACGGGAAGTTCAGGAAAACGAGATATCTCGTTTTTGGCACTAGAAGAGTTAAGATAGTTGCCCTTAGGTATATTATTATACTGTTTAATTTGTTTATCTCGTATGGTTTTCTTCACATCGTGATTCAGTTTTGTGTTCCTGGTATTGTACAAGATTTCAAACATAAATCAAGATGTCAAAATCATGTTTTTCAAATTACAGGAGTAACATCGACTGTATGGTGCTAGATGAAATTACGAGTCAACCACCTCAAAAGGGAATAAGATGGAGTCAGTTGCGAAGATGGTCTCAAGAAGTTGAATATGTTGAAAATAGTACCAACAAAATCTGTAGACAGCATGATTTCTCAAAGGATGTCAATGAATCAGCTTGCAAATTCCTTATTTGGGTGGGAGAATCCAAATTGGTTGAAGAAAAAAGAAGAATGTTCAGTAAGCCAAACAGTTGAAAATAAGATAATTTGCATAGCTTCAGTTCCTAATAAAGATTGGAATGCATTTGGAATATTTTCATCATGTAATAGATTGTTCTTCTTCTTCTTATTTAAATATGGCACGCACCCGTCTACGGGTGATTTTGCCATTGTCAAGTGTTTTGGTTATTTACTTATTTATTTATACTGAGAGTGACGAATCATAGTATTTTATATTTAGGTAACAAATACTAAATGCAGTGTTATAAAATGTTCCAATATCTTTAACATCATTCGATGTACGACAAACATATTATTTATATAACATCAATGAACAAACCATTGTATGACATACACAGTGACAGAATGTAATAGATTGTTAAAAAGTATAATTTTCGTATTAGGATTTAGGCACAGGACAAGACGTAAAGATGAAAAGAAGAAAGTCATCTTGCAGTATTGGAGCTTTTCACATCAGTCTAATTATGTACTTATAATCACGTTTTCATTATAGATATTTGCATTATAGATATTTGGAGTGCAGAGTACACAGACACTGGGACACAAGCCGACTTGATGATATGGAAAGATCACAGCAATTTGAAGATATTTTTGGTTTTGAAGAAGCAACCAAGGAAAGACGGTATTACTCGCATAGTTACTCAGAAAACTATAACAGGTGAATGGAAGACTACAACGACTAAACTAGCTTGGATACTCTATAATATTCAGTGGATTATACTAGATTAATTAATAACAACAAATTGCTTATGTTAATATACTTTATTGATTCAGTTTATGGGTAAGGCCGTATTTTTTTCCACATTTGATGCATGAAAAACGTGCCACCAGATTTCAGGAAACCCGTTGCACCCAATGTTATAATTGTGATTCGTTTTCATTCTTTGCCTATTTAGCTATACAGGTGTCCCGTAAGTCAACGATATCCCGTGGAGGGGTGATAGACCAACTCATAACGGACCAGAAAAACGAAATATGACCTTAGTAAAAAATCGCTCGTTCTCGAGATATCGGCACTTTTTTGTTTTTCGTGAAATTCGACACCTTCGATCAGTTTTTCGATCGCCACGGTCACAAAATTCAATATTCTAAGATTCTAATTTTGGATTCGTAATCCTGAATAATCCAGCTATCAAAATAAAACGTACTATGTCCCAATTTTGAAAAAAAGGACATCGTTTCCGCCTCTCGAGTTTTTTGTTTATTATTAGCAAATTTCGACTCCTTTACACTGTAAAAATTTTGTATCACATTAAGCTGGCAAATTATTTTAAAAACTTCTTTATTTAGTTTAGTTTTTAGAAAGGTAGAAAACTGGATATAGTTCACTTTAGAAAAAAACCTATTCCTGTTTTACTTCAAAAGGAGCTCATTATAAAAATAATCAAATGCAGGGTCATAGCTTCTTTATGTCCAATATTTTGACAAGTGATAGAGGATAAAAAAATATGAAAAAAATCATAATAAACGTATGTCGAGAAATTCACCGTTTTGGAGTTATGGTCTTTTGAAAATTGAGGAGTATGAAAATATCTCATTTGGGTTTTATGTCAATAACTCACAAACCACTAACTCGATTTTGACAAAATAAATTAAAAAATATTGTTAATAATATAGGCTTTCGACAAAGTTCCTAATTTGAGGCCTTTTCCTTAGAATTTAGTGAAAATTTTGTTGAGAAACATGATTTTTTGTAAAAAAAATATCATTTGTCACAAAACTAACAAAATTTAGTGAAAATTTAGTTGAGAAACATGATTTTTTGTAAAAAAAATATCATTTGTCACAAAACTAACAAAATTTTCACTAAATTCTAAGGAAAAGGCCTCAAATTAGGAACTTTATCAAAAGCCTATGTTATTTACAATGATTTTTTATTTATTTTGTCAAAATCGATTTAGTGGTTTGTGAGTTATTGACAAAAAACGCAAATGAGAAATTTTCTTACTTCTCAATTTTCAAAAGACCATAACTCCAAAACGGTTAATTTTTCGACATACGTTTATTATGATTTTTTTCATATTTTTTTATCCTCTATCACTTGTCAAAATATTGGACATAAAGAAGCTATGACCCTGCATTTGATTATTTTTATAATGAGCTCCTTTTGAAGTAAAACAGGAATAGCTTTTTTTTCTAAAGTGAACTATATCCAGTTTTCTACCTTTCTAAAAACTAAACTACTTAAATAAAGAAGTTTTTAAAATAATTTGCCAGCTTAATGTGATACAAAATTTTTACAGTGTAAAGGAGTCGAAATTTGCTAATAATAAACAAAAAACTCGAGAGGCGGAAACGATGTCCTTTTTTTCAAAATTGGGACATAGTACGTTTTATTTTGGGTTATAATCAAATAGCTGGATTATTCAGGATTACGAATCCAAAATTAGAATCTTAGAATATTGAATTTTGTGACCGTGGCGATCGAAAAACTGATCGAAGGTGTCGAATTTCACGAAAAACAAAAAAGTGCCGATATCTCGAGAACGAGCGATTTTTTACTAAGGTCATATTTCGTTTTTCTGGTCCGTTATGAGTTGGTCTATCACCCCTCCACGGGATATCGTTGACTTACGGGACACCTGTATAGCTAAATAGGCAAAGAATGAAAACGAATCACAATTATAACATTGGGTGCAACGGGTTTCCTGAAATCTGGTGGCACGTTTTTCATGCATCAAATGTGGAAAAAAATACGGCCTTACCCATAAACTGAATCAATAAAGTATATTAACATAAGCAATTTGTTGTTATTAATTAATCTAGTATAATCCACTGAATATTATAGAGTATCCAAGCTAGTTTAGTCGTTGTAGTCTTCCATTCACCTGTTATAGTTTTCTGAGTAACTATGCGAGTAATACCGTCTTTCCTTGGTTGCTTCTTCAAAACCAAAAATATCTTCAAATTGCTGTGATCTTTCCATATCATCAAGTCGGCTTGTGTCCCAGTGTCTGTGTACTCTGCACTCCAAATATCTATAATGCAAATATCTATAATGAAAACGTGATTATAAGTACATAATTAGACTGATGTGAAAAGCTCCAATACTGCAAGATGACTTTCTTCTTTTCATCTTTACGTCTTGTCCTGTGCCTAAATCCTAATACGAAAATTATACTTTTTAACAATCTATTACATTCTGTCACTGTGTATGTCATACAATGGTTTGTTCATTGATGTTATATAAATAATATGTTTGTCGTACATCGAATGATGTTAAAGATATTGGAACATTTTATAACACTGCATTTAGTATTTGTTACCTAAATATAAAATACTATGATTCGTCACTCTCAGTATAAATAAATAAGTAAATAACCAAAACACTTGACAATGGCAAAATCACCCGTAGACGGGTGCGTGCCATATTTAAATAAGAAGAAGAAGAACAATCTATTACATGATGAAAATATTCCAAATGCATTCCAATCTTTATTAGGAACTGAAGCTATGCAAATTATCTTATTTTCAACTGTTTGGCTTACTGAACATTCTTCTTTTTTCTTCAACCAATTTGGATTCTCCCACCCAAATAAGGAATTTGCAAGCTGATTCATTGACATCCTTTGAGAAATCATGCTGTCTACAGATTTTGTTGGTACTATTTTCAACATATTCAACTTCTTGAGACCATCTTCGCAACTGACTCCATCTTATTCCCTTTTGAGGTGGTTGACTCGTAATTTCATCTAGCACCATACAGTCGATGTTACTCCTGTAATTTGAAAAACATGATTTTGACATCTTGATTTATGTTTGAAATCTTGTACAATACCAGGAACACAAAACTGAATCACGATGTGAAGAAAACCATACGAGATAAACAAATTAAACAGTATAATAATATACCTAAGGGCAACTATCTTAACTCTTCTAGTGCCAAAAACGAGATATCTCGTTTTCCTGAACTTCCCGTAGTGCCAAAAACGAGATATCTCGTTTTCGTAGATTGGCTGTATCTCTGGTAATAGTGGACTTAGCCCAGTAATTTCACTTGGGGGTTATAGTTTAGACTCCAAATTATGGGCATAATATACAAAACATAATTTGACACCTTTGCTAATGCAAGAAACCTCACCTGAAATTTGCCATAATTACCAAATAGTACACCTATTCCCTATATAAAATGTATGGAAGATTATTCATGGGATACCTCGTAACTGCAAGGTATGTCAAAAATCCATATTCAACGAAATATCAATATAGCTTCTAGTGGATTTATTTTGTGATTTTTTTCTACTTTCCGTATTTCTACTAGTCAACCAAAATAATCAATAATGCAGGTTATACTGAGATTAAAATATAGGTACCGATCCAGGCGATATATTTTTAGGGTGTAGACACGAGTGCATATAAACATATTTATTCATTCATTCACTCACTCACTCACCACCCATTCATTTTACCACTCACTCATTCATTTATTTATGTATTTATTTATACAGGGTGTTTGATAGATGGATGTATATATTTTCAGGGGTGATAGTAGAGGTCATTTGGGATCTTTTGAGCCAAACTTAGCTTAGTCCAAAGTCGCTTGGTTCTCGAGTTATTCGAGATTTTAACTTTTTATCGAAAAACCCCGAATTACTCAATATTTACCCCAATACTTTCGTAAGTATAGGTATCTACTCAGTTATGTAATTATTTTTTGTTTCTTGAATATGTGCTTGGTCTATTAAACTCATTAGTTTTAATCTAAAGAAACAATAATGATAAAAAATATCAGATTAAAGTTTCGATAAATAGTTAGTCCAAAAACGAGTCACGACTTTAGATGAGATTTTCCTTAAGAAGAAAATTGTCTAAAGATTCAGAAATTTGGAAAAAACTTCTCTGATTTATGCTCTTTCAAATGATGTACAAAACATAATAATAAAACTTTAGTTTCATAAAGATATGATACAATAACTTCATGAGATCACTACTAATTTAAGAGAATTTCCATACAAGTTTGAAAACAAGAAATCGAAAGGAATGTATTGTTCACTATGCAACCTGTACCTATGGTAAATTTGTATGGAAATTTGCCCAATCTTCATCGTCATCTGTAACTTGCCCGATCAACTGATTAGACGTTGTTGAAAATACAGTCATTTCATTCAGATTCGATTCGCCACTGATTAATATATCGGTTGGACAGCAGCAGATAGCAGAGAAAGTAATCCATATGAAATTCTACATGCGACTCTCCTCCGTTAGGTGCCCAAATATCTCCGCCCAGAATCTCCCCAACTAGGAGAGTCGCATGTAGAATTTCATATGAATTTAGGCTCTGCTGTCTGCTGGCTTTGCCCAACAAATATAAAAATATTATATTATCTCAGGATTGTATGGAAATTATTTAGGGGTCCCCATCCTAGGTGTAAGTTGGTGGGATTGGGCATAAGAGTTGCTATTTGCGGTTGCAAGATTTGACGATTGCTGTTTTCAATATCACCAAAAATAACATGCTATATAATGCTATTTTCAAATCGAATGATTTTCATTATGCTTTGCTATTTATTCCATCACTAGTCTCACCTCCATATTATTTCCACCTTCCCTTAATGGGTGAAAAATTCCACTGTGTGCAAGGATAGGAAGGAAGAACTGCATGAATGTGATAGAAGCAAAGAGTGTGTGGATGAATATAGAGTGGTCTGGCCCTCTGTCCTCTCTGCCTATACCCTATGTGATGGAAGCAAGGAGTGTGTGGAGGAATATACAGTGGTCTGGCGCTCTGTCCTCTCTGCCTACCCTATGTGATGGAAGCGAGGAGTGTGTAGACTAATGAAGAGTGGTCTGGCACTCTGTCCTCTCTGCCTACCCTACATGATGGAAGCAAGGAGTGTGTGGAGGAAGAGGAATACAGAGTGGTCTGGTACTCTGTCCTCTCTGCCTACCCTACGTGATGGAAGCAAGGAGTGTGTGGAGGAATACAGAGTGGTCTGGCGCTCTGTCCTCTCTGCCTACCCTATGTGATGGAAGCAAGGAGTGTGTGGAGGACAATAGAGTGGTCTGGCGCTCTGTCCTCTCTGCCTACCCTATGTGATGGAAGTAAGGAGTGTAGAGAGGACAATAGAGTGGTCTGTCCTCTCTGCCTACCCTATGTGATGGAAGCAAGGAGTGTGTGGAGGAATACAGAGTGGTCTGGCCCTCTGTCCTCTCTGCCTATACCCTATGTGATGGAAGCAAGGAGTGTGTGGAGGACAATAGAGTGGTCTGGCGCTCTGTCCTCTCTGCCTACCCTATGTGATGGAAGTAAGGAGTGTGTGGAGGACAATAGAGTGGTCTGTCCTCTCTGCCTACCCTATGTGATGGAAGCAAGGAGTGTGTGGAGGACAATAGAGTGGTCTGGCGCTCTGTCCTCTCTGCCTACCCTGCAAGGGACGTGGTGAGAAGGTATAGATAGATCGGCATTTAGCAGCCCATAAAAGCTTGCCACGTAAAGAGTAACAAATAAGTAAATAAATAAAACTTTATTGAAAAATAATAATTTTCAAATGGCGGGTTTAATGCTATCGGCAATTTCTGCCAACCAACCACTTGTGACATTCATCTTACATATAATAAAAATTGTTTGTCCTTAAATGAAACTCTGTGTTATAATATATTGTATAGCCAAGGGTAGCCAACCTTTTCAGCAGCCGGGCCAGATTCAATAAATTAGATTGCGTACCGGGCCGCCGCACAACCATTTTTTTTTAATTTTACAAAACACAAAAATAAATAAGTATATAAGTTTGTGCGGGGGGAGGGAGGGGGGGGGTCAACAGAAATTAAAAAAAATTACAGCCTAAGAAAAGTGAAATAGCACCGCAGGCGTTTTTTTGTGAAAAGGATGGATATGGCTCACAACATTATGTATAGAAAACGTTTTCTAATTGAAAAGATTACCTCAAATAGCGCCGCAGGCAAAATTTTAAGGGGAAAATGGGTGAAGTGATGAATCTGATTGCTTTTCTAAAACAGGCAATACATACGGTTATATTGTAAAATGCTCGCGACCGTAAGTAGCGCCGCAGGCCCCCCCGATGACGCCCATGGATTACATTAGTCATTAAAATAAAACATAAATGCGAATCGAACATATTTATATGATTAGACTTTTTAAAATAATAAAAAATAATTAGCAAAATACTTAATATAAAAACAATAAATTAGTGTGAAGTTCAATCTTGTGGGGCAGAACTATGTAAGTGCATATCGATATTGAGTAAGGTTGTTCCTACAGTTCCAGTTTTCATCAGTCATTCGTGTTCTCACTCGGGATTTGATATTATATTTTTATTTTCTCACTGCTCCGCGGGCCGCAGGTTGGCAACCCTAGGTATAGTTTATTTGTATTCACCACTAAGAGGGCAAGATGTGAACCATTCATAATTGTTTAAAAGTATATAATGTCATACACACACACACCTTGCCTGTAGGTGAATCTTGGTAAATAAAAATAAAATAAACTTACCAATATACCAGTCATTGGTCATCTTATCACCATAATATTATCTGAATATGTTCTCACAGATACTGGATAGTATAATATTCTTAACCTTTCAATCAGATTTTTTGAATTTGATACTGTCTTTCTGGTGGAATTTGGGATTCCTAAAATCACAATAAAAGTCTAAAATATGTAATCACCAAACTCAATATAAGTACGTATTATTGTTATTTTTAACTATTTAACAAACCAAATTGATGAATACACTACACTACAATCCAAGTCTACGAAACAGACAAAAATTCTACTGGCTTCAGAGAAGATTGATGTTGGATACAATTTATCTAAGAGTTTATCTAATAGATCCACTACACATTAAAATCATGTTGAAAATCTATTAAATTACATGAACATGAATGCAAAATAATAATATTGTACAAACCTGTATAATATCATATTGAAAACTATTAAATTACATTTCATTTATTCACAAATTTATTCAATTATAGGTACATTAATAATTTACAAACTTTACAAAACCAAAAACGTAAACGTCAAAAATTTTCATTAAAACAAAAAAGAATAATTCAAGTTTCCAAGATAAAAATCTGTGGTTTCCAATGTTGCCAACTTAACGACTTTTGAACCTCCGCTTAGCGACATTTGGTTTTGTCAGGTTGGAAACACTGGTGGTTTCCATATTTCAATAAAGCGCCCTCTTAAGCCATCTGAAATGGATGATAGTACTCTTTAGGTAGGTCCTAAATTTTGGACCCAAGTTCTAGCTGTCAAAGCCGTGCTTGCGACTTCATTACTTATTATCACAGGACCACGCATTACATATATTCTATTATGAAATTTGACAGGAGTGGTGGTCCGATTTGATCATTTTGCTATGTTGCCAATTGTTACAGCATTGGTAGTACCGAATAATTGGACACAAAAAATATAGGTTCCTGCGTAATTTTAGAATTTCAAATTATTAGTAAAAATCGGAAACGGTGATAAATTAAAGTAAAGTAAGATAAATTAAAGTTTGGTGTGATTTATGGGGTGAATATAATAGCAATAATAGTAGAGGTACATTTCGTTTCACATTACTTGTCACACTTTTTATATAGAATTACTATGCAGCCAGTAGCCAAGTTATTTGAAACCAGGAGTAGTAACGAATTTTGAACAGTGTCGTAGTAACTCGCCTGTATTTTCTAACATGATTGATGGGTGTTATTCTTTGATTATTGAAGTACTTAATTAAATATTTTTTTGTCATACTGTGTTATTGAACCAGATTATTTATACTAGGTATATGTATATGTACGTATGTAGGTACATTAATATGTATTACCTAGGTACAATACAATCGACATTTAGGATTAAATTATTCAATACTGATTGCTGTCAGTGACCTATTAATTTTCATACTATCCTCATTGTCATTACACTTGAAAATGCACATTGGTTTGTTCATTATTCATGCATATAGTACCTAGTGTTGTTTTGATAATACCTACCTATAAGCAAGTAATGTAATGTAATAATGAATGTGTATGTGTACCTACTACCTGTGTATTGGTAGGGATTATTGTGTTAATGACTCTGTAATGAAACACAGGTGAATGTCTTGGTAATATCATCAATATTATACCTTAGCTTTGACTATTATCATATCAACTATGTGGGGTACCTATTTTATTTTCCTTTTTCTAGGACAATCTTGTGTGGCATACTATACTACATAGGTATTATGTACTATAAGAAGGCTCTATCTTTGTTTATTTTGTTTAAATTACAAGTTATCAATAGATAAAAGGTAGAATAATAGTTAAGTAGGTATAGTGGCGTATATAGGTTTTCATTTCGGGGGAGGGGGAGCTTTTTGCAAACAGTCGATTCAGTTAACTGAACTTCCGGATGTGTGTGGAGAGAGAGCTTTATGGTAGATTTAACCAATTTTTATTTTTTTTAGGTGAAGAATAGCGGAGATAGGAGGCACCTCTAGCACAAATTTTGTTTCAGAAATAATGATATGTGTCTCCTATCTCCGCTATTCTTCATTTAAAACGTTGGAGAAATCCAGCATTATTTGTACATATCATTATCTACAATAATATACAACAATAATGCAACTTACAATAATATAGTAACTAAATACAAGCTTCATTCAGAAATCAATAAATAAAATTGGATGTTGTTTTAGTGTTGCAATCACTAGCAGTGTGTTGTAGATGTATAAGTTTAGTTTCGTATAATGTGCAATGAGTTAAGTAATTACCAGTTTTTATATCACATCATATAAATATACCTACTACTTACTTACCTGCGGATTACAGTGCGTGTCTACAAAGTGTAGGTAGATAATGTCTACATAATAATATTATTATGGCCTACCAGTTCACTTTTAACCAGTTCGAACTGGAAATGAGGAATAAGTTGTATAAATAGTATTTCATTAACTATTAATGAATGTCCAATACTACCTATATTATACTAGCTAGTAAAATAATTATACACAAACAACTTTATATAAGTATAGTATAGAGTCGTCATATAGGTAGTTAACAAATACGTATGCTGAAAATAAAATACCTACTGTATGTACCAAAATTGTAAAAAAAATATTGAACCATCATGCAGTTTCGTTCTATAGAGGTTGGTACTGATATCAATATAGCTTAGCAAATTAAGCTTAAATAGCTTAAAAATAGTATTAATAGTAATTGTTGAAAATTCTCACGCTGAAAACTTGACATAATATGGCTCTCCACACACGTCCACAAGTTCAGTTAACTGAATCGACCGTTTTCAAAAAAGCTCCGACCAAAACCTCTCTCTGAATTCAGTGTTACCCTGATTTTGAATTTAGAGGGGAGAGTTTTGGTCGGAGCTTTTTTGCAAACGGTCGATTCAGTTAACTGAATTTCCGGACGTGTGTGGAGAGCCTATGACTGCTTCTGATTTTCGTATGAACCGTGTATTGTTTTATATTATCGACTTTTCGACCCTCTTACTGGTGCCACTATGGAAACTATGGAAAATGACAGTTAGTCTATTAGTTGCTTATGCTGTTTTTATGTGCTAAAAAGGGTCATTCCGTCCAAATTATTCTAACTGCATTTGCACCCATTCAAAGAAAAAAGGGCGCAACATGGAGTAGACATAGAAAAATGTTAAATAACAGGGTTGTATTAAAGAATATTTCTGGAAATAGTTCACCACACTCCAGTTTTCTTTTATTAAATTACACTGTAAGACATGAGTTCAAACGTAAAACAAACATACATAATACTTCATAATATATATTGATGCCTATTGCCCACAGCACACACTAACAGTAGCAGAAACTAATATTGTATTGAGGCTATACGATATTATATTTTGTTGTATTCATTATCGAGTATTATTTTAATAGCAGTTTGTTGTTGAAGGAAAACAACAAGTTTTGTATAATAATAAGAACTTGCTGTGCAAATGATTATACATTATCCTAAGGCCCATGTCCCGCAGATGCTTATGGTACCTACTTAATATACTCTTCGAGGAATCCACTCCAAGGAGAATTCATCCACAATGATATGAGCATCCGATGAATTATTGTGGCTTTACTTACAGTACGGAATGCCTATGTCACATCAAAGCAGAAGAAGAAATTTCAGAATATTTGTCGTACATATTTTCAAATTGATGTAGAGGCCCTGACTAGAACAAAAGTTTTTCTAAGTCTAGCTATACTAGGGATTTCGGCTGCATTACCTATATTGTTGGCCTAGAACTGTTGCAAGCTTATAGTGAATAAGGTATTTCTTATGTGTAAATGTGTACCTAGACCGACTCATATATATATTGTTTACATTTGTAAAATAAATAATTTTTAAAGGCTTTTGCCGTAGGTACATGTGTAAATAAAGAAATTTCTTATGTATAAGTACCTACTTTAAATAATCAGATACCTAAAATTCGTATTTTATTTGCAAAATACCTAATAATAACATTTTCTCATATCATTCAAAGTATAATAGCATTAAATGCTTAGTGATACTTGTATCTTAATCTTTAAATAGTATGATACTTATGATAGTGTCTAATACATAGTTATGTAAATAATGGTAATTTTAAGAGACAATGTAAGGTGTGTACCTAATATGGCGAGATAATAACTATTAAACTAACCATTTCGTAATTGAATACAATTTATTAGCGAGGAATATTACATATCTACAATCTACATTATTACATGCTATCTAATAGATTTTGTCTTTGTATTACTGTAACAATAACGAGATACTAAATCTATCTCTAATGGATTATCGAAATTTGTAGAGAATTATTTGCCTAACTCATAAGTCATAATCATAAATCTCTCGATGACATGGCGGATGAAAGAAAAAAGATAAAAGAAGTACATATTTATCTAAGTATATATTTCTACGTAAAAGTATGATGATAATATTTTGATCACTTGGTTCGCACGTAAGTATAGGTAGGTATCTATATCTATGGTGTAAATTTACCGGGATAAAGGCATCCATGATCAATTTCAACTTTAGTCAAATTGTGAAAAGAGACAATAAATCTAATATTAAATTTTACATGATAATATTTCATTTTTTTTATTGGGTATAGAATTACAAATTGTAAAGAAAAACAAATGACACTAAAACTCAATATAACATAAAAACTACTCCCCAAAATTGAGCAGAGCTCGTGCTATTAATTATTTATTCTAAAGCATTATTTATTTTATTTTACTTAAAGAGAGACACAAACAAGGAATCGACAAATTTTTAGGTATATTCATAAATAAAATACATAAACTTTTACTACCCAAACACTGGTCAGTCCTTCAATTAAATCAATTCACATCATAAAAAATAAAAAAAATGTCCTAAGCACGCTTCAGAATCATAAAAAATAAAAAATATGTCCTAAGCACGCTCCAGAATCATAAAAAATTATAATGGATTTTTAATAGTTACATATAAGTAAGTTATAAGTTATAATATGTAAACAATATAATAAATAGTTTAGATAATATCGTCTCAGCTCCATTGCTTTTTGTTCGGTTTTTAAAAGACATCATTCTAAATTTAAATACTTTTATCTGAAATCTGTATGCCTCCCGTAAAGCTGTCAAAATTCGTATAGGTGCAGAGTAGAGCTATTTACATTCGAAGTCAGCCAGTGCGACGAATAAGAATTATTGTTAAGGACCTATGTATGCTGTCATCCGGCTTCAGCGTCCTGAATTGTTCTCAGCCAATACTGAGAGATACGTCTTGAAACTGAAGACAGTCATAGATGAAAGTATGGACAACAGATTGACTGTTTTAGAATTACAATATTTAGAAATTCCTTGAATAAAAAAAATATTCCTAAAGTACCCATAAAAATTACGGGATCTGAAGATTTTCCATTCAGTTTTTCAGGTAAGTATAAAAGGATAATTTAGGCAAAATACTCGTAATTATAATTTTAACAAATTGGCTGTTTTAGATTTTTAAATTTCTTCTCTCTTTTAAGTCATTTTGTCGCTTACGTTATTCTTATTTCGCGCTAACATTCTCATACAAAATTTTGAAAAAGTTGAAGCGAAAATAGAACGATTTTTGCTCAGTGCATATATAGGCCCTTATACAAACAATACAGTGATACATTCAGTAGGAAACTAAATATACACCTACATAGTAAAATTGGCTTAAAATAACTTCCAGTTGAACTCAAAACAAAGAGATATTGCCCTTGCGGGGTCCCCGACACGATGACATGTAATATATGTAGCTAGATACATATTATGTAGGCAGATAGTATAAACATTGCACATATGATAATATTTTGCTCAAGGTCGGAAAATAATACATTATATGCACGAATGCAACACATACTGCAACAAGGTATGTATCTAGTACATAGGTGACTATATTGTATGCGAAATCGGAATACAATAATATCTATATATAAAGTAAAGTCGGATTTTTGTAAGTGTTCGCATAACTCCCGCATTTTACGATGGTTGCTGCGAAAATTTAGAATAACATTTTCGATAATTTATTCTGCGTCCTAACGTCGCCGGTTTTTGGAGAAAATGCTTTTTCTCGGAGATGGCATGATGATGAGGGGATCCAAGAGTTATGTGGGGTCGTGTGTGGTATCGTATGAAAGGGCTTTGGAAAAGTTTTTCAGATCTTATATCACATTTTGTCCATTTCAAGGCTATAAAGAATGCCGGGTTAAATTTGCCGTTGCGAGGCACGGATAGCTCAGCTAGTAGGTGACTATATTGTATGCGAAATCGGAATACGATAATATTTATTATAATATACAGGCCCTCCCGATTGAATTAAATCGTGGATTGAACCGAAGTCATGAACGTCTTGAATAATGGCCAACTTAGCAGATTTTCGTATTCAGGAAACATTTATACAGAAATTGAAATTTTAAATTATATAAATATGCAATGGAAATGAGGTCGTTAAGAAGAATGTGTGGGAAAACGCTGAGAGATAAGAAAAGGAATGAGGTTATTAGGGAAATGAGTGACTGCAAGACTGGTGTTGTAACTAGAATGAGAGTGAACAAACTAAGATGGTTTGGGCATGTTGAGAGAATGATGGATGACAAGAAATATATATTTGAGCGAACAAAGAGGTGTGAGGAAGCGCGCCCGCCATAGACTGGCCTGGTCCGACCTTGTCGACCAGATCCTCAAGGATGGGCGCGTTTTGAGTAAAAGGAATCGGAGAGCGTGTATGACAAACTGTATGAGTGTGACGGAAGCTAGGAGTGTGTGTAAGGATAGGGCTGTCTGGCGCTCTGTCCTTTCTGCCTACCCTGCAAGGGACGTGGCGTGAGGGTATAGATAGATAGAAATTTAAGAATAATAATTTGTTTCCTTATATCATAAGCAAATAGCTCCTTAATGTTAGTGCGAATCGCATTAGGGGCTACTAGTATAGGTACATTACCCGTCAAACTGTACGTATGTGTAATAATGACACGTCATTTGCAGGATTGATTATATTGAACTCAGTCCATGCATAGGTCATTCATTATAGCCATTAAAATATGGCTAATTTGCAGGAAGAAATTGCCACAGGGCAATAAGCACGCCCATTGCATGTACGTACCTACATATTTTGATTAATAAAATAAAGAGTTTTGTTATTATCGTCCCCATTGAGTTGGGTTATGATTCCCATCATAAATTGTCGCTATTACTCTTTATTTTGTTACTTTTCGAGTGTCCTGTTACAGTCAGGTGTTCGAAAAATTTCTATAAGACATTTTATGAGTTATGACAATAAACAACTTATATACTTACTTACTTACTGCTAGCCACTTGCGTTCCACTGCTGGACATAGGCCTCTTCTAAACTCTTCCACTGTCTTCTATCTTGGGCTATCTGCTGCCATCTACGACCCGTAAGCTGGACAATGTCATCTGTCCACCTTTTCTATGGTCTTCCTACTCCTCTTTTGTTCTCCCAGGGTCTCCACTTCAGGATTTTAGGTGCCCATCTAACACTGTCCTGTCTTTCCACGTGGTCCCGTCCACTGCCATTAACAACTTAACAGGTGCTCTTTAAACTGATGCATAATGTGGAAAAAAAATTGTACTATGTAGTGTAGTGTTCTATAGTAGGTCATTACTCATCAGAGATAACAATATATTAACAACCCATATGAGGTCGGTCACTGAATCTGCAAATAATAATTATTATGTGTAGAGTTTTAAAGATCATCAGAACAAAATATTTACAACAGAAGGAAGGCGATTTTCCTGTTCATTCACTGTGATTATTTTGCGGTGTTTATTTCCGCTTTAGGGTTTATGACTCACCCTTATCTTATTTTATGACCAACTCTTTCGTAAAAGCCATTAGGCTTTTATAAGACAAGTTATAATTGTAACAAAGTGGTTAATAAATTAACGAAGAAAATGTTTTTATGAATTTTGTAGTTTTTAATACACAGCGCTTCTCGATTTAATGAAGCTGAAGTGAAATTTATTTATGCAATAAAAACATTGCGGTTCTCTGGCTAACACTGATGCTCCCGTGCCACATACCAAAACTCATGATGATATATCCACTAACCGATCCAAGAAGGGAAGTGGCTAGGGGGCCGAAACCCCCTCCAAAATCATGAGTGACAGTACTTTATATAAATAAATCTACGGGTTTCAGCCCCATAGCCCCCCCTCCAAAACGTTGAGTGACAGCACTTTTTACCATGTGACGACATTCAGCCCCCCCAAAATTGAATCCTGGATCCGCCACTGGATATATTATCACACATATTATAAGAAGGCATTATACTTAAATCATCTGAAGGATTAATGCATGTTCTTGCATAGATAAACAGGTAAGGCAATTTGTTTTCTTCAGACGTACTACATCTCATTTTTGCAATCTTTAAATAGCAAGTAGAGTTGATATTATTCTACCATACATGATCTATTATAATATAAACAAGTACGAGTTTATAAAAAGTGTATTGACTTTTTATAACATAGTTGTATGCACTCACATGTGTCTACGTTAGTTTACTACGCAACGTATTCATTATAGTTTGTAGTAGTAGTAGAATAAAATTATAAATAGGCACCTACTAGTAGCTCATAGTGCGATTCGCACTAACTGATGTGAGAATACACCCCGTGCGAAAAAATATCATAAATTTAATATCGTAGGCACTCTCAAGTAATAGCTATTTTTATACGCCGCAGTGGAGGTAGCAAAATGGGACAATTGTTGACGTTGACATCGCAGACCCTAATGTATGCTAGTGTGAGACTCAGACGTGGCTGAAGAAGGACGAATCCGGGTTGAATGTAGTGGAAATGAGATCGTTAAGAAGAATGTGTGGGAAAACGCTGAGAGATAAGAAAAGGAATGAGGTTATTAGGGAAATGAGTGACTGCAAGTTTGGCGTTATAACTAGAATGAAAGTGAATAGATGGTTTGGGCATGTTGAGAGAATGAAAGATGACAGGATGACAAGAAATATATATTTGAGCAAACGAAGTGGTGTGAGGAGTGCGGCCGCTCGAGACAGGCCTGGTCCGATCATGTCGACCAGATCCTCAAGGATGGACGCGTTTTGAGTAAAATGAATCGGAGAGCGTGTATGACAGGGTGCATGAATGTGACGGAAGCCAGGAGTGTGTGTAAGGATAGGGCTGTCTGGCGCTCTGTACTCTGTGCCTACCCTGACGTGGCGTGATGGTATAGATAGATAGATAGACATCACAGAGACTTCCGAACTAACACTTCGTAAGAAAAATGTTCGTTCACAAAGCATGTCTTGTGTCTTATAATTATGAGTACCTATTATTGCTAATTACACATATTGGGTTAACGTCCTAGAACTAGAGAACCAGCTGAAATATAAAAATAACTTGTGTTTTTTTTTTACATTAATATTAATTTATATTATTTACTATACCTAATAAATGTAGGTCTCTTGCACCTGGCTATGTACGCAATATTTGCGCTATGTTACTAATTATATGTATCAAGTATCTAAAGATAAAACAAATTGGTTGTTGAATATTTCCCTATTTTATGTTCCCACGTATTTATTTACACCTGCAAGTTTAAGGCTTGAATATCCTCTGAAAATTGCACACTTTGCTATTGCGTATGTACCTACCTACCTATCCACGCATTGTAAAGGAAATGTCGCGATAGATGACTAATGCCCAATCCCACCAACTTCCACCTAGGCAGCGGATCCCTAAGTAATTTCCATACAAAAACAGAGATAATATGACATTAAGAATGTGCATACCGACATTTCTAAAATTTCTAAAAATGGGAGACCTTCTATCTCGACAACCGTTACTAAATATGCTTTGGAAAAAAAATAGGGTAGATGCATTGAACCTTTATCTAGGGAATAACCGTAAAAGATTTTTTTATCTTGTATAGATTTCTCAAAAAAAATAATTAAAAACACCTCTGTACTTTTTTCCGAAAGACGGAAACTCGTTTCCCGAAAGTAGCGGAGTAAATTTTTTTTTTGTATTGATAAAATGCATCAAAATCTAGGGAATAACCGAAAAAGTTTTTTGATAGACGCAAAATTAACCCCAAAAAATGGAAAAAAACGCTATTTTTACCATTTTATCATGCGATTGTCACGCGATTTTGAACCTTAATGCCGTGGGAAATGTCTGTGACGTCATTCCTGGTGCCATGCCATTAATACTGGAGCACGCCACCTAGAAGAGCATGATGTCATATGAAATTCTGCATAAAACTCTCCTAGTTGGCGAGATTCTGGGCAGAGATATTTGGGCACCTAACGTAGTGTTAATTATCTCTGTTTTTGAATGGAAATTACATACTTAGGGATCCGCTGCCTAGGTGGAAGTTGGTGGGATTGGGCATGAATTACTTTCATTTTACACAAATGAGTCGCGGTAAATACACAATTTAATTTACTTTCCAGACTTTCCTGCATACTTCTGACTTCACCCACAAGAAAGTGAGTACTCGTCGTTATACCTATTGATCTGACTACCTATGGTCAAAAATCGCTTGCGTTGAATTGTAGGTATGGAAAGTGCAGAGTATGCAATATTTTTTCACAAGAAGATCCGAACACAGAATTTCGCCTTGATGGCGGTGTCTATTTATCTTTTAGATTCGTCTGTATTGGTAGGTATAGGTACTGTAAATTATTTTCACATTATTTTGTTCATGGATTTGTATCCAACTCTCTCTCTCCCTAGGCATTTATTATTCCCACGTGGGTGGGGTCTTCCATTTTTGTCTTTCGCCACCACTCGGCTTTGTCCTGTGCATCTTCCGCGGAGATGCTCCACAGTCTCTCATATCTTGACTCACAACCTCACGCCACCTCCGCTTGGGTCTTCCTCTGGATCTCTTACCAGGGATAACTAAGGACTGTGCCCTGTTACCAATGTATTCGGGGGTCTTCTACTCACATACCCGTACCACCGTAATCTGGTATCCAACTAAGCAAACAAATAATAGTTTCTTTCCAAGTCAATGATAGTTTTTAGGAATGGTTTTGTCAAGTCCATTAGCCACAAGCCAACACCTACGTAATTTTAACTTGATGGCGACGTTCTCGTATATAAAACTTGTTACTTGTGTATTATCTAGAGACAGATTTCTTTAATAATTATTTAATAAGGAGGTGTGACCAAATAGGTAGTAGCATGAATTATTGTAAATTAATGTCCAATAATTAATTACTTTATCGGTAGGACTCGTTTACAAACAACATAAGTATTATTTACTGTTTGTTAATTTATTACATTAGGTAGCTTTATTACATTAGATACACGATATCATGTATTTTAATTGAAGTATCTGGTTTTAACTGGATTTTACTATAACTAACCAATACGTTTGACAACTAAAATTATATTTAAATTAAACTTAATGTTGCTTTTTAATGACAGTGTGAAGGTTTCTAGCGACACGGAGTACTACATAATTCATCAACTTGTTCATTATGATTATGAGGACAAGTGGAGTTAGTGTAATTTTTTCGTTTGGATGTTTGCTTATAGCTAAATGATTAATGGCTTAGCTTTCTCTTTTTGTATTGTTTCATGTGAAAGGTATTACTCCGGAGTTGCTTGAGTAAAATTTAAGTAAATGATAAGAACATAAACGGATGATAAAATTTTAAGTCGAGATGCGATTGTAAGGCTAAGGACGGTGATATGATAATTGATAAGTACTAAGTAGGTACTTAAATAAAATTCAACATTCTAAAGACCTCTCAGGAAGTTTTTGGATATAGGTTTTTCTTGTAAATACTTATCCTTTATTACACTGCCTATGTAAATATTATAAAATTTCATATCTGCCCTATTGTTCTTCCTAATGTCCACATCAATATAATGCAAATGACTTTACATTACATTACATTAGTCAATAATTGCGGGAATACCATGTTTTACCTGAATTCTAAAACCCTTTATAGCAGTAAATCATGTTAGTGAACCTATAATAAACAAACAAATTCTATGTAACTGTATGTGCTTGTGAGTGTAAGCAGGTAGGTATTAATATTAACAAAATTTAATGCCCAAATTACTATAATCATTAGCAAAATGGTCAATGATTCAATTTTATTGATTCAATAGGTTCCTAGATAATTTAAAGACTAATATTTCTAAGGATAAATGATAAGTTATATAAAATAACGGATCGATAATTTATATTGCATAGGTAGATTATCTTTCCTATAGGCGCTCGTATTGAACCTTTCTTCCTCTTCTTACTCAGCCTCTCAAATTCAGCCTCCCGTTTGGTCCTCCACAACTCCCTGTCTTAGGCACACTGCATCCATCATCTCCCTCCGGCATATTTCTGTTCTTGCGTCTTATCGCCATTCCATTATCTTTTTGGTCTAGTGGGTCCTGGCATTAAGACATTGATTTCCAGCCCATCTCCACTTTTTTGGCGACCGTTTTCTTCACATCGGTTACTTTGGTTCTCTCTCTGATACGAGAATTTGATATTCTATCCCTTCAAGAAATACGCAGCATTGAACCTTTGCATATTTGCAAATTGCATTTGAAATGTGGATTTACTGAAGAATGCTTTGAATACCCTTGACCGATAGGGTCAGTAACTCTGAAGTACTTAGGAGAGTCGGAGCCAAGAGAGAGCTGTTGTCGAATGTTAAGGTGAGGAAGGTCTCATATCTGGGTCACACACTACGGGGAGAAAGGTGTCGCCTACTCCGCCTAATATTGGAGGGCAAGATAGAGGGAAGACAGGGAGTTGGCAGAAAACAGATGTCCTGGCTGCGCAACATTAGAGAGTGGACCGGAATGAGGACGGTGGACGATCTGTTCCATGCAGCGCAGGACAGGGAACTTTTCGCCAGAGTGATCGCCGACGTAGGGGGGACCTGATATGGCACTACAAGAAGAAGAAGATATTTGCAAATGTCATTTACTACCTACAGATTGTGTATACCTAATGATATATCTACATGACGATACGTATATAAAGTTATATTACATATCTATGTATGTATATATAATACATACTCGTACGTATGTACACATGGTGTTTGTTTTCTGCGGTTAAGAATCTGTATAATTTAATTATCAATTTATTAATATTGTAAACAATAATAATATAATATTATATGCACATAACAGATAATAAACACAATAGATATTATATCTATAAGTGTATATACCTATATGCTATTTAATTATCTCTCTTATGTACATTGACACGTGTACGTTTGTAAGCAATCTTGTTGGCGCATTTTCTTGTATAAGACATGAATTCTATAAATAATGCGGATTTTACAGACTACCTAGTAACTATAGATAATTACAATGTCATTTCATTATAAACATTTGCCTGTTGAGGAAGAAAATAAAAGTAGGTATATGGGCGTTTTATTTATTTTATTTTATTTAAACTTTATGTGAACAACAAATACATACATATAAATATAAAAAATGGACATAGTACAGATTATAAATCGTTGTTCACCAGGGCGAACTTATCGCAGAACTGCGATTTCTTCCAGTTAACCCCAATTTTTTCCCATTCCTACAACAGTAAGATTGCAATTTTTAATTTAATCCCTAGACTTAGAATGACCCAACCTTGGAACTATAAATATGAACGAACAAAAATAAAGGGACAAGTTCTATATTTAAAATGTGTTGAAAGTCATAACACTCATAACGAACGAAAATGTTAATTTGAATTATTTGTATCGACGTTGGAACTTGGCATTGATTGGTTCATTGTATACAACTTGAATATAGTTGCAAAACGCCAAATGTGAAACATTTTTAAAAAAGGTATGAATGCAAATACTAGTATGTATTAGAAAACGAAAGAATTTTTGTTTGAAATTTTTCAAAATATGCGTTTATATACAAATACCTCGACGAACTTACTAAATATGCTTTGTTAAAAAGAATTTAGTGAATTAGCATAATAGATCTTTCATATCTTCTATATATTCCTGAAAAAAGTAAAAAAAAACACAGATTTTTTAATAAATAATTTACATCCAGAAAGACATTTTTTCGCAGTGCTAACCTACAGTAAAATCTATTGAATTATTGTAGAAAATTTTTGAATAAATCAAAATACTCCCAAAAAGGGCAATGAATCAAATATTCCTGAAATTTAATAATTTGATTGTGCCTCCGATTTTGAACCTTAAGGACTCGGGAAATGTTTTCGGGATATTCATTCCCTTAATATCGTTTGAATTCCACTGATTTGAATCGATCAAGGCCTTGCTGCTAGGGCGTACGTTTGAATCCAAGTAGGTTCAAGGCTTCTGTGTTCCCGCTATTTATATTCCAAGATGCTGTCTGGAAATTCAAAAATAGAATTAAATCTTCGCCAGTAAAATCTGTTTTAAATATGTGTGAGTATGAGTCCATAGTATTTACTTACCCACATTGACCTATCTCAGCTTGGGGTCGTTCAGACTTCAGATAGATACATTGTAATATTTAATTAGTAAATACTTACTTACTCTGTTATGTAAATGACGTTACAATAATACAGAGTGTCCCAAAAATCAAAGCCCTCAACTTTTTTAATGAATCTGTGTTTATCGAAATAAACCTAAATACATATTTTTACACTTCACAGAAAGCTTAAAAAGCTTGTGTTGTGAAGTGGAGTAAGTCGGGGATTGACGCCCGCCGGATTAACAGTCGAGCGCGTTACCAACCAGGCTACCGGACCACCTCCATTGCTGAAATAGAGAACCAGAATATCAAAATATGGCCTTAATAAAAAATGATAAGTTTTCTAGATATAGGTTTTGTCACTTTTGACACACGTCCCCTGGTTGTAGAATTGGCCCACATTTTTTTTTCATTTTTTTTCCAGTGACAGTTTTCGTAAAGTTTCCACAAGACGTTTTCACCATTTTCAGTTATGGGCTTTTCCACTATTCTGATTGTCATATTAACTTTGCGCGTAGAGAATGTTGTGTGTGTGTCTCACCTTAAAAGTTGGTGAAATCCAGCATAATAGTTTTCTCTTTTTCTCTTCTATCTCTTTTCTCACCCTGACCTTCGGATCATTTAGCAGAATGTAGCAAAGAGGTTAATATTCAAAACAATAATAATTACAACAAACGCAGAAAATGGCCACACAATCCAGTACTTAATAAGCAACAATTAATATATTATGTAAGGACGGAAAACTATTAAGTATAAGAAATATACCTAGCCCATATAGCTCGCGATGTCGTGGGTTGCAAATTGCAATTTAGATTAGGTACGCTAATGAATATGCATTATTGTGATTATATAGGTCGTTTAATAATATATACGCTAAATAATATAAATATAGGTAATCAGCTGATAAGTATAGAAAGTAGTGTGTTTATATGTTTTACCTACATATCATATTTATTTTCCCTAGTTCATCATTCTAGCTTGCTTTGTGGGTAATATAGGTATACAGGACCAGCCCTACCGTATACAGACGAGTTATGCGACCACCTGGGGTGGTAGATCTGATTGAGTAGTATTTTGACCGATGGAAGAAAACCTTATAAAAGTTCTCAAATAACAATCGAAAATCTCTTAAAAAAGTTAAAAAAGTTGAGTATACTTTTAATATTGTATTTCTGTACAAATGTAAATATGTAAATGACTTCGTAATATTTGTTCAATGGAAACCTGACGATTCCAAGTGCCTTAAGTACGGCCTAAGGATAATTGATTAAAAACCAATAAACAAATTCACATTTTTTTTAACGTTCCTCACTAAAATTTTACCATCGTTAATTATGGATCAAAAACATTGAAAATCATATAAAGGTCCCCAGACAGCATATTATAAGCTGGTACCTACTAGGGAACCATATAACCATTATATGTCTAATGTTTTTTACAATGTTTTTTTTTTAATTGGCTCTAGGGTAGACTATAAATTGGCTCAAAAATTTGAAAATCGAATGCAGAAGAGTATTTACGAAAATCGACTGAGCCTTTAGCGTTGCCCGAATGGCAATTAGGTGGGAAGGGTGTGATTTTGGTTATATGTTTCGTCTAGGGCGGCGGAAAACCTTACAACATTCCTGATGAGGTATTGTTTACTATCAGCACACTCCATGCATGTAGGTATGAATGTATAACATAATGATACATGGAGTATGAAGTAGGTAGTAGGTACCATCTCCACGAGTATGATGATAATAGTATTGTACACACTTTGCTTCAGGCTCATAGGTACTGCGCAGATTTTCATCTCTTCATTTGTATAATATGGTTTCAATGTCATTTAATAACGCTAGCGAGTTTTATCCACACTATCTATAATACAATATTAACATTGGTCGACCTTAAACAGGATTCGAACTGGCTACGGTAGATGCGGATACTTGCTCCATAAATGGGGAGAGAGAGACCATACCCTTTGTGAATGTGGCCAGATCGAGACTGTTGACCATATAGTAGAGAGGTGTCCTGACAAAAAGTATGCAGGGGTTCTTGAGGAAATCCATGAGATGACGCCAAATGCGATAGATTACTTGCAGAATATTGACGCGGAGCTATGACTACAAGATAACTTGTACAACGATCGTGTGCATACGAAAGAAGAAGATACACAACATATCGACCAATCTGTAACCTAAATATCTTTTCAAACTGAATCCACTACATTCACTTAAATACTCAGAAGCGACTATTTTCAGAATGGCTAATGACAATACACCTCAGACAACCACCCTATTATTAACTTCATGTGTCGTTGTTTGTCTACATTATCTTAGTCTACATTTTTCTCTTTAAATTGTAATAATTTTAACATCCCAATGCCCCAGATTCATGAAATTTTGCACTCTTACTCGCATTTGCTTTTGTTTTATTATAAACAGGTTTCAATTAACATTAATTAAGTTTTTTTTTTGTGGAGAAATTTAATTCAGGCGTGGTTGTACGAAAGTCTTTTACGATTACCTACTTATTACAAATTCAAAACAGTTTAAAACAATTCAGTTTACGAGGAACATAAAAGTTGACGTACTGAGCTACATAACAATGATCACAGACGTTATTCATTTGTCAGTATATTTTCAAATCATTTCATATGCAGACAGCTTGATGAGTTCCAATTAATTAAGTTTTCGCGTGATTTCTTTTGTACCTACCTTGGGGTCCTTATAGGTTACCTATCAGTGGCGTATATAGGTTTTAATTTCGGCGGAGGGACCGAAAAAACTGGGAATGGCAATAAAAAAATTAACATAGACGTAGTAAAAAAAATCTGTAATTTTTTCGTGAAGGTGAGTGAGAAAGGTTGTGTCTTAAGTTGGCACTATAAGTTTTGTGTTAAAAATGCAACAAAAAAGAACGCAGCAGCCGATTTTTTTTTAAATGCGTGAAGTGGGATCTTTCTATATGATGTCATTGTTTGACATCAATTAATGTGTATAATTGGAGGTGGTCGGTAGCCTGGTTGGTAACGCGCTCGACTGTTAATCCAGTGGGCGCGGGTTCAATCCCCGACCTACTCCACTTCACAACACAAGCTTTTAAGCTTTCTGTGAAGTGTACAAAGATGTATTTGGGTTTATTTCAATAAACCCAGATTCATTATAAAAAAAAAAAAAAAAAAAAAAAAATTGTGAAACGTTATGGTATGTAATGTTCATCTTAATCTCTAATAATAAACGAAAGTGCCTGACTGAATGAATGACTGAATGACTGACTGAATGACTGACTGACATACTCACTCATCAACGCAGAGCCGAATTGGCTAATCCTAGAGAAGTGAAATTTTGAAGGCAGATAGGTTTTAATACAAAAGCTTCCACTAAGAAGCGATTTTTGGAAATTCCGCCCCTAAGGGGGTGAAAAATAGGGTTGAAAGTTTTTCAGAGTATGCGAATATCTCGGAAACCAGACATTGTACGAAGTTGAAATTTGGCACATAGATTCTACTATTAAAATTAGTAATAGGCTGTTTCGCCGTTTTTTTTTAATTTTTATTTAAAGGGATGAAAAAGGACATAAAGAAAAGGGGTGATTTTTAAATGCCTCTTAATACGGTAAAAAATAATTTTATAGGAATTTCCAAAAAATGGATTCCTAAGAAAGGGTCAAAATATGATATTCTGTCCAGAAAAAGAGTCAATTCTTAAGGGTTAGGGCGTGGGATTAAATTTGCTTTGATAGTAACGTATCTCGGTAAACACTGAAGCTACAAAGCTGTAGTTAAACAGTTGCATACTTCTTTTAAAATGAAAAAAATTCGTCTTACATTGTTTAATCAAAAATTGAGGATAAGGGCATGAAAAGGGTACTTTTATAGTTGTTAGTTGATATAAGTACTCTCCTGTATACGTCAATATATACACGTTTTTATAGGTGGTGAAATAAGTGTATTGTTATGCGCTCAGTGAAGCATGGACTCTGAGTAAAAAAATATTTGCAATTTCGTTAATTGTATTTTTTTCATAAGCCGTACTAACTGTATTGCCCAGCATTGCCCGTCTAGCCAAGTTCTACTTGTGAAGCTCTTTTATGAGACACCAAACAATGTGGTATGTGGTGACTGGATTCTCTCGATCACTCTGTGTCTCCCGATGGTCTGAGGACGCATAAAAATGACTTTCTGAAGATTTGAATTTCTTTTCTAACGCCCTTTCATACCATACCACACATGCTCCACACAACCCTTGAATCCCCTCATCAAAAAAAATTCACAGAAGGTTCTCAATTTCCAGAAGTTTCTACCACACAGTATTGGTTTCCATATAGCAAGGCATTTGCGAATATTTAACGCAAATATTAAGTAGTAGTTGTTATTTTGCTGGACTGACTATACTATATTTTACCGTACTACACACGTCTATACTTATGTACACAGGTGGGCACACAGTTATCAGTCTGTTTTTACATACATAATATATTGCATAGTGTGTTTTATCGATTGTGAAATACATATTATTAACCCCGCCCGTTGGAACACCAACGGCGCGAAATTTAAATTGCAAAATATAAACTTTTAAGTAAAATAATATTCGTAATTTTGTTAATTTGTTAATTTCAGAAAAAAATGTAGGTATATAAATTTTGATGATACGTATTAATTAATTCAGACAATTTAGATGACAGATTGTGATGATTCCCAATAATAAATATTTTAGTTCGTACCTATGGTATATACCTAACATTTTTCACCTTCTCCTTTATAGACACCTAAACCGTTCATCCGATTGAGATGAAACTTTGGAAAATTATTGTGCTTGCCCCAGGGAATGTTCTTAGTGTGGTAGGGGGTACGAGGAGGGGGACACTAAGGGGGCACGAAGGGGGGGGGATCCACACAATTTTTCCGTAGCGAAGCACGGGTAATACAGCTAGTAATACATAAATAAATAAAACATTCGGTAAATGCATAATCCCATAAGCGAGTAAATATATTAATTTCAGTAGCATTATTTGTATTTATTTTTCTATATTTCATCCCTTATTATTGACGGGTTCAGAATATACCAGTGATACTTGTATAAAGTCCTTTGTGTTGCAAAAATTCTCTCCAGTTGCTCTTGGCTTCTCTGACAATATTATTGTGAATGCAGTTCACACTCTGTTGGAAATAAAAACATCATTTAAGCATTTGCAGATAATATTCTACAAAAGGTGTAATGGCATGTTAATCGTACGATGATCGTACTGTGGATCGTACATGGATCGTACGTCGACAATCAAAATCGCTATAAAACAAAGTAAACCTGCCTGCGCAACGATTGAAATTTGTAAACAAATCGCTCGGCGGGAAACAAAATAATAACATTCGATTTATTGACGTTTATTTGAACGAGATCGTCAGTGTGTACACATGTGTGTTTATATCGGCGACCGTGGGTTGCCATAATAACAAAAATATTATTACAAGCATTGTGTGCTAATAAACAGAATTTATTATTTTATTGATTCTTATAACTGAGTGATAATTTGCCGTAGTAAATTGGAAGTTTATATAATTTTATAACGTGACAAATATGACGAAAAGTGTGTTGTAAATTACATCATTATCACAAGATGTCTGTGATCAAACCTTGTTATCAACAATGTGGATTTTAAAGGAAATGAGTAATTCGTCATTCACTGTGGTAAGTTGTTTTTTTTTTTATTATTTGTTTATTTTATAAATTTCATCGTTTCAGTATTTTAAATTTCGTAGAATAATGTGAAAAACGTTTTTGATCAACACTCAAAATGAATAACATAGAGATGAAAAACATCTGACATCTGACGTCAATCTTCCATGTTTGACGTTTTAATATTTAATCGAATGATTTCGTATATTGTAGATACTCAAAAGTCAAAACAAAAACAGCTTAGGAAGTTATACCACAAAGTTTTTTTTTTATCGAACAAATAAAAGAACATTTAAACTACTCTCTTTACAAAGAGTAGAATTTTTTATCCCGGGGACTCCCCTGGTTGTAGAATAGACTTCCCTTTTTAATAATTGCAGTTTCTTGAGTAGTCCAGTGTTTGTAAAACGTCTATAGGTATGTAATGTCTTTATCAAATGAATGTTACAAGTGGTTGGTTGGCAGACATTACCTACGGCAATAAACCCGCTATTTGGAAGATATGTTTTCTTTTCAATAAAGATTTTATTTTTTTATACGTGTTCCAATAAAATAATTTAGCAATGTCCGGCAATAAGCATCCATACGGACTTTTGAGACTGTTTTTTAAGGAGCAGGCTCCGGGTTACCTATACAAAAGGTCAACCTTCGTCTCTGAATAAATGAGTATATTATACTGCCCAGGGTCAGAAGATAGCAACATCGCATGATTATATACAAAAGCTTTGTAGTATTATAATGTTGTTAATGATTTTTTTTATATATTATTATGTTATGAAGGAGTAATATTTTACGCCATATGCGTGTAGGTGCATATAATATATTATTGTTTATCTCCTGGGCAAGGTGGTTAAGTGGCAGTACATACCTGCATTAATATACTGCCTACTATTGTTAGGGTAACCAGATGGAGGTCTGAAAGCATGTTAAAACTTCGATTCAAAAGACGTATCGATATCACAATTTTGGTAAACTGGGCTACCAAACACTGAAATTAATGTACGCTTTGGCACCCTCAAAGGTGTCATACAAACTCTGTAAACGACTGAAAACGAACGTCTGTAACAAAGAGATGTGCTCGACAACTATTATGTGCTATTTATACTGAAATAAGATGATTTTCCATGCTGGGACCATAATGAGGTTATTTCTGGTGACCCTAGCAACTAGTAACTATTGCATAGTGATGTACCAAGGTTTATATTCTCATCAAGCAATGTAGGTAACTCCTTATCTACTCTAGGTAGGTACAAAGGTTCTTTGTCCACATCGCTACAACTTTAGTAGGTACCTACCTATTTACTATATGAACGTTAGGTATATTATTGTGCACGAATATCTGCACGAAATATTTGACTATAAAAGGTAAGTATTTGACTCAATTGTTATGAAATATCCAGCAAATAATATATGCGGTTGCACATTACCTTATCAAAAGATGCACAAAACGAATGTGTCCCGCAGCCCATATAATTTGCAATTGCACTTGAAATAGTGATGAATCATCACTATTTCAAGTGCAATTGCAAATTATCAAGGTCTATTCATGGTCTTCTTGTCCTTTCTTTGGAAGACTACTTATTTTTCCGCAAATCAATTACTTAATCTACGATTACAACAGAATAGAAACATCCAGAAAAGATAGTAAATGCCATTGTTAAATTTGGCTTTTCTTATGTATTTCCAAGTACGTATAGTACCTTATTATCTATGTGCTTGTTATGACTGTTTCTCCAGATACTATATGCATATTATCGTCTATTCTGAAAATCAGATGTGTCTCACACGATTCGTATTCCATAAACACTTGGGGACCTGGAGTCTATTAATAGCTAGGATCAGTATAGATTTCTAGTATTTACGTAACACCATGTGTGTGGGATTATTCCCACGGATACCATACCCATTACCCACCATAAGTCTTAGTAGAGTACACACCTGTTACATGACCTATGTACTTACATAATATGTTGTATCCCCGGCGTAATACATACTTACTCTAGAAATATTGCACCCTACCAAGATTCAATACACGTTTAAAAACACATTAAGGGCTTGGCACCAGGAATGACGTCACAGTCTTTTCCCACGGCATTAAGGTTCAAAATAGCGTGACAATCGCATGATAAAATGGTAAAAATAGCGTTTTTTCCGTTTTTTGGGGTTAATTTTGCGTCAATCAAAAAACTTTTACGGCTATTCCCTAGATTTTAATGCATATTATCAGTACAAACAAAAAAAATACTCCGCGACTTTCGGGAAACGAGTTTCCGTCTTTCGGAAAAAAGATCAGAGGTGTTTTCCAATTTTTTTTTTGAGAAATCCATACAAGATATAAAAAATCTTTTACATTCCCTAGATAAAGGTTCAATGCATCTACCCTATTTTGTTCCAAAGCATTTTTAGTAAAGGTTGTCGAGATATAAGGTCTCCCGTTTTTAGAAATTTTTGAAATGTCAATCTTTTTGAGAATGTACCTATAGTATAAAATTGCTATCCAGTAGTATGATCATCATACATTAATGTGAGTTTTGGTGTTGTAGATCGTTTCTCTGTCAATTAAATCGTGGCATCGGGAATGATTAGTGAAGAGGAAATTCACACGAAATAAAATAGTTGCGAAGTCTTAGTTGCTTCTCGATGTTCCCTTGAGGAACGTTAAAGGTGAAAATGATAGTAGCAGCGTTAGCGAAAGTTAACTAGAGAGTTATAATGCGCATGGATCACCATGGATACGAGATTTGACAATCTACCCAACTGCCGAGTTATAATAAACCGTCTGTATGTAGTGCCGAGTGTAACGAGTTCCACTTTTTCGAGACCTTGTAACAGTCTTGGTTGGTGTGGGAGAAAATATTTATTAAGAAAAACTACTGACGAAAGAAAACTCAGAACATAGTATAATGATAAAGGATGTTCCTTAGTATTTAAGATAGGTACCTACTTAACAATTACAGATAGGTACAAATTGGCATGCATATTTTCTGATATACAGGAACTAATAAAATAATATTATGCTGAATTCGCGTTTGCTATTTAAAACTCTAGTCACACTATTGTACGAGTATTAATAAAAACTTATACCTAATAGTTAGTATACCTCTTCATTTCCTGATTGTTTTGAATACAATACATCACAATGGTGTCAGCTTATATTGTGATACTAAAATACACACGACACATGTCATCGCAGTACGTGCTTTTCAATTGATTTGATCAAAACCACCTCTTCCATATTATTATAACAATGACGAGCAGTACCTTTGTTTGATAAAGGTTTCAGAACATAATGTACAGTACACATCAGTCGTTAATAAGATACAATATTTAATATACTAACAACAATCATTATTTGACGTTTTTTTATAAGGTCAACACGTTGAATAAAGTGGTTTCATTGGTTTTTTATCATCATATACTTTATGCTTATTCTGTACTGTACGTACGACTTCCTAGGTACAGTTCCGATGTCGCAGTTTCATTTTATGCTGGTATTATCGACAAAAACACAGGTGAATTTTATCATCCCGGGTTCCTGATTCAAGGTAGGTATGATTTTTTTTTAATTAAGGTATGTGCTTATTCGTGGTTCTGTGTGAGCCAGTCTGAAATCTGCTGTGAAACCTTGTCATAATCGGGTTTTTATTTATTGTAAATAATCGGGTTTTTAGGTTAAATTATATAAACCTGGAAAAGGTCACCGCGGTGTAGGCCATTTATTGAGATTATTTATTTAATCTTTAAGTGAACAACAAATACATACATATATATAAAAAATGGACATAGTACAGATTATAAATCGCTGTTCAGTAGGGCGAACTTATCGCACAACTGCGATTTCTTCCAGTTAACAGAGATTATCCGACGTTTCGGCGAACTTACTACCGCAATGACAATCCGTGACCAAAGCGGCAGGTTGGTTCGCCGAAACTTCGGAACCTCTCGTTTCCAGAACCAGAAAAACCCTACATTCTTTGCATTCTTTGACTTGTATTTTTTTCAAGTCGTATATACTCGTATGCTTCCGTTTGCTCCTATGGGCTCCAAGAGGCAATTCAAATATCTACTTATGTGCCTATAAAATATTTTAGTTCCGCATCTGTTTATAGTGCCATATACCTACTTTAATTTCTTGATATAAATTATTCACAATGTCGAATAATAATAAAGCAGAAGTTTATTGTCACGAAGCAGTATAAGTAATATTAAAATCGTATTGTATTTTACTTTATTATGTACGCACAATTTGAATTCAACGAGTTGAGGACGAATTACTGAATTGAATATTTCAACGCGTAATCTGCAGCTCGCTCATGTCAACAATACAACATTATTATACACTTCCTCGACATTTGCATTGAAATGATTGTTTTATGAATTCTCTAAATGCTCGTATCATCCTAGAATGCACAAGTGTAATCATAATATTATGAAAACTATAACAGTATGCGTGAGGAGAGGATATTGTTGTTATTTCAAATAACCTTGTACTCATAATATACCTAAGTACGCGACAGCTCAATCACACATAATTAATTTATACGTAAGTAAGTAAAGGTCACCGCGGTGTAGGCCATTTATTGAGATTATTTATTTAATCTTTAAGTGAACAACAAATACATACATATATATAAAAAATGGACATAGTACAGATTATAAATCGCTGTTCAGTAGGGCGAACTTATCGCACAACTGCGATTTCTTCCAGTTAACAGAGATTATCCGACGTTTCGGCGAACTTACTACCGCAATGACAATCCGTGACCAAAGCGGCAGGTTGGTTCGCCGAAACTTCGGAACCTCTCGTTTCCAGAACCAGAAAAACCCTACATTCTTTGCATTCTTTGACTTGTATTTTTTTCAAGTCGTATATACTCGTATGCTTCCGTTTGCTCCTATGGGCTCCAAGAGGCAATTCAAATATCTACTTATGTGCCTATAAAATATTTTAGTTCCGCATCTGTTTATAGTGCCATATACCTACTTTAATTTCTTGATATAAATTATTCACAATGTCGAATAATAATAAAGCAGAAGTTTATTGTCACGAAGCAGTATAAGTAATATTAAAATCGTATTGTATTTTACTTTATTATGTACGCACAATTTGAATTCAACGAGTTGAGGACGAATTACTGAATTGAATATTTCAACGCGTAATCTGCAGCTCGCTCATGTCAACAATACAACATTATTATACACTTCCTCGACATTTGCATTGAAATGATTGTTTTATGAATTCTCTAAATGCTCGTATCATCCTAGAATGCACAAGTGTAATCATAATATTATGAAAACTATAACAGTATGCGTGAGGAGAGGATATTGTTGTTATTTCAAATAACCTTGTACTCATAATATACCTAAGTACGCGACAGCTCAATCACACATAATTAATTTATACGTAAGTATATCATTTTAAGTGTGTTAACTACCACCTTTACCTGTGTTTTGGTTTTGTGCTGCTAATGGGGAATGAACCTATATAAGTGTAAATTCATTTACATTCTGTAGAAACAAGAAGGCTTTTTTTATGAATAAAGAAACATTTTTTTAAATTAAGTAATTTCCATACAAAAACAGAGATAATATTCCATTTATTGAATAAAGAACATCAGCCACCAGCACCACCACGGCCTAAATCCATATGAAATGCAACATGCAGCTCACCTACGTTAGGTGCCCAAATATATCCGCCCAGAATCTCCCCAACTAGGTGAGCTGCATGTTGCATTTCATGTGGATTTAGGCCGTGGTGGTGCTGGTGGCTGGTTCTTTATTCAATAAATAGAACATTATTGCCCAATCCCACCAACTACCACCTAGGAAGCAGACCCCTAAGGAATTTCCATACAAAACCACAGATAATTTGAGTGATTATTATAACTGTCAAAACCTTTAAGATATAAATCCATACAAAATACAGCATGCAGCTCTACTTAGTTAGGTGGCCAAATATCTCGGCCCAGAATCTCCCTCACTTAAGTAGCTGCATGCTGTATTTTGTATGGATTTATATCTTAAAGGTTTTGACAGTTATAATAATCACTCAAATTATCTGTGGTTTTGTATGGAAATTCCTTAGGGGTCTGCTTCCTAGGTGGTAGTTGGTGGGATCGGGCATATCTCTGTTTTTGTATGGAAATTTCTTAGGGCTCTCCTTCCTAGGTAAAAGTTGGTGGGATTGGGCATTAGTTTATTAGAGATTTCGGTATTATTCTCTCTCCCTCTCTCAAGAAGAAACTGACGTGAGTTAAAAATTCCGCTCTCGAAAGATTCATTATTCAAATATAGCTCAATATCAGTTCGAGAGACACACACACAAACAAAGGTTTATAATTATAATTTAGTTTATATGAATTAAAACCTTCATAATGTATACATGTTTATATGAAACTACAAACCTTTATTGCTCTGTACCTAATGAAGAAATGGTTATACGTTTTACTTTGTATACAGACGTGATTACATCAACATTGAAAAATATTATCATTACTACTTTGTGAGTTTGTGACCTACTCTAATAATTTCATTGTTACGGATAAACACACTGACATACAAACACATATTAGGTAGTAGGTACCTACCTCTTACGTTTTTAATTAAGTATAATATGTACCTACAGGCAGTGGCGTAGCGTAAGTTCTGAGCTTGGGGGAGCGCTTTTCAAGAACAGAGGGCTGTTATACCTCTATACCGCTAACTACTTTGTGGGTGCCAAAAACATAGGTACATAATAATGGATAATTATTACGATGAGCATAAAAATAAGAATACTATTTGTAGAGAAGATTTAAATAATAATTTTATCCGGCGCGGCGAGAAACAATAATTATCTTATCATTATTATCAAACGGTCAAAACAATGCTGTAGGTATTCAGAGCGAAACTAAAAATGTTATTAATTTAAAATTTTGCATGTCATCTCGTCGGCTCATCCTAGAGTAAGAAGGAGGTAAGTAAGAATTATGTCATGCGGGATGCATTGATACGTAGAGTTTGTTAAGTAAGGACTTACAATCTTTGTCACTAGCGGTACACCCGCCCGCATACCGCAACCTGGCCCGCCCCCTGTCCCTCCCGCATCACACACAACGCACAGAATGTTCCCGCGGTGCAGCGCACAACGGAGTGGTAACATTTTGTATGGGATGAAAGAAATCCACGGAATACGAATGTTTGTAAAGAAATGTATGACAATTATTGAGTTTTGGAGGAGCGCTAATTATTATCGCACCGAATACGAAATGATGCACTAGCGTTTGCCTAGTTAAAGGAGTCGAACGTTTTCGTTAAGGAATTACTAACATTTCTTGACATTATTGTTGGATTATTGTTGAATTATTTTAATTTTTATTTTATCACGTTGAGCTGAATTATTTGGGGGCGCGCTGTATCCTGCGCACTGTTGGAGTCTACGCCCCTGCCTACAGGTAACCACATATAAAACTCATTGGTACTCTTAATTAAATTAGCCATCCTAATCATTATAAGTGATATAAGGCAGAGTACCTTCGGGTAATTGTGATGGTATAAATATAAGTCATTTTAATTAGGAGACCTTGAGACGTCTGTATCTATTACAAGCAGAAAAACCCAGGAAGGTCGCACACTGTTATTAGTTATTCCATACAAATAAGTTTTTTCATATTTTACGGGAAAGGCGATGGTTTGGATTGCATAGTAGGTGATTTTGAAAATGCCATATGATAGTCCATTTTTTGAAGAATGATCTGTTTTTGTATTGCAAGATTTCATTCTCACTGCTGTACACCCCATTACTAGGTACCTATCAGTGGCGAAGGGTAGATTTCTACAGAAGGGAAGCCGGGGCTAACATTTCTTATTTGACTACCTCAGATTAGACACTATTATACCTATATTTTTTTCCAAAAGGTAACTCGATGGGAATCGTATTCTTAGGTAGCTTCGCGCCTGGTACCTATACCAATAAATTAAGAGTGTATCTATGGAGTAACAGGATATTTCAGATTTAGATTTTTTTATGTGTATTTCTAATTATTTACCCGTGATATCATGGATTTCTCCAATTCTCCCCTCGAAAATCTCAATAGGACAAACCCGACATTATTTTCCTCCGTCGATCTTTTATAACACTGATAGTATTAATTATATTGCTTTAAATATGATTTTATCTCTCATACACATTCCTTATTGGGTCGGTAGTACATACTATAGGTATTATGTGCTTAGAATCAATAGCTTAACCTAATTATCGATTATATAGATTCATTTATCAGGCATTCGGTTCATCGATAAGGTATCATCTATAAAATTAATATCTATTATATTCGATAGGTTGGTTCAGTTGGTTGGTACCTATTAAGTAACTGTACTTCATTCGGTCTTCAGCGGATCTCTTCAAAACCAGGACGTTTATCATCAAAAGATTCAATAATTTTTCGCAGCTATGTTGTTGATCTTACTAGTAGCTGTGGTCTATTTGCCTTTCGGATAATAGAAACGATTATAAAAACATCAACATTGGATTATTATAGTATTTGGTTAACTCGATTAACAAACTTTGAATTGATTAACATTGTGTGACCTATCTAGAACGATACATATCTGCTATAATATATAATCAGACTTTACAATACATGCAAAACCGCGGTCTAAACAATACACATATTATCATGCGGACTGTTATCATAATATACATATCTATCTACCACACCACACATCGGTTTATTATCTGTCCAGGCCTATTAATGTGTGTGTATGTGTGGACTGTTTACAAATAAAATAATATTTGTATCAGACAGGCTGTTGAACTTTGGCAACCTTGTTGTTTGATCTCTAGAAAAGTTTGCACGTTTACGTATTTATATGAACCTATACAATACATGGGTTGACTTGAGATATTTTTTTTTGTGAATTTTATTCTACAAGAAAAACATGGAATGCTAAACAGACATAAATTATTTAGTTCATTCACATTTTAATATAAAATACAACAAATAATTATTCCAATTATTTATTCGTTTATTCATCTTGTAAAATTCATATTGCCTTATAGTTTCGCGGGTATGCAATGACTCAATGAGACAGACCAGACCAGTTTTAATTGCTTTACTTAGTTTTCCTGATTCAGTAAGAAACTTATTTATTTATTTAAAATTTAAGTGAACAACAAATACATGTAAATATAAAAAATGGACATAGTACAGATTATAAATCGTTGCTCACTAGGGCGAACTTATCGCAGAACTTTTCATTGCAAATCCACGTTTTTGTATTAAAATGAACTAGCTAAACTTACTGAGCATCAAAGGAAATAAGCGAGGAGAGATTACGAGGTTTTATCTTTCCACGCTATTCCTAATGCTCTGATAATATTGGTTGGTTGGCAGATATTGCCACTGGCAATAAACCCGCCATTTGTAATGTACTATTATTGCAATAAAGATTTTTTATTATTATTTTATTATTATTATAATCATGTGTCTAACTAAAGTAAAAAAAATATCTTTCTGCAGTTTTATTTCATGTAGCTTGTTCATGTGGAGAATAAGTTTTAAAGGTGGACTTTCGACTGAATTCGACAGATCATCGGCCCGTGTGAAGCTGGGGCAACTATTTTGCTTTTAAATCGGAATATTTGAGCGTCTGAATAATATATTCGTACACAATCGGACGTTCACCATAGTGCACGGCAGGTCGATGAATCTGAAAATAATTCAATACGTCGTCAGTGTCTGAATGAGGCTAATAAAACAACACGACTAATAAAGTTCATATTGTAGGTGTCTGTAATTTTTATACAGAACATCGAACTATCGTCGTACTGCGTTTTTGAAGTTATTAACACGAGTATTTAGACTGTAATTTAACAGGATTGTCAAAACAATAATACTCGTATGTTTAAAATATGCATGTCTTTACCCAAATGATTTACCCACTGACTTTCGAACTTAATAAACATCATTTCACTCTAAAATCTTCCTCCATAAACAATTTCACTTCTACACACGTGAATTTGATTTTCATACTGAAGTGCGGGGGGGGGGGGGGGTGAATGGGCTCTTTGGGTTCTTAAGTCTATAAAGTAACAAATCACTTGCTGGGTCACGAGGTCAGTATCGGTCATGAGCGAAGTTGTCCCTGTTATTTCAAATACATTCCAGTAATGAACCCTCATCCTTCATGATGTTATCAGATCGTTTGACGTTTTCAGGTTTCTACTCTACCACTATACTTGCGTGTGACATGATCTATGGACTGTGTCCCTTGAAAATTTTAGATTTCGCGGTAGATTTGAATCTTAATGTTTCAGAAAATAATAATGACGTCTTTTTTGACGATATCACCGTTTAGAATGATTGAAGTGTATAAAAAATCTTGGACTTTATACAAATTAGATGATATACCTCTGTTTACCTATTAAAATCTATTATAATCTTAGGTATATACAGCAGACAGCTGCCTAATATTCAGTATACCTAATAATAAATACATATTGCGAATTCTCTTATGTATGTCGGAGATGTCGGTGCCCCCCGGTTCTAGGAATCATAATATTATCATTTTAGTACATTACGTACGTTCACGAGCGCAAAATGTGTGCTAATAAAAAATCAATTTTTATAGTAAAGGTCACTTATATGATAAATGTCAACAAATAATATAAACGTGAGAACACTGTATATAATAAATATGATACAAATCTATTCAAAACTAATCTATCAAAAACTAACTTCACCTTTTAATGTTCCTCCTGAAAACACACGGAGGTCACCAAGAGCAGTTTTTTGCAGTGCGTAGGTACTAGGTACCTACTTTACCACTTCACTGGACAACACTGGACTTAGAAGTCCTGAGCACGACCAATCGATTCTCTGATACTTCGAAGGTATTAAAACATCTAGCCTAAAAACTGCCCTCACGTTAAACGAAGATCATCAGATCATAAGTATAGCGCTATAAAAATCAAGATTTAGAAAAATCTTTTACGACTCAAATTTATCACTTTTCATTGGATGATATATTTGGCATCTGATTTAATCGTACTTGTTTTTAATTAAAAAAATGTTTTTTCTACACTTGGCACTCTCTACTGAGAATTTTTAGGAATTGGCAAAAAAATATCTGCGTATTTGTATGATGGCCCTTTCATATTATCCTAGTTATTATTACTTGTTACGTATTTTATTATTAGCGATGAGATGACATACCGATCTAAAACTTTACTTTCAATGTCATTAAAAATTCCCATTTTTTATAACCTTACGACAACATTGAAGAAGTACATTTATTTATGTTTGGCATTCGTAAGTTGTTAATTTTTACTGTTGATGAATCAGGATCAGTTGGAATTGGTAAATCTATAAAATCTATGGCTTTTAATGTAATGTTCAGATGTTTTCCAGAATTTACGAATAGCTGAACGGAATGACGTGGACCATTCTGTTAAGATAAATAAAAAAAAAAAATAAAAACACCTCTGATCTTTTTTCCGAAAGACGGAAACTCTTTTCCCAAAAGTTGCGGAGTAATTTTTTCTTGTACTGATAATATGCATTGAAATCTAGGTAATAACCGAAAAAGTTTTTTGATAGACACAAAATTAACCCCAAGAAATGAAGAAAACGCTATTTTTACCATTTTATCATGCGATTGTTCACGCGAATTTGAACCTTAATGCCGTGGGAAATGACTTTGACGTCATTCTTGGTACCAAGCTCTTAATACTTGATGAGCGCTTAAAATCACCTTACACAAAATGCATAAACAATCAATGTGGTTGCAATAAAAGTATTATCTCTTAAATAATGTACTTAAATACTTTTCTCAATATACTTATAGTTAAGTACATAAGATATAAGTACATTGGGAGATTCGATGCCCTAGGTACCTGGGATTTAGAGATGTGCAGGGACGTAGAGTGAACAAAAACATTATACAGTTTATTTACTTCGCAAATTTTGTTAATACTACCTGCATAATACAATCAGGTACAAGTTACCTGGAATTTATACTTCACTTATTGTTTTATTCCTCCATAGATATTGATGGTTGTACTCGTATAGAATTCAGGTAATGATGGAAATCCCCATCATTTCAATACGAAGAAAAATAATACTTTTGCTCACGAACCGTCTATGGAATTATAGGATTAATAGGGTTTTATTGCACCCCATCAGGCAAGTGGTAGGTAAAAACCATAATTAGGATGGCAAGGGAATACACTTCAAAAGCTCAACAGTCAATACTCAACTGTCAACTTCAATACGGAATACCCACCTGATAAGACAAAACAATAACAGTAATATATTATACGTCACATCATATGTTTATGTTGTTCTCTTTCAGGTCAAAGAAAAAACTGACGCGGAGGTTCTTTTACCTCATTGTTAATTGGATAAAGATGTGATGAAATTGTGATATGTGTCAGCTGTGGATGGGGATTACCATTCGGAAAAGCTATACCTAACAAAAAGTGCAAATAATTTATGCATTCAAACAGTGGCTTCGAAATTCGAATGTACATATACGCTCTTTTTGAGTGGAATTCTTAAGGTTTCGTAGTAAAAAAAGAGTACTTTAGTATCCTGATTTACGAGAAATTTTGCCTTGTATACGAAATATTTAAAATATGCTCAGGTGCCAGCCCGGAGAATTATGTTTTTCTGGTAATTATGTGGTAGCTACGCCATTTTCCTAATAGTAATAACAAATTGTTTGGTGGCATTTTTGGAAATTCCGTCAGAAATTAGAGAACTTTAGTTAAAACTGCGAAAAACTCAACCTAACGCGAACAAGTTGGTTTTTCTCAGCTTTGTCAAATCCAATTTTATGAAATCGCTTGAATCTGCTATGTTCTTCTTTCATATTATCTTTCATTCTAGTTTCATCTCACTAAAAATTTCAGGTTACCGGGACCAATTCTGTTCAAACATAGCCACAGATTACAGAATAGTTGCTTATTTTTTCTTTGAGTCGAGATTCTGACGATACATCAGGGTTTTCTACAGATTACTACTCTGCACTCTCGGAATACTCTAATGTTTAAAATAATTATAAATCTTCGAACTCAAATTATAAATCTATTTCAAAGGCTGTAGACCTTATGCGGCCGTAATCCCCCTAATCGTTTTATTGCATGTACCTTATGCGGCCGGCTGGTTCAAGGGTCTCTAATCCTATAGATTTTACCTGCCGGTCAGAGAAGGTAGTCCAGTCTATACAAACTGTAGTTTCTTACCTCAGATACATTAAAAACCTACCAACTTGGCCCGATCTCTTCGGCAGAGCATACTTACATACTTACAATATTGTTGAACCTATGTCTCCCACATTGTATGTTGTATTTCTATCATATCGTCAAGTAAATAATAATAAGGAATGATTCAGATTCTCATGTATAGGTAAGTACATATTTATTGATGAACTGTTAATTAATCAAAACAACTAGATTATGACTAGTTCATTACTAAATTATGTGATAATAAAATTATACTCATAAATAACTTCCACCAAGTACCGACGGTCAAAAATATCGAGATTACAATATATAAAATTGGCATAGGTAATCCATACATTTTCTGTCCAAGTTAGTGGTGTTCTACTGTACTACAAATATTCTTACTATTATTATTAGTTTTACCTAAGCAAACCGGCCGCATGTGGTCTATAGGATTAAGATAACCTTTTTATATGGTCGATGCAATAAAACAGTTAGGAGGATTACGGCCGCATAAGGTCTACAGCCATTTCAAATAGTCAATACTAATTTCCTCTGAAAATACCTGCATTGTTTATAATATTGCGTTGTACTTTATCTGTCGTAGTAAGTACGTAGTACATATTATTTCAAAATAATGTATATTATATTTTCTCCATTATCTTCAGCTGAATGTGTACGAGTATGTTGTACACATATATTGCTGACAATATAAACAAAGCAATGTTGTGTTCTGAAGTGTAATAGACTCGACAGAATGTGTGCAACGATTAATTAATTAATATGTATTAATCCACCATATAATAATGCTACAATTATATTACGATGTTGTTATAGACAATAGATAACATGTTGCTACATTCTAACTAGACAATGCTTCTAACTATCACAGATATCATAATAGATATGTAGATGATACCGTGTAAAAAAGCAATGTGTCGAAACTTTGTCATGGATCTATTTTTAAATGCCCGTTATTCATTAACAGGTTAAACAACATACCTACCGTTAGTGTGTATGCTGTAGGTACATTACATAACGTAACAATTTTACAGCTTTTGTGTTGCATTTTTTATGTAGTATTTAACATAATACATATAACTTTGAAACGTTTGGATTTAGATTTTTTCAAGTACCTTTGCTGAATGCCATAGGAGGTAAAGTTCCCAAAATATCCAGGGGTGTAGGTGGGTTTACCCTTAATGAATAATGATAAGATAATATTTTGTTTAATGGTTTTACAACATGATAGATAATTAATATGTTTTGTTAATATTTACCAATTTCCAAATAACTATATGGACAAACCAGACAATTACCATCAGTACTGATTCAACAAATACCTAAAATTCTCCAGAATTCAATAAATAAAAGTATGCAGGTATAGTTAGAGTTAATAGCATCAATTTCATACACAGGATTTACATGTAACTCTTAAAAAAAATTAAACAATATTTATTATAGGTAGTTAGTAAAGTACCGTTAATGAGTCATTATATTGAATACACTAATGACTGTACTAATTAGTACCTATTGTAGGTGGTTTTACACGTTCACAATATCGACTTTAATACTTTGTAGATGAAATAATAAACTTGTACCTATACCGATTATGGATTAGTCATACTCTTGCCTTTGTGTTACAATTGTTGGAATAAAGTATGCTATATTTTGACTCACCATCTCGTAAAAGCAGAGAAATTAAAAATAAGTAAGAATTGAGACAAAATAATATTTTAAAGTAATCTTCAATTCAACAACCTGGATGGTCACGTTTATTGCATATCAACAATTTTGTTCTATCTTTTTATCTTTCCTGGAACATATTTTTTTGTCTTTTTTTCGCCTTTTTGGCTAAAACTTTATTTTAGTTTTTTCTTCATATTATAAGTACCTAATAATAGATATCTTCAGCTTGTATGTATATTATGTACGTCTTGAAACTGAGCATTATCAGTAAGGAAGTACAATATTCTCGTATTATACACAGTATTCAATTACCTATACGATTAACACAGACTTCCCGAACTAATTTCGTTATGAGATATGCACCTAATCTATTCGTTAATGATTAAACACGTGTGACAAATAAATTAACGATCAAACCTATTTCCTTTGTTACGTTAGAACTAATATTGTTTGTTATTGTTGTGATTATAATTTGGATAGGTACCTATTTATAAACCAGTTCAAATTCAATGATAACCCTTTATTTGATAAGAATATAATTATAACTGATGCAACCTCATTTCTCGAGACATAAATGTGTTAGGTAGGAACATTATACACTCGTAGATAATAACAAGGAAATCTCTATCACGGAAACCTCTATTGTTCAGTCACCCCAGACTCGTTACGTTGTTATCACTTATCAATAACTGACAGAATTATTGAAATTTATTTATAGTTATGAATTGCCGATGCTGTACAACGTATCTTAGAACTGAAAGTTATGGAGGTCATGACGTGCAAATTAAGGTTTTTGTTTTAAGGGTCATTTCCCATAGAGGTGATCTTTAAACCTCTTCAGAGACACTACTTAGGTATTTTCCTATCTATTCCGTCACACAGCGTCCCTTGCGGGGTAGGTAGAGAGGAAATAACGCCAGACCGCCCTATCTTTAAACACACTTCTTGCTTCCATTACATTCATACAATTTGTCATACTTACACACTGGCCGATTTCTTTTACTCAAAACGTGTCCATCCTTGAGGATTTGGTGATAGCATAGATGAATATTATACTTTAAAATTATTAAAAAGTGTCATTTAACCTTAACTTTAAATGTAGGTATAAAAACTTCAAGCGACAGTCAACAGAAATTTCAACCCATCATCAAAATCTTTCATGATTACGTATTTCCTAAATACGTACTACGGTATATTCAGTACACATGTACGACGTATGTATAATATGATTATATGAATCACGCCGTTGTCATGGTTACAAAACAAACGTAGCGTCGTGATTGGTCGTTTCTCCAACCCCCCCACCACGTGATTAAATTGTTAATTAGTAGTAAACAAACACGTGCACACATGATCTAGGCGGGCCAAACAAAAAACAAACTTCAGTCTATTCAGTGTCCTTGAAGGGTTAACATCTCCTCTACGGATTAAAGTGAATTATCTACCTACAAATTGTTCAGTGACTTTGTGTTTACCGACATCGGTAAAAGTTCTTCGCTTTTCTGTGGAGTGAAATAATATAGAACCTATCTGGATTGGCTTATGTGTACCTATTCATTATGTGTACATACTTTTTACCTGATGCGGAAAACCCGGGAAAATATGTTATGATGGGTAAGTACCTACTTGATTGATAGCAAAGATTTTTACCTATGGATTACGTGCTTTTTATCATACCTATTTCCTATATTATATTTACTTTGTTCATTCGAGGAGGGAATTAATAAAATATGAATTTTCTACACATGTGAGATCGCGGATTCAAGTCCCTAAATTCTATTTTTTATCGTCATTCGAATCACCTGTTATAAGAAATAAAAGCTAACTTTTGATACTTTTAGTTTTTTTTAATCGAGATGGTTTTATCAAATTTTAGAGCTATCTGTTTCAATCATAGAATGTGAGTTTTCGTACCGTACGTACCCCTATTTTTCAACCAACGGAATTATACCGGCGATACTAGATGCTTTTCTCGATTATCTACCTCAGTTTCATCTAAAGAGGCTTATGCGTGGTTCTGATGATGGCATAGTGTAGATAATTTTATTTTTTGGACATAGTAATAAATCTCGGTTCCTAATCATGATTTTATTTATATGTATCTATATATCTACTTACCTTACATTTTTATAGTTCTGTTTACGTTTTTTGTTAACACATTTGATATTATGTTGGGTTGCATGGGTTATTGAACTGAAACAACCTCCTAATTGAAAATATGCTGGGGATATTAGAATTCATAATAAGATATGATGCTTTGGAAAATTAGGTTGTCTCATTATAGTTTATTTATTCTTGTAGTGAACATTTTGGTTATCTCTTCCAGATATAGCCTTGACAAATCCTAGACATTTCTTGATGTGTTTTTTTTTATCTGAGCTCATTCGATTATTATATCTTTTTATTGTACTACCTCTATTTTTTGTATCTATTTGACTTACTAATTTAGAACATATTATTATTATGTGAGGCAGAAGAGGTCCTACCGCGACAAGTTCGCCCTTTGGTCCTACTATGTTTGCCATCACCGTCTAATTTTGTATTTTTAAATTTTGGCCAATAATTATTATGATTGATCTACACCTGGCGATATAGTTTAGCATCCATCCCGTACGCATATATTGAAATCCCACATATGTAGGATTTTCGTGCAATGAACTTTGCTATTTTTGGAGATGTTTTATTTTAAAATATATAAATTCATGTCAAAATTAATAGAAAATTTTATTTTTTTATACTTAATAAAAAAATAGCATCAAAATTCAACGGTAAAGTTGTTTTAGAGCAAAGTAATTGAGAACGGAGAAATAGCATAAAATATTTTAGTACCTACATATACTTTCAATTTAAACAAGTCTAGACCTTTTTTTCTCTAAAAATATAATTATTCCACCTTATTTATTTGTATTTAAAGCTAATCGTAAACAATCAGCGAACAGAAAACATTTTTGTGATTGATTTATTATTTCAAAGCTCCTGTCAAAAACACCCTACATATGTGGGATTTCAATATATGCATCCCGTACACCTACCTTCACTAGGCCATAATTATTTTGCCCATCTTTACGGTATTTTGTTCTAACCGGTTTTCAAACCTCTTAAAATCGATATTATACCGAATTTACCCGTAGGTATTCTACGAGTATGTATTCTCTGAGTACATTGAACTTAGTAAATATGTTCCCATTCGAAAAAATCACTTTGATAAGAGAATTTACTTATGTATTTAGTACCTACTTGAGTTTTGTGGGTATAAAATAGATAGGCAAACAATTTTTTATGCTAATTTTCTTTAGGTTAGTTAGTTATTAGAGCAACTTTAACCTGAAGGAACAACAGGGAGGTCATACGTAATAAATTCAGGATGATATTCTTCTTCATGTTAACTCCAACGAGCTATTCCCAAAACTTTGTTGCATTTCATCTTCACCGTTGCCACGATATAATTAAAGATAATTCCAAGGGCAAATGTCCGTATTCACCCAAAATATAAAAATGAAGATGCCTATAATCGTATTATCATGTCACGCAAATAACACAACATGGAAACAAAAATTTCATCATTTCTAATAAGCTGTGTCGGATATATTTTCTTGATTCGTACTTTGTATTGTAGATATATGAAACATATAGGTATCATATTTGCAGAATTTTCTAAGAAAACCCGTATAGAAAAAATGCTATTAATTTGGCGGTATTATAATCCTACTTCACGAAGATTGCTTTGTAATTTCATCAGTACATCAGCTGTTCCGTTCTTTTGCTGATTATTCCAATAAACAGTCGTATACGATGACTCAGGCACGTCATTCTTTGCTATAAAGATAACTGCTATCGTCATACCATAATAACAAACATTGCTAATAAAATGTCTTTTGTATTAGTTATGTATTGTTCAGTCCAATGCTCTCTAAATCGGTTAGGCATTAATCATTTTACTATCGGACATTTTATATTATTCCTCTATCCATTGTTTTGTTTATTTTACTCACAAGTTGTCCTATTCTCTCAACAAGATAACAATGTCAGTTACTTAGATTATATATGGACCATTATAATTCTATGGTCAGTTACTTAGATTATATATGGTTAGTTAATACTCGTTTATCAGTTTTGGGAATTTTTCTTACAGTTTCATTGATTGGTTTGTTTACTTGTAAGTTATCGTAATTCCACGTGGTCTTCGTTGGCAAGTTACAGTTGGCGATTTCGTGTGATGAAATTCATTGCAAGTATTAAATACCTATTATTATTATACATGATTGCATTATGACTTAACCCTTCGCTTGTATAATGAAGGGAGTAAGCATATTGCGGCTGCAATTATAATATCTTGTTTGCTTTCAAAGAGTTTTCATTTCTGTATCATATAATACCTACACATCATGTATGTCATATTAAATATGTAGAAACTTCTACTTATTGCTTGTTTATTTTGGCTATGCAATCCTTTCTCTCTTCATCAATCATGAATAGACTCCCTCCTAAAATTCAGCTCACTCAGATCGGGTAACCGCGACCATCAAACGCTGCTGCTTATTATGGTACAGATTTTATTTGTGTGAGACAAGAGGTCCTTCATAGGCCAATTTTCTGGTCTTAGCATCACTGATGAATGATGATGCTGTAGGGAGCAAATGTATGATGCTGATGACTTAGTGGATGTTGGTACTATTTTCTTTAGTGAATTTGAGGAAGGTAAAGAACAATGAAAATAATGAAACTTTTACTACATGGGCTGATTGGTATATGTTTTGTCCGGTTGTCATAGCTTTATGTAACTCAGTATCAGTTTATTACTTTTTAGCACACATCAGGCGACAGAATACACCTCTACTTCTGTAGATAATTTGCGTAATCGTGACCTTAATATTTCAACTTGACTTTTCTAGTTCTAGGCAGTTCTTGATATACTTTTTAATGGTGAAATGTAGGTAGGTAGGTGCTATAGATTAGATATCAGATTAATGTGGTACCCATTATTAACTTTTATGATATGCAATATGTAATTACGGTCACCAGTTTCATAAATTAATTGTAACACGTAGAATCAAAAGACAATTTTTGTTCTTATATACCTATGTGCTGTGTGACTATGAAACAATATTTCAAAGAAATCACCTGTTTATATCTCAAATTGCTTGTAATGGGAACATATTATTGTTATGTGTTTCATGTTTCATTACAAATTCCACTGAAAATTCGATTCCCGGTACCTACCGGCATTCTATGTTATTATTTTCATCTATCCGACACGCAGATTTCCGAGAAGTTTGTCCCTCAGCTAGACAAGTCTATTTTGCATAATCACACGTATAGTTCTTTAGTCAAGGTCAAAGAGAGTCTATATTTCGGAATATAATGTTGATGTTTGTATTCAAGTAAGGTATGAATACTTACTTTTATTTAGCAATACAAAACTATACGAGTATGAAAATTATTAGTATCATACAATGCAGGTATTCGGATATGGGTTTTACCAAAAACTCTCTCTTTACGGTCTTTGTCAATATTCAATAATACTTATAGGATAGGTATTGTATTTATCATTTTATCAATATTAGCTGATATTGTGTGCAGATAAGTGTGAAAACTTGACGCCAAATTTCGATTCAGGTCAATTTTATTATTGTATCTTACATTGTTTATATAATCGAATTAATATATACAATACGTAAGACTTTCTATGTAGTAGGTGTGTGTGTACATCTTGGATATGTTGACACTTATTTTCTCTCAAATTACTGCGTAAAGTCATCAATCATAGATTATCCAACTATTCGGACCATTCTGTTTTCTATTCGTCTTCCAAGCATAAAATATTTTGTCTAGAAAAGAAACGAATGAAAAGAATAGATATTCTCCTTAGATGCACAATGGTATCTCCCAACGGAGTTCATAATACATCATTATGAATTTTATAGAATTGAAGCCGGAATTTTATAATGGTATCAGTAGATAGTTAGGCACTCTTTATATCAGGCAAGTCTAATACATCCACAACAAAGAACTTCAAAGAGTTCGAGTTGAGTAGGTATAGTTAGAAGAGAATCCTGGCATAAAATCTGCAGAATTTATGTTGATGTTCAGTTTGCGCCTGATTTATTGCAACCTCCCTAACGTTTATTTAGTAATAATAGTTCTAGTGTTGAGGCTATTAGGATTTACTGTTCAGTGTAGGCACATTACCAGTGGTTTTAGGAACCATATGATAGGCAAAAAGTTAGGTTATCTAAGGCCGGATTTCCACCTGCAAGAAAACTTCTGCAAGAAGTGTCCGACAGTCTGTCAGACAGTAACTTGCAGGTGTAAACTACAGAGCTAGACAAATAGTTTTGGTTTCTTACTTACTGAATTATTTCCTATTCTACTTCTACTTCTGAACAGTTCTACTTCTGGAAATAACACATTCTCATTTAGTGAGTCCTGAGTATGAAGTCCTACGTGATATGTTTCTTTTCAAAATTACAGCCAAATTTATTTCCATCACAACTTGGAAAGCGTCTTGTGGATTTCCTGTAATTCTGTTTGGCTTTCTGCCACTGTTTATTTTCCACATACTACTACATACATATTACACTTGCTATGTGCACGGGTTGTTATGATAACGTCAATGGTAATATGTAGTATAGTGCCATTTGGTGATATGGTAACGTTAAAAACGTTGGATCAAAGGGTGTGATAATAATTACTGATACATATTATGAAAATCGATAAATCAAGATTTATTGATTTATTGTTTTTCTTGACATAAACAACGCACGTATGTATATGTGTCTACATTTATTTATTCATCGTATGGTCGAAAAATGTATGTCACATCCCAGGAAAAAGTTTGAAGGTTAAACATTGGGTAATGGTAAATTTCGCAAGCAACATCGGTCGTCAGAAATGGAAGCTACCTAGTGTAGAGCCTACTTATATAAATTTCTTTCGCGGCAAAATAGTGATCTATCACGCGATAAACAAATCCTAGACTAGATGAACTAAAACAGCGAAAATAAATTGTTTTTCTATTAGACATATTTAACGTTAAATTGATAGCTCAGGAAAGGTATTATAACCATCAAACGCTCACTGGTATTAAAAGTTCCAAAGCTTCGTTGTTATAGTGCTTTTTTTTTTGAAGTAGGTACTGTATGTTGGTTGTGAACTCGATTTAATAATTCGGATACGTTGAGGAAAAATCAATATTTTCCCACAATAAATTTGCACCTACGTTATCTAATGATTTTAATTAAAATCGAAGACGTACGTATAGACCATACAACTATGTTGTTTGACAGATTCAACATGCGTCATGGATATTTTCCAGATATTATACAATTATTTATCAAGTTTACTTACTTTAGGTACAACCAAAGGTAAAACAATTCATCGAATAACCTTAACAGCTGTATAAAATGAGACTGAATTCTCAGTGTTGTCGTTTTTTTAAAAATTAATATTGACTTGTTATAATCTATGACAGGTTTAATACTTTGTAGAAAATGATGTCATTGTATGTAATCATAAGTTCTTGTATACTTTCGTATGTTTAATCATATTAAAATAATGACGCGCTCTATGTGTGGCACATTTCCCGCTGTTTGTTGAATATAATATGTATATTATTAGTCATCATAACATGAGCGTTATGTATTGTGGTTGTATACCTTGTAGTAGTAGTAGGTTAGGTATATACCTACCATAAATACGTTATTACACACTACTTTGATACTATAGTGAATAAAGTGAACCGAACACACAACATTCAACAATCATTTCACCGCCAGACACATTCAATGTAATATCGTCTTACGTTTGCTTGCCTCTTTTGTAATTAAATCAAACAATATTATCAAATAAGTTATTTTTCAATCGTTTCGATTTATATGATCGACAAAGTGATATCGACAAACGACTTTTGCTGCTAAATATAAAGTGTGTTTATTAACAGTGCAGTTGTATCCATTGTTTATTAAATGATTCATTGTGAAAAAGTGAGTTCTGTTAATATCAAAGTTACAAAGAAAAGTTATTATGAAGAAAAACGCTGTGTTGTATTTTTGTGCGTTAGCGACGACTCAAGATCAGACAAAATCTTTTATTACTTCGATCACTGGCCTGGAGGACAGCGGTCAAAACAGTAAGGGGGTTTATCAATTGTTATATCACTACATTTTTAAAATTCTATGTAAAAAGTATCGCCTAAACTTGGATACTATATTATAAGCAAAATATGTACTTTACCTAAATTCACAAAATAAGTTTTGTACCTACTTCTAACTACTCATACTGTTGAGGGATGCCTGTCGATTCGTAAAATTGCAAAGTAAACTTGTACTCAAACTCAAGTCATCTAATTCTGAAAGGATTCATAGACTACGGAAACACAAAACATATTTTTAACGTAATTTAGTTACGTCAATTGCTTGTGTTTAATATTTAGAGGCCAGTGTTTATTTATTTATTAACAAACATTTTTCCAACAACATCGTAATAAAACATTTGAACGTATCGCCGCGGTTGTAATAAAGTGGGTAACATAAATTTTCAGAGTCGTAAACTTTTCATGGACATGTACTGCCATCTATTGAAATATGACGTAGTTACATTTATCGGACTTTCCTCAACTTGAGAGATTTCCTCGACCATTTCGTATTTTCGTAGGCTAATTTGTTTTGTATTTTTTTATCAGAATCCGTTTACTTTATTTTGGTAATTCCTCTTGTGGGTGTGTGTTATGTTTTTCCTTATAAAACAGGTTGCTTCTTCGAACTGTAGGCATATACAAATGCGATGAGTCTAATGGATGAATCAACAATCTGATTACTGAGAATACTAATTTATATGTTTTACGACATGATGTGTCCCCACCTTACAGGCTGCATTTACGATAACGTTGCGTAGCTATAGTACTATTGTGATGGAAGGGGGATTCTCATGATACGGCCGGATTACTCATTTGTGGTGGGGTTTTCGAATTTTCCATTCGCTAGCATCGCGGTATCACAGTCACATGCGTATTGAGCGTATCACGGAGCGCACACGCTGCTGATAGTACGTCGATATAAAGATACGAATTGATAATACAAGTAGTTGTAATCCACATGGCAAGAATGAAGTTTTCCGGTCACCAAAGTTTATTTCAAAAACAACTTTTTTCTTATAATTTCATCCCTTGCCGCCAATACACGATACTGTCAAGTGCAGTACAACCACTATCCGCTATGTCGCTGCAGTCACTCACACAATACGGCGAATCTAAATAGACTTTGTGAAACTGAAACGGTGCCTTTTATTTAGTGAATTTTTGGTTTTGTTCCGCGCCGGTGGGTTGTATCGTGGCGGTCGGAAAATCGAAAGTAAAGATGGAAAACGCCGGTATTGAAAATTCGTCATGGACATTTATAATTGTAGGAATATCAGTGATTGTGCTAACTCAATTATATTTTTATATGAGAAAGTTTTCGTGTAAAGAGAACGGAAAGAAAAATACCGCTGTCAAAAGTAAGAACCTGTAATTATCTATTTTTATTTGTAATGTTTGTTATTATTTTTGAATGAAAAGATATGATTTGGAGATCAATGCGTATTTATTATTCAATTATAGTTTTGTCACGGTTCGGCAGCAGAACCAGATAGGCCGTTATATGGCATTTTGACCCACAAATTGTGTTCAGACAACCTCTGCTATATTACCGATTCAACTTTGTTGTTATTCGTTTGGATTTCTCCGTTGTGCACGGTGTTCTCCGTAAAACATTAAACTGTGCGTTCATTTACAATAATCATTAAGTTATGTTATCACTTTGTGTGATAAACTAATATAAAGTGGAAATGTCAGCTTTGACAGCGTGGTCTGCGAGAAGTTTGAGTAAAAACGCACGTGCTTACATTCGAACACGAGGTCCTGTAACAAATGACAGTCAGTCATCTGCAATTTCCGCCAATAATTCTACACCGGAATTGTTTGTGTTCCATTTTCAAACATCTCTTTGCAAAACATAATCTAAATAAGTTTCCCAGTAAAATAGTTATTTCCTGAAAATGTTTTGCAAGTACGATTGGCGCGGGATTTATACGTATCTGATACTCGATTATGTTGATTGCTCTTGTGAAAGTTTCTAACGGAATTATTCTGTACAGTTAGAATATTATGTAGTTGGATGTATTTATTATGATTAGAGGTGTTTATATGTTGTGTAGTTGTGAGAAAAATATAGATGGATTGTTAAAAAGTTTCAATTTTTATATAAAAAGTTCGCCACAAGTTGACAGGTACCTGAATATTTTTCTTATTTTCATTTTCTTTACTTTGTGTTTTGGTGGTTGGGATGAGGTTTTTCGAGTCATGAGTTTTTTAAGGCTTTTTTGTAGGTAGGTACTTATTAAATTCATTAGTTTTCCTTGTTATATTTTGTGGTACCTACTAGGTATAAATATTATTTCTAAATTATTCAGACCTTCAATATTATCTTAACAAAGTTAAGTACATAAAAAGTCTGTAGTGGCCAATAACATAAGTAGTAAAAAATGACACACTTCTAATAGTTACCTATGTTTAAAAAATATTTTTTGTAGGACTTCTCAATAGGTCAAATGGATATTTTTATTACCACTAAAGAGTATAACAATGAAGTCTAGGTATAATTATGAGATGTGACACATTTAAATCTTTGATTTTAAAATGACAAAATTTACCAAAAAACAGGGCGACAATAGGTCATGTAACAGAATGTGCTGGCTAGAGCCAACAACGACACAAAACTCAGAAGCCAATCATCGTCACAATACCTAAAGATATAAATAACATATAATTTGTTAGAACAATGGTTCTATTAAGATGTTTAATATTCATAAGCCGATAAGTCTCATATTCTAATACATAATTATTGTAATTGTGGTCTTGTATTATATACAAACTAAGCCATTCCTCTCCGTGCAATAATGAGCCTTCATACTTTGTATTGCAACTTTGTCTCATATCACCTTAGGTATAATAATAAATTACAAGCCTAGTGAATGCATGACAAGCGTTTCAACTCACAATTTATTTTAATTTTCTCTTTGTTGCAGTTTTTTGTGTCACGTGTATGTAAATTTATTTCTAAATTTGTGTCGTACTTATTACAGTTATGTTGATAGAAAATGTTCAAGATTTTTCTTTAAATAGTGAAAATATAATATTATCCATGTGTATAGTGAAGTGGGTTATCCCCAGTAAGTGAACTTACTTCATTGAAAATAACCCGAGTGAATAGAAAAATTGTCAGGAAAAGTAACATATGTCCATAATATTTTTGTGGAACAAGTTCATTTTTCAACAGGGTTTTTTAATTGCATTTTATTTTATTGACTATGCACATCTACCATGGTGCTATGTGCTTGTTATGACATATGTTTAATGATATTGTATAATAATCATAATTGTCTTAATGTAATCATATGACATTTTCAAATAGGTATAACTTATGTTATGTCACCACAATAAATTATATACTTATGTACATTGTTGCCATCAGGGATGAACAGTATTAGTAAAGTTCACATTCTTAAAATATTCTACCGAAGTGTCTCTTTTTCTCTTGCCTTCCGGAGTATTACTCCGGGAACAGATTTTCGTTAAATAGATAATTTTTAAAATAAAAAATTGTGGTAAACTAGAACTATCATGATTCTTCTTCTTTCGTATGAAAGACAACCATTTTACAACTCATCTGGGAGTCTAAGCTCAGCGTCGGTATTTCTTAAATATTCAACTGCCCTTGGCGTCTTCCCATGGATTCCTCAAATATCGCCCTCGAACTTCTTGATATGACAGTGTCACACAATGTTGTCAGCCGTCTCCATGTGTTATGTTCATTTGAAGTTTTTATCATCTAAACTCTAAATGTATATAATGTCAAGATGTATTAATAAGAAATTAACTCCATTTATATTTCCTGTAATTTATTTTACCATCTTCCACTATTCGTAGAACTTTTTGTTCTTCTCTAGTTCACATCAAACACTCCAAAAGTTTATTTGTAATGTATCAGTAAGAATATCAGATATGTAATGTCCTTTTTCATTTTACTTTCTAGATGAAGCTGCCCTTGATAAAGTGAAAGAGAAGCATTCATCGACAACACAATCGTCGGGTCACGCCACTTCGCATACGAAACCACATAAACAACCCAAAAAGCAGACGTCTAATAACTGGAAGAATAAAGGATCGTTTTCACATCCTTTACTAGTAACAAACCTCATGGGGCATACAAAGAAAATCATGGATTTGGATTGCACCAGCGACGGGAAATACTTAGTCAGTTGTGCCGAAGGTATGTATCTCACTTAATTAGATAATTATTTTTTATTTTGTCCAGGGAAGGTTATGAAAATATCAATCGAATTATAAAACTGTTTGATGATTAGGGTCAGAACATTTTAATGGCAATACTGAATCCATTGTATTTTAATGATTTAACTGTTCAATCATCTATTATTATTTACCAAATTGCCAGTTATTTTATTTGCTATGTATGTTTTATAAAATTTGACCTACATTAATATCAAACATGAAAGATAATATTTTTTGTCAATTAATAATAATACCTATGACAGTTATTTTATTAGTCCACTTATCAATGATACACGCACTTAGGTACAATGTATCCTAATCTGCAATTTTTATTATAATATTATTTGGTTAGTTTTTTTGGGTCAGAGTACAAAGTAACAATAATGAGTGAACACGTTATACCTATTAAATGTGTGACATTTTACAATAAATAATTGTATATGTATATATTTTTTGAATGCCGGCGATACAGTTTTGATCTGGCTATTAGCATTCACTATGACATTAGAATAATTTTGAAAATGGAATAATTTCAAACTGAAACAAAACAGAACAATTGCATTTGCAGTTTGTCACATGTTGTGATAACCTTTGACGAGGTTTCACATAATCCTTATGCATTTATGATGCAATGTACATATTGATATTTTCCTCACCTTGCCTGTAATAATTTATGCTACAAATTTATTATTTATTTATTGATAAGTGAAATCACTGCACATGTAGTTAGTAAATATATACTTTAATATCACATAGGCAGGTATGCATGTCTGAGGAAGGCATAATTATAATATGTATTATTATACAGCACTCTTAAGACTTCTAAATATTTATTCAGCTCATTGAAAATTGCCTTTTCTTATCAGTGAATTATTTCCATTCCCACCTTGTGGAGTGTACTATATTGCTTACATAATATAAATCAGAGAAATACATTGTTAAATAATTGAAAAGTATAATACAGTCTCTCGAGATGATTTCATATCGATTTGAAACTATAAGTTTGTTTTTGACAACCAAGACATTTCACTTGTGTTGTCACTATGGTTGCCACAAAGCTATAAGTAGCGCCCTCATCAAAAACCATCTCTTTGTTTACGGACTGTAACAGTGATGTGTTCGCCCGTAGATAGCCCAATTTTGCATTATACCATCTATTAAACCAGAATCACAGTTCTTTCCGAAGCCGATTATATTATGATCATACTGTCCAGTACTTCTCGTATTCTATATCTTCTTTCGTCTCATTCTCACTTTGACTCTTTGGTGGATTGCCTTATTAAAATAAGAAAAAGAAAGTTACTTGCTTTAATGTTTAACAATTTCTGCTAAATAAATATTTAGAATCCTTACAGGTGTGTCTATCTTTAGCTCAAATAATACATTTTGCATCCAATTAACCCAGTTCATTGGTTCACAGTTCCAATTAATACGTAACTTTACCCTGTCATAAATATCCTTCTATAGGATTCCACCTAATCATATTAATTACCTACTTACTTCACGCATGTGTGGTTATGTTTTATTGATTTTAATTTAATTTGCACCATGTGTGTAAACCGAGTACCGAGATAACATTGTTTTTGTTTTTTTAACCTCAAACCATAATGTGTGTTTAATAAAATAATATGTTCAGGCTTTTGTGGCTCACATATCTTCATGTATGTATGTATCTAGTTATCTTTGTGCTTTTGTTATTTTAATTTCTTAATTACATATTTACATTATATTGTTTGTAACACTATTTTTACACATTTATATTGCACTAGACGCCTGTCGGGTTCATGCCACGCTTTGTAAATACTGTTAAAGAGGTTACGGGACCAACAAACTTTTAATTATTAGACACATTTATTATTACCTCATTAATTAAAACCAGATATTAATTATCATTTAATTGGCATAAAAATTAACAAAATGTGTGTTAGGTTATTCCAAATAATTTGAATCGTGTCAGTTAGGTTTTTAGATTAGATATTCTTTCTCGTTTAGTGTTAAAACTTTCCTCAGTAAACTTACCAGCAGTTTCTTTGTTTAAATAATAATAATAATAAAAATTGCTTTATTTCAGTTTAAGAAACATTACAATTCAATATAAACAATACAGGTCAAATCACAATTTAATACAATATACCTTCTAAAGCTATTGCTTGTGCGAAGGAAGGGATTTTGAATGAATTTTTTAAAGAATGAATTTTGTTTTGTTGTAATGTTCTGTTGTATAGTTTCATATTCATTCCACATGAATTGATCTTCTTTTATTTCTCTGTTCTTTTCGTCTCAAGTCAGTATAAATATTTGACGTTTACGGGAGAGGAAGTAGTCAGCAATCTGATAGGTGACCGTACTAGTGTTGCTAATAGTATCTTTTATTAACATGATCTATAGTTAGGTTAGGTTATCTATGGTTGGGATAAGTTATCTAGATCTATGGTTAGTCCGAAGGACTCGAATGTTTCATTATGCCAAACAGTCTTAATTATCATTTTATATTATAAGTTGCTTTTGTCACACATGTGTACGACACTGTCGCATGAACAAATAATAATATTTTAACACATTTTGTGTTCCCAGATGGTATTAGACTTGTAAAATATTACGAATAGTAGTAAATGTGCTTGGCACGATAACAACATTATGGTTACTTATCATGAAACTCGAGTACTACTGCATACTACGCAGTCTTTCTATACTTTACTACTTTTACTATTAGTTACCACTACCTTTAAGTTTTCATGATTAATAACAATGCAGTGTGACACACTTGTGTGTTTGTATTTTGAATTAATTATTCATACTCTAGCGTGTTATTGTTATTTTTCTTTATTTGCACTCAACACACTCGGTGACACATACTAGAGTTTAAATGAAACTAAAATGTAGCTAATTATTTTCTTCAGTCACACGTACTTACTTTCATTTTTTTCAGTAAATATTGTTACTTTCTTTATTTATTTACCACACTTTTAAAATCTACATGTCTGATGGTGAATTATTTTTTATCACTATTTTTAACATGTAAGTTATTACTGTTAATTGTTAAACAAATTGACCTGGTTCCATTTTTTTTATCTAAATATCATGCTGCAAGAATATTTCTCTATTATATCATAAATTAATTAAAAAAACCGCTTTCCTTCATTTTGCAACAAGTGAAATTTAGATGTTCAGATTCCTGATCATTTGTGTCACCTAATGCCATCTATCGAATTTCAGTGGTAGCATATTTTAAAGGATTCGCTCCGTTGTCGTTCCAAAATTCCGCGAAATTTGTATCAGGATGTTTTTATCTGTATTGAAATATTTGACGTTTTGTAATGACTAATTATACATATCATAGGTATGTTATTATGAAAATACCTCCCGGATCTTTGGAATTGGTACTGAGAAAGTTTAATTGATATAAAATTAATCTATGCGTTATCGCCTTTCATTGATTTAAGCGACTGATATAAAAGTTCATGAAAATAATAATGTCGTCATCTGTGGAGTACAATGTTCATTTTCACTATCTTATCGGCATTTTCTTTCGCTATACTCGAAGGGGCCGATCACGGAACACATATTATACGGGTCGATTGTTGCTTAGTGAATAGATGGGAAACGTACTGTTTGTTTTACTGTCTACCTTCATAATATGTACAGTACATATTATACTACTACGGTTTGTATGGTATATAGTACATACATATTGTTAAATTCTGCGACTTAATCTATCTGCTCCACAAGCTTTTCAAATTCAATTATGTATTTACATATTTACATGAGATGATTTTGAAGTATTATATTATTATCTGCAGATACAATTAGAGTTGAAATAATCCTAACATATTAAATACTGTACACAATATTACTATAACGACTTTTGATACGATAATTGTACCACAAATAGTTGTTCACTTTAGCACCAATATTTAATAACGTATCATAGTTATTTTCATTTAATTTATCATCCCATTTTCTAACTGCTGTATCAACAAACTACACTACAGATGCTAAACACATGTTTTAAGCCAATAATAAAATTAGTATATATTCGCAACCCAAATACGATACGAATTAAAGAAAACTATTTTAACAGTGTATCTTCTTCTGCTTGTGCCGTATCAGGTCTCCCCAACGTTGGCGATCACTCTAGCGAAAGTATCTCTATCCTGGGCTGCCCACACTTTTTATTCCGGTCCATTCCCTTACGTTTCGCACTCAGGGCATCTGTCTCCTATCAGCTCCTCTATCATATCCTTAAGTATTAACTGGAGCAAATGCTACTTCTATCATTTAGTTTATTTTTTATATAATTGCTATATGCATGCGTAGTGTTAAATGTAGGTAACATAGCGAAATTGCAATTTATATTTACCTTGTATTATTTTACACATATAGAAGCTATATTTATGGGTAGTTTTTATTACAATTTAATTTTAATGGTAAATATAATAGTGGCTGGCGAGTGCATTTGTAAATAATTTATAGTCACTCACGAGTCATAAAATATTGTTTTCATGAGTGTTTTATTTATTCAAATGTATATAGTATAAGTAATATTTATATATATTATTGAAATGTGTTTCTTCTGCGCAACTACGATGTATGATTATATTATTACTGTTTGTTTTTTAAATATTTATCGCAAACTGTGTTTGTTTTTCTCGACAAATTTTATTAATTTCGTACCTAATTGATTAGAATAATCAACACACGTGGGCATAACATTATCTGCACATTATGTTTGTCTTTACGACGCAATATGGGGAAAAGACAATAAGTAAAAACGTAGCAATAACTTGTTTTAATACATCATCTGATTGATTTATTTTCAATTAATTCACCTGTGAGTAAATACAATGTTTACACTTGATGATTCAAATGTTCTTAGTTGTACAATAACTGACAGATGGTGCGGCCTCATGCATTCACTAATACATGCAAATGGTATTTTAGCAAGCTTCTCAACTGGTAGTTCGTATTATGTTATTATCAATATTAAACCTGCGTGCATAAATAAAAATGAGTTAAGGTTCACGACCTTGCTACTTACAATACTAATGGAACTATGAAATTTATGGCCCCGCTTTATTACAAATTTTCTACTCTACTTTTTTCACGCGTAACATCGCGTACAGCTTAGCGTAATGTTTGTAGGGCAAAATAACGTGTTCCCCTTAATAGTTATCACAGGTTGTAATTTATATTTACTATGTACGTTCATTACTTGACCGGTTATTGGCCACTTATTATTATAATAATGCTTACCGGTAAGAGATTTCGCAACATGGCTAACAAGAATAAAATTTCAACTATTCCATAATACCTATACTTACATACTTCCAACTGTTTGGTCAAGTGTCGAACGGAATTCGATAATATTAAAATGCCATTGCTGTAGACCGCACGCTTTTGTTCGGAATTATTTTTGAATTCTGACCGTGTTCGAATATTATTAGATTTTCACCTGCAATTTGAATTTCGTGGAATTTACGACTGACGTCAGATTTTTTTTATGATTTTGGGAACTGAATTCGCAGGAAAAAAACACCTCAGTATGTTAATGGGAAAGATGGGTTGATACTGGGAAGGATGGCGCTTTTAATTCTTCGTTATTCCGTATTTTAATTATTCATTAAACTTGCCTTGAACACCGACCGCTCATTCTGCATAATACATTATGTTATTTTTCCTTCATTACCGTATTCATCGTGGTTTTTGTAAGGTGTTGTTTCATGTAATTATTATTATGCATACATATTTTATTTTATACACAACCATTGCAGTTATTGCAAAATGTTTAATTATTATGGCGCCCATTTAACTTGTTTTCATTTCCGACTTATCCGATAATAAGTTTAACTTGTACTTCGACATGTTTTACTGTGTAGTACTTAATATTGTAAAATTATAAATTTTAATTAAACACCTTTTCGTGAAATTAAATCTATGCTAATTTAATTAGTACATATTATCCATATAACATGCTCAGCGATGTATATTTTATTGGCAAAGTAATATAATTGAATATTGAGCTATTAAACGCATATGAATTTAATTTGATGTCGTTTAGAATGCTATAAAGTTATATGTTTATACTAGGTGGTAACTTCAGTACAAAACTTTTTCATGAGCTAGGAAAATCATCGATCGTGGTATTTGCGTTATCATTCAGTCGTCATATCGTTGCTTGGTTTTCAGGTAAACCGTGTGTAGATTAACTTGATCGACATTTCGACACTCTATTATGGTGTCTTCCTCTTCAGACACCAGTAGGAGTGTCGAAACGCCGATCAAGTTAATCTACACACGGTTCACCCGAAAACTTAGCCAGGATGTCAAGTGTTCGCCGTCAAAACCTCAACAATTCAGTCTTCACAATATTCACATACACTATTATAATCGTAGTCTCTTAATATTTCAACTATTCTCATCGGCATAATTTATTATGAAAGCTGTCACTCTTTGATATAGGTTTTGTGAAATCGCGAGATGGTATAACGTCTTCATATTATATGAACGAATTTTGCTGTCTTGATATCGTTGCAATATTGACAGTTATCAAGATGTTGTCTATGATCTCTATGACCTGCGTGTTATCTTAGGTCATTGTAGAAGCTATTGTAATCGTAGTCGGGTCAAGCGCCTCTTGACATCTGTTTAAATAACTTGTAGAAATGTTCTCATGTCCGACGTATAATTTATGGTTTATTGACGACTATGTCGCGCAAGGGCGGGTACAATTTGAGTACAAGAAACAGTGGAATAAAAACGTGCATATTGTGAAAACAAAGGATATATCTAAAGATTGCAATTAGCTGTGTTTGGTTCCGGTTTGGTTTGGGTGGATGGATGGATGACAATAGTTTTTATTTGATTTTACTTCACGGCGCTTGTAACAACGTTACCTTGTTAACAAATTTGGAACAATGTGACGTTTCCGCGAACGAATTAACTATGAGAAATAACTGTCTTTTAGAGTAGGCTCTTATGGGGCTGAATTTATTTGTAGCCTTGAATCAGCCTACTGATGCATATTTCTTGATTTGTGTTCCGTAACCTATAGGCACCTAACGGATCATCCATAAAATACAACAGTGTACCTGCAAGGTTGTATCAAAATGGTATGTGAATTGTGTAAACTGCATAGAAAACTGCTGATTAAAATAGGGATAATTTTATTATACTATTTTTATTATAACCATGTTAATTAACCTGCATTCGTATAGCTACCAATAAACACGAAATATTATAATAGTTTATTAACTAGCTTTTTACCTTTGGCAACATTAATACATAATTATTATCCGATTGATCTTTGTACCCATACTTCATCGTATAGATGAGTTTTTTGTTATTATTAAGAATAGAGATGTATATTGTATAGGTAAATCATAAAATGTTGTATAGTGTTACATATAGTATTGAGTCATTAACGTCGTTGTATAACACGGGGTTTACCAACGCTTTTAAAAAACATAAATTAATCCCAAGTTAAATAAAATTGTGTATTGATTACTTTACGTCAAAACACGGTGCTTAAGCTAGCTGAAAATATAACTAGAGAGAGGAGAATTTCCTATTCACATTCTCTGTAGAAGAATTGCCTGTTTTCACATCCTTTTCACCACGCCTATGTATGACTTAGCAGGATATTTTGTGAAAAACAGTTTAACTTCAGACAGTTTATTGTCACGATCTAGTTCTAAAGTGGAAACCAGCTAAATTTGCAGAGAATATTGCCGTATCTTCACTGTCTTGAGTCGAATACCAAACCAACTTATATTTTACTAGGCACACAATCTTCACGATCAAAATAATGCATTCAGAAAACGTACGTATGCTTTCTTGTGTGACGCAATATACGCATACGCACAAGTTTCTCACAGTAATATTTACTCATTCGCATCATCAATATAATATAAATAATAATATTATTACATATTGACCAGCACGGGGTTATGTAAGAACGCCTAGTAGTAATATTAATGTGAGTCGTTTTCTCTTCACTGTTCATGCTCCGTTGTTGTTGATTTTTCGTATTAAATATTCTTGAGTTTCCATATTCTTGCGTGGTCGCGGTATGTTATTTGTACTGACTAATTATTTTGTAACTTTTGATTTTTTTTCTCTCATGTAGGTTTCATACAAAGCAGACGATTATGTAGGTCAAACCGGTCGGTGGTCATTATAACGTCATTTATGGTCATATTGTGTTTCGTTAGATATCATTGTTACAACGAATAGTATTTCAATATCAACCCACCTACCGTATCATACATACATAATTTTATTATTAGGTACTTAACAAAATTTTGACGTTATTAATCACTAAAAACTCTAGAGTCAACGAGGAAATTCTAGCATACGTTTGTAATAAATTTCTATACGTAGTTTTAAGTTATAGCAAACAAAATAACTTATCAAAAGATTCACAGGTAGGTATATTAAACAAGAATTCGCAAACATCTTGTGTAAACAATGTGGTATGATAATTTCCAGCTGAAATTAGTTTAACTAAATATTTCATCATTTCACTCTCATTTAAGCGTACCTATACGACAAACAAAAAAGCATTTTTTTTAAATATGTACTGTATTCGTCGTAGTTAGGTATACAGTTTGTATTTTCGTTTCTTGTGATATGTGATTAAAGAGACTTTGTAATTGAACGATCTTGTACAAATTCCATGTTTCGACGTACGTTTGATCATCTAGTGACAATCCTTGAGAAGATTTTTGGCTTTCCTTGGTATGGGAAATTTACATTATTTTTTCAGAACCGATTTGGTGTTAAATTTACTGATTTAATATACATTGTCATTGTTTGTTCTTTTTTCCTTTTTAATTTCTTCACATTTGCCGATACCAAATCCGGAATAACTTATTCAAATAAGTTTATAAGTTCTATAATAGATGATGTACCGAAAGCTCTATGAAACTCGAATACTCAAAAGAAATCGTATAATTGATACTTCGTACGTAGTAGATATCTCTGTATAAAATAAAGCTTTCTGTCGGATGTTTAGTTTGATAGCGTAATTCAGAATACTTCAGAATTTGGTCAATTGTATTTTGTGTAGGAATTGTATCGTATTTTTAAGTGAATCGCTGATTGCATGACGTGTTGCGTACGTGTTTTCATTTCTTCCTTGTATTATACACATTAGGATATGAATGTGTGTACACTGTAGTACAATAAATAATATTGCATTTTATGTTACAGGTACGTATCATAAAAGGGAAAGTTTGTAAAATATAATGATAAAAAAGTAATAATCATTATAATAATATTATTTTTTATTTAAGAATCGTGAGTTACAAAGTGATCGTTTGTGTTTCTCTGGTTCATGATAGTCATTTTCTTTTGGTGGGAAATAAAATGTGTTGTGTGTTCGTTACAAGTTACAACAGTCCACAGAGTAATAATGTTATTACTAATATTATACACGCGAGTTTTTCAGAAGTCACGATGCATATTATTATTTTGTATTTAGGCTGATGTTGCGTAAATCGACGTACGAAATTATTCTCACTATAGAAATTGTACTATAAACTTCTAATAACAAAATAATCTTTTTTTTTGTTCTTAAAACTGCACGCTGCAATATCGTAAATGAATGGTAACATTTTCTAATCACGATGGAACACTTGCTTGTAAGACGAAATTGGTGTAAAAAATAACGAAGTATACCTGCATATTATGATTACTATTGAATTACAAGTATGAGGTCCATATTATGTAATGTTATGATATTTTTAACGGATCACTTACGACTATTGACTTAAGCTTTCGCGACTAGTATTCGAGGATTTGCACCCTCAGGCAAGTTTATTCACAATCGCCTGATGATGAGGGTGCTAATCCTCGAATACTAGTCGCGAAAGCTAAAGTCATTTTTTGTGGATTTTAATCTAAATATTTAGTTTTTCATTTTTTCCTTACATAATAATTATTTGGTAGCATTATTCTGTTTTCCATTCGTTAATTATTTCCAAAGACAAAACATTATTTCAGAATACTTCTCATTTACCCACTTATAATTTGACGTAATAATTCAGGTAGCTGGTTTCTTTTTAGTTCATTTTGTTCTTATGTAATTCAAGGTTTCCATTATATAAAAAGTCAATGTCGTCATTCTGCATTACGTAATACTTCATGGTTAAAGGACTCTTTAGGAACGGGTAAACTTCTCGATGTACAGGATGGCTGTCTATTATTTTTGTATGCGAATAAAGATTATTCCGGTAGTTTCTTGTATCAATGAGGCATCTTGGTTGTTAGATCGTCGATACATAGTGCCATACTTAATACATTGACTTCGTAATATACTCACATATCTTATTGAATGATAAATGAACTAAAAAACGACTACATAGGAAGTCTGCAACACAAAATTGGACGAGTTTTTCCTCCATTTTTAATTATCGTGATTCCGTGAATCATATTGTTAGTCCTTTTTTGCGCCAAACCTTGTTTTGTTTTTTTAATCTTCCTTTATTCTGTACATGCATCCATGATGGTATACATAAACAGTATAAAAAACAGCATAAAGATTGAAAATATTGCTTAGTGATTTTGTTATTATACCTGTGACTGTATTCTATACCATTCTATAAAATTATTAGTTTAATATTTTTTTATGCCATCTTTTCATATTTTGTTTACTCATCCGAGATGTGTTTTTGCTCTTTTATATGAATTCCACTTGACCTCCCTCATGTTATCACGTGGCTAGCAACATGAGTTGACTACTGTAGACAAACGACATTTTTAATAACAATGTTTTAGTAACTGTAAAAATGTCTTCTTTATAAGTCACCTAAAATGCCTCGTGTTTTCTTCGTTAGTCAACTTTGACATTTGTGTTTTGTTAATTTCCATTTTATAACATTGAAAAAGTTTCTGGTTCGACTTCACCTTTGTTTGTTTTTTTATAAAAGCGTTTCAGTTTCAATATTTCATTACAAGCACCAAGTCATCTTTCATCTTCAGTACTTCTCTAGCGATAGCTCATTTCACATCTCAGTTCGTTTGAACATTTGATTCATGTAACTTTAACTTTACACAGTCAATATTTTATAATTTATGGGCATCCATTGATTTGTCTCAGAGTTGTCTGCTAAAAAAATATACATTGATTACTAATTTATCATATCTGTAGCTGTAAAACATTGTGTGTAAGTATAATATGAAAATATTCTATGATATTTCTGTCGTCGATAATTTTGTTCCAATTGTATAAATTAATAGGTAGTCTGTAACTGGTTGGTGGTAGTATATTTGGAATCACGCTCTGCAAGGGGTTAGTTGGTAGAACGAATTTACTGCAAGTTAGACGAAGAATTAGCACCGATTTTCCTCGGTTTTTCTTCATGTTAGCTACCTTATTAGTGTTGTATAATCATCGATTAAACTTGGTACATTCGTGATGATTGTAATAATATGGTTATAGTTATTACTAATTTATTATCAACAATTATGATTACAAGATATATTACGAGTACTACTTTGTTGAATTAGTTAAAGGGTATAACGATTAGGTCATACTATTGTTCTTATGATTGTTGCTTTTAATTCACCGTGCTTCGAAATACCTACATGTCTCAGTTTGGTATCCATTACTACTTTGTTAATTAGTATTGTTGGGATTAGGTGCTGTTGAAACAGAATTGTAAACTAAATTCGTAGGTGTGATCTGTGGGTTAAGTTATTTTTACTCAACTATTGTCTGAAAAGGATTACCAAGTGAAAGATTGTTAGCGTAATAGAATAGAGTGACTAGGTATCTTTGTATGACTGTAGTATATTTGTAGTAAAAAAGTTGTATATTCCTTGAGTTGTGAGATAACAAGATAATTATACGTCAGGTAGGTGTTATCATTATCAGCGGTAATTATTGTTCAACCTAATTTAATGAGTAATCTTTATGATTTTCCTAATCTGATTGTATTTTTATCACGTGAGAATTTCAAAGGTTAGACTCAGTTGAATAGTAAATCCTGATAACACAATAATGATTTCGATTTGTTTTCGCTGATAGGGTTTATGAGTGCCTTACCCCTATAGCGACGCAGTGGCTAAGAATATTTTTATGACAAAAAAAAAAACGATTCAATAAAACTTTGGAGTTGGTACGTTAAATGTCGTTTTTAATTATTTCTTTTAATTGGTTTGTAAGGGAAAGGTTTGTCATATGCACACGTTCTACAGCTATTTATAAGGCATTGTATTATATTCTTGCGTGTTTCATTAAATTTTATGTCATTCTCTAAATCTTCTGAAAAAAAGTCTAACGGCGTAACGATGTGTATTTTTTTTTATTGCATACTTACCTGTTTAATTCTATTGAATTGGTTGGATTCAATAAGGAAATGAGATCACATCATTAGATTTAGGTATAGATTGATATACACGTTACTTAACATATTAATCACTAGTGAACTATAATTATTATGTCATCTACTGAACATACTCAACTGCCTGTTTAATGGAGTATTGTGTCATTGATTTAGTTAGGTCACTTTTTTACGTTAAACGAGTTCAGCAATGTGTTTCATGTTGCAATGGAAAATTCACGAAAAACCGAAAGAAACGAAGTATATTTTAACGTATTTTATTATTTTACAATGTTTTCAATGGAATCGTCTGTATTTAGAGGGCATTTAAGGTGAGGCTGTTATAGAACCATGTATGAAGAAAAAGCACAACTTTTAATTGTTGTCTACGGTTACGGGATTATCAACAAATCTTCAGTAAATATTCTGCGTGTCACGGATATTTACTGCGGTGTTTAAGGCGAATTGATATCATTTGTGTTTTTTTTATCCAGGTTTGAACGAATACTGTAATTCAAGCTCTAAATTTGTTTTGTGATTGACAAAATTGAAGTCGAATCGTAGTTGTGGTGAAAATAAGTATGTGCCTATGAATTTTCATTTAAAGTATGTACGTGTCTGTCTTGTGTCTTTATATTCCTTCAATAGTTTCTTTTACTTCATGATTAAGTGTACAATTTGTTTCTTTTCATTGCCTCAATTCATGTTCATGTAATTCTCATACCATTGTTAAATCTTTGAATAGTCTTTTTGCGTGTAAGAAAATGTGGTGTTTCCCAATTTTTGCAACAAAAAAAACGTAACACGTATTCAAATCGTGATTGATGATTACTTTCTTTAATACTTCCGTCGATATTTTTGACAACCTCATATTGCGTTACTATATTTCATATTGTATTGATTATGCATTAGTAGTAGACAGGTAGGTATGTATTATCATTTAAATCATCAAATTTAATTAAATTTTGAAGATATCAATGAATCAAGACAGAAATACTTTTATTATCTATTTTTTGTGACGTAGCGAACATAATCTCTACGCAGAATCTTTGAACTACGACAGTATTATTCGCTGTGTCATTTTATTCAGGTTTCGTGCTATATTTAGTTTACTAAACAATGCGAATAAAATATCGCATTCATTAAATGATTTTTTCCAAGTTTAATAATATGCGTGGAATGTATTGAAATATCGGTAGATTCTTTAAAGTATTTGTTGTGGGAAAATATCTTTACCGACTGAAATGAATTATAATAGAAGTCTAGCAACCCTGGAACGTAGAGTCCGTTAATCATGCTCTTATCAGATCGGGTCGAACGATCGCTAAAAAAGCATTATCGCTGGGTTGAGGCAGTGGAATAAAAAGTGTTATCAGAATAGCTCGTATACTTTTTTAATGTTTTCGTCAATATTATAATATTTCATATTGGGCAGTAATACCTCTTATATTTTTTATATTGTGTGGTTTTCATTTTCCTTTTGACTGAAAAGAAATCCATGGAATTATATTTTAATTAACGATCACTATCTATCGTATCGCATAGACTTTTCATTATAAAATTTCCTTACATTCGCACGCCAAGCAGTCATTATTTATTGTCCTGGTACGTCCAGGTAACTCGATATTTTTTATTCGTGTTTTTATTTAATACTTACATAGGTATTTATTATTATTTAACGTATTTATTAAATTCTAAGTGAATATTTTTTCTTATAGCTTTTTTATTAGGTTATAGATTTCATTGATATTTTCACGTTTCTATTCAAATTTCTAACGTATTGTTCGACTGCAGACTGGTTTTTTATTTTGAGAGAAAATGCAAATAAATACCTGTGTATTTCAAGTACTAATAATGTATTATTCATGAAATTTCTTTTTCGTTAAGTCGTTGTAAATCTGTTATTTGTTGTGCAGATATTTTGCATGTATTCATTCGTACATAACCTACCTAACGTTTTATATGTTATCGGGTATATTTCAGAGTATAAAAATATTTATTTTATTAATAATGTCGATTTACATTAAAAAATCGTGACATACGAGTTAAATGGGAATTAATAAGCAAGCTATGTATTTTGATTCAGTTTTATTGCCAATTCACGAATATGCATATGTGTGTTATTTTGATTGTGATATGTGAATATAAAATTTGTAAGAGGTACAGTAAAATATCTTATACTAAATTAGATTGCCGTCAAATGAAACATAGGGTCACAAATTTGTAGACAATTTATTTGGGTAAACTATCCTTGACAAGTTTGAATGTAGCCAAACCCATTTTACTTACAATTTAATAAATTTTCGAAATAATTCATTCATATTTATGATTTGGTATATGTACGAGTATTTGCTTACTAGTATTTATTGGGTAAAATTATGAAACGCCAGGGTATGTAACGGTTATATTTTATTGGGCTGTAATTCCTGTAAAGCGGTTTTTCTATATTTATGATGCGGTATTTTGTAGAATTTATTAACATGCAGATAGGTACGCTATGCTATCCGGTTTTGAATGGAATTGCTTCGCTGTCATCGCCATATGGGTGATTATTATTTATATAAGCGGTTAGTTGATCAAATCACAGTAGACTAATTAGTATTTTATTTACCATAGTTGACCATCGTCCATAGCTGTTGTACTTACCTACCTCTATAAACTTGATGATGCTTAACGGTTCTAGTTTGTCACAAGATGTAACAGTTCCTTTTATTAAATTACACAACACAGTTAGTTATCACTAGTATATTTATGGTTATTGCTATTTTTTACGTAACAGTGTCATACGAAGTATCATAATACATACAACATTTACTTCGCTATATCTTGGATATAAGCTTTACCTCCGGTCCGGTATTTTGAAATATATTTTTAAATATTACGTTTACTATTATGCACGTTTTATTTATCCATTAGCAGTGACTGTGTCAACACGTTGGTGAGAATCGATTAGTAATTATATTATTAACATTGTGTAAATATTTTTGCCTTATAGTAAACATGGGAATATTTTTCTTCCAAACCATTCCCGAGTAGGTAAATTGTAGAGGAGGAGTAGTTTTTCCTTCTCTTAAGCAATTTTTTGGCATTCAAATCATACAAAAAATAATTCAAGTCACATTCGGTAATTTTCAAAGTCAACACAGTATAATAAAACTGTGGTGTTGGGCATCATTCTCTATTACGCCTATCATGTGTACTTATAGCATAGTATATTTTGTATATCCAATCTACACAGCGAACTCTCCCTTTGCGATAGATGTAAAATTTTGTTTGATGTAGGTACATACATATAGGCATTGGTCGTACAAAATTATGTTGTATCAAAACATTAGCGAGAGTCCGTATTTTTAACTTTAGTTTTCAATTGTTGTCTATGTGCGCCTCTTTTATTTGTTCACGATCCTTAAACTTATGATTTGGTTGTGAGAAATTTGCCCTTAGTTGATGACATTTATAAATTTTGATATTGTTATTGAAGAGTAATAATTATTGTAAGTAATTTCGGATATGAAAAAACTTACGTAATTCATAGGACGTTAAGGAGAACATTGTTTAATTTGTTTATTTACATAATATTATGTCGATTGTTGGTCTATTAAAGTCTCGCATTATATAGCTTTTTGACGTTGCGTCTGCGGCAGATCGATTGGTAATAATAACAATATTTTATTATTCATTGTTGATGATTTGTTAATGTGCGAAGGCCACTTTAGGTACAGGTACGATTGAATGATGTGTGTTATAGTGTGTGCTGTGTGAGCAATGAGTAATATTTGCATTGCCGTACACTTACAGTCCACTCTACATACTCAGTTAGCTAAGATACTAACTACTAGCACGAGCTAATAATATTCATACATAATATGTATTTTAATATTACCTACGTATTGTTAGCCAATGTTTCATAACGCCCATGACATAATTTTATCGGTTACGTTTTTTTGTTCCGATATTATACTCTTGGTATTGTGGTTAGTGAGTTATTGATTGTTTTGTATTGGATCTTTAACATAAGAAACTCATCTTTGACCTTATGTGACTCTTTTTTCGAACAATGAGTTATTTTAAACAGGGTTTATTATTAAATCCCCTCCTCAGAGAATGATTCTCGCCTACTCTCAATCTATCAGTGAATTCTTAGTTGTACAACTTTTTCACGCAACGAACTTGATATTTCTGTTAGGCGTACTAGAAGTCTGCCATCCGAGTCGTACGACTGGGTGTTTGTTCGAGAATTAAATAAATATTTAATGACATCCCGAATGGGTGGAGAACCTCATTGTTAAAAAAATATTGGTAAATAAAATGGTTGTTGAAAGTTTTTGGAACATCAGGCGCGAAAGAACACTCGACAAATATCAGAAAAGAGTTGGGGGTCATTTCTACATTCCGGAGAAAACCAAGGGAATGCTAACTCGCACAGTAGGTTTATAAGAAGTTTGTCACGTATGTCTGCTGTGTCATGTGATTGTATTTTTTTTTTTTATAAATATTCTATTTTAATTTCGGCTCATTAATAGCAATAAACGTAACGATTGTTTTCTATTCTCGTTCAGAGAAATTTTATACACACCTAGTGTTTGGGTGTAGATAGATGAATACAGTATATTGGCACTGAGTTCCAACCATTCAACAAATAAGCATCGTGCATTTCTTCCAACGTGGAACTTTGCATTATACATATTATGTTTATTATTCTCTTCTGTTGGCATTCATCCACCTGTACCAACTAAAGATTTCTGAATGGTGATGACGTGTTTATTATCATTAATATATTTTCGGTGCACATGACGTAAACTCTGAACGCATTTTCTATTGGTGCAATTGATGCAATATCGAACACGTGGATATATTTGCTGCAACAAAAACAAAGTTAAAAAAAACTGTTTTCGGGATAAATTGTAGAATTAGTTTCTAAATGTTGTAAATATTATTATACAACGCGCCATTACTCATAAATTAATGAATTTTTTAGTGCTATTCGTTTATGTAATGGACAATTTAAATATTTACGTAAAATATTACGCACTGAATATTTTATTTCTTTATGAATGAGGCGATATTTGCATATATTTAACTGCCTGTTAGATAATACTTTATGTGACTGATTGCAGCACAAAATAAAATAAATATTCAAAAACGTAGTGTATATTTTCTAAAAATATTTTCGTGCAGAAGATATTAAGGCCATCCGAATAATTAAAGGATAAATGAAATTTGTATTTCTTATATGATTGTTATAAATTTCTTGTAGATGCGTAGGTATGTCCAAAGCATCGATGTTGTCTTAGGTTATTTGGACTGTGTTCATTGTTCAAACGTAAAAATATTCAACCCAATCAATTATAAATGGATCATAAATAGAAATTTCCTATATTAGAATAGTACTTTACGTATATTTGATGAAGTCTCCTTTGGTGCATTGAATGTTTGTCGGAATATGTGTATTATTGAATGTGTATGTATGTTAGCTGATATATTTTTGTATGTACATTATGTGTTTAATACTAATGTATCACATTTTCATTACATTTCATAGTCTATATAATCTCTACTAATATATATCAAGGTTTTTGGGTTGTACAGAAAAATTGTGGGTGTATTTAAAAACAATTGGTTTATATCTCTGTATGTATCATATAATATTAGAATATCATAGGTAATACATATAACTTTACTATACCCATTTACTCAACCATATGGTATGATTAACAAATTGACTACTCTCGTATCCCCCGATGTGTGACTAAGACTCCACTCATAATATGAGTCATCCACACTACATAGAATAAGATTAATAATTACTACTGAAATAATATTCGTTCATCGCATTTACTTTAATTTGAACAACATGTTTCAGTCAATAAATAAACTCTAGTTTTACATATAGAACCTGTGCGTGAACGGCTATAGTTTCAGTAATGATTATTTTTGATAAGAAGTTTGGTGGCGGTAAGATGTTTTTGACGATGTATCTAACCAGTGACCGTTTGTTTTGTAAAGACGACCAACCGCCTGATCCTGATGAGAGTAGCAGCCGAAGTAGCTCCGAGGGCTCACGTACTCCACCGGGAGGCAGCTCACCGGGCAGTCCCAAAGGAGAGCGTCGCATCCCACGACAGACTCGCCGACGCAGAAAGCCACGGCCGACCAGAGACGTAGGCTCTCCCCCGCAGACCGCCGCCACTATTATATCCTTTCAGCACGCTTCAGTTACCCCACGCCACTCTATAGTTGAACCGGGCCCATTACCAAGGTACAGTGAACTCAACATGACTGATTCACAATTAGCAGAGTGCTTATCCCGTTATCTATTAAATGACAACCAATTGGCAAGTTTAGGGTACCCAGTGGAAAGTCCTAATCATCCTCAAAAAGCAGTTATATTTTCTACCGATTTTCATCGAAATCGTGGAGGATTCGATGTGAACGCTCGGGAATTTGTGCCTGGTATTAAAATGAATTCCAGCTACTGGACAAGAGATGATGACAGCGGACGAGGTTCTGGTACTTCTAGTCCTCGTTCTGGTGATAGTGACCCTGATAGTGAAGAGGAACGAATGAGAAACAGTGTGGAAAGACGCTGCTCACGTTGTCAAAGAGGATTTTATATAAGTTCCACTGGTGAATATTTAACTCGGGAGCGATGTCGACATCACTGGGGTCGCTTACAGCGAATCAATAAACCTTCAGAGAGTCCAATGTCAATATGGTCTTGTTGTGGAGGAATTTCATCCACATTAGGATGTGTTAAAGCATCCTTGCACGTATGGTCCGGTAAAACATCGGGAATCAACGGCCCATTGGACGGTTATGTCCGAACGAAACATAAACCAGCGGGCTTACCTCGATACCACATATTGGCCTTAGACAGTGAAATGTGTTATACAGTCGCTGGTCTGCAAGTAGCCAAGATAGAGGTAGTCAGTAGTGATGGTAGACGAGTGTACGGAGCTTATGTTATGCCTGAAGATACTGTCATAGACTACAATACTAGATTCTCTGGTATAAGCGAAAGAGATATGAAAAAAGCGACAAAGAGCTTAAAAGATGTCCAACGCGATTTATTAAGACTTGTCGACTCTCAGACAATTCTCGTCGGCCACGGATTGGAGAACGATCTTCGAGCGCTGCGAATTCTACATGATAGGGTGGTGGACACCGCAGTTTGTTTTCCCCATGCGAGAGGATTACCATTCAGGCAATCCTTACGTTCGTTAGCTGCTCAGCATTTAGAACGCAACGTACAAGAAGATCAACACTGCCCGTTAGAAGATGCCCGAGCTTCTCTAGATCTCATGCTGTGGAAGGTACAAAATGAACCTTTCCCGCAACACACCAGAGAACACACGAGTAAATTCAATCACTCGTATCGGGAATTTCTAATATACATGTAGTGAACTATTACCGTAGCCGACTGATTATGTTTAAGTAATAATTAATCAAAACGACGTATCAATTGTGATTGTATAATGAAACAAACTACACTAGGTAACACTGTGCATTTTAATTGATCAATGTAACTTTATGAACTAAACCAAGTGAAAGTGATGCATATTATAATATCCTACAATTTGTTTCCAGTTATTAGGTTTTAGTATAAATAATAATAATGACGTTCCTGTTACAAGACTTTAATGTTATGTTTAGTTTTTTACGGTCGTATTAATGTACAAATTCAACGAGAAATCTCAAAAGTGTATTTTATATTCTACCTATGATTTATAGTTTTATATAATATGTCCGTAATGTTGAAAAAGTGTTTTCAATTATCTTACTCCAATCGTTGTCTTCTTCGTAATATCTTCAATCGAATAACTGTAAAATGTTATTTTCTTTTACTCTTATATTTTATTCAGAACTTTGAAAAAATATTAAATACCCATTATTATAAATTTTATATTGTCTTTAGCAGCTTGTAGTAATTCCTTGTTTGTATACTAATTTGTAACAATAATTTTTTTTAACTTCATAGCTCTATCTGTACATGTATTAATTGCTAATTTAATAATATTTTTCTTTAAGAATTCGCCTTAATTTTTCGTGATTTATTTTTTCTATTGATATTTTCATTGAGATTTCAAATACAGTACATTTTTATAACTTCATCGTTATGTTACAACGTTTTATAAACTGATGTGTAGAAATGAATTTATGTGCCGTTTTAGTAAACCAGTTAGATATGTAAATAACAACTTTAAAAAAGAAATGTAAATGTGATTTTTTATGTATGGTTGACTCCTTGACTGTAAGGAATAATGGAGTTTTATCGTATGTGTGATCTTATAAAATAATGTTAAGGATAATGTTTGTCAATGTGATTTCGGTTCGTCCATTTGATGTTTTTTTTTTAATTGTGATTGTTAAAAACAAAATCGTAATAGTATTTTTTAATTAACTATTGTATAATTTAATTTTTACATTTTAGTTTAAACAGCAGACGCATGCATTTGTATTAGTGATTATTTTTACTAATTTTTGTTGTTGTGTCGATCGATTGGAAGCTGTGTATAAATTCACTTTATTGATCTTAAGATTTATTGTATGATATGTAGATATTTTGTTGTTATAAATCGTACTGACGATGATGTACAATTTGAAAAAAAAAATGGGAGATCGAAATTAAATAATTGTTTTTATAAATTATGTCTATTATTCATATTCTGATTTAATCCCGATACCTTTCTTTCCTCTCTGTCAGTCAAATCAATACCTACTGTAATTAGACATGTGAAAGTATTCATAGAAGGGTATATAAATTGATATCTGGATTATTTTATAGAATCTAAAAAGAATAGTCAAAACAAATATATTTCATGAAGGGGAAGCCTATGAGAAACATCAATGCAGCACAAACGAAAACTGATCAATATCACTGAGAAGATATCCAAATGAAACTGAAATAATAATCCAACCCAAATTCTTAATCATTTTAATTATAATGGACTGTTTCTCTTCTGATTGACTCCTGGAAGTAATTTGTCATATTCTGTTAATGGTTGAGTAATTGGGTAGTTGCTTAAAAGAGTTATAATAAAATGAGTGTATAGCGAAGACAAATGTAACCACTTTGTAGGTCTATCATGATCTTGGTCTTGCTTAAGGTAAGTAATCTTACAATATGTCTTTAAATGCAAAATAAAAAAGTACTTGTTTTTGCAAAGAGCAGTCTTCACATTAGTTTTCTCCATATTTAAAACATTTCTAAAAATATTGTATATGAAATATATACTTGAGGTGGTCGGTAGCCTGGTTGGTAACGCGCTCGACTGCTAATCCAGTGGGCGCGGGTTCAATCCCCGACTTACTCCACTTCACAACACAAGCTTTCTGTGAAGTGTACAAAGATGTTTTTGGGTTTATTTCGATAAACCCAGGATCATTTTAATAAAAAAAAAACATATACTGAAAAAAAAAATACAAGTGTCAGTACATCAGAAGGATTATTATGTTCCGATAATAACATCTGGCAAGGAAGTATCTAATGTGAATGTTTTATTTTATATCTCATAGTAACTTCAACTCTCTGTGGCTTGCCATGTAAACACCGACTCTCTCAGTCGACTAAACTCTTGTAGATGTTGTTGTATTATTGTTCGAAATCAAAAGTTATAGACTTGCAATAATATCATTACCCATTATAAAGTGCAAGAGATCGTGGGCGAATGGCATCGAGATATAAAATTTCTTCTTGCAGGTAGATATTGTTACTCGTTGGTATTAAAACCAGATTAATCGAAAGTTTAATGGCATGAAAGTGAGAGACGGAGAAAACATTGGCAGTGAAATATTACATATTATAATATTATTATCTAGTGCTTATGGAAATGAGATTGGGCTTAATAAAATGGTTCACTAGAATTGCTTTTCAAAACGAGGAACGCAAGTCATACCAAGCACTATCTTCTTCTTCTTCGTCAGCCTTGGTCCCTCATTCGTTTCCAGTCCTTTCGATCCCTCGCCTTTCTGACCCACTGTCTACCCGCTACCGAGGTAGCGGGTAGACAATGTTTTTTGGGGCCCTCCGACACCTCTTCCATTTTCCCATGGCCTCCACTTTACGAGTCTGGGAGTCCATCTATTCTCGTCTTGTCTTGCTATGTGCCCTGCCCATTGGCAAGCACTACAGCTGTAGTAAAGTATGACTGCAGAATACCACGGATAAAGAAAAATATTATGCAGAAATTTGAATGTCACGTAACCTTATGGTTAGAATTATGGCGTGACATTGTGCTGTATTTTCATGGTAGGAGTTATGGAGTATTATTTACATATTATTGATATTCGGATCGGATTTCACAGGAAAATTCTCAGAAAAACACTGTTTCGATAAATAATTTTTACCCGATGACATCGTGTGGTTTAATGCACTTCCTAATTCTTTGTATAGGGAAAACCACAGACTACTTACGATAATACGTGCTATCTTCAGTTAAAAATGATCCAGAAATCTGCAAGTTTTTCTTCAAATATGTATTGGAGAAATTTTAGTTTCAACTTGATAATTATTTCTATTGCACTATAATGCATGGTTACAAAAAAGTGTCGTTCAAATAGAAGTATTGTTTAAACTAAATATGGATTATCATTTCAATGCATTCAGTAAAGTGAAACAGTGCCAATAAACATTAATTCTAATATTGGGTGCTTTGTTTGAAGAATTTTTCCAGTCTATTTGCGTTTTTGTCTCGTAATGCGACCGCACTTACATCAAATCAAATCTAAACCACATTGACAAAATAGTCCAAGAGCCCGCTGCTTAATTTATGACGTATCTGTTTTTTGATCGAAATGTGGTATAAATGATAGCTTTCCAATAGGGTATTACATCGCACTAGGGTTGCCTATCAAAATCTTGCCGCAACCCCCCCTGCCCCCCCCCCCGAAAAGGTCCCTCTTCGCGGTTTTTCGCATTTTATAGGAATGTGGTAAGAGATAGGAGAAAGTAGTCAATGACAAAAATAATCCTTGCTAAATTCTCTACAAAAAATGTTAAGTCAATTTTTTCGTAGAACAAGCAGTTTACCCGCAATGGCCGGTCCAAAACCGAAATTCATTTAGAATAATAAAAAAGTGTATTTAAACTAAATTGGTTGAAAATCGATAAGAGCTACAGGAAAATAGTCAAAGAACGAATTAATAACCATAGTCTTAGCTACAAAACGGGATATGACTTATTTTCATACTTCTATACCACATTTCGATCAAAAAACAGATACGTCATAAATTAAGCAGCGGGCTCTCGGACTAAAAAGCAATTCCATCGTCATTATAATGGTAGTACTATGTACGAGTATGTATATGATGACGTATTACGTTCCTATTTAGAATTGGAGATTGAGTTTTTATTGCATCACATATGAAACGATTTAGTATTGCCACGTAATTGTTTGTTATGTCTATATTACTATCTTAATTTTATAATTACTACTATTGATTTATTTATCTCGATATTTAATTATCGTAATGTGCATTGAAACAACGTTATACTTTAACAGCCCAAATATTCCGAGAATTCGAGTTACTTACTTCTAAACTGTCGTTATTTTAAATTCCTCGATTGACCTACATAATATATTATAGTACCTTTGATGGATTTCTGTTTATACGAGGGCTGTTTTTTAATCAAGTTCCGTTTGTGCTTCTAAGTAAGCACGGAATACGAAAGAGTAAGATCTGCACATTAGAGATTGCGCAACTCTCCCACCTTTACCTCTGCCATTTTCAGATCAAATTACGGATTACAAGTCCTAACTCACATTTGGTGGGAGCATCGATCGTAGTGGCCGTGTTCAATTACCAGAATTACCTGTAACTCGGCTGTGAGTGACACATCCGTTCCGAAAATGGCAGAGGTTGTGGTTGGAGAGTTGCGCAATCTCGTGAGGTCTTGTTCATTCGTATTTCGTGCTTATTTAGAAGCACAAACGGAACTCGATAAAAAAATAGCCCTCGTACAATAATATGTTATTAGACGATACATTGTTGCATTAATTTAATTAGTTCTGTTGTATTTAATTAAGATGACCTGCGGGGTTTGTGTGGAATAAATATTTACATGAGATGCAACGTGGTTAGTTTACATAATTATTACAGACCTACACAATTTTCTATTGTAATGTCTCTAGGAAAACAAAAAAGCAGGATAAATTTTCCCCAGTAAACATTTTACAACAATATCATATTGGAATAATATGTTTGATAACACATTCAGTTTTTCGGTTGTAAGATTTATTATATCAACGCGTATCATTAGAATTTGGGAAAATGCCTAATTTTTTATAACCATAATGTGTCATATATTGTTTTTTTTTCAGTACATCCTAGTACACATCACAAAAAGCTTGAAAAGGCTGTGTTGTGACGTGGAGTAAGTCGGCATCGGGGATCGATCCCGTGCTCACCGGGTTTACGGTTAGAACCAGGCTACCAACCACCTCATTGCATATTTGGTTTATTTATTGCCCTTAGGTTACGAATCGTATTCAATATGGATGATCAAATACATGTAGCTAAAATTCTAGGGTCTAGCTATATTATTAGTAACGAACGTTTTTTTTTATATCTACAGCGCCGACCCTGACCACATTTTTTGTTGACTGTGTGGTCGTACAATATCTTTGAAAAAAAAAACTGGATGAAGTTGCCCATAGAAAAAACGTAATGTAATTGCATTGAATCGATTTTATTGAATAGTGTCAAGACAACAGGTCTCCAATCCCACTAAATAAAGCGTTGCATTGTTGGTGCAAGTCACAGTGGTACGGTTGCCACAGAGAGCTCTTGTTATCGATTCCACCTTTCACTAATGTGGGAAATGTGATTAGAATTACTTAGCATTACGAGTATATAATCATTAGATATAGTTGCTTTTATTATTCACTACGAGGTTATTAGTTTTATGAACAACATCGCATACAAACTAATTTATCTCACGCCCGATCTTTTATGGTATTGTGTCTTTTTATAAGCAAAAAAGTAGGTAAATGAACTGGTGAGTATGTTTCGTTTTATTTTTTCGTACCACCTACACAGTATATTTGTTGCTTAGTCAGATCGAATCCATATATAACCATTAGCTAACAATGATTTTTTTACCTTTATTTCCTCAGCTCGATGTACAGGGACGGTGTCTACATTTAGTGGCTACTGGTTACACCTTAATCTGTTTACCATTGAAATAATACCTATGCAGATATATAGACGTAAGAACCCTATCAAATTATCTACTCACTGAATCTTGTAGGGCCTGCGAACTGAAATTTCAACCCTGCCTATTACGGGTCATGGACTTTTTTCCATCTTTACTGTACTCTTACTAAATGTATAGGTATACCCTTTCATTCATTATTTATAGTTTAATCCACTAGATCTCGTAGTTCGATTCCATCATCCATATTGCCCGATGCAATGTAACAGTTATTTAATCACTCGATCGTATGAGTCGAAAACTTGTTATGGAATAATATATAGGTCGTTACTTCACAAACATTGCAAACACATATTAACACTAAAGGTCATGCTAACCAGTGTGAAATTATTTCACAGGATTTTATTAAGCACCCTCATTGAAATTTGTAGGCATTCATTAAATAACAGATTTTGGAGCTAGCCGAGATCCGCCAAGGGTTGAGATTTTACATCAGGTAAAGGAGTTAGTTTTATGATTAGAAGAAATGATATTTTTGATCATCATGTATACTAACATACGTGGGATTTTTGTACAAACATGGACATTAGCCCACTGAGTTTTATTATAATTGGCTACAATACATAATTCTTCTATATTTATTCACATCGCGTTCCTTTATAAGATTCACCGACATCATTAGATACTAATGCGTTACCTCAATAACGTCTTCCTGTACAGTTATCATCAATGAATCTCGATATAATCGATGTAATTTGTGACATATTATTATGTTTGGATTTGCTCCAATTTATGGAGAAACGACGATTACTTTGGCATATTTATTTAAGGCACAATCCGCGGAGGGAAATAAGTACTAATATTTTGATTCGATTGCTTTCACAATCAAGATTGTACACATGATAGATCAGGAGTTACAATAATTTCAATTCAGCTCCTACTTTGAAGAAAACTATCCAGTCTCTACAGCAGTTTCCATTGTCATAACTATCCACATCATAAATTGCCTGGAGATATTTGTTAGCTCCATGTTATGATTTAGCAAATTGTTTATACTGTACAGCAATGACCTAATTAAAATGGTATTTAGTTCTCACTTGGAACATGCGATGTATGATGGTTTCTCAGAAAATGTAATACGAACACCTGGTTTGTATTTATAATATCAGGTATAATTTACATAACATTTTCGTAAACGAATCTGTATCTTCTAGAGTATATTTGAAACAAGATTTACTTAAGTATGTACTGTACAAGTTAATAGTATTGTACTACAAGTCAGCTGTAGTGTAAAAAGGCAACACTGAAGTAGTATCCTATCTTATACCTATTGTACTCGTATAGTTCATCACACACATGTCTTACAGAATCAAGGTAATATGGATAATACCTATAATTATGATTTAGTACAGAAATTATGTAGACACTTTTGTAGACGTGTTGTGGCAAGACACTATTATAAGCAAGTTATTATAACATAGATTGAACAATGAACGTGTAGATTTGAAGCCAAGAACGTAATAGTATTAACACCTTATAAGGCAGGCACATATAGTCATATGTTAGGTTCTTCTAACATCTAGGTTTTTGGCAGATGAGTTATGTATTGTCAGTACCTATGTTCATTTTATAGAAAGCTGGAAATGTGTAAGTGAACTGTTTATATGTGCGTCTGAAATCTCCTTCGTCATCGTCTTTGGTTTCGTAACCTGCTGTAATATTCAGCTTACTTCAACGATCTTCTTCTCCATTATTTCATACCTGTTACGTATTCTTGATATTCTAAACCTTATATTGATAACATTGTCATTTTGCGTATTTGGACGTACAACGAAATCAATAAATTCATGATTATAAAAACGGTTTCCGTATTATATCGCCATACATATTTGTATGCTTTACAAATAAGTCATGTGTTAAAAAAATACTTAAGTATAAATTTTCACTTCACGTATATGGCACAAGAAGGCATTTTTTATAATTATTATTTCACGCGGAATATTTCGCCCCCTACGTATATTTCCACTGAAATAACCTCGTTAGATTCAATTAGATAATCTTCGTTGACTTGTAGTTATTTCAAACTACGATAAGACTGAGTGTTTTATTATTATAGAAAATACCTCTAATATTTTACATTATTATCTACCACGCGAATCGCCTATTTTTTGTTGTTAAAATACGTTAATATTTGGTAGTACTACGCATATCACAATGTAACCTTATCACGTGCGTTACATAATACAGGTACAGAAATACGTCAACAAATTGTGCGACCGGAAGTAAGTATATAAAATATCTAATATGTCTCCACCCACTATCAACCCACTCGTAAGAATACCCCCAAATATAATACTTCGCTACTTCTTGATCTTACAATATGGACTATTCGTAATGCGTGCATAACCAGGGCCATACTAACATTCTAGTATGGCTCTGGCATAACTATGCCTATGATGGAATCCTTTGTATTTCCAATAGAATTATCTTAAATCCATAAGCTCTGCATTTGCTTCCAGACATTTGCCACGCGAATCGGCTCTATCTCTACTATTGTGTTTTTTTCATTCTCTCACGATAGACGAAAAATCCAAAACCATATTATGGCCTTCTTTTGAGGTCAACTAAACTGTTTTCCAAGTTTTGAAAGTATCCTATGAAATTAATCTTAATTGTGTTGGAGTCCATCGTTCTTCGACTTGTCAGTGTAACATTCTGCACGTCTTCTGTTAATTACCCATTAACATTTTTTTAAAACTCCGTAACTTCACCTATCACAGCGTTCGACCCATTTTGTATATTTTATAGACCCATATATTTATTAGGGGGAGGGAGGGAGTCCCGTCGGCGCCTCCACGTGGCGAACCCTGGGCAACGTGGGTGTCTTCGTCCCTCTTCGGGGGTCGGAGCCGCCTGCGGCGAAGTTCGACGGGATAGGGACGCTGGGCTGATCACCCAGCACCCGAAACTAATTAGGGATTAACAGGCAAAACACCACCAGGCCTCGGACGCACGGACCCGCACAGGGGGGGGCCCGCGCAGCTCGTGCATCCCCTGCAACGACCACGGAACTCAAAAGGTTTTTGAAAGTCGGGACCTACAACGTGAGGACGCTGAGACCGAACAAGGAGTTGGTTGCCGCCAAGGTAGCGAGCGATTATGGACTCGATCTGTTGGGTGTGTGTGAGGCGCGCCTGCTGGGCTCTGATCGGTGTGATGCCGGGGATTACTCCATGCTTTACTCCGGTCATAGAACATTACACAGGAGAGGCGTTGCCTTGCTCATGAGCAGACGAGCTTCTAGCTCGTTCCTTGACTGGGATCCAATTTCAGACAGGATCTTACGCGCATCCTTTAGGGCAGCGGGTGAAACGTTGACGGTACTTGTATGTTATGCTCCCACGGAGGATGCGGGCGTCGCTGCAAAGGACGGTTTTTATAACCTTCTGGAGGCTGTGACGTCTCGTATCCCCAGACGGCACAGGGTCATTGTGATGGGCGACTTCAATGCCAAGGTAGGCAGTGACCCGTCAAACGGACCCGGCGTAATGGGTAGGCATGGCATGGGAGTGCTAAATGACAATGGCACCCGGCTGATCGAATACGCGACACTCCATGGTTTCCTGATAGGGGGGACTTTGTTCCCCCATAAAGACATCCACAAATATACCTGGACCTCCCCTGATGGCCGAACCAGAAATCAAATTGACCACCTCTTAATCAGGGCTTCAAACCGTTCTGACTTGCTCGATGTCAGGACATACCGCGAAGTTGACCTGAGCTCAGATCATGAGCTGCTTGCTGGCTCTCTAAAACTCAGGTTCGAAAGATTTGCAAGACCACCTGCACCGCGGATACTTGATGTACGTAGGTTGGAGTGCCCTCAGTCGCGTATTCGTTACGAGGCTGAGCTGCACAGGAAACTTGAACCCGAGAGGTTTCTCTCTGACATACCCTCAGTGGAGGCTGCGTGGGAGAGACTCCGAGAGGTAATTAAAGAGTCAGCTGCTTCGATCATTGGATATAGGGACAGGAAGAATCCAGGCTGGATGTCAGCGGAATCATGGAGACTCATTCAGGATCGTCAAATGTTAAAGGTCCTCAGAGATGGCGAAAGATCCCCGAATAGGCTGGAGACCTTGAGAACTCAATACAGAGAGCTTGACCGCAAGGTGAAGCAATCTGTACGTCGCGACAAACGGCATAACATCGAAGCCACCATACAGCGGGCAGAATCTGCAGCGGCCGTGAATGACTCGAGGACTCTCTTCGAAATCTCCCGAGAGCTGGGCGGCAGGGGTCAGAAAAGAAGAATGGACGCGGTGCGAGACCGCAACGGAAATCTGATCTCTTCGCCTGACCTGCTTAGGGGGAGATGGAGAGAGCATTTTGAGTCAATTCTAAACCGACCGGACCCCTCCTCGCCCTTCAACATTGGCGAGGAGGAGGGAGACCTAAACATACCACGAGCGAGTGGTATAGTTGAAGGACCTCCGAGTCACGGGGAGATTGTGTCTGCTGTAAGGAAACTCAAGAATAACAAGGCTCCAGGAGATGATGGTATCCATGCAGAGCTCATAAAATGCGGCATGAACGCACTCATTGACCCGCTTTACCACCTCTTCAATAAGATCTGGAATGAGGGGCTCTGCCCAAAGGACTGGAGGAACGGAACCATCATAACACTATTCAAAAAGGGGAACCCTCAGGAATGTGGAAATTACCGTGGAATTACTCTACTGAGCGTACCCGGTAAGGTCCTATCTCAGATCATCTTGAACCGCATCCAGAAACCAATCTTAGCCATACTGAGGAAGCAGCAATGTGGCTTTGTGCCTGGCAGGTCCTGTTCGGACCCAATTTTCTGTGCCAGGTGTGTCCTCCAACAATCACAAGAGTATAACTCGCCAGTCGCTTGCTGCTTCATTGATTTCGAAAAAGCCTTTGACAGCCCCCATAGAGAATCAATTTGGAAGATATTGGCCCTTTACGGTATTCCCACGAGGCTGGTAGCCATGATCGAAGCCCTGCACACGGACTCGGAGTGCAGTGTGAGAACCTCCTGTGGTCCAACTGACACCTTCAGGATCACAACTGGGGTTCGACAAGGATGTGTACTGGCGCCTTTCATCTTTGTTACCGTCATGGACTACCTTCTCAGAAAATCCACGGGGAACTCAGGGGGAGTGCCGTTATTGCAAAGACCTGCCAACGAAACAAACGTGGGAACTCTACACGATCTAGAATATGCGGATGATCTCGCCCTATTCGACACGTCTGTGGGTGGACTACAGCACAGCACTACAATGCTCTACAACAACGCGACACGCCTTGGCCTCAAGGTCAACACTGGCAAAACTGAGTACATCTGTAACGATGCATGTCCGGATAGGGTCACAGCTATGATTGTCAACGGCAATCAAATCTCCCAGGTAAACAAATTCAAATACCTGGGCGCCACCATCACCCCGGCAGGTGACCTCCGGACAGAACTGCCCATTCGCATCGGAGCTGCCAGTGGGGCATTCAACAACATGGACAAGATCTGGAAGGCATCCGGGTTTAGTATCCAGACAAAACGCCGCCTATTCAACGCCTGTGTGATCCCTGTCCTCCTCTACGGCTGCGAGTCATGGCACTTAACCAAGGCTCAAGAGCGTAAGATACTCAGCTTTGAGAATAGGTGTCTTAGGAGGATACTGGGTATCACATGGCAAGAACGTAAAACCAACGAATACGTTCGACGGCGTTCCCAGCAACGATCAATCCTGTCAGTAATACAGGAAAGACGTTGGTCGTGGCTGGGCCATGTTTTGCGAATGCCCAACGACAGCTGGCCAAAGAGAGCGCTGTTTTTCCACCCACAGGGGTCCCGACGCCCCGGAAGACCCTCTTTCACAGTGCACCGTTCCTATGACAACGAGATCAGAGCGTTAGGAATGACGTGGAGAGAGGTAATATCACTCGCACAAAATCGCTCTGAATGGAGACGCCTGGTAGCCTCCCTGTGCTCCCGAATGGAGACATAAAGGGCGTAGTAGTAGTAGTAGTAATATTTTGTATCGAAACATTCGAAACACTTTGGTCGTCCGCATGCACAATGCACATGCTCGACAACATTTTATTTTTATGTCCAATTCAAGTGCAACATTTTGTTGTAAGCCTGCAATAAAATAATTTCTTGTACAAGTGTGATCATCGCATGAAATAGAAAGTATCACATTGGTATGTGTGTGACTGTAATGTGTATTGAATTTATATTGGTGTGTGTAACTATTACTTTGACTTATAATACCACTAATACCTATCCACTGTACTTACATACTGTCATGTATTAGTGGTACTTTGCACATTAAGTACTTAGTTACACTTGCACATGCTGGCGTCTATACTCGACTCATGTTAATATACCTTATGCTTACCTACTATTATTATATTGTGTGTACTCCTTCCCTAAGACTTATCGAACGTCGACGTGTCGTGTGTCTATACATAGGTACATAATATACTTATAATGTATTTTCACACTACTGTACTCGTTGCAAAATAATCATTCATTGCATCGTACCTACCTTCATAATAAAGTAGGTACTAAACTCATGTGCCTATTGATTTCAGTACACTCTATAGTCTATATGACTATTCGACTTTATGTATGGGTTCACCAATATCTACATAGTATAAGATGAACAGAATAATACGATGGGTAAACCTTCTTTCGCTCTTTGGATATTTCAGGATGTCGTCAAAATTTTCAAGCAAAACTTTGTTTTTGAAGGAGCTCCCATTGAGAAGATCTACTCCCTCTGAAACTTCCACATACTCTTTATACCACCAGGCTCTATGACAAGATTTCTACTGTTGAGAATCTACGCTACCTATTCCATTTATTTAGAGGCTACAATACCAGCAAGATATTAGAATTAGTCGCCGGCACACATTCGCAAAAGTTTCTGTATGAAGTGAGGAACTCATGAGGATTGATTCAACGATCAGCTATCGGTTAAACACTCCAGTTTGTTATCGTTCACGTTCTATGATTCAAACAACAATGTAATGGCTGATTGCTCGTGTTTATAACATATTCACATCAAATTATTGTCATCGGTTATTGTGATATTGTGATTAGATATTCAGTTTATTACAGAATTTCTGATATAGAGTAATCAGTGATAGGTTTGCATTACCATTTCTCATCTTGGATGTTCTGTTTGTAAATTCGGTAAAGCTTACCTGATATTTTAATACTTTTTTGTTGGATGCTGAATGCCATAGTTATTCAACATTACAGTAATAGACTAGTCTGAAAACAATAAAAAAGGGGTATAGCGTAAATAATTCCCGGAAAGCTGGAAACTGAAAACGACGCAGAATATTATGTACTTTAATTTATAAGAAGACACAATTTTTCTAGAAAGCATCGTTTGGATGTTTTTACTGAAAAACTGAAAAAAGTTCATTTTTTTCGGTTTTTGGGTCACCCTGTATTTAGCACAAGCGGAAAACTGGTGCAAACTTCAAGAAACCCTCTTTGCATGTCAATGAAGATATTCAAACAGTTTTCAGCTTTCCGAGAATTATTTACGCTACAAAATTTTTTTTCCTGGACTATAATGTCTCCCGTTGAAAATGAACCATTGTGTGTAGACGGTATAACATAAGTACTAATATTTATAATATGTATTATTATGGTAGTGTTAAGCTGCGATTATGTACGTATAGTTTGTATGAGGTGCAAGTGACTGTCTCACGTACTAAGTAGTGAGTATTACCACACTCCTCTCAGCACACGGCGCGACTTTCTTAACCATACAGTTAGTATTATATCACATTCACAACGCACAACCAATTACATACTAACATTTTATACTACTTATCTATAATACTCTCATGTATATGTATAGGATCTTTGCATTGCACATGTGAACTCTGTAGTTCATCAGTCATCACTATGCTGAAAACATTAATATTTTGCGATGATTCTCATATTTGAATACGTCACAATTTAAAGGTCGCAACCCAAAAGCTTCAAAATCGCATGAACAATCGCATGATGTTAATTTAGGGTTAATTTGGCGTTAATTTCGCTTCCATCAAAAAACTTTTACGGTCATTCCCTAGATTTTAGTTATTTATTCTTAAAGTGAACAAGAAAAACATACAAACATAAAAAAATGGACAAAGTATAGTACCTAAGACATAATAAATCTTTTACGATCATTCCCAAAGGTTCGATGATTTTACTTTATTTATTTTCCAAAGCATATTTAGTAACGGTTGTCAAGATCTAAAGTCTCCCGTTTTTAGAAATGTGTGAAATGTCAATATGTCTACTCTCAATATGTTTTCGCATTTGCTATCAGTGCAGTCTAGGTACATTAGTATCAGTAAACATTTTATTATTTTGTATTGTCTCGTAGGTACTTTACCATATGTGCGATATTTTACTTAGTGATCCACTCGTTAACATTTTTACATACATACTTTGAACCTCAGAGTTTCAATTTTAGAGCAGACGCGAAAACTTTCCACATTATTTGTCTGTCAATATTCTAACGCTAGTTGATACTTTTGAAAGAGTTCTTGTACCTATATAAATATAAATTGTGATGGATGGATGTTGGATGTTGTTTATGTTTTTCAGGTTCGTTCAGTTAAATCATTTATTGATCATTCACGATATTGTTGTGATTTGTTTATGTGATGATACTTCACCATTACTTATTTCATCTGCAGTATTGCAGATTCATTGAATTATAGTGTCGCGTGCATCTGCCTACATACATACTATCTCTGTAAAATGTATATATTATAGTGTTTGTTTCGCTTGATGTACTGTATTATTACTTATGAATAACAATTTGTATATGATTTATGTATTGTATTGTATAATAAATAATAATAAATAAATAAATATTTTGCAAATGAATAAGTAGAGGGAATATTACGGGTCGTTGAGTACGTATTCGAAAAAAGTATCTTTAAAACGGAAACGACATCAATCTGTTGATTTCGAAACATTTGATAATGAGCCGGAATGAGCAGTAGAAGAACTGTTTCACATTGCCTTGACAAATTTTGACATGCATGGAATAAAAAGCTATCTGCATTAGTACATATCGTTTACTTATTTTTCTACTTTGTCAAATTGATTGCGTTCTCATGTATTCTCGAGAATGTTCACGGAAGAACTGTAATATAATATGGAAACTACGGTGAAAACACGCAAAAGTAAAATCGTTTTGCATAATGTGAAGTTATTGTGAGGGAACTTTTATAGTCAAACACAAAATCTGCATTATTACGAACATTGTACGAGTTTACATATTATTATAGATTGATTGATGTGGTACATCATGTTGCTTGTCATATTTGAAGACATAATAATAATGTTCACCACGTACAATTATTTGGATTGATCGATACACATTGCGTTCTATACAATTAGTTTCGACCAATTAGTTTGTTTACTTTGACGTCAATTTCAAAAGTCCCGCATATTGTGATTAGATTCAAATTATACTTAATTTATTTATTTATCGTATGGTCAATAATGGTACATCACATCAATTTACAATAATAGAGCTCATGTTTGATTGTCAGAAATTAAAAATTAAAAGTATTGTTTCTCAAATATTCGGTCGCCGATTCGTTGAGTGTCAAGAAATCCTCCGGGTTTCCTCCATACGCTGTGAGACAGCATTCCGACACAACATGGCTCACGGTCTGCCTCTCCGCACCGCAATCACATCTTGGAGAATCCGACCACCCGCACTTAAAGAAGAAGTCGGCACACCTGGCGTGGCCCGTCCGGATTCTGTTCAGTGCAGTCCACAGTCTTCTTGGTAGGTCAAAGCCGGGTGGTTTCTCCGTGATGCAGGGCAGGGAATGAGTTGCTGGGCTCCCACTCTCCTCCCATCTGGACCTCCAGGCTTCCTGAATACCAAAATTGTTTTCTTGGAGGCTTTTCCCCTCTCTTAGTGGAGGTCTTCTCGATTTAAGCCTCTTACCAGATTGAAGGTAATTGAGGTCTGGCAAGGCTGGCAATTCGGGATTTTTAGCCAGCTTGGTGTACTCATTTAGCAAGGCATGCTGTCTTCGGAGGTCATGAGGTGGGATATGGCTCAGGATGGGCAGCCAATGTGTAGGGGTGGATCTCAGGGTGCCAGAAACAGTACGCAGGGTGTCGTTTAGCTGTATGTCCACTAAGCTGGTGTGCGCGCTGTTAAGCCATATGGCGGATCCGTATTCCGCTGCGGAGTGGACGAGGCCGAGTGCAGATATGCGTAGTGTCTCTGCGGTGGATCCCCACGTTGTGCCAGCCAGCTTGTGGATGATGTTGTTTCGGGTCTTTATTTTTGCCGAGAGTTTCTCTAGGTGGTTTTTGAATGTAAGTGTTCTATCAAGCGTTATCCCTAGGTATTTAGGGGACCGACTATGATTTAACGTTTTACCCTCGAATGTTACGTTCAATTCTCTGTTTGCATCTTTATTGCTCAGGTGGAAACATGTAACTTCCGTTTTACTTGCGTTTGGGAGTAGTCGCCAGTTTCGTAAGTATCGACTCAGGATCTCCAGATCAGATGTTAGTGTGGACTCTCCCAACTCAAAACTGCGGTGTTGGCATGCAAGGGTCCAGTCGTCCGCGTAACCAAATTTACGGGATGTTGTCACAGGTAGATCTGAGATGTAGAGACTGAACAATAGTGGGGCCAGCACCGATCCCTGAGGCAGTCCATTGTTCAGTTTTTTAACTCTGCTTTTATTGTCTCCCATTACGACTTGGTAAGTGCGGCCAGCAAGCATATTGTTCACCAGTGTTACCAATTGTTGAGATGGAACGAGATGAGCAAGTTTACAGATTACACCTTGCCTCCACACGGTGTCGTATGCTGCTGACAGGTCTATGAATGCTGCAGAGGTTTTTAGGTTCTTTTCGAAGCCTGATTCAATGAAGGTGGTAAGTGCTAGAACCTGGTCAGTGCAGTTGCGATTCGGGCGAAATCCTGCTTGCTCTATTGGTATACTTTCCAGGATTTTTGGACTGATTCTATTGTGTATAAGTCTCTCGAGGAACTTGAGAATCACGCTAAGGAGGGCTATAGGTCTGTAGCTCTTCGGCTGCTCTGGTGGTTTGCCTGGCTTGAGTAGGGCAATTATCTTTGCACGCTTCATTTTATCAGGTATGTTTCCGGACGAGAGAACGTCCGAGTAAAAGTGGGTCATCCAATTGACGGCATATTTACCGCAGTGGATCAGAAATTCAGGATGTATCCCGTCAAACCCAGGTGCTTTACCAGTTTTTATTTCTTTTAATGATTTTGTGATCTCCTCCTTTGTAAATGGGTTCGATACTATGTTATCCGACTCAAGTGATCTTTTACGAGTTCTTAGTTCTGTCTTCACCTTTCTTGTGTGTGATTTTTCACTTGGTGCTCTAGATGTTTCGGCAATGTGTGAAGCTATTTTGTCTGGTGAAATTGATGGGCTGGCGTCTTTAATTTTACCTCCATCGCTGAGTTTGCGGAGCACGGACCAAGCCTTGCGGCTGGATGTTTTGAAGTCCATGGATTCTACGGTTTCCAACCACCTCTGGCGGCGTGCCACGTCAAGGCTAGTTAAGAGTTCATCAGCGATCTCCCGTTCGCCACTTTGGATGAATTCTTTGTACAGTTCTTCGCTCCTTTCATTCCATCCTGGAACATACTCCTTTCTGTATCCTCTGGGGATATGCTTCTTGGCTGTGCTTGTGATTGCACCCACAAATCGGTTGTAGTTGGAGCTTATCGGAGGAATCCATCCGAGGCACCTGTCCAAGTCACTTGTGAAGGCTGGCCAGTTAGCTTTTTGGAAATTCCATCTTGGTCTGGGAAATGATAATATCAGAGGAATCTTGATGCCGACCTCGATGATTGCCGGTCGGTGTTGACTATGTGGAAAGTCTGGAAGAATTTTCCGGGTGCAGGGTACTGGTCTGTTATCTTGTGTAGAGACAAAGCAAAGGTCTGGGTTGTACCCTCTGTTCCATGCTGCTGATCGGAATGAGTCTCGGTCTTTGGCATCGAATATCAGATGGATATTGTGATCTTCTGCCCAGCTTACCAACTTTTCTCCATCTTCGTTGTTTGTTCTGTATTTCCATTGTGTGTGATGGCTGTTAAAGTCGCCTACATAAATGGCTGGGTGGGGATTTGTTGGTAAGGTGCCAGTTGGCCATGTGGATGAGGGTGGTTTATATATGTTGCTGATCACATTCTCTCCCAATCTGATAGTAACATTGTGGATGTTGTCTTTATCGGACACTGATTGGATAAATGCGTCTTCCAAGTTGGATCTGACATATGTGGCTACTCCATGAGCATGATGGTATGTGGCGCCGATAAGGTCATAACCGGGTATAGTGCCTCTTCGGGCAAGTTTCTCTTCACTGTCTGTGTGTGTCTCTTGAACGGCGACTACGTCAATTTTGTGTTCGGATAAAATGCGTCCTAATAATTGGCATTTGGAATAACTTATTCCTTCTATATTTAATTGTAAGATTCGTATACTTGTACCGAGATCTCTTGTCATCTGGGCCTGTTGGGGGCCTATATTTTTGCTAGTAGTTTCATTCATTTCTTTTCGCTTTCGTTTCGCTCTTGATAAATTTTACTTCGTTTCGCTTTGATTTTCTTTGTTATGTGATGTACACGCCAGGAGATTGATGAAGTTATTGTCTGGCGACCATTGTGTTAGTTCATTTTGCGTTACCCAGGGTGCACCACGTGGAGGCGAACTAATTTTGCACTTAATGAATAGGTATAATGCAATGTGGCATGTAGGCTAATACCTATCAATCCTCTATAGCATGATATTAGGTTTAATTGTTTAACACAACATCTTGGCCGAAGAAGGACGTGTTATAACACTGGTGAATCCCTTCAATCATTTTTTTTATAGAAAGGATCTGGGCTTGCATACACAAACCCAAATACTTTCTTACACATCTTGCACTAGGCTAAAAGCCTGTATCGCAAAGCATGGAATACATCGCCAGCGCCTGGGTTTGAACCTGACACCTCCCGCTCGAGAGACTGCCGCCTCAACCAACTGCGCCAGCCATGTACCAACATTTATTGTGTAACTTCGTAATATGTGTACTATATGTGTATTTAATCTGTTTACCTACGTATACTTTCTGAATAAATAAAGCACAAGCCTGTAGAGTGTAGAATGTAGATATTATGTAGATATCACTTTAATTTGGCGTAATTTAGTTAATTTATTTCGTATTTCGGTAATCTTTTCAGTCCAATATTCATATGGCACTCCACCGGATTAGCGACTGATTTGTCACAATAAATATAATGTATTAAAACATAAGAAATATTTAATTGTATTGTGTCTCCCGTATCATCATTAAATTATTACAGCACTTTGCTTATTCGATAGGTTTCTACTCAGCTTTTCAAGCTAGAAGATAAAATTGTATTGCATAATTGTGAAGTTTTACAAAAAATACATGTATGGTATTTTTGTCCTGAACATATTGCTTGATTTTCTGTAAATCTTGATATATTACGATATGACGCATTTTGAATTCAATCTTCCATTTACAGCTATGTTAACACGACAAAATATTCCCAACCTTGATGTATATAAATAAATAATAATTTATAACTTTAGCAATTAAAGTCTTCATATTGCTAGTATTGATGTGAAAATTGAATTAAACCGTATATTAAATATTAATTTATAGCTCTGTTGTGGGTCAAAAATCATTAAAAATCTCAAAACACATAGTTGACACGTAAATAAATGAATTATTAAGTAATATATACCTGCTCACATATTAACGTTTTCAACTAACACGCGGGCTGCCGGAAACCACACGCCTATAACGTAAGTTTATAGTAGCTGATATTATATATGTTTCAATTAATTTTAAATTATATAATACATAGACCGCCTATGCGCTGAACCGATCAAATTGAAATAGTCTGACTTTGGATAGGGATTCAGGGTGAGGATGTACAACAGTGGAAATATAAAATTTATATTTCCAGCGACTTTTTTAAATTTATTACTTTATAGTGAGCTTCAACTTATTGACTGATTGCATTCAGTTGCTCTAAGTAACCGCCTCTTTCATTAAAACTTCTGAATTCCAACACAATTTAGAGTCTAACCAACAACTTCATTCTCCTATCGAACTTACAGCACTCATAACACAAGGAACTTTTTTGCATTGGAAAAAATGTGCTTGGAATTCTTTAGATAAGATATTATTTTGTTTTGATTGTCGTAAAAGCTCGAGAGACCCGATTTCAGTGGTATGAACACGTCTAGAGAAGGGACTAGGACGCCGCTCTGAGGAGGGCAACGAATTGGTCAGTGGAAGGACCAAGAAAGAGTTACCGAGGATGGCCAAAGAAGTACGTCCCTTGAGGAGACCATCAGAGGGGACATGGAACACCTGGAGCTTGGAACACCAGAAGACTGCCGCGATCGGAGAAAATGGAGAGAAAGGATCCCCAAATAAATGGGATATGGTGTGGAGAAGAAAATATTAAGTAGTTAGTTTTACGTCTATATTTCGTTCAAAAATTATTAAATAATCTGTCAATTTGCACCTTCACAATTATCGGAGATCTAAATGGGATAGGATTTTCCGTATGCAAGATAGTCGACAGATTATAGGACTCAAGGGACTAATGAATACTAACCTCAAGCACTCGGGTAGAGATAATCTCTTAAATAATTAATTAGAAATCGGTTGATATCCCCTGCCGGAAACCGAAATCCCTAACTTGTCGCATACGGCATAATACTATTAATGTAATAATACTGATATATTTATTCATGGTGGATGTTTTTCATGGACGCAGGTGATGTTATTAGGTAGTGTATTTATATATCGATAAAACAATATAATTAGCGTCAAGACGATTGCAAAAAATGTTACGGCACAGTAGTTTTATATACTACCTGCCAACGTAATATTTATTTTGTTCTCATGGCCGTTGTTACAAGAAGTCTGATGTTCTGTTCAACTTGAAATATTCTTATTTAACAATGCTGTGTTGGGCCTCAAGATGTACGTTATAATATTATCTAGATACTTCCAATATTTTCAGCAATTGGTACAGTGTGTTTTTTTCACCACATTAGGAATTTAGGTACACAACGAGTGAGCCTCGTTTATATGAACATGATGAATGTCTGTTGAGTGTGCGATAATTCCAGGATCGTGAAAATAAATTAATAATTGATGAGATATTTATTTTGTAGAACTCCGTTATTAATTTAATGCAACACTTTATTTGACACATTTTTTAAGTATCAGAGAAGTTTACAAATCTACTTAGTTATAGAGAGAAGTGATGAAGTAAACGAGAGTAAAGTGATCACCTATGTAAACCATCCGATGGCTGCTTGTAAGTCCAGCATGCCCATCTTTCACTGTACATTAGTTGAGAGACTACATAATTGTTAAATAATATTTAAAGTTTTGTCATTAAATTTAAATTAATTGCGTTATTAAAACCATTTAACATCGGTTATCCTGAGAAAGCCAGCTACATATGTAGAGTACAATATTGGATCTTTGTAGACACCGGGCACATACAATGTGGATGAAGAATTTTTTTATTGGAGGAAGTGAAATTCGAGATCTCAGTTCACACTGAAGAATAATTTTTCGACATTTAAATAAACCTTTTTAAAAACATATAGCTCCTGTACGAGCTTTCTTGAAGTACCAAATTAACCCGGAATTGTTAAACATAATTAAATATTGTAATTAATAAACATTCACATTATATATTTATAAGCTCCTCTATATGGGCACTTGATTTTCAGTTGACATTTTTATGTGTATGTTTGTAAGGACGTCGCTCAAATAATCTGTTTTATTTTCTTCCTCATGACTGTGTGAATGACCGTTGTCGCCAATTATTAAATTGAGTACATACCTACGCATCTTATCAGAAGAAAATGACGTGACCCATACATTTATCCAAGGCTATTCGATGTACCTACGTATAATTATTGTTATGTCATCACTTATTTATATTATTTTTTAGATGATTTTGTAATTATTTATATTACGTATACGTTAGAGTTATACCTACTACTTTACACAAGCTTTATAAGAAAATGCTAAGATTATATTTACACATCTTCTGCAACTGTGTATAAGTATTTAAATCCAACATTTATTAACTCAGATCTACGTTTTACTATGCACACCAACTGGTGAATTCAAATGGAACAATGTAGGTGATCGTGTACCATTGATTCAGTTTTGATTCCGGCGCTTGAGTTTGCGAATCCTGTTTTTAGGACGACTTGACTCTACCTAAGTCTGCTTAAAAAACATTAGAATATTAAAGTGGCCTCCCGCGGCGCGCGAATCCGGATTCATACGTGATTTTGGATTTGTACGTGATTTTGGATTTGTACGTACTGCCATACAAATCGCTACGAAAGCGTCTGTAGATTTACGGACTCACCCCTTCCCACGGTGTGTGAATCTTCGTACGAATCCGGATTCGCGCACCGCGGGATGTCGCTTTTAAGATTTAAGACAGTACGTGGTGGAGGTCCATTTTTAAAGGTAATAATGAAAGAAACGTTTAAGTCAAGACTAGTGTTCGAGTATTCTCATCCTCATCTTCAGGTGTTTAACAATAAATAAATTTTATGAGAAAAAAAATATTTTATTTATGATAATAATATAATAACAATCGGATAATTTTAGGCGCCGTTTAGCGATAAAATCCCCAAGGGCATCTTAAATTGTTCTCAGTATAAATAACCATATAGGATCGTCACGTCATAAGCAGTAAAAATGATAGATTAAATCACCAGACAGGATCGTCACAAACAAAATAATGCCTCATACTTCGTCTAGCTGTATCTGAATGCGTATTTTGAGTGTTGTTAGTGTTATCCACAGCGACTAGACAGAACACATAATAATTTAATTAATAATAATCCACACATCATTGCGTACATCATCTTCCCTTCACTCTTCTCTCATTCAATTACGTAATTTCGTTATTTCAGTAACTTGTAAGTAAAACTAATGATGTAACTTTACAATTCAATTTGTAGGTTCATGCATACAATATGAATTCTGCATGTTCATTGGTAGTTGGTGCTGAAGACATCGGAGGGCAGGGTCATTCATTATTCGCAAAAGGAATTATCCTATAATCGCGATACTTATCACATTGTAGAAAATTAGCGACACGTTTGCAGTTGTGTCTTTATACGAGTATGTTGAAATGATATCTGCTTTTCTTTATATTGATTCGTTTCGATAGATTATAATGTATCCATCGCACATCTCCTCCTAATTGAGTACATAGTTGGCGCAGTTGGTTGAGGCGGCAGTCTCTCAAGCGGGAGGTGCCAGGTTCAAACCCCGGCGCTGGCGATGTATTCCACACTTTGCGATACAGGCTTTTAGCCTAGTGCAAAGTGTGCATGAAAGCATTTGGGTTTGTGTATGCAAACCCAGATTCTAAAAAAAAAATGTTTGTCTTTAACATGCTTTCTTAAAGTATTTTTAGATGTATATTGGCACAAATCACCCAGTTATTAGGGTGGACTCCCTAGTTTAAAAAAAGTGTTTTTTATTGCAATGTTCGAAAAAGAATTAACTACTAATGAAATCAATTTTGAAACTCGCCTAAAGCAACGTACATTTGTAGATAGTAAGTACGAGAAAATTCTTGGTTTTGAGTGGGTACAATTAGGCCCTTTCTATTCATATACGTATAAAAAGATTGTTGAATAGTTTCGTATTATTAATAAATATATTCTTTTGTGTTGAGCTGTTAGGTTAGCAAACCTAATGGAGTCTTTACATTAGGAGTATTATAGCATACCTAGATATTTATCTTCATTCACATATGACCTGCTGACCCGATATCACATAGATTGTATCATAACAATGCTGCATCTATTTATAGCTTCGTAAGAACTCGTCAAGAATCTCGAATATTTTATTCTAGTTTAATTCTTCGATTTTCGTAAGACGCGATTTTCATAAGAATTTATCTTTCAATATGAGTATGCTTATGAGTATTCTTCCAGCATGCTCGGGAATTTTTATATATTAGATGTATTCTTTAGTTTTGTTTTGTATGTATTCTTTAGTTTTTTTTTAGAGGGCAGAATGCCGGATTGGTGTGTGGAATATAAGAGGAGATATGGAAGGTAAGATGAATGAATTGCGTGATGTTTTGCATGAGAGGAACTTAGATATATTGTGTTTATGTGAGACGAAAAGAAAGGATAGAGATTGTGATGTGGTGAATGGAATGGCAGAGATGTGGTCTGGAGTGCCTGAAAATGAACATGGACGTCAGGGAGTGGGTGCTATATTATCAAAAAGAATGACTGAATGTATGGTGAAGCGTAATGGGTATGGACTGGTAGGACCGAGACTCATCTGGATTCGTTTCAAGGTAGGCATGACCAGGCTGTTCCTTATTATAGGTTACGGTCCAGGGAATGATGCCTTGGATGATGAGAAGGATGAGTTTTGGAACTTAGTGCGGGAGACAGCGGATAAAAGAAGAGCGAATGAAAAAGTAATATTGGCAGGTGATCTGAATGGTTGGGTCGGTGTCAGAAGGAAGAATTTTGAGAGAGTGTTGGGATTGCATGGCGATGATAGGGTGAATGATAACGGGAAAAGAGTGTTAGAAGTATGTTTGGAGTTGGATCTCTTTGTGGCGAACACATTCTTCGCACACAAGGAGATCCACCAGTACACTTGGCAAAGAGAGAGAGTTGATCGTATTGAAAGGTCGATGATTGACTTTGTATGTGTGGACTCTGAGCTCCGGAAGGCGACAAAGGACACCCGGGCATTTCGGGGCGCCGGACTGTGGACGGATCACTTCCTTGTGATAACAAGGATTGATCTTTTCTCCGGTTGGCGCTCGAGGGCTCGGAAGTTGGAGCCTGTCCGGAGAATTAGGGTCGAAAAACTGAAAGAGACGAATGTTAGGGATGAATATGAAAGACTAACTAACGAAAGGCTAGAAGTACATGATGATGAGGAACGCTCGACGAGTGAACTATGGAATGTTATGAAGGAGGTGCTAGTAAATAGTGCAAGAGAAGTATGTGGAGAAGCGTTGGTAGGAAGGAAAAAAGGTGATGCGTGGTGGGATGATGAGGTGAAGGATGCTGTAGTGAGGAAAAAGAAAGCGTGGAATGATGTGCTTGGTGCGAAACCAGATGATGGAGGTGAGAAAGAAAGAAAGGAGAATATATATAAAGCGTGTAGGAAAGAAGTGAAAGAAATGGTTTGCCAGAAAAAGAGAAAACTTGAGGAAGAGGAATGTATGAAATTATCGAGGAACGCCGAGGAGAATTTGAAAATATTCTGGAAGGAAGTAAAAAGAAAGAGATCTGGAAGTGAGAAAAACAGTATGAATTGCATCAAAGATAAGAATGGTGATTTAGTGATGAATGGAGAAGAAGTTGTTGAAAGATGGAAAGAATACTTCGAAGAATTGTATGAAAGTGGTACTAGTACAAACCAGACGAATGTTGCAGATAGTATGAATGTAAATATTGCTGAGGACGAGGAAATACGTATGAATGAAGTTGTGCTTGCATTGAAAAAAGCAAAGAATGGTAAAGCTGCGGGACATGACTGTGTGGCCATAGAGTTCATCAAGCAAGGTGGCCCGAAGACTCTCGAGTGGTGCCTGAGGCTCTTCAACTTGTGCTGGGAGAGTGGCTGCACTCCTGAGGATTGGAGGAGGGCAGTCATCTGCCCTTTGTACAAGGGGAAAGGCTCAAGGTTGGAATGCGGCAGTTATCGGGCTATCAGTTTGCTGAGCTCTGTGGGCAAACTGTATGGAAAGGTATTGATTGAAAGAGTAAGAAAAGTGACTGAAAGTAAAGTATGGGATGTGCAGGGTGCTTTCACGAGTGGCAGGGGGTGCACCGATCAGATCTTCTCCCTACGGATGGTCGTGGAGAAGCTTCTGGCTAAACACCAGAGGCTCTTCTGCGCGTTCGTGGATCTGGAGAAGGCATACGATCGTGTGGACCGAGAAAGACTGTGGCGTGTACTGTCGGAATATGGGGTGAGCGACCGACTGATTGGCGCAATCGCGTCTCTATATACGGAGAGTTCTGCTTGTGTCAGGGTGAATGCTGCGTTGTCGCAGTGGTTCACTCTCACAAAAGGGGTTAAACAGGGTTGCGTCATGTCGCCTTGGTTGTTCAACCTGTTCTTCGACTACTGCATGCGTCCTCTGAATGAGCTGAATGTTGGTGTGGACCTAAATGGAGTGAAAGTATGTGCGTTAATGTTTGCAGATGATTTAGTGTTGATGGCTGATGATGAATGTGAGTTACAACGGATAGTATCCTGTGTGTACGAAAGCTGCGATATGAATGGTATGAAAATGAATGTAAATAAAACGAAAGTATTAGTGTTCGAAAGAGAGGAAAAAAGGACAAATTGTGTGATAAAGGTTGGTAATGACTGTCTGGAGCAAGTGAATGAGTATGTATATTTGGGAAGTTTGTTTACTAGAGATGGACGCTGTGATGGAGACATTGAAAGAAGGAAGCTGGCCGGTACTAGGACGAATGGTGCGCTCGGTCCGATTGTTAGTAGTAGCAATGTGTCTATGAAAGCAAAAGTGCTAGTGCACAATGCTGTCTTGGTGCCGACCCTGATGTATGCTAGTGAGACGTGGACGTGGATGAAGAAGGATGAATCAGGGTTGAATGCAGTAGAAATGAGGTCATTAAGAAGAATGTGCGGGAAAACGCTGAGAGATAAGATAAGGAATGAGGTTATTAGGGAAATGAGTGACTGCAAGACTGGTGTAGTGACAAGAATGAAAGTAAACAAACTAAGATGGTTTGGGCATGTTGAGAGAATGAATGATGACAGGATGACAAAAAAGATATATCTGAATGAGCGAAGAGGGGTGAGAAAGCGCGGCCGTCCGAGACTGACCTGGTCCGATCATGTCGACCAGATCCTCAAGGATGGACGCGTTTTGAGTAAAAGGAATCGGAGAGCGTGTATGACTAATTGCATGAATGTGACGGAGGCTAGGAGTGTGTGTAAGGATAGGGCTGTCTGGCGCTCTGTCCTCTCTGCCTACCCTGCAAGGGATGTGGCGTGAGGGTATAGATAGATAGATAGATCTTTAGTTTTGTATGACGGTATGACGAATGCGTACATACGTATGCTTTACCTAAGCGGTTTTCCCGATACGCCTACATTATATTGCTGTTCAGTGTTCTTTAGATATTCATAGAACTTGACCAAATAACTTAGCATTTGAATGCATGTGGAATAAACGTAATCGTTATTTTGTCTGCTATCCATACTTTGGGTTATCCATTTCTCGCAAATTTAGGATTATTTCAAACATTTGTTACCAATGTATTATGATTTTATTGAAATGAACTCGTTTCTACCAGTCGATGTAGTCAATATACTTCCAACAAAGATAGCCCCATCTTACATACCATATACCTGTAACTTTTCACATTGTTCCAGGTGGAAATAGGTGATAAATCATGGGCCTTAAAATATCGAGTTAATTAAGTACCAAACATTACCAATTTCGAAAATCAATCAAAATATCTACAAACGTTTCAGTTGTATGAATTTGTTGAGTTCTTTGTCATTATTATTTTTATTGGACTAAGATATATCGCTGCTTGACTTGACAGGTCATCGCCTTTTTGCCGGCCGGTGGTGACTACGAAATTTCCTGTCAAGCTGTATTCATGCGTTATACTATAGTATGTATCTGATGCATAGATTATTCGTAATTTATTACTGCTGAAATCTAGAGCGGATGTTAGATGAATTATGTATTTTATGATTGTGTTGAAATTATGACGTGTCCATCTTTAACAAGTTTGTAATCATAAATATACAATATCATCTATCAATACCTATGTAGTGTTCATTGCATACAAAATTTAGTCATCGCTATAACATTAGGTATTATAATCGTAAAGGTGAGTCAAATCAAGACGGAAACCGGAAGCAACAACGCTGTTCAATATTTGAAATGAAAATAGCATCAATTTCATCGTATTTTCACAGCAATTTTTATCCGTAGAAATTATCAGCATATATATACGTAGTACTTACTTGTATCTTCTTCTTCTCCTTCACGAGCCCTGCAGCTTCCATTTCTGGATATAGGTCTCCCTCATTCGTCTCCATCTCTCTCTGGATTTTGCCTCGGATGTCCATTAGAGGCCAGCTGTCAACTTTAGGTCATCTGTTCAACGCATCTGTGGGCGGCCTCTAGGGCGTTTACCGAGCCACGGACGCCAGAACAGGAGCTTGTTGCTCCATTTGCCATCCGTTGCTCTCGCCACATGACCTGTATAGTTCCACTTCCCACTTACTTGCCCACTTACTAATTCTGTCACTCATCTTTGTTGCTATATTGCTATCGACAACCAATGACCAATTATACATTTTTTTAAGTGCGTGGCAGACTAGCCGATAGTGACAGAGGTTCCATTAGGATTTCTGAGGAGAATATCAGGGGTGGTACTACGTAACCTTACTCGCGTGAAACACTGGGGGGGGGGGGGGGGAAGGGGGGGACTGTTATGAAACATAATTCCGCTCATGTGTACAATGCTGTAGCACTGTTGTAACATTCCTGAATTGTGTTTCATGTGCGTATGCTTCAATAGTATCATCTCTGAAAAAGTTTAAAAAAATCTATAGAATAACAACAATTTCTAAATGACTAACAGTTTTTTGCCACCTGCCACTAACAAAACCACTTTTTAGGTAACACTATTCGTGTGATAATAAAATATATTGTTTTATTGTCATTATTATGACAAATTCTACTTCGTATATATTTTTTTTATTCAATTTCTTTTTTTATTCAATTTTTCTGTTTTTTCCTATATTCTTGTTCAACTCCTTTTTTTTTCTGTTTTGTCCTGGGGTTAACTGGAAGAAATCGCAGTTCTGCGATAAGTTCGCCCTAGTAAACAACGTTTTATAATCTGTACTATGTCCATTTTGTATATTTATATGTGTTTGTTGTTTACTTTAAGTTTAAATAAATAAATAAATAAATAAATTGATGTAAAATATCGTGGATTAATATAGAACCACTCCTGTTTAATTCGTAATAACCGTATCGATCATTTCTGTTTAATAATATTAAAAACAATTCCTTATAATTATAGATACATCAGTAGGTATATCAAATAATTGCATGAGTATTAGAATTAGCCGATTATAATCAGTTGTCAGTTATTGTATATAGAATTAAGTATTACTAATAATTAACTTTGTTTTATCATTTTCACCTTTGAGGGACGATGCCTTACAGTTGGGTTCATTGTATCAAAATTCATAATAAGATGTCGTCATATACGAGTATTATTGTTTTATAGATGTACATTTTCATGATAAACGTTCAGTTTTATCGCACCTTGATAGGGTGTTAACCCCAGTTTTGCGTTTGACCGCAGTCTTTTATTATGATGATAAAGTCATAGCATGTTTTTTCATCTTTGAAAGAGGATTTCAGTCGTCGGGACAATTGGTGATGCCATTTTTAATCGTTAATAATTACAGTTTATATTCTGTTAATACTAGACTAGGCTAGACAGAATCCGTAATACGTACATACGTGGAAGTCCAGGTGTACGTGACGTATCCGACAAAATTCAGGAAAGCAGATTACGGTGGTACGGGCATGTGAGTAGAAGATCCCTCGCATACATTGGCAACAGGGCACATTCATTGGTTGTCCCTGGTAGGAATCCAGAGGAAGACCCAAGCGGAGGTGACGTGAGGTTGTGAGTCAGGATATGAGAGACTGTGGAGCAACCCCGGAAGATGCCCAGGATAGAGCCGAGTGGCGGCGAAAAACAAGAATGGCAGACCCCACCATCATGTGGGAATAATAATTGGCCAGGGAGAGAGAGATATTCTGTTAATACTCGTATTGTCCTCTTGGAGCAGTGGCGTAACTAGGCGGGGGCGGGGGGGGCGGTCCGCCCCGGGCGGCGCATTTCAGGGGGCGGCAAATTGGTACAACATATAAAAAACATCTTGACAAAACACACAGATTAAACGAATCTCTGAATATTCTAAAAATTTTATAAAAACCTATAAAATTACAATAATTTTCATAAAAAATTTTGCCTGCGGCGCTAAGTAATCCGGTTCGCGTCTTAGGTACATATTATTTATAGGTGCTCAAATAAATTAGATTTTCGATATCTTATGCCTAAAATTTCGTTACTTCTTGCATGGTCGCTTCCCCTATACCAATACCTGTAACCATATGTGTTACCTCTACTACAGAAAGATAACCAGGTTCATAATTTCACCCATTTGTCCAAAAAATTTCGCCTGCGGCGCTCTTTTTTTGATGTTTATCTATCTTTTTTGTGATATTTTTATTTAAAGAAAGTAAACAAAACTACAAAATGATCTTGATTTTCATTTAGTTTTATGAAAAAAACTACGCCTGCGGCGCTATTTACGTGCTTTATGATGCCATATTCATATTAAAATTCTAGTTGCTCTCACCTAGCTTCAAAACTGCAGACACCAATGGGTAGGTACGTACTTGTATAGGTTCTTTAGGGGTCGGGTGGGGCGGCATTTTTAGAGTCCGCCCCGGGCGGCACTAATGCTAGTTACGCCACTGTCTTGGAGCCTTTCATAGTGAACAAATATCACATGGGAAATTGTACTCAAATCGATAAGTCCGTGTGTTCCTCATTTATAATACCTAATACATACCAATGACCGTCGTACTGCTAGTGCTTAGGTAGTACCAGAGAGTTATCACATTAATATAACCAACTCCTTATCACATTTGCCCTTCGTAACGTTCGTGTCGATAATAAAATAATAGAAACAAACAATTGATTAATTAACTCTGCTTAATGTTATTATAATTTGTATATAGATGTGTTTCTATTGTATTGTAGTATATTAATTACATACTCATCATTAAGAGTCCATTAATATTAGATACTATCAATGTTGATGCACGTATTTTTAAAGACAACAGTATTAATTTGGGTTAGTTAAACTTAATTTGAAACTAGGCGAATAATTTTCGTCGTGAAATTTGAACACCATGGACGTCATAGAATGTGTCGTAAGATTTTTTTTGAACCAAACGAAATCAAAGTAAAAGGAAAGAAAAACAATGGTCAAAGAAAATCTCTTATTTGTCCTCAACGAGTAGTTTACAACTAGTTTTCAGTCTGGGGCAAACTAGGAATGCGCTTATGAGGACGAGTTGGATTTTCGCAGTGTTCTCAATAGGGTGAATAAAGTTTATTATTACCATTTGCTTGCGAGTAAATATATAACTATAATAAATTACCTTGGTTTTGTGTAGAAAAGTAAAGATAAAAAAAATACAAAATAGTGAACCAGAGACGACATTGGCACAAATATCCCCTATGCAGAAATTTCTTAAGACACATTTTTCAAATGTATATAACAAGAAAACAATTAATTATCGAAGAGATTAATTAATTATCTTTGTCATACTAAATATAGTGCAGTAACGAGAGCAAATTTAATGGCATTTTCAGGAAATAAATATAGTAGTCTACTTCCCTTTCATACTTTACGTATTTGGGGACGCTGAATTCGAATTTCAACTTTGCCACCTCGTAAATGTGATGCGTTCTGAGATATTCGAGAAAAACTCAGAAGAAAACGTTCTTTTTAGAGACTTTCGCTCATAACTCGAAAAGTATACATTTTAGAGAAAAGAATCTCGAGACAAGAATAAACTAGAGTAAATTTCCTACAAAAAGCGATGATATTCATTTTTCTGAAATAAACCGCTTACGCGCTACTATGCGCTAAAAAAGGGCATAAATTCCACTCTTTTTTAAAAAATATTTTCTCTTTTAATTTATTGACTATAACTCAAAATATATAGAGTTTTTTGGAAAAAATTGTTGTACATAAATAAAGTACACTATATTTTCTACAATTAGTGCTAAGAAGGTTTCTGAGACAGACTAACCTCTATTACGTTAGAGCGCATTGAAGTTCACTATAGTACATTAGAAGCAAATTCTTCATTATTTAAAATGGATATATAACATTAAAAAAAATAAAAAAATCTACTAAACTTTCTTGATGCTATAAACACAAGGCTGAAATTTTTATATTTAAATGTTTGCTACCCCTCAATAGCGATGGGTCGGTAGAAATTTGAGAATTCCTTAGAAACAAAAGCTCATTCTCCAGTTTTTTGTCCATAATGTGAAAATTAAAAACAATAGGGACAATTATACTAAGACAAAAATAAAGTACATTTTATTATCTATGAACTACCTAAATAACTTTTTTTAGTCAAATAGACGATTCAGCAGCCAGAGTCCGTTAAAAATTTTCCATATCTCGAAAATATTCTAAAATTTCTACTTATTTTGGTTTACCGCCTGCATATAAGAATCTAAACATTTTTAAGAAACAAAATGTGAAAATTCATCAAATTTCCTACAAATTATGTCTCTTGCGTTTTCGCCCTCGCGAACTGGTTCGATGTTCAGAAGCATCGAAATTTGGTATAGCGTGTCATATTAATTAAGCGTTGATAATACGAACTACGACTATGGTATGTAACACACGTATGTAACACACGTACCGTAGTCGTAGTTCGTATTATCAACGCTTAATTAATATGACACGCTATACCAAATTTCGATGCTTCTGAACATCGAACCAGTTCGCGAGGGCGAAAACGCAAGAGACATAATTTGTAGGAAATTTGATGAATTTTCACATTTTGTTTCTTAAAAATGTTTAGATTCTTATATGCAGGCGGTAAACCAAAATAAGTAGAAATTTTAGAATATTTTCGAGATATGGAAAATTTTTAACGGACTCTGGCTGCTGAATCGTCTATTTGACTAAAAAAAGTTATTTAGGTAGTTCATAGATAATAAAATGTACTTTATTTTTGTCTTAGTATAATTGTCCCTATTGTTTTTAATTTTCACATTATGGACAAAAAACTGGAGAATGAGCTTTTGTTTCTAAGGAATTCTCAAATTTCTACCGACCCATCGCTATTGAGGGGTAGCAAACATTTAAATATAAAAATTTCAGCCTTGTGTTTATAGCATCAAGAAAGTTTAGTAGATTTTTTTATTTTTTTTAATGTTATATATCCATTTTAAATAATGAAGAATTTGCTTCTAATGTACTATAGTGAACTTCAATGCGCTCTAACGTAATAGAGGTTAGTCTGTCTCAGAAACCTTCTTAGCACTAATTGTAGAAAATATAGTGTACTTTATTTATGTACAACAATTTTTTCCAAAAAACTCTATATATTTTGAGTTATAGTCAATAAATTAAAAGAGAAAATATTTTTTAAAAAAGAGTGGAATTTATGCCCTTTTTTAGCGCATAGTAGCGCGTAAGCGGTTTATTTCAGAAAAATGAATATCATCGCTCTTTGTAGAAAATTTACTCTAGTTTATTCTTGTCTCGAGATTCTTTTCTCTAAAATGTATACTTTTCGAGTTATGAGCGAAAGTCTCTAAAAAGAACGTTTTCTTCTGAGTTTTTCTCGAATATCTCAGAACGCATCACATTTACGAGGTGGCAAAGTTGAAATTCGAATTCAGCGTCCCCAAATACGTAAAGTATGAAAGGGAAGTAGACTACTGTATTTATTTCTCCGCGAAAACACCATATGACTAGACTAATAGTGAAGGAAAAAATTACTGTAAATAATACAGCAATATATTTTATACAACTATTACCTTCTTCTTCGTAGTAGGCTGTTATTTTCGTAGAATAAAACTTATTGCAAAAACATAATAGACTGTGCAGTGTGCACATTAACTACACGAGTTATGTCATTATTAGGCACAATTTTTAAAATTGGATTCGGTCTCGCGATTACGTACGGTTCATACCATCACACTCATTAACAAACGATCTCGTCTCGATGACACAATAAAAAAAAATGGAAATAATAATCATACTGTTATTTTTAGCCAAACTGAGATTTTATTTTACTATGCATATATGACTGATATGAAATGAAACTTAACCAACTGATTTGCATCACAAAGAAACTACTCTAAAATATTTTGCATCTAAACGTTTTGTTTTCGAGATGTCGTGTCCTCGATTCTTTAGATATTATTGTTGTAGTACTTTTTTGCTTTGTTTTGCTCATTTTTCTGTTTCTGTAAGATCAGAGGTCTTTATTCTCATAATTTTACAATGCGGGATTTGCGTTTAAATTATTGAAACCTGAGGTCATCAAATAAAATTATAATCCTAATAAAAAAACTTTACTAAATATGTTTTTCCGCGTAGAGTAATTTCACTGTACCATGTCGGTTGTTGCGAATTGGACATCTTTGCAGAAACAATTGATTAAAAACTGTGAGAAAAGGGTATAAAAAATGTAAAATGATTGACACACCGCACCGGAAGGAAGCCGAATGTTCGGCAGACCATAACAACGGATTAGATAAAATTAGTTTTAATTGAATTAATGACAATTGATGGTTGGTTACCCCATTACGTTGTGAGAAATTTCGCGATAGTATGGATGGATGGACACCATGGACAGATTATGTAACAAGAGCGTCATCGTCAGACATTAAAAGTTAATTTTGAGTTATACTTTAGTTGGCATATTATGGATTAGGAATATCTAGGAGTATTCAGGATCCTTTTTTAATGTATAACTAATTATTGGCCAATTTCTGTGGCTTCACTTTGCGTATGATTCGCATCAATTTAGGTTCAGAATTTAATAAATACCTTTGTTGTTGATTTAATATAGTTTGAGATTAAAAAAGTTCAATGTATTTATGAAACTTCGTGAAAAATTCACATACTTTAGTATGGTTTCATTGGATCTGTCATTTACAGCAATCAATTTGTATTATGTTTTATTGATTTTTTGTTGATCAGTTTATCATTATACTTACCTCTAAAAATACATATTTTTTCATAACAGTCTTGCAGTGTATACTAAATAAATATGTTCTATATTATTTACAATGTCACTCGATGAAAATCGTTTTTCCTTGTGTGGTCCAACCAAGCGAGACTTAGTCGCTGACTTGTTAGCCACTGCCGCGTTGTATGGCCGTGAAGTTTTAATTATGTAACTTTGTATCAACATTGTAGTCTACTACGAGTACTATATTCGACATTAACAGTTCAGGAAAAATGACCAAATTTTCCTCAAATTGTTACATTCTAATCCGTTTATTGCTGACGTGATATCGGCGTATTTTTTACGGAGTTGTCCGCCAATGTTCAAACGTTCTTCGCCTAGCAAATTTACACAAATTTCTGAAGACAGTAACCCTAGCGAGAAGATGTGAATGAATGCAGAAGGCGCCCTTATCCACAGACACCCCTGAAAAAGATACTTGTAGATAGCAGGCGCGAAGCTACCTAAGAACACGATTCCCATCGAGTTACCTTTTGGATTAAATTATAGGTATAATAGTGTCTAATTTGACGTGATCCGATAAGAAATGTTAGCCCCGGCTTCCCTTCTGCAGAAATCCACCCTTCGCCACTGGCTAGATAGATAGACATAGATATATCTAATATGGTCAACGTGTAATAATTCTGGCCGGCTTATACATGGCCTAAACTAGAGACAGTCGCAAGGTTTTGCTTCGATCTCATGTTATCTTTTAATTGTATATAATGAGGTACTATATTTCTTGTGTCATCATGTAACTCGCTCTGCCTATTTAATGAATATGCAATATGCGGCCTATCATTTCTACTATCTATATATAATTTATATATTATACAGTATACACGCATGTTTAAGTTTGCATGAAGGTGTTAGGAGGAAGTTAATATTATAATCAGAGTGCGGTTACATACAAATACTAGGAGGGAGGTACCTAATGTTCGGTCAATTTTACTTCCCTATGCTGTTACATAACCTTATCTTAGTTTACATCTAAAATGTATTACCTTAAGTTATATACATATGCAGACAATTTAGTGTGTAATAATACGTATAATAATTAACAAATTTATGATGTATTACGATCATTTCATCTGACGTAATTATTACAATTTATCATTGAAATGTAGATAAAAATGTTATAAAAACGTCACTAATTAGTTGGTTGACAGACACTGCCTACAGCAATAAACCGGAATTAGGATTTTTTTATTCATCGTATGGCCAATATTGCAGCACTTATCAGTGTTGACGAGTTAGTCAGAGTTTGACGAAGATGGAAAGCAGTGCAGCTATCGCCGCACCTGAGCCTATTGAGGGAGCTCCATAGCTTTCTAAGTAGTGTGGAACCAGGTTGTTGTTTAGTATTAAATGGTGGTTCTGTACAGCTGCCGTCGACCACTGCTGTCGCCATTTAGCATCAGCTATGCATTCGGTAGTGTGTGCGGGTGTCCACGTCCACAGAGGTTGAAGAGCCTAAGTGAAAATGTATGGTTACTATAAAGTTAGTATGAAGGCAGGTAAATGTAGCGTGCAAGAACAGTAAGTATGTAAGATATAATATTATGATGATGTATGATGATACCTATTCACCTATGATACGTACTATTGAGTTGAGTACTCACCTATATTATTAAGATGATGAAGCTGTTGTATTATCTGTTGATGGTGTCAGTCACTAGAGAAGCTATTATACATAATATTATATTACAATATACTCGTGTAGGTAGACAATAACATAATAGAGACACTATGTATCAGTGGCGAAGGGTGGATTTCTGCAGAATAAAAAGCCGGGGCTAACTTTTCTAAAGGGATTACGTCAGATTGGACACTATAATACCTATCATTTATGCCAAAAGGTAACTCGATGGGAATCGTGTTCATAGGTAGCTTTGCCCCTGCTATGTATGTATATCTATAGATGCCTTAGTCTCATTAAGTAGTACAGTAGGTGAGTGCAGGGCCGTTCCCAGCTAATAGGCAAGTTAGGCAAAGCCTAAGGGCGGCAATCTGAATGAATACTATTGTTTTGTATAAAAAAATTCACCTGCGGAGCTAGTTCCACCGTTGTCTAAGATGTTGCTAATTAATAAACTTATTTGAATTTATTAATTTACATGTATTTTTTAGGGCGGCATTATATCTAGGGACGGCCCTGAGTAGGTACCTACTTAGAATGTTGCACAACAATAATTTATTTTTCATAGTATTATTCTATTCTATTATGTTTTACGGCTATCTACTCGTCTGCGAGTGATCTTATTATTTTTCATAGAGGTACAAACGTAATGTACCTACATTTTTGAAAATGATGAAAAACATACTGAAAAGATGATACTTTGAGCCCCAAACCAATCTAGAATAAGGTGTAAATAATACTAAAGGTGGTGCGTTACAGTGGGCGAGTATCCAGACTTATGTAATGGAGACCGTGTCCATTTAAAAAGTATCGTATGATCACAGACGAGAAAGGTCTACGATGTAGTCATAGACAACGCGCGCGTAGACAATGGGGTGAAAAAAACAAATGGAAAAGTTTGCATGAAGCTTCTACTTTACAGCGGACGGATGAAGGTCGAAGGAGAAAAAGTTCGGAATTTAAGGTTCTAAATCGCGTAAACAATCGCATGATAAAATGGTAAAAATAACGTTTTTCCATTTTTTGGGATTAATTTTGCGTCTATCAAAAATCTTTTACGGTTATTCCCTAGATTTTAATGCATATTATCAGTACAAAATACTCCGCGACTTTCGGGAAACGAGCTTCCGTCTTTCGGAAAAAAGGTGAGAGGTGTTTTTCAATATTTTTTTTGAGAAATCTATTCAACATATAACATATATTTTACGGTTATTCCCTAGATAAATGTTCAATGCATCTATCCTATTTTGTTCCAAAGCATATTTAGTAACGGTTGTCGAGATATAAGGTCTCCCGTTTTCAGAAATGTCGGTATGTATACTCTTAAATGTTTTCCGTTTCATCAGTGATTTACATTTTTATATAAATTTTCCGATTCGAAAACTCTTCATCTAATTTGTAAGAAACGCAATCTGTATGTAGAACAAAATGTAAGAAGGTTTTGTATCTGGATTCCCATGCGTATTGACGACACGCATCAGGAATGAATGACATTCTAAATGTCAGTTGGTTTAATGACTAAACAACTGCATTGTAATTTCCAATGCAAGCAATTAATTTTCTCTGAAAATTCTCATGAACATTGTACATACTCGTATGTCTAGTAGTATCACTTTCATTAGTTACATAGGTTCAATATTATTTCCGTTTTATTATACTTCCTGTCTTATGATATTATCGACGTCTACTGATATTATAAACGCTGCATATACAATAATTATTATTGATCAAGCTTTCGTATGCTCGGTTTATTTACTTGCCATGCACTTACAATTATTACTTTGTGTAATAACGTTATCGTAGTAGTTTCTATATTAATTTCAACTTTCTAATTTAGGGCTTGCATTAATATTTAAGTAGTTCAATATTATTTTAATCAAAGGTTCTTAAAGTGAATTTTTTGCTCACCTTGCAGCCCTATTTCACGTTCATATCCCTTATTCGTGATACACATCAGAATAAACATATTCTTCTTATCGTGTCGGTCAGCACTCATTATATCCCCATCCGCTCCCAGAGAGCCACAACCTCTCCTGCGTCATCGTCCAAGGGGGAGCGATATGCGAGACTCTCCCGTGTGCACCGCCCAGGAGCCATTGGGCATAAACATATATGCATCGTATTTTAAACCGTTCCATCTAATACGAAGTTATTTTTAACTTTATCATCCGTGTTCTAAATCTGTTTCAGGGATTGTCAGGTTTTGTTCTGTTGTATGTATCACGTAAGTATAATGAAAGGGGAGGTTCCTGATACTGGCCTGACAAAAGAGGCGAAAACTATTGTAAACTACAGTAATCATTTATAAATCATATACCAAGTACAAGTATGGACTGTTCTTTTTTAGGATTGGAATATCTTGAGATATATGTGCCACATGGGAATAACAGTGAGAAACGTAATTTTGATATCCCATTGAAGATGGAACTTGGGTGTGATATCTCTTTGATATTTAATTATTTCCTAATTCCCAAATCTCATCATTCGCGAATGCATACAATGATAATATGTATCTTTTATCAATTCTTAAAGAACCACCATCTTTGCAGAAATATGTATTGTTTCGCTTCATTAATACGGTCATGAACAAAATTAATATTACTAAGTTATGCTTGTGTAATTACCGCGTCCTTGCCCTGATCTTGTTTGTATTTCATCATTTGTAGTACGCACTACATCTTTATTATATCTTTGTCTTCATTCATTATCGGCCCTTTGTAGTTCTTCATGGAAACATAGGAAGGTCAAGAGAGCGGTCTTGGGAGCGCTTCTTTTTGAACTTATATTTTATTCGCTCTTTCTTTTTCAATCCATCTTTAATTTTTCCCCTAATCATTCCTATCGCTCTGATGTCATTGTTTTTAAGAACCATGAAAAAGGATTAAATATTTGTATTTCAATGATTTGTTTTGATAACCAACGCCAGTGGCTGACGTTTTCTGTTCATTAAAAATATTATATAACGCATGGAAATTTTTGAGCAAGTTCACATTTTATTATCTTGTAGCAATTAAAAAGATGTTGAAAATATTTTCTTCACTGTATTTGGATAATATTTTTTATACTCTCGTCAAGGTGAGGGCAGGCCCGTCTGAAAAGTCGCCATTTATTTATTATTTATAGTTAAACGATTTCCTTGAATAAATTAAATAGAATTCACAATTGAGGAACCTAGCAGCGGTTAGAAAAATTGATTTTGCTTTCCATCTGATACATTTTAAAGTGAGAAGCGGAGAGAAGATGGGGACCGTGAGTTCTACAATGAGCAGGTAATAAGCAAGCTCATCTGAGTGGACATGGAACGCCAAAACCAAACAATGGAGAAAAATTGAGAAAGATCGTAGAGGCTTACATTCGGTAATGTAAAGATGACTGAAGAATGACCTGATTGTTTCGTAATTAGGATAAAAGGTTAAATGTAACGGTACGATCTCTGAGAGATGTGATAAGGTACTAAATATTCATACTTTCAGAAGCAGTACTGAAAGACTGATTATATACGAAGATCTTGTTGGAATCATTTCCTGGTTATAAAAAGATTCTACAGACGCAAACTTTTCCATGATAATATCGTTTATTTAAGAACATACATTTACATTGCGTTGTTTTATTTTCTTCACAGAGATAAGACCAACGGACAGAATATGTGCAGTATGTGTTTAGTAAATATTGATATAATTAGTATAATGTTCGTGTTTTACAAATTTATCAGTGTTGTTGGATATGGAGTCGAGTCGGTGTCAGTATTCCGAGAATCGCTGTATGTTTTCCAAGTAATATGGCTGTCATACTCGTACAATACAACACGTCACTTACCTGCACAATACATTATTATGATTACTAGTCATTACCTATTACAATAATACAATTAGCTATGTATTTGTGTTATGCACTATGAAAGTAATACATATTGATGAGTAAATTATGTTATCTAGCACGTTGTGAATTATTATTAACTCAATAACAATCACGCTATTGACAGCGTTTTTATTATCCACTCATCTTTGTTCTACATTGAGATTATATATTTTTTGGTCTTCATCTTAATCTATTATCAAAATTATCTCTTGACAGGTTTTGTTAAAAGCTTTTGCCCCATGCGCACTCACCACTTTACCGTTTGACGTTTACAGTGCTTCGAGCCTGGCCCCAGAATTTCTCTAGTGGCTTGCGGGGTTGGATGTCAGACTTGGACGCTGTGACAATAATCGACGTTGCCAAATGATAAATAAATAATAAAGAAAGGATATGGACTTGTATACACGAACCCAAATAGTGTAAAACACTGTACCATGAAGTACAGCACATATCGTCAACGCCGGGACTCGAACCTGACACCTGTTGCTTGGATTACCGGCGCTCTAACGGAGTGCGCTAACCATGTGATCGTTTTATTTCTTCTTCGTCGGTTCTATCGGAGGTTGGCGACCATCGCTTGAAACTCTAATCCAATGAGTGTCGACACATTAGAAAATCAAAACCACTGTCGACGATTCCCGAGCCAAGTGTTTATTTTTACATTAATATTTATCAATGATAAAATAAATACCTATAGAACATAGGTCACTGAAACATTTAAGTGTTTTACTAGTGATTTTTTTTGCATGGATAATATTGATTTTATTGCATCGGCAATTATTTTTTATTATATGCAAATTAGATTTTTATTTCATTATTTAAATACTCGTATAAGTACTATGTTTTTATTCGTTTGTTGCCTTACTACTATTTAGTATCACGAGGGATTTTTTGTACTTACCTATTTAATCAGGAGGTAGTATGTTTGCCGACATGAAAATGGGGCAATGTTGGGGGATTTTGCTTATAATTTAATGATGTAGTAATTTCTTTGTAGGTATGTGATAAAACCAAAACCTACCACATACCTTAGTGATACTATACGTACTGTTTTTATTGCTAGTGGGATTTTTGACGAACGAATGCAACTGAAACATCGCGTTAATGTAGAAGTATTTCTACAAGAAATTCAATGTAGATATTCATCGCTTTTCATACACTACTACTATACTATCGCAGCGTATCCTAAAATGGGGTAACCAGTAAATTTTGTATGTAGAGTAAAACAACATTCTCTCTAAGCGAAAATTATCTAGTATGGTTGGCAAACTTCAGTGCTCTTTTAAATATAATTTTAGAGTGTACCGTAAGAGCAAGACATTCGTAAATCTTTCATAATCTGCCAAAACTGATTAGATTCATTTTTATTTTTTGTTTGTGACGATCCTATGTGGTGATTAATCTATCTATCATTTTTACTGTTTGTGACCATCCTATATGGTGAAAAGAAAAATGTAAGGTGCCCTTGAGGCGATTTTATCGCTAAACGGCGCCCAAAATTGTCCAAATATTATTATTATAAGATTGTTGGAAAATTTATAACCCGGAATCGGGGGGATATAGACACTATAGACAGTGTGTCCCTTATGTATGTAAATGTGTTAAGGTACCTCGTGCAGTGATGGCATTGACATATTATTGTATGATGCACAAAGTAATTCTGAACAAATATATTAAACAAAGATCTTTCTACTTACGTAATGTGTAATTACGAGTATGATAGTATATGTACTTTACATTATTATAAGGATGCCACTGATAGTTCTTGTACTTACTGTACACCAACAACAATTGACCCTGCATGCTTCGTGTACATCAATAATAATAAAACATACCACATCTCTATATGTAGTGTATATGTACTTCAGGTATAGCCACCCATATAGTATACAATCTAGCATGCATCATCTAGCCATGACCCATCTACTAATAAATATTACTACGCGGTGCAAGTGAATCAATATTGTATACTAGCATGCTTGTTCAGTGTTCACTCCAAGATCGCCAAGTATCAGGGTCCTCTACTACCACACGCTATTATATGCAACACTACCTTATGACTTATATGGATATGCTACCTACACATTACAATACTCACTTACTTCCGATTTCTACAATAGTTACTGCAGAATCTTTTATCAGTATTTTCGAGTAAATCGTCTACGTTTTCGATAGCGTCGAGCTTTAGGCAATTTTTGCAACGCATTGACAGAAAAGGTGGACAGATGTCATTGTCCATCTTACGGGTCGTAGATGGCAGCAGATGGCCCAAGATAGAAGACAGTGGAAGAGTTTTTTTTTTTTTTTTTTAAATCATCTGGGTTTGCATACACAAACCCAAATACTTCCCTGCACACCTTGCACAAAAGCCTGTATCGCAAAGAGTGGAATACATCGCCAGCGCCGGGGTTCGAACCTGGCACCTCCTGCTCGAGTGACTGCCGCCTCAACCAACTGCGCCAACCATGTACATGTAGTTTAGAAGAAGCCTATGTCCAGCAGTGGAACGCAAGTGGCTAGAAGTGTGTAAGTAAGTATTGAAGGAAAGGAAAACTTCACATGGTCTATTGAAGCTACACATGACACACACGGTTTATCCGAGCATTAAAACCTAGCTAATTCAGTTCTACAGAATTTTATGCTCCAGAACAACAGTTTTTTTTTTGTATTTCCGATTTTTCCTGTTTTTAACAGTAGATTCCGATTATTTCCATTGCGTGATGTTCAGATTCCCTTTTATTCGTAATCCACGATGTTCGAATTTATTTCACAGCGAGTTCCATCATGAAATAATTGCGATAATCCAGTTGTACATATTTAAAGACGAGAAATATAGTGATATTGTGTGAAACTGTGTTAATTATTTCTTCCACTGCCCACACTTGGAAAGGACCTTAGAAACTGTCAGAAGACTGGATTCCAAGGGAATGCCAGTTTATTTCACTCCGCCTCTGTCGATTGTCATTTGTACGTATTTTGGGATTACCACAATGTTGTAAAGAGTTTTTTGTCGCAAAGTTCTTGCATAAAATCTTTTGCATTTCCGCATTCTTTTCCATTACCCTACAAATAAAATGTGGTCTATACTAAGTCATCAAATTTAATAAACGTTATTGAGTATTAATTTACAAACATAAATATAGCGTGCCATTGGCCCTTGTATTATTTATTTTATTCCTTAATTCGCTATTTTTGTACCAATTTTCTTCGTATTTTTAGTAATGGGCAATACCAAGATGAAGATACATTGGTCTTTTTAAAACATTACTGGTACAAAATCATTTGAAGTTCTAGACTATACTGAAAATGTTCTAATGAAATTTTTGTCAAAGTTTTATATTCACAGCAAGATTTTGTAATAATATTTTCTCATATTTTGATCATGGTTTGTATTTATATAATTAATGGCAATGGACCCACAAACAGTAAAAATGTGTGAAATGGTGAAATTATTTTGAAGTTTACACTGGATATAATGCTCGTTAGTTTAGTTAATCTTTCCTGCTTTTTTGCATTTCAATTTGGTCTATTGATTTTGAGTGTTATGCATCTGTTGACATTATGTACTCCTACTCGTATTACGGTCGCACACTTGCATCATGACCGAGACTATTTTTCTCATCACTACTGTCATTTTATTATGCTTCGTGTATCAAAATAATTTGCATATTTTACATACACTTAATATTGTTTAATTTCAGTGGTTTTCTTCGAGTTATTGCATAAGTACTTCTTCAATTTTAATTTAACTATCAACTGGAATATTAAAATGTTAATAAAAAAAAACAATATTTCTTTCAACATAAGTATGTATACTGATTATTTTATTTTTTTTATTGCCCTTCGTGATGCAGAAAGATTAAAAGTTTATTGATCCTTTTGCATAGCTACTTCATTTTTTCTTCTACATTAATCTGGTGATTCGTTAATCAGTCACTATTTCTGAAATAATATATATAGGTAGCTAAATATTTACCATATGAGTTAATAACAGGAATACTTAAGAAAAAAAAACATTGGAAGTCCGGTAGAACTGTGAGTATACAAATATTTATAGCGCAAGTTCCAGAAAGGTGTAAATAAGTATGAAAACCATGTTTAGTCGAGTTTGTTGCAAAAGTACTGAAATAAATTATATGTACACAAAACTATCCGAAAATATCTATCCGCACAATCAATGCTAACTGTGAATTTAATGTAGATGACGTTCTGTGCAGAATTGTTGAAGAGGATGTGAGAAAATAAATATATTTTAACAGACTTCTAACGTGTACAATCCATGGTTGGCGCAATTGGTTGGAACGCGAATTCCTAATCAGGAAGCTCCAGGTTCCGACCTCGACGTTATGAATATTATGATGTATTCTGTACGTCACGACTCGCGACACAAATTTTTATCTTACTGTGAAGTATGCAAGAAAGTACTTATCATTTTAACTTTTTGATAACGCGACAATTCAATAACGATTATTTTTAATGCATCTTTAATATTCAAATGTAATAAATCACTCGTTTACGTACTGTTTTACGTATTATTTACAGTTTTTAATGTTGGTATCATATTCTTTTTACCTCTTGAAAAGATTTGATACTTACTATAAATTATATGTGCAGATAAGATTTATAAACATTGTAGGTATACTATGTAATGTATCTAAGCAGTAAGCATATGAAATTGATAGCGTGAAACCTTGGGAAAAATATTATATTATTTACTTAGATACTACTACATTTACTACAAGTTTTATCATTTTCACATGTTGTACCCATAATATAATTGTGTAGTGATGTTTGAGTTTGTGGTTATCACTAGAATTCTCTGTTGTCGTATTTGCTCGCATCACTGACCTTGGTTATGTTATCAACGCACATAGACAGTGTTGTTGTTATTATCAGTAGCGTAGATAATATACTTCGCTGTAGTCCTATACTGCGACAACTGATGCTACATTATATGTATTATTATTATAGACAAGTGCATCCTGCGAGGATCAGTTCATAGAGAGAAATGACACTGATGCCAGATATGCCCACTGTTATGTGTTCTATATAACTCGTACCTATGTGAATAATATCCTAACGTTGAAATCCTTTATAACTGACCTCCCCATTAGAATATGTACAATATTCATGATATATTTGCATTGATTTTCATGATAGGTTCTACTTTGTGCGTGTATTAGTTTTGAGGTCAGCAGTTGGAAATTAATCAGTCTCCTCGGGGGTTATGTTATATGCGAATGAACACTGGCGTTATTTAATGTAATTTATAAAATATGCCTAAAATATTCGCGGAAAAACATGTTAAAATTTGTTTCTTTGATAGGTTATGCAAGTTCATCTGATTCGGGAGAGATAATGGTCCTGATTGGGCTTTCCTTTGAGCAGGAAATAACAATGGTGGGGTAACCAGCAAATGCTGTGTGCATACAAAAACACATAACATTATCTTTGAGCCAACATTATATTTGACATTCACAATGGGAGACAAACCTAATTGCTGGAAAAGATGACAAATATCTAAAAAATAACTAAAAAGTTTGGGAATGTACAACTCGGGGATCCCCACAGGGAACTCTCTATCATCTATTAATACATTTGGTATCTCGGCGACAGCACCTCTTTGTCTAAGTACGTGCATTTTTTTGTCAAAGAGAATACAAAAATTAAAATTTGCAATAAGGTGCTAAATTCGTGTACAAACTGTGGTGTTATTTATATTTAATTAACGTCATGCACATTTAATTTATTATAAATATCTTAACTATCGCTTCTTTAAATAAATATTATTGTTATTGAATATAGTTTTATGATAATAATGTGGAAATAATGTCCATTTACATAATAAACCTGTCCCATATATAGCGGATTATATGAACTTTGACACATTGATCTTTAAACACCCATTTGAGAATGATGCTTTGACACCACATAAGTATTAACTATCTGTCTATCCATATTCCTTGTGGGGTAGGCGGAGAAGTGAGAACGCCAGACTAGCCTATCTAATACATATATTACTTGCTTCCGACACACTAGCGCAATTTGCCATACACACTCTCCGATTGATTTCAAGTTTTAATCACTGGAAATAGAATGCTTGTGACTGGTCTACTGTATGTGGTATTGTCACAAATCTCGTGTATCGTGTGTGATCACATTAATTTATTCAGATGTTGTTAATCTACTACCTAAGAGAAAATTTAATAAATTATGCATAGTTGCATGTCGCATACAGTCGTTACACAATACAAACTTGTATCTAGTAGTAGAAGTCAGACTATTTTTTTATTTTCTTAAAAGCTGGTTTGAAAATAGCATTATGGGAATACATAATATGCACCCTGAGGATTACTTCATCGGTAAGATCTAAGATCTACTGTACATGCAACTGTGTACTCTCAAAAAGAAAAAAAAAGGGTACGTCGACAATCAGGTTTTGTAGTTATTATTATAAGAAGTTACACCCATATTACTGAGGTTTTAAAAGCTACTTGGATGTTTAAAAATAGTGAAGAGTTGTAAAATTTTGTACTCAAAATAACCCCTATTAGGTATATCTACTTACTTTTTTAACGACTGTGCTTTAATAAAACTTAAGCAAATCACGGCAGCATGATACACTCAATAGTCACGACTATATTAACAGTGAGTCTAAAGCAAACTTTAAAGTGAACTATACCCAAAGTAACCAAGAACCTCGCGAATAAGTTATTACTACCACTTGTCTCTTTAACCATCTTCGAAAAAACACATAAAAGTCACAAAGGATCGGTTTTATGCGGTGCGTATTACCCCTTCCTATGTCATTCTTGGTTTGTCGTTTTTCGGGACGTGTTTTAAAAATGCCGATGAATGGTCAAAAAGATTTTTCATCTTAGAGGGACTTCGGCACATAGGAAAACCCTTTTCCCCTGTAGGTTCATCGTTCTTATGACAATGACATCGGGGCTTGAAGAAGCATCGCATGTAAGTAATTCGAGTTTATGTAACATTGCTTCCCCTAAGGGGTTTGCGACTTTGCGATTACTCCTGCCTGTAAATATATTACTTCTTGTTGTAAATGTGCAGTAAAATAGTCAACCCACACGCAACTTACACCATTTACCTATTACTCGTACCTGCTACTTTTACAAAATAGCCATTCGATGTTCTCTATAATAATATCGATAATCACACGATATAATGTAACAACGGGTGACGGTTATAGAACATGTTATTATTTCATTAGACATTACCAATCGCAATAACAGCATTATTTCCTTGCAACGTAAATAATAGATTATTAGTCGGCATATTGCTATTGATATTTTAATAGTTCCCCGAATAGTAGTTGTATAGTATTCAGAGAGGGAAGGATTATATGAATCAAATAAACATCACAGTTGTTTTAATTTTTTTCTTCGAGTGAACAAAGTACATACTCCTCAGTAATACAATAAAATTAGGCATGCAATATGCGAAAAATCATACATCAGAATTTGACTCTTATCAGTTAAAAATGAAGCTTACAAGTTTAGGATTACATGACTAAAATGATTTGTATCTAACCAGTAGGACAGTGAAAGCAGTTTAGTTGGGATGAATCCTGCTGCCTTAGCTTTATCGGGTAGCGTAGGCAATTTTCCAAACGACCATCTCATATTGTTATGAACTCGTATGTGGTCTATTATACCGATTGTAAGTCATGTACTGGGTAATTTTGATCGTTAATTTCTAAATCCTAAATAACTCTACTAAAAACAGACAAGTTCAATTATCAAAGCTTTTTTATGCTGTTCATTTAGTTTAATTAGTTAAAGAAATTTACTCTTCTATCTAGAATGTAAACGTAAACGCTAAATTACGTAGAATCTTGTAAGGACTACAATTACAACACAATTTCTATCCTAAATACTCGTTTCTATTTTCAATCACATTCTCGCAGGCCTTTTTAATGAACGCAATATTGGCGTAGGTATGGATTATCTAATATCTATACAAAATATTGTGCTGGTGTTATACTCACTTTTAATCACAGACACTGTCACTTTGGTGTCGTTTAATTAGAAGATAATTGTTTGGATAGTAAGTACAACTACCTGAATATATCCAGAGATTTCGTAGTTCGTGGTACAAACAATAAATAAGCCCCTAGATAACTAAATAGTAGATACATACTGTTTTAAATTTTTCATGTCGGAAGTTACATAATTTCGCCACCTAATTTATCGAGTGTTTTATTTTATTTATCAGAGGCTATCCAGAACGAACTCTGTTGGAGTACATCTCCTTTAAAATTAGATGTTTTTTGGAACAGATAATACAGTTACAAAATTAACTGTTAAGCGTAACTTTGCGGGCCCTTGGACCACTTGTGGACGAAAAAACTACGTCTTATTCGGCCATCTGTCATCTAGGTGTTCTCAGAACATCATACGATCATCTTTTATTATTTATGTACCTAGGTAATAGATTTATTTTAAGTAAAAGTTAACCTAGATCTATATGGTAGAAACGTCCGATATTTTCTCATCTTCATCTCACATTTTTACATTTGAGTGGTGATTATGTAACAGTACAAGTACAAACTAATAGTAGGTAAGAATAATATACTTACAAGTATTGACAGAATAATTTAGATGAATACGATTCTCTGGCGTGTAATCAGCGAAACAAATTTCTATTACATTGTCTCTCACTTCATCCTAATTAACCAGTATTTGCACAATTCTTCACCATTGTTTAAAAATATTACAATGTAAATAATTGAATTAAATAACGATTGTACATAACTAAATACGACTGCTTACTTATAATTCCGTGCACGTTAGCGTGATACATTTCTATTTTCATTTTATGACAGTTCTGTTGCGATATGATTTACGATAACATCTTGTTTAATTTGTGTGTAATTAATTACTACTATGTCGCCCCCTTGTTCCTCAAGCGAACACAAGGAAGTCGCAAGCCTTCGCCACTCTGAGAGTTTTTTTGTTTAACCCAACTTTCTGATAACTGCCTTAAAAATAATTGACAGTGGAGTAAGATCTGTTCTGTTGTCATAAACACTAGGTTGAAAGACATATTCCTACCTATGTACATATTATTTGCATAATTATTGTTCAGCAGACGTTTGTTTTCTCCTGAATTTGATAAAGACAAGTCAATGTTTCCGTCCCGTTTCGTGGTTTGACTCAGGCTCCAGACCAGGTTATGAGTTTTCTAATTGATGATTAAATCCTAAAGAATATTGCAGTATTTTTTTTTACAATTTTCACTGTCTTTTACGATACTCCTATTACAATCAGATATGGGAAACCTCATCGTGTAGGGAATGTAAGACGAGTACATAGATTTAGCCCTATTAAAAGCGATAATAAATTGTTGACTTTTTTCCTCTTAATTTCATCTTATCTAAGAGTCCTCTAGAGTGGTCTAGTGCGTGTCTTATACCACTAATTTGCTAATACTAATCAACTTCATCGGCAATTTAGTATGCAGTTTGAAGTGTTATCTTATAAATTGTAACTTGTGGGTACAAACTATAAATATCCGCAAGTAAAATAGTTCATTAGTACTAGAACTGTTTAATGATTGATGCTTTCCTTATGAGGTCTAGAATTAAGCGACAATGTTCCTAAAACATTACACTGTGAACTATGTATGTATTACAACATTATTGCCCGATCCCACCAGCTACCACCTAGGAAGCAGACCCCTAAGGAATTTCCATATAAAAACACAGATAATTTCAGTAATTTATAATGATGGACAACAGAGGAGCAATAAATCCATACAAAATACAACATGCTGCTACTTAAGTGAGGGAGATTCTGGGCGGAGATATTTGGGCACCTAACTAAGTAGAACTGCACGTTGTATTTTGTATGGATTTATTGCTGCCTCTGTTGTACATCATTATAAATTACTGAAATTATCTGTGTTTTTGTATGGAAATTCCTTAGGGGTCTGCTTCCTAGGTGGTAGTTGGTGGGATCGGGCATACGAGTATACCTATTATTTTATTAGGAATCTACCGACATTATACTTGCATAATACTTAAGAGAACTTTATATTTTTATTCTTCGTATAGTTATTATAATAATGTGTTTCAGGTAACCAATTTAGCTAGCCCTTCCATTTTGATCAAGATACTGTAGGCATTCATCCAATGAAAACTAGAACTCGTTTGAGAGATTCCCGTCGATAAAATATTTCCGAAATCATGGCCCTGTTTTCTTGTAATCTTCACGCCTACTGTATATTTTTATTACTGGACTAGAGGTCACCTTCCATTGTGCACTAGTGTGATAATGAGACCATAATTTGAACCTAGTGGCTTATGAGACAAATATCCCTAAAGTGTTTCAAAAACCTGAAACTCTCAAAAGAGTGAATAGTATAGAATTATTATAAGCTTTTTATTTTTTGGTATGATTGATGTAGGTGCATTTATTAGTTTTAATAATGTTTCGTAATTGGCAATCGATCAAGACATGTGTCTAATAAAAGGCTATTCTGTGTCGCTGAGATTAACTGTCAGGAAAGTACACGAATTAATAACGTAAATGAATGTATCTGACATTTGAGAAACATCGATACCAACATGTCAACGTTAGTGTCATATTATGACATTGTGAAAGTGGTCTGGTGTAACATTATTATGTAGATACTCAGATACACATACAACCATCATATTATTATATCCACTAGGTCCAGTCAAGTCGTCAAAGACACATAGGTTGCTTGCTTGCCTTTTTTTAGGTAGATTTCCATAAGGAACTCTACCTATTCGTTTCTCCCGTGATGTCGCAGAATTGAAAAATTTCTACCCAGTATCACTAATTAGGACCAGGAGAACCCGAATCCGACCTTGGTTTAAAAGTTTATATATATAAGCCATATATATATATGTCCCTTTTCTTGTGCGCACGTTTGCGGCCAATCTATGCGTCGCAGAAACGTGAAACTTGTGTGGTAGATTTTTGGTAAGGGGTAGATGAACTGATAGGAGATTGGGTGAAATCCATTAAGAGGAAGGTTCACTTTTTAAGGCTTTAAATTAAAAAACAATCATTCTGAGGGGATCCAATGATTGTGAGGGTCTGTGTCTGGTATCGCATGAAAGGGCATTAAATAAGGAATACAGATCAAAAGTTATATTTTGTCTAGCTCAATTCCTCGGACTACACTGATCGATCGAAAGATCTAGTTAAGTAGTTACCGCATAGGTACTAGCGTGTTTGTTGTCTTAGAAAAGTGCTTCACGATACGAGTAGAACTCACATCTTTTTTCAAATTTCTAGTGCTTACACTGAAAGAAATCATATTTTTGATTCTTGTTAATGTATCAGTTGTTTGGTAGAAAATCCTAGAATAACGTCGAATTAGTGGTCTTCCCCGCAACATTTTACTGCAGTTTTGCTAATATATGAGTAAACTGTAGATTTGAAATTACGTAAAATCATAATGTATGGAGAATTACTTTAAAAACAACAGTTTTATATCATGTCGATGTCTATTTATTAGGGTTTCCTGTTAAAACTACATTAATAACTATTATTTCAAAAAAGCAGAATTCATACTAACAAATTATAAAATCTCTACGTACATATTAACACGATAAATTGTATTCCTAACAGTATTTTCCCGTAATATACGACATTACACGATTTCTGTTTAATTTATAATGACTCGTCACTTCAATTTAACAGTAGTATTCCCCAAAAAGATAATATAAAGGTCCGAACGTTTATAAATGCAAGAATATCATACAAAAATAACATTAATAGCTAATGCTAATCCAAAGCTAATTTGCTGTTAACTTAACATAATGAGTTTAAACGAAAATGCGGGCTTAATGCTAAGTTATCAGGATTCATTACAAAATATCATAACGCGGGACGCATAAATAACATTATTCTCGTGGAAAACGCAGGAATTCTTGCTACTCTCAACGAACATTTCTCGGTTCTATGCGCATGCGTCTACTGACAGACGCGTATACGCAGAGAGTGCATTATGGCGCGATCTATCTATTGTCTAACACACTTTTTACAATACTCTCGCTGTGGTGAATTTATTTAAAGCGTTGTTTGGACAATTCTTAATAATTAATTTGTAATAACTATCGTGTGTATTCCTTCCTATACACATACTTACTGTGCGAATTAAAATAAAGTTGGCTATAAAAATGGACGCGACTACTGCGAATCTTTTGACGAAGTGGGGAATGTTTTTTTGATATAATGGGAAAACGGCATGTTGTAATTAAATAATGTGATTTTTGTGAGGTTTTATCATATACCTACTGTGAAAAATAATGTACCTATTCCAGCATGAATATTGTACCTAATTGCTTATTTATAAAGTAATAATAAATTATAAACTATGTATATTTCATTCCATTATTAAATATACATTGTAAACTATGTTTCTTTCTGTTATTTACCTTGACCATATTCATTATTATATACCTACCATTTGGGACTAGATGATAATATTATCTAACGGTTACATTTTCTTGTGTGATTAATTCATTAAGGCAAGTAAATATATGTACTATATCCATAAAGCGCCTGGGTGTAAAAATAATTATAGTTAGAATATATCATCTTATCCTCAAATAATCTCATTACTATTATATTTCTCTTATGTATTTGTGTGTTAATAATTCTTTTTTGCTATAAAATATATTTATTTCCATAGAAATACTTGTAACGTGTGCTCTGATAATCCCATTTGCAATAGATACGTGCAATCTCAATAATAATATGCTTATTGTGTTATTTTTGTTAATTGCTGCACATCTTATATAATAATTAAACAGAATAATACAACAAATAATACTTTTGATGTGACAGCGTTTGACATATGCAAGTGCTAGATTGTTGGAAATTATTAAAGGGAATATCAGAGATACCTACAAGTTTTTATATGGAATAATAAATTTTATTGTAAATACCTAATGTATAATTAACATTAATAATACTAAGGAAATATTAGGCCAACAATGCCGAATTTCTGGGAAAGAACTTAGAGATGATAGTATAGTAATTGAGAAATATCACTAAAAACCTGCAGATTTAAAAAGAAAGAATGTTGTTATGACAGTGCCGCAATTGAGAAATATCAGTCCTAACCTGCAAATTTAACAGGAAAGAATGTTGTTATGACAGCGTAGTAATTGAGAAATATCAGTATAAACCTAAAGATTAACAGGAAAGAATGTCGTTACGACAGTGTAGCAATAGAGAAATATCGGTATAATCCTGCGGGTTAAGAGGAATACTTTCCTGTTAAATCAGCGGTAAGCTTTCCTGCAGAATCAACGAGAAATTCTTACGGTCCCGAATATAGCAGGAATATCACTATAACAACAGGAATTCTGGTGAATCATTTCTTAGAGTGTAGGTACCGGTACCAATCCATATTATATGTGGAATGCAAATAATTTGATTATTGGATTAGGTACTTCCTTTGATTATTGAAGTACTTAATCAAATATTTTTTCGTCATACGGTACTTCGATAATCAAAGAATAAACTACATCCATACTACTTCATCGCTTCGCTGGTTTATTTGCTGATAATATTGTGATTGTTTTTATTGTACAGATGTACTCTTAAAATTAATAAAATTAATAAATCACTTGAAATCTACCTATGCCTGTGGCGTGCCAAAGGAATTTTTTTATTTGTTTTTATTAATAATTAAGTATGTTACCTGACGCTAATTTCACAGTAACGGCTTTTGTAATACATAATAAGCTATCTGCTGCTACTGTTATGCTAACGTTATATTAAAACAATTATGAAAACAACACGACATTACATGTAGGTATATTGATACATTTTATACAACGCAATGCTTTTTATTTATTTTTCAAATTAATATCTTTCTGATTAATTTGTCCTCAGACTCGCTGCGTCGTGCGTTGAACTCTAAAATGCACATTTAAATAATTTACTTCTCGCGGTATCAAAATCTTATTATATAACTACATGCAATTTTTGTTGTTCTCTTAACCCTACACTGCGCGAATTTTTTCTTGGAATTTTGTGTGTCGATGTTGTCCTTCTAGGTCTTAAATAATGTAATCTACTAAATAAACAAGAAAATAATCAAAAAATAACTCAAATAGGAACCTATATTCATATTACGTTATTTGAAATATAGCAATATTTTGATATTGGTGCCCGCTTTATATCAAATATGCTGTATTTTTATATATGTTTTTAAAAGAGACCGCAATTATTACTATGTGTGGATTCTTATAAAAAAATATAGTAGAGAGTCTCATAAATATATATTGTGCAAGATTAAAAATATTTATTCTGGATTATTATTGGCAGAAAGTCTCGTTTTAACGAAAAAAAGTACAATGATTCCTCACAACACAAAAAGTTACCAAAATGTGGTACCCGTCATCCTTTTACCTCAGAAAATAAATCCATTTTTTAAATTTATTTCTACTACAAAATGTGTACAGATGACGATATTAAAAAACAAAATCTGTTTTATCTTGTGGAGTGAATTATACAGCGCATTTAGCAAAATGTATCAGATATGTTAACTGGCGCAGTGTAGGGTAAAAGTGGATTTACCTACTAAAATTCATTATAAGATCTGTCGTTTAACTTTATTAATTTATCTACAACTACCTATATTGGGATATATTGATGTGCAGTCCATACGAGAGACAGTAGATACAGACTATATGGACTCTCAATTAATCAATTTTATGGCGATGTGTGCAGGAAATCTGAGATAGGGAGAGTAATATAAGAAGCAAAATTAGGTATACATATTAGTATTGTTAGCGGTGAAAACAAAAGCTGAAATTTACTAGAGGCTACTAAGTATTATTAGGATACGTACATCCTTATTACCCATTCAATTTTTACACAATATTCTATAAATTTTGTACTTTATTATTTCCTATATAATAAGTAAGTCCATTGTTCAATGTGGAAGATCAAGGTAATTACGTTTTTATCGATGCCTTCGTATCTACAATTCTGCGTGCCGGGTGATAATTTATGTAGACATTGAATGTTATAGAAACATGAGCTTTAGATCTTCAGCAAATATAAAAAATGTATTAGGTACTTGTCTGTTGTGTGTAGGAATGATCAGGTAGGTAATGGAAATATTAATTACAATTGTAAAACATCAGTAAATTAATTATAAGATCAATTAAAAAAAACAATTATTTATTACACCTTTAGTACCTACACCGTTCACGCAATCAGGAAGAGGTTTTCAAGGACTGTTTCAAAATGATATATCGTATCTTCGTATCTATTATTTGGTTGCTTATAGTTGACTTATTTATAATACCCACTAGTCCTATTGTTGTATAGATTATATAATACCAATAACAAAATATATGTATTATTATAATCAATCGATCATTCGCAAATCAATAAAATATATTTTATGATTCCAGTGTTTCTTATGTGTAGGTATTTCGTTCGATATATACAAAGACAAAACTAGTTTATCATATTTTTTCTATCTACTTCTAAAGTATGCGATATTCTCAATCTATTATTATATTATCTAAGTGACGAATCCGAATTGGTTGTGAAACATGCAATAATACATACACAATAATGTACTGATTGATTGAATGTTACTCTGCAGATATTTTAGTACTCACGACACAAGCTTTTCAAGCTTACTGTGAAGTGTACAAAGGTGTATTTGGGTTTATTTCGATTAACACAGATTTTAAAAAAAGATGGGCGGACGGCAGTGGGTCAGAAAGACGAGGGCAGCGCCGGATCAACCACTTTTTGCGCTCGGTGCAGTAATAATTCTGCGCCCCCCCCCCCCTATTATTTTTCTATAAAAATATAGTGTTTTATAAGTACTAGATAATTGTAATAATAATAAAGCGAAAAAAGGCTGAAATTTCGACGGTTTTGGTTCGCCCTAGTGAACGCACAAGGGTGAGGAGTCGAAAATTTGGATTCCGAATTACGGGACCAACCTATATAACTTGTCAAAAAAACAGAATTACCATTCATTTGGAAAAGTAAAAGTCTCCATTCCCTGGAGGGGTTTCTATTCTATTCCAACCCCTCACGCCGCATCCCTTGCGGTGTAAGTAGAGAGAACATCCGCCAAACTTTCCTACACTTCTTGTTTCCGTCACATTCATGCAATTCGTCATACACACTACACAGTCTACTATTCTTTTTACTCAGAACTGAGAACACGTCTGTCCTTGAGAATCTGGTCTATGTGATTAAGCCATGTGGTTCTTGGACGGCCGCGTTTCAAAAATAAAGTAAGTAAGTAAATTAATTTTTCTGTAATTTATGCTATCCCTGGAGCAGTGCATAGGTATAATTTGTCAGTTCAATTGTTAGGTATTTGATATTTTAAAAAACATTAGATATAAAATCAATTAGAAGAAACAGAAATTTTAGCGCCAAACTTTAAGAACTTACTTACTTCCTTCTTGTAAAAACGCAATCTATACATAGTACATACATATCGATATCTATTGAAATAAAACAATATAACAGTAAAAAAAATAACGAAGAAACACTAAGGTACCTTCACAGAAAATGATAAAACAAATCTAAATTATTAATGTACCAGTATTTATAAAAAGTTATTAAAAATATGTACCTATAGTATCATAAATTCAATCGAGTAGTAAACAAACTCTGAACACCCTGAACACTGAAGATGAATAGAATCTTAACAGTGGGATATTATGGTTGTAAAGATAACGGCAAAATACAAAAACATCCCACGGGTCGTATATTGCATATTCTAGCCTAGTAGCTCAGTCATCCTAGGAATCGATGTATGGAGAAGTCGGCAAAATTAATAACAGATTGGACTCTATGCAGTATGATACCTTAGGTTGGGGTGTTTCAGAATATCAGGTCTCCCCCCTCCTCCCCCTGACGCGTCACCCCCTTGCCCCCCCGAATAGGTCCCCCTATGTGGTTTTCCTCAATTTATCGAAAAACAGTACGAGATGGAAGAAAACTGTCAATGACGAAAATAGCCCTTAATAAATTCTCTACAAAATGAGTCGGACACATTTTTTGATAGGACTAGTAATTTACCCGCAATAGCCGGTGAAAGTCACGTATTTTTTTGTTAACAACAAAAAAATATTTTACATACTCATATTGTTGAAAATTCATAAGTGCTACAAGAAAATGGCCAAAGAATGAAATAATTGTTATAGTTTTAGCTATAAAATGAGCATATTTTTATTTTTGCACGACTCATAGTTTTTGAGTTATTACAAAAAATTACAGGGACAAAAGTCTTTAAAATGGAACTTTTCATACAATTTGTATTGAAATGCTATGAAATATTAAAATTTAGGTTACGCCTGTTTTTCACAAGTATGTGAAAGATAAAAAATGTATTGGAGTACGATTGGGTCTTTTTATTATTTTAAAATATAATCCTTTCGAAGTTGAATACACTTTTGCCAGTCATGTTTCAAAGCCATTATCCCAGTTTTCCAGAAGGATTCGTCAAGGTTAGGATGGGTCAAAAGCATTGGCACCCGGCGATTCGAGGGTTTCTACAAGTCCTGTTCTGAAGTTAAGATGAACACTTCTGATTTAAATCAGATCAATGGAATCTCTGCTATCACCTAAGCAATAATTCAGCGACCTTTGAAAAATTAATCCATGATTTTATCGACGTTCCTGCATATTATTACCTACCACTTCGAGTATTGTCTTTGACAGCATGCTGTGTTCATTCAAAATCTGCCACTTATTTTCTAATCATTGCATATGATGGAACAGACTCCAGTAATGAATCCGACATCTCTTTTATGGTTTGTATCGGTCTATAACCTTATATAAAATAATATTTTATCACGGATTGCGGCTGAAAATGTCATATATTCACAAAAATTTCAAACACGTTGAAAAAGAAATGGTGCCAAGAGTGCTAGATTCATCCTATTTTGTAAATAGCCAAATTTTGTAAATAGCCTTAATGAGGTTTATATTATGTATATCAATAATAAACTGAAACTGGCCAGTACATTTTTTTCTCAGGGCTACGAAGTGTTCAACCAGCCATCGTATATAACACAGATATACACTAAAGTTTCTTCTATAAAGATCTTGACGAATCCTTCTGTAAAACTGGGATAATGGCTTTGAAACATGGCTGGCAAAAGTGTCAAAAGGATTATATCTTAAAATACTAAAAAGATCTAATCATGCCCCATTACAGTTTTTATCTTTCACAGATTTGTGTAGTGTATATTAAACAGACGTAACCTAAATTTTAATATCACAGCATTTCAATACAAATTGTATGAATAGTTCGATTTTAAAATCTTCTGTCCCTGGAATTTTTTGTAATAACTCAAAAACTATGAGTCGTGTAAAAATAAGTAATAGCTCATTTTATAGCTAAAACTATAACAATTAATTCATTCTTTGGACATTTTCTTGTAGCACTTATGAATTTTCAACAATATGAGTATGTATAATATTTTTTTGTTCTCAATAAAAAATTACGTGACTTTCACCGGCTATTGCGGTTAAATTACTAGTCCTATCAAAAAATATGTCAAACCCATTTTGTAGAGAATTTATTAAGAACTATTTTCGTCGTTCACAGTTTTCTTCCATCTCTTACTGTTTTTCGATAAATTGAGGAAAACCACATAGGGGGACCTATTCGGGGGGGCAGGGGGGTGACGCGTCAGGGGGAGGAGGGGGGAGACCTGATATTCTGAAACCCCCCAACCTAAGGTATCATACTGCATAGAGTCCAATCTGTTATTAATTTTGCCAACTTAGGGCTGCATTTTGACTGAGCTATAGGTAGTATTGACATTGTCAACCAACCAAAATGGAATCTTTGTTCCAAAAAGCGCCCATACTATTCTATAGGCCGCCTATCTTTCGATGAGTTTGTGTTAATATGTATAGGGAATCTTTGACCCACCTTTGTATGTATTTTCTATACTCAAGAGAGCGGTTAAGGGCGGCCACGGGGCGGCTTTGGAACACACATACATATAAAGAAACCATAACTAATACTATATCATTAGTTTATATCATACACAAGCCTTGTTTTGTTGGCATGTGATGTTTACAAGTAGGTAGTACCTGATGTGGAATGAATGCGCGGGTTTTTTAAATTGCGTTTATCAACAATATTCTATAGGGATGGCGTTGGTGAAATACTTTCATTATAACCGTTCATTACAGTCAAGTGGTGACTGGGACTAAGTGCGCGTATTATTTTAATAGAATTTATACGCATTGTGTTTTTATGTGTTTTCTCTCAGGCATTATTGTAATCCAATGTGGCGCCCTTGTACTTTCGGCGCCCTGGTGGGCCAAACCATTTGAACCTATGGGAGATCCGGCCCTGGACGAGGGATAGAAAAGATTGGAAACAAATGGAAGAGGTCTATATCCAGCAATGGAGGGACTAAGGCTGATGAAGAAGAAGAAGTGTAAGATTGCTCGGATAAATGATGGAGAATTGAGATACAACTTTGTGGTAATTATTCATATCGTATCGTCTCTCAGAATTTTCATATATTATATATTTATATATATGTAGGTGTGTAGAAAGAAATGGACTGAAAGTTGAGCTGTTTGGAGATAAGGTCTCCCCCAACAAGGAACCTCAAACAGGGTCAATTATTTTATGTCTTAGATATTTAGTATACATACTCGTAAAATACTTCATGAAGAAGGGTTAATAGATTCAGACGAGATATATACTCGTATAATGAGGTACCTTGATGCTACACGATGCATATCATTGAATCAACACTCTTGCATCTTATCCTTGAATATCTTGGGTTTATTTTAATCAAATAATATTTACACATCTCGTTTTTTGGACGATTTCGCTTTGAGAGTCCATGGCCTTAGTTGTTTTGTTTATGTTTTTATGGACTTAACATTTTGGTTCGGCATGTATTTCATTAACCTGATTTTTATAATCAGATTTTTTCTAAATATGAGGGAAACTAAGACACGTTACATATTTTACATTCAGGAATTAATTTTCAGCAATAATTTTGATAGTGCGTTTGTTCGATAGCCTTCTTTAAAAATGTGTTTTCCTGTGACAAGCTGATTTTATTTACATTTGCTTTTCGTGAACATTGTGTTTAATCGTACGGTAATAACAATAAATACTCCTAATTAACAAAGCGCTACAATTAACATCCACACATAAAGCAAACAATCACTTTAGTACCTATTTATTTATTTATATCCAACTGACTATTATTTCAGGGCCGAGTCGAGAGTTTGATGATTTGAGTAACTGAATCACATGCTTATTCAAATAGAGCTCAATATAGAACAAAATATTTATTATTCATGTCATGGTTATGACACATCAGGCTTTTTCAGGTTTGCCCGGAGTCGGGAGGGTTTCCAATGGACGGTCGCTAATTTCGAAAAAAGGGAGCCCAAAAAGAACAATAACAGTAAAAACAGAACACTGATTCTATAATATATATATAGTAACGATCTTCATGAATAATATGATATACGATATCTGCATAATACTAACTGACAACGTGATATTTCAAGGGACCTCACGTGTTACCAAAGTCCAAGTATTTGCAGTCTGATTATTTATTATTCTTGATAATTTCTCCACATTATGAAAATGATACGAGATGTATGTATGCGTGCGAATGAAAAAAATGGGGACTCCCTTCACTCATGCGACATGATGTAGAAAAACTGTTGAGCGACAAATCAAAAGCAATAAAGCAGTATTGAAAATACTGCATCCTGCGTCAAGGTTTTCAATGTTTATTCCGTAAAATTGAGACTAAATAGATATTAGATATATTAGTTTTTCATTTTTTAGAATATCTGAGCTTGTATAAGTTAAAGATTGTATTGTTGCATTGCGGTTGCAGTGAGTGACGAAAAGGCTGTATTGCCACTCACCGTTTCTTATATAAAAATAAAATAAGTAGCGATTGTAGAGTTTGTGTATTTACACTGTGAAAATACATTATGAAATAATATTTTAAATTTAAACACAAAGTTTTAATTTTCACACAATAATTTATAAAAACTCGAGTACTTTCGCCGACTACTCCGATCAGCATTGTCAAGAGCAATTATTGTAAAAAAATTGAACCTAGTTTTTTTTTTTAAATATTATAAAATAAGTACTTGGTTGCACACTTCACATTAACATAACTTATTAGTAGGATTTCCCTTACTTCAACTCTGCACAACACCTATTATTTATTTGTAGAAGTACCCAATTGACTACTTCAAGTACTTAATAAACATGACCCTGGTGGTTTTTATAGCAAAATCTATAAAAATATTGTCAAATTACCAAAATAATTGTTTACATTATTTTTAATACTATACTTTTACGTATAATTTAAAGGTTACGTACATGATATATTGTTTTAAACGGTGAATTGCTTTAATTTGACTAGTTTTTTGTGGAATATTTTATTGACTGATGATGGTCACTGGTCACTGAATCACTGGATCAATGATCTTTAAAAAAATGATTTTGTCATTATTAAATGAACAAGCACGGTTGTGTTTTTGTACTGTGTCCTACATGGATACTGAATAATAATTGAGAGCTTATCATGAAGAGAACATGCACAGAATTTTGCATTAAAGTTGCTATATTCAGGTTGACTGTAAGATATTGCTTTTGCAATAAGTCCGCTTTTTGGCACACTGCATTGTCTTTAGTAGTTGCAGGTTTTCACGATGATCCATATGTAGACTTGTTTTTCGGGTATAATCGTGTGAAGATCTGGTGATCCGACGTTTCGGCGAACGTACTGCCGCCATGGTCACGGATTGTGATGATTGTTTTTGTTGTTATATGTATTTACTGGCCAAAAAAGATTTTTTTTTTTATCTTTATTTATTTTTTCTGCGAAAATTCTTTCACACTACCAACATCAGAGAAGAACTTTTAGTTCAGTTTTTCTAAACTTGTCCACACTTTTCATATCAGCCATGATTCGAGTTGTGGAAAGTCTTTATTGTCATTGTCAATTCAATTCTTTTATTGGACTATTGATGTTAAGCATTTATTTTATGAAACCAATGTTTATTAATTAAATAGTTATATTCACGGTTAACATACTAAAATAGGTATCTAATTTTGATGTTATTAAGTAAAGACTTACTTATAGTCGTTTTGTCTACAATATTTCTTTAGTAAATTAAATACTCATTATTAACTTTGTTGACATTTGCATAATTTTAACGCTATTGTTTTTTCAAGGCAACTTGGAAACCGACCCCAGCGCTCTTGTTTTAAAATAATATTATATATTGTAGGTAGTTACTATACACAGTGTCGCAGTCACAACGTAGAGTAGGCCCTTCCGTGAAATATAACAGTCGTTGATCGCATAGCAATGTCCATTTGGAAGATTTTTGAATAACATCGGTCGTTTGTAAATATTTCACACGGCTACATCTTATGGGGCCCCAGTGAGTTGACGTGCGTATCTAATGGTATTGAAAAAGTACAGAAAATATATCTACGACATGTTCACAAAACCTCTGTCGTTATCTTCACAAACTTTTGCATGGGATTATTTAAAACGAAACAATTCTTGCCGAGGTTAGTTTCATTGTTCTAAACTCACATGGTCGCGCACGTTCTCACATGTTATTTTATCCACCATCCCGGAGAACATCGTACGAGAATCACCTGCAGGTAAAACAATTCATTATCTCAACGAGTCATCCCAACACGTCATAATTTGAAAAAATGAAATATGTCTGGACGTTTCATTATGCAACCAATTCTACAATTGGACCGCGACAGATGCACAAGGTACACCAAAACGGTGAGACGTCGAGTTATTGAATAGTGTATAGGCTGTGTCTCGACACGAAGGCTAACCAAACAATATTATTCGTGTATAAAAATCATATTGGCAATAATATTCAGTAATATATTTATGATAATTAATGTAATTCGTAGTTGACATTTATAATTTGAAGGAAAACATCTCGATCAGATAAATTTTATTGCATCAACACATCTTTATTCGCATAAAATTATTCATCTTTATCCAGTAACTCACTTAGTACTTCGTCTTCATTTGATACTTGAGAATTGTTAATTTGTCTTCAAGTTATATTTGGTAAGACCACCTCAGGTGATTTGAGGAAAAGTTAGAGGAAAAATTCATCAAGAATTTGTTTACGATCTTTATAAAATTAATTGCCTTTTTTAATTAGCACGTCGACAAATTAGCGTAATCAAATACTAATTACGTAATTACATAACTCTATCTTACATGACTCAATAGAGGGAATAGTTGAGGGGACAAACCACAGGGGCGCCCCCGACAGCAGTACCTCTGGACCAGGTGTACGAGGACATGAATGTCGAGCTGAAGAGAGCTGCAGAAAACAGAGAAGAATGGAGATCAAGATGTAAGAATTTGCTACAAACTAATCCGCAGGATTGAGACTGGAGAAGAAGATCCATCTCTCTATCTATCGTCTCAAACCGCGCTCCCTGCGTGGCAAGCAGGGAGTACATAATGCCAAATTGCCCTACAATTACACATACTCTTTCACTGTGTTATAGATGCTCTCAGGTTTATTTTAACGTCATTGTATAAACATGTTAACAAAAATTTCCTTTGCGTCTTTTGAAGGATAAAGAGAACATATATAATATATAACCGTATCTTTTTCAAATCCTAAAAGCTTTTCATTTTGCTGAAGTATGCTTATATTCATCCATATCTATTTATACGTACCTATCTACATATCATCACAAAGTTTCCCACAATATGGAATAACCGGGGATAAGTTTGCAATACCTCATCGCAGGATGATAGTTATGGTATTCACAAACTCGGCCATTTCATGGCATCCTATGTTGAGACTTGTTAGTGAACCTGATGTTTGCCGAACTACGAGTATATGATGAATCGGGGTTTCTCGTCCTAGGTACTGTCTTCTAACTGAAGGTGTATCATTAATTTAATTACAGCGTTAATATTTTCCTGAAAACAATGTACGTGGGTAAATTTCCGACGTAAGTTGAAACCTACTCGTGTATTCACAATTAAATGATGTATTATTAGAATTTTGTCTTTAAAATAAACGATTGTTATAAATTCGTCACGTCATGGTACTATGTTTTACACTACAATCGTATGAGGCAAGTGAAGATGTACTTTTATGTTGAATATTTCACAACGTAGCCTTCGCAAGATGATTTGTAACGATTTGTAGGCAAATGTGTGTAAATTTACTTTATTTTTTGCGAGGCGTAGACTGAACAAGCGTCCAATTATTTATCATTTAACAATTATAAGCTGAATTATTACTACGCTAACATAATGTTTCATTTTGTGTACGATTTATTGAAAACCATGGATTATTCCGAAATCGTAGATATTTTGTGTACAACGCATTCAGATTATGAGAATATGTCTCTGACGCCGCGTCTGTTGTCAAGTTTTTCAGCCAGTACCTAATCTAATACGATGGACTTTCAGGTTCTCTGACGAAAAACATTAATACGTTAGGAAGTAGAGATTTGCATAATATTCCAAATTTCATTATGAATTCAATTACCGTTGCAATTTTCCGGAAACTGTTTAGGTAAATAGGTGATTAAATCTTTAATGTTATAAAATCATTTGACCAAAAGTTCAGCGTATATATTATACAATAAAATAAGGTTAACATCTTTGAAATTTATTTACACATGCATATAAATTTCTTTGTGTTGTTACTTAATCTATTGTCACATCATCATTTACATTACATACATTAATACTCTTACAAACTTTACCTACATCTTTTCGTATGTCACGTTCTACTCGTTGCGAAATAAAAAAGTAGAAAATGTATTTTGTATGACGGTCAGTCCGCATAAATGTTTATAAAATTTATGTAAAAGACGTAGTATAATTTATTGCATCTTTATTGATGCAAAATATTTGTCGTGTTTGTAAAATAAACTGAAAAATACTCAATGATCGGTTATAATTTTATTTCCTTATTGATCCCCGTAAAGTTAACGAGCATCGGGCGCACGTAAAATTGAGTAAATAATATAATAATGAATGACAAACGTATTTCCCAAGGTTGATGTCTAATACGAGTAGAAGATCATTTCCTTGCAGTTATACAATCATAATTGTTTTTCATTAAATTACGCTGAAAATTCTGATTTCAAGGTCTTTGTTCGTCATTTTTTCTCACAAACGAAGTAAGTACTACTTTTGCGTTTGGATATCACCCGCAAGAAAATTATCTCTTCGTACGAATCATTTCGCAAATATTTTAATAAGAATTTTAATAAGAACGAAACCATTGGGAATAACGAAACCGCAAATCTTCCTTATGTTTCTTGGGAGATTTATAAAAGACTTGTAATATCAAATTTTAAGTAGGTAAGTACATCATTTATTTTGTCCAGAAAATAAATTTGCAGGGACAGGAATATTTCGTTTGTAATACGACAATCTGATATGTTCTTAATATTTAGGGTATACCTACATATACCTAAGTGAAGTTGTCGAAAAAGGTGAAAGGAAATAAATTGTAAGGGTTGTACACATACACAGTAGTAAATAAAGAAATACCGCTGAAACATTAAAGAATCGAGAGTGTGTGGAGGGTACCTACTTGTTTCTTTGTCCCAGGTTAAGGAGTTACCTATATGAATAATAACGATTTAGTTGGCCACTTTATGTAAGGTCAAATTAATATCCATTCAACGTGTCCGTTTATTCAAAATCTACGTCTATAATTATGAACATTACACACGCGATAAGAACGTAACAATTTCCCCCGATATTTCATTTTCAGTTTCTACCTAATTATACACCACTTGCCGACTTCTCACATTTTTGATTGACAATGTGTGACCAAGCTTTAATGTATGCTACACTATTAGTTGTTTTACGTAGCGCTAAGCACATACCTACCACTTGGTAGAACCAATCAATTACAACTTACCTATACTTACTTCAAAGTGTTGGCCATTATTCAAATGAGATTGAGTTATTTTGTATAGCAATATTTTGTACGTACGTATTTGAAACCCGATGTTTTATAGTTCATAAGTTTGTGGCATACTACTAGCGGCAGTTCCCGTGACAACAGATGTTCAAAGATAGTAAACGCAGGTTCTATTAAATGCTATTGACGATCCTGCGGCTCTTAATATTGAATTGTGTAGTAGGCACATCACCTTCTTTAAACAAAATAAATATATTGGTGAATGAATTCAGGGAAAGAATCTATGAGTACCTACCTAATACTTTATTCGCCTAAGTAAATTTTCCATTTCTACATGATGACATATGCCCGATCCCACCAACTACCACCTAGGAAGCAGACACCTAAGGAATTTCCATACAATGCACACAGATAATTTGAGTGATTTTACAATGATGCACAACAGTTGGAGCAGTAAATCCATACAAAATACAACATGCAGTTACTTAAGTGAGGGAGATTCTGGGCGGAGATATTTGGCCACCTAACTAACTAGAGCTGCATGTTGTATTTTGTATGGATTTACTGCTCCAACTGTTGTATATCATTGTAAAATCACTCAAATTATCTGTGTGCATTGTATGGAAATTCCTTAGGGGTCTGCTTCCTAGGTGGTAGTTGGTGGGTTTGGGCAATAGTCACATAAAATGTACTTACAAGTGGGGCTTTGTCTGCAAAAGTGATATCCTTGCCTGGATGTGCCTAATACGTAAATAGGCAAAAGAGGATGAAAACTACGTACTGTAAATGCTCAATAGGGAAGCAGGCATACCAACTTGTGTAGGTAATATATTATGCGAAACTTGAATTTCGTGTAGGGTTTTCATTTAACTATGTTACCTATATAAAATACAAGCAATTTGCTTAAATCTTTCAATCGCGTGTCGTGAATCACATTGATGCTAAATCGGTGACACCAATTGGCTTGCTTTACTAGGGACTTTAATATATTACTGTACGGCCTAACTATTATAGTATTACAAGTTTTATTATTACATATTGGTGTGGCAGATACACATCACTCATCAGGCATGTATCTTATTTTCCCACTGTTTTTGGTAATCATCATAGAACTTATATACCCCACCTAATAAATCAATCAGCTCCTGTATCATCCGAACTCCAAGAAAAGCTTTTTTTCTAGGAAGGGAGGCTGCACAGCAAACTTAAACAATATGTTTAATTATCTATTTAGCCTTCAGGGAAAGCCTTCAAATTACTACCTAAGCTCAGCACGTTTATAACTAGGGTGATATTGTCCATCAGTTACTTGGTGATTTCATTTTCCTAGCAGTTATCTGCTCACAGATTTCTTGTAGCTCATTTTCTAAAAATATCAATAAGTTTTAGAAAATTTTCACGAAATTACGTGTATTAATTCTTTCACTTCATATCCCAAATTAAGTATTGAAATAAAATCATACAAATTTCTTCGCCTTTTTTGTAACGAACCTTTGGATTTTACAGATTTTTTTAAATTTTAAGCTTTACACATAAAATATCGAAAATACTCGTAGACTCATGACCGATGTCGTACTTTCTCTATTACTAAACTTGTTGAAAAACTAACATTGAATGGTCGACGCTTAGGAAATAAAAAAAATCACTTAACCTTGTTACATATAACTACTTGTTACATATGATACAATTGTATTGATTTTTATTATGTATGATTAGTTAGAATTACGAAATTAGTCACTTTTTTTTGCTTTTGTCGTAAAACGGTTGTTAGAACTAAAAATATCCGTCTCGTGTTCATGTGTGCTTTCATATTCCACCATAAGAATTTATCAACAGATTATATACTATACAGATTACTATATTTTTTCCACTTGTATTTTTGTCGTCGATTACCGAACTAGGTACCTACTTAACTTTTAGTAAGCATGACATTTTTAACGTCACTAATAATAATATTCCCTAATATTTATTTTCGTATTGAATTTATTAATTTCTGAAATAGGCAATAATACCTATTCAGGCCTGTATATTTTTTCTGTTTCTATTTTTGTAAGGGCAAAATAATTATATGAGTCGTAGGGAAATATTTATATTTGTTCTCATTGCAATATTAAATGTATTGGGTGCTATACTACCGAAATATAACTACATATAGGATATATTGCCTTTGCTTTTAACAAACCTTTGCCTTTCATACATCTAGGTATAAAAACGTATTTCGTTGAAATTTTGTTTAATATTTCTTCACGGAAAACTAGTAATAAGAAAATAATTAACAGGCAACTTTAGTTAATTTGTTTCCACAAATAACGAAAGATGTATTTCTGAATCCACCTTAATATGGGCTCGTCAAGGATAACAGAATACTACTTTTCTGATTTCCGATGGCCTACTGACCAGCTCCATAGCGGCGAATAATAAACAGGTCTACGGCAATGCACCGCTCCACTGTTCACATTTGACATTTAGGGGAAATATTTTATCAAAAATTTCACCACAAATGGCTACATGCTCGTATACGCACTTATTCACTCGTCCAACCTTCTCGTAGTTCACTTCTGAACATTGAAGACGTCCTCACACTCTAATCCTGAATCTTCTGCACCCAGTCTACACTGACGATTCCCTGGATATCTTTCAGTTTTCACCCATGTTTAGGGCGGGTGTCAAGCTTGTTTTATTGATGTACCTAAACACTGGTTTATGTTTTTATCGACATAAAATGTTTTGTTAGGTTTATATTCCGATAACAATAATATTATTGATAGAATGTATTGTAGTGTTAGCGTCGAGCCGACGAACCGCTTTCACTAAGTAGCGTATAGGGTCCCCTGGTACGGATAGCGTCAACTCAGTTAGGCATCTACTACCTAATAATATGTAGATACATAATATGCAATAATATATGGTATAATACATTCATTCTATTTAATTGATTACCTTTTGTCTTTACTACCGGTGAACGCATCGTAGGATAATTCTCAAGCTTCTATCTCGAGATTTCTTCTATTTTTTTCTAAAATGATTTTATTTATCGTATGGCCAATATCACGCCTATATCATTAAACATTCGTTATGTCAAAGTGTAAAAAAACTTATCAGCGCAGGGTGAATTGTTCGTCAGAGACTTAAATCTAGCTTTCTTATGTATTGTATTGCTTCGTCGCTAAGGGTGAGGAAGTCCGATGCATTGCCACTGTATAAATGATATCAACGATTGATGTGGTCATGTGTTGAGAATATTCGATGATCGCCGGTTTTACCGTTAATTGCGGTCCTGGATGACCTAGATACTAAAAAACCTTGAGAAAATGACATGGATTCAAAAATAACGTGAAAAAGATGATTCATTTGGTTTCTATCGCGGTAATTCATTCATAGAGTTTACCACACGTTACGAATTTAAATGAGACGAGAGTGTTTACTGTTTAGTAATACGTTTTTTTTTTCTTGTATGACAATAATGCACGTTGTTGGTACCCTGGATACCCCCTAATTGTGGAAATAGCCGTGATGGCACGGGATTAATGGAAAGAATTTCCAATAATTATGGGGCTTACGCACTGATTTAATTGCTTGAGATTAGTCCGTGTGCGCAGTTATAAATGGGACAAACCAATTAATCCACGAGAATCGTAACACACATGGTTATTTTATTGTTTATATTATCTTATCTAAATTTTAAATCTTGATACTTAATTTTATTTCCAAGTGCTAAACCGATTAGATACATACAATGTCAGTGGTATAACGAAATATAGCACCAGATAGCTGGGCTGGAAAATAGTGCCAAATATGTATCGTGGTCCTCAGAACTGCGCAAAGACCGTCGCGACGGAGGAAAAGATATTTAAATTGGAATGCGCCCTTCTATACTTTATAGATAAAAGATAAAGATTTATCTTTAAAAACTTAGAAGATTTTCTGAAATTAACAAAAAAAATATATCTAAATCCTTGATCGAAAGTTGGTCGAAATCAATTCACAATAAACTTTAACTTTCAAATTAAATCTGAAGGAAAGCAGTAAACGTCGAGTAGGTAATATATTGAAGCCATTAATTTATTATTTTAATTTCGCTATCAAGATGAACTGAAGCTTACATTTTTCGTTTAACACTTACCTTCTCATTTTTTTTTCGTTTTGTGTGACGTAATATGTTAAGACACCATTATCTAATCCTGAAACGACTGTTTTTGAATTGAATAAATTTCTTTCATCAGCCAGATAACATCTGCCATATATAGATTGTAAGGTTTTTTTGCCTTGAATCAGTTTGTATTTCAGGTCCCCTTATTCCCCGTACCCGCCACTAATGAAGGTGCGTTTAATCTGGTGCAATCCTGAATAAACTGCTTTTCTTTATCATCGGTCATAACTTCGACCTATAATAATTACAAGATTAAGATAGTAACGTTTTACTATTATAGACATCTAAGTAGACAGTTTTGATGTATCCGTTTTGGGTATTATTTTTTTTACTCACGGTTATAAAAGACATTTTTTTATTTTAAGTTCAAAATCGTATACTATATGCTTTTGAACACAGGTAATTTAGAGGTAATTAATATATTTGGCATGCCTTTTCTTTGCAAGAATACGTACTGAATCGTCTCAGATCGGATTACTAATCTTTTTAAATATTTTTTTTTTTCAACATTATATCTGAATTGTGTCGAGTGTCTCACTCACTCACAGGTCCCTGTCTTGCCTAGAAGCCTTTCGTGTTAGATCCTACGTCGTTCCTAAATCTTTCTTCTGAAATATTTCCTAATTTTTCTTTTGGTTTGTATATCTACATGCACTTTAAGGGTCAGTTTAGGAGTTACCGTATTGGAAAAAAGAACCTATGAGAAAACTATCTACTACTCGGAGGAATTTTCTTCAGCTGCCCGTAAGTCAGTCCCGTTCATGACTTGTACTGAGTTCTTTAGATTCTGCTTCTATCCACAGTCTATTTTTTCCCGTTCATTGTGTTTTACCCACATTTTATGACAGTTGTATTCGTCAAATCGTCCCTTATTTGTTTTGCTTAGTTTGATTTGAAATCTTCAATGACTCATTCCCAAGACATTATATTACTGTAACATAAAAAAAGCTGATGAATAATATTGGCGATACATTTTCAACAAGAAAAACATATTTTCCATTAACTAGGTTATTATTTTTATGACAGTGTTTACCTATGTCAATGTAGATTGTAGGTATTAAAAACAATAACGATATAATTTTAATGTATACATCGTTATCTGTATACAAGATTTTACGGTGTGAAATCAAAAAAAATCAAATCATGTAGCTACCAACTCGTATTAATTAATTTTCTTATGTATGGAAGATGAAGCATGTGTTAAGTGTGCTTCTTGGCCTTGCGCTGTTGGTTTATGATCGCATAATATATTCGTCCGTAAGGTCGTAAGTTCGTTCCCCTTCGTTATCCGTTGGTATAGCAATTTATGCTTTGATAAATATGCACTCTTTCTGTACCCATTACGAGTATGCCTACTCTATATAATATAGTATTGTTTCATAGTTTTATTTTAGTCTTCATAATATTTGCATGCGTGATAACTTATTATATTAGGGATTAAAATTGTGTGCAGAGACATACGAGTATCATCGTTTCATCGCCGTTTGCAAACATTGCATCAGTTTTCATCTAAAATAGAATGTTATTATTACCCCGACCATATTCTACAAAGCATTTTTATTATAGATATATGTTTTGTTTTCATATTTCGCATGAAAAAACATCACAACAACACATATATTACACTTTACGTCGCCCTATTTGTCCGTATCTTCCAAACATATCATACGAAAGGAGCTTCGATGACTTCCTATATCTGAATGAGCCAACGACTGAATATATAAAGAACGTTCAATTTAATTTCTGACGACCAAACTTAAGTTAAATTTATCATTGCCCAATGCCCAACCTTCAAACTTTTTCCTTTGAGGGATGTGATGTACCTCTTTAGACCATACGATAAATAAATAAATCGAAAATATATGTTATTAAATTTAATCATAATTAGAGTCGACGTTATTGAGACTGTTATTGCATTTTACCTCAGCTAACGTGTTAATGTGACAATGTGTGAATGTACCGCATTGAATGATCGTACGATTATTATAAACTCGGTGGGTGAATAGTTGATGACAACCAAATTGGGAGTACCTTGACTGAGGTTGTTATGTAGATCAGGATTGTAATTTTATTATCATGTCGTCCATTAATATATACTGAGTAGAGCTGATTGACAAGTGGAGAACAACGAATTAAAAGGTTCATACGAGTATACACACGCAACTGAAATTTAAAAGATTGTAAATTATAGTCGACATTATCATCTTTTTTTTTATTTATTTAATCTTTAAGTGAACAAGAAATACATATAAACATAAAAACAATGGACATAGTACAGATTATAAATTGTTGTTCACTAGGGCAACTTATTGCAGAACTGCGATTTCTTCCAGTTAACCCCAATTTTCTTCCAGTTAACCTCAATCATCTTTTTTTAGTTACATCATTAATTTACCTTCCGAAATAAGACTGACCACAACACAGCTACTTTCGAGTATGTTTCGCTCGAACCGTAAACTCAAATTAGGATCTTTACAGATTTTAACTCGGAAAATATTACGCTAACCATCATTCGGTAACCTGATTGGGATCTTGCTTCCAATCTACAGCACAAACATTTTCTACTATTATAACACCCTTCCGCGTGATGTGTACAAAAGTAATTTCGATAATTCCATATAAAAAAAAACGGAGCAGACAAAAGGTATAGATAGAGTAATATGTAGTTTGATAATCAGCATAGCTGTAACCTTAGGTGCTGACTGTTTATTGTCCCTATCTAATCACATAGGTAGGTACAGACTGCAGACGTCATTGAAACACTGATTGATGTGCATTATCCTCTCGACATAACTTTGCGGTTTGCACTAGTTATCAAGAGGTCGGGAGTTCATGGTTCATTTAATCATTTCCTCCATAACTAAGTACCTATAATGACATTAATTTCTTTTGACTTCAAAATTTTCTCGATAGTGTTGTTCTTTTTATGTATCATGCACTTCTCAATGTTTAAATGATTATTTTGGGGACATTTGTGCCTATCTATGAAGAACGAATTTAGAAGCACTATAGTCGTGAAAATCACTGTCACTGACGATCACTGCACTTACGTTTATTTTAGACATTCACCATATATGGCTTATACAAGGAATCGAAAGAGGGTGAAAAGGGAATCTTGCATACCTAAATGAGTAATGTCAAGAATGCAATAGTAAAATGAACGTTCTAGGAATACATAAATCAGATTACCTGATTAGTGATTACCTATCTACGCATCTATACATGTACCTAACTAAAAATGTTTTTATTTAGGTCAACACCATTCTCCATCGCGATTAAATTAAATTCAAGACGCAATTCTTTGACAATGTGATAAGACGCATAATGTAATATGTTTTATTTCTCTGTTTGTGTAAAGGTATACAATGTATTATAATGTACCTACATATATTACATTCCTAGATAACACTATTTACATAAATTAACTACGCATTTCCACAGTATTTGGTGCGAATATCTTAACAAGATCGATATGAATAATTGGCTTCCGTGTACGGCCTACGGGGAAGTTCCTCCGAGAGCCGAGAGGATATCAGGAAAGATATTTAGCATAACGTTCAAGCCAGCCCATCATATCAATATTACAATACAACATTCATTGTGTCATTGTTGTACAAATTACCATTGTCTTCCGTATATTATCACGGCAAGGAGTAATCCATTATAGTCGTAATGCTATCAGCTATCACACCTTATTAGCGCCGTCCCCGTGTGGCTCCGGCTGGCCTTACACTATGCCAACTATGTACATAACATTCAATATATTATAATAACAAAAATATACACGTATTTACATACTAACATAATAATGTTATTATTTGTTATTTGTGCACACTTTATGTATAAATTGTCTCATTTTCAATAGCCAGCACCTTGATCGGCAAAACTGTATTAATATTCTCAAATGTAATCTTCCTTATTATTAATATTATGTCGTATCAAGATTTTATCGCTGTGCAAATAAATTATAAATCATTGATGTTCTGAATTTGCTTTACGCATGAAACAATATTTACTTATCGTAGGTAGTTTTTATTCCAGCCTAATCCATTCGATGCCAGTTTTTTTTACGACGTAATTATCAAGTTCGGGTGTAATTTTTCAGTCCAAAACTTTTCTTAACCCTCTTTTACTAATTCATGAAGATTTTCACGATGACACATAATACGTCGAAGTTTATATCGGGGATGTTTTAAACTTTCGACGTTTCGACAAACCCGCTGTTGTCTTGTGGTCACGGATTTGAGAGCGTTATGATTTTTTTTTAATAAATGAATCTGGGTTTACCGAAATAAACTCAAATACATCTTTGTATACTTCACAGAAAACTTAAAAGCTTGTGTTGTGAAGTGGAGTAAGTCGGGGATTGAACCCGCCCCCACTGGATTAACAGTCGATCGCGTTACCAACCAGGCTACCGACCACCTCGTTACCAATTATAACTTGCCTTGCTATTTCCGTGTGTGCCCTTAAGACTTGCAAAGTGTAGTATGTATGTGGCAGTAATGAAATAATACTTTCTTGTTTCAGATCGTAGTATATTCTTCTGGGACCTGAGGGAAGTGGATTGCAAGGGAAAGAAGTCCGTCCGTGTGAATGTGGAGTATGATCATGCAACTCATATAGCCTGGAGTCCTGATGGAAAAGCTTATGTTATTCATAAATGCATAGAGAACTGCATAGAGGTGTACAAGATTGATAAAAAGAAGGATGGGCTGCCAGTTCATACTATGAAAGCTAACACATTTGAAAAGGTAAAGTATTACTACATATATAAATTTCGGCTATTTGGTGGGGGAAGGGGCAGTGTGCGCAAACTTACGCTGATATTCGACTCCAGAATTCCTTGCGATCCTAATTTGGATTTTTCCCGTGATTCATGAAATATTCAGAGCCTTTTTTGAAGCAACATAATACCAACTCATTCTTTATAAGAATTACAAAATATTGCAGAGTTTTCAATTTTATATAAGGTGCTAGGTTTTGTATCTTTTCATATAATTTAATCCTCACTCATAATTTTCGCTCGTGGCGCTATTGAAGAATATTTTTTTACTTCTTGAGGTGTCCTTACTCATGAAACAAAAACTTGACACCAAAGTACTTGACATCTCATATCAAATCGTTTTTTTTATTGTAGGTCCATGTGGAAGATACTGTTGGATTTGGAATCGCCCTGAATGGCCGTTTCATGATGTCCTGTTCATCCAAAAATGATCTCATTATCTGGAATCTGAAAGGAGAGCAACTCGCCAAGATAGACACATACCTCATGACAACGATGATGGCCAAAATATCACCTTGCGGGAGATACGTGGTGGCCTCTGGATTCGTAGGAGATGTCAAAGTGTGGGACGTCAAGTTCGACAAATCTGGAGAATTCAAACAAGTTGTGAGAGCATTCGAACTGAGTGGGCATAGTTCAGGGGTTTATGACTTTGCATTCTCAGCTGGAACATGTCACATAGCAACTGTCTCTAAAGATGGGACATGGAAACTCTACGACACAAATGGTAAGAAGCCTTCGTGCAATAAGTTTAGTTAAACGATTCCTTTTTCTAGAAATCTATTAAGCATACGAATTGGTAAGAGCTTCATTGTTATATACATAATTAATAGATACCTACTAACCAAAGTACCTGAAAAAAGATCCAAAGGACCAAAGTGAAAATCACGTACCGTTTTTCAATGCAGAGACAATGAATTTCTGGTTAATCAAATAGATGACCGATTTTGAGTATTCTTCTGTACTAGTTTTGATGTTCTTTCTAGTAGGTAATACATCTGGGTACAGGGTAAGATGTAAGGCTCAATGCGCCTATGTATTATATTGTGTAAAACATAGTAATTTACGTATTGGGTGCCTACCTCATTCTTGACATTGCGTTTTTTTCAGTGCACATTAACATAAATAATACCTAAAATAAATTTAAACACTTTTTTATATGCTGTTAAAAATCAGCATCATTGTTTAACAAAAACTGTATTATTCTTCATCCGACTGCCGTGAAATTTTAAGTATTTGGTACCTATACCTAATACCTACACCTATCCAAATGATCTAGGCACCTACTTTTTTAATAATCATTGGAAAATACGACTTGTTTTTTTAACAAATTCAATGTATTTAAATTAACATGCACATTTCTGGTAAAAACGTAAAGTATACAATAGGTATGTGCTCACTATTCTATTAATTAATTTGTTTTAAGTAATTGAATATTTACATTGTATTGATTGACCAAAGCTAGACTATAGGAATGTATATGTTTCACTTGTTTGTTTTTTTGATGTTTGTTGGCGAAAGAAAGTCTTAGCAGCCATGATCACAAAATGTGGGAAGCTGAAAGACTGACCAAAATATCAAAAAGTAACCCGATAAACACAATACTATCGGAAAACTCAGGTTGTCCGACATCTTATAATATGGATAATCGTGAAAATCTTTAACAATAATTTATAGAATCGATAATTTTCTTTCTGATCTTTGATTAAATATTTGGTGGTTGATTTTTTTTTATTGTTGTTGAAGAATTGGTATGATGAGAGGTGTTTATATTCTTCTTCTTGTATATTCTTGCAGTGGACTATGCTCGAGGGGAAATGATTCAGCTAGTGACTCAAGGGAAGTACAGTCAAGGAAGTAATCCGTCTCGCATTGCTCTCTCGCCCAAAGGAGATGTAGTCATCATAGCAACATACAATTACTTGGAGATATTTAATGCCAACACTGGAGTTTTAATGGAAACCATTGAAAATGTTTTTACTGGTAGGTAAACATATTACAAGCATTACTTTACCCTTTGACATTCCCAAAGAAAACACAGGGATGTGACAAGGAAAGGGAAATGAGTGACTGCAAGACTGGTGTAGTGACAAGAATGAAAGTAAACAAACTAAGATGGTTTGGGCATGTTGAGAGAATGAATGATGACAGGATGACAAATAAGATATATCTGAATGAGCGAAGAGGGGTGAGAAAGCGCGGCCGTCATGTCGACCAGATCCTCAAGGATGGACGCGTTTTGAGTAAAAGGAATCGGAGAGCGTGTATGACTAATTGCATGAATGTGACGGAAGCTAGGAGTGTGTGTAAGGATAGGGCTGTCTGGCGCTCTGTCCTCTCTGCCTACCCTGCAAGGGATGTGGCGTGAGGGTATAGATAGATAGATAGAGTGACAAGGATTCACAATTCATATCATTTTTTTATAGTAGACACGTATGTTTTATTAATTTCAAGATTGCTCTCATCTCTATTGAGATTAAATGCTCTGTCGGTGTGGAGCAAAAATGGACTTCCAAGTTCTAACCATTTTCTTTTTGCCTAACTACCATTTCAGTAGTAACTAAGTTCTAGTCTAATCGACAAGACCAAAATGTTGAGAAAAATTAGATCAATGTTTCAAACACTTGTATCTTTTATGGCACCTTATTAATCTCGTTATTTACAAAACTACCCCACTTAAGGGTGTCTTTGTTAATTGTACTTATACCTAGATTATGTCGGTTAAAAGAATTTTCATGTGAAAAATCAATATTTGAAAATATGCTTATTCTGCAGTCTGTCGAGAAAGAGATAGTTTTTGATGGATGAGGGCGCTACTTGTAGCTTTTTGACAACCATAGTGAAAACACTTGTAGAATTTAGTAGAAATGTCATTGTGACCAGCAAACAAAATTGCAGTTCTCAATGCAGTTCTCCGAGATCATATATTTTTTGACGGACTGTACCTTCTTATTCTCAGACGACGATCTGGTATTCTCAAAACATTAATTAATCTTAATGCCTATGTGTGTTGTTTGTGATTCGATGATGTTTCATATAAAGTAATATTATATTTGTTTATTTCAGATGAAGTGTCCTGTATAAAGTACGAACCAATGGGGAAATATTTCTTAGTGTGTGGAGACAGAAGTATTCGTGTCTTCAACAACATCAAAGCATGAAAATTATAAGCAATATGGATGTACCTGGAATTACACAATATACAATACATCATAAAAATAATAAATCATTCTTGTGCCTCTATCAAAATACTATTCCTTGAACAACATTGTGTTTGAGATAATTCAAATATACATAAGTAGGACTAATTCAATTTTCAATATGTGTGTCCTACATTGTAAAAGTGGATTACTATCTCCTTACAATTGAATTTTGATAAACGTAATGTGCTATTTGGGAATCAATGTGTAGGAACGAATAAATACTAGTATCTATTGAGTGTTTCCTACTTTGTATTGTTTATTACCTTTGATTATTGAAGTACCTAATCAAATAATTTTAATACTCTTTGACATAGATTCGCTCAAATTCTTTTGTTTCAATACAACGCTATGAAAATATGTGTGAAGCCATTTCTTCCTTTTCATAGACATCAATAAGTATTCTTTTGTTGATATTTGACATTTAAGTTTTTTTTTTTTTTTTTAATCTAAGTTTTTTGTTTTCAATGTTTTACTATACTTAAATACTTTTTTTAATAGTTAGACCATGTATGTATGCTGTAGACACTGCTAATTGGAGGGTTGACGGATTTTTATCTTTAATTTATGTTTTGTGAATCCATCTGTCAGTGTCTCTTGTGATTAATAAATAAAAAAGTTACTCCACTTTTTCTATGAAAGATAAAAATAAATGTGATTGGATGCAGCAAAAAATTAATAATACTTCTAAAATACGTAGTTACACCACTTTTACAATGAACATATATTTGTATCATTGTTCTTTTACAATTAGCACATATTTGTATCATTGTTCTTTTACAATGAGCACATATTTGTATCATTGTTCTTTTACAATGAGCACATATTTGTATCATTGTTCTTTTACAATGAGTATTGCAATAAATGTGGAAATGATTCTTAATTATTTGAATTGATGAGTATGGAATCTAATATTTTTTATAAAAAATGTCGTAAGTTTTATTGTAAATACATTAAATGTGTAATCACTTCGTGTATAATTAAAAATCACAGCTAAATGAATTAGTATAAATAAAGTTTTACTAACTCTTTTTTTCTCCTTTTATTTTAAAAACATTTTTTTTTTAATTAGTCAGTCCACCCTAATTGGGGGATTTGTGCCAGGTTATTTTAAAAACATATTTCATTTATAAAGATGCATCAAGGCAATGTATTCATTTTTAACATTCAATGAAATTAATTAATCACGAAATATCTAGTAGAACCTAACAATTTAAGTGTTCAAAAATCAGTCTTATGTATCATTTTTACTATTTTTAGTGATAGTAATATGAAATGTTATGCATTACTATATTAATTGTAAAATAGGTGTTCTTAGTAGAGCCAGGATTAGACACTGTTTATAAAAATTTAATTTACAAGGACTCATTGTTTTAAAACATAGGCATTTGATAACTGATTTTATTCCAAGTATTATTTGACTTTCGTGCTTCAACTTTTTCAAGTTTTGTATGAGAATGTTAGCGCTCAATAAGAATAACGTAAGCGACAAAGTGATTATACTTTTTTTAAAGAAACCTGGGAAGAAATTTAAAAATCTAAAACAGCCGATTCGTCAAGATTATAACTACCAGTATTTTGGCTAAATTAAACTTTTATATCTGAAAAACTGAACGGAAAAACTTCATATCCCGTAAATTTAGGGGTACTTTAGGAATATTTTTTTATTCAAGGAATTTCTAAATCCTGTAGGTAATTCTAAAACAGCCGATCTGTAGTCCATACTTTCATCTATCTCTGTCTTCAGTTTCAAGAGGTTTCCCTCAGTATTGGCTGAGTAAAATTCAGGGCGCCGAAGCCCAATGAAAGGTTATAGCCCCGTAATGATTTTGTTGGCTATGTTTTGTACTGTTTTTGTATCTTCATTATTTCTGTGCCTTAGGCCAGTACTCTGTTATCTATCACTTATCCTGGCCCTTATTACAATTATCAAACGAAAATCACTAATCAACGGTCCATTTCACGATGTTCATTAGGAGATTAATATAAAATTATGAATTAGGTGTTTGTAATATTGTGTTATTGTATTGAATTAACTACAAAAATAGTCCATTATTAAAATTTGTGAATTGAATAAGCAATAATTAACTGTTTTATTCTATGTATAGGTAATGTAGTTATGTATACCTAATTGTGTTTACGTTGTAAAATGTTATCTGTAGATAATTTCGTTCCTAAGCTCTTTGTCGTACCAATGCACATTCTGATAAATTATCTTTCTCCATCTTATTCTTGTTCATTCCTAAAACGCTACTTTTAAAACTCTGTATTAGGCAGCGACATAATATATTAAGTACTACCTTGTTATCTCTTTGACATTAGGCAAGTACATTTGTGTTGCCCTATACCTAAAGGACGAATAAGTACATTTTTTTTTACCTGGCAATGAAAAGTTAAAATACTGCAATATCTATTTCTTTTGTACTTTTTTTGTCCATGTTAAATTATTGGTTTCGAAATAATATGTCAACAAGATGGACTTTGAAAACTTTTTGATCAAGATTTAGGCATTCTCCTGGAATTTTAGTAAATAAAGATTTTCTATTCCCTCTGCAGTATCCGTAATAAAATTTGAAACTTATACTTTTACAATTCACTGTGTACAAATTTTCAGTAGTTCATTGTTATGAAATATTCTGTTTTGTTTTTATACTTAGATGTAATGAGACTGATTAATATAATATGTAACTCAAATCCGTAATTAAATTCAAATTCATTATCTGTATTGTTATTGTATTGTGTTTTATGGCAATAGGTGTTATAATAATATGCCTTGAGTAAATATATTGTTTTCTCAAGGATAGTAATATGTAAGTTGTATAAACATAGTTGGTCAAATATGCATTTATTTTGAAAATAATGTTGTGTTAAATTACTTATGTACATCTGCTAATAAAGATATTAAAATGGTTTCTGGTTTCATTATTTTAAAATAATGCGTGTTTCCTAGACTTAATATCAAATTTATTAATTGTTAAGATTACAAAACTATAAGGCTGGCCACACACGTCCCGAAGTTCAGTTCCGGAATCGACCGTTTTGCAAAAAAGTTCCGATCAAAACCTCTCTCTGAATTCAGCGTCACCCCGATTTTAAATTCAGAAAGAGGTTTTGGTCGGAACCTTTTTGCAAAACGGTCGATTCCGGAACTGAACTTCGGGACGTTTGTGGCCAGCCTTCGACTGAAAAATCGACCGATGTGTTGTGAAAAACGTTGGTTGACCAGGCCGTAACGCAACTTTATTACTAGCTATAAAAAGAAAATCGGGCGAATTCAGGTGTACCAACGTTATGAACTCACCATAAAACATCTACAAAATAAACCTATAGATGGCGCTTCTGCAACCATTTGACATTTCGGTTTTCATTGTGGTGAAGTGTCAGATTGATTAAGTTTAGTAAAAATGTTTGAAATGAAATTAAAATATAAATTTTACAATGTGGTATGCGGCTGTTATGCGATTTTTTAGACGACGAATAGTCCTCGCTATAATATTCATATCGTCGTTAACATACTGCATTGTAAACTTCATGAAAGATGTAAGTTGTAGGTTATTTAATGTCAATGTACTTTATCTCATATTTTGTTATCTTTCCATTAGTTTCACACACTGAATGCATTGGTAAATCGACATATACTTGTGCATTCGTGTTTTTACCGAATTGTAGAACTTCTATATATTAGCACAAAATATTTGTCAACAAAAACATTACAGCAATTTTCACAACTGACCTTATGAGTTTTGATGTCACAGTTAAATACAACACTCCTACATTCCTTAATTAATTAAGCAAGTTGTATTGGAGTATTGCTACAATGACTTAAATAATGTTTATTCTTGTTGAATATAAATGTACCCATCAATTGTTTTTACTTTTTCAGAATGACAACTCTCTAGATAATGGTATTCAGGAGATTGTTTTTGAAAGAAAGAGTCCATTTATTTGGAGAACATTACAAGAGCATAATGATACAATGAATGAAGTAGGGAATTGCAGAAATTCCGTACAAGGAAAAGTGTTAATTGTGGATGACAGAGGTAAAGTGGAAATTCCATAGATACTTTCACAGATTTCATTTTTAAGGCAGCATATCCAATTCCTTTCAGTTTACAGTTGTGGACTATCATTCTGTACTCTTACTATTCATTAATTGAGTGTGCATTTTATTATGAAAAGATGCTTGACGTACGCACCATGTGAATCTGACTTTTTTCACCCTAAATAAAATCGTTCTGAATAGATGTTGAATCTAAGAACTGAACTTTATGGAATAACATTTTGCCGCTTATATTTTCGTTTAGGTAACCAGCCTATGTGGAATGTTCAAAAAACAAAATATGACGTAGTTAAAATAGAGTAGCTTATCACACTGGCAACTATTATGCATATCTCTCACTAGAATAATATTAAAATCCTTATTTGGGATGTGTTTATAAAAGTTTGAGATTTGATGATTTTTCGTATTCAAGTATACCTATATTACATTTTTCTCTGCCCTCTATAATTGTATGAAAAGACATTAAAATATAAATCATATATTAAGACATGTTCATGGTTTCTAGGTTATGTTTGTCATCGTCATAATCTACATATAGAAACTGGGTGCTGTAACATTAGAATGGAGAACACTAAACAGTATTCCTGCAACACGTGTAATGATCAGATGTGCTGTGCTATATATGAACATTGTGTGTCGTGTTGTTTGCATCCAGATAAGGTAAACGATAAAGCTGTAACTTTTTTGGTACAATATTCACCATAAATGAATAACTGAGTCAGATATTTAGGGAACAACTGATGGATATACATCGGATATTTCGATGCATTTTATTGGAGGTAGTGCAATAAATCATTTTTAATCCTCAAATTCCATAGACGCCTCGTGATCAAAAGTATTATTTCTCTTCCAATTTAAATTACGGGGGTTTCCATCTTTACCTGTGTTCGATACAACCATCAATATCTATAGGGGAATACAACAATAGTGATGTGTAAACAACAAATTCCACGTAACTTGTATCTGCGTGCTTTATGCAGGTAGTATTAACAAAATTTGGGAAGTAAATAAACTGTATAACATTTTTGTTCACTCTACGTCCCTGCACATCTCCTAGTCCCAGGTAGAAAGAACCCAATCTGCCGATGTATACTGATGATAGTTGAACTATAGCATCTTCTTCTTGCATTTGAGTCGGGGGCTCGAAGCATTTGTATAACTTCGCCTGACACTCCTGTCTCTTGGTAAACAATAGAATAATTTTCTGCAGATTGGATTGCATGAGACCCATGTGTATTGTTTAAGTTAGTTTTACATTCTCTGTACTTATGTTCCAAGTCAACGCCTCAAAAGTTTCATGTGAATTGAGGATTTAATTTGTTTTTGCCCACATGTGTTACAGAGTACACAAATACTGAATTGGGGAATAAAAATATTTAAACAAAATTGAAAGATATCTGTGTGTATAAGTGTGTGTACGCTCTACACACACCTATGAAACCAAATGTTGGTGGACAGTTCCCTTAAGTCTTTAAGTACCTATTTCATAATATGTTTTATATTTTTTCAGGTATTTTTATGAGTGTGACTTATTGTGTTTTATTTTGCAGAAAGAAATTCTGGAACCTATCTTAAATAAAGTCTCAGTTCAACATAATGTCTTGTTTGCATCGGTGAGCGATCATTTTGAACTGTGCCTTGCAAAATGTCGGACCAATTCTATGAGTGTTCAACATGAAAACTCATATCGAGATCCAAAGGAAAAGCATTGTTACGGAGAGTACGTCCCTGGAACAGATATAACCAGTAGTAAGAATGGATGATTGTTGTAGAAATGTAGTCAGTGTGAAGTGTAATGTACATAATATTGTATTTCAATTCAGTTTGAATTCATTTACTTATGATTAGTATAAGATGTGTGATACCACCATGTAGTGTCCTAATAATATTTGACTGAATTGTGGCAACCTTTTGTGATCAGTTATAGTGATCGGTGTTGCCTTTTAGATAAAAAGAATTGTAATATTTAGAATGGGATTCCATTTTGTGTTTTGTTATATTTAGTTGTATTAATGGATGGAAGAATTGAGGTTATTAAGGAAATGAGTGAATGCAAGACTGGTGTTGTACAAGAATGAAAGTGAATAAACTAAGATGGTTTGGCCATGTTGAGAGAATGAATGATGACAGGATGACAAATAAGATATATTTGAGTGAGTGAAGAGGGGTGAGGAAGCGCGGCCGCCCGAGATTGACCTGGTCCGATCATATCGACCAGTTCCTCAAGGATGGACGCGTTTTGAGTAAAAGGAATCGGAGAGGGTGTATGACAAATTGTATGAATGTGACGGAGGCTAGGAGTGTGTGCACGGATAGGGCTGTCTGGCGCTCTGTCAAAGGAAGTGGCGTGAGTGTATAGATAGATAGATGGATGTGAGATTACATAAAAAAAAAATTGTAGCCAACTGTTTTTTTTTGTTTATTCTCTGTGGGCTACATTTTACAAACTTACATACAAAAATTTACAATAAATATTTTAATCTTTCCCATTTTTCGAGTGTATGAATTGCATTTGTAATCCTAGAGTTTTTGTATTTACAGAGTGAAAATATGTCTATGTTGAAAAAGCACTTAATTTCAACTCTAAGCACTTTCTCAACTAAACTTACATTAAGTTAAAAATTTCGAATGAATTTGAAGATAAAATTATTTTAGATTTGGAAATGTTTCACTATTGCTGTGTGTGCACGGATAGGGCTGTCTGAATGTGAATATATAAATATTAAAAGTGTGAATATATAAATATTAAATATCTTAAACATTATCTGTGGTAAGATTTTGCCAAATTAGTTAATTCAACTTTTTTGTCCAACAGAACGTAAGATCTTATTTTGAGAAGAGTTAATAATGGTAAATTTTTATATTTAGATAACACCATTTAAATATATAAACATAATAATGTAATATTAATTGGGAGTATTGATAACTAGAATATTAATTGTGTTAAAGTGATATCCCACGGTGCGCGAATCCGGCTTCGTACGTAGATTCACTTGCCATGGGAAGGGGTGAGTCCGTAAATTTACAGACGCTTTCGTAGCGATTTGTATGGCGGTACGTACAAATCCAAAATCACATACAAATCCAAAATCACGGACGAATTTGGATTCGCATACTGTGGGATATCGCTATAATGTGTTACTTAACAATATCTTGCAAATAAAATGTTTTTTCTAAAGTTAACATAAATTAGTGTATATACATACTACATAGTAGGTATTAGTTGTTTTGTATAATTGTGTGCATTGTAATTACTATTAGTGTTAGAAAAAATGTATATAAATTATTTTTATAATGTTCTGTACATTGATGTTTGCTTGTATATAATATTATAAAATGCCTTAATATTTATTCTACTAGTATTGTGTACACTTTTGTACTTTTATGTTTCGTATATCACAAGAATAATGGCCATAAAATGGCTAAATGCTGTCCAAAAAACCAAGTTCAAATAAACATTTTATTCAGCAAAACGTTTCACATACAGAAAAGAAGCAACTAATTCTGGTAAACAATTTGACGAATTGATCTTGCCATCTATTTATTATTATTATTTATTTCCACTCAAACATAAGTTTGTCTTCTACAGTTTTTTTTTCCTCACGTGTTTTTGACTGACCCTCTGTGTCCAGTGACATGAGTAATTAATGATGTTGTTGCAATACTGCACTCTGTACACAAACTGTTTCGGTGTCTACTGCCTCGGAACAGACCTCGATCTAGTGAGGCAGTAAAATATTTTCCCGAATAGTTGAGGTAACTTTGTTCCACATTGATGATTTGTTTATGTGCATAATATGTATTTTTGTGTTGATTGTTTCTTTGTTATGTGTATATATTCTGGAAAAAATAAATTACTTCATTCATTCATTCAAGTTATAATAAAATCGAAACAAAATGAACAGAAATTTGCGTTCTGTCTTTGAGATAATTTTTGTAACGGACCTTTCAAAGTTTATAAAATGTTTGTTTATTAATTTGTTTGCAAATTTGAATTGCGTTAAAATGATTATTTGGTTAATCTCTTGTTATTTGTGTATACCACATTATTGCGGTTCCATGAAAAGTGCTTAAAGGATCTCTCCCACATCACATTTTTTGCATAATTCTAATACTTATAAATTTCATACAAATGCCAATGATTATTAAACTTAATATGTTAAGATCTAATTAGTAATGTGCAATTTAATCGCAATACTTTATTTTATGTAAATATTTATATTTTTAAGCAATTCTTATACAATATGTGATGAATTTCTTGACATCTGTGAAGAGAAATGTGAAGCCAAAGTGTAGAAAGTTTTATATTTTTCTACTTATTCTCATTTTAGTGTCACTCACAGAGAACAGTTTTAACATTTTACGTCTGAGCCTTGATTAGGTGCCAAATTAGCATACTGGATATTAATCCTCCACGGTTTCTATTAGGGTAATTGTTACAGCCTAATTTGTATTCTTCATTGAAGAGACCTAATGTAGTACCAGACCATCAAAGTAGGAATGTGGTTGGAATTAAATTCAACAAAGTTTCACCACTTTGTTTTTAGCCTCAAATCATTAACAACAATCTCAACCTGATATCAGTAATCACTATTGAAGCACAGATTCTTTATATGTATATACATCTCGAGATGAAGATCAAGTCTCTCTCTCTTAATTGTTTAGTGCTTCTTTGTCGATTCAAATGCGAATTGGGAGATTATTAGCAGCAATTTTCAATAATAATTTATGCATATATGTTGATTATAACATGAAATTTATAAATAATATTATATAACATGAAATATTAACTATATTGTATAACATTTATTTATTTATCGTATGGCCAACATCACGCCTATATCATTTAACATTCGTTATGTCAAAGTGTAAAAACATGTTAAAAGCGCAGAGTGAACTGCTTGTCAGAGACTTAAATCTAGATTTCTTATGTATTGTATTGCTACGTCGCTAAGGGTTAGGAAGTCTGATGCATTGCCTCTGTACGCTCTGAGTGCACACCCGGTAACTTGTGTTGAATGGTCTGCCTGTCGGCTCCTCGATCGCATTCAGGGGACTCTCGCCATCCACACTTGTGGGAAAAATCTGCGCAAGATGACATGAAAACGATGAATAATATTCTTCAAAAATCTTTGTTTTTGCACAGATTTTTGAAAGGTCTTTTTGACACAACGGAGATTACCTAATATGGAGTCATAGTCTGTCAAAAAGTAAAAACTCAATTTTGCGAGTTGTAGCAGTGTTTATTAATTTATTTTATTACAGTATGGTTTCATGGTCAGCAAATGTAACACAACACATATTTAAACAACTGTCTTATTTTTAAAATGAATTATTTATTTAGGAGTTACTTTATTGTATATAAATATTTATTTATTATTAATATTTCGTATCGTCCAAGAATGTTATAATTTCTGTAAACATAAAAAAGTGTTACTTATTTATTGCCGATAAGTTGTTGATTGTTTTATTTTATTCATTTGAATATTATATTTGTGCAAATTATTTGATTTATTAAATATATTTTTAATAAAACATATTTTATTTCTGCTTGTCCTTGTAGTCTTTTAGTTACGTACAGGATGATCATCACATTTCATCCCAATCATGTTTTGGGTAGACTGAAATGAATCAATATTATAAAATGGAAAAATTTCTTACTTAATAATGGCTCATTTTCTCATCACACCATTTTTTTCGTAAATTAATTTAATATATAAAATTCCAAAAATAACTTATAACAACATTTGCCAAACTGCAGAACAGTTGTGCAATATCCCTTGCAGGGTAGGTACAGAGGACACGTTTATCCTTTCCGTCGCATTCGTAACATTGGTTATCCACATTCTGCAATCTCTGATACATATTTCTAATGGATATTGCCCTTTTTCTCCTGTAAAAGTAGACTTTAAAGAACTTACTGGCAAAGCTAATAGTACATATCGCCGCTCGTTTTTTACTTTGACTTAAGCGCCACTTAGGTATAAAATGAGTTATATATATCGTTGGAATCGTCTCGACGAGCTTCGTCGAATGGTCCAAGTTCAAGGTCAATCAGAGAGCTTTTTTTGGTCGTTTAGTCAAAAAAAAATCGTCTTTTTTCTTTCCAAACATAGGTAAAGCGACGAAAATGACAACTTATAATCGCGAATGGCGCTTTGTTTTGCTAAATTTACACAATTCATGAATGTTTGGTTCATAAGAAAAACAAACTTAACACATAAAACAATGCGAGTGGCGCTTTAGCTATTTTGACTTATCAAAATTATTTAGACAGGTGCACTTTAGTCAAATCGTATTTTATTAAATCTGAACATGTCCTACGTTTAGTCATATTTACATGATATTAAATAATGTTAAATTGTCGTTTAGACTTATTGAATTTTGGATATTACTCTTTACATGTCTTTTAAGTCATTTCTACTTAATACTGAATTAAATTGAAATAGCCATTAGTCACATTGGATTGTTACTTTTTAATTTTATGTTATCCGTTAATCATTCTTACTAATTGTTTATAATTGAATTTGCACTTTAGTAATTTTACGGTTATAACAATAGCTGATATTTGGTACATCTGTCGTCGTTTAAGACAAACCGAAAAAAAAAATGTTTCTTAATAAAAATATGTTTGTTATTATATAATTCTTTAAATAATAGCTTTTCAAAGAAAATATTTCCAACCTAATTTACAGGAAATTTAATACTGTACAATTATTGCATACAATCTTTCACTATAAGATGGATAATTAAAAAATAATGATCAATAAACTGAAAAATGACTGAAATATCGGCAGTGTTCGGCTCGCCCTAGTGAACACACAAGGGTGAGGAGGTCGAAAACTTGGATTCTAAACTACGACAGCAATCTTAATAAGGTCCAAAAAAAAATTCTTAATTGCATTTTTCTGATTACTATTGTCATACGTACTATACTGAAAGTTTTGAAAATGTTCGTCTTATATTTTTTCAGAAGATCACAACTCTATTTTAGTTGGTCCGAGATAAAAATATTTGACATCAAACTTATTGGAAATTGAACGATCTACAACATTTACTTTCAACACTTTTCTCTAAAATGTACCGTTTAGGAAATATATTCAAATAAAAAAAAAAATGTAAAAAAGTGCATTTTTTTGAAAAATTTTGAAATTTTGGTAACGCATAACTCATTGTATATTGATTTTACAAAAAAACTTCCTAAGTTGGAGGGAATTTAATATTCTACAACTTTTAGGTACAATATTTCTCTCTAAAATGCACTGTAAAAAAGTTATGATCAATAAACTGAAAAATGACCGAAATTTCGACACTTTTTGGCTCGCCCTAGTGAACGCACAAGGGTTGGGAGGTCGAAAACTTGGATTCTTAATCACAGGACCGACCTTTATAACATATCCAAAAACCAGAACTACTATACAAAATGTAAGGTAAAAATACCCATTACCTGGGCTGTAAAAACATGTGTTGTATGTACTGTTGTTTGTAGTTGAAGGGTAATTTAATAAAATTATGTAATTTAATTAAACTATCTTATTTGCGATGTTATTTTAGGAGTGAAAATAAGAATAATTAATGAATAAACATAAATTATGGCGTTTTTCGTCGAAAGGTGCATAAATTCATAATGATATCAACCAAAATACGTAATGCTTGCCGGTGGAAAGATAAATTACAATTTGAGAGTAGTCTGTAATCACAGTCTGAGAAACCACGTTAACGATAGTATTTTTTTTATTATTAAAATGCAGCCTTTGGTGAGAGAAATAATTGGATTTTAACGTTAAAATATCTAATTATATTCACATTTTGACATTTTGAACATCGTAAACGTCAAAAATTACCAAATGAATATCGTTTTTTGTCAAGAGAAAAGGAGTCATTATCCTTTTCACAGTGTTGTATTGAAACAAATGAAGTATAGCGAATCTAGTCAAGTGGAACAAAAATAATTTTGATTAGGTACTTCGATAATCAAAGGTTAAACTAATGAAAAGAGAGAACGATTGACCGAAAAGACGAAAGGCCGCATATTTTGGTCAGATATTCTGCCAAAATTCACGTGGTTTAAAAATTTCAGCGTGGTAAAATCGACCGGTGTCCTAAAAATCGATAAAAAAACATAAAGTTACTTACATAAAAAAACGTTTGTTTTTCATTTAATTTCCACCACGAAGAACCAAATTATTAATGCCCCCATCCCATCCTCTTTCTTGTTTTCGAATCGAATAAGTAAGACACAGAAAATTCCCCGATTTTTTTATGCAAAACCAAATGATACGTAATGCTTACCGGTGGAAAGATAAATTACAATTTGAGAGTAGTCTGTAATCACAGTCTGAGAAACCACGTTAGGGGACAGTATTTTTTTATTATTAAAATGCAGCCTTGGGTGAGCGTAATAATTGGATTTTAACGTTAAAATATCTAATTATATTCACATTTTGACATTTTGAACATCGTAAACGTCAAAAATTACCAAATGAATATCGTTTTTTGTCAAGAGAAAAGGAATCATTATCCTTTTCACAGTGTTGTATTGAAACAAATGAAGTATAGCGAATCTAGTCAAGTGGAATAAAAATAATTTTGATTAGGTACTTCGATAATCAAAGGTTAAACTATTGAAAAGAGAGAACGGTTGACCGAAAAGACGAAAGCCAGCATATTTTGGTCAGATATTCTGCCAAAATTCACGTGGTTTAAAAATTTCAGCGTGGTAAAATCGACTGGTGTTCTAAAAATCGATCAGAAAAACATAAAGTTACTTACATAAAAAAAACGTTTGTTTTTCATTTAATTTCCACCACGAAGAACCAAACTATTAATACCCCCATCCCATCCTATTTCTTGTTTTACTATCGAATAAATAAGACACAGAAAATTCCCCGATTTTTTTTTTATGCAAAACCTAATGAACGTAATTCAGACGACGGAATGGGTCTGGAACGGAACTGCATTAGTTATTATTCGATATCTTATATAATTACTGAATACTAGCGTCGCCACAGCTGAATACTTTTTTTTTTACCTGGTAAAGTACTTATTTCGATTTTTGTCTCAAGAAACGAAGGATAAATACTTTTAGTTACACGGATCCCACGCCGCCAGCGTGAGCGTTTTGCCGGCGGCGGCGCGCTGACCGTGATCAGCGGCGGCGCGTTTGCGCGGCGCTCATGTCTACTCCCGACATACGCAAGAATAAGGGGAGGGAGTTAGGGGGCTGGGGGGGTCAAATTGAAAGAAAAAAGTTTATTTTATGCAGACCCCCCAAAACTGTTGTGAGTTTTAGTGGCTCTACAGTACTTTAACTAAACATGATGGTACCACTGATTTTGGGTTCCACTGCCAACCTACTTCACCATCCATACACAAATTTTGCCGTTGCAAAGCACGGGTAATACAGCTAGTCCTGAATAATTCAGCTATTTGATTATAGTCTAAAATAAAACCTATTAATCCACAATTTTGAAAAAAAGAACATCGTTTGCGCCTCTCTTGTTTTTTTAGTTAAATATTGAAATTTGTGACCGTGGCGATCGAAAAACTGATCGAAGGTGTCGAATTTCACGAAAAACCAAAAAGTTTCGATATCTCGAGAATGAGCGATTTTTTACTAAAGTCATATTTCGATTTTCTGGTCAGCCATGAGCTAATCTATCACCCCTCCACGGGATGACGTTGAGTTACGGGATACCCTGTATACCTACCTTCATTAAAGCCATTCTACGAAATTGCTGTGATTTAATATAGAAAACCATTATTATAATGATAATAATTCAAAAAATTCAAGAATATTATTTAGAAAGCATTTTACAATTCTTTTCTTTTTAAGCAGATATGAAGATGAATTTCTAGGGTTCCAAGACGTTGATATTCAGCTTTTATTACTCACAAAATTCTATGTAAAATACAAGAGCTTGTGTGTTAGTCATTTTAACTTGGAAGTGTTTGGAAAACATGGTTGCATTAATCATTTTGAATTATAACAATTTTATTTTCAGTGCTAATTTAGACTTTCTGCTTGATACAGTTTGTCATAAAAAGTTCTATTAGCCATTTTGAATCGCAAGAAAAAATATATAAATGACGTGTTAGTCATTTTGATTTTTTTGAGGCAGAGTACAAATGGCGTGTAAGTCATTTTGAATTATTAGAAAATATATATAAATGATGTGTAAGTAATTTTGATTTTTTTAAGGGAGAGTACAAATGGCGTGTTAGTCATTTTGAATTTTCATGATTTTAAGGAAAGTGATCAGTTACTTGTTTTGAATTAATAACTTTCGAATAATACTAAATATCAGGTTGGGCACTAAGGCATTAAGCGCCATCTAACTCACACAAAAGAGACTATATTTATTAACATTATATACTAAAAAATAGGAAAAAAATCCTCGAACAAAACCCCCATACATTTTATTTCAATCGGTTCATAAATAAAAAAGTTATCAGGGTTTTTCAGTTTTTTTAAACTTTAAATCGCTCTCCTGAAAAGTTGACCCTGTGTCGCTTTAGTCAAAGTAAAAAGCGAGCGGCGATATGTATTTTTAGTCATCTTGTGTAACTTTCAGAATTCTAATTGGAGACCTTTTTTAGGATATACGCCACCATTCTTCTTCTTCTCCTTAGCAATTATTAATCCCACATGGTGGTGGGGTCTGCTTTTCTTGTGTTTCGCCGCCACTTTGCTCTATCTTGCGCATCCTCCGGTACAACCTCACTCTCTCTCATGTCCTGCCTCACCACTTCCCTCCGCTTGGGTCTCCCTTTGCATCTCCTACCGGGAACATTAAGTGTTTGTGCCCTGTTGCCAATATACTCTTGCGGTCTTTTGCTGACATGCCCGTACCATCGCAGTCTGCTCTCCTGAATTTTGTTAGAGATATCCCGTACACCTAGACTCCCACGGGTGTAGGATAGTGATATTTCCACCATTAATGAATAGAAATATAACTATAATTTAAAAGCATTTCAATCAATTTTTTTTCTTTGATTATAGATATGTTGTTATTGGTAATATGGAACTACATATATAGTGGAGTGGCAACCAACAATTTTACTCCAATAATAAGTGTCATCATGCACAAAAAATTTAATGTAAATATAATAAAATTAATGTTAGGTACTATAATTACATCAGTATTTCTGCATTGTACCCACACACATGATTCAAGTGGTGAAACATTAAAGATAAATTCAATACAAATCAGTCATCACTACAATAAAATTTATTTTACTTATTTATTAACTAATCATTGTTATTTTTAGATAGTTTTATTTGACGATGGACCAAGCCAAATTTGGATATAGAAACTGAAAGTTCATCTCATTTGCTGAACCACAATATGTCATGTTGTTGTTCTATTATTTAATTGTTCATCGAGTATATTAGGTAGGTATCCAAAACAATATTAATAAATCGGCATCTGTTGAAAGATATTAGAAACACACATATAATAAATTGGCATATTAATTTATATACCAGTATTTTACCAAATGTGTTTCCCTTCGTGCATACTTTCACCTAGCGTTGCCATCTCTAAAAATTAGAAAGCCGGACTTAGCCGCTAAAAAAGCCGGACTTTTGGTTCCCAGGGCCGGACGCTAAATAAAAAACTTTTTTGACTAAAAAATCGAAAAAAACTAATTTTCTAACAAATTTTTAATTCGTATCATTTACATATTTTCCTTTAAAAGCCTGCTTTAAAAAGTCAATGTCGTTAGTAATTTTATCATAAAAGTTTTTTCAAATTCGACAGTTAACATTGTTGCAATAGTTTCTGAACTTATGCAAAATAAAAAGCCTAACAAAAGCCGGACGGGCCGGACGCAGTCAAATTCTGCCGGACAAGAGGTCAAAAAGCCTAACACTGTCCGGCTGAAGCCGGACGAATGGCAACGCTTTTTTCACCCTATAATTCGACACTTTTATTTCAATTGAATTTTTATGTTCTTGCCTCTCTCTATAGAAATTGTATATAATGTTAATAATATTTTTTGCTAAACATGTCTGATTCTCATTTGAAACTTTATCTAGATTCCTTACTCACATTATATTTAAAGTATTTGCCGGTGCAGAGTGATATGAAACTGAATCATTTCAGCTGCAATTACCTACTTACGAGTACATCTTTGATGATTATAATGATCTTTGATAGAACAAATAATCCATTTGTATTTGTCTCGTAGTCTCGTCCAATATAATCAAAATCAAACACAATAGCAATAATTTTTAGAGTCTGATCGAGACAGATAAGATCCTCCAATCATTTGTCCAGTATAAGATTCTAATGTTTTATTTTGTGTTGCTTTAATATCACAGTTGCCTTGGTGTAGTCCATATAAATATAGTTCCGTTTCGTTGTACACACGCATAGTTTGAATTCGACCTATTTTTAAATCAAGCATCAACTGACAAATAAAAATAAAACATTTGAGAAACACTCCTGTAATTAGATTGGTACAGATGCCGGTGTGATCGCTAAATATCGAGACTGATTTTTTTTACAACGTTTTAACTTTTTCTTCATGGAAGTTTTACAAACCAGACTGAAGTAATGTCCACAAAAATAACAGCGAGCGTTATAGCTACCATTTGCTTGATCATATGTAAATGATTGTTTACCATTAGTTATACCCGTTACTAAAACACATGTTTATTGTTCATTATCGTCCCTAGGCCCTAATTTCGGGCACTTGGACTCGTCAAATTTACATAGTTATAACAATCAAAAGAAATTTTTAATAATCAACAGTGACAATGTGCCAGAGAAGTAGAATAAATGCAAACAGAGTGTAAAGGACTCAGTTTGCATTTCGTCATGAAGATAATAACACTGATAACATCCTTACATAGTGATCCATGCTAAACTGGACTTTTTGTACTGGACAGCATTTCGTCAACATGTAGAGTGAAAAAAAAAAGTAAAATATGCGAGACTATTAAAATTAAAGATGAAAGGTAGAATACTTTGTGAATGCACATCACTTATTTATGTATGTACGTACATGTATTGTGTATTGATGTATTAGGTACTTACTTATCTTACTAACTACTTACTCTAAACACAAGTGCTGCACATATTGTGTGCATCTACCATAATACCTATCTGTATTAAGCTAATACATGCAAACTATAATAATGCACACACACAGATTTTCATCAGACAGATTATAGTACCTAAGTATCCGTGACGAGGGGTGGATTTCTGCAGAAGGGAAGCCGGGCTAACATTTCTTATGGGATTACGTTAGATTAGAGACTATTATACCTATCATTTTTGTCAAAAGGTAACTCCATGGGAATCGTGTTTTCAGGTAGCTTTGCGCCTGCTAAGTATAGACAAATTCAATCTACGGAAATGCGTTTTCCCCATTTACAACTCCATTTAAACTGGGTTTTGAATTAAAACCTAATTAAAAATCACTGAACTAATTGTGGGTACAGCAAGTCTTTTGAAATACATTCTGCATAAATAATTTTACTGTAGGGATACATTTTAATACGCGACTACAGGCAGTGGAGGACTGGCTCTAAAAAATCAGGTTGCCATGTAGTAAAGCCGGGGCCCTCTGTGTACAACTACCTTATAAGAGTTTTATACAATAAAATTTATAATTAGCGCCGCAGACAATTTTTTTTAACTAAACAATTGCAAATGTTAATGAATTTTCACAATATTCTTTTTTTATTATTGATGATAAGGTGAGATTTTGCTTGCTTCCATATTAAAACAGCCCCGCAGACGAATTTTTTAAGTAATGCTTTAAATACCTAACATTTTTTCATAAGGATACGGTTGTAATTATTGTTTATTTTTGTTACTCTTGAGTATTTATGCAAGTATATTATTAAATTATGTATGTAATATAATAAAGGACGGGCTTAGGGTGGCCCCTTGGTGGGGGGGGGGGGGGGGGACCTGCCTGCCATAACTCGGCCAAACCGCCACTGACTACAGGTAGGTACATACTGTTGCACATTTAATTCTGAAAGATACTCGTACATACAGAATGGGTGGAAAATTGCACTACTAAATCATAGAGATAAAAATTGAAAGCGCATCTCAAAATATTTTTATAGTTCCAAATCCTGAGTCGTACTGTATTTAGTTGCATTGAATACATATTATTAGCTTGGAAGGAGTGGTGCTGCAGGTATATCTATTCATCACACGTGTGATTAGATTACTGGTTATGTATGTACTTATTCAAGATTTAGAGATATAATCCTGATATCTAAGTGGTGTAGGTACTGTACAGTGTACATCACATACGAGTACATAGATCTACATCTCAATCTATGAGGTTTATTAGTCGGTACACTCCACTTAGAATTGTACCTACTAGGTTAGGCACTACCCTTATAGCCCAGGAAATTTAGCTTTGTAGCGTAGATAATTGTCGGAAAGCTGGAAACTGTTTTAATCCCTTCATTAACATCCAAAGAAGGTTTCTTGAAGTTTGCACCAATTTTCCGCTCGTGCTAAGTACAGAGTGGCCCATAAACCGAAAAAATAATGTACTTTTTTCAGTTTTTCAGTAATAACTTCTAAACTATGCTTTCTAGGAAAATCGTGTCTTTCTATAAATTAAAGTACATAATATTCTGCGTCGTTTGAGCATAAATACTTCTTTGTACCTCAAAAATTATTGTGATACAGACACTGCCAAGTACATATTAATTTTCGGAACAAATTGAAATATTCGTATTTTTCACTTTTGTTGTTGAATAACTCCCCAACTCAGGTATTTACGGTAATATTTCAGTAAAAGTATTTAATTGTGGGTCAATTTTCTCTAACTTTTGATTAAAAGTTTAGACCTACGGCACACAGTTCAGGATGCACAGGTGTTTAAAGAGAGACGGGTGAAATGAGGAAATTTATTAAATGATAGATTTAGATATGTTAAAAGTAAGATAATTTAAATTTTACGATTCCATTTTATTGATGTATAGTTTTTTCAATTAAAATCTGATTTTTAATACTGTTACGCCACTGCCTAATATTTTATATCGAAAAGAGTATTTTTTTTACATTCATTGATTTTATTAAAATATCTCCTAAGCGGTAAGTGTTAGGAAAAAATATTTATCTCACAATTTATCTAGAATAATTTTTCTATATTATATTTGAAAAATAATTTATCTAATTTAAATACTAAGTGAGGTAGAATTGATTAAAAATGGTATATATAAAATAAGTTCATACATGCCGTCACTTTTTGTTAAATTGCTTCTAAACCAAGCGGTGTAGCGTAAATCCATTAAATTACATTTAAAGCTAAATAAATTTCCTATAAATTAAGTGTAATAAAATTAATTTGGGAGTTGTAATAAAAAAGTACTAGATGATCAATATCAATATTTAGTAAAATAATTCAACGCTTCCCATACAAAATGTTCTTACTTAGCAATGTGCCTCTACACAAAATCAACTTTGATCATCTAGTACTTTTTTATTATAAATCACAAATTAATTTTATTATACTCATTTTATAGAAAATTTATTTACCTTTAAATATAATTTAACGAATTTATGCTACACCGCTTGGTTTAGGAGTAATTTAACAAAAAGTGACGACATGTATGAACTTATTTTTTATATACCATTTTTAATCAATTTTGCCTCACTTAGTATTTAAGTTAAAGAAATTATTTTTCAAATATAATATAGAAAAATTATCATAGATAAATTTTGCGATATAGATCTTTTTCCTAACCCTAGTCGTTTAGGAGATATTTTAATAAAACCTCATTTTATAGAAAATTTATTTCGCTTTAAATGCAATTTAATAGATTTACGCTACATTGCTTGGTTTAGAAGTAATTTAACAAAAAGTGACGGCATGTATGAACTTATTTTTTATATACCATTTTTAATCAATTCTACCTCACTTAGTATTTAAATTAGATAAATTATTTTTCAAATGTAATATAGAGAAATTATTCTAGATAAATTGTGAGATAAATATTTTTTCCTAACACTTACCGTTTAGGAGATATTTTAATAAAATCAATGAATGTAAAAAAAATACTCTTTTCGATATAAAATATTAGGCAGTGGCGTAACAGTATTAAAAATCAGATTTTAATTGAAAAAACTGTACATTAATAAAATGAAATCGTAAAATTTAAATTATCTTACTTTTAACATATCTAAATCTATCATTTAATAAATTTCTTTATTTCACCCGTCTCTCTTTAAACACCTGTGCATCCTGAACTTTGTGCCGTAGGCCTAAACTTTTAATCACAAGTTAGAGAGAATTGACCCACAATTAAATACTTTTACTGAAATATTACCGTAAATACCTGAGTTGGGGAGTTATTCAACAACAAAAGTGAAAAATACGAATATTTCAATTTGTTCCGAAAATTAATATGTACTTGACAGTGTCTGTATCACAATAATTTTTGAGGAACAAAGAAGTATTTATGCTCAAACGACGCAGAATATGATGTACTTTAATTTATAAAAAGACACCATTTTCGTAGAAAGCATAGTTTAGAAGTTATTACTGAAAAACTGAAAAAAGTACATTATTTTTTCGGTTTATGGGTCACTCTGTACTTAGCACAAGCGGAAAATTGGTGCAAACTTCAAGAAACCTTATTTGCATGTTAATGAAGGGAATCAAATAGTTTCCAGCTTTCCGACAATTATCTACGCTATACCCCCTTTTTTAATGTTAAAACACCGGTCTATTAGGTGAATTTAATCAAACCATTATACATACATTAGCTCCTCTAAATGCACGAACATCATATGTCCATATTACGTTCTTACTTGCCTATTATATAGCCATGTAAATCCAGCAGAGCCATGTTAATTCAGCCATGTAGCCATGTAAATTCAGCACGTATTCAGATTATGAATGATATATTGATGTTATCCAATAAACCAGCGCAGTTTTTATCCTCTGAAACAATTTTCTATTTTTTTTAGCTAGTAATCTTTGAGTAATCTATACAAGATATAAAAAATCTTTTACGGTTATTCCCTAGATAAATGTTCAATGCATCTATCCTATTTTCTTCCAAAGCATATTTAGTAACGGTTGTCGAGATATAAGGCCTCCCGTTTTTAGAAATTTTTGAAATGTCGGTATGCATACTCTTAATGTAGGTTTTATTTATTTATATTTGTAGGTACCTGTGTCTCATATTATATTTTATTTATTTATTATTTATTATGATATAAACGGCCATACGGCCTTTGAAAAATACAAAATATAATTAAAAACAATAAAAATTTCTCATAATTGGTAGCATAAGCGAATGTAGTACTAAACATAAAATCATATAAATACATAGATACAGCGTAAGGTCGATAATAATAGTAAAATAGTTGAATTACAAAATAAAAATATTGAAACGGTACAACACAATACAATAATCAACCGATACTTATACTTAAATAAATAATATGTAAATACAAAACTACAATTATACTCATATATTTACACATCTCGGAGTTGCGTAATTCAAATATCTACTTAAGCTTCGTAAAAATGTGGTATTTTTCGTGAATCATATTTCAGAGAAATACCTACCTCCTACAATTCCCCTTACATCTACTGGAGAACCTCACTCACTCACTCACAGTTGCGTTCGATTTTAATTAGCATCACTAATTGGCATAAAAAATATTTTAAATACATTTTAATTTAGATTTTTAATCACATTTAATATCAGAACAGCTGCTACTGTATTGATAACGAATGGACAATACAAAAATTCCCGCTCCTTTGAAGTTTATTGGTTTATCTTTAACACCTGACTCTGACAGATCACAAAAAAATTACTCATGCATCTTGTATTGTACTGTGTACAGGGTTCTGAAACACAAAATATATTTTATTAAACACATTTTGACAATTCATTCATTTTTGGGTCGGAGCTTCTCCCCACTAGGCCACCCCACTCCAGAAATTAGCAGCCATAACGGCATTGTCAGCGACCAATGTCATTTAGTCATTTTGACAATGATGATGAATTTATGAGCTCCGTATCTTTTTAGCGATTTTATTTCAAAATCTGGTATGTGCGGGATAATCGTATGTGTATAGGTACAATTGATGATTGAGATGGGCCGGACACGTCTAAATTGCGCGGACCCAAAATAATTTTTGCTGGTCACCCAGGGGAAAAGGAAGAGTTGGAAGACAAAGGCAAAGATGGGAGATGAGGTCAAGAGAGATGCAGCGCAAATTCTCCAGGTCCACAGTTGGAAGACGGTGGCAGAGGACAGAAGAGGTTTGAGGCGAAAGTTGGAGGAGGCCAAGGCTCGATTTGGGTTGTAGCGCCATTGAAGAAGAAGATGTAGGTACAATTCAGCACAAGGTTGGGAATTAGTGATCTCGGTCATCTCGTTCCTAGTGGGAACACAAGGATGTCACAAAGCCTCACCATCAGGGCGGTTCCATCACCTCTTCCAATATCGTTTATAACAATCTGGTCTAATTATTGTAGGGACGATGTTGAGTGAAAGATGGTCTTTCAGACTGTCTGAAACCATGCGGGTCGAAAGCTCTTCATATGGGTTATTAATGTTATTATCAACATTTCATCTTCATTGTTCAGCAATGAGATTTTATACCTATTCTGAATGTGGCTCTTGCTAAAGAGCGACATTCAGATGGATACTCTAGTGCGATGAGATGGTGGCTATCAAGTCAGACAGTTGTACATCCCCATAAGATAATGCATGTTCTCACACATGTCGCTGATTACTCCACATTTGAGGAAATATTGTCGTGGTAGTAATAGGATGGACATCTTGCTTGGATATTATTTTTATTAATTTTCCAGATCGAATCCCCGTACTAAAGTGAAGACAATGATAGGAGTAGATAATGCACGTTGAAAATAAACTGCATTACATGAATAATGGTCTGCAGAGAGTTCATGCTTGATATATTACAGTAATATTGTCTCAGAAAATTGATATTGACAACGACAGACATTATACTCGTACAAGAGACACTTTATGTCAAACAATTTGTCATAAATTTAATATAAACGACATTTTCCCAGAGGAGCACACGTACAATACGTACATTTTCCATTCCATTATTTTCACGTTCATGATAAACTGAAAGTTTTTTTCCCAAGAATCTGAGCTTATTGAAATAAAGTCAAATACATCTAACACTTCACTGAAGTCTTTTGAAGATTTCATTGTGATTGAGACAGTGATTCTCCAGTAGGATTCGAACCGGGTCCATCTTCTTTTACGATCGATGATGTTCCCAAATGTTCTACCAACTATATTGGGTTTAAGTTTTAATATCTAGACTAGAGTACATTTTGAGTGTTGAAAACTTTTTTTTCAACGGAACGGTTTAGTTTCTGGAAACAATATATATATATATTTTTCATTTTCCAGGGTTTGAGACTGTATCGACTCATTACTGAGAAAAACATTATATATTTTTGTTTTTATACAATGCTGTTTCAGCGCTTTCAGTAGATCAGTTTATTTATGTGAATTCGTTTTGAGTGAACAATGTAAACAAGTACAAAAAAAATGTCATTAAATTATATGAAGTGGTGGTATATTAGATGCGAGTTTATCACAATTCTACCATTGTGATCAATCAAATAAAATCACCCAACATAAAATGATTAAAGATCCTTTATTATACGGGTATAGCAAGCACCATTAGATTTTTCTGCTTCTTTGTGAAAGATCTTACAATCGTTAATTTTTCATCAAACTTTTCTTTCGCCTTTATATAATTTATTACACAAAGTGAAGAGAACAGCGATATATAAAAATTGGATTAAAAATCTTCCTTTGGCAGATCATTTCGAGGAATATATTAGCGCACCTGCCTATTGAATTTAATCCTTGACATTTCAGAACTGGAAAGAAAAATATTTGAGTTGCCTATAAAAATACTTGAAAGTCTTTTGTACATCGTGAATACTTACTAGGAATTATTACAAAAAAGGTGACAAAATACATCAGAATGTCAACTTTAATCTCGAAAATTAAATCTACTTGTTCAACACTTGATAAATTATTCTGAAATATATCACATGATTCAAACTAATTCCTCTTTCGGTCAAGTTTAGCCGAAAACTCCCTCTTTTCGTAAGAGGAACGATGAAAGTTACAAGAGAAAGAAAGTGTAAGACACCTAAGCTAAATGTTAGATAGTTCTGATAATCGACGTAAGAATAAGAACTCACGTCTTTATGAGTAGTAGGTATTATTCATTTTAAGCATGAAAGTTTCCATGAAAAATCTGAGCGAAGACGAAGAATAAGATAAGCAGTGAGAGCTAAGAGCATCAACATATTGTGAATTACGTTTCAACCTTCTATAGCAGATTAGATACGAGACGAGAGAAAGGTTTTACAATTTGTATCTACTAGGGCAGAAAATGTAATCAGCATAATAATATAATTTATACAGTGTGTAGGATTTATTCCCATCTGTGTAGTTGTTGAGGGATGTTAGTAGAGTGAGAAGATAATAATTTGAATTGCTCAGAGTCCCAATGGTCCACAGGGCTTTCAATATTCAAATACGTCGATCAATACAATCAAATAGGTTTATTACACTTCAGTACCAATAATTCAAATCTTATTGCTGAAACGCATTGCCATCGGAAATGTAAACTGTTATTTTGTTAAGATAGCCCTTTAAGTTATTGAATATTTTGGAGAGTGTATTTAGGTTTAGGCGGAAATAAGTTCATTTCCTTGTCATTTCTCCCAATTTAATTTGTGATTGATTTTATGATTGGGTGCCTGTAAAATAACAACGTCTAATGTTTCTTAGGTCAGGAATCCAACAAATGTGGGTATCTCATTGTTAATGCTTATCGTAAAGGGCATTGTGGGTTAACTCGCCGTGAGTAGTAATGTATATAAAGATGATAAAAACGTATCAATTTTGGATGAGAATGACAAGAGGGTGGAAGAAACTTACCTGAATTAATAAAGTCATTGAACCATTTCTGATTTGTTAGGCGAAACTTCTTAGATTAAAATTATCCATATCTTAAATATGTATGGGGTGGGGATGAATCGAGTTTGAAAATTAGAGATATACCTAGCGTATAAAAGTTTCCCTTAAACCAAGTCAAAATTGGTATACTTTGTGGTTTGCTAAAATGAAATTGATTTCGATAAATGATTTACTATACGAATCATCAATTGGCAACCCTTCATGATATAAATATAGATCGATCAGCGCCGGTAGATCGACCAATTATTTAACAATGCACACCAATACAATCACAAAACATACCTCTACCAATACAATTAAAATAAAAAGATTGCACAGACAATAATGTGTGACAAATCGTTTAGGTGTGTTAGTGAACACACACATTAGCGTGTTGTACAATTCAATTGGCTGAGAGGGATGTTAGCCATATATGGGCCCTCCGTGCATCGTACCCTTGTATGGCCCGTGGTCGGGGGCCCTGGCTAGACTATATATAAAAAGGCCCTAGATCACGAGGCCCAGAACAGCTTCAACTACAGCAAGCGCCGTTTGTCATCCAGGTCAGTGACGTAACAACATTGATTGATTGTTATTGTGTACAAAGTTTTACGATCACAATATTTTTGTGTTTTGGTTTTTAAATCTTTACCGTGAAGTTTCGTACGTTTTTTATTCGTGATAAGCAATCAATTAACACATAATTATAGTGAGTTACGAAACAGTGAAATTTGTGAAAATTATATAGGTACTTTTATTTTCAAATATAAGGCGGGAAAATTGAAACGAAACGTCAAACTAAAGCACCTACTTTATCGAAGTTACGTTGGTGATTGTTTGCTATTTGTATTTACCTATATATTGTGGTTATCTAGTTAAAAGTTTTTGAATTAAATACTGTTTTCCAGTAAATTAAGATATTTTTAAAGTGATACAAAATACACACTATAAATTTATAGTGGGTTGGTGGTATTAATTTGGACTTTACATTAAGCTTATCCTTAAGCCTATACGATTCAATTACCATTTACTACATTTAACTAATAAAGACACAAACTTTATAAACTTACTTATTATTACATTTGGAAAAGGCTGCGAGAATAGTCTTTGAATTTAAAGTGTTTCTAGTGTACTTTCCTTATAAAGCTTATAGTGAATTTTATTTCATTGAGTTCGGATATTACCGCAGTGCACTGTGAAAGCTTTCAATGTTATATTATGAAATAATTCATAATATAACTTATGATATTCAATAAAAAAAATAATTGGATGTTGTAAATGTAAGAAATCTTAAATAATGAAATAAATTACGTAAGTGCATCTTCGTTATAAACATAATACGGATTTGAACTTACAAACTTAAGAACTTATAAAGTTCCGGAAGATAACTGGTTTGTCTTCGTGTTTTATTAAATGTGTAGTAAATTTAAGCTTTTTCTAGAATTGGAAAATAAAGCAAATTTTAAAGGGAAAGAAACTGGGAGTGGGTCTATGTTCAGGATTGCATAGAGTGTTATTAAGTAAATTCAATATTAAAAGCAAGACTGTAAATTTTTCTCAATTAGTAAACTGACATATTTGGGCATTCGTTGTAAAATCTGGTAATAATTATTTACCAAGCACCGGGTAAAATTTTATATCGCTCACTTTAAACCTACTTACAAATATCTTATTTTAATTAGTAGTTATGCTATTTATATAAAACAGATTTTAGGAAATTCTTTTAACTAGTTGCCAGTATATTGAAACGTAAATTAAAAAAAATGTTATATCCTTAAGACACTTGTAGAATAACATGAAACTTCTAAGAACACTCGGAATATTTATTAGATTTTATTGAAATGAGGCGTAACGCCGGATACTCGAGTATTTAAGTCTACTTTAAAGTCAGAAGAGGTGGAATTATGTTAATTGTTAACTAATTGTTTTATTTATAGATATTGGTTTTATTTCATTGATATTTTAAAAATAGTGACGTCGGCGTCGTTAGTAGAATTTCTATTAGAAAGCACATTTTTTTAATATTAAATATTTATTGGGAACTTTGTTGAAATATACTCAAATTCTTTTTTACCGGTAAATTAATATTAAGATTGAAGAGTAGTAAAACAATAGGTATTTGAAGTAGGTACATAGATTGATCTTTAAGTATATTTTTTTAATAAAATGATCTGTGTATAGGCAAACCAAAATAATTATGTACTTTCCCGCACATTTCATTGTAGCTTTTATTAAAAGCTTGTGTTGCCAAGTGCAGAATACATCCTCAGCACCGGGATTCGAACCCGGGGAATCGAAGAACTATTGATATCGGTAAAATTTGTTTTTTCCTTTACGACGTTTCTATTTACGGTATAATTCTACGCAGTGTAATTTTTCATAAAGAGTTTAGTATTCGAGGTTTTCATTCAGTACTTAAAATAGGATTTGTTTTATAATTGAATATTTTTTTCGATTGAGAGCTCATTAATCAATTTCGGGATATTTGCCTATTTCTAAGCATAAAATATTACACTAATCAATCGTTTAAAATGAAGCACTGGAAATACAAATAACTACCAAGTAGTATTGTTATACCAAATTACTACGAGTATTTGGTGTTTCAATCATAATAAACCTTTGATATTTACGGTTGAAATGTCCGTTGAAAACGTCAGTTCAAATTATCTCATTTCAGACGATGGTCATAAGTTTGTAAGGCGACAATCAATAGTAGTTTAGTTATAGCATATCACGGCGATACAATTACTATTAAGCATTTTATTCTCTCTTACGTCGCAGACACAAATAGAATACAAGTCTATAATAACATCGCATCGTTGCAATTGGTTATTGGATTCTCTGCACAAAGGATTACGTTTCATCCTTTGTGCCAAGTGGTCGTATTATTACGTACAAGAGATTGTTTGTTGTAGGAAGATAAAAGTTATTATCGAAGAGCTATAAACTGCACATTACCGGAGGCGATTTCGAAGAGATGATGAATGAAATTAATACTCAATTCTAAGATGCAACCTAATCACTTTGGTAGATATCGTTGTACTTTAGCGCTGCTCTATGATTATTTTTTTTTGTATAAAAAGGATCTGGGCTTGCATACACAAACCCAAATACTTTCCTGCACACCTTGCACTAGGCTAAAAGCCTGTATCGCAAAATGTGGAACACGCAAAACATTACTTTCAAACTCCTAATGATGAGAATAAGAATCCTCGAACACTATAGTCGCGTATCATAAAAGAGTCATCTAGTTTTTTATAGTTAAAAACACAATATTCTGTATCTAGAGCTTGTATGAAATTTCCGAATATATCCTAATTAGTACTTATGAGTAAATACTTGAAGGGAATATTTCACACTCAATAACCAAATGATAATAAATTATTGTAGTACTAAAAATAGATTATAAAATATTCCTATCCCATTCAACGTTAAAAAAAACTGAATAAAAATGAAGCGAGTAAAAGTTTGGAACCAAAATTCCTGATTCTTTCTAAAAGCTGAAAATTTAAAACGGGTAGATAGATTTACTCATAATTCTTTTAGACCGTTGTGTAGCAAAAGTACATATTCTATGTTTCCTAACTCCTGAATTTTCACATTTTTTTAATTTCAACGATAAAATTAATCATCAAGAAATACCTATTATAACGGGACTCCCCTCGAATTCTCAGAAATTAATTAAAAGTTTTATTGGCCACCATTAGCTCAAAGTTTATTTGACTGTTAATTAAAAAAATCAATTAAACACGCGGCTTTTAAAATTTTATATATTAATTAGAAATTTATATTATTAAAAAATTGCAAACTCCAAGCTTGAGAACATAATGAAAGTTTGCACCCAAAGTACAATGTAAATTTTTACCTAGTGGGAAGAAGGAGGGAATAGAAAAAGCCGAATAGGTCTTTTATATAAAAAAAATATTGAATATTTAATTCTTAATTAATTATTTAATATTTCATTGCTTTTGCAATAAGTCCGCCTTTTGGCACACTGCATTGTCTTGTTTTTGTTGTTACATATATTTACTGGCCAATAAAGTTTTATTTATTTATTTATCCTTTTTGTAAAGATCTTATATGTAATATTAGTTACAGCGTACCTATACCTATATCTGAGGAAACAAATCTAGTGGCTTCAAAACAGCTTTGCCTTAAAATATTGCCAAAGAAAAAATCTGGTTTACACGGTTAATTGGTGCCTCTGTTAATATGCCTACCAATATTATACATTTTATTTACACAGTAGGAGACTTTGCGGTTATAAAGAATTGTAGGAAAATTTATAGTTTATTTCACAATGTCTGTGTACGAAATCGTATTGTTTCGGAAGACAAATTTCTAACATTTCCTACATAATAATGAACATAATTCCCCTTTTCATAACCATATATGGACATAGCCACAGTACATTGCAAATGACATTTTATTTATAGTACATTAACTCTTGGTTGTGCGATGCTCGCTGAATACCAAAGCTCTGTATGTTACACGGGAGCTTTTGATATCAACTAATCATATGTTATTTTTAGAATGAAAAATATAATTAAAGTATTTTTTTTTAAGGATCTGGGTTTGTGTACACAAACGCTTGATACATTCCTGCACACTTCAGAGTACAAGCTAAAAGCTTATGTCGTTAAGTGCAGAATTATACATCGTCTGCACTAAGATTCGAACCCAGAACCTACTGATTAGGAGTTCGCGTTCCTTTGTAATATTTATAATAATCTAATTATATTTATGTGATACTTACTAATACTAAGTCATTAATTATCTTTCCTCATAAGAACATAGGGATGTCATGATGCATTGAGAGTAGTTTTGTGAAACTCTTCGAATTATGGCGAATTCCAAGTTATCACAGATATTTTAACGAAAAATATAAAGAAAATATGCAATTAGTCAAAAAATTACAGGAAATAAACAATTTTCATCATATCATATACAAATAATTTCATTGTTTTGTTGAACGCCGACGTATAAGCGGATCAATAATTATCGTCTTCATTAAAATAAAATTTGCTTATTCAAATATTGATATGATTAGTACGTGTTTAATTGTCAATTAATTTGTTCAGAATGACGCAAAGGAAACTTTTGTTTTGCATCGCCGCCGTCACGTCAGACAGTACAATATGCAATAATAATACGCTGAAATGCAAAAAAATCACACGTTGTCTCATAAACGCTGTCATAAGCAAAACACGTGAAGAAAAAAAATGATAGAGCATGAAAAATACTCATAAAACTAATAAATATAATGTAACTGAGTTTCAATATGATCACTCTTGTGAAAACTGTCATTAGGAACAGTTAAATTATTTAAAATAGACAAAATTTTTCATTTGCATTATATTTTCAAGTTCTCGAGAATACACTTAACAGTCTTCCTTATAAAAAATAAGTGCTTTTAACTTTAAGACCATTAAAGTGATTCTAAGCCGAGTTCCTTAGAGTGGTTTTAATTAGGGTAAGTTTTGTTTTAAATGTAATCCTCTCATTTTTTATTATCTTACTTTATGTAGCTTTGTACATGAAACTGAAACGCGCAGATAAAACATTTTATGTTCTTGAGTAAGGTTATCTCGACGTTTTCAAAGCTATTTAATGGGAGGATGTCTTTTGACACGACATAACATAGCAAGTTATCTCTTAAATACACATTCAGTCATGTTTAAAATTTACTCTGCGTCGAGAAAAATATTACAGTAGAGAAATAATTTTAATCTGTTTTATTAATTTAACTTGTTTAAACATCTTCACAATTTGTAATGTTGTGTCCTCTGCCTGACGGTTTGAATAACATAAATAAAAATATATTACGTTACAGAAAGTGAGACCGAAATGATAATTTAATGTAATAACCCAAACTCGTCAATCTTAATGAAATCTTTGTTGACGTATTATTTGATGGGCAAAAACCAGACGAATTAAATTATATTATTCTTTATATCCAGAGATGATGTGAAATTTTGTATCAAAGTGAAATTGCGTACGTCCGTAATAAGAGAATTAAATGTGAAAAGGAGATATCTATGTGCGACAGAATGAGGGATAATGAGTTACAAAAAAGTAATTCTTCTAATAGTTTGGATCATGGTGGCTGAAAGAATAATAATTCAAACTCTTAAGAATTATACTACAAAAGTGTACCTAATTTTTTTCGCTATCAAGCGGAGCGCGACAGCCCTAGAAAGTCGCATTTTTGAAATTTTAACATTATAGTCCCAGCACTAACAACATACCAAAAATTCAGGACTAACTGACCTTTTGCATAGCAATTAAATGCTTAATTTTATTGGACTATCATTGTATTTCAGGTCTTCAAAAATACTGGGTACGAACATATAGGTACATTAAGATGTGGGTATTTTATAATTGTTTTTATTAAATTTGTTTGACTCCGGAAATTCAATTAATGTACGTTTATGTAGAAGTTGCTCTCTTTAAAAGCTTTTGTTTCAAGTTTTTCAGAAATAATTAATGTCAGAATGCTATCAAATATATTTTGTAATTATTTTTATTCGTTAAATTTAATAAATTTAACGAATGGCGTATTTACTTAACAATTATAATGAAAGCAATTTTCAATACTTAAGTTAAACAAAGTTATATGAAAAAAATATTTCTTGTTAAGTTTTATTTACTTACTTATTTGTATTGGGAAGGAAGTTTCGTTGATTTAGCTATGATTAAAATAACTAAATCATAACTTAACTAATGGGAGTCCCAAAACTCAAATAATTTTGTTAAAAACGCCGGTTTTAAGGGCTTGGCACCAGGAATGACGTCACAGTAATTTCCCACGGCATTAAGGTTCAAAATCACGTGAACAATCGCATGATAAAATGGTAAAAATAGCGTTTTTTTCATTTTTGGGGGTTAATTTTGCGTCTATCAAAAAACTTTTACGGTTATTCCCTAGATTTTAATGCATATAATCAGTACAAAAAAAAAATTTTGCTCCGCGACTTTCGGGAGTTTCCGTCTTTCGGAAAAAAGATCAAAGGTGTTTTTATTTATTTTTTTGAGAAATTTATACAAGCTATAAAAAATCTTTTACGGTTATTCCCTAGATAAAGGTTCAATGCACCTACCCTATTTTGTTCCAAAGCATATTTAGTAACAGTTGTCGAGATAGAAGGTCTCCCGTTTTTAGAAATTTTTGAAATGTCGGTATGCACACTCTTAAATTGAAATTTAAAAAATTCTTATTGATTCACAAAGTACAACTACAGATCATAAAGTAGTTATAAAGTAAACCAACCAAATCTGGAACGCTTTTCAGAGGAGTGAAATGGAATAATTGATTATTATATTTTTAGTAACATAATATTTGGTATGTTCGCTTATTAGACAAGATTTTCTCTCATATCTTACACGTGAAGAACAATTTTATCAAAACGAAATTATTTTTATTAAGAGCAAAAAATAACATAATGAAATCAGATTCCCAATACATCTCATATATGTACCTACACAATATAAATTAAAACGAGAAAATACATGTAACTTCTTATATATTGTATTGTTTATGAATTTGAGTTACTTTACTGGAGTAAAAAAAACTAGTAAATTAGAGCCATAAAATGTTCACCGATAGTAATTCAGTGTGATCAAATCTCTTTGGTTTGTCTCTTGACAAGTCGGAGTAACGAACTGTCACCCAATCAAATCTTTTTGTAAATAACGTGCGAAATTATAATTTTCTAAATGGTTCTTAAATTATATTTCAAAGTTAAATTTCAAAGCGGGGATCGACGATGCTTAGGAATAGATTTTGTCGCGCGTCAAACCAAAATTTTCCAAATCGCTAACAATCATCACCGTAGTATTTCAGTAAGGTTGCATAGGTTCTAAATCACCCAGGTCCAGGAATCAGTTTCATCTGGGAGAACTTTCAGACTGCATATTTTGATTCTTCTCGATTTCGAGTGGATTGCCTAATAGTTTAAATAGAGTAATGTTTGGATGAACAAAATGTTATTGTATGGTTGGAAAAGCTTCGCTCAAATCCTTAAGCCTGACTTACTAACGGAACACTAATTAATAACAGACGGTAAGAAGTAAAACTCTAGGCCATGCTTCATGGCTCTATGATAATTAAATTAGATTTAATTGCTGATTGTTCCACCAGAAACCAGTATAAAATGGTTATTATTTCCTCTACGAGGCTTTCATATTTTTTGTCTTTAAATTTTGCTTCTAACCGTACTATAATATCAAGGTATACCAATAATGGGGTAACTATTAAATGTGTAGATAAAAATAACACATTTCTCGGCACAAATATTAATACGATAATCAAGAAGGATGATGAAAAAATACGAATCTATTTATATTCACGAGCACTATTTGTTTTGACTTGCAATTACATACCAACACCTAGTTATATTTCGCTTTATTCCAGTTTCCATTTTCTGTAATAATTTCCCAACACCTTATATTAGAGTTATATGAAGGTACATTCATAATATCGATAGGTATATATTTCATTTTAATCTTCAGGTCAGTGCTGCTCATGTAAGACATAGTGGTAGGTAACAAAGCAAATATTATCATGTAATGTATAATATCGTCAAAACCCACGAGAGTTTTCTTTACAAAAACATTTTGCTGGCATTTCAATGTCAGTTAATTTTAAAACAAGCCATTTCCTCGTTTCTTTTGTCAGAAAATCGCGACATTTTGTCACACGTCACGAATGAAAGAAAAAGAATAAAAAAACGTTACGTCGTACGTACCTTCATCAAATATTCATTGTACTAAATGAGATCTTGAGACACAAAAGGCGAAAAACATTCATGAGTAATTCGATGTAGTTGTATCTGTATAATGAATTTCTGTCTGAATTCATCATTCTATGGAACCATTTCATTTATATTTGCGAGGAATAAATTTATATTGTCTTGTATTTTTAAGTGTAATTTAGGTCCTATACGAATTCGTTAGAAATTTCACAGTTAAAAAATACTTTTGTAGGAGTGAATAGGAATGACTAATAATATGAGCATGTTTCTCGGATCCTAAATTAAGCACTAACATATTATATTATTTGTAATGATTTTCGCTGTTAGATAATATAATTCGTGGATGAGAAAACATCGCAAGCTAATGTAAAAATAATTCAGGACTCGTACATTAGGTTGATGAATAAAAAATAATTAAACTCTACCATCATTAAAATTGACAATAGAATGATAATAATTCTCATAAATCTATGTCTAAAACACAACATCATAGGTACAATTTTAGTTCATTATAGTGATTCAAAAAACGGTTGCAAATAAACGTCTCCTAATTAATAGGTTTTTCATTTATTTGACGTTACTATTATTAAGTAAAAAAATATTAAATCGAAAAAGAAAATATTTAGAGACAATTTTCCAGCTTAAGGTATAAACGAATAATATTAATAATCAATTTAATCTCCAAATAAATTGTTTGAGGACACGCAGATGGCGTGGAATTAACTCAATTAAATAGACGTCTTTGATAATAATATTAATATTAAATAAAAAAAGATGAATAATGATATCGCAAGGAGGGAGGAGAAAATCATTAAAATGCTTATTTATCATTCAATAAATTAATATCGTACTTATTTCCGTCTTCGTTAAGTTGTTCATATGTAAAATGATGTGTTGTTGAATTATATTTATTAAAGATATATTTTGTATGTTGTTACAGAGGTCGGAAGTCAGCAACAAATAAATCAGCAACATGTGTGACGACGAGGCGGGAGCGCTTGTTGTGGACAATGGATCCGGTATGTGCAAGGCTGGCTTCGCTGGAGATGATGCTCCTAGGGCCGTATTTCCATCAATCGTGGGCCGTCCCAGACACCAGGGTGTCATGGTGGGTATGGGACAAAAGGACTCCTATGTAGGAGACGAGGCCCAGAGCAAGAGAGGTATCCTTACTCTCAAATATCCCATTGAACACGGCATCATCACCAACTGGGACGACATGGAGAAGATCTGGCATCACACCTTCTACAATGAATTGAGAGTAGCTCCAGAGGAACATCCCATCCTTCTTACTGAAGCTCCACTCAACCCCAAGGCCAACAGAGAAAAGATGACTCAGATCATGTTTGAGACATTCAACTGCCCCGCTATGTATGTCGCCATCCAAGCTGTGCTGTCTCTCTACGCCTCAGGTCGTACCACTGGTATTGTACTTGACTCAGGAGATGGTGTCTCGCACACAGTACCCATCTATGAAGGTTATGCTCTTCCACACGCCATCCTCCGTCTAGATTTGGCTGGTCGCGATCTAACAGATTACCTCATGAAGATTTTAACAGAAAGAGGATACTCCTTCACCACAACAGCTGAGAGAGAAATCGTAAGAGATATTAAGGAGAAGCTTTGTTATGTGGCTCTGGACTTCGAGCAGGAAATGGCGACAGCTGCCGCTTCTACCTCATTGGAGAAGTCATATGAACTTCCTGATGGTCAGGTGATTACCATTGGTAACGAGAGATTCCGTTGCCCAGAGGCCCTGTTCCAGCCATCATTCTTGGGAATGGAATCATGCGGCATCCACGAGACTGTCTACAACTCAATCATGAAGTGCGATGTGGACATCCGTAAGGATCTGTATGCCAACTCTGTGCTCTCCGGTGGTACCACCATGTATCCAGGTGAGACTTCATAATTTTATCATATAACTTCAATACTTAAAACCAACAGAAACATAGTTTGTCGAATACTGTTTCACAATTTTTACATTCCGTAACATAGGTTTTGCTAAAAGCTGTCCTATTTAACATATTTTTTCCGCTTCAAATCAAAAGTAGGTAGAAAATATAAGAAATTGTATTATTTTATCCTTCTCGTACGTACCTGGGGTATAAATAAGGTATTTACCTAATCACGATGCTATTTATTATAATCGAATTCGCGAGGGGTGAAAATTCTAGGAGAAAAAATTAATACGATTGAAAAACAAATTGTTTTATTGAAATATGTACCGTTTATAATACTCAGACCTTCACGGCATGAATAATTCAGCAACGTTTGTTTAGGATAACACCGTATATTGTAAAGACATAGAAAATATGAGAATAATTTTAATTCAATTTTCTTTTTTGTTATGTTAATATTATTAGGATACTATTTATGTTTATGCTATGGTTGTACGACTTAAATAATTCTAGGCGATCTTTATAGAAAGAAAAAGGTGAAGAAATATGAATTAAATTACACGTAGGTAGCTTTCACATACAGATGATATGACAGTAATATGATATTTTTAGAATCCAATTTGTAGCTAATTTGGATATTTTAAGGTATCGTAGGTAAATGTATTCTTTGACACCTGCGTACCTATTATTTCCAGTTTATTATTATATATTATTTTTTAATATTATCCTTAATCTTTACTTCTTCTTCTTTCTTAACCTTCTCTGCTGGATGTAGGCCTCTTCTAATCTTATCCACTCTTTCATTTTTTGATGCCGAACTATGTCTCTTTTCATGTCCCACGGTCTCCATTTCAGAACTCTGGGTGTGCATCTGTTTATTCCCTGGTTGGCAACAAGATCTACCCATTGCCATTTTAATTTGGAAATGCAATTGTCTGATGTTTTCATTTCTGATTTTGTCTCTCAGATTTACGCCCAACATTTGTCTCCTTCTTCACATCTTCCTTCCTTCCAACCTTTACTACAAAACCTATATATTAATTTCTCATGTTTTCTTTTAGGAACCTAGCGGTAGGTTTTCATTGAGTCTTGTTATAGTTTCTGTAATATTTCTGATTTAACAAAGATAATAAGAGACTTTGACAAGATGTAAACGGAGCGATGCAGGCCGATATTAGATGATAGATTTTTTTAAAACTCTCGCAATCACATTTAGGAGTGACAATCCTCGCGACTTCCCCTTTTTGATTAATTCGTGTTACATGGTAATTATATATCGACATTATGATTTATTGGGAAACAATAAATTACCAGGTTGTATGTGCGTTCAGGAATATGCCCAGTTGATAAATTATTCAGAATTTATTGAAGAGAGAGATAACGTAGAGTAAATATGATGTTTTTATGAGGTACCTACTCGTATCTATTATCAAACAGTAAATTCATTTCTAATTCTAATCAGACATTTAGTTTACATCCAACAGTTTGAATACTTCATAAGGCAGAAGTTTGTTTATCTACTGTTGAAACATTCAGAGTATTTTAATTAATTATATCTACTCCACTCCAATAAACTCCACAAATTAATTAAAAATATGACTTTTCTTTTCATTATGTTCGAAATTGGGTAGCTTAATTTAAGTAGGCAGGTTTATCTAATAGGTAAACGAAAGAGAAACTTTACTAAGTATACTTGGTAATTGGTATGCACTTAAGCTGTTCTATGATACATTGTCCGTTAAAACTTGTCTAAAATGTTATTTTCTTTTATTTTCAGGTATTGCTGATAGAATGCAAAAGGAGATTACAGCTCTTGCTCCTTCAACAATCAAGATCAAGATCATTGCTCCACCTGAGAGGAAGTACTCCGTATGGATCGGTGGCTCTATCTTGGCTTCACTTTCCACCTTCCAACAGATGTGGATTTCCAAACAGGAGTACGATGAATCTGGTCCAGGCATTGTACATCGTAAATGCTTCTAAATACGATGAAGACTATTTAAATATTAAAAGCAAGATCCAAATTTTCTTACATCATTGTGTCTCTGAGATTGTTGGAAAATTGAGTATTTTGATCACAATATCGATTATTCAAAAACACATCAACTATTCAAAGATTTCATCTTACTGATTTTCTTCAAACATGCTTATTTATATTACAAAGTTTTGATTATTTCAGTATGAAGACTATTACTGTTTATTGAAGATTTTATAAAAGAGACAATAATTATTAATGACGCAGTAAGATGAAAAACTGTAAAGCATTTAGTGTTTCATTACTAGATGTTAAATTTATCTTCATTTTTCTCAGTTAGAAATAATTGTTACATTTTTTATACTGAAACTGTTTTAATTTTTAATTATTATTTTTTTCATAAAACAATTACATCTTTTTTTAACTAATCACACTTTTTAATTATATCGTCACCTTCATTTTATTATGTTATGATTATTTTATGTTTTTCAAACGTTGTACATAATTTTTTTAATGTTGGTACCTATTACTTTTATTATTGTGTAATGATGATTGTGGATTGAACACCCGGTGTTGTTGGTGAAGAATATGTTGTATTTGTTATTTTTTTGTTTGGGAAATAAAACACTTTGTTCATAATTATTTTTTCTATCATTTTTTTTACTAAATAAAATTATATAACATTACGAAAATTCTTTTCATTCTGTATCGCTTTTTCGTAATAATTACATAAAGACAAATCTTCGCTAAAAGCTATTGAAACAGACAATAATTTTTTTCAATACAACGCTGAGACGAAGTGATAATTCGGCATTTAATTTTCTAATCTCTTCATCAGCAGCTAACTGGAGATGAAAAGATTGTCAAAACTAAAAACTACCTAAGTAGTAAGTTCCTTTTAATGATACGATATTTTATGAATGATTTGTTCTGAGTGGCGAAGCCTTGTGGCCTGCGAGTGTTCTTTTAAAGAATTTTAGAGCGCAGATACGTAGATATACTTGCCCCATGTCCTTGTCTATGCAACTCGCGTCAAATCGGGGAACTTAGAATATTGTAGAATATTGCGTAAGAAATAAAATGCTTAAAATATCAAATAATAATAAAGCTAAAAAAAGTATTGTATGGAAATAAAATAAAACCTGATTTACTTATTTATTTATAGTTTTGACGGCCACAAGGCCTTTGGAAAGTTACAATACAAAAATTTAAAAATATCAATACAATAAAGGTACACAGCCAAACAATACACAGCAACAACAGACAAAAGAATCACAATTAAGACAGTATGATGGACACACAATATGGACAAAAAACAGTAAAACCAAAATCTTAAAAGAATACAGACTTGATGCTTCTGATGCTTCTATGTTCATTCACCTTGTAGACCTTTGATGTCCTTATAGACCTTGATGTCAAATGTGATTATTAGCGATTACCAATAAAGCAAATAATATGATTTCTTCAGGCTGAACATATTGTAATACAAATAGTTATATCCTTAGGTCTTTATTACTTTCTTAGGAATACAATCACTTTCAACTTCAAGAATCTCCTTGAGTCAGTTCAAAGTTAAACTACTACAATAAATTGTTGTTATTGGAAATAATCAGTGCCTCGAATAATACATTGTTGAAGATGTACTCTAATGTGTGAGGATATTATGTACTTATAAGTTGTATTAAATTTATTGCCGTAATATAAAGTTGCACTCAACTATGATAATATACAATTCTGGTCCATTGACTATTATTGACTTGTTAGTTTTTAACATCCTACGAATATGAGTGCCAAAACAAAGACTGATTTGTACTTATATCTTCGTTTTGTTCAATTGCTTGTAGTATAAATATCATAATATTGGATAATTATATTATAACTAACTCATCAATAAGTTTTTCAATGACATTGGTTAATGTTAGTCCCATTGATAGTGGGATTAGAAATACTCAAGTATAAGAAACATTCGAATAGAGAAATTGATTAGCTTAGATGTTGGTTTTGCTGAAACTGAAAATATTGTTTCAGTACATATTTCCTTTAGAATATGTCCTACGGATGAATATACTCGTATTTTCTGCCACACAGGCATGCACTGCGTATGCCTAATTTCAAGTTTAAGATAGTTAAATAATATAGGATTTATTTTTAGCCACAAATTAAACATTCAATATTAGTTGGTTGTATAAGCCTAGTATGGCGCCTGTTGGCAGGTGATGAATATTTAATTTAATATACACGAAGTTATTATTAGGTATTTGCTCTTCTTCCCGAGTTCTATTGCTCTGTAAAATTATGATTGGTTGGTAGATATGGTAGACGGCATTAAAACCGCCATTTAACTCTATAAATATTTGATTCACTTATTTTATTCATAGTTCCCAAAAAATGATTTGCTACTCAACAATATAATGAAATCTAACAGATAAATAATAATTGCTTTCGCATTTTTTTATTTCACAAGATGAATATATTTTTGTAGAGATAAGATTTTTTCACATCGATTTTCAAACAGGCTTCACAAAGCATGGCGCATCTGTGTATGGTAATTTGAAGAATATGCTACGAAGGGTCAGAGCAGAGACGAGTGGAAGAAGTTGGAAGAGGCCTCTATCCAGCAGTGGAGAGAAGAAAGCTAGCGAAGAAGAAGAAAAGGCTAAGTAATCCTCTAAGACAGTGATTCCCACGGTGGGGCATTGCGCCTCAGAGGTGAGGCACCGTGCCTCAGCAGTGGGACACCACCTCAGATGGGACACTTCAGAAATTACCAACTATTCCATGTATTAGATACATTATATTTATTTAAAACATTTCTATAAAAAAAAAAATTCGCCTGCGGCGCTGTTTATGATAGAGGTTCATGAATTAGAAAGATCAAATACGCAGTCATGGCCATCGGCGCGAAGGAATCTCACATTAATCACAAATTATTGTGAAAATTCATTAACTTGCGATTGTTTTGTTTGAAAAATTTGCATGCGGCGCTAATCATAGCTGTGCTTGTATATAAATCGCATGAGGTAGGTATGTAGTTGTGTACAGGGGGCCCCCGATTTTCCTACATATGGCATACAAATGTATCGTATATGTTTTGCGGTGGGGCATACGACTTTTAGAAACGCTTTGGTGGGGCATGGCACGAAAAGGGTTGGGAAACACTGCTCTAAGACTAGTCGCGTATAAGAAATGAAACTCATCTCATGGATTTTGATCTAGAGAATGGTCTTAATAATTCTTACTATGTTAGTCATTGGATATCACATGTGTACACATGGCTGAAAATTTTATTATTATTGATTACTACGTCAACCCCTTTAACTCAACTTTGAAACCATTCAGTAGCAGGATTATTAACAAAACTTATAAATAAATGTGTTCGTATTATCTGAATTACTCTTGGTTATTTCTCAGAGTTTTATTTAAATTTGAATTATTTTATTGAGCCAACTTCGTCTCCAATTAAAATATTTTCATTTACAATTAATTCACACAGCAATTAACACATCGTTAACTAACTTTAATAATCACCTCGTTGAATGAATTGTTTTCTCGCCTCTCGTACCGGTTAAAAACTTTCGTGATAATTTCTACATTATTTAGTGGTCGAATTTCTTGTTAGGCACGTGCAACTACAGGTACAATTAAATATTGTTGTCTTTCAGCACTTGAAAATTAGCAGAAAAATAATTAATGAAGTTTATTTCGTTTCTTGTTAATTTTTTTTTCGTTTTCTCGTCACTTCAATTATATTGTAAAGGTGATTAGTGAATATTTCCATCTGGTAATAAATGCGCTATTTGTGCAACATTTATTTAGTGCCATGAAAGAATATTGGAACAGTATAAGGTGAGACAGTTTTATTATGCTGGTGAGGTTTGATGATGAGCAAAGGATATTAAACATGTACATGTTGTATGGGAGTTTTGTCTATCTAAGTCTGATGAAAATTAAACAAAGACGGTACTTCTGTACGAACGGTCATTGCTAGATTATTTGTCTGTTTTCATTTTTGATGAATTCGTCGATGCATCCAGGTTCCACCAGCGATTTGGACAATGTCGTCGGTCCATCCCTTTGGTTGCCTTCCGACACTCCTCCGTCCAAGGCCTTCATTTCAATATTCGTGGCGACCATGTGGTACGTCGTTACCTGGCCATATGTCCTGTCCATTACCACTTGAGTTTCGACACGCGGTTCATGATATTTGTAACTTTGGTTCTCCGTCTAATTTCTTCATTCGTATAAGCCTCTCCATCAGGTGTATATACAAATAAGGTTGACGATAACACCATCTACAATTGTTTAGGGGGATTACAATTTAGGAATTTAGGTATTAGGTACTAAAAAGAGATACCATTATATAATCATACGACATACATAAAGAAGTGTGTATTATTATATATATAATCGTATGTATGGAAGTCGAAACGTATAGAACGCCGGTGTTAGTTTCCAACGTTTAACACGACTAAATGAATGTCTTGTCTCTCAGCTACATCAAATTTCCCTGGTACTCCCAGCTCCGCCATTTTCATGTTATCATCTACCTACCCTGGATATATTATTATATGATGCATTGAAAGCGATTATATTATTTGCAACTAGATTCTACATCCGGCCTTCTACCAATGTAAAAAGGTATAATGGAAAAAACAAACATGCGAATGTTTTTTTTTTTTTCATCTTTCGTTACGACCGATGCTCTCACCTATGTTTTTTGTGTAGGTGCTCAAAGATAACTCGATAAGAAACATTTTCTCGCAAAAACTGAACACTTAAAATCAGTTAGTCGGAAACTTGTTATTTTCAGATCAAGAAATACTTGTACGAGTATATACGAGTAGAAGTCACACTGCTGAAAAAAGTATGGCGTCAAAAGCCTTACAAATTTCATTGGTGCGCCATTGAATGTTTTGCAGTGGTAATGAAATACAATGAATAAAAGTGATTTGCCGTTTGACTCTAGACTCTAGAGAAAATTAATGACACTCATTCGTTGTGTAGGAATTATTATTGTATTGTGATGTTCAAATGAAATTATATTTTGTTTCGAATTCACTGAAACTTGCTAAAACCAACCGTCTTGGAAATAGAAATGGATGGCAGAAATTATTGGATTTTTTCGCTACGCGCGGCAGCCTTAGATGGTCACAATTTTTAACTTAACATTGTAAGCCCGGCACTAATAACATACTGTAGTGGCATGGATAACCCCACGAATAGTAAGCATTTTCAGTGACCTGATTGTAAGGCGGAAGCCCATTGCTGATGATGAGTTTTCCATTCACAATGGAAAACTCATCATCAGCAATCTTGATAGAAATAATGTCACCCGCTTGACCTCGACATTAACAGGAAATATGATGATATATAAATGCTTGTAAGATCCATTATCATTCAGATTCAGATCAGATTCGGATTAATAAATACACTGAACACGGTCGTATCGCACCCTCTATAGGAAACATCATTCCTATAATACCAAAAATTCAGGACTACCGGACCTTTTGCATAGCTCCCATAGAACGGTATTCCGCTTTTACTAGGCGGAATTTCGCATGCGGTTATTCCGTTTTGAACCTGAAAATGGCACCAAAAAATACACATTTCACAAATTTATTTTATTACAATCGACTTCTTATTATAACAAAAATTAAAGGTTGTATGACTAATCACTTGGAAACCGGGAAGAAATATTGCTTATTCAAGAAATACTTTAAGGAATATTCCGCTAAGAAGTGAAACTTACCACCAACAATTTATTAAATATGCAAATTGTAATTTGCACAGCGAATTCGTCTAAAAAATGTTCGGAAATTTAATAAAAGTTGTTTGGAAATATTTTAAGCTAGTGTCTGTGTCCGGTGTATCTTATGAAAAAAAAATGCAACAAACACGAATATAAGGTAATTACCTATCTTTCTCTGTAGGTATATCTTTGCCCAATCCCAACAACTTCCACCTAGGCAGGTGAGCCCTAAGTAATTTCCATACAGAAACAGAGATAATATGTTTTAAAGAATAAAGACAAAGGCAAGCAGAGCATAAATCCATATGAAATTGTACATAAAACTTTCCTAGTTGGGGAGATTCTGGGCGGAGATATTTGGGCACCTAACGTAGGAAAGTTTTATGTAGAATTTCATATGGATTTATGCTCTGCTTGCCTTTGTCTTTATTCTTTAAAAAAATATCTCTGTTTTGTATGGAAATTACTTAGGGCTTCCCTGCTTAGGTGGAAGTTGGTGGGATTGGGCACTTGTGTTCTGCCACCGCCCCCTTAAGTACCTTCATAGCCATGGTGAAACTATTGGCAACATCGCATAGGACCACCAGTCCTGTCAAATCTCGTAACAAAATATAATAGTACGTATTCTGTTCTGACTTTTTACACGGTCGTTAAGATGTTGTTATTCCATGGTGTCATTATGACATATCCTTAATGACGGAGACGGCAACGTCGCTTAATTATAACGCATCCTAGATCTTGGCTAGAGAAAGATCGAAAAAGTCAAGATGGCGCTGGTTCTGCTTATGCAAACGTCATATAAATTTGAATATTTATGAAAATATGGGAACCTGCCCAGTGTCCAAATATAACTACCTTCCATACCAATTATATGTAGTGTCATCCATTTATACGTTTAAATTTTATCGTGTCCGTGAAAGCCAAAACAATTCAACGTAACATAATAAATAAAATAAATATTATACAGATACATTTCGGGGCTATCATTATTTCAAGTATTTTAATATCTGAAAATAAAATTGAATTGCAAAGTATAAGTAGATTCTCCCGTCATATAATAAATTTCATGTTGTGTCCCTGAACTTTGACGAGCAGCTAAACAAACCTTGGAAATTGATTAGGAACTTTTATAATATAAATATAAACCGAAAAGATTAATGAATATCATTATTTATAGTCAGTTCCTCCTGTTATTTCTTTACCACTGAAACATCCATCTTAAATACAAACAAAACTCTAGTTTTCATCCCTTGGCTTCGCTTCCACATTTTGTATTTGATTTCTTTTGCCACTTTAATCTTTGCTTATTCAATATAATTTAGCTTTTCTGCATAGATATTGAATTTATTGTGTGTTAGTTTTATGTAACTTTACTAACATGCTAGGTTATAGATATGAACTATCTTGTGGGCTACCCACACTTCTATTTTTTATCACAGCTTCGCAAGGATGGCCGATACATTAAAAAAATACTTTGTGTTAAGTACATACTTCCCCTATACTCAAAACCGTAAACTAATTATCATAAAAACTGAACTAAAATTGCAACATTTTCAGACAAAACACGTCCTTTTTCTATAATGATGTAATTTAACGGGCAACACGTTTTATATATAGTCTGTCAAACTGAGTGTGACTTCTGCAAATTTTTCTGCTCGTAGGTCAGCCCTTGCTAGCCCTTTGATCCATCTGGATTCTTAAGTACTTGCTGTATGGGTAGCCCGGCTTCAAAGTACATTGAATGATTGGCAATCCTATACAAACTAAAACAAATAAAAAAAACATCAACGCTCAGTGTTTTAAAACAAGTAAAATAAACTAAGTTTTATTCAGTTTTACGATTTGGTTAGACGTGTTTACTATTCAATGTCCATAGTTAAGTCAATTTATGCCAGTTTTCCTTATGCAAATAGATTTTTCCCTTAAGCGAACATGTATAAATTTGTTTTACCTTAAATTATATACTATCCATTATTTGACATGCTGTTGTTTATGTTGATGTACGAATTGTTGTGGAATTAGGAACATTTTATTAATTTCCCCAATAAATCTTTTCAACAAATGAATCCTCATTTCAGTTCGTTTCTCTTGGCATAGAAGTTAATCATATTTATGTATCGTTGAATTAATTTTCTTAATGGAGGGTTAACTTAAGACCGCGTAATCCGACCTTTGGTATCTATTTTGTGTATTATTAATTTGTAGTTATGGTGTGTGGTTGTTTGTAAGAAACTGCCTCAGGCAATAGACCCGCCACACTTCATAATGAAGTAAAACCACCAGCAATCGGAATGTATTTATAAACTATGACCTATGTCAGTAAAATGTTGCTATAAAAATATATTTCTGAAATAAAGTTTTTTCGTGCAAGAGTTTTTTCAAAAACCAATTCAAGCCAGGGGTAAAATATTTGAAAGAAAGTTTTTATATAAGGAAGATAATTTTAGGTTACGAATTTCTCTATAAATATAATATTTGATTACTGAGAGGTTCCTGTATAAGTAAATGAGGTAATTTCCAGAATGAAAGCAAAAATGTCTCATTTAGATTCACAACCACATGCAAATTCATGAACACGTTTTAAGTAAAATAATCATAAAATAAGAACGTGATATGCGACACACTCTTATATAACTGGAGTGTAAGTTAATTCGTTGTACTTTATTTAAACTATTTAAAGTTATTCAAATCATCATCATTCCTGCCACAACATAAGTTTATCCTCCAACTTTCATCACTATCCACGGGTGAATCTCACTAATTAGCGAATGTAGGTACTATTTTCATGTAGGTATAGCTACTCTGGTATATTAATTCCCCTCGCGCAGCGTCCCTTGCGGGGTCGACAGAAAGAACTGAGCTCCAGACTCCAGACCGCCCTGTCCTATATGTATAGTAATAAACCCGCAAATCAGAATATCGTAGCTTGCAGGATGCTATTAAGATTTTGAGAATGATAAGTCGTAGATCGACCTTGTACGTCAAAAGTAACTGAAAGTAAGTACTGGTACCTTTTTTATAATACAAAACAAATACATATTATTCAGTGCCATCTGTGAAAAGACATCGGAATTTTTAAGGTAAAATCTTTTTTATAACTTCATAAACCTTTTCATAAATTTGTGTAGATGGCGGTAGTATGGAAATAAACTAGCACGTGAACAACGGTGTTCAAAGTATTATACCCGAGTTTCAGAAAATCCACACAGATGGCGGTAGTATAGAAATAAACTATCACGTGAACAGCGGTGTCCAAAATAGAAAACCTAGGTTTCGTAAAAAAATACACAGATGGCGATAGCATACAAATATATTAGCACGTGAACAGGGGTGTTCAAAAGATGACACCTGGGTTTCAGGAAATCCACACAGATGGCGGTATAGCATAGAAATAAACTAGCATGTGTACAGTGGTGTTCATTAAATGAACCCGGGTAAATCCACATTGATGGCGATAGCATAGAAATATAGCAGCGTGGTGAACACCTGTGTTTCAGTTTCAAGAAATCTACACAAGCGATAGTGAAGATATAAATTGACATGAACAGTTTTGATGAAAAGATAAAACCTGGTACTAGGATATGGTAGTTTGATATAGTAATAAAGAAACTGTCGAATTCCGTTGTAATCTTTATTATCCAAATTATTTAAAAGAAAAAAAGTCAAAGAAAAATTTGACACATAAAACGAACGTTGGGATTTCAAGGTGAGAAATTGTTTCAAAGTTTAATGAAAATCGAAGAGATTTTCATTTCAAAGTTTCATTGCTTCGTGTATAAAGGAAAGTTGTAATCATATGGGTAGAAAATAATTATAATTTGAATGGATGTGTGTCGCATAGAAATCGTGTTGAAATGACGTGTGAACGAGTTTACTTACCTCGTAGTTTACATTGAAGAAACTTTATATTAAACGTAATTCTATTGTATGATTAGAATGTTTAGAATATTGCAAACCATATTTCCAACAAACAAAGTATATTGTAATGAGATTTAGTGAACAATTGCGATTCCCCGTGGAGACATATTAAAAACTTTAAATTTACTTCAATGACACTCGAAAGCGTTAATAATAATAAAAAAAAAAACATTTAAATCGTAAAATAAATCAATGTTTCTGGGACCAAGGAAAAAAGTTAATTCTATTTAGAACGTTTCGAAGTAAAAGTGTGTGTTTTTTTTAAAAGGATCGGTATTGTCAATTGTCGTATATATTTTCTTGTTTACTCCAGACAGAAGTTATTTGCCACGCCACTGATATGAGGACAAGGATATAAGAATGCGTAAGTAATCAATAATATACCTAATGAAATAAAGGTATCAGGTAAATAAAGTATATCAAACATAAAAATAATTAGCACTTATTACGAGTTATATTCATAGTTACTAAAATAAATCAATTGCGGCGTTGTAAAGAAAATGAAAGATATGTGAAACGAACAATAAAACGTCACATAAATGTTCTCTTCACATTATCAATAAAAAAATAATGACGAAATTTAAGATGGGTCGAAAGAATAATTCGAGTATACTACCAAACCAAAACGAATGAAATTAATTAAGTATGGTAAAATACCTCGGTCTATTTATGTGGAACAAAATGCAAATGCTAATGGTAAGAACTGCAGATTTGTATGCAAGGTACGCAAGATTTACAAACCAATACTGAAGATATTAATATCTATTTATGTGACTAAACACACAAATAATTCTAAATTTCCAGAGTAAGATGAAATTACAAAAAAAAAATATTTGGTATATTCACACAGAACCTTGGAAAAGCCATTCCAATAGGCAATAAAAAACCACTCCCTTTCAAATTTCTTCATAAAAGTCGTCACCGATTCCTAAAATATATTTTTATTCGTCACAAACAGTTTACGGCGATCAGATTTATATTTAAATTTTACGGCCAGAGATTCTTTCCATTTAATTAGGTGTGTTAACTATTAGAACATAAAGGCAGGGTGTAGGTTAATTCTGTTTTATTCGTAAAATATGACTCCCTAGACAAATATTCCTGGTTCAAATAAGATATAAACATTACTAGGTGTGTCTCCTCATTTTTCGTAAATTATATTCATTTTCCAGACACGAGGCCGTAAGTAATTAACCTAATAAAAACATAGGTAACTTGTAGACATTATTCGACTGTTTTTTTTAGAATGCATTAATTCTGATTCAATGATGAATATGATGTTACAACGCGAAGTCTATAGAAAATATTATTAAGTAACTAGATTTGCAAAATTCTTACATATTCAAAAGCGTAGTCTTTCACGACCGTACCCATACGGTTGTGTGTATTTTCCGGGCTATAAAAGTCGACTTAGAGCAACGTTCGATCCACTCTTTTGTGCATTTGGTGGGCATCGTCAGGGGGATTTTGAAACTTTGGGCAAACAACAGAAACCCAATCGACCACGGCCCCATACCGCGGAAAATACAGACAGCATACTGAAAGAAAATAAGTACATTTTCGTTTCTGAAATAGTGTGTTTGATTTTTTTTATACCTTGATAATGGACACCAATTATTTTATATTACAAATTTATTGGCATAATAGCAATAAAAATTTGACGTACGTTTTCATCCAATTGAATACCATCCCACAGGTGCAGATACGATAAAAGTATAGAAAATTCTGAAAATAGATAATGAACCAATAAAGTAGTAGCACAGACGACAGTTTTGCAACAAAGTAATAGGTATTCAAAATTAATTACTCAGAGATATTAAAAAAATTATAGCGAGTTATAATTTTTGTCATTACTTTATGTCATTGCCTTGATTTTACCTTTACGTAGCGTTAGTTAAGATCTGGTAATGAAATTCCTAATGATTTAGAACGTTCACGAACCGTAGTAAAAATCTGTCATAAATAGGATATTAAATTTAGTCCAAAACATTATCATTTACGAGAGAATAGCACGAAAACACTCTTTGGTGATTTTTTAAAGTATCAGGTACCTACCTATTTATCAAAAACTTTTATGCAAAGATTTTTATTATATGATGAAAAAAGTGGTAATAAAGAAATAATGCTTCTATTGTTACAACTGAACCACCGTTATTTTAATACGATTTTTAATTTGCATAATTTGAAAAGAATTCGTATAATTTTACGTAATTATTATTTTTAATATCACACTTAATTTAGTCTGGACTGTTGCTGGTAACATTTTTTACATATTTCGTATATTTCTACGGTAGTGCTTTGGTAGTTCCTTCGTGTTAAATTATTATTCAAAGGTTAGTTGAGCACTAATTACTCTACATGTGAAAAGGTATTCTATTCTATACCCTCACGCCACCTCCCTTGCGGGGTAGGCAGAGAGAACGGATCGCCAGACTTTCCTATCCTGACACACACTTCGGGCTTCCGTCACATTCATGCAATTCCTCATACATACTCTCCGGTTACTTTTACTCAAAACACGTCCGTCCTTGAGTATCTGGTCAACATGGTCCAGCCATGTGGTTCTTGGACGGCCGCGTTTCCTTACACCTCCTCTTTCACCCAGGTAAATTTTCTTCGTCATTCTTTCATCGTTCATTCTCTCCACATGACCCAACCATCTCAACTTGTTCACTTTCATTTTATTCACAACATCCTTTTTACATTCACTCAACTCTCTAATCATTTCGTTCCTTACTCTATCTCTCAATGTTTTTCCACACATTCTTCTCAACGATCTCATCTCGACCGCATTTATACTTGATTCATCCTTCTTCAGCCATGTCCATGTCTCACTTGCATACATCAGTGTTGGTACCAGGATGGCGTTGTGCACCAACAACTTTGCCTTTGTCGATACGTTGCGACTTTTCATTATTGGCCCAATTGCCCCATTCACCCTGGTACCTGCTAACTTTCTTCTTTCAATGTCACTTTCACACCGACCATCTTTTGTAAACAAGCTTCCCAGATACACATACTCATCGACTTGCTCCAAGCATTCATTACCAACTTTAATCGCACAGTTCGTCCTTATCTCATCTCTTTCAAATACCATTACTTTCGTCTTGTTGACATTCATCCTCATCCCATTTCTTTCGCAGCTACCATGCACACAGGATATAATTTCCTGTAACTCACTTTCGCTTTCAGCCATTAGTACCAAATCGTCCGCAAACATCAACGCACATACCCTCACTCCATTCAGGTCCACACCAACATCCATTTCTTTCAACGGACGCATACAGTTGTCGAAGAACAGATTGAACAACCAAGGAGACATGACACAGCCTTGTTTTACTCCTTTTGTGAGGGTAAACCACCGTGAGAACGCACCGTTCACCCTGACACACGCAGAGCTCTCCGTATACAGCGATGCAAGTGCACGAACCAATTGGCTGCCCACCCCGTAGTCCGACAATACACGCCACATTCTTTCACGATCCACGCGATCATATGCTTTCTCCAGATCTACGAACGCACAGAACAACTTCTGGTGTTTATCCAAAAATTTCTCCGAGACCATTCGCAGGGAGAAGATCTGATCGGCGCACCCTCTTCCACTTAGAAATGCACCTTGAGCATCCCATACCTTACATTCCGTAATCTTTCTCACTCTTTCAATCAATACTTTCGCGTACAGTTTGCCCACAGAACTCAACAGGCTGATGGCCCGGTAACTACCACATTCCATCTTTGAGCCTTTCCCTTTATATAGAGGACATATGACAGCCCTCCTCCAGTCTTCCGGAGTGTAGCCATCCCTCCAACACAGGTTGAAAAGCTCCCAGCACCACTTGAGAGCACTCGGACCACCGTGCCTGATAAATTCCGTCGCTACACAGTCATATCCTGCAGCCTTACCATTCTTTGCCTTTTTTAGCGCATTCCCAATCTCGCTCATACTAATTTCATCGCTACCATCCTCACTTACAACTAAATTCGCTGCTCCGCTAGTCTGGTTCATACCGGCATTACTTTCAAACAACTCTTCAAAGTATTCCTTCCATCTTTCAACCACCTCTTCACCATTCATCACCAAGTTGCCGCTCTTGTCTTTAATACAGTTCATACCATTCGTCTCGCATCCAGACCTTTTCTTTTTCACTTCCTTCCAAAATAACTTCAAATTTCCTTCCGCACTCGCCGACAATTTCTCACATTCTTGCTCTTCGAGCATAACTTTTTTCCTACGTACGATATCTCTTACCTCCTTCTTACAATCCTTGTATATTTCAACCATCCTTCCTCTTCGTATGTCATCCGTACCCTTCGTACTCACGACATTCTTCCATGCATTCTTCTTCTTTATCACAACATCTTTCACCTCATCATCCCACCAGGCATCACCTTTCTTTTTCCCTATCACCGCCTCACCGCATGATTCTTTTGCACTCTCTACCAACACCCCTTTCAACATACTCCACCGTTCATCTACTGTCTTCTCACTTTCATTGTACACTTTCAACCTATCATCCACCCTCCTTTCAAACTCATCTCTCACATTCGCATCACTCAGTTTTTCGACTCTGATTCTCCTGGAGGGCTCACACTTTTGCGTCCTCGACCGCCATCCAGAGAACAGATCAATCCTTGACACTACAAGGAAGTGATCAGTCTCCAGCTCGGCGCCTCGAAACACCCGAGTATCTATGGTAGCCTTCCGGAGACACGAGTCCACACACACAAAATCTATCATCGACCGTTCAATCTTTCGACCTTTGCTCTTTCTTTCCCACGTATACAGGTGAATCTTCTTGTGTGCAAAAAACGTGTTAGACACAAAGAGATCCAACTCCGAACATACTTCTAACAACCGCTTGCCATTGTCATTCACTCTTGCGTCACCATGCGCTCCCAGCACCCTCTCAAAGTTTAATCTCCTAACACCTACCCAGCCATTCAAATCACCTGCCAGAATAATCCTTTCATTTTCTGTCTTTTCATTGGCTACCTCTCTCACAGCATCCCAGAACTCATCCTTTTCCGTGTCTAAGGCATCGTTCCCGGGCCCGTACCCCACAATGAGGAACAGCCTAGTTAGGCCCACCTTAAAACGTATCCAGAGGAGTCTGGGACTTACACACTTATACGTCTTCATACATTCTCTCATTCTTTCCGAAAGCACTGCCCCTACACCCTGGCACGCCTGCTGTGATTTCGGCACTCCTGACCACAGCACAAGCTTTCCGTTAATCTCTTTATCTCCATGATTTTTCATCTTTGTTTCACTCAAGCATACCACATCCAAACATTTTTCCTTCATCACATCCGTCACCTCCTTCATCACATCCGTCACGTGAAAAGGTATAAACATATTTTATTTATAAAAGGTTATTTTTTCCTGTACAAATTGCTGAAAAATAAGATTCTACAGGCTTTCAGGCAAAAATCCATACGGACTCTTGAACGGAAGTACACGAATCTGTTCCATGTATTCGAAGTATCCGAATCATATTGTACACTGATAATATTTTGAGTCCACGAATGCTGGTTCAGTTACAGGGCACTCAAACTGTGACAACTACATGCATAAAGGGTTTATTTGGGCTTACATGATTTCTCGTTACTATTATGTAGTGCCAGTAATGAAAGAATTGAAGATTACTTATATCCTTATCATTTCAGAAGTTTTTCAGCATCTTATAAAAGCTATGCATTATGATAAGAAGAATCCCAAGAAATATTATAATTACAATATTTCACAAATTCAACGAGGGAATTTATTGTATTTATTTCCACCTATACTCTTATATTTAGAACTCTGAAATTCTCACATCCTTCATTACAAATATTCGTTACTTAGGTGCCTGAGTACTAATTCAAAATCCTTCAGTGGTATACTAGACATCGCCTTTCATTTAAATGTTTTTATAATAAATTTCACTCAAAAATCTTCTGTCAAAAGACACGTACTGTATTCAAAACATACAGTTCGTTTTTATCACTTTTAAAGATTGTTGTTGGTTTGGTCAGGTATTTATAATTAAAGAATATTTAATTTAATTCAGATTTATTGAGATTATATTAATTAACACATAATGATATTTACATTGTCTCACCACTAAGAGCCAGTCCATAGAGAAGTGAATCAAAGTGAATCAACTGTCACTGTCAACCAATATATATGTATACCCAAGGTTACTAAACTATAGTGAGTGTTGCCATTATATCAACAATTGTGATGTGATTTATGACGTAAGAAGTGTATTTATAGATAAGCATATTTTTCTAGAAATTAAGCTAGATATTTTATAAAGGGATGGTTGGTTAAAGTTGGAGATAAACTTTGAAAAGTACCAAAATAAAATTGAAAATATTCTCTGATAGGATCGGGTTTATTTACGATATCGAAACTTTTCTAGTGTCCTTAATGTTCATTTTTGGCACTGATCTCTGAAACTTTCAGAGAGTCAATTCGATATCGGGTTTTTATTATCAACTGAAAACTTCAATTTCAAAAACTTGAGGTCGAATTATTCTTTAAGCTATCTGGTAATTTTCTACACTATAATAATAATCACGAGTTTACTTGTTTTCTCTTAGGTACTTTTTGCGCTCATTCTGAGAATTAAAATATCTGGGTATTTTTATCTTATCATTTAAAAATGTTCATAAACTAAATCCATGCAATCTCATTAAATTTTATGTTTAATAATATTTATTAGGATCCATTGGCGTAAGTGAAAATAATAATAAAAAAGATCGTAGTAGCGTCTCTTGTATTGCGAAACGTACCTACAGTTAGAAATTAACATAATATTTTGACTATAAACGATATTATATCAGAGAGCTTAAAGGGCTCATTAAAGGGTGACGAAATTCTTTAGAATGACGAAATCATATGGTCTATAAAATATATCCCTGAGGGCTGACACTGCTCGGTTGTTTAGAGCCTACACGTTTTTAAATTAAGGCCGAGGTCGGTCTTTATAATATGTCGGTATGCTCCTCCTCCTTTTTAGACTTTTTAGATCAGAAGATGCCTTAAAAATAAAATCACCTTATAAATAATTGGAAATTATTGGGAGTATTAAATTGATAATTGGGAGTAAGTATTAAAACACAACTTTAGGAATTTCCCGATAAGAAACTATTAACTAACACTCAAATAAAAAAAAAATATATATTTGTTATATTTGTTAGACATAAAGCTCCAATTAGGTGAAAATAATATGTAGCGGGGGCGAGACAGTACTTGACAGTACTTTTTCTGCCCACTATTTCGCAATATTTTAAAAAGGTAGGGGCATCTTACAATCATTGGTCTAGAGTCTCGTGGGATGAGGTAACGATACAGCGTCCATTCACCTGATTTGCTAAATGTTTACTTATTGTCTAGCCCTTATCAATCAAGCAAATAAACACCCTGATGAAACATATTCTAATATTACATCGATGTGTTTTTTGGTCCATTTTTCAATATCAAAATAGTTAATTTACTAATAAATCATATGATATTTTCATAAACCGAAACATAATAAACACAGCTGTAAAGTTCATTATCGCGTGAATAACCTGCTGTATGCACGGTGCATTAAAATTGTCTAATATTGCCATGGGTATCAATGCACATTAAACGATATTGAGCTATAAACGCTTGCTCATGAAATAATAATGGGGTATATCATACGAGTATCGTAAATCTATATTTATAATATAAGATGTTGCAATATTAAATATTATGACCCTGATGATGAACTTACTCTGTGTAGAAAAGCTGGAAAACTCTTTGTGTTATTTAATGATTATATGGGATACAGAATTTATTATAATAAAAGGAAAGTCGTCACCCGCGAATAACGAGATTACAACTGACAAGACAAAAATGAGACCAAAATTATACAAATTTTTACATTTTTACATACATACAAATTTCTAATACAAATTTTTACAGACAGATGCAACCTTGTTAGTGTCTTTATTTACAAAACTTTTTCAAACACTTTGGGCTGTTTTGAATAACTTTAGATTAAGCTTAGAATACAATCGGTTAGCAATGTTTTTTTTTTTTAAAAGTCATAACTAAAAATTTACCAATTTGGACCTTCCATATATCACAAATTTATGTTCGCTTTGGTATTTGTTTCCTATAGAATTACGGTTCCGTATAATTTCATTTAACAATAGATAAAAGGACAGTAATTTTATTTTTTGTAGTAAAATTTGTATGTGACTTGACGATTTACAGAAGATGGAGGAAATTAAACGTGAGACATATTGTATTATAATATGCACATTGCACATTGCTCCTTTTTCACATTGCTTGTATCTTTTGAGTATGGTGTCGTGTCTGTATGCTTATTGTTAGGTGACGGATGAATGAGACACATTTGGTATTGAATTGTACATTTGTATTATATCTTGTGTAAGCACCAAAGAATAAATAAATAAATATTACTACTCTATTAATACCGTGATTCAAATCATGAAACTTGTACAAATTGCCTTCATCACCTCTAAAATAAGCGATATTCTAATACTCCATTCCATATATAATCTCAAAATAGGCAGTACCTAATGAAGATTATTAATATTTGGTTTAACGATCCTAAAACAATATTAGAGGTAAAATAAAGCACTTAGAGACCTTTACCAATTACAGAACCTATTGAATGTTAAGCACCTACTTTCACATTACATAAATTATTACTGTATTATCAATTTGTGGGAAACTTATTCAATATTTATAGCAACTCCTACCTGACTGCCAATGCTAATATACAATACCACCCTGAAGTTTATATTGTCGCTACTATTATATTTCCGATCGAAAGCGAGAAATGATATTATGTTGTAAGGTTCCCTTTTGTTTTGATGAAAATATTAAGTTCTTATTGATATAATTTGGTTTAGTGGGTTTAGACTGTTGGTTTCCTTGTTCTGTCAGCTTGTGAATCACGTATCTATCAAAATAAGAGTGAAAGCATAAGAACATTTCTACCGTATTTCATATAAGCTATTTAAAAAAATATATACTATAGTATTCACAAAATGTTTGTACGTTTGGCACGTGAGGCTATTCTACTACATCATCTCCATTATGAAAATTTGCTAATACCAATGTACGTATAAAAATATTCGTTTTCCTCGTGTGATTGCTTCCCAGCTTCGAAAAACTTTTAGATTTTGAGTAAAATGTCTATAGGGATGCTCGGAATCATTCTTAATGAAATATAGATCCCCTACTCACTCATTCTTAGGCTGGTTACTCTTTGTGTGTGTGAGGTTGGACAATGATTTCTGTTCATACCTGTCCAATCCCTTGTCAATTATCAATACTTTACCAATATTCATTTTACTATAGACTAGCTGAATTACCCTTGCTTCGCGACGGCAAATTTGGTTGGTGAAGCAGAACAATTCCAATGTTCGATTAACTTTAACATCTACGGAGGTGCATTTAAGAACTTTTAGTCTAATTAGTTTGTTAGACCACATTTATTACAAATAGTAGCAGCAAACATTCCTAAACACGTTTGGTAGGCATTATGATTGACACCATATTGACACTGGCAGATATTTTTGCTTCAGTAAATGTCAAGTTTGCAATTAGAACATTACTCTGTTTCAAATAATTTTTACTCTCTGTTACAAAAAAACTTGTCCACTAGATACTTGATTGTTAGTAGTAATTCTATGGAAAAATTTCGTATCCACGGAGACCCATGAGACAAATAATATGAAACGGAGAGTACGAAGTGAATAAGTAAATTTACGGACTAAAATATTTATGTGGGATTTGTAACGTGTATGTACCTACCTACATCCGACCATACGAATACCTAGATGTACCTACACAAAACTGTGCCCTATTTTTCTATATCTCATTGAGTACCTAATATAATAAAATTTGTTACGCCGATGACGGCTTATCGACTCTTTAATCCGATGTTTCTAGGAATAACCCATTTTCTATATAAGGTACTATAATATAATGATAGCCTCTTCAACCATTTCCTATGTAATAAAATTACCGAAAAAGGTAATATTTCATTGGTGTCCTTGTATGGTTCCTAATAATATGTAGTCCATTAATAAATATAGATACACTTCATTTCACACAAGGGGACCAATAATTCAGAAAAATAATATCTTTGGTACGTAAGGGAATGTGAAATACGGCAAGGAATCCTAACATTCTTATAGTTGTTCGTTGGTTATTATATGGTAGAAGAGACCAACAAAACAAAATATGTTCCTATGTAGACAATTTAGATAAGGCTTATTGCCCCAATTTAGAGATATGATGACGCACTCCAATACACACGGACATACAAAGTAAATAGACGCCAAAATATGAAGGCAGTTTCATGGTCCAATATATTATAATATACGCACACATTCGTACGCATACAAGTAATGCCTTATCGTGGAAAGTAACTGAACTTGTTTTACAGAGATTGTGAATCTTTCCTGAAAACATTTTTACATAGAACAACCTTACATAGAATAAAAAAATTGTCAACGATAATTATAGTAGGTAAATTATTAATATTTTTGTGCCAATTTTTATTACTAGGCGTTGGCAGCGAAAAATACCAAAACACAAATAAGTTGGTACCATCAGTATAGGAATTTATTTTAGAAAAGGATGTTGAATGTCAGGTAATGTGGTTTAAATTCTCATAATACGAGTAAAGTTCACATTTAATCGTATTTTTCCTATATTTAATAATTTTATGTAATGTATTCGAAAGCCTAATAATCAAAGTGGTGAGGAAAATAAATTCAAAGAGAAATTAAAAGCTGTACAATTCTAAAGTCATGAATTGTTTTTCTTTATGTTTACACGTATGACAAAAAAATATTTGATTAAGTAATTCAATAATCAAAGGTTTACACTATACACTCCCAGTAAAGTGTGAATTGTAACCTCCTTGGATAAGGACACTGAAGGAATGTAATTTAGGAGTTGGGTTTGCCAGGGGCCTCCCTAAAGGCTAACCATGGGCCCACCTCTTAATATAAATTTGCCTAGAAGTGCGGGTAAGGAGGTCACTATTAATGCGCCTGAGCTACCCGGGGATGTGAAGGGCATAAGCCCTCGGGATTTTCCTTCAATGTACACTGCCAGTCACTGAAAGCTTTGATTTATAATTAACTGATTTTGAAGTTCACGATCACTGAATATAGTGAGCAATGAGTATAATTATATTTTTATCCGTTTCCGGGTTGATTAAATATTACACTATTATTATGTAGGTACACCTATATTCCCACTTTGTGAAAGTGCGTCAACAAATGTTAAATTTAGATTACAGGCGTTATTATTACATTAATATTAAATTAATTATACTAAATAAAGTACTATAGTATATTCACAACGCCTCTCTGATGCATGGTTTACCAAGATGGCAGTAATTTCTTAGTGAATTGATTTCACCTGCTGCCAGTAATATTCTTAGCATCATCCAGTATTGTAGGTAGGTACTGAAATAGATCGAATAAATTAATAGAACATATTCGCTCGCATAGTATGTATATATGTTTTTTGTATTTCCAATTACAGGTGCAAACTTAGTCTCGTTAAACTTTATAAATATCCGTTTATTTTAAACTTTTATTTATTTCGCCAATATTTATTTATCGTTTGGCAACGTCGAAGTATTGTCACATCGTTAAAGTCTGACATCCAGCGCCTCCAGCTACTGGAGGAACTCAGGGGACAGGCTGGCAGCACTGTTAATGGTATCGGGGTAAGCATGTATGGGGCAATCACGCAAGATGTGTGCTGCATTGTTTGCTTCGGGTGTCCACAGTCACACTGTGGATCATCCCTCATTCCCCACTTGTGGAGCATGTCACTGCAGCAACCATGACTCGTCATAAGCCTATTGAGTGCGGTCCACTGATAATCATCAATAAATTAAAACGTAGAAAGAATTTCCTAAATGTTTTTGCCCCACTAGACGATAAAGGTATAATATTTTCCATAATTATTTATTTTAAGTGTTATAATGCCAACTTATTTAACAAATTTGCTTATTGTTCACATGTCTTCTCACTAAGATCACTCTCAGACGAGTGGTTGGTAAATGGAATAGAAATATATCTAGTCTTCGTGTCGACCAATAGAAAAAATTACTTTAAGATTTTGAGAACTTCCTGTTGTGAATTTCCTTACAGTATTTGAATTAGAAACTCCCTAAATGGCACGTTTTCCTTCGCTTATAGTCAATAAAAACGGATACATTAATATTATAACATGTAAAGTGGTTAGTGCGCTAAAAAAAAAGCTTTTGGAAAATTTCTTTACACGTATCAAATGAGATACTTAGTATTATTCCGGTAGGAAGGATGAAATACTTTAATACTATGTAAAATACCACGACGATACCATTTTACTCTACAGACAGAATTTCATTATAGCCATTAGTAGAAATGTGGTAAGGTGGGATAATACGTTTAGAAGGATACGGCATTATGATTGATGTATCGTTAATGTCCTCTCTTATAATACTCTACAATATCTCGTACCAAACCTCAAATCTTAAATTGCCAAGAGTTGGATTATAATTAGATTAATCAATCCATACGTAATTTTATGAAACGAAATGATATACGTATTTTATAGAAGAAATGATTCCTTTTATAGTTAATGTATGTAGATAATATATATGTTAATTTTGAAATTGGTTATTGTATCTGTAAAGCCAAAATTAATAGTAATCCAAACGCAACTGTGACTATAATTGTGGCGGCTCATTGTGGTGTATGTGTATAGTGTGTGCAAGCCTGTCCTTCGTCTCCACATCCATTCCCCAATTCCTTTAGTCCAAGGCTTGGGAGAATTCGGAGCACACCAGGAAAGGTAAGTACCTTACATTTTTTGTGATTCTGATCTGTTTGTTTCCCCATTGTTCGCAATACAGTCCGCTTTTGTTCTAACATATTTTTGGTTTGTTACATTATTACAGATAAGAGTGTCGTGTAGTTACAGAGAATGAATGTATGGACATGGCCAAATAGATTGAACTTCGGATTGAATATGTTTTCATTGGCTCTGGATATTTTGGTGTAATACACGTTTTTCAGATTTCAGGACTGAAAAAGCTATTCCAAGGTAGTTTTTAAAAGGATCTAAGGCTGTCACGCTACTGAAATCCAATGTAGTGTACTCACCATATCAATTTGAAGTCTTTTTTACCGAACGTGATGTTCATTGTGTTTTCATATTTCGTTGTGTTTTAATAAAATAACTTCGTGATGATTTACTTTCCATTTTTACAAAAATATAGGTGTGAATACTTTTGTGGAATGGAAAACATTATACATACAAAACATGTCGACATAGAAGTTTCCCTTATCCCTATATGAATGCCAAACCTACAGTTGTCTTTTTTCTACTAAAAAAAATGAAGAAAGTTGAGCTCAGAAGTTCAGTCAAATAATTTTGTTTTCAAAATATCTAAATATTCTAAATACAAGAGAGAAAATACAATATTGAAAAACCTTGTTAGCTCTCTTCTCTGTTACCTGCTTACGTTTGTTCCACACCTAGTACTCGTATATTTATGATATGCTGAAACAACCTGTCAAATAACAAAACTGTTATTTGATTACAGAGCAACTGGAACAGGAAATTCTGAAAGCAAAGTTCCGGCAACTCGACTAGACTAAAAACAAATTAGATTAGAGACTAGAGTACATGTAGACGGATGCGACAAGTTAATATGAAACTTCTGTCTGTGAAATTGCAAATATACCAACAATTTCTGATGAATGGCTACTGGATGACTTATTAATGTTGATGATGATGATGATATTTCTATGTTCCTTGAACGAAGACAACTAGGTAGACTAGAGATATTTTGTGTTGCGCACCTCTTCCCCGCGTCACAAGAACGGAAAAATTAAAAATAAGGTAATGCAGGTATTTAGTTTAGTAAGTGAATGCCCCTTTGTCCTGAAAGAATCTAGCAATTAATTAATTGAAGAACCACAATATGTATCCCTTTCGTACGAGGGGCGAGTAAAGACAAATTATACTCTCCATTTAGTAATTTATTTGGATTAAATTCTTAATGGTGAAATCGAGATAGAAAAAATGACCACATTAAGATATTAATCGCCCTATTAAATTGAAATGTCGCGAGCGACTGAACGACTGCGTTTCAGTTTTGCCATAAAAATATACAAAGTTACATAGTAATTGTCACTAGGAATTGTAAAACTCTTAAAATCAATCGAATTGCCAACTTATTTAACTCAATAAATTCAACTTATCTTGCAGATTTTTAAATTTAATTGAGTCAGCATTTCGTTCAGTTTAGGAGCCAGGGGCAGTTTAACATTCGTAATTGAGGACCGGCAAGCATGTTCAAATTTGGGTTCCTGACACACTAGTGAACTCAAAACTTCATGGTGGCGGCTGCTTTCTGTAACATCGTCATCAGCATGGGGCAACTTGACTCGTTTAAGAAGGTATGTCTACGTACAAGAAATATGGGATAAGTATATTTTTTCGTAAACAGTTTTTTTTTCTTCTCAGCCTTCTCACGCCCAGTGTTGAACATAGCTCCCTATCTTGTGCTGACCGCATCCATCCACCCCAGGCAACATCCGCCCCCGGCAACATCCGCCCTCGGCAACATCGTAAACAGTGTATTATGATAAATATTCACATGGTCTGATCAATCGGAAATGTTGATAAATACATTATTTATTATTCTCATGTGTCAAAGTACACTAGGTGGTATTTCCATTGCTGTTATGACTCCAATCAATTCATCAGATTATTCAAAATAGTACTCTGACGTAAAAATCTACATCATAATGATTTATAATGTACCTATCGAGTTCCGTTTCGATATCATACTTAGTATGAAGTTATAGTGTATTTACGTTATAATTTTACAAATCCTTGAAAAAATCGTCTCGTAAAAGAAGCAAAAATTAATTATTACTGTATTATGACATGTCCGAAAAATATTTTTTATTGAAATTGATATAGTATAGGTAGGTACTATTATATTTTTACTTGATTGAGTATTTTTATTCTGTGTATGACAGGTCCATATTGCGATGATTAAAAACGTTTGTCGAAATATATTTTTCTTTTGTATAAAATGACATACAATACCCACCACTCATCTTCGTGCTTTATCAGTTTTTGTATTTTCTATATCTCCTTTTCAATAAAAGATATTACTAGTCCATTTACAATCGAGTAAACACGGGTTGTTTCAAGTCAAACAACGTTTTATTCCTGATGTTCTGGTGTATTTATAATGGCGACTCAACTATAGTACTTTCACAGACATTCATATTGGAAGATCGTATCAAGATGACTTGTCTTCTTCTTCTTCATCAGCTTTCCTCTTAGCCTCTACGACGTAGGCCTCTTCCATTTCCTTTCACTCATCTCTGTTTCTCCTTCTCCTCATCCAGCTTGCTGGACTAGGTCATCAGACCACCTTTTGGGAGGTCTTCCGACGCTTCTACTTTTGTTCCAGGGCCTCCACTGTATGATTCTGGGTGCCCACCTAGTATCCTCCTGTCGAGCCATATGCCCAGCCCACTGCCATTTTAATTTTGCAATGCGGTCCATAATATCGGTAAAGATGACTTGGACGCATATAAATTCTTATCCTTATAACAAATGTGATTTAAAGATCCTCAATGTCTTAGTGTTAGTTTACCTAAAGAGTTACTGGAGAGATTGTTGAAGCAACGCAATATAAGCACTTGAGTTTTCTCTTTGCATATTTAAAAAAGCCACAAATGCTTCACTTGCTTCAAAATTACATTATTTACCAGAGTGTATAATTTGACATTCATTAAATTTTAACAAGTTTGTATTTGTGTTCGTTAGTGTCAAATCGTTCTAGAAAAGAACTACAGTTACGAGTAAGCAGTTGATCCTGAGTTAATATGGAGGAAAAATCCATTGATCCTTCTGATACTTCGATACCACCTGCGCCTCCAGATAAATTGAATAAACGAAGAGAAGGACTCCTATGATCAGATAATCCTAAACGCCACAGACATCAAATAGATGGACATGTCCCGGTTTTTTAACAGATTCTGTGATCCAATATACAGAAGTGTCTGTTGTCTAAGGCAATAATAGATCAGGCAGTTCTATTGTAACCGGTCTCCACTATACATGTAGCATGATGATCGTAATAAATGGATAGAAAATTAAAAAAATATATAATCAATCGATTAAATAAATTATATATAAACAAATTTAAATCTTTCTGTATCAATACAATACAACAATATCCACGTCCGCTCCCTATGTGGAGCATGTGGTCGTCACCCAGTTTTTCCAGGCTTTTCTGTCCTGGGCCAACTCCGTTGCCTGTTCCCATGTCATTCCAGCCTGGCGCACCTCTGTATACAATAATAAATTTCCTACTCGGCTTTTGTACCGCTCGATCTGAACAGACGGAGCTCTTGTGCTAAATCAGACGGAACCAACACTGAAATATAAATACACGATATCAGAAATTGCTTTAAATTAGAGGAATTCAAAATTAAATTACGTTCTAATTAATTTATGCTTCGTTAACCATCCAATTCAATGAAGATATTTCAAAATCAATAATAGTTTATTCATTCGTCTTACCGACATCGGGTGTACTGTTGAAATCATTCCATGGCTGTACGTCCGACGAACCGAAGAGGATAAATATAAGATTACCGAGGAAATAAACAGCAGCAATCAGTAGAAACAACTTACTCCATAGACTCAAATCTGACTGTAAATAAATATATTTTGTTGTGGAATTAGTCTATATTATTACACTTAGAATTATCTTACGTGAGAAACTTTAAGATGATCCTCTACGTATGTAAGTAAGTAACTATATGAATTGACTGAAAATTATCGTTTTCATGAGCATTGAGCATAAAGTACTAAGCTTAAAGTATTGCTATCATCAATATAAATGAACCTTGTTAAAAAGGATATATGTTTTTACGTACAGGATCAGTCAATATATTTCCAGAAATTATCGGTGCCAGAAGACTGCCAATATCTGCGGTTGTTACGGACCAACTCACTATAACACCAGCGAAATTTGGAGACAGGTCGATATGATTTAACTAAAACGAAAATATCATTTCAATAGCCAACATGAAAATCAATTAAGTCATCAAATCAGTTGATAAAGTCTTTACCATTATACCAGCACCAGAACAAGAATCACTCGCAATGATCAGCACTACAAGGACAACAGCTAATGCTTTCTTGTCTTCTGAAATATACATGAGGCAAACGAGGCAAAGTGCGGGAATCCAGGTACCTGTGTTAAAGAAAAATTAAATTATAAGGTATACTAACATAAATATGAAGAAATTCTATGTCTTGATTGTTTTAGGAACATCTTCTTTAAAGTGTTTCGTTATATTATCTAATACGGAATTTTAGGAGTTCAGTACAAAAATTACCAACCTAAAGTGTTGAAGAGTTTTCTGATTACATTCAAAGAAAACAATGACTTGTTTAAGAAATAATCTGCTGCGAAGGAACATAATATACCGACAATGAATGATGCAACATATGGTAAGGATGCCAATATTCCACTCTAAAATCATACAATAATAAGGAAAGTAATTTTTAGAGTCCAATAAATGAAAAATAAATCATTTAAAGGTGATAAATAATAATTTTTACATACATTTTCTAAATCTATTTTCAAACCAAGCTTGAAGAAAGTAGGAATTTCAAGGCATAATACGTTATAACAGGAGTATATGCCACATTGAGCTAATATTAATGCAAGTACTGGTTTATTTGTCAATATTAATTTCCACGGGACTTTCTTCGTCTGCAAAAAAAAGAAAAAATATACTGAGTTAATATCCTCGTATCTCGTATTGAATCTACGTCTACCATCGTGTACTCAATGACTTCAAACTATTTAAACTACGACTATTATATCAGGTTGAGGTTTTATCTGTTTGGGGTTTTATCTGCATGGGATTTTATCTGTTTGGGCAAATATCCTATTGCGTTTACATCAGCTTGAGGTTTTGTTGTATTGGGGTTTTATCCTGTTGGGGATAAATACCATGTGCATTAATGACATGCAGTTTTTTCCTTGAGCAATAATACTATGGATTATGGCCGACTGGGTTTTGATCCGGTCACGCCCCAAAGTCTGTTCATTCAAAGAGGATTTACAACATAACAGACTTATGTTAGGAAAAAATAAATTAGCTTCTTATTCCAAATATTCAAAACTTTTCTAAAATGTAATGTTTTATTTAATTAGTATAGTGTCAATCAATATTGGACTTGCCCCGTCATACTCTTCCTTTCCCAAAGATTTTTCAATAAAGTCTTTTTCTAATTTGGTGATAGATTTGTGCTCTGCTGGAGAATTGGCTCCAATCCACATCCATGTAACTGCGTTTATAATGCAAACAATTCCAAATGTGTAAAATATCCAGGGCCAACCTAATGCGCTCGTTGCAATAAACGCCGCTATTGGAGATCCAAATATTATAGCTATATTAACAGCTGAAAATCATTTCAAATTAATTAACTTCAATACGAGTATATTTCATAAATAATAACATTTTGTTTGGCAAGTTGTAAAAATACCTGAATATATCGCAATTCCAATCCTATTTCTTTCTGAAATCGGGGCCCATTTTCCTAGAAGTGTGTGAATGCAAGGGAACATGAAAGCTTGCGCTAAACCTAACAGTACTCTACTTGCGCATGCCCCTTGCCACCCAGCCTAAGAATTAAACATATTATAACTAATAAATTGTCTAAAAAAATATGTGATTGAACAAAAATTTGTTTTGGCCTAGTAACAAAATTAACTTTAAAATTACTAATACTGAAACATACATATGTTGAAGCAATAGGGGTGAGGAAGGCACCCAATCCTGATGCTACCAGAGCAATGGTGAGGAACAACTTTCCTCCATATTTGCAAACCAAATAACCAGCGGGAATTTGCATTACTAGATCTCCCCAATGAAATGCACTCATTATTATTCCTTGTGTTGGCTTGTCCCAATCGAATGTCTGAAAAATATATATTGAATGAATGATGCAGAAGACAAAATGAAAATTGCTTATAAACAATCGGACTCTGCTATGACCCTGGCTAATATTAACATTTTAATAAAAATATGATTTGTAAATGATAGCCCAGAGGGTGTACATAAATTTTTATTCTCTGGCCTAATTTGACTAAAGGCCAAATTTTATATTTCATCATCATCATCTTTGGCGCCACATCCCGGGATGGGACTGACCTCCACAAGGAGCTTTCGCCACTCTGCCCTATTGGCAGCCACGCTCCTCCAGTTGACTGTGCCCAGTGCGTTGAGGTCCCTTTCAACACAGTCTATCCACCTCAACTTGGGTCTTCGTCTTCTACGTCTCCCCTCTGGTCTAAAATTGAGCACCCTCTTTCTACGTGCCCCAACCACCTGAGCCTTGAGATTTTGATGTACCGTATGACATCTGCATCATTGTAAAGTTGTAATAGCTCATGGTTGTATCTCGTTCTATTTTATATTTACCTGCGTTTTATTACCATGCAAGGAACTATCTGACATCGCCAATAAAGCAACACTGATGCATCCCCTTACACAAGTAGTTGTGACCAAACAGACAAATATCATAAGAGATTGTGTGTGTCTTTTGCCATAACCTACAAAAAAATCACATTGAACAGAAAAACTTACACATAAACGTGTGGATTACATGAAAAGTGTAATAGAAATATACTAGATTTCATATATTTTTTCCTTTAAGATTTTTCACGGGAGCACGTGTAAGGAAGTTTTATCCTTCAGAAGTTTTAGCATTATACTTCTCACATTCTGTTCCCAATGATCTGTTCTCCGTGTTGGTTCTGTGTATTCAACCAAGCATTCGAGGTAGTTGAAGCGTACCAGGGTCGTAAGTTATAGATTTCACATAATATAAAATTTCACCAAAAATAAAGACATTTGAATATGTCCTATGAAGAAAAAAAAATACCTATAAGCTGAAAATTAACAAAAACGCACGCATACCTTTGAATTCTTCATCATTTCGAAGGTGTGTGGGAATATTTTTATAGGAATCCATTTGTACACCTTTTTTTACTATTACATAATAATCACTTTACAATTAATAATCACAGGTATAGGGAACAGATTACTTATTTTAAAAATATGTTTAAATTCCTTGTACCTAATTAACACTATGCAGTATGCACCATGGCACTTAAGTAATTATACAAATCGAATGACACAGAAAGATACCGTCTTGAATTAGTACATTAGTACAGAAGTCTATGTAAGCAAATATTAAACAAGACATCTCTCTTATCAAGTAAGCCACAATAAATTATGTATGAGAATCAACAATCCAGCATGTTCCGTAGATAACACCAGGTGTTCAGTTAATGTTAAAATAGCGTAAGTGTGGTTTAGTTAGTCGGAGGTAGCTTCCTCAATCCTCATGCATCTCTACATTATGATGGAATATAATTTTACTATAACAAAGTTCTCAGCATTCACAGAAGATGTTTAAAAAGCGTTCTCTAAGCGATAATTTTTATTTGAAAGTTAGTTTCTTTTTCAGGTAGAATTCGTCAGAATATAATCAGAAGTAGGACGGTATTCTTTAGGAACCTACTAGTACACTCCCAACTATGCAAAATAATAATAACAAGTTTTCTAAAACTTTTACGAGAAACATTTTGAACAAATTTCACGTAACGAAATTAATACTGTAATCTCTACAACAGGATCTGAAAATAAAAGGTGTGTAGTTAATTTATTTTCAATTTTCACAGGAAAACTTTTAAATTGAATTTAAACGTTGTTCTTCGCCGAGTGGATACCAATTCATATACCTAGGTACTTTAAACAAATATTTGAAATATCCATTAGATACGAAGGTGTTTTGAATTTGATATCGTTTATGAGCTACACATTACAACTCGTTTGTCTGCAGTGTGTCTGAAGAGACTGCTTGGTTTCTTTGGACACATTGTAAGACGTGAGCCAGGCAACCTGGAGAAATCCATATTGACTGGCCGAGTGGAAGGCAGGAGAGGTCGCGGACGGATACCGCTGAGATGTTCCGACCAGGTGGCAGAGGCCAGTGGTACGACGTTTGCGGAGGCACTGCGGCGGGCGGAGGACAGACCGGGGTGGGCCAGACTGATGACTAAAATAATACATGAAGGTCACGATCCTCAGGAATGAGGGACCAACTTGGATGATGATGATGATGATGATCGTTTATGCGTTGCAAAAAACATCTCTCTTTTCAATAAGAAAACCTTAGACACCATTGAAAAAAGTGGTCGCTGGATGGTATCCCCGAGCAGGTGACGCTGGTTTAACCCCCGATACATGGTCTACCTCTATGATAATCTAAGCATAGAGAGAAATGACGAAACCATAAACGGTGTAGAATCCTGCCCATTCGCCGTACGAAAAGTAAAGTAAGTAAGATCTAAGCATGTGAATAATTAAAATTATATGGTGTCCTATTCAAACTTAGTAACACATTGATCTACGTGGTTAAAAATATATAGGTACATCGGTACGCTTATTTACATCGTATTTCTGCGATGAATCAGAGATAATAAACAAGAAGCACAGGTAACTCCACATATAAACAACAAGACGTCACGATAACAATGAATCGATGATGCTTATTTTAGGCACACCAGTTTTACATTGAACTCGATAGAGGTTAAATCTTGTTACTATTTTGTGGGTGTAAACATTATTAATTTATTATGATATTTATACATTAGGTATAACAGAAAAGTAGGTTAGAAATAAAGATAAAGTAGGTAAGTGTAATAGGGGAGTTTACATAGTATTAATGCTATTTCCATTATCTGAGCTGAAAAATGACATTTTAGTAAGGTGCATTTATATTATTTTAAATTGCAGGAATCAATTTTACACGGAAGAACTTCCGGACTACATATTTTGAGAATCAGCAGAATCCAGGCTAGGTTTAGGTTTAGGCCTAAACCTAGCCAGCCAAAAATCAAATACCTCTTACGTGGTTAAAGAGAAAAATGACTTAATGAATGAATGAACAACGTAGTAGTTTCATCAAACGTATAAAATCAGGGCGCAGTGTCGCCGGGCACAAAAGCTAGTACCTAAGTACTATATAGTGTTTTGAATTCACGAGAATTTCCTACAAAAATTTGACGGAGGTCTTATTTTTACCAATACATTTTTTTAGTTTCTCGTATAAGCGAGGTCATGAGCGTCGGCAAGGAGGGAGGGTCCCGGACAAGATGAGGGAAAGAAAAATATGATATTTTAGAAAGAAGGGATGTAATATTTGTGATCGTGCGTGCATTAATCAAATAGGCTATCTATTCTCACAGAAAGCATTGTTTTAGACAGTTTTATTATGAGTATTTTCCAACATTTAAGTTGGCAATCAATTCAATTCATATATTATAATACACAAACATCTTGAGTATCATTCAATACAAAGGCTGTTGGAAAACTAGCATGGGCGTCGTCAAGGGGGGGGGGGGCAGGGTGGGGGCAGCTCCCCTCTCCTAGAGATTGGAATAGGTAGGTATATATTTTTTCATACTAAATGAAGAAACCTCACAAAAAATCACATAATTACCACATATTTTCTCATCATGTCATAAATTTTCTAAAATTAGTAAGAAAATCAATAAAAATACAATTGTTTCATAAAAAAATTGCCTGCGGAGCTATATTTTTATTATTGCTTTTCATAAAAAAACCTTACATATTATTGTGTACTATGTAGATACATTTTCAAATAAGCCAAACCACATCAGGAACTTCTTCAGTATGTCTCACATAAAAATTTTGCTTGTTATTTACGCTTTTTTCAGGTTACATAATTTTTTTTGTAATTTTTGTCGCCCCTCCCTAGCTCCAAGGCTGGCGACGCCCATGAAAACTAGTGCTTTGTTTGTTTATAATGTAAAGACATACCTACGTCTAGACTCATTCCTTCAGCTACAGAAACTTTATTTCATACTTCAGACACATTTTACCTCGTGACCTTTCACATTTTATTCACTTTTAAAATTCCTACGAAAGCCTATCCTAGTATATTTTATGACTATTTGGTAGATTTTCTCCAAAAATGTCTCAATAATCATCATATCATTTAGAACCCACTTACATGATTTTTATTTCAATTATTATCGCCATATAATATTGTTAGGTTGCATAAGTCGCCTATGCTCAGGAATCAGTTTCACACGGGAGAACTCTCAGACTACACATTTTAATAGTAGGCACATTTCAAAAATTTCTTAAAGCGGGAGAACTTTGATCTCGTCAAACCTTAATGCCGCGCGAGAAATGACCATGACGTCATAGTTGGGTCGCGAGCCTTAAGTGATGATAGAGCTGAAATCTATTTTTAGAACATAGGTTACCGAAAAATTATAGGCCTATTGTGACTTAAAAGAATTAATTACAAAACAACATGCATGCACTAGTGGTTGTATCAACCTGAAATCCAGGCGCAGCGCAGGCCCACCGAGCGTAAAAGCTAATTTAAATATAATACTCCACCCATAGCAGCGTATACAAAAGGTGTCTATCTATCTATCTATACCCTCACGCCACGTCCCTTGCAGGGTAGGCAGAGAGGACAGAGCGCTAGACAGCCCTATCCTTACACACACTCCTAGCTTCCGTCACATTCATGCAATTAGTCATACACGCTCTCCGATTCCTTTTACTCAAAACGCGTCCATCCTTGAGGATCTGGTCGACATGATCGGAACAGGTCAGTCTCGGGCGGCCGCGCTTCCTCACCCCTCTTCGCTCATTCAAATATATATTTTTTGCCATCCTGTCATCATTCATTCTCTCAACATGCCCAAACCATCTTAGTTTGTTTACTTTCATTCTTGTCACAACACCAGTCTTGCAGTCACTCGTTTCCCTAATAACCTCATTTCCTACAAAAGGTGTAGGTATATGAAATATGTATGATTGTTATGCTAGGATAAGTAGAAATATTATTTATGATTTTATCTGCGGTGTACGCAAAGTGACAGAAGTACTCGTATGATACATATTTTTATCTCTACACTTTGTATCTACAACACGTCCTATTGCCCCATCATTGTCTTTCATACAAATTTACAGCCTGCTCGAATAAAATAATATGCTTGTATGTAAATAATGGAATGAGGTTAACAATATATAATAATATGTGGATTATTCCCAAATGATTTATAATGCCGTAAGTAGTAAACTACCTTCATACTCGTTTAGGCGTGTCATCCTATAATATGAATAATACACTTTTTCTAACAAGCGATCGAAATGACACTATCAATTTCTATTGTGTTTTTTTTTTAGATTAAGAGAAACGGATAGCAAGCAATATTATGGGCATATTTTTTTTATAAAAACTGAATCTGGGTTTATCGAAATAAAACCAAATACATCTTTGTACACTTCACAGAAAGCTTTAAAAGCTTGTGTTGTAAAGTGGAGTAGGTCGTGGATTGAACCCGCGCCCACTGGATTAACAGTCGAGCGCGTTACTAACCAGGCTACCGACCACCTCAAAAATAACCTGTCAACAGGATTTTAAAGGTTATCAAAAAGAGCAAATTCATTAAAAAATAAAATACAATACTAAAATAGTACCACCTATCGCTTACGAAGCTATTTAAAAAAAACATAGTTTGTAACTTATGATATATACTATAAATTTATTAATGGACAACATCCTTTCAAAAATTTTATAACATATGGAAAATAACCGAGTCCACGCGAAGTCTTCCGAAAAGCTTCATAAAATACGTGCGCACATCTAGCTAATTATTTTATTTCATCTAAAAAAAATCATACAGTCAATATAAAAGTACATACAACAAAATATCACCAATTAATAGACCAGTGAAGGTTCTGCAAATTACTAAAACAATACAAAAGAATCCCTTAACTATGAAAAAGTGAATTAATGTTAATTAATGATAAAATTATGTGACAGATATGAAAAAAAAACATATTCAAGCTTACTATAAGCGCTATGAATTCTGTACGACCGTTTATTGTAATTTACATGTGATATCACATTGCTTCATGAAAAAATGCAATATTTTATACGTCATAAAATAGATGTGAACTACTAGCTAGTTACAATTGGTAGTTATGCTAGATAAGAGGAGTACACATTTTATATCACTTTTATGGAGCCTAAAAAGCCAATATTTCGTACGTTTCTGTACAGAAAACATTTCTTCTATTATATGTAGTGTGTCATATTACATGCATACATGTAAAACTAAACACATATTTTAGCTATTTGGCAGTGTATTTCAAAAATAGTAGAACTGCTGTATGTGAATAGGTAGGAATTTATTTTATTTATTTACACTTTTGGTGAACACGATACAGAGTCATGTCAAACATTTCAAATATAAATCACATCATTTGTGTACTAGGGCGAGCTTATCGCAGTGCTGCGATCTCTGCCCCAAACTCAGAATATTCGATTGAGTTGGCCAATGGACAGTTAGAGAATATAAGATAGTTAGACCGGTATAACGCGGTAACAATCGCATGGGTGCGGGTTCGATTCCCGACGTTAACTTGCTTCATGAAACAAGCTTTTATGACATATTGTGAAGTGTGTACAAATGTGAATTTGAGTCTAATTTGATAAGCCCAAGTCATTTTAAAAACGAAATGAAAGCGTTCCATGGTTAGAGCAGGTAATAAAAATTTAAAAATGTGAATAAATGAGTAAAATATAAACAGTTAATTCTATTAAGAAGTTTTCACGAGGGTGAGCTTATCAGTTTTTTAGCGATTTCATCCGGTTGTTCATATCTCATAATTAAAAATCAAATTAATAAATAGCAGTTCCGAAGGAACCTTAATTCCTATACGATTTTATTTGTAGTGTTAATGTCAATTACTAACACCATCAACAAAATTTTAAAGTCACAAGACACGTACGAGTGTTCTAGAAATTAAAGGGTGTTGTTAGATGTGAAGTGTTTTGGAAGTACAATTTATTTGAGTCAATTTAGATAAGCCGAGATTCATTTTACACATACATTTCATAAATAATAGAAAATATAATAATATTAAGATCATTTATTTTGTATCATAAAGCAAATTTATTTTTAACGAGTCGGTAAACATTGTGTTTATAAAATTGAAGCCAAATTACCTATTCGTGTACTCAAGTATAAATTTAGTATTCTACCGTTAAACAAATTCGCCATCATATTCTATGGTAATGATGATTAAACCTACACTGAATTTTCCCATCAAATTTTATAAGAAACCCGTGAAATGGCCAACAGAATAATATTATGCGAGTACTTGCTACAGAATGGAACACACCCTAACTAAATACTGAAACCTACCAATAAGAATATCTACAGAATATAGATGTTTCTTTTTAGATTGGTAGGTACGGCAAAATCTGTTTATATTAATAAGTGGCAAAACGAGGAAATACAGGGCTGAAGAGAAAATCAATTTGGATGATAAAATAAATTAACATTCGATGATACAGGAGATTACTATCACCATAATATTTTATTAGGGTTTTGCGTTTATCTAAAAACTCTATGACTCGTTATTTTCAGTGACGATGAAGTTGAATCTTGGCTGAGACATAGGGTATTAAAAAATCGAATACCTGTTACGGTAAGAAGGAAAATTATTTTAATTACAAAACAGCAATAAGGTTGCATAAAAAGTAGGCGCAATCGTACTAAGCTCAAAAGCATGTATTCGAAGTTTTGAATATTGCCATATTAGTCTGCGTTTTTAAGCCAGTCAAAATAACTAAGTACTTGATTGATTACAAATTTAGCACCATAGGGTCTAACATAGCAACCCTCAAAATCTGAAAATGAAATCTTAAAACAAAGTCGAGGTTAAAGTTATTACTAGAGACTTGAAAATTTCGCGATCGCAATAAAACGATTATTTTCGCGAATTTCGTGATTTTTACGCAAATAACGCAAAGTAATATTTTTTTACGAAAATAACGCGAATTTTCGCATATTTGACGCGAATATCGACCTTTATTTTGAAAAACAACGTAATTAAAACATTATCAAAAAGGCATTTGGTTTTGAGAGTAAGAAGAACCACAGTAAAAAATCTTGCAAAGAACCTTTTTTTGTTTACTATAAATACTTATATTTGTTATATTTTGCCATTTTAGAGATTTTTGTAAAAAACGTTGTTCACGTTGTATTTTTTTAATATTCTTGTATTAAAAGCCGTAAAATTGTCTACTTTAATTATATAAATCTACGAAAAATAACACCACATTAAAAATAACACCCCTCTTTGCAAAAAATAGCACCTGAACTTTCCCCGAAAAATAACACTGAAATTTTCCAGTCCCTAGTTATTAGTTACTATAAGAAATTGAACAACATTTGTAAATTGACCTGAAATCATTTCAGTAATTCAGATAATATGTATAATGTATATAACTATCTGCGTACTATAGAGACAAACCTAATAAAAATATCAAAGTTGTTGTATACACCTCAGTTACAACAAGTTCAGCGTCGAATCATCATGAAAAAGAGTTAACAAAAAGCACACCAGTGCGTAGGCAGGTAGGTACTACGGTCTTTAGTTCTACGGTGCTTTGATCAAGAAAATTCATTATACGACTTCAGTTTCAGTTCTTCTCCGGCGTTCGTATTGTGAAGTCGTGTTCCAGTGGCGCGCGCCGCGATCATTATTCATCACATGCATTCATAATTATGAAAATATTGTATGGTGTGTTTGTAACGGTTTGTTTCCATTGATGTTATTTATTTATTATTTTGTTATGTCTACATAAACAACAGGTGGATGGAAGTTTTTAATGAAAACTGAACACGGATTTTTAAATCAGAAGTATTGTTTTAAAGTTTTGTTTTAAGTTTACCACAAAACTTTTCTGAAGTAAATATTGGAAACTTTTTTATTGTGATTTGTGCATTCATTGAACTACTACTATCAACTGAAGATTAGAGATTGCGTGATCCAGGCAAGGTAAGAACTTTGAAAAACTTTACAACAAAAAAAAACAATTTTTTTATATGTAGGCAGTGTTCGTACTTTTATATCCATAAAATATAAGGCTAAAAAGTACCAGTACCAGTTTCTTTGAGGCAGAGAATATATTGTTTTGTGTCACATAGTTTCGGTTCATTTCCTGACCGGGTCATATTTTTCTTTTGTAAGTTCTCTGTTCATTGATTCTTTAAATCATAATTTGTAACACAAAAAAAATATTACAATAAAATTGGTGCACAATCCAAAAAAAACAAACAATATTGTTCACTAGGTTGAAAATATCGCAATCCTGGGACTACTTTCAGTAAACCCATATTTCAAGACCTGGCGCTTTAACATGAACGACTGGAAATATCAAAATCAATTATGTAGGGTTCCTTTTTGAAATTATTGCGATAACACAGGATGAGAATAGATCTAATTGACTATCGAAATTTCAAAAAATTATAAGTTCTTAAATCTATGAACCTAATTCTATAACACAAGGAATATTCCAATAGGTATAAAAAAAGTGTTCCGTAGTTTGGTAACATATTGTCAGCTAGGAAAGATTTTTTTAGGAATGTGTCACAATTTCTACCTCTGGTATTTTTGTTGTGAAGAACATCTTCTTTCGTGAAAGAAATCATTTCATAGGAATAAGTTCGCCCTAGTGAACATTTCTTACTATTATTATTATTGTATATATGTGTAACAACTTGTCAAATCATATTGAATGAAATGTTAAAGGATAAATAAATAAATATAAAATTCGCTGTTGATTGATCTTAGAAATATTTTGAACTGCCAGCTCTGAACGAAGAAACCTTGTTTTTTTAATTTATTTATTTTATTTATTAAAATATTGCAACGGTCGGATTAACAGCCTATTGCCTTTCTGGCGGCGGTATTTGGCTACAAAATAATAAAACTTTATGGCCTCACTATGTTTTCATGAGGAATATTAAAGGAAGTAATAGCGGGAATTGATGATAAAAGGTGGCAAGTGGTCACTGACTTTCCATTTTTTTTAAAATTAACCTATACGTTTTGAAACGAGCGACAATTTCGTCGACTATAACAAAATTGATGTAGGTAAGTATGACAATTAAGGGCATGGCACCAAGAATGACGTCACAGTAATTTCCCACGGCATTAAGGTTCAAAATCGCGTGAACAATCGTATGATAAAATGGTAAAAACAGCGTTTTTTCCATTTTTTGGGGTTAATTTTGCATCTATCAAAAAACTTTTACGGTTATTCCCTAGATTTTATGACGCATGTTATCAGAAAAAAAAATTACTCCGCAACTTTCGGGAAACTAGTTTCAGTCTTTCGGAAAAAAGATCAGAGGTGTTTTTCAAAATTAATTTTAGAAATCTATACAAGATACATTTAAAAAATATTTTACGGCTATTCCCTAGATAAAGGTTCCATGTATCTACTGTATTTTGTTCCAAAGCATATTTAGTAATGGCTGTCGAGCTATAAGGTGTCCCGTTTTTAGAAATTTTTGGAATGTCGGTATGCATATTCTTAACACAATATTCGCCGTTCGGGTTTCAATAATGGTTATTGAACACATGAAGCATTTTATTCAAAATTGTATGCATCACCGCAGGTTGAAATTTCCAATGGAAAATTTGTTGCCTCAATTACAACCTGACGAATCTCAGTGGTGAATATTAAGAGTATGCATACCGACATTCCAAAAATTTCTAGAAACGGGAGACCTTATATCTCGACAACCGTTGCTAAATATGATTTGGAACAAAACAGGGTAGATGCATTGAACATTTATCTAGGGAATAACCGTAAAAGATTTTTTATATCTTGTATAGATTACTCAAATTTTTTTTTGAAAAACATCTCTGATATTTTTTCCGAAAGACGGAAACTTGTTTCCCGAAAGTCGCGGAGTAATTTTTTTTGTACTGATAATATGCATTAATATCTAGGGAATAAGCTTAAAAGTTTTTTGATAGACGCAAAATCAACCCCAAAAAATGGAAAAAACGCTATTTTTACCATTTTATCATGCGATTGTTCTTGCGATTTTGAACCCTAATGCCGTGGGAAATGACTTTGACGTCATTCTTGGTACGAAGCCCTTAAAAACTGTCCGGCAATTATAAAACAGTCTTCTTCTTCTTCTTTGCCCTAGCCTTTGTCCCATTTACTTGGGGTCGGCTCTCCTAGTCCTCATCCTCCAAGTCTTTCGGTCCCCTGCATCTTCCGCCCGCAGCCCTGCCCCCTTTAGATCCCTGGCGATTGTGGACATCCATGTGGTCTGGGGTCTGCCCGCTCTTCTGGGCCCTACCTCAATGTCCATTGTCCTTCTTATCATATCATCCTGTGGCAGTCTCATGATGTGTCCGTACCAACGCAATTATAAAACGGTATGGAATAAAAATCAGATGACATCAATCTATCAATCAAATTATTATATAATGGCCTCTAGGTGACTGGAATGTTGAATAGGTTAAGTTCTTTATGGATTACAATCATTATTATGACAGTCATTATTGTTAGCGTGATGTGATTATTTTAATTTAATTACATATTTACAACTACTGGTCAATCGATGATATGAAATATAAATATAGGGTTAAGTGGTATTGATAATTAAATTTATTTGTGAGATTAACTCAAAACATGACACCCAACATAAACAAATTTTCTACTTATCACAAAATACAGTATTATGTAATATCTCCGAGAATAGTAATAAACCTATGTACAATATTTTAATAAGGTCACTAGTTTGCGATATCGCTTTGGTATGTCCATTTGATATGAATTCATTGCAGATTAGTAGCGGCATTATGAAATTACTATAAATAAACTAAGTACTGCACTTTTCAATATAGGATGCGGTAATTTATTGACTGTTGAACACAAAATTATTTAAAGTAATTGGCCAAATCCATATATCATGCAACTCTTACATTTACAGATTAATTAAATAAAGTACATGGTTGGCGCAGTTGGTTGAGGCGGCACTCTCTCAAGCTGGAGGTGCCAGGTTCAAACCCCGGCGCTGGCGATGTATTCCACACTTTGCGATACAGACTTTTAGCCTAGTGCAAGGTGTGCAGGAAAGTATTTGGGTTTGTGTATACAAGCCCAGATCCTTTAAAAAAATACATAGTTTATATATTGACGTTCTAAATATCATACATATAAATGAAAAATGAAAAAAACTAAATATTTAGAGTAAAATCCACAAAATTTTGACATTTTAGTTCGCAACTAGTATTCGAGGATTTGCACTCTCTTCTTCAGGCGATTCTGAATAAAGTAAAATGTGCAATAAAGTAAACTGTGCAAATCCTCGAATACTAGTCGCGAACTAAAAAGTTAAGTATTGTGGATTTTAATCAGAATATTTAGTTTTTTTTTCATTTTTCTTTAAAACGCACCTCCACCATGTACCGACGGTCAAAACATCGAGATAATACATTTAAATGTTGCGCAAAGAGCATGTTGTGGGTTTTTATTTACCTACACCATTTTTGAGCTCCATTTTATACAACGTAATGGTAGTAGTAATACTATAAGTAATAAATGATCTTTAATTTGTAAGCCATTCTTGAAGACTTCTAACCTAGTAAAATGTATTACATAGTTCATATAGGTACCTACTCGTATGTAAACTTATAGGTAATTATTGCCTAAAGGTATGACCATGCGGAGAATCACCTAAAGCAACATTGCCGACATTCGCAACTCCTTTGAGTGAGCAGCTACATACACATTGTACGTATACGAGTATACATTGTAAAACAGCTCTATGTAATCTTATGATGTGTGTGCCTGGCGAAGAGCAAGAAAATAACTAGAATAACATACATAATATTCAAGCTGCAAGTTCATTGTTTGAATTATGTACTCGTAACATTCAAATACTTTTAAAAGGACACAAACTAGTCACAGTTTTTCCTCAACGGAAGATAGAGGTATCTACATTCTTATAATGTATCATTTTGTGAACTTCCTTAAGGAGGAAGCAGGGTGGGTGTTCCGATGCTTACGAGTCAGCTTTGGCTGTTTGTCTATTGAGGAAAACTGTAATATTTTTCTATCTGCGCAATGCAGAAATACCCAGTTTTAGTGCCTAAATTAATGTAGGTATATCTCAAACATTCGGCAGTGGACCGGAATAAGAACTGTGGAGGAGCTGTTTCGCACTGCCCAGGACAGAGAGACGTTCTCCCAAGTGGTCGTCAACGTCGGGGGGACCCGACAGGACACGTAGAGAAGAAGAAGAAGATATCTCAAAAGTTTTTTCAATTTTCTGATGTAATACTAACGATCTCATATACCTGCATATTAAAAGAAAAATACATTTATATTCACATGACTGTGTGAACAGAATGCTATGCAAACATAACACAAGAATTGTAAACCACTACATAAAAAATATGGTGTGTTTGCTAAGTAAATAAATAATCACAATGATCTCTTGTGTAAAACCACAAAAAAGAAAATAATATAATATATCCGATTGATGTAATACTAGGTTTCATGGGCGTCGCCAGCCTCGGAGCTAGCGGGGGCAACAAAAAATTTGAAAAATGATATAACATAAAAATATCTCACAAAAAAAATATTGAATGAGACATAATGGAGCAGGTCCTGATGTGGTTTGTTTATTTGAAAATGTATACAATACTTTGCACAGTAATATGAATGAAAAATGATTTTTTATAAAAAAGCCGCAGGCAATTTTTTTATAAATTGATGGATTTTCATACTAATTTTAGAAAATTTATGATATGATGAGAAAATGTGTGATAGTATTGTGATTTTTTGTGAGGTATTGTGATTTTTTGTGATCATTTAGTATGAAAAAATATATACCTATTCCAATCTCTAGGGGAGGCATCTGCCCCCTCTGCCCTCCCCTGACGACGCCCATGCTAGGTTTCCGTTTAAAACGCTATCTATGATATCGTGTTTTTGCTGACTCTATAATATGGATAAAATGTCACAGAGTTTGATAAACAAACAAAACAAACATGCCGGCGGACTATAATATTTCTTATTTCATGAAAATGCATGTCACTAAAATTCCTAGAACCCGTCTGCAAAACCGTGACGGCCATTTTCGTGTTAGCTGAGCCTGAGTAACAACCTGCCTTATACTTGTACTGTAATTTGATATTATATTTTTTTTTTCACTGTGATATCTATTTTTTTTTTTCTTTATTTTGGGCGCCTTTAATTGCTGGCATGTCCTGGTTTTTCATCTTCATATTTTACGTTTCTGCTTTTTTTTTTATTCCAGGTACTTTTCTCCACAGCGGACGTTGGGGGTCGCTGGTACTGTAGGGTACCACGGGGAGCCGTCACCCTGTCCGATACGCGGGTTGGGTGCGGTTTCTTTGTTTCCCTACTTCTGCGCCGGTTGGCCCTTTTCCTAAAGTCAGGGTCAATCCTAGGCATTGCATGTCAATTATGCTGTTTTTTTATGTTTAGGCTGTAAGAATTCTAGTACGTAGTAAATACGTAACTGTAAGATAGTATATAGGAAATTGTATTAGTATATAAGGACTTTTTGTGAACGTTGAGGGTTGTTTTAAATCAGGGAGGGGTTTGTCGGGGGGAGCCCTTCTGGCGAACCCTGAGCCCTCCCTAGAACTGTTTTTGCACAAATATTGGATGACATAGGAACTAGCGTTCCTTCATCATCCAGGGTAAGTGGGAGGTAGCAACCCTTAACGGTTTAGCTGAGAAAGACGAGTGCTCCAACCTCCTAAGTACGAATTTTAATAATTTTCAGCATTAATACTACAATTTTAGATTTACCGGAAAATTTATACATAAAAATGCAAAAATAGGTAATTATTAATACTTGCAATATTGTAAGACGATTTCTTAATACTTGTATTTTACTTTATTTTAGGCCCCGCGCAATGCTTGTATTTTAGGCCCCGCGCATCTGAGCCTAATCCTGTGATATCCGTGATATCTGGATAGGTGAATTTTTAAAGTATTAGGCTGATGAGTTTATAGACTCTTCTGGCTGATAATACTGAGAAGTGTGTTGGCGAAGTCATGCCTCCGCGATTAAAAATAGCCATCAGTTTGAAAATTTGGTAAACGATTGAAGTAAGAACTTCAAATGTCAAATCGATACCTACATTAATGTTAACGAATGTAAATAATATACCTACGTACTTAATTTGATTAGATCTACTCGCCTACATACTCAATGTTTACATTGCGTTCGTGAAAAGTAGGCGGAAGCCTACTTCAGTTTGTATCAGTGAGACATGAACTGGCTTAACGGTTGACCTTTCCGAAGAAAACACAATTATTAAGGAGTGAGTTACCGTGTAGGAGTTGCGTAAAGGTGGTACTGAATAATCATACATTAAGAGAGTTACAGAAACGTGAGTGAAAATTATTTCATTCAAAAATGATTCTGGGCTGGGCCGCATTCGGTAAATTGAAACACGTGTTTGAGAATAATGAAATCCCGATATACCTAAAAAGAAAAATGTTGTAATTGAAACATGTATACCCCCAATGTTAACATATGGCCTAGAAACAATGACACTAACAGCCAAAAGCATACACAAATTAAAGTGTACACAGCGGGCCATGGAAAGGCAGATATGTTTGGCGTGAGCCTTCGAGATAAAATTAGAGACGAGGAAATAAGACGCCGATTCTCTTCACCCAGTCGCAAAAAACGGAATTAGCTGTGGCGCTTTTTGCTCGTTTGAATCCTATATTGTTATCAAAAATTTTGGCCCCTTCTAGCTTCGAAGTTGAAGCGATGACAGGCCATAAGCTATAACTAATCTGTTGATGTTGATAAATTAGTGGATTTACAATGACAAAGGTGGCAAAGACAAAAGACTCTCTCAGAAAATTGTGAAAATTTCAAACAGATATTTCAAAAATTCAGATATTCAAACACATATTTCAAAATTTCAAACAGAGTACTTAATATATTATGTCGCTGGTTTTTCTGAATGAATACTGAACTGAAGAAAACCAAGCAAGTCTGAGAAAGCGTAGTTTACATTAAAGTACTCACCAGAATGTAATACCAGTTTCTTCCAAAGTATATTATAGTAGAGACTCGTCTTTTCAACATTCTAATTCATAACCACAGCATGGCATCAAAATGAAATTCATTAATTATTCACAAGGTATTCATCGTACGCAATTAAAATTAAAATTCATAAAACATTCTCATTAAGGCAAGCAGCCATACTATGTTGGCATTCTACAAAAAATGTTTGTGTTATCTTAAAATTAAAATTCACGGGATATTAATAACTAAATAGGTAAAAACACGTGCTATGGATAGTTGGAATAGCGCCCCGCGATTTCAATCTTAGTTGTGAAGGTAGTAGGTAGTATGTTATTCCTAAAAGTAACTTGGTCGGACTTTGACAAATAATTCTTTCCTCTACCCTAGTCTTGTTCAACCGAGCTGAATTGAAACGTGGTAAATTGAGTAGATTTGTCCCGCAATAATTACATCCCATTTGTTTAGCAAAATACTTGGAAGCATTACTTACTTAATAGGACTGATCGCTCTATAATGTTAAAAAAATGTTATATTGCATCTCTCCATAGGTTTGCATACTCGTATACTACATACGAGTATCTGTATTTACGCTGCTGATTTATTATGTAACTTAATATAAGTAAAGTTTTGATAATACTTCAGTATGAAAACTCAATTATTCACTAATACCTGTATGCATTTTTTTCTATTAGCTCTGTTGAAGATGATGGCAGTAAATATTCTGACGTTAAACCTTCAGAGGACTGTGAGAATAACTAAAATGTGAAACATTTAAAGCACAAGCAGATATCTTCCAGAACTTCAATAATAAAAATACTCCAATTGTCTTCACATTTCACAGCAAGCAAACATTCTAAGATTCAATAATCCAATTCCTTAATTTCAAACAACAAATAATTCAAAAGCTTACCTTTACGTAAATGGTGTTTCAAAAATGATCCAAAATATAACGATGATATTGCAAAAGGGATCCAAAAGTACCTACATTCAAAATGAAGCCAAATCTACAAGAATGACTATTCAATATACTAGGTATAAGAAATAAGGTTTTCTTGTAGTTTTTGTTTATACGTTGCAATATTTTCTTGCCATCTGTCAGGCCGTGATAAATGTCCCATATATTTTTTTATTTTAATCCCAAAGTGCCTCTCATCTGACCACCACACATATTACTACATTTCTCTTAGACACAATAATATTTTGTAGACCACTTTGTATCGTTTCCTTTGAGAAATGTTGTCACTTTTTTGTGTGTAACGAGTATGTGTTATGTTACGAGCAAACTGCTGAGTTATAGCATGACGGTGGTATTCGTTTTAATCACATTGTTAGGGTTGCTAACAATACATACATGTTACAATTCTAAGGGTTTTTGTACTTCATTTTTTAGAATTTAAAATCAAAGTAAAGTTGAAAGATATATTCGTATAGAAGCTTCACATAACTTATTACAGGCATGTGTGAAGTGATTTTCGAAATCATTATTTTTTTTCGTAAAATCGTGTAAATTAGTGCTGGGTGCTTTATTTTCGTAAGATGGGTCGAGATCAGATCTCGTAATATACCAAATTGCTAACGTCATTAATTTAAAATGGAAAACCAGGACGAAAATGCTAAAACATAAAGTTTAGAATTCCCAAAGATGTAGGTATTTCATAATTTAAAATTAGATATGTTAATGTAGGCAGATTATGAAGATACGTTTACACATTTGTCGAGTTTAGTTCGAATGTTTTCGCTGAGGAAATATTTCATTGATAATAATAATGTAATTAATGAGTTTAATAGCGCATTCAAAATTTTACGACCTCTATAAACTTAATGCCCGTTTGTTACATTATGTATGAAATACTAGTTGTGATTGTATATATGACTAATAACATATCGTAGGTATACCTACTTAATATTAATGCATAAATTGGAATTTACCCACTATTGAGTTGTGGCGTCTTGTGTAGATAGTATGTTGACTGGGAGAACCAAAAGTTCATACGAGAAACATTAATCTTTGGTAACACGATCAAAAGATTTGGTGATAACAATTCTGATTAAAAAAATACGTATAGATTTTCTGTCAATTATATCAATTCATTATTAGGTGCCATCGTCGGGAGATAAAATATAGTAAATGTCTTCTATGCGGTCCATGCAGATTAGAAACAACATACAACGGAGATAAAACAGAAATTAGATTAAAGAATTCACATTGCATACAGATAAGCACCTAATTTTAATCTAAAATTCATAGAGTATCGTATTCATAGAAAGTTAATATTAGCTTTAACACACTCATCTATTAAACATTTTGATTCTTTACGACTCCATTACACAATATATATTTTTGTACAGCAGCCATATGGTACAGTTACCTTCTGTTATTCTATTTTTTTTTTCAATTTCTTTACAATGCTCATTCATTCCCGCATAATTCTACCATCTGTTTCTCTGCCACGTCTCATATCTTCTCATGTTTCTGTTTCACTTCATACATTCCGGCATACCTAAGTTTCCCAATGTTATTATACCAATATAACCTTTCCTAAGCCAAATACAGTTAGGAATTATCAGGTGAGTCACACATCTAAAATACGGTATAATCGACTTCATTGGAGTAAACCTATACAAATTTGGAGGCTTATTCTGTGATGACATAATTTTATTTTGACAAGGTTTAGTTAAATGCTATGCATTTTGGTCACTGCCTACTGTTATGCTGTGTAAAATCAACAGTACCTACTAGGAAATGATTAAAGGAATTTGAAAGAATATTGCTATAAAGACACTATTGATGAAGGACGTATACGGTCAGTAATACGAATACAAATGGCCTATGGAGAATGTTGCGGACTTCTACAAAAATCCGATAGATTAACTATAGGCAAATACAGATAACTCATACTGAAGAACACTCATCATCATCTTATGGAGACGTGGCAAAAACAAATTGTATTAATTTTGCAATATAGTCATACTTACCTATTTATCTTTTTCTCACACGTTTAGTAATAATGTTGTTTGACAAAAAGATCAACAATCGGGAATAATTGCGATTATTTGTGTTATGTATTGGTTTTATGCTTTTCTACATCAGTTGTAAGACTTGCTCCAGAAATAATCATATGCTACAAAAGGCGTTGTTTATGACTCTACTAATATTTGAATACTGTTAAGACCTACTGATGTCTGGACTATCTGAATCATAAACATACAAACGTTTTTAGAGTTTGAGACTAATATTTATTAATGGTATTAATGTGTAAGTGAAGGTTCATAATATATACTAGTGCTAATTTAATGTCAGTTTTCTATAGGATAGGAAGCATTCGTATCATTTTTTAAAGAAAAGTGACTGCATTTAACTTGTATTATATTTATTTATTTTATTTTTATTCTCTAAAGCAACGATGTAAATAATAATTTACGCGGAGGCATGATTTTGCCAACACACTTCTCAGTATTATCAGCCAGAAGAGTCTACATATTATCATTCATGATTCACATATAAACTCATCAGCCTAATACTGGGAAAAAATCACCTATCCAGATATCACGGATATCACAGGATTAGGCTCAACGCGGGGCCTAAAAGTAACAGTTTATCAAAATGTTAAACTGTTATTGTACAGTGTTTATCAGGAACCTTTCTAAATAATATGAGAATTATTATTAAGTTTGGTCCCGAGAAGATTAGGACCTGAAAATTTATTAAAGTCATCCTATTATCAGCTGATCTGATTAATCTCTAGTCCATTCTCTCTGAATGTTGCAAGAATGTTAAAATACTCTCATACCATTCGCAGTAAGAACTCACAAGTCTTGAATCTGGGAGATTGGGTCACTAATCCTTTCTAAATTACGTCAACAGAAATGGGGAAAGTTGTAGAAAGAGCAACAAAATAATAAGACCTACTTAGTGTCAGAAATATTCACTTATAACTTAATCAAATATATAGGCGCCTCAATGTATATAGTACGTATAACTCTCATTACCTCGGCGTAGAAACTGTTATATAAAAGAAAGCCGTACTTACTAATGCTGGTAAAAGGCAGTGAGGTTTTTCTCGTTATTCTAGGTTTGCTTTTAGCTTTTTTGTGTCTATTACTGAACAATAGTCTCTCTGAATAGACTTGAGTATATTCTATTATTATACGCCTTCCATGATCACGTCTGCATAATGTTATAATAATACCTAGTATAGTATAGTACTCAGTCGAAGGGGAGTCAAAGAATTTATTGAATTCCCTGGAAAAGTTAATTGGTGGAATAAAATATGTATTGAATGCACGATTGTTTTAATCGTGCATTTTCCGAAAGGTTAAAAAACAACGGTAATCCTTTTAGAAATATCTTTTTTTCTTATATTAAGCATCTACATACTATTATTTATTCAAGACACGAAAACATTTTTCATCCAATAGCGGGCGTGCCGTTTTATTAATACGGAGTACCAACCTACCCGATACAACCTACTTTAGTGTTTTCAATTAGTGTTTCCGATATAGGTATTCTTATAATAGTATCCAAATAAATAAAACCGACATTGTAGTAGTTAGGTACATTATAGTACTGTAGCTACTGAGATATAGAAGAATATAATTCATTATATGTCAATGTTTTAATCAACTAATACTATAATATATCATTATGCTCCGAGCTTGGTGTGGGTGGAAGACTATCTAGTTTCCCTCTCCCAAGGCATTAACGAGGTGACACTAAACCAGATCCGAACGGGACATAGTCGATGAGGCCAGATGCTTTGATGCAGGAATCTCTTACGTGCATCTGTGGGAAGCCGCAACAAACATTCCAGTATTTTAAGACGTTCCCAGGAGTGGAGGCCTCTACTTACATTTTCCATAAGATATACAATTTTTCTTGGAGATTAGATGCTGTTTCCTAGTGTGTCTAGGAGACCTCTAGGAGTTCATAAAAATCTTATTCTTTTCTCGTGTGTTTTTACTACCCTGCCTTTCAATGACATAAGTTATATGATAGAAATAATACCAATAATCAATTGAACAGTTTCAATATTTTCCAACTAATATGAACGTTTTAAAATTCAGATGATCATTATAATACGAGTATTTCGACATGACGCCATAAAGAGAATAAACAATTTGGCAATAGCTGAAAAATAATAGAAATGTAAGTATGTCAAGTGTGCTTTATACGAGTATCCTGTCCTATATATCAAGACAAAGCATAAAAGCAAGCAATGCAAAATTATAGGGCAATAAATAAGACGTGTGTTTATTTGTATTGGTGTACACAGCATTCTATGTAAGGTTATCTTCAAATCTATTATACCACATACTTAATGTAAACCACGCTGATTTTTCTATACATTTTCTCATATCTATTAATATATTTCATGCATTTACCAATTCGGAAGAAACATAATCTTAAGAATATTAAACACATTGTTCTTAAAAAGATTTCTATTCCACAGCCAAGAATAATCCACCTGTATTTAAAAATCCGCAGCAAAAGGTATGTCAGAAATAAGATCTAAAACTTTATACTACTATTAGTTGAATCCTTTTCTAGGCAAGATCTGGGCAAATGTGTCAGATATAACACGAATAGCAAAACTGCATATTATTTTGTGGTTTGCCTTGAATTATTTAAGTATATAATATATTACTATTTTGTACACGCTCAATCCCATACCTTCACAAGCAAGTTGATTCTAACCATGCTGAACCATGTACGTACATAGATTACATAATGGCATTACTTTGAGTGCATATTGCATTATGTAAGTAATGTCAAGACACTCACACTTAATTAAGGTTATATTACTATCATAATGTAGGAACATACTGTATAGGTGACTATTCTATTTTACTTATTACATTGTGGTTAGTTTAAAGCGAAGCTGAACACGCTAAGTCCACAAAGCTAGTAGGAGTTTTTCTATGAATATTGTTTAAGAAGAACAAAGCAACTTTGTTGAAGTTTCATATAACACAGAACAGATATATTTTTAAAGACCTAGTTGAACAATTTCATTCAACGTATTCTCGATGTTTTTCAAGGCGTGGGATAATCAATGACACGATATGCCCGCTATATGTTTCATAATTTCTCTCAAAATCTAGTAGGTATAGGTAGTGAATATTGAATACTTAATACCTGTTTTAAATGAAGATATAAAAACATGCAGGAATAAAAATATCGCTCGATTCTTGTTTAAACAAACCAATACATAAAACTGATACACCTATTGCTGGTGTTAAAAGATTTATTTAAATGAATTATTGAATATAAGTGTTTGCTCGTCTGGCATCACTGGAGGATATAGAAATATACTTGGACTTTATCGTTAAATAAACGCTGGAATCGGATTCACCTGAATATCATTGTAGTTATATGTAAATGTTTGGCTCAGTTGATTGTACCACACTATCAGAACTATCAGAACCTAAACGTGCTCTGGTTGATTTTGAAATATCTAATCGTAAACAACATTTTCCGACAGTTGCAGATCTTGCATGCCATACATAGTATTCACTTTTCGTTATGGAAGAAAATATGTAGGTCATGTATTGTGGAACCAGACCATTTGACACCGACAAATATAATAATTTGACGTATGGGTTAACACTATTTCCAATACCAATTTACTTCATTTGTATACTGTGACAAGAAGACAAAATACATTTTAATAAACCAATTAGGATTCATTTAATAATAAACTAGCTGACCTTCACCAATTGGTTTTGTCAGCTCGTTGATAAACACGACTTTAAAATCCCCTTAGCAATCAAACTTATAGCTGCATCTCAATTACTTACATAAAAACTTTAATATATTATATACTAATACTTAATTGAATTCCGCAAACAAGATTCATTTTTACTTAACACATCGTCTTCTATAGAAATAGTTGTAAATTATTATTAAGGTATGACATCAATATGTAATAAACTTACTTCAAGAGAAATGAATTGTTCAACATGTAGTGAGAATTCATGTAATATTTCTATTTTAATTGATAATAACTGCTTGGAATTACTGTTAATAAATATTATATCGTATTAGTATTTTCTAGCTACAGAGATTTCTAGATTTTCTTAACAACATAATATATTCCCATGAATTTACATCTCAAGAACAGGTGATACAGTATGTTATTGTGGATTGGTAGCATGTGCTATTGAATACCTGTAAATATATCAAACAATATAAATACTGCAGGTACCTAATGTGGTTTCACGAATTTTAATATCTTCCTACATAAGCTGACTCTGTTAGAGGTTTTTTAGTTTTATAATTCCAAAGTAGGTGCAACAAAATATCTACATTATTTCATTGAACTAGTAATGGTGTAATGGACACCTTGTTTAAAAACTTCCATTTTCACATTATGAATAACTTTATAATAAAACTATTTATTCATTTATCCATTAAAATACATCAAAAGATCAAGTTTCCTTTTTTCACAAATAGTTATGTACATTAATGTTTTCTTAATATACTTTTGTTCTCCGAATTATCAGCAATACGAGCTACAACATTGCTTTATTTATTTAAGCCTCTTTAAAAATCCAAGACTATGAAAGTAAATAGGTATTTGTTTTAAAAAAAATCTTATGATTTACGTGTGTCAATGAATTCTGTATTACATTTCTTCTTCTTCTTCTTCATCAGCCTATCCCGTCCACTCCTGGACAAAGGCCTCCTCCATCTGCCTCCATGTTGTCCTGTCCTGTGCAGACTGCATCCAGGTTGCACCGACATGTCGGACCAGGTCGTCTCTCCATCTCAGCTGTGGCCGTCCCACGCTTCTATTCCCATCTCGAGGTCGCCATGGAGAGAGCCATGTTAGGTATAAGCTTAAGAGACAGAGTCAGAAATGAGGAAATCAGACGTAGAACCAAAGTGACTGACATAATACACCGCATAGCATCCCTAAAATGGAAATGGCAGGTCACGTGGCTAGAAGCATCGATGGCAAGTGGACTAAAAACCTCCTGAATTACATTTCGCACTTTGTATAAATCAATTTCGTTAAATCTCATAATAATGGACACTCAGAATGTTGCAAATGCTTGTGGTTTCACCAGCATGTAGTGTACACCTGCAACATACTATTGGCATTGAATTCGTGATTAATTCTCGAAACAGAGTAAACTTAGCATTCCCACATACATAGTAACATTATGTATTTATGTATATTTCGGTAGGTGAATCTGAAAACGATGTATATTATGTTTATCACACGTATGTAAATATTTAACTGCGGGGACTTGGCGTGCTACATTTTGTGTATTTAAAAATAAGAGCATAATATAAATTGTACTGAACTATTGAGTATACCTATCAGGCGCGAAGCTACCTAAGAACACGATTTCCATCGAGTTACCTTTTGGAAAAAAAATATAAGTATAATAGTTTCTAATCTGACGTAATCCCATAAAAAATGTTAGCCCCGGCTTCTCTTCTGCAGAAATCCACCCTTTCCCACTGATACCTACTGAATCTGCTTGCATGAATTAATTATCGACATAGCTGGCTACAGCATGGCCTATTGGTTTTCGTTTGATCTCTTTCTTTGCTCCCAATTTTGGAAAAAATACCAGCTTCGTTCAATACTGGTTGACTCTTCGGCTAGAGGCAGTAGTTTTCCCCCGGTATCAATGACTGAAAATGTTATTCCGTCTTATAAATTCACACTGCACCGTCAGCAAATCACTGATAAAAATCCCATTTGTACTAAGCAGTGAAAAAAGATCCGAAAATGAGCAAATACAGTTAGAAGTCGTCAAGTATACATACTAAGTAATGTGAAACTAGAAAATGAGTCATTCTTGGGAAGAAGTGTAGGGAAGATTAATGGAATCTTATACTAATGTTAATCTTTAAATATACTTAGTGATAAACGGAGTTAAGTGGTTTTCACATTAAACTATGCATTTAAATTTAATATTAAATTTGGATTAAGGTTGTAAGTTATGTGTAAAAGCCTCTTTAATGCTAAATACAATTTTCGTCATTTTCGCGCGAACGTCGCGGTTTACGAAGGGTGGGTCTGCCACGCAATAAATTCAAAATTACGCAAATGCGTGAACACATTTTCTTATGTCTCTGATATTAATATACAACTATAATGTTAAGTATTATATTAGGAATATATTATTTTGTTGTGAAGGGAAAATTTATTGCTCCCGTTGTAAATAATTCAATGTTAATGCATTATATCTGCGAAAAGATTAATAAAAATACTTTTAAAAAAGGATCTGGTATTGTACACACAAACCCGAATTCTTTCCTGAGCTATTATTACACACTAAGCGAAAAGCTTGTATCAAGACCCAAGTATACATACAGATTAATGAATCAATGGAATGATCAAGGGATCAAGGAGTGAATATGTTGGAATAAAGGATCGTATTTATTGGATCAGGCCACGCGGACATATGAAATAAGAAAGTCAATATGCCTAACTGAAAAAAGCTTGACACCAAAAAACAGATTCCTTTTTGCCCAGAAAATGATTTTATATACATTTTTTTGCAAACTAATCTAAAATGTTGTATAAAAAGCAAAACAAAAATATTAGCAAAAAAAACTAACGAGTAAAACCGTTCAGGTTTTTATACAATTCTGTCCATGTTGAGTTTTTTGTACATCTTCTGAATATTGTCACGTTGTCACTAAAAATAATAAAATGTCCCATCAGACTATCCTCCTTTAGGGCGTCCCTTAGGAAATCAACAATCTAGTCTTGTACGAGACAGGAAACGATGCAAATCTCTATACAATAATACTCGTACATAAGATATGATATCGTAAAATTATTGTAATACAACATTGCTTCAATACACAATCATATTACTAATCAACAGAATGTATTTTTCATTGATTAATTCAATCAATTTACATTTTATTACTTAGTCTGATTTATCTATTCATTCATTCATTCATTCATCTCTTCATGGAATTGGTGTCAACCAGGATTTGACAATATCTATAGATATTTATAGCTAGATTTTCCTGAAGTGGTGGCTATGAATCCTATAAAAATAAAAGAAAGATACAAATAATTACTGAATTCTGAAAAATACAAAACGTGAAATACATATTCGATTCTATTAAGTTAAAACTTATGTAAATTTTACAATTATCATCCCTTAATAATAGGTACCATTTTTTCAACAGTAAAATTCCACAGTACATTTTTCTACAGTAAAATTGTATTCTCCCTCACCGCTATGCCAATTTTTGGATGTATTATTTATTGGTGCCTTGACGGTGAGATTACAATAGATGAAACTATATTATGAATAGAAGACATGTTAAAATAAAATAACATAGAATATCTATACCGACTGTGCAATTCTGTGATTTATAATTCTCGATTATATTTCTAATTACAACATTTTAATTAAGACATGATAGCATGACGATGAACGTAATTCAAATAAATAGTAAATCTAATGCGAATATTAATTCTACTCGTATTTCTGTGAGAATGTAATGATATAATTGATGGTATTTATCAAACTCAGATTAATTCTAATTCCCAACTCTTATGTTTCTCGTATTGTTGAAAATCCTATTAGATTTTACTTTAGATCCCGTATCGAATATCATATCATTGTTGTAGGTAAAAGTAAGTAAAATGATCCCAACTAATTCCATATTAATACCAGGGAGTGGCGACCTCTTTGTTTAATGTCAAGCGTCTTTCGGATACGGGGTCATGTGAGTAATCTCCTTTACTATTTTCAATATTAAACTGATGTTTATATGAAAGAATTTTTGTTACTCTGCTCTACACATACCGAAATATTTCAAGACAAGAATATAATTTTTCTTTTTTCTTATAAGACGTGGATAAAGAAAGCTGGTACGAAGAAGTTAGGTAGAAATAGCTATATTTACAATAGGCGCAAAAAACGTTGAGCAGAGTTACCTAGTTATGGTTTTTTTATGGCTGTTGATGCATTTGTTGCAATATGTTTTGAATCAAATGTGATGGATCTAGGTGACGTTCATACAGAACTGAATCTGGAAGCGAATTGAGTGTCTGATATAATTTTTGTTGCACATTGCATTTAATTTTTTAACAAAAGTTGATACTAAATCTCTAAAGAAACTTGTCTTTATGTATACTGAATTTTATTTTCAAAGGAATACATTAAAGTTTCGTTTACTATATCTTATTTAGTTTATGGGAACCGATTTTGGAATTTCATTTTAAAAGGTAAACATGAAACACTAATATAATCTCTAAATCGCAAGCTTCTTCTTCTTTTCGTGCCCTAACGGGTCCACCCAACGTTGGCGATCACTATGGCGAAAGCATCCCTGTCTGCCGCAGCAGGGAAGAGCTCGCCGACGTTCTTGATGCTAGTCCACTCACTAACATTTCGGAGCCACGACATCGCAAGCTTACCAAGTGAAAAGCGGCATAAATGCTAGTACTCAAAATTAAAGTTTAATGTGATGTGGGGAACAAAAACCTAATAGATAATAACTATTTAATGATGTTTCCGAACCTTTTTGGATATTAATAATTTATATTCCGGATAAGGTTCTCTTTGAAATAATAATATTATGATATCCACCGTCCTAGAATTATTCATAAAATTGAAAATATGATATGGGTATATTTTCTCCTTTTTCAATGTCCTCGAATAATAATATCCATTATTTGGTTTGGTTAACTTTAATAAGTTTCTACTATTTATAAACTATATTTGTTAACTTAATTCAACTCGGTTGTCCCTTTCTACACATTATATTCGTAATTTCGCAACTATTTTTGGTATATTTTAGATTTCTTTATTTTCAACTCGCTCTAAAGGTTGGTCCAGACGCTGTGTTTTGTACAAACTTTTTTCTGCACAGTTCAAAACGTTGCAGATAAAACGTTACGTGTAGACTGAAAAACTGCGCAGTTTTGAATCCCGCGCTAAGACTGTACAGTTGCAGCGATAACTGAGCAAAAGAGCATAGATATCTGTGACATTCTGTGACCTGTTCAGACGGTTATTCTCTATATAAATGTTCAATGCATCGACCCATTTTTGTTCCAAAGCATATTCAGTAACGGTTGTCGAGATACAAGGTCTCCCGTTTTTAGAAATTCTTGAAATGTCGGTATGCATACTCTTAATACATTAAATGCATATTGCATGGATGCTGAGAAAAACAATCAAAAACGCATAAACACCTTGTTTATTACCATTATTCATAATTATTATTCAAGCATACATTTACAAAATAGTTACAATGAATGTGAAATGAACACAATTGCATATTATCCCATTTGATTAATGCCTTACATACAGCCAGCATAGAAATTATCACTCCTATTGTTATACAATTTGCTACGCTTTTAAGAGCATGCATATTAACATTTCAAAAATTTCTAGAAACGGGGGACTTTAGATCTCGACAACCGTTACTAAATATGCTTTGGTAAAAATAGAGGAGATACATTGAACCTTTATCTAGGGTATAACCGTAAAAGATTTTTTATATCTTGTATAGATTTCTCAAAAAAAAAAATCGTGAAAATACCTCTGATTTTTTTCCGAAGGACAGAAACTCTTTTCCCGAAAGTCTATAATATATTCATTAAAATCTAAGGAATAACCGTAAAAGTATTTGATTGAAGCGAAATTAACCCAAAAAAATGGACAAAACACTATTTTTACCATGCGATTGTTCGTACGATTTTGAACTTTAATGCCGTGAGAAATTACCGTGCCGTCATAGAAGGGTCGGGAGTTTTAATAATCACAACTATATTCACGTGTTGACACTAAATACTCATACATACATACATAAGCAACGTTCATTATTGCTTCAACCGTTACGTCTAATCTCTCGTATATTGTTTCAAACGTGTTCATGGGAATAATTATTCGGTTTAATGCAGTTTAAGCAGTCGTAAATGCACCTGAATGACGTGTTGCTAACTTCATGATGTTGTGGCTCAGGTATATGATAAACTTAGAACTATACCATCAATTAAACGGTAGAAGCGTTTGAGCATAATTTTGTAATAAAGAAGGAGATTATCGTTGTAGAGCGTCGGAGCATCATAACTGCGTAACTTTGTCCTTCAAGTTTTCTCGTAACAATACTCGTATAATACTCGTATACACCCCACTAAGAGCGGTAACGTAGAATACTTTTAACCCCTCTCTACAAGACACATGCCCAATCCCACCAACGTTAACCAAGGAATGAGAGCCCTAAGAAATTTCCATACAAAAACAGAGATAATATTACATTATTGAATAAAGAACATCAGATTGCGGCACCCCTGCAGCCTAAATCCATATGAAATGCAACATGCAACTCACCTAGTCTGGGCGGAGATATTTGGGCACCTAACGTAGGCGAGTTGCGTGTTGCATTTCATATGGATTTAGGCTGCGGGGGTGTCGCAATCTGATGTTCTTTATTCAATAAATAGAATATTATCTCTGTTTTTGTATGGAAATTTCTTAGGGCTCTCCTTCCTAGGTAAAAGTTGGTGGGATTGGACAATAGTGAACGAACATTTTGAATGCACCCTAAAATGCTACGCACTTAAGATCACGTAGAAATATCTATAAGTGTATTTTTTTAGTTTAGACGTGGTGTATCATGTTGCGTATATACTCGTACTTCAAATTCATAAAATAACTTCAGTTGCAGAAAACAAAATGAATGTACTTATCAACAACACGACTTAGTGTAGGAGCGTAACATTCCTTAAAGAAATATAATATTTCACGGTCTTAACGTATCACCTGCCAGATGAAGGCATGGTAAATAATATTATTCGAGCGGATACTAAAGTTTTAGCAGCTGTCAAAACTCTACATGATTTTAATATGATTACCCGCTTTATCATAAAACTCTTATGAGATCTGACAGTGTTGATAATATCGGCATTTATTTATTGCTAAATATGTTTATTCCTTGTTTCCATCCTTGGACAAGGACACTGAAGGAATGTAAGTTAGGGATGGGGTTTGTCGGGGGGCTCTCTTCTGGCTAACCCTGAGCCCACCTCTTAAAAATATTTTGCCAAGAAGTGCGGGTAAAGAGGAAGCTACATATTATGCGCCTGTGCTACCTCTTCCTCACGCCGCATCTCTTACTGTCTAGTGTCTATCCGGGTTGACTGTAAGATATTGCGTTAGCAATAAGTCCGCCTTTTGGCACACAAGATTGTCTTATTTTTTTGTAATCATTGTAATCATTTTGGTCAATAAAGATTTATTTATCACTTAACTAATGCTGGTTGTAGGAACCCTCTCCATAGAATGACAAAATGTTACAATGACAGATTCACCGAGGTCGACATGTTCTCTACCACTAATTGCAGTTACAAAAAGCAAATTTCAGGAATTCTGCAGAATAGTTAGTACAATGTTTTCATTATCTGCCAATATTCTTGTGTCTACATTACCTTACTCCCAATCTCCCAACTCCTTACACCTTTTTCCTCTTTTTCCTTCCTCTGATTGGTACTTGCAAGCATTTAGGTTATAATGTTGTTTTGTTTTTAATTAATTATTTGACTTAGTTTATCTATAATTTGTAATTAGTAGGTTAATGGGTAGGTTTTTGAAAAAGTAGTTAAGTGAATTTAATTTAGATAAGGTAGTTTTTTTTATATTGTCAACAAGTATTTGTCCCCATAATATGACTTCTTTGTGTACACTGTAATAGGGCTTTGAATGAACTATATTTAATGTAATGTTTTTCTTTAGGCTAATTTGTGTTCAATGTCTGTAAGTGTGACAGGGAGCTTGAGGCTTGGGGAAAGAACCTGGTCCTCGGTTCAGTTCCCAGTGTCAATAACTAACTACTTTTTCTGTGCTACCTGAGGGCTGTTTGTTTTGGAGGAGTGAAAACAAATCAAAGCAATTTTATACATATATTTTAAATCAGAAAAAAACTTATAACTAGGTACTTACGCTAATGATTCTATATAAACACTACACCTTAAAACTAACCGTCACACACAACACTTTACGAGCGCAACGCGAATATGACACAACGTAATCCCTCGGTGATGGCAGGCGCGCACTGCGCAGCCCTACCGATGTTCTACGGTGATGACAGGGCACAAGGCCTGCCCCGGTCTCGGTGATGATGAGGTGAGAGAGGCTTGGTAACTCTCCCTGTGATGATGTGAGAGGAGCTTGGTGGCCCTCCCGTGATGAGGTGGAAGACCTGCGTTCTGGCGTTATGCAATGTGGCCAGGCGGATAACGTAACATTACGTAACTCGTGGCAGTTACACTGGTAACAGATATAATAACAGTTCGTGCACACAACTAATTAGATTATTAATGATTCGTTCTCACTCGATGAATTAGGACAACAAATAAGTTCGTTCACTCAATGTTCAACACAGTCTCTACGGTAAAATGGTATGGCGAATTACACAATAAAAATAAATACGTATCTACGAACACAATAACCACATAAGTTGCCCGAGGCTTGATGTCCTGACGAATATATTATGAAGGCCATAACTTGGCTTTGCGATTATAATTTGAGTTCGACCGGCTATGACAAGTGCTAAAGCTCGACTGATCCAAAACAACTATGCAAGGATCTTACTTGAAGACTATTCTTATCTGTATGCACTTACATATCTACCCCGAAACCAATTATTTAAACAATGAACCCCAAATATTACAATAGACCCCTATACCGTTATATGTACCTGATCGTGTTGTTAGCCTAATGGAAAAAATTCTTAGAAAGTTGTCAGACAATAAGACCACTAAAACAATACCTCTACCCGTCTGCCTACTAACAATAGATGTGGAATGTGCAAACATACCTGGGTGTGTTACAAACGTTATTTTTGGAAGTAATAATATTTTTTTTTGGCATCTATTACTACTAGGTATATATCAAGTGTGCCTTGCTGATAAATAAATAAATAAATAAATAAATAAATAATCGATCCAGGTAAGTATCAGAATTCTTTTACATCCCTTCTTTCAGGAACATTATTTTTACGTAGGTTCATATCGATAGAAACAAAATACGGATTCAAGGATTGAAAAATGTGGCATTCTGTGCTCACCTTTTGTAGAGACACCTTATAGAATTTGTCATCTTACATATAATAAAAATGGATGTATGTTTGTTCCACCATAACTCTGGAACGCCTGGAGCAATTTCGACCAAATTTGGTATACACATACCTTACTATCTGGAAACGAATAATGTGTGGTAGAAACTTCTGGAAATCCAGAACCTTCTGAGAAATTTTGCTGATGAGGGGATCCAATGGTTGTACGGGGCCGTGTGCGGTATGGTATGAAAGGGAATTGGAAAAGAAATTCAGATCGCAAGTTATATGTTGAAATGAAACGAGCTTTCTAGAACCAACTGGAAATTTCCAACACTGTAGAACGTTCTAGAAACTTCTGAGAATGAATAGAACTCGAACCTTCTAGAAGGTGAAACGAACTTAGTAGAACCTTGAAGAAAGTTGTGCAGATTAATCGAACATTGCTGGATGTATGTGTGTGTATACTGTCGATTTACCTCACCGATCAAATTTGCCGTTACGAAGTACGGGTAACTCAGCTAGTATACAATATAACTTTATTGAGAATCTTATAGTCAAAATCATGTATTTTTACTAGAATACTAGAAAATACTTTCAATAGAAAGAATGTTTGCACTTTTTTTCTTGTCCAGTACTTGTAGTATACTTGTATTCTTTTGCCTGTACACCTACTACACGTATTTTTTTATGAAAAGGACAGACTGAACAATAATCTCATTTAAGTCAGACAGGACTACAGTATACTGCTATACTAATAATAAAAAGGTTTTGTACAAATACTAAGTCCAACCTACCAAATTGTAGCTCCGTAATGTAAAAATATTTGCACAGAAGCACGGTCTACCGAATTTTATATGTATTTATTTACCTACATTGTTAAAACAATATATTTGCTTAGATTTTATACTTAGTATAAGGTGTGCGGTTATCATATTAGGTAAAATAAATGTTTACCTTTAACAAATATCAATTAGGTATAATAAAATTAGCCTAAAATTACGGTTTATCTTCATTTTGTATTTGAAGTATTCGGTTTGTGACGCACTTCTGTATCAATGCACATTTGCTTGGTTCGCCTTTTTTATCTAATCTCATAATACTAAGCAAAGATGCATGATAGAAAATATAGAAAGGTAAAAATATATGAAAAATGGAAAACTTTTTTTTCATATTACTATTCAACACAATCTTCCTGATAAAATCCCGTACGATAATAATATAAAGTACCTATTATGATGTTGGTAGGTAGCATTGTGTATTTCCGTCGCGTTTGTATCAAATATTCCTACCTACAATTTAAATTGTCTCTTTGTGGTGTTGCAAGTTAGCGTATTTCGGTGATAATGAATTTTGTGTGAAATAATTCCCCCAAATTACTCTAAATCGTGGCAACATTTGTTGCCATTATACCAAGTGTGGAACATAATTGCTTTTCACAGTTTTATACTTTGTAAGCACATTTTCAATTACTATGAAATGAAATTTACTTATTCGCTCTTACTGTCCCGGATTTGTATGAGAGAACGTTTTCGATCGATTTTATTAATTATTATTATCTATCTTTTGACTAACTTGAACACAAAACTTGAAACACGTTAGTAAAGGCATAATTTCTATTGAACTCAGCCTACCGGTGTAACTCATGTGATAGATAAATCTCATTGTTTTGTTTGTTATTATATAGATAATGCTGTTAGTCTGGCAGACGCTCTTTTGTCTTGATCATTGCTAAAAATGCTTTAAGAATATGCATACCGACATTTCAAAAATTTCTAAAAACGGAAGACCTTATATCTCGACAACCGTTACTAAATATGCTTTGTAACAAAATAGGGTAGATGCATTAAACCTTTATCTAGGGAATAACCGTAAAAGATTATTTATATCTTGTATGGATTTCTCAATTTTTTTTTGAAAAACACCTCTGATTTTTTTCCGAAAGACGAAAACTCGTTTCCCGAAACTCACGGAGTATTTTTTTTGTACTGATAGTATGCATTAAAATCTAGGAAATAACCGTAAAAGTTTTATGATAGACACAAAATTAACCCCAAAAAATGGAAAAAACGCTATTTTTACCACTTTATCGTGCGATTATTCACGCGATTTTGAGCCTTAATTCCGTGAAAAAAGACTGTGACGTCGTTCCTGGTGCCAAGCCCTTAACAAACAACAACATACATACCACATCGTATTTCGTATCGTCAATCGTTTGTCTTTTCTCAATATTCTTCCACTAGGTCTACCTATTCTCTCCATCCCCTCAATAAAATGTTGATATACTCTCACATTGTTTGCACTCTTCTCTGTCCGTAATAATATCTTATACATGTACATACATTATAGATGTAAATATATATGGAAAAGCTGTAGATAGCGATTGATTTGTACTCTCATGTAGGCATCCTATGATGGTATCCAGAAAAAGGACAAAGAAAGGAAAGTCAACATACCTAATAATTAAAGTAGGTATGTCAGTGACGTATTATGTTCACAGACACAATAAGTAGAGTGATTAGCATTAATTACTTATAGAACGTTCTATATAGAGAAAAAAATCATCAGGCTGCATTGATTTCACCCTGAAGATTTGTCGCAATATTTTATTGTCCCACATCAAACATCGCATCTCACTGTCATCGGAAAAGTTCATAATCAAAAAGATTTTGAAGTGATTTAAAAAACATCTCTATTTTTTTTTTGGCCAACTGATCCAGAACCATCGTCTCTCTAGAATTGGAGATTATATACTAAGTAATTGGTTATCAAAAAACTGAGGCGATGGGATAAAAAATAAACGGTGTAATAAATTCCTCATTTTAAAGGAAAATGTTTGTAGCAGTGTGTACGAAATATATTTATCAATAGATGGGTACATTCAAGTTGACACTAATTTGTACTATAATTATAATAATATATAATCTTATTGTTATTTTTCTCTGCTATTTTTGTATTGGTATTTACCTAAATTTATTCTATATTATCCTGAACGGATTCTGGATATTCTATATTTTGTCCTCATACGTTAAAAGCTTCACCATTTTTCATTCTGACTTCTTTTAGTTGAACCAATAAATTGGTGATGGGTATCAAGTTTCGATTGTCAATCTGACAGTCTCACACTACTAACTCGCCTCCTACATTATGGCGACCTATTGTTTTTGTTCTATTATTCGATTTCATTGTAATATCGGACAATAAAACAATTTCAATGTCGCTAACGACCAAATTTTTGGGTAATGTTAACCCCCTTGGGTACAATATTATTGAGTGCAAATGTCATACAAAATAATTGCACTACCACTATTAATTATTATTGTAATACTGTACACCCTGGTTACTTGTCAGCCGATGACAAGAATTTGCCAAAATTGATTATTTATTTTTATTTTTTTTATTGTTTGTGACGATCCTATATGGTGATTCAATCTATCTATCATTTTTACTGTTTGCGACGATTCCTTATAGTAAATGTAGGGTGCCCTTGTGCGATTTTGTCGCTAAACGGCGCCCAAAACAGTCCAATTATTATAAACAGTTTAGTCCAATTATTATTAACAGATGCTACCCTTTTTTTCTTAACAACAACGAATATTTACATTTTGAAAAAATATTGTGAATTTTAATGTCGAACTATGAAAAAAGTTTATACGTTTATATTTATAGGTAATTCGCATCTGTAGTAGACCAAATATAGCATATCTATAGAAAATTGCATGACTCAAAATTGAGGTTTAACTATAGAGGTACATACATATGAAGTACATACATATGTACGTAAATATCCTGATTGTATTGAAACAATTTTCAAAACAATATTACGAACATAATATTATAAAGAAATGCCTTATTGTCAAATTCGCATGGGAATTGAGGAAACAGAAATTAATTGAAACTGCTATTATGTACATACTTTCGGAGGATATTTTTTTTCGTATTTTTCGTTTTTATGAATGGTTATATTGTGTAGTGACTACACAATATAAGCCATTTTTGATTAAACTAAAACAAATATTAAAACGCAAATAATTTACTATTATACATTTCTCTTAAACAAAAATATTAGAGCACGCCTCACAATAATAAGATCCAAAAGAACAAAGTAGCCACGAGTATTGAAATGTATTCCAATTGCATCAAATGGGCAGCGTTTGTTAGATATTCAGTTATCCATATCATCAAAGCATTGCTTGTAGCCCGAGATCCGGCCGTAAAATATGACGTGCTTGTTTTTTGATCGAAATGTGGTTTAAATGATAGCTTACGAATAGGGTAATACCGTTGTATCATAACAGTGCCGCGATCCCCCCCCCTTCCCCGAAAATGTCCCCCTAGGCGTTTTTTTGTATTTATTAGAAAAATATGGCAAGATTTTCATAGGAAACCTTAGTATTGTATTACCCTATTAGTAAGCTATAAACCACATATAGATTAAAAAAACAGATACGTCATATTTTTAACGGCCGGATCTCGAGCTATTACAATGAGGGGTAATCTCAGATACAGTGTGTGTGCCAATACCGCTGACTCTTTGCATCTTAAATAGAGACATTCAGAATAGATGATGAACCTGAATATAATCAATAAAATTATTAGGTACGAGTACATATATTATCTTCTACCATACCAACACTTATTATTGAACAAGTAAATATGTGAAAAGGCGGGCAATTGCCTAATGGCAATTCCTACCAGACAACCCAAAAATATTGTTTTTATAATCGGCTGTTACTGTTCACGTATTTATTTATTTACGTGGGCGTCGGCGAGATCCTTTTACAAAACCTCGTAGGTATTATACTTTTCCTCTCGTTGAATAACTTCAAGTTAATTGAGATATGGAAGATGTCTATCTACAGTATCTACCTCTATTGCCTATAGTGAATTCTTTTGTATAACAAAGAGATATTTTCTTTCATTTCATAGAAAATTATCGCTAATAGACGGGGGAAATACAAAGACATGGCATTTCATTAATTTTAATGATCATTATTCAGTAGAATAGTACGTAGGCACGTACCTTATAGTATTTATTATAACATAAGAAGTATTTTCATTAAGAGTATGCATACCGACATTTCAAAAATTTCTAAAAACGGGAGACCTTATATCTCGACAACCGTTACTAAATATGTTTTGGAACAAAATAGAGAGAATGCATTGAACATTTATCTAGAGAATAACCATAAAAGATTTTTTATATCTTGTATAGATTTCTCAAAAAAAAAAGTGAAAAACACCTCTTCTCTTTTTTCCGAAAGACGGAAACTCGCTTCCCGAATGTCGGGGAGTAAACTTTGTTTTTGTGCCAACAATATGCATTAAAATCTAGGGAATAACCGTAAAAGTTTTTTGATAGACGCAAAATTAACCCCAAAAAATGGAAAAAACGCTATTTTTACCATTTTATCATGCTATTGTCCACGCGATTTTGAACCTTAATGCCGTGGGAAATGACTGTGACGTCATTCTTGGTGCCATGCCCTTAATAAGCATTCTAAATGAGATCGGTGTTCGTTCATATGTATGCGATAGCAAATATCGATATTCATAGCATTTGCTTGCTTAAGGAGGGCAGTATCCAAAATAATACAGGAGGGTGTGACTTATTTTAAGTGATGTTATTAATATTGTGTTATTTTGTAGTACAGTGATTAAAAATAAAAAAAAAGTGTTTAGTTTAGGAAATATTCAATTTTTAATAACTTGATTGTTAATCTGACGCGGATACATAATATTATGTATCTAAGGTATTATATGTATATTATTTATGTATTATGATTTTATTTCTTGGACACAAACATTTTGTTGGTGATGACTTTTTATTATACAATATTGCTTTTTTGTGAAGCGTCCTCGAGGTGCTCCGGCACAAAGACGGCGCTATAAAATATTCCAAATATTATTATTAGGTACTATATTGATTTTATGCCTAACGTCAATATCCATAAAAACTCATACATTCAAAATGTCGTACCTCGTCGACGACTTTTGATTTTTAATTAAACTAAATAAAATAGGTTTTTTAGTAGGTCTGTCTTCTATTTTTCCCGTAAAATAGGTGTCTGATATAAAGATGGAAACTTCCCGTCTTATCAAAGATGAACTTTTAGAATCTTGGGTTTAGTTTTATTCTCCGAGGTCACTACTACAAAAAAGTCAGCTTTTACCGCTGGTAAAGGAGAATTCTCATTTTGTATGGAAATAACCCTTACTCGGCGCAAAGGAAATGTAACTCAAATAATAGGTAAAAATGAGTTATGAAATCCTGCATAGGGAGCATCATAGAAATCAATGGCTAAATGTGTGAAATACCTATGCGGAATTTCAGGAGACAGAGAGGTTCTATAAATTCAGGAGTGCGTATGTTGCAACGATCTTTTAAAAAATATTATTTCTTGTTCTCAGTTCAGCATTCTCCTTTGTAAGAACATTTTTATAAAAATGCCTATCTGACTATTGTAACGAAACCTAACTTTGAAATTGATTCTATTAAATGAAAATATAATATGCCAACTTTCCATTAAATAATAAAAAAATATCAGGCACAAATGAGTACCTATGTTGTTTTAATTCTTTGTACTCTATGTCGGTTACATACCTACAAGATTTTCTTATAGCCTATGTTTTCTAAAGTACTCTGACATTCAAATGAATTTATGAGCAATTAGTTGAACCCGATACACGGGATGAAAAACAGTGTTCCTGTTCATCATGGCTAACTAAATAGGTTGATCAGAAATCAGACGAGTACTTGATGACGTACGGTACTTCTCTGATTCATATGATCTTATTATATTTTGTATAGGTGTGACCTGTAACATTTTATCAAAGTGAAATATAATACAATACCCAGTATGTTTCATACAATCCTACGCACGTTTTTGAAACAAGGACTTTTGTGTGAGATTAGTTATGATTAAATTATCTTAATCTCATACTGAAAGTAATCTTATTGATCTCATACTGAAACTAATCAGATTGATCCATTTCGGAGAGAGATTAAATTTTAAGAGGTTTTTATTTTTGCTGTAGTGGCGGAATTAATTTTAAGAGGCCATTTCAGTAATCTGTAGATTATAATGGGTTTAAAACAAAAAATAATGACGTCAGCCTAAATAATGCTATCCAATAAAAATATAAATCCCTTTTTTTATAATTATGTAGCTCATTATACAGTCCACAGATTTTATAGGCAAAGAGCAATAATTTTCAAAATAAATTCGTCGGAAATAAAGTAATGTAAGTATTTTACAATATACGTCAAACTTCTATATTAAAAGAAGCTATATCTTTGAGTAGAGTAGTACTGAAATCTCACGATGGCAAAGTTCTTATAATACCTATCGTGGAATTATTAGTATTTGACGTGAGTTCCAATTTACGTCAAATTGAACTTTCATTCAGCGAAATGGGATTCTTTTGTAGTCAGAAACATAACCACTGCAACGGAAGATGGAAATTTTCGTTTCACCAACTGAACTTGCTATATATATTATTGATATACCTTTCTGTGGATCCCATACTTCACTTGCACGCTAGCATTCACTAAAATAAAACTAAGATTGGCGTAATAGTATTCTACACCAATATTTGTTAAAAGGATTTAATGTTACTATCACGTCCACCTCATCCTTTGTCGTTCCTGTTTACAAAATAATAGTAAGACTTTACGGTATTACTTCATTCAACACAATTTATTTATTTTTTATTTTTATTTATTTATTTAGATAGCACACATACACAGACAGCAACATATATATACAAGATGGTAAACACAGTACAAAGAAACATCATTACTGCCCTATTTAAGGTGCACACATATAGTTAATCATTATAGGTCAATTTATATTACACTATTATACATTATAACTAATTCAACAAACAAAACTAAAAAGTACAGCACATACAAACAATATTAAATTCATTGGTCATAGCAGAGACTTTTATTATTTATATTTACTTAACGTAAAAAATTGCGTTGTCAAAACATTAAAAGAAGTAATCTGTCAAGTAGGATGGCATACAAATACAACGCACAAGCAATAAATTATTTGCCTGTAAATTAAGAAAAAGAGGTAGTAAGTAAGTTTTAAATTATTTAGTCATCATATTTCATATTACGTCAATTCTTGCTATCATAGGGAAAGATATTCATTATATAAGTATAAATACTTTTCCATCTTCGCGTTACTACAATACAATCTATTCTACAAATCTCTGTACATAATAGTGTGTAACAATGGTTGTATAGTTGCAAGTTTACTCCTTTTGAATTGTATTTTTCGTTGATAAAAGGAAAAATGCTATTTTAAGGAACATTTACTACGACACGTTTCTAAAAATAACTTTCAGAACGGTTAACTTTTTCCAACTTCGAGCAGACACTTCACATTCAACTATCTACTAAACAAAATGTATAACAATATAAACGGGAATAAAACCTCATGTCACCCTAATATAAATATACTAGCTAGGTACAAATACTATTTCTTGCGAGTTAGTATTATAAAGTTTTCTCAGAATTTCCAATGTATGAAGTTTGTATTATAGATAATGTTATTATATGTTGTAGTCTTAACTTGAAACACGTGTTTGCTTTTACTCAAATTTATTTAAAGTACTCGCACAAATAATTTTATTATAAAGAGAAAACACAATGAAGACTGTTCATTACAGAGACTATACATAATTTGTTTGCACACTTTATTGAAATTACTTCAATTAAACTGAAAATTCTTGAAAGTATTTTCTTTTCCAACAAAGATATTTTACTGTCAATTATTTTGGATGATATCTTATCTAGAAAATAGGCTCCTCTGATACTTCAAAATGGGGGTATCACGAACAGAGAGGTATCGCTGAAAGCTCTTGAAGCCGAAACGTGCATCACATGTGTACACACACATATAGTCAAATGAAAAACAATTAATGTAATAATTGAAGAATTTTTTGTAGATCTAACTCTAAGAAAACTATGGTTTTTCTCATATCAACATAACTGTGAAAGCAGTTGGTCGATAAAGTGGATTCGTAGCCCATTTTGTGGAGAAAATTTCACTAAAATGACTTTTGTACTTTAGAGTATGCATACCGACAGTCAAAAATTTCTAAAAACGGGAGACCTTATATCTCGACAACCGTTACTAAATATTCTTCGGAACAAAATAGGGTAAATGCATTGAACCTTTATCTAGGGAATAACCGTAAAAGATTTTTTTATCTTCTATAGATTTCTCAAAAAAATATATTAAAAACACCTCTGATCTTTTTTCCGAAAGACGGATACTCGTTTCCCGAAAGTCGCGGGGTAATTTTTTTTGTACTGATAATATGCTTCAAATCTAGGGAATAACCGTATAAGTTTTTTGATAGACGCAAAATTAACCTCAAAAAAAAAAACGCTATTTTTACCATTTTATCGTGCGGTTGTCACGCGGTTTTGAACCTTAATGCCGTGGGAAAAGACTGTGACGTCATTCCTGGTGCCATGCCCTTAATGTGTTCGTATAAAATTTCAAAAATCATGTTTCACTAAATAATTGTAGAGTTGCAATGTTTTTCTAATTGCTTTCATAATGTGTGATCAAAAAGTATTATAACTTGCTGGATCTTATTTACGCGATATTACAAAAAGTATTATCTACTTATAAGCAAAGCTAACTTGTCTCGACGGATCAGAAACGTCAATTTATCACGTGTGGAGTTTTTGCCTCTATTAGGAACTTACATCTCTACAAAACGACATTTCTTCCTCAAACAACATTACATACCTTCCCTTTATGTTACGGCATATGTTAATGTAATGTGCGAAAATTTTCCGGACACGGAAAAAGAATAAAAAATGCAATTCTCTAAACATTACCATATTTCAAGGAACAAAAAACAAACATTTTATTTGGAATTATATAGTAATAGTGCTAGTTATCGTTTCTTCTTCTTTGCCCTCACCTTTGTCCCATTTACTTGGGGTCGGCCCTCCTAGCCTTATCCTCCGAGTCCTTCTGTCCCCCGCATCCTCCGCACGAAGCTTCGCCTCTTTTAAGTCTCTCGCGATTGTGGACATCCATGTGGTCAGGGGTCTTCCCGGTCTTCTGGGCCCTACTTCAATGTCCATTGTCCTTTAGTTTTTAGCTAGTTATTGTATATCTAGAAAAAAATAATATCAACTCTTAACTTTTCCATAAACATTTTTTTCATTAACACCTATTTGGTTATATTTGAAAAAAAAAATGTTGACCAAAGTATTGATAGGCCAGATAATGTCATATTCCACTCAGTAACAAAGGAGATATATTATGATTATCATATGAATATATTGCGATGTCATTTTATGGAACAAGTTTTCCTATATGACTTTTATGTAACAACTTGGCCTATGCCGAGCAGGTAGGTATTATAATGAAACACTGAGTAGGATGTCCCATTGTTAGGGCTGTGGCTGTGAGTATAATAATGTATTATTCCAAAAATAGATAGATTTTGTGTGCTGAACTCGGCAAATACTAATGTGGTCTGGTCACCAGAAATTGGCAACATTTTAGTTCAAGACTCATATAGACGTACCAAATAAAAACTTTTTTTTATTTATTTTAAAAAACGAATACACATACTCGTACAAAGTTTTATATACACATTTAAAACATACAAATAATATATTGAGATAGAAAGACTTTCATGAGTGAGTACCTACTCGATTCGTCTTTGATTTCAAATTAAGTACCTGCCCATGATACGCACTAAAGGAAGGAAAAGGAAGAAGAATCGAAAGGAAAGGAATAAGGAATGACAGTCATCGTTACTATCCCGTAGTTGTTGTTTTTATTACTATTCTTACTAAATGCACACACGCATTGGCGAACATATATACATAATTATTATAAATTTTAGCGTCTATAATTCGTGCATCGTGCACACATAACGTTACGATAACGCATCTAACGTTAGCATTAAAGCCCGTTCCACAATAAGGGGTAACTAACGACAGTTGTTCAGATATTCATTATAGATAGGGTTGCCAGATTTCTTGGAAGTCAAACCGGGACGACCGAAAAATTTCATGAGCGGGGGGGGGGGGGGGTGTACCAATGCAGGATTTTCATTTTATTAGGTATAGGCACAAACTTTTTGCGCCCCCCCCCCCCCATAGAAATTTATACCTTATAAGAACGCATCAAAAAGTTTTTTAGAAAAATGGAGACTGGTTGTTTGTTTGTAGTAGGCAAATCAAATGCGTAACATTATTTGTTTTTCAAATTATTTTGTATATAAATTGTCAAAATTACCACAAATGATTGTAATCCTAAAAATATTCCAACTATTCCGAAAACCGGGACATTTAGGCGTCCCGAGAGGTTTGTTCGGGACACCGGGACACGAGGCACAAAACCGGTGACAGTCCCGGTAAACCGGGACGTCTGGCAACCCTAATTATAGATCCAAAAATGCATGACCATCCAAATGATGACGGACCAGCTGACAGTTCAGCACGAAGGATTGAGGCAACAACTTAGTATACTGATCTAGACACTATGAGAAGAATGAAGTAGCTTCTGTGTGAATAATGTTCTCTCTGCCTCTGACTGTATTATATTTTCTTTGAGTCCTGACACGAACTTTGTAGGGGCTCTTAAGGAAACCCACAAGGTGACACCAAGGGCAGTTAGTACTTTAGTAGACTCTGAAGAATATTGATGGGGGTCTACGACTCCTAGTTAACTTGTAGCTACATTTTACAATGGTCATGTGCGCACCAAAGAAGAAGAAGAAGCCTCTGACTATCACGATTTTTTCAACGTAGTAATCATGTTATCGACTCCAGATTGCCGGGTTATCAGAGGGCGAAACAATAAACCTTCCGCCCACATTGTGTCGTGAACCACTGATTTCCGTACAATTCTCATATTATGGAAGTCAAATTCTATTCATTATTACAATAAAAAATATTCCGTAGATGGTTTCAATTGTGTCAAGTTACTTTCTCTCATTTTGCTCTTTCTGGATTTTCGAATTGACATTATAATATTTGTTCGACTCACGACTCCATTCAGGCTAGCAACTAACAAGCATATTATGAAAGTGATGTAGAAAAAGTATTGAAATTTTATAAGTAACTACATACGTGAGGATGAAACTGATAACATAATTGGGCATAGCTTGCATAATCGAAGACGCCTTACCCAAGTTTTCTAATACGTACGAGTATATAGAATTAAATGGATTGGTACATAAGTGATTCTTATAAATACATTATAGTGTATATGTAGGCTGCATACTAGATAACTTGTACATTGTACAACAGTCATATGCTCTCCGATCGATCTATTGTATGGAGCTTAGTTTTTCGTTAAACTACATTGATGCAAAATTGTATGTGTTGTGAAAAACGAATTGAACAAATAAATTAATATTGTCTCTTAGAAGTTTTGATTACAACACCCTTTGTAAATGTTTTCGTAAGTTTATTATTTATCCCTTACGAAGAAAAGTCAATGAATATCAGACGATTCATGTCACACAAGACTAGCACAGATACTAATGTAGTATGTAAGTCAACCTTTCACATAACAGCTTGTGACAATACAATCTTGTCACTAATAGCCACAATGTGGTAGAATGTGACATAGTGACATTGTAGAGGCGGAAGTTAAGGAATATAGAGTTGCATCTCCATGTAACTACGTATAATATACAAATAGCTAATAGCTTTCTGCTGTAAAGCACATATATGACAAATGTTATCGATTGTAGTGTATGACAATGTAACATCTACATATGTTAATGTATGTATGTCTATGTTTTTTTTTTCACTATATGTAATAAAAAAAGGTTTGAGCCCTTTGTTGGTGTTACATTGGATAAGTATAGGTATAGAATGTAAGATTTTGTTCCCAATGAAGTAATGCAAATTAACCTTAAAAGTATGCATACCGACATTTCATAAAAAAAATAAAAACGGGAGACATTATATCTCGACAACCGTTACTAAAATATGCTTTGGAACAAAATAGGGTAGATGCATTGAACCTTTATCTAGGGAGTAACCGTAAAAGATTTTGAAAAAAAAATTGAAAAACACCTGTGATCTTTTTTCCGAAAGACGAAAACACGTTTCCCGAAAGTCGCGGACAATTTTTTTTATGTTCTGATAATATGCGTTAAAATCTAGGGAATAACTGTAAAAGTTTTTTTATAGACGCAAAATTTTTACCATTTTATCATACGATTGTTCACGCGATTTTGAACCTTATTGCCGTGGGAAATTACTGTGACGTCATTCTTGGTGCCAAGCCCTTAAATATTAGAATTCAGTTGGTAAATACTGCTTCTTTTGATTTTCCGCTTTTATCATCTTAGGAAATAAAATTCCACCGTTATCATCCATTTACTATATGTTTGAAGAACATTTTACTGGTAGAAAGCTATAAAATTAAGATAAGACCATATTTTAATGGCGAACACATGAAGATCGAAATAAAAAGGATTCGCAAATTGGCAAACTGGATTGATGGATGATAATGGATTAGTGAATCATTGCATTAAGTTATAGCAGAAACTAAACATTGGATCTTATTGGAAAATATTACTCTACATATAACTAGTGTTTATCCATTAGTACTGTTTGTTTGTGTTGAATCAAGACGTCAGTCTTTAGCCAAAGCTTAAATAGTTCTAGTGTTTATATTGAGTCTAGATTATATAGAACAAAGTTACTTATCTCTTTGGCCAGAAGCTTTTGATTGAAGCTGTTTAGAAAGTATCAAAATAATTATAAAATATTTCAATCAAATGCACTGCCTTAATAATTCTTTATAGGTAGGTACTACTATTTGTTTTGTTTAAAACACATTTATCCCATACAGATTTTGGTATAGTTTAGAAATACAAAAATCATACACAATGTGATAAGATGAAATGATTCTTTACGATTTTTCTCTGTAACAAGCTAAGTATGCCTTATATTTAGATATATGTTCTTAGCAAGATATCTGCTTGCTAAATATTACACAAAGTATTACAACATGAGACCAATTGTAATTATCTGGTACGACAGCATTTATGTTAATATCCTAGTCTAGTATTATAAGGTATACCACAACTATTATTACTTGACCTATTTAAACAATCGTAGTTGAAGGAAATAAAAATAACTCAAATAAAATTGCTATACGGTTATATTGTTTAATAAACCATCCGTAACCCATTACAGTACGAAACGTTTATTGGCTTCACTATAATCAGCTTAACTTCGTGATAAATGCAAATGCACGTACTAATTCTCCCGCATTGTTTTACTTAAAATGTATTAACACTAGTAGTATTGTGTTGTTGTTATTGCATTATACTGGTAGTTGGTAGTAAAGGAAGGATTAAATGGGTTAATATGTAGAAATAAGGTTATCGATGCAGCGTTTAATGAATCCGAGTTTATAATACAACACTTTTAATACAAAATATACACCGACACAATTGTCAATAAAACTGAATGCGACTGGAAAACCCGTGGAATTTTCTCAATGATATTGCTAATAATACGAATTGTGACCTCTTTCAATATAACATTCAAAGTCATATCCATTGCAATAATACTCTTATATCAATATTTTCAATTCAACTTATTCGCAGCATTCAATAGTAGATTTTTAAGGACACTCTATTTTAAGTAAACAGAACTGTAGAGCACTTATTTCGATGAATTGAATTAACGTGACCGTCTCTAATTTTTCTCTGACAACCCCGCAAGGAGCACAGCATGAGGGGGATAGAATAGAATTATTTTAGATTTTATGAGAAAACTGTTTTAAACAAAATGTTGGCAATGCGTACAGACAGTATCAACGCATCAGATTTCCTCGCCCTTTCTAACGAAATGACCGAATATTATCAGAAGTCTAGATTTAAGCATCTGACAAGCAGCAATCTTGATCCTGAGCACACAGTTCGACATAATTGTGAAAATGTTTTAATTGTGAAGGAAATGGCCATACAATAACTAAATAATTTCAATTCAATATTTTTTCAATTTCAATTTATTTTCAAAGAATATGGCTTACAAAGTATGTGTATCATTAGAACATTATTTATATTATATTACTTCAAATTAAATTTAAAGCCCCCAGACAGTATAAGTTTACTGGTAAAAGGGGGTCAATCATAAAACACATTAAATATCAATTGTAAAATAAGTCCATCAATAACATAAACACGTATACAACAACTTGATCACTATTTATTGTCTTTTATTCAGGATTAGCTTCCTTAGACTCCTGGCGAAAGGCTTTGGTTGTGTTATCCTCTTCAGCTCCTCCGGCAAGGAATAAAGTCAGTTATTATTAGAAATTGAACAGATTATAATAATAATTATAGTAATGTGACATAAATTATTGGAGATTCATGTTTCTGACGACAGGCGGTCGTAAAGGAGTTTCATTACATAATACATAGTCTTATTAATTTATTTGGCTTGTCACCCCAAGTTGTAAAACAAATCTTTCAGGCGACCAATAATCAAATTTACTCTACATTATTATGGAGGTCAACACAGATACAACAACGCACAAGTCTATTTGCATTCAGATATACATTTCAAATGTCGCTGTCGAGATATTGCACTCTATTACGCGAACACCAAGACATTAATAATTAATGAAAATAAGTTTTACGGGGCAAAAGTTCCTTAGATGTTAAATTAGACGACACCTCAAATATTAGGAAGGTGACCAATTGACCATCTTACATATTACATCCTACTACGAGTAAGTATATAAGATGAATCTTGTGGCATCCGCGTGAATTCTATGAAACTCTATATCTTTGAAACTGTCCTTCACACCCTAAAAGATTAGAATGAGTGATGACACTCATTTCTGATAATAATGTGTTCATGCAGGCGCGAAAATATCTAAGAGTGCGATAACCATCAAATTACCTTTTTGAATTACGATGATAAAATTAAATAAGTATACTAATGTCTGATCTGACATAACAAAGAATGATGACATACTTCTCTGCTACAGAAATCCACTCTTCGCCACTGTGTTCATGAGGTTATAATTAAAAATCCACGAATTGACTTTTTTATACGCGTCCAGTGTTGGTAATCTTTATTTGAAAAAGCGTGCTGTTAATAAGGATGAGAATTCTCGAATGTTGCGTATGATAAAAGTCATCACTTGGATATTAAACTAATTACATTTTTTTTTTCAATTTAAGGATATTATATTGTAAATCTATATCATTATCATCATCATGTCAGCCCCCCCTGCGTCCATTGTCGAACATAGGATCTTGTATAAATTGATCTAATATAAACTTGAGTGGAATTGTACCTCACGGGATATTTCCTCCCCAATCCAATTCCTCTCCTCCTCCTCATTCCATTCCCATCCTATCCTTTCAAATGTTGTATGATCAGAATATCTATTAGTTAAGTTGTTTTTGCTATGTATGTATAGGTCTAAGTTTGTGTTACTGTGTTTGTGTGTTGCTATTTGTGTACAAATGTAATTGGTCAGGTTTGTCAATACATACTCCTGTTTAATTGTACTGTTGTGACTGTATTTGTACCATAGATAAATAAATAAATAAATAAATAAATAGGCCTCCCCCATCGGTCTCCCTATCCTGGGCAGACCGCATCCAACCGCCTCCCGCAACTCGCCTCACATCCTCCGACCACCGTGCTTGAGGCCTACCAACACTTCTTCTGCCTGTTCTAGGTCGCCACTCCAGGACTTTCTTTGTCCACCTAGAGTCTGTGGTTCTGGCCTATCTATAATCTGTATGAAAATAACTAAAATAAAAAAAATATTTATAAAACTTGACTTGTGCGCTTTTTAATTGAAGTTATCGATGAGAATTTATACACGAGTACACCGCAGATCTTTCGGTAAGAATATTAATTCTTTCGGTCGATTTGTTAAATGAAATATGATTATGTTCAGCAAATTGCAAATAAATTTTTGTGTAAACTATGAATGGACATTTATTAACACTTCGTTCAGTAATTTATTACCCTGCATTGGTAGATAGATCTTCTCAGACGAAATAAACACTGGAACTGATCTGGAAGAATCAAATTTATTGGCTGTGTTTCAAAATAAGTAGATCGTGCACTGACATGAAATATAATATTTTGTGTTTCTATTCAATATAAAGAGCCAATGATTTTTTATACATTCTCTATTCAATACCAATAAGTGGATAATGGTGTTCCATGTAAGATCAAATATATTATGTAAGATTGAATTAATAAAATACGTTGTAATTAGAATAGCATAGCTCGTAAGACTTACATATAAGTATAGATATAGTTTGAAATATTGTAGTAATAAGTGAAATTTTGTAACCTCCTTGGACAAGGATATTGAAGGAACGTAATTCGGGGGTGGGGTTTGCCGGGGGGCTCCCTTAAGGCTAACCCTGGGCCCACCTCTTAATAATATTTTGCTAGAAGTGCGGGTAAAGAGGTCGCTATTAATGCGCCTGAGCTACCCGGGGATGTGGAGGGCCTTAAGCCCGCGGGATTTTCCTTCAATATACATATTTCGGATTTTCGAAGACTTATGTAAAAAATATTTAAACTTCAATGTAACTGGAATGTACCTATAATTTGGATTTTTTGTCGTTGTTTCAGATTGAAAGGCGAGATATGTAAGCTTTTCAAGTCCATATAAAAATTGTCTTCAGAGAAGGAATGAGTTGAAAATGAGAAATTGGAGGAAGACAAAATACCCTAAATATTTTTTAATTGATTGGGATTTAAACGTGCCTTAGGGGTTTATGTCAGAGAATTTGTTGGTTTACGTACGTTAAACGCGTATCCAAAATGAAAATTTGATAAAAGACTGATGTGATTTTCTCGATTTCACTTTTCAAGGACTTTCATCTTTATCGCTACAACCGCGTGTCATTTTATATTTCTGACATTAAAAACCATTACTTTGATATCTATCTCGTATCATAATAAATTTGTTATACTTTATATCTCGGCTAACGTCAAATCATTTGAGTGATTTACAACTTAACCGACATCAAACATTGTTAGCTGCTACTCGTGGTTCAGAAAATGGAAGCTTTTTAATATTATAATGAAAATATAGCACGTTTATAAAATGTAGGTGTGTATCAGTTGCAGAAATCTCGAAGTTTGTTAACTGATGGTATGTGAATTGATAAAGTTTATTTCATACTACTTTCTTAGAATGCAGATGAAAAGTTTGTTAAAATAATTATCAAAGAAAGTTGAAAGATATGAGAGATATGAATTGAATTCAATGTTTATGAAGTTTTATTAATAAACATTTTCCTAGGAAACAGAGTAACTTAGTTTCGACATAATGAAATAAAATTACAGACGTTAGAAAACGTCCTTTAAGCAAGAACGTCACTTCTAGCAGTAAAATAAAAAGCTGTATTGCTTTAAACCAATCAATATCCGCTGTGAAAGCATTGAAACACTTTCCTGTCTTATTTTCTTTACGAGAAACGTCTCTAAATATACATTAGTAATTTTATTCCGCATCTTGAAATATAAGATTACTAAATGTAAAAATAAAAAATGATTATTAATATTATCTTAAATAGGAAGTAATAAAAATACAAAGTTGTAACTTATTACAATTAGAAATTATCTCAAATAAATAAGATTTGTAATTTGAAGTGTTTACAAATCCATCCATTCATTATTTTCTGTTTTTAACCATTTAACATTTTAAATAAATGAACTATTTATGCTTTAAAAGGGGTGATGTAGAGATTTTTACTAATTGACAAACTTTGGTCACGTTTTTCTCCAAAAACGGCTGTTTTCTGTTGACAAAAAGTTTTGCGAAATTCCCATGATGACATGAAGCGTGCCTATTATTAAAATAGTATTAAAATTTTCAAAATACCGACCGGCCAAGATCATCGCCTTTCTCTATATATGTTTCTGAATAACTCGTATCTTCCTGAGACACTTATGCCCGATCCCACCAACTTTTACCTAGGAAGGAGAGCCCTAAGAAATTTCCATACAAAAACAGAGATAATATTCTATTTATTGAATAAAGAACATCAGCTTCCATTTAAACCACAGTCTAATTTCATATGAAATGCAACATGCAGCTCACCTACATTAGGTGCCAAAATATCTGCCAATAACTGCCAATCATTACTGAGTCTGTCAAAGTGGCTCCCTTAAATAATATTAAATATAATTGTGAAAAGTGTCTGTATTGAGGTGGTGAGGTTGTTAAAGTGTTCATTTTTTTTATTGTAAATTAGTGTGCATTGAAAAATTAAAATCAAACACCTACTGAAATCTTAAAAATACAATTCAAGACTCTTGTACAATTTGTTCATAGTGGGGTGACCATACTATTTGTTCTCCTGGTTTGGCAATACTAAGATAGCATGCCACAGAAACAGGGCACTCGAAAGGAGGACAACATGTCGCCCAAAAATGACAAGCTGATGGAGACAATGATTATGTACATAGACAAAAAGATGGCTGAGTTGAAGGAGGATATATTTAGGAAATATGAAGAAGAAACTATGGAAATCAAGCGTAGTGCAGAGTTTATTAGCATGAAATTTGATGAAATGAAAGTGAAATTTGATGAAACCTTGATATTTCATAATGATGTTAAAATCATGAAGGAGGAAAATGAAAAGAGGGATAAAAAGATGAAAGATTTAGAAATTAGAATAGCAGAATTGGAACAGAAACAATTGAGTCTAAATTGCATTGAGATAACAGGGCTAGAAGTAATTACAGGAGAACCTCCTGTTGAAACAGCTATTAGATTTGGAAATAAGCTGGGGATATCAATACAGCCAGAAGCAATTAGCGTAGCCCGAAGGGTGCCAAGCAGGAATAAAAATATGAAAATGCCCGACAAACTTTACATAAAATTCCACAATGGTAATACTAGAGACAAATTCCTAGAAAACAGAATGAAAGCAAAGGAAACAAAAAGCATATACATTGGAGAAGTAATCTCTCCTTACTATAAGGAATTATTGTGGAAGACAAAGCAAGTGGCAAAACAGAAGGAAATAAAGTTTGTTTGGTTCAAAGAAAGTCGAATCTTGGTAAAGAAAGAACCAGGGGCAAAAATAACCCACATAAAACATGTGGATGATCTGTTGCTGCTGATTTAGATCTCTGAAAACTGCCTGAACAAACATTCTCAATAGCAAAAGCACGAATATGGAATTCACAGAAACTGATTTGGACTTGGAATTTTATGAGAGACAGTATGAAACACATGATATGACCGTATGTAGGAACTTTTTATCAAATTCAAACTTTTCCTTTTTTTGTATGAACATCCGTAGCGCCCGAAAGAATCTGGATGAGACTCTGGTGCTCCTAGAAACAATGGAACATAGATTTGATCTCCTGGTGTTTACTGAGGCCTGGATTGGTGACAACTTTGTGTCTCAACCTATTGATGGATACACATCTTATAATACTTCAAAAAATGTTCTCCAAAATGATGGTATAGTGGTATATGTCAGAAACCTTATGACGACAACTATAAAAGAGATCGAGATTGCAGGTTCGGGTTGTCTGCAGATCAGTTTGCATGATTCAACTACAATAATTGCACTATACAGGTCTCCTTCACAACACTCAATCGATACATTCCTTGAATCATTGGAAGATGTGCTGAATGTGAATGTAGCTATCAAAAACTTGATCCTGACAGGGGATCTTAACATTGATTTATTAGACAAGAATAGCCCAAGTGTGATGAAATATGTTTCACTCATGGCATCTCATGGACTCAGGCCTATGATAAATGGTGTAACAAGAAGAACTATAAAAAGAAAAAAGAAAGAAGGACTCAAACCTATGACAACTGGAGTAACAAGAAGAACAAAAAAGAAGAAAGCAAAGAGGAGAAACAAAACAGCAAAAACAATAATCTCTGAGTCTTGTATTGATCACATTATGACCAGATCCAGGATAAAGTATTCCTCAATGATATATCAAACTGCGATAACTGATCACTATGCCGTTATCCTGAGGTCTGATGGAATGAGAAGTAAAGAAACTAGAAATGATAAAATGCATAGTTCAGTTATCAACTTCATGGACCTGAATAATAAATTGGACAAGGAAACTTGGAACAGGGTCTTCTCCTGTGAAGATGTGAACGAAGCTACTGCTGAGTTTATTGAGATTCTCCGAGGACACATTACGGATTGTTCTATGCTAAGAAGACTTCCCAGGAAGAATAATTGCTTGAAACCATGGATAACTGATTCCCTAATAAAATGTATAAGAAAAAGAGATAGACTGCATATTCAATGCAAACAAAATCCTAACAATGATACATTACATGCTTACTACAAGAGATACAGAAATTGGTGTACTAATGTTCTTAAAGCAACAAGACAGAGCTACTATAAATCTAAACTAAATGATGTAAAGGACGATCAAAAACAAAGATGGAAAATCATTAAAGAGGCAGCTGGAATACAAACAAGAGCAAATCCCCTGAATGTTATAAATATAGATAATGTAGATGTGAATGTTAATGAACATCCCTCCTTGGTAACGAACCATATAAATGAATTCTTCGCTAATGTTGGTAAGGATTATGTCCAGAAATTATTGACAAAACAAAATACTAAGGAGAAAGATTGCATTCAAGCATTTGATACGGGGAATAACACCACACTGGGCTTCACCCTCACTCCAACAACAACATCTGAGGTTATGAGCATAATAAGATCTCTAAAAACAAGCTTTTCTGCAGGTATTGATGATATAAGTACTGAAGTTTATAAACAATGTATTAAAAATGTAACTACCCCTATTGTACACATAATAAACACGAGCTTTAGATCAGGCACCTTTCCTGATCATTGCAAGGTGGCCAAGGTTATTCCTATTTTTAAGAATGGAAATAAAAGGGACGTTAACAACTATAGACCAATTTCACTGCTGAATAATCTCTCCAAAATAATTGAAAAGGCATCCAAGGTTCGACTAGTAAAGTACCTCGAGAGCAAAGGGATACTATCGCCAAACCAATATGGTTTTAGAGAGAAAATGGGAACCACCGATGCTCTACTGAGACTTGTGAGCGGTGTTACGGCTGGGCTAGATTCCGGAGATAAATGCCTGGCGGTGTTTCTGGATCTGGCAAAGGCCTTTGACACCGTTTCGCATGGCCTTTTGTGCAAAAAACTTGGTGCTATAGGTGTTAGGGGAACATCGTTGGTGTGGTTCGAGAGTTATCTGGAAAATCGATCACAATTGGTGATGCTTGACAAGTTCAATAGTGATAATAAACAAATTAATTATGGTGTTCCACAGGGAAGTGTCCTGGGACCTGTACTTTTTTTGGTGTATGTGAATGATTTGTGTAACTTGACTATTCCAGGTAGTGTTATTTCTTTTGCGGATGATACAGTCTTGATTTTCCGATTTCCATCATGGGGGGAGGTTTTCACTCAGTCTGCCATAGGCCTAAAAATGGTGAAGAGATGGCTTGATCTTAATATGCTTACTTTGAATATTGATAAATCAAAATATATCACATTTAGTATAACTAAACCTGGCCAACCAGAGAAAAAACATGATCTTGCCATCCATGAATGTGCAAATGATCGGGAGTGCTCGTGTAAAAAACTGGAAAATGTTCACAGCATTAAGTATCTGGGTATTCAAATAGATCGGTACTTAAGGTGGGATGTGCAAGTGAGTAATTTGGCAAGTAGGGTTTGCAAATTTATCTACATATTCAGAGAATTGAGGCACATTTTAGACACTAACACACTTAGGGATGTATATCATGCTCTGGTACAGTCATGTATATCTTATGGTATTTTGTGCTGGGGAGCATGCTCAAAGTCTGTGCTGGAAATACTGAATGTTGCACAGAGAATTCTACTAAAAGTTATGCTTAAAAAAGATTATAGATACTCTACTACTTTGCTTTTTAACCAAGCCAGAGTATTAAATGTTCAACAATTATTTATAAGAACAGCACTGTATAGATTTCATTTAAGTAAGCAAAATGCCACAAGAACCCAACAATCTAGAATTACACGAACATCCACCTCTCAAAATTTTCAACCACCGCACATGGCCACAACTTTTGGACAGAAATCATATACTTACATGGCACCTCTGTTTTACAATGAACTGCCAGTGGATATTAAAAATACTAAAAATCCTCTTGCATTTAAGAAAAAATCCCTGGAGTTCATGCTCAAATAATATTCACTTCTGACCATATGTGTGTGTATATGAGTGTGTGTGTATGTATGTATATGTTTTTTTTTTTTTTTCTTATTATTGATTGTTATTTGTTTTTTTTGTTCTTGAAACTTTTAAGTCCAAGCATGTGGTCACCCTACACACCTGGCTGTACTTCTATGGTTAAGGAAGTACACAATAATAAGAATGATTATTGTTGTATGTATGGTGTGTTGGGCTCCACTTGACTGGTATGTATGTACTTTGTGTTATGTTTTTATCTGTCAATCATTGTGTTGTTTGTAATGTTCTTATTATAATTTTTGTGATGTGAGTTTGCTTCTCCCGACACAGGATTTTCCTAGTGGGGGAGGCAAACATATAGGCAATGTATATCCAATGTTAGGATCAAATAAATAAAAAAATAAATAAAAAAAATCTATTTTTTCCGAAATTTCTTAGGGCTCTCCTTCCTAGGTAAAAGTTGGTGGGATCGGGCATTATTTTCAAAACTGAATAGTTCATGCATAGTAGATTGTCTACTAATTTAGGCTAGCGAAGGTATAGTTGTAATTTTATTTTCTACATATAGTACCTACTTTAATAACTATACATTACTCCTTATCACAAATACCCTGTCAACAAAGTGTAACAATTTTAATTCCCAAAATAAACACATAAACAAATTTATACTGTCGTCAAACGCAGGATCAAGTACGCACTATGTTATTTATTATATTGGTAATTATATACCAAAATGTAATACCATAGGAACACCCATCTACTTGTAGGCACTTCATGTTGACAAGCCATTAATATTTTTTGTGACTGGCAATAAAGTAATACATTTTATGTCACCTATGACAATTTTTCTTGCACGTAAACACCATCAAAGGATACATGAGCTGTTTGGGTATAGAAACCCATAAAGTAAGATCGACTAATTACGTGCTCGACATATCATGAAAGTTTTTAGCTTCAACAAACGTACTGCGTATAATTTTTACGTAAAGGTGAATATAAAACTAGAAAAACGTATGTCAAAATTACTAGGTTCTCTATTATTTTTATGACATTTTTCTCTACGATGACGAAAAATTAATGAATGAATGAATTACTAATATGATATTTTTACACATTAATTTTACGCACAGAGAATGCTGCTTTGAAATTGTGAATACACACAGCATTTACTGGTTACCCCATTATCGGGACATACCGTGATGGTATAGTAGTACTGCTAATTTATCATAATTTTGTAATACAAATTTGTTTTCATGTGGTATTATCGGTAAACTCAATGGTTAACCGCGATCTGAAATCCTATATTATTTGAATTACAAATACCTAATAATATGTGGTCGTATAATATTGCGCTGTTCTAATTAATTATTATTATTCGCAAGAGAATTTGTTATGTAAATGTTCTGTAGAAATAATCTCTCAACACCGACGACAGGGCAAAAGGAATAACAAACTAAGTAGAGTGACATATATCTTGACAGCTGCTTACTGTCCATTGCTGTCGTGACTGCAAATCTCATCTTTACTTGAAAGGTAATCTCCGCTTTCAGTACATATGGTTTTATGAATACCTATTATCACAGGAAAAATGCTATCATGGTTAGTAAAATGAGGACTTGAATTCTTCTGCCACCTAAAAAATTCATGCTTCGGCAAAAAAAGTGACTAACCTTTAAATAGACAAAAATGGATCAGGTAGCTGGATGACATGCGTAACACAAGTACGTTGATTTGATACCCTCACAAATTTTTCGTCGCATCCTAAATAGAGACATTTGGAATACGTGAATCTTGTTTTCAAGTTTATTATATCGAGTTGTTATTCGATAACCAAAACCGTCTGATTTTCTAAACTGTTTGAAATCGATGTCATACTATGAACAAGCGCTAATAACTCTTCATTCACCTCACTTCTTAAGTCGACTCGTATCTCAGTCGTTTTAGAAAATTAAGGAGATATAACATATATACTAGAATACTTCTAGAATACCATACTAGTAAAAAAATATTATGTAATGGCATATTTCTATAAGTTGGTGCGTCACGACCGAGTAATAGTTTTCAAAATAGTCATGCGAAAAATTTACAGTGTTGTAATGACACAGACAAAAATGTTTAACAGAAAGGAGGAATGTGGTGAATTTTTATGTAACCACGTTGGTAAATTTGTTGGAAAATTACTACATAAATTTGAGTCTGGTGTTTCGTGAAAATATGTATTTGCGGCAAAGTTCCAACCTGATAAAAAATGAACAACTCTTACAATTATTTGCAAACATTGTACATTGTTTGTTACAAATATGCAAAGTTAATTTTAATTATAGATTAACTAAAGGGCCGTTTTTTTAACAACTACTTTGATTAATTTATTACAACCGTTTGAGTCATTGCAATATTATTTTAGTAACATATTCTATAATGAGCGTAAGGAAAACAAGTTATTAAAATTTATAATTATGTAGTCGTATTTTGCATAATTCTTTCAAAATGTATTGAGCACCTTTGCCAACACACTTCTCAGTATTATCAGCCAGAAGAGTCTACATATTATCATTCACGATTCACATATAAACTCATCAGCCTAATACTGGGAAAAAATCACCTATCCAGATATCACGGATATCACAGGATTAGGTTGAGCACCTTGACATTAGTCAATGATTACATGTAGGTATAATTATTGATTTCAAAGGAGGCAAAAGAATGGAACAATTGTGTATTAGCTTATCTTGTAGACGATCAATGTAGAACAATCGTACGTTATAAAATAGAAGAATAAAAATGAACATTTTATTAATAAAGTATAATTAAAGCTAATGTAATTATTGGAATGACTCAAGGGAGGGAAGTTATAATATGTCCGTTATGATTCTAATGAAGTCTATTTTGATAAGATAATAACGCGAGTGTTAACTCACGTGTAGGTATAATTTATACGTATCGTAATAGAAAGTTTTCTGATTAAAGCAAACTCCCCAAAACATAACATGTTAGTAGAGTAAACAATGTTGTTATTACAACGTATTGTATACAGATAAGTTTTTCTTTTTCGTCGATACCCAAAGCAATCTCGATATAATCTAATCCCAATTGGATAGTGTATACTCTTACTAATGAGTTTCTTATAATCATTCTGCAATGAACCATCGGTTAATAAAAATATGAGTCGTTACTTCTGTTTTGATTATTTTCCTTGTAAGAGATGATTCCAAGCACCAATACCGTAATGAAATGACACTTTCGTTTTTTTTACCTAAATCAATCAAGTTTAACTGTATCCAAGTTTTTAAAATTAAAGCTAGCATCGGATTTGAGAAAACTCAAGTGTAGCTAGAAGTATTAGTAATTCAATATACCTTCTAAGTAATTTTCTATTTTAGACCCTTTTCTGTGACAGAGGAATTTACTTAACGATTTTCGTATCTCTACACATTTCCCAACGTAAATATTTATATATACATTTTCAGCGAAATTCGATACTATCTTTATGTACTTACTGATGAAATCATCGATACGTTTCATTAAATTGATTAAGATTTTAACAATGTATCGACTTAATGAATTTCCATTCCCCTTATAATTAAATAATGATTTTAATTAAAACTCCAGGAAAACCTTTAAAAGAATGTTATATTATTAAAAAGATATTTGAGAATTTTCTACGCAGGAAACTCAAAACAAATAGACCCGAGGCCTTAAACATCTGCAATAAATGTAAAGTATCTTTTCTCACAAGTTTTTGAGACTAAAATTATCTAAATACCTACGAGTATCTAAACAAAATTCAAGATCAAATTTACTTCATTTTTATTTTCTCTTTGACATTTAATTGAAGATGTAGGAACGTTTAAATGGGTTATTTTTTAGATCTTTTTTTTTTCGATTTTACAGACCATAATATTTTGTGGCGCGTTTCAGGTCTTTCAATATAGACGAAAAATCTAGGAGCAAGCCTGTCGGCTCTGGACTTTAGGGCCAGAAAAACTGTTTGCTGCCTAAACAACCAATCCTCCTTTTGCCGACCAACTTAATAATCTCTTTTGAAGAACAATCGAATATTTATAGTGTAGGTATTCTTTCACATTTTTATTTTCAGAATACTTACGATCATCTCATCATCAGGATGGAACAAAATTGATATTCAAGGCTTGAGGCGTTAAAACGTTTCACCAAAAAAGTAGATATTATTTAATCGACAACCTTATTTCCTTTGCTTTTTTTATAATATGAACATTATTTTATAATCATCAATATCGTTAGATAATTTTTTGTACAAGAAAATATTTCCTGGAGGCATATTCAAAACAGGATTATCATTTTTACTTTGTTATAATTAAAGTGTCTGTGTACTGCTTTTGAAAAACGTCTTCAGAACGTTTTTGATAAGGCTATCATGAAACCTAAACGAGCGATATTAAAGTCTATTTATTGAATTGTTTTTACAGGGAATATATTCTGTTTACAGTATACATACATTCCCTTCTAACAAATAATGGGTGAAATAACATACATACTAAATCGTACTATTGTTTTATTTACTACTTAGACGTACATCTTCTCGAATAGAGTTCATTTCAAGCTTCCTTGTAGATTTAAAGTTTAATTTTACCCCCAACGAGTGTGGTAAGGGTAGTCTTCGGAGTTGGTTGGAGTTACCCGTAATGGGTTCTCGATTCAATTATGCACTCTAAGAGATTTGTATGGGTTTTCATATCGATTATATAATTCTAGGACGGTAATATAATTGTATTTACATTACCCTGCTGAAAAGAAACAATGCACGTATTCAGTTAAGATATTTGTGTACACATAAGTACATTAACATCTCCTCAAAAAACTATGTCAAGAAAAAACTCAAATGAATCCTTTTGGGCTTTACAGTAGTTATAAGAGGTTGAATTTTGATAGTGACTGAAAAAGAGTTTTCACGATTAAGTACAGATAGTTAACATAGATAATTGATAGGCATTGGTTCTCTTTTGAAAATTGTTTTCTCTGAGTTTTTAATGTAAATAGACTTAAAACAAACAATAATGTTGTCGCAACTCAAAGCAAGTAACTGAACAATCCGTCCGTAGTATAAAACAACAATCAGAGTAAGAATAACAACAATGCTTAGCTGCGAGGAGAATGCGAGAGCTTTTAATGTATTTATAGTACAACAGGGTAAACTTTTATGTGTTGTAAGTGCGAAAGATGTTTACGAGAAACACGTTACTTTTCTCAGTTAAAAAAATAACTTCCATTTTAATGTAAATACAGTTAATAACAAACTTCCATTCTGTCTTTCATTGTTTTGTTCAGAATATTTATACTACGAGTATAAAGGAGACGCAACTCAATGGACGGGTGATGATTTAAATAATTTATTTGGAGTGCTTGGATTTGTCAGATTTTTAGTGTTAATGGGCTCTAATTTATAACTGTGAGGTTTTGTTTGGGACAGGGGCATAGTAGCTTATTGTTTGAATTCTACGTTGAATTATTGCGTCTTCAGGTTTTCCAAGATTAGAATTATGAATATTTTTTAACAAATTGATATCTACCATTTGTTATGACACGCTTCGTGATATTATAAGCTCCAGTATTATTTTATTAACTCCATCTCTCTTTGTACATTTCTTGGGTAATTTTTCATAAGTAGACCCATTCCGGTGAATGGACGGCTTTTGTAGGGATTTTATTTACAATTTGTATAGAATCGCTTTAGGGTTGGATTAAACATAATGGTTTTTATTCGCAAACAATATTTTTGGTTAGAAAAGAGTAACTCCTGAGTGTAAGTATATCCTTACGTACTAAACCAAACAATACATTCTTCAGAATTACTTCTTGGAGTACTGTTTGTCCAATATCGTTCCGCTAGGAAACACAGACATCATCACTTGAAAAGATAACAAAAGTTTTATGCAATTTACAAATCTTTTCCTACACCTTGATCTCATTAGTGTCTCCTTGGCATCAAAAGACCGTCACATAGATTAAAAAAACAGCTCTACAGTGGTGAGGTACACTCTGCATCCAGGATCGTTCTGTTTTAGGTAGTTTTCAAATAAAATAGATGCCGACATTTTCACAAATGCAATTTGAACACCAAGGTGCTATACAACAAGAGCTCTTAATAAAACAGACCATCGGGTGTAATGGGACATAAAATCCAATTCTTTAACTTTTTGAACTAAAATAAGTGTGTTTTAGATTTATTTTGTTACGAAATTATTAAAAAAAGTATACTTATTTTATTTAGTACGTACTCAATAAGTTACAACTTGACCCCACTTGCTTTTCGTGAGACGACTTTTTTATTTTTTATTTCGTTTGCGAGGTTAATGGTGCTGCAATAATTTCAATTGATTGTTCTACAATAACTTTACAAAAAATGAAGTATTATATTATGATGCCCTTGGTAGGCTGACCTTACAAAATTACTCATTCATCTTTTAGCCAGATGTTCGTTTGAAATGGCAATTATTTGAATAATAGGTGTCAATTTATTCCCGACTAAGTTCACACGTTATAGTACCAATAATGTTATATTATTATGAGCGTGTCATGTTATCAAGCAATGATATATGGTTGTTGGTTGTATTGATTGCAAACTGCACACTTCACAATAACAAGTTGAATTGAAGTCAATATTGTTTGCAAACACAACTCCATGCAAACTCTTGTTATACAAAACGGAAGTTGATAATAAAAGCAATTTGCTGAACTTCACATCAATGCATGCGTCTATATGAGTAACATTAAACTATAACTAATTATACGTAAGAGTATTCCATCAAATGAAATGTTCTTCTCTCAGGAGTCTTTAAAGGAAAATAATAATTATGCGCAATTTATTGCCTATTTCTCTAAGATAGTCATCAATGTACATATGTTCTTTTTCCTTCAGCGATCTCTCCACTGCTGGATATAGGTCTCTTCCATTTGCTTCCATTTTTCTCTATCTTGAGCTTTGCGAATCTATCTTCTACCTACGACTGGGATAATATCGTCGGCCCATCTTTTCTGTGGCCGATCTATTAATGTATGTTATTTAATATTATATAGTTATACACTTTTTTGATATATTTTCGAGTGGCCTGTAAGAGTGTTAGTAAAAATTCCATAAGACATTTCACACTTTACCAGCAATTATTTTCAAAAAGATTCACTCATAACAGTCATAACATAATTTTTGGGATTTACCGTATGGTATAGTAGTAGTCGACGCCCCGGAAGACCCTCTTTCACAGTGCACCGTTCCTATGACAACGAGATCAGAGCGTTAGGAATGACGTGGAGAGAGGTAATATCACTCGCACAAAATCGCTCTGAATGGAGACGCCTGGTAGCCTCCCTGTGCTCCCGAATGGAGACATAAAGAACGTAGTAGTAGTAGTAGTAATAGTAGTAGTAGTTTGTGTATTCTATTCTCTCACGTTGCATCCCTTGCATGGCAGGAAAGGAGAACAGTAGTTACATTCATGATATTCTTCATACACACTCTGTGATTCCTTTTATTCAAAGCACATCCGTCCTTGAGCAACTAGTCGACATGGTTGAGTCAAGTGATGCTGGGATGGCCTCGCTTCCTTATACGTCATCATTCATCCTCTATACATGCCCCAACCAACTGAACTTGTTCCTCAATTCTCTTTGCAATATCGTTTGTGTATTCGCATAGAGAAATACATAATACAGAGTCATCGAAAAAGATGTACTCTATTATAAAAATGTATAATTTCGGAAACATTCATGTTAAATGATGCACTGCTTAATATTGCACGATCATTACTGTATAGGAAGGTGGTATAGATGAATAGCGCCGATTGGCTTTGTCGACCGCGCACTTAGTCGACCGCGCACTTAGTCTGCGCGTGCGCTATTGCATTGTATTGTGCATCAAACAAAACTTACATTCATCAATGATTCCAAAATTATACCTTTTTAAAATCTTCTTCTTCTTATCGTGTCGGTCAGCACTCACAGCAATCAGATACCCCTCCGCTCCCAGAAAGCCACAACCTCTCCCGCGTCATCGTCCAAGGGGGAGCGATCCGCGAGGCTCTCCCATGTGCACCGTCTAGAAACCATTGGGAGGCTTTTTAAAATAGGTTCCATCTTTTTCATTATCCTGTATTAGAAATACGAGTCTGTTGATAAAATGGAGTTTAAGTTTTCATGTATCTAAGTATATTTGATGAGAAATTTTCGTCGATGATTTTTTTACATTTTCAATTCTAACTCATAATACTCGTATATTATATAGTTTTCATTGAAAATACTCAGAAAATACAGTACTTAAATATAAAGTAAATGTGCGTGTACACCTACTTACAATTTATCCACCTACACGCAATTTGTTTACTTCCCACTCTTCCGGAAATACCCCGGAGCGCTCTGCCGAATATTTTCATAAATGCCAAAAGAAAGCATACGGGAGCCACGTTTAAAAATTTAAATATAAATCAGTTTTCGCTCCAAAGACTCTTTCTCCCATAGTGTGTGAAAATAAAGTTTGCTTAGGCAACTATGCAGCGAAATTCGTTTCATATTGGCTTTTGAAAGTTTTAAAATGGGATCACAAAATTCTAGTTCACGAACTTTTGTAGATTTTTATACAATGTAGTTAGGTACTCTACTGGAGAATATTTTTGAAAACTTTGAAGGGGCTACATTGCTCGTATTTTTAACATTTTCATACGGTCGTTGAACACACTCAGACAAGCATTACAGAGTACTGTGATTTCAAGTTATTTCCGTAAGTATATTTTTATTATAAGTCATATATTTGTGTTTGCAGACGTACCTACCTATGTAAGTTGCAGAAGTTTTGGTTTGATGTTTAGTTCAACGTAAGTAATATATTTTCAATCATCACGTGAATTCTTTAATGGAAGAAGAAAATTGTGTGTAGCAATTCTTACATCCGAAAGTGATTTAGTTTATCAAAAATCCGCACGTTCGTTCATCGCATACTAAATGTTCCGATATTTTATAACGCCGTAGACTCGTCTATTATCGATAACTTTTATCTAATTTTTTTACTGTTTTTATTTTGCTTCTTCTTTGCAAGAAACAGTTCAAATAAATGAAGTTCCCATATCATCATTTCATTATAACAAACATCGTACTTCTTTTTCCTGCCACTCCAACATTTTCAACTTAAATCTATTTCTTTTAGCTATCAAATATTTTACTTTATTTTGTTAAGTTAGATCGAACCTCATAAGTCTTATAATGATTTATATAAGTATATTTGAGTTATACTTACCTAAATTATTTTAGGTAATGAACTGGATTTTTCTGCATTGCACAGATAGAGATACAAACATGCCACACAAAGCCGACTCCTAAGCGTCGAAACGCCCATAGTGCTTCCTCCCCAAGAGAGTTTACATAACGTTACATTATGTGAATGAAGATACCTCTCGTTTCTGTTGAGGAAAAAACTGTAATATTACTCGTAGTACACCTACTTTGTTTATGCTTCATAATTGGAAGGTTATTAAGTTCCTTCCAGTGCAGTGACCCAATTAATAATTATCTATAATTACCTCGTAGCAAAACAACACCCGATATCTGGTTATACATTTATGATTCATGGACATTTACTCCATATTTCTACAATCTTTCGTAGATAGCTATCATACGATCATTCATAATCATGCCAAAATATCTCACACCCTATCTTATTAGTTATTATATAACGTATAATTATTTTTCACTCAACCCGCGCCAAGTAAAGAGAAATGGGTAAATTGGGAGAATATGTGAAGGGAAGTAGAAATGTAAACCAAGGGGAGGGGTTGGCTCAACAGGTTTTCCCCTTACAATATTTCCTGCTGTAATACATACGCTTGTAGATACTAATATTGTTATTATATCTTCCTTCCCTTATACTTTATTAAATAACAATTTTGTGCGAAGCGTCTATATAAAATATAGATACAAAAAGCTTTTCAATCTCTGTTTGTAACGTTCCTAATAAGAATTTATTCTTTGCTTTTTTTTTCATAAATACCAGGAATTATTTTCTCGTGTACGTACTTCTCCCAGACGTGTTTCGTAATATTCTACGTAGGTAATAAATACGTGGGAATAATATTATATTGATTTATCATATATGAGCTGTGTACTATTTTTCTATTAATTGACGGTCCTTATGCCAAGTCCAGCCTAATTAGGTGATTTGCCTAATTTTAAAAAATAAGTAGGCATACCGTATTTCCCTTCTTTCAGCACATAGCATTTCGCATATATATTTTATACACTTATAATGTTGTTGTCATTTATTGCCAGAGAGACGAATCTTGACTGTGTTATAGCGATATCCCACGGTACGGGAATCCAGATTCTTCCGTGATTTTGGATTTGTACGTACCGCCATACAAATCGCTACGAAAGCTTCTGTAGATTTACGGACTCGCCTCTTCCCACGGCGTGTGAATCTACCTACGAATCCGGATTCGCGCTCAGTGGGAAACAGGCTTTATAAGAACGTGAACAGGAATCATAGGAGCACTATTTGGATAAGAAATTTAGACAAGGGATTCTAAAGCCAGTGCTAAGGTAGCTAGTCTCGTAGAATCTTTATATTGAGGATACGTGTGAGGTAGGTGCTAGGTGCACTTGTACACGTCTGCCGTACGTCACGTTATTGATACTTACAATAGGTACCTATAATAGATAGATAGATAGATTTATTGGTCATAATATAGTGTACATATAAAAACATAGGCATTTCAATTAATTATGTGTTTACATACATTGATACGCGAACAGCTCATCTATGTTTAATAGCATTACCGTGGGTGAACTAAAGCTGATTGCTCTGTATCTCACCACATAATACCTGCAACCTGCATTCTCCCACACGAGGTTCGTATGGCCATAGGGCATGGGTGCATGCTATATTAAATTTTTATAATTTTATTGCAGTTTTTTTGTTTTATGTTGATTTTATATTTTTATTGTAATGATCTGGAGAAGAACACGGAATTGTAAGCAAAACTAGCCGCCTGATTAAACGAGTGAAGTCTTTAAGAAGCGCCGCATAATGTATTTCACTCTAATATGATAACATTTGCAATGAATTTTCAGCAAGAACCTCTCTCTAGTCAGGACACTCAACATATGTTGAATTTATTTTTTATACTAGTTCAAATAGAAGAAATTATTTGTCCAATTTGGTTTTATGGTACGACGAAAAAATATAAAATAAAAGCTTTCGATGAAAATAAATTGAAAATCAAAACTTATTACGAAATGTTGAAAGCTGAAAGGTTTTTGTTCTGAAATATAATCAAGCAATTTTATGTCGAACCTACCTATCAATCTACTGGAATATTGAGTCGTAACAAATTTACAATGAATTTCAAAAATGTATTTCTCTATTGAAAATAAATCAAATAATAAACCATTTGTTTGAAAGTTGATTCTAATTGATGTTTTCCGTTTTATGTACCGCCTAAAATTTATTATTATTAATATTGTCATTGGTTTCTTGTATTATAAGTTGAATAGACAGACTCAGTAAATAAATTCAATATCCGCTTCCGTTATTTATTAGAGCACAAACCTTTTTATATCAAATAGAACCATTTTACTAAATAAGTATAACTTAAGATCATTTTGGAAAGGTCGTCTGTCTAAGGGCATATTTCAGAAATTTTCCGTTTGAAAAACTATATATTCATCTTGTTTGAATTTGTACCCAAACTCAAGGTCAGAAACACATTAAAACACTTAAAACCTGGATGACGTGCATGTCTTGATTCCATTTTAGTACATACTCTTTCGTCTCCAACAAGACTTTTCACTTTTAAGCCAAAAATCCCTATATTAGGCATTATCTTGTCTCGTGTATTATATTTTACTCGATTATTATAAATAAATAAATAAAAACTTTAAAATAATTCTGTATCATCGAATTAAAAAATGTTAATTAATGATGTAGGTATGTGAAATCATACTGCAATCTAGCGCGATTATTTTGTATGTATCTGATTTCCTTTTCGACACTTCTACGATGCTGATACATTGTATCTACGGATTCGAGATTCATATTTCATGATACTTAAAAGCCTGATATAAAAAGAGGTACCTAATATAAATATTGTTAATTTCCAATAATTAATTGAAATTTTCCCCCTGTTAACTCAAGCAAAACAAGATATTGATTAGTGAACAACAAGGTTCTTACAATTATGAGTAATAATACATATATTGGAAAGGGAATTTCAATTTTAATTTCAATTTTCTATCAAAAATCAAGGGTTTTAATTCATACTATAAAATATGCCTACTATTATGTTCTACATAATAATTCCGTCTACTTCTTTTTATCAGCCCAATTCCGTCCACTCCTGGACGAAGGCCTCCTACGTCTGCTCTATCTTGGGCTCTCTGGATCCAGTTGACACCAACGCGTTGCAACGTACTTGACTAGGTCGACTCTCCATCGTAGTGATGGTCTTCCTACGCTCCTGGTAGTAGTCCTAGGTTTCTAGTTTAAGACCCTCTTCGACCACTAATCATCTGGATCCCTAGCCATGTGATCTGCCCATCGCCATTTGAGAGATGCGATACGCTGGGCAAAATTTCCTTATCACGTGAAAATAATAATGAATACTGATTTACGGTTATGGCTTTCTCGGATTTCATCATCCGATATTATTACAAGAAGTTCTACATTAAGAAGAAGGGTGAATCTCTGTTTAATTATAAGGATTTAGAGAATTAATCCAATTTACTGAAAATAATCCCGTGATAAATGTGAAATTCTGAACTGAGTAAAATATCCTTTTACTTCATTATTTCGCTGCGCAATTAGTTGGTACACCTCCTAGGGATAAATAACCTAATCATATTCAATTTCTCTTTCTCTCACTGCTTTTGTAACAATGTAATTACTTAATCATTTCATTTATTCAACTCTTTGCACAAAATTTCATATAGACTAGAGCTTTTATATTTTAACACTCATGTACTTGTTCTTACGACACTGAAACATAAATAAGAATAAATGTAAAAATTGGCTGCATCAAATTTTAAATCCGCTTTTCATCGTTGGTCCCACAGATATACAGGAATAATGAAATAAGTACTGACAAAGCAAGTACAATGAGAAGTCATATGGTAGTTATTATATAGGTACATACACCTGATACTTAAAAGATGCTCGAATAAAATACCAAAGGAGGCCCATAAAATCTGGGGATACCACGGGGATTAAAAGGACTGTTGTATTCAATTTTCCATTTCATGTAATGATGCAGCAGGTTTTGTTGCAATATGAGATTCCTTCATCACTCCGAGACAGGCATTGCCTAGTGGAGTGACCTATTTGTAATTTTTTAATGTGTGTTTTTTTCTATATAATAAAAATTTATTTATTTATTTAATCACGTAAGTTGCGCACTGTGCATTATGCATTGCCATCAATAAAAGAAAAAATATGAATTGAAATACATTCTTTTGACATGTATGTACCTACATAGTTCATTGTTTCGATCATGTGCGATGGCATACATACCAAACTAGATATATACATAAATAAATAGATTTTAATACTTACGATGTGCGTATCTTATATCTACATTTCAGTTTATTATTATTGTTCAGATTGCGTATTTAATATCGTAGTTACCTTGACAAAAACACCCCCTGTAGAGTCTACAGAGAAGAGAACAAAGACACCCACACTTTTTCGTAAATGTCACATTGACGAAAGATTTACAGTATTTAATATTTATGCGGAAAATGATTGAAAGTGATAAAAGATAATAATGAGATACGAAATACACGTAATTTTATTTGCTTGAGTACACAATTAATATAAGGGAGATAAACTTGATTTGTAAGTTAGCTGATAATTTAATTTTGTAAATCAGTAATGAGATGGATGTAACATATTGAGATATTCACAATTAAATTGGAGAAATTATTTACTGACTATGGCCCTTTCCCTGAAATAACGACTAATGCTCTTTGCAATGAGAATATTATGATGTTAGCAGACTTTTTAATTCAGACGACTTTTTAATAGCTCCTTATTTATAATCCATACAATCTACAATGTCCGCATTGCTTTCTTCACAGCAATATATCAGAAGACTGTATTATATATTATGCTCACATAATATATAATACAGTCATCGCGCACATATGTACAATGGCTGACAACTGACAGAAGTGAGACGAGATTGTAACCCAGAAAAAGAAAAAGAAAGCAACTCTGGGAACACAACTATAATAGAATTTAAACCGAAATTACACCGAGGCTTACCCACTAGTTTATTTATATATGTACATAAGCAATGGTTTCAGGCTTGGATATAAAACTCAAATTCTTTCCTGCAGACCTTCCCAGTAAGCTAAAAGCTTTGTGAAATGCAAAAGTAGGTATCAAAGTATCTATTATCCAACTCCAACTTTTAATTCCATAGAATTTAGCCTCACTCTATAGTCTTTACAAAGAGTGCGCTGTCGTCATCTCGACCCTTTATCCTTCTTTAAAGGGTGTAAACAATTAATAATAATACTCTAAAACCTTTTGAAATTGATAAATTAATATTTAATACCTTCGTATTATTATTCTGGAGAAACTTTAAGATACTCAAGTGTTTTAGCAAAAGGTTAATCCTATTATGAAAATTTTTACTCTTTATTACAGAGAGGAATACTATTATAATAAGAGATCATTGAAAATTAGTTTGATAAAAGGAGTTTAAATTGATTACTATAATGATGAAAAACTTCGGATGAATATAAACCAAGTTCTTTATAGATTCCATGATGGATTGCTATTAATTATATAATGTGGTTAATCTAGTGATATATAATTAATGATTTTTATGTACCAACACATAGTACCTTGTGATATGCCGATTTTTATCTTCTAATAATGAACATTAAGTTAACCTAGTATACTATCAGTTAATTATTATTTTCTTTCAAAGATATCTAAAAGTTTCATGTTGGCTAATATGCTTCAAACAGGTGGTTGACCATTGGGAAATAGTATGGAGAGAACAGATACAAACACAATGAAACAAAATATTGTAGATGATTCATAACTGTAGGGCTAAACCAACTGTGTGGAGAATTATTTGATTAGGTACTTCAATAATCAAAGGCTGAAACAGTGAAAATTTTCGAGTTGTAAATCGATCACCAAATTAATCCACCAAAATTTAGCAAAATTTATTCACCTAATCTAGCTAAAAAATGTAAATCAACTATATACTGTCAAGTGATTTTTAAGTAGCTGCTGATATTTTGGTCCCACAGACTCGAGCCATTGATATCAACGATGTATCCGGATAGGTGAATTTTATTTATCCCAGTATTAGGCTGTTGAGAGTGTATAATATTTATCGTGAATAATATATACGAGTATGTAGACTTTTCAGGTTCAGATTTTAAGCCAAGTGAGTCCTATTTCCAAGTGAATAAATATAGGTACACAAAATCATATTTTTCATATAATCTGATTAAGGATCTTCCTCCTACGTAGTGATTAAAGGTAGGAGTATCCGTTGCTTTCAGTTAAATATTCCAAATATAGCATTGAGTAAGAGAGATTAACTTTTAGAACCTATAGGTAGGTATATATATAAGATTATAACTTAACACGCGGAGGCAGAACTTGCCAACACACTTCTCAGAAAGAGCCTAATACTTGGAAACAATAACCTATCAAGATAACATGGATATCAGTTCAGATGCGATCCTTCCATAAATATTGGATGACATATGAACCAGCGTAAGTTTAGCATCCAAGCATCCAAGGGTTAGTGGAAGGAAGAAACCCTTAACATGAACAAGTCTACTCTAATTAGTGAACCATTACAATACTGCAATGTTTTCTTTAGGAACAGTACAGAGCGTAGTCGTAGTACTTTCAAATTCAATTATTAAAATTAATTGAGTATACTTAAAATGTATTATTTATGTGACTCAACCACAAACAACTTAGGTGTATAGTACGAATATTTCGAGACATTTCACTGAAATTTTGATTAAATACGAAATTGTTCATTGTGCTTTCCGACGTGTATGTAATCATAATATTGTCGAACATCAACATTATTAGATATGTGGAGTATTATGTATCATAAAAAAGTTATACGTAGAATTTAATTAAATAATATTTCACACATGCATGAATTAAAAATAATATTACCTACATCAAAGGTATAATATTTGAATCTTTTTATATATTTTTTTAAAAAAAGCATCTGGTTCAAATACCCAAAACATTTCAAAGCAGGCGAAAATATTTTGACGTGAAGTGCAAAATACATCATCAACGACGAGATTCGACCTCGTGCCTTTTGTATGGAAGTCCATTCATGCGAAGTGGAAAAAATGTGGTGGTATTTTGGTAGGTGGATTTTCTACCTTAGAATATTATTCTTTCTGTTTCCATTAGTCTCTGGCCTTGAACTTTAGATAAACTTTTAGATAAGAGATTTATTACTAAGAACACTTACGTAATGAATTATGTATATTGTGCAGATATCACGTAAGAACCAACTAATACGAATTATTTTTATTTTCTATAGTATATTCATAAACTGTAATAACTTTTATTTAATATTCAAAGGAGAGCTTTTATAGACAGACTTTAATTAGAGAGTTTCTCGCTATAGCAAGTAGCTTTCATTTCTCTGTAATAAAGTCAACACTACATAATGGAGTGATTGAATACAGTTTAAAATATTTCATTCATCAATCCAAAAGTTTTTCCTCTTATTCTCAATCTGTTGAAAGATTTCCATGACAAACGATTCTATGATTCCGTTTGAAAAGCAATTGAAAAATCCGTCAGGTATTACAATAGCTCTTGTTACAGAGACGGGAGAATTACTGTAATTCTTTTGAAAATAATATAAAAAGGTCTAGAATAATTATAGCTGAGGGATGATTTTAATAAAAAATCAAAATGGAATTGGTGTTTTTTTTATTATTGTTATGATTTATAATTTCCTGTAGAACTATAAATCCTCGCGCATGTGTTTTTATAATAATTGTAATATACGACAAACAATAAGTTTGTTAGATTTACTGAGGGTATAATTTATCTTTAACATCAGTTATTGTTGAAATTGCTATATTAAAAAAAATGTAGCGTGACAAACTAACACCTGTAATAAAATATGATTTAAGTAATAACTTTATACCTTGCGTTTGTACTCTACTGTTACTATGTGTTGTTTTTATATTGCAACCCAATTGTATAAATTTCATCATTTCAGTTGAATACAGCATACAACATTTTTTTTTGAAACATTGGTTAAAATTGATACGACTTGTCTGATTAAGTTATCAGGAGCGAGGAAGTGCACCTGTTTCATGTTTTTCAGTATTTGTACCACTAAATAATGTGATAAGTTCCTACTGTTTAGTCTTCCCATCTTTCCAAAATATTCCTGAAATTCATCACACAAAATTCGGCTATATGAAAGTGTTAAAAATTTCACTACGAATGGAACTACTATCACACAATATATTTAATAAAAAACCAACCAGTAAAATATATTTGTGCAAATATTTCTCCATGTTATGATATATAGGTCTTTTCTTTCTCCAGGTAATAACTGAATCAGCATCTATAAGGATTCTTTCTGGCACAGATTAGTCGAAGTAACCGATAAGCATTTCCGACAGGCGAAGAAAATTAATATGAAGCTGTATTAATGCGGTATGTATTATATTATTTAATATCTACCCTTTTCAATATCTATTTTCAATATTTAAATATCTCCCTGATATATTCCATACAGTAAGACCATTGTCAGACTTTCGTGTGAATAAATTTTAAAGTAAGACTTATGTACAATTCTACGCAGTTTTAAAGATTATGGAAAACTACTTAGAGCTATCCCTAATAATTCACATTGGATTAAGTCGCTGAAAGAGTGTTCATTACAAAATACAATTATAACACATATTTGTTTGTCAAAATTTTAAAGTATTATTTCAGAATAATTCGGCCGCTGATTCATTCAGGAGTAGAAAATCTTCCAGGTTCCATACCCTCTGAGATTTTATTCCGACACAATATGGATCACGGAATAACTGTTAAACATTTTTCTCAGAAAATATTCTTCCATGTCTCGAATCACATAATCACACTTTGTTACTTTCATGCAGAAAATCTTGATGTTTCACAATTCTTCAAAAATTAAGATAAGCATGTTTGGTGGTGGAGTTGTATCGATATTTTATAGGTCGGTGCCACTGTGACTGGTTGTGAGTTACTATGTTGTGTAATAGAGTAGAAAGCACCGTCTTGAAAAGTTATTTAAAAGTATTACTCACTCTGACGAGACGTCTACGTAATATTGTGTGATGGTGGAGTAGACAGAAGATTGATGTGATGTAATATGCCTTCCAAATTAATAAGCTTTCTGATAATACAACGTATGAAAAATTCTAGTTGTTGCGTGCTTCTTATACGTGTTCCGGAAAGCCTTAGGAAGTCGAATGAAGCGCTTACTTATATTACGATGAAAATAATATGTTACACAATTTGGCTTATTTTGGGTATTTTCCTATAATGGAAATGCGGCCGGCACCGGCATCCGCTATGCTCTTCAGAGAAGGGTAGCAGAACAATGGAAATATTAAACTATCATCACGGAGCTCTTTGCACTCTGATTTTTGATTTATGTTTATTGTTTAATTTTATCATTGCATCTTCATTGCCAATAATTAGGGAATCTATTTATTACATTCGCGTACAAACCAAGGCGAATTTCTGAAACTGTTAAAGCACAGATGAAATACTCTAGTTTGGTTCTTTCCCGAAAAACAAATTTCTCCTCAAACTACATTTACCGGTGATTAAAACTTCTAGTTTGAAAATCCCCAATTGTATCATATCGTATTCATTTCTTTGAACTCATGGTTGAAGTTTACTAAGTAGATTTGATATTACTCTGAGTTTGTTAGTGAGTAAACTATGAGCAACTAAAGTAATTGTATGAAGAGGTTCTCCCTTCAGAATAATAATGCAATATGTTGTGAAATAAGTATAATGAACCAGTGTCTGGCAGACATATTAAATAGCAGCACAGTTTGCTATATGAGAACTTATGATGCAAGGAGACGTGTGTTGTTTTGACATTGCAACCCTGTAAATCATCATAGTGTATGATTTAATAATTGGAGTCAACATACGTACGAACAATATGTTCTAGAGCAAATCTGATTCAATTATCTTAACAAAACAATATTGATATAATCTGCAGGTATCTATATCGGGCTTCTATGCCGCGAGCATCGCTAAACAGATGGATCAGCCTTAGATTTATCGATGTTTATGTAGGTATACCTATACAATCGCTATCGACATTGAATGAACAGTAGTGCTGTGATGTTTGGATCCCATAAAAAATCAATATTTTTCTCTACCTAGAAATACTTATTCTGCTATATCTACAATGATGCTTCTAATGTTGAAATCGGCATTGTTTTTATATAAATTAGAAAGTGGGTGAGTACATAATTAAAACTAAAATGAACTACTATAGAGCTAGAGCTCTCGGCTTTTTTCCTCCGACTACACCTACTAACCAGCAAAATATTTAAATGTTGTATATTTTATCAGTCTTCACACTTTTGTAGGTTCAAATTCATGGGCGTAGCCAGGAATTCTTTTCAAGGGGGGGGGGGGGGGGTTCGCGCTCTAGACAGAGACAATAAGCAATAACTATGGGTGTCGCCAGTTTCGAAGCTAGTGGAGGACAGCGAAAATTTTGATTTTGCCAAATGGAACAAAAATTTGTGGATAGCGCCGCAGGCTTATTTTTTGGAAAAATTGATGAATTGTTGAACCTGGTTGGCATCTGGATATATTTTTGGGCTACCACATGATAAACGATTAGCGCCGCAGACGAAAAAAAAACATAAAATATAAGAAGGCAGATACTAGATAGTACAAATTATTATTTGTAAGTAACGTAACATAACCTCCGCTTGCCTCTTAACATTATTGTAGAGAAAAATATATTAATTTAAATATATGACGAGTAAAAGACGATACACCACTGCTATAGAATAATAATTATATACCTAGTATGTAATACGTCCCAATTATATTAATTTCATTAATACGTTATTAATTAAAGTACTTTATATGTAATCAATAAAACCTATACAGCACTTATAAAATATGATAACTGCCGCACATAATAATTAAAATTCGGTATAATGAGTATTAATAATAATCCAATGGATCCAAAGTACTACAAGTTCTTCTGCAATAAAAACTGGTGCAATTATGTTTTTTTAATTAATGCATGTTTTTAATTAAACATAATGCGCGTTTTTAATATAAATGAATTTTTGGATCATATCTTTAGTAAATAAATTTAATGGAAATTAATAAATTAATTATACTAATTAATTAGTAATACTTCAATGTTTTTGATACATTTTTAGGTTTAATTATAATATTTTTCATCGGGTTGACTGCAAGATATTGCTTTTTGCAATAATTCCTTCTTTTAGCAAACTGCTCTGCACGATTTTTGGCCTTAAAATTTATTTGTTTATCTTATTTATACTTGAATTATTTTTTAATTTACAAATCATGTGGGTTTTCTACATTTCGTAGTACACTCGTATGTAATGAAGTATTTACACAACATTGTAGAATTGAAGGTGAACATTGTCGGGCTTACGACCGACCTCAGCTGGCTTAAGTCATCACTTTACGTGCCAGTCGAGGTTGATCGTACGCCCGACAATGTTCATCTTCAATTAATTCTACACTGTTATAGGAATACTGCATTATTTTTATTTATATTTACTTTATCAGTTATTCTACATGTAGATCCTTTTTTGGGCTTTTCCTCCCCGTGTTTGATATTGTTTAAACACAGTTCTCACAGAACTACTCAAATTGGGAAGTTTAATAAAAATAACATTCATTAGTAAAAATTACCTTTCTTTTAATAGAATTCAGCGAGTAAATATAACATTGACGTTATAATCTTCACGTGTTTATTTGTATGATCATATACCTTTATACTTACTAACTGAACAAAAGCGAAATAATTATTCTCTTGGTAAAGAAACTCCTAGAGTATTCTCTGTACAAATTACATTCAAACTTTCCGTATTACAGTTTTCTTTAATACTTTACCGTATCAAGTATTTTAAAGCAAAAGAGTTTTGTGCGGTTCAGGTATAGTGATACATGTAATAAAAAGAATTTATTAAAGAGAAAAAATGCTTGAACTTTTATACTTTCAAAGACAAAATATAATATTGAAACTTTTCACATTGCTCTCGAAATTAAAATGAAACTGGATACGGCAAAGATTGTAAGAAAGTTCAAAAGAACAAAATATATACAATGATCATAATAATGATAGTATTATATTTGTGTATAACTTTAGAGACACGAATAATATAAAGGAAGCTTTGAAACATTGTACTCAACAAACATTACATACAAGATCAGGAAAATATCTCATGTCATTTATAATATTAAAACATAACATCTTACATTTATTAAGTTTCACGAAAACACCTTGAAAATGATCTCAAATCTCTTCCTTCTTGCTATTTTGTTCTCTTAATATGAGGAATATGTTTTTAGAAATTAAAATCAAGCATCTGCCTAGACGAAGTTTTATCGAGGTAGATTCCGACGCTTCACCGACACTCTTTCCTTTGTCACGGATTTTGGATCAAGGCAACATGAATTTGTATTTTTTTTTCAACATGAATTTATCAGAAAATTATCAACAGCCTGCTCAGACTCTAACGAGCTCCAATACTTTTATGTATGTAATTCTCACGTCTAATGTGGAAATAAAATTCAAGTCTTTTCACTACATCTTACACTCGTTGATGTCTCTGCGATTAATGAGTAATATTGAAAAACAGAATAATTAATATGAGAAATTACCTAAGTTTTTCATTCAAGGCAACTCGCATTGTTCTTCATGAGAGTATGATCATTTATTCAAGTAAGTAATTTCATCTTTATATATTACAATACAACAACAGCCTAGTAATGAACATTAGGGAAATAAGGACAATAATACATTTAACTTGTCTTATGCTGACAAATGAAATTAATCTTCCAAGTTTATTTAATGCGTGACTCTGTAGTATCATGATGACGTATAATACTAACTAAATGCCATTATACTTTAGTATAACTTACACGTGCCAACTCATAGTATTGCGGTTCCTGTTACAGAACAATACATCACCAAGATATCCTAAAGATGTGTTATTACGTCCACATGAAATGTTTCACACCTTTATTACTTACGTCTAGTGTACATTATAATAAAGGTTACTTTATATTAAACACAGCATGCAATTAGTTCACTTCACTTTGCTCTGAAAGACTAATAGTAAAGCCCTAGTAAACAACGTTTTATAATCTGTACTATGTCCATTTTGTATATTTATATGTGTTTGTTGTTTACTTTAAGTTTAAATAAATAAATAAATAAACTGGAAAAGGAAGATGTTCACGTAACTCGCTCTAACCTCTCTGTATCCCATTTCTAATTAACTTTTAACTCGATTTCATGTAGTGAAAACACGAGATTGCTCGGCGACTGTCATTTTTTTTTTTATTTCAATTCTTCGTATTGACATCGTAACCGTCATTATTTGTTGGTAACCTGGATGGGAGTCCAAGCCCCTTTCATTTTTAAATCATATAAATTTGAAATGGATACTTCCAATCGGTGATTATTATAAAACCCTAACCTTTTCATGGGAAAATAACTAATACCTATCAATTTAAGATATGAAACATTTCATCGGATTAAAAAAGTGAGATCCCATTAATTTTTATCGAAATATTGAAACGATTCAACACAGAAACCCTCAATCACGTCTACGGCGGCTGCTGTCTACGGGGTAAAATTTACTATGAAATCATGTCTACGGGGGCTGTTGCTTTGCCATTAAAATTTTTGTTGTTAAATATTGCGTGTCTAATTCCTATAATAAAATTTATTTGAAAATAGCACCTTCCTGCATTGTTTAGAATCAGGAAGATGTGAATAATTGTTAGGTGAGTAATATTTAGACTATACATTAATCAAACTAATGTTACTTGAATAAACGGATATCAAATTAAATTAATACATCCTAAATCCAGCTGACGTATATGCGAAAATGTTGATGAACATTATATACAGGATGAACCACAAAATAAATCGTCCATCAGTCGGATTCGACCATTTATTATTGGGTCTTGCGGGAACCCATTAAACATTTAAAACTTTTTTAAAAATCCTTAAATGTGATATAATATCTATTTTCCATTCATGATATAAAATAGTGATGGTTTTTTTAATGTTCTGATGGTGTCGCGAAATTATGTGTCCAAAGCTCGATAAAAATTGAATAAGAGTCACAAGTACCAACTGTAATCAAATCAATACAATACAGAATATACTCGTATTAAAAGCGCTTGCAAAGAACAGCCAAATCTTCCGAAGAAAAATAATATATAAAGTACATCCCCCTCTATTTTATTCCTTTTACTATCATAAGACAATATTACACAATTTAGTTAAGTGGATTTTGAATACGAAGGATTAATTTATTTTCTATGTTTAGGATTACTAAATGATTCTGTGTGGAAGTACAGACGTGTTCAAATTATTCGACTAAAATATTTTTCAGTAAATAATGTTTTCATTTATAAATAAATACAATATTTTAATGTATGAACTCATTTTAATACTTTGTGTTTCTCCCTTTGACATTTCTAAGTATAGGGTGGACCAAAAGTCTTTGCACTTTTGCAATGGCCATAAAAATAAAAATACAGTTTGTATTTAAAAAATAATTTATTAATAAGAACAACAATAGCTGGGAAATTCATTTACTAAACACCGTATCATCAAGGTGTCCTCCATCTTGCTGCTGGCCCTCCTCATATCTGACCCCTAATTTTTTTAAACTTTTCTATACAAAGCGTAGGTATGTTTCGAAAATTTCAAAACCAGATTTCCTCTTGAATATTTGCTTTCAGTTGGATTATTATCGCTAGTTTATTTACGTAGACCCTGTTTTTGAGATCAGCCCATAAAAAAATTAACTGGGGTTGGGTCCGGGCTGCGGGAAAGCCATGGAATATCTCCTCTCCGCGAGATTATTTTGTTCTGGAACTTCTCTCACACTACTCTATAGAGATATTCCATGACTTCTTAGCAGCCCGGATCTAATCCCACCTGTTTTTTTATGATGTTATTTCAAAACTCAGGTGAATAAATCAGTGACAATACATCAACCAAAATTAAATATTCGAGAGGGAATTGTCAATACTTCACGCTTAGGGTCGAATTTTTTTAGAAAAAAATCATACCCAGATTTAGGGAACGTCAGCGGCAAGATGGCGGACATCTTGGTGATATTGTGTTTAAAAAAAGAATTTCCCGTTTATTGTTGTTCTTCTTAGCAAAAAAAAAATAAATACCAACTGTAATTTAATTTTTAGGGTCATTTCAAAAGTGCAAGGACTAATGGTCCACCCGTATATATGTACATATTTTACACTTTTTTATGTCATCGTCTTGGTGCCAAATTTTTGAACTTTTCTATTATGGGCACTTTTGTGGTTTATGTCAATTTTTTATTTTTATGTTTAACCATGCCCCACTAATGCTCAATCAGTTTCATAATGAGGATATTTCCTGAGACGTAGTTGTGGTTTTCCTTCAGAAATATATAAAACAAAGATGTTAAAAATAATGTGCAGAAGTTTAATAGAATCAACGCCCGCGAGAATTAAATAAATAAATAAATAAAGTCTTTATTGAAAAGAAAACATATCTTCCAAATGGCGGGTTTATTGCCGTAGGCAATGTCTGCCAACCAACCACTTGTGACATTCGTTTGATGTACACATTACATACAAGTGTATGAAAAATAAGAAAAATATAAATAAATATGAAAATAATAATAATATATAGAATACTTATACATACATAAAAATACATACATAAATAGATATGTGGATGGGATGAAGGACAAGGAAGGAACCACGGGATTGTCAGAATTAACATGCTTATAAATGTCAACGGGATACATACAAATTATTAAATTCGAAATTATGTACATACCAAAATATTGCTAAATCATTATTTGTTGTATAAGTTGTTTTTAGTCTAATAATTTGAACACGTCTGTATATGGAAATCCATTAATTAATTACACAATACACTTAATTACATAAACACTATGTGGAGTGTATACTCCATAATATTATTATAAATAATAAATCTACCTGTTCATACATTTACTTACGACTACATAAGTTATTTACTTCTTCTTATTTAAATATGGCACGCACCCGTCTGCGGGTGATTTTGCCATTGTCAAGTGTTTTGGTTATTTACTGATTTACTTACACTGAGAGTGACGAATCATAGTATTTTATATTTAGGTAACAAATACTAAATGCAGTGTTATAAAATGTTTCAATATCTTCAACATGTACGACAAACATGTTATTTATATAACATCAATGAAAAAACTATTGTATGACAAACACAGAATATATACAACAATATCTCTCTGACCGCACAGCACAGTACATAAGTTATTTATACGCGGAGATTAATTTTCCTTAATTCAGCTGTCAGAAGCTCGCAGCTGAAAATAGTCTTAATTTTCTGCATGTTATTATTACACGAGTTGATTGCTCTCTAAATAATTTAAGAACCATATTAAGTTTGTGTAAATATTATTCTTAGGTTTATGTAAATACTGTTCTTATTTAGCATTTGACTAGCTGAGCTACCCGGCGATGCCCGGGAAAAAACAACCCATTCCGCACAATTAAATTTATAGGCTTGCGACTCTGCTACTTCTGTAAATTTGCATAAAATACTACTGTAAATATGTAAAATGTTGCCATATTTTGGAATTAAGAAAACTTACCCATGTTAATCTAAGGTTGGTACTAATTGTCGGCTTTGCGCATGCGTCATCTGCACATGCGTGCAGTCTGTCTACTGTGACGTGACGTTTGTCATGACCAACATGGCCGCCTTGTTTTAGTACTGCCTCCGCATTTCGATTTCAAAGTTAAATATCTCTTAAATTAAGTTTTTTTTTCAAAAAATGGCGCCGTCAAAACCTGAAGCGGTAGAAGTGTTTATGTGAATTTTCACAGCAATCCATCGTAAAATGCGGGAGTTATGCGAACACTTACAAAAAAACTGACTTTCCTTTAGTTATATTGATTAAGCAAGACAAAAATATGTTTAATATTAAGTAGGTACCCCTCTTTAACGAAGCACTTATTGAAGGCTAATTAGTCAGATCATCACAAGATACATAGTAGGTCTATAATCCCGGAGGGTGAAATCTTATATGTTGGTTTCCGAAGGCTTCTAAGGACTTAACTTTACAAAATGCAGAAATGATTTTAGCGCTCTTGAGGGGGCTTTAACAAGAAGTATTTCAGAAAAATAATAATTATCATGAATATTTTAGATATATAAAATATTTAAGTAAGAGATCACTCGTCCGCAATGGGTGGAATGCAGATCTATTGAAAAAATGCAACAAAAATTAATATTTCCTAACTTGAGAATAAAATAATATATGACCGGAATGAATATGACAAATATTTAGACTCTACAAGGTTTTCGTCTACCATTCAAACTTTATTTAAAGTGGCAAACACGTGAAAATATAATAATAGATATATAAGATGGTTTGATATTTTCTTCACTTTCAAAACAATTCCAATACTTTTACAGAGATGTAGAGTAAAAAATAACTTTGTATTAATATTAATATTAACTATCACATTTCTGTTCAGTCTTTCTCATATTTTCTTAATATATTCTTGCCATAATAAAAAAGACAGACTTTCCAAAAAAACTTTGTAATATTATATTATACAGTTAGCGAGTTAAAGCCGAAACTTTTTGAAAGAAAGAAAATAACAATACGTAAACAGTGATGTTTCTAACAGAAAAAGTTAAAAAGATATTATCAGGAAATTTGTAGCTACTGAAAAAGATGGAAGCCAAATTATTATTATTGCAAGTTAATTTCTTAATATAATTTACTCCGATTTGTGTACCAAAACAGATTTAGTCTTACTAAATTATAAGCTTTTCCACTACTTGCAATTGATTATTATATCAAGCGAAATGATTTTGTTGTCTAGAAGCGGAGATTCTTGAATTGATGGTGGATACTTAGAAAATAAATTAAAAGGAAAATGGTTTAGAAAATACTTGCAGAAATAAACAAGTTGTATTGGAAACGGCAGGTAGTTAGATTATGTGTAGAGATATGAGTGTTTCGATGAAATATTCCCCTATCTTTCTAATAATTAAAAGTATGTAGGTATGTATGTACAAACTAAACTTCTAAATTAGTTTTGTTGTATGGTATCTAATGTTTCAAACTCCGTTATATTGTTAAATACATTAAGGATAATTCAGTAACAGTTAACCGTATTTACTTACAAAATACTAAATTAGGACTGATGACGTAGGAACAAGGAATGTAAGCAACATACTTACTTAATAATTTCTAGATCTGTATTTAAATTTGGTAAATTGTCTTTAATAAAAAAGTACGAATATTCATGTCACATTTTAGTCACCCTTAAGCTCATATTTCAATTAGCTTTAGTTGAAAATACGTAGCGAAATCTTTCAAAGTAAAAAGAATGGAATGTAATGAAACTTTAACATTTTCACACAAGAATAAACTTTTATTAAAAACGCTTCCGTGTCGTGTACTGTAAAAGAATTATGTCCGAGGTATTTAAGTCCGATTAAATGGTGAGAGTCAGAGTGGTTTAGATAAAGGGGCTTTCCAGACGTCATTGTGAATAATATTAAGCCAATTATTACATTATTTCAGGAGAATGAAAAAGGAAATAAAAAATGTTTTGGTTAATTGATTTAAATTTGTTTCAATGCATATTAAGTTTTTGACGTGAAGCTTCATAATAAAATCATCCGCTCTCTTATATATTAATACGTTTCTTGGGTGAACCATACAAGCTACTCCTATCTAGTATGCCCCATATTGTGCCAATCCTGATATTAAAATGGATGCCCGAAATACAATATGGAGCCCTTCTTCATTATTATCCTTCCTCTCTCACCGCTGACCCCTCCCCTTCCTTTTGTCATCTTTCACATACATTTAATTAACCTAATTCAATTCAATTCAAAGGTTCAATATTATGAACGGACTTCACAAATAAACACACTATTATTCTATTCTATTATAATTTACGGCTATCCACTCGTCTGCGAGTGATCTCAGTCAAACGCACTATTACAAAAGCCCATAACACCATCGATACAATATGCATTAAGTACTTTCCATAAATCCGTTTTTCGTAATTCCGAGAAATTCGTCATTCCAAATTACTACTACTATACCCTCACGCCACGTCCCTTGCGGGGTAGGCAGAGAGGACATAGCGCCAGACATCCCTATCCTTACACACACTCTTAGCTTCCGTCACACTCATACAGTTTGTCATACACGCTCTCCGATTCCTTTTACTGAAAACGCGCCCATCCTTGTGGATCTGGTCGACATGATCGGTCCAGTCCAGTCTCGGGCGGCCGCACATTTCAAATTCATGCCAATAAAAAGTATTCAATTGTATAAAGACATTTTCGCTGATAATTTTTATATCGTTTTATATTTTTTTGTATGTGGAGCGCGCGTTAAATAATTTTACGACCAACAAGTAGAGGTGTAATAGAGATAAATAATTTCAAGTGTATTTTAATCACTTTTGAATTATTGCGCTTAAAAGAATATTAATTCGCGGATATTTCGGTGGAGACTTTAATACCCCTAATCCCGAATAAAACGCTTTTAAAACCCTTTCGTTTTTACAGGGTTTCGAAAATAATATGACCATAAATTATATCATCAGCTTAATATGGGGACTAACAATTTTATTATTTAAGGGTTAATTTATTACTGTTCCTGCCGTTTACCAATTTCCTCCTGCTAAGCCACATATTTCAAAAAAGTTTTCAACCTTTGAATTAGTAAGCGGCCATTAGACAAAAATGCTCGTATTATCAAACGGTCGTTCTATAAAACACCTCATAAATCTATCTATTGAGGTCAGTAATATTCAATACGTATTCCTCAATGGATGGAAACATAGAATTATACCTTCGTTTCCGCTAGATTTTCAACTTATCTCAGAAGAAAAAAAAGGTGAGGAAAAAAATGCACAGACGTTCAAATAGAACTAAAATATTTATCAATTTAAAAATTGTTTATGACCAGTACTAAGACTGGCATTTGTTGCCAGAGATAACAAGGCACCAAGAAAATCAGACGTAATATTTTGTACCAGAAATATAACCGTATCATGCATACCTAAGAATGGCTGCAATATTTTTTTTACTTTTTATTTTCTCCTGATAACGAAAACCATAACACGACGCCAGCAATAAAATTTACTTTCATACATGTACGAGTAGATATGTGCTAAAATTAGAAGAAAACTGAATAAATTATTTAAATTTATGTGTCTCGAAAATTGTTGAAACTCTATTAAACATTTTTATCAACAGCATCCAGAAACACACTAGAATTGTGCCTAGCGTTTCTAAAATTAATTATCATAATATGTAACCAGAATGTGCGACATTTTAAAGCTTTTATCAATATAAAAGGATTGTAATAAAAATTGGGAAGATAGTGCGATAAATAAAACTAGTTGATTTGATGTATTATGCATGAAATAACATGTATATTTTTTTTCTGAATAAAGAATATTTATTTTGATATTGTAAAAATTGACGAGTTCAAGTGCCCGAATGGACCTACGGACGATAGAGAACAATAAACAATATTTATTTAAAAAAATATTTAGCATTTTATAGTCATCGGCACGCATTTCCCAGCACTCTGCTCCATTGCGTTTTATGTATTCCAGTGATCCGATATTTCCATCTTTGAATCACCAACTACGACCCTTTTGCTCCATCGATTCAATTGGATGCATTACATTTTAACACAGCGATATATTACAGATTTTAGAGATCAAATAACGTAATATGGTCGGTCAAAGAATTAAAAATCTATTGTGTGGAATGAGACATACAACTGATTTTATTGTTAGATGCTGAAATCGATTTGCATGCAAATTCTTATAATCACAATACGCCCAGGAAATCTAGAGTGGAAATTAAGGATTCCGTACGGAAAAATTAGGGTAATATCAAGGAAGTTTTCTTTTTTGTTATTTTCAAGAAATAATGCTCGACTTAACAATCGGGTGTGACCTTATATTTTCAAATGATACTTTCACGCTAATTATATTATTATTATTGTAGGTCAAGGCCTTAAGATGAAAACAAATTCGTGTCCTTGGAGATATTTCCACCACCGATTTGATGAGCAACACAGCATACTCGTGCATTGTAATAATTAGCTTATTTTAAATCTAGAACCCGAACATTATTTTCGTAGAAGTATTTGCTGACGTAACAATAATTATAGTGTCCACTATAAAACATTTTAAAACATATAATCATTTTTCTACGTATTAAGAGTATGCATACCGACATTTCAAAAATTTCTAAAAACGGGAGACCTTATATTTCGACAACCGTTACTAAATATGCTTTGGAACAAAATAAGGTAGATGCATTGAACCTTTATCTAGGGAATAACCATAAAAGTTTTTTTTTATCTTGTATAGATTTCTCAAAAAAAAAATTGATTAACACCTCTGATCTTTTTTCAGAAAGACAGAAACTCGTTTCCCGAAAATCGCGGAGTATTTTTTTTTGTACTGATAATATATGCATATAAATCTAGAGAATTACCATAAAAGTTTTTGATAGACGCAAAATTAATCCCAAAAAATGGAAAAAACGTTATTTTTACCATTTAATCATACGATTGTTCACGCGATTTTGAACCTTAATGCCGTAGGAAATTGCTGTGACGTCATTCTTGGTACCAAGCACTTCGCCACGGGAAATGAAACATACCCCCCCCTTTAATATTTTTACTAGATCTGATTAAAACCAACTTGTCAGAGAATATAATTGTCTGATAATAAATATGTATCAAGTTTTGATGTACGTATTTATATTTCCTGGGTATAATGTGAAGACGGTGAAGATAAGACTTTCTTTCATTAAATAAAATAAATCAACGTCAATATTAGTAAGAAAATAATAAATTAATCCAACAGAATCAAGTGACGCCTTCTCGCCTTTTCGGTTTTTGCGCCGCCAATTTGTTTCGAAGAAAATAATCTTACTTATCATACCTAATATTTTATTTACGGCAAAATGATTAATTTACAGTTTAATATTTTCGGCAAACCTCAAAATCGATGAAGTGGACGAATTATCGTTTTGGGAATTACATTCAACTTAAGATGGAGGCGACCTCACGACATATCGCGCCGTGTTTAATCGAAGAGCGTAATAAGTAAATTTCTAAAAGTTTTCCTTTGAAATCTTCATTTCCAGACTTCTAGTATTAATGATTTTCATCTCGATCTTGTGCCTTACCTTGTGCATTCGTCTCGAATAATTATCTTGCTCCTAACGATAATTAAACCATTATTTTGTATTTTTGTAACTGATTTCGATTTGAGCTACTCGTAGTTAAGTAGTTTCGTTTGTTAGTTTAGTAATTAAGTTTACTTTTAATACAGTGAATTGAATCCAAAGTTGTAAGCACCAAAACATTGCAGTGCAATTTGGCAGTAGTTAGTATGAAGGTTCTGAGTACACATGATCTCGATAAAGTTTTATTCCTGGCATTAAGAAATGCGGGCTACAAAACATGTACACCAAACTATCTCAACAAACTTCTATCGACTCAATTTCATTACTTACATTTTCTTTTGCCTTTCATTACCGCTATACAGAATTCCTCTCCTTGATCTTCCATTCTTCCAATTATCCTTTATTCTTATTATTAACAATTTTAACAACGTACATACATTCCAAGGTGATTTAATTAATTAATAACTTTTTTTTATGAAATAGATATTCTCTTCCTAAATTACTGTAAATCATCGCGGTACCCACATTATTAAATCTATTTGTAATTCATCAAGAAATTGGAAGCCAATATTTTAATTTCGCACATCGAAGAACTTGCTGCAAAAATGACGATAATTGTCTAAATATCTGACTTCTTAATAATAGTTTGAAAAATGTGACAATATTCTGATTCATTCCAGTTATTTGAGACAAATACATAGTAAGAGATATGAACGCAGACGTATTATTCAAGAAATGTTAGAAGTTAGAATTTCATATTATGGTAGTTATAGCGTATAGCGTCTTCGAGGTTGTACGACACACGGCGAAGTTATATGAGTCAGTCGTCAGTCGCTGAAGTTTGTCAATAATTATTGGTTTATCAAGATGATGCCGTCATTTGTTATTTCGTTCTTTTCCCCTAATATAATATGATTGCCTTTTGTTTATTAAGAATAGCTATCATAAATATTCATCGTTTAGAAGAAAACATTCCAATCTTCTCCATAAAACCTTTTTTGGTGTCAGATAAATATTCCAAATGAATTTATTATTATTCTCAAGAGTTCTTATATCTACGTATAGCCGAAACGCAATATTACAAGCAGTGGTGTTTGCTAGTTTTCTGAACAATTTATCACTTTTTTTTTAATAAATAACTCCAAGAGACATTTTTGTCTACACATCACCTTTATAGGATTTGTTAGTCTACGTAAAATACCAAAAGAAACTAATATTTATACTGTATACACTTTCCATCTAGCCACAGTCGCTAGCCGTTGTGTCATCAGGTTAGATGTTCGGGTTCGATTCCCGGCAAGGCAGATGGATGGACTGGAATTGGTTAATTACTTTACTCCTAGGTTAAAGTGTAAAATGATCATTTTAAGCCTGCCGCCGATCAGTTATAAGCGTGATTAAAGTCCATACTTCACTGTATATTTGTTGAGATAAATACATGCTATGATTATGTATCGATCTTTTTAGTGGTTAGATTTTTATCACTACATCTTTTTTAAAAACATGTTGACTTAGTTAGTTGGAGAAAAAAAAACGGCCACAGAAATACAAAATAAATCGTTTGTTCAATACCACTGACTTTAACCCGAATCAAAAACGAATCCCTTTAAGATTTATATTGACGTTATGTAGATCTGATGTAAGGAAATGATAAAATATCATCGCTTATATAAATCGTACGAAAATTGAGACACTTTTAACTCTGATGCGTATTATCCCTTTGAAGTTATTTTCCATGCCGAGGCACTACGTAAACACCGTAGCATGATTTTATTCTATCCACTTCGATGTGTTTATATAAAACGAACGTTTCACAACTCGCAATATTTTGTACAAAAAAATCCTACTGCATTACGCGTTCATTCTAGGAAATGATATTGCGAAATATATTTTATTTTAGTAGTAAATATACGAGAATACAAATATTGTCTGAGTGCTTGTGTGAAATGAACACTTCAAATATAAATTTGCATTGTATGTTTACTAAATCTATCAATAAACGGAAAGGATTATATAGAGATTATACATCTATGATTCAAATATAAAATTTAATCTCTCGGATGATTGACAGGGAGGATTAATTATTTGGAAATAAATTTGAAACACAGAATTTTGATTGGGGCTTAGTTTTATTTGAATTTGATTCCCAAAGCTTTCGCTTTATCCAGTACAATAATAATGTTCTGAATCCTGCAGGTATCTGTTATTTTCCAAGTGCCCTGTCGGACCCACGATTTTTTTTTTTAAAGGATCTGGGCTTGCATACACAAACCCAAATACTTTCCTGCACACCTTGCACTAGGCTAAAAGCCTGTATCGCAAAGTGTGGAATACATCGCCAGCGCTGGGGTTTGAACCTGGCACCTCCCGCTCGAGAGAATGCCGCCTCAACCAACTGCGCCAACCATGTACTCTTGTCATAATAATAACAATCAGAATCAATTTTACTACTTATGCCCCTGCTGCTAAAGCTTTCTCGGATGCTGTAGGACCAGTTCGGTTTTGATAGTAGTCCTAAGAAGTTCGTATCACACCCACTCGTCTGTCTGTACAGAAGATAAATAATTATCTATCTATCTATCTATCTATACCCTCACGCCACGTCCCTTGCGGGGTAGGCAGAGAGGACAGAGCGCCAGACATCCGTATCCATACACACACTCTTAGCTTCCGTCACACTCATACAGTTTGTCATACACGCTCTCCGATTCCTTTTACTCAAAACACGCCCATCCTTGAGGATCTGGTCGATAAATGATTATTGGGTATATAAATTCGTTAGAGAAATTGTAATACTGGTTTTGACTGGTTAAGAGCGCCCAAAACAGAGATTGGTGGAACAGACAGAAAAAGGCCTATATCCAGCAGTGGAGAGAAAGGTGCTGAAAAGAAGAAGGGGCTGAAGAGGAAGATTGGTTTTATAGAGAATGTGAAAGTGAACAAGAAGAGATGATTTGGACATGTTGAGGGAATGAGTAACGATAGGCATGACAAAAAGAGCGCGTGTGGCTGAAAGAGGGGGTGTTTCTGAGCGTAGCCGTTCTAGGATAACCTGCATACATCATATCGACCAGATACTCTGGGACGGGCGTGTACTGAGTAAAAGAAATAGATGTGCGTGTATGAAGAATTGCATGGACGTGATGGAAACAAGAAGTGTGTGTTAGGATAGGGCAGTGTGGCGTTCTATTCTCTCTGTCTGCATCGCAAGGTCGCGGCGTGAGTTATATAATATAATATATAAGTATATACTATATAGTACATAATTTCATTTTATTTCAACACAAAAGTATCACTTCATCATCACTCGAATTCACACGTACCAACACATCGAAGTAAACTCTAATTGCATGTGTGAAAACTTTACATTATAAAAGTTTTCACACACTCCGCTACAAGTTACCTTATTTGTATTTATTTCATGTTTACAATTGCTATTAGCTCGTAGTACTATGTATACCTATTATTTTACCAATAATCAATAATTCTCTACCTAGGTGTGAGAATTTCTCAACAGTGGTAATAGAGTGAATTTCAAAATGTGTAAACAATATGAATGGGAAACATTTGCATAGTAGACACTTCATTGGTTACAAGTATTTGTTACTAATTTATAAATTACTTTACTTCTGTATTGTCTTTCATTCAATCATATTGTCTTCAATAACTTGTTAATTTGCAACATTTTTCAGTATCTAAAACTAAATTATAACTTTTCGAACTTTCGTTAGTAAGGACATATATCTCGTATTCAGCACAGCACAATCGGTTGGTAACTCCGCGTTCTATAGCATGAATTTTTAGCTGATTACATATGTACGAGAATATTTGAGTTTGGCCAGGTATAAAAAAAGCAACAAGATAATCCTGAAAAATACCGAAATTTGGACAATATTTTAAGGCAATTGATATACTTAGGCGATATACGTATTATTTTAGAAGCACATAGCGCACGAAAGGCTTTTATTGTTTATTATTTATTGTTGTGAATCGTCCCTAGGCCATTTGCAGGCACTTGGACTCGTCAAAGTTACATGTTGACAGTAACATAGGTATACAAATAGAGATAAAACAATAAATTTACAGGGAAATTCAATGCCAAATAGAGTGTAAAAGGCTCTATTGGCACTTTGTCATGGTCGTAAAACTAGGTAAAGGCTGCACAAACTTTGAACGATCTTTGCAGTAAGTATGTACCTAATACTTTTCCCCCCATCATTCCAAATAGAAGTGCAAACTAAAATGCTGACTCAGACGGAGAAACACATAAATTGACTGCATTATGCAAAATAACACATGGTTGTTAAAGTACTTAAAATTCATTATAGTCCGAGAGCCCGCTGCTTAATTTATGACGTATCTGTTTTTTGATCGAAATGTGGTATAAACGATAGCTTACCAATAGGGTATTACATCGCACTAGGGTTGCCTATCAAAATCTTGCCGCAACCCCCCCTGCCCCCCCCGAAAAGGTCCCTCTTCGCGGTTTTTCGCATTTTATAGGAATATGGTAAGAGATAGGAGAAAGTAGTCAATGACAAAAATAATCCTTGCTAAATTCTCTACAAAAAACGTTAAGTCAATATTTCCATAGGACTAGTAGTTTACCCGTAATGACCTGTCAAAAAACAGGATATTTTTTGAAAAAATTTAAAAAAAAGTTTGATTTTTTTTCTTTCACATTCTTCCACCCATTATTACTAACATTTTATGGAAAAAAAATTTTGGCCTGCGGCGCTATATCACTGGTTATTTTATGGAAAACCAAATTTTAAGAAATTTCGTCACTGAGTTTTAATGTAATAACTCCTAAATTATTATATGTATGAACATAAGTTATAGCTCGTTTTGTAGCTAAGACTATGGTAATTAATTCGTTCTCTGACTATTTTCCTGTAGCTCTTATCAATTTTCAACCAATTTAGTTTAAATACATTTTTTTTGTATTTTAAATGAATTTCGGTTTTGGACCGGCCATTGCGGGTAAACTGCTAGTTCTACGGAAAAATGAATTTAACATTTTTTATAGAGAATTTAACAAGGATTATTTTTGTTATTGACTACTTTCTCCTATCTCTTACCATATTCCTAGAAAATGCGAAAAACCGCGAAGAGGGACCTTTTCGGGGGGGGGCAGGGGGGGTTGCGGCAAGATTTTGATAGGCAACCCTAGTGCGATGTAATACCCTATTGGTAAGCTATCATTTACACCACATTTCGATCAAAAAACAGATACGTCATAAATTAAGCAGCGGGCTCTTGGACTATTATGGATGAATCGATTTTCTACGAATACATTGATAAAAACAATAAATTTACAGTAAACAAAACAGTTCCTAAAACCAGGAATCTTGTGTTATTATTTACATTATGTTCTCAAACAACACCTACTCGTGGTTACCTGTACCAAATCTTTTACGAATGTATCATCAAAACTTAAATCTATTTTAAGAATTTATTTACATTTAACGAATTTTAATGTAAACCGGAATATACAAGCTTCCTTATAAGCTCAAAATCTGGCTTGTTCAAATATAATAATAATTGTGATATTTTACGTACAAACGCACGCAAAAAACCTAGAGCATGGAATATGCAATATGCATACTAGATGATATTATTGACAAAGCGTTGCAACGTACAATAATTTTCGCCAAATGATAGTTTATTGCTATTTAGAAATCTGGATTTTCCAATTTAAAAATATAGTTTTTTTACCAACACTATGAATGTATTATATTTACATAAACTTAAAGCTCTAACGTTCATCTGAAAAGGAAGAAGCTGTTACGTCGTAATTTACTGATACTATAATTGGAAAGCATATTGAATGATGTTAAACGGACAACGCCATCCATGTTCATGTGCATGCGAAATATCGGGGTTAATTGAATATCTATGGCAGTTGGTGACAAGAAAACTAGGATTAAGTCGTTCAAGAGACTAAACCTGTACAAATAACAAATTCTAATTTGACCTGGTTTTCTATACTAAAGTTGTTTGCTGTTAGTACGTGTGGTCAAACGGAACTAATCTCTTTTCGACACGTTAATAACTTTGGACCTTTGCTTTCGTGCTTTCGCAAGAAGTATTACTAAAGATAAATGTACCTGTTTAATTTCATCTTCCTTAACACATGACAAAATAGTAGATAAACAACTGTTGTTTGTATTTCTCGTTCATCATTTGATATCGAATCATTGTGTTTGAAGTTGGCTACATGGAAAAATGGATTTGTGAAATAGTCAAATAAATAAAATGATTAGAATTTAAGGGCTTGGCACCAAGAATGACGTCATAGTCTTTTCCCACGGCATAAAGGTTCAAAATCGCTTGATAAGCGCATGATAAAAATTGTAAAAATAGCGTTTTTTCCATTTTTTGGGGTTAATTTTGCGTCTATCAAAAAACTTTTACGCTTATTCCCTAGATTTTAATGCATATTATCAGTACAAAAAAAAATTTACTCCGCGACTTTTGGGAAACGAGTTTCCGTCTTTCGGAAAAAAGATCAGAGGTGCTTTTCAAAATTTTTTTAGAGAAATCCATACAAGATATAAAAAATCTTTTACGGTTATTCCCTAGATAAAGGTTCAATGCATCTACCCTATTTTGTTCCGAAGCATATTTTGTAACGGTTGTCGAGATAGAAGGTTTCCAGTTTTTAGAAATTTTTGAAATGTCGGTATGTAAATGTATACTCTTAAATCAGACATCTGTTTAATTATGTTATCTCCTAATCATTGTGTAAAGCGCGATATCCGTGTTGTACAATCATACGTTGAAATCAAGAGAGGCGCGAATCTATATGAAACTTTACATTTTATTTTATTAATGTGATGTTTACATAGCGGCTGAGGAGTTAATCAATGAACATTTGATGATTTTATAATCATCGCGGTTGAATCTCTGTATACATTAGGTCAGTGTGTTGTAAATAAAATAAATTCTTCACTCAAGAAGAAAGAAAACCACAAATCGATCCATCATTAAACGGGAACATAATTTATTTAACGCCTTCATAAATAATTCAAGTTCGTCTTGAAAGGTGTCATATACATAGTACGTAACATCGCATAGGTATAATATTTTATGGTACCTATGTACCATAAAATACACACTAGGTACACTAATGATCTTGGTTTTGATACCCGCAAATTTAATAAAGTCATCAAGCAATTTTTCAGCAAAACTTCATAATATGTTTATTTTCTTTATATTAGCATGTAATAACAGTATTAGAACAACTTGGCGTATGGTAATGATCTACTCTAGGTGGGTATTAGCCCTTAGGAGGTAGCCCGGAACTTTTAGTGTAAGCTCTTAAGGTTTTTAACCCTTTTGTGGGCAGCACAGCGATGGATACTATGCCTTCATTTCGTACGTACACACAAACTCGTATAACTATGAAGAATCTCAATCAAGGTCAAGTATTTCTGCGGTCCTCCTGCCGCAGTTACGTTGTGATCCCCTTCCTTCCAACTCCCTTATTTGGAATTCAAGGGGCATGTATGTGAAATGCCTCTGGGCAAAACTAGTACGTATTTACGCTTAATACCACAAACCCTTTAGTCAATAACCAAGAGCTTCGCTGACAAAATTGGACCTACGTAGTGATAATTATACTTCGAGTACTAAATATAATAATATGAAATAATTTCTACCTAAAATAATAAATAAACAGTACGGAAACCTTATATTTTTTGTACAAAGTAATTTCTGTTCCCTAATTGATCGATTCACTCCCTTGTGGTATGTCTTATAAAAAACATGAAAAGTCTGTGAAAAATTACTTACACCCACAACTACGGAAAATCACGCGAAACCGTGATTACATCACGAAGTCTTATTAATTTATTCTCTACGATATTTTAATATCCAACCTCACTTCTCAAAATATTATGTTATGGGGTGAATATAGTAGGTCTGGTATCATCAAAACATCTTTGTATTCCAAATTATTAACAAAACGTGAGATTTCGTACAATTAAAGGATTTCTAAGGTTTCGGGGGAGCGACATCAATTAGCGAACCCAACTACTGCTATAAATAACCAATTAGAGTTTCCATCCTAATTTTATAATATCTTATGAAATGAAGTGATTTTGTGATTATGGTTGTGAAATACTAACGAATCCTCTTTCATGTTAATTATCTATTCATGTGAAGGGAAAATAAGTATAATTCAGATTTTCCTCCGTCCCGCTGAGTCCGTATGATTCTGCAATCCCAAAATTGAAGACACAAGAATTACGAATATTATTACCATACCTGCTTTTTATAAAACTCTCAACTTTGTTTAATTAATATTTTGATCTCACCATCTTCATATTATGGTTCTCGCAACATCTACTTATTGTAAATTTATGTCATCCTAGTTATAGATAACATGCTTACAATATCTAAGAGTAATACTATATGGATCTCTTGTCTACGTTGCACTGTAGTTTCTGCAATTATGCGTTATTCCTTTGCATTACCAACACAATATAAAGGCTTGCGTCTTAGAGATAATAAGTATATACTCATATTATAATATTCTACTAAGCTTTCGTATATTATGAGGTTTTTCCCTGCAAATTGATCGAAACTACTGAAAGCGTATACCTTCGGATTTAACTCATAATCCTACAAAGCGAAATCTTAATAACTTGCACTGTATTATGTATGTAGTAGTCTTTTTTTTCTTTGGAAAAATTGCTACCTCTATTGTGCTTAAGCTAGTTTGTAGTACTCTAATAGAAGATATCATCGGAATAATGCAAACTGAAAGTGAAGAATGTTTTAGCACTACAATGAAAAGCAGCGTACTTAAAAGTAGTCAACAGTCTCCCCACAACATTAAACCCAGTCAATTTTATCGCCTCTTGCATATTCTACCAGATATTTTTTGAGTATAACGATGTTGAGTTTCTGTGATTTTCTTTTGAAAACTAAGTAGGTATTTTTAAACTCATTTCACTACTATAAAGTGCCAAGAATTTATCGTAGTAAAAAAAGTTATCTTCCGAATCATTTAAGAACTCAAGATTGTTTTTTCGCATCCTTTCTGAGTAGCATTAGGTCCCATCAACAACATCTGGTCTTTGAGCTCTATTTTAGTCCAAACGGTTATGACACTACCCCAGCGTGGATAAGGCTGTATTTCTCTTCTTTTCTCATCCTAATATAATCAGAAAAGCGTGTAATCAAAATGTGAACTGTGCACCATTATTATTATGCTTTATAGCTAGATCAATGCAGACTTAGGACCACTTACTATTTAGCACGTTTCGATAATTTTAATCCAGAAATTATAATTAGGTCTTGTCCCCTTAGGTAAACTATGGATTGCTAATCGTTAAATAGTATACTCATATTTACCTTACGTTAGCAAGCAGCCACAATATTAGAGAGAATGTATTTCAGTGCAAAAGCATTTAACATTACCATCACTTACCATAATTTCCATCTGAGTGAAATAGTAAAGTTGACAACTTCCCTCAGCTGTACTGTACTTACTGAAAGTACGAGTACTAACACTTGTGTTCCATATATAGACTTAATGTGAATGTATGTCAGTAGGAACAAATCACCATACATTATGCAGGTACCTCTTAATAACATTTAGGCAGTCTACATCACAGCGAAGTGTACTTCATACACTAACTACCTTCCTAGCCTAGCAGGATACAGCAAATTTACTGTCGTAAATTCATTTAGCATAGATGCTACGTTTTGAACTGAGCAATTTAACGTTCTTAATTTTATTTGTGCATAAGAAATTTTACGAGAAGCTATCTTGATTTATCATTATAATAAATGTGTCCTGCCCGTGCGTCCATTTGTCAAAAAAATGTACCTATAGATGCCGTTAGCAAATTTGTATTTTTTTTTTAAATTTAGAATTGTGATAAAAGACCGTCCTTTATCCAAGATTTATACCTACCTACTTGCCTGAAAAATTGGAGAATAAAATCCACAGCTCTAGTTTTTTTCTATTTCATTTTGTCTAACCTTTTAATAAATGTTTCTGTTGAATCCGTTGAAGCACTAGACTAGCCCAAATTTTCTAATGAAACCGTCGACCTAAAACGCAGTCGATAAGCACAATATAAAACGTTAAACATTAAGTCAACATTTTGCCGGCTTTAACGGGCCTTATTCAAACACTAGTTTCCGATATAAACCTTTTTGTATTAGACATATTTTAAGGTTTCATATTTCCTTAATATTTTGAAAGGTTTCGTGCCAGAATTTCCGATGTATCAATATTAAGTAAATACATAGTATCTATAAAAGAGATATTTTATCTTTTGTCAATTTTATTTTCTTCGAATTCCTCATCACTTTTGCTCCACGTCATACTTAACGCTTTGATCTTATTTTTCATGGCGACAATTACTTTAGAAGTGCGTCCCTCGGGATTAAATTTTGAAAATTGGAAACATCGCTCTTTGTGTATCCATCATTTGATGTTTTCAGATTCTGATTCGAAATGGGGCACGGGAATAGTGCCTCCGATTCTTTTTCTTTATTATTGTTTTTAGTATTCCGTACAAAACCGATAATAGAAAATGCAAAAGACCAATATATAATTAACCAATTTAACCATTAATACATCTCAGAAGTTCAGCAATAATATTGTTGACATGAACGCCGATTTTTTTTTAAAGGATCTGGGCTTGCATACACAAACCCAAATACTTTCCTGCACACCTTGCACTAGGCTAAAAGCCTGTATCGCAAACCGTGAAATACATCGCCAGCGCCAGGGTTTGAACCTGGCATCTCCCGCTTGAGAGACTGCCGCCTCAACCAACTGCGCCAACCATGTAATCGGCCAACATCCAAATGTTTTCCTTCACTATACTCTCACGCCGCGTTCCATGTGGAGTAGACAGAGAGAACATGGCCTAACTTTATACACACTTCTTGCTTCCGCACGTTCATATTATTCGTCACCGATCCCATGCGCACGTCTATTCTTCTTACTCAGCCGATATACACACGATGTGATCTATTCAGGTTACCCTAGGACAATCACGTTTTCTGACACTCTCTTTCAATCATATACGAGTACACTCTTTTTTCCATCGTTTCGTCAATCATTTTACAATATATTTCCAAATCATCTTAATTTCTTCACTTTCGTTCTCTCCACACACCTTACAATGGCTCATTTCTCTAATTTATCATTCCTTATTCTTGTTTTGTTCATAGCTCCGTAACATAAATTCCAAGTTTAGTTGATATTAATTACCTCGATTGTAATATTATTATTATGTATGGGTACACATACACTATACATCATCAATAAAATTATACCTAGGTACCCTGACGTATAAATTTAATATATACTACCTCCCTCATATACACATACATTAATTTACATTTAGGCATGGGGGATGTGCAAAGACGTCGCTTTAATTAGACTTCCACCCTCAATAATATTATGCGATCACTTAAGGGTTGCCACTTACGGAGTGTTTGGCAGATAAGGTACCTACTTCTACATACCATCCATTACACGATCAATTAACTGATATCTAGCTAATAAATAACAATCAGAATTTAGAATATTGCACCACAATTAAGTGCTTTTGAAATCAAATTAACTAGGCACCATTTCGGCATATTCATGTATTAGGTAACCAGCGACAGGTATGCATGTAGATTTAAATTAATAATGAAAGTTCCTCCTGATTTTTTACTACACAAAACTTTATAATTAACCGGTAGTAAACTAAAGTAACCTTCTTCTTCTTTGTCAGGCGTTTTAATTCCAATGCTGGAAATAGGCCTCCCCTTTGACTTTTCACAGATCCTTATCCTGAGCATGCTGCATCCACTTGCTTCCTGCGATTCGCCTCACATCGTCTGACCATCTTGTCTGAGGTCTTCCTACGCTCCTTTTGCTTGTACTAGCAATTTAATATACTAAATATTTATAACAATCAATACCAAAATTTAGAATTCATCCAAATAAATAGTATCTAAATTCCAATAAATGACATAGGTTTAAAAATAAAATAATTACGTAAATAACATCAAAGCAGTCCTGTCGATAATTATAAATAATAAAAATATAAGAAAATAATATAAGTATAAGAAATAAGAATGTGTATCCGTGAATGTGTAAAACGAGTACATTATCTGAAAGCGATATCCCACGGTGCGCGAATTCGGATTCGTACGTAGATTCACACGCCACACGAAGGGGTGAGTCCGTAAATCTACAGACGCTTTCGTAGCGATTTGTATGGCGGTACGTACAAATCCAAAATCTCGTACGAATCCGGATTCGCGCACCGTGGGATATCGCTTTTAGATTCGTAGGTGATTCTTGTAATGACGCAAGTAAAAGTCCTTGCATACTCATATTTGTATGTTCTCGTACGTTTTCAATGCTTTACAAATATCTACTTCAATTGCTGTTTATTTTTACATTTCTCTGAACTAGCTAATCATTATTTTATCATTATATACATACTCGTATAATATGTGGGTAAATGCACGTTTTTCTTTCAACAATAGTCATTAAAATAATACACTATATGAATATTTAGTTCAATCTCGTTACACGTAGATAGTTCCGGAATACTTATTACTACTATGTGGTCTGTTAATAGATTGTCTGGCTAGAAGTCATATTTTATTTATCGTAAAATGTCTATTTTTGTATCATTTCTCCTTCTCGCCAGTTTTCAATGCTAAAATTAATAATTCGTGTCGATATCATAAAACTCAGATATATATCTCCTTTCGTTATATCTATTTTCCAACCGACAGCTTGTCTTAAATGCAATATTCATAATAGAAGTATGTATTTCTTCCTCTAAATCGTCACAGTTATTTATAAAATACTGACATTGTTGTATTTTCCTATAAACATAATTATTTGCCATGAATTTTAATCGGTGTATGTATCAATATCCCAATAAACTCTCTCAATGTATTCATCATTAATTATTATTATTGTTTGGTTTACCCTTCGCCTTATAGTCCGAGAGCCCGCTGCTTAATTTATGAATATGAATGCGAAAAACCGCGAAGAGGGACCTTTTCGGGGGGGGGCAGGGGGGGTTGCGGCAAGATTTTGATAGGCAACCCTAGTGCGATGTAATACCCTATTGGTAAGCTATCATTTATACCACATTTCGATCAAAAAACAGATACGTCATAAATTAAGCAGCGGGCTCTTGGACATGGGGCCCCGCTCGCTCTTCACCATACTCGTATATCATGTCACAAAATAGGTCTTAATACACCAAACACCTGTGAAACTTCAAATCCCGCACGATACATGCCAAGGTGTGATTGAGGGATCAACTTGTCAAGGAGGTCATCGTCTGAAGAATATGTACCGATGCGTCCTCGGCGTAAATCTGAAGAGAGATGTGGACTACCTAATGATGTAGTGGGGTCAAATCTGTAGGTAACTAATTAAGTCCATACTTACTAAAATAGAATGAATGAATATTTATTTCTAGATAAAAGATAAAAGATAAAAGACGTTCCTTTTTTCAAACACATTTATTTTAATTCAAAAAATTATAGCATTGAACCTTACATATATCGACCTAATTTACAACCATTAGATATTAACGATAAATACGCCTTCCCTTTTTTAATTTCCAATTATTATTACGCCAATGTAAATAGTTTACAATAAAGTTGATAGTATTGTACCACATTCATACTTCAAATCAAATTATTGAAAGTGTTGATTCTCTTGCGGGGAAATCGCCTGAAGTTTACACAGTATTACTATTAAATACAATATTCTGTGGTTTACGAGTATGTTTGACTACCATACAACACTAAATGCTTAATGTATTAAACTCCTCAGAGACCGATGATTCCCTAGTAGTTACACCCAACACCTATACAAATATTATCCATTAGCAATGATTATGATATAGAAACTTTGATGTAAGTGTTTGTGTTTAAGGTACAGTAAGGCCATTAAGGTTCAAAATCGCGTGAACAATCGCATGATAAAATGGTAAAAATAACATGTTTTCCATTTTTTGGGGTTAATTTTGCGTCTATCAAAAAACTTTTACGGTTATTCCCTAGATTTTTATGCGTATTTTCAGTACAAAAATAAAATTTTACTCCGCGACTTTCGGGAAACGAGTTTCCGTCTTTCGGAAAAAAGATCAGAGGTGTTTTTCAATTATTTTTTTCAGAAATGTATACGAGATATGAAAAATATTTTACGGTTATTCCCTCAATGCATCTACCCTATTTATTTCCAAAGCATATTTAGTAACGGCTGTCGAGATATAAGGTCTCACGTTTTTAGAAATTGTTGAAATGTTTTGGCATGCATATTGCATACTCTTAAGTTCATATAACTTGCAATGGTATTTATATCATGCTTGATACCTTACACTCTCATTTAATACTGCTTTTATCATATGTATTGCTAATTTTAGTGTTAATTTTCACACCGAAATTTCACACACGAAAAATAAAGGTGTTGTAAATAGCTACAAACATTATAAGATCGCCAGGTCGCTCCATAAAATTAGCATAGGTATTTTGCCTACTAATCCTGTATGAGGCTATAATATTTACTTTAAATAGTCATTGAAATATAATTCCTAGTAGCAAATCAACGTCTATGCCGTGTAAGAAAAAAGTAAAATAAATAACAACATTCACAATTATTCACCTTTCTCGCAATGTGACCCATTAACTAAGGGCCATCATTATTTAATTGAGAAGAAAATAATTTATCCAATACCAATAATTGTATCGAATGTATTGACGGGTTTAAGGAATGATTTGAATGAATGAATGAATGAAGTAATTTATTTTTTCCAGAATATATACACATAACAAAGAAACAACCAACACAAAAATACATATGCACACAAACAAATCATCAATGTGGCACAAAGTTACCTCAACTATTCGGGAAAAAAATTTACTGGCTCACTAGACCGAGGTCTGTTCCGAGGCAGTAGACACCGAAACAGTTTGTGTACAGAGTGCAGAATTGCAACAACATCCATTAATTATTCATGTCACTGATTTTTACTGTTTCTAATTACTGTTTTCTTTAAATAAACATCCAAAGTATATCTCAGACTAGAGACGTTAAGAAAAAATTGTAGTAACACCTATCTAAAAATAAAAAGGGCAGAGGTAATATAGAATAAAAAAAATATCGAACATTCCACTTGGGTATAGATAATTTATTGATTTGTCTAAGCTGCGAATCTCTACGCGTATCGGCAACAATAAAATTATGTAATTTACGAGCGTACTCATCTCCTACTCCAACGTTCTCGGGCTTTTGAAGTTTAGTTCTCACGAAGCAGAGAGAGAATAATATTATAGGCAGTGTGTGACTCCACGACTAGAGAAGTTTGTTTGAGTTTACTAGCAAGTTACCAAACACCAACTAATATCTGCTACTTCTTGATCAAGCTTTCTAAACAAGAAACTATAAGTACTTTTAGGTCGAAGTTAGTTATTCTTAATCTATATCCAGTGGCGAAGAGTGGATTTCTGCAGAAGAGAAGCCGGGGCTAACATTTCTCATTGGATTACGTCAGATTAGACACTATTATACATATCATTTTATCCAAAAGGTAACTCGATGGGAATCATGTTCATAGGTAGCTTCGCGCCTGCAGTGAAGTTTGTGAAGCACACATGAAGTTTAGATTTCCCTTGCAATTTGCGGCTGAAAATGCCCTTAACCTGTTATATACATAGTTATAAAATCCATGAATTTTGACTGTATTAAATGTTAATTAGAGCAAGCTCGTACCATATTTCTTTTACAAATTGAATTAGGTGCGTAAAATTAAGAGTATTGTACAAATTATTCATACGTATTACATTCGTTGTACAGTTCGTATGTTCATATTTTGGCGTACTAGAGGCTAAATTTAATACTTTATTTCAATTTGCGCATTATATGGGACTGATTTAGAGGGCGATATTCAGGGTTTAGTATAAGACTTAGGTAATTAATTACCTTAAACTTATATTATTCAATTAGTATAATTATGTTAAAGATAAAGTGTAGGTATTAAATATAGTGCTTTCAATAAAAAAACGTATTAAAGATAATTAGAATTCTCACATATTTTATCGATTTACTCGCCTTTGTATAAAAAAACGAAAACACATTTTACATGTGTAGTAGCTTTATATTTTTATATTTAAATTACCATCGGAAGTAGATAGTAAATTGTTAAATTAACGCCTGTAAAAAAATACCCAGTAAGCTTTCGCTTAATTTAAACCATAAAATATTTTTCGCGTCTAAAATGTGTTTAAAAATGCGACAATAAAAAATATATGAAAACGACGAAGAGTTTTATTTTCTAAAAATATAAGTCACATCATCTTGTTATAAACCTTAGATTACACGCCTAAAAGTTTTGTGATGGGACATGATATTTTCAGATAAGCTTTTTATCCTTAAATTAAAAATTTGAAGGACGAGTTCTTGCTCCGCTTTTCTCTTTTAAACTGGAAAAAGAATCTTCCGCGGCATCAAATTTATTTTCATGAATTCTTCCTATCTGCTTTGGATCATTTCTAATTTAAAAGACAAGACCTCGCACAAAAACGCTTTGTATTATAATCTCGCTATATTTTGAAAACAATTTAAAAGATTTAATGATATATTATAGCTTACAAAGGGATCTAAATTAAGGAAGTTTCTATAATTAGCTTAAGAATATTTAATTCAGGGAAAACAGAAAATCAAAATACACATACACTGAAACAACCTGAAATCATTCTGATATTTTTGTTCGGTATCCATTTGTTTTCTGACGATTCTCGCTAATATTTTATTGATGACGACTTTTTCACACAACTCGATAATTACTGGAATGAAAATGTCGTATAAAGTCCTATAATAATATATTAGAATCATTCCCACACACTCCCCTTTCAACGCAAACTAAATACTCGTAATGTAATCGACCCAAAGCGATTGATTAAAAGTCATTTAAATAACCAAAATGAAAATCGGAACGAAATCCGGAAAGTAACAATCTGTTGAGCACATTCCGCTTTACATAAAAGGAATCTTAATGAGTTTAAATTGAATTTTCTCTGTAGTTTAGACCATTCAAAATAATTAGTGGAGTCGAAATTGAATTTGGGAGTCGTTTAAGAAATAACCAGGTTGAGCACACTTCTCAATTACTTCGCAAACCCGAAATTACTTAATTAATAAAATTAGAAAATTTCTTAAGTCTTTTAAGAATAAATTGCTCTTACGTAAAGATACTTACTTTGTTTCATTATAATTAATATCAATAATTTACACCCTTATTTTAATAGACACTTCATTACGCGACAATTAATTGCTGAAAATTATCTTATTTTTAAGTCAGTTAGATATAAAATTTTCACGAAAATAATTATACGATCCATCATAAATTTTATCAAGTTCTTGAAGTCCCAGGAAATCTATTATTTCACTTTCGTAGATATTGTAATTGATTGTTTTTTGTCAATGCCAATGCACAATCAGAGCATGAAAAGCTCCAATTTACTATGTAGTATTCAATGCTAAAAATGTAACAAACTGGTGATGGAAAATTTTGTCAGTTTGTGGGCAACGGTTTCGAAATTTTGCTCTCATAGTTAAAAACTGTATTAGTTTTAACGTTATTTAGGGCTAAAACGATAGTTTTAAAGATGTTTTAGTTTTTATTATTGATATCTTGTTAATAGTGTGAGTTTTGCGACTCCAAAATACCAAAAGGTGCCGAGCGTGAAATTGCGTCACTTCCGTTCTATTGGAAGTACATAGAATCAGACCTCTAGTACTTAATATGTTATCTCTTTGATGTAGACACAATATTTAAAAAAAAACGAGTGAAAGAGAGGCTCAGGTGCGCATTCACGTCTATTAATGCCGATTTCGTGCAATTCTTCTTCGTGGAATTAAACGTTTATATTATTATACAAAAACGTGATCGAATCTCATCTGTGTATATTGTACCCATTATATTGTTTCTGAGAATTCAGAGACATCGATGCGACAAATCAAATAAAATCTCTAACGATTTAGAAAAAATGTCCAAATAACGTATATCGTGCTGATTATATCGACAACTAGTGTATAGAAATTACGTCATCAAAATAACAGCCAATTTTCCTTTACTATTATATTTCCTGAAACTATACCAAACCAGTTATTTGTGATTTGATTTGATAGTGTTCAATAAGCCTTATTATAAATGATCCGGGTTTATTATTTCGAATAATCACGTGTTACTGTTGAGAATAACTCTCATTACTGACCATTTGTGAAACAAAACAAAAATTAACTTCTTTTCATAAATTTAATATTATTATGTGGGTACATAGTAATTTCTTTGGAAATAATCTACAGCGTTGATGAAAGTGTTTGCCATTGCGAAGACATAGATTAACATATGAGACGAATGATAGGTGTATCCCTGAAAGACCGGATAAGAAATGAAGGCATAAGACGACGGTCAAGAGTCTCAGACGTTGCGGAGAGAGTAGGGACACTGGAATGGCAGTGGGCGGGTCATGTGGCGAGGCAGAAGGACGGCAGGTGGATATACTGAGCTGGAGAATACTGAGCTGGAGACCCTACGAAAGTAAACGAAGTGTAGGGAGACCACAAAGGAGATGGGCCGATGATATCATCTAGTCGGTGGGACATGGGTCGAGACAAAGCGCCCAAAACAGAGAATGGTGGAAGACAAAGGAAGAGGCCTATATCCAGCTGTGGAGGGAAAGAGGCTTATAAGAAGAAGAAGATTTACATAAATGAATTAAATTAATTTATCTCATACACGTATACTTCACAATTAACTTGAAAGGTTACGTTGTTCTTGATATACCAGCTTGATCGATCAGATTGAGAGTCGAGTGCTATACCAATTTGGCTTCTTCGGACCACCTCATATCATACCACCTAAATTCTAATGTACAAATTCTTGGAAAGAGAAACATAATTATATAAAAAAATACCAATTGGTATTAGATAATTCAGTGACGAAGTGTGGATTTCTGCAGAAGGGAAGCCGGGGCTAACATTTCTTATTGGATAACGTCAGATTAGACACGATTACACCCATCATTTTATCAAAAAGGTAACTCGATGGGAATCGTGTTCTTAGGTAGCTTCGCGCCTATTAGATATACATATCCACAAACATATACAGAGTACATCTATACCATATTTTTTTATTTTTCTCAGCCCTCTCGCGTCCAGTGTTGGACATAGGCCATATTAGGATATAGAAATTAATACTGGGTTCATGTATTAGTATAATATATCCACAGATATTATATCTAGGCATAGAATCTATGTTGCATTATTATAGGCCTTAGGTATGTATATTTTGGACAAAATATCTAACTGATACACATGGTGGGTGGAGAGATGTGAGTTTATTATTATAAGCCACGATTCAATTTAGTAATCCCATTGTATCATGGATAAACTCGGGGTATTAGCCGAGCGGACATGGAATTGGGTTTGGGTACCAATATTTTCCCCTTCATTTTATTAGCGGCTTCATTCATTCGATTCGTATATATTTTTTATATTATGATTTTGTCCAATGTCACTGATGTCTTTTTTATTTGAGATATAAAAAAATATTTTTATATGATTGTACGAGTATGTATTAGTAATGATATTATTTTCTATACCCACAAAGATTTATGTTTTTCCTTCAAATATAACACACGAAAAACGTCAAAACTTGTCCAGTAAAGTCTTCCCAGTAAAACCTAAATAACCTCCATAGTAATAGTCTGAGGGTGACTTAATCGACCCTGGTGATTTTTAAACTGTCGAGTTTATTCTTTTCAGTGACAATGTGCTATAAAATGTCCAAATTTGCCCAAAATATTGATATGTATTATTATGTGTAAGTTTAATTTTCTATTTGTAAGTCATACAATATTATAAAACTTTAAATAAAATAAATAAATAAAATAAAATAATCTTTATTGTACCAAAAAAACAATCGTACAATGGGCGGACTTATTGCCAAATGGCAATTTCTGCCAGCCAACCCATAACTTTATTACGATACGTCTGTAAACGATGCTATAAATTTTCATTTTTCTTTACGGTTAGCCTTTATATCAACAAACAAGTGCGTGAATCAAAAAGTTTCATTGTACATATAATTATATAAATTATACATTTTGACATATTACCGACAGCCAGAATTTAGTTCACACAGCCATTACGCGTATTAAGTAAATCATTCATACTATAATTAAAGAATTCAAACCGTAATTTGTATTTTATAACAACTTAAATTATGTAAATATAAAGCATTTGCGTATTTTTAGCCTCTGAAACATTAATATTTCAATATAATAATATAGTATTATAGCCCGAAGCCCAGTGTAGGAGCAACAGGTGTTTTTAAGTCAAAGGGAATATCTACGTCAATATAATAAACCTCTCAAGTAAAGTGTGGGTACTTTGTGTAATAATATATGTGTCTCGACGGCTTCAAAGTTACTCTAGTGAACGTGTGTAACTATAAAAGTGATAATTAGGGAAATTATTCATTGTTTCAGACATAAATTAATTTTAAAAAATCTGACCAAATTAAAACATTAACGGTAAACCCACCTGCACCCCTGGATGTTTCAGGAGCTTTAGCTCCTATATCATCCAATCTTTTAAGCAAAAACATTTTTTCAAAGGAGGGCGGAAGGGCTCCCCTCTACAAACCCCTCCCGAAACTACTCTAAACACCCTTAATGTTCCTTAGAGGAGACTCTCACTGCAAAGATCTACACACTACCACATTTTTTTTTCTTAGAGATTATCATCTTACAATAACGTATTACTACGTACTAAATCTTAATCCAGAGGACAACGTTTTACAATTCAGATAGCACACGGAATATAGAAAAACAAAATAAAGTGTCTTACCAATGGAAATCCATATTTACCTGTTGTCCCCCGTCCACGCGCGATGGAAACCACAGCCTGATAATAGATAACAAATTAAAACATATATTTTTAAATAAATATATTTAAAAACTGAGCGATACGTATGTATACATAGACCGCAATATTGTCGCAAGAAGGCTGAAAAAGGCCTCTGAATAACAAGAATACCTACATTTATAATATACTCCCTAATGGATTTTCCTTTCTTAGAATTCATTAAAAACCATTATCATAAAATTTTAAGCTTCAGAAAACAAAGAGAATAAATATATGAATTTATGAGAAGGTTTGATTTAGGTATTTTATTTTACAAAAACATTAATATGTTAATATTCTCATATACTAGAAGGTACCTATTAGGTATTATTATCTATAATAATATGTTATACAATCTGATATGTGAATATGTATTTGTATCCTATTCACATTGATACTCCTATTTGCATATATGCTACATATTATGATATGGATGACGCAAGGTATTTTTCAAAAATATCTTGACAATTTTCCACATATTTTAGTTTGCTATAAAGACATCGTGGCCAAACTTCAAGTTTGTAAATTTTTTCCTCCCTCTTACTTTGATTAAATTAATCTTGGAGATCCATTGTTCAGGAGCCTGAAACCCTACGGAAGTTGTAAGAAAGCTAGAACGATTTACAGTAAGAGAGGTTGAGTTAAAGCATGCAAACCTCGGGAATATTATTGCATCTGAAGGAACGTGTGAATACGGCATTGAATCTGGACTTAGCCAGTAATTGAGAGTAGCGAATCTTTGTGGAGATTCACGTTAGGTTTTTTTTGGCATGTTTAATAATGTAGCTAGTGCATATTTGAGAAACAGAGTACCTATTGAATTAATTAAGCACTGAAAAGATTCGACGTATGCTTATACTTGGAAATGGAAAGTTTAATTTAGGTAAACTTTCACTAAAATTGAGTAAAAAAAACTAGAAAGTATGAAAAAGCTCCCCTTTAATTTTCAACTTCGGCCGTTTGAATTAATTAACTAAGAATATTTTTCATGACTGAAAACAGTTTCCGTTTGTCATTTGTATTAAAAACCGTAGGAATGGTTTAAACCGTTAATTATTCTTGTTTTTTATTCTAGGTGGTGAAGATTATTAAAATAATATTTTCATTATAGTCACCACAGAGCAATTATTCATCATGACGTAGAAAAAGTCAATCTACGCGATTAGTAGGAAACAAACTAATCTACCATACTTTGTATGATGCCAATATTTTCCATCGTTTCTGAACTTTTTAAAGTTATAATTTTCTGTGTACATTTTATAGCAGGTGGCGCTAGTGAGGGGTGTAAACATTAGTATATGGACATCCAGAGATCTCCCCCAGCTAACCTCTTCAGGTATTGAAATGAATATCAATTGAAACAGACTAGCTCCTCTGGATATTGTACTCGTATTAGTTAGTTTATGGTTAAATTAAGTTATGTTCGTTATACTATAAAACGAACTTAATTCATCCGTGATTTCTTCCAGCTAACTCCAGTTTTAATACAGTAAAATGTTTGTAAATAGAGACATTTGATACCTATTTCTTTCGGAGCTAACAAAAAGAGATTAAATTATTATATTCGTAAGTTATGGTTGAAAGCAAAGCCATAAAGGTGTATAGATAAATACAATACCATTATGCCATGCGATGGGGAAGTTAAACTGAGATCTCATATTTCATGAAAAATAAAATGATATAATGTGTATGATAAAGCGCCATCTCTTTTAGCTTTAGTATGATGAGTCGTCACTAAAATAATAATTGCGTAAAAGTTTCAGGATGTAACGAAATGTTGATCTCAAAACAAAACTGATGAATATGATGATGAAAATAAACACTTTATTATACCTATCTGAATTGAGGGGACCCTCATTCCACTCATGCTCTTGCAAGGTAGGCCGAAGTAACTAAAAGCTAGTATATCTTATCACTACGCACGCTTCTTCGTCCTAAAATGCATTTGCCTTCATTAGATTAAGGAGCTTGATCAAAATCGGCTTTCCCAGCCATTGGTATACAAGATCACCTAACTACACCAGACTCTCATTTTTCATAAACGTATGAATCAAGGCAGCTAACTTGAATGCTTTATAATTAATATTCTAGATGGTAGGTACGAGTATATCTGAATGAGAAACTACTTGCCTTCCGATATTATCTAGTACTATAGTTATATAGTAAATCAATATACCGCAAAAGATTCTTTAATTGTACAACCTTTCCAAAATTACACAGACTCCTGGTAAGTTACGGTTGACTTTATTCTGTTGACTTCCTTAAAAGGTTCGAGTCCTTATTCTAATTGAATGATACTTGAACATCACGTATTTATTTTATAGTTCTGTCTATAGACCTACCATCCAGGAAGCAGGGAAGAGTGATTCTTAAATAAAGTAGATTTGGGTTAGATACAGATTGAGTGGAATTGATGAAACTTCGTCTCAAAAAGACCTTCTAATAAACGGTGTGTCTTTTATACAGCTTTTAATAACGTATTTATCTTGAATTGAATATTTTCTCTTCTTCTTTCCTTTCTTGTTTGAGCTCAATGCCTCATTCACAAAAAAGAACGCTTTGGAAACTCTTACCTGTCAGCACTTTTAAGGAATAATTTATAACTTTAAGGTGAATAAAAAGCAGTCATTGAAAATTTATTGCTTAAGTTTAGGGAAAACGTTTTTTTTACAACTTAACTCTGTAGTCAGCATATAAAACGATTGATAGTACAAGGGCAGTAATCAATGAAACACTTTGGGGTTAGATGGCTGCAGCACTGCTATAGTCTAGCCCTAGTGAACTAGTGCTATATAAGTTAATATATCATACTCCATTTCACAGAGTTTCACTGAATTGTCATTCACATTCGCTGTATTATAATGATCAGAAAGATTTTAAATTTAAAAGGGGTTTTGGTTTTTCATCCCAGCTATCACTTCTTTCACGGCTGTAAACTAGTTTTATAATACCACCGTATATATACATACATATACATACATACATATATACAATATTGTCCGTAATAAAATAATTCAATTTGTTGAAAAAATAAAAACATACCCACTTATAATTTCCGACGACCTTCAAAGAATAAAATTGTTATCTTAAATCTTTGTTTGATCCTTAATATGACTTTATAATTTTTGTAATTTAATTTCAGCTTAAGAATACAATAAAAATTGTTTTAAAAAACTTTCTCCTGCTGCCTAAAAATCTGAAGGTGGGTAAAAGTATTCTTAATTTAATATTATCTAAAATATCCACGTGGAACAGAAACCTGAAATTAAAATAATAATGTTTTATTAATTTTATTTTCTTCTGGTACCTACAACAACTATTATTTCATACTGTATGAAATATTTTAGCAACATTCTAAGACGAATCAACACTTCTACTAGGTACTACTTTTCTTCGTCTTCTAACGTTCTTCGGGAGCATATAGGGAGATCAGATCCCGCCACTCAGAGAGTGTTGGGACGATGCGAATCACTTTTTCTCATGCCATCCCTAATGCTCTTTAGTCACTGGCATAGAAATTATGGGTAACTTGAAAAAACGAAGATTGTTTTTAGATAAAACCTATTATAAACTTTCGTAGTTTAGTTTTAAGTGAGCCCAAGAGAGGATTAAAACAACATTATGCCTAAAATGTGGTATCTTGGATTTCTCTGCTCAGATTATTCTCGTTTTCTTGAGCTTAATCCTACATGACGTAAGATTTTCTCCATCAGGTGTGATCAGGTGACCTAATTCGGTGAACATGTTGCGATAGTAAAAAAGATAATATAGATTGATGTTGTTCAAGGTGCTTCTATGTTTTTCTTCTTTTATTAGAAACAATATTGATATTGGTGAGACCTTTTCTTATAATCCTATCGTATGAAAATATCTCTCATTCACAGATTTCACCTTAGAAATTTATATTTTAGACGAAAAATATTGAGAAAATATACATATGTACATACTTATATTTTGACTTTATTTCATTAGTCTAGCGTGTTATTACATATTGGGCATTGGTGAAAATGCTTGTCATTTATTTATCTCGTATTTTCATATATAAGCCAAAGTGTCCTGACTGACCTGTCTCTACTACAAGTTCAACCTGTTACTCGACCGTTCCTATACTTAATCTAATATAGCCCAGGAAATTTAGCTTTGTAGCGTAGATAATTGTCGGAAAGCTGGAAGCTGTTTTAATCCCTTCATTAACATGCAAAGAAGGTTTCTTGAATTTTGCACCAATTTTCCGCTTGTGCTAAGTACAGGGTGACCCATAAACCGAAAAAATAATGTATTTTTTTCAGTTTTTCAGTAATAACTTCTAAACGATGCTTTCTAGGAAAATGGTGTCTTTTTATAAATTAAAGTACATAATATTCTGCGTCGTTTGAGTATAAATACTCATTTGTATCTCAAAAATTATTGTGATACAGACACTGCCAAGTACATACTAATTTTCGGAACAAATTTAAATATTCGTATTTTTCACTTTTGTTGTTGAATAACTCCTCAACTCAGGTATTTACGGTAATATTTCACAAAAAATATTTAATTGTGGGTCAATTTTCTCAAACTTGTGATTAAAAGTTTAGACCTACGGCACACAGTTCAGGATGCACAGGTGCTTAAAGAGAGACGAGTGAAATAAAGAAATTTATTAAATGATAGATTTAGATATGTTAAAGGTAAGCTAATTTACATTTTACGATTTCATTTCATTAATGTATAGTTTTGTCAAGTAAAATCTGATTTTTAATACTGTTACGCCACTGCCTAATATTTTATATCGAAAAGAGTATTTTTTTTACATTCATTAATTTTATTAAAATATCTCCTAAACGGTTAGTGTTCGGAAAAAAATATTTATGTCGGAATTTATCTAAAATAATTTTTCTATATTATAATTCAAAAATAATTTATTTGACTTAAATACTAAGTGAAGTAGAATTGATTAAAATTTGTTTATAAAAAATAAGTTCATACATGTCGTCACTTTTTGTTAAATTACTCCTAAACCAAGATATGCAGTATAAATTAATTAAATTTAATTTAAAGCTAAATAAATTTTCTATAAAATGAGTATAATAAAATTAATTTGTGATTTATAATAAAAAAGTACTAGATGATAAAAGTTGATTTTGTGTAGAGGCACGTTGCTACGCAGGAACATTTTGTATGGGAAGCGTGGAATTATTTTACAAAATATTGATATTGATCATCTAGTACTTTTTTATTATAACTCCCAAATTAATTTTATTACACTTATTTTATAGGAAATTTATTTCGCTTTAAATTCAATTTAATGGATTTACGCTACACCGCTTGGTATAGAAGCAATTTAACAAAAAGTGACGGCATGTATGAATTTATTTTTTATATACCATTTTTAATCAATTCTACCTCACTTAGTATTTAAGTCAAAGAAATTATTTTTGAATTATAATATAGGAAAATTATTTTAGATAAATTCCGACATAAATATTTTTTTCCGAACACTAACCGTTTAGGAGATATTTAAATAAAATTAATGAATGTAAAAAAAATACTCTTTTCGATATAAAATATTATACAGTGGCGTAACAGTATTAAAAATCATATTTTACGTGACAAAACTATACATTAATGAAATGAAATCGTAAAATGTAAATTAGCTTTTCCTTTAACATATCTAAATCTATCATTTAATAAATTACTTTATTTCACTCGTCTCTCTTTAAGCACCTGTGCATCCTGAACTGTGTGCCGTAAGTCTAAACTTTTAATCACAAGTTTGAGAAGATTGACCCACAATTAAATATTTTTAGTGAAATATTACCGTAAATACCTGAGTTGGAGAGTTATTCAACAACAAAAGTGAAAAATACGAATATTTCAATTTGTCCCGAAAATTAATATGTACTTGGCAGTGTCTGCATCACAATAATTTTTGAGGTACAAATGAGTATTTATACTCAAACGACGCAGAATATTATGTACTTTAATTTATAAAAAGACACCATTTTCCTAGAAAGCATCGTTTAGAAGTTATTACTGAAAAACTGAAAAAAGTACATTATTTTTTCGGTTTATGGGTCACCCTGTACTTAGCACAAGCGGAAAATTGGTGCAAAATTCAAGAAACCTTCTTTGCATGTTAATGAAGAGATTCAAACAGTTTCCAGCTTTCCGACAATTATCCACGCTATACCCCCTTTTTTAATGTAACTTCACCGGTCTAATAGGGCTTTGTATTTGAATGATGTATTGCAGTTGTAACTTTCCGAAATATTGAAAAAATGTTGTACCGAAAATGTAAACAAGAAATAAATTATTATGCACCATCCCTCGTTTTCGTAATTCTGTTTACTATAAAATTGAATTAGTAATGTTTCAGCAAGGTTTCTTGCTGGAGCATGAAAATCGCTGAGTCTTATAGCAGTAATATAACAAATAAACGTCAGATTGACTTACGAGTATAGTGCAACTTTTAATGCAATGTTGAAGTATATAAGAAAAATGAAAAAAATATAAACATCTTATTATGGGTCTCGTATCCTTTAATTACTTACTTACTGTTAGCCACTTGCATTCCACTGCTGGACATAGGCCTCTTCTAAACTCTTCCACTGTCTTCTATCTTGGGCTATCTGCTGCCATCTACGACCCGTAAGCTGGACAATGTCGTCTGCCCACCTTTTCTGTGGTCTTCCTACGCCTCTTTTGTTCTCCCAGGGCCTCCACTTCAGGATTTTAGGTGCCCATCTGACACTGTCCGTGTCCCGCCCACTGCCATTTTTGCTTTGCTGGTACCTTTAATACTTTTAACTTTTCATTGATTTTTTTCTGTGTAAGTCTTACATTCCCTATCTGGCCCTCTCCTGACGTTGACGATCCCTAAAGACTATGCCTCTCTGTCCTGCCCTATTTCTCTCTCGGACAGTGTGAACAATACCTGCCTACCTTAAATTATAAATAATATTCCAACCAAAACAAGTATTACATAAACATAAACAATTATACCATGAAACTTTCCCAATTTATACAAGTCGTAATCTGGAATGGTTGTATGGCTCAAGCCACTAATTTATTTCTATTAAATATATTCGCACAATAAATCATCCTTTTCTTTGTTTCAGACAGCAAAAATGGACCCTCAAGAACAATCGCTTATTGAATATCTTGAGACTAAAAGGAGAGAGTGTGAGCTGCTCAACAACAGCACAGAACTTCCAGCTGGTAAGAAATGTTTACAATATTTAGTATTTAAATTATTTTGCAAATTACTCTACCATTTTATGATTAATCTAATTTTGACACAAAATTAATTAATAGCGTCCTGTTTTTTTACATAAAATGTTTTCCATAAAACCGCAGCTTGAGTTGCTACATAAAAAAACTCAGTTTTTAAAAAAAAAACATTATTGATTAAAAGTCTCGCACAGAAAACAGCCGCTCAGATTCTTGATAGGTACCTCAGTAATAATTTTCAAGATAATCCTGCCCAGAGAGAAAAATTCACTGAAGTATAGCCATTTATGATTAATGTTGGATGAAAATGTTGTTGCAGAATTATAATACCCCCACAATATGACGTACAATCATTGTAGCTGTTTGTATAAATAAAAGAGGTAGCCGAAGCAGAAAGCAGATTTATAACACCGAGGGTCAAAAACATTCCGCATGGAATTGTTTCCATTATCGTACATTACAAAAAATTCAGGAATAACTCGAAACAGAAATTATTGCAAGTCATAATAATGAACATTATGGTAATCGCTATAAGTGGCAACATTTTGTAATGTTGGTTGTAACAATTATTAATGATACAATAAATAACTAAAATTAAACAAAAACAATTTTGGGGAAATATAAATAGCGTTGTTAATTATACCATTAGCATCTCAACTATAATAAATAATGAAAAGGGCGAGAAAGCTTTTCTAGAAAGATCCTTAATCAACAAGCCTTATGTTATTATTGTGCAATACTATTTCTATATTCCGTGTAGTTTAATATCACGCGTGATTCATTTGCTTAATGTCTACATTACAAGATCCTTGGGGTTGGTTGATTTTTTCTTAAGTATTCACTTGTTGAAAATATATCAGAAATGATGAAGCAAGGATGAAGCAACGACGGAGAAACGGTGAAGGAAGATGCATGGGTTACACTTATTATGTTACTGTTCCTAAGTTATGTTACAAAAGTCTTTACGATGCCGTCATAAGTCATAGTTAAGTAAAAGTGACATGCTTCACAAGTGGGGAATGAGAAATGATACCCAGTGTGAATGTTGACACCCGAAACAAACCATGCAGAACATCTTGCGTGATTGTCCCACATTTCCTTACCCTGGTACCATAATTGACAGTGCTGCCAGCCTCCAGTGCTGCCAATTCCTCCAGTAGCTAGAGGCTAGAGGCACTGAATGTCAGACTTTAACGATGTGACAATACTTCAACGTTGCCAAATGATAAATAAATAATGCAACAACCATTTGATTTTTATTTCCGTAACCACAGAATAATATTTCTATAATAATGTTACATATAATATGGTATGAGCCATTGTTATAAAAAGAATCTAATGATTACTATGAAACTGCTATATTATTCTCTGCGTATTATTTTATAACATAGTGATTTCCCCTTCTTTACTTTCTTTCTAGCATTCTGTTCCACTCCCATTAAAATACAATTCCACTAATGTGCTGGAGAAAAGAAACAATGCGTTATATTTTTTTATGTCTGACTTTGTAAGACCGACTTTTTTTAACACCTAACTTCTGTAACCCGACTTTGTACAGGTAAATAATTGGAAAAGATATTAGATATTCGAAAACGGCATTTCCTTTAACTAGCTACAACTAGAGACAGCTTTGAAGGTGTCCTTTCTCTTATCAAAAGATGCACGACACATGCACATATATTTCAAACGAAACTTTCTCATTGCACCGTATATAAATAGAAGGTGAAGATTTTATTACAACCAAACGGAAAAAATATCTTGTAGATTTCGCAGTATGATGAATCCACTCATTGACTTGGTTTTCGGAGGTTCTGCTGCGTGTTAATGTTTCTGACGTCATATTCAGAGCTTTGAGTAGAACCCGCAAATCGTAACCAAACATAAAATAACATTTTTCATCCACTAGTTCATATCACCACCACAATCGCCACAACAGCATGAACTACGGAAAAAACACACGTGTTAACACGTAGACCGGAAAAAGAACCCATGTAAAAAATGCGCAAACAAATAAATGTTGTATTACTAACTAACGAAAAGTGTGGAATATTTCTCTGAAACAATTTTTTAAATCTATTTGCGTTATTTCGTTTTTTTAAATATAAAATATTACATGTGTCTACACAGGAAGAAAAGAACGAGATAGGGGAAACGGTTGATTCTACTGAATAAAGAAATCGATTTTCGGAAATATTCTAATTTCATACAGAATACGAGTATACATACAAATAAGAAAACATCATAAAATATTTATATTGATAACACCTACTTGTTCCTTAACGTTTATAAAGGGAAAAAGAAGCAGATTTTTTCTTATAATCAAACATAATATACTGGCTCTGTTAAGACTCTTGTTTGCTCAGTAAACTGCTTGTGTTTTTTCTGCACGGGTGCGATAGAAGATGATCAGTGTACATTTTCCCATTTCTTATTTTGTTTTTGTCTGATACGAGTATTGAAGGCGACAGGTACACTTTTTTCTCAATATTTTATGTAATCAATGTAATCGTTGAAACTGGAATACCATAAACGGCAATTTCAAAGGAGAGCGATATGGAATTGAGGGCGAGTATTCAATCTTTCATACCAAATTCTTACTTAATAAAAACTCGGTGTTCATAGTTGACTTAATTCTTTCGATCGTAAATCATCCAGGTGAGAATCGTAGACAGATTTGAATTTATGTGCTAACGATGCGTTCTGCACTTACCTAACACAAGGTTTTAGTTCACTTACAATGTAATTACAATGCAAAGTAATTGGATTTGTGTCAGAGATCACTTATACAAAAGAATAACATTATATTATAAGGGGTTGTAATTTATAATTATGCATTGGGGCTATCTGGCAGAGATTGCGGCACCGCGATAAGCTCGAACTAGTGAACAAACTATTTGTAATATTAACATATCTTTGTATCTTGTTGGTTGATGATATAATTGTTGCATTCATAAAGTCTATAATATGGGATGTTGCAATATATTCTGATTGAACTTTTGCAGGATATACGCATATAAGATACTGTCGTTTATAATGTTCAATAAATTGATAATAGATACGCAAATTTTAGTGAAAGACAGCATGTTAATATTTTTTCTCCGTGCAAATATTGTTTAGCTACGTACGAGTATTTTTAAACCTTAATCCTAGCAGATTTACGTGGAAATAAAATCAAATATATAAATAAATAATTATTTTTCATGCGTATGGAAATCCGCTGATGTAAGATGACAATCCAAGTATAAAATACATTAATATTTCTACATCTTTTTCTTATTCTTGATTCCTGAGGCGTATTAAGCTGAAGGTACTTATAATAACGTCTTCATACACATGATAATCTGTGAGTACATGTGTACGCTTCTTACAAGCTTTTTCTAAACTTGAAAGAATAAAGATGATGTTTTTGCTTCGTGCATTTCAATGAAAATATATTCATATTAATACAAGACTACAGCTCAAGTACAGGTTTTCTAGAATGGAATCTTCCAGGATTGCTACGAGTATTTTTTTCTATGATTTTTCATTAGTAAAATTTACTGGATCCATATGTGATCAAAAAATAAATGTGTACAAATAAAATATGTAAAATTGTAAAAAAGTAATAAATGTAAAATATTTTTGACTGTGAAAATTTTTTAGTAACCATAAGCTCGCCTTGAAGATATTTAAAATTGTTATAATAGAAACGATTTTTGTTAAGGGTATGCATACTGACAATTCAAAAATTTCTCATAACAGGAGACTTTAGATCTTGACAACAGTGACTAATATAAATACGTTTTGAAAAAAAAATAGAGTAGATACATTGAACCTTGTTCTAGGGAATGACTGTAAAAGATTTTTATATTTTGTATAGATTTCTCAAAAAAAATGTTAAAAACACCTCTGAACTCGTTTCCCGAAATTAGCTTTTTTTTTTTTGTATTGATAATATGCATTAAAATCTAGGAAATGACCGTAAAAGTTTTTTGATTTAAGCAAAATCAACCCCAAAAAATGGGAAAAAAACGCAATTGCGATTGTTCATGCGATTTTGAACCTTAATGCCGTGGGAAATGACCATGACGTCATAGTTGGGTCGCGAGCTTCAAAGCATAAACTCATTTATTATCATCGGAGTGTCAACAACATTTTTTCCTACGTCTCATTCTCGATATAATAGAATTAATCATTTTGTTAATTTCCTTTTCTTGATAGTATTATTATTTCTTCAGCGCGGGAGAGTTGTAAAGTATTATCCAGGCTATCCAGTCTCTAAGTATACACCTATTTTATATTAATATCCTGCAGCATTATTCTATTATTTCGTACATCTCCCGCCAGGGAGCTCTAGTGTTACATTATTATTTTCTACATAGAACTATGAATTGCTTACCTGATGTACCTCCTCAGTTCTATTTTATAAAAAATCTACGGTTTAACAAGCAATGTCGATATTTGAAGGACTTCTCACGGCCAGTAGGACCCTATCATAACAATGAGATCAGAGCGTAACACTTGAATGATTTTAAAATCATTTTAAGCTCCCAATTCGCCTAAGCTTCTTGCAACAGGTTGTCTATAGAAAAGCACATTGTCTTCGCACGCTGACACGCACGCTGTGAAGCACGTTGACATTCGGAGTTATTTATCTATTCATATTATATGTTTGATTTACGCCATTCGTTCCTATCACTCGTGATTACTTTTCCGATGTCATAATCCTATCATAAAATATGTTAGTTACCATCAATTTGAAAGCTAAACTCAATTACTTTACAGACTAGTTTAACAAACTTATTTCTAAAACTCGAGAGAACGAAGACACAATGAAGGAATTTTAACCTCATGAGCGATATAAATTTTCAAAATCATTTGAAATAATATATTATTTCAGTGTCTTGGTAAATATCAATTTTTTTAACTGTTCACCGTCAACTGAAGAAAATTTATTACAGCCATAAATAAGAAAAGGATAAAACACTTGTATACCATCTGCAGACGGAGGTATTTTTAATTTCTAACAAAAGATAAAATAAGATACACAAACATTTATTTATTCTTTATGTTCAAAGAATAGATATGATATCTATTCTACAGTGTGTTTCTGTTGCTCTTTATGATTGCTTTTGGAAATATTTCAAGCTGAATCGTTTTAATATCCACGCTTTACTGCGTTGTAGCCTTGTATTTTAAACCACAACAAATCCTGAAAATATACATGAATTTCTCGATAAATACTCCGTTAGTACTTAAGGTGTCCATGTGGATCAAACCTTATTGTCACCCTGATATGCGGCGACACCTGATATCGCCTTGTCATTTCCTAAAATCTGGTCTCCAGGGTTGAACCTTTCTCCCGTCAGTAAAGCACAATTTCTACAAAAACAAAAAATATCCCAATATATTCTAATTCAAACAATTCAGTCTGTATTGTACGATTTTTATTTACTGTTTTTTGTCCATATTCTGTGTTTACATACTGTCTTAATTGTGGTTTTTTGTCTGTTGTTACTGTGTATTGTATTGATATTTTTAACTTTTTATATTGTAACTTTCCAAAGGCCTTGTGGCCGTCAAAACTAAAACTATAACTATAAATAAATTGAACTTACAATCACACCAAGATAGATGACGAATATTTATCTAAAAGTATACGAATATTTTTATCGGAAACTGAGAAAAAATGAAGTTGATTGACTTATAAATTCCCCGTAATATACGTTTTCAATGATTTGTATTTACAGACATGTCTATTAACGATTTAAAAAATCGTTTTCAATTTAATCATAGTGTGCAGATGCGCTTGGCTCTGAAATCAATTTATATCCTCTCACTTCATGAAATCGGTAAAACCAATTTATCTATTTCCGTACCGTATATACATTATACATATTATATAATAGTCAAGTTAAGTATTATCCTATACTTCAAGTAGAGGTATTAATCCAATCCATTGCTTATCCGTACATACGTCGAACATTCCACTATGAAGACCAGATGATGCGATTTGACAAATTAAAAATTGAACGGTTCTTAGAGAGCAGGGTGTTTTTGTTGCACAAAAAATTAAAGGGATGAGAAATAAAAAACGTCCAGTTAAAAATGCATTACATTCTGTGACTGAAGTCGGTGGGAATTTTTTTAGATTTGAATCGAACTTCGATGTTGATTTGGTATTAAACCGTCAATATCAGGGGTTTTTTTAAAAAAATTCAGTTACCGTTTCCTAAATAATTTCTTTCTGCAGAACTGACAACTTCATGCAACAAAAAAATAGCGTGCTGCGATAAGCTCGTCCAGGTGAACAAATGCTATAGTATCTATTACTTGTAGTGTTAACACACTTGTATTTCTGTATTTCGTTCATTTAAAGTGCAAATAAACAAATAAATAATACGTAAATCCTGTTAATTTAGTATTCGATGCGACAGTTATGTGATGAGGTAACGCACGCCTCAACGATTCGGTTTGTATTTTGTGATATGGCATGACATTATGGTACGAATGGGAGATGGTAGACAATGAAAAAAAGCAAATCAACGGGAAATATAAAAACCTTCCTGATGTAAGTATTATTACTTATATTATAATAACATTTTTCGTATTCAATAAACTCATCGCTTTATAAATAAAGATGACTTTTGGCTGATGTAAGACCCATAAACGCCCTGTATTCCCTTCCCATATGACGTCGATATAATATGAAACCTTTTACTAAAACGTCAATGCGATTACTATGAATTTATCTATGTGCCAATTCAATTTGCTTTCACGTTCGTCCATTTTTTCTGCTTATTTTCCATCACTATCCGTAGTGGAAATTTTCCTCACATTTCCCTTATAGAGCAATTCTTATACCCCCTTTTTCATCCCCAAGGAATTTGTCTGTAATCCAATCATCTTATCCACACTTAATCTCTATCCAAGTTTATCAAATGAATGCTTCCAAGGATTTAAGTTTATTGAAATAATAGCGACAATATTGTGTAAACAAATATCTCCCTTTTGTATTAAAACAAGTATTCGAAAATTCTTCCTCTCTCAACATACTAGAGTTTCGTCTCTCTAAGATGAAAATATTACTTCATTAAAACTTTAATTGCTTTTGGATTAACAATTATCGAAGGCTTTAAATAATAAAGAGGGTATATTCAAACATTTGATGTACGTATAAAAAAGGTTCAAATTCCATTTTTTCTCCATATTCTTAATTTTCGTTTGGTATTTAACTTACTCCAGCTTCTTTTACACCTAAGTCTAACAATGATCTATAAGACAATCTCTTTCTTTATTGATTTTACGTGTCATTTTTTAAAATGCAACCTGATTTTTACATCATCGATTATACTTACCTTTAATTAAAATTTGTAAATACATGTCATTGAAAAATAGTCGAAGTGAATTTGAGGTAGAATATTCCCACGGCAATACTATGCAGATTAATCAACATCCTGAAAACACATCAATTCTAAATCATATGTAACAGTTGAATATAAGCTTAACATCAAAAAATAATATAAACCCAATCCTAATCTGTCCTTCCACAAGGATGGATATATCTATTTAGTAAGTATTAATTTATTCAATTCAGTTTGTAGTCACAAGGTTTATAGAGAAAATATTATGTAAATCCTTCGTATAAGGATTATTAACCAATCTTCTATTGTAGATATACGGACTGAAGATACGAGTATATGGGCTTAGAAAGAAAAAACACTAAAAGATGAAAATATGTGTAGGTAAATATGATGACCGAAAATATTCATGAAATTTTGAAAAATTTCTTATAGTTTGGTCTATGATTTTTATCTTTTTATATTTTTAAGTTAAATAAGTAAAGCAGTAATTAATATACGAGCGCATAGCTTAAAAACATAGCATGAAAAACGTTATTCAACAACATGTACGAGTATCTATTCAACAGTGGAGATTTCCGGATAGAGAAAATGAGAAAACAGAAAGAGCAAGATGCTAGATACATTTTAGAAGGTATTCTTCAAATCTCGGTAATTGAATCGACAATGTTTCAAATAATAAAAACCAATACAAATTTTACGATTGTGTCGCAATGTTGCTTAAAATTACAACAATTTGCAGTCAAACTTTTCAGTAGGAGTTTAATGAAAAATATTGATGGCGAGTTTCGTCTAAATGTCGACGATATACTGTCCGGACAATGTCTTGCTTGAAATCCTTTGTCGTATTAGTCTCATGATAGATATTATTATCAGTGGCGGACTGGCCGAGTTGCCCCAAAGTGCCCCCCTCCTCACACAGGGGCCCCCTAAGCCCGTCCATCAATACCTGCATCAGTACTCGAGATAACAGAAATAAACGATACTTGCAACAGTATCCTTATGAAAAAAATATTATTTAATCCATTACTATAAAAAAAATCCCCTGCGGCGTTGTCTATGAGTTAGGATCATAAATAATAAAAATTATATACGCAGCTTTGGCCGTCGGCGCCAAGCAACCTAATCTCAAAATTTATTAACAAAATTAATTAACATACAATTGATTCGTTAAAAAATGTGGCTGCGGCGCTAATTATATAACAGTTATTGTACATATATAAATATGAGAGACTGTGGAGCATCCCCGGAAGATGCACAGGATAGAGCCGAATGGCGGCGGAAAACAAGAATGGCAGACCCTTCCATCATGTGGGAACAATATAATTGCCCAGCTAGAGAGAGATTGTACATATCGCCGCTCGCTTTTTACTTTGACTAAAGCGACACAGGGTCAACTTTTCAGGAGAGCGATTTAAAGTTTAAAAAAACAGAAAAACCCTGATAACTTTTTTATTTATGAACCGATTTAAATAAATTGTATGGGGGTTTTGTTCATGGATTTTTTTTCTATTTTTAAGTATATAATGTTAATAAATATAGTCTCTTTTGTGTGAGTTAGATGGCGCTTAATCCCTTAATGCCTAACCTGATATTTAGTATAATTCGAAATTTATTAATTCAAAACAAGTAAATTACCACTTTCCTTAAAATCATGAAAATTCAAAATGACTAACATGCCATTTGTACTCTTCCACCAAAAAAACAAAATAACTTACACGTCATTTATATATATTTTCTAATAATTCAAAATGACTAACACGCCATTTGTACTCTTCCTCAAAAATATCAAAATGACTAACACGTCATTTATATATTTTTTCTAATAATTCAAAATGGCTAATAGAACTTTTTGTGACAAACTGTATCAAGCAGAACGTCTAAATTAGCACTGAAAATAAAATCGTTATAATTCAAAGTGATTAATGCAAACATGTTTTCCAAACACTTCCAAGTTAAAATGGCTAACACACAAACTCTTGTATTATATATACAATTTTGTGAGTAATAAAAGCTGAAGCTCAATGTATTGGAACTCTAAGTATTCATCTTCATATCTGTTTCAAAAAAGAAGGAAAGAAAAAGTTTTCTAAATATATTATTTATAAATATTTCTTAAATATATTCTAAATAGGTATATACGTTCGCGCCCATCGCACACAAAACCAACACGTGTATTGACAATGAAGTTGTTAGTTGAACGACCGATAATAATATTTTCAAACCTTATAATTCTGTCTTAAACATTTTGTCTTAAACGACGACAGATGTACCAAATATCAGCTATCGTTATAACCGCAAAAATACTAAAGTGCAAATTCAATTATAAACAATTAGTTAGAACGATTAACGGATAACATAAAATTAAAAAGTAACAATCCAATGTGACTAATGGCCATTTCAATTAAATTCAGTATTAAGTAGAAATGACTTAAAAGACATGTAAAGAGTAATATCCAAAATTCAAAAAGTCTAAACGACAACTTAACATTATTTAGTATCATGTAAATGTGACTAAACGAAGGACATGTTTAGATTTAATATTATACGATTTGACTAAAGTGCATCTGTCTAAATAATTTTGATAAGTCAAAAAAGCTAAAGCGCCACTCGCATTGTTTTATGTGTTAAGTTTGTTTTTCTTATAAACCAAACATTCATGAATTGTGAAAATTTGGCAAAACAAAGCGCCATTCGCGATTTATAAGTTGTTATTTTCGTCGCTTTAATTATTTTTTGAAAGATAAAAGTTGGTTTTTTATTTGACTAAACGACCAAAAAAGTTGTCTAATTGACCTTGAACTTGGACCATTCGATAAAGCTCGCCGAGACGATTCCAACGATATATATAACTCATTTTATACCTAAGTGGCGCTTTAGTCAAAGTAAAAAACGAGCGGCGATATATAAATCTCGCAGTTCTATATATAGGAGACCCCCAGTTCTACTACAGAGCAACCTGAATTTTTAGAGCCAGTCCGCCACGGATTATTATGCTATTGTACAATCTGTTGATAGAACGATACTGAGCGGTGTATTAGGTTAGGTTCCTACCAGTGGCGAAGGGTGGATTTCTGCAGAAGGGAAGCCGGGGCTAACATTTCTTATGGGATTACGTCAGATTAGACACTATTATTCCTATCATTCTTTCCAAAAGGTAACTCGATGGGAATCGTGTTCTTAGGTAGCTTCGCGCCTGGTTCCTACCCACTTCTATACTATACTTCTATATAGTGTAGGATTACTTACAATTAAATTCACTTGGGACATGTGATAATCATTATCTTCTGTTCACACTCCATATTTCTACAGCCTACCCTCGTACCTTCCAATCTACGATTTTAATCATTACGAATTTTATCTGTTATTTTCTTTATTCACGGGACCGCGATTTTCAGCATTGAAAGGCCGACATGGAATAGAAAAAAGACATACCCCTTACCTTCAATGACACAGTGAACAAAGATCGCTCAGTTATTGTTTTCTTGAATGGTTTGAACATTATATTTGAGCTCACGCTCTTATTTCAGTTACTTATTTTTCCTAATTTTAATGTATTCGGAGTTGTGAAGGATGTGTTCTGCACTTTATGACATAATATATCTATGAAAGTATTCTTACCGGATCCTTTTTAGAATTATGTAAAATGTTGTTACCCTTATGTGGCCTCTTCCAACTGTTTCCACTCGTCTTTGTTCTGACCCTTCCGCTTCCAGGTTCCTCTAGCGATTTGGACAATGTCGTCAGTCCATCTCTTTGGTGGCCATTCAACGCTTCTTCTGTTTGTCCAAAGCATCCACTTCAATACTGCGCCCATCTGGTGTCGCCCTGCCTGGCCATATGTTAAAACTAACAAATAGATCTAATCAATGTCTCCCAGCCAATAATGTATAACTTATTTTTACCTTTGCTCTTCAACATTTCTTATGGCAACACAGGGAAGTTTAACCATCAGGCTCAACCACTTACCATTCTATAAAAGGACAAAAATTTAAATAAAGAAAACGCACGTCTTGAGATCGCAGCTGTGATGTAATGACTCCTTGGAAAATCATGTAATCAAAGTTCAAAGACATCACGACATCAAAAGGTCCTTAGATGATGTTATGAAATATTACCATCTTTATTTGAAACCGCAAAGTGACAGAGACTTCATGACACCCAATCATCATGGATTTAATAATAATTATTATTTGGGTAGCTTCCTAGAAAATCATAAAATAATAAAGTTTTATCGACCCCCAATTCGATATATGTAATTGTAAATAATTTATTTAATTGCAATAAATTATAACTTGATTGGTTCTACATCAACCAGCTGTATATGTCTATATGTATATATTTATCTTACATACTATTTCCATCAGTTCCCTTGCAAAATGTCGGTAGGTATATGGTAACAAAACTGCTCGAGTGTTTTTTAGTGATTTTATAAAATTATATTGATCAAAAACTCTCTAATTTCAGCCCAATATGATATAGTCGTTTGCCTTATTGACTGAAAATTTTGTTCTAAATGTAATATAACTTTCTAAGACACAACCATTGAGATTGTATATTCTATGATGAAGAGATTGTAAAATTGCGAAAATGGACTGTCCTCTGTCAACTTATTATTTTAAATTGTACTTTTCGTAGTATACATTATTCCGTAGTACCTATTTTTCAACGATTGAAGTATTATTTTAGAGTTAAGGGTTTGGCACCAGGAATGACGTCACAGTCATTTCCCACGGCATTAAGGTTCAAAATTGCGTGAACAATCGCATGATAAAATGGTAAAAAATAGCGTTTTTTCCATTTTTTGGGGTTAATTTTGCGTCTATCAAAAAACTTTTACGCTTATTTCCTAGATTTTAATGCATATTATCAGTAAAAAAATGTTACTCCGCGACTTTCAGGAAACGAGTTTCCGTCTTTCGGATAAAGATCAGAGGTGTTTTTCAAATTTTTATTTTGAGAAATCTATACAAGATATAATAATTGTTTTACGGTTATTCCCTAGATAAAGGTTCAATGTATCTACCCTATTTTGTCCCAAAGCACATTTAGTAACGGTTGTCGAGATATAAGGTCTCCCGTTTTTAGAAATTTTTGAAATGTCGGTATGTATACTCTTAACTTTTGATGGCTGTGTTGCCTTGAAGAACGTTAAAGAGCGCAAATATTATTAACATTATAATATGTTCAGCGGCGTATGGGGTTGGGAATGTTGGGATAAACAACCCAGTTTACATAGATAATATTTCAACCACAGCTTTGCAACGCATGTAAGTACAATTTGAATTGGATATCCCACTTTATCAACATGTCCCCAAGGAAATGCCTGTTGATTGTGTATTCCAGTGGCGTGCTCAAAACCCAACTACTTTCTGTGTCGGCCACATCCCTCATTTCTCAAAGGGTTTACAATAATTTAACACACATACACAAGTACCTGTAGGTATACACAAATATAAACGAACGCCTTCGGTGACGCGGTAACCCATTTATTATCTGAATACCTCAATATTTCATACTACCTTTATTAAGTCATGCTTTTGAATACAAAATTTTCAACACTAAAAAAAAAACTTGTGCGAGAAAAAAACTTACCAAAAAAATGGAGTATTATAAAAAAAGAATTCTTTACAGCCATTTATTTACATGGACCAATACAAAAGATTTTATAAATGACGAGAAAAGTAGCCGAATATACGGTTACAATTTCACCCAGTGTTTCTAATCCTTCTAACGAGAAATTACATTATCTCATCAGACCTTTCCCTGCTTAGATCCTGCGTTGAAAAAAAAAAACAAATGACTAAGTACCTATTTTATAATACTGGAAGTTTTATTCACTAGGATAAGCTTATACAGCTATTAACAACCTAACGACTTTTACATACTGTTTTACACAAACAACATTTTACAATTACATTTTGCCCCCGCAGTTAGTCTTCATTTTGAAGAGCACTGTAACATCAACATTTCATAGAATCATCGTAATTACGTTACTGAAGTAATGTTACGATATCTACATGTGTTGATAATTTAATTTGAACTCGAGTTGCCCGAATGTAGGTAATATGTAATATATTATAAAGAACACACACAGACGGGCGCGCGCAGATGAATAGCGCCGATCGGCTTTGTCTGCCGCGCAGTTAGTGTACGCACGCGCTATTGTATTATATTGTGCATCATACAAAACTTGCATTCATCCGTTACCACACTGTGAAAAAATCACTCATTTTACATGAATGGTTCCAAAGATATACCTTTTTAAAATAGGGTCCATCTTTTTCGATGACCCTGTGTATTTCTCGAGTACAATTTATGTATTACTAGACATGATGCTGGCTGGATTTTTGAATAAGGCACTAATAATTTGGATACGACACTAATTTATTAGTCGTTGGTGCAAACTGTTTTTCAACGAGGTATTAAGTAACTGTATTTTCCAATTTTCGTGGAAATTTACCTCAACAAAAAGTTTTTCGTTAACTTCGTACAATTTAAAGTCAATGATTTCTGTTGTTGTAATTACCTTCCTATTAAAAATATGGTAAAATTTCATTATCTTTTGTAAATGAAAATGATCCTTAGGTGAATAATTGTTAGAAGAATATAATGAAATAAAAAGATTTCATCTAAAATACTTAGACTGAAATACGAGTCGCTACCTACATATATACAAATAATTAATTAGTCCTTTGTTAAAATGTAATCCTATTAATATTTTGACAAAGGAATCGAAAACACAAGGTCTCTTTCAAGAGGACATGAGACCTATTTCATAAAATAATTACAAAGAACATCATAATAATAAAAATAATATTTCCTTCAGATTCATAATATCTACTTAGATATTTTTATGCTTATTTTTTCTTAACGTTTCCTCTATTGTTTTTTTTGTATTAATATTGGACAGGCCTATCAAGTACGAGTATTTCTAACTTAATAACATCTTAAAGCTTACTTTTTCGCCATTTTATTTGATGGATGAAGAATGAAAAGCATGTACTATATTATTTACGAAATAAAAATTATATATATATATATAAGTTCTTTACATCAAGTTAGTCGTCGTGATGAATTTTAATAATGTTGGGTACTTAGTTCAAGAAGAGAAAAACTTAGCAAGTAGTTATCTCAATAAAATTTCTGATTTTCTAAATACAAAAACTAAGGCTATTTAGAAACGCCAAGATTGAAGTATGTTTTTTGGAATTTAATAGACAAGATTTATACACAATTTAAATTACATAATTACTATCGCAAATTATTATCTATTAACGTTTGTATTTTTTGTAAGAGTTCATTAAAAATATCAAAAAAAATAGAAATATTGTCAAATATTGAGCCAACTATATTGTTTTTTTTCCTAACGAGCCACCTTTTTCCCAAGAAATAATAAACCAAAACATGTGTTAATATGGTTATAAAAATGTCTTGCAAAAAAATCGTAATTCTTTATTATTATATTTTTTTTCTTTTATACCTACTGTTATATAGTACTTCTACTTCACGCCTTAAAATGTTCCTCAAGTTGGTCACCTAGGGCAATTTTGTGCCATGCTAAATTACTAATCTTTCTACTGACCGCTTAGATTTTATTGTGAGAAGCATGTTGACACTATAAAAAATACCCAAAAACCTTTAGCACTTATATTTCATAAATAATTTCCTCGAACATTAAAAACTATGTTGGAATAATTATTATACGAGTACTTCTTACGAGAAAAATACTAGTAATTATTTGGATGTTATTTTCTCAATGCGTAGAAAGGTTTGGATTGATTTCGGTTTATATTCAAAGTATGAGTTCTTGGAGCATATTGGAATAGGTTTACGCGGGATGTCACGTCATATGGTAACGTGAAGAGACACTAAATAATGATGTATGGATCACACGTGAGCTGAAGATTGAAGTGGTTTACAGTCCACTAGAGTGGTTCTAACAGGAATGAGTTTTCACTACAAGGAATCGTCACTCGAAAATTGAAGAAGTAAATTCGCCTTTTATCAATTTATTCAAGTTGCATTAGCATATGAAAATAAATAAAAAAATATGCAATGGAGATGTACGAATCTACCTACAGTTCTTATGTGAAGATTATTGTTAATATTTTTAATACACTTTATTAAATAGAGATGCTAACTTGTGGCGGATTTAAAACCGGTAAATATGTATAAAAAATGTTATTAAAAACAGATTTTTTAAAAACTATTTTGCAACCAATGGACTTTTCTGACACCGAAGAGAAACATCATAAATCTGCATGTACCTGCTGTTCTTAAAGTAATGAGATCCGAAACTTTGGAAAGAAATACGAAGAAAAACGCCCCTTTACACTAAAAGTATCTAGTCTTGTGATCTCTGTGTGTTCCCACGAGGAATAAAGGAAAATGTAATGATTATGTAAGTAAGTAATAAGTCAGTTAGAAAAGATTGTGTCGTGGATCGCCGTCGAGATCAAATCAGCACCCACCCGATTGACAGGCGAGCGCGTTACCAACCCACCAGGTGTTTTTTAAGTGTATGTTTTTATAAAGTCAACGAAGAAATTTTGTAATTTTTGTTCAGTTTATCCGATATACGAACTCCCGCCTCCGGATATTGAATATTTGCTACATACTATTCTACCTTTATAATATTTTCTACCCGTTCCGTAAAGGAACTAATCCTTCATTTTCTTATTATTGTCATGTCTCAACGACAAGGAATCTCCATTGTTCTTCTTCATACGTCAATCTGTAATTTCATCCGATCAATATTTTGTTGTCGTAGAAAAGCTGCACCGTACTTACCTACTATAGTACTATACAAGTCAAATATTGTTTGAGGAGCAGCTCTGAATATTTTTATAATATACAGACCTATAAGAGTTTCCAGTAAAGGCTGTGTTGATATAAAAAAAACATTGAAATACACAAAATAATGAAAATTTCAGCAGTAACTTTGCTCAAATATTTCTAAAGTTAATTATTATAAAACATTTTTATCTTGACTCATTAACATTAAAAAGCGGAATTTATTTTTATTTATTTTTTATAATTAGATATGTAGGTACATGACTACTTACACTAACGCCTGAATGTAGCGAGTGTCAAAAGATACAAAGTTGTATAAATAAAAACTCTATTTTATTTGACTTGTCATAAAAAACACAAAATGTAAAGATAAAGTAAACTGAGTTTTGTAATCTGAAGTATTATATTATTATTCCGGTGACAAAGCATACAAAAATATTTTACTTACAGTTTCATTTTACGCCAACACTGACAAAGTGTAATAGAAAAATGTCTGGGTCGTGAGTGTAATACTTTTTTTTTTTCATTCAGTTAGACATTTACTCGAAGGCGACAACTATACGTGCAATTTCTTTTAATCCGCTAACTCCCGTAATATTAATAAGTAACACTTAAGAGTGTGCATACCTACATTTCAAAAATTTCTAAAAACGGGAGACCTTCAATCTCGACAACCTTTACTAAATATGCCTTGGAACAAAATAGGGTAGATGCATTGAACCTTTATCTAGTGAATAACCGTAAAAGATTTTTTATATCTTGTATTCTCAAAAAAAAAAAACATCTCTGACCTTTTTTTCCGAAAGACGAAAACTCGTTTCCCGAAAGTCGCGGAGCAGATTTTTTTTTTGTACTGATAATATGCATTAAAATCTAGGGAGTAACACAAAATCAACCCCAAAAAATTGAAAAAAAACGCTATTTTTACCATTTTATCATGCGATTCTCACGCGATTTTGAACCTTAACGCCGTGGGAAAAGACAGTGACGTCATTCTTGGTGCCAAGCCCTTAAAATGACAAAATCACGCCCTAGTAAAATGACATGAATTTAATAGATTCTTATATAAAAAAAGAGCAAAATGGTTGTACCTACAACAAAAACTGTTTAAAGTATCATTTTTAAATCCATGCTCTCAAGCTGTTGAAAACGCATTAAAGTTTTATTATTAAATTTTAAGGTTAGATGCTCCCAATGAAGACTTCTGCTGGATTTCACCAACTTCTTAGGTGAGGAATAGTGGAGATAGGAGCCACTCATTATTATTTTTGTTGCAAAAAATTGTGCTACGTGGCTCCTTTCTTTGCTATTTCTAACCTAAAAAGTTGGTAAAATCCTGTTGAATACGTCTTTCGTATCGCTGCGTTATTTTGATATTATATTTTGGATAGGTATTAGGTATACAATTTTGATCAAGCCAAAACGCGTTGCTAGAACAAATTTAATAAACATTAAATAAATTGAATCAGCATCTTTGTGTCTAATAGATACTTAAAATATTTTATAGTTCATAAAATCAACATTAGGTAGGTACTTTGGTTAATGAATAACTGTAATAGTTTTCATTTAAATAGGCACTGTCTATTTATAATAGACTTCTTCGCAAATCTTTCACGATTTTATCTTAATTGAATGGATTCCCGCAAGCATAATATTTAATGCTTGCGGCAATTTTGATTCATTTTATAGGTATCGCCTACTTCCGAAATTGGCCACACTGCGTGCCGTAATGCAGAGAAATATGATGCAACCAAGCTCTAGTATGATGCAAAAGCTCTATAATAACCAAGCTGAACTTTATGCATAATATTGTAATAGGATGTTCGCTGTAACGTGCGCTGATTATTCGCTTTCCAATTTTCCATTCGTATTGTTGATATATTTTAAATTTTCTGTTCTTGCCAGTACTGGATAAATTATCGTTGATATCAGATATGAATAAAATTACTATAAAAATGCATGCTATCTAGTTTCGAATCTCAATATCTCTTACCATACTTACACAAAATATGCAAAAAATATTTATATTTATAATACAAAACCAAATTTATTTATTTTTTCTGTTATTGAATTAATAGAACTAGACCTAGTTTTCGTGTTTTTACGATTGAAATAATTTACCAAAAGACCCATTTTTCATGGCGTTTCCCATTTTTTTGAAATAAGCGATACATATCGTGTGAACGTGACGAAGACAAAGATTGTGTGGACGTCCTTCGTCTTTATTGCCAAAGCTCGATTGTTTACTTCAACTAATCCTCTGTCTATTATAATCTTCATGTTTTATTATTAGACATGAAGGAATTCAGGAGCAGGAACTCGTGTTTAACATTATATCCAGTCGAAATTAGGAAAAGGCCTTTTTGTTAAAGATAGTTGATACCTATATAATTTGTACGTAAATTCCTTTAAGAGTGTGCATACCGACATTTCAAAAATTTCTTAAAACGGGAGACCTTATATCTCAACAACCGTTACTAAATATGCTTGGAACAAAATAGTGTACATGCATTGAACCTATATCTAGGGAATAACCGTAAAAGATTTTTTTTATATCTTGTATAGTTTTTTCAAAAATTATTTTTAAAAACACCTCTGATCTTTTTTCCGAAAGACGGAAACTCGTTTCCCGAAAGTCGCGGAGTATTTTTTTTTTGTACTGATAATAAGCATTAAAATCTAGGGAATAACTGTAAAAGTTTTTTGACAGACGCAAAATTAACCCGAAAAAAATGGAAAATCGCTATTTTTACCATTTTATCATGCGATTGTCACACGATTTTTAACCTTAATGCCGTGGGAAAAGACTGTGACGTCATTCTTGATGTCAGGCCCTTAAAATACTTCACAAACAGTTTTTTCAAATGTGTTTTAATTAATTATTATGACCGAATAATTAGTTTTATTTACTATTTAATTAATTATTATTGCACCCGAATGATAATATATTCCAATATTGTATACAAAATACACAATGCAAACACAGAGCAGACGTGCACACCGATGTGTTGATTTAGAGTCCAATCAATGAAAAGTAAACATAATACCATCAGCTATAAGAACAAGATTCGTTACGCTTGGGTCTGATAAATAATCATATTGGAGGTGGTGTAGTACTACGAGTATACATATAGTGTTGGCGGTACCAATATTTAATCAATAGTTAGCACCGTGCCAGACGTTTCTTAGTTTGGGGTACGTACTGCGTACTCTCCTGATGGTGACACGAGACTAACTAAATAAAATTTAAAAACTGTAATGCTTTCGCCAGACGCTCGCCGATCCTCGCCGTGAATGAGTAAAAAGGCGTGTGGATGAAAATGTTTGTCTTGACGTGTACGTAACCGACCGTTGACGCCTTTCTACTCATGAACACCGAGCCTTCGCGACCCTACACGATCATGAGGCGGGAGCATTATGATTTACGAAATTAATTATGTTAACCATTGTGGAGCACTTTCCTAACAAAAAGTTGGTTGGACCTAACAAAAATGTGGATTTTTAGTACTAATTTCACGAGATAACGCCAAGGGCAATTGAAGATCCCGCCATTAGGAGAAAATATTTATTTTCAATAAATATTTTATTTAAGATTTGAGAAATAATGACGCGAGGCTTTGTATCTCAGATAGCTTGTACGATTAACCATTAAGTTCATACCTACTCGTAAAAAAATCATATAGATACTGTAAATACATTTGAGAGATGCAGCCTCTAGTGCCGAAGATCTATTTTAAAAATTTGGATTTATCTATCAACATAATTACACGATTCATATTTTAATGTAAGGTTTTATTTGGGTTCACACAAACAAAGAAATCGAAACACATTTTGAGATTCCGTGAGAGGGCTCTGATTACTAAAGAGGATACGACACGCCGCCATAGAGATGATACGAATTAGAAGATACGTGATAATACTTATATCATGCGGGATGGATAAAAATGAGGTCATACTTTCACTCATACTAGGTTATAGGGAGTGTAATAGATACTCCCTATTAATATTTGCCTAGTAGCTAATTCCCTTTTATGTCATAAGAAAAATGGTAAGATAAGCTAATGATGTCATTGACATACCTATGTGGGATAGTTTCCTGAAACGTACGAGTTTGAATGTTCTTGTGGCTAATAAAAAGAACAAGAGGAGAAAAATTACTATGTAATTAATTATCAGCTACAGGTATAATACCAAAATCGCTAACAAATAATTTTAAAAAATTAGATTTACCGGAAAATTTATACATAAAAATGCAAAAATCAGTACCTATTAATACTTGCAATATTGTAAAACGATCTCTAAATTCTGATATTTCAGGCACAACGCTTGTATTTTAGGCCCCGCGCATCTGAGCCTAATCCTGTGACATCCGTGATATCTGGATAGGTGAATTTTTCCCAGTATTAGGCTGATGAGTTTACATGTGAATCATGAATGATAATATGTAGACTCTTCTGGCTGATAATACTGAGAAGTGTGTTGGCAAAGTAATGCCTCCGCGTATAAAAACAAATATATTAAAAAAAAAAACAATAAATTTCTGTGGAGGTTTCAATTATTGACGTGAAGTTCTATGTTCGTAAAATTTCCTGGCTTTGAATGACAGCTAATGTTATTATTATTAATAGTACAAACCTACAATACTCCATAATAAGTATGGAAATGTCTGCCTAAGTTCAACATTTCCAAGACACCACAGTAATAAAACACTCGTGAAGCTATGGTGAAATGTTTGAGTTTCAGTTTTAATAAATTATAAATTAACCAAAAGTGTATTTTGAACAGACCACTCCTTCAAATAAATTTCTTGGAAATCGTTGAATATCTACAGTCAAAATAATATAGAACTTCAAGGAATGTTTACTTTAAGTACCTAATGAAGTATGAATAACCTGTTCTTTACTTAATTAATATGCAGGTCGTTAGAAAATTGAAATATAGCTTTGTACATAAGTTACGACGCATCTATGAATTTTCGTTAAAGTCTACTTGTATCAGTAGGGTACAATTATACATCCATAATTCGAATATTGTTCTTGTACCTACATCTTATTCAGAAGATTTCCAAAGTTAAATAAGGGTAGGCATATAATAAAATAAATACAGATTCTAAAATATTTAACTAAAATAAAGTACTTTATAATATATTAATACTTACTTTAAGATGACTACATTTTTTTTTTGCTTATTTCGACCAAATACTTAATCTGAATAATCTGCCTTGGCAGTCGATGAAGAAATTAAAAAATATGCTATAGTTTCATTTTTTCAAACAACTTAAGTGTTTTTTAATCCGATATTATTTGCTCTTTTTATTCAATTTATTATCTTTTTATAACTTCACTACATGTCCCTCGAGAGTGAGATAAGGAGGGATTAGCTCCTTAAGACGCTTATGCAAAATCAGTGTTTGTTATTAGACTGTTTTATCAAAATTATCAAACTTTTTTAAATCACTAAATACCTATTATAGGGTGAATGTTGAGTAATAGAACGCAGAGTATGAATGACAAACGGTATGAAGGATTACAGGGCCGTAGCCAGAAATTCATTTCAAGGGGGGGGGGGGGGGTCGAACTCCGGACCAGAGACAATAAGTAAGACCACGGACACCGCAATTGTTTGAGACATGGGTGTTGTTTTTTAATTTAATGAATCTGGGTTTATCGAAATAAACCCAAATACATTTTTGAACACTTCACAGAAAGCTTAAAAGCTTGTGTTGTGAAGTGGAGTAGGTCGGAGATTGAACCCGCGCCCATTGGATTAAGAGTCGAGCGCGTTACCAATCAGGCTACCGACCACCTCAAATTGATTAACTTAGTTTTCTTTCAATGGTATCACATTTGGATATATTTCTCTATTATACCGCTAAAGACGAAGAGAATTATGTCGAAAAACATTAATCAAGAGTCGTTAAAAGGTCCAGATTATATTTCGTGGCACAATAATACCTACTTGTAAAGGACGCAATGCATAACAAAACCCGAATTTAATTAGCGCCGCAGGCAAATTATTTCAATGCAACAATTGGGATTGAATGGCTTTTAACAGAATTTATCTATTGAAAATTCATAACATGATGAAAAAATGATGTGGTATTAATTAATTCATTTCTCCCATTTACAAAACGATGGGCTGGCTGAGGAATTTCGGGGGGGGGGGAACCCACAAAACTTCCCTGAATGAAGCTAGTTATATTTAAGAATCGAAGTATGTGGAGATCTGTCCACTCTACCTGCCCACAAACGACCCCGAGACTTCAACATGACGTTTCTTATCATTCAGCACGATGCCGCGATGGTAACCCAAATACTTGACAAGGATTCTTGCGCATTACGTCTTCCATCCAAGTCATCCCGCATCCTATCCGTCCTCCTCCTAGATACCATACCATATTTTTATAGACCACATAACATTTTTTATGCAGGTATGTATCTCACCATAAATAGGAATAAAGAAGAAGGTGATAGAACTAGGAATAAAGATGTTAATTAAGAACGTTCTGAAACAAAAAATGTATTTTTATGAATATCCTTTTTAAGTACGACGAGTTTGTTTATGATGCCATTAGAATTTCGTAGGCACTAAACCGCAGATGTAGTTACCTAAGTAATTTTTCATTAAGAATTCTATAGGCTTTTAAGCATTCATTATCTACGTATAATATTATATGAAAGTTCATTTTTTTCGCATTAATGATATGATGATAAAATATTATCTGGGACATTATCAGTCACAAAAAAATCTCTTTTTGGATTTTTGCCAAGTCAGTAAATTTACATTAAAACATTTTGTAAACATTTGTCAAAATAAAGGAATGCTTTAAGAGTGTGGGTTATTTTCATGAAACAAAATGTTTTATTTATTATGTGATGTTTATAAAGAAAGTATATTATTAAATTACGTATCTGCTCAACTTGGAAAATAATTTGAATAGACTTTGCTACAACAATTTCCATTATTTATGTAAATTCTGCTGTACGCCTGCCATACATACATTGTTAAGATTAGAAGGGATAATGTGTATATTCTTATATCATTATTAATCCGGACTAGTGCACCTGTAGATATATGTTGAATCTCTAATGGTCGAATAATATGTTGTTCAGTCCTTCCTTGTAGCATAGAAAGAATGTGACAAGATTTCTTTTGGATAGACATTTTAAGGAAATCATACGCTGAATACAGAAAGTTTCTATACAGATTTCTGTGTTTTCCGGGTTGTAGGACCGTGATTACCCGATAACAGTGTCTGTTTAAAATAATTTTACTGAGATTGAAAGACGTATTTGCGAGTAATTGCATCTGGTTTGTGATTGGGAAACACAAATCCTCAAATATTTTGTTTCATCAAATAATTTCAGGGCTTTGTTTAATTAGTTTTTTAAAAGGATTTAAAATGCTCGCACATACAGGCTCAGCTACTTTTATGATTGGTTAGATAAGTGGACTTTGCATATTGCTGTAAATCCACAATTAGGTAAATGAAATTGGAAGTTTCATTTAGTTATTTCCTACTTTCGAATACCTAACAATTGTTTTTCTTTTTTTTTCAGAACCACATTGCGCTGGCACCTTTGACAGTTGGGTCTGCTGGCCTCATACATTAGCTGGATCTTCAGCACTGGCACCATGTCCTCATTTTGTTACAGGGTTTGATGGAAATAGTAAGTGCTATAATTTATTTTATGTTTAAGTAAACCTCTTTCTACTCACTGTTCATATGAATATTTCACAATAGATACAACTACGTAACATTTGTAAAGGATTTTACAAAACCGCTTATGACTGTAAAGGCCTCATGACTTGCCTGCCTTCATTAAAGAGTGGAGTTATTTAGTTAATATTTAACAGAGTCCAGATACTTTTCTTGAAACAAACTAATAGTGTATTATAATATTTATTCTCGTTTCACATTTTCAACATAATTCCATGTCAAACAATAATTTACATACTAAATAACTCCTTATATTTACTTATATTATTATGTATATGGTATATGTATGGCATATATATGGACACTCTATCACTTTACCTTTGTACAAAAAACTTTGTGTAATAAATTAGATATATTTTTTTGATTTATTCATGTCTAACATGAAACGTGAGTTACCACATAGCATTTTCGGAGTTTAATCCGACTTACAAAATGTATGTCGGATATCTGAAATATGGCTACTTAGTATCATGAACACAATTCACAAATAACATATTACATTAATATTTTTCTACATTATGGCATTCGTAGGTACGAAAATTTGTTTCCTATCTGCATAATCTACGTATAAAATCTCCTTCACATTTTTTTATATAATTTCATCAGCACAAGAATGTTAAAAGAACATGCTGAAAAGAGTACAATGTTTTTTTTGTGGGTCAGTTTCAAAAGCATTCCTGAAATTCCTGACTGAAACATTTTTACATCATGATGATTCTATTCCCTTTGATGTGAGAGAAGATTTTACTTATACATTTTTTTCCGAATAAAGGATACACGTGGAGGTGTTTACGTAATCATAATATTCTGGTAGAATAAGGCAACCTGATGAATCCATCGTATGGGATCTGGAAGAAATACCGGAAGAATGGCAAATGAGCATTATATGTCCAATATATAAGAAGGGAGATAAACTGAAGTGCGAAAATCACAGAGGAATATCGTTGTTGAGCACAGCCTATAAAGTACTGACCACAATACTCAAGCAAAGAGTGGAGTGTTTTGCAGAGAACATCTTGGGAGAATATCAGGCAGGATTCAGGAGAGACAGGTCGACGAGCGATCAACTATTCACAGCACGACAAATACTGTCCAAATGCTGGGAATTTGACGTCGACATATACCAGCTGTTCATTGACTTCAAACAAGCCTACGATAGCATTAGTAGAGAAAAACTGTACAACATTCTGCTGTCATTCAAAATACCAACAAAACTGGTAAGACTTATAAAAGCGACAATGAATAACACAAAGTGTAAAGTGAAGGTCGGAGGAGAACTCACAGAAGAATTTACAGTGTCCCAAGGTCTCAAACAGGGGGATGGATTGGCCCCCACTCTCTTCAATCTCAGTCTTGAACATGTCATACGCGAAACATACCAGAGGAACACAAACCCTAACATTTACTTCCAAAGCAGCCAGATAGTCGGATACGCAGACGACCTCAATATAGTGGGAAGATCCCTGACAGCCATAAAAGAAGTCTTTGAGCCATTAGAAGCAAAAGCCAAGGAGATTGGATTGGAAATAAATGAAGGAAAGACAAAAATAATGAAACAATCCAGGAACCCAACTAACAATCCTCAACAGACTATCCAGTTTAAAGACAGATATAATTTCGAGATGGTCAATGAATTTGTGTACTTAGGATCCACCATAACAAAGGAAAATGAAGACCTTATAGAAATCAAAAAGAGAGTAGCAACTGGAAACCGGACATTCTTCTCTCTTCTACCAGTACTCAAATCAAGAAGTGTCCACAGAAAAACTAAAATCACCCTCTACAAAACTATAATTAGAACAGTGGTAACATACGGGTGTGAAGCGTGGACAATGACGGCAAAATCCGCAGAGATGCTGGACACATTTGAGAGGAAAGTGTTACGGAAAATTCTGGGGCCCGTGAATGATGGCGAAACCTGGAGAATACGATACAACGATGAGCTATACGACATCTATAAAGCTCCCAGGCTCTCTGTACATGCCAGACTGAACAGGCTGAGATGGGCCGGACATGTGCAGAGAATGCCTCCATCACGGGTACCGAAGAGGATCTTAGAGGGACATCCAGGTGGCCGGAGAAGGGTCGGCAGGCCGAGACTCCGATGGGAGGACGAAGTAAAGAAGGATGCTGCCAATCTACTACAAGTGAGGGACTGGAAATCCGCTGCCGAGGACAGACAGAGTTGGAGGCGAGGTCTGATGGAGGCCAAGGCTCGATTTGAGCTGTAGAGCCATCGAAGAAGAAGAAGAAGAAGATGAATCCATCGTTGAGCGACTATCGAATGGTCTATTTCTACTGCATATATTAGTGGATATTGATAGAAGTTTCGACGCCGATGCAAGTGTTATCATTAGAATACTTTGTAACATTATTTTATCTAAAAAAAACACATCGGCATCAAACATTCGACCCAACACCAACTACAATATGCAAGACAATAATAATTCAGGTTAGTTAATAAAGTTCAGGTAGGTAATCAAGTTTTATACAAAAAATGATTTCGCCACTAAGGAAGAGAGGAAAGAACGCCACGCACTCCTATCCTTGCATTAGCTTCCATCTTTTTCATAATTATTATCATTTGTCATGCATACTTCTCAGCTTCTTTTTCACAAAACGCGTCCGTCCTTGAAAATTTGTTCTATATACTCAACCCCGTCTTCTGACACCTTCTCTTTTATACCGTTTAAGATTTTATACCGTGTGGTGAGATACAGTGCTATCAGCTCTAGTTCACCCACGGTTATGCTATTAAACATAGATGAGCTGTTCGCGTATAAATGTATGTAAACACAAACTTAATTGAAATGCCTGTGTTTTTCATATGTACACTATATTATGACCAATAAATCTATCTATCTTTCAGACTCATATATATTCCCATTGTCTTATAATCATCAGATATTTTGTTAACTAATCTATCCACTATAATCAGAGCTGGGCAGAAAAGCGTTAATCCGTTAATCGTTAATTAACGAAGTTAACATTTTGGTTAACGATTTAACGCTTTTCTCACCTCCAAAAATTGTTAACGGATTATTTAACTTCCGTTACATTTTACTTCCGTTAATTAAGTCCGTTAATATTAGATTGTTTGCAAAGACATCATCCAGTGGCGGCGCATCATCCAGGGTTGTATGGGGTTATATTGGTATCGTATGTGGGTTGAGAGTTGGAAAAGAAATTTCACTTTGTTGAGATACATCGCGATAGTGTAAATATGATAGTAGATGTACTTATGTAGTTCTAATTCATGCCATTTAACCGCAATTTTTTACATTAACGCTTTAACGGATTAACGTTAACTTCCGTTAGATTTTTCAAAATGTAACGCTTTAACGATTACGAAGTTAACTTTTTAGTTAACGGATTATCGATTAACGAAGTTAACTTTTTGATTAACGGTGCCCACCTTTGACTATAATTTTCTTACAAACACTCATCTCTCTGATTACTTCATGCTTAACTCTATCATCCAGTGTCTAACTATTTATTATTTTAATCTACACCTCATGATTACTATCATAAACAAGTTAAATTTCTCACTTTACCGACACTATGTAATGTAATACAAAGTTGTGGAACTACTATTCCATTCCAATACTACACCATACAATATTATATTGTGCTCTCACAAAGTTTCCTACCATTCACCATTCACACTGACCACAATTAACAGAGTTTAGTCAACACCAGAACAATTTCACAATTGTTTATAGCTACACGGTGCTACGTCCATAATACAATAATAGCAATGAAATGCGAATAACACAAACAATTTTGTAATGAAATAGACATAAACTGGATATGTTTGGAAAATTGAGTTCCGGGTACGAAATATTACTTTAACTATCATTTGTACATACTATTATAAATATAACTATAGGTATACAGATACAAATGATACTGGGATCTGGTAAAATAAGGTCGCTTTATTTCTATGAAACAACGGCTATTCACTATTATGACGTCCGTGTTCGGAAAACAAATGCATTTTATTGTTTACCTAAATAGCTAATATACCTAGAAGCCCTTTTTTTAGTTCAAATCTCGCGATAAAAATAGGTAGACATAGATTTTTATTCAGAAAATTGATATACAAAATATTAACTATTGAAATTGGCGGATATTTTTTATGATGACATATAATATTACACTTTTTTTGACGCTGTTGAACACTAGTCTTGAATAGGTGAAGTCAATTTTTGGATTTTCCACAAATTTTTGTTAGTACCACGTTCCGGCAACATGGTGGTCCAATGTTGAAAAGGAGCTAGCGGCGCAGAGAATCCCAGCAGTGACAACCCAGGACAGGAGATCCTGGCGTCTACGTGCAAGGAGGCCCGACCCTGGATGAACCGGGACAGAAGGGCAGGATAAAGAAGAAGAAGACTGTTGTGAAGATTTTTTAATTTTGATAGAAGGCAATAAATTTCACAAAAAAATTTAGCAGATGCCTAACCTTACTTTGGTGGCAAAGACGGGAATATTGAGTTTCTGAAATCAATATACTTTCTTAATCCTAAGAATTATTATTCCCCACAGTAAATTACAATATAAACAAAGAGTATCTTAACAAAGTTACTTATAAATATCACTTGTTCATATTTGGGAAAAACTTTTGTGTTTCAGCAAATAAACACGTTTCGAATTCCTTACACAACTAATGATAAAACTTTAGTATTTTCTGTTCTTATTATCTCATTGCAAAGGTGAACAATAATATGTGTAAGTAAATAACAATATACTATCGTAAGAAAAATAATCTTGGTAAGTCTATTGTGAATCCTTTTGTACGAAGTTTCTTATAGAATCGTAGCAATATTATTGTATCTTCCAAAAAGTATTAAGTATTTATATTTACGAAGTGTGTTGAATGTTTTCTTCCAGATTCGCAATATTCTATAAGAGTTTACGACAAGGGTGATCATAAAATACGTGAAATGTCTTTTACTGATCGAAATTTTCTTACCTCTAGCGAAATCTTCAAATTTTCCAGCCACAATCTTACGTATAGATAAATATGGTTTTTTTCTCAACTCGAACTGAAATTAAATTAATGTAATGGTATACCGTGAAAAAAATTTCGAAAGCTAAAATGAAATTGAAAGTTGCGATCCTTAAAGGTCGTTTCTATTATAAGTTCTATTTCAATGCCTCTCCAGGTTTTATCATTAATTATCCACTTCATTTTTGTAGACATTCTGCCTGATACGATAGTCGTATCGAAATTCCTAATCTTCCTCTAAAGATTATTTTAATCGATATATATACAAGTCTACTTAGCATCCGAATACGTAAAATGTTTACCTCACATACATCTTTTTCCCCTTCTATCCTCGGTTGGGTCTGGGGCTCAAAGCATCTGCATACCTTGGCCGAAGGCCCTGTACCTCTAGCCGCTCCAACCACAGTCTCTCCTCACACACCTTTGCCACCTGATTCTGTCAACTATTTCTGGGGCGGCCCACCGGTCTTCTGCCTGCCCCCTCGGCTTCCAGGGCTTTTATCGTGCATCCGGATGACGTGCCCGAGCCATCTCAGCTGGGATTTCTCTATAGAGAGGATTGTGGGTTCTACCCTGAGAGCCTTTGGACATAATCGTTCCTTATTCGGTCTCTCAGGATTACTTCTGCCACTTCTCTGAGGTACCTCATCTCCGCTGCCTGTACTCCTGACCGTACATTCTCGTGAAACATCTATATCTGCTAACTAACCGCAATTCCCCCGATCTATCTCATTCCAGAAACCCTAAAAACCAACAAATAATTTTATCAGTTCTAATTTTACTGTTACCGTACACCGAATAAATGTTATTATTTCCTTTATTTAGTTTCTTGTAAACAAAGGTTTAGATATTCTCAACAAAATGTTAATACAAGCAAAAAATAACTGTAAGTAAATGTCTTTATGGTGTTCCACTGGAACCTTATTATTTTATTGGGATCCTTGTAAATATATTTTCACATTTAAAAAGGATTTTATTATATTCCACATAGGCAATTACTTTTTATTTTGGCAATCTATTTATTGACGTAACAATTTCGGTCAACACCGAGGGTCAAAAGAGGACACTAATATCTCCGCAGTTTTTCTTTGGAAATTAAATAAATAAATAAATAAATAAATAAATAAATAAAAACTTTATTGCACATAAATATACACACAAAGGGCGGATTTATCGCCTATTGGCGATTTCTGCCAATCAACCCAACTTTGACATAAGAAATGAAACATAAATTACATAACATACCAATGTACTTAATGTACCCGTTAATATAATAGATATAGATAAAAAAAAAATATAATATTTCTTCCATAGAAATTCCACATTTCCTATAATAGTTTCCGTGTTGTCTGAACGAATCACCAATAGCAAAGGTTATATAGGAAAATATATGTGAAAGCTCTATAATTTAGAAAGCGGATGTTGAAAATGTCAGGTATAATTTGCGAGGTGCCTACATAGACAAAATGGTTCAATACTTCCTTGTTAGTAAAGGGAAAACGATAGAATCAAAACATCACACGAACCATATATGTACTACCTAATCGATTCTAGTTGAATTCATTCAAGTTTTCTGAGAAACGTGAAATTGATTTTACTGTATTTTTTGACGAACACTATTTACCTACTACAAAAAATTAAATGAAATAATTCAATATTAAATTTATATTTTCATCGATGATATCAATTACGTAATTGCCAAGTTCACGTTTAATGGAGGTGATTATTTATTAATAGGTCTTAGACGTTTAAGTCACAAACATCGGCCAGGAAAAATATTCAATCAATTTAATCCAATTACATCCACATAGGTATATTTTCATTTTTGGTAACGGCGTTAAAGTAATTTCTAATTATTATTATTATTAAGGACCTTCAAATTAATTGACCTATCAATCACTGGAATAATTTATTGGACACCGATTTAATTCTGATTGACACTACTTATATTTTGATCGATATTTCATAAAAAGTAAAGATGAATAATAACTTAGCTTATTCACAACTACAGTAAATTATATTTCTCTTTTAAAACTTCTCTTCATTTGACTTGTGTCTCACACCAGAGATAGTCTTGACGCTCCTTCGATCCTATTGGTTAACATCTGACCAATCACAACGCCTCAGATTTCAATGGATTAAAATTTTTGGAAATCCACTGTTTGTGAACTGCATGTTTGCGTTTTCACTGTTGCTATTACAACGAGGATGTTTTTTTTTTAGAGAAAGCACTTTAAACAGATCTGTCTAATTTAAGCGGGCACCTAAAGGACACCAGAGCCAATCAGGGCTTGAAAGTGAGTCTTCTAGGTTGCGTACGTCTAAACTTCACATGAAATCTGAGGCATTGTGATTAACCAATAGGATCGAAGGAGAGTCAAGACTAACACTGGCGCGAGACGCATGTTTCATTTGTACCTAATATAAATAGTTCCATTTCTCTCTTCATAAAAATAAATGTTATTAAATATAATTAAATAAATATTTTCAGATGGTTTATCAAAATATTCACCCACTTGAATTGCAAGAATGAGATTTTGGTTACGAACGTTAGAGAACAAATAGCCTAAGGAGATTGAAAGAAAATAAAAATCCGATTTATGTACCCACCTGATTATATACAATTTTATTCGATTCATTAGATTGCATCAAAGTTCAGACGTTTCGAGGATAATTTTGTTAATATTATTATATAGATTATGTTTTTCATTACAATTTATTAACCTGGGAGAACAAAAACTATTATATTCGTATAGGTACTCTTAAGAGTATGCATACCTACCGACATTTCAAATATTTCTAAAAACGGGAGACATTCTATCTCGACAACCATTACTAAATAATCTAAGGATCAAAATAGGGTAGATGCATTGAACTTTTATCTAGGGAATAACCGTAAAAGATTTTTTATGCTTGTATAGATTTCTCAAAAAAAAAATTAAAAACACCTCTGATCTTTTTTTCGAAAGACGGAAACTCGTTTCCCGAAAGTCACGGAGTAATTTTTTTTTTGTGCTGATAATATCCATTAAAATCTAGGGAATAACCGTAAAAGTTTTTTTATAGACGCAAAATTAACTCCAAAAAATGGAAAAAACGCTATTTTTACCATTTTATCATGCGATTGTCACACGATTTTGAACCTTAATGCCGTGGGAAAAGACTGTGACGTCATTCCTGGTGCCAAGCTCTTAAATATTAAATTTTAATGAAGGCATATATTTATATTTAAAAGTGTTTCTGAAATCTCTTGAATTATAAAGAGTGAGCCTTATTTTACGATTGTAATAAATTCATACACAAGGGTAGCTTCTCATATTAACATAACATCATACAAGCATTAATGTCATGTCGGTATATTATAAACATACTTCACAAACATTCAGAGGAGATAGTTTCAGTTAGAATTATGAGCATCACTACCATTTCTATGTTCATACATTTTCATAAGTAAGAAAAAATTATCCTCAAGTTTATTCAGCTTATGCTAAAACGCTGTAAACCCTCTTTTAGAAAAGTGGCAGCGTGTCGACACACAGCGACGTTGTATTATAAACACCTTGGAAATTTGTCGGTTAGAGTATAGATGTTAGATGTAGGAGACCCACCCTTGTAATGTAGATATAATATAATGTATGCGAATGTTGGGAGGTGAAAATAAGTCCTGTGGGAGCTGTTTAACATGTGTAGTACATAAATTTAAGAGACACAAGGAACGAAACATTTACACTTAGCGCTGTGTTCATTTTATTACATTTCGTACGAAAAGAGACATCATTTTAATCTGTACCAATGTGCTTTTTGATGAGCTGTTTTGATTTTATTACAAACTTTATAATTTGTATGTAGAATATTTCCAACAATATATTTAAGTGTAGCATTTTGCCCAGAGTTTGGTTACAAAACAAACTGGTTAAAAAATATCCAAAGATTAATGCAAGACTTACTTTAAAAGGTATTTATTTTAATTACAAGTTTTTCAGTAGAAATACATTTCAAATATTATAAGATCATATTGCTTTCATTGTTTCAGTTTGATGTCACATATAAGGATCTCGTATCCAAAATCGAGTATGTAATTGATTTATTGAATACTTAGAATATCGAAACAAAACGTTTTTGTGAACTCGAAATATGATTTACTCTGAAATATCTTAGGTGAACGTCTCATATAGAATATAGAAATAGGAGGTTGGTATTATCTAAATAAAATTGTATATAAATTGAGTATTATTTCCTTCAATAGGACTTCGATTCAATATCCTGCAATCTTCACAAAACAGTATTATCATGATAACACACTTACAGTTACATAAAATATTTTCATATATTTATTTACGAAAATATTGTTATTCTATACGTTGTGAAAATCCGATAAACGAAAATATTGTTTTGTACTGTGTTTTGAAAAACTAATTACATATTACTTCATTACAATATAACTTATTGTTTTTGCGAGTACTCATTTGGTGAAGATTCGCAAAATAGATGTAGTTACAGGAAAAACCGGATATGGGACATAAATTAATATAGTATCACCACTGAAGAATTTCATGCCAAGCGGTTTATAATGCCATCAAATGTAGCGATCTGGTCAGACTGCTCCAGGATCACGAGGACTTCCAAGAGTGGGTTACCAGCTTAGGGTAAAAAACGACTAGAGAATAAGTAAAACATTAAGAATTTTTTTCGAATATGTTCGCAGTCTCAATCCTGAGGATTGTATTGCATGCTGGAGATGAAGAACTTCGTGGCGCTTTATGTAGCCGGTCCATTTGACTCGCCTCTCTGAAATTGAGAATCCTATAGGACGCTTAGGTGTATTTGCATATTTAATATGCATATTAAAACCTCAACAGGCTTATTGCATGCATTGGCATTTCTTATGCAGATTAAATATAAATACTTACTTACTTTCCGTGTCCGGAACACCATCAAATTTGAAACCCCCAATATTCAGCCATCCGGATAGCCCTGGCGTTCGCCAGTAGCACATCCTCGGGCTTTCATGTCGCACCTATTTGGGGACATGAAAACAGGTGACTGTGGTCCTGTTTGGCACCACACTCACAGGTGTCTTCCTCTCTGTAACCCCATTTTTTGAGGTTGCTGTAACAATGGGAGACACCTGTTCTCAGTCTATTGAGTGACCTCCATGTTGGGTACGACAGGCTGTGACCAGCTGCCATTCCCTCCGTTGGAGGTAACTGTGTGGGAGTGTCGTCTCCATAAAGCTTCTCCTCGACTTAAGTCTGCAATGACGTGTCTGGGAACCGTACATTGGGTGTCTTGGGTCTGCTCGCTGTTTGCCTCGTTCAATTTCCGCTGCAACGTGCCTTCTAGTTGCGGGAGGGGCAATACCCACTATAGGGTAGAGTTCTTTGGTGGGTGTTGGTTTCAGACTTTATTGCCCCGTCCACTCTTTTTGCATGTGTGGAGTTGTACCATACTGGTGCAGCATATTCGGCAGCAGAAAAGCACAGCGCCAGGGCCGATGTTCGCAAAACATGGGGTTGAGCTCCCCACTTGGTGCTGGTAAGTTTCCTTATGATGTTGTTCCTGGCGCATACTTTTCCCTCGACCCCTTCGCAGTGTTCCTTAAAAGTTAGAGAGCGGTCTAGGTGGACACCCAAGTATCTAGGTAAGTCACTGTGTTCCAGCTCCTGACCCTGCCACCACACTTTAGGTTTTCTTCTCGCGTCTCTATTTCGGAGATGGAAGGCACAGACCTGAGTCTTGGATGGGTTCGGCTTGAGGTGATTTTCGTTGTAGTAGATCGCCAAATCCTGGAGAGCGGCTGATAGCTTTCCTTCCACTTCGTCAAAGGTTTTGGCCTGTGCTGCTACAGCAGTGTCGTCTGCGTAGATGAATTGTCGTGTTAAAGGGTTAATGAGCTGATCATTGGTGTATATATTATATAGAATGGGTGCAAGCACACTGCCCTGTGGCAGTCCGTTTTTCTGGTTTTTCCAGCGACTTTTTTTGGAGTGCAGTGTTACAAAGAATCTTCTGTTTTGCAGGAAACATTCCACAAGTTTGGTAAGTTGGAAGTCTTTGGTGATATTATACAGTTTCCATAGAAGCCTCCTGTGATTTACGGTATCGTATGCCGCAGACAGGTCGATGAAGGCAACACCGGTGACAACGCCCTCATTAAAACCATCCTCAATGTGCTTTGTGAGGTTGAGCACCTGTCCGCAGCACGATTTGCCAGGCATGAAGCCTGCTTGTTCGGGTATTATCTTATTCTCGATTGTGCTGAAGATCCGTGTGAGAATCATTTTCTCAAAAGCTTTAAACAGATGGCACAGCAGTGACACAGGACGAAAATTCTTCGGGTGATTTGGTTCTTTGCCCGGTTTTAGAAGGGCAACAACCTTTGACTTCCTCCATAGTTTCGGGATAAACGTTGCTGTCGCACATCTGTTCATCATTTTTGCGATCCAGTCTATGGTGTTAGGTCCGAAGTGCTTGATTTGTTCGGTTCGAATATCGTCCAGGCCTGCTGCTTTGTTATCTTTCATGCTGCCAATGACACGCTTTAATTCTTAAGCGCTAAATGGAGTGCGTAGGGTGTTCTTTTCGTTTTCTATGTCACGCTGAATTTCAATCTTTTGCTGTCTTGATGTTTTACCATTTAGGAGTAGTTGGTGCGCTACTTGGTCTGGTGTTACTGTGTTTGTAGTACCTGGGGTTGGTGCCTGTGGATCATTATTAAGGTTCTTGATCAGTTTCCATGCGCGTCTGCTGTTTTGTTTCATATCCAGGTCAGATACCAACTTGCACCATCTATGTGTTCTTGATTGAGAGACGGCTTGCATCACCCTTTCTCCGGTCTGAATTGTCTCCTCAGAGAATGGATCTGTATTATAGAGATTCTGGTAGACCTCCAATAGTGTTTTGGATTCCTCGTTAAGACCTGCGATGTATTCAGTTCTGCAACCGCGGGGAATATGTTTTCTGGACATCTTCTTAACGAGTGTAACGAAATTGTCATAAGACTTTGGGTCTGGTTCCAGGTGCATAATCTCTCGATCCAGTTCTTCGGAAAAACGCTCCCAGTTCGCCTTTTTAAAGTTAAATCGTCTCTCGAATGGGACAGTCTCAGGTCTTACCGCTGCCGAGATTATACATACAATTGGTCGGTGTTGTGTTTTTGGTATTGGTGGTAGTACGGCTTTGGCTGCCTGATGGGCAATTCTGTCGCTCACCCAGATATTATCCGGGTTGTAGCACCTGCGCCATCTTCCACTCATGAAAGATGTTGGTTGCTTAGGATCATACAGCAGTTTGAGGCCTTGGCCCTCTGCCCAATTCTCGAGTTTCTCGCCATTTTCGTCTGTTTGTTGATATCCCCATGTGGTGCTATGGCAGTTAAAATCGCCCATTACCATTTTTATAGGCTGTGCTTTAAAGTTGTTAAGTTCTTCGAAATCAAAAGTCTTGAGTGGTGGTTTATAGACTGACGTGATGGTACATTTGTTGACTTCGACTGTCAGAATTTCGATGTCATCTCTGCAGGTTAGATCTGCAGAAACCACGACAATATCATTCCTGACGAAAATAGCACTGCCGTATTTGTCATGTGGTCGTTCCAAGATCAGCCTCGTTCCCTCAATATTTGGTCTTCGACCTTCAACCCCTCTATGGGTTTCTTGCAGTAGTAAGATGTCGCAATTATTTTCCTTAGATAGCAGATTTTCCTTGTCAGTTGATAAGCCTTCTATATTAATCGAAATTGTCAATAGGGTTGGCCTTGATAAAGGCCCTTTTGGAACGCTTGTTTTATTGGGTACGTTTGAATGCTTTGAATGTCTCGATTGTTTATCTCTCTTTGTTGGTGTTTCGGTGTTAGAAGGATTTGCCGGCATTTTGCCGTTTCCAGGGGACGCCCGATTGTTTTCCGTACCATGAACTCAATCTGCGTGGAGGCTCCTTCTTTGTCCCCCAAATATAAATGAATGTCCCCTAAATATAAATGAATGAATGATTGAATATTTATTTCCCATATATACATATACACACACTCATAACAGTTAAACACAAAAAAATACAAAATAAACATACATAAGACAAAAAGACACATGGGAAATTGTACTGCCCCACTAGGCCAGAGTCTGTTCTGGGGCAGTAGACACACAGATGAGTATTATATCTTACAAATAAGATTACACTTTATTGCTATTGGTTATGCCATATTTTATGGCAATGGCAACATCCACAGATTAAAATTAAAATGAAGGTTTGTTCATTCATTCATTTCATTCAATTCATTTTATGTTTAAAGACTTTTTCTTAAAGCAGGTCAACGTATCTACCTAATTCTTTATTACCACTTCTCTTGATCTTTGCATTAATTTATAAATTAAAATAAAATCTTACTACCTACCTACTCAAAATTCTCCAACAACTAATTTTAATTTATATTCATATCATGACATTTTTTTGCGAGTATATCCTTATTTGCCAAAATCTACCACCGGACTTTACGTTAGATGAAATGTTGGCTGTCGTCGAATAAAGGGGTTCAAATAAAATAAACATGACCGAGGGAAATCGTTGCGTGTTTTTCTATCAAATTAATCTAATTTTACGAAATTATGTAAATATTTTCCCTGTGGGATGATAGGATCCTAAAAATCGAATTTACGAACCCTTCACCTCAGCGTATTGATATAAAACAAACATTATATATTATTTTTAGGGAGAATTTGAAAATAATGGTTTCTGGTAAATATTTGTTATTGTTGTCCCTTGTAAAAATCATATTTGTGGAAAAATAGTTTGAACCTTTTTTAATAAAACCGATTTACGTTTACCCAAGGAAATGTTTATTTAATGCCAATCGTAATTCTACATTCAAATAAAGGTTTTCTAAAATATAATATTTCTTCATATTTTTTCAGAATTCCCAGTTAGTAATTGGTTCCTTTTGCCGAACATTGCAATATACATTCTTTCCCTAAACACTTTTTTCATTCATCCGTACTTTTATGTCCACATCTGCTGCGTATTTGGAACAAATGATCATCCCAAAATTTCTTCCAGCTGCCCTGTTTTGAAGTAGCTTGAATTTTTACAACATTTCAAACATAAATTCTTTAAAAATATTATTATGCTACAAATATACACATCAAGAATTCTAGAGTAACATTATTGTAACTACTTTCCCTTAACCTACGGAAGTATTATTGTATGGAATAAAACTCTGCTCGAAAAAGTATAATGATTGCCACAATCTGACAATAAGAAGACCATAACATTTATCCTTACATACTAGGACTATTCTCATACTCAACTATAAGCTCAGGGTGAAAAGGTACATAAGGTGTACTGAGTAATAAAGCTACAAGGAAAGCTGCAGCAGAAATTTGAAATTTACTTGTCTTTTAAACTGTAGGCTACACTCGAAATGGTTTCCCAACAAACGAGAATGTTTATTTACCCGGGACTAATTAAAATAGGAGTCATTGTTCCATTTGCGTCTCTCCACAACTGACAGAGGAGAGCAAATTGAGAGGATAAAATTTAAAATAGAATGCCTGTAGCCTTCTTTTAGGATGTAATTACTGAAGGATCCGTCTTCATTTTATTATCAAGAGATCCCATAAAACTTTATGTGTGTTTTCATAGTTTATACATCCAACTTAAAATGAAGATGTTAATGAGATTTTTTTATAATTTCATTTCGACGTCGTATTTTTATAGGTACTTTTCAACATTATGTGTAATGTCATTTTTATTTAAGAAATTATACTTTAAATTTTTACTTATGAAATAATTATTATTTTTTAGAACGTTACACACATTTCAAATTCTATTTTTACGCAAGGCATGTATCACTCGACAACGGGTGCTTTGCCAGAAAAAAGAATAAAATAGAATGGAATTGTTTTGTACTCTTAGTATATCAATATAGACAATATCTGGGAAGCTGAATTCCGTAATGTGGAAAATATCTGCTGGTATGAATGGATGAGCAAACGGTGAACATTTTACAGAATTTCTATCAGAATTTCAGAGCAATGATGACATTTAGTAAGTGGCTGAAAACTCCCTGAATTTTCAAATGACGACAATTTCTACAAACAAACGATAGTGCTATATCTCGAGAGAAGCTTTAAAACATTTCAAAATTCTTTCACAAAGGTGTCTTCATAACATTACTGTCATAATCTGCCAGCATACTTTGAAAAAAGATAAAAATCTCTCTATTGATAGAATCGTTTATATCTTTATTGAATTATATTACAATATCTGCTTTATCCATAATCAATACTTTTGAGACAGTTTGAGTTAGGTAAAAGTTGATGAAAATATTATATGATGAGGTCTCTGAACTGCGTAATAGATTAACAGTAGGTATTACTTGAATACTTCATTTTTTATATATCTCCCTGCTTTTTTTCTTTTCGGAGTCATTATTCTTATTTGTACCTCCTAAAAGGCGCCGACATTATCTCTTTTCGTCGTCTGCAGACATCAGATCCCTTCATTAAAAAAATTAATAACAACAAACAAGAATAAAAACAGCATCAATTCTCGCTTCTTCTCTCTGAGATTTCCCTTCAAAACAAACTCAATAAAATTATATTGTGGAAATTATTATAATGCAGTATAGCAATTTATTAAATTAAAAAAAAAAACACAAGTATAGTAATTCATTAAATTCAAGGACATGGCCATGTCAATAACATCACCAATTCAGAACTCACAAATTCATATAAAAAATATCTTCAGTCGCATTTCAAAAGGCGGCGAACCGTACTTTTTTTTAATGAGTAGGTGCCTACTCAATATTATAATATTTTTCGCACTTTTGCGCAGTTTTTTCATTGCTGATTAACAACATTGTGTATCCAACCGATTTCAACAAATTACCTTAATTAAAGAGCAATTCCTATAATGAATGAAGAGCAATTGCTAACAAGATTGAAGACATATTATTTAAAAAAGTGTAAATTATATCTTCAAATGAACCAACGTCGAAAAATACTACATTACAATAAGCCAACCTTTTTATGGTTCTATTTAATCATTTACTGTTTGTTCAACATTCATGGGGTTAACTGGAAGAAATCGCAGTTCTGCGATAAGTTCGCCCTAGTGAACAACGTTTTATAATCTGTACTATGTCCATTTTGTATATTTATATATGTTTGTTGTTTACTTTAAGTTTAAATAAATAAATAAATAATCTGGTACAATTATAGCTTTTCCTATCCAATATAAACCTTCGTTATTCCCAAATTATACAATATTGTCACAAATATGCATCTAGATTACCATCGGACAACGATGTTAGTACGATTACCTTTTAAACTACAGGGAAAGCCTCCCTCTGTTCAGTTCAGTATGCTCTCTGGATATTACGCAGCCTGGATAGCAGTAATTCCTTCTTCTATTAGGCCATCGTGTATTAATCAAAGTAGATGAGCTTTTTTCTAATAAGTATATAGGTACTAATTGCAGTTCTCAAAGTTTGATTTATTGTAAACATTGCAAACCTCAATCAACTTGCCATAGAAACGTCATACTTTTTTACTTCATAGTAATTATTACAGATTCGAAGAAATTCTTATACAAAGTAGTAGATAAGCTCACTGTTACATAATATAGAAATATCTCGGCAATATGTTGGTACTTGATGAACTGAGTTGATTAGGGAACGTGAGCAAAGGTAATTTTATTTTATGTGAAGTTGCCGAGTAAAATATGTTTACGGATATCAAAAGCAAATAAATTCTCCTTGAAATAAATTAAACGTCATTCTTGTCAGCCATTAAACCGTTTCATTCATTGTCTCAATGTATCGAAGTAGATATCCTTAGATACATTCCTTCCTATTCAGATAAAACGTTTCAACCTTTTAATTTCAGGTGAATTGAATTAAGTAGTTTGACTAATTTATTACATCAATTGATTTCAATCAATAAATTAATTTATTATTCTTCCTTCCAGGTTATTCGGGTGTTGGCTGCGTGTCTGTTGATTTTCTCTAGCTTTCGGCAGCGATACTGCTGCCATCTTCAGGATGAAGTTCTTCTTCTTGCTGAAGGACTTCATCCTGAAGATGGCAGCAATATCGCTGCCGAAAGCTAGAGAAAATCAACAGACACGCAGCCAACACCCGAATACCTGGAAGGAAGAATATATATACCATGCTGCGAAAACCTACAACATCTATTAATTATTAACTTTTTCATTCAATAATAAATAGCAAAGAATGCGAAAATAGACTGTGAATTTATATAGATATATTGATTACTTCATACAATTCCATTTAAATAAACTTCTTTTGTCCAAAGTATAATCTTTGCCCTATGTACAATTTTTTCACAGTATAACTCGCTACAATTTCTTTGCGGTTAAGTCTACTATGATGATAATCTTTTCGTGACAAACCCTTTTATTCAAGTGTATCTATCAAAATATTATCATTCATAATGGAATCATAGATTCAGTATTTTATTCACTTTTCGCATTTAAAATCATCGAGTGACTTTGTAAAGAGGGAAATTTATTACGCAAAAAATGTTGTTTCGTTCATATACTGTTCAAAACACGAACTTCATAATTTCATATTGTCACGCAACCCTTCTTTAGGTACGTATAACTGTATAACTGTATTTAGATATATAGACCGGTGTTTTAACATTAAAAAAGGGGGTATAGCGTAGATAATTGTCGGAAAGCTGGAAACTATTTGATTCCCTTCATTAACATGCAAAGAAGGTTTCTTGAAGTTTGCACCAATTTTCCGCTTGTGCTAAGTACAGGGTGACCCATAAACCGAAAAAATAATGTACTTTTTTCAGTTTTTCAGTAATAACTTCTAAACTATGCTTTCTACGAAAATGGTGTCTTTTTATAAATTAAAGTACATAATATTCTGCGTCGTTTGAGCATAAATACTTCTTTGTACCTCAAAAATTATTGTGATACAGACACTGCCAAGTACATATTAATTTTCGGAACAAATTGAAATATTCGTATTTTTCACTTTTGTTGTTGAATAACTCCCCAACTCAGGTATTTACGGTAATATTTTACTAAAAGTATTTAATTGTGGGTCAATTTTCTCTAACTTTTGATTAAAAGTTTAGACCTACGGCACACAGTTCAGGATGCACAGGTGTTTAAAGAGAGACGGGTGAAATAAAGAAATTTATTAAATGATAGATTTAGATATGTTAAAAGTAAGATAATTTAAATTTTACGATTTCATTTTATTAATGTATAGTTTTGTCAATTAAAATCTGATTTTTAATACTGTTACGCCACTGCCTAATATTTTATATCGAAAAGAGTATTTTTTTTACATTCATTGATTTTATTAAAATATCTCCTAAACGGTAAGTGTTAGGAAAAAATATTTATCTCACAATTTATCTAAAATAATTTCTCTATATTAAAATTGAAAAATAATTTATCTAATTTAAATACTAAGTGAGGTAGAATTGATTAAAAATGGTATATAAAAAATAAGTTAATACATGCCGTCACTTTTTGTTAAATTGCTTCGAAACCAAGCAGTGTAGCGTAAATCCATTAAATTGCATTTAAAGTTAAATAAATTTCCTATAAAATAAGTCTAATAAAATTAATTTGGGAGTTGTAATAAAAAAGTACTAGATGATCAATATCAATATTGAGTAAAATAATTCAACGCTTCCCATACAAAATGTTCTTACTTAGCAATGTGCCTCTACACAAAATCAACTTTGATCATCTAGTACTTTTTTATTATAAATCACAAATAAATTTTATTATACTCATTTTATGGAAAATTTATTTCGCTTTAAATGCAATTTAATAGATTTACGCTACATTGCTTGGTTTAGAAGTAATTTAACAAAACGTGACGGCATGTATGAACTTATTTTTTATATACCATTTTTAATCAATTATACCTCACTTAGTATTTAAATAAGATAAATTATTTTTAAAATTTAATATAGAGAAATTATTCTAGATAAATTGTGAGATAAATATTTTTTCCTAACACTTACCGTTTAGGAGATATTTTAATAAAATCAATGAATGTAAAAAAAATACTCTTTTCGATATATAATATTAGGCAGTGGCGTAACAGTATTAAAAATCAGATTTTAATTGACAAAACTATACATTAATAAAATGAAATCGTAAAATTTAAATTATCTTACTTTTAACATATCTAAATCTATCATTTAATAAATTTCTTTATTTCACCCGTCTCTCTTTAAACACCTGTGCATCCTGAACTGTGTGCCGTAGGTCTAAACTTTTAATCACAAGTTAGAGAAAATTGACCCACAATTAAATACTTTTAGTAAAATATTACCGTAAATACCTGAGTTGGGGAGTTATTCAACAACAAAAGTGAAAAATACGAATATTTCAATTTGTTCCGAAAATTAATATGTACTTGGCAGTGTCTGTATCACAATAATTTTTAAGGTACAAAGAAGTATTTATGCTCAAACGACGCAGAATATTATGTACTTTAATTTATAAAAAGACACCATTTTCGTAGAAAGCATAGTTTAGAAGTTATTACTGAAAAACTGAAAAAAGTACATTATTTTTTCGGTTTATGGGTCACCCTGTACTTAGCACAAGCGGAAAATTGGTGCAAACTTCAAGAAACCTTATTTGCATGTTGATGAAGGGATTAAAATAGTTTCCAGCTTTCCGACAATTATCTACGCTACAAAGCTAAATTTCCTGGGCTAATAATAGTCCCAGGTGATTCCATATACGAATACTGAATATCACATTGCATTATATCAGAGGCTCGTTCTGGGTCCGTTAATTTTCACTCAGCGAGTCAACGGGCGATTATCGCACGAAGCAGAACGCATTTGGGTGATTGTTACAATTGGAATTGTCAAACAGAAACAGAGATATGAGAATACTTATAAGAGTGAGTTGATAGATATATGGATAGACATATTGCGTTTTAATAAGAGTGAGTGAACACTGAACAGCACGTTCGGACCACTCTATTATCTATGGCGAGTGAATGTCACCCAACAAAATAGTTGGGTGTTATTCGCAACAACCGAGCGTGTCAACTGTGCACATAGAACAGGTTGAATCGCACAACCAGTTTACTCACACCGATGATAGAACGGAGAACAATGGAACCATAAGCAATCGAGCGAATCACTGAGTGAATTTTAACGGATACAGAACGCACCCCTGGTGACACAATGCTATTATTATCACATCACATCAACTGTATTATGTCCCATTAAATAATATCGCATAATTGTATCATTTTATAATTACCATCGGTATTAATTATATAAATATGATAAACCAGAGATCGGTACATAGATACGTAGAGACATGCTTAGGGTAATATCCCTCATCCAGAAATTCCTCTCTGAAATCATAATCTGAACTTGGTTGTTTGCAGAAAAGTTCGACTAAAATTACGTAATTTCATTTCACCCTAAGAACGTTCCCTGATACAAAAGAGGTGTTGTCTGCCACATGTAAAATCTGTTAAGAGATGGTAGAGGAAAAAACATTAAAACATATACCGTTCGTTTTGGAGATATGGCCTTTTGAAAATAAAGAATACTAAATTTATTTTGAGATTTTTTTGAAACAATATATACAACAATACAACGCAGAAATATAAGAGAGTCATACCAAACCTGTGAGGTCTGTCGGCGTGTGCTCACATGCAACTTAAATAAAAATATATACAATAATACATGTTATATTTACAATAATCAACCCACTTCAAAATAGCTAGGCTAGATTTCAGCAAAAATCATACTAAATATTTTTGGTTCTCAACAAAGACCTTAAACAAAGAAATTTTCGCCATTTTAAAAAATTGTTCTGTGAAACATAAACTACTTTTTTCAATAAACATCAAATTTACAATATTGTTTTATTTATTTATTTATTTAAACTTAAAGTAAACAACAAACACATATAAATATACAAAATGGACATAGTACAGATTATAAAACGTTGTTTACTAGGGCGAACTTATCGCAGAACTGCGATTTCTTCCAGTTAACCCCAGTTATACGGGAGAAGTCAAGGTTATTGTGTATAGTCCGAGATCCGGCTGCCAAAAGTATGACGCATCTGTTATTTGATCGAAATGTTTAGAATTAAATGATAGCTTACCAGTAGGGTAATACAACGCACTAGGGTTGCCTTTCAAAATCTTGCCGCAACGTAGTGAAGAATAAAATAAAAATAAAATTATAACATATCGATCAAATAACAGATGCGTCATATTTTTAGGAGCCGGATCTTGGGCTAGTACTTCGCTATACCTTGTGACAAATTCCCATAATAGCGTGTCGTATTTTGACGCGATCAAAAATATAGAGAAAATGATTAATTTGTTCATATTGTCTTAGAACAAAAGGTCTATTGAATAGAACATTAATTAATTAAACACAAGCTTTTCCTTGAATGGCAGTACTATTTAATAAAATGCTTTGAAATCATTCATTATTCACGCAGTTCTACTTTTTGCAAAAGAGGTGTAACGTAGTAAGAAGTTTAGAAGCGAAAGTCGATTTTATACGTTATATCTGTGACCGAGGCAGAAAGCAATAGTATTACTATCATACAGGCCCGGCTCAACTGATATTTGACGATGATGACGTCGCCAAGATTGGGAGAAAATGTATGGGAAAAAATATTCCGTAGCTCAAGTATTTGTCACCGAGACAAGGTGTTTGTAACCGATACAAGGTGACGTCACCAATCAGGGTGGTGATGTTATTCGTGGGTCCAGGCTTGTATACTATCGTTGGTTTCGCTGTGACCCGAGTCTTATTGCCCAATTGTATTACTGAATTCCTGCATTTTTTTTTATGGAGAAGACTCTAGTCGTAGTTTTAAAAAAGAACCGTCATGGTTTTGCTCATTACTAAAAATGTAACTTTATAAATGATGTAGATAAATTACCTCACCTGACGTTTTATGAATGGCTTGACGTACGAATGAAACAATACAATTCACAAAATTTAATAAGAAACAACACAGGACGCGCATATTTGTCATGTTCCGTTTTTACGCAGTCTCATATGTGACCGAAATGTTTAAACCACTTTAATATTCTACATTCTACAACCTTTGAACATATCATACTTGATGTAAATATTTGTAGATATCATTCTCCATACACGTGTTGTCCTTGACAAAAATATTAAGAATATTATGCATTATTTCCACGTTCTTCACGTGCCTACAAAATATGGAAAATAACACTTGTGTAATGTGTATAGCGATGATATGTCTGAAGAAGTCTGATTTCAACAGTCTTAAGGGCTTACATACACTGGGCAAAAATCTTTCTATTTTTGCTTCAACTTTGTATGAGAATGTTAGCGCTCAATAAGAATAATGTAAGCGACAAAGTGAATTATACATTTTTAAAAGAAACCTGGGAAGAAATTTAGAAATCTAAAACAGCCGATTTGTTAAGTATTTTCGCTAAATTATACTTTTATATCTGAAAAACTAAACGGAAAATCTTCAGATCCCGTAAATTTTAGGGTTAATTTAGGAGGAATTTCCAAATCCTGTAATTCTAAAACAGCCGATCTGTAGTCCATACTTTCATCTATCACTGTCTTCAGTTTAAAGACGATTCCCTCAGGTATTGTCTGAGTAAAATTCAGGGCGCCGAAGCACAATGACAGCATATAGGGCATTAAGTTCAGAAGAGACATGGGAAACAAGTGCCATTATCCGTGTAATAACTCAACGTAAGAAAAAAATTATGGACAACTTCAACATTCATTATTAATATTCACATACTGATGATTGAACTAATGTGCTGTCTGAGGGTGTTGACAGGCTCTGCGTCTAATATTCCACCTTCAGGCTGTTTTCTTAGTCCAATCTTTTTGTTGATTTATGCAATACCACCTATAGTATAAAGCCGTGGTACTAGCAGCGCCCCTAGCGGTAAATTCTTCGTCAAGGGGCCTATCATAGGCCGTTGCCATAACGTATTTCCGTTGATTTTGTATGGCGGACGTGCGGTCGCCCTTCGTTGATACGCTATATTTGTTGTATAACAGTGATTAAATAGACTAAATACGGTTTAAAAACATTGCTTACGATGGTGAACAAGTGTTGTCTTACAAATTGTAAAGGAAATTACGCCTCAGGACCAAAAGTTCGTGTTTTTATCTTCCCAAAAGACTCTGTGCTGCGATCAAGATGGCTTCGCGCTATTCACCGGAAAAAAATATATTCCAAACCAATATTCGAGGGTATCTAATGATATTTCTCGATTATTTATGATAATAAAACGTTATCCCTGTGTCTTATAATGTGTACGCGTGTTATCGTTGACATTTATTTGTTAATTTTGATGTGAGGTTAGGTCGATTTGTGTACCGGTATAGTCGTGCGTATTTTGTATCGTATAAGTATATATATATATATATCCTTCCTTTACATTATTTTATGTAATGAGGTGTATAATTATTCTTTATTTCAAAGCCTAGAGTTGATCTAAGGAGATATTGTAGTTATTATATGTTTTATTGGTGACATCTTTTGCAAATTGTGTGGTATTGATGAATATTTTCTTATTAAAGGTCTACTGGTCGAAAGTCAAATGTTGTTTTGTTTAAAATAACTCCCATCTTCCACTATCATATGTAATTATTTCATTAATAATGGAGAATTCTGGCGCTTGGATGACATTTTCAGGACAGAAATCGCAGAAGAACACTGACTTATACTCTACACAAGCCCAGATTTGACATTTCGCTTAGGCCTGTCGGCCGCCATTTTGGGTTGTGTGTCATAGCCTTTTGTTCTAGGTAGTATTGATTTATGGCGAAATTTTCTGCTGGTAACACTCACAAAATTCATAATCCGACAATCCTTTCTTACATAAAGTAAGTATGTAAATTGCATCAGGGGCGCCATAATAATAATTATTCTAAGTAGAATACAGTATGTGTGCAATGATGTCATTATATTTACACCTAATTGACCATACGCACGATCTTTTGTTATTGAGATTACTGATGCGTGCCACCGACCAATAAATCTTTACTCTTCAATATTACACAAGCACTTGCTGTATTTTTTCTATTCACAAAGAATTATAATCGAAGGTATATCACGTTAGTGAATAATGAAAGTTCTAAGACTGCGTAATTTTATTCGTATAAAATTATTCTCTTTGAATATAAGTACAGGTAAATTATACGTCCCGCACTTTATGCAAAGGTAATTTTATTATTTTATAAATGACGTATGGATATAACACAACCGCATTTCATTATAAGAGTATTTTTTCTAGTCTAACTTTAGTAATATTGATATATAATACCAACAGAATCAGGAAAGATTGACCCGAAGGTCTGTACTAATAAACTTCAGTATAACTTTGTAATTATAATATTATGGCTCGTATACTCGTATTTTGATTTACTTTGACTTGTGTCTTTGATATTAATATCTTACGTACCTATACAGCATTGAAATTTGTTTATTAATAAACCTAGGTCAATATTAAACTAAATTTAATATGACAAATTCTGTCTAGAAACGATCGAAACCCTTAAGTCCTCTGGTCAATGTAAAACTAAGTAATATAGGACATTGCATTAGTACATAAAATATCCTTCGACATTCCGTGAAATAAATAACTTTTATTCCGTGTCGATTGGTCTTTGAACGTTATGGCTATCCAATTTAATACCCAAGTGTAGGTACCAACGTTGTGTCATGAATGTCAGGTACTCCTTACACTAAAGTGGCAATGAATATTTCATTCAGTAAATAGGATGCCATACAGAACAGAACTTATTCAAATAGCAATTTTTACAGCAAGATATTACTTTATTATATGACACTAAATTCAAGCATTCTTTCGATAGATTTTACCGCTTTACCGCTAAAGGTAATCTGATGATTAATAAAGAAACTCTTGAGTATGTATCTACAACTATTAGTCCGAGAGCCCGCTGCTTAATTTATGACGTATCTGTTTTTTGATCGAAATGTGGTATAAACGATAGCTTACCAATAGGGTATTACATCGCACTAGGGTTGCCTATCAAAATCTTGCCGCAACCCCCCCTGCCCCCCCCCCCGAAAAGGTCCCTCTTCGCGGTTTTTCGCATTTTATATGAATATGGTAAGAGATAGGAGAAAGTAGTCAATGACAAAAATAATCCTTGCTAAATTTTCTACAAAAAACATCAAGTCAATTTTTTAGGACTAGTAGTTTACCCGTAATGGCCGGTCAAAAAACAGGATATTTTTTGAAAAAATAAAAAAAAAAGTTTGATTTTTTTTCTTTCACATTCTTCCACCCATTATTACTAACATTTTATGGAAAAAAAAATTTGGCCTGCGGCGCTATATCACTGGTTATTTTATGAAAAACTAAATTTAAAGAATTTTCGTCACTGAGTTTTATTGTAATAACTCCGAAATTATTAGATGTATGAACATAAGTTATAGCTCGTTTTGTAGCTAAGACTATGGTAATTAATTCGTTCTCTGACTATTTTCCTGAAGCTCTTATCAATTTTCAACCAATTTAGTTTAAATATATTTTTTTTGTATTTTAAATGAATTTCGGTTTTAGACCGGCCATTGCGGGTAAACTGCTAGTCCTACGAAAAAATTGACCTAACATTTTTTATAGAGAATTTAGCAAGGATTATTTTTGTAATTGACTACTTTCTTCTATCCCTTACCATATTCCTATAAAATGCGAAAAACCGCGAAGAGGGACCTTTTCGGGGGGGGCAAGGGGGGTTGCGGCAAGATTTTGATAGGCAACCCTAGTGCGATGTAATACCCTATTGGTAAGCTATCATTTATACCACATTTCGATCAAAAAACAGATACGTCATAAATTAAGCAGCGGGCTCTTGGACTATATGTACATTGATGTAATTTCCCAAACACAGAAGTGCGAATTTTTACAAACAGATGGTGTTGAATTTGTTTGTACAATTCTTTTTTCATTTTTGTTCTCTAACTGTTGGAAAGATTAATGATGGCCTATTACAAGTTTTTTTTATTCTAAAGTCCCATCTAGCAGCGAAGAGAATCATCCCTGTGGGGTAATCGAACATAGAAGAAAAGTCGAAGTAGGGCAATAAACTACATACCATGATATAACTACTAATTTAAGCTGAAATCGCCCATCAAATTGTACTTTTTTATGTCTTGCCTATTGTTCTTTCCCTTTCTTCAATTATTCACAGAATTTACGTTAAAATTAACTATTTATGTGAAATGTATTCGTACATTCTTAACGAACTACTTACTTACGTAAATTCTATTGGCGTTTTCTTGCTAACTACTCGATGAATAACTATTAAGTATTGTAGTCATTTTATAGTTTCCTTCTATCGAAAGTCGCTTAGCCTAATTTACTGAATACAAAATAGCGCTTGAACAAATTCAATCATTTGCGTAAGGTTGGCCTTAAACAGCTGGAATAATAAATAAATAAATACTTCAATGAGTACTTCAATAAATAAAAACTCTTTATATTATTAAGATGCGTGTAAATGGTGGATTTATCGCCTATTGGAACAAGTTGTGATGGTTGGGACATGTGGAGAGAATGAACGATGAAAGGATAACAAGGTAAATTTACCTGGGTGAAAGAAGTGGTGTAAGGAAACGCAGCCGTCCAAGAACCACATGACTGGACCATACTGACCAGATCCTCAAGGACGGACGTGTTTTGAGTAAAAGTAATCGTAGAATGTGTATGAGGAATTGCACGAATGTGACGGAAGCCCGAAGTGTGTGTAAGGATAAGAAAGTCTGGCCATCCGTTTTCTCTGCCTACCCCGCAAGGGAGGTGGCGTGAGGGTATAGTTTAGTATAGTATTTCTACATATCAACCCAATTCTGACATAGGTACAAGTGAAAATTATCTAAAACAAAATGTATTAAATGTAGGTACCAGCTAAGTATATTAGATACATACATATAAATCAGTTATAATAAGTAATTATAAGGATAAATAAATAATAAATATATTAAGTACGTGCATATAGTCATCCACACTATATCATTTTGTCGTTGCATCGATCCGCACAAAGCATTCATACACACACATACATATTCTGAATTAATAATAATATGACTTCATAATATTAATTCAGTACGCGCGTCTCTCCATACATTCTACACAGCGAGCACACACACATACGGGAATCAGATTATGATTATTCAGTTCACCTCCACCAGTTGGCGCTGCGTGCTGGTAGCGGTTGGACGTGTTCTGTGGACGTGTTGCGGCTTGTGGCTTCTCGTATTCCGCCATAATGTGTAGCGCAGAATATTTGATTTTAAATGTAGAAAGACACCCTTGCATATGGGACAGTTCTGCAGAGGGTTACGGTGATAGAGAGAAAAAAGATGAAGCCTGGTTGGATATTTTTAAACATATAGTACCAAACTGGGGAGCATTAAATGATGATGAGAAAAAACTAAAAGGTAAGTTGTAAACAATATTATTTGGTGGTTACTGATAAAACTATTGTTGTATTGCCGTGTTGTTTCGCCAGATGGCGTCATGAGTAATGGCGGCGTATTGTGCAAACTACAGTACAGTCTTTCCCGAGTAAGAAGACGCGTGGAAATAAATTGGTATTACTGATTTAGGTGTTGCTAGATGTAATAATATGATATACATAGGTACATAGTTATATTTACCCGCCACTTTCAAATTATATTTTAGGAATATTGTTTAAAATATGGCCAGTTTTTGAATTGTTATAGTAAAGTGGCAACATTATTTTTTAACCTGTAATGGCGGCTTAATTAACTCACAAAACTCTCTTGCCTTTAAAATAATAACTTTTGCGCTGCTCTGTAATATTTTGGGTATTGTGACTTGTAAAACATACAATTAATGTGGGAATATTAATATAATCTGTTTCACGGCAGAAGTCTCACGGGAACAAAATTTATATTACTGAGTTTAGTGTTGCATTATGGTTAATTTTTTTTCGCTATTCTCACATTAGATTTTAAAACTATTGCCTAAAAAAGGCAATTTTTTGGATTGCTAGAATAAACTGGCAACATTGTTTTCAAACTTGTGATCACATCAGAAACAATAAATACTAGAAGCTTTGATTATTGAAGTACTTAATCAAATATTTTTTCACTAGAAGTTGTATTTTTATTTCATTACAAAATAAATCTGAAACAAAACAGGACATTAATAATTTTTATTTAATTTACAGGTCATGAAACTAAACGAAAATGGAGTAACTGTAGAGATTATTACATAAAAAACAGAAAAAAATTGATGAATTGTCCATCAGCATCTGCTACAAAGAAAAGAAGATACATATACGCGGAGGTTTTAAGTTTCTTGGAGAAAACATTCACAAGTAGAGAATTTGAAGGACACTACGTTACGGTGGACGAAGACGGAGGTGAATACCAAAATGTCGAACATTTAGAAACTGTGGAAGATGAAAACGAAGATGAATGGAGTATTAGTATTGAAAACAACCCCAAGAAGAAAATTAAAGAAGAACCAGAAGCCAAGAAGAAAAAGGCACAAGATGAACCAAGAAAAATATCAAATACTCCAACTAACCAACAACAATTAAAAACATCAACCAACCAACAACAATTAAAGACATCAACTAACCAACAACAATTAACTACATCAACCACCACAAGCCAAGATTATGACGATGACGAAAGATTCTTGTTGAGTTTTTCTGGTGACATGAAAAAAATGACACACTTTCAAAAACTTGATTTTAAGTTAAACATGCTGCGGTTACTCAAGAAAACTTTTCAAGAATGTGGTGCAAACATATCCTCGCGTTATATGAATTCAGACACCCTAAGCCCATGATATAGCCACCGTGATAATTCCCGGAGCAGTTCATCTCAATCAAGATATGCATGTTCTCAGACAAATAATCACCAATCCTAAAGCACTATTTCAACATCAACAAATTGTACTACAAGTGAGCACCAAGCGAGTTACGAGTATTATAATACATAGAAAATATTCCGAGCCGTGCACCACCAACTTAATCAACCTGATGATTTTCCTAATACGTCTATGTCCAATTCCCAAACAGAATATTATACTTATTTTTTTTTTCAAATAAATATATTATTTCAAATACCTACTATACTTTGTAAAAGATTCTAATTGTTGAATAAACGGTTTCATTTTACGTACTTTTGTATTCTTAAAAAAGGGTAAACAAATAAACTTAACTCAAAGTAGAAAGGTTTTGAGCCCCCAAATAGAAGGACAATCTAAGTTGGATGATTTTTGCTTGTTCTGCCTGGTCAGTGGTCACAATAGATGGAACAAGGAACAATTAGGTTGAAGACAATAAATATCGATTTTTATTCTATTTATTATTGATCCTGTTAATTTAATAGGGAAATTAAAGATAGGACACTTAAGAGCAATGATTTTTTTTCTATTAATTTAATCATTAAACAAATAATAATATACATAATATACAGTAAAACATATACATGTGGACACAGTACAAACAAAAAGAAAAAATTCCTCCCTTATGGAGACAAGGCTCGTATGAAGGAAGGATTACTTAACATTAACTGTAGGTACATACTACATACTTATTTACAATATATCTCACTTAACATTTCATCCTAAATAAATTCACAATTTATACAACATTTTTAATTATACTAAGTACATATATATTGGGTGTATACTACAACTTGAGAGAATGAATGATGACAGAATGACAAAAAAGATATATTTGAGTGAGCGAAGAGGAGTGAGGAAGCGCGGCCGCCCGAGACTGACCTGGTCCGATCATGTCGACCAGATCCTCAAGGATGGACGCGTTTTGAGTAAAAGGAATCCGAGAGCGTGTATGACAAATTGCATGAATGTGACGGAAGCTAGGAGTGTGTGTAAGGATAGGGCTGTCTGGCGCTCTGTCCTCTCTGCCTACCCTGCAAGGGATGTGGTGTGAGGGCATCTTCAGGCAATAGGTACAATATGTTTAATGATTTCCCTCTTAAATTGAGCTGGACATTTGATAGCACGAACACCACCTGGCAAGCTGTTGGATGTATTTGACTTCCATATTATGTGTAATACCTTTGAGCTACATCTTCATTACAAAGGGGAATTGTTATACAGTCATTAGTTCGCAGAAGATTATAATGACATATTTCACACTCTCCGCACACTGGAGACTTCTGCTTGTTCTCAAAATTAAAAAAGGCGTCAAAGGATCAACATATCTCATGTGATGTGAAATTTGCTGTTTCCAAGAAACCAGAAAGTTTAATAGAAAAAGTAACAGTGAGAGAGAGTTGAGTTGAGAATTATTTATTATACTTACTCAATGAGAACATTGATGAAGAAAGTGTCTAGATTACTTTCAAAAGTAAATCAATTTAATTACTTTTCATTACTTTTTTCTGGACTCTTGAGTAGCTGGACGTGTAACAAACACAAATACCATTTACTCGTCATTACTAATATGTCTACCTTTCAATATTCCTTGTGGAAATATCGAAAGCAATATTCCTTGTGGAAATATTGAAAGGTAACGAATTTTTCAAAGCGTATTTGTGAGGATGACCTGCCTATTCCAAATATTTTGATTTAGAGATTTTTAAGATTCTTGTTCTTCTGCAGCCGTCCTCCCTCCAATGCTGGATGTAGGCCTTTTCCCCTCATCTCGTCTCTGTTCTTCCGTCCTAGCATCCAGGTTCTGCTGGCTTCTCGACCTATGTCATCAGTCAAACTTTTTAAGATTACGAGACCTTTATTGGAGTGGAGTGAATAAACAAATTACAAAAATAATGGAAAGTTCACCCCTTCTTACAAAAGCACAATTTAAATCCAATTTATATTTCAAGAAAAACTCATCAAGTTCTTATATAAACAAGTTTGTTTCGAATGTATTTCGCAAAACCGTAACAAAATCATCAAAGCCCGCGTCGAAGTAATAAATTAGATTTCGATATGTTGATTTTACAAGTAAAATTTCTGTCTGTTGCACGCCTCGTGAAAGTTGTTTGAATATTGTTAAGTGTGTTATAAATTTGTAATGGCTTCCAAGTTACCATAGAATCGAAACCCTTTAAATCGTAGAGTTTCAAAAAACTGTCCTACCAAATAATTGTGTACCAGGAACAAACCCACCAATTTTACCCACGCTGCGCTGTAGGAGTATTTATATTCAAATTATTTTCTACGTTTTCTAAATTTGAATTTTTCGTGGAATTAATGTTTATTACAAAATGGATAATTTGGGTTTGCTGGAAAATATTATTCTTCATGAATATTTAAATTAGAGAAAGGATCTTCGGCGTTAGAAGCAGTTTGTCCGACTCCTCTAATGCCATTCAAGGGCGCTCATTCGGCAACAGCAGAAAAGTGAATAACTTTATGAATTAATATCTTTTTTTGTAATACGAAGGAAGCTTTTTTATTAATGGGTGTAATTTGACTTTTTTATATGTAACATTCATTTTTTGTGAAACCAGCATTATTTCGAGAATAAATTGTTATGGTACTACAGAGAGATTCCAGAGGTATTCAGGATATTATACGTTTATGATCCCATACGGGACATGGTTGTATACCTACATACATGTAAACCCATTACTATTTCATATGCCTGTTTGCCAGTAAGTACAACACACTCTTATTGAAGTCATCTATTATTTTTAGAACGCTTGTCAACACAATAGCAGGACGCCATTCTTTGATCAAAAAGATTGTGTATGTATCTTTATTCCTATAGTGTTCTCTGATTTTGACTGGACCGATATGTCTTTGTAGAAAAGAAGTATGCGATTACATAGATATCCACCACCTCTTACCGTGCTCTGTGCTTTTAACGTTCTCTCTTACTTGCTTCGGTAAAATCTGTGAAAAAAAATTGCACATTGCACATTTTATAATTTTAATCATAGCTCTTGAAAATAACTGAAACAAACAGGTTTCTTTAATACACACTATTAATTTTTCAAATATAAAGTATATATTTTCTGTACATCTTTTTAAGGCATTGCTCCGTCAATAACACCTTTTTCCGTAAATCATCAATTGAACGTAGATCACAGAATTAATAACAATTAAGGAAGAATTTATTGTTGTGTGAAACGCATGCCTCTCTAACCACGTGCTTGCCAAGTGAAAGTGAAACACGACTTCATTAAACTAAAACGGGTTTAATCCCAAACATCCTCGTGTGTTTCACACATGATTTCTGTCACGTCGCAACTAGATACAGGTAGACGTGAAACTACATACGTACACGTAGTAGAAGTTCTTATCGGTCTGAATTCCTGTTTCCCTTCCGTATTTACTGAATTCCTGTATTTCTAAATTTGTATGATGCCTTTTCAAACAATCTTGCACTGATATGAAAGTAATACGTTTAGGTACTTTTAATATTTCAGGACACAACGCTGGAGCAGTTAAATGTGGCAATAATAATGTATTCCACACTTTGCGATACAGGCTTTTAGCCTAGTGCAAGATGTGCAGGAAAGTATTTGGATTTGTGTATGCAAGCCCAGATCCTTTAAAAAAATTGCTACTTTAGAAGTATATTAATGTTTTATAATGTTATACATCGCCTTCCGAAAGAATCTGAAAAACTGCTGTAGCCCCAAGCTTCATTCAAATATTTGACCTTTTAGCGCATCGTATTTTTCAATAGAATTTTGTAAATAACACAAATAAATAGGTACTTATAGCTATAACTTTCATATAAACTGCTAAACCTAGCAACAACAATGCATCATACAAAGCTGGTGAAAGGGGAAAGGGCCATGGATACTGGATACAAAATATTTTATAGTATTGGCAAAAGGCTTTTGCATAATAAGTACATATGTATGTTGGACGTAGGTACGTTTAAATGGACCCCTTTATCGTAATACTCATGTTTATGCACTCTGAATCATAATATTTCACAAGTCTACGATGTTTTTTGTATCTCAGACATCCACACTATAATACAATTTACTTATACATTTTTGTAAAAAATTCTCAGTTATTCCATACAAATAGGGTCCCAAAGAAAACTACAAATTTATTCTAAGTTCTAAGTCTCCTCCCAGCCATATAATACTCGTATGTGTCTACATAATATTAGTTTCGTAGGGTATTGTATCGATAACAATTTTATGGTCTCATTTTTATACTCGTAGAATTCTACTTTCCTTTTCATATCGTAACAACATACACGTGTATATTATAGGCAAACAATCTCGGACAATGAAATCATATTATATCTACCTTCTAAAAATTCTATCTTCATAATATTCTCTATTTTTATACCCTTATCATATTATGTGGAATAATGTCAATCTACAAGGTTCAGTGACATCACAACTTATCTCCTGAAGCACTTCAACACCTGAGCTCTCACGAAGTTTATCTCAGGATCTGGACATCTTCTCTATCTCATACGACATAGTACACACACTTCCTTCCTACTGTGTCTACACTTTGCCTCGACGACTATCAACAGAAAAATGATAGCCTTCACTCTAACGCTTCCGCTAAAACTTTTCCTTTAAGACCTTATCAAAACGAAGAAAGGTTCCTACCTCCCTCATTCAATTATATTTTACTTAAATTTTAAAGGTTTGTCCGATCTGTCAGGATCATCAGATCTATTTTCGCCTTTCACGTAAAACTCTAAAACAACTATTACCTACTCATTTTCAAGACAATGCTGTAAATATTTTACGAGGCAACGTCCTACTTTTTCCTTTTGTTTTCTATTACAACACGACGTATATGCTTTGCTGGCCCTGTGCCCAAAATTTCCCGCAGATAATTCATCTATTTCCATTGATTTATATAGGAAGGTATATAATTTGTTTATATTATTTATCATTTATTATAAATGCAAGATTTCTTACTTAATTCAATGCTTTGGGTTAATTTGAATAGATAATAATTTATTGCCTTCGTGTTGTGTATAAAAGTTTTACTCATAGAATCTGAAAGTTGTATTCCTTTCTGTAATAATGCTAATAAATTCTCTGATTTTATATCTGTATAAAATATACTTGAATCATTATTATACTTATGGCTATAGTAAAACTATGAAACAACTAATATTTGTTAACAGAAGTTTATGAAAGATCTTAATTTATTTTCATATAAATCATTTTATTCCATACTATTCTTACACAACGAAAAGTATTTCCCATACAACTGGTATAAATTAAATTTTGTATATACCAATGTGCTAAAAAGATAAGCTTATCTCTGCTTATGAAATATTGTTTTAGCCTACATTTTTTAACTTCTATGGCGATCTTTCATCTTGGGGGTGTTGGGAGAAATTGACATCTAACTCCGTCGTTTCCTCACTTTTTAATTGGTTTTTAAATGATTTTGTTTACAAAGAAAGGCAAGACACGTTGGAAAAGCTGAAAATCATAATTTAAATTTTGTAGATTGTGTCAAAAACTCTTTTTTCAATAGATAGATAATACTAGATTATTCGCTATTAAAAAACAGTGGAATCTCATAGACTCAAATGATTACAATGAGATAAGGGCATATATAGGGGGGTCCGAGGCCCTCACTCCCCAAATGTCAAATAATGATTTGCCGTCTACTATGGAAAGATTTCAGGTGCATCACTTCACCCATTTTTCAAAAAAAATTCGCCTGTAGCACTTATTTTTTTATGGCATCTTTTGTACACAACGATTTTATTGACATGACCTTTTTCACTCACCTTCACTAAAAAAATCAACTAGATCCCACCCTCTCGAAATGAAAACCTATATACGCCACTGCTCCAATTTATGTATATGTGAAACTTTTGATTTAAATTCAGTTATCAAACTAAAACACTTTACAGGAATAGTATTGATTCTTTTATATCTGAACAGGAAACAATAGGATTGGTTGATGAATACAGTAATTAAAATCTGCACTGAAAGTTTTTCTATACAGAAACTATTTAATATAAATTAAGCTGTGAGCTACATCTATTCTAACGTGAAAGTTTGTGAAACGATGTAAAGCCTATAATATGCTTCATATATATAAAACCTTATTATCTAAAGTTGAATAAAATTAGCCTCCTGCCTACTACACCTTTCAGCACTCGAAATGAATTATTACACATAAATGGAAAATACATTATCAGCCTTTTAGTTTTATGAAGTATTATATTAGGTAGGAATACGAAATGTTGAACGAGAATTTATTAGCGCGGCAAATTAAGAGTTGCTATTATGTCTCTGCCTTTTCCTTTATGCTATAAGCAACACATTTTCGTTCTCTCTTAATCGTTCTTCATATAAATATAGGAGTTGCAAAGTATTATATTTATTTCAAGTGATTTTGTAGAGTGTGAGTTTGTTTAATGAAAGCATCTGAGTTCACACACAATATTCCAATATTTTCTAGTATACCAGTCACAGTAAGCTACACCACGAGCATGCTTCGTCAGCGAGTTTCAGCATTCAAACTACAATCAATCAATGACATTCTTAGACTTAAGAGAGCATTATTTGGTGATTAACCCACTTAGCTCTGAATTGACAGCATTATTGATCCTCCGAGTTTTGTTTATAAACTGAACCTAAATTTGGGTTTTACGTGAAAGACAAAGGCAGCTCTCTGATTGCTCCACAATACTAGTGAAAATGTCTTATTTCCCAATATTATAACATTTCTTTATTAATTGTTTCAGGAACGGCGCACAAGGATTGCTTACCAAATGGAACGTGGTTCAGACATCCCGATTCAAATAAAGAATGGTCCAATTACACAAACTGCATTAATATGGATGATTTATCTGTGAGTATCTACAAAATACTTAAGTACTCTACTGTAAATTTGTACCCAGTTATGTAATTCTACTTTTAGATTGTATATCAAAATTCATTACTACTCAGACAACCTGCCATATTTCTTTTAGTCCCATAAAATTCTATATTCTGTACCACATTTTTGAAAATATTGAGGAATTTCTTTCACCGTCTTTTTGTCGAGTATACACCATGGGTTTAAGTATCTGAATTGATTATATCAATATCAAGTGTGCAATAGTTCGTAAAATTAAGGGAACAAGTTGATAATAAATTTAATTATATACTTACTCGTACAAGTAGAGTCTCCCAATATAAGATACCCAAATATATGAAATACTACATATCCTTCTAAATAAATGGAATTATAATTATTGTCAAAGTAATAAAAAGTATGCAAACGACATCTAAAGACCTTTATCTGAAGTTAACTTAAATTCCTTTTTGACCACTATCATTTACATGACACTTTTAGATACAGGTAATAAAATATGTAGGAATATAAAGGTATTCAAAATTAAGTACTTCACAAAGGGTTGTCCTTTAGTAGACCTCTTAGTAAACCTCTTTTATTAATTAGAGACGAAATATTTAATGTACTTTTGTAGAGGAACGTATTTTAGTGGTTTTAGATTTAAGTTGCGACAATTTTTCCACTTACGACTAAATTTATTTTCTACAATTTGCAAACATACATTAAATGATAATCTCGTATTCGAGTTTATGCGAATAGGTGTTTTTGCTTATTTTTCAAGCCTGATTTTTGTACTTCATTAGCCATACGACTAAATATACCCGTTCACATTTCACAATTACTATTTTCATAAGAAATTGATTCAGTTTGGTTAATAGGATATTTACATTAACTTATATTTCACTATGGAACTTTGTAGAAAACCGACATAAAAATAGATAAAGTCCTTAAGGGCCATAACAATGCCTTTCGGTACTTTTCGGTACTTTTTAAAAAGTTGTATAACCGCACCCTTTAAAGATCTAGCTTTGAAAAAAATATATTGTATTCCTTCATCTTTTCTCTAATGGATTACTGTTTAAAATAAAAGATATGTTTTATAGTTTTATTGTAATAGAATATTTAAAAACACCCGTTTTTGGCGCTATAAAAGTTATATCTCAAAAACAAATTGACATAGAAATATGTTTTATTTTTCAATTGATAGGTATTTTATATATCTAATCGATTACTGTTTAATTTTTACAAAATCGTTATTGTTTTTATTGCAATATCGAAAAAACTACATTTGAAGATATTTGTGATGCGGCTTGCCGAGACTCGATAACGCGCGCAAGTTGAATAATAGATCTTAACGACATGCATTCTGGTGTTATAAGCGAGATGTTTGTATATCATTCCTCAGTTCCGCCTACAAGCTTGTGGGCTACAGACGTGAAATCTGTGTTGATTTTTTTGTTATGAATTGGAGAAATACCTATCTTATTATTTTAGTTTTTTTCGGAATTACTTACGTAGCGCGCGGATCATGCGACCACGGAGCTACAAATCTATCTAGATGGAGCATTTAATATAACACTTAATATTTTTATCATAACTTTAAATTGTAATAGACAGGTACGTATGTAATATTAGGTACTTGTTATATACAGGTAGGTAGGTATGTATCCCCTTTCGGCAAAATATTTTTTTAAACATATAGGTACCTACATACTTTCTTTTTAATGCATAATATGTATTGTAACGTAAAAGTAAAATAATATATATAATGCAGGTTGTTTAAAACATTTATTAAATATATAAATATTTTATTTACAATTATGGTGGTATAAAACATGTTACAAATTATACAAATCGTCTTTTTTTAAAACAACACAGATCGTCAGAGAGCAGGCCGACAAAAATATAACACATCTGTTTTTTGATAGAGATATGACTTAAACTACATATATAACCTCACCAACATACTCCGAGTAATGAAGACAAAAAATGGTACCTACCTTACCTCGCAAAATGTATAGTAGTTTTGATTTTTGGATATGTTATATAGGTTAATCATATAGTTCAGAATCCAAGTTTTTAACTTCCCTATCCTTGTGCGTTCATTAAGGCGAGCCAAAAAGTTTCTAAATTTAGGTCAATTTACAGTTTATTGATCGTTACTTTGTAACATTGCATTTTAGAGAGAAAAAATGTAAGTAGTTAAAAGTTAAAGAATATTAAATATCCTGCAACTTTTTTAACAACAAAGTTTTTTTGCAAAACGAATGTATACCTATATGTTTAAAAAATATTTTGCCAAAAGGGGATACATACCTACCTACCTGTCTATAACAAGTACCTAATAGTACATACGTACCCATCTATTACAATTTAAAGTTATAATAAAAATGGGCACTTACCCTGTTAGTTTCGAAAGTCCCGTTAATTTGTATTTAATGCTCCATCTAGATAGATTTGTAGCTCCGTGGTCGCGTGATTTGCAAAGTGTAACGAACATCAGATTTTTAAACAAAAGGGGGTGGGACTAATGCGCGTGACACGCCCGATCGCTCAAGGTCATTCGCCTTATCTTGGCCCTTAAGGGTGGATTCACTTTACTCTTCGATTACATTCTGTTCTTGTACTAATAATGATTTTTTTTTTTCAGCTTAGACAATCAGTGGTTGCTGTGTATGAAATAGGATATTCCATATCATTAATAGCACTTCTACTCTCCTTAGCATTACTCACATATTTCAAGTAAGTAATAAAAACAAGTTTTTATTAACTTTTATTACGAAATAGTGTTGAATATTGCGTTAATTTTTCCTGTGAAAAGCAAATTTGAAATTTCTTGTATTCTTGTGTAAGACTTTAATATAGTATCTATTAGATTGTCAACACTGAGATTTTCAGCTCCCTAGAAGCATCGCTTTAGATGAGTCAATAGATTTAACTAATTTGGTATAGAAGATTAGTTTTTTCAATTTTTGTCTCTTTTTTTCAATATTATTATGAGCCTCCTTCGACCATTCCAACCACCTGTTCATAAAAAGTGACGTCAACGATACTTGAGTCTAATAATGACATCATTAATTCCGTCGTTATATTTTCCACAATACCGAATTGAGGACAAAAGCTCTAACCGAATTTCTTTATAACTACACAATAACCACTCTAAATATTACCTATCTGAAACCTTCCAAAACATCATTTGTTCGTTCGATTTTTTAACACCAGGAAGCGGTAGTAGTTGGTTCAACAAAATTCATCTAAATAAAAGTAAACTAGTCAAATCATTAGGCTTACAAACGTATCAATGTAAATGATATATCGAATGGATTCAAGGCTTTATTATTGTCAAGTGCAGACATATAAATTGTACAGTACATGATATAAAGTACTTTTAGGTATTCCATGAAGTGATACAGGGTGTTTCCTTCCGTGTGTAAAATCTCTTGAGGGGTGGTAGAGGATGAAAAAATAAGCAAAAAAAGTTTAATAAATGTATGTCCGAAAATCAACCGTTTTGGAGTTATGGCCTTTTGAAAATTTAAGAGTATGAAAATTTCTCATTTTGGTTTTTTGACAATAACTCAAAAACTACTGACTGGATTTTGATAAAATAAAACAAAAATCATAAAAAACATTATAGGTTTTCGATCTATGTCTCAATTTCTGGATTTTGCTTCATAAAATAGTGAGATTTTTGCACCCAAACTTTATTTTTACAGAAAAAATGAATATTTTTTCCAATAAATATCAAATTTCTAAAAAATTGCCGCATTAAGTATCCTTTTTTACACTTTACAATAAAGCCTTTATAAGTTCTCAATAACTTGAGTTTAAAAAATTACAATATATCCTAACGGTGGGACCACAGCATCCGATCCAATGATGTCCAAACCTATGTAAAAGAAGGTTAAAGTAATACCACTGAGCGATTAGTTTCAGATTGTATACGTCTTGGCTACCTTAACCTACTTGTTAATACATTTGGACATCATTGGATCGGATGCTGTGGTCCCACCGTCAGGAAATATTGTAATTTTTTAAACTCAAGTTATTGAGAACTTATTAAGGTTTTATTGTAAAATGTAAAAAAGGATACTTAATGAGGCAATTTTTTTAGAAATTAGATGTTTTTTGGAAAAAATATTCATTTTTTTCGTATAAATAAAGTTTGGGTGCTAAAATTTCACTATTTTATGAAGCAAAATCCAGAAATTGAGACATAGATCAAAAACCTATAATGTTTTTTATGATTTTTGTTTTATTTTATCAAAATCCAGTCAGTAGTTTTTGAGTTATTGTCAAAAAACCAAAATGAGAAATTTTCATACTCTTAAATTTTCAAAAGGCCATAACTCCAAAACGGTTGATTTTCGGACATACATTCATTAAACTTTTTTTGCTTATTTTTTCATCCTCTATCACCCCTCAAGAGATTTTACACACGGAAGGAAACACCCTGTATATTTCTATTTACGATGAGAATTTTAAAAATTTGGTTGTGCGGTTGGCGCGGTTGGTTGGGGCAGCAGTTTCCCTAGCGGGAGGTACTGGGTTCAAATCCCGGCGCTGGCGATGTATTTTACACTTTTCCATACAGGCTTTTTGCCTAGTGCACACTGTGCAGGAAAGTATTTGGGTTTGTGTATGCAAGCCCAGAATCTTTTTAAACAAAATCATAGGAATATCTATATTTGCACCACAACTTTTCCATTATCAGTAATAGCGCGGACCTTTTCCATTATCAAGCACTGCTGCTATGGTCTGTAAAGTAGACAGCATATTATCATTATCGGTGATTTACTTTTCATATCCCCCTGTACAGTGTACACTCCCAGATACAAAAGAGAACGACCAATATTGATACCATAAAGTTTATTTTAAGCACTGCGTCATGTAATTTTAATAAATGTCAATTACTTGGGTGGTGTTTATTATATTACCATCAACAACAGTTTACTGTTTTAACGTCAATATAATTTATAACAATATTGTACATTTATAATGATGCATTATGTAAATGGTGTCAACCTGCTCAGAATATTAATCTCGATGGATTTTTATTATGATAATTTATTCGACCTGTGCAACAGTTTTATAATAATTTTCTAAATACTTTTAGTGGAATATTTTCATACTTACTTTCCGTGTCCGGAACACCATCAAATTTGAAACCCCCAATATTCAGCCACCCGGATAGCCCTGGCGTTCGCCAGTAGCGCATCCTCGGGCACAGAACACATATACTCCTCGGGCGTGCATGTCGCACCTATTTGGGGACTATTTTCATTGTTGATGGAGAGAATTAAGTCACACATCTTTAATTAAATGTCGTTTTTTCTTAAGAAGGGACGATTGACTCCTTCATTTTATCCAATGTATAGGTATTATTTTTCTCTACAATGGAAAACAATACTATAGGAAGACTACATAATCATAATAGAAACCTATGGTCATCATTAAACTTCTATATTATAATAGTGCTCAACTTTCTCCTATATAATATGCTAGGTTATTCATAGGAACCACTCATTTCCATCGCATTGGAAATGGAAACAATCTTGTTATATTATTCTGTTGTTTAGCTGGACAAAATATATTTACACCTAAATAGACAAATAGTAATGAATAGCCATAATGAGCATTTGTTGCGATTATTATTTCTGTTCATTATATTCATTCATTCTGTCTCATTCTGATGTTTATAAGTCAGTCCTGTGATGAAAAAGACTCCCTTTTGCAACAACGAAGAGACTCCACCAGAAGATACTTCGCTTCAAAATAGTTTCCAGCTCGTTAAACTAGTAAAACTAGAATGTAGTGATTTATTCATGTAATGAAAAAAAGTTGAATATTCCATGCCACAAACGTTACTAGAGAAATATAATTAATCAAGTTAATGTTAAAAGGCCCGACACTATCTGCAGATTATTAGGTATCTGTAAATTAATTTAGAGTAATAATTCTATCATTATTATGCATATCCCTTGTGATCTGAATCTTTACATATTTTAACACCTTTTGGTTTTATTAAAATATTAATATTTAAAGTCTGTCAAGTCTTATTATGAATTAATTATTATGGGCGTAGATATTAAAGGCACCTTTCAGTTCAAGCCAATAATATAAAAGTTAAATATGAGACGGCGGAACGGACGAATAAAATAGAATAATGACAATAAATGACGTAAATACTCGTACATATACACAACTAATAACCATCTTGGTATACTCACAGATGTTTCAGGGATAATTTCGTATAAAATCAAATAAAATGAACTCTCGTATTGATGAAACGCAATTATGGTTCAAATTTTCTAATCTTGTCAAGTTTCGACAAACTTTGTGACTAAGTAGCGATGGTGGAACGAAAAAGCTATACTTTGCGAGATACGTGTACCTACTCTGTACTTTGCACTTTGTAGCGTTTGTGAGAATTCACATCGGTGAAATGAAAACATCCGAATCCATCCACAAAGCGAAATATTGAATAGTTCGATGATAGAACGATGCATTTATAATGAATTCATTTCTACATGCACTGCCTCCTAGAGTAGGTACTCTATCCATGCTGTAACAGTTGGCAACATAGCAAAATAATACAACAGGACCACTACTCCTGTCAAATTTCGTAACAAAATATAATACGTGGTCCATCATAATCATTGGTAAGGTACTGTTATTCCATACATTTCCTTATAGACCGGTGTTTTAACATTAAAAAAGGGGGTATAGCGTAGATAATTGTCGGAAAGCTGCAAACTATTTGATTCCCTTCATTAACATGCAAATAAGGTTTCTTGAAGTTTGCACCAATTTTCCGCTTGTGCTAAGTACAGGGTGACCCATAAACCGAAAAAATAATGTACTTTTTTCAGTTTTTCAGTAATAACTTCTAAATTATGCTTTCTAGGAAAATCGTGTCTTTCTATAAATTAAAGTACATAATATTCTGCGTCGTTTGAGCATAAATACTTCTTTGTACCTCAAAAATTATTGTGATACAGACACTGTCAAGTACATATTAATTTTCGGAACAAATTGAAATATTCGTATTTTTCACTTTTGTTGTTGAATAACTCCCCAACTCAGGTATTTACGGTAATATTTTACTAAAAGTATTTATTTGTGGGTCAATTTTCTCTAACTTGTGATTAAAAGTTTAGACCTACGGCACACAGTTCAGGATGCACAGGTGTTTAAAGAGAGACGGGTGAAATAAAGAAATTTATTAAATGATAGATTTAGATATGTTAAAAGTAAGATAATTTAAATTTTACGATTTCATTTTATTGATGTATAGTTTTTTCAATTAAAATCTGATTTTTAATACTGTTACGCCACTGCCTAATATTTTATATCGAAAAGAGTATTTTTTTTACATTCATTGGTTTTATTAAAATGTCTCCTAAACGGTTAGTGTATGAAAAAATATTTATCTCACAATTTATCTAGAATAATATTTCTATATTATATTTGAAAAATAATTTATCTAATTTAAATACTAAGTGAGGTAGCATTGATTAAAAATGGTATATAAAAAATAAGTTCATACATGCCGTCACTTTTTGTTAAATTGCTTCGAAACCAAGCGGTGTAGCGTAAATCCATTAAATTGCATTTAAAGCTAAATAAATTTCCTATAAATTAAGTCTAATAAAATTAATTTGGGAGTTGTAATAAAAAAGTACTAGATAATCAATATCAATATTTAGTAAAATAATTCAACGCTTCCCATACAAAATGTTCTTACTTAGCAATGTGCCTCTACACAAAATCAACTTTGATCATCTAGTACTTTTTTATTATAAATCACAAATTAATTTTATTATACTCATTTTATAGAAAATTTATTTCGCTTTAAATGCAATTTAATAGATTTACGCTACATTGCTTGGTTTAGAAGTAATTTAACAAAAAGTGACGGCATGTATGAACTTATTTTTTATATACCATTTTTAATCAATTCTACCTCACTTAGTATTTAAATTAGATAAATTATTTTTCAAATGTAATATAGAGAAATTATTCTAGATAAATTGTGATATAAATATTTTTTCCTAACACTTACCGTTTAGGAGATATTTTAATAAAATAAATTAATGTAAAAAAAATACTCTTTTCGATATAAAATATTAGGCAGTGGCGTAACAGTATTAAAAATCAGATTTTAATTGACAAAACTATACATTAATAAAATGAAATCGTAAAATTTAAATTATCTTACTTTTAACATATCTAAATCTATCATTTAATAAATTTCTTTATTTCACCCGTCTTTCTTTAAACACCTGTGCATCCTGAACTGTGTGCCGTAGGTCTAAACTTTTAATCACAAGTTAGAGAAAATTGACCCACAAATAAATACTTTTAGTAAAATATTACCGTAAATACTTGAGTTGGGGAGTTATTCAACAACAAAAGTGAAAAATACGAATATTTCAATTTGTTCCGAAAATTAATATGTACTTGACAGTGTCTGTATCACAATAATTTTTGAGGTACAAAGAAGTATTTATGCTCAAACGACGCAGAATATTATGTACTTTAATTTATAGAAAGACACGATTTTCCTAGAAAGCATAATTTAGAAGTTATTACTGAAAAACTGAAAAAAGTACATTATTTTTTCGGTTTATGGGTCACCCTGTACTTAGCACAAGCGGAAAATTGGTGCAAACTTCAAGAAACCTTATTTGCATGTTAATGAAGGGAATCAAATAGTTTGCAGCTTTCCGACAATTATCTACGCTATACCCCCTTTTTTAATGTTAAAACACCGGTCTATTAGTGACGGTGATGGCAACGCTACAAAACGAAGTGGTCTCAAATTTCTACCATATTTCTACAGCATGGCTAGAGAAAGACTCATCTAGGTGACAGTGCTACATGGCTTATACCTGAATTAGATTTAATCAAAGCAACTGTTTTATTAAACGCATGGTATAATAATACAATCATTATCCAAGACCTTTCTACATCTGACGTATGTCGCAAGTGGGAGGGAGCAACCCTTAACCTGACGTATGTCTAGACAAAATAATATTAAATTTCATAAATACCTACAAATATAATATTACTTAGGTGCGTAGACATTTTTTCGTCCAATTATGAGAATATTAAAAAATGCCGATTTATAAATATGAAATTTACAGCTTACCAGGCCAATTAATTTTTGATGAGATTGTACCTACTACGTGACTTGTACAGAAAAGCAAAAAGTGAAACATGGTGTGCACTGTGCAGTGCACGTATTTGAATCATTTTTTGTCAGTGTAATGCACGGTATGGTGATTATATCAAATGCGTTTATGATAGTTTTCATTGCAATGAATATGTTTTTGCATAGTTTGATACGTAATTATTAAAATTTGTAATTATATCGAGATAGAATTTAGGTCAATGCGGATATTTCTGTTCGCTACTCGTTCTCGCTCACTCAAGCCTAGCCCAAGCGTTAATTAACAATTAGTGAATTCCTTCATCAAAAATTTGATTATTATACATTATGGGAAAGAGAATCGATGATGAGTCATACAAATAAGCTTGATTAGAAGCGAACGCTTGTCGAGTAAAAAGCGGTCATCTACCTGCATCAGCTGTCGGCAGTCGTAAGCCCAGGAAAGGTTCATACTTTAATACACATCATTTAGTAACACGATTTTTTTACATAAATGGAGTATAAGTACAACGTGCTGAAAACCATCACATTCATACAATTTATCATACACGCTCTCCGATTCCTTTTACTCAAAACGCGCCCATCCTTGAGGATCTGATGGTCGACATGATCGGACCAGGCCAGTCTCGGGCGGCCGCGCTTCCGCACACCTCTTAGTTCACTCAGATATATCTTTTTTGTCATCCTTCATTCTCTCAACATTCCCAAACCATCTTAGTTTATTCACTTTCATTCTAGTTTATTTCATTCTAGATTTTACATAGTACCTATTAAATTTTCAATATCCGCTCAAACTTACCTGATACAGAAATTTTATTTCCTCGTTTGGTTATCGAGCTTACCTCCTACTCACATTCATTACTGGGATGTAGATTATATCCAGCGATACGTCTATCAAATTATTTTCACACATTATTAATTACCTTCCTACGAACAAAAGCGAGTGGCCTTAACCCTAACAGCATTGTATGAATATGTGTTGATATGTTCCTAATTACCACTTTTTTCATTTTTTTATATAAATTTCCCAGGGCAATGTGACCATAATAACTCATTTTATTGCATGTCATGATACGAGTAGGGAGGTGACAACACACATAACCACTCAAGAATTATTCTAAAAATCAACAGATTGTTTTATGCATGAAACATGTATTCAAGATTTACTACTAGATTTGGGCAATGGACAATTCAATTACCTACCGTGACAAAAAAAAATTGTGAGAAAAATTGTAATATACTTACTCCCTTATCATTGAGTATAAAATTAGCTTAGTCGAAAAGTCTCCTGGTCTTGGGTTCAAATCTCGATGTTGACAATGTATGTTATAAATTCACTATAAAACAATTTACACATTATAGTTTTAAGTGTCTAGCAAAGAACTGTTAGTGATAACAATTTAAAATTCCCGATTTTTTAAAAATGTGACTTTAGACTGCACTAAAAAATCGCACCACAAAGATATTATTATGGACTTGTTCAAATTTCTTACAGTCATCTCGGGTGATCACAAGAATCGATTTCATTGCGATCGTTTATATTCGTCTTGATTATAAAACTCACAATAAACGTCCTCAGTATGTTTTCAATTAATGTCGCACCTATTCAGAAAAGTAATGGACACGAGTTAGGTAGTAAATTTTCTATAGGTATTATGTTTTGAAAATAGATAGTTGTTGGCTAATCTAAAGATACTACGATACTGTACACATGTATTAGGAAAATAACTTAGAGAGAAATTCAAAAGGTGAATCACTATCGGATATATTCCCATTGAATATATTGACTGGTATTAGGGGAGTTATCGATCACAGTCTTTATAGCTTACGAAAATACTCAGCCTCTATACATTGCTTTCAGGCTTGGGTTTTTCTAAGTAAGAGAGAAAGATTTCTTCACACTAAAGAAAAGATTTTTTATTGTGAATGAAATCCTCTAAATGTAGCTTTATCCGATCAGTTCTCATTGTATAACTACATAACGTAATAATATATCTGTATATGTAGAGAGAAAGATAACTATTGAATTTATTTAGTAACAACAACTGCGGCAACCCCATCCCATGTATAAATAGTAGGTTTATAAATAGAGATAGATTGATTCTTTGTTCTGCAAATAATATACCGTCTAATTGTATTCAGTAAAATATAATATACCATTCGATAATGAACCAATCTTTTTTTTTCATAACGTATTTGATAGAAATTCATGTTTGCCTATTGATTAAATAGTAGCTAACATTACGAGTACGTTACTAACCTAGGCACTGAGTACAGAAAATTATGGAGCATTCGCTACTTGACCAATTCATTCATCAGAGAAAAGAATAGTCAAAAATTAAAAATATAAGTTTTCTCAGTGTGTTCAATTTATATATCAAATATGATTTCTCTGTATTTTTCATTCATATTTCCAGATCATTGAGATGTGCTCGCATCACTCTTCACAAGAACCTCTTCAGTTCGTTTGCCGTCAACAACGCACTGTGGCTCCTGTGGTACGGAGCCGTCATGAGGAACCCTCAAGTCATAACTGCCAATGAGGTATGAAAATATATATGATCATAAATGCCATATAATTTGCCAATATTTCAATCGGAAATTGAGCATTGGGTTATTTAATTAAAGCGTTCTTCGATAGCACAATCCTGGAAAGGCACATATGAAGGACATAACTCCATAAAAAAAACATGTTTTTCATCACCAGGCTTATAGATATATTCTAAATAAATTATTGAGGCTGTATGTATTCTATGTTGCGCTCTTAAAAAACAGGGCACAAATTGAAAAATCTAAAACAGTCAAATTCTTAACCTTATATCTACTAATATTTTGGCTAAGTTGTACTTTTATATGTTAACGAGGGAAACCCTAAGGTTTGAGGGGTTCTTTCAGAATTATTTTTGTTATATTTTATTTTTTGGGACTGTCAAGTTGCAGAATAGTAGTACCATTATGCCTGTTTTCAGTTTAAAGACTGTGCTGTCAGTATTGCCTCAGTCAGTAACAAAGAAAACACATATTTGAGTGCACACGGTGCCTTAATAGTAACAAAATATAAACTAATAACGGTGTATGTAGTACATTTCTGGAACTTCTACGCGATATTGGAAATAAATAAATTAGGTAATTAATGATAATAAGTAATCGGCATACATGAAGGTTGTACTTTATACTTAGGTATGTTGAACTTTGAAAAAACCCCGTAGCCGCTGGTAAAAGATTTCGATAATTTACGTTGTAACTTTCAGCAGCAGCGTCTGAAAATATTAGTTTGAATTTCAACAAAAAAATATTACAGAAGTTTACATTGACATTCGGCATCTTAATATTTTTATAAAGTTAGATACTATAATAGTAAACTAATATATTACCATAAGTTTTCTTATCGAATTTGCCAAACTATACGCATCTTAAAGTTGTTTCCAAGTTTCATTCTTCAATATTAAGTTTTAGATAAGTTATTATCAACGATTCTACGATTCAAAATTCAAGTCGCTTTTGAAATTTGTAGATGCAGGATACTTATAGATTAGGTATTATACAGTGTGAATAATTTATGTTTTTGAGAGTGTGCATACCGACATTTCAAAAATTTCTAAAAACGGGAGACCTTCTATCTCGGCAACCGTTACTAAATATGCTTTGGAACAAAATAGGGTAGATGCATTGAACCTTTATCTAGGGAATAACCGTAAAAGATTTTTTATATCTTGTATAGATTTCTCGAAAAATATTTTTAAAAACACCCCTGATCTTTTTTCCGAAAGACGGAAACTCGTTTCCCGAAAGTCGCGGAGTAAAATTTTATTTTTGTACTGATAATATGCATAAAAATCTAGGGAATAACCGTAAAAGTTTTTTGATAGACGCAAAATTAACCACAAAAAATGGTAAAAAACGCTATTTTTACCATTTTATCATGCGATTGTCACGCAATTTTGAACCTTAATGCCGTGGGGAAAGACTGTGACGTCATTCCTGGTGCCATACGCTTAACTTACTCGTATAAAAACATTTTTATAGCGAGCCACATTCTGAAAAAGATGAGAAAAGTCATATTGAAATTGTACTTCTACCTGTTTTTTTTATAATTATTTTACTTAGTCTGTAGTAAGTTTTAATAGATGTAGTTGAAGTTACAAATTTCTTGTCGTTCCTGTTCCTGTATTGTTCCTCTTAGCCTTCTGGTAATGTAGATAGATAGATAGATTCTTTATTGTCATTATAGTGCACATATAGAAACATAGTTAGGCATTTCAATTCAATTTATATTAGTCATTCATCAATAGGTGATCAACTCATCTATGCTTAGAAGCAAAAAATCAAAAGGTGTACGGTTGAATCCTAGCCCGAGAGAGCAAAGTATATCAAAAGGTTTTTGCACACTCTGGAATGACATATGTGTGATATATTTATTTGAGTAAGACAACCTACTGATTTTAAGAAAATTCCTAGAAATCTTATTTTCAATCTATAAACCTGATATTCACTAACAATAACAGTAAACAGTGATAGCTCTAGTTTTGATTGATTTATATAGAATTTCTCACTCACCTCTTAAATCACACGCGTGCTAAAAAGTCTGAAACTTCTCTTTGAAAAAATGCGAAGTGACATTCTACAATTCAAGACGTGGCAGTATTCGTTAATTAGCTCGGACGTAACAGTTTCACCAAAGTCACTTAAAAAGTTAGGTCATTGCTTTTACGACTTTTGCGGGTTATAATATGAAAAGGGGAATATTAAAATTATTATGTAGGTAGCCATCGTTATGTTTATATTGAAGAAGTTCTTTCTAAATTTTTAACACGGCTTTGACTAAAAATGATTTAGCGACGCTGTGATCACAAAGCGGTAGTCTATGAGCTGGTTTTAAAATCATTTCTTGGCGAATTTTAACTATTCGATATTGATGGTAAATATAAAACACCGTACATAAAAAGGTTTATCACTTATTTCGTTGTTGTGAACCACAAGAATATAATATAAGGGTACCTATAATGAAAATAAATTAGATAATGAACGTCGCGTCGCGTGGGCCGTCGCCGCCGTTAGCACGAAGCTCTGTTGATGGTATACTCTGGTATACTTTACAAGTTTACAACACAAGCAATTTGCTTTCTGCAAAGCGCGAAGAAAAGTATTCGTATTTCTATACCCGTAAAGTATTTCTTATGCTAATGATGTGAGTATGTTTTTTTATTCACAAAGTGTCGTATATTGACCTTATTTTGCTACAATAGACCATGAAACACAGATAGATTTTGATATATAGATATAATTATACGACCTTTCGTTATATGACAATAAATTAAGTTTGATAAGTATTCGCTTCAGTTCATTTAGGTCACTATCATGTCATATAAGTTATTAGGAGATAGTTCAAGTTGGGAGTCACTTCACGTTCGCAGGCGCAGGAAGTACGTAGATACTCGTGAAGTACGATAAGACATAACGATTTATGAACCCTTCTCACCCATACATTTTTTGCGGATTTATGGTCCACTGCCACTATCTACCTACATACACTTGTATTCTTACATGGCATCACATTTAAAGATCGGCATAGACATTCTCTACGTGCCTAAAAACAGGAATCTTGCATATCTGCCTAGGCATCTCAATATAAGTGTTTATTCACATTGAATGACGAAAACTGCTGAAAGAATTTTTCTCTATAAAATTGCGAAATACTCTACGATTATGTTAAGTTATGTTAAGTTACGACTAAGCTATGAAGACCCCAAATTGATTATTTTCTATTTTCTCTGACAATTGTATTGTGGACAAAATCAGTATCTTCAAATTACTAATAATCACGTTGTTCTGTTATATTACCTATAATAGTATATATTACCTATGTACAACCATTAGATTCGATCAGTGAGTAAAATATTTGCATTTTAGAGTATCTGATAATACTTAACAATAAATTTATGATTATTTTTTATATGCACTTAAGTATATGAATGAAGGATTCCCTTTTAGTAATATGATGAAACCAAAATAGCAATCAATAAGGTGGAATGTAAACTTGTGAAAAACTACAGTTTTTGTATGCATCCTAGTATTTGACCTGGCACCGTTCCAGAAAACACATCCAAATAAGGTAAATTTTCAACCTAAAAATATGATTGTTAAATGTTTATGATGAATGAATTATATAAATTATGTTTGTAATAATCTATGTTTGGCTTTTGGGTTGAAACTATTTATCAGGTCGCGTTGTCAATTATCCTTCCTCTTATCGTCAAAGAATATACCTTACCTATTTTAATTAATTCCTCGTTTCTTTACCACTACTGCTTTTATTGTCAGTTTATTATTATTCAAAGCCTCATTAAATTTTTATAGACTTGAAATTGCCGCAATAACAAAACAATTTGAATTTCCAAAATGTGTAAAAGTTTATTGCCAAGTCGACGGTCTATATTTGTATAATCGGAAGTGTGAATTTTTAAACCAAATATGAATCGAATATGATTCCAACGACGCGACGATTCCAGTACAAATTGCAACAGTAGAGAATTATTGTACTAAAATAAAATCTCTGTGGATATATTTTGAAATTGTTTAGTAAATCCGATGGGATTTGGTTTTTCCGGTTCGAAAATTCTCATTTTTCTATTTGAAAATATTTCCTCAACCGAGCGTCATTTCGGTTTGTCGTTGTGCTGGTTAAATCACTTCGAATTCATAAAGGATCAAATGTCTCTTATATTCTATGTCTTATATATTCAGTTAAGCTCTTTTTTCTCTCTTATCCACGATAGGAGCACTTCACAATGTTACTGGATTTTTATCTTCATCCAGGATAGTAGGACCCTCATTATTTTTCCTGTTGTTGTGGAAACTATTAACCTCTCAATGTTACTCTAATCGCAGGATTTGGCGTATAACATTATGGGAATCTTATATTCTCTCTCTCATACCTGTCAAGTTAAGCAGTATAAAAACTCTTTTTGATACTTTATTAGAGGATCCTAATCATTGATATCTTCTCTTTTCCTTCTATTTCTAAGATTTTTTTCGTAAGAAAATGTTTAATTTATTTATTTCTAAGTGAAAAATTCAACCTTAAAACGATTGTATTTTTCTATCAAGCAATATCAATGTAGTCCAACGTTAGTTTCCTAATGATTATATTCAACACCACGTTTTTATTTCATGGGAACTTAAAATTCTTTCTTCATGTTTCACATCCTTTCTATCTACCTTCACTTTGAGCATTTCTTGCCGAATCAAAGATGTCGTACCATTTTCGTCTCTACAATTCTTCAAAGTATTCACATTTTTTTTCTTCTTCAAATGACATTCACTCGTTCACGAGTGACATTGCAATTATCAAGTAGGTAGGTATAACAGCTTAGATCAATGGAGTATTTATATACCTAACATTAACATTGTATACCGATGCGATATTCTATACTACGACATATTCACAAACTCTTTGATTCCTCTTTCTTTCAATGCATCATCACATTCTACTTGTTTTTTATATGCTCGTATTCAACTTCAAAATGATAATAATTATCAGCCAACTGCAAGCAATAACATAAAAAAAAAACATACAAATTCTTTTGGAATTCTAATTTTCAAGAGAATTCCATTACAGACGTACGGTAAGATATCTGTAAAACACGAGTACTAACAAACAATGTTTTCTTTAAACTCTTCAGGACCCTTCAAAACGTCTCATAAGCTTCAGAATGCAACCTCTATAGCACAACACAGTTCTTTACGGCTTACCTTAAACTCACTTAACACTACTTTGAATCAACTGTTTTTTTAATACTCACAACTATCTTCTGATCTTCTCTTCTTCTTCTCTCCCCTGTCTTTCACAGTGTTTCCATGACCAATCCCACCACAACGTTTCATCCACAAACACCTTTCATGGTTCACCCACATGCGCGTGTAGGGTCGTGAAGGCTCGGTATACATGAGTAGAAAGGCGTCAACGGTCGGTTACGTACACGTCAAGACAAACATTTTCAACCACACGCCTTTTTACTCATTCAAGGCGAGGTCAAGCGGCCGTATCACAATTATTTCTATTTTTTTATTGTAGTCAGTTCAGCGCTCTTCAATCTCTTCCCTCAACTTATTCGATATCTACTTGCTGGTATTCATTAAAGAACAGGATATATTTTATTTTCAAAATGCACAGCATCCGTGTACCTTTGTTATTGTTGTCATTGGGTTTGTATTTTGATATCGTCAGGTTATGATTAACAATTATTTGGCTGCACATACAATACATACCTATTTGTCTAGTTTGTGTCTGATCGCTTATTATACCTTTTGCTCAGTTTTGTTATTTGTAATTTTAATCAGTTAAACTGTTGTCTCGTAATATAATATATCTACGTGCATGCTGTGGACGCTCGTAATTGGGGGGTTGACTAGAAATTTGTGTTTGATATTTTTAATTTATGTATATCTGTCAATCCTCTGTGAGTGTCTCAATAAATAAATAAATTTATAAAAAATCAATTAACCTGATAGTATGTATATCAAAACTAAGACGTATGACTTATCGGATAGATCATGCCAACATCTTGGTAAGTGCTAACAGGATTAGACGAGGTAGGAGTGTAGAACTACGTGCACTCTACGTATTTGCTCTTTCGACGTACGATATGAATGTTAAGAGTTAACGGTGCAATTGTCTCGCAAGTCATGTGATAATATTTTGCACAGAAAATAAAAGACACTTCCATTGTCTCCAGTGAAACGTTAATTGCTGCTTCAATGCTTGAATGAGTGAAGGACATGTGTGGAACATATTTTTACACAGTCAAAGGATATTTTAGTTCACAGCGCTCTAGTTTTAATTCATTCTATATTTTGTACATAAGAGTATGCATACCGACATTTCAAAAAAATCTAAAAACGGGAGACCTTATATCTCGACAACCGTTACTAAATATGCTTTGGAACATAATAATGTAAATGCATTGAACCTTTATCTAGGTAATAACCGTAAAAGATTTTTTATATCTTGTATAGATTTCTCAAAAATAATTGAAAAACACCTCTGATCTTTTTTCCGAAAGACGGAAACTCGTTTCCCGAAAGTCTAGGAGATTTTTTTTTTTTGTATTGATAATATGCATTAAAATCTATGGAATAACCGTAAAAGTTTTTTGATAGACGCAAAATTAACCCCAAAAAATGGAAAAAACGCTATTTTTACCATTTTACCATGAGATTGTTCACGCGATTTTGAGCCTTAATGCCGTGGGAAATGACTGTGACGTCATTCTTGGTGCCAAGCCCATAATGTCTAGGTCCTTATTATTCAAGGCGTGAATTGTGAGCTAAAAAACACTCGCAGCTGGATAATCCTTCATTAAGCAGTACAGACCTGTCAATAAGAGGGTTCAAGACAATCAGTGATGAAAATCTATCCAAGGCAGACCAGTCACAATATAGACTTATTGTTTTCTCGGTGGTAAGGGTATATTTTTATTGTATAAATTATCTTTTATTCAGATTGATAGGTTCTTCTAGGATCAGGAAATTACACATTTTTTTTTATTTATTTATTTATAATAAGAAATATGTGTACAACAGTTTAAGATATAAATACAATTACAAATATAACACAAAGAAATTATATTATCCTCAAACAGCAAAAAATGCTGGTATGAGAGGTAGTAGTAGGGTAGTAGTAGAGTATTCAACCTGTCTACAATATTTTCCGCACTTATCTCCAGTAACAGGTTTCAATAAATCTGAATCAATATTTATTAAACACCCTGACAAAATGGAACCCTCACACGTAATAATTAGTTTCAATAGTTATTCAAAAATTTGAAGTGGAATTTCAACACCACGCAATGTGTTAATATTTTCATCAAAAGTCTTTTACGAATATTTCAGAGTCCACACAATGCTTTGATGTCAGGAATTTCGACATTTAACTTCCTCTTATGTCGTCTATCATCGTTAGTTGGGGTTGTAATATGTTGCCATACCTAGAATACTCTAACTCTACTCATAGTAACAGCAGTAATTTACGTGGGCCTAAAGTAATATAGGGAGGGATTTACGAGGCAGTCTTGTCTACAATCTACATCTAGAGGATGTTGATTATACTAGGCCTACAAATTGCCAGTAATTTAGATAAAACGTTTAATTAATTACATATTTGCCTAATATACAACGTCATTAATTAATTGTATTATAAATTTATATAAAATATATACATTTTGTTGGTGATGACTTTTTATTATACAATATTGCTTTTTTGTGAAGCGTCCTCGAGGTGCTCGGGCACAAAGATGGCGCTATAAAATATTCCAAGTATTATTATTATTATCGATTTTTTAGGTATAATGTATAATATATTCTGATAGTCAAATCTTACATACATAATAAATTATTTATTTGCTTATTTATTTATTTAATCTTTAAGTGAACAACAAATACACATAAATATAAAAAAATGGACAAAGTACAGATTACAAATCGTTGTTCACTAGGGCGAACTTACCGCAAAACTGCGATTTCTTCCAGTTAATTCTACATACAGTACAATCTCTTAATAATCTATATGTAACATTTTTGGAGATATATATAAAATATCCACAATCCCATATCTTCTTTTACCTGTGAGAATTAAAGCCACTCAAAGCGCAAGGTGAAATTTAAATTTGGACCTCTACGTTTTTACAAATTAATGTTCTTGAGCGTGCTTACTAAAAATGTAATTTTATAAGTTGTAGTAATTATTCATCAAAGAATAATACTTAAGTAAATAACTCTGTAAAGTTTTTCATTCCAAGATTTGTATTTTTGTGACCAAGAGTGCCAGCTACGGAATGATAATCGATTACAATAAAAAGTTATAACATTGAAATATCGTTTGTCTCTAATACTGCGGAACGGAAAATGCTTTTTGTATAGAAAATAATTGTCTTTCGTGGTTCGTTAATCTATATTGAATATAATAAAAAAGTCTACAAAATATAGACAAAAGAAAATAGGTAGGTACCTACTTCCTTTAATTATTATAATGCTCAATTACATTATGTACTTTTCACATTATTAAAATACTTTACTATGGAGCTGAAAGTTATTCTTGAAATTAATAGACAAACTATTTCGTATCGTATAATGGAAAAATATCTACGTCAAAGTAATATTAAACTAGTCATAATAAGTTCCTGATTAGCCCTGGATCAACTTCAAACGTCACAAGTCACAACTACATACTGCTTATACAAATCACACAATTTTCGTTGTACAATTTCATTCTATACAATCAACACTTATTTTCCAATATTCCCACGTATCTGTCTTCATGTTAGAACGTGCCTAATGTCTATTGAGAACAACAACTGCGCTGATCGCTTGCACGTACACATTATGTGACATTAAAGGAACAATAAATTCTTTCCTTATTTCTATTTACTGTTTCACTTCAACGATAATTCTTTATATTCCCCGTGCAGATGAACATCTACACCACGTATTTGTCTCAAATATTAAGGTTTATGGAAGGTATTTTTCACACGAGTTTTTTTTTCAAACCCAGTAGTGATACGATATTGCACATAATGTCTCATAGGGGCCTACTCTACAATATTGAAATTAATAACACACACTTTCACAGATATTTATATGTGAAATCTGTGAAATTTTCCTATAAATCTAGATTTTACAGAGAAAATCGTTTGGTCGCAAAACTTACTTCAAAGTGCTACGGAAACAAACTAATTACACCCACGTATGAAAAGTTACACAAAACTATGAAAATACTTACATATTATATATCGATAGTTTCAGTTTCTGCATATTTCAATAACACTATTATTCCCATGGTTGATTATTATGACGTTCCTTCCTTGAAAATATCTAATATTGTCTCATTAGAAAGTTGGTAGCATTAACCGCTAACTTCAGTTCACAATACATTGTTAGTTGCAGAGTACCTTGCTAACTTCATCAGGTAACTGATTTACCTCACACGTCATACAAATTGTTGTTATACGTAGATATTTTGTTAGAATCCCTACTACTAATATAATATCACAGGTAGATGCATTCAAATAGTTCAAAGAATTGTTTGCTCCCATACAACTACTTGTAGTATTAAAGAATATAAGAGAAAAATATAAAAATGCAATTCGCTTCTTTACTTTGAATATTTTGTATGCACGAGCAACGTTCTTATTTCTTCTACGTCCATTACTGATTACGGCACCCACACACCACCTTCTCACTTTCATGCATTTTTATCTTATTATATGAATATACTCTGCTCTTCCTCCGACCATGAGATCCTTCTCTATCAATTGGGGAAAAACTTCCTTTGGTTATGTGTATTTTTTATTCCGAATAATAAAAATGGCACAGATTTCTGTAAATAATCGAATTCAATATTCAGTCTATTAATTGAATTTGTTTTATTTCACGAGTACAAAACAAACGCTAGCTATTACACTTTTTTTTATTCAAATTTATTCAGTGATGAAAAGGTGGGCGCGATCAAAGCAGAGGCGCCCTAAGTATCTTTCTTTATATTGTGTATTTAAATTCATTTATATATTCAGATCATTATAATTTCTTCTGTTACTTTACAGCTGCTCTTAAACCAACGATAAATTCATAAAATTGATATTCGGTATTGATTTTATTTCCTACCACCGTGCCATCTCCTGAGGAGTGAATATAATAAATATATTTTCCATCTTCATGTACTGGATCAAATTAATAATATTAAATTCAAAAAGGATAAAAAAATAGATTTACCGGAAAATTTATACATAAAAATGCAAAAATCGGTAATTATTAATACTTACAATATTGTAAGACGATTTCTAAATACTGATATTTCAGGCACAATGCTTGTATTTTAGGCCCCGCGTTGAGACTAATCATGTGATATACAAGATATCTTCACAAGTGAATTTTTCCCAGTATTAGGGTAATGAGTTTATATGTCGATCATGGATGATAATATGTAAACTCTTCTGGCTGATAGTACTGAGAAGTGTGTTGACAAGTCATGCCTTCGCGTAAAAAAAATGTCAGTAAAGAATACCTCGCAATACCGTTCATAACAGTTATTACGAGTATATTTAGTGAGTCTCTTAGATCTTATTGTTTCATAGAAGACTAAGCACATTTCTTTGTTTAAAACACCACAAGCAATTAGCTAAGCTATTTACTTTCTTGTGTAGAATATGCTGTAAACTAATATGACAGACTGAAAATTATTTAGTTAGGAGCCTTAGAACCTTAATCTTAGCCTTAAGCAAAATTGTTTCATAATCAAAAACAAGTTAAGCCACACACCTGAAATATAAGTCCAGATATCTTCTTCTTCATCATCATTCTTGTATTTCTAAGGTCGTAAGTTCAATGGATATTGTCACAAAATTCTGAGTCTTCTCTGGCCTCTAGCAACTGACTCAGATGTAGACATACCTGGTACCATTCCAATGTCGATCTACACCACTTATCACCAAGCTTACAAAGAAAGTAGTCTGTCTCCATAGATGAAAGTTATTGAGACAATGAGAAATTGGCGTATCGACTGACAAACATTGTAATTCTTATCTGACTGCCGATTGGATAATAAAAGTTAGACAAATGTACTGAAAGTTGTGTAAAGAATTTTTCCCAATTTTATTCAAATAAGTAATATTTCAGTTTTGTTTATCAAATACCTATTCCTATAGATTTTAATTGTTATATTACTTCAATTACATTACCAGCAGCCCCTCGCCTGGATTTACGGTTTGATTTGATATCCCGTACATGTTATTTTTCTCTTTGATCGTAATAGGTATTTGATTTATTATTAACTTATGTCTTAGCCAGGATTACGCTCTATCACTAATTAAAATATTTGATCTGAAAATTCTTCCGTGTAAAATAGTCTAGTCATATGGTGTTTTCGCGGAGAAATAAATACAGTAGTCTACTTCCCTTTCATACTTTACGTATTTGGGGACGCTGAATTCGAATTTCAACTTTGCCACCTCGTAAATGTGATGCGTTCTGAGATATTCGAGAAAAACTCAGAAGAAAACGTTCTTTTTAAAGACTTTCGCTCATAACTCGAAAAGTATACATTTTAGAGAAAAGAATCTCGAGACAAGAATAAACTAGAGTAAATTTCCTACAAAGAGCGATGATATTCATTTTTCTGAAATAAACCGCTTACGCGCTACTATGCGCTAAAAAAGGGCATAAATTCCACTCTTTTTTAAAAAATATTTTCTCTTTTAATTTATTGACTATAACTCAAAATATATAGAGTTTTTTGGAAAAAATTGTTGTACATAAATAAAGTACACTATATTTTCTACAATTAGTGCTAAGAAGGTTTCTGAGACAGACTAACCTCTATTACGTTAGAGCGCATTGAAGTTCACTATAGTACATTAGAAGCAAATTCTTCATTATTTAAAATGGATATATAACATTAAAAAAAATAAAAAAATCTACTAAACTTTCTTGATGCTATAAACACAAGGCTGAAATTTTTATATTTAAATGTTTGCTACCCCTCAATAGCGATGGGTCGGTAGAAATTTGAGAATTCCTTAGAAACAAAAGCTCATTCTCCAGTTTTTTGTCCATAATGTGAAAATTAAAAACAATAGGGACAATTATACTAAGACAAAAATAAAGTACATTTTATTATCTATGAACTACCTAAATAACTTTTTTTAGTCAAATAGACGATTCAGCAGCCAGAGTCCGTTAAAAATTTTCCATATCTCGAAAATATTCTAAAATTTCTACTTATTTTGGTTTACCGCCTGCAAATAAGAATCTAAACATTTTTAAGAAACAAAATGTGAAAATTCATCAAATTTCCTACAAATTATGTCTCTTGCGTTTTCGCCCTCGCGAACTGGTTCGATGTTCAGAAGCATCGAAATTTGGTATAGCGTGTCATATTAATTAAGCGTTGATAATACGAACTACGACTACGGTACGTGTGTTACATATTTGTCGTCTATTTGACTAAAAAAAGTTATTTAGGTAGTTCATAGATAATAAAATGTACTTTATTTTTGTCTTAGTATAATTGTCCCTATTGTTTTTAATTTTCACATTATGGACAAAAAACTGGAGAATGAGCTTTTGTTTCTAAGGAATTCTCAAATTTCTACCGACCCATCGCTATTGAGGGGTAGCAAACATTTAAATATAAAAATTTCAGCCTTGTGTTTATAGCATCAAGAAAGTTTAGTAGATTTTTTTATTTTTTTTAATGTTATATATCCATTTTAAATAATGAAGAATTTGCTTCTAATGTACTATAGTGAACTTCAATGCGCTCTAACGTAATAGAGGTTAGTCTGTCTCAGAAACCTTCTTAGCACTAATTGTAGAAAATATAGTGTACTTTAGTACAACAATTTTTTCCAAAAAACTCTATATATTTTGAGTTATAGTCAATAAATTAAAAGAGATAATATTTTTTAAAAAAGAGTGGAATTTATGCCCTTTTTTAGCGCATAGTAGCGCGTAAGCGGTTTATTTCAGAAAAATGAATATCATCGCTTTTTGTAGGAAATTTACTCTAGTTTATTCTTGTCTCGAGATTATTTTCTCTAAAATGTATACTTTTCGAGTTATGAGCGAAAGTCTCTAAAAAGAACGTTTTCTTCTGAGTTTTTCTCGAATATCTCAGAACGCATCACATTTACGAGGTGGCAAAGTTGAAATTCGAATTCAGCGTCCCCAAATACGTAAAGTATGAAAGGGAAGTAGACTACTGTATTTATTTCCTGAAAATGCCATTAAATTTGCTCTCGTTACTGCACTAAAACTGATTCCTGGGCATAAGGTGGTTAAATACTTATACGCAACCTTACTAAAATATAATGATGATTATTTTGAAGAAAAAAACACGATTTTTAAGAATATTTGAGTTTGTCTAAACATATTTGTAGAGGAAGAATTTAAAGGAAGGTACGCAATATCTGAAGCCTACTCTGGTCATTCAAATTAAATATTTTCCGTGCATCGCCTATCTATTGTAGGTGGGTTGTACGCCGCGGCAAGAGTGCGGAATTTTAAACAGGTTTTTATTTTACATTATTCATGTGATTTCCGTTCTAGTTAAAAGGACGTAATAATTTTTAATTATCGTTTCTTTCTGAGAATGGATAGGAATTTTAATTTTAAAATTTTATAAAATTTACTATAGGAAGCTAGAGATCAGACGAAATTTGTTTTTTCTTTTTATCTGAATGTAAAAGTAAACAAATCATGATTCTAATTGCGGTATTTTTATCTATGTTGTCGTGTGTTAGATATGGTGTCATAAATTATTATTTGTAACCCTCTTTCACGGTACACCATTCCTATGATAATGAACTCTAAGACTTGAAATCACATAGCAATAAGTATAACGCGCTGCACAAAACCGCTCTAATTGTTGAAGCTGATAAAGCATTCTCTGTGTTTCCAGGAGAAACCTTGTTGTACATGAGTAGGTTTTCTATGTTTTCATTATTTGTTAATTACAAGTAAATATTGATGTTTTTTAAGGCGTATGTTTCTCATCCGAAATGATGTATTTTAATTGTATGTTATTACTTCCACATACATAGGTATCGTTTTAAATTTGTGTATTTGACAGACGCAAAAAAATACAACCAGCATAAAACATTATTTTTGAGCTTTTCTAATTAGTAGCTCGTAAATACACTTCGTATAATTTTGTTAATTATTTTGTATAAAAAAACATAATTGAATATATAAAAACCTTCCTCATTTACAGACAACTCGATTTGTAAAGAGTTTTGAAGTAAAAACTCATGATTTTATTTAATTTAAAATTAAAACATTGTCGTTGTATAACATGGAAGGGTCAAATGTAAATAATGTTCAATATGGGTTCAGTGTTGGACTTAAATAAACATAGAAGAAAGCATCAGTGTGTAATTGTATTTGTACTTTGTAGTATATTAAAATATTGTAAATGTACCGTTGCGAATCAGCCACCGTCGTAGGAGATTCCCAAGTCGGAGACTCATTATGTTCGATTCTCCGCATCGTTGAGTTCAGAGCAGCTGAACCTCTACATTCTGTAATATGGCCTCAGGGAAATAGTGTATAGGAGTCTAGCTACCCACCAAGTACTAAGATGAGCATAACTATTGCCAAGATTTCATGATACGAGTATTACACAAAGCCAAACTTGTACATCAGTAACCCGTTCTCAAAATGGTAGTACACATTGGATGAATTCAATGCAGGTACTTCTATTTTTATAGTTTCTAGTTTTTTTTGTTACCTACCTAAACTTATCCAAAGACACACAGAAAACATAGAATGGCATCCTTCTAACAGGTACACCTTTCGACCTACTTGCCATCTCAAAATCAAAGCAAATTTTAGCACAATCAATATTTAATTCAATAAAAAAGTAAAGGCGAACAGGCTTTTTTTATTGCGACACAGCTTCACTAGTCGGCGGTGTCTGAATTCATTCATTATTTCCCATCTGTGAGAACATCGCGATATCGCGATTTCTTTCAACAATTTTATTATAATCCCAAATTGCATTTCTTCTATTCAAAACCAAAGTCTTCGACATTTTCAGTTATTCCAATACCTAAGCGTAGATTTGTGTTTACACTACAATTTTCTCTACAGTAATCAGGTTATTTACCCTCAGAGGTACGTTTCTCTCACATACAGTTCTCATACTTACAGACATACTCGTATATCTAATTAACTCTGAGAACAACAATGAGTACCTACTCCCTTATATTAAATCATCAGAAAGGTGGAAATGTTTTATTTCCAAAACATCTATCTTTGAACGAAACATTTATATACTCAAGCCGTTTACAGCTATAAAGTTTTCCATGGGGATACTAAACTCATTTTTATGATGATTGTCGAAAATAGGATGTTTATCATGGTCTTCAGTGGAGGGGAAACTACCCCCTAAGAGAAATTAACAGTTATTTACTTATCTACTGTATAACATTATTTCACATTTTTTTCTTTCGTCACATCGTGATTTATTGGTATTAAGGTAAGTTTGATTTGAACAGCAAAAGATTTGTAAAATATCTAATTAAAGCGCATGTAGTAGATATATAAAGGAACAAAAATAATTATCCTACTTATTGAAGAAAATCCTACTTATTAAAGAAACTTATGACATTCAATTTATTGTTTGATTATATTCAATTCCGCCTTCACATTCTAGAAATAAATGATAATCTTTTGTTCGTCCTGACAATAACTCAAAAATGTGATGAAAAATACACCGATTGTCTTCTATATTAAAATATAGCTGCAAAATAACTCAAGGCTACCTGCTTTAGATGTAGACAATTATTTATACGAAGTATAATAATTTTAAACCTAAATTGACTTCAAAGCACATAATCCACTGCATTATTGAAAATATAGCAGATGCACATTGCACGTACCTGGCTTTACACTGCGGACAAAATCCTATGCATACAATAATAACTGAACATAGTTAATTAGAATAATCTTTTGGATATGCAATAGCAAGAAGTATTTTCATTATATACCTACATAATTTGTCCTTTCTGTAATGAAACTGCATGAAGCGTAAACTATTGGTACTGATACGAAATTAGCGTTTTTATTCTTTTGTGTTACTACTTAAATATAGGTATTTTCCTGAAAGCATTTTCAGAGTAAAGTATTTTCCTTTTCAGCTGAAACATGTAGCGATATTATGTAACTCTCTGTAAGGGTCCCAGTACAACCCACCTATTATTTATGACCGTAATTAAGTTTTGATCCCGATCAATTGTAGTATGGAGCCGCATCAATTAACAATTGGTGTTCGGACCGTTTTCATCATCTGCCGAGATTAATCAGCTTAATTGTGGTGAACATTATTTATTACGTTGAATTAATCAAATATACCTATTTTGGTGAATTTCATTATTAGTTGATTCTATATTTTTTACGTCTATTGTTCAGTAAATCTGTACTTGATACTTAATTACTCCAACTAAATTTACCACTGATTTACTATTACATAATTTTATTATTAAATTGGTGCCACGAGGCGCGATTTTTGAGTAGACTCGAATATTTTTTCCTCATTCATTTTTTAGTAGTGTATTCTCTTTATTTTTTATTAATCAAGAGAGTCCTTCAATATAAATATTTTGGTATAGTATCGCTCACAGATTGTTACATAGTGCCTTATTATCGGAATGAAAAGATAATTTGAAAGGTTATTTTAAACGTACATAACAATTTTGTGATACAATATATACTTAACTACGTTCTTCGGGAAAGAATACGTGAGGCTGTTGTACACACATTGTGCTTTGGTTCCAATTCTATTTCAATCGTCACCCTTCAATAACAAGAATCAATTGAGAATAGTACAATGGAGAAACATTTTATCGAGTAGTTACACATACGTGTAACAATGACAGGGGACTGTTGGGAATAAAGTGGAAAACTGTAGTAGGAAAGCACCAAACTACATTACCTCGGGAAATCTTAAAAGACCAAGAAGTAATTGGAAAAATAATTATTAATTGAACAAGTAATGTCTATTGTCAGCAGATGTATTTATACAAACACGGTCAATGAATATTAAAAAAAGTATCTAGTGGATATACGTAATTTAGAATTGTTTCCAATGAAATTATTTGGTTCAAGTCGTGATTTCCGATAATGATGTCAGAGATAATATTTCACATTGATTCGTGGTGCTCTAATCGATTAAATGCGGCTTCGCAATCAAGTGAAGTGGAATGTAAACAAGTATTGTGGTGGTGCCTTCTCCTCAACTGAGGGATGATTGTGGAATTACGAGTCTTAAAACGAAACCCTCGGTGAAATTAATTTCCTAGAAATATAAACCATCTTGTATTAAACTAAACAATGAATATAAATGAATGAGATAGATTTGACTATTGAGTAAGGTTGAGTTGAGGTCTGTAACAAATCCATTCTTCAAATTCTAACAAACAAAACACAATGTCAAATATTCTATAATAAAATCATGGTTATGGTCGGCGTAAAAAAGTATGGCATCCAAACAATCGTTTGGCGCTAATAAAATAAGAAAATCACTTAAGAAGTTTCAGAATGGATCATCAGATACGCTTCATTGTGTCTCCATCTCTAGAAGTGTATTGAAAGTTATATGTTGAATGAGGTTACTCATAGTTATATGTATTTCCCCAATTTCTCCTTATAAATTCATTCACATCTTCGTAATTTCTTTTTGATATTTCCTTACATCCATTCGCTCCAAGTCTAATGATCTGAGAGAAGAAAACACGTATTTATAGCATAGAATACTCCACACCATCTACATAGAAGATTTAAAGGGATATATTATCGTAAATATACTACAGTGTTCTATGTCCCATATTAGTGTGATTGGAAAGGCGTATAAGGAAATGGTTTTTAAGGTAAAGTCTAAATGGAAATATATTAAATTGTTTCATATATCAAGGGTAAAAACGCTTTGCAATGAATGGTATCTAATACTAAAAATGTTTGGTTTTCTGGAAAATAAACTTTGAAAAACCTAAATGATTACCTAGTATTCAGTGTTCCTGTTCACCTCCCAAGCACTTCCCGTTCGTTTTCAGTGAATACGTGTTATTTTAAAAGTTAGCTTCATTTTCTACCTGTTAGAACATTTTATCCAACAGTAGCTCCATTCTTTTCACAGCATCTCGTATTTTTCTTCCTTTTTTAAACCGATAATATAACTGAGTAAACATCAGCTCTTTTCTTAAAATATAGGTCAAAACGTTTATGAAAACTTGAAATATATTACAGTAAGTAATGTAAGATACATAAATTATATACGTTTGTGAAAATTGACAATATAAATAGTAATGCGATAAATCATAAACATTTTATTATTCCTTAGAAAGTCGGGCTGTTAAAGGAGATTACTTCACAGACTTATATCTGAGCTCCGCAAATGCCATTAACTTGATATTACTACATACTTTCTCAAAGAAGATTCAGACTTCGTGCTGTAGAATCTGTTACGAATATTGTTTACATAGAGAATTTATGATTTCATATAACAATGACATATTGCAAATGCATATTACGAGAGTTATAAATAACATAAAAGGAAATCCTTGGGTCGAGTTTACCCATATGGCTACCTAACTTCATATGGGTTCCAACGCGCATTGCACACCGAGAAATTGACAATGTAACTTTGGTACAATATTAAATTCAGAAAACCTAAGTATACCTAGCACTCCTAGCGGATCTTGGTTGTTCGCGAGTTTAAGCGGCTATTAATAACGATGCATATTTAAATTTTGTGGACATTTTCATATTTTTAGGTTTGTAGGCACAGTCTTCGATTATTTATTTTTTATTAACCTAATTTTATGATTATTTTTCTCATTTAACAATTTTCCAACAAAAACTCAATTTTCGTCCCCCTAAAATCGATTCTCGTATCCTGAACAAAGGCGTCAGGACGAGTGGAGAACACGTTATTATAATTAATGTTATTTTGTCTCTAGTATTTTAAATTCATGCTCAGACGAATCACACTGTCAAAAACAAAATTATTAATAAAGGCTTGGGGCACTCTCTGAACTGAATGCCTTCCGGTTATGTGAAAATATAATATTCAATTCCATAATACAGCGAATCATTCCTCATAATATCAAACAAGCTTTTAATGTATGAAAATTGAAATAGCTCATCTTGTGTAGGTAGACATCAAATTGTAAACAATGAAATGAAAATATGAAAATAAAATAATAAAATGAAATTCACATTTTTTTGTATTTACTTCGAAAATTTTTACTAAAAATTAGATATCTTCCTAATAAATTTTGAAAAAATAGATATATTTATTTATTTACATACTGTGTTTTCAAAGCTACATTCATTTGAACAAATAATATCTGCTTATCATATTCTCATAATAATATACTCTTGATTAATCAAAGAACTTCCTAATGAACAACTTTGTTAAAAAATATATTAATAAACATTGAAAATTCAACATTTTCAGTTTTAATATGTTGAGCTTGATATTATATGTTACTTACAAACTCATATTCACTCTACGTAATAGCATGTTAACTGAAGTCAACATATAATAATATTTCTTCAGAATGTGAATGCATATATACTGCCATCCTAAGCAAGACCATACACCAACTTTATGTATTTTAAGTTTTTTTTTTATAGAAATTGGTATTGCAATCTTAGGTTCATCTATTTCAATCATAAAAATTCAGATTTTCCATACGAAACCCCTATTTTTCAGGTACCCTATTCCGTTCTAATATGTGGAATCATATGGGCGATACTTGATGTTTTTCGAGATTATCTCGGTTTCAACTTTTTGGTTCATACGCAGTTCTAACTTAGGCTGAATTGTTGACGTAAACATACACTTGCAAACCATAGTGTTGACCGAGCAAACTTTCGGGTCATCCCGACTTCGTGCAACTCTGCAGTATTCAAACCCTTTAATAGTCATTTTATTTCAAACCTCTCCTTAGTTTTGTTGCCCCATCAGGAATTATTTAATATCTTACAGATAGCTTTGAATTTCCCGGGTGAATTGACTTTCCCATTCCTATTTTTTTGTTATTTTACCTCATTTTTGTACCAATAAAGCTTAATTTAATTGTTTTTTTAGAATTCCTGAATATTTTTGATCTGTCTATCAATATATTTATTTACCTAGGCTATGCCGTACATCAAAGTTCTCTATAGAAACATAATGTATTGTGTTTTTGATTTCGTACATCGTCACATATTATTGCCGTTTCCGTGGCAGAATGAAATATCTCCAGAGAATTATTACATTTCTCATAGTAATCCTTCATGCAAAGGATTTTCCTTTCACCGAATTCCCATACATAAAAATATTTCTATTATTATATTTTCTTAAATGAAATTTCGTATATTTTTTACATGTAGTGTGCAAATACCGGCAAACCCAAAATATTTTAGGATGTGTAACCAAGTGTATGCATATGGGACAGCAATCGTTATATCCGAGTTAAACAACACTAAATTGCACGTGCTCATACACTAGTTACATCATCTAACATAATTCTGACCCGACCGGCAGATTTCATATAAATCATTTTATCACGTAGTTTAATAGATAATAAATGATCCGTTCATCTTTCCTCCTAAACTAGAGTCTTTCAATATGCACTTACTGACAAAATACCTAACCTATTTTACGTGTCGGATTTGATAGCACCTATGAATAATGGCAAACCATTGGATCTTACTTTCTATCAATCTAACTCTATTTATACACTCGAAAATACTTACCTTATTTCTTTTAGGTTAGATCCATAATAAATCTACAACAGCTTTCACCTCGGACTCCATATATCTACTTGTACCAACCTTTGCAAGCAAGTAAAATTGATTAAGCGTCATACTTAGCACACTGCTTCATTACTACGATTTTTTACAAGCCTTCCCGTACTTCTTAAGACTACAGGATCCGATTCACAAAAACCATCAATATATTTCAAAATGCTTTTGATTGGATAGAATATTTTATTCCACTTTTCCAAGTTTACTAATTTTTTTCGACAATACACCACTTGTTAATATTTTTAATTTAATATTTTACCTTTTGGTAAAACCTTACCACCTACTTTGTGGTAGCGCTTTTGGAAAGTTCACGTTTCAAGTCTTTCACATTACCTTCACTTTTCAATAAATTTTGCGTTCTTGCTTGTAATATTAAATTCAGCATTTTCCTACACAGCCTCGAGGAAAAGTGTTCATATTTTTGTCAAACAAAAACACATCAAACAAACATTAATTTTCAATCTCATTATGGTGAAATTTCATTAACTTTTTTAACTCACATTTTTTTAACTCGAATACTAAAATATTCATGTGGAATAATTAAAATGCCATCAACATACATGGAAAACACATTAAAAGCAAATTTTACTCCAAAAGAATTTTTAATTTAAATTCAACTTAATATAATATACATGTATTGTTTTTACTTGAGAAATCTCTTTATGAAATTCTGGACCGTTTTTGTTCATCACTTGAAAACAACACACCTATAGTTATTATTATTTTTCAATTAGTAAATATAGTAACCCCCTTTCTCTGTACCGCTTTCTTACGGAAACGACGGCGTCAGAACATTTCTTTAGTTTTGTAAGTTAACGTGTGTTCCATCAATTAATTGTTGTGAACAATAATAGCATTAATATTTGTATAAAACTACATTAAATTCTGTAGGAATCGTATGCCTAGGGAAGTTGTCCGATGTAAATTATCATATCTCTTGTGGTATTTATTTAGGATATATTATTTTTTTACTTTATTGTGTGGGATGATATAATAATTTGTTTGAATAATAATAAAATTCTTAGAGTCTCTGAAATACATCTCATTTTCTGAATATAAAATAAACACTGCCATAGCATTATTTTTGTTTTGTTTTCTCTATATACTCTAATAAAATTTCGCATGAAATTCAATTATTTACCTAAAAATCCTGGTTCTCTATCGTTTAACACAATATAAATACAAACGAAAACCTCCTCCACACCGTAATGGAGGGAATGACCGAGGGGACAACTCACAGAGGGCGACCCCGACAGAAATATATGGAGCAGGTTCTCCAGGATATGAGCTGCTCCTCATACTTGGAGCTGAAGCGTTGTGCGGAGGACCGGGGGGAGTGGAAAGCGAGGTGTTCTTTGCTGCAAACAAATCCATTGGATTGAAACCTGAGAAGAAGAAATACAAAATGAAAAAAAAATCGTTCTACTCAAAAGGAACACATTCAATTTGGTATTTAATATTGTATAAACAACTTTAACAGAAATAAAAAAAAAACAGGCTACGAGGTACATAAGTTAGTTTGTATTAACCCACCTATTAATATGCATCTTCTTTGTAATTCCATTACATAATACTCGTATTATCCAAGTCGTGTATGAATATAACGATGGCCCATTGGAAAATTTTGCAAGTTCTATGAATATGTATGTAAATTTAAAGCAGCGACGCTTTCGTGGGTGGCTAGAAACTTTCGTAGAAGTCCCACTTTTTGTGTCTAGGCGTAAACATTTATGAATGAATAATTTGAAATATCGAATTGTACCTTAGCTACTAATGAAATTATGAATGAAAATAGTTTTGACATATTTCTGTCGTGGAAATAATCAAGTAAGCACCATTTTATATAGCGTGACGGAAAATGAAAATGGATCAATCTTTAAAACGTATGTATTACTTGGGTAGTACACATCAATACCTACATACATGCCTTTGAATTGCCCAAAAATTAGATTATTCGATTTCACGACCACGTTCTTGTATAGCATAAATAAAATAGAACTGCAACAACAATGTGTGCACAATCATCCTTTGTAAGAAACTTGAAACTGAAATATCTTATCCATTCTTCCACGACCTCGCCCGTCGCCTAAAGCATCTATGAAAATTCACGCTTCAGGAAGCTCTTCTCTCAACATTCCTGAAAATCTCTCGCTCAGCTTCCGTTCCGTCATTTTACTTATATATTTCACTATGTCACTTTAGAGATGCATAGTTTTCTCAAGAATTTTGAACAAAGTTGAAATCCTGATATATCAAAATGCTGCCTTGCTTTTGATAAGTCAATCAAAATACATACTTTGTAGTAAGTCAATTTTTGTTTACGCTGAGGCAGGACTTGCCAGCACACTTCTCAGTATTATAATTATTATGATTGATTGAAGTGGGTATTAGGTTTATTTACTTGAAATTTGATATAAAAATGTGATTTAATTAAATTGAAATATTCGTTTTCAACGTCACATTATTGATTGACAATCATAATATTTGTTTCTAGAATACGAAATTAATTTGAAGAGCTTCAAGATGTCATTTCTTTACATTTATCGAGGGTAATTTCGTTTCGTTAATATTGAATCTCGTTAATTTAAAAATGGTAATTACGCAAGTTTTCAGTACGAGAAGCCAGCATCAGACGAGAAGATTTATCGCTCACAAATGAGTTTGAGAGCAGATGACTGTCTTCTTATCACCAGCTGAATTTCTTGATCGTTTTCATTCGGTTTTTTGAGGCACATCTAAATTTAGGTATTAACTGGATTTGTCTGTATCTCGCAGATGGCATACATTGAGATTTTCCTCAACGAAGGCGGGAGATATCAACATTCACATAAGGTTATTATGTGAACTCCCTTGGGGAGGGAGCAGGATGGATGTTCCGACACTTACAACTCGGCTTTGGCTGGCTTCATTGATCAATTTATGCTCAGAGCAACGTCCACCCATTCCACCACATCCTGCTGCCGCACATCCCTCCCCAAGGGAGTTCACATAATAACCTTATGTGAATGTTGATATCTCCCGCCTTCGCGCTTCGTTGAGGAAAACCACATCTAATTGAATTCGAATGCATTTCCATTTTTTTTAACAAAAGAGGATAAATATAAAAGAAAAATTAGCCAAGTAATAAAGTAATAATCGGTGTATTCCAAAAATTCATAAAATGTACGAGTAATATAGAAATATATTTAAGCACCTTATTAAATAAGTGTTATTCCATTTGCGGATGAAAAAATGATCATAAATTATATTCCCTGGAATTACTTTTCTCTACAAAAAATAAGTGAAAATTTAGAAATGAAATGGAAATGAAAAAAGTGGAAATTATTTTTCTATCCCAACTGAAAATAAGATCGTTATCGCTTTAGGAAGTTGCTTTCTTGTAATACAAATTTGGTTTCTACGTAATATTTCTCACATTTCTTCTCTCATAAATCCAATGATTTCAGTACAATATAACTCATTACGTTTCTAAGACGAATGCCTCTCAATATTTGAGATAATTATCTTCAACATTATTTACACAATGAAATCACTCCAAAGTATGTATTAATTTCAGGATTAATTCATTTTGAAATATCAAGATTTATTTATTTATTTATTTAGTAATCTACAGATGTAAAGGCTTTGACATCATACCTATATAATATACAATATACATTCTTGTTTACGTTCACATCTTTAATTAATTAATGTTTACAATAGTTTACAACAAATCGCACTCAATCATAAACAATCATACAGTTCAATTGACTACTACTATTTACTAACTGAGGAGATATTTAAACGTACAGCTCAATGAAACACTACATCTTTCGCACAAAATATGTATGTAAGATGAAGAAAGTAATCTTATAGTGTAGTAATATGTTTGAAGATAGCATAACAAGTCGAAACATACAACTTAAATAATTACTATTTGCTAAGTATGAAGATCTTACACATATGGAGCCTGGCTTCACACTAATGGAAAGTTATAATCTAACATTCAGAAATTTGATCCATAGAGCACGGAAACGCATACAATTTTTCAGATCGATCAATTTTTTTTCTGATAGTTTTGAAAATATTCTGTTCGATATTTGAATTTAATTATGCTATTTCTTCTAAATATTATCTACTAAATTATAATTTCTAAAACTCGGGGAGTATTTTCTAAATCAAATTCGTTTCATCTTTACCTCCGATAAAATAAATCGGTAAATGTTTCGATTCAGTAAGATTTTCATTATGATTAAGATCGTAAAGGGATTTTTTACAGCTTACTAAATCCCTCTAGTTAACTTTGATGAAACTAATCTACACTTTGAGAAACATTCATATAAGAAACCATCTAAGAGCTTTCCGTTTCCTGATTCAGGGGACCAACCAAAGGATAAAACCTCCTTTTCCCATTAATGGCTTTTTTTCTTCTTTGGATGATAAAGGAGAAAAATATAATTCTCGCGAAAATGGTAATAAATTCTCAGAAGGCAGAGGAACAATCGTTTACAAAATGCTTTTAATTTCATAAACAGTTATTAAATTTCTGCAATTAATTATATGCCATTGTATTGTCATTCTGTTATGCCAAACATCATATAATACATAAAACGGTGAGTATACGTGCGTACGTAATTTTTCGGAGTACTTCGTGCGCACTAGGTTGTTGTCTGTATTTTGTAAAAAAATCCATTAAATTTATCATAAGTACCCATATAACTTTCAAACCTAGATATTTTTAAATCATTTCGGAAGAGAAAGATGGTGTTATATTTGTACTTATTATATTTAATCTAACCCTTCAATTAATTAAGTAAGTACCTAGTTATTTTACTTTCAGGACTCTGGTGAAAAACGCTGGCTATTATGGCAATATTAACGCCTGTTTAGCAGGCCTTGGAATACCAACTTCGTTTAACTTATATTCTGTCTTAAGAAGATACTAATACTTGTATTGTCTCCATATGCGTACACATAATAGATTTTCATATTTTTTCTCTCCTTTCCAGATTTGGTGTCAAGCGTTGCATGTAATAATCCACTACGTCTTGCTGACTAACTACGCTTGGATGCTGTGTGAAGGTCTTTACCTTCACACGATTCTGGTCGCAGCTTTCGTCGCGGAGCAGCGCCTGGTAAGATGCTTGGTGTTACTAGGATGGGGTATGCCGGCAGTCGCAATCACATTCTATGCCGGCGTCAGAGCTTCCAATCATAATGACACTAAAGAGTAAGGAAACTTATACATTTTTATATTTGTAATATTGAATTTAGTGACAGCTTACGGCTCTATCTATTCATACTGGAACGTATTGTCTATTGTATACAATTATTTATCGTATGGTCAACAATGTTACATCTCATCAATTTACAACAATAGAGCTCATGTTTGATCGTCAGAATTTAAAAACTAAAAGTATTGTTTCTCAAATATTCGGTCGCCGATTCGTTGAGTGTCAAGAAATCCTTTTCCTCCATACGCTGTGAGACAGCACTCCGATACAACATGTATACAATATAAATATTGATATAAAATTCAGTAGGTCCCCCTTTATAATTAGCGAGCTAGATACTATTCTTTTTCTCGACCAGTGGACATCAAATATTCTACTATTTGTTTTCTAGCTTGTGCAACCCTTATGAAATTACAAAAAATAATGGGATACAGAAAAGCCCTTAATTACGATGATTGAATTTAATCATAAGAAAAAAATATATTAGTAGTATGCATTAGGTTTAATTTATTAATTTATTTCCATTGAAAGTGCAAATGACATTCTGTCACGCCCATTGTTTACTGTGTATTGATTTGAATATATGAATCAGTAATTAGATCATACGTACAATTGCATTGAAATCTGGATATGAGTGAAATTATTTTACCAATAACCAATTTTAATTATTATTTATCATTATTTCATTTCACATTCATTATATTGAATGATGCACTTGTTTTTGTTGAAACTAAATCAGCATAATATTATTATAATGAACAGACAATTCCACAATTCATTTACAATTATCCACGATTCTGTAGAGACTGTAAAGCTATAATATTGTATACAATCATATTTGTATTTCAAATGAAAATTATACTCCTATTGAAGCCGCAATTTATCATCATAGTAGATAATTTGTATAATAATCCTATAAAGCGCAACATTGTTGTAGTACGAAATATTATTCAAGCCTAAGAAACAAAACGAGGTCTCGTAATTGTTCGCGTCTGTTTGAAAATCGGTATTACCACCTTTTGTCAAAAGAAAATGTCAAATGGTTTAATGGCCTCTGACACAATGGAATTGGTTTAGAAACCCTAACTTAATGGTTCTATTTAGGATTACCAACAATAATATAACTACGAAACTAGTAAACCGAATATAAAGTAATTTCTTTCTCCTTATTGCCAAGTTGACCTCTCGAATATAAAGTATAAATGATTTTTCTCAGAAGTCTTATACGATATCAAAATCAAATAATGTATTTGTGTCTATAGGTAAATAATCCCTTAGCCTTAGAAGATATTGTATGCGCCTATTGAAAGTCTTAGCATTGAGTTTGTCATAATACAAAATCGTGTAGAAATCCATATAAGATGGATAATAGCTTTTCATTTATCTCAAATTAAGTAAGAAGGGGACCAATCGCTCTCCATATTCCATAATAAGATAATTTATCAGTTCTATAGGTGTATACCTAGAGCTGGATTGCATTGTGTATTTGTTTTTTTTTTGTTTGTGTACTTCAGCAGCAATTAAAGATTATTGTTACGGATGCCTAGTGCGTACTCTTGATTCTGTGTAGTGCATTGAGGTGACGTTATGGTACCTACCTGGCGCCTACACCTATGTACATATATATCTGGTACTATGTATAGTGCCGTTTCTCACTGTTTTACCTATATTATATATGTTGTAATATTATCATACATAGTGGCGGAATAGTATAAGTGCGCACTGTGTGTATTATTATTATTATATACTTTAATATATATATTTTTTATTAATTTACATTGTTAGTATTTGAGTACAAGTATTGGTTTGTTAGTATATACACTATACAGTATGATATTATTATATTATAAGTAGTATTGTATAGCACAATAAGTATATTGATTTGTATATCTTTTAAAAGGCTTTAAAGCCGTTTATTGAATTGAATAAATAAATAAATAATGTTACACTCACATTAATTCAACCTTTATACTAATAAGCAGAATTCCCTGTAAATAAATCTTTCATCTTGAACTTGAATCGAGGTACTAAAAACAAGAATGCTTGTAATTTCCGGTCATCGAATCAGTTCTTTATACATGTCATGTGTTATGTATGATCTTGATATAAACATATACTATCCAATACTCAATATCAATTTGAAGAGGATGATTATATGACAGACCTTTCATTTTATTGAAAAAGGTCCCCTTTTAATAACACGCTTGAATGCTCTGATTAAATTTATAGTATTTTTTTACAAGTACATACGTAACAATGTTTATAACTTTTAAAGTACATGATTTCAGAAGAAGTAAATATTTCTAAATATTACTAAATTATCGTTGTCTTTCAGTCACCTTCAATATTCCAAAGGAATAATTTTAATATTATTTGCTCTCAATTCTTCCTCTATAAATTAAATTATCATCTGCCTTACATAGCATGCCTCCATATTTTTTTGATTTACAATTTAAATGATCATAATAATGCTTATTACAATAGAAAACAATGATACAAATAATATTCCTTTGGAAGCCATATTTTTAAAGATACGTACGAGTATAATAAACATGATGTGGGAAACAATATGACTTTCAAGGTTTCATTTTTCAAAGCGATCTTGAGCAGCGTGTTTAATCTTTTACACTTGTTCCATATTCAGATGTGAAAAATGATTATAGAAGGTCTTCTCAAAACACGAGGACAATATACTCGTAATAAATTTTTGAAATGTCGCATGTTAAAATTTTACGTTATTTTATTGAGGGAAATAATACCTGCGCGGCTTGAAAAGCATTTTATTGTGTATTGTCAAAAAAATACAGGTTCTGTGAAATATCAAGTATCCATTTAACCCTTTGAATGGGAGTTGATGAGGGGTTGATCGATATTATTATTTTATGATTTTGTTCATTAATAATAAATCTTTTGAATTTTTTCACCATAAATAAAGAAAAGAATTTTAATTACGGTCACTGAACAATCTCGCTTAAATTAATGTTGAAAATTTCAAAAGAATGATAACGTTTTTGTAAAGTTCATTCATTCGCAGAATCGTATCGCTTTATGAAATCAACTTCTCATTTAAGTAAAACTCTTCCTTTGCTGCTCTTTTAAAATACTTATTAATAAATCATTATGAGCACAATTTCTGTTTTTGATCAATTATAGATTTTAATAATCAAACCCCTTTAAGGCGTCTATCATAATTAACCAAATTAATGTAATATCTCTATCTCTCAAATTAAGGCCTTCTTCTTCTTCTCTATACAGTTTGGCCCCTCTTACTATGTGGACTCCGAACTGTCTTTCCATCGTCTTACCTCTGGTTTCCCACACAGGGCGTTCCCATTTACACTATATCATTTATTATTTATTGTTTTGAAACGACAAAAATTAGGATAAATTATGAAAGGAGACAAAATAAAAATGCGTGGGATTATTTGTCACTTCAGAACAACTAAAATAATGATAGATAGACGGGTCTACAGCTATACTGTAATCTCTAGAGAAATCTTTGAAATATTTCAGTGTGAAAGAATTAAGTCAGCTGTTGATTTAAATAAAAAACGTTATTGTATACACTTACTTTTTTGTTATTGACTAGCGAAATTGGTCACTTGTTTAAATACATACTTAATCTTGTATAATATGTTTTAAGTTTTTTTTTTGGTTTATTATACATATAAAAATTACAAAAAAATAGCTAATCTATATTTGCCAAACTGCAAAGCAGTTTATTGGCAGTATATTCCCTTACTCTATCTTATAAATCTAATACATATTTTATTACTTATCACTAAATAACAGTACCACAATTTCTCATAGCAATCACAACTCCGCAACCCATCTTTTTAATTATTTTTTTAGTTTTTTTTCTTATTCCTTTTAATTCTTTTGGTGCTTTGTTGATTAATTTAGGTAAGAGTACACTATACGTATGTATTTTTTAAATCTCTATCGCCTTTTCTCTTTTAATTTCAGATGCTGGATAAACGACAGTCCAACGCACAGAAATATATTAGGAACAGTAGTTGTAATAACAATATTCCTGAACTTACTATTTCTATGTAATATAGTGAGAGTACTATGCACAAAGCTTAGAGCCAACCCAGCGAGTGGATCTCAAGGACCATCAAGAACGGCATTACAGGCTTTCAGGTTAGTTAATTACATATTGAACTTAATGTACCTACAATGTACCGTTCAATACAAGATTCGTTAATGCAACTATTATTAGCAGACCACAATTGTGTACTACTACAACATAGTTTCAATAGATACATCTATTATTTATGTAACTTTAGGACATGCAACCATCTAGGTACTTATCTCACCATGCCTTTATGTGTGCTTATCTTTAGTCTAACCTCGTTTGCCTTTGGGACGTAGATATTTTACATCGACAACTGATAAACAATAAAATGTTTAACCAATTTTCGATCAAATCATAAGTGTTGTAAAAAATCCTATTGTGTAATCAGTCGATGGACGCATCCACATTTCTACGGCTAGTTATGTATCACTCAATCCTTCAATTGTACCAAAAGAAAGGCTAAAAAACAGTGCGTTTTGGACAAGTATCTTTTATAATTGTCAGAAGTCCCGAATAGATTAGAGAAACGCTGCGCCGCCGACCTGAGTTCTGATTACATCATAAGTAAATATTTGTAGTAGGTACACTACGTTAGTATAATATTCATTAGTTTGAAACAAATTTCATCAATGTAGGTACTGTACAATTTCACTGGAGCTATAAATCCACTTTAGTTTTGTATTTTAATCTGAAATGTTTTCTAAGGTACTCGTACATAGGTACAATATCAACTCTATACGTAGTAAGACCACTCGCTTCAAACTTTTAATTGCGTCCTACAGATGTTGCATTCATATTACGTGAGATTCACAAACAAAAATCAATTACGTCTCCCTTTCTCTATTTACACTACTTTACTAGTTTTATTACACAATTCAATTTACAGTCCATCGCCACCTGCGTACATTCAGAGGATGGTAATTGATTTCACCGAGTACATGTAGTTTCATTTTGTGGAAAGATATTATATCAGATATTAAGAAAAGAACAATGAATTGAAAATAACATAGTTATTATAATATAGCTTACATTATTTTTGAAATCCAATACCGAATGTCTTAGATATATATTAATTAATTTTAAAGAATTATCTTGAAGTGAGGGAAAGGTATCAGTGGGAAATGAGAATCCGCAGACATGAAGATCACATCCACTACAATTTAACATCTCAGAGAGCACAATGCCTTATGCGATTCATTCTCCTCAATACTTTTATCTGTGACACGGTGCACGAACAATTGTGTTCTCACTGGTTTACCCATATCGTGAAGAATAATAAATAATAATAAATAAATAAATCTTTATTGGCCAGTGAAAATATTCATAGTTACAAAAACAAGACAATTATAGTGTGCCAAAAGGCGGACTTATTGCAAAACCAATATCTTTCAGTCAACCCGAATGACATAGGATATGATTGAAATGAAATTAAATATAACATTGCGAATAAGATTGGTAGTAGGTAATGACAGGAATTTGCTTTTTATAGCCTATACTCGTATCAAAAAATGAAACTTAAGGCGAAATTACGACAATGCAATGCTGAGATTTATTCTCTTTAACCACGAATACTTATTTTTTATTTTTTCAGAGCAACATTTCTATTGGTACCACTCCTCGGTCTTCAGTACTTAGTGTCACCCTTTAGACCTCCAGCCAACCATCCTTGGGAATTGGTTTACGAATACGTCGCTGCCATTACAGCTTCTCTACAGGTTTGTATTTTACTTTAGAACAACTACTCCACATAATTCATGAGACTGTCCTTGTAACTCTGAAGAGATTATAATTCAAACTCTTCACAACAAGAATTATTATGAATATTTTTATAATGATCAACAAATAAATCAGAACGCTTTCTTAAGAGTATGCATACCGACATTTCAAAAATTTCTAAAAACGGGAGACCTTATATCTCGATGCATTGAACATTTATCTAGGAAATAACCGTAAAAGATTTTTTATATCTTGCATAGATATCTCAATTTTTTTTTAAACACCTCTGATCTTTTTTTCGAAAGTCGCAGTGTAAATTTTTTTTGTACTGATAATATGCATTAAAATCTTGGGAATAACTGTAAAAGTTTTTTGATAGACGCAAAAACAACCCCAAAAAATGGAAAAAAACGCTTTTTTTACCATTTTCTCGTGCATTGTTCACGCGATTTTGATCCTTAATGCCGTGGAAATGACTGTGACGTCATTCTTGGTGCCAAGCCCTTAAATCCAACACTTTATCCAACCACAATAAAAACTTTCCCTATTTTTCAGTAAGAAAAAGTTACGGCAGTCATGATTCTTACAATAGTTTGAGTAATCTATTATCTAACGTGAAATTGCTGTTTTTTTATCATGGGAAACACAGTCGTGTTACTACATATAATGAAAATATTTACAAAATCGCGAACACTTTCTTAAAAAACATGTTGTCAAGAATTTAGTGTAAGTAAGAAAGTACATAAGAAACGTATTACGTATAGTTCAGTATATTTTTTAAACGAAGGGTTCAGAATGAAAAGGATAAATTCAGAGTCATTAATCAATTGGCGTTGAGAGGATTTATATTTACCTCTATTACATGTCACCACCCAAGTGACGCTGTCTTGTCTTCATGGCAGTCGAAACTAAATTGAATCTCCTTTTTTGAAATAATATCTCTAGGAATAAAGAACGATTCTCCATACATTTTTATGTAGTATTGATTCCTACTTCATATTATTCCTTAATTTAAAGGGTTAACGTTTAATACTGACTTTAAAATAAACCTGTAAAACAATCACTCATTGAACGATTACAAAGAAAAATTTCACGTGAGTCTGGTTGTATCCCGACATCGGAATATTTACCTATACTTATAAATACCGACGTAGTTGTTTTTATACTTGAACGTTATAAAGTAGTTATAATTTGCATGATAATTGCATAATATTACAATATATTTATACCCCACTTGAGTTACAAGAGTAAATTACAAAGGGACAATCATTGTTTGTGACAAGTATACGACGAAATTTGACATTATTTGATTGTAAATCTACACGACATCTTACAGGATATCTTAATTTTCCTTCATCTATGATGGCTTTCAAGAACGTAACACAATATATAATAACGAACAAAATTGTTTTCAAGGAAGTTTTAAAACCCTTGGCTTCTTAGTTGAGTATTACATTACATTGTCTTAATAATTAGTACTTTATTATGTAAATTTCCAACGTATCGATATAAATGAATACACTAATGATTTGAAGGGAACAGGCAGGCTGATGAAGCCCTACTCTTTACTTTTACTTTCAATTAGGAAAATTGTTCTAGTTATATAGGATTATATTACACTTAATGATGAGAATGGGAAGTGAATATTGCAAACAAAACTGTTTGTTAATATGGTATCCTCTTAATATTAAGTTTTCTGTTGATACGTTATTTTTAACGCTAGAAGCACATGAAAAAATACATTAAGAGTGTGCATACCAACATTTCAAAAAATTCTATAAACGGGAGACCTTCTATCTCGAAAACCGTTACTAAATTTGCTTTGGAACAAAATAGGATAGATGCATTGAACCTTTATCTAAGGAATAACCGTAAAAGATTATTTATTTCTTGTATAGATTTCTCAAAATAAATTTTTAAAAACATCTCTGACATTTTTTCCGAAAGACGGAATCTCGTTTCCCGAAAGTCGCGGAGTAAAATTTTTTTCTTGTACTGATAATATGCATTAAAATCTAGGGAATAACCGTAAAAGTTTTTTGATAGACGCAAAATTAACCCCAAAAAATGGAAAAAACGCTATTTTTACCATTTTATCGTGCGATTGTCACGCGATTTTGAACATTAATGCCGTGGGAAAAGACTGTGACGTCATTCCTGGTGCCAAGCCCTTAAGTGTATTATTTTTGACAGTAAACAGTCATTAGTCAAGTACGTAGAGTGTAGATACGTGAGAAGGTAAGTAGTTACTGCCTAGTACGTTTTATATGAAAATTAATATAATTGATGATATAAAGTAATATGACGCACGAGATATTCATACAAGTTACTATAAGGTATACAACAACCACAGTCTAAGTGAATCCATTCTCATATTATTAATGATAAAAGTGTCAAAGTTTTTAAAATATGTATTCATCTTCTCGATATTAAAATATCTAAATTTATACATTTTATGAATATGATCGTCTCATTATTGTGTAACTTTTCTCATTATTGGTTTATACTATTAAAAAAAAACGATCTATGCAAAAAAAGTCTTGCTGGGATGAAGTTATCAGGAAGCAATGAAAAATGTGTGTAGAATTAGTATGACAAACATAACTACACTAATATTCGTTCATTTCATGAAAGTGTGGTTTTGTTTTAGGTTTTCTAACTGCATTACCAAATAATCTATGAATCTAATATGAATCTCCCAATGAAGTACTTAGGCATAATTTATTTTATACGGTAAATAATAAATCTATATTACATTTATTTTATTTATATGGGATAATTAGAGACAAACATGCGAGTATAAAATATATCGGTTGGAAATAAATCGAAATCAATTAAACTTACAATAAATTAATTTGTCGAAATCATTTCATAGATTAAATTTATCGCCACTTAAAAACTACATTTTACATATCGTGATTATATAAATTAACGAGATGCTATTCCAAGAAGGTAGATATAATTATTTGCCATTCCATGTCCCATTCCATGTCTGGGGAAAAGTAATGTTAAACTAGGATTAAAATATCCGAGTTTAGAAAACTTTCCAATTTGTAATAACATACGACTCCATCAATATTAGAAAAGTTTTCTAAATAAAAATTGTTAACGGGACCGATATATCAACGAGTTATATAGCCAAGTCAAACTATACAAATATTTTAGCCTGAATTATATTCAATGTTATTTTAATCGGAGTTTTCGGTTGGCCAAAACATACACTGGATAGTTTTTTTTTATCTCACATGTACAGAATTTGCTGACGATCAATGTAGGGGAAGAATAATGGGAATAAAACTGTCCAAATGCGTACTTGTTATAATAATTTAATCGCGTATCAGACGCCACAACTATATAGAGTAAACAACAGCGAAAGTGTTGGAAGGGAGTGGGGGTGAGTTTACACACATCCAAATTTTATTATAACGGCAATTAAATGCCCTTTTAGTCTCGTTGTTTTTCCCATTTTCCCACATAAAAAGGGGTCATTAAGCCGCAAAAAAGGGGACAACAAAATTCAATTAGCCTTGTTCCATACACGTAGAAATAAAGTTTAATGGGCTTTTAGTTTTATTTTACTCTTGTCATCTATAACTCCATAAAAGCTATAAGTACTATATTATACTATGTTATTCACTTTATCCATATTTTCTCTTGAAGCGATAATAAATCTTGAACTGCGTAGATATATTTTTATCTCTCTCATACATATATCTGTATATATAGATAACATAATATCATTGGCATATTACAAAAACAAACACTATGATTTCCTTTGGAATATATTCAGTAGGATTATATTCTCTTTTTATATTTTAGTATTTTTATTGTCTTTCAACAAATATTTCTTTACGATATTGAGACGTTTTATATACTTTAAAATGTATACAATTTCTCCAAAATGTTCGTCAATAATAAATAACAAAATGTTTTTCAGTACAATAATTTCCTATACTCTTCGTACAATATGCTAAGTCAATAAATGCCTCTAAACGATGAAAGGTTGCCAATCAAAGGATTAATATTAACAATATATTTTTACTTTGTTTCAGGGTCTATGTGTTGCCACATTATATTGTTTCTGTAATGGCGAGGTAAGAAGTTGTACTCATTATTCATATTTTACGATTCCATTTGAATGTGTCATAAAATGTCTGCCAATCCCATAATAAATGAGCCTGAACTTTAAACCCGTGTCATATACAAAACCCGCTCTCTAACTGGCCATTAGCCAATACACTCTCGAAGAAGATTTTGTCTACGAATTGAAACTGCTATCACAGAATTTTTTTGACAGATCAGACAGTATACACAAAACTAGTAGATTTTGCTTACATGCAATTCTGTATCCATGAATATCATTTTTAATTCACATAAATTTTTCAAACGTCACTCACCAAGATAAAAAATTGTTACGGATTACACGATTGTTTGACAAATTACTGTGAAATATAATACCTAATATACCTAAGATCTGCTAAAGATCTGCGCAAACTGCCGTCAAGAAGACAAGGTTTGACTGACAAATAAGACGTATTTGAGTATAAAACCGTAAATAAAGAGCGCTTCGAATTGTAAAGATGAAAAGTACCAAATGGATTTGATGTGTAGTGGTAGTTCGTCTATATTCATAAAATAAAATATTATAATATCCGAGTATATCTCGGAAGTTTCTTTATCCTGTCACATCATCTACCTTGCATTTATCTGACATGAATCAGTCTGGAAAATGATTGATTAGCACTTCACATCAACCCTTTTCCTGGTGCGAGGGAAATCTACTTTAACATAATGTTTACTTTAATAATTCAAACATAGGTGGTAAAGCGAGTGAGACCATCCATGATAGACATACCAACTTAATATAGACACAATATCCCAATGATAATACTATGATAACTAGTGACTAAACTATCATTTGTGAGAAAGCTATAAGGAATATATGAGCACGTGTAGATTCACCTGCTGCTGGTGTCGTTTATCCTCATGACTGAGGGTCGCGACTCTCACTCCCGCAGTTGACAATCCTCCTCCACGAGCCTCGGTCCATGGCCAGATGTGCGGCCTCGTGTAGAGTGGTATTTGTGGCTGCTCTCACTTGGTCATTCATTCTTACATTTACCTAATGGAGCATTATATATACTCATAGGAAGCATGAAACAGATGTTCCGATGCTTATGAATCAACTTTAGCTGCCTTGTAGTGATAACTTTCTGCCCAGGGCACTCCTTATCCATACCTCACATCCACTATCGCGTTAACGACTAAAATTTGATTTCTTCTGCTCAAGCCCAGATCCATTCAGTATCCCCAGTGCCCCCCTTTAGGCTCAGAAAAAAGGGATAAAGAAGGAAAAAGGGAGAAAGAAGGATGTAAAATAATTGTAAACAAATAGGTGCAAAATATCTTATGTCGGCTCTGTTCCAAATAGATCTCCACAGAGTGGTCAGCGTCAGACACTTTAAGGAAATGAGATTGTTAGAGCACGTAAAGTGACCGCCATTACTTCCTGCATAGTATTCCAACAAGTCCATTAATGCATTCAAATAAGTTTATTATTATAAACTAATCTACTACATGATAGTGATGTATAATAATTGAGAGAAAACTAGAAGGAGCAAGTGTAAACATAAAAGTAAGATATGTTATCATCCCTGATCCGCCCTTTGCTCTCCAGTACACTTCTCAGTCTGTTCTAATTAGTTATAAGTGTTAGATTATTATTTGTACGTATTGTATCAGAAATATGCTACATCACTCGCGAATGGGTGAAGGCCACTATAAAAGGAAGAAGAAGTATCAGAAATACACGGATAAATGAATAAGTGAACGATGCCATTGAGAGACAATGAACAGCTGATTTACAATCGCCACGATCTTGCACGATCACCGTTATACTGGACAGCGGTACATGGCTAACGCCGTCTGACCTTGTCGACTGCGCAGCTGACCTGCGCGTGCGCTAATACATTCTGTCATGCCATACAGTAAAAGAATCACTCATTTAATTACCCTTTTAAAAATCAGATTGGCGATAATATAATATGTTTTGTTTATTTTTCAGGTGATAGCGCAAATAAAACGCAAATGGCGCACTGCGATGTTCCGTCCCAGGGCCAACTCATGCACGGCGACCACCGTATCGGTACGTGACAAAAAAAATGTTCGTATTCCCCTCAAATAAAATCAACATATTTAACATACAAATTACATAATAGCTAAATTATAATTATTCTTTTTATTTTTTAAATTTAATTTTACATGTATTATAATCATTAATTTTTGAACAGTTTATTAGTTTTTTTTGCTTATTTATTTTTACTGATTCTAACACCTTTAAAAATGCATAAACTGACATTCCAGTTCATTGTAAACTAAAATAACTCCTTAATCGCTTCAACCACTAGAGCATGAAATGCTTTTAGCTTATAGTGTATATTGTGTTCTATGCTAGGGTAAGTTTTAATACGGCTACGGCCTAGCAAGCCGTGGGAGTAAACTCGACAGGCTCTAACGAAGTTAGATATAATTTCTTTCAGAACATGTGTAACAAAACGTTGCGATGTAAACTAAATTACAGACAAATAAAATTACTTGTTGTAGTAATTTATTTTTGCTTCAACAGTTGCTTGTCTCACTTGTCTTTAGTTTACGAGAATTTAACAATTTTTAATTTTATAAAACTAATAAAGCATACAGTTTTCAGTTTAGAGAGTGAAAGATGTGAATGGTTAAGATGTCATTGCGAGCGAGAAGAGTGATGATGGAAGATACGAGTATATCCCAGTACTACTGACAGGAATGACAAATCAAAATAAAGATCTGGTGACAACATAATTACAAACATATCATATTATCATGAGTATTTTATCGTGAAATTCCAAAATTTGATTGACTTGCTGTACAGAATGCTTTAAATGCTAATAAAGTTTATTATTATTCAAAACCTTGTTAAGTATATTATACTATAAGTATTTTGTTTTATTCGTACATGTAGCTACTCGATAATTAGTTTTACTCCATACATGTAAAATAATTATTATTCAATAATAATCTTCTTCATACATCTCATAATAATTTATTTTATGAATAGATATTATATTATTTAGGTAAGCTTATTAAGATATTAATTAAATACAAAATATCAGTAGTAAATATTGTACTATCGTCACAGTAGGTGTTTACGTGTGTTGCTTTTAATAATATGCTTTTGTAAGTTTATACTCGTGTACTAAATACTATTTCATAATTTCACTAACAGAGATCAAATTTGTACATACATTGTTTTATGTTACAATAGGTTCATGATAGTAGATAGTTAAATGATGGCTTTTGTATATGAATGGAAGAGTATAGTATTATGAATACGTTATCAGATAATTGTTTTAAATTATATAAATATATATTATGTGTAAGTGTTTAAGGATTATACACACCAAATACATTTATTCAATCTTCGCAATTTATCAAACTATTATTTGGGGTAATTCTATTTATTCCGTGAGATATCAAGACTCCGTGCATTATGAAATAATGTTTCAATTGTAATATAAACATAAACATCTCTTCACCCCATTTCTCGTTGTACATATATCATACCTTCCTGAACAACCATATCTAACAACATTGTACGTATCGATGAATACTGCAGCAAATGTGTTAAAAAAATTAACACGCTGCTGATATAAGGGAAGTTCTAGCTATCGCAAAAGTTAATTTTGATACTAATATTACCTACTTACATACCTAAAAGCTGGTTTATAAAATCCGTAGTTTGATTTTTACGCGACATTTATCTAAGAAGTTAACAATCCATGTGAAAGCGTATGATTTTTTTCCGTAACTCAATAAACATTTTCTAAGAATTTTAGGGAAGTTATTAATAGCCCTTTTAAGCGTTTCATAATACTATGTCAAATTCTCCCGGCTGAAAAATGAAATTCTCAAATTTGTAGTAAGCTAGTTATGAGGCATTTTTATAAATATATGTGACACATTTGGGAATGGAAGGCTCGGCTTCATATTTTTCACGACTAATAAAATTTAATTTCAAATTACGACCCGGTTCCACAAGGACATAAGAACATTAAATTTTCTTTTCCACTAACACGTATTATAAGTAAAGTAGGTAGGTACGAATGGCATCAATTTTTTACAGAAAAAGTTATAAATTTAGAAATCTAGAGGGACACTCTAAGTCATAAAATATGTGTGTAGTAAACGCGTGTTTTATCAAACTGTGAACGAAAATCCCAGCGGACAACTCAATCATAAAATTGTCTTAGCGAAAATTCGTAAAACAGAAATACCTTTGTTCTACGACAAAAAAAAATAAAAATGGTTGGTATAATAAAAAAATATTTGTTTTGGCATAAATCGACTTCTTTATTTCCACTTTCTAGAAACAACGTCTATCAAATATCTCGAATATGTTCTGAAATATTTCATTTATATTTATATATTCTCACTTTACTCTCATTCTCTTGCAATACTTAAAACAGCATTTCTCTTCGTTGTTTTTACAAACAAAATATCGTTAACTACTATGATATCAAATACAACCTGCCTAAAATACTCTATGATAAAGAATAAAGATACTCAAAATAATACTTAATAATTCTGTGAAGAGGAAAATTGTCAGTAGGTAAGAAGAGTTCTCTTTAATTATTGAATTATTTCTCCTTTTTGCGGACAACTCCAATTTACCTATACATATTTTTCCTAGGACTTACTCGATACTTTTTCTCACAATAATTGGAGTTGACGAGTCCCAAAGGTTAACCACATTACATTTTACTTTTAGGATTTTATTTTGTGAAGAAAAAGTCGAAAACTATTTAAAGTAATTGTTCCCACAGCATCTCTGGAACAATGCTGTTGTAAAAGTAGCGTCTGGAAAGTCTGATCGTTGGTTAAAATATTTCACCGATATTTCACAAGGTGTGTTTTCGGGAAAAGAAAATGTTTCTTAATTTACAGTCATTCCAAGTATGTAAAATTTATAAATAGTTCATATTATTTTTAGCAGTAGGTACTTCAGTTAATTTTTAAAAATTATCAGGAAAACTTTCAATTGACAAGAGAAATTATTTTCTCGTATGTAGGATGTAACATTGAAGTATTTTCTATTCTAAAAAAATCAAACCACGTAGTTAGGAAATAACTTCGATAATAGTTTTATGAAGTTTTATTAAGCTGATTTTATTCCAGTCACAGATAAAAATTTATTCAATTTATGTAGCGGGTAGCCTCGTAGTCAAAAATAAAGTGTTCATTTAGTTGTTATAGTGACATATCACAAATTAACTATGATTTTATATTTCACCTGTTATTCTTGGTAGTAAAAATATTAGTTAATATAGTCCGTGGAATTTTAAGCTTTCTACTCTTTTTATGTTTTTTCATAAGGGCTAGGTGCAAAACTATTGTAAGACATTTTACATCATTTATATTCACCAGCCTTTGTCGTAATATTAATGTTTATGGTGTAGAAAGAAGAAAGAAAGAAAATGTTGTCCTCTATATTAAGATTTAGTACGTAGAAATACGTAATTTTAAGATGATAGTTTCTAAGAAAAAAAAGGTAGTAGTGTGTAGATCCTTGCAGTGAGAGTCTCCTCCAAGGAACATTAAGGGTGTTCAGAGTAGTTTCGGGAGGGGTTTGTTGAGGGAAGCCCTTCCGGCGAACCTTGAGCCCTTCTCTGAAAAAATGTTTTGCTTAAAAGACTGGATGATATAGGAGCTAAATCTCCTGAAACATCCAGGGGTGGAGGTGGGTTTACCCCTTAATGTAGAAAGAATATTGGTGCGTTTATTTATACACGTACTGGTTACCCAATTATTTAAATATGTCTTATACAAGCAGTTAATATACTATTTCCTCTTAGTATTGTGTGGTAGTCAGATTGGGTTATAAAGATATTACTGGTTGAATTCACCTAATCTAGTTGGTGTATTGTTCTCGCATGGCTTTACGGGTTTAGCTTATTATTCACGTGAAGAGACATCGGATTATGTCTGCACTAGAAAGTTGATTAAAATATTTAATAGTCTGAGGGTAAGCTTGATTACAAATCTATACATAGTTTAGGTAAATCTATGCCAGTCAGTTATACAGCTATGTTGAGGATTCATACTATTATAATCTATGAGGGTTATTGCTATGATTTATGTATACATGCAGATAAATGTAAAAACACAATTGCTTTCGTGTTTTTATCATAAGTCCACGTCATTTTAACGAAACCAAATAGCTGTTACGCTATTACGAGTATGTTTATTATTTTATTTTGGACTTGTACAAATAATATGTACGAATAGTGAATTTTCTCAAATCTAAGAAAAAATAGCTATACTTAGCCTACATAATATCTACGTCACGTACGATTAATTACGCAGTATGGTTTTTCGATAGAAATTTAGAAAGTACAGTGATATTTAGAGTAAAAAAAATACAACAGAAGCTCTCGAATTGAATGCCATATTACAAATTCGTTAAATGAAATCGGAGAGGTGGTGTAGGTGCTGTGTCATCCAATGAAATTGAGGTATTACTTTGAAATGTATATAAAAAGGCAGTTACGTTATCTTCATTGCATAATAATAGGTATCTGCTATAGTCACAACACAACAAAACACGGATATTCTACAATAAACTGACTAGGGGTCTAATACTACCTTTATATTTGTACAGTAGATACGAGTACATTCTGTTCTACTTACGTTGTTGAATTGTATTAGTATAATATACTAGTATATAATATACCTACTATACATGCAGAGTATGTACCGGCCGCCCTCATTCCTATAATGCCACATGTATATAATATAAGACAGCAATTGAGAACCGGGCGGATTTCAATCCCAAAAGACCTAACATTCACCTGCCTGAATAGATGAAAATAGAGCTAGGGTGGGTTTGTTACAATCACACAACGTATACTACCAACTATCATATTATTATATTTTACTCCATGCACAGCTGTATGGCGGTGTATCTATATTATAAGTACTAGCTGCTCTAAACATCAACCCTTAGTACAACAGGAAACTCTTGATATTACTATGAAAAAATATGATGCGAATAAATCGGAGAAAAGTTTTCGACAGCAAATATAAAATATTTCATTCCTTTGGCGTTTGTTTTTTGTTATGTTGAAAAATATTATTGTGTATAAAGTTTGGTTCGAACTAAAGATTTTTTCTTTACCTATAAGTATCGGTTTCTTCGACATTTCCCGATAAGCAATAGATAAAAGAAGCTATTATTCTTTTTCTTATTTAGCAGCTCTTTGTGTAAAAAAAACATTCATAAACCATTAGATATCTATATTGGAATAAAAGTAAAGGCCAACTTTATTAGCTTTTAGGTCATACAATACATTATTTTTAAATCAAACAGAACCTAACTAATTTACTGAACTTACATCGTAGTAGACTTAGTAGTTTGCACCAATAAAATTCTTCTAAACAAAACTATTAGCATTAAGAAAAAGAGGATATAATATTTGATCGTCTATATCGTATTCTCATATTATGGTAACATGAAAATTTACTTATAATTAAATACTGTTATCATCTCGATCGTTTGGTTGCAGCAGTTGTATGTTTAGAAGTTATAGGTGTAATTTACAAGAGAAAGAAAACCAAATTATTTCCAAATTTGTAAATATTTTAACAATCCCTTTTAAAATTAATGCCCAAATGATGAAATAATTAGCACCTATCTATACCAATTATAGTTTCGTAACTTAAGCAATATATCTTCACATAGGTACACAATAGAAACTTTTTTATTATTGTTGTGTTATGTTTGTAGCTTTGTAGCTCATGCATTATTTTCAAATTATTTAATAATTTACTAGCTTTGTTAAACTAGAATTTATGACATGTTTTTCTCAGCGGTCTAACAAGTAATTGAATTTGTACATGTTCACACATTCACATTACATATCGAACTAACCAAAAGAACTCTTTTATTTTCTTAGTTTCAATGTGTGGGATATTTTTGTAAGAGATTTATTTTCTGGTTTGGACCGAGAAAACGAATTTGAATTCCAATACCTTAAAATAAGAAATGCATTTGAAGTCATGGATTTTCCATTTATCGAGCAAAGGTATTGTGGTTGAGACAGATTTGGAACGTTCTCCACCGTAATCTGTGAATTTTTCGTTCGGACTAAAATATTCAAGACTGCTTGATACGATGTATATTTCAAATGCATTACTTATAGAATAACAGTGTTGGGCTACTGTGATGCAGTTTAGTAAGATGTTCGTAACATCTTTACATGTAGGTACCTACGTAGTTTATATAAGGATTAAAAGTTGTACAAACTAAAAAAACCTACTTAAAGACTATGCTTAACTTCTTTTAGTAGGCACGTAGATAATAGTGAAATCTTGATATCCAAGAAGAAACTTTTTTCCTGTAGGTACTTTATGCTTATTTAAGCTTGATTAAAAATTTATAGGCTTATTGAACAGAACATATGTGCATGGTTGAAAAAAAATGTTAGAAGTTAGAAAGTATATACGTGGGTGAAAAAGTAATTCAAGTCAAACCTGGCACGACGATGTCAGATATAATCTAACGGATGGTCGCTTACCAATTAGATGAAACTGACGAGCATGTTATAACAAATTTCGTGAATGTGACGAAAGCAAGGAGTGTATGTAAAAATAGAGTAGTCTGACAAGGGAGACTTGGAGAGCTTATAAAAGAATTATTAAAAATCGATGTAAATTGCATATTTGGTAAGATTATTTAAATATTTTTTTTACAGTTCGTGAGATCGACACATCATACAATAGGCGGAGAAGAAAATGTCTGACTACAGTCTAGAGGCGTGGCCTGCCACGCTTCGAATGGAGGCGACTTACGAGATGAACTGTTGTAAAATCTTAAATCATTGAAACTTCAAAGAATGAGATTTATCAATTTGCTGAGGAGCTTTTGATCTAGAACCCATTACAAGCACAATGATCAATTTACAGGAATTTATGTAAATATGTAGCGTATCTATAGTGATTTAATCTGTTTAATATTTACAGCTCTTAACCTATCCAAATATTTACTATGTATTTTTTAAGGAAAAAATCTTACTATAACTATAAAATTTACTGTGTCGAGTATGAAACAAACAATCCTAATTATTATCCTTATCAATCAGCCAACTATTTTCACACATGAAAATGTTTAAAAAAATTACAGATCAAAATACCTCTTCTTATTTTATGCCTGACCTATCATAATCTATAATTGAATATTTCGTCATATTTGATATAAATTTTTAATCTAGTGTATATATTTTTATGTTTAGCGAAAGAACATTCTTACATTGATGTGGTATAATATGTAGATTTACGTTTGTCTGTGTCATTATAGAATATGTTTCTAAATAGTAGTTATGTATTCCTGTACATACACTCTTCTTTATACAAGTCTTGATATTTATCTCAGAATAGTTCAACAAACATTTCACTCTGTCAATGTATAAACTCCTCTAGACAACAATTCAATATTTCTATAGTATATATATATATATATATGTAATAATACAGATTCAACAGAGTTTTACACAATAGTTACTAATAGATAGGTGTATGTATATAACCAAACAACTTACTATTAGTAAATTGTTTTATAAAATTTTCTATTAAGATATATTTTCATTTACATAAAGAAAATTAAATTTTATGTATAGACTTGTATATAGGTAAATATGGTCAACAGGTTGCTAAGATGAATAATGCACATAATTAAGTTACTATTTTAACCTCAAAACAATAAGTCTGTTATATAATAGAATATAATAATTATGTAAATTATAATAAATCATAATAATATTTGTATTGAAGTCTTTGAAATTCAACCGTTTGATTACACTTTACTAACGTATGTTTTTCCCAGTCACTCACCCTTTTTTGTTAATTACTACTCATAGCTTTTGTACTCAGCGGGTTTGCGCATTTATTTTGAGTTTGATGTAACCACTACTGCATACATGTTGTTATGTAATTAATTAAAGCTATTTTTTCTCTCTAACTGTAAAAATATTTAATTTGTTGTTAGCCTATATCCGATCCAGGATTTTTTTTATATATGATTTTTAAATGAATGTTTAAGTAAATTGAAAAAAAAACTATCGTTACTTAAAATATGTAGTCAAAGAGTTCTCTCGTGTGTTCGATTAAGTACATTTAATGCTAAAAAAATTGGACAATATTTATTTCAGTCCAGAAGCGAAGTTGAATAAAGCGTTCAGGATTACGTAAATCAATCATTTATTTATTCACACTGGAGAAAAAAATTACGTGGGTGCAATGTACATACGATTCTATGAATTTTCATAACTCTTTGTTATAGAAACCTTTCTACTTTCAGAATACACCAAAAATATATTACGATACATTCAAAATAAATACGTAACATTTCCCCGGAAAACGTTAACTTTGATGTTCTTTTTTTATCAAATTTATTGCAATTTATTTCATATCATTGAGTCAAGTCGACTGTAAAATACGTTGTACATATTGTTGTGAAATAACAAATCAATATCCTTTTTGAATTATCAATCATCCTACGTTAAATGAAAGTTTAAATAAATGTAATAACATAAAAAATAATTGAAACAATTCTCTCAATACTATTTCCGTACTGCGCCGCTAATTTAGACAAGTAATATTTAAAAACCTTTGAGCGATCAGCCGGAAGTTATAAAATACCCATGTTCATATCAACTTTCTTTGCAGGCACGAATTTCAGTAAAAAATCTTAGAATTGACTTAATTTTCTTTATTGCTTATATTACTAAATTACTTGACTAATTTATTGGCGCAGGCAGAACAGAAGTTTAAAATGATCAAATTAGTTTGTATGACCAATGCATTTAAATAATACCTACCTAATATAATATTGAATGTACTAGAGTAATATAACAATTAATACATCAGGAAATCCATTACTTATAATATTACTTTATATTTTGTATATTATATTTTATTGAATCAATGTCTAATTAATAATTGTAAATATTGTATTCAATTATGTTTGTAAATAAAGTGATAAATATAATCAATTGAATGATGTCTAATTATAATATTATGTGAAATCGATGTGTGAGTGTCGTAGAATAAATATATTTTGCAAAATAAATTTATAAATGTTATAATAAAATTACAGTGTTTCATTTCATCCACAATTGCATGTACTAGGTATAGGTATTATCTAATGCTTCAATGATTTTCTTTGTCGATTGTAAAGCAAAGTGCGTGAAACGCGAAAGGTATAGGTAGATAGTATTATCTCCCATACATTGTATACCTATATTCACATGATAACAAAAGTATTGTGTTTTTTTTTTTATTAATCTAGGTTTATCGAAATAAACCCAAATACATCTTTGTACACTTCACAGAAAGTTGAAAAGCTTGTGTTGTGAAGTGGATTAAGTCGGGAATTGAACCCGCGCCCACAGGTTTAACGGTCGAGCGCTTTACCAACCAGGCTACCAACCACCTGTGTGTTGTGTTAAATATTTAAGAGCGTTAAATCGAATGCAGCGTAATCTCCTTATACACCTACGCCATATTAAATTAATATGAATTATTCTTCAGAAAACTTTACAGCTTTATAACTTTCTGTAACTATAAGCATTCTGATTGAAAGGATTACGAGTTCAATAACACAGAAGGAGAATTTTGAAAATTGTAGAACGAGATAATTATTTCTGAATCTTATGGTGGATTAATCTTATGGGAATTACTTATGGTGGAGTAAGCAATTTACATCAACATTTTGCAGGAAATTCCATGCAATGAAAGTGATAGGCCAACAATGAAAGGTAAGAAAAACGAGTGAGAGGAATGGAAGCGTTCAGAAGCAGTGAAAAATCAAGGCTGAAGAAGAAGGAGGTGTTTCATGCTCCGTTATGAATACCATATGATAGGTGCCTCTAAAGCTTTTATCTTTTCATACAAAGATCAAATAGAAATATACTAATATTCGACTATGTAAAAACTCGTGTACGTTTGTGCTTATTATTGTTTTTAGGGTCTGCTAATTAAAAATTACGATAATCTCAATGTAACAAACTGTGACAGCTATTTATTAAAGATAGTAATGAAAGCAAAAGAATTCGACCGTATAAAGTTAGTTGGAAAACCTAAGGAAATTAGGAATTCGTTGTTTGTAGAAACTTCTTCACTCTTTCCTTGTAGGTACTTGTTGATTTTAAATTTATCCGATACAATAAATCACCCAATGTTTCTCTATTCCCTTTTCCCTTCCTGTCATTACCCATTCTCTCTCATCCTTGCTTCACTTAAACGTGTTATAAAAAACTTTAATCTTTTTTCACTCAAAATATTGCTTAAACATTTCATTGTAAACAAAAATAATATTATGCATGTTATTTTACCTAGTTATCAACAGTTTTCTTTCTGTTAACGAACGATGAAGAATTTGATTTACCATTAGTGAAAATTGTGAACATTTTTCAACTTTTTTTAAAGTAAGTTATTAATTTAAAGTGTACCTCAGTTGACTAGAAGAGTTGCTTATCAATTAGCCCGCCGTCTAGACTTTTCATTTATTATTCTCTTTTTTTCTTTCGTCTAATAATTTATTTCATCATCATCATCATCATCATTGGCACTACAGCCCGTTGTGAGCCCTGGCCTCCTCCAACTGTCGTCTCCATTCCTCCCTGTCCTGGGCTGTGCTCCTCCAGTCCCTGATGCCAACCACCTGTGCATCCTTCTGCACTCCGTCCAACCATCTGAGCTTGGGTCTGCCAACGCTGCGAATAATTTATTTACTAGGTAATAATTTATACAGTGGCGAAGGGATTTCTGCGGAAGGGAAGCCGGGGCTAACATTTCTTATTGGATTACGTCATATTAGACACTATTATACCTATGATTTTATCCAAAAGGTAACTCGATGGGAATCGTGTTCTTCGGTAGCTTCGCGCCACATATTTTTAATTGATTTTTAATATCTTTTTGTATCTCAAATTTCGTATGTTGACAAGGAGAACTTTTACATTTGCACCACAACATGAGTAAAATGTAAAACTATCTCATTTACTTTTGACTAGAAGGCTTATGTAGTTAGCTGTTAGTACTGAAAGCTTGGTATTAAATTCTCCTGATATTTCGTTGGAAATTTACAAAGGTTAGTAACCATCTAGCAAAGAACGAAAATTTTCACAAAAGGAGATTACGCCAAAGTTCTAACGTGGAGCGGCTGGTGAAGGTATTGTTACTTTGAAGAGAATATTACAGAGTTTCACACAATGTCTCAACTATTGACAAAACAATTCTCGAAGTTTTTAAAACAATATTCTATGGAATTGCTTTTTTTGTTCTATATTCAAATAATACTCTCATTACTCCCACTCTAATTACAACTTCCAAATTTATCTTCTAGAAAACTTAAGTACTGTATTATTATTTTTATTTGTACTCCAACAAACACTTGTGTTATGTGTACTGAAGTATAATGAATAACTTAAGTATGAATAGTTTCATGGAGGCATTGCAAGCACACGACTCCATAGTAAAACAGATTATTGTCTTAGTGCGGTTGAACCCAAATCCAAAGTTGCTTCAAAGTACGTAGTCTCTGGCTATGGAAGTTTTATTGTATATATTCCTAACTCCTACACGACAAACGTGATGCATGATTCATAAAAAAAATAGAAGAAACATGATGGTACTGGTACCTATTAGTTGTCAAACCATAGATTTTGATTATTACTTAATTATTATAATTCCATTTGACACAGATAAGTCATAATTCAATTGTATTTGATTTCTCTTGACTCAGATTATAACTACAACACTCGCTCCAAGGGAAGAATCCGAGCCGTGAAACACAGACTGGCAAAGCTGTCGAAAAGTTTTGTTTGCCTCAGTGTGCGCCTGTTCATCAAGTTGCCTGAAGTAATCAAGTCTCTGAGTGATAGTAAATTTCGGGAAGCAGTGAAAACGTACCTCGTTGAAAAATGATTTTACTCTGTCGACGAAATGCTGGAATCAACCATTTACTCGTACATTCACTTCAGCCTCGAACTAAATTGTTTATTGTACTTAAATTATATAATTATCTTGCTTCATACTATATCACTGACGAAATGCTAACAGATGCTAACAAATGCTTACATCCTGATACATTGATATTGTGCATAATTACTATTACATTCAATTATTACATGTAAAATTATGTAAAACTGACGAGTCCAAGGGCCCAATATAGGGTCTAATGACGATAAATAACGATAAACAATGGATATAAATTCAAAACGAAGCCAATTTATTGGCACAATAGTCTCAAAATCGTCAGATTTTTATATTTCTCATTTCACCAACACACCTTTTACACCCATTAAAGACAATATTACTGTGAATTAATATTTTTAATATCACATACTCACACCTTGACACAAATTGTTTCGTGCTTCTTATTTTTTTATATGAATTTATGAAGAATAATAGGTACCCCATATTAATTTGCATTTCAATCGTAAAACGACTAAACAAGAGATAAACAAATAAGCTTTCGTCTTTTTAATTGTCCCAAAGTGAAATATTACATTAGGCTTTTATATGAACCTTTCAAAAGTAATACAAATATTTAAGTAGCAAACCTCCACGCACCTACTGCCTTTTGTGTTTACTTTTTGGATGAGAACTTAACCCTAATTGGAGTTACGCGAAATAAAACACTTTTAATACTTGAGTACATGATGTACTTTAATAATGTTGGGCTCATCGTACAGGTTGTAGACTTCTTCGTTATATCTTATTCTCCAAACTTCAAAGAAAATCCTCCATACAAGGCCACAAGGTAGGCGTAGTGTTGGAAGACCCAAACTCCGTTGGATGGATGGAGTGCAGAAGGATGTGGATGCTGTTGGTATTAGGGACTGGAGGAGTGCATGCCAAGATAGAGGGAGATGGAGGCGAACGCTGGAGGAGGCCAAGGCTCATAACGGGATGTAGAGCCACTGATGATGATAACTTTAAACAATACTAAACATAATAAAATGGGTTAACAAAATAGTCATAGAACTTTTTCTCTGATTTTTGCTATTCTCTAAAAACTGTAAGTTTAATAGATATTATACAGATGAGGAAATGGATCTACAAAAATAATTACTATTGTGTTTTTCGTGTTAAATGAAAGCTATTGCTTCTGCTATATTTCCGCTCTATTTATGCCCAAAAAGTTTTATTTATCTTAGTTACTCCACTTCAGAACACAAGCTTTTCAAGGTTTCTGTGAAGTGTGCAAATATGTATTTGGGTTTATTTCTATAAAACCAGATTCATTTAAAAACGTTGTTTAATTGATGATGTTTAGGAATGATTTTCTTGCAAGGAAATATTTGCAGGAATGTAAAAATATACGCATTCGATGGGAAATATAAGATCTTCTCATTATAGCGCAAAATATTTGTTTAATAATAAATGAAACTGCAGGAATGTATAGTCAGCTGTTAGAAGCGCTTTTCATGGCGATAGTTCACCTTTAATAATTAATGAAAGGGTATTGGTTTTAAATAATTAATACGCAAAGCAAGTTAGTACGCGCTGTGATTTCAGAAAAGCCTGTAATAATGTTCACAGCGAGTGCATGGAACTTTGGAAGATAAATATTTTCAGCACATAAAATGTCAAACAAAAGTTATTAATTACTTTTGTATATAAAGTGAATCTTTCTTTATGTTAACTTTCACACCGCTTACTCCTAACTTACAACAGATCGCACTTAGACCACTTAATGAAGTTAATTACCTAAAATTAAAGTTACACTTTAAGAGATTTCGTGTTATTTTTCTTCATTAAGTACCTAAACTTTTATTTTAATTCAGATATATACATCGTAATTTTTCACGTTGATTATTTGTGAAAAATTACGATGGACGTACCTACCTAAAATAAAAAAACAATTAACTGGAAGATTATATGAAGAATATGCTTTATATTTTATAATATACTTTATATTTTCGTACATAATGTATCACTACGAAGAGACCAACCTAGAACATTAATGCTAGGGAGTGTACAAGTCAGGAGACCGAGAGGCAGATCGCCGATGCATTGAAGAGGACCAAGTCAGAGCAGCCACCAAGACCACTCTATATGATGCCACACATCTGGCCACGGACAAAGGTCATGGAGGAGGATATTTAACTATGGTAGTGAGAATCGCGACCCTCAGTCATTAGAACAAACGATAGCGGAAGCATTTTCTTTCATTATAAAAATAGTTTCACTAAGTATGTTGTTCTCCTTGCTTTCTTTGTAATAGAAACTTGCAATACCAAATCAATTATTTTATTCATGAAAATCAAACACAAATAGCATTAAGATATTCAACTAAAGTGTTTAATCTCCATCAAACAGACTTACTAATGTATTTTCCTTTCACGTAGCTATAACGGTACTGAGTAGGTACTGGGAATAATAACTCCACTTTTCAAATCAAACTGGACCTATCATTCTCTGATTGTTTGTGTAATAATTTATCTTCATTGATGTTCTTAGAATATGGTATTAATTGTTTAGAATAGAACCAATAATTAAAACTATGTATTTTCACATCATTATATGATGTATAAAGACATAAAAGTACCTACAATAAGAGAATTTTAAAATTTACTTATTAGACTCCAAACACCTAATTATAATTTCTCGCATAAAAACCTTTGTAGATAACATTTTGACCAATAAGAATGAAGTGTTGAGGGCAGAAAAATAGATCAAATAGTTGTGATTTCAATGGCTTATTGATAGGGGCTGAAAATTATTGATACCCGAAATGAGATATCTATAGTATATTCTATCGGTTTTCTGTACTATGTAGTTAAACTTCATTTACTTATGTCGATCTTTGGCCCTTAATATTTCACTATCTAGCATAAAATTTCATTATATCCTACTCGTACATCTCGAATAATTTCACAGTTTGTAAATCAAGCGTACACTTGAATTTCTTGTTGGAAGTACATTTGAAATGTGATATGATTTTATGATCTACAATCAAACAAATGACGGATTAATAGAGCTTCAGATTTAGGAATGCATTGGCTTAGACTTAGAATAACACTACCTCTAGGAAATCTATTACTTGAGTTTTGTCTCAAAACTAGCAATCAACTGAATTCATAATGAAGGAGTTCTTTGTCAGAAGCTCAGATCGAAGCATGTTCCATGCATACGTAGACACATTTTTTATATTAGCTATTCCTAACAAAGTGTCTGCGTAATTAAGTACGAAATTAACATCAATTTATATTAAGTGTTCCCCTTATTCACCAAACATCTTTCTTAATCATCTCGTTGAACAAACGAAAGAAACTTTATAATTTTTGGTGACAAAATAATAGTCTTATTAATTTCTCTGATTTATTTGTCTTTCTTCTTAAAGTGAGCGTCTAATCTTTGGAACTAAGTTGGCGAGTATTGTTCCAAGCTCGCGCTGTCGCGATTAGTATGCGTAGATTGTACTATGAGGTATCTATAGCCTCCTACAAACTTTTGCTAACCGATAAACCTTCGCCCATAAATTCCGGAGAAATATGAGATGACATTGGTATTTGGAACTTTGCCGTACAATCCATTGTATTATTAAATTTATTTTATCTCCTTAATCTCACGATATTTAATCAGACAATCTAACCTAGTCTCAGAGGTACATACTTACATACATAAGTCAATTATTATCGTTTTATTAAATTTTTCGGACCACCTTTAAATCATCACATTCCTTCAAGAAAATTTTATGATAGAATGAAACCAGTCACGTACTGTAATAAAAATTTAATATCATTTTGGATATATATTAAATTTTCTCATAGATATTATTTTATCCACGCATGGTAAGAGTATCCACATTTCGTCGCACAAATATCTAAGTAAAGATATTTTAATGAGGAATATATCAACTGATTTATATAGGTATTAGATTAATGTTACTTATTAATACTGAATTCTTCCTACCGACCTTATATTCTAAGTAAATGGTGATTGAACACTGAACAGTCTTGTTAATACGGTTAATAATAATTGTACGGGTGTAAATTAAACAACGCACACACTCTTGCGTAATAAAATGGAATATATTATAAAATAGCAGACTACCTACGAAATTATGGAAAGAACTGCTCATTATAATACAAATAATAGTCCTCATGGGACCCAAAGACAAATCCAGAACATGAGAGAAGAAAATATCATCTAAATCTAAATTAAAGTATTTCGATTAACACGTCGACACATTTTACCACTTGGTGGAAACACACAAGTACATTAAGTGATGACGTGGTAACAAGTTCATTAAATAACGGCATAGGGGTCGCTTGTCGCTTCAAAGAGGCTTGTCGGTGAGATTACGATACCTCGTACAACACGACCCCTTCAGTTTAATCAAACATAAGACATGTTGGCGTACATTGCGATACTTATCTATGTACTAACAACAATATAATCGTATCATCTACTTACCTTACATATAATTTCACGTCACATTGTATACGTATATAGCACACTCTCTGAAATTTTAGACTCATTTAAGGGCATGGCACCAAGAATGACGTCACAGTCTTTTCCAACGGCATTAAGGTTCAAAATCGCGTGACAATCGCATGATAAAATGGTAAAAATAGCGTTTTTTTTCATTTTTTGGAGTTAATTTTGGGTCTATCAAAAAACTTTTACGGTTATTCCCTAGATTTTAATGCATATTATCAGTACAAAAAAAAATTACACCACGACTTTCGGGAAACGAGGTTTCGTCTTTCGGAAAAAAGATCAGGAGTTTTTAATTTTTTTTTGAGAAATCTACACAAGACACAAAAAATCTTTTACGGTTATTCCCTAGATAAAGGTTCAATGCATCTACCCTATTTTGTTCCAAAGCATATTTAGTAACGGTTGTCGAGATAGAAGGTCTCCCGTTTTAAGATTTTTTTAAATGTCGGTATGCACACTCTTAAATAGCTTTTTCTATTCCTTACTTGAAAGTTACTAATCTGTTTTGCGATTTTACCTATCCTGAAATGTAATATCTATATTTCACCATCCCCTCATGAGTTTTCGGGCATACGATGATCTACAATTATTTCGAAGGCCACACGGTAGACAGGATGTTCTTGAGATGTACGAGTATACTCTATTTGTTATGAATTCTATTGCTTCTTGAGAATCGCAAGTCCGTCGGATATTTTAATTTCGGATGATCTTTGGAATGTAACGTTTGACTCCGCTAGCTTGAACGCAATTTGGTTATTAATAATTTCATTAAATTAATATCAACTGTTTTCCTTTGATGTTTTATACTCTTTAGTGAACTTTCATTGATGGCAAAACTAATTTAAATCAACCCAAAGAAGTAACTAATGTATTCGAACTAAAAGTAGAATAGTTGTCTCTGATTTAACTATTTATATCATTTTATCATCAAAGAGTCGTATAATGTTGACAAAATACATTCCTTCTGCGAAATTAGTTTACCTACTAACAAAGCACTAAATTAGCTAGACAACTAATACGGAGTTATCAAAGGAGTAAAATTGTTTATTATTATTGCTCCAAAATAAAAAAATCGTGAATAATTTCCCAGTTCTGCATGATATTTTTAGACAGGCGCTGTAAAAAAACTCCTTTTGTAACACACGAGTCTGCAAACCCTTCATGAAAACAGCAGACAGTTTTTCCTCGTCTAAATCACAAAATAATAATAAAGAAACATATACTTCTGTGATAAATATATAGGCACCTACCTAGTATTTACTATTATATTATTATTACTTCAGCAATTCACTCGTGAGCGAGTGATCTATGGCTATGCTCTCAGTAACACCAAAGCAAAACTCTCACAAAACTACTCAATCTCTAGGCATTTCCGATGATAACTACACTGGACCACTGCAAGTAATGCAAGTATTAAAAAATACATTTTCTAGTGATTCCTCGAAAAGAGTTTATGTTTTCGCAAGTGATTGAAAAGGCGAAGATTTTTAACGAGCTAACTGAATCGTTATCGGTACTACTATGATTTTCAGATTTACGAGTAACATTCACAACAAATATTGAAACGGTAGAAATGACGTAGAAAGGTTTTCAAAAAATATGCCTAAAACAAGTATCGTAGTTCTGCACAGTTTTAAAAGAAATATGTAGATGAAAAGATGAACTTGGTTTGTATCTATACACCTGTAATCTTATAGTTTTGTTTACGTGTGAAAAGAAAATGAGGATTTTTACATAAAAGGATGCGTGGAAAACCTAGATTGTAACAAAATAATAATATTCAACAGACAGGTAAAGTAGCAAAGTGCGTATCTAGGTGAGTGCTGAGTATCTGCCTAATAATATAAAAGCTTTTAATCAGCAAAGATAAATAAACCTTCAACCAGCCCTGTTAACTAAAGCTGTCTTCCAGAGACATTGATTGAGGAAACATATTTAATTATACTCAGATATACGAGTATTCAGTAAGTATATAGCGACTAGATACATTATACTCGTAATATATTAGTCCTTTTATCTTATCCTACATATTTTATTGTAATGATACTGAAAATATATCGCCGAAGAAAATTCACATTAATAAAAACAAAATGGTAAAATATTTCCTTCAGTAAATTAAATAAGAACATAATCCATTTCCTTTATGCTTTTAATCCTCTGTAAACTATGAAGGAATTTATTGCAGGAACTTCGTATATTGCGGTGACAAAATAAAAAATTGCTCCCATATTTTTTATTGTTTATGGTGGTGGTATTTTTATTGTTTTTAGAGAAATGGCCCATATTATTATGATTGGTTGGTTTGATTCCGAAAAATATTTTATGCATCACTATTCTCCATAATTCTTTATAATTTATGCTTAATATTATTTTATAGTATTTAGTATTTTTTAATCCATGCCATATTTTCCCATGATTCCTTTAAAATATTTTTATCTTTACTCGTATATGTACTTATGTTCCTTTATAGCAACAGGAGCAATAGAGAGACGAATAATAGGTGTATCCTTGAGAGACCGGACAAGAAATGAAGATATAAGACGACGGTCAAGGGTCTCAGACATTTCGGAGAGAGTAGGGACACTGAAATGGCAGTGGGCGGGTCATGTGGCAAGGCAAAAGGAAGGCAGATGGACCCCCAGAGTACTAAGCTGGAGACCCTACGAAGTGAAAGGAGTCCACAAAGGAGATGGGCCGATGATATCATCGAGTCGATGGGACATGGGTGGAAAATTGTAGAAGACACAGGAAGAGGCCTATATCCAGGAGTGGAAGGAAAGGGGCTGATAAGAAGAAGAAGATAGCAACACGATTTCCTTCACCTTTTCACTAAGCCTTAATTGTGATTTAAGAAAGCTTGAAAAGTCAGACAGCACCAAAGTATTTCTTTAAATGACAATAGATAACTTTTATTTTAAATATAAAATCAGTTGCAAACGGCGCCGGTGGACTATCAGAATATACAGCGTCATCGAAAAAGATGGACTATATTTTTAAACGGTATAACATAGGAACAATTGCGTGATTCTTTCACTGTATGATAGTTACCGTTGATGAATCACTCGATGAATGTAAGTTTTGTTTGATGCACTTTACAATGCTATAGCGCATGCGTAGACTAACTGCGCTGTCGACAAAGATAATCGGCGCTATTCGTCTACCACCATCCAATATAATGGTGATCGTGCGATAGTAAGTAGTGTCGCGAAGTCAAAGTAATTTTCAGTGTAACACAGCGACTCTTTGTAGGAACTTATCCAGGTGAAACCGCACCAGAAACAGGCAGCGTGGAAAAAAACACATTCGACTGACCGACCAAGAACATCGGAAAAAAAAGTTAAACGTATCCTCCATTCTTGCATCAGGAACCCAAAAAAAATCAGTTTCTTGACCAGATTCCAAAAACAACAATTCAAAATTGCAAAAAAAACAACGCTGTGTGGTATCCATTGTACGATAAACATAATATTGGAAGGTGGAAGATGAATAGCGTCGATTGGCTTTGTCGACCTCGCAGTTAGTCTGCTAATGCACTATCGCATTGTGTTGTGCATCAAACAAAACTCATCAGTTACCATACAGTATACAGTGGAAGAATCACTCGTTTAACATGTTAACCTTTATAAAATTTGGTCCATCTTTTTCGATGACCCTGTGCTATTGTGTGGAAAATCTCTCGAATAAAACTAAAATAATGTATTGTTATTTTATCCACTTTCATAACTTTATTCTTAGTAGTTTATATTAGTTATACTCGTATATATAAATATAATTGTCATAATATATTGGTCTTGGTCTCCACAAAGTAAACAGATTGAGATATTAAATTACATGATTGATTGGAAAACTTTAGTGACATCTCGACGCTTAAACCTTCACCTTGCATTTATCCTTATTTAACCTTCAGGACATCTATCATATAATTAAATATTACAAGTAGAGCGCAGACTTCCAAACGAAAGATGCTGGGTTCAAATCTCGACGCTTCCGATGTATTTCTGCTCCACTTCACGACACAAACTTTCAGCTTACTGTGAAATAGTAGGTTTTTTTAGGAAATCTAACAGGTTTTATAGTGCTTTGTTAGCATTAGGCCACTAGTTTAATGAGTAGGTAGTGAATTAGTTATATGATAGATGTCCTTATTAATGCTGGATTCCCACTCAGGTATTGTTACTAATTCACTACCTACTCGACTAAACCACTTAACTCTTTGTACTTCTTACTGTACTGGAAACAACTGTATGAATAAACAAATTCAATAAATTACCGTAGCCATATGTAGAAACAGAATAAAATTACACTCGACATTAAATTATATTTTTTTATTTACAAAAGGAAGGATGAGATTTAAGTTCCACAATATGGTTAGTAGCAATCCTCATACCTCATATTGGTAAGCATTTAAACAGCCTCAGGATTTAATTACCCGTCCTTCCGCCCCGCCTGTCCCTGCGCCTCTTCCTGCTCGGCTGAGTGAACACAGACAACAAGAATAATAATTAACATTAGCTACATTTTATTTCAGGATAACAATGTCACATTCTACTTTATATGGTCAATCTATTCTATCCTATCTCCTCACAGTCTCTATACCTATTCATTAATTCAAATTGTATATTACAAACAATTTTAATAGAGTCCGTCTATTTGCAATGTGGTGTTTTTTTGTCTCTGCGCAAATCTTGCAATCGATTTTTCAACCACTTTCTGACTACTTAGAGTCCTTAAACTTTGCAGCAAACACACGTAAATTCGGCGACATTACGATTCGGTAATAAAAATTATTTTTATAGAGGGGGGTCCAAGGAGTCATGTTGGTATCATATGAATGGGCGTTGGAAAATAAATCCAGATCGTAAGTCATATTTAGTCCAGCTCAAGCTTCGGGAGACAGCGAGCGACCGAGAGGATCCAGTCACCGCATACCGCCGTGTTTAGTATCTCACGAAAGTGCTTTGCGAGACGAACTTATATCTTTTTTCAAATTTTGAATTTGTCAATTCTTAGTGGGTGCACCATCGGAATGAAGGAATCTAAGTGGACTGGAAGAGCCTGTTTGGTATCGAAGGACCACGATAAAAGTTCTAGGATGTGAAGTCATAACATCTTGTTTTTAGAAAGTATTTTTACGATTACGATAAGAGAATATCGATATTGAACGATGTACCTTCATGACACAAACATTTGTTTACAACGACTGTGATGTATCCAGGAAAGCATTAGGGGTTTGCGTGGATGCAAATTCAAGCGAATTACTCTTATGCTATGTATGAGGTGATGAAGTTATCCCAGCAATGTTCAATATTCCAAGATTAATCTGGTGCTAGAGTTTCTAGTGCATATAATAATATTCTAACTGATCTGATGGATGAAAGTTTACTGGGCAATAGTGATGTGCTGCTATGGATAGTGAAGTGGTTTGGTTAAAATACGGAAAAAAATAAAAATAATGATAAAAATCGTTTTGTTATCATATCATGAATTTTCCAAAATTGGTTGTAAACACCATTAACTTACAGTTGTTTTTATAAAAAATTGCCTGCTGCGCTAATTATGTCTGTGTTGCCTATCTGTATTGCCGCCCCCCCCCCCTATCTGCGAAAGTGGTAACGCCTATGTTCTATGGTCCTTGCGAATCAGGTGAAACCTAACATCAAAGTTGTTGTTGCACATGAGAGCACTGAGGAGGTAGGGTGTTTCAAGATGAGTGCCGGTTTTTTAAATTTTAGCAGCCCAAAGATATCCTGACTCAGGGGCCAGATATAGAAGTGGAATCATTTCCCACTCTTGATCCACTCCGAGTCTTAGACTTTGTAATATTGGCAGTGTGGGTGAAGTACAATAGATCTTATAAGTCGTAGCACCTAAATAAATTAATTATACTATTCAATATTATTTTATATTTACTACTGCAGTTCATTAGACATATACCGCAAATCAGAAATCGGAGAACTCTTAAATACAAACGAAAATACAAATACAGACGTGTCTTGTTTATTATTTCTTTGTCTACATCATGCTCACTGCTGCTTAATAATAAATCATTTAAATAAATATTTAATAACGACTTGTGACTACAGTGATCGTGTGCTTGTAACCCGATATACTCCTAATAAGCAAAAAAAATCCTTAGTCATTCTTTTGAATTAGAACCTTATAAAATAATTGTGTAGTAAAACTAATATAATATTATTATTATGTAAAGGAGTAAGAAGAAGTGACGCAACTTCACTTCTCCTAGTAGCGAGTCTAGATATTATGATAGAACTAAGATTGATGTAAATACTAAGTGTCAACAGCAGAATTGTGTGAATAACAATAACCAGAAGAAGGGTCACTGAGTAATAGGACAGATTAACATTAGGAAACATTGTATATCTACATACGTAATATAGGTAACTAATCTTAATCTAAACATGTTATGTAGCATAGGCTGTGTCGTATTTCTAAACCATTTTCGGATCTTTATCAAGTTCATTATTTTTTTTTACATATTCTTATAATATAGTAATCCTAAGGAAACATGAATCTATGTTACCATGAGTATTATTTAATCTGTTTCATATCCATGGCGTAGCCTTTTACAACTAATACCTATAAAATCAGAAGGCATAATATTTTTTTATCAATATAAAGTGTCCCAATTAACATCAAAGATCCCTACAATTTCAGTACCTATTCATAATCTTGCACACTGTATAGTGAATAGTGATGTTTGGAAAAATAATGTATGTTCATAAAACGCAGTCGGCAGATTAAAACAAGAAGAAAGGGAACGTGATTAAAGTTAATTTCTACGAGTCGTTTTACGGGTAAAGTTAGTTAAACCGGGCGTAGAAACTACATCACTTTCAGACTGAAATACTCCAGAAAACAATTATATTTAAGCTCATATCATTATAATACGAACCTCCGACGCCTTTCACCTATTCTTAGTACCAATTTTTACTACAATTAGGCGATTAAACAATAATATGTATCAAGTACATAGTTTTAGTACAGCTTTATTAATTGTTACAGATGTGTTCATGCGTGAACACATATCATATTGATCATAATAATTTCATACTACAACACTGTATTTAAAGTAATTTATCAGTCTGCAGATGAAATGAAGATTTATTGAGAGGTATTTATAACGACGTGTCGGTGAAATGAATTGTGCTGAACTGAGAGATATTATATTAATGATGAAAGTAAAGTAGTGAAAATATTATTATTGATTATTGCGAAATTCGGTAGTGTGTCAATAAATTATTTTGTCTTTGTGTCCGACGTAATCCAAAGAAACAAATAGAGAAACCAACGCATCAATTAATAAGAAATCTAGTCATTTATGAATATAAAGCGTTTATATATAGAAAAATGACTGTTTTTATGCAACCTTTGGTGCATAAAATGTATGCAAAAGGTTGTGAAGAAAAAGGAAAATGTACCTGCCTGCTATAGCGTAATGAATGTTTTACAGTAATTTTCTATTCTGTTCTCTTCACCATGAAATCGAAGCTTATGCATATTTAATGCATTGCAGTGGTAAAGTTACTTGATACTAAATCTATCAAAGCTTGAACGACCGTGATCTAATATTCACAATGCATAGCCTAGTACACTATCCTATAATACATTATAGTACTAACGCATTCAAATTAGTTCACTTGAGCACCCAGCTTCATATAGGTACTTACTACCATATGACCACAAATACTACATCTTCCCGAAGACAAGAGGATGCGATCAAATAAACGTTAAATTGCAGCTTCACCTGCTTTCAAATAACAATTTCTTAAAGGAAAATATTCTGCACGACTTTAGTTATCCAAAGTATAAATTCTACGAGTTTATTTGATGCAAACGTTCCTATAATAATTTTAACATAATAATAATTGATAAATAAAGAACTGCAAACAATTTAAAACCGTGGTAAACAATATATATCCTTGTATAACTGATAGTGCAAAGGAGAAATAACGTAGGCATAAGAGCATCTTTTTTATCTCATACAGGTTACAATTATAGTTATAAAATTAGACTGGCCTATGGATTATAAGGAGTTTTAAGAGACGATCGACATCAACATCAATGGAAGCGAAACGATAAGAAATGTTATCCAACTTTCGTTGTTCATTTTAATTTTGAACAGATTCTTAATAGATGTTTATTTGTAGTATAATTAAATTTAATGATCAAGAATTAAATGTTAACTTCAAGAATGTCTCCTATGAACATAATAAATAAAATAAACGAATAAATATATTACTCCCACTACTCCCCTCCGTACTGAAAATTGATTGTCTTTCTTTGAAAAAGGTTCAAGTGAAATAATAATTAGTAGGTATTACGATACTAAATAAACTCTAGTCGCAGTTTAGAAATATATGTTTCTTTTATTTTAGTTAGAAAGACACTGAAGAAGAAACAAATAACTGAAGCATGATGCGTTAACAAAATTAGTTTTCCACATGAGCAAACACTGAAATTATTCATGAATTACTGATAAACACTTTGTCATTTGAGGATTTAAATTATTTGCTTTAAATTCTTCTGAATTACAAACTACATCATATTACGTCTAATATTTATATGTTTTCATTATTATATATTAGTTATCGTTTTTCCCTTAAGGAGTCCTGATGTTATAAATGGAATCTAATAAGAAATGAGCACCTATTAATTAATTTTGTGAAATTTGATGTTAGGTTCGTGCTAGCCAATTGATAGATCTGAAAATTATACAAATTATTTTTTGCTAGTCAACAATTACTTAAAACACTATTAAATAGCGGACATCAAAAAGGTTGGACATTCTTAAACACAAAAGAGGCAAAATTTCTTTCTGAATCGTCGAATGACAATAACAATATCATTCAAGGTCGAATAACCAATGTCCAGCAGACAAATATTACAATATCTATAAAAATTCCGATAATATTTTCATGTCTCAACTTTTCCCATAAACCGAATACGACATGTCGAGTAGTTTCATAAAAAAAATGTGATAACACTTTGATATGCTCCTAATGAAAATTGTGAATAGAAACGTTAACAATTCTTACTTTTTTATTTATTCTTCAAGTACGTGAATGATTTAAGGTACAGTATATTAAGAGGGTGCAAAAGTATTTTGATAGACGCAAAATTAACCCCAAAAAATGGAAAAAACGCTTTTTTTACCATTTTATCATGCGACTGTCACGCGATTTTGAACCTTAATGCCGTGGGAAAAGACTGTGACGTCCACAGAACACATATACTCTGGTGACGTCATTCCTGGTGCCATGCCCTTAAAATAAATCATTAAAAACTGTTCATAATTACCTAACAGTTAGCTCCTAGATTAGCTTTAGAACAAATCTAGAACCAATTTAAGAGATGAATTGTTGCTTGGGATTCGAGTTTTGACACAGTTTTAGGTAAGTTCACGTGATTTTATTAAATTTTACTTACCATCGAACTTTGAATGATGATTATTTGATTTGAGTAGCTGTTCCAAATTGAAGTAAGGAAATGTCGTCTCGGGGGAAAATTTTATCTGCCGACATTCAGGAGAAAAAACATTGACAAATCAAGTTGTGTCAGTTGGTATAGGTAAAGTTATTCTGATGTATGTCAAATTAGCCTACGTTACATTATGTGTGAGGTGTTGAGTAGAGGCAATACCAATGTGCCGTATGAAATACCTACTGATGTCTTGACAATGAGAAAAAATGTGTCAACGAGAACGAATGTAAAAATGAAGAAATTTAATGACAATTCTAAGATAGCATGTTGGTGTCAACTGGATCCAGAGAGCCCAAGATAGAGCGTCGCGGAGGGAGATGGAGGAGGCCTTTGTCCGGGAGTGGACGGGATTAGGCTGATAAGAAGAAGAAGAGAGAACAGCAAACAAATACAAAAAAAATGTTGAGTAATGTTGAGTACACTAGCGTAAAAAGTAATGTTGAGTACACTAGCGGATCCAGGGGGTGGGCTAGGGGGCTGAAGCCCCCCCCCCCCTCCCCCCCCCCCCCTCCAAAACCATGAGTGGCAGTACTTTATATACAACAAATCTAGGGGTTTCATCCCCTTAGCCGCCCCCAAAACGTTGAGTGACAGTACTTTTTACCATTCAGCCCCCCCCCCCCCCCCAATTGAATCCTGGATCCGCCACTGGTTGAGTAAATCAATAAAATAAATTACCTACACAAAAAATAAAAAAGCTCAAAAAGAATAACTTCCATTGTCAAATTGTACACAATTTTTATTCCACGTATGAATACAATAATCCCTTTCGCGTATAATATTATTCGTCAATACTTTTTATGAAACACCGCCTCTATAGCTACTAGAGGAAAATACGTGTGAAAAACAGAACAAAAAGCGTATATAAATTAATGACATGTGACATTTTTCATTTTTTGATCGTCAGTATGGAATATGTCACTGGAGGCTTTTATAGAAATGTGAAATATCAATTGTATTAATGGAGTGCCTATTGTGAGATGTATTATTGTATACCTACATCTTGTATCATCCAAATATCTACATATGTACCTACTTTATTGAATACAACTTATCGAAATTTCATTTTTACCACCTACTTTCTCTGACGCAAGTAAAACTGATAATATGTCATTCAGGGACGTTTAAGAATGTTGTATTACTCGATAAATACTTACGAAAGTGTTTCCTTAAGATTATGCAATTATGCATACCGACATTTGAAAAATTTCTAAAAACGGGAGACCTTATATCTCGACGACCTTTACTAAATATAATAAATAAAATAAAAAAATCTTTATTGAAAAGAAAACATATCTTCCAAATGGCGGGTTTATTTCCGTAGGCAATATCTGCCAACCAACCACTTGTGACATTAATTTGATGTACACATTACATACAGGTGTATGAAAAATAAGAAAAATAAAAATAAATATAAATAAATATGAAAATAATAATAATATATAGAATACTTTGGAATACTTATAGAATAAATATGCTTTGGAACAAAATAAAGTAGATACATTGAACATTTATCTAGGGAATAACCGTAAAAGATTTTTTATATCTTGTATAGACTTTGAAAAACAAAAATTTGAAAAACACCTCATATCTTTTTTCCGAAAGACGAAAACTCGTTTCCTGAAAGTCGAGGAATATTTTTTTTTTGTTCTGATAGTATGCATTAAAATCTAGGGAATAACCGTTAAAGATTTTTGATAGAAGCAAAAATAACCCCAAAAAATGTAAAAAACGCTATTTTTGCCATTTTATCATGCGATTGTTCACGCGATTTTGAACATTAATTCCGTGGGAAATGACTGTGACGTCATTCTTGGTGCCAAGCCCTTAAAAGGAATAAACTTATTCATATGACATCATTATCAGCCCTACATAAATACAAGACAAACTCACCTTTATTTGTACTATAAATACGATATATTTTAGAATAATTTACTATAATATTATACTTTAAAAAGGGGATTTCGGAGAGTCGTAGATTCAACGCCCGAAACCTTCGGTAGGCAAGGCAGGAGTGATTTTAAAACCATGTATGTATGAGAAAGAAAGCACGCGCGTTGAAAGAAATGGGTTTTTTTAATGTTTGGAATGAAAAATTTGCTATATTTTAAAAAATGACTAAGAGATCCACTAGGTATACTATCAAATTCTATCACGACGTGTATTTTCTTATCTATGTTTTATTGTTTTTGCTAAAAATGGGTGAAAAAATCATCACAGGTTGATATTAGAATTTTTTACTGAAGAATCCATACATTTTTTAAAAAATCCGTCTACAGGATCCACTAGAAAAAGGTACAAATTAACTATTCTCTTAACATCTCACTGGCCTATTATGTACCGGTGAGCCGATATTTATCTTGAAAAAACCCCAATTTCAAGATGAAGACTCTTAATGTCTCAGGAGTGAACTGATTAACAAAACCGTTTAAAGTTCGCTTGAGAAACATCGTACGTACCTACCTAGGTATTTACCTAACCGATGTTAATCAAAATGTCAAGGAAATAAAGGCCACAGGGGAAACTTGTAGTCGAATATACTGTTTTCAGTGTCAATGCGTAATACGACCTTAGACAAAATATGCGTTGATTTAGATGAACAGAATGATGACTAAAAACGTAATTACTTTACATGTCCGGGTGGGCCATGCCCTGCCACTCCAATATGCGGCGACATACATCGCCTTGTCATTTCCTAGAATTAGGTCCCCAGGGGTGCAGCTCTCTCCCATCAGGGGACAGGGGTGGCTGTCGTCCTGGGTAAACGTAATAAGAAATTAATAAGCAATGCATGGTCCGCGCAGTTGGATGGAACGCGGGCTTCTTAACAGGAGGTGCCGGGCTTCAATTTCGGTGCTGACGGTGTATTCTGCACCTCACTACACAAGCTTTTACCTTCCTGTGAAGTGTGGAGGAAAGCATTTAGGTCTGTGGATAGATTTTTTCCATTTCCTTTAGATACAACGTGCAGAGTAGTACATTCACAAGTAGCAATTATATAACTTCCCTTGATCAGGGAATCATAAGTCACGTGAAATCCTTAGATACAATATTCTCAGTACTTTATTAGTCCAGTAACCCCTGGATAAATGATTAATTATAAGTAATTTCCCAATCCCACAAACCTTCCAGGTAATTTCCCTCCTGTAATTAATAGCTAATCAAAATTATTCAAAGTACAATCCTACTTGTCTGACCTCGTGCTCTCTTGGAATACACTTAGGCCCTGAAGTAATAACAGTTTAGTTAGATATATCTAATATACCTATACTAATCTAATTAGTTTCATCATATTAGAGAGGATAAAGTAGTAGAAATCAATCCCCCCCCTTCCTCCAGTAGGTACCTAACTTCTCAGTAGGTACTTTAACACTTACACCTGAATCAGCCTGAATTTATGCTACCTAATATCAACCAAAAAAATGCCAATGAAATATTTGCTAGTACACCCTTTTCTGCTCAAGGCCGTACTAGAAAGTTTTCTGCTGTATAAAAAGGTTGCAAACGTTTCATATTACGATTATTCTACCTGACCACATAGATGTATGTACTCACTATTACATCTCAGTGGCTCAAGAAGCAGGTTCTACAATGCTTACAGTCTAGGTAAACCCTTCCTGACTTCCCACTCACTCCTAAAAACCTTTCCTTCTCTCCTCATTTTATTCTCTTATTGTTTATGTTTAATTTAGAGTGAAATATACAAGTTTTTTTCAGTTATCTATATGTGTGTACATGTAAGTTACATGCATTACTTCTGTGTTTGCGTTAGTTTGTCTCAAATCTATGTGTGTATCTGTTCTATGTATTTAAATCAAAGAGATTACATTCGCTGATTTAAATAGAGATCTAAATCTTTCTATGGTTATTCTCTCTTATTACCAATTTATGACTATGAGGATGCATGCTACATACACCTTACAGGGAAATCTTCAGTCTCAGGTCTTGCAGTGGTATAAGAAACAAGGCAACCCAAGTGAAATCTCATATAAACCAGTGTAGTTTTCAGCATTTCAGTATGCTTGAAAATTTTAAAACCAATTTTAAAAAAACTTATTAAGTATAGATAAGTTTCTACAGTTTTCACATTTTTTACCCTTCGTCCTTCCTCTTAAAAACACAGGATGACAACAAATTTCACCAATCAAAATAGATTTGTGTAATGTTTAAAAAAAGACATATTTGGATAAATTTGTTTTGTTTAATAATATAATAAATCTGCAAATTATTTATCATACAAATAAATTATCTTAAAATATTAATATTAATTATATAAATATTCAAAGTGTGAAATACATAGATAATACATAGATACTTTACGAGATTTTTATTTATTACCACTGTGACTTAGCTAAACCATTCCATAAAAAAATAGTTTATGAAAAAAAAAAATTATTTAAGGGACTTTTTCGTCGTGTAATCTGATGGGAAGCACAGGCATTGTCTAATATAGAAATGGTATGAAAAATATGATTTAGTTTTTTATACACTTCTTTGCATGCAAAAAGCAGCTGTGTGTCTTTTGAAAATTATATTTGATTTACGACACTGAATCTAATCAAGTACATATAATTTATATAAATGCTTCAAATTATGCCATTAAATAAATAAATAAATAAATATAATTATGAGTTGAGAACATATTACAACAAAAAGAAGAACAAAAAAATTGATAATCAAAACATCATCGAAAAGTAAGAGCGATTTGAGACAAAAGTAAGTATATTTAACAAGCTACATAAAACAATGAGAAATAATAATATTACAGGAATGTAACAAAGGTAACAGTACTTTGGTTAATTAATTATGTATATTGATAAATAAATTCATATTGCTTTAAAGTAAACAGCTTAACAAGAAATACTAATTAGTACCTACCTACATAACCTTAAATTAAACTTAACTAAAATACATACATATGTAGTACAAACACGCAACATGCAAATATTCTATAGGAATGTACACTATGTGCCACTGATTTCATGTAGTGCCTTCACTTCCTTTATTACTGTGAATTGTTTTAAAGTGTCCTGTGTAAGCGAGGTAACAGCAAATAGAAGATAAAGTGGTGCACCCCTCATGAAATCTGATGTGATAACCAAGGTACAACTTTCCAATTCTGACACTTAGTGATCATGCTTCTCCCGACACAGGATATTCCTAGTGGGGGAGGCAAACATAAACAATATATACCTTGTAAATGTTAAGATCGAATAAATAAATAAATGTCAAATTTCATATCTATCAACTAGCTAATGTACACAAACTAAATAAAGCACCTCGGATGTATAAAATACTACACAATATTAAAATAAATACACATATAAATCTGTAAGTACAAACCAGAAATAATTGACTATAATTTAAAAATAAAACAATAATAAAAATAATATTTTTACATTGAATATCTTGTAAAATAAAATGACAAAATAACAAAGTTATACTTTTGTATAAAGCACAATTTTTCATCATACTCGGATGGCAATACATATTTCCACAAACATAATACGAACAAACACAATACTAATTTAATAGAGGAATATTATAAATGTAAGAAGTGCATAGTATAGTACATAGTAAAAATAAAAAGATACATATGTAGTAATAATAAACAAAACATTCACTGGTCTTACATGCAAACTCTTAGACAAATTAATAAGATAGAGAACAAGATACAGTGTTTATACATTGTCCCAGAGTGACTAGGTTTAATCGATGAGACGTTCCAAGCAAATAATCAAATGATATGACGATCTATATACGTTGAATCTCAAACAATTTGACTTCCGTATCGTACCAGATAGGTGGATCCATATTTCTGTAAAATAATTAATCAAAAGCGTTAAAATCTTATAATTCTTAGTAGAGAGAAAGAAAATTAAACAAATCTGTTCTTCGAAGTTAAGACTATTATTGTAAGCCAGGGTCAAACAGCTTGCTTAACAGGCATCAATATTGGCATACATAATAGCCTATGTTCATCAACAAGGACCTGAAACCAATGTAAGTACATATATACTTAATTAATTACAAACAAAGCTCCACATCCAAAAATTTTTAATAGTTTTGAAACTTATATACATAGCATTGTATATTCAACAAGAAACGAAGTCTATTGACGAAAAACTTTGTCATAAATATAATCATTACTAGCAGAGTTACAAATGTGACTTAAGATCTGAATTTCTTTTCCAACACCCTTTCTAACGATACTACACTCGACCCCACACAACCCTTGGATCTCCTCATCATCGTGGCATCTCCTAGGAAAAGCTTTTTCTCCAAAAACCGGCGACGTTAAGACACAGCCTATATTATCGCAAATGTTTTTCTAAATTTTCGCAGCAATCTGTCGGTAAATGCGGGAGTTATTTTTGTATACATAAATTAGTTGTGTTTACCTGAGATATATAACTCCCCACATGTAAGTCCGGAACCACGTGGTGGTGCCAGCATTAGCTTGGTACTTTCTGATTAGAATAGGATGAGGAACAGGCAGTAGTCCTACCAAAGTGCCGTGCTGTAAAAACTTCAAAATCTCACTTTCATCAGTCAGGCCCCTGAAAACAAATTAACAAGTCACTTTACACATTCATATCGCCGCTCGCTTTTTACTTTGACTTAAGCGACACAGGGTCAACTTTTCAGGAGAGCGATTTAAAGTTTTAAAAAACAGAAAAACCCTGATAACTTTTTTATTTATGAACCGATTTAAATAAGTTGTATGTGGGTTTTGTTCATGGATTTTTTTTCTATTTTTTAGTATATAGTGTTAATAAATATAGTCTCTTTTATGTGAGTTAGATGGCGCTTAATGCCTTAATGCCTAACCTAATATATAGTATAATTCGAAATTTATTAATTCAAAACAAGTAAATGACCACTTTCCTTAAAATCATGAAAATTCAAAATGACTAACATGCCATTTGTACTCTTCCTCCAAAAAAACAAAATGACTTACACGTCATTTATATATATTTTCTAATAATTCAAAATGACTAACACGCAATTTGTACTCTTCCTCAAAAATATCAAAATGACTAACACGTCATTTACATATTTTTTCTAAAAATTCAAAATGGCTAATAGAACTTTTTGTGACAAACTGTATCAAGCAGGATGTCTAAATTAGCACTAAAAATAAAATCGTTATAATTCAAAGTGATTAATGCAACCATGTTTTCCAAACACTTCCAAGTTAAAATGGCTAACACACAAACTCTTGTATTTAATAAAGAATTTTGTGAGTAACAAAAATTGAAGATCAATGTCTTGGAACCCTAGGTATTCATCTTCATATCTGTTTTAAAAAAGAAGGAAAGTAAAAGTTTTCTAAATGTATTCTTTATAAATATTTCTTAAATATATTCTAAATAGGTATATACGTTCGCGCCCATCGCACACAAAAGCAACACGTGTATTGACAATGAATTTGTTAGTTAAACGACCGATAATAATATTTTCAAACCTTATAATTCTGTTTCAAACATCTTGTCTTAAACGACGACAGATGTACCAAATATCAGCTATTGTTATAACCGCAAAAATACTAAAGTGCAAATTCAATTATAAACAATTACTAAGAATGATTAACGGTTTACATAAAATTAAAAAGTAACAATCTACTGTGACTAATGGCCATTTTTATTTAATTCAGTATTTAGTAGAAATGACTTAAAAGACATGAAACGACTAATATCCAAAATTTAAAAAGTCTAAACGACAATTTAACATTATTTAGTATCATGTAAATGTGACTAAACGTAGAACATGTTTAGATTTAATATCATACGATTTGACTAAAGTGCATCTGTCTAAATAATTTTGATAAGTCAAAAAAGCTAAAGCGCCACTCGCATTGTTTTATGTGTTAAGTTTGTTTTTCTTATAAACCAAACATTCATGAATTGTGAAAATTTGGCAAAACAAAGCGCCATTCGCGATTTATAAGTTGTAATTTTCGTCGCTTTACCTATTTTTTGAAAGATAAAAGTTGGTTTTTTATTTGACTAAACGACCAAAAAAGTTGTCTGATTGACCTTGAACTTGGACCATTCGATAAATATTTGGACCATAGCTCGCCGAGACGATTCCAACGATATATATAACTCATTTTATACCTAAGTGGCGCTTAAGTCAAAGTAAAAAACGAGCGGCGATATGTATTTTCTTTAATTTAATGATAACACTTTAGAAATGTGTTAAAATTATATTCACACATTACTATACATAGGCGTTTTGGATTCTTCACGACATAAATGCAGGGACATGAGTGAACAAAAATATTATTCAGTTTATTTACTTCGCAAATTTTGTTAATACTGCCTACATAATGCACGCAGATACAAGTTATGTGGAATTTGTTGTTTACAAATCACTATTGTTGTATTCGCCTATAGATATTGATGGTTGTATAGAATTCAGGTAAAGATGGAAATCCCCGTAATTTAAATTCGAAGAGAAATAATAGTTTTACTCACGAGCCGTCTATGGACTTTGGGATTAAAAATGATTTATTGCACCTAGAGAATCGGATCTCCCGATGTATACACATTACATTCTAGTTTAACCACATTTCTAAAGTGTTGTCATTAAAATTAATAATTAATTTCTACAAAATAAATATCTAATCAATTAATAACACATTCATATTTTAGTATGAACTGTGCTTTGTTTTCGAGTTTTTAATGAAACAAATGTGACTTAATGGTTTTTTTTTCAAAAAATGCCGCCTCCCAAAATGTGCCGCCTGGGGCGGATCCCTTCCCCCCCGCACCCCTCGCATTACGCTACTGCGCACATGGTACGGACGGGGCGCACGGAACGTGGTAACCTTATATTATTTACAATACAATATCACTCACTCAAAGAGTAGAGCAAACTCACTTATCAATACATATTTTCTCCACTTGCGGCACCAGGACCTGCAGGAGTCTCATGATAGTCTGCAGAGGTAATTTACTTCTCCAGGAATGAACCCATTCGCTTGTGGGGCTCCAACTGCCTGATGAACCTGTCTTGTCACCTTCACCAACTCTGATACCTCCACGCTGAAAGGTTTCAAACACAATTCATGTTAACAAAGTAGGAGGAGTTTATACTACCTACACATATTATTAGTATTAGATTATTTCCTACCTGAGCCACAGCTCTCTGTGTGGAGGAATTATCTGCACTAATAACATCTGTCTGTTTCTCTCCTTCTCTGTCAGGACTCTCAGATAATGTTAATGTTTCTACACTCTGAAAAGCAATAAAAAAAACAAACAATTATTTCGCGCTGAATTTTTTTTAATAAATAAGTTTAGAAAGTGAGTTCTTACAATTTCGTCCTGTCCATCACCTCCTAGTCTCCCTGTGAGTGAAGTGGACTCTTCGTGTGAAGTAGTAATAATAAGGTTAGAGCTTGATGCTACATCTACTATCTGCTGTGTCACTGGATGGGCAGACTCCCTTTCTGTCATCTGTCCTAATGCTGAAGATACACAATAATAAATAATGATTACTATCACATATCACGTGACCTCGGTAGCGGGTAGACAGTGGGTCAGAAAGGCAAGGGATAGAAAAGATTGGAAACAAATGGAAGAAGGCTATATCAGTTATATTCACCTGGTGTATCAGGAAGAGTTGCTTTCAAAGTCCCGGGCTCCGCTGGCTGCGCTGGTCTGCTACCTTCCATTGGAGTCTCATCTCCACTACTCTCTCTAGCCACACTTGCCTCCCTTCTATCATTTATTACTGCTCCACTAGCTCCACTGTTGGCACGTCGCCTCATGCTTTGTCTTCCTTGTCCTTGTTGGAGACTCTTCTTTATAGCGCTGTGCTCGTGCGGGAGATTGGCAAGATTGTGAAATACACTACGTTTACGGATTATGGTGTAAACTAAATTTGAATTACCATCAAATTGATATTGTATAATATTGTTAAACATCTCCAGAAGGAAAAATACTAGATGATGATTAGTCGGAGAGGAAAAGAGGAACCAAGGAGTACTGAAGGCTTCCAATAAATGAAGTAGCTTGGTACTGCCCACCATTGATAAGGTCTTAAGGTATGGGGATACTGAAACATTAAAACACATTACAATCATCCAAGATATTATAGCACAAATACTACTATACAAATATAACTAGCATTACACAAGTACTATTACCATTCACTAAAATAGTAAGAAGGCAATCGAATAATGGTTGAAGTCTCTGGTGTCCCGTTGTGATGATTTTATGAAATACAGTCACCAAGAGATCAGCGTGAGTTCCTGTAAACACTGGAATGTCCATTGGAATGGTGGCTGTGTAGGGTTTATTTAGACGTACACCAAAGTTCCTCTCACCAGACAGAAGCAGAAGGATAAACACGCCAATGTGCATTAAGCCAACTCGAGCTAAAATAATAATACAAGATACATGAAATTACTAGTGCACCTGATACATACCACCATTCAAGCAGTACATCTTACTATAAAATGTATAGAAAAGTATTTGTACATACACTGATCAGCCCTGGAGTCATTGAGATGATATAAAATAGGCACTAACACTTCTAACACATCACTGCTTTTCAATACATAGTACAAAAATTTCTGAAATAATAAACATTATATTCAGTAAAAGTAATAACACACTGGTATTAGATTACGACATTAAATAACAAATATAATTTCTTATTCAACAAACCTTATTATAATCACACATTTTCCAGAACAGCACGAGCAGTTCTTGATGGAACTGGACCTTCTTAGCCGAGTTTGGTAGGTACGTTTGTGCTAACGGATTATTTAGCAGACGTGTGATACCGTGCAGAAGGAAAGCAAAGTCCTCATCACGGTGTATTCGAGATAAGTAATTAATGAAGAGGTTATCTGGTACATTGGACTGTAATAGTAAAATAATATATTAGATGTACATAAAGCACAATATTTATATCCTGTGTTACCTATGGTGAGTTTAGTTAGTATTACCTCATCTCCTTCAGTCGACGTATCGTGGTCCAAAGTGACAATAAGAATCTGCAACGCCACGTCCACCAAGGGCTCTAGAGAATCTTGGAAGATGAGATGATTGTAAGGAAGACCAAGACCCACGGGATCATATGCACACACAGTGTTCAGGAGAGATGTGAACATAGGCAGAGCATGACGATTCTCAGGACATGTTAGATATCTAAAAAAAAATTAATGACACTTTTTTTATTTTTCAAATTAAACAATTTATTTTTAAAGTGATGTAATGACTCGTATACTTACGCAATCCACTTATTAGGCTGGTTGCTAATATCAGCCGTTGGTCTGTACATGGCCTCACTGAAACACACCAGTAACAGCCTCAAGAGTTCAGTACGATGCCCATCCAAGGGAGGACATCGCGGTGGTGACACGGCATAGCCCACACCCGCCTCCCAGATGTATTCACAGCTGTCCAATGCCGACAACTCCTCTGCTTTATCCTGAATCATCGAATTATCTCAATTAAGTCAACTATAATGTCATGGGATAAATTTAAACAAAGCACCCTTTTTTAGGATATAATTATATTAGCGTATATAACAGAAAGAAATATACTCACTGGACCAGCCCTGCGACTGCTGACTACCGTAAAATCAGGACAAAATAGCAAATCCTGAAATGACGAAAAGAAAAATACATGTAGCACTTATAAGAAAATATTAGCCCATATGAGTGATTCAACAAGTGAATGAGATACAAACACACTTACACAAATAGCATTAATTAGTGACTGAGCCAGTGGAATAGAATCTTCAGTTTCTGATGTTGAAGAAGGAGGTAAGGAGGACCAGAAGAATCCCCTCCAATCTTCATCTTCAAATATATATGGGAGAATCCTCGTCAATAAACGAACACAATTTAAAGCTGAAATAAAATATATCAACAGAGTCAAATATATCTACATTATCCGCATATCACAGTAGAGCATAAAGATATTGTTTAGGACGCCTTCGCAACCACTGCATTAAATCGCTGACTATGGAAGAGAGTATCATCTTGCATGTTGTACAGGATTCGTTCTGGATCCGTTAATTTTCACTCAGCGAGTCAACGGGCGATTATCGCACAAAGCAGAACGCATCTGGGTGATTGTTCAAATTGGAATTGTCAAACAGAGATAGAGATATGAGAATACTAATAAGAGTGAGTTGATAGATATACATTGAGATAGTCAAAGTAGAAAGGGATAGTCATATTGCGCGTTAATGAGTGAGGGAACAGCACGTGCGGACCACTCTATTATATATCGCAAGCGAATGTCACCCAACCAAATAGTTGGGTGTTATTCGCAACAACCAAGCGTATCAACTATCCACAGAGAACAGGTTGAATCGCACAACCAGTTAACTCGCACCGATGATAGAATGAGAACAATAGATCCGTAAACAATCGAGCGAATCACTGAGTGGAATTTAACAGATCCAGAATAAACCTCAGAGATTGGAGATTTAAACTCTTCCTAGCTCCCTATAGGAGTTTGAATAGACACATACCTGTAACTTGTTCCTGATGAGTCCGACAGCTGGTATCCACAGATTTAACCAATTTCTCCACAGCCTTGTAACATAATGTTGCCAGATTATGTGGAGCTTGTTCCCTCAAAGCTCTTATTTCTGCAGCTGGTACCAAAGTAAATACATCCTGAATACTTGTAACACTCTCACACCAAAACTGTTCCCAAAATGTATCATCAGTTACATCTACAACCTATAATCAAGATGTAATATTTCCTTAACAATATACAACGTAATGAATTTCAATACAATAAACGTTATGTTAGTTATCAGGTCTAGCAGCCTCACCACCATCCAAGTGAAAAAAATCATAGAAAAATTATTTAATAAAATGACTGATGACATATGGTACTAGGTACAAAAAGGATGTTTTGTTATGAAAAGGCTAAAAGGGTTTTTTTCCACATAGCGTTCCACATAAAAAAAAACATTATTATTGTGCTACTATGGGGACAAACAGGAGAATACTGACATTTTATCTTTCCTGGCAGGTGGGACCCCGGAATTGTGACAAATAAACATGATTACAATCCCAAGATGAATATGATTAATTACTGGTATACTCATTTGCAAAAAAAATAGGATCACAGATGAAAATAATAAATGGAAAAACACTTTAAACAGAAATAATCACACGTATAAATACGGACAAACATTGGGGGAAATCTCGATTAACAAAACTTTACGTAAATTAAGAAATATAATCCATATACTTATCATAAAACCACATCATTATCAGCAATTTCCTTTCCATATTGCTCAATGTTTACTGTGTGGGTGTTCATTGTTCTTACCTGTGTTTTAGAAGTTAATTGAACGACAGCCTTCCGAAAGTTTAACTTGGTATCAGCATTCCCCATTATGCTTCAGTCTCAAATTAGTCAACTTGAACAAATCGGAAAAACTAAACTCAAAACTTACAACGCATCATCAATTACAAAAGGTACATAAAACTAAAATGACAGCAATTTCCCATTTGCATTTTGACTTGCAAAGATAATTGATACAATGAATATTCGAGTTTGACACATACTGTGCGCTTTCTATATCTTGGCCACCGGCGGACATTGGCTGCAAGTGGGGTTGCAAGATTGTATTGTTGGTAGCCTTGATGCCAACCTTGTCATTGGATTTCGGTAGATTTCGGCATATTGTAGGTACTAAACTTGTCGGCCTTTCATCTTTAGGCCATTAGTACCATTCGGCCGATTGGTCGTGTCGGCTATTTGTCTTTGTCGGCCATTTGACCAAATAAGTTAACATGATAAGCATTACCTTAGTAATAACTAGTACCTACTTAATATATTATGTCGCTGATAATAACATGTTTTAGTTAGTTGCTTTTCCACATTAGGTAGGTACAAATACATTATTATATATCTATTAATTTATAATGTCTTTGGGTAGGTAGGTACCTATCAAGTGATTTCTTGGTGAAAATATTATTTTGCTTGTAGAACCATAAATAATATTCATATGCTTTTGTTGTTTTCCTGTATTTTTATCTATATTGACCCTTCTACTCGCCCATTATCTATGCCCTTTATTTCTACGTTTCTCTATGGTTTCTCTGAAGTCGAATTTGTGTTGTGGTTGTGTCGTTTGAGATTTTCGTCTTTTCCTCTCCGGCATCGTGGTAATAATAAGTACGATTGTTTTTCAATAATGGCAGCGCTTGTCAGAGGAGCCGTTTCCTTGCTTTCAAAGGCTCCATTAAGAATTCAAGCGAGTCGACTACCTTATGTAGCGGTTCAACAAAGGTATCTCAGTTCAGCGACAATTTTCCAAACTCATACTTGCGTGCCAGTTTCGAGCAATCAGGTATGATACTGTAATATTTCGTGTGGTAATATCAAAGTGTCATTCCATAACTTATAAAAGTATTTCTTTACGTGAACATGACGGTTTTGTGAAATGTGGTCAACGAATAATGGCTAACGTTGTTTGTTTAATGTTCTGGCTATTGCATAACATGACACTTTATGCGGCGTCCCAGCGTGATAAGAAATCATGGACGTGATAACCCCTCTAAAATTTCCAAACCATTTTTTTTTTAATTATTTTTCTTGATTTCAGCGGAATGATATTACAAAATATACTTTAAGAAACTTTGCCTCTGCCTCTGGACCCCTGACATTAGATCTTATTCAACAAAGAGTTCTTCTCTTACTCAAACTGTATGATAAGATTGACCCAGAGAAGGTAAGAAACATGTATATTTCAAATTCTTTCAGGTAGTGCGTGACTGTCACAGATTTATTTTATTTCCTACATCAGATAATCTCAGTTTGGATAAGGAGTTAACGTTGGCAATGGATTGGTTAAAATTTGAAGAATAAGTAGTACCTACGTACCTTTCCCATTTGAAGTTTTAATATTAATGAGCTGACTTTTCCAAATATTGCTCTCTCAGTCCACATATTCACATCCACTGCTTCGTCTTTAGGCCTCCGAGGGCCACAAAGTATTTATTTTAAACCCATTCATCATATTCTGTCATCCGTATAACTCGTGAATTGGTCTGTAAATTACTTAAACTCATATGCAAGACCATCTGTAGGGCAGTGTAGCTTTACCATTACAACATTTTAATACTTTTTATAAATACGTTTTTTTCAGCTCACAGCCGATTCTCACTTCATCAACGATTTGGGATTAGATTCTCTGGATCATGTTGAAATAATAATGGCGGTAGAAGACGAATTTGGGTTTGAAATTCCCGACATGGACGCTGAGAGACTTCATAGACCCAAAGACATAGTAAGATATGTTGCAGATAGAGAGGATATCTATGATTAGATATCTGTTCCACCGTTGTATCATTTTAAAATGATAATTGCAAATATTTTGTAATTTGTTTATCATTTATGTTAGTTGAGCCATTATGCTTCAATCATTATTTCCTGTATGACACAATGTATGTTGCAAAAGTTATGAGGAATAACAAATAATATTAGTCAACTTCGATATAAGAAAACATAAAATATATATGTATTAATAAATAGCATTTTTAGGATATTTATGTTTGAAACAGGACTGGTACATCTCCATAATGTACCTACCTACACATATATATGCATAGTCCCATTTCTTGAAATGGATCTTTTATTTCATAACTCCAAGTTAACTTTTCACTGTGAATGAAATGCGATTAAAAATGAGGAAGCAATAAAAGTTTATAAGTATTTTACTTTAAATATTCTTTTCACTACATAATACTGTCTAAAATCTAATTAAAATGCTAAACAGAAATATTTAATTTGCCATTAATCCTATGGACTTGGAACGTCATTAAAAGAAACTAGTTAGAGATGAAAAAAGTGGTTATCAAGGTCCTTTTATTGGGACAGTTTGAAAATTGATAATACTCTGCAATCTAAAGCTACATTACATTGATCCTTTATACTATTAATGGCCATCCTATATGAAATAGTATACTTTGAATAATGGCAGCAAACGACCAACCACTCTCGTAATATTTGATATAAAAAAAATTCATCCTCTGGACGAGACTGCAAACATGGATTTTAGCAAGATTAATACAGAAAGGGGGTGAGAAAATTCACGCTAATACAACTCACAAACAAGCTTGCGAATCTCCTAGATCTATTTATTAGCACTGAATTCTGATGACAACTGTGCAATGGGAAATATACACTAGGACTAAAAAACTGCTTAATTCCCATCGATAACATCTGAAATAAAACAAATTCTTGTATATTTTTTTAATTAAATTTATTTCTTTTTCAAATTTGTATAATATCAATAAATAATAATCATTTATAATACAATTATTTATATAACAAAAAATTAGAAATAAAATCACTGAGAAAATAATATAGCGCCGCCAATTTACTATGAAACAAATAACTACAATATACACAGTTCTGTCAAGCATAAACTAAACAAATTATATCGTTTATTGGAAATAATCTTTATTTTAAAAATAAAATTATACAGACATTGTTGAACATTTGCTTTTGTGAGATTAATTCAAATATCGCACTAGTGGTCTTGAGATTCATTCATTCAGAAAATGAGAATGGATAACAATGTCAGTGTCACTGAAATGTTTAGAAATGAAAATACACAAACCAGCTGCCTATGTGGAATTACATATTATATTGACGGTTCTATAGTATCAAACAAGTTACTTCTGCAATTTTAATTACAAAGTTTCACTAAACGCACATAGAATTCAATTCTCGTGTTTAGACATTTTTAAACTTATTTTGCGACCAATCTTATAGTACTTAACAATATTCTGCTCCGATTAAAATATTCCACTGTTCACATCTAAAATATTAACTACATACGTACAGCAGTATATGCATTTGTCTGAAAACATAATAAATTATACAATTTCTATAAAACACTTTACATAATATAATATATACATACCTACATACATAACAATGTCGCGCTGTAGGTCTCCCAAAAAATTGTACATTTTAAGAATACTAAAAAGATCAGAACTTTGAAAGATCTACAAACACAACACTTTATCAGCTTTCTGAGATCAAAAATACTCTCCAGTGATGGCAGAATTAAGGATCCAACTAATTCTGATATGATTAATAGGCGATCATTGGAGTTTAACCAATTTATCAGAATTCTCGACTATGAAATTTACTATGTAGGGCCACGAATGTGTGGTGTTTGGTCCTCTAATTGTGAGAGATGCACAAGGTAAACGTTATCTAGGAATACAAGTACTATATTATCGAGAAAATTTGATATTAAATGTCATTACTGTATTGGATGAATCAAGTAGCATCCACAAGTGAAACACGTTGTGAATCATATGGACATACATAATACTTTAATCAGAGAACAATACATAGTTGTGACCATCCAGTCTCTCTGTCCGCATCATCCTTACAACAAAACCAGAACCATAATCTCATAACATAAAAGAAACAAAATAATGAACAATATTACGTTGTGTAAATTTGTCTACTCTTACAAACTAACACTTTGCTTCTATAATAATAATAAAATGTAATGGATCCTTTTCTAATTAGTACATCCACTAAGCATTACTCTGTAATACACAGCGGTTCTCTTCTCCAGTCCGTTTCACCTCCCCCTTTATAATTGTACCAGAAAAAAGATGAGACACCTGATAAGAGAGCTTAATGACAAGATTCTGCTTTTCATTCTGTCATGAAGTGCAACACTCGACTAGGCGATGCATTATGTTACTATAAATTTAATTGTGTTGTGCAATTTAATATATTTTCTCTTTTCAATTTATTTCACAACGGATGCAAATTTCCACCAGTGAGGGACACTCCCGACTCTTTGAGAACCGCTGTTATATTTATAGAAAAAATACGTGAAGTGTTTAAAAACATTTTTGATATTTTGGCACATAGGGAAAGGGATTTGTTGAGGAAGTAGTGATATAAAAAATGTGTGCTACCAAAGGAGGAGCCTGGACCACCCTAATGGGCACATCAGTTAGTAGTGCTTGCAAATACCTCACTCAGTTACCTCTTATTTGTTTTACCCATGGAACTCTTGGTGACTAGCATTCATTCCTCAAAATATTTTAGGTCATTTTTCAATCACCACGATTTTGTCAATATGGGAATATTCAACAACATTGTCTTCCCTAAATAGTTGAGTATGTAGGGGAGAGTGGGGGAACCGTGCGCACCTAAGCCAAAATTGATGCTACGTCGAAACCTTTTTAGATCAGAAAGTAAAACATTGATATGTGGAAGCCTCATATGTCTTCTATCGAACTGCATACTGCTATTTACTTTAATTAGTCGCAGAACTGATCTACAAAGCATTAAATGAGACAAGTCATTTGCGCACCATTCACCATACCGCAGGGTGATGGTGCGCATGGGTGGGGTAATTGTGCGCATTCCAGGCGAAGTTAAACGACCAAATTTATTTGCTATGAGTTAAATTACCAATATAATTTTATTAATGAGACAATTGTCATTGTTTAAAATTACAATTATTATCGTTGACAGTAAGAAAAAGCTCTAAAAATGGAAAAGAAGTCCATTTGAAGATATCACATATTTAACTCACCAAAAAAATTGCGTTTATTCTGTGATTTTGTCACAGAAGATTTTTCAGCTCCCAGCATAAAGAAAAATGGTTGGAAGATATTCCTTTCAAACCTTTTCACAGTGTTGACTCGAGCAGGTATGCTAATTCTTTACCATCAGCTCATAGTTTCCTTTATTTTTAGTATCGCGTATAGTTTTCTGCAATACCTAGCTAGTCAACTATTAAAGTTGGTTATTCTATCATATTTTAGGCACTCAGATTAATTTAAACATTTTTTTATTATAATTAGGTGCCTTTTACGTAATTAATATCGATTTTTGTTTAAATTGTGAAAAAATTATTCCTTAACATTTAGTTTTATGAGGGGTAATCATGCGCATTCATAAAACAGTATGCACTCGTATGCGCACAATTACCCCTCACGTGGAATTCAGCATCTATCCAAATATTATAAAAAACTATTCTACAAATAGCACCAAACTATATTATATTGGTCAAAGGAGATAGTTAACTACCGAAATAATCATAAAACATTGAAAAATTAATGAAATTATGCGCTCACCTTCTTATTTTAGTCAGTGTAAAATTAGAACAAAATACTAGTTTTCAATAAAATGGCATAAACTCGGCAACTTTTTCATCGATTGAGCTGAATCTTACCAAATACGTTGGCCTTGTCGGCGGCTACAAAACTGCATTACTAGCTATATTATTTGAGGACGGGATTTTGCTAAATCTCACTGCGTATGATTACCCACTGCGCACGGTTCCCCCACTCTCCCCTATAATCATATTGTAGAAAGTAGTGATTATGTACTCTCATACTTGATCAACCCAATGTTACATTTGAATCAGATACTATATTGACATCAAAACGTGAGGAGTTTTTCTTAATATTTGCAATTTATAAAAATATATTTTCTACAAATTATTTTATTTCCTAAATCATAAAAGTGAGAAATTTTTCCATAAAATATAGAAAATAATGTATCAAAATGCAGTCATAAATTTCTGCAATAATAAAAAAATCAACTAAACAATTTCACAACTTGCCAAGAATTTTGAAAACAACTGAAGAGGCTTCGTAACAGGATGTGGTGATGTGCATGTCCCCATTTCCAGGTAATGGATAATGTTTAATACAGGTGGAATTCTATCCCTAAGATTCCTTGTTTCTCACTTTGTTTCTGTCTCTTTACTTTTCAAAAAAAAAATTAAGATTCACGTAGGTTGTCAATAAGTGTTACTATCACTTGACTCAATACTGTTCAAGGATGGTATTTGATGATGTACTCAATAAATTATAGTAGGGGCAAGAAAGGAAAGTACATAGTAAAATGGAAATAAGACAAATTACATACATATTATAATACACATACAATACAAATGGCTATATTACATTGTGTACATATTGTACAGTGGAAATGTGTCATGTGTGGGAGAATATAGGTATGGGGGTCTGAGGTTACCGGTGCGGTCTTCTGCGCCTTCTCAGCCGTCTTTTATCTTTACTGGAGCGAGTATTAGTAGAGGCAGCACTGCGAAGTCTCCTAGCCGTAGATTCTTCCATTTTAAGCACTCTCACAACAGGTTGAAGGTCCACAGCCCCCTGCCACTCAGAGAGACTCACTGCATTGTCGTCAGCAGTGTCCATCACTTTATCACTAATTGATACATTCTCATCTAACTCACTCATAGATGTAATACTGTTTTCGTCTAACCTACTCAAATTACTACTACCTTGTACTCCGGCGCTCCTTTCACGTGAAGAACACCTACTCCCCGTATTATCTTTCTTACACACCTTCTTCTTATTAGGCCACCCAGTCTTATTTTTCTTTTTAAATTTATAACCCTTACGTGATTTGATGCGTCCATGTTGTGTATTATCACAAAGTTCTCTCACTGTATTGTCAATCTGTTCACATTCCTCAAAATTATCTATTAGTTCTAACACATGATTTGTTCTTCCTCGCTCTATATTGATTCCTTCCATGGAGTCCACTGGTATTTCATCTCCGTCGTCCTGGAACACATTGGACAACAGTTGATGTAATTGTCGGGATGCTTCATAAATAGGATTCAACAAAGGAACAGATGTTGTATCACTCGATGTTTCTTCTTCTGCTATTGAGGGTAGAGATTTCGAATCTTCCGAACCACTCAATTTGCTCCGTTTTCGGTGTATTAATCCACCGAGAATGGCTAGAGTCGATGCATGTTCTCTAGGTGACTTCCGCGGATTTAAACCTATACTAAAGATGGGGTCTAGTTTGATCTTCTTCTTTTTCATGCCTCTTGTGCCATACGACCTCGCCGGTCTCGGCTCAGGCTTCTTTATTTGACTAAGTATACAGCAATTTGGTTTGAGAGGAGGTAACTCTGCCATCTCGTAAGGCAGAATTGGTGGTTTAGTATAACAACTCAAGTATGGGAGAGCACTCCTGGTGACCTCTTTACCTTGATCTTGACGAACAAATGAATCAAACCAAGGTTCAGTCTCTGGGACTTGTTCAAATGAATAAACAAGTCTCTCTACTTGATCTGATGCACGAAGGTGGCCATTCTCCCACTTGAGACTCTTCTGTAGTTGTGTGGGACATTCCTTCTCATCCCCGTAAGCTGTAGAATGTCTTCGTTTGGCACGAGGTGGAGGGGTGGATTCCAACCCAAAATAATCTATAGAATCTCTGTATGACTCCACATGAGTTCGTCTCCTAGGATTCCTCCTGGTGTCAGAGCCGCAGCTATCTTGTGAGTCCTCCTCTTCTTTAGTGTGACCAATACTTTCTGTCTTAATTTCAGTGGATGGATCTCTACTTGAACTCTGAGAACTTTCTCTTTCATCTTCTGTTTCACTGTCATCTTTTCTAGGAAACATAAAATTTTCAGCTTCATCACTTAACACAGACAGCTCAGACTTTCTGACTCTTTTAAATTTGACTACCAATCCAGGGTTGGTAGCGCTTCCGTTATATGTGGGTGTGTTATTGTTTGGAGGAGGTGGTGCAGGAGCGAAGGATGCACTGGATCGTAACTTGGTACTCATACCCACTACTTTGTAATAGGAATGAGTGTCTCCAGTTCCTTCAGAGATCTCCGGACTCAACTTCCTCCATTTCATACTACATTTTACTCTCTTCCCTTTCTGCACAGGACTGTATCGTTCCAACTCCTCCACTTTACCATTCAACTTTCCAACATCACACTTGTCATAGTTAACTTGGGGACTTATAGATCCATTTCTATAATCCTTTTTCTCACTTCCCTTGGACCGAAGATAATGCTTAGAGTCACTGAGGGCTGGTGACATCTGTGGAGTAGTTTGTCTCCGTGGGGATCCGCCATTACAAATGATTTCCAACTGCTTCTTAGGATCAGCGGTCTCATCTTGATGAAGTTTAATAATATTTCTCAATGATCGCCTCTCTATGGAATGATTGGAGGTAATGGATGAATTCATCTTGAGGAATGCTTCTACATCTGCTCCGGCATTAATTAAAGAATCCAGAGAAAGAAAGTTGGAGCAATTTTTGACAAATGCTGTGTGTGAAGGGGACCGTTCATGATCTGCCAAGTGAGAATAATCTACACGACATATTTCACAATAACCACTTTGTTTCTGGGGTACTTCAACTTGCTCTTTAACTCGTCCCTTACTTTTCTTTGTCATCCTGAAACAACATAAAGAAATAGTCGGTAATGTCATTTATCTTAGTATATTCCTAGTCGCTGTATCCACTGCAAATATTTCCTTATATAAATACCTCTTTCTGCTAGCAGATGATTGTGCCTTGTCTATCTTAGGCTTTACAGTGGGCTGCTTGGTAGAGTGCTTGCTCTTATCTGGTGAGGCAAAAGGACATCCAGTATGTTCACCACTCAGGTGTAACTCTGGCCACACATTAAGCTCTTTGTACACAGCTCGACTTTTCCTTTAAAAACAAAAATATTACAATACATCAAAAATGCTGACCAAAATATCATTACTGACTTAATACAACAATCATAATATTTAATAGAAAATTTAATTTCATTTACCACCAAAATAAGTATAATAGCTACAACTTTAGTGGTTAGGTCCAACTACATCTCTAATAATTACGCACAAATAAACAAAACAAGCTTCAAATAATCACGAGACGACAGCGAAATTGAGGGTTCATTGTGGATACCTTTTCTTCTTCATGTTGCTTCTAGCATTAATAGATGTGGCGGACGTGTCCCTGATCATGAGCATGAAACAGTACGTGTAATATTTCCATCATACAGATTTAATTAAACTAATAGATGACCAGATAATCATGAGACAACAATCACCTACTGACACGGAATATCTTACGTTGGTAAATACTAATAATATGTATTGTGGATGTGTGTGTACCCTCAGTATTATTTAAATTGTTGATGTACACACCACTAGAAAACGTAACATAAGTACCTATCAACAGCTTCAAACTTGATAAATGGCTCTTGCAATACCTTCCTGTAGGCCAAAGAACCAATTCGAGATAAAAACTGCTTGATCTGAAAACAAAAGAAATTTCATTATGAATTCTCAATCAACGATATTCTGAAATGAACTTGCAAAACTTACACCAGATAACATTGAGCATTAATAACATGGGCTCATGATACTACAAGATGGATGTAAGCTTAATACCTTCAGTAAACTCCAGACAGGGAGGTTGTGTTGCGGGGGAATGCGTGGTGAATTGTGGTGTAGGTTAGCTGCTCTCTCCAGCATGGCATCAGCACGTCTACCACGCACCCACTGAAACAACAACACCACTGATATTAATGCCTTCTAAATGCTAATATGCTGACGGTAATACATTCATCAATGACACAATTCATTTTCAAGACATTAAAGAAGAAAAATAATAAATTTCTTCCAAGAAATACAGTACACAGCTGTCAATATAATGTGTGGCATATAGTCACTGGTCTCACGTTGCACAATTTCATAGAATTATAATGTAAAAAGTACCTGGTGTGGTGTGGCTGTAGAATTAGGTGTCTGTGGAGTGCGAGGTGAAGAGACTCCCGGGCCGCATGGTGAGTCAGACACTATGTGAGTCACACCATCCACAAGAAATACTTCAACATGCTGCAATCAACAAAACAATCATTGGTAAACTCACCCATTATACTGTATTCTCTGTTTATAAAAACTACCAAAAGAAAATCTACTTAATTCAACACTGAGTCAAACTGCTGAGCTAATATTGCATGTTCACTTTTGCATGGATCATCAGCATTATAAATCTGGAAATTCCCCCAACCCTTAATACTTGTACAGCAATTCATATGGTGATGGCATCACTTCTGTGTTTATATGGTTAACCATTGGATGATCTCACTTTCGATTGGGGAATTATTCCGTAAAAGTGGACAGTATATTAGTGACGTACATTCTTAGGCAACCTTCATTTATATACTTCTGATTTTGTAAACCATTCTCTATCCCTATCCTATATACTCGTCCCAAATTATTCATTTCTAAGTTCTTGCAATTTTAAACAATATTTTTTTTGAAATTTTACTTTATTGAAATTTTGACATTAATAACAATACATTTTTTTAGGTTCTACAGTGATTATCTTAAATAAGTATAATTACATTATACCGAAGATATTTAATCTAAAAAACTAAGATTTACTAACAAAAACATAACCTTCTCCTTTTATCATTCTACGTGTACGTAACAGTTCTTAGTTCACAGACTAACTTGTCTAAGAAAAATTAAAAATCCACATTAAAACAGTAAATTGAACTATAATATGGTAAGGTATGTGATGTTGTATAAAATATAAAAACAATGTTGACTTGGAATAAATGCATATGGATGTAATGTGTGGATAAATCAATAACAGTTTGAAATGCATACATCAAGATACCTATACATGTCAATCATTAGATAGTTGTGATGTAGGATGTAGGTACATAATAATATGAGAGTAGTAAACACTAGGAAGGTAAGAGTTACCTAAGTTGTGTATTGTATAAGACTATCTAACTACCAGTAGGCATACCACCAACATTGTATTTGTGAGTAGGGAGGGCCTAGGCCTCAATCAACTACATAACAGATGGCATATACATGGTAGGTATATCTGTATATGTATGACAAAACATTGTTTGAGAAATAGGTAAAAACTCAATTACGTAACGCGCGCCAAAACAAACCCAATGACAGTTCGCGATAAGGTCTATAATTCCGTACACCACTAAAACAATTTAAACTGTCAAAACTATCAAACAAACTAAAAAGTAATCTCTTTACTGGAAATTATTCAGAAAGTGAAGTGGCGGTGCGGAGCCCTACGGGGAAAGACTCTAAGAGTACATCTAGAAACTTTTACAATATATTGCAACAGTATAAACAACCTAACATTGCGTAAATGCATCAGTGGTTGAATAAAAATGAAAACAAACGATACGTTAGTTAACTGTTTTTATTGAATCTTGAGAGTAAGCGTCCCACTAGGCGTGGTGAGTGCGAGGCTTACCGGTGCGGCTGGCCGTGCGCCCGACTTATCATACTAATATACAACATACCTAGTTTGTGGGTCGGTACAATACACTCTACTGTGGTGTACGCTGTTTGGTACGATGGCTTTATACACAACACTTGCTTTTAACGGTCTTTTTTTGCAAAAACACACTTTTTTGTTAAATGCAGTCCCTTTCATCGATTGCAAAGTTTATATTAGAAGCCGTTTCATGCACTTTTACGGCTGTTGAACCCTACTAAATTCCGAATACCCAAACAACAAACACAAATCTGTCACAAAATGGAGATATTTCACCAACAGTCACAAATTTGAGCACCGTAGCGCTGCGCGCGCCTCCCCCACATTACGCATGCGTACATCGTTAAGCGTCATCCGATGTTACCAGTGAAATAAATTCCGAGAAATATTGGCGAGTTTCCTTATATAAGCTAAGCAAAATAATAAGACTACAGTACACCGTAAATTTACCTCATCGTAGTATTTACCACTAGTTTTATCGATTTAAAACGAAAATCTCACCCTCAATCATGAAATCACAGTAAAAACTCAGTATGTAAGTATTTGAAATAGTATCATTTCGTCAGAATGTCGGATAACTGGATAAGTATAAACTTTTTCAATTATACTCTGGACCCGTGGCGCTAACGTCGGAGTTCACGATGTCAACAAAACATCAAAAACACACCTACTAATTATTCCACGCGCCAAAGATATTTTGGCAACCCTATACCATCGAAATTTATTAAAAATCATTTGGCGCGAAAACAGTGTTCAAAAAAGTTCACTAATTAACTTACCCCTCCAAACTTTTTGATCTTGCCCTCTATGTCTTTTGAAATAGTGCTATTTTTAATATCCAAGTAAAACACATACTTATCGAGAGGTTTGTTCGCTTTTATGGCTGAAAAGAGAATTCAATAACGAAAATAATAAAAGATAAAAACTTTCAACAGACACAATAGAGTTCATAAAAGGTCACATTAATACCTTCATTTCTCTTTTTCGCTTGTAAAAGTTTTCGAGGCGAGACCATCACTACAACGCAACAGATAACTTTTCAGACGCTTCACTTGATATTGCCAACACAATGAGAAGTTTTAGTTTCATGTTACCAGTTACGGTACCAAATTTACGAACGCAACGCTAAATACATCTAACATTCGCCAAAGCACTTTTTGCCTACAAAGAGAATACACCTAATAAACACTTTTTAAGTCCACGAGAATAAACTTATTACAAGAAAAACAATAATTAATAGTTAAATAAACTTAAAAACAAATACACTCGACCACGGAGCACCGCCGATGACACTTGCGTTCCGCCATGTTGTATTTTTTTTTCGATCTCCTTCTCAGTGTTGCCATGATCCAAAACTAAAAATCTGTATCTCTAAGTCTAGAAATCTGTAAGAGATTAATAAGCCAAATTCTGTATAAAAAGGCAAAAAATATAATATATTATAAATGAAATTTTGATATAAAAATATGGTAGTTTATTGAAAAACTAATCTTTTTGAGAAATAACAGTACTCGTTTTGTAGGTACCTACATCTCACTTTACATAATAAGATTTTCATCTATTTACTTATTATCAAATGATGATTGTGCTCGAAACTGTTTTTTTTTTTGTACTTTATTCTTCTGTTTTATCATAAACTATTTCCAATTCTAAAAATCTGTGTAAAACTAGAGTAAATTTTCATCTGTATTTGTCCGTTCCTGTAGCCTGAAATCTGTATAAATACAGATAAATCTGTTTATAATATGGCAACACTGCTCTTTCTCCATGTTGAGTGTTGCCAACATAGCTTGGATAAAAACGTCATAATATTATTAAGGTTAGCGGAGACTATCGTCCATTGGTAAGATAAAGAACTGCAGCTTTATTATTATAGTTTTCAATTATTTTCCCCACTTATAAATAGGTACCTTCTGCATGTATCTGTTGTATGAATGTTATGCGGATGTCCAAGAAAAAGAGCTAAGGGGAGACCCATGTCCAACACTAAATTCAGGAAGGCTGAAATGATCTTCCTTGACTCTAAAATATAAAAATAGCCTATCATTAATTTTCCAAAACACAATGAAATAAAGGCAAAAGATTTGATCCTGGAATTAGTTCCCCTTCCTCATCCTTGTATTTGCATATTGTGACAGAATATTATAATATGAGGTAGAAGGTAATTATATTATCTGGGACTGGGATCCGAGTCCAAACAGTATTCAAACCAGCGACATAATATATTAAGTACTACCTAGACAGAGTACTGAATGCTAGAAGTGTAACAAAACTGGTGCCCACAAACTGCCATATCGTATGGAAAATTTTGACAGTTTGCGGGCAACGGTTTCAAAATTTTGCTCTCATAGTTAAAAACTGTATTTGTTTTACCGTTATTAGGACTTAAACGATAGTTTTAAAGATGTTTTAGTTTTTATTATTGATATCTTGTTAATAGTGTGAGTTTTGCGACTCTAAAATACCAAAAAGTGCCAAGCGTAAAATTGCATCACTACCGTTCTATTGAAAATACATTGAATCGGATCTCTAGTACTTAATATGTAATCTCTTTGATTCAAACCAACATCTAATTTATTCAGAGGTGTGGGATATCCAACAATGTAGCTATTCACTCTGTAATCTGTTTTTGTACCATAAGTTAAATATAAGTTATTTTGTATTTAAAGGTGCCTCAATAAAACAAATAACATAACAATAAAATAAAATAATTTATTTGGAGTAAAAACCCACTTACATGTACATAGATTATTATTATATTGATACATAAACAATCTTCCATAAGTTAAATATTATAATTATTATGATTATGGGACAATATTAACATATTATTATATTTATCATCACAGGCAGAATTGATAATACATACATATTATATTATAAGTTATAAGGGATGCATAGTGCGTGTCATGTCAATCATAGACTAGCGAATCTGCAAATAACAGGTTTTACAAAAAAATAAGTTATATTTTTAGCAAACTACCACCTCATGCTAATAAAAAGTAAATTTTCTAAAATTCAAACATCTACATTAAGGCCTTTTTATTACTTTGTTATTTTCCAGATTAATCTCGCCACAAGTGTCTAGTTTCAACTGCAAACTATCCACTTAAAAATGTTGTCTAAAAGTAAATATTATTTTCTTTGATTTTGAAGGTTTTACTTTGTGGCGACATTATATTATAATTAAAACAATATTAATTTGTTTACACCACTTTTATTTTTGACCAGAGTCAACATGTTTCGGGAACAATGTTCCCTTCTTCAGGACTTATACAAGAATGTTGATATAATTTTGAGTGTGGAAGAAAAAAGTAAAAGAAACATGTTGACTCTGGTCAAAAATAAAAGTGGTGTAAACAAATTAATATTGTTTTAATTATTGTAAATATTATTAATTAATAAAACTCCAACATTGCTCTTATTAGACAAGTTTTGCAAGTAAAATCACAAATAAACATTAACACTTATTACAAATAATAATAAAAAGTACCGAATTAGGTTAAATGTTTGATTCGCTAGTTTACCAGGATGATGATATCATAATTAATTGTAATTTTTTAGGATCAGGGTAGATGTTATATTGTCAAGAATTTTCTGTAGTTGAGTATAAGCGAATTAAAGAATGCTTGGAACATCGAGATATATAAGATACTGCATTTCCCCTATGATAAGGTCAACTGTAATTGAGCCCTTCAACTATTATGTTATCACTAATCAGTTTCCATTATTCATTAGTGTCACCAGCTTAATGTTATCATAACACCATACTGCATTGTGATTCATTACACTCTATTGCATATAGACTTTCCGGCATAGGGTAGTTTTTCTCCAGAATATTACACTATCTATTTTCCAATGTTCCAATCCATAAATTACCATTGTAATAGGTTTGATTCTAAGGAGTCCTGCGTTATAGAGAAATATCTCTTTTTATTTAAGATTTCGTGCAACAAAATTTTCCCAGCTATTCAAATACCTATGCACTTGGTAATAGTCAATTTGATGCATTACAGAGTAAATATTTTACGCACACAAAATATTTCTAGTGGACAATTCTGTACTTTTACACAATTTAAGAAATGTTCCTTTACTTTCAAGTAGTAGTTATGTGTAACAAACTGTGCTTAAACTCTAAAGTTGGAGCTCAATATGTCTTAGTGCAATCTGGGAGACATTCATAAAATAAGTGAAGTTAGTGGGTAGGTAAACGTAATATAGAATTATCATTGGAGCCAGCTGTATGAAGTATAATATTTTTATTGTTCTTCCATAATGTTACATAGTAGTAGATATAAAAGTGTGTAATAGTAATCAGTTACTCAGTCTATTTACGTTAACCACAATAAGTATAGTATATATAGATATAATAATTATTATATGACACAAACTACATGGACAAGTAGTGAACTCAGTACATTAACAAGACAACGTATCTACAGGTTACAGTATATGAATATGGAATATTCTATAACTAACTTGTGTTATCAATTACCGGGAGAACAATTGTATCAATGGGGAATTTCAAGACACACTATAGATTAAAAAAAGGTAATATTATTTTAATGAAAGATGTTATTTTTAATGTTGTATAAGAAAAATGAGATATTTAGTTACAGCAAGCGGTAAAGAGTGGTATGCTCATATCTAATGAATACAGCTGTTTATATAGGGCACAGTACAGATGCTAAATGTTTTGTTTGTTACCCAATGTACTTTATTTTGGTCCCGAGAGAATGAAAAGTATGAGGGAATGTCAGATATGAAGGCCTAAGGAGTGGTGTGATATAGGAACATTGAGTCGATATTATGATTGGTAGTGATATTGGACAACACTTAGTACATATTATAATTATTATCAGGGACATCTAAAGTACCACAAGCTCAATATAACCAGCGTAACATTTATGTGAGAATTACTCCCATATCACAAACACTAATGGATATACATAACAATACAATATTATAGTAATACAATGATACCACCATGTAGAAAAGTATGTATCTCTAAATAATATGCGGCCACATTAGGCCACACCACCTGTACAGTACGTAATATAAGCTCATAAGCTGCCATAATCTTCCCAAATACTCCGTTTTTTCTTTGTATTACCATAACCTTTAAAAGAAAATTAAGTACCTTTCAAATATTCATTACCATCAAACAAAAAGTGTCTAACAATCATTACGAACAATAAGCCAGATGGTAAAATATATCTTGAACAATCAACTTGTGATTATATATTCACAATATAGAATGGGTTTAAATTTAAAGATATCACTTGAAAGGGACACACATACAAACTCATTTACACAACAGACAATATATTATTATGCTAGTAATTTATTTACATAATAATGTTTCAATATTTGGCAAATAACTTACACATTTAGAACACCAATTTATTTATTTATTACTTTAGAAAGATCACAATAATATAATAAATAGATAATTATAAGAACACACCACACCATATCCACAAATATATAATTTATTATGTATTATGCAATTAACTCTTATTCCTAATACAGAAACACTTTGTGTAAATAGAATAAAACATCAATACTTAGTATAGATACATTATACAGTAAAATAAATTACAATATAAGTACGTCACATAATAATGATTATTCAATTCTTTGGTGTAATCCAATTATTTAATGGTTTTTTTACTCAAATTTGGGACTGATATAAAGTTATCAAAAGATTATAACAGTTTCAACACAGATAATATTTGTTATTACATTCTGAACTATGTACCTCATATTATTATGTCATTTTCAACAGGACAAAAGGTAAATAAAATACACAGCAGTTTGAAAATTTCCACATAAATATATATTTTAAAGAATAAAGTAGGGCTAAAAATAAAATAATGTGTCATACACTTATGAGTAAAAACATGAATTAAATTAGAATCATAATTATGAATTAATTAACCAGCTATTCAGTACTGGAATGGTGCAGTATACTTTAACCTAATATTTACTGCACAGATCACACGTAACAATTCAACTAAAAATCATTTCTCTAATATTTCACTTTATCACAAAATTATTGTGTTATGACAATTACTAATTAAGTGTCTAAAAATATTAATCGTAAAATCAATAATAACTAATTGTTTGATCCAACGTTATGATTTAAATACAAAATGAAAAATTGTACAAAATAAAATATTAAAAATACACCTAAACTAAAGATAAAAACAAATTAATATTAGCAACTAAACATAGTTATGTGCTTATAGTGTAATTCAGCTAAAAATATTCTGTGAACAAGTACTGGTATCTACTGTTATTTATTTCACATAATAAAACTATCCGTATACAAAAACACTAGATATCTCAGTCAACCACGTATGCATAACACATGAATTGTGAACTAAAGATTTGTTTGTTTGTTTCTTCGTATAATAAAAACTGTTAACAAAAATGAACCTATAATCAAATTGTTGTGTGATGCAGATTAGGTAGACTCGTATTATAAATACATAAAGGAATGATGAACAGTCTCACCTAATATGCAATAAATTATAAAGGCTATTGTGTGAATTATAGTTTGGTTATAATTTAAGTTTTAATTGTACATACCACCGAAGATGAGACATTAAACCTTGAAAGATCTTTAGGTTTTTACAATAAACTCACCGTGGAAGAAAATAAAACAGTGCTTTTCATTTTTATATATTTTGTATACCTACACGAAGACCTAATTCAGGTGATTCTCCCTTTATATCTAAATTGATGTCATTTTTATCTGTTTTTACAAATTTAAATAGCAAACTGTGAGCTATGCAAGTGACCTGCAATGAAAACCTTTATTGGGTTGTTTTCTATGATTTTAACTAAAATATTAAATTAGATATTTTTATTAGAAGTATTGTTGACTCAAATGCATTATGTATATTTTTCTGTACGAATCAAGAGCATCCCTCCTCAATATACAGAATTATAAATATTTTCCATAAAATCTTGAAAAAAGTGCAGTGAAGGTTTTTATTACAGAAAATTCCCATTGAATTTCACAATTCATTCAGCAGGTGTTGGGTTGAAATCGCCATATAAAATAACATCACATTACAATATTCATAGTAATATACACCATTCAATGAACATCCAATATAAAAGTTATTATGCCATAACACTTATAAATCTTAACACTAGCAGTCCCAATTATTGTTTAAATGCCAGTCACACAGAATCATAATGTTAACAACATTATTGTCTAAACCATACATTATTATATATTACTATGCATCATACATACAAGTGGTCTTAGTTTAATAGTTTATTCAACTATCCTATAATGTTACTGATATAGTTACTGACTGCCGTTCCATAGAATGTCTGAACAGTTTACAAACTATTGAAAACCTTTATGAGTGAGGATTTTTTTTTTACTTTATTAGTTAATTTATTTAATGACTGATAAATTTATAACAAGATTGCCACAAACTTTTCTTTTGTTGTAATAATTTCAAGAATAGGTATAGGTTAAACACATTGAATACAATTTATTCTATTATTATCTGTTGAATTACTTTCATATAACGAACTTTCATATAGTCGGATATTTATGTTATGATTACTTAGTGCATACTTAGCTAGGGCCATAATTTGTTTTGTTGTCCTGTCCTGTGAATGATTACCAGCTTCAGACATCAAAAGTATGTCGAGACGTGCTCTTCGAAACTGATAAAAAAGAATTACCTAGGTGTACAAAAGCTAACTGGTAATTGTCATGTGAATCAAAACGTCAAAGTTAGCTCTTGAAAAAAATTTAAATGTAAAAGAGTATTCTAGTGAAATCAGTAGACATTATAAAAGGTGACATGGCGCAATAGGAAATTAAAAAATATAAAATGAATTCAACATGTACAAGACGTATCCTGAGAGAATGCTTATGATAACTGTGGAGACTGCTAAAATCAATGCTGTCTATGAATTCAATACAAGTTAATTAACAAGATACATACATAGTATAAGTGAGAGAAATAAATGCTTACAACAATGTGGTACCAAGGAGACATCTTGTATGTGATGAACTAACTAAACCCCTATAAACTAAACTTAGTAAGTAGGTTGAAGATATTATTTATATCCCTTATGTTATTAGGTACAAACATTTCAGAGAGAAGCAATGTTATTGGACATCATTATTAAAGGTGGCAACACTGCTTGCTCCATTTTGGGATTGTTTGATAATCTGCCCAGGAATCTGAAAAAAAGTGGTGATAAAGAAAAATTAGAAAGTATACGCTTTAAGTAATACATGTTAATAACCAACTCTCAAGGAGAATGAAATTTTATGGAAATGTACAGTTGTTAGCATAAGAATGGAGTGAATGTTGTGCATTAGTGTTTGTGGATGATTTGGTTATTATGGCTGAAAGTGACTTGCGGCAAATGGTATCTTTTGTGTAGACATTCCTATCCTCTCTGCCCATCTTGTAAACACATCACTATGACATATTGTGGACAACTAATTAAGTGCGAAAAAATTCATCCCAAGTGATTATAACTATGAATGAATGAGTGAATGAAATTTATTTTTCCTAAAAAGTGAAACGTGGCCGGCCTTTGCCCTCTAAATTTTTGCCACCCATAGACCCCGGCCTACTCAACCTTTTGGAGAATCCCAGTGTGACCCGGAGATATACAATGCTAACCTGGAGCCCAGAGAACACCACTCAAACCCGGAGAGGTGGCAGCCCTACTCATAACCATGGCCAATGCTGCATAATATTGATAAATGACAGTGTGTGTGAAATATTAAGACTTTTAAAATGTTCCAAAACTATTTCATTTTTCTTACGTGGTCATCTGCAAATTCATCATTTTAGTGTGTTAATAATAATACACAAGTATATTAATAGTTAATCTCAATCATTCACAAGTTAAATCTGTTAGTTATAGGGTAATTAAAATTATGCAGGGATAAAATTAAATTGTTAGGAGTAATTAAATGTGGTGCCTAAGAAATTACGGACTACCATAATAATGTTAGTAAGGCTAGTGGATAGTAGGTACGTTATTTTATAAACCCAAGGACAAATTAAGCTCAAAAACTCAATAGAGGGATTGTAAAGGAAATGTGCAAGTGGAAGAAACAAAACACATAATAGAAATGATACAAGTATAGGTATTATTAAGATCTAATACTTTACTATAACAGATGATTGTATGAAATAGTAGTCCAGTCCAATATACGTCAAATTATTAGATGTAGAGTTAGCCAATTGATGGAGGATTTACTGTGTGGACACAAAAATTTCATAGTTAGGGTAATTTCCAATGTGTTTCCAAATACATAATACTGAAGAAGTATTGGATATTAGGAAGAAGAACAGCGTGTTGACGGAATAATAAATAATATATATAATCTAAAATCTTTATATCATCAATAACAGTAAGGCCACATTCATTGCTCTATGGTGAGAACAAATAGTATAGATATGTTAATTACAAGTGATGAGAATGTATAGAGGTTTACTATAACCATATGGCCACAGGTAACATGCAGTTATTATATACAATAAAACACATAATGTCGGGAAGTCATAACTATCCTGGAATGTTAGACGTTGATTGAACACTGAATGCGGCCTTGTTGTTACAATATTTTACAACTACAGAAAACCAGAATCAAAATAAATTTTATAAAACTAATGAGTAGAGGATATCAGAAAAAAGAAACTGGAAGAGAAATTATGTATACGAGTGGTTATTAAAGAATGTTTGTAATATGTCAACACTTACGGCTGGTTTAGGACGGTGCGTGTCCACAGCATCAATAGGAAGTTTAATATGTTCCACTCTACACCCGTAGGCCACTGGAGTCAACTTGATAACTGTATGGAGAGGTACATGGAGGTAGGGAAGTTCATCGGCAGATTTATCTAAGAAGTATGCCAGGAGACATCTCATTACTGCCTGGTGACTGACTACCAAGACATTGCCCTGTCTCTCCAGCTCCATTATGACTGGCTCCAGTCGGGCAACGAGATCTTCGTAGCTCTCTCCTCTCGGGTAGCGGTATGCAAACTTATTTTGGTCACGAGCCTTAAAGTCTGAAGGATATTTCTCAGCTATCTCTTCGTACGTCATCTCTTCACATATACCCTGAACAAGTTAAACAACAAATTAATAATACTATGAAGGTGAAAACCTTGCAATATTACACCTTGCAATATAGTTATATCTTACAGCATCAATCTCATTGAGTGCCTTCCACCGCTCTTGCGGAGCCGGAACAGCTTGAACAGTTTGTATGCTCCTCTTGAGCCATGATGTCCACACTCTAAGTCCCTCGATATGCTGTGAAGATATGTACTGTGCTAGAGCCGATGCATACTTCCTACCTCTGCTCGAGAGGGAAGAGTCGCCACCAATTCTTCCTTGAAGATTCTGCTCACTCTCACCGTGCTGTAAACAAATGAATCATTCATTACAATACATGGTATGGTGAGATTCAACTCATATAACTCATCACCAGGCCTCACTTACCCTAGTGAGATATATAGTCCTAGGTACAATGTGTATGTTCATTAAATAATAAACAATCCGTGATTGTATGTGTCCTTCGTGTTTGTGCACCACCACCTTTTCCCCAGTGTTGTATATCTTCATGAAAGAGAGGTCTGCCTCTTTGGACTCATCCAGTGGTTGGTACTTCTCCCTGTAGTGTTCTATACGCAACATAAAGTCACTCAACACAGCATCCATGTTGACGTTCTCATAATCTGGGCTGCTTACTTTTACTTCCTAAAATACAAACACATCACTGCTTAGTTCCGTGTTATTCATCAGCAAGATTTTTATAAAAAGCGATCAGTAACTAATTGTATAGTTTTAACAAACCTTAATATTTTGATCAATAATGGCAGGGTCATCACACACAGATTCAACAAAAAATAATTTAAAGCCCATTTTATTAACTACAATATCTCTAATCAGTTCTCTCCGTTCCATCGTGGAGTTGGTAGCATCAAACACCTGAAATAAATGCAACATCGCTCAACAAATTATATTTTAGAGTATTCATATTATCATGTTAAAATATTACTGTTGACTAATATCGAGAGATTAATTCACGAAAAAAGTAAGTACTAATAGTTATTTATTTATCGTTTGGCAACGTCGAAGTATTGTCACATCGTTAAAGTCTGACATCCAGCGCCTCCAGCCACTGGAGGAATTCAGGGGACAGGCTGGCAGCACTGTCAATGGTACCGGGGTAAGCACATATGGGGCAATCACGCAAGATGTGCTGCATGGTTTGCTTCGGGTGTCCACAGTCGTACTGTGGATCGTCCATCATTCCCCACTTATGGAGCATGTCACCGCAGCAGCCATGACCCGTCCTTAGCCTATTGAGTGCGGTCCACTGCCTGCGAGGCAGGTGGAAACCAGGCTGTTGAGATGTATGGTTTGTGACGGGTATGACAGAGTGCTCGGGCCTATAATTGTTGCTCCATTCATCTTGTAAATCGTACCCCAGTACCTGGTACTGCGCTGCCTGTCTCCATGGGGCTTTACGGGATCGCAATCGAGCCGGGGCTGGGTCCCTCACATGCTCCATTATTGGGAGCTCATTGTTGTTGGCAACAGTCAGCCATATCTTCTGTAAGGCCCTATGTCTTCGGCATTCAGGGGGAGCTATGTTTGAGAGTGTTGGCAGCCAGTTTACGGGTGTTGATTGGACTGTGCCGCTTATGAGTGGACTGTGCCGCTTATGATTGAGTGCTAATAGTAATAGATATGAGTACTAATAGTAAAAATTCTGCTTAAATTTACATTTCTACTGACTCATCATTTATAAAGTTAGCACAACCATGTGAAACGTTATTTACAAACAACGAAAGCCACAACTTATTAGAATCAACAACAATATACAACTTATGATGTTTCAATCATCGTCGTACTAAAGAATTCTCATTAACAATGTATTTTTAAAAGTATTTCTTGGCATTTGATGTTATGACATCAAAAACATTAACCCGATGTTGCCAAATTATTATGATCTCAAATAATATGATACGATACACAGTCTACTACTGGTATTATCATCTAATCCTTGTTGGTAAAATCATAATTTAATATTTTGTATTGTATTATGGACTAGGTACTGTAATCTTTACAGGATCATTTTGTCAACTTATCGTTAATATGAAACGTCTAGAGCATGTGTATGCCCACTTGAAGCAAAAATGCTACATAATACATGCAACATAGATGCAATCAGTTATGCAGGCTAACAAGAATATTCATTTACATTTGTTATGTATATTAATTGTTTGTTGATTCATTCTGCGTATTTTCATTATGTAATTGATGCCATAAAATGTTAACAGCGATAGTGTCATATTGGCTATTACAAATTGTACTGTATCTAGGAAGATTGAACAGCAACATTTATTGAGAATTATTACAAACCAGTGAACACTTCATTCCTGAATTGACCAGCTATTGTGTATATTGTCTGTTTGTTCCATACAGTATAAAAATATATTACAAATTTGTCCCACCCATGTGGCATACTTGAATTATTTCCATATTAATTTTTGGCAAGAAATCATGACAACAAATGATAATTCATTTAATAATAATAATATGTCTACAGCTAATGAGAAAAAATTCTACACAAAATTCAATTATAAAAATTAAGTTGAATGTAATCAACATAAAAACGTATGGATCTTGTTAAAAACAAATTAGTATAAAAATGCTCTCAACTCACGGCCACTTCGCCTCCGTTTTCCAACCACTGACAAACGTCATTAAGGGCTGACAGAGCACACTGCGTCCTGATGGCCATAGCCTCCTTATTGTCATGTCTGAAAAACTCGTGATTTTTATACGCTGTAGTCACATGTCTCCTGTACTCTCCGAGGTTGAACACTGGAAGAGAAAATATATTTCACTTTGGTAAAGAAACGGTGAACGACATTACAATTGTAGACTTCACTACATGAGCACAACAAAAATAAAGTTTACTGTAAAGCTATAATGTATTTTTATGGCATAAAAATACAAATACAGAGGAGGTAATTAAACTATCTGGTCTAGGTACCTGGTATCAGTTATCAATTTATATATATCCTATACCTATTATAAACTAATCATAAAGGAAACATATTGTAATTGAATATAGAAAACTATTCTATTCTATTCCATACCCTCACGCCACCTCCCTTGCGGGGTAGGCAGAGAGAACGGATCGCCAGACTTTCCTATCCTGACACACCCTTCGGGCTTCCATCACATTCATGCAGTTCCTCATACATACTCTCCGGTTACTTTTACTCAAAACACGTCCGTCCTTGAGTATCTGGTCGACATGGTCCAGCCAGGTGGTTCTCGGACGGCCGCGCTTCCTTACACCTCCTCTTTCACCCAGGTAAATTTTCTTCGTTATTCTTTCATCGTTCATTCTTTCCACATGACCCAACCATCTCAACTTGTTCACTTTCATTTTATTCACAACATCCTTTTACAGTCACTCAACTCTCTAATCATTTCGTTCCTTATTCTATCTCTCAATGTTTTTCCACACATATTTTTCCACACATATAAGAAAACTCACCTTTGGTATTTATTCCTATCCAGTTGAGATACCTGGAGAGTTTCTTGGAGATGTACGTCTTCCCCCGAGCGGGGAGTCCCACCATAGCAATCACATGGGGGATGTTCACATAGTTGGCTCTTTCTCCTGGAACAAAATAAAGGGTTTATTAGAAATCAATTAGAATGCCACATAGTGTATTATTGCTAGTAAATAAAATAATATTTTTATAAAAAAAATAGTCACCAGTAAAATTTCTTGTGTATGGGATAAATTGCTGGAATATGTATTGTTAATGGAGGGGAAAAGGCGGGTAGTTTGAATTGGACTTTTCGAAATGTTTTCTTTTTTTGTGAGAAATTTATTATGACAATAATAATCGCATAAATTATTATGGATGAACACTTACAAATTACTTTCTGGGAATAAACTTTACTGTAATATGAAATGTGTAGTAAGTATTGAAGAAAATACACAATACAACCCAGATCTGATAACAAAAACTGTGTGAAATCAAATCATATGCATGTGTGTAATACAAGATATATGTACTAAGTATACAAGACAAGTGAACAACCTAGTAGTGCCAGCAACAATCACTGCCTTCTGCCAGAGGTTCCACACCTTCCTGGGACCCAGACTATTTAATACCGTGAATAAAATTTTTGGTGAGAGGGGCAGCAAAATAAACAAAGTGAATCTGGCCAAATACCTGGTCGAAGTGGGGGTAGTTAATTCAGAGACTCTGTTGTTAAAAATATTAGTATAGGTGTGTGTGTGGTATATGATGTACAATTAAATTGCTAGGTATAGATAATTATGGAGATAAAGACAATAATAGTGACATACTTATAACTATGTAAAAGGTAGCCTCAATACAGACGCAAGTCCAGTGAGGCACCACGCATATTACCATAATGAACTTAACTATATTTGACAAGTGAAATATTTATATCCTTAAAGTGTACACTTAATGAAATAAATTATTATTATTATTATTATTCATTACTTTACCTGACCATACAATACTTTCATACATAAAACATAACTAACTAGAAGCCCAACACGGTATTTGTTCAACAAGTGTTTACCTCCCTGAATAAAATCACTTGTCTGTATGTAAAAGTCTAGTACTGATGTGACCCTACAAAATACTTACGTAGGTAGGTACCTACATACCTATTTTGTATGCGAATTCCTTTGATTATTGAAGTACCTAATCAATATTTTTCATCATACTGCGAATTCCTACGTAATGAGTGAGTACATAATACGATGTGCCTAGTATGTGGGTACCGTATACACATTTACCAACTGTATGGAGAATAATTTGATTAGGTACTTCAATAATCAAAGCATTTACCATATTATTACTGTTGGTAAATGATGTAGATGACTGCAGTTATTCATGCATTATATAATTTATAAGCATTTGTGAACGATCAACGATTTCATTTTAATCTGGAGGACTTGTGTAATACAAATTATAAAAATTATTTTCGCGATTACTAAAGGAAAAGTTTCAAAAGCAATAATCATTCATGAACTTTATAATAAGGTAATTTTCAATCATCGATTGTAGAGTGTTACGTAATTAAATTACACATGTAAAATTACATTTGTAAATAATAATTAAAGATTTAGCCACACAGAAAGATGATAATATAATATTCTATGTACTCTCGCTTAACTTACCAATAGGTCCGAAGTTTTGTCGATTCATATATTTCCAACCTTGGGGCCTCTCCATCACCAACACAAACAATGCAGATGATGGCAAAACAACAAAAACGAATAAGTACTTAACCAAGATCTCGTGGAACTAGAGTCCATAAAAACCAGATATCGATTGAATGTAAATGGTGCCTACCGCAGATGTTACAGATACCAGTTGACGTTACCTCGGTGACAGTTGAGTAAAGAATTTAGATATTTACCGAGTAAACTCTGCGACTAATAATGTACAATACCTACTATACTTTTGCCGATTGAATGTCGACTAAACGAGACTACCTTTATCGCAAGTTTACGACTGAATTCTTATAACTTATAACAATATTGACGTGCCTCACGACAATATGCAACGAAGACAACAACTGAGCAATGTGCGTTCAATAACTCACCGACAACCTTCCACTACACCACTACAAATATCATTTAATCATGAAACATGAAATACATACCTCTAATGATACTAACTACATGGATAGTTAACAAACCAGATACTATTATTATAGAGATAATATTGTTCTGTTGTTTCGTGGGGTAAAAAAGTACGTAACAGACTATACAAGTAAAGTACACTTGTCAAAAGAGATGAACATAGACAGAGTAATTATTCCTGCAAGTATTATATAGAGATAGACAATTGACATAGGTTGCTAATGAATCAAGAATGTACTAATTGTTGTGTGATATGATGAGATAGATTGATAGGTCATGTGAAACAGAGGCGCTATATAAACATCGTAATGCAAAATATATCAGCCGTACCACAACGTGACATCTAAGATTCCTAAACATAGCACACCGATAAAATTAAAGGCTAATAATTAAAAAATATGCATTATGTTGATAACCTTATTTTTAGAGATAGTGCAATAGTTTATATTATAACAAATAGTTATCAGAATGTAAACATAAGCAAATATGGAGTATGCACAAGACTAAGGTAATAAATAATAAGCAATACGTAATTATACACAATCGGTGCAGTAATTATGCTATCATCACCTAATCGGCAAACCAAATAGGTTCTGTTCTGAAACATCTAACAGGGAAAACTACCGAACAATACCTACGGATTACATTGTAATCCACTGCATGTAACGATTCATAATACATAGGGAACCTGTATAAAACCTTTATATAGGTTCCTTAATAATACAGATAGGATATAAAACGTTGGCCGTTCAATGACAGTGAAATTGATATCCAAAGCTGCATTTTAAATCATACGACATTTACCTAAGTATTCACAATAATCCACATTATAATATATAATTATAGTAATGGTATTTCAATTTAACGACATGAAAATAATCATTATAATTATAAGCAACATCACCAGTTACTAAGCAACATTTAGAGAGAGATTAATAAGCGTCGCAATAATTAATTATCTCCTTCGATAAATTACGGGATAACAATAAGTAGGTAAGTGTGAAGAGACAAACAATGTGAAATAAATTATAATTAAAAAGGATGATAATATTTTAATTTTTTATACTTATTGCTTGTCACACGGATCCGGATATTTGATCCGAAAGTACCACCTCAAGGGCGAACTTGTTGCGCAAGTAATATCTTCCAGTCAACCCAGAGTGCCTATTATTTATTTTGTGTGCTCAAAGCAATTAAGCCGAATTGCCTAATTACACATATGAAAAAAAAAACAATTAAGTACACAGTATTAGGTATAACACTCTACAATCGCAATTATTATCTACTATGCGCGATACTTTAATACCTAATATCTATTGATTAATAAATCGGAATAACAATAAAAAACAATATCAAAGAGCACATTACAACATTATTAAAAAAACTTTAGGTATAAACACTTGGCAGCAGCTGGTATCTATCTGATGTAGGCGAAATTAATGAACTTTGATACAACCTACACAGGTATTAATTTTATTATTTAGCAAAGTACATTATCGTAATATTATTGACAATAACAGTTATACCTGTGTTAATAATGTAATCTATACATTATTGGATAATACCCTATCTAAATTCCTAATTGTAGTTTGCACGATATTAGACAATTAGGCTGATTACGGTTTTTCGTGAGTTTGTCGCCGCACTAGGTACATACGTTCACTGTGCGTATAAACGGCGTCAATTGCTATAAAAAGCAATACTGAAGCTAATTCGTTCAATACGAACAAAAAACAAAACGGTGCTGAAATAATATGAGTTTTGCATGAAGCCAGGAACATTGCAAGTAAAGGATTATACTTTGTACGACTTCCTAAGCACACCAACCAGACTCAACTTCAGTTGCATCACTGATACGACTACTTGAATATACTCTTCACTTTCAATTACCAAAATAATGATACAGGTACAAGTTATGTTAAAAGTATAACGTTATATCATAAGACAATAATTTTGGCAGATTAAGGGCGTATAAATTTATTTTATTACATATAGGTATAACTTTTCACAATCAATCCTATACAATCCAAACGATTTGCGTTTATTGTAGTAGAAGGTAAGGTATATTTGGCAGTTACTAATGACTTTCCGTAATACATCACTCATTGTAAAGAAAGTAAAGTAATACTGTAAGGGCGAAAAGGAAATCGAATAATACCTAACTATAATAGAAACATGTAGGACGCCACAATTTTCTTTAGTAAGGATGAAATCTAGAATCAAACATATTTTATTTTTATATAAATATCTGTGTTTTGTAAAAAGACTTACTTAAGACATAGGTACTTTAGAAGCCGACGTATGGAAAAAATAAGGATAATATTATATTTTAATAGAATTTTTGATCTAGGTATAGACAGTATTGTTCTGTTGAAGCAGATGATGGGAAATGCATAGGAACGTCAAAGTGTTGTCACAATAAGGAAAACTATAGAAGACATAGGCATACAGGACATTGACAATGAAAAACTAATAGGTAGGTAAATGTAAACAAAACAAGGAAAACAACATCACATACTACGTACAATAAAATTAAATGCGCATATTATAATGTTACAAGGATCATCATGATAGATAACCACTGAATAAAAATAACCCAATATTTAATTTGAAAAATATTATTTCTTGGATACATACGTAATCAACAAGTAATTAAAAACGCGGTGATAACAACTAGGTACCTACCTAATAAAGTATCCACGAATATACGGGAAGGATAAAGCATATTAAAATAAACATTATGATAAAACAATACTAACTTAGGATGTGTGCATGTATGTTATGCATTTGTTAAACCGTACAAAAATTGGCTGCAATTAAGCCAAAACAAATCACATGCTGACCAGTGACCATAATGTACAAAGAATTCGCGATAGGGTCAGAATTACGATTCGGCATGCTTCATCATATACTCGTATTTATTAACCTGTGATACTCCTAGGCGAAAACCTCGTAAGGTTTGTAGGTTAGTTATTAATAATAATATTGTTATTAATAACATGATTCGATATACAATAATAATATAATGAAAACAACGGAGAGGTGAAGATAAATATCGTAATCATACTCATAGTTGGATAAATATTATATAAACACTTCAAACATCAAAAGTAATTATGCATAATTAAAAATGTTACATAATACGAATTTATTACTAGTGATAAATAATTATTATAAAAAAACATCTATAATAAGTATTAAAAACATTAACAGATAAATCAAGTCGCTATCCAGAGTACCACAAAATGAAAGTGATAAAAGTATCAATGCTATTATAAATTTAATTTTCATATATCTGTATGGATATAATGAATTTATTATTATGTTATGTTATGATATATATAACCACGTGGACACATTTCTATACGAATAAGTAATTTTAGAATTATAATATAACGCATTCATCATTACACAGCACGCGATCTATGATCAATCATTTATCTATTTACGTTCACTGAGCATTTTTTCACGTTCTTTCTGAGATTTCTCAAAGGCAAAAAAATTACGAGGTCGCAAAGTTTAAATTCTGATTCAGTGGCGGATTCAGAATATGAACGATTGAGAAAAAGACTTTTGTATATTTTCTGGATTTGCACCATTTTACTGAATTGAAAGAGGAGATTGGGTTTATAACAGTCGTGATATCGTCCAAGTAAAAAAAATGTCTGTTCTTTACAATATAATTTTACACAACATTGAGTCCACGACAATTCGAAATATTATAACTGCAAGAACTCTGCACACGAGTGGGTAGGTACTTCTGGAACTCTGGCATTGACATATCAAATTATCAACGGAATATGAAAGATCCAATACTTGCAATGATTACGATTGCAAAAAAAAACAGGTTTCTATTTGTATCTGATTATTACGTCGCACCTGTTGCATAAAATCAGGAGTGGACACTACAAAATAATTTTGATTAAAATAAGAAGCTAGTAACTTAATTGTGAAATTACGAGGAAGTTATCTATAATACTACCTAGTGTCCTAGTACCTGCGGTCATCTTTTAAGCAGATATGGCAGCTGTACTTAGAAATAAGGTAAACGTTTAACTACCAAGAAAAACTCTTATCATATAAGTACAAGTCACGGACGTTCAAGTCTCCATACACGGTGACATAATCCCATAATATTATGGGATACGTATTCTGCGTATTACAGGTAATACCAAGTGGTATTCGACTTGCAACAATCCTCGCCTAGAGCTTACATGTATATACAGAGTACAGACTGAATGAGATATTGGAATTTATTGCATCAAGTTTTCGTCATTGGTTTAAATATCGTCATCAAAGTTTGTATAGCAATAAATTATAGAATGAGGTAAGTACCTACATATTTATTTAAGGGAACAGTTGTGAATACAATACAAAATCACGTAGAAACAACATGGCGTTGTATTCTTCATTCTCGAAAAATGTTGTAGGTCGGTTACCTAAGAAATAATTCAAAATGTAGGTACCTAGTTTATTTAAAGAAGAAATTATTTTTTACAATTGAATCCTGAATCCAAGTCTAAAACCAATGTTACATTAAATTGCAATACATATTAACGCGAGGTATTCCGTCATTGCATCATTCTGACTAAAAGAATAATATGTGTATCATTCGTTAAATTGGTTGTAACGTATGTACTTCATCAGTATCACTCAAAATACTCCTAGATACATGAAAGAAAAATAGTTTGAAGTGCTAATTAAATAGAAGCCCAATAAGAGCAGTGAGACATTATTCCATGTTACGATCGATACACTTTGAAAATCCAAGTGATAAACGCATCGTTGTTGTGATGAGATTGACGAGTACTCTGGTACTAGGTACGTGTGAAACGTGTGTGATAAGAAAATTAATAAATCTAAAAAATAATAAAAATTAAAAAATTAAAATAACTAGGTATCTTGATGAATCAGTCAGTATCTTGTTATTAGGAAATGATTGCCACATTCTTGAGTGCTAATAATATATGTAGTATGTAGCTAATGGTTATACATACATATTATAACAGATTCGTTCTGAAGATAACACGGTATGATGATTTCTCGTGGAAATATTTGGTTCAATAACAAGCTAAAATAAGAAGCCGCTAGTTCGCCATTGGAACTAATGAATAATGATACACTCGCATGCCCCTTGTCTATAATGATGTTGATAATAATATTATGATGATAGTGTGATGGTATAGCAGAGGAAAGATGACAAGATACACGATATTATTTCTTATGTTCGATACAAACTATAATAGTTATAATATTCCACCAGAGTCAATCATTAGCAGAAGCTTGATGATCTATTGAATCTGAGCTAAGTACTCTTGATTACATATCGCAACATCAGAGAACTATAATCACTAATCAGTAATCACACTTCATACAATATTACTACATGTAGAATATAAATAAAATATTTGTACCAAGATGTGAGCAGCGCATCGGTTTGTGGGAAATCAAAATAAATTCAAAAAAACTATTGACGTATGCAAGAAATACTTGGAGTAAAGACTATGTTACAAGAATGGTAACAAGTAGGTAATCATCTAAAATCAAAACGAAATCTTAGTAATTTTCCAACATGTATTCTGTTATAGGAAGTTATGTAAAATAATGTATTATAAATTATAGATTCAGCAAGAATCATAATGATTTGTCAATGTTTTCTTTTTGCAGAATGATAACCTCTTGCGATAAGTCGACACTCATAATATAAATTAATACAAATACATATGTATATGTAATATGTATAATAATATCCTATACATAACATGTACCTAGTAACTGAACGAACTAGTCAATAATAAACATATTGGGAGCGGTAGTGCTCAATAAAAGATTGCACCAGATTACTAACATCACCACAACCTGAGATCATAGTACCTAGAAGCCTAATAATGAATTATGTAAGTATGGACGGTGGTGCCCAAACAATCATGATTCGTGAATCATGAGTGATGGTGATGAAATATTGTGAAGTTACCTCAGCTCAGGCATAACATTAGGTACTATTTAGGTGTCGTAATTATTTCTATGAATGAATCATACTTCCACCAACTTGTACTACACAAATAGTAAGAGTTCTGCGTAACGTACAGACCACAGGTAGACCACACTGCATACAAAACAAGTTCCGATTTCTCAGAAGATTAAATAACTATATTGACAAAATGATCAGGATGACTTTGCGGTTGGTATACCTAGACCTACACCTATGCAGAGTGTGAGCTACCATGTACCTACAGTTAGCGGAAATTTCTTTGAATTTCGTCATCGATGTCAAAATCCCAACAACTCTATTTGCAGGTAAGTAAATCTAATTTTTCAAAAATTTGTTAATGTCTTTGTCATCAATCATCATTGATTTTTAATTTTAAAACACATTACAATCACTAGCGTCCTTTTTTTCACTAGCGGCGTTTTCTGAATCACTATTATAATATGGATAGTAGGTTATCTACCTGACAATCCATCAGCTGTAAATAATACCAATATCTTTGGTTCAATAGGTTATGGAGTGTTTTGAAACTATTTTTACCTTTAGATTAGTTTATTATATTACCTAAACACCCGATTAAATATGATACTGATAAAAGAGAAAGGTTTTGCCAGATTACCCGTAAGTTTGAGATTAAAATTAAATTGTGTTTATTCGGCGAATGGATACACAGAGATGTTGCTATAAATTTTGAGATGTGGGAAAGGTCAAAGTAAGTCGTCTACATCTACAATATGAATTTAATTGAACCCCAAAATGTTGCATTTAAATCCACAAGTAGCTAGAAAGTTCATTATTATTCCTTGGCGAACTTTTGGTTATATAGTAATACGCGTTTTCTCGCAATTACATAGATACAGAGCTACTTAGATAGGGAGTGAAAAGATAAGCTGACGTATCGACTAGCATCTATGTGACATTTCATTAGCAACTACGTTATTAAATAGATCCTATAATGCAGCGAGATAACATTAGTTCAGTACACGTGAGCACTTGCACGTGGAATTATTTGCGCGCGCAGCTTTGAGCACGTGCGCATGACATTATGACCTAGACATACAAAACAATATACTCCACCAACGACAATGCAACAATGAAAACATCAAACTTTTCGGTTATCAGCATCAACCACCTGCATGTTCTTATAGGTTATTTATAAGTAAGTATAAAGACTTTGTTGAATGAAGATAAAATGTATTATCCCTACAAGTGAAATGTGAAAATCGGAAATTGACTTTAAGTAGATGATAACTTGAAGTAGAAGCATTAGAAGAAGCTATACCTACAATACTGAAATATATAACGCCCCAAATTACCTGGCGATAATCAATTAAAAATTAAAAACTCGATTTGTAACAGATGATTAGTCTCAATATACGAGGGATGGGAGAACTGATCTAAAATATCATCAAACGCCAGCAAATCAATAATTGTGCGATCGCCAACCAAATCCAGTGAAGCGACGCCCCGACGCCCGTACAGTACAATGATTCCATTATTTTGTTGAAACATCAGTGAACCTGCGTCACACTGAGACATACTCGTATACACAAATTGAAAATCTTTTTATCATAACCAGACGATGGCTTACAGCCAACCGCAATTTTTTTCATAATTATACATCAAAATACAAAACGCTCACCACACAAAATACACGATAAAAATATTTCACTATGCACAAGTAAACATCCCCTTATTCCATGACGCATATTTTATAAATATTCTCATTGTTTTGCTTTTTATGCAAGTATTTTTATAGTATAATGTACGTAGTATGTTGTTGGAGCTTTGTCAAAGTAAAACTGTGTGGTGAGTGGAGAGGGATGTGGCGCCGCATACCAACTATTCAATATTAATTTATTATCATTCTAATTCTAATTAAACGCCACGTCATATGATATAATGTCACCAATCACCCGCAGACTAGACACCATACGATGTCTACCTAGAATTTAAGATCCACAGAACCTTACAACCGATAGAAAGCACGATATATACATAAATACATTATGCCCTCAGTTCTCACACATACACGTGTCTGCTAATATTATAATACACTAGTACCTACTTACATTCGTGACTATAAACGATAAGGCTATCATGTGAAATTAAAATGTTCAAAATTGTGCAAGAGATTTGTTTGGCGTCACGGAGATAGAAGATAGACGAGATAGAAGTAGGACCCAGACGACTAGGCATGTCCACAATCACTAAAAGGAAGATGAGGACTAGGAGAGCCGACTCCATGTAAATGGGACAAATGCGAGGGCGAAGAAGAAGAAGACGGTCGTCAGGAAAAGTTACATGTCAATGAAGGCTGTAAACTGATTTTTCTACGACACCCACAACGATACTTTATTTAATTCTTATCTACTAACATAAACGGTTCAACCGTTCTAATAATATGTATCTATGTGTTTCGTGACGATTTGGTTCAGTGTTTAACTAGGTGGTACATATATGTATACAATTTCCGCATTTTCCTATTCGATATTTAAAATTACACGTACCTACCTGCATTATTTGAAGCATAATTGAAAATAAGTGAAATACCATATAACATGTATGATTGTATGTACAAATAATTGTTAAACATGGATATTGTCGTAATCGTCCATGCAGAGGTGTGAATATGAATCATGTTTAACGTCATACTATGAACCGAAGGTCAGGGTCAACAATAACCGAATATTTTTTAAAGCATGGTAGCAGCGGAGAACCAGATACGTCCGGTTAGTGGTTACCATGTGTTAGATCACCTATGATGCGATAATAAATTATAACAAGTGACAGGTATGCGACAACTGATTGTATCAACAATACATCTCACACTTAACAAGTATGTAGGTATGGCTAGTACTATTATGATGTGGATGTACAATGTAATGCAACGTACCCCGCTATTGATATGATAATATTATACATATTGCTATATTATATGCTGCGGATTACCTGTAACCAATATTTGATAACTATGATAACTGATATAGTTCTAGGATTATCTAACAACTCCTTTGTTACATAAGCTCTAGGTAAGTAATACGATTTATAAAACATTTTATAAAAGAATAATTGTCATCAAGAATTACTATAAATCTTTACATTCTTTCATCACACAAATTATTACCCATTGTTTTTCATTAAGTGTGTAAATGTTTACAAATACTGTGATTATAATTATAGTAACTAATGTAGGCGTCAGAATACACACAAAGTAATTTCATTCAAGTTCCCGTTAGGTAAACCAAAATACAACTTGTATAATACGATGAAGTTATTAATAAACAGGCGCTCTGCACATTTCTCTAGTAGTTATGTAGTGGAAAAAATAATAGTTACATACCTAGTATTCCAATATATCTAACTAAATCATACAATCAACTTGAAACACATTTTGGCTTCTAACCAAACAAGCGTAGGATAGGAAAAGACCTACCTGAATATCACAAAATAACTCAAGTTCACCAGACAATATCATTGTTGCCCGTTTCTTACAATCATCGCATCATTCTCATTTCAACAATTTTAAGAGAGCCTATGAATATTGTAATAAAGCTTATTTTAATATGTAAAATTATATGAACGTGCTCATATTTGTCATAAGTCGCATACTTAAAGATTTTGAATTCATTATTTAGTCCGTTTAATCGTTAATGTTATCATGACACGTAAGGTAAGACACATCGAGAACATTATAAAAACAATTAACTGAGAATCAAATGGAATCCTTACAACGGGTAATTAATCAATGCGAAGCCAATAGCCATAGATAGAAATTCTCTATAATATTATATTGTTAGGTTATATCTACCTAATAAAATCCTAACATTAATATTATTTCCTCTAGTTTAGTCTAGTATCATTCTGGTTTTCATCTTTACGATTGGAAACCCGAGAGCAAACTTTGTATTAGGCACATCACATACCTACATAAGAGTTTACAAAATGAAAATAGTGACATACATATAGATATTATAGGAAGAACTAACTAAGAGGGAACTAAGTACAATGTATAGGTTTCTTCACACACAGCACGGAATAATATAATAGAGAGTATACTTTAGACTCTTTAGAGTTTAGACTGTAATGTGTATGTGTGTCGAGTATAACTGACCTTCCGTTGAGTACATGTGGTATGATATATCTACTAATGTACTGTACCTATTACCTAGTAATTTGTTATCATTTACATAATAAGGTCTAGGACAGACGCACTACACTCGTACTATTTCCTCAACAACAAACAACATTCTTACTATATCAACTATATCGTTTTATACGCTATACATGGACGTACATAGTCAAATTGTAATAAAAATAAAATATTGAACCTATCTACATATAAATTACCTGTATACCGATGTTCAAAGAAGTAAATATTTTGTACGTACTCGTAGATAGGTACAGAGTGAGTACACTTGAAACCAAAGTCAAATTTGTACTACGTAGTTAACTTACCTACCTCTATACCTATTACTACGTAGTACATACAAGTAAAACTCTCCCGAGACCTTGACCTTCTGATCTCATCTTCCCCCGTGTGTTCATCCCTTATTGCATCCCTCACACCCACTCACTCGGCGCGGCGCCTAGTAAAGGCTGTACACTGCACACTGCACAGTGCACTTGCGACTACTCTACATTATATTGTACAGTGTACTTGTGTACCTACACTACGCCATTTATTGATCCGCGATGCAGCCTTCTCATTTCACCCGCCCTCGCAGAACTACGACATACCACCTACATAACATAGTTGTACCTACATATTAATATACCGTACCTTACTTTATACTGTACTCCGAATGATTTGCAGTAAATTGACTCGATATAGTCCGAAAACTATAAAAAGTAATTGCAAACGCGAGGTAATTGTCAAATAAAAGCATATGGAATTACGATATAATCGTTTTCATAAAGTATACGCCCTGCACAGTACATAACTAGGAAACTGAAACTTTATTTCAATTACACCCATATGGGCACAATGTAGGAATGTAACAAAACTTTGTAAAGACTTTTCTTACCTTTAGGTGCCTGGAGGAAAGTAGACACGAAACTCTTCCGAATATCGAAGAATTGTAAAGCGTATTAGGTTTTTAGCGTACGTTTACGTTTAAGCGAATAAGATTTTCGGAATGATTTTGGAATTTTCATTCGGTACTACTTTCATTACGATTTAGGTATTATGTAATCCTAGATATCGTATTTGGCTGATCAAATTGACGTCAATACTGCAACTGTTTTCAGCAGGAACATAATCAGTAATCACTTTAATCACTAATCAGGTACATTAAAAATTGACGCGAATATGTTTTGTGTGATTATTGTTAAAACCTAATTGCCCTCCTTATTACGAACAATAAACAAATGTAGGTATACACATCTGATCACTTCAATGTTTGATAAAATTAATCACAGATTATTATTAACTGATACGAGTATATAGGTATTAAGTATATAGTATTTGATAGCAATGTCATACACAAGCTTAGATTATTTGCATACGTACCTAATAGAAAAAACATAAGTTCATAAGTAGGCATATAAGAAATACTAATAAATAAGTAACATTCTCGCAGAAGGTACGATATAATAATAGTAATACATACGTACTATTGTATTACTAATTAAATTAGCTGTTCAAAGTCAATGTTAATATCGCAATACATAATAATGCAGTACAAACTATGTATTCACTTCTTCACTGATGGCCGCAGTCGGGGCCGAACTTTTCACAAACCTACTAACAATAATTTATCAAATCCATTATTATGTATTATCAAAGGACATTCGGTAAAGATTATTTATTAGCACATAATAGCCATTTAATATTAGGAAGCTATGTTTATGACGATACTGAATAGTGAACAGACATCGTATAGTTACTATTGTTATGGTATAAGTAGTAGAATAACATAGTATACAACGAACCTACGTGCATGCATAATAATATAACTTGGAAGTCTGCCAATACCTCTGGGTCCGGCGAATTGCATAAGAATTATCTTGTATCAGTAGATGTAACCGGCATTGCCCAGGGAAGTTAATGGACAAAAAACATCAATGAAACACTTGGAACACAATTGCTAAAAATACACTGGTTTAAAAATTGCTATAGCGCAAACGTATTATTTATAGAAACTTATAGGGTTAATAGTTGAAGGTTTTCACGGTGATCGATGTGTAGATTTGTTTTTCGGGTTTATCGTATAGCGAACAGCTGCTCCGACGTTTTGGCGAACCTACTGCCGTCTTGGTCACGGATTATTTTACATTATAGGGTTATTTTACACTTCTAATAAATAGTAAATACATCGAAAATGCTATGAAAACGTTACAATTTTTTGGAATTTTTCACCAGGAGTGAACTTTACTAATTTAAATTTACCCAGTAGGTATAGGAATGAGCTTTTATAATTCTAATAAAAATAAATATCTGTAAGTACATACATACATTTTATATTTTTATCATCTTCATACTTACTCTTGATAAAAAGATGCGCGGCTCCATGATTTATTAACGTACTTTTATAAATAAATGGTCGCGACAAATTTATCAAATTAATAGGTAAAATAAATCTGACTGAGAGATTTCACTATTCATGAAAAACATTTCTAATACCTACTACATACCTAGGAGCGAATATACTGCATCATTTCAAGGTCTATGTACTCTTTAAAATAAAATGAAAATGCGAACACGCAATACTAATGTATGTAGGTATATGTTGTTAAGAAATTGCAGATATTAAAATATAATTTATTGCAGAGTTTACCCTGCACTTGAAAATATAAATCTGAGAGAACTGCCAATATTATTATCAAAGTAGGAACGTAAAACAAGTGGAAGGAAGTAATCGTAATTGGTATAGTAATGTATTGCGTAAGGGAAATACGGAATGTCAATGTCCCATGGAAAACTGGTTGAGAAATAAAACCAAATTATTTTTAGGAGTGGATTAGGTAGCTTGAAACATGAACACTAAAAATACCTTGCAAATAGTGAGAAAAAATATCATAATTATTATCGTTTAGTTAGAACGCGATTTATACAACAATGTAACAATATAAATTATTACAGCGAATTGTATTGTGTCACATGTGCATAATAAATACCTAATATTCAAACAAATCATTTTGCACACATTCAATAGAAAATATATGTGAACAGATTACCCTAATTAAAATGACATATAATCATTACCTATATGCACGAATGGAAACAAATGAAGCACGTGTAAGCCTTTGTGAATAGGAAACACGAGATGGTAAACTTGACAAAAGGGCTGAGCTGGCACGAGTTGACTTGAGAGAGAATCGACTTGATTACCATGTAAGTAAATAAGTAGACCACAATGTTTTCTGGGCCTGTCACCACATGGGCCAGACGAGAAGCAAGTAGGTAGCAAAATAATACATATAAGTACGTTGATTGTATTTTGTCGGAAACTCGTTAGGACAGACATATAATCGTCAGAATGTAATGGACAAGGTAAACTCAATGTCCTTCACCAAGTCGGTTATGTCCAGTGGCGGAGCTACCATACATGCCCAAAAGCCGGGCTTACCCAGTGGAAATAAGAAATAAATCTCCGAAATATTATAGGTATAAAGCGTTTTCCGATGGTTCTCATTCATTTAAATATCGCGCGGTTCAATGCCGAAAATGTATCAATTATCGTTAGATGGCGCTAGTTCACACATCCTAATTCTGTGAACCCGCGAAAAACACGTCATACAGCCATACACACAATCATACAGCCATCTTACTCTATCCCACTATTATCATTTGGGCTTGTCTCCCTTACCTTTTCACTCTCATTATTACGATAGTAGTAACATACATACCATTAATATAAGTATGTAATTAGACATGTGCGCCGGCTGCAAAAAAGCCGGCGGCGGCGCCCATGTCTAAAATTGCCGGCGGCGGCGCCACGCCGGCGGCGCACACAATATAAAAATGATGATCTAGCGCGCCAAAATCCTATTTCGTCAACTTCACGATTTACATAAAATTACCTGTGAATTATAGAGAATAATATTCCTTCTACAATGTTGCATACTTACTTTTTTTTAATTCACCATAATCTCTTCACAGTAGGGAGAGTAATCTGCGCTACCTATTACTGTTACCAACTGAACTAATAGAAATGATTCAGTCGTTCAACTTCCCTCGAGCTGTGCGGTGTGTTCTTGTGTGATAGTGATATTATTATTTAGTGCCATTATTTCATACGTCTATCGAGGTATGTTTTTGTATTTTAATATTTAAAAAATATTATTAAATATTGTCACGTTTTTATGTTGACAATGTACCGATTTTACATAGTATTATTGATATTTAACTAGACTTTTAACTTATAAGGCCACGGGAGTCCATCTTAATGTTATACACAAATCAAACTTTAATGTATATACTTTTCAAAATATAAGAAAGTTGCTGCGCATATTTGCGCCATTCAAAAATATTTCACTATTTCAGAATGACGTCACGTATTACTCGGCAGTCCGTTTTTGATGTTTGGGTAGCCAACTCTAAAGAAGCAAGAGCTGATGCTGTCATCACATATGTTTTGCGACAAATTGGTGGTTTTTCTTTGCCAGATGATGTGGATGAAGCTGTTAAAAAAACAATTCGCGACATTTGCCGAAAAATTAATGCAAGATGGCTAATGTCAAATAGGCACAAAGAACGTTTTCAAAAGTATTATTCTACCTGGCTTGACGCATACATAGTATTTCCTGATATTGTATCTCAATATTTTCCCAGCACATCAAGTGAAAGATCACAGATTAAGAGGGGGAGGCCTCAAAAATCGTTTGCAATGAGTAGTTCCAGGTCCAAGCAACGGAAAGTAAAAAACATCATACAATCATCGACACATGAAGAATTGTCAAGGGCTGCCGTTACTTCATTGCGAAAAACAGGTAGAAAAGATTCTGCAGCGATAATACAGGAGTTATCGTTGGCATCGCCTAGACGAGGTACAGTGATAAAAAAGGTTCGAAAAGCAGCCATGAATGAGTCACAACAATTATCGGCTGATCAGGGGCTTGCCTTATTGATTGATGCCAATCTTTCATGTAATCAGTACAACACAATACGGCAACAAATTAAAGTTATCAACCGTAAGATTTATCCACCATATTATAAAATAAAAGCAGCTAAAGAACAATGCTACCCATCAGATATGACCATTACAGAAGTATCTGCAGAAATTAAAGTTCAAAGCCTAATTAATCACACAGTCCAAAGATTATGTGATGTGCAGGAAGAAGTTTTTAATATCCTGAACCTTCCAAATAATACCCAAGTCAACATTATAATAAAATGGGGTTGTGATGGTTCCGAGCAAAAGAAATACAATCAAAAGTTTTCGGAACAACATCACTCCGACGAAAGCCTATTTAGTATATCTATGGTGCCAATACAATTATTCTCCGGTGACGAAGATTGTAAGACAATTATTTGGCAAAATCCCGCACCATCATCAACTAGATATTGTCGGCCAATAAAATTCATTTTTGCCAAGGAATCTGCACAGTTAATCACTTCTGAGGTTAGAAATATCGAGGAACAAATTAAGGTGCTTTCGCCCACAAAAGTAGTCAGTAATTATAAAAGTATTCTCGTCAAACCTATATTAATATTATGTATGATCGATGGAAAAGTTTGTAATGCATTATCGTCCTGTGCTTCTAGCCAAACATGTTATTTATGTGGAGCCAAGCCTAGAGAAATGAACGATGATATAAATATCATTTCTCGGAAACCTGTTAATAAAGCGTATCTTAGTTTTGGCTTGTCACCCTTACATTCGTGGATAAGGTGTTTTGAATGTATTCTCCACATTTCATATAGACTTGAAATAAAATCTTGGCAAGTACGTGGTGAGGAAAAGAAACAAAAGGTTGCGGCGAGAAAAAAACTTATACAAGAAAAATTTAGAGAAGAATTTGGTTTGTTAGTAGATATGCCAAAACAGCAGACAGGAAACACTAACGATGGGAATACTGCCCGAAAATTTTTTAGGAATGCAGAAAAGTCTGCTGAAATTACTGGGATAAATGTTGATCTCATAAAACGATTTCATATTATACTCGAAGCATTGAATTCTGGATTTAAGATTAATTTAGATAAATTTGATGATTTCGCAAAGGACACAAGACAATTATACCTGAACGAGTATTCTTGGTATTCGATGCCTGTGAGCGTACATAAAATACTGTGCCATGGAAGGGACATCATTGAGTCTTGCATTCTTCCAATTGGACAGTTTTCAGAAGAAGCGCAGGAGGCCAGGAATAAACACAATAGACAATATAGAGAACTGTTCACAAGAAAAACGTCAAGAATTAACACAAACACAGATTTGTTACATAGGCTTCTTATAACTTCGGATCCGTTTATTGCCAGTTTACGTGCTTCTCCAAAAACAAATAGTGGACAAATTTCTTCAGAAGTCTTGGATCTACTAGAATCGCCATCCCAAAGTTTGAGTAGTAGAAGTACATCGGAAGATGATGAAGACAGTAGTGATTCTGTATTTTAGTTCGGGGAGCACGTTATATATGTAATTTTACATAATTTTTAATAACTTATTCTTTTATGATTACACATTCTTTGATATAAAATAATATTTGAATTTATCAGACTAACTTTTATATATTGAACTTTTAAAATTTATTTTAGTATCTTCATTTTTGTACATTTCTATCTATCGATTCCCTCACGCTATGTCAGTATATAAATGTGAATAAATAAATAATTTTTGATTTGTCCAAATTTATTTGAACACCTTATTATGTGTGCATAATTTAAGATCCGAATATGTCAATCTAACATAAAATAAACATTTATTTTTTATTTTTTACGTGAATAAATATAGCTCGTTTGTGGAAATAAGTAAATAAAAAAAAATAATGTTTTCCTTGTATGCAAATGCTAAAAAAATATTTTACTCTGTGTAAAATTACTTTTTTGAGTATTTAAATTTATATCACACATCATTAATATCATTAAATATGTTGTTTATTTAGTTTACTTTTATATAATGTAAATAAATAAAATTCCAACTTTTTTTCTCGGAATATTGTAAATAAATGTTCATCTTAACCACGCAACATAGTTTTATTAAAAAATAACCGCAAATTAAATCTGATTACTTCGTAACATTAATCGTACTCTTTTTGGCGCGCTAGATGGTCGTTATTTTGCACTGTGCGGCGTGGATACAAAGTGGGGGGGGGAGCATTGGATTTTCTTGCACTATTGTTTTAAATGATTAAATACGTATATGTGAAAAGGATAATGATAAAATCGATTTATTTATTTTGAAAACTATGATTATTTCAATGACAAAGTAAAATAAAAGCTCATATTTAAAAATAATGGAAAATTTCATTATTGCTTTTTCATGGTACTGGAGGGCATGTTAAAATAAACTAAGCAATAAAGTCAAACGCATCAGAATGAGCCTCACTATGGGCAGTGCAGTCGAACAGGTTTATCATTTGGCAATATTTGGGCTGTTAGCTAAACGGTGAGTAAAATTGAAACTCTGAAATAAAGTGTAGAATTGCAATGACGAGGTCGACCTTCCACAAAATCCAAAACTCCTTGAGCATAAGCTGTAAAAACATATGTGTTGTATGTACTGTTGTTTGTAGTTGAAGGGTAATTTAATAAAATTATGTAATTTAATTAAACTATCTTATGTGCGATGTTATTTTAGGAGTAAAAATAAGGATATTTAATGAATAAACATAAATTATGGCGTTTTTTGTCGAAAGGTGGATAAATTCATAATGACATCAACCAAAATACGTAATGCTTACCGGTGGAAAGAAAAATTACAATTTGAGAGTAGTCTGTAATCACAGTCTGAGAAACCACGTTAGGGGATAGTATTTTTTTTATTATTAAAATGCAGCCTTTAGTGAGCGAAATAATTGGATTTTAACGTTAAAATATCTAATTATATTCACATTTTGACACTTTGACACGTCAAAAATTACCAAATGAATATCGTTTTTTGTCAAGAGAAAAGGAGTCATTATCCTTTTCACAGTGTTGTATTGAAACAAATGAAGTATAGCGAATCTAGTCAAGTGGAATAAAAATAATTTTGATTAGGTACTTCGATAATCAAAGGTTAAACTAATGGAAAGATAGAACGGTTGACCGAAAAGACGAAAGGCCGCATATTTTGGTTAGATATTCTGCCAAAATTCACGTGGTTTAAAAATTACAGCGTTGGTAAAATCGACCGGTGTCCTAAAAATCGATAAAAAAAACATAAAGTTACTTACATAAAAAAAAAAAACGTTTTTTTTTTCATTTAATTTCCACCACGAAGAACCAAATTATTAATGCCCCCATCCCATCCTATTTCTTGTTTTCGAATCGAATAAGTACGACACAGAAAATTCCCCGATTTTTTTATGCAAAACCAAATGAACGAAATATTTGAAAACCAAATGAACGAAACATTTGAGAAAATTTCATTATTGCTTTTTCGTGGTACTGGAGAGCAGGTCAAAATAAACTAAGCCATAAAGTCAAACGCGTCAGAATGAGCCTCACTATGGGCAGTGGTGCAGTCGAACAGGTTTATCATTTGGCAACATTTCTGCGATAAGTTCGCCCTAGTGAACAACGTTTTATAATCTGTACTATGTCAATTTTGTATATTTATATGTGTTTGTTGTTTACTTTAAGTTTAAATAAATAAATAAAATAAAAAATATTTGGGCTATTAGCTAAACGGTGAGTGAAATTGAAACTCTGAAAGTCTTGAATTGGGATGACGAGGTCGACCTTCTACGAAATCCAAAACTCCAATGTAACCAATAACTAAGGTTGAGAATAAGCTGTAAAAACATTTGTGTTATATGTGCTGTTGTTTTTAGTGGAAGGGTAATTTAATAAAATTATGTAATTTAATAAAACTACCTTATTTGTGATGTTATTTTAGGTGTAAAAATAAGGGTAATTAATGAATAAACATAAATTGTGGTGTTTTTCATTGAAAAGTGCATAAATTAATAATGATATCAACCAAAATACGTAATGCTTACCGGTGGAAAGATAAATTACAATTTGAGAGTAGTCTGTAATCACAGTCTGAGAAACCACGTTAGGGGACAGTATTTTTTTTATTATTAAAATGCAGCCTTGGGTGAGCGAAATAATTGGATTTTAACGTAAAAATATCTAATTATATTCACATTTTGACATTTTGAACACCGTAAACGTCAAAAATTACCAAATGAATATCGTTTTTTGTCAAGAGAAAAGGAGTCATTATCCTTTTCACAGTGTTGTATTGAAACAAATGAAGTATAGCGAATCTAGTCAAGTGGAATAAAAATAATTTTGATTAGGTACTTCGATAATCAAAGGTTAAACTATTGAAAAGAGAGAACGGTTGACCGAAAAGACGAAAGCCCGCATATTTTGGTCAGATATTCCGCCAAAATTCACGTGGTTTAAAAATTTCAGCGTGGTAAAATCGACTGGTGTTCTAAAAATCGATAAGAAAAACATAAAGTTACTTACATAAAAAACGTTTGTTTTTCATTCAATTTCCACCACGAAGAACCAAACTATTAATACCCCCATCCCATCCTATTTCTTGTTTTAGTATCGAATAAATAAGACACAGAAAATTCCTCGATTTTTTTTTATGCAAAACCTGATGAACGTAATTCAGACGACGGACTGGGTCTAGAACGGAACTGCATTAGTTATTATTCGATATCTTATATAATTACTGAATACTAGCGTCGCCACAGCTGAATACTTATTTTTTTTTACCTGGTAAAGTACTTATTTCGATTTCTGTCTCAAGAAACAAAGGATAAATACTTTTAGTTACACGGTTCCCACGCCGCCGGCGTGAGCGTTTTGCCGGCGGCGGCGCGCCGACCGTGATCAGCGGCGGCGCGCCGGCGTGGCGCTCATGTCTAGTATATGTATAGTCTACTGTCAAAATTTTGTATGAATTCATAAGCTGGGCTTATTCTGTGTGTATAGATGCAAATTGTAGACGTACCAACATAAAAATATTTTCACATATTAATCATGCTATTCTAATATGAGTAATATGCTTTATCTTTGCATTTGAATGTCAAAACAAACTTTATGCGGTAAACGTTCAAACAGTTCTTCGATTTTCGATTGTTTAACTATTTGAGGTTAAAAATATTATATTAGATGTTGTTTTAATAAAATGGGTGAGTGTTTTATTGTCAGGTGCGAAGAAATAAAGTGTACTGGTGTTTTGGCGATTAGAGGTAAGAGAAAAATACTAACTTTTACTAAAAATAATGATATTGGGGTTAACTGGGAGAGATCGCAGTTCTGCGATAAGTTCGCCCCAGTGAACAATTCTTTATAATCGTAATGTTCATTTATTGTTTTCTTAAAGAATAAATAAATAAATATAACTACTTCGCCAAAACCAATATCAAACTTATCAATAACTCTTTAAGTTACTAATAGTTCGGTCATTTCGAATAGTTCAGTCATTATGCAGTTCTAAGTTAGCAATATTTCAAATCTTTTGAAATGATAGCAGAATGATATCTGGGGAAGGGTGTTTCAGAATATCGAGTGTCCGAACCCCCATCTGACGCGTCCCCCCATACGCCCCCACCCCCCCTCTGCGCGGTTTTCCTCAATTTTTAGAAAAACGGTAAGAGATAGAAGAAAACTGTCAATGACAAAAATAATCGTTTATAAATTCTCTACAAAAAAGGTCGGCTACATTTTTCATAAGACTAGCCGTTTACCCGCAGTTACCGGAGGAAATTCCGAAAATTTTTAGTCATGCTTTTTTTTTTCATTACACATGTAATTTTTAAATTTTCTTTTTTTATATACGTGGGCTTACCTGACGTGGAAACCCTAGCCACGCCACTGGTTATGTCAGAAATATTCTGAAACCACCTGTCCTCATGTCCAAATATGTAAGACGTTTTCTCGTGAACGCCTCATTTCTTCGACAAGAATCACAAGATAGTAGGTATAACATAGGCTTATAACATTAATTATCTCTTTAGAATTATTATAAGTATATGACGATAGTACTGGGTAATACGCGTTATCTACTGCATTGTTTATTTGCGGAATTACTTTTGAATCAAATGATTATGATAATACCTAATATGTAAAACTGATAAGTAATACAGGTAGTTAATTATATCGATCAATCAATAATGTAATTAAGTTCAAAAGGTCGTCACACATAAAAACATTCAGAATGGAACAAATAAAGTAAATTGTTATATACGCAATCGGTAGTGGCTGAGACTCAAATATTAATAAAGAGTTCAAAATATAAAGTAAACTCTTGACTCTAAGAAGCTAATGATGATGGTTGATGTTGATACAGTCAATAAATGATTTATAAATAAAATACTTGCATACACTTAAGATAGTCAGGAAATAAGTTATTATATAGCTATTGAATAACAATAAATTATGATATATGTATTATTCACTGCGTAGCAATGTGAATTATATAGTTGGCAATGTGTCAGAGATGAAAATGTGAATAGGGGAGGAACTCTATGACGTTATACACTTACAAACTATAAAGACTACACTCTTTGAAATATTAATTACTTACAACAGGGCATCGCCCCTGTTGGTTAATCAATCGCTACACAAGGTATACAATAAGTAGGTAATAATGTATGTTACAATAAGTCATTATCATCAACACCAATATATACATAACTAACATAACTAATACCAGAATAGAAAGAGTGGAGTTTGATCTGAAAAAAATTACACAAAACCCTAAAGTAATTGATGGAAGTAGGTACCTACGTTACATAGATGTTAATAGAATAAAAAAATCTTAATTGAAATAAATATTGTATTTTCAAATGGCGGGTTTATTACAGTAGGCAATGTCTGCCAACAGTGCCAACCAACTACTTGTGAGATTATATTATTTGAAATTTGCAAATACAATACATACATATAAGTGTTTGAAAAGGAAAAAACAGATACATACATACATATAAATAATAATACATAAAAACATACATACATAAATATACATACCTGTACAAGTAAATAGATGGATGGGATGAAGGGCAAGGAAGGAAACACGAAATTGTTAGTTAGATTTAGTAAATGGAATATTTAAAGAAAGGTAATGATGTTACAGTTTACTTTTGAAAGAAAGAACAGGTGGAGCTAGTCTGATAGGAAGTGGATGATTATTCCATAATCTAGCCGCGTGTAGTGAAAGAAGAGGTGAAGAAAGATGTCTGATGTGAAGGTACGGTTAACAAACGATACCCACTCGAAAGTAGAGATCTAATTAAATAAATACATCTTTATTAGCAAAAAATCATGAACGTTATAAAACAAGACTAAAAGGAAGGACTTAATATTGCAAAAGCAATATCCCACAGTCAACCCTAACCCGATGTAACATGAGTACGTATTTAAATACTAATAGATACCTACTTACAGGTTACCAAATTGATCTTTAATGAATAGAAAACACCCTCATAGATATTTCCAAAACGTAGAACGCTGGTAAGCGACATCTGAAGTATGTAGATATGCAGCATGCACCTACGGTACATACGTGCATAGTGTAGTATGTAAAATAGAAAACATACCAGAGCTACCAAAGTGTGTGTGAGAGAGAACAGGTTGCTGTTTGCATTATCATCCGAGAGAGGTACATATGATAATTTATATTAAGTGTTTATATAAAACCACGAGGTCTCCACGCGCCGCGCACATGGTGCGTCGTGCGTGGCAGTGTGTGCGTGAGTGACTCATCATAATATACATACACAATACAGTCATACATTGTATTGCATAGTACACAATATGTCCTGCGGTCTACCAGGTTGAGTGATTACTGATTATGATTAATATTAGATTACTAGGTAGTGCAGTACAAAGTACAATTACACAATAATGTAAATAAACAAATGTTGATGATAAGCGCTCCCCATTGTTTGTGAACCTTAAGGGGGCATATGCATTATGCACTGAGAAAAAATCGTTCTATTTTCCCTTCAACTTTTTCAAATTTTGTTTGAGAATGTTTGCGCGAAATAAGAATAACGCAATGACAATGTGAATTTTACCTTTTTAAGAAGAGCCTGGGAACAAATTTAAAAATCTAAAACAGCCGATTTGTTAAGATTATAATTACCAGTATTTTGGCTAAATTATACTCTTATATCTGAAAAACTGAACGGAAAATCTTCAGATGTTGTAAGTTGTAGGGGTACTTTAGAAATATTTTTTTATTCAAGGAATTTCCAAACCCTATAATTCTAAAGCAGCCGATTTGTAGTCCACACTTTCATCTATCATTCAGTTTCAAGACGATTCCCTCAGTATTGGCCGAGTACAATTCAGGGCGCCGAAGCCCTATGACAGCATATAGGACCTCAATAATGGTAGATGAAGTAAATTATAATTACCTCTTTTTGTTTTATAACTTATCGCATTTCCAGCTGCACATACACACAGTAGGGAATGGAAAACTACCAGATGATATGATATATTACCTACGTGTAAAACTTCAATACCTGCCCACTAACCAATCGAACAGTTTTCAACACCAAAGAGGTAAAATACATCACAGGTGTAAACGACACTATTTCAAATCAAATGAAAAATGGATGACAAATATTTTCGAACAGATTCGATTTGCACAAATCATGAGGGAAGGAACAATAACTTGAACAATCGACCAAAGTGTAATAAACAGAGCAAGCAAACTAAATAATATATATAGGTATATAACATGTTATGCAAACTATAGGTACAATAATAGATGATTGTGACTTACTTGGATCCATTATTTCTAAATATAGCTCACTCTACACAACTTATTACTCCCGAATTTACTTATATTATTGTCGTAATAGGTAATAAAAACAATTTATTGTTAGAAAAATAACTAGATAATAGGTAGTACCGGTGATTAGGTTAAATTTAAGTAAAATAGATCATCTAATTACAATGTCACATCACATCATAACGGACGCAATGATGATTTGTTAACAACATAACAACTTATTTAGTGTGACACGTCGGTGATTATTTTAATAGTATTTTATGAAAAAAACGTGATGTGCGCGTGGTACAATAAACATTGGATATCTGAGTATTGTTATCTTACAACCATACTGTGGGTACATGGTATTATTTATTCAATATTGTTGTTACTGGGCCCATCAAAGAAGTAGGTAGCTATGATATATAAGGCACATCGTTATTAAATAAATTAATAATATGGAGCGACAATGCTCTCATAAAATGGGAGACTAAGAGTACGTATGTGGTTGGCGCAGTTAGTTGGAGCGCCGACCTCCGCAAGCTGGACAATATATTCTGCAATCCACAACAGAAACTTTTAGCTTACTGTGAAGTGTGCAGGAAAGTATGCAAGTAAGTACAGATCCTTTTTTTAAAAGTAAATCATAATCACTAAGGAAAATGTATGGAATAGGAATCATCCCCTCATACCAGCGTTTTACACTGCTGACTGGGGAGATACAAATCATAATGTACTGTCTTATATTCATGTTATGTTATCTCAATGAGAAGTCCAGTGTGCCAAGTTTCGCCTTGAAAGCGCAGGTTTTCAGGTGGGGAAATGCAGGCATAGGCATAATCGTAATGGAACCGGCACGGCACCTCTCAAAATCTCACGACTCAGCCGTTTACCTATTTTAGTGAAATAATTGTGTATTGTAAATAAGTCTCTTGTGGAGACCATCAGAGGGGACATGGAACACCAGGAGCTTAATCCAGAAGACTGCCTCGATCGGGGAAAATGGAGAGAGAGTATCCCAGCCGCGGACCCCAAATAAATGGGATATGGTGCGGATTATATATAGGTACATGATGAAAAAGAGAGTCAGTAAATAATAATCCCAACCACCAATGACAATTAATTACTGTTGAGCTACCCACCACCAGAGAATTACATTACCTAATCAATACAACTAAAGAGAACATTCAGTTTATGTAAAACCCCAATCAACTGTACTGTGATAAATGGGAAGGAAGCAAACTTACTTAACTCGGAGAGATGGATGACTTTGAGGGAAGTAACGAATGCCTTTACATCATCCCATGAATCCCTGTAGATGGTAGTACCTGGAGGAAGAAAAGCAGAAGCACACATCACAACACAGCCCCACACCACACCACAGAATAGCAAACAGAAACTGAATATGCATTTCCCCACACTGTGATCAAAGCCATGAATTCCATAATATAATGGAGAAGTTTGTGGAAGCATCGTTTTCGCATTTCACAACAACTTTGGAATATTTATATACCTATGAGTATTTTCACTACAGAACTAGGAGTAAACATTGTCATAATCTATCACTGTCCGTGAATACAAAAATATTTTGAAGAAATTTAGTTGATAGAACGCCTAATGACAACAAGTACCAAAAATAGCAAGCAGGTAGTAAAGTATTATAATACGAATTTCAATATATTATTCCCTGTAGACATAACTAGAGAAGTATTGGGACGAATGGATTACAAGCATATTATACAGGAAATAGTACCTAATGTAACAGATGACGCATGAATGTTTAATGACAAAACAAACATTATTAGTATTTTACACCATTATGTACACAACAAGTATCTGCTAGGTTTGTAGGTATTTAATATATTGTATCAGCTAAAATTAATTTCATCTTTACACAGGGTACCTTGAGAGGTAAGTGCTATGCAGGATATCATAAAGTGATAAACTCAGCCTTTAAAGAATTTCCGATTGTATGCAGACTACAGAAGACGACTGCATAATGATATGGGAAGAATTAAAAACAGGAAGAACAACTTGGTACCCCTTTCGTTGACTAAAAGATCAGAACAAAGGATTCAACAACCCAACAAATAATAATTAGTATTGCTGTTGATGTAGATAGTAGATATGAACTCAGATAAGTATATAATTGATTTATTTTCTGTTTGTCTAATGGAACACCTTATCAATCACAAATAAAATAATCCACCAAGATTAAGTACACCTAACTATATAGGAACATATTATTGTAATGTGTGATGATAAATGGGACATCGGCATTAAACACAAAATACCTACAAACCTAATAAAGAAATGATCATAAATTAATGATAATCTATATCTTATCAGACCTGCCAGTATTATGGGACCGATTTACCTGTGAAACCTTAATTGTGTATTAATATACAACAAATGACATTAATAGTTGAATAATAAATAAATCAACACCTCAGCTGTTATTCTACATAATGGGTAATAATAAATGCATGGCTTCCAATGAAAGGATCTATCAATTAAGAAATATCACCTATCTATATATGCCTGCATGCTGCATATCTTGAGGCGTAGGTAGAGAAGAGAGAACAAAGAAAAAGAGATAAAAATTGGTATTTAATTCTACACCACCACAGAACAGATGTATTCGAATTGTTTTATCACATTTTCCCAGTCATTTCATGAGGCGAAACAAACTAGCAATATAGTACGTTGTACCAACTCCTTCACTGGGACAAGTTTGAGTATTTAGTGTTAGTTTCTCATTTTTTTTATATTTCAGTTAATCCATAATTAATCAACATACTTATTCCATAAAAACACAACATATACAAGCGGTGAAAGCGTGAAAACCAGACTGCCAATGAAATGTGATCCAAATATGAAAGAAAATAAAGCTTCAAAGGCGAATGAAAGTGTGGAACTAAAATAGGTATACTTAAACAAAACAAATGTGAAAGAAGTAGATAATAAGCCTAATGGGAAGACGAATGATACAAAGTTAAATAAATAAACATTGTGCTGGAATAATGTCCATTTCAAATCAAGAGGAAGATGAAAATGACAGATGTGTGGAGTTGTATATGTAAAGTGAGGTACACAAATATGAAATACAATCAGAAATCAGTGTGCAAATGAAATATTGTTTTACTGAGTATTTATACAAGAGGAAAACTAATGTTTTAATTACAGCATATTTAACTATTATTTTATTATTTATTTATTACATGAATGAACCCACTCTACTCTCCATAGAAAAATAAACTACCTAGTATAAAAGTATTGTACACTCTGGATAATAGTATTATTAAAATTTATTGTAACAAATTATGTGAATTCACATGCTTCAATAAGGAAAATTATGCTCAAGAGGATTTGGTTAAATTATAAATTAATATGGAATGAAAGATATACATATTTACTTAATTAATTATGAAATAATGAGGCAATAATACATGATTGCATTGAGATTTTTACTTGCAACAAACAGCAACAGCACTATATTTTGTAGAAGGGTTAGAATTTAATGGAATGAATACTAGCTTATTACTTATTTTGCTACTTGAATAAAAAAAGCAGGGATATTATTAATAATATATCATAATTAAATGTCAATAATTCATAAAAAATCTACAATAACAATTAATGTTGTGTGTAGTTGTGGTGCAATGGTGTTTGAGGTTATGTGACTGCATTATGTTTGGAGGAGCATAAAATAACATGAAGATGCTTACCTCTGATGGGGAATGGTTTGGTCATGATAGTCTCTGTAGTAGGAGGTAGGAGTCTCTTAGTCTCAGGACTCATAACACTGGTGCAGAGACCCAGTTCCTTGCTCCTGTTGCAGTGCTCAGTGCTTTTACCTGGACCCTTGTAAGTTTGACTGGTGCGCAGCCGTAGCGAGGGAGAACCGTTAAGCACATCCATTTGACAGGCTATCACGGCATGTCTTTTCAAACACAATAAATTTATATGTTTCACCCACTCACTGACAGTTCAATTAACAGCTGATGTTCACAGATATCAAATAATATTGTATAAAAGAAACAAAACGAAAATACCAGACAACGAACGTGTATGGCGAAGTAAATGTTGAAGTACAAAACAAAAACTCAATCGCAATTGAACACTAAAGCTATAATATTATCTCAATATTAACAGCATTGGAATGTGCGATCAAATTATTTTATACAAGAGCGATCGCACCACGCATTACACAAACGACACGGGCGACCGAAAAACCAATACTGGCCTGAAATGAAACTGAAAGAAAAATCCACTCGCGATAAAGTACACTGACAGCTTTCTCGCCCCGCGTTGTCAACTTCCGCTCAAACGATACTAACGCCATCCTGTGGTGGTTATGTCAGTGAAGTGCTCAGTTTAAAAAAAAATCTGCACGCATAAAGATAATGTCTGAAAATTTCCAAAGATGGCGATCGGATCGTCGACGAACGAAAAAATAATTTTGGGGGAAGTCCTTCAGCTACCTATTTCAAAAAGAAACGAAACTGATAAAACATGAAACGAATAAAAAACTTGTAGAAAGATATTTAAGCAGAGAAACAGAATTTTCAAAGAATTGAACACATAATAATATAAATTTATCAGGCAAGAAGGTGAAGAAGGTCGCATATTTTTTTATTGCTAGCTACCTGTTGTGTTGTCCTTCTATTTATGTTATTGCACCTGTTTCTTGCTACTTATGACAATTAATTGTGAAGAAAATACACGACTCAAAAATATTGATCAAACATGGGAGCAGTTGATCAATAAATAAATTATATAATGTCTTCCATTTTGTAGATACATATAGGGAAGTGCATTATTGTTCCTAACATCTAGCTTCCTATAAATAAGTTTTCCACTATCAAAAACAAATTATTTATTAACATGATTGTAGAAAGGGAAAAGATGGTGAACAGTTTGATATCTAAAGAAAACAAAAGTCAAGCAGCTGATGTTTCTCTAGATGATGTCACTGAAATGTTGGAGAATTTTAAAAAAGCATTTGAAAAAGATATGCTTAATAGTGATGTGGAAAAATTCATTGATAAATATTCTATAGAGAGTCCATTTGATGAAATCAGCGAGTCGAATGTAAAAGAAGGCAGAAAAACTAAGGTACGTAATACCATGGCACATTCTGATATACAAAGTAAGTAGTAGGTATATATTGTACACTTAGTATGTATGTGCTCGATCCTTTTTTCAGAGAAGTGGGATACCGGACAATAATACCCCAGGCAACAAGGTCACGTCAATATGACGTGAATTGAAGGTCGCCAATTTTCAAATGACGTGATTGTGCATAATCGACGTCATATTTGACGTCATTTTTTTACCTGTGTCGACATTGGTCAAATCTCGACGTCATATTTAACGTCATTTTTAGACGAGTGTCGACATCGGTCAAACCTCGACGTCATATATGACGTCATTTTTTGACGTGTCTCGACATTGGTCAAACACAACGTCATATTTTACGTCATTTTTAGACGAGTGTCGACATCGGTCAAACCTCGACGTCATATATGACGTCATTTTTTGACGTGTCTCGACATTGGTCAAACACAACGTCATATTTTACGTCATTTTTAGACGAGTGTCGACATCGGTCAAACCTCGACGTCATATATGACGTCATATTTAGACGTGTCTCGACATTGGTCAAACCTCGACGTCATATTTAACGTCATTTTTAGACGAGTGTCGACATCGGTCAAACCTCGACGTCATATATGACGTCATTTTTAGACGTGTCTCGACATTAGTCAAACCTCGACGTCATATTTAACGTCATTTTTTGACGAGTGTCGACATCGGTCAAACCTCGATGTCATATTTAACGTCATTATTTGACCTTTGTCGACATCAGTCAAACACAACGTCATATTTAACGTCATTTTTAGACGAGTCTCGACATTGGTCAAACACAACGTCATATTAAACGTCATTTTTAGACGTGTTTCGACATTGGTCAAACACAACGTCATATTTAACGTCATTTTTAGACGTGTCTCGATATTGGTCAAACCTCGACGTCATATTTAACGTCTTTTTTAGACGTGTCTCGACATTAGTCAAACACAACGTCATATTAAACGTCATTTTTAGACGTGTTTCGACATTGGTCAAACACAACGTCATATTTAACGTCATTTTTAGACGTGTCTCGACATTGGTCAAACCTCGACGTCATATTTAACGTCATTATTTGACCTTTGTCGACATCAGTCAAACACAACGTCATATTCAACGTCATTTATAGACGAGTCTCAACATTGGTCAAACACAACGTCATATTAAATGTCATTTTTAGACGTGTTTCGACATTGGTCAAACACAACGTCATATTTAACATCATTTTTAGACGTGTCTCGACATTGGTCAAACCTCGACGTCATATTTAACGTCATTATTTGACCTTTGTCGACATCAGTCAAACACAACGTCATATTCAACGTCATTTTTAGACGAGTCTCAACATTGGTCAAACACAACGTCATATTAAATGTCATTTTTAGACGTGTTTCGACATTGGTCAAACACAACGTCATATTTAACATCATTTTTAGACGTGTCTCGACATTGATCAAACACGACGTCATATTTAACGTCATTATTTGACCTTTGTCGACATCAGTCAAACACAACGTCATATTTACCGTCACTTTTTAACGTGTTTCGACATTGGTCAATGCTCGACGTCAAATTAAACGTTATTTTTTTACCTGTGTCAACATTGGTCTAACATAACGTCATATTTGACGTAATTTTGGACCAGATAACCGAAGTTGAGAAGTATTGAAGCCGATTAATACTTGGATGGGTGACCGCTTGCTATTTGATTTTAATTCTAAAAAAACATTATAGCGAAACGCATTTGAGGCAGGTCGTACAAAATTATTGGGCATTTTTAATTATATAATTCATATAGAGATTGTGACAGGGATTGCTTCCATTCCACCGACCGCTATAGTACTTACCTACTCTCTGGGTACCTACTCCCTGCTTTTCTTACCTAATTAAATTTATTAAACATGCCGTAATTGTTTTATTTTTTTATGTAATTATCACGTGTTCAATCTAATTAGAATACAGTGTTCCAATTCCCATAAAAATCTAACAAGAATATCGCTACCAGTACCTACAATGTCTTTCGCAGTATAAGAGTAGTGTGAACACAGAGTGTGAATATGCAACCAATAGTGACAGATATCGCTTTTCGAGTTTAGTTTCGACTTCATCGACATTAAATTTTACAACGATCTTTTTCTAAGACTTATTGTAATACATAGGTATTTTTGTACACTCATAAATTTATTTTTAAATATCACTCGATATCAAGTGAATTGTCCGAGTAATAATAGAATATAATAGAAATTTATTTTTCATAGTATACCTACCTACCTACTTACATACCTATTACCTATATATTTAGTTTTTTGTGTAATATTTTGGTTGATACCGTATTAGTTCAGATAATACCATTATACCCATACCCAAGTTTATGAGTGTGCATACCGACATTTCAAACGGGACACCGACAAACAATAAACAACGGGAGACCTTCTATCTCGACAACCGTTACTAAATATGCTTTGGAACAAAATAGGGTAGATGCATTGAACCTTTATCTAGGGAATAACCGTAATAGATTTTTTATATCTTGTATAGATTTCTCAAAAAAAAAAATTAAAAACACCTCTGACCTTTTTTCCGAAAGACGAAAACTCGTTTCCCGAAAGTCGCGGAGTAATTTTTTTTCTTGTACTGATAATATGCATTAAAATCTAGGGAATAACCGTAAAAGTTTTTTGATAGACGTAAAATTAACCCGAAAAAATGGAAAAAAACGCTATTTTTACCATTTTATCATGCGATTGTCACGCAATTTTGCACGTTAATGCCGTGGGAAAAGACTGTGACGTCATTCCTGGTGCCATGCCCTTGATAACAATAACTAATTCCACGTTTTTATATGGTAAAAACAAGAATTATATGCGCGAAGAACCCTAATTTTGAAGATTATTTTCATCGTGTTCTAAAACGCAACAAAATTTGTTGAGGGTTAAGGAGATATTTATATTCTTCTGAAGGTTAATTTATATACGATAAAAAATACGGTTTCTGAGATACCCTATTTTGGAAAAAGTAAAATCATCATTCCTAATAATCATTTAACCTAGATCGATACACCAGAACTAGAGACTTGTACAGGATTACAAAAATGTTGAATTTAGATGACATAATATATATAGAAAAGTCAAAAATGATGTACAAGATGAAGCATAAACTGATAAAAAGTAATATAGGTCTGGTGTATAACAGAGACATTCACACTAGATATACCAGATCGGTGAACGATTTGAGAGCAGCTAAACCCAGAACCAACAGAGCAAGATATGGCTTTGTTTATTCGTCCATCAAGTTGTTCAATGATATTCCGGATGAGGTGAAAAGTGTACAAAGTATACATGTGTTCAAGAAACGTATTAAGCAGTATGTTTTTACAAAAAGAGACATCACATGAGAAGTAAAATGTTATAGTGAAAATAAAGTAAAGTGTTAGTGCTACTTATATGTACTCGTATATATTTGTGCGTCCCCTTATACCAGCACGATAGTTGCTGTCTGGGGACTAGAACATATTGTGCAAAATATCATATTGATTATATTTTAATTATATTGTACATAGATATTTACGGTAAATAAAAAAAAAAAATTATTATTATTATTATTATATTATATTATTGTTTATTCATCAAAATCCCGAGCATTGCCGGGTACCAAAACTAGTATGAATTCATGTTTACCATGTACCTAATAAAACATCTCTTCCTAGATGCATAGTACGTACATTTTTTTTTTCAATTATTTATTAGTTTCGATTATAGAGAATAATTACTCTACCAGATACCTATGTAGCTCATGCATCAGAATAGGTAGGATAGGGAAAGATTTTTTCATGGGGTAAGTTGTATTGTAACAGCCAATATAATTAGTCTAAATTTATATACTTACTTAAATATTTGTTTGTTTGTAAGTATATACGAATGTCGAGTAGGTATGTATATTATTTATGCTTGTCCAGGATTCTCATGAAAACCATAGTTCTGTCATCTCTTATTTTGTCAAAGTTACTTTGAATATATAATCTAAGCTTTGAATTGAATCAAAAGAGTGTCTAACATATAGGGTGCGGGTAATGGGTATATAAAATTTCAATTATATTGCTATAAGTGTAAAACACAGCTTCTCATACAAACAGCTACTAGGCGGCAACGATGTCCTTGAGTTTTTCTGCACAATATAGAATATAATTCGGGTTGACTGTAAGATATTGCTTTTGCAATAAGTCCGCCTTTTGGCCCACTGCCATTGTCTAGTTTTTGTAACTATGCATGTTTTCTCTGGCCAATAAAGATTTATTTATTTATTTATTGTAAGAGACGCTGACAGATGGTTGACAAAACATTCACAAAATAAAAATCAACATAATAATCAGGCCAACCCTCCAATTAGGAGTGTCTACAGCAGTCAGCATGTACATACATGGGTTGACTATTGAAAAAAAAAGTATATAATACTACAACAAAATACTGAAAACACTTAAAATTTATAATTACTGATTACATTCATTTCGTAGATAGTAGGAATCTACGTACAAGGTACATGCCGATATCGTAATTATGACGCAACGTTCGCATACCCGTACTTAGCTGGGTATATCAAGTTAGTATGATCCAGCCAGATTTTGTGGATCAACAGTGTTTTTTGTTTGTTACTATTTCTAAGAAAATCATTGACACTGATACATATGGTGAAGGCCTTGTGAAGGCCAACATAAAAATATGGCAGCAATCTTAGCAACTAGCAAACTTTCTATTCTCTCCTTCCTATAGCAAACAGTATATAAGACTTAACAGGACCGTTTTCGGTGAATACATAAGTCCGATACCAGCTCTCTACTTATAAAAATAATAGGTCCCACTCCCAATTATTTAAATGCTCACGTAAAAATGGGAGTAGCCATAACCATAAAAAAATATTGATTGGCAAATTACAAAACGGCATAATACACAAGTAGTACATTAATTAAATATCATGTTTTGGAATTTATTATGTTAATTAGAAAGATTTGTGTAATTTATTCGAGCGTCAATTGAAACAAAAGCACTGTAGACCTCATATTTTGTAAAAAGGTAGCAATGAACATTATTTATTGAAAAGGGACATCTGAGGTTCAGTCCGTAAAGAGCCAAAAGATATATAATTTTTTCTAGAGTTAAGTCTAGAGTTCTTAAAAATAGATGTAAGAAAAAAAGGTAGAAAATTAGTAACCTGATATATAAAATGGAATTTTTTTCAGAAGACAACATCCCATTTCTCTGCGTGACCAGCCCTGGTCATTAGATATACCTATTATTATTTACTTGAGGGTTGTATTTTTGTCAAGTTTTACAAAACCCAAAACAAAGGACAAAATATCTGGTATTCTGTATCAGATCAGATCTTACCAACACCACCAATGACATAACACAATATGTATGCTTAATGCTTATTCACTCTTTATTCATAATATTCATTATTTCTTGGTTGGCATCGCCACATAATGTAAATATAATATGTAGAATGCTGTAGGTAGGTACCAACGACATTATATACTATGTAAAAGAAATTGACGAATAATTTACCCAGAGATGCTTGAGGGTTTTTTATGTTTAATAATTTTATAAAGTTATAAAAGATCCAGTATTTTATAGTTTGAAAACACAACTGATAACACAACTTTTACCTACTAATTTCTACTATTTTCTATAATCTAATTGAATATACCTAATATAGCTATAGTAACTTATACATACTTACCTAACTGTTTGTCTGGGACTAATAAAAGAAAAGGTATGCTATTCTATTGCTATTCTGAAAAAAAATAATTAAATGAATATTTACGCTAATAGTACAGTCGATGAACCAATTTCGCCAACATTAAATCAGGTAGTCGTGAATTTTTGGTATGTTGTGTACAGCGGCGTAACTAGTATTAGTGCCGCCCGGGGCGGACTCTGAAAATGCCGCCCCGCCTGACCCCTGAAGTACCTATACAAGTACAGACCTACCCATTGGTGTCTGCAGCTTTGAAGCTAGGCGAGAGCAACAAAAACTTTAGTATATACGTGGCATAACAAAGCATATAAATAGCGCCGCAGGCGATTTTTTCTAATAAAAATAAATGGAAATGATGGTCGTGTTGTAGTTTTTTTACTTTCTTTAAATAAAAATATAGAAAATAAGTACGCACCTATCACAAAAAAGGACATAAGTAAAGAAATAAAAAAAAAAGCGCCGCAGGCGAAATTTTTTAGACAATTGAGTGAAATGATGGACCGGGTTATCGTTCTATTGTATGTAACACATATGGTTAGAGGTATTGTATACGGGAAGCGACCATGCAAGAAGTAACGAAATTTTAGGCATAAGATATCGAAAATCTAACATTTTTGAGCACCTTTAAATAATATGTACCTAAGACGCGAACAGTATTAATTAGCGCCGCAGGCAAAAAATTTTATGAAAATTATTGTACTTTAATAGATTTTTATAATAATTTTAAAAAAGTTAGAGATTTTTTTTTAATTTGTGTGTTTTATCAAGATGTTTTTATATGTTGTGCCATTTTGCCGCCCCCTGAAATACGTCGCCCGGGGCGGACCGCCCCCCCCGCCCCCCCCTAGTTACGCTACTGGTTGTGTAGGACAATGAGGTAGCTAAGAACCCAAATTTGCACAATTTTCCTCCCTCCGCCCCCTTCGCCATCTTGAAAAAACCTTAAAAAATCGCCGCTTTTTGTATATTATACATTATAGGGTGGTTCGTTTTCCATTTTTGGGGATATTCATTTCGGGCTAGTGCGGAAAAGATGCCTCTGAGGAACGGAAAGAAAAGAGTATTTTTAATTTTTCAAAAAAAAAAAATTTTGTACTGCCCCGACGGCCTTGAAATTTTTGATAATGTCAATTATTGGCTTCTTTTGTAGGGGGCTTAAGTATGATAAAAAAACAATAAAATTGTTTTATATAATTTTATTATTGTTTATAAGTATTGGAAGTATTGAATATGATAAAAAAATATAACACACAAACTGTAAAAATATGTAAAAAATAATATACAAGTATACATAGAATTATAATGGTCTAAGCAAGTATACTAAAATTATAGAAAATGCAGATTACATGAGGCGAAATTTTTTTTTGCTGTTGAAAGTTGGCATGCATTTCCGGGACTCTATCCTTGTTTTTATAAATCCGTCTCGTCTTGTAGGACCACAAACAGCAACCGAAGCCTCTGTGACCATTTTTACACCCCATTCTGTTGCTTGCGTATGACACGGAAAACTTTTAATTTTTGATAAAATGAGATCGTCTATCATCTTCGGATTTTCGATTCAATCTAAAAATTACATCTTCGCTCAAGTATTATGTTGATGGTGGCTCCGACAATATCACCTCACTCCAGGTTATAATATCTAAATAGCCAACTGCATCAAAATTATATTTTGGAAGCACATGATTTCGTAAACGGCTAGAAGTATTGGTCTGCTGTGCTTTCAATGTTCTTTGCAGAGGCAATCCTCTTAATGTCTCTCTTTCATCGGCTAACATGGTTATCAAAATGTTTTCTGGATGTCCGAAGAACCCATTTCTTTGAATTATGGGGTTTAATATTTATTTTTAAGTTATCTGGCATATAGCTCATGCTTTTATGTAAGTGCTTCGCACCGTAAATGCACGATATTTGGTTTTTATCGCAAACCACATAGGAGCATACACTTTAATTATGAAGTTGACCAATATTAATAATTTTTCAGGCGGCTCACAAGATGAAACGTATGTATAATCTGAGAATTCGCACAATCGCTGCCCCAGCTCTGTCAGACACACAAAATCTGTCCAAAGTTTTGGCAACGGCACTTAAATGGGTAACTTTGTTATTTATTGTCACATTCGCCTCTCGAGTGACATCAGAAATCATTGATGAATTACATTTAGAAAGAATACCCTGAGTTTTCGACCTTTTTGTCACAAGAAATTTAGTATTATGTTTTCCTTGTAACACCTCCGATTTGAATTATTTGAGTGTGTTATAATTGAGTTTCTTAGTTACATTCAAGTCAACATTACCAATTGCCAGATTTCGTTTAGTTCGTTGATCAATTAGAAACTGCCTTCCTCTGTTAGGAACCCTTGCTGTTTTTTTACACTTACAAAAAACTAAATCTGCACACTTACATGCTGCTATGTCGAAAAGAGACTTCGCTTTTTTCTTGAATAAATTAATCCTGTCTTTGTATGTTTCAATATTTTTTCTTGTCGTGTAGGATTTTAATAGGTTTTGGGTTATCATGATAAGCTTTAAGTTTTTTTACCACGGTACGATTAGTTATATAGTTGGTATTGACGCCAGCTCTCATAGTTTAGTCACTTTTGTAGCAACTTCATTATTGTTTTTTTTTTGTTTCGACTGATACACAAATAACACAACAATACATCCTCGTAAGTTGGTAAAAGGGTATGTGATACATCCCGTCCATGACAGAATATAGGGCATATTAAAGAACTTCGCAATGTTCAACGAGAGTTACCTCGGCACTAAGGAGTAAGAACTAAGAACTCTGCACTACTCTCCAGTCCTCAAAAAATCGCCGAAATAGCGCGGTTCATTATAAATTTATTGAAAAAAAAACGTTCAAGATTAAGATATTATAATAGAATTGATTTGTTTTGAATATTATCTTATGATGTCTTCATATGTATTGCAATAAATTGCAGATAGCTATTTTTTCGTTCTAGGTGAAACTTCAAGTGACTCGGGGCAGTACAGAATAGTATTTTTATTTAGATTTTTTTATATATTTAGAACACGTACTTGATGTAGCATCTTTCCCGCACCAGCCCATTTCGATTTGAAGAAGTTTTTTTTTTTTCATACATTGACCGAACCAGCCTAGATAACTTCGTTTTTCACGTTTTAGGTCAAAAATAGTTTTTGCCGATTTGTAAATTACAAAATTTTCTACAACTTTTTTATACATAACTTTGCTGTAAAGTAAAAAGCAGCGGAGCCGTCAAGCTCCAAAAACTAGTAAAAAATCTGCTTTTTTTTCAATTTTGAGATTTTAACAATTAAATATCACGATAACTTCGTTATGGCTAATTTTATCCCAAAAAATTCTTTTCATCTTATAGACAATTAAATTTGCTAGAAAACGCATATACTAATATTTATATTATGCTCAAAACAACGACGTAGGGATAGATTTAGAAAAAAACGAAATAAGGATTTTTATGATATTCCATACATTTTCTGATTTCACATACCGTTCGAAAATGTATGGAGAAAAGTTGACTTAATTAAGTATATGCTTAATTTTTTCGATTACCTTACAATTTATGATACATATTTTACCTTGTTGGAATCAGCAATTATTACGGAAATTTTTAAAATAAATATTATGCAAAATATATAGTGAAATAATTAGATTAGAGATGTTCTAACAATCGATATAAATTTTCTGATATTTACCTGAATCACAAACAATCATCATAATTCCTTCAAATAGAAAACCATGCCTTATTTTTTTTTTCAATTAAGTAACTATGTCCTTGAGGAACTTGCGTGATAAAAAATATAGTTAAAAATTGCTTAAGTTTTTACTCCCTCGAACGAAAACGAATAGATAGTGTAATTTATCGACAATAATGAAATACGGTTTTTTAACAACGTGTATCCTTCCCATCGTATAACATGGGACACTCTGTAATCTGTATATATATTCTGAAGATAGATATTTGGATGTTCTTTAGTTTAAGAATCACTTTATTTTGATTTGTGTTTGGGCTGAATGATACAGTGTGATAAACAAATTTCTTAAAATTTACACCATTTTCTAGTTTTTGTAACACAGAGGAAAAACCTGTAGATTATTTAAAATTTGTTTTTTTGCCGCAGAACTCGGTAAAGACGTTGACACTAAGTTTTAAAACATTTTAAGAGAAAATGTTTTATTGATAAGAAAAATTACAATGTTTACGAAAATAATATTTTTCAGTAAATTTTGCCAACTTTTGAAGACCTATAGCCAAATTAATTCACTTTATTTATGAATCTTATTTGTCTTAAAGACTTCCGTCATATCTGTTGATTCCAAAAAGGTAAAATATTCCTGATAAAACTTAGAAATAATGAACGAAATTAAACAAAAACCTAAAAAAGACATCTTTTTCCCATACATTTTCGAAAAGTATCTGAAATTAGAAAATCATAAGAATCACTATTATTTCGTTTTTATTCTAAATCTCTCCCTGCTCCGCTATTTTGAATACAATATGAATATTGATATACGCGTTTTGTAGAAAATTAAATACTCTATAAGATGTTATAAGAATTTTAGGCTAAAATTAACCATTTAACGAAGTTATCGTGATGTTTACCGGCTAAAAACTCGAAATTGAAAAAATACTGATTTTTGGCCAATTTTTGGAGCTTTAAAGCTCCGTTACTATTTATTTTAGAGCAAAAATTTGTATGGATAAATTATAGGAAATTTTATGTTGCACAAATCTCAATGTTTTTGGGGGGGGGGGGCTAAGGGGCTTATTTTTATAGTATTTTGTAGTAATAAATAATCATAATAATGGACAATTTATGTCGCGCCGTTTTGTGGGTATTCCCACCTCAAGGGCGCTCTGAGTTCCTAATCCCTATGTTGTTGGGAAGAATTTCTTGAATAAATGTGTTTTCAATAGCCCTTTGAACCCGGTTAACGTTTTCGCCTCTCTGATGTCTACAGGAAGTCCATTCCAGGCTGAAGGACCTGCCGCAATGAATGCGCAGCTCAAATAATTGGGTTTAGCGTTTAGGTTTATAGTCCAAGAGCCCGCTGCTTAATTTATGACGTATCTGTTTTTTATCGAAATGTGGTATAAATGATAGCTTACCAATAGGGTATTACATCGCACTAGGGTTGCCTATCAAAATCTTGCCGCAACCCCCCCTGCCCCTCCTGAAAACGTCCCTCTTCGCGGTTTTTCGCACACAGGAATATGGTAAGAGATAGGAGAAAGTAGTCAATGACAAAAATAATCCTTGCTAAATTCTCTACAAAAAATGTTGAGTTAATTTTTTCGTAGAACTAGCAGTTTACCCGCAAAGGCCGGTCCAAAACCGAAATTCATTTAAAATACTAAAAAATGTATTTAAACTAAATTGGTTGAAAATTGACAAGAGCTACAGAAAAATAGTCAGAGAACGAATTAATAACCATAGTCTTAGCTACAAAACGAGCTATAACTTATTTTCATACATCTAATAATTTCGGAGTTATTGCAATAAAACTCAGTGACGAAAATTCTTAAAATTTAGTTTTTCATAAAATAACCAGCGATATAGCGCCGCAGGCCAAATATTTTTTTCCATAAAATGTTAGTGATAATGGGTGGAAGAATGTGAAAGAAAAAAATCAATTCTTTTTTTTTCAAAGACTATCCTATTTTTTGACCGGCCATTACGGATAAACTACTAGTCCTATGAAAAAAATGACTTGACATTTTTTGTAGATAATTTATCAAGGATTATTTTTGTCATTTGTTACTTTCTCCTATCTCTTACCATATTCCTATAAAATGCGAAAAACCGCGAAGAGGGATCTTTTCGGGGGGGAAGGGCAGGGGGGGTTGCTGCAAGATTTTGATAGGCAACCCTAGTGCGATGTAATACCCTATTGGTAAGCTATCAGTTATACCACATTTCGATCAAAAAACAGACACGTCATAATTTAAGCAGCGGGTTCTTGGAATATTGTAGGATATTAAATTTCAAATAAAAATTGTGTCGAACTTTTTTACCTTTTCGTTGTTAATTTATAAAAGGTGAATATTCAGCAGACTAATTTCATTAGAGTAGGTATGATGTTGACATATGGTCTAGAAACAATGACACTAACAGCCAAAAGCATACACAAATTAAAGTGTACACAGCGGGCCATGGAAAGACAGATGCTCGGCGTGAGCCTTCGAGATAAAATTAGAAACGAGGAAATAAGACGCCGAACTAAAGTTACCGATATTATGGACCGCATTGCAAAATTAAAATGGCAGTGGGCTGGGCATATGGCTCGACAAGAGGATACTAGGTGGGCACCCAGAATCCTACAGTGGAGGCCCTGGAACAAAAGGAGAAGCGTCGGAAGACCTCCCAAAAGGTGGTCTGATGACCTAGTCCAACAAGCCGGAGGAACCTGGATGCGGTCAGATATCAGAGAGGCAAAAACGTTAACAGGGTTTAAAGGTCTATTAAAAACATATTTATTTAAGAAATCCTTCCCAACAATAAGGGATTAGGAACTCAGAGCGCCCTTGAGGTGGGAATACCCACAAAACGGCGCGACATAAATTGTCCATTATTCTTATTATTTATTATTACAAAATACTATAAAAATAAGCCCCTTAGCCCCCCCCCCAAAACATTGAGTGACAGTACTTTCTACCATGTGACGACATTAAGCCCCCCCCCCCCCCAAATTGAATCCTGGATCCGCCACTGAATCTTTCTCTTCGTTTAGGTATATTCAGTATAAACGTACCTACTTTTTAAGCAATTAAACGCTTCAAAAGTTATTAAAAATTTTAACAATTCAAAAGCATCACGATATTTGAACATACGAGTAGCAGTGGAGGACTAAATAAATCTTGAACAATCATTTTCATAATAATCACTAGATTGGCGTAGATATTTGTGTTTAGAGTCAATATAGGTACCTACTCTAGTCAGGTTAGGTAACATACCTACTCGTATACCTATAAATAAAATCTATCTATCTATCTATCTATACCCTCACGCCACATCCCTTGCAGGGTAGGCAGAGAGGACAGAGCGCCAGACAGCCCTATCCTTACACACACTCCTAGCTTCCGTCACATTCATGCAATTAGTCATACACGCTCTCCGATTCATTTTACTCAAAACGCGTCCATCCTTGAGGATCTGGTCGACATGATCGGACCAGGTCAGTCTCGGACGGCCGCGCTTTCTCACCCCTCTTCGCTCATTCAGATATATGTAATTCAATCTGAATAAATAAAATCAAGCAATTTTTATATTAAAAGATGCCCATTTACTCACCATTTTTGGTTTTGAAGCCGGAATTTGTTAACAGATGATTTTATGAATTATTTATGAAATGTTTTATGAGCGCAAAAGGTACTTATATAATAGGTATAATATTAAGATTTTCGACCGACAGTACATAGTGGAAGTCCATTTTTAAGGTAAATTAAAAAAAACTTATGTACTTAGTATATATGTATGTAGTTTAAAATTCACTTAGTCATTGAGTTTAGATTTTAAACTATATATACTTAGTACCTACTTACATATTCATTAATTTTTACCTTACTCATAATATGTATAATTGTATATTTTATTTAATAATGCCCTCCACTCGCCTGATGTGGTTTAGCTTAGCTAGCCTCATACTAATACAATAGGTAAGTATAACAAGAAAAAACTTTTGCTATGTTATGTTATATTATAATGAAAAGCAAGTTTTTTCACTTGTATCTTTGGACAATAACTATTATACGAATCTTCAATATGGACGAGAGGCATGGCAAACTTGCGGTCCACATTAGGTAATTTTATTTGTTTATCTTTAAAAGTAAACCCTAAGACCTAGCTAGGTTCATAATATCATCTGCTTTCATGTCCAACGTCATTAATATGTATTACGTAAAACAATTGAGCTTCACAAAGTTACTTCTTCTTTTTCTCCCGCCAAGATGATCCCGCGATTTCTGTATTAAGCCGGTATTTCGATTTTTTACTATTATTATGGATTTCTATTAAGCATACTTTAAAAAAATGAACTTTATATAATTTCCCAGTAACTACATATATGCCCAAACAACAGTTTATTTTGTATCGTATACGTAACGTATATCTACATACGTAATGCACGTAATATACAAAAAAAATAATGTAAAAAACCTATGTAACGTAACGTACAAAAAATTGCGCCACGTATGTCTTCTGCATTTTACATCTGTGTCGCAATTCGCAAACCATGATACTAATAATGGAGCTATGAAATGTAAGTATGTAGGATTGTCATGAAACTATCATTATAACCGTCTGTCTTATGGAATGATCAGGACCACGTGCTCGATGCGGCCCATCTGTTTGGCATGCCATCGTCTGCATGTGCAATCGTAGATAATAATATCAAAAAACATATGTTTGAATATTCTCTCCCTGTCTCTCCCAGACTATTGGTCCATGAAGATAATATAATAAGTCTATGGCCACACTGCACATAAGGTGACCATATTTTTTTTAAAAAAAGGAGGACAAAAAAAAACAAAAATACCTAAAGTACAGCCTATCATGGGCGCCGCCAGAACTAGGCGGGGTAGGGGCAACAAAATTAAAAAAATGGATACAGCATAAAAATGCGTAAATAGTGCCGCAGGCGAAACTTTTGTCATAAGACATAAGAATGTACCAAAAAGGGCCGTAATATAATATAAAAATCTAGTTTATTTTTTGTTAAAAATAAAAAACACAGGTAAACCTACGTAATTAGCGCCGCAGGCAATTTTTTTATGAAACAAGCGCATTTTAATGTATTTTATACTATAGTACTAGTGAATTCATGGTATAATGAAAAAACGTGTGGTTTTGAGATTTATTAGTTTGAAATACAGACTATTTAGTTTAAAATGTTAAAAAGTAGAAAAGGAGGACAAAAAGGAGGACACTTTTGGAGGGAGGACAGAACCTAGAAAAGGAGGACTGTCCTTCGAAAAGGAGGACGGTTGGTCACCTTATTATACAGCTGTAATATTTTCGAATACAAATACAACATTATTCTCTTGAAAGTTGAAACAGTTGAAACGTTTCAAGCGTGAACAACGCCTGTTTTCGCGCCTTTTTGTTAATTCTATTCTATTTATTTAAGGCCCTCCACTCGTTTGCGAGTGATCTTACTTTTTTGTTAATCAATTAGTGAAAATATCTGTGTAAAAAATCTGTTATTTTGGCCGAAGAACAATGTACGGAGGGAGGGTGCGAGGCCTGCGCCTGGCTAACGCCAACAGAGGCTTTCTGCCCTAGCACAAAAATATGGAATATTTCATAAATCCGTTCATCAACATGTAGAAAGAAGAGGATGTTTTTGGAGACGAGTAAGTACCTACCTTAATTCTAATACATTTTTTCCCTAGAAACACTCCTTACTTTCTGTTCATGATTTTTTTATACTTTGTTACAGATTATTTGAAGGCTTGGAAGGAAGGTGTGGAAGCAGATGGAGGATGCCTTCGTCCAGGAGTGGACGGGAGTAGGCTGAAGAGGAAGTAGAGTTTCTTAACAACTTGACGGATGAGGAAGGAGAAGACACCTCAACCGTAACAGCCCTGATGATGAAGAGAATATCTTCAATAAGAGAAGCTTTCATTAATTGAAAATCCAATTGGAAATTAATAGTGTTAGAATAGTGTACCTACTTAAAATACTAAATGGATCGCGTCACCCTAATTTTGTGTCTAATTATAAGACATCACACGAACTAGTAAATTATTACAATTTCTTCCCATAATTTGCACGTACACGGTGAATAGTGATTCTAATTTCTATATCTTCACATTATTACATATAAATTTTAAAATTATTTGGGAATATATATCCTATTAGATTCCAATAAAACAGTGAAAAAATCCAATACATAAGTATGGATGTGCCTTAATCAATGATTATGTTTTTCTATCAGCTTACTCTAATCGATGTGATGTTCTGATTGTAATTACATGATGTTGTACGTTGTTCTTGTAATATTGTATTTGATTCAGATATGCTTTACTATAAATATATGTATTATGAATTATACCATTTTTCTTTTGATATGTACCTTAAAAAGACGTCAATAATGACGTTAGATTACCCAGTAAATGATGTCTAAAATCACGTCATTTATTAGGTTATTTACTGTCACTAACGACGTCTCGTTAGGTCATATCATGACGTCATTGGCGACGTGCCGATGTCACAAATTATTACGGTATAAATCACGTCATTTATTACGTAATTTACCGTCATTAGTGACGTTAAAATAGCTAATAAATGACGTGATTTATCCCGTAATAAATTGTGACATCGGTACGTCGTAAATGACGTCATGATATGACCTAACGAGACGTCGTTAGTGGCGATAAATTACGTAATAAATGACGTGATTTATCACGTAATAATTTGTGACATCGGCACGTCGTAAATGACGTCATGATATGACGTAACTAGACGTCGTTAGTGACGGTAAATTACGTAATAAATGACGTGATTTATCACGTAATAATTTGTGACATCGGCACGTCGTAAATGACGTCATGATATGACGTAACTAGACGTCGTTAGTGACGGTAAATTACGTAATAAATGACGTGATTTATCACGTAATAATTTGTGACATCGGCACGTCGTAAATGACGTCATGATATGACCTAACGAGACGTCATAAGTGACGAAAATTACGTAATAAATGACGTGATTTATCACGTAATAATTTGTGACATCGGCACGTCGTAATTGACGTCATGATATGACGTAACTAGACGTCGTTAGTGACGGTAAATTACGTAATAAATGACGTGATTTATCACGTAATAATTTGTGACATCGGCACGTCATAAATGACGTCATGATATGACGTAACGAGACGTCGTTAGTGACGGTAAATTACGTAATAAATGACGTGATTTATCCCGTAATAATTTGTGACATCGGCACGTCATCAATGACGTCATGAAATGACCTAACGAGACGTCATAAGTGACGAAAAATTACGTAATAAATGACGTGATTTATCACGTAATAATTTGTGACATCGGCACGTCGTAAATGACGTCATGATATGACGTAACGAGACGTCATTAGTGACGGTAAATTACGTAATAAATGACGTGATTTATCCCGTAATAATTTGTGACATCGTCACGTGATGTATGACGTGTTTCTGGACCAAAAAATCACGTCATTTATTACGTCACCTTGTTGCTTGGGACATTTTCACCCTTGTATAGAACCACCCTTGAGAAAATAATGGAAAAAAATCCTGTTGGATTACCAGACGTCTCTGAACCTAAAGCTGAAAATAAATGGATAGCAGTAGATGAAGAATGGAAAAATAAAACAAGGGGCTTTATTAAAAACGAATGTAAAGTCGATATAACTTGGCCAGATGGATTTTATGATAACATTAAGAGGTCATACGCTATTCAGGGATTAAAAAAGGTAAGAAAATATGAACATTATTTAAAATACACTTCAGTATCCATTTGCGTCATTGTTATAATTATAGCGCGTTTTCAGAGAATGCCTTGGATATCACTTACCAAAACTACAGCTAAAGTTGTATCAGACCGGTTCAAAAAGGGAAGAATGAAAGAAAATCTCCGAACAGGTGTAACACAAAAAGAAGTCATAATAGAGGAAACTCCGGAACCACCGTCCTGGGATGAGGCAGAGAAAATGAGAGAGAAATGTATTGAATGGCTGGATCGTTACGGCAAGCCTGCTGAATGAGGCAAAGCATGTTACCAAAGATTCTCTCATCACCATATAACTATTAGAATTTCTTTATAAATGTGGAGAGGAATTATTTCAGTAATACAAACAATTATAAAAAAACACAAGTGTATAATTAGTCAATATATTATGAAGAACAGAAAACAAGTATAAAGTACAGAATACAAGTTAACTTGTCTGGCAACATTAAGGAAAGCTGCGCTGTTTCTGTTCAACTGAACATGTTTGATAAATTTATGTAATTTAGATTTTTCAGTGTAAGTTGAGTTTTGAATTGGTATTTTCTTCTCCTTCTTTAAGTCAATAGGATGAACATCTTTACAGTTGTTAACATATGATCCTATACATGAGCCATACGCTATAGCGTGAGGTATGTATGTCTGATCAACAGTTCCTCGAAACAATTCAACTGCCATGTGACCTACAAATCAATTAGAACTTGAATATTGTGTATCGGAGCAAATGAATACCTGAACCTAATGTTTCAGTAATAAAAGTTTGTATTGATTTGTGGAGGTACCAATAGCATAAATAGGAACATCTTCTCCCGCATGAGTTGCCCAGGTGCGTGCCACAGCCGCCCTCTGTATAGTGTTCTTATGTCTGTGAAGCACATCCCGAGTATTTCTCTCTCCACTAAATTCAATTCCTCCCGGACCATTAGAGTATAAGAGTGTAGTATATGCTTTCTTATCTATATCTGATACTGTTCGATCGTATCCTACAATCAAAATAGTTTTGTTTCTTAATTGACGTTTTACGTTATATGTACATAGGTAATAAATACTAAACTAATAAATTTCTAACCGAAAATAGAATTTCCTCTAGGAGTTGAATAACCACCTAGCACCATCACATGGGAGTGGTCTGCTGTAACCACCACGAGTGTGTCAGTAAGATTAACAACTTCCAGTGCTGAAGCAACAGTTTGTTCTAAAGACAAGGTTTCATCAAGGGCTCTAAAAGCATTATTAAAATGATGACCATGATCTATACGACCACCTGCAAACAAAATTACAATACAACTGATTTTTCACTTTAGTGATACCCAACTGTTGTATTTATTTTGACAATTGTCATTAAACATTGTTTCACATAATATATGTATTGTAATGAAAATATAAAACTTAGATATTATAAATATAATTTTGTAGATAACATTTGTCCAACCTTCTACCATAAGAAAAAACCCATTTTCTGACCCCTGAAGCATTTGTAGAGCTTTCATTGTCATTTCTGTAAGTGAAGGATCTCCTTTGAATGATGTGTCTCTTTCTGAATCAAAATTCATGTGTGAATGGGAGAAGAGTCCTGAAAATAATGTATTAGACTCACTATGACATTTTTTATTAAACATTCAATACATTTTATAAATAAATAATTATTTAATTTACCCAAAAGATAATCAGTTTTACTTGCATCAATTGCATTCAGTTGATTAGTATTGATGACGTACGTAGCATTATAACCTTTTCTCTGCTTATTTCTTAACCAATCCTCAATTAGATTCCTTCCATCTAACCTTTTGCCTTCCTTATGTGGAGGATCGGGGTCCAGTGTAGCTATCGATGTGAAATGTCTCCTACCTCCTCCCATAATAACCTAAACATAAAAGGTACATTTAAAATGTATCACAATAATATTAGGTATATACGAACAAAATAATATCATTGGAACGATTATCTACATTCTATAGACCTTGTCATAATGAACATTATTTTTCGGTCACCTTAATGCTAGCTCCAGGTTCATCTTCTATGAGTTGTCTAGCAATATCTTTACACTTTGCTCTGGCCCCGACATCCACCTTGGAATCATCCTCCCAATATCGACTGGCAGAATGTGCATACAATGCTGCTGGCGTAGCGTGAGTTATCCTTGTCGTCGTTACAATTCCAGTCTGCTTTCCTGTAATTTTTTTTTAACTGGAATATTGTACAAACCAATTCTACAAAAATTCAAATTTAATTTTTTACACACTACCACCGCCATCTATACTATGACGTTGACACTATTAACCATGACAGCCTAGAACAGAACCAACCATAGATCAACATTATTTAAAAAAATACTTCTAGTACCAACACAACAATAATACAATTTTAATGATTAGTCTACTGATCTGAAGATGGCTCTGCTAGTTTCTAATTTGAAAATTTTGCGGAATGAAATGATGACCAACCAGTATCCGTTTATTATAACTTTCCAGCTGTCCACAAAGTAATTGTATTGAATAATTTACTTTTTAATGTAACTATACAAATTGTTCTGTACCCATTGTTATTGTAGGTACATGACAAATTGATTTAAATAATAGGTTACAATATTTTAAATTAAACAGTAAATCATTAATATTTACCATATTCATGTGCCCAGGAAAGTATTGAAGGTACTGCCCCCTTATAACTATCCACACACTCCCCATACTTTACAGTAGAGTCCACGCCAAGAGTCTCATAATTAGCCTTCACACCACACATCAGGGCCGTAGCGCAGGCAGAGGACTCCCCTATCTGAGCATCAGCATTGTAAGTCTGCAGGAACCAAAGAGATTACATATTAATATATTATGTCGCTGGCAGGAACACAAATACACATTAATATGTATGATGGCCCTACTTACTCGTATAAAATAAATCATTAAATCCCTAGAGATTGGAATAGGTATAAAACCTATACACTTTATTCATGCTGTGTAAATGCCAAAACTTCTCGAAATTACGCATCGTTACCACAAGTTTTCTCATCAAATCATATATTTTTATTATTATCAAAATCTATTAAAATACAATATTGTTTTATAAAAAAAACTAACAAGGAAAAAACCGCCTGCGGCGCTACTTATTCGTTTTAATGCTGTAACAAAATTTAATATTTTGTTTAAAGTTGACTATGTCCATAAGTATTAATGATTATACCTTGGCAAGTGCCACAGCAGGAAATGTATCCCAAACTAAATCATCCTCCTCCCCAGTCCTTCCTTCCCTTTGTCCTCGCAATATCCTGGCTGATGTGAGAGTACTCAATCCCATTCCATCTCCTATGAACATCAATACATTCTTGATCGGCCTATCGCTTGGAAATTTGCCTTTACTCAGTCTTTTCTCCAAAATTTTTCGCGTTACATCGAACCAGTAATGACGATCTAAAAAATATATACTTTTTATATAAAATAACACCTGCTGAAATACTTTCGTCGACAAGGGATTAACTATAGTAAATTATACCTTGTTTCTTAGACTCAAATTCACAGATCACTAGAGATACACATAAAATAAAAACACACAGAACACAACAAGAAAAATACTGTCTTGGTTTGGTTATCATTTTTCAAACAAATGTATCAAAATAAAAAATTACTTCGGTGGAACGCACCATATTATTTTTTTAGATCGCCACTTTTAACAGTTTTCAAATTAATTAATATTTTTAAAAATCCTTGTTCTGCAAAGCACAATTTTTCATCCGAGTTACTAAATGCACCACTCTTTCATAATTATTTGTTTACTCACATTGAATATTATTATTTAATTAATTGATCATAAACTTTTCACTAAACTTATATTGACCGATTTGATATAAAAGCTACTTCTTCAAACCTCTCGTATGAAATGAGTGCGAAGTTAAGTTGTGCGTGGATCATCAAATGGCATACCTACATAATATTAGAAGATATAATTTATGATGTACATGTACGCAGTAGGTACATAGGCATATAAATAAATATACATTTTAAAAAAAATATTTAATGACACCACATCTTTCCCACTCTTGGGTATATTGATAATCTGATTTCATTTAAGAGATATTTGATCTTAAAATATCATCGACAAAAGTTAACATATTTAGATTCCTAGCTTAATGAAAATAAAACCACAATACTACCTTATCGAAAGTTTATTTGTATCTAAATAATATTGTTTCAATCAGGCTCTTATTCAGGAAATCCGTCCGAAATCCCTGGCCATATTAAAAGTTGAGGCTTTTAAAATACTGGTAGTGTACCTAATAGCGCCGCAGGTGAAAGTTTTTTAGTCTAGCACTCAAATAGCCAAAATAATAATTTTCCGAGTTATTATTTTTTGGAAGTATTTCAATAACCTAAAGCTCTCGGATTCGTATACCTTACGAAACATTTTAATTTGCTTGTTCGACTTGTAGAGTTTTGTTCCAGTGATAATAAACTATTATAATAATTTAATATAACTGCGATTGATTGTATACACGATTTTCAATTAATGAATCTGTAAATAAAAATCAGGAATTAATAAAACCATATTTTTAATTAAACGACACTTGCAGTCTCGTAAGCTATAAATAAATGAAATCAACGAATGGAAGTGAAGAGTGAAGAATCTTGTTTTGAACAGAATTATATACCTACATATTCCAATTCTACCATCCATCAGTCGTAAATGGATTCATCAGAGATATTTTTGTATTTAATCCATCTGTATTCCATATACCATAGGTATAATATAGATATTAAATAACCCCGCAAGTATATCAAAACACTTAATCATATTTTATATACTTTACGCGACCGACAAAACTATTATGAGTAATAGTACCTAACTATAATATAATGTGACAGAGGTTACACACATTAGGGAGAAGAACCATACCTGATTATTATTGTCGACAGTACTTACTGTCTTCACTCTAATTTAAAAAAATCGTCACCTACACACTGTATACATACAGAAATACAGAAAAACTGTTCAATACATACAGAAATACAGAAAACTGAGAGAGGTTTTTATGTACGGCGGATTTCAGGGTCTCTGCAACCACTTTTGCACGCATGTTGTTTTTCAATAAAAATATTTTTTTCTCTTCAATCGTAGTTTTTTCGATAGCCTGTGTCCTAGCCAGGATTCTGCTTTACCATGACACAAAACATAGTCTGAGAGTTCTGGCGTATAAAACTGATTCCAGGACATCTTTATTAAAATATTATGGTGGTTTCTATTAACACAGAATCATTTCATATTTTGTATTCTCTTATTTATCTTATGTTAAATGGTGTGTAAATAATAATCTTTCATTCATTAGATCAGGATCACCACAATTCCAATATTTCTTGCAATTAAATATTGTAAAAATTATTTTTTAACTCTTTCAAAAAAGTTGTGGTAATAAATAAGTGTGAAAGGTTGTCGACTCCCTTACGGCGTATTTATTTTAAATAGTCTTCCATTAACACACACTTCCTTCCTGCCCTGACATACAAACATCAACTACTTACTTACATTAGATATATAAAACTAGGAGCCCACAGTGCAGATCGCATGAAGAGTTCCTCATAAAAATGATAAAAATAAGAGATTCTTAGAGAGAGATCTTAGACACATTTAAAGTGTTTCATTAAATTAAAAAAGAAAGTGTTTTTCTACTACTAATATAAATTTATTTATTTAGATTTTACTATGCCTGTACAAAACTGCCTGTGATTAAAAATCTGGTACTGTGGCCATACGTAGGTAAATATAGATGCGCCTTATTATGACTATGCGAAAAAAGAATCATACGACGTGGTATAGTGATTTCTTTCTTGAATTCTGAATTGGAGACCCTATGAAAATAAGCGAAAAGTAGGAATACCGCAGAGAAAATGGACTGACGATATTATCGAGCTGGTAGGACAAGGGCAGAGAATCATGGAAAAATCAGGGCGCAGCCTTCATCCAGCAGTGGTGAGGAAGGGGCTTAAAAGAAGAAGAAAGAAGATATCGTTGAACGAATGGGTAAAAACACGATGGTCTCCAAACTGTGGGGTTACTAAGTAGGGTTTGTGTATTATATATTGCCTACTGATATGTTACACTACACTCAACTCGCATCTCATCTATTAATTAGTTTATTTCTGGGAACTAAATCTCGCGTTACGCGGCACATATGGTCGCTGGAATGTCGCGAACCACTTTCATATTGGACAGGTACAATAATAATTAAGATAAATATACTTTTATAAAATAATTATATGAAAAGTATAATTTACTAAATCCATCCATCAGTAATATTCTTCTCGATTTTGTAGTCAAGCGCTTAATTAGGCTGCCCTTAAATTAGATTGTAAAAACCAGTGTTCTACAATGACTGTTATTTTTCTTGACATCTAATAATAATATAACATATTTTATTGTCTATTGTTTTTCCATATTTTTACCTGTAAAAATTTAGTGTAGCCCGTGGGATTCCCCCTAGATTCTAGTATGATGCGTAAAAAGAGTAAATTATTGAGGTAAGTACCTAGTATTTCTCTCTCACAGAATAATGATTTTTACTTGAAAATCACATTAAAATTCAATTTGGGATTATTACAAGCAAAGATAACTCTAAAATTCAACTGAGAATATGGTTTCTCACTAGACAGTAAACATACCTATAAGAAGAGGAATCAGATAAGCATGTTTACAAGGATAATTTCTCATTCATTTGAGAGTTATGGTTCTTTTTGTCTTTAACATCAAACTGTTCTCATCAGATTGCAGATTATAATGTACAGATCGTTTCTTCTAACTTGGCCGCATGCGGGTGTTAGCTGCGAGTGGAGTTGCAAATTGTATTGTTGGTAGCCCTGATTGTCGAATCTTGTCATAAGAGCTGTCAAAGGTCCGTAATATTCCTACATTGTATATTTAAGCTACAATGCCGAAAATATTACAGAGCAGTGCTAAAGGAATAATTTTAAATGCAAGACAGTTTTGCGAGTTGGAAAAAGAAAAAAATACTCCAATAATTCCTTTGAACCGCCATCGCAAGTTTGAAAAACAAATTTGCCAGTTCATTCTAACAATGAAAAACTTGGCCAATTTTTTTTTAACCCTCTCACTACCAGTGTCGTTCCTGGAGGACACGACTCAAAAACAAATAAAATTCATTTGAAGCAAAGTCTCACTTAATCCATGGTAAACTTATTATAGAATGTTTATTGTCTATAACTAAATATGTTTTACCAGAAAATAACTACCAGTGTCCTCCGTGGAGGGCATGGGGCGAAGTCCTAAATGGAAAAATGCAAAAAAATTTTTTTTTGTTCTAATTTCATATAAAAATATATAGATATTAAATCCATAGACAAAAAAATTCTATGACCCCTCTATTATATTCTGGTAGTGAGAGGGACAATGCCTTTATAAAATATAATTTGAAAGCAGCGAAAATATGTAACTATATCTCATTATCACATCAAGCAACACTAAACCAAGTTTCCTCCGGGGACTTATGTAGCGAAATGGATTATAATTATCATGCATTATGCACGCAATCAGGGCCAACTGCTGTTAAAGAAACAATGGCAACAAATTATGGATGGAGCTGTTCCTGGATTACTTTTTGATGGGATTTAATTAAGGAAGAGGTTGTTGTAATGAAATAACAAACCATATTTTTTTACAAAAGTGATTTTTATTTTAGTGATGTAAAATAAAGTTTGTATTAATATTATTAATACCTCCCTAATATAGTGTAACTAAATGACTAGAATCATAACCTAATAATGTATTGTATTATATATTCATACTAACATAGCAAGAGTCGGTGGTACAGATCCTCCAAATTATATTCAACCACAATAAATAACACTTGGATTCATTATAAAATTAAAAGTATGCAATTACGCTTTAAGAAAAATGGAATACCAAATACAGAATATAAATTTATTTCAATCTAAACAACCTTTATGTTTTATCTACGACTTCCTTCCAGATTCTATTCAACTCTGCTTTACCACTGTTTACTGTTTTGCAAAGTTATCCAGGATTCATTTGACCTTCTCTTGTATGGGATCCAGCAGAGAACTCCAACCAAACCCAATAAAGTGCAGTGCCTTCCAAAATAATTGTGAGGCAACCACAACCAAACAAAGGCGTTTGTATGAAATTGATTCCCAACTAAAGTATTAAGTATACAAATGTACGTATTTGATTCATACCACCACACTCTGTTATGTTAATATAAGAATACAATAAGCCTTAGCCTCTGATTAAGCAAGCAATGATAGGCGAGGCGTATAGAAAACAATAATAAATTTATCATAAGCTGTGACCTGTAGACTACTGAATTATCGCAAGAGACATATACTGCACTTTAATAATGAAAACACAATTCAAATAGATAAAATTTGTGAAAATAAACAATATACTACTTCAATTTTGAAAAGCATTTGACAAAACAAAAGCGAAATAAGTCTCAAGTGATAGGGCAGTAGGGGTTAAACTCACAAAATATAATTTTTAAGTGGCAATACATATTGGCTAAATAAAAACAATAACACGAAAAGCATTACATATAAAATATTCTTTGAAGCATCTGTCATAAACGTAAACAATAAACTTTGGCATTCAAAATGAAATCTTTCTTCATTAGAAATAAACTAAACATAATAGAGAGTACTATACTACGTATATGAGAATTAATTATAGCTACGCTTTAGAAAATATCATCTTGTACAATGCATCTCATTAAGTTGGATTTTAATCATCTTCTGCAATAATTAATTTATTGCAATCTAAGTTTCCAACACAGTTCTATAATCTAATATATTGGTAACTGTTATCAGAATACGGAATTACTGGAAAAGTGTGTAAATAGGTGGTAGAATAACATAATCTTCTTTAATAATGTTAGTAAGTAGCAGTTAGAATGTAGATCAGATAAATATGGTTCGGAGTCTTGGTGCCTGCAGCCTGCCTGCTCCGTAGTCACAATATAAGCTTTCTAGTTTATTGTAAAGTGGGAAATATTGTGACAAGCCGAAAGATTTCATAAATTATTATTAAAACCTAATACATACATAATCCAATACATTTATGTTATTAAAAATATCTCACAAGTATTGGATCTAAAGTTATAATTACCAAGATAGCTTACCAAGAGTAATACATTGAAATTATAGGTCATGGATAATTTTTATTAATTTATCATTATAAAATATAATATATATACATAAATATTATGTAGGTACATTTGGAATCATTGTAGGTACAATTATTTGTATATCACATAGGTATGATACAATACATTGCAAATAATTTATTTCGTATAACTAAAACACAACAAGCATTTCGTTTAGTGAATATAATATTATATTATAAACATCAGCCTCCTTTACTCTCTAAACATAATACATATTAGTTTAATGTAATAATATAATATAAATAGATAATAAGAAGATAGTAATGTAAATTCGTAAGGAAGCAACCCAATAGAACACAGGACACAAGACACAATGCAACTGACAATACAATACAATACAAAGCATACAGAAGTATGCAATGTTGATACAAACTAATGCTGCTGCTCAAAATCATATAAATACTAGTGAATAATTTTATTAATAGGCACCTTGTCGATATCCAGTCACCATAACTGAGAGACAATATCTACAATACATCTAGTATTCCATCTCTCTAAGTAATCTTAACCACAATATGCCCTCGTTGTCTCAATACTAATATATATATTGGAAGAATTATTCTATTCTCTTCACTTTCATCTTCTCAATGTCAAACTGTTACAAGTTTGATATCATCAATATTAATATGTAATAATTAATAATTAACATTAATTACTTGCCAAAATAATAGTTTTAAAGGCACATCATGTAATCTGTAATTAATATCATCACTAGTATTACACAATAACATAATGTAAAATAACTTCCAAATTACTTTGCTGAATAATTTACTATTAATAAACCTACCACCGCATTAATTCCTTATTATAAGATCATTCCCTTAATCACTAAATGGTAATCCTATAAGTGCAAATATGGTAGCGGTATTTCATCACAAATAAACCAGAGTGATAAATTATGTACACTTCATTCACAACTAGAAGATGCAAACTTGAATGAGTACACAAGTGTCGGGAAGATGATTTCAAACAGACAAAATTACTAAACATAAGCACAGAGATACCAGAGTGCGAGATAAGTTACATACTTATATAATAGTACCATCTAACATAGCAAAATAAAAACACAACACAACAATATAAAATAATTAACAATGATTGCAATTCAAATGACAAGACATCACATTCACATAGGCGTATTGGTAGAACCATAATATGTATTACATGAAAACATTACATACACCATCACATCACAATGCACATTACAATAAGTACATATAAATGTAATAATAAGAAAATACAAAACAATAACAAAAACATTATTCTTGACAGTAGCAAACATGAAAGCCTGGCTCGCCGCTAATAATACAACATATTTTCAATTTATCATTATAGATGATGCATTACTAATAAATCATGATATAAGAAATGTATGTAGAGCACTAGCATGCTATATTCAAGCACTAACAAAACAACGATTTAAAGTAGAGAGACAAATAACAGAACATAATTAGTAGACAATCATGGTGCACTAATCTCACAACACTGCTTCCAATTCCTAAAATATTTCATAGCCAAAAACCCAACTGCATATTTAATTTATCTTACGATACCAAGTAAAAAATATCTCATTACCAAAATAATCTCAAATAGACGCTTACAACCATGAATAATTTAATTTACCTACATCTAACTTTAACTTGAGATCTACACCAATAACATCCTTTTCATTTCCACAGAAAATAGATTTGTGATATTGCTAAATAATGTGTGATATTCCTGAATGAATTATGTAGGTATTATAGTATATAATAAATCTGTTATACTCTAGACATACCTACCTATATAAATTCAACCATTCGTGTAAGGCTACTCAATATGTATGTATTATGAATAATAAAAATATCATATATGCAATAAAATGATGTTCTTTTCATCTAGATATGTAATTATGCAAGAATATTACTACTACATATCATTAGGTGCCACTGTATTCTCTTATCCAAACTATATTATCGGAATAATGCATACAATAAGTATCTAAATAAAACTATGCTATGGGAATGTCTATAAGATGACTACAAAGTGGATAGATGCAAGAATAGATTGAAACATTACGTAGTCTAATGATTTGCAGGGACAAAGCAAACATGTCTAGTAGTAGGAGTATACTCATATGTAATGTAAGGTGATTGATGCTATGTGTGGGGAACTTAACATATTCATTACAAAACTTACCAGTGCATATTTAGTATCTGTTATCATTTAAATGTATACATAGTAATAGAATTATTTCATAAATTTACCATCCCAGATTAATCTTGATCGCTTTAAAAGAACTCTACAATTCAAGGGTCACACAAAACCAAGATTGAATGGTAACTTTGCAAAATAATAAAGAAAAAAGAGCACCTGATTGATATTAGGAAAAAGTCGGTAGAAGTAACGGAGTTCATTACAATAATTCACAAGTAATAAATCTGCCAAGAAGCTTAGTGAGCAATAAAGAGTGAAATAATAATTGAGAGTGATTAATATACAGTAGTATAAAGTAATCAAAAATAGTAACCGCTTAATTATACCTACTATATTATACTATAAATCTACGCATCAACCCTATGTCAGTCTGTTAGCAAAGCAGAACAGTTAGAGAAAATAAAATAACTTAGTATACTCGTATAAATATTAACAATACTTTCTCCAGTACAAAGCAAGAGAAATATAATTGGTAATATTGTAACTAGGCAAACCATTCAATAATAGAGAGAGAAATATCACAAGAGGAACTCAATAATATTATATCAAATAAAATATACTTTAAAACAAGGCGTCTCAACTAGGACCCACCGATGTGGCTCGCCAAGTCTTTTTGTACGAGCCACCAATGATCTTTTCTTTACTTTAGCATTTTAGATTTTTTTTTCTACTGGCCATCAGTCGGCTCAAGTCGGGGAGACCTGGTGTATACAAATATAATATATTCAAATCCATCGCAAATTAGTTAAAAATATAGACAAGTGCTAAAATCGCGAAAGTGGGTACAAAAGCGCAAAATGTGGATTCATTATTATTATACAGTAAGAGTTTACACCAGAAATTATTGTGTAAGATTTACAAAAAGCAGAGGTGATTAAGCAGATAGTGAAGTTATATATGTAGGTATATATAATACATACATTACCAAATCAGATGATACAAGATGAAGTTATTCTTCCTTTAAAATGCATTAACCTAACATAATTATGTTACGATGATATACACATGCAGTTGAGAGTAGTTCATTCATGTGTCAGTAGAATAGGAAAATATAATTACAATAATTAGCATTATATTATAATTTAAAAATAACTTCTAATCGTTAGTCTTTTTTTGTACAAATCGTACTTTATAAAATCGTTATTTAAAAAATCTAAAAAAATCCTAGACAATGCCATGTGAATATAGAGAGAGAAAGAGAATGTGATCTAATATAACAAGTGCCATGATGAATCAAGTTAATAATACAATATTATTATATGTAAGATGTACTACAAAATGTTATTATCATACCTCACATAAATCAACCTCAACATTTTAAACATTTGCACAGGAATATAAGTAAATGTGAACCATCGTCATCAAGTATCCTGGAATAAAATACATACAGATTGTAAGAGACTAGAGTACGTATTATTCAGTTATTACAATAACATTGCATCTTCATTTACTTCTAGGCAGTGTAATATTGTAGCTTCACTTGTGTACGTATGAAAACTATCAACTACAATAACGCATGAACGAATTATTGCATCTTTCAGCTCTAGTGAAAATCAGACAATATTTAGTAAAAACTGCACATGCCAAACTAAATTTTATCATGGCATTCTTATGATGGATTTATGAGATTCTTTAACAGTATTGTAACGGAATCTGTAGATTAATCTGAGCCATGAGTTTGACATGTCAGGTCTACACTGTCTATATTAAATCACCTACACATATAAACCTCTACACTACATAATAGTACTGTGTAAAACAGCCACCTCGAGTAACTGCACAACAATCGTCTCCCTTCTAATCTGAGAGTCCATCTAATAGTCGTTATATAATATTGTGGCAAAAATAAATACATATATCCATTAAAGGCACAAATTAATACAATATTTTATTAATTTACAACCATTGTTTTATATTATTAACACATTGAATATCCTATAGATATATGACATGTCAGATGGTGTATATTACAAGGAATGGAGAGTGTATCCTAATACTTACACAACGAGACACCAACACAGTGGAGTGTTACATTATAGCGGTACATAGTGTTATACAGGCTGTCCCAAAGAGTATGGTCAAATGGAAGTCCAGCGATAGACCACCTCTGGGGGTACCTGAATACCCCATTTTTGTTACTTATGTGATTTTTTGTAGCTTTTGAGTTATGATTTTTTTACGTATTTTTTTGTCAAAACTGACTTACAGGATGTTACTCGTCACAGACAAACGAATTATTGAGATAATATTGATAAGTTTTTGAAATATTTCGGAAAAAAATTTGTAGTGACTATTTTTTTAAAATCGTCCTTAATTTTTTTTATAAATTTCAGGTTGTGACTAATTTGAGATTCTACATTTTTTCATGGCGCGATGGTATCAGATAAGCAAACAATTGTTTTTGTGCCAGTTAAGGTGTACTATTCACCTACTTTGGAAAAAAAATCAAGCATGTATCTTAATAATTCGTCACTCTGTATCCAATAACGTCTTGAATGTCAGTTTTGACAAAATAAATTGGAAACTACAGAAAATCGCATAATATGAATTGGGGTATTCAGGTACCCCTAGAGGCGCTCTATGTGCGAACTTCCGCTTAACCATACCGTTTGGGATACCCTGCATCGTGTTATTTCATCCAAATGTTAAATGGTAATTTCATGTTCACAAAGTAGTAAGGAGTGTGTCCAGCCAGGAGAACAAAACACAAATGAATAAAGTATGGATGATGAATATTATTGAAGTCATTACCAGTAAGACAAATTAAGGGCAAATAGCAGTAATATTGCAGTAGTATAGCAGCATCAGCTAACTGCTAACAAATGATGGTAATAGTTGTAGTGAAGAGTATTTCTTGTATTAAATCATTGCATTTATGCTGAGTTGAATCTTTACCAATAACACTTGGAAGCCAGCGAAATAAAAATCATTGCTTTATTAGTTTCCTCGATTAATAAATTACCTTCAAAATGAATTCATCATAAAAGCCTTAATTGAATAGGAGAGGAAATGGAATTCACAACAATATCAAAAGATAACGTTTTTAAAAATAAGTGAGTTTATAACAAATACAAAACTAATCTAATTAAAAAATGTATCAAAATTGGAAAAGTTTACGAATAAAGGCAATACAATAATTATAAAAACAACGACTCCATTTGTATAGAAAACAATGTGTTTTAAAATAACAATATTTAGATAAACTCACCACTATCAATATTCATATTGAAGGTAAATTATATTGTAGTTACGTACGTGTAGTTGTTTTCCATAAAAATATATTTAAGATTAAAATCAGTTTAACACACTTGCATAAGTACAAACATATCCCATATCTCCTAAGAAAACACAACCAGACAAAAGATGTTCATACGTAACACATTATGTAAAAACATTATTGTTATTACATATGCACAATTTTCATCAGTTGCCACATTAAAGAAAAATAACTCTATTCCGATAACAACCCAACACAACTCTTTACAAGTCCACGTAGAATCATTAAAATATTACGTTATTTATAGTAAAAGTTGTAAAAAAATATTGCAATTGATAATAATTACTGTGACATATAAAATATATGATAATAATCAAAGTATTTATCTCCATTGCAAGATGGTCAACAACAATGTGCACAGTATTATTCTTGGAAACAATTCAATTGAATAAATAGTATAATATACTATACTAGTGTGTATACAATGTGTAGTCATTAATTAATTATAACAAATAATGATTCTATCTTTGGTATCTCTTCATATTCAACACAACACAATAACTTCAGGGATGGTTTTACATTTGAAGAGTAGCCTCATTTAATAATACAATATAAGTAGGTACTGTATTGGCCCCAGTGTTTGTGATGGCACAACACAACACACAACATAATCCAAGATTACATCCCCTAATGCACTTCTGTAAAATTATTATAATTCAAATAAATTTGACTGTTTCCAAATTGCATACAGTGAAGTGAAATACAAAGTCGAATGATAAAATGACAATTGGCTTGTAAATAAATAAATAAATAATCAATAGGAAAATAATAAGTTCAGTAAAACACCCTGAAGTTGTATATTGATGAAAATCAGACCTTCCTCGGCTGGGCAGTACCGTTGGGCTGGCGTTTCTTACCGTCACTCCGCACAACCACAGCGCAGGGGGCAGTACCAATTATAGTCTGACTCTCCACAAAACCCGGGTTGAGGATAATGTTAGGCACTAGTTCCATCACATCTTGGTCTTCATCTGTGTGGAGGAGAGTGTGCCCAAGAGCGAGCGTGAGAAAGAAAGGAAAGATAGAAAACACAAGTCAAACAGAGCCATGCTAAGAGGTAAAATAATATATTATGTATCACATATTACTCGGCTAACTATTTCTATTACCTCTCATTACGGTAAACATCTCATCTCATATATAGAATATTAATATTAGCCCAGTTATATGTAACATAATAAGAAACTAGTATTCAGAAATAACCTGAACAATGGTAAATATACCTAGAACAATGATACGCAACCTAAAACCCATGGGTAATTGAATTACCCACTACAACGTTTTGAGTTCCTGAGAATTGATTGATTTTACCTAGTTTCTAAAAAGGTTGCAGATCACTGTCCCAGAGTATATGAAGTAAAGAAATAAACCTCTGCCCGTAACATAAAGCTAGTATCTACTCCTTGTATTAACTGTGCAACATACAGTAACACACATACACCATCACCATATTAACTCTGTCACTCTGTATCAGTACGAGTGCACCCAATAATAAATTCACTTTAACAATAAATTCAATCAATACTAGTATCAACCTCTTAGTGGGTAAGACCAATGAGGAAACTAAACATTTATAATAAACATTATTTAAAGTTATTTCTCTCAACCTTGTGGAAATACATATTAATATCAGTTAACATCTATGTTTATTCCATTAATCTTATTTTAATACTATTATTTGTGTAAACGGCAGGTTTAAATTGTTTATTCTCACATTGGTTTAGTACATCACTTGTTAACTTTCCCAAGTACAAGATTCGTCTCCATGGTTTCTCACAGTCTGTTTCTTTCGGCTTGTTGTAAGCATATGAATTTTTTTTAAAGTTGTTGTTTTTTTTTTCTATATTTTCCTCGTTACGGTGCCTCTGTTATATCCATTGTTTTCAGCTATTTCTGGAATTCTGTTTTTCTCCATCATGTAGTTCTCCTTTGTTGAGAGTATGGACATTAAACGATGAATCATCGACTCAAAAGCTGCCATCTTGTGATTCATTGGGTGATTGGAATCTGCTGGCACAACTAGTCTGTATAGATCTCCTTTCTATAGATTTTGAAGGTGAATTTATTATCCAAAATGGATACTGTAAGGTACCAATTTCATTTGTGAATTTAATTTGCTGATGTTGAGAGTTGAAATACACCACGAGTTTATCCAGGTGCCTGTTGGTTCCGGTAAATGATAGAAATATATATCATCCACATACTTGTAGTGGTGTTTTATGTTTTTAATCAATGGGATTACTATATAAATCTGTGACACCTTGATACACTAATATGTATTAAGAAATAATTCCTGCATTGTATGGACCTCGTAGTGATAAACCTAACTGAAATTAACACCTATGTTATGTTGCAAAATAAATTTAAAAAATGGGGAATAGTGAATTGGAAACTGCAGATTATAAAAATTGGAAAAGTAGAGATGTGCAAAACACACGTTAGAAAAAAAGGAAGGGAAAATTACTTAAATTACATTAAATTTCTACAAGCGATAAAAAATTCAAAAGCTAAAAATCTATTATAATTTATTATTAGAAAAGAATAAGTTTAATTCTAAATCATTAAATCTAATTAGAGAAAAGTGAAACAAAACTATGAAAATGAAATCGTAAAATTCATGCAATGTTTAATAAATAGTTAATATACGTTCTACTGAATGTAAGATTGTGCTAATGACCTAACACTATTTAAAATGACCTCAAGTTGTCTATACAAGAAAATTAGCGCACCATTTACTACCATACATTATAACAATTTTGATTTATTCATACCTAACTTTATGTAAAAATGTTCCTTAAGAAAATGGAGGCAAATGTAATTGTCCAAATTATAAATACTTATTCACTATTTAATTATATTATCATTGTCATTGGAATGTCTATAGAATTTAACTAGGATATTTTTAACACCAAAACAAATTAAAACATGACATGAGAAATCATTCTTTTAAATGTAATCTCCTATATCTAAAATATATGATGAATATGTAATTGTATAAAATTAAATAGTACTAACTTTGTGCAAAGTCTAAAATATTTTTTTACATTAAACTTGATTAGATTAAAAGTGTAATATTATTTGACACATACTATAATAATAATTTATGGTAACCAATTAATTAATTACTCTATCTAACTTTATACACCTAGTATATTAAATGTAATTATCCATTCTAAACAAAGGTATCGTAATTGACAAAAAGAAGAACTGTATTAACAACATTAATTATCGTTTATTAATAGATTATTAATAGAGTCACTAAAGAATACTATTTCATATTCAGCTGATTGTTATAAGAGAATATTTATGTTTGGTCAAGTCTAGTAGTAGTCATGTCTCCAAGTTGCACCAAAACAGTACCGATGGAAAATTCAATAATTGAAATATATCAAAATTTCCACCACATTGCAATTTCCGTGTAGAGATTGTATAATATAAACAACATACCATTTGCTTGAGACATAATGTGTCGCATCAAAACTAAAATATTAGATTCAACATTGGTGGGGACAAGTCTCATTCTACGAAATACAGAATTACGTAACTATTTTCATTTGATGAAGTAATTTGGATAACACTGAGTTTTGTAGAATGACTCTTGCCCTCCAGATTTGTTGTGAAGTCCGATACACGCAATATGAAGACAGAGAATTATCACAGACGAGTTGTTTTGGCCCTCATAGTCTTATCTTAATATAAATATGGAATATTAGTAATTCATTCTACCGGAGAGATTATAAGTTATATATATTCGGAATCTATTAATTATATGTGTTAATTTAATAGATAATGGTTAAAATTAATGATTATAGTAAAATCCTACAATTTATTATATATCGGGTTCTTCAATGAAAGAACATATTACGCAGTTCTAATATGAGCAAGTCGGTTAAGTTATTTGTTAGACAAATATATGTAGGTGCCTATCCGCTACTTTACAAAGTTGTGAATCCCCATGTAATTACGGTACTATATACAACAGCATCCCACTTGGCATTCATGATAATATTATATTAGTAGATAGGTAGGTATACTATTGCATCTCACCATTGGCAGTCTTGCACTCCTTGTGGAGCAGAAGGCAGGTACCAGTAGTCAGGAGACACAGCGTTCCCATCACTATCCCAACAGCTATCACCCACACTCGGGTGTCAAAGTCTTCTATTCCAGTCAAAAAGTGACGACGCAACTCTAAACAAACATAATTACAACAAATTAAGATTAACATTGTGTGCTATACAACAAATAAACCATGTGTAAGACAAGGGAACGGAGAGGAAGTAATGACCTCTGGTGAAATACTTGACCAACACCAAAATATCTAATTTTCTAAACTTGTTCGAGTTAAACAATGAAATATATTTTTCTATAATATCTATTCTGCATGTTTCCTATTAAAACCAAAAAAATACATAAAAAACCGTAAGATAAAAATGCTATAAAAATATAATGTGTTTGACTTACCAGCATTGGTATCAATGTAGAGCGTGTGTCCGAGGACTTGGACAGGTTTAGAGGGTCCCAGAAAGTTGGTAGACCACACACGGAACCAGTAGCTACAGTTGGGTGTTAGGTGGTACACATCTATCTGTCTCTGTACAATACAACAATGAATCATCAACATATATTCTCCCACTACATACAAGAATATGAGTAGATACTAATACTGGGACATAGTATGACAAAGCAATTTATATTAAGTTACAACATACCGCATTAGGAGTGATATGGTTTGGTGATATAGGCCTCCAGGGTTCCAGTTCTTCCTCCCCATTCTCCGGGTTTATGGTTGGCTCCGCTGATCTGTACTCGGCTGTGAAGTGTATAATGGGATACCCTCCATCGCCCGCCACTTTCCAGAACACCAGCCCCAGGATAGTGGATAAGTGCACAGTTACATTCACCAAGGGAGGGGGGCGAGCTAAATACAATATTCATACACCAATTTAGAAATGCAACACAAACTGAATGTTAATAGTAATAAGAATACCTATATTTTATCAGATTTACATTATGGCAGATGTGGAATATTTTCTCCCGAGTATTGTTATAGAAATACAATTATGGTTTATTTTATAAATGGCTTTTCTTATCTGCGGATTATATTATGTAACACTGCCAGACCTAAGTAAACATTCACCATGTTAATCATACCACAACATAACATTAATAATTTAATTATTACCTACAAATATCCATATAAATATCCATACATATCAGATAAACACCTACGTTGAAAAACGTCCAACAATAATTGTAATTATTTTATCCCAACACAATACCAAAAACAGAGGAATTGGAATGGAAATTAAAATAGCATAATTAAAAAGAAACGAGAAATGTAGGCAGCAGTGGCGAAGGGTGGATCTCTGCAGAAGGGAAGCCGGAGCTAACATTTCTTACGGGTTTACGTCAGATTAGCCACTATTATACCTATCATTTTTTCCAAAAGGTAACTCGATGGGAATCGTGTTCTTAGGTAGCTTCGCGCCTGGTAGGCAGTGATGTGCTGCTAAAACTCTTTCAGAAAATGGGTGAAGTGATAAACCTGCAAGAGACCGTGTAAGTAGTGCCGTAGTCATAATTTTTGTTTAAAATCGTGCGAAAAAGGTCATGATGTAATTAATCTACTTTATTTCTCAGGAAATAAAAAAAAAACTTGGGCACGAAGAATAGGCAACACAGCCATAATGTGCCACAGGTAATTTTTAAAAATAAAATAACTGTAATATAATGGATTTTGATATGTGATGTAAACTAGCAATGTATTATTACTCTGAAATGTTTATTACAACCATGTATAATGACATGAACAACAAAAGAATCCAATAATAATAAAATAGTGATGATATACAGGAAATATTGTGACGCTAATGTTTGTATTGTATGTTATGTATACATATGTGGGTAATATAATGTACGTTACTAACATGTGACTTTATTAATCGAGCTACAACAATCACAATGCAATTAATCTTCAGTCGATATCATCATTCACTATGGCTATTTTTTTAAAGAACTATTTATTCTAAATGATATGTTTAAATTATTACAAATAGCAAAACGATATTGTCTGAAAGAGGCTACTATAAATGAAAGGTAGTAGTACTATAACACAGTAACACAAATAAACATAAGAGAAATATGTAGGTATAACAAATATTAAAGAAAAGGTCTACCGAGAGATAAATTTCATTACACGGATTCATATGCAACTTGAAGACCAACTGTGAAGATAATTTATATCAAATATTCAGAATAAGAATATAATGCAGCCACTTATCCCACCACACTACAAGTCTCTCAGGGTAGTCAGAGATTAGTTAGTCCACACGTGCTGACTCAGAGATCCATCCTACTCAGACACCCATTCTAGTCAGACACACATCATACTCATACAGTTCTTTCACAAGCCAAGGAACAACAGGTTTCTTACAATTGAAATATGAGCCAAGGTATTCAGAGACTGCAACTCTTCATATGTGAGATGTGAACTACACTCAGATGATACACTCTGTGATAAAATCCCTTATTTATCCATATTATAATACAATCACTCAACTCGATCCTTGTTAACATGAGAACATTATATTATTTAATACAATATAAGCATAGACACTTACTTCTAACTAATAACCTTGCAATCACGGCAACATTTGTTGCATTTGATTTTTCATCCAGGGTGCAAGTGTAATTCCCTGTATCGTTGGCATTCAGGGAATGAAGGAACATACTTCCATCGCTCTGAAATAGAATCAAACAACATTTCGATACAGTTTAATTATCTATAATAATAATTGAGTGGAACATATTTCATAAATCGTAAAGGGTAATTTGCATTGAATGACTGAACGTCGAAAACATCAATTATTACAGTGGATAGTACACCATTACCTATTGTACATGAATCATAATAATGCGATACAGATATTAGCTATTGTGCGGCAAAACGTGATGTTGTTATATTAACAATTGACTTGTTTCCTGAATACCCGAATTGTAATAATATGAGAATACATACATAAAAATAACATAAACTAAGTAGAGATTAGAAAATGTGAGTTCCAAAAGATGGGCACTTAAAAATCATTATAATTATGGGAGTTAATAATATGAAATATGTACATCCCAACTACTTATCCTAAATGATTGCTTGTTGCAAATCATTTAGTACAATATGTGGCATATTATAATATTATGATGATGTGTGCCTCTACTAGGTATTGTCCCATATTACACGGTACGCTGATGTTTCTTTAAATAAATTAACATTGGCATATTATAACAACAATTGTCTGACCATAGTACAACTCTATACTGATGAACAATATTCCCTTGATACAATTACATAATAATGCACAACATATAATGCTGTAAGTGCATATGTATATAGAATGCTGTAAGTGGATATTTATACATAGAACGCTATAAGTGCAGGGGCATAGCCAGGAATTCATTTCGGGGGGGGGCATCACAACAATTTCCCCTCAGAGCACGAGCTTTGCTCAATTATGAGGGGAGATTTTACTTATATATATTTTTTTGTTTATTATTTGTATGATATATGTATCTTTGAGTTGGAAAAATAAATAAGTTATTACTATTAAGTTATTATTAATAATAATAATTGGTCTCTTTTGGGCGCCGTTTAGCGATAAAATCGCCCCAAAGGGCACCGTACATTTTTCTTTATCACCATATAGGATCGTCACAAACAGTAAAAATGATAGATTAAATTACCACATAGGATCGCCATAAACAAAATAATAAACATAAACCTAATCAGTTTCGGCTAACTCCCATCATTGTAACGCATCTGATATATTTCTGGGTTGCAACATGATGAATGACTAGCGCCGCAGGCGAAAATTTTGTCATGAAACATAAGAAGGTAGATAAAACTGAATTGTTTGAAGTCCAGTTTATTTTTTGTGAACAAACCCCCACTCTTTAATTAGATTAGCGCCCCAGGCAATTTTTTTTAATAAAACAACTGTGATTTAATGGATTTTCATAATAATAAATTATTGAATATTCATGATATTGAAAAACTATGTGGTAATAATGTGATTCATTCCTCTTACGTAAAAAATGGTGGGTTGGTTGGGGAATTTCGGGCAGGGTTTGAACCCCCCCTGTCCCCGCCAATGCCCATGTGTAAATGCACATGTATATAGAATACAGGCACCACATCAACCTCAACAAGTGCATAGAATTATTAGCCATTAAAATTATGCACAAGCAATAGCTTACAATAATTCCTCTAGTCGTGGAAGGAAATATGGCAATAAAAATCTAATAAAGTTTTTAATGATGTGTTGGATCTTAATTGAAAATTCAATTGACTGTTTTCAAGTGATCTATAAAAGCTGTGATGCAGCAGTTGTGTGCGAGAGTCGTCCACCCCCTGATAATAAAACGCAGACCTGCATTCCTGTAGTTGGTTAAAATCCACAGAAATTGATTACTTCGATGGTTAAGATGGATAAAAAACTATAAAACTGCATCATAAATGTGATTATACCTATGTTCAACTTGTATACAAGCTAGAGGTGATAAAATACATATCAAAATATAAAAGAGACTCATTTATATATGAATACACTGAGGTAAATCGAAGATCATAAGGATGCCCCTGATTTACGATTAGCAACACATAATGTGACCTTTCCATTCATCCTGTATAGTCAACATTTTTAAAATATAAATTTATTTAACATATGTGTCAGCTGACACAAGTGAAGCATAAATCAACACCAGACATAAATTTATTCAATGGGTATTGTTGAATGGAATCCTAAATTATTTAGCTGGGAAATGCCAGACTAATCCAAGAAGGCAATAACTTGAGTTAATAACTAAATGAGAGATTTCAACTTTATTAGTAAATAATGTTTGTATTGTTGAGTCATTATTTAACTCAACAGATATAAGAAACAATGCTTCAAAAAATTATCATGTGTCCAGAAAGTATTCCAGGTACATGCTGGTGTAGATATCTTCAATTGCCATTACCTACACAGATAGTTACTTAACTTGTAACATTGCATGATATATTGGCTATTTCTGGAAGAGGCTATAAATAAGCGCTTTAGTATCTGTATTCATTCGGCAGATACCTACAATAGTCTCAATTATATCAAATACTCACCTTGATAGTATGATTACTGATTTGTCTGTCCCCTTTCCCTTGGAAAACCCACATAACGTTATCCTCCACATTATTTGTCAGCTGAGAGATTCCAGAACAAGGAATGGTAATATTTGCCCCGATGTCGGCTGCGTAATATTTAATTTTAACGCAGGACGCATTTTGAAACACTGAAACAAATAAACAAAAATAAAATTACTGTGATTCAGAAACACTACTATGCCTCTTAAAAAAATCAATGAAAATAGCAAAATCAAACCTTGAAATAATAAAATGTAAAATAATGAAGAATATATCACGTTATCGACGAACATAATAATATCATTCCTATGTTGCGGAAAGCTATAACTTAATTTATACAATAAATTTCATCGATCACAACAGAAGACACGAAAAAACTAATAGAGGGAACAAACATACACAGACGACCCGTCCGCTACTTTTGCGCGAATCGCGTCTGCGAAATTCCTATTTGAAGTTTGTTTTATTTCCGTGTGAAATTAGCAGACAGTATAGGTATAGACAAGCGAGAAACAAGTTGACCAACATTATATTTTCCATAGATGGAATAGACATTTATTTATGTATAGGGATGGACAATTATATTGGGACGGGTTTTCACTTGCAGCGTTGTACTTGTTATAATATGTACATCTATCTGATCAGTAAAAATTTTACCATTTCATTTTTTTATCACTTTTCTAATATAGTTTATAATATAAAATAGCTTTACACCAACTGCACATATTCGAAAACTACATAAAGATTCTAAAAAAGATTGGTAGAATCCGTTGTAAACCAGAGGCTCTAATAACACTTTTATTATACACGCTTAAACATAGGTACCTATAGTAACCTATAGTATACCTATTTCGAATTAAAAAATATTTTGACAGGATTGCCCAACTCTATAATTATTTACGGCATTTAAGGGATGCAAATGTATTTCTTTTCATAGGTTTTTTGTCTATGGACCACCCTTGACTTTGTTTTATCTGTCATGGCCGCGGGGTGGCGAGTGTGAGAGTGATTAGTGTTTTGTATATTTTATAGGAGAATAAAATGGATATTGAGTCGACGAGGTATTGTGAGAAACGCAAATAGCAGCAGGACACAGGGTTAACTGTGATCGACATTTGTAATGGCAGATGAAGACGATGAACAAGAAATAAAGAAAGCGCTCGATGCAGTTCAGGTGGTTCAATCCATGATTGACGTCTCTTCAGACAGATTGGACGGATTGAGAACACAATGTGCAACAAGTGCAGAACTAACTCAGCAAGAGATCCGGACCCTGGAGGTAAGGGCGTAATCCTTGCATCAGCATCCTGTTTTGCCCTTGAACCACCCAGGTTACCCGAACCCATCCAAACAAGGGCAGACTACAAACTCTCTAAACGCTTATTCGCACTATTTGTCGTTAAACTTGGATGCATTTTACTATTCGCCGCTTTTTAATGGTTTTGCAATGAATCACTGTGTCCCTGCATTGCATCCAAATCAGTGGAAAACACAGTGATGTAAATACATTATTGTCTCTGTCATCCCAACAAGGGATATGTGCACTTCATTTATTATTCCATCTGGAAACATTGATATTCATGTGAGATATGTGTTTTGTAATATTTGGGACAATGTAGTGTAATCAAGGGAAGAGAAAATATGTAGGTAGATGCCTTTATTTTATACCCATCTAGTTGAAATAACACGTTAGTTATTCTACATAAAGATGGTAGCAACTGCCAGGATATACAATTATTATAATTCCATTCCTGAGGCTAGTATTATAGTAACTAACTCTACATATCAAAACTGTTGATTTCATTATTTATTTATTGTATGGTCAATAATGGTACATCACATCAATTTACAATAATAGAGCTCATGTTTGATTGTCAGAAATTAAAAAAAAAAGTATTGTTTCTCAAATATTCGGTCGCCGACTGTCGATTGTTAGTGTCAAGAAATCCTCCGGGTTTCCTCCATACGCTGTGAGACAGCACTCCGACACAACATGGCTCACGGTCTGCCTCTCCGCACCGCAATCACATCTTGGAGAATCCGACCACCCACACTTAAAGAAGAAGTCGACACACCTGCCGTGGCCCGTCCGGATTCTGTCCAGTGCAGTCCACATTCTTCTTGGTAGGTCAAAGCCGGGTTTTCTCCGTGATGCAGGGCAGGGAGTGAGTTGCTGGGCTCCCACTCTCCTCCCATCTGGACCTCCAGGCTTCCTGAATACCAAAATTGTTTTCGTGGAGGCTTTTCCCCTCTCTTAGTGGAGGTCTTCTCGATTTAAGCCTCTTACCAGATTGAAGGTAATTAAGGTCATGAATGGAACTTACTACCACAGAATAATAAATGTGTTCACGAACAAATTGAACAGACACCTCAACACTAACCACACTCAATAGGCATATCAGTTATACTGCCGTCCCATCATTCAACGACATCTTCCTAGTGGGAACCTAAGGATGTTAATGAGACTAGCCGTTCAAAACAGTTTTATATTATCCTTAACATTAGATATTAGAAAAAAATTGATTAAGAACACAACTGTATGCTAGATAATATATATTTCTGTATATACCGTTTCGGTACTATGTTTATAATTAGTTTTATCTCATTGTGGTTACTGTTACGGATTTGCTAACAGAAATTGCCATTTGGCAATAAGCCCGCCCTTTCTACGTTTCTTATATGCAATAAAGATTATTTTATTTTACTTTATTTATTTTATTACATAAGTACAGATTTTTTTTATAGATAATTCACATTGGTAACATTGTATTGGTAATATTTAGGTATGTTGTATATATTTAGATCTTGATCAAGTGCCAAACTGCATAGTGCTTTTATAATGGAATTATGATTCATGAACTAATTCATTGATAGCACAATATTATGACTGGAAAACAGTGTTTCTAAAATCAATAATCCTTATTATCACAAACGAGACCAATTTATATAAAATAAAAGCGAATTTATTGCAACTGTGATGTCATTGTAGGCATATGAACTAGCAGAAAAGCTGTTGCCCTTTCTATTGTTATCCAGCAGGTATTAATTATTGTGTATACATTTGTTTACAACACATTCCTCGTTGTTTGTTTCTCAGGGCAAACTAATAAAGTTATTCTCGAGACAACTTGTCACCAAGAGCAAGTTGAGAGAAGAGGATATTCCGCAAGAGCTGAAGGGCATTCCTTCTCTCACACAGTGGCTACAAGTGGTTGGGCTCAGCCAGGAGTCTGTCAAGGTTAATAACGCATTTCTGAAAACACATTTACTGTACTAACATATTCTATCCGAATGGCTGGATTAATAATAAAATATTATGTAATTTAATAGATGGTGTGCTCCAAGATTCACAGTTTAGAAGCCCTGCAAGACAAATCAGAGAGGGATGTAAAGATTATTTTGGGCAATGCACGCGAAGAAGAGTTACGAAGGCTTTCCAGAGCCCTTCATAACCTTAAGAAATATACTGGTATGTCACCTCGTGGTACCACTTGACCTAATATTATGAAATTCATACTCATTTAATTGATTGTGCGAAATAAAGTTGAATAAGTACATAGATGGTATGAAATGAAGCTATACATATTATATGAATTCCCTTACAGAGGTCCTAGTGCGAGGTGGCAGTGAATGTGAAATAGCCCTGTACTGGGACTCTTGGGACCGACATCACATGCTGAGAGGGTCCCCCAGAGTGAGAGCCAGACACGCCCGCGCCTCGGTGCCTTCGGAGGATGCTTTGGCTCCGCCTCCAGCGGCTGCCAACCAGCCCCTCCCCCCGGGAGGTAACGGCCCCCTGCCCCTGCCCCTCTCACGATCTGCCTCTTCCATCTCCCCCCTCCACCAGACCCCAGCTCCACTCTCCCCACACACCAAGGGGAAAGGTATACACACTATCTCTCTCTGTCTCTCTCTCTCTATCTATTTACCTCTAATGCTCTTTACTATATTATGTTGCTTTGTTCCTTTTATGTTGTTGATTGCGTTGCCAATTATTTTGTATACTATTACTATTTGTAGGTATTATTGCTAACATTTTTCTAATTTTTCAACTCTAGGATAATGTAGATATTTTTACTTTAAAAGAAACACATCTAACATAAATACCTATTTAGTATGATTTGATGCAATATGTAAAAGGTTTTAGAATACTAGTTTACAAAATTATCTACATTGTTTTGAAATTAGTAGTTGTACAGCTAATACTGAATAGTACCGATTTACATTAGTGGCAATAATTTTATTTTTGCTTCTCTTTGAATTATCTGCAAATTTTCGCTACCAGTATAATTTTGCATAATATACTTTAGATTTTTAGATCACAACGTAACTTTACAAATCATGTTCTAATGCTATAAGATAAACATAATCATAGGGTCTTGAGAAGTATTATTATAACCACTTTGCATCTTATTGTAGGCAAACAATAATTAATATGTGTTTTGAACGTAACACAACCAATTGAATATTTTGGAATACTGGGTAGGAGTAATAAAATTTATTATCAGGTTTGATGGTGTGTAATGTTGCATGAAACTCCATATTTTTATAGTAACTAACAATCCCATATCTATTATTCTATCCAATTAATGTGGCATCCGGTCATATTGGTATTTGCTAATATTGTGATGTACTAATTCTCATGCACGCTCTTCCATATCATCTTATGCTCCCAGTGTTAAGAATGTCACTTTCTTTTTACTGACGTGTTGTGTTATGGTAATGGCAATGACATGAATGGTTGTCAACATATTATGCACACCTGATACTTGGCTAATGTGAGCGTGTGGACCTCCCTAAGTGGAGCATAAGTAGTAGCGGTAATGAATCCAATTGACTCAGGCTTCGGTTGTATTGTTGATATAAACTAATAAGAGTCCAGGCCCTGCATGCTAAAGTGTAATTTCACATTTAGGATAAATGTCAACAGAAATGGTTGTTTTGTTGTACTTTGTGGTGTTAACTTACTAACTTGAGCGCCTACACTTGATTTGAATTAGTAAAATCATTTTAAAGTTGGCACCCATTTATAATTTGTAATATGCACTTCCTCAGTCCAGTTATGTAATTTGTCTTTTCCATAATTCCAGTTTCTCTGGTACTAGTTTAGATAAAAGAGTTCCTAAGTCCATTTCATAAAGACGGATGGCAATACATGTACTTTTTTGGCTGGCAAAATTGATCCAAATATTGTACTTTATGTCTTATATGTATGATCAGCCCTTTTGTAATTGTTTTGGTATGGATAATTTTAATTGAATGTTCACTTGCTGGGTGCGAGTGCGGGTTTATGCATTATGATTTGTTTAGGAGCCCTTTATTTAGTGTTACTTGTTATATATACCCTACTTATTATAATGAATGTTATATTAATTGTTGTTGTGGAATGTACCTTACACCTATTGATTGGATTTTCTACTTCACTAACCATTAACTAATATTGTCAATACATTCTGTATTATGGTCACGTTTACTTAATTCCATTAAAACATTCAGTCATTTATAAATATTATTTCCTCTCCCATCTCCAAACAAGTCCTCACCTCAAAAAATATATATTTAATAATATGTATGTTATGTAGTAATATTACATCCACTCCACACACCCAGATTCACTCAGTTGGTATTGTTACATTACATTACACTAATCATATTATACGAGTATGTGTAAAGTGTTTGTATAATACAAGACTTTTCTTGTTCAGGAGGTGGCAAGTTTCCCACGACTCCACCAGCTCGACGCAAACACCAGACTGGCCTCCCTCCCCCTGGGACGCCCTCTGCTGCACCCAACTCATCTGAACAGCCGTCCCTCACTAAATCCAGATCACACGACTCACAACTTGGTGTCAAGATTGATGGGGAACCCAATTCAACAGAACAAAAGTAAGATCGATATTTGTTTGTATTCCTCGTTATGTGTGAGTGAGTCCATTCAGAGGAAACACCATATTCCATTGTAAATGAAGTAACTTTAATGGTTTGTGTTATGTTTTCAGTGGCGATGCAAGTGGTCCCTGTACTGCTATCTCCCCTCCTCCCTGCTCTCCGCCATCGCGTACACCGATCCCACACAATAATGTCTCGCATTCATCCAACGACAACACGGATGATTCTTATAAATGTAACATGATAATCTAATGCAATTTCAGTTCCTATATTCACATAATCACAGTTGTCATTGATTATTAATGTTTTATTTTGGTTTGTAGGTGGCAACGTAAGTGTGCCTCGCTCACCTCGAACACCCAATGTCTCTCGAGGCATGGGCCATTATATTGAACACCGTTTCACCAAGACATTTAAGATGATAGCCACGTGTGATTATTGTGAGAAACAAATGTTCCTAGGGGCAGGGCTCAAATGTAAGGAGTGCAAGTACAAGTGCCACAGGTCAGTTCATAGTTCAGCCTTCACGGTGTTGTCTGAATAATAATTTATCAATTGTGACAGTTTATTGAACTTGCGTTTGATTTCCAGAGATTGTCAAAGTAAGGTGCCTCCATCCTGTGGTTTGCCTCCAGAATTTGTTGATGAATTCAAAAGGAAACTGCAATCAAATGGTGATTTAATTGATATTATAAGATATAGTTTCTGATCAGATTGTTAGTTTGGTATAATTATGTTGTTTATATATTGTAGGTTCCAACTTATTAGCTAACAGCTCATCACCTTCATCTGGACGTAGTCCCCAACATTCTTGTCCCATGCCTAGTAGTCTACTCACCTCTATTCCTCCAAGGATTAGGAAAAAGTCACATCAACTCAATGCCAACTTGCCTTCATTTCCTGTAAGTCAATTATCATACAATTATTGTCCCACGTTTTAATGTGATATAATGAAAATCTTTATTTATTTAGTGCATCTGACTCACGTAATAAATAGTAAATTTGTGTACTACTTCTATTTCTGTGTGCTTTTTTAATTAAAACTGATTTAACCAGAGTGTATTTGATGTAACACTTTATAATGAATGTGTTGTTTCAGGGTGGTCCCGATTCTTCATCCAATACATCATCATGCAACAGCTCTACACCTTCATCACCTGCCCTTCTGGGGACTGGTGGTGGAGTCCCTCCAATGCTACCTCCCCCTGGAGCCCCCCCTACTCCCCGCACCCCACACACTGCTACTGCCCCTCCACCACCCTGCATCATTCCTAACAGACAGCAGTTTAACTTCCCTGGTTAGTATTAACATTCCTTGTAAAGTTTATATTATTTATGTAATTTGTAAAGGAACAATAACCCTTACCAATTGACATGACTGTTTCAGAAGTAAAGAAACCTTGGTCATGCATAGACAAGAGCAAAAGCAGCAGTGTGGGTCCTGGTGATAGTGAGAAGACTGTGTCATCTACATCTGAAGAGTCGGAGAAAACACCGGGAGGAAGGACTGACTCTGCAGAGGGAGACAATGCCCTAAACAGGAATGATTCTACTAAGTGGCCCAGGCAGAATAGTTTATCAATGAAAGAATGGGACATACCATATGACGAACTAGATGTGGGAGAAGTGGTAGGTGAGGGACGCTTTGGGAAAGTGTATCGTGGGTCGTGGCATGGAGATGTTGCTGTCAAGGTGCTCAACATGCACAATTTAGATGATGAAGCTGCATTAGAAAGTTTCAAGCTAGAGGTGGCAACATTCAGGAAGACTAGACATGAGAATGTAGTATTATTTATGGGAGCTTGTATGAAACCACCTCGCTTAGCCATTGTGACATCATTGTGTAAGGGCATGACTCTGTATACCCACATACATCTACGTAAAGATAAATTCAATATGAACCGTACTACTTTGGTGGCTCAGCAAATATCACAGGTATACATTATTTTACAATTATTCAGTTCCAACAGTATTCTGGTGTAAACACTGGTTGCCAAATTATGTACTTACCTTAAAATATGTTCCATTTCCGCATCACACGTTCTGTTTTGGTTTTACTCTAATATGTATGTACCAATTATACTCATACGAATGTTATTAATTTCCAGGGTATGGGCTATTTACACGCACGTGGAATAATCCACAAAGATTTAAAAAGTAAAAATATATTTCTGGAGAATGGAAGAGTGGTCATCACAGATTTTGGTCTCTTCAGTGTTACAAAATTATGTTTTGGAAACAGGTGTGCAAAAGGTTCCTTATCTACATGCAATAAAATACTTAGATATATTGTTATTTAACCATGACATACACATTCACAGTGCCGGTGACTCCCTTGGTATTCCCGCTGGATGGCTTTGTTATTTAGCTCCAGAACTTGTTAGAGGTCTGAGGCCCAGACAGGCGCACGCCGATGATTTACCATTCTCAAAACAATCTGACGTTTACGCCTTTGGGTAAGTTAGTGCATTGTTTCTCATTTGTAAACCTCATTCCTCTAATATATGCTAAGTGTATATGGTTGAGTGTTATTGTTTGGTAAGTTTGTTACTTAATTGTTTACAGCACTGTGTGGTACGAACTACTGTGTGGGGAGTGGCCCTTTAAAGGACAGCCCCCTGAGGCAGTCATATGGCAAGTGGGCAAAGGAGTGAAGCAAACATTGGCTAATCTCCAAGCTTCCAGAGATGTGAAGGACATACTGATGTTGTGTTGGTCTTATCGTGTCTCGGAACGCCCCGATTTTGGACATCTTCTCAGTACACTAGAGAAGTTACCTCGTAAGCGTCTGGCGAGGTCTCCCTCCCATCCTGTTCACCTGTCACGCTCGGCAGAGTCTGTATTTTGAATGCATAATGGTTCATTAATTGTATGTCTATTAAAAGATGCTGTCACAATACCTCGTACCAAATGAACTTTGTATTGATGACATGGTCACTAGAAGGTTGTGAAGCGAGTCATGTAATCTGATGAGTCAATAATCATTATCCCAAACATTTGGTTTGTAAAAGATGTAAAAATCAAGAGATTTGTCTGGATGTTATTCTTCAATCTCACTTATAACTTCTCAACGTGTAATATATTAAGCTTGCATTATATTCTTAGGTAGATTTATCCTTTATGATTGCTTCATTCTACTACTATTATTATTATTAATCTGTAGGAGTACATTTGCAATGGAAATAGAAAAGATGACTTCCATATCCCGTAGAAATCATTTGGCAAACAAATATTATGTTTATGCTGGCAAATCATGGTTATTTATTTACATATTGGGAATGTAAAGGTGGTGAGTTCATTTACCTGCTTAACATGACTGGGAACATCAATGTCCCTAGAGTTGCAAGTGCTACAGCACAGACTTATTCCTAATGAAAATTACAAATAGTTTTGTTGTCATATGTATTATGTTGATCCCATCTCATAACTTTATACTGTCTAATTTCTTCACATAAAACTCAGTGTTGTAAATTCTTTCCTCTTAACTAAAACAATTCTAAAATTACATATTGCAATTTATTTTCTTCTATTCCTGTGTATAAATTTCCACTGGTACTAGTTGTTATCTGTTATATCTTAATTATTGCAATCAATGAGTTGTACTCTGCTTCTGAATATAAACTTTGTTTAATTGTAATGAAAGTGTAAATATGTAACTTGTAAAAAAGATATTATGTATCATATTGTAAATAGATAGTTATATACATACCTAGTGGGTACGTATTATTATCTTGAAATGTCTTTGTCATCCTATTTTAGAACACAGCTGTCCAAACTATGTGTGGCCTGCTACCTATTTTTATATCAGTATCACAATTATTCAGTTGTGTATCTTCTTGAGAGAACGGCTCTGTGCAAAAGCACTTTCTCGGCCAAATTCATAAAACCAAAAATAGTGTGTGGACGACTTTTAGAAACCAACCCTGCATTGTTTTCTTACACATATATTCTGGTTGGCAGACATTGCCTATGGCAATAAATTCGTCATCTGGCGTAATGTTTTATATCCAACAAAATTTTTTTTATTTATGTATTATTCTATTCTTTTGTACATATATACAAAATCATAGTTATTATTTTTGTTCAATGCGTCCTCGGGTAATTAGGTTGGACAGCCATGCTATAGATTATCAGGTAAGTTGCTCTTTGATTGCACCATGTAATAATCCCATTTATGATACGATCTATTTATACACTTGTTATTTAATTAAATAATACTACATATATTTTTCTCTTGAATTTGTATCAATTACTTGAATTAATATGCTTTTCTTCAAATGCATTAGGAGTTTGATAACCGTTAAGTAATACTGTGTACTCTGAATTAAACAACTTTGGAAAATTCTTGATGATGTGGCTTTAGAAGAATTCCCTCCCAGAGTTCGACAACTTTTTTGCATTAAATAATATAAAACTTGCAATTGGCTACGTCTTATTATAAAAATGTTAGGAAATATGTATTGTAAATAGTTCTACTGTTTATTTATTTGTTACACAACCTTAATAATATAATGATTGTACTTAAGTGATGTTATATGACAAATATTATTGAGGGTTGAGCACTGAGCAGTGTACTACACTACACTGACGCTACCATATTATTATTATTATATGTATGATATACCTAATGTGGAAACTTGGTTACCTCAATGTAAATAATATTATCATTCTAATAAAATTATTCATTAAATTTTAATTTTGGGTTCTTATTACTCTTCCCTTAACAACGATAAAAGAAACTGAAAGTATCTCATAAAAACTCCTGAGATAAATAAGAATAACTTTTATGATATGACTCACATATAACTAATGCTTGACAGGAATGTTGCATACAGATAATACAACTTGGAGGTGTCTGTGTAATTAAAGTAAACATTCAGTATAAAAGCACATTTTATTGAAAATGACCTGCTAATAGTCCAGCAATGTTTCTACACATTTTCTGTATTTGTTCTTCAGTCACAAATTCTGTAGCTAATATAGCGTTCCCAATGGCTATAGTTTCTCTGACATTCCGTCCATTTACCCAAATCTTACCATTCATCCCCGCTGCAATCTCAAATGGTATTTCTTTAGAAAGTGCATTTAGTAGAGGACATTTTTTATTTAATATTTTTCTTACAAGATTTAGACTAGATGTGAACACGAAACCATCAGTCAAGACACCGAGTTTTCCTTTTTTTCCATGTGAATCAATACAAACTAATTCTGGCTCAACATCTTTATCAGCCATCAACAACTTAGCAAACAGTGCATCTCCAATTTGAACATCTGGACGATTCTTTTTAGTGGCATTTTCAAAAGCAAGATAAGATAATGTGGCTGGTTCACTGCTTCCTATATCCACTTTAAAATAATCACCAGCTTTGGCAATTACAACTCCCACAACATTATCTCCTCGAGCAGGGATGTATCTCTTCTGATGATTATCCACCCAAAACATATTTGGTTCTCGTTTCTGTAATATACCAGCTTTACAAACGTACACTTTGTCTCCTTCGCGCCTTAATCCAGGGCCTAGGATCACTTTCATTTTTGATGATATTTCTGGAATATCACCCACAATATCTCCTGGTAAAGTCACATCGCTCGCCTTCACAATCATTTTAAGTTAAATTCGTGATAACCGAAGTAAGTTTAATACAGTAAACAACAAAACAAACTTATTTTCAATCACTCAATCAACATAACCTCTTTCACCAACACTCTTCTTATTGACAGCACCACAGAACACATATACTCTCTAACGAGACAGCACAAAATGACAAGATAAGCTAAATTGTCGACAACTCCGAAAGTGTGCGCATGCGCCATATTATGATTAGGCGCCAAAAGTTTAAAAAATGACATTATTTGTCAATACCTTTCTGACTACACACCTGAAAATTTGCAACCAGAATATATGTAAACAATACTAAATAAATCAGCGGTCTCGGATCATCTTTCTTCAGAGACAAAAAAGTTGTAAGGCGTTTCAGGGGATCCAAGGGTCGTGTGGGGTCATGTGTAGGGTTGCCAGATTTCATGGAAGTCAAACCGGGACGAGCGAAAAATTTCATGAGCGGGGGGGGGGTACCCACGCAGGATTTTCATTTTTTAGGTATGCACAAACTTTTTGCGCCCGCCCCCCCCACCATAGAAATTTATACCTTATAAAAGATGCATCAATTTAGCGCCGCAGGCGAAATTTTTTAGATAAATGGAGACTGGTTGTTTGTTTATTGTAGTTAAATGAAATGCGTAACATTATTTGTTTTTTACATTATTTTGTACAGAAATTGTCAAAATTACCACAAATGATTGTAATCCTAAAAAATACCAACTATTCTGAAAACCGGGACATTTAGGCGTCCCGAGAGTTTTGTTCGGGACACCGGGACACGAGGCACAAAACCGGTGACAGTCCCGGTAAACCGGGACGTCTGGCAACCCTAGTCATGTGTGATATCACATAAAAGGGCGCTGGAAATGAAATCCAGATTGCGAGTCAGATTTTGTCCAGGTCAACTAATCGGGAGACAGCGATGGATCGAGAGGATCCAGTCACCGCATACCGCCGTGTTTGGTGTTGGAAAAGAAATTCAGACCTCAAGTCATATTTTGTCCAGTACAATAAGCCATGGGGAGACACCGTGGGAATACCATATCATCTAAGCCAAGCAATTAAAGCTAAATAATTGTAACTCTTGTATGAGGTAAGTGGCGAATTGGAAGTACCTACGAATACATTGATAATACACTTATATCTTTTCTTCGTTCTTCTCAAGTGTTCAGTGTGTATTTTGACGATGGTGTCGAGCTTTCGGCTCCCTTGCTTGAGCCATCTTCAGGACTAATGTGGCTGTAATGACTGCCTAAAACTAAAAAGGAGAAAATAAAATAATATTAAAAAACTTTTTAAAAGCCACGCTTATATTTAAAGTGCAGTAAAAAGGGTAAAATAATTTTGAAAAAAAAAGAACCAAATGCGTGAGAGCTTCCTGTATAATATATTCCCTTAATTGTTCGGTCTTCTGCAAAATAAGACTCCCGGTATACTATTATTCTTTCTCATAAGAAGCCCACGCTTTTGATTTTTTTTTTCTAAATTATTTTACCCTTATTAGAGCACTCTGAATATAAGCGTGGTTTTTAAAAAGTTTTTTAATATCATTTTATTATATCTTTTTCCTAATAGTAAATAATTCAGGTTCAGAGAATTTGAGGCACTCCAAGGGCTCTGTAGAGTTAAGAAAACACCTGTATAGATTACCATAATACAAAACTGTATAAGTACTATAAGTAGTACCTCCATCTACCTACTTGTAATATACCTACAGTCTACACCATACCTCTGGTACTATTGGTGTAGGTATTATAGCATATAGCAAGACAATACCTGTATGCTATGATCTAATATAATAGTAGCTAGTGTAATTGCAGCTGAATACATAATAATGAGGTGAATTTAGTAACTATGACTAACTTCCCTGAACATAATATACTTACTACATAAATAGGATTCAACTAGGATATTGTGTGTAAAAAAGTGTATGTAGAACTTGACCCTAATATGTCTACATATTTCAGTTCTAGTCTTTAAGGTAGGGTGATTTACTAAGCACCAAAGTCCCCTACATCCCCAAGTCTGGACCTTGCAAATTTATCAGGCGTTTGCAAAACACCACCATCACTTCAGAACTAGGAAAAAATAGGAGCATGGTTTTGAAATCAGTAACTGGTTGGCGCAATGATCACTATTTAGTGCAAAGAGGGAAAGATTGAATAAGTGTTTAGCTTCACATCACCCTATCTAATATGAATATCTAATATCCAGCCTTGCCCAAAGTGTGACAGAGTGTGCTTGTCCAGAATCGGCTTTCAAAGTCACCTCCAATGTCATCATCGACAGGATTAGTAATAACTTTCTTTTTCGACAGGATTAGTAATAAAATTCTTCGGAGCTAAAAAATGCTCGGCAACGGGCACACGGCTATTATTATTATCTAATATGAATTAATCTACATTTCCTTTATTAAAATTAATAAGCAAGGAAGAAATATATTTTGCAAGCGTTCCGTAGTTCATACAATGCCTTGTCCCTGCTCTGAGATTCAGATATAGAGTAATGTATGTGTGCAGGTACCAGTACCTACCTAGCCAGTGCTCAACCAATGCATGCCTTATCACTTAATTAAATTCATAGCTAATGTAATTACATATGCATGCGTTAGGTATATTACTGTGTAGATATATGCTTCTAGTGTGTGTTTACTTACATTTTATATGCGCAGCTTGAGTGAAGGAATCAAACTAATACTAGGTATATACCCTGGTAGATTTATTACCTCATTTCACATTATTTACTGATATCAAACTACTACATGGCCATACTATATGAGGAAATAATAACTCTAAGTAACACACAGGTTACACATTGCAAAACAGTTGCCCTAATACTTCCATGACGTACCATGTTCCATTCTTGTTCAACTCATGTTATGTCTCATAGGTATTTAAAAAAAAATGTTCGCATCCAACTTACAATATGACATGAAGGGTAAATCTACTAATCTTCTTCTTTCTTTGTTCTGCCCTTCTGTCCCGGTTCATCCAGGGTTGGGCCTCCTCGTACGTAGGCACCAGGATCTCCTGTCCTGGGTTGTCACTGTTGGGATTCTCTGCGACGCCAGCTCCTTTTCAACATTGGACCAGTAGCATTGGAGGGTAAATCTATACTAATCTTTAAAAAAAACTTTAATTCTACATTCCTTATTAATTTCACTATGCACATTCAATTCTAGTCCACGTTCAACATTATTTTACTAATAGAGCTTAATAAAAATTATGGTTAACACTTTTAAAGATTTTATTTAGAACTAAATCCTTTTTTCAGAAAAAAAATGACCAGATTCGCTGCCTCTTTAATCGTATAAAAAAATCAGAGGAATTTTTAAATTTTTATTATTGGACAATCTTGTGAGCTCCTGCCCCCTCTGTAAATACTAGGGAGTATACATACTTTGGGATCACTGTAGTCATTTACATCATCGTAAGATACTTTATTGAGGTTTCAATGCTTCCTCATTCAGAGAAGGTACATCACTTTTCTCATTGATATAACAAGAATTATTGTAACGCAAATTTCTTGAAACCACTCTGAACAATGGAGACTTGTGTTTTTAGGTTCTGGAGAGGAGGAACGATAAGGGATGAAGTGGTGAAACCAGTAATAAAAAAATTAAAGAATATATTGTGTGGTGAGAGTGTGTTGCATGTACTTAGTGGCATTACTAGAAAGAATAATAGGAGTAGGTAGTACATACAACACGCATGTCGTAAAATTATATGGCAGGTTAGTGCAGTGCTGAGGTTGTGGTAGAAACCTTTTATTGCATTTACTTCAGTGGACCATTTTATCATTTTGTGATAAAGAGTCTTGCCTCACGACTCAGCAATAATGTGAATGTATGAATATCAATAGTTGTATTGTTGCCTTCACTAGAGAATGTAGGTTACCGATAACGTTTATTACTTTTGTGTCTAATCAGGTGTCTTCTAAAATAATAATACATTGCATTATGTTACAAGTTACAGGTTAACCATCTACACACACACACATACACATATACACATACATCAAGACAAGGTACACGTACAGTATTGAATCTAACTTAAAACACTTGAACAAATAATCTATATACGACCATGAGGTAATCGTAAAAATAAATGTCTCCAAATGTGCTTCAGTTGGTCACGAGTGTTAATAAAAGCAGTGCATATTCAATAATCATAAAGATATTGTTTTAGTAGAAAATCGTGTTAAAGGCATTAAGTAAGAGAGTAGATAAGAAGAAGTTATGAAGGAAAGGAAACACCTATTTGTTGTCATTCAGTGTTGTGATTCAGCCGAGATGGATGGAGTGTGGAGTGCGGAGCCGTGACACTTGACTACTTGGGCTGTCCGACCAGACTTTAATATTCTATCAGTTTGTTCGTTCGGCTCGAGTTGTTTTGTCTCACAAATATCTACAATGGTTTTATCTTAATTTACCATAAAACAAAGTGAGTATGTGAACTTCAATTTCATATATTTACAATACAATAATATATAATATGTGTTTCTAATAAAGGTAATCATTACAATATTGTAGTGAACTATTTTATAAATTTCATAATGCGCAACATTGGGAAAAGCAAAAAAATATAATATATAATATGTGAATTATATTTGTTGTACTGTACCTATGTAGTAATATTAAAATATTATTATTTTATAACCAATGAAATATAAACACATTTATTTTATTAATATATTTTGTATTAAGATTAAGTAGTGATATAATTTAATATGTGCTACATAGTGTAGATTGGTATAGAACTCTTGGACGTTTCATTACAAGGTATCTAAAGTTTACACAAGTGTATTAATAATTTGTAAGTGTAGGTGGTGGACCACATGGTGGTGTGCCATACAACTTCACACACACACACCTGCACACATTTATCGTACATGCTGTATGATGTGGCATTCCATGTGAGATTCTATTACATATTGTTAGCTAACTACACTTTAATTTATTACTCCTTCAATAAAATACTACACAGTACCTAATTCTAATGAAAATTCTCCATAATGTCCAATACCAATAATTGATTCAGACATCCTACTACATCAGATCTGTTAATATCAGATTACTACGACTATTTCATCGTCACTAATGCAAGGGCAATATGTAAATTTTAATATACATAATTACGCACAGGCTGGACTTGCCAAAATTCTTCTCAGTATTAACAGCCACAAAATGTCTACATATTTTCATTTTCCAACAAGCAACATTATTTCATAACAGTCACTACATAAAAGTTTAAATTTTATAGCAGTCATATTTTAATCTTCTTGTGACTAAAATGTCTCAAATTTGACATCTTACAACCAATCTACGATTGTAAGTCATATATCAATCAAGCGCATTGAAAAATGTGCCATGTTGAATTCACCAATCATTTTATCAATAAAATTTACTTATGTACCTATATATTTTTATTGTGAGCCCACTGAGATAGATTATTTGTATGGATTTTAAATTGAATTACAATGCTTATTTGTGCAATTTTAAGTTCTAACAAGGTGTTTTTAGAACCAATATATCTCATCTTAATTTTGCTAGCTGGATCATGATTAATATATAAACTCATCAGCTTAATACTGGGAAAATTCCCTCAACCCGATAGTATATCAAAAAATTTGATTCAGATGAAATAGTATCAGTAGTATTTTCTTAGGATTATTATCGACACAATGTGTAATAAAATTATTGTAGTAGGTACATACGTATTAAAAAAAATACATATATGTGACAGGTTAGGATTAAAACTATTCAACCCAATTTATCAAGTTCTATAGATGCACATCATTTCCCTAATAACTGGTAATCAAACTTTCTTATGGGGTGGATCCTATAACACATTAAATCTTATATTACACAATCAAAATGTATCAGGTTTAGAGAATTCATTGACAAAAAAGATCACTCAGAAAGATATCTCTATCAGCTGGTTAACCTATCTATACTACCATTACAACAAAACATAGTAGGTACCTATTATGCATTAATTTATTGTCAAAAGTCTACAATAATAGTTAGAGGTATAGGTATATAATTGTATAAATCTGTAAGGAAAGATAAGTTAGGAGCTACGCAGGTATAAGGTCTAGTAAAATGTGAAATGGTAGTATAGAATTTAATTTGCACATACATACTTTTCGTCCTGTCATTGTGTTTTACTCTAATTGAAGCACAACCTTCAATCAATACAAGTAATATTTCTATCCACAACCTGTTGGCTATTCATAATACAAATATAATTTGACACATAGATACTCTACTCATACTTACATAACATAATATATTACAGGATGGTACATTCTAATATATGCATTTATCTACATACAACTTATATAATTTATTGAAATACTTTCACCAATTGAAAGATTAGAATATTTTATACACCAACTTAATTCATTAACCTTCGTCTCTCAACAATATTTATCGATGGACTCACATTATTTTCAAAAAGAATAAAAACCATTGATTGAGTTTCCTAATAAGTCATTTTTACACTACCATGCCCTTTTGAAGCTCTCATATTTGTGATTTAGGTGTTTGGTTTTCAGTGTTCTGAATCTTATTGTTCAATATGATTTTTTGAGCTTTCTGGAAACTTGTCTCTGCTATGAGCTCTATCGAGGCCGTCGCCATATTGTTCATGGAGGCCGGGCCCAACTGACATTTGACGATGATTACGCCATCTAAGTTGTATGGGAAAAAATATTCCGTAGTTCAAGTGTTTGTCACCGAGACAAGGTGTTTGTCACCGATACAAGGTGACGTCACCACTCGTGGCGGTGATGGAATTCGAGGATGTAGGCTTGTACTCTACTATCGCAGGCTTCGGCTCTATGAGCTAATATGGAGGTGATTGTTTCAAGAGGCAAGTGTGACTTTTAAACATAAATGTGAATGGCACTCAATCGCAAGAGTGCCCAATATAATGTATTGTTTTCACAACTAGATTTAGACACTAAATATTAATTTATTAAACAATACAGACGTGTTGATATTCTCAATAACGTAGTTTCATAATGGTCAGATCTTAATGAGTGTGTAACCTAACTCAAGTTATATCCCCTACTGAAGCATTTATACCCCACATGTTTATTTATTTACACACACTATATACTACGAGTATATACAGATCTTTCATCATTACAAGGATTGTATGTAAAATACAATAACTACATAACACTTTACATTTGATTCTAAAACAATTAGGTACTTTTCTCTTATCAACAATAATACATACGATACGAGTAATTAACATTCATTTTCATTTTTGATTCTGAAAAATAATTATGAAAAACATAATTAAAAGAAATATACGACACAACTAAAATAGTCAATAAACTATGCAAGTAGATTTTATAAAAATAAAGAATATTAGTAATTTATTTATGTTTTCAGAGTGCACATCAATCAGGTATCTTATAGTCAATCAGGTCTGTTTGGTCCTATGCGGTATCAACTATCGAGTGAACAAGCCTCTTACTACAAGAGTGATACTATATTAATTATCACATCATTATTGGCATCTAAACAGAGATATATTGGATTCATACATACAAGTTATAAAAATAATAATAACTAAGCACAAAGAAACATATTAAAAAAATAGAGTTATTACCAAATAAGGGTAAATAAATATAAAATGATATACATCCAGTGACTACACATACAACATAAGGTCAGCTGAAAACTTTGCAGCCCCGAAATAAATATACCAGAGTATGGAGGAATGTTTTCAATATAATCTCCTCCAAGTTGAATGCACTTTGGTCCGCGATCAACCATTAGGTACCCACTTTTATGGATGGATTTGCCAACCCTGTTTTTTTTTTCTCAGGGCTGCAAAGTTTTGAGATGACCCGCATAAAGCATAAAATACAAATGAATTCTAAAAAGTATTATGCTAAATAAATACATACACAGAAAGATCAATTCAGAATGTAGATATGTAATGAAATATTATGCTCAGTGCACGTCGGCATGTAGTACTAGTAGGTACATATTAACCATTCTCAAATATGTACCTAATTTAATAAAATATTACCTACATCTTTACATTAAAAAAAAAGATTTTTATTTTTCCAAAATAATAACAATTCATAAAACACTAAAATAATATTTTGCATAAACAGTTCAATAATTTCAATAATTCTCATTAAAATAAATAACATTTCACTAGAAATTATAATACATTTATTGCAAAGAAAAAGAATTTTTGAGATTAACTAATAATCATTTTTTTATAATATATTTCACTTTTTCTTTCACAAATGCATACTTTGGTCAAAATTCTTAAATACCAAATTTTTCTAATTCATTCCTAAATCTTTAAAATTATAAAGTGAATTGAACCTAAAATTTTCTACTAAAGCAATAATAGGTAAAAATACATACCTACGTTATTTCATTGATTTAAAGGAAACATTAACATAGCATGTAAATTTGTGTAGTATTTGATCTAATACATAATAAAATATAATAAAATTAGTATAAGAGTGAGAATCTATATCCAAGGCTAAGTAGAAATTGAGTTAAAAGTAGTAGAGATAGTGCAAAGTGTGCAGGAAAGTATTTAAAAAAGATAAGATTAGCTAAGTGCGAAATATAAAGTAAATAACAAATATAAAGAAACAATTATAATATTTTGTCTAAGAACAAGATACATAGAGAAACATTAATAAGATTTAGTGTAATCTAGTATGTATTTAGATTAGTCAACTTTCTAGTCTACATCAAACTATTAATAATACTGATTTCATTACTTTATAATCAAACCATATTTAACATTAGGTACCTACACGAGTTATTCATGAGAACAATGCATGTGCCTAAGTATCTAAATAACATATTATTATTTTGTCAACATTCAAGGATGAGTCTATTGATCTATATGGGAATAGAACATATTTATTATTTTATAGACTCTATTCTCCCATACAATATAATCCACAATTTATTTTATAACAAACATAAACTATGTACTGCCAAAAAATACATAACAATTATTATTAGTAACTTGTCTATGAAGTCCGTCAATTATTTTTGTTTGAGTTGCAAAATACAAAGAGATAAAATAAGGAATGAAATAAAATAAAAAGGAATGTTGTGAAGAAACAAGGGAAGGGTGCTGGAGAGTGGTGGAGGTGTAGTGGGGAAGTGGAGGGTGTCAGGTCTGAACTGGAGGGGGGGAATTGGGGTGAGTCCCTCCCTCTTCTATTATGGGAGGCTCAGTGCTGGCTCCAACCCCTCCCCCTTCACTGCCTCCACCCGCACCCATTGCTAATCACCGAGACGGACACGAACTGACACAGGAACGTCCACTCAGCGCCGAGAATCCAGAAGTGCCAGACTGGAGACTGGACATAGAACCCCTAAAAATATTATCATACATTTGTCACAACATACTATTACTATGTCCATTGTCCAGTGAATAAAATAAATACAGGTATTATATCTTACCTGTAATCCTGTGAATTGAGCACTTCAAAGAAATACATAAGTTGAGCTTTGGGTTGCGTGAAGGAGTCAATCAGATCATGATGATAATGTGAGGGAGGCGGAGCATGCGGAGTGGGAGGACCATGTTGCAGTCTCCACTGCATGACGTATCCCCCTTTCTCTGCCATAACGTGGGAGCCCTGGATGCTTTCCCCATCGTGGCAGAGAATAGTGGTCTCCACACGCTGGTAATGAGTTCCCTCCACCCAGGTCTTGTCTAGTACACTGCGATGGTGATGGTGGTGGTCCATGTCTGAATGAGTATTATTTGATACAGCTCCTGCACTGCTTATACCTGCAAACACACACAACCATCACAATGAATCATAACAATATAATGACACTGCCATGTTCAGTCAAAAGTAAATTCAGAATATATGGAGTGGTTGTCTTACTCTTCTCTGGTTGTGTGTTACTAACAGGCACCAAAGTTCTAAACACGGTGAACGCCACATCTTGTCTCATGACATCAAAGTCCCAAGTGAGAACACTACAAGGATCATCATTCTCCACAAGAACTTCGTGGACTTGTCCCTTAGCCAGACTCACTGATCTATAGATGCTATCCTCACTGAATGACGCTCTCTCATACACGGCCGAGTTCAGATATAAACTCTTTGGAACCAGACCACCTTCTTGAAGGTCAGTCTAAAATAAAAAGTACATTAACACATACCTATCAGAAAATACAGTTGACAAAATTATTTGTAAAATTTGTGTCAGGGACAGATGGCCAGCACAATGCTAACAGTATGGAGTTTTGTTTTAGTTTATTCGAGATATGCATTCGTTGTTCAGTTTAGATTACTAATTTGGCAAATTCAATAATCTGAAGTCAACAAAATAATCCTCATTGAACAAGAAATGTAGAAAGCAATTGATTGTTTGTCGATATTTGTAGCTCAAAATTATCAATGAAAAAATTGAAGATTGCTTTACTTTTCATAATATAAATGGTGAATGTATGAAAGCCGTGAATTAAAGATATTATACTTAATATTGTTATTTGATGAAATGGTGGTGGGTATGAGGGAGTGATAATATAAAACAATACCTAACTAGCTCGACAGTAAAATAGTATAAAGAGAATAGAATAGAAACGGTTTGATAATAATAATAATAAATACCTGTAGCCAACATACAACATGTCACATGTGAATATTTTATGAATCAGTAACCTACATAATAATACAATGTGAAAATGTCATGGGAATAATAGAACATGGACGTAGCGTATTATATTATAGACTGTGAGTAACCAACATTATGTGGACGGTGCAGAATGCATGTTAAACAATATAATAAAAACTAGGTATGTTTATTTAATACATTGGAATGTTTCAGATATCAAAACAAACAAATACTTCGACAAGAACAAACAAGAAGGTTTGTGCTCCTTTATTCATATTTGTTCTTGCATATTTTTATTGAAAGTAAAGCAAAATGGATGTTTTGAATTCAATCTACAAATACATAATAAAAAACAGTGTACCAAAGCAACACTACATAATATTATCATTTAGGTAGATGTGGACTGACACACTGATATAGTAAGTAGATAACTCATTGGTAATTTAATGAAGAAGTATTGATGGTCAAATATTTAAATTGTAATGAAATGATACGATTTGGATTAGCAAATGACTGAAGGTACAGAGGTGTAATAATATGTACCAATACGTGTATAGTGTCATGTAGTGAATGTAAATGTCATGTCATTGTATTTGTATTAGAATCCTTACATGTGGTGTATTGTAGTAGTGGCTGTAGTATTTATCATTGAAATATTCCTGTTGTACGAGACCTCCTGGTTCTAATATATCGCCCTATAAACACCACCAAATGCACATTACCACAACGCAATACACTCCTCCCTCTGCCTCCACACTCCATACACTAACTTCACATACCTTGCACGGTCCTCCCAGGAAATCAGGTACAAACTCATTTGGAATGTAATCACCAAGTCCCCCGGGTGTTTGCAAATAATCTTTGCCTCCATAGAACAAAAATTTGCTGCGTGTATTCTCATCTGAAACAATAAAGACAACATTTGATTTGTGAGTGCAACGCAATTTAATAAAAACAGTAAACATTACCAAATCTTTAGACAAACTGGAAACAAAACAAATATATTGTGAAAAATGTATTCATGGAGAAGCACCTTGAATTGTTATACTCGTATAGCTACTTCCCTCTTTTGTATTATAATTAATAACATAGAGTACTAAAGGGAAAAAGAGATAATGTTTCATAATTCTTATCACACACTCACACTGAAAATAAAGTGTAAATAAAAGTAGGTCCTTACCGATAAATGTTCCAACTATAGTCCATAGGATGGGGAATACTCTAGGAGCTCTGATAATCAAGACCCGTCCCATAGTCTCGGGGTAGTTGGCTTCTACAATCTGTATGATGCGCAGCAGTGCTCTAATACCAGGTCTCCACAAATGTCTCATAGTCAGACCCTCGAGATCCACCAACAAACACCAAGTCCACGTGGGTTTGCCCGTCTCTCTAGTACGCTCCTCCATCAACGTCAGTCCTTCTTCACATATGTGTAAAGTCAACTTCAGTAAACCGTCTTCTCCAACAGACTTGAGTATACCCTTTACATCCATTAAACCTAGTCTGAGGACGTACAGAGGACGACCATCTGAAATGACACAAGTATTTATAGAAACAGATGACATAAGCATGTATGGAGCAGGCAATTATAATATTATGTAACTGCAATACCTTTATCATGGTAGTGCCACCCTCCAGGGAAGTAGTCTTTAACAACCTGAGGCAGCTGATATTCTGCTAAAATCCGTCCCACTTGATGTTTCTTCCTCCACACCAGAGACTGGGACAACATCTCTCTGGCACGTTCCACATTAAAATCACGAGCTCTCAGGAACCTCAGAAGTGTTGCATCACTCGGCACCTGACAATACATACATATTTTAATATTGTATCCGTGTATGCAATGCAGATCATCAGAGGATCAATAAAACATATGATTTAGTCTGTAGTCTCCAAACATAAAAATGTTAAATACCTTTCCCTTCTGTAGATCAGCCACCCACTTTCTTAGCTGCACGAGCCTTGACTGCTGCATCACTGTCAAATCGCCCAAATACCTCTGAATATATTCCGCATCCAGTTGGTAATCATCTGGACAAATATTAAAACAACAATATGACAACAATGTATCTCCAACCATATGAATATTTATTTAATAAGGAAGTTTAATACAACATACCTTCATTTGGTTTATTTCCTTTGAGTGAAGAGTTCCTACTTCTATCAGTTATAGCCATCTTCTCAATAGCCTCTTCCAAGGGCATTATCTCCACATGATGTTCCTGTCCCTTGCATATTAACTCTCTCATGTGGCAGTTGCTCTCTGGGTCCTCTTCCTTCCAACTACCGACCTCGGATATGCCCTCCTTCATTATCTCATTCATAAAATGTTCAATTATCTCTTTACCTGAAATTCATATTTTGTGTTATCAAATATCTGCTATTTTTAGAGTTCGTTCCGAGCAGTTCCACAAAAAGGTACAATAAAAACTGTCCATAGTAGATTATGGTATAGTTGAATAATAAACAAGTTATGGTAAGGTATTAATTACCTCCTCAGTTATCACGTCATAGGAAGTGAAATTACTGTGGTTTGCATATCAAGCACCAGCTATACACATTAGGTGGGTGTATACTGTATAGCTGAATTACAAACATATTATTGAATGGCGAATTTCAAACTATCACATATCACAAAGGCAAATTATCTGACATTTGCCTACCAGATTAAATTTATATAAAATACCTTTGGCAATATTTGCTGAATATTGCTTCATTCCAATTTTTTCTATGGCATTCTCAAACCCATAAAAACTTTTAACGTCAAGAGAAACACACTGTTCAAAGCAGGTCCATTCTGGATTCTCTGGGTGAACCTGAAAATGAAGTAAATATGATATTGTAAATTAATAGTTCACTCCCTTATTGTCAGGAGGCAAGTTTGTCTTTAGTAATACATGACCATCCATCACTAGCAAGTTATATGTGCCACAATATAAACACAGCAGACTGCGATGTGTGAATAATGGAGTGCTTTATCAAAGGATACATATGCAGTAAAACATTCATTCATAGAAAATATTTCTTCTTTGTTAAATTAGGAATCATCACCCTCAGAATAAGTCTCTCTAAGTTTCTGTTTTACTTGCTAATTGTGTAGGATCGACTCTGTGAGTGTGTCAAGTATGCAGTAATAATTCATTAACACTACACGCTGTGGGCTAATCTAAACAATGAATACGAGAATCATTACAAGTGCTGCCAAAACACAACACCAAAGGCTTCCCTGAATTATAAGTAATAGAAATAATGACAATAAGGAATTTGAAACCAACAGATGAACTCTTGAATTCATGTAAATAACTTACTGGTAATTGTTTACCTGGAAATTTCTATCTATTCTTGTAAATTTTCATTGTAATACGATTTGACACGACTAATAGGCAATAATAATAATTTGCATAAAATATGTCCGTGTGACATCTTGGTTTATAATGCGAAAACAAAATACAATAACACATTATATAGTCCGTGTTATGGATTATTATTATTATTATTTATGAATCAGCAATGCTTGCGAGACATATGAAGACATATTTTCATAACACGTCAAAACCAGGCTATTATGGACGTATGAACATAAATATATAATAATAAATATATAATAAACTACTGAATAGTTCTGGGTGAAAAAGACAGAGCATACTGGACATGAATCCATTCAATTGTTAACAGGTTTCCACGAAGCAAACATACACGCTTTAACATTATCATCAATGTGTTAATAAATAGCTGGCTGACATAGGTGAACCCGTCACACGTCAATTCAAATTTATGTCAAATAAGCTAATTAGTATAAATAATGTTTGAAATATTTTTATGAAGGCCTAAAATGAATTATTTGCCACATGGAGCTACGAATTATAAATATTTGATATTGGTACGTCATCCTGTAACACACATACCAATGTATATTGACTCCCCCATGCAGCTAACTGCAACCCTATATGCTAGTTATCTTCCCATTACTGAACCTAATGGCATTATTCAATCTCTATTCTAATTCTTCACAATTGTCTTTTTCAAAACAACTCACCACTCATATCCATTAATTTCTTAAATATAAATAGTATATAATCATAATTATTATGCGAGAGTTACAATTACTTGACCTCAGTCTCAAATTATTAGGCAAGTACAATGTGTCCAGCCAAACCACAATCTTATCACACATTGACTAAATTATAAAAACATTTTTTGTAGATTAACATACTTATACTTACTATATAATTGTTGCATTATCTGCCAATTTGATAAATGTACTTACAAAATATCTGCATTTCTCAATGACCTCTACTCTTGAGCTGAAGGTTTCATTGGTGGCTTCAATGGAGAGTGACTTTCCTTTCAAGTCCAAGTGATTCTTCTGGATGAAATAAACTGATTCTACTCCAATCATCTGCAACAATATCATTAGGACTTATTACTACTCAGTGATCATGGGAACGCGTGATCAATATGATCTCCAACATTTATTTTCTACTAAAACTAGGGCTTCCATCTTAAGCATTATTATCATTATTGTTTTAAGGCTGACAAGCAGTTTAGCTGACAAGACAAAATCATTAGTTTTACATAATAGCTCTGGTAAAATATTCATTGTTGAAACATTATGCTGGCGTAATTTTGTTTAAACAAAATAAACTGGGTTTTCATACACAAAGACAAACAATTTCTTAAGCAATAAGGTGATTCATTGTGTTGTGAAATGCAGAAGAGATTGTCAACCCTGATATTTGAAACCCAATTAACAAAATTAGCAACCTTTTCATTTTCTAGGGAAATAGGAATGTAATATACCTACTTGTGCTGTAGTAGGTCAATAATAAAGAACAAAATAAAATAAAATACTGATATCTGGTATTCTGGGTGTTTATTTACACAGCGGTGTTAGGTATAATATTATATGGAGCGGCTCTTGGAGGACTCATTAAAGCTAAGGTCAATCAGTTATCAGAAATGATATAATATTTATTATGCCTAACATTTGCACAATACGTTATCTCACTTCTACTCAAGAGGTCTCAGCTTAAATCTCAACACAAACAATATGTTGACTATACTAAATCCTACACTCTTTAGAGTAGAGATAGCTCGTTCTGTGAATAGATTATTGATCCGGAGATTCAAATATTCGAAGCACCTGAATTAAAAAGCTTCATACATATCATATTAAAAGCTAAAATGTATGATCAATTTAATGTTGATTATGTGATGTTTATATTTTGTCATTCAATTGTATACTTGTAATAATGTATATTCAGTGTGAACTGTGTGTGGACAAAATGTAAATATTTATAGAAGAAGAATGCAATTAATATTTACTTATAGAAACAATGCAGTTATGATAAACATAAAGTTGTCAAATACTTGGGGTAGGGGGGGTGTTACACCTTGTAGGTTTCATGAAATATTGTTATATCTACAGTATATGTACTCAAATTTGTTGCAATAATGTACATAAAACCATATTTTTTGGAAGACCTATTTATTATGCATTAGGTACGTTTACAAAACCCTGACAAAACTTAAGGGCTATAGTGGGGGTTAGACTATAGAGCTAAAACTTTTCATATACGTATAGCCATAGTTGGGAAAGGATATGTGAAAACCAAACAGCAGATACTCTTTAAAAATTATATTACACAAAGCCAATGTACGCAAATGTGAGTGAATGTATTTTCAATGGTTGCAGGGTACATAGGAGTATGTATTCTGTAGGAGTGATATATTAATATTTCAACTATGTATATAGTCATGTCTGTACTAAGTACAACTTAATAATACAAAGTGAACACTAAACATTCATGTATACATATTTAATGTCTTCATTTAATAAAATATTCCCTATACATTACTAAATTATACATTGTCATGTTAACTCTAATTCAACTTCAAGTACCTATAGGCCAGTGTAAAAACATCAGAAAAGGGGGTATAGCGTCAATAATTCTCGGAAAGCTGGAAACTGTTTTAATCTCTTCTTTAACATGCAAAGAAGGTTTCTTGAAGTTTGCACCAAATTTGCGCAAGTACAGGGTGACCCAAAAACCGAAACATTTTTGTATTTTTTTCAGTTTTTTACTAATAACTTCTAAACGGTGCTTTCTAGTAAAATATTGTTGTCTTATAAATTAAAGTATGTGATATTCTGCGTCGTTTGAGCATAAACACTCTTTTGTACATCAAAAAATAATTATGATACAAACACTGCCAATTACAAATTTGGTGCAAACTTCAAGAAACCTTCTTTGGATGTTAATGAAGAGATTAAAACAGTTTCCAGCTTTCCGAGAATTATTTACGCTATAAATCTCGTTTTACTGGGCTACTAATATTCTGATAGAAGTTTTAAATTGAGTTCAATATTATTCACCTTCAACTTCCCTCGCATTTAAACTTCCTCTCGTAAACAAAAGGAAGCCACCAGATTTTACAACTCTAGTCTATTATAGTCTTTCTCTACATCATTCTCAAATCTGAAGAATTAAAAATTAATAATCTTTTCTGTTTGAACAATATTGAATAGAAATGTCATGTTTGGCAGCAAACAAAACTGCGGTCAATAATTAAACCGAGACCACCTCATTCTTGACAGACTATAGAAATTCTGCATTCTGCAGATTGTTATTTCTATTCAATATCATTGTAGTGAAATTATGAGTATGGAAACATGTAACATTCTTATAAGGCCATGTAGTTTAGTTATATGTAGGTACTATAATACTATTGGACAATCATACACACACAGATCAAAGGCCACATATCATCTCATGGTGATAATTAATAACCAGCCAATATAAAATTGATTATAAAATTTTGTACTATAGACATTAAAATTATTTTCTAATATTTTGTTCACGTTGGTCAACAAACCTAGTAGAAAATCGTGATTCTAAAACTCTGCTTCATAGAAGATGCGGCAACAAAATATTTGCAATTCTAATTAGCATATTATGTGTAGGTACAATGTGATAATATTTATTCAATTGTTAAAGTTTCATTCAGCATCATATACAGCCAATGTTGAATAAACAAATGTTAGTAAAGTTTCGCTCTAGATGTTAAAAAGAATCCTTGGTTGTGAAACCGTAGGGCATGTTCGTATGGGAAAGACGTGAAGTAAATATATGAAGATTGAACCCTATTGCCAACCCTAACAGGGACATGGTGCAGTGGTATAGGTAATACTACAATAAAGCACACAGGACATTGTGTTCCTTATGTTCATTGAACGTTAAACAGTGACAAAACAGAAAGAACGAGAGATGAGGTAATAGCTTGATAACAACAAAACTCATACGAGGAGTAAAGATTTATAGTCGTTTGATTCGTATTAAAAAATCCTTCTTTTAACCTGGACCTTCTGCAGGTGAATTTACCTGACCTTTAAAGTGCCCCATCTGTATTATAGATGATATGACAAGAGAATATGTGGGAAATAATACAAGTAACTATGGTGTATTTCAATTACGCACCAACGGTTGAACCAAAAATCATTGAATTGAACCAAAATTCATTGAATTATTTTTTAAGATTTATAATAAAATTTTAGAGTTTCCGTTATAAAGAAGATAGACAAAGGTTTCACTGCACTAGCAATAATATCACACATTTATTATTAAAATATTTTTTTCCAAAGTAAGAGCTAGCTTATACATTCAATACAGGAGCTGTAACACATGAGAGTTGAAGAGTTTCAATCAATGTTACTAGTCAAAATATTAGCTGACCTTCTTTAGTAAATAGGGGGCCTCGACGTGTAGCTGACATCTTCTGGTTGTGTAACGTTGAGACCAGTCTGCCGCCCATTTGTCTTCTGTAACAACGCACTCCTGCACCACAGGAATTTGAGGGCACCTCGGGAAACGACGCTCATAAGCCTGGACAAAAAAATACATATTTAATCTATTAATACAATGATTACAGTTTACTTAATCATTTCATGAAGGTTAAAAACAAATGAGATTCCGGGAACCCAAGCATGACACTTTTTGTAAGGAACTGTGAAGTAGTCTAGAATACCGTAAAATTTGCTCACCAAGGCGAGTCTATCACAATGCTAAGTGTGTGGTGGTCTCTGCATTATATTTATACGAGTTATTATTATATTTTTATAAAAGAATGCTGTTTTACGTCCCACAGGATTTCCAACGTCTGGAAAGACCTTCTCCCACTGTACATCATTCCTATGATAATGACATCAGAGCATTAGGATTATGAATGACGTGGGGAAAAGTGATGTGCCCTGCCCAAAGCCACTCTGAGCAGCGGGGCCTTGTGACGTCCTTGTGTTCCCCAGAGGAACATTAGAGAGCCAAGTAGTAACAGTACATGCAATAAAATGAACTTACTGAATATAACGGATTAGAAACAATTATTTGATGCAGAGGCAAGACTTGCCAACACACTTCTCAGTATTATTAGCCAGAAGAGTCTACATATTATCATTCATGATTGACATATAAACTCATCAGCCTAACAGTGGGAATAATTCACCTATCCAAATATCAAAGACTCAGATGCACAGGGCCTAAAATGCAAGCATTGTGCCTGAAATATTAGTATTTGTCAGTCTTACAATACTGCAATTGGGACAATTAAGTAATTATAAATGTTCGCAATTAGACAACATTATTAATTATGTTGTGATATCATATAAGGGTAAAGCCACCAATTTTGCCACATTTGCACTACTCGGAAATTAAAACTAAAATTTCTCAAAAAATATAAGTATTACGGTTTTTCAAATATTTGAATCGTATTAAGTAGTTTATCCTCTTAAATGGCATGTAGAAAAAATTTCAGTATATTGTTCTATAACAGAGTAATTCCAAGTTTTTCCTCAAAATCGGGGGAAATTCGGGTAAAAAATCGGGTATTTTTTGGGAAGAGCTAATTTTGAACAAAATTTTCGTAAACTTCTAGGAACTTTATATTGTAAAACTTTTATTTTACAGCGTTAACATAATTGGCTAGTCTTTATTATGTTTACTGCATAAGAATACTGGCAACCTACCCTAATTTTTTCGATGCTCGAAAAATGTTTCTGATTTTTTACTTTTTCGTCACTACATTAACGCGACCATTTTCTTCGCCTCTTTGTGAGTAAAACGTGTGATTTATATTCTGTTCGACTGGCAACACTCAACGATTATTTAAAAAAACAAGACTTGTACGTCAACGGTCAGTTTGTGTCAGTAGTGTGTCATTTCAGCTGTGAGTGAAAACGGTCAGTGCCTCGACAGACAAGTTTTTGTGAAATTTTCAAAGGTAAGTGTTGAATTTCAATAAGATCTTTATTGCTCTCGGTGGCAAAAACGTAAGCTGTTCGATATTATTAATTACATTTACTTAAATACAAAGTATTTGCGAATAACTTTGTTTACAACACCGACACCATTACTTTTTCGCTACTTTTTCGACACTTCATCGACACCGGTGGCGTGATAGTTTTCGTCACCTCCTCATCGTTACCATGTAAAGGCTGAGTTATATATATACCTAGATACTCGTTTTTTAAAAAAAACATCAAAATCTAGGGAATATTACCTACCTAATCCTACTTATAAACGCGAAAGTGTGTCTATTCACTGCAGCTGAGCCACTTTATCGATAAAATTTGGTATTTTAAAATTTATACTTTTTGATACTGTATCACGACTTAACTTAGGTCCAAATGGCGTAAGTCGCGGAATCAACTAGTGCCATTTAATTAATAATAGAATTTCCTGCTCAGCTGTATGCGCCAGTTAATTTCTGTGGAAGTCATTTTTAAGTGTCAACCGATTTTTTGGCGAAAGTTTTCAATTTGTTTGAGTACCATAATTTTAGCGCGGGACTTCAACTACCCAAATTACTGTACTTATAAGATATTTACATAATAAATCTTTTTATTTACAGATGCCTTTAACATCAGCTGAAAAATCGAAAAGGTACAGAGAAAAGCTAAAACAAACAGATCCAGAAAGATATAGACAAATGCTTAAAAAAAGTTCAGAAAGGGGAATGCAACGTTACAAAGAAAAAACGGCTAATTTGACTGAAGAACAGAAAGAAGGTTTGCGGGAACGATGGAGAAAGGGAAATAAAAAATACAAAACGGGTGGTAATTCACGAGAAGATACCCCTCAGATTGAAACATCTAAGAATGCTACTACCTCAAATAAAATCATTGAAAGAAACATGCAAAGACGCGTTGAACGAAATTTAAAACTTGAAAATGTAAAATTGTATAATACTGTGCGGTTGTTGAAAAAGGGGTACAATAATCTTTATCAAAAGGTACAAAATCAACGACAAGAACTAACTAAAATTAACGAAAAACTGGATATTTTAACAAAACATCTAATAAAAGAACCAGGGAATGAATCTCCTACTAGAACTGTCCTCGAATTGACTCCACTTAAGATGTCCGAGCAATTTGTTATGGTAAATATGCCAGATATTGAAACGCCAAAAAAGCAAAGTGTTAAGAGAGTTATTTTGGAACATAACGTACTGACTGAAGCATTGAAAAATAGATATAAGACGTCATCCAATGAAGACAAAAGTAAATTTAAAAGCATCGTGAATAGTGATTTGGTAAAGAAATACAAGATGAAAACTAAATTGACAAAAAAATTGGGACTGAACACCAGTTTCAAGAAATACCAAACCAAGAAGTATATAAGTAACCATCTGCGAAGCAAAATAACAGCTTTTTATGAACAAGACGACGTGAGTCGCGCTAGCGCTGGGAAAAAAGAATGTAAAACATTGAAGGGACGTAAAAAACAGAAAAGATACCTACTGGATACTCTATATAACTTGCACAAGAAGTACATTTTAGAGAACGGATACATTGGTTTGAGCACTTTCAAAAAGCACAGACCGTTTTACGTAGTTGCGCCGAGACTGAAAGATTTGGAAACCTGCGCTTGTGTCCAGCATAGCAACATGCAATTTATAATTAATTCACTCAGATCATGTGGTGTATTAGATATGAATAATATAAACGAAGTCATTTCAAAATTTGCATGTGATACGACGTTCAAGGATTGTATGCACGGATTATGTAATGTCTGTTTTGAAAATGGCATCGAAAAAAAAGAAGGAAACAGTGATGAAATATCCTGGTTAGCATATAATCTTAAAGAGCACATATACTGTGATAAAGGAGTTTCAAAAAAATCTAAAAAGATGGTAAAGGAAGAAATGAAAGGAACAGTGAATGAGTTAATACAATTATTTAATAGTAAATTAAAAGCATTCAAAACGCACGTTTTCAATGTCATGTATCAATTTCAACAGTACAAGTGGTGCACCAAGAACTTAAAAGCAAATGAAATAGCGCTCCACATCGATTTTTCAGAAAACTGGATGTGCAAATATAAAGAAGAGGTTCAAGCTATGCATTTTGGGTCCTCCAAAAATCAAATTACTCTGCACACTGGCGTTTTATATTATAAGGATGCCGAAAAACCAATTTCTTTTTGCACTTTCTGTCCTAATAATATGCACAACCCTGAAGCAATTTGGGCTCATTTAGACCCTATTTTGGAATACATTAAAAATAATTTTCCAGCTGTAACCACCATGCATTTTTTCTCAGACGGGCCGACTACTCAATATAGGCAAAAAAAGAATTTTTACTATTTCAGTCATTATTTACCAAAATATAGAATTCACAATGCTACTTGGAATTTCTTCGAAGCCTCGCATGGCAAAGGCGCTGCGGATGGCATCGGAGGAGCGATAAAGAGATCGCTGGACTTTAAAGTTGCCCATGGGGTAGATATACCGGACGCAAAAACAGCATTTGATGTTCTCAGCAAGACAGAAACTGTTATTAAGCTGTTTTACATTGCTGGAGAAAACATAAAACTGTTAGAGAATGACCTAGTTATAAAACTTACTCCCTTAAAGCAGACCATGAAAGTCCACCAAGTGGTACTTCAAGATAAATATGTGCTGACACACAGAATATTATCTTGTTTTTGTGAAAATCGTCAAGGAAAATGCGAATGCCATGACCCACGCATTCATAAATTTGAATTCGCGTCTACAACTCAAGAAGAAGGCACAGACATAGAGTATGTATTAGAATTGGACGAACATACTGGAGAAGTGCGTAATGTGCAGAGAACCATATTTAATGAAGAAAATGACAAAAACAACATTTCCGATGACGAGTTAGTAGATTTTTTAAATATGGAGGAGTTAAATGAAGATGTTTTAAATGAGTCGTTGATAATTTTAGTTGGGAACGAACTGCATAAAACAGTTCAAATAGAAGACAGCTCAGTCCTTAAACGGAAATGTAATGGACATGAATCATTGGATAATAATACTAAAATCAAAAGGTCCAAGACGAGTGTGTATAACCAGGAAAGTTCTGAAGAAAATAGTGACACTATGTCACTACACGATACCTCCTCCTGCGAAGATTATCTTGAAGAAAACACACCCGAAATTTTAAATCAAAATGGAGATTATCGAGAAGACAATATTATGGAAGATCATACAAAAGTTGCCAAAAGTACTCAAGAAAGCGATATGCCAGGTGATCAGGAAGAAACCAAAGATACTGAAATAAACGCTATGCAAGATGAAAATAAAGTGACCAAAGATATGTACGTGCTGGTAAAATTTAATTTAGAAAAGAGAAATAAATTTTATTTGGGCCAAGTTTTGAAAGTGATTGGAATAAACTCTTATAAGATAAAATTTTTAAGGCATAAGGGGAACGGAAAATTTGCGTGGCCCATAATTGATGATGTATCCTTAATTTATAGAAGAAATATCGAACAGATTTGGCCAAACCCGCTGTCAGATAGACGCGGAGTCAAAACTTTCGACATTTCAAAAATGACAATCAAGATAGACTAACTTGGCTGATAAAAACAAAACCCTTTTCGTTTCAAGTCTTATGAAGGGTTTTTCAGATTTGTTAAATTATTGTTCAGTTTTATTGTGAACTATTTATTTTGTTTCGTTATTTTTTCATATTTGATTTCTTTTATTTTATATTTTATTATGATAGATAGTTTATCTCCACTGGTATGTGTAAAAAATAATTGAATATGTAGGTAGGTACATGAGTTTTGTCTGAGCTACAAAGAAAATAATCTTGTACTTACAGTTCAATATATAAAATCACTTGACAAAATTATTTTTCAAATTATTGCGAGCTATTTATTTTGTTCTGTTAATTTTATTTCATATTTTATTTTGTTTATTTTATTTTAAATTTTATTGAGTTAGATAATTAATCTCCACTGGTATGTGGAATAAATAGCTGAATATGTACATGATTTTTGTCTGACTTACAGAGAAAATAAACTTGTACTTACAGTTTCAATATATAAAAACACTTGATTAAATTATTTTTCAGTTTTGTTGTGAACTATTTATTTTGTTTTGTTAATTTTATTTTGTTTATTTTATTTTAAATTTTATTGTGTTAGATAATCAATCTCCACTGGTATGTGGAATAAATAGCTGAATATGTACATGCGTTTTCTTTATTTATCTTTCATTTATACCTTCTTTACTTATCTATGATTTCGCTGAGAAAATCAACCCAAACACAAGGTTTCTGAAATCGACTTGACAAAAAAAAAATAACACCACTCTTTTATGTTTTCTTGACGTTTTGGGTCATTTACAATAGATTTATGAAAAAAATGACAGTTTGGATGATGATGACAGGATTTTAAGGCCTCTACGTCGCTTTCATCACATAGTTTCTATACAAAAGTTCCGTAAAAATTACAATTTTCGCTATTAAAAGTTTTTTGACAGATTTTTTGTCCGGAATCTTATAATTAATCATATCGAACTTTATCAAGCCCAAAGTTTTGACCAATTATTGGGTAACGGGGCTCCCATACATGAAAAAAACATTTTTGTTCTAAAAACTGATAATGCTACAATTATTTGGTACAAAGTATTTACTCAGGGGCCGAAGTCTGCAAAGCTTCACCCTTTTCACATTTTCTAGTTTATAATATTTTAATTGGTAGGTATAGTTTGTGAACAACTAATAAAATAAATACTTTCTTGCTGTTAATAAATTATAATAAATATTTATTTTAATATTGTGTTTGATGTAACCCAAACTTTATGAATTTTCGCTACCATTCTTCGTCACTTTTTCACTACGGTAGCGTTAAATGTTTCGTCACTTTCACGTCACCGTCGCGAAAAAGTCTGCGACACTTTTTCGCGATTTCTGGCAAAATTGGTGGCTTTACCCATAAAGTAATTTCACTATATGAATTAGATTCACTTTCTATACCCAATGTATTTCACTAAATTATAACAACTGTCTAATGAGTAATTATGTACTTATATAATAATAGCAGATACTAGCTGTATATTAATTAGTGATGGGCTGACTATGGATTTGGCTGACTAGCAGATTAGTCAGCATTCAAATGGCCGATTAGTTGGCCAACCAAAATAGTCAGCATTTTCGCCACATAGTCGGCTTTCTCGACTAGTAGGCAACTAACTGGTACATCTCTACTAAAAATGAAATTTAATTACGAGTAGTAGGTATAATAATTTTTATCTCTTATATTTCCCGTATTATAACGAATTTGCTTCTCAAAAATAGCTATAACACGTGTTGTAAATACTGGCGCTGTGTTTCTTTTATTTCCTGTATTCCTGTGGCTATTAAGTACCGACTACAGTCGGCATCTTTGGCTGGATAGTCAGCTTTCCCGACTGGTCGGTACATCTCTAATATTAATGCATAATTTGTAACATTATATACATGTAATATTTCATATTTTTACGTAGAGGCAAGACTTGCCAACACATTTCTTAGTATTATCAGCCAGAAGGGTCTACATTTTACATTTCCTACATGAATCATCTATTATATTTGTATCTTTTATTATATATTTTTAATAATTTTTTGTTTTAATTACCTGGTACTGAGCATAAACTAATTAAAATAAAAATAAGACACTCTTTTCAAGATACTCACAAAAAGGCAGGCTTATAATAAGAGTGAAAAAGAAATTATCTAAAATATAATCTTGTTGAGGCTATGAAATTTTATTGTTTCCTATAGAGCAGTATAACATTTAATACTCAATACACAATACAATTCAGTACAAAGTCATTGTGCCAGTAGATGTTAGTGATAAAGAATAGAATATAATAAATAAAATGTGCAAATTGCAAGTTCAATACATTATGCTTATATAAATACTTCAGCAGTTATCTCAACAAGCAGTCAACAATAGTATCTCAATCTGTTGAGATAACAACTTGTTATTCAACTACGACATGAAGAAAATCTCATATTCTCACAATAAATAAAAAATACTTATAAAACAAATAGGTACTTAAAAAACTATATAACGTGGATTTAAACTTATCCAAAAAAAACCCAAACATGTATATTTGTAAACTTTGCACACTCTGCCCCAGGTACTAAAGTATGTAATGCAAACTGCTATTAAACTTTGTAATCCTGTGAATCTTTTATTTAAACTTATTTGCCCTAGTATAAATGTTTGGGTGCTCTATTTAGTTGAACTCATTATCAAGCCAAACAAGCACATTTTTTGCAAGTGGGCAACGGTTTTGAAATTTTGCTCTCATAGTTAAAAACTGTATTAGTATTAACGTTATTTAGGACTAAAATGATAGTTTTGAAGATGTTTTAGTTTTTATAATTGATATCTTGTTAATAGTGTGAGTTTTGCGACTCTAAAATACCAAAAAGTGCCGAACGTGAAATTGTGTCACTTCCGTTCTATTGAAAGTACATAGAATCAGACCTCTAGTACTTAATATGGTATCTCTTTGATTCTGAAAAAGGCTAGTGCTTATATGGTGTTCTGATATTATGTTACATTAACGGATTATTGAGAGAAATTAAATGTTAGGCCAGCCACACACTTACAGAAAGTTATATTCTGAAATTGTATTTTTGTAAAAAAGTTCCGACCAAATCCTCCCTCTAAACTCAATGCTCAATTAAGAAAAAGGTTTTGGTCGGAAATTTTTACAAAAACAATTTCAGAATATAACTGTCCCTTAGTGTGTGGCCGGCCTTATAGTAGTGGAAAAGCAACTGACACTAAAGAAAAACAAACTTAAGGAGTCAAGGATGTCCAGAAATCTAATATGCACAATAATGACAAGTATCTATACAGTAACCAAATATCATAGATCTTTCTCAAAATAATAAACAAAAACAATACTCAGGGATATCCTCAGAATAAACTTTGTTCCTGCTTCATGGACTGTTCCATGAATACTAATAAGAATGTATATCCTGAAAGGAAACAATCACACATTATTTAGATCTACTCACCACCATCACTAATTCGAAGGGGTATTTGTACACCCTCATGGGTGACTGATAGTCCTGCACCATAATGCATCAATATAATGTCACAATGCAAATAAATAATAAACTTTAATTAAGAATCTGAGAGATATCACAATCACAATACCACTTCAAGAACTTTCGCTACCCATTTGTTCACATTTGGTACGAGTCGACGAGTGACGATTGACATAACTGACTGACATGACATTGCACGTACCTACCTATCTACTGTACTGATGGATCAACATAACTTGACGCATGGATACAAAATAGAAAAGTTTGCTATTGCTTGATGTAATAATAACAAAAACGGCTATAAAAGGGTCCTTTCAGGATTTTTTTATTTTAGTATTCGGTACATTAACTATAAATTAAGGTTTTCCAAAAATTTGAGTTTTTATTATTTAGTATTTTTAGAGATATTTAAAAAATAAAACCTTATAGGTATTTGATTCCGGCGCAAAAATGAGCTTTTGGCTGGCAACTATAGGTACCCTAACATTTTTCTTGAGGGGGACGTTCACTTCCAAAATACCTAGATAGCCCAGGAAAATTAGAGAAAATTTAATAAGGGGGTGTAGCTCAAATAATTCTCGGAAAGCTGGAAACTGTTATAATCTTTTAATAAGCATGTAAGAAGAGTTTCTTTAAATTTGAAACAATTTTCCGTTTGCGCCAAGTACAGGGTGACCCAAAAACCGTTTTTTTTGTACTTTTTTCAGTTTTTCACTAATAACTTCTAATCGATGCATTCTAGAAAAAAAACTGTTCTTTTATACATTTAATTGCATGATATTCTCCGTCGTTTGAACATAAATACTATTTTGTACCTCAAAAAATAATTATGATACAGACACTGCCAAGGTACCTACCTACTAATTTTCTCAACAAATTGAAATACCTACCTATTCCTATTTTCTCAAATCGGTGTTGAATAACTCCTCAACTCAGTTACAATGCATTTCGCGTTAGAAGTCCCCTGGTGCAAACTTGGTTTAGTGTTGCTTGATGTGATAATAAGATATGGTTAAATTTTTTCGCTACTTTGAAATTATATTTCAGAACTGTTGTTTAAAAAAAATTGCCAATTTTCGAATTATTAGAATAAACTGGCAACATTTTTTCTAATTTGTGATGGCGGTTTAAAAGGATTATCGGAGTATTTTCTTCTTTTTCCAACTCGCAAAACTATCCTGCCTTTAAAATTATTTCTCTAGCGCCGCTTTGTAATATTTTCGGCATTGTAGGTTACTTGTAAAAGATACAATGTGAGAATATTGGGAACCTTTGACAGCTCTTATGACAGGATTCGACAATCAGGGCTACCAACAATACAATCTAAACTCCACTTGCAGGTAACGTCCGCACGGTGGACAAGACGGATGGTACAGATAATATTTACGGCAATATTTGGCCGAACATATTTTAATGGTGGATCAATTTTCTCTAACTTCTGATACTTTTGCATTTGCATTTGCATTTTTTTTCTAACTTTTAATACTTTTGCAAAACGCAAAGCTAGAAAATTGCGGATTTTTGATAGCTCTTTTGCTAAAAATAATTGACAATAAGGGCTACCAATAATAGAATAATGCACCCAATTGCTAAATTATGATAAATAGACTATAGTTAACATCTATGGTCAAAAATAATATATTTCTATGGAATTGCTGAATTTATCAGTGGTGTACGATTTTTTCAATATTGATAATTTAGATTGCGAGACACAACGATTGAAATTTTGAAATAAATGAACAAATCAAAGCATTGCGGTCGTTAATTTGTATGTAATATTAGATATTCAACTGTGCAACAATTCATTAGATGACAATGGGAGAAACTAATAATTACGTACAGTTGTATAGACTCGAAGGCTGGACACACGTCCCGAAGTTCAGTTCCGGAATCGACCGTTTTGCAAAAAAGTTCCGATCAAAACCTCTCTCTGAATTCAGCGTCACCCCGATTTTAAATTCAGAAAGAGGTTTTGGTCGGAACCTTTTTGCAAAATGGTCGATTCCGGAACTGAACTTCGGGACGTTTGTGGCCAGCCGAAGTCCTATCTCTTTTGTAGTACGCCAATGGTAAAAATTTTAGCCGAGTCATTTATCGCGACCACCTTCATGTCATTCGCCATTTGTTGAAAAGAATGGGAACATGCGTGAGCCATTTTTTTGAAATGTTCTGTGACAAATAAATGGCTGTGCGAGTTATCTCAAGTCTATATTGATAGCGTCGCATTGAGAAAAATAGTGTAGTGAGGCAATCAAGTAGACGGATGTTATTTTACGGGACTCGACAGTGTAACAACAAAGGATAGTATAATTTATTTTCGGGACCGAAATTTGTTAAATATTGCGAGCCTTTGTGCCCGATGTCTAGTGCTGAAGTCGCCGATAATTCCGTTGACCCCCCGGCGAAAAAGCGGAAGCTTTATTCAGGAGATTTCAGAGGTTCAGAAATGAATTCAGAGATGGCGAACAATGGAGGGCGCGCTAACGACGAGATTGACGAGAGTCTGTACTCCCGGCAACTTTATGTGCTGGGGCATGAGGCGATGCGGCGGATGGCGCGTTCTGACATTCTCATCTCCGGCCTCGGAGGTCTGGGCGTCGAGGTGGCCAAGAACGTCATTTTAGGAGGTGTGAAATCTGTGACCCTACATGATGTTACTACATGTTCTTTGGAAGACTTGTCTTCGCAGTTCTATCTTTCCGAGGCCTGCGTTGGCAAAAACCGCGCTGAAGCTTGTTGCACTCAACTTTCTGAACTCAACCACTACGTGCCCACTACTGCGTACACGGGACCTCTCACGGAGGAATTTTTGCAAAAGTTCAGAGTGGTGGTTCTGACCAATAGCACTAGATCTGAGCAATTACGTGTTGCCGAGTTTACTCATGCAAATGATATAGCTCTAATAGTGGCTGATACCCGCGGTGTTTTCTCCCAGGTATTCTGTGATTTTGGAGAAAAGTTTGTAGTGCTGGACAATAACGGAGAAAACCCGATCTCTGCTATGGTGGCTAGTGTATCGAGGGACAGCGAGGGAGTTGTCACGTGTCTGGATGATACCAGGCATGGCCTGGAAGATGGGGACTATGTTACATTTAGCGAGGTAACTATAACACACACATATTTACATACAGGGTTATAGCTAAGCTACATAAGAAGCTTTCTTGGTATATATTGTTTCCAAAGAACTAAATTATAATTTTTTTAACTCCCTCCTTCCCGTGAAAGGTGTGCCTGCATTTGCGAAATGTAGGAAGTAGGTTTAAATTGTCCATCACATATTTCAAGTACATTTTACCGGCACAAGAGCATATGAGGTTCTTATTAATGTGATCTCACTGTATAAAACAATGAAATTAACAGTAGCTAGTGTGGGGAACAGCACACATATTTTATTATTTATTGTTCAGCCTGTATGACAACTGAATTTTTAATACATAGGTAATAACCTTGAACAGTAAGCGTGTCCCTCAAGTGGTAGAAATATGTCGCGCTATAGATGCCTTTGGCAAGTTCCTTTAGTAAGTGACCACAGGTAGTGGGATAATCAATTTTATAATGTTTGGAGAGAATTATAATTTTTGTATGGTTTTTAGATTCAAGGTATGACAGAACTCAATGGCTGTGAACCTAAGAAGATAAAGGTACTAGGACCGTATACATTCAGTATTGGCAATACATTGAACATGTCCGACTATGTTAGAGGTGGTGTGGTTACACAAGTCAAGATGCCACGCTCTCTTAGTTTCTTGCCACTCAGTGAATCACTGAAGGCACCTACTTTTGTAGACACAGATTTTGGAAAGTTGCACTTCCCAAGTCAACTCCACATTGCATTCACAGCTTTGCATCATTATATGGAATTCAAGGGACGTACCCCGGAGCCTTGGTCTCAATCCGATGCTGAAGATTTTGTTGAGGTATGCAAGAAGTGTGCTGTTGAATGTGGACAAGATGATATTCACGCCGACCTGCTGTCTACCTTTGCCAAGGTTGGTATTGTTCTAGTAATGTCTGTATTGATTGATATAATTGAGTACTAATCCAGTTTCTACTACATAGTTTTAATTTATGTGTCGGAATTATTTGTGTGTATGAGTGTGTAGATGACAGGTAGTTCATAGATGTCTGTTTTCCTTAATTGTTTATATTTTAGGTTCATACAATTACTTAGGACTAATGTGTGTATTACATAATTGCTACTTTGTACAATTTCTTACACTGCCTGCCAAACATATAGAAGTTGTACATATGTTTTTGGCTGACTAGGAATGGAGTTAGACTAAACTCACACTGTGTATAATGTTAATTTGTAAAGGGTAACCAAACTGCTAAAGATTGTGTTACTTGTAGGTTTGTAGTGGTGACCTGAGTCCCATGAATGCTGTTGTTGGAGGTGTAGTTGCTCAGGAAGTAATGAAAGCTACTTCGGGCAAGTTCTCTCCCATCTTCCAGTGGTTGTATTTTGATGCTATAGAATGTCTCCCGACACAGCCACCCACAAAGTGTGATGCTTCAGGTAATCGATACCACAGACAGCAAAGTATCTTTGGCAGTGACTTCCAGGATAAACTTGGTGCATTGCGCTATTTTGTAGTTGGTAAGATTTATAATTATTTCATTAATATGCCGTAATATTATTTATATACGTAGTGTTAGTGAATTTAACTATAATATGTCGTGTATGTATTGAATACTTTAGGTGCTGGTGCTATTGGCTGTGAGCTGCTGAAGAACTTTGCTATGATGGGTCTTGGTGCTCGCGGTGGACTGATTACAGTTACAGATATGGACTTCATTGAGAAGTCTAATCTAAATAGACAGTTCCTGTTTAGACCCCATGATGTGCAGAAGCCCAAATCAGCTACAGCAGCAAAGGTATGATGTACAATCAGTGCTCTATGCATTACATCATTATTATAATTATTACACCACCGATATTATAAACACATGAGTCATTAATGATGATTACATACATAATATTTGAGGTACATATGTATGATTTTCCTGAATATGTAAACTATGATATTTTCAGCGGTCATCAGAAGCTTGATGACTTATTTTGCCTATGCATTTCCGTAGTGTGCTCATACTTTGCCGTTTAATATGTCATGATAATCGGATTCGACTCATTTATATCTCTCCAGTTTTCCATGATAAATTATGCATGTTATATTTTAGGCCATCAAACGTATGAATCCCGAAATGAATGTATTTGCTCAAGAAAATAGAGTAGGTCCAGATACAGAAAGTACATATGATGATGCATTCTTTGAAGCCCTGGATGGAGTTGCAAATGCTCTGGACAATATAGATGCTCGTATCTACATGGACAGACGCTGTGTGTACTACAGGAAACCTTTGCTGGAGTCTGGTACTTTAGGAACCAAAGGAAATACTCAGGTTTGTTTTGTGTAAGTCATAATTGGTTTATTTGAATTAGTATGGTAATAATAGCATGTACTGTAACGTCTTGTTTCAGGTTGTAGTTCCATTCCTAACAGAGTCATACAGTTCGTCCCAAGATCCACCAGAGAAAACAATCCCAATCTGCACATTGAAGAATTTCCCTAATGCTATTGAGCACACCTTACAATGGGCCAGGGATGAGTTTGAAGGTCTCTTCAAGCAGGCAGCAGAACATGCCGCCAGTTATCTCAGGGATCCTCCCGGCTTCTTGGAGAGAACTCGCCAATTACCTGGAACTCAACCTATCGAAGCACTTGAGAGTGTTAAGGTGAGACAATTGCTCTTTGAATGTTTTTTTTCTTCTGAAAGATCAGGGGACCATTTATTCCCTGCGTCACTGCGACCAAAATAGGTCTATTGTGACATCCTTCAATGTCACATCTCGTCTCTAAGCCGACGTATGTCATGTAGCTTACTGTCTGTCTTGGTGAGATTTGTCTTTCTTTCTCGGAGTTCAGTGATGGCCCTCCAAGACCGTTATTTATTTTGTGAGCGAGTTAAATGGTTGGTTATATTCAAATTCAATTTTTTTTATTGGGTATCAAATTACAAATTGTAAAGAAAAACAAATGAAATTACAACTCAATATAACACAAAAAAACTACTCTCCAAAATTGAGCAGAGCTCGTGCTTTGGAGAGGAACAAAACATAAGAACTTATAACAATTAGTTTATCTATGCATATATGTATGTATCATTACCAATCAAGAGATTCAATAGATTCATATCCGCATTACATTAATAAATAATTTTGTTTACAGAACGCACTAGTGAATAGACCTCAGTCTATAGATGATTGTGTGGAATGGGCTCGCCAGTATTGGGAAGTACAGTATGCTAACCAGATCAAACAGCTTCTCTTTAACTTCCCACCCGACCAAACAACGGCCAGTGGGCATCCATTCTGGTCAGGACCAAAGAGATGTCCTGATCCATTAGTATTCTCTGCACAAGTTCCTCTCCACCTGGACTTTGTTGTCTCAGCAGCTAATCTGCGAGCTCAGGTGTATGGCCTCCCCACATGTCATGATCGTAAGAAGATAGCACAGATAGCGACTAATGTTAAAGTAGTAGAATTTGTGCCTAAATCAGGAGTTAAGATAGCTGTCACTGATGCCCAACTTCAGCAGGGTAATGATGATGTAGATCAGAATTATGCCGCCAATCTCATTGCTGAATTACCAAATGCAGAACAAGTGAGTGCTCTCAGAATCACACCACTAGACTTTGAAAAAGATGATGATACTAATTTCCACATGGACTTCATTGTGGCTTCATCTAACTTAAGAGCTCTAAATTACAAGATATCCCCAGCAGACAGACACAAATCTAAATTGATTGCTGGTAAAATAATCCCAGCCATAGCCACAACTACATCAGTTGTGGGTGGCTTGGTGTGTTTGGAGTTATATAAGTTGGCTCAAGGCAGAGATACCTTAGAACCCTTCAAGAATTCCTTTGTAAATCTCGCTTTACCATTCTTTGGTTTCTCAGAGCCCATTGCTGCTCCCAAGCTAACGTACTATGATAAATCGTGGACTCTGTGGGATCGTTTTGAGGTAAAGGGTGAAATGACACTTGAAGAATTCTTAGATTACTTTAAGAGGGAGCATAAATTAGAGATTACAATGTTATCACAAGGTGTTTGTATGTTATATTCATTCTTTATGCCGAAAGCAAAATGTCAGGAGAGATTAGGTTTGGTTATGTCGGAAGTGGTAGCACGAGTATCTAAACGCAGACTAGAGCCACATGTGAGGGCTCTGGTGTTTGAGTTGTGCTGTAATGATGATGATGGGAACGACGTAGAAGTGCCGTATGTGCGCTATACATTGCCTTAATAATCCCTTAACCCAACCTTCTCCTTTCTACACCCACATACTTACTGTGTACACCTTGTAAGTGCCCTAAGAAGCCATCTCACATCCCTTTGGTATAATGCAAGGGATACAATAATATAGTTGGTGAATTCATAGTTCATTCAGTGCAAGTGTATTAAGGATTTGTGTGTTTTGCTTATGATTCATGGTTATTATTATAATACATATGCATTTTATTATTTTAAATACTATGTATACATATCTAATTAATATTATTTTTGTACTTTGGCTGGCAGGGAAATGAGTGACTGCAAGACTGGTGTAGTGACAAGAATGAAAGTAAACAAACTAAGATGGTTTGGGCATGTTGAGAGAATGAATGATGACAGGATGACAAAAAAGATATATCTGAATGAGCGAAGAGGGGTGAGAAAGCGCGGCCGTCCGAGACTGACCTGGTCCGATCATGTCGACCAGATCCTCAAGGATGGACGCGTTTTGAGTAAAAGGAATCGGAGAGCGTGTATGACTAATTGCATGAATGTGACGGAAGCTAGGAGTGTGTGTAAGGATAGGGCTGTCTGGCGCTCTGTCCTCTCTGCCTACCCTGCAAGGGATGTGGCGTGAGGGTATAGATAGATAGATAGACTTTGGCTGGCTATATATTAGTACCATTTGTTTTATGTCCGTTATGGCTTTTGCGTATGGTTTATTTCCGATAATTATGATTGTATTCCAGGGCAACGTTTACTTTTTCTGTGGTTGTTCCTTGTGTTTAATATTTCTCACAAGCATTTAATAATATCTCACTGCAATGCACTTTTGTTAGTTTAGCTGAGTGCCTACATTTCACAATTATTACAATTACAGTAACAATTTTGTACTGATTTGTGCAAGTTTTTCAATGCCATGAGCTGAGTGAATCTTTATTTATTAATCTTGAGTGATGCGAATATACGTATTAGTGTTTGATTTGATAAAGATATATAGTAAATGATTGTAACAGAAAATTTAATGTTGCGATTCTTGTCAATGCAAACCGTTTTTAAGTGAATACCTCACAAACTTGATTGTGTATCAATTCAGAACTGTGGCAATACTTTGCTTAATTTAAGATCCTCATAAGAAAAGGTCTGGATTTGTTTGATTTTTACGACACCTAGCAATGTAGTTTTTCAATGTATAACTTTTTCTAATGCTGAGACTAACATGAATGTATAGTCCATGTAGTCTCTATGCAGTAAATTTAGAAAGTGATGATGTCACAACTTGTGTAGTAGCCAGGTTTAATCTCCTGCAGTCATCATAATGCTTTTTCAGTGTGCAGGAGTGTGTGAACTATGTAGATTGGTGCAGTGACCACAGACAATAAAATAAATAAGAATGTATCTAGCAAACCTGCATCAATAATAGTATTGTATCTGCTTCTAATAAATTGAGTAAAGGTAATACATAATGTTCTTATTGCCCTTTGAAATAAACATAACTTTGTGTTAAAGTATTTTATGTGTTTGTATTTGATTTTTAATTACTAATAAAATTGTTGGAAACTCATAAGTTATACCCACATTTAATATCGTATTATTTATACCCATCCTGCAACCTGCTTTTCTTATTGGTGAACAACCTTAGAAATATAAATCATTACAAATTTTATTTTATTTTTTAACATTTGTTCACTAGGGCGAGCTTATCGCAGTGCTGTGATCTCTGCCAGCTAACCCCAATATAAAAAGGAAACAAAACGTTTAATGATTGATTGAGGCCTTGTGGCCATCAAAACTACTGATAAATAAATACAAGCTCTTCTAATGCAGAAGTGAATACATAATTATATTTAATCGATATAACTTGAATGAAGTATCACATGTTTAAAATTCACTTTCCTGACTGAAGTACTATACAGATGAACTCTGTCGCTTTCGTAGGTATATGGATTCTTCCAATACCTATATTTTTTTCTTTTTTTATTTGGATTGGGCATTCACCATAATAATATACTATCACAGCACATCCCAATAATGGGGTAACTGGTGAATGCTGTGTATCACGGAAAACATATACTCTCTGACCTGTGTATGATTAAAAAGATACATTCTCTTCGCACAAATATCTGTATGACATTCAAATTGGGTGGCGCACAGTTGCTCGATTTGAAAGAGTTAGAGTTGCTGGAGTGGGTTATGTTAATTTAGTTGCTTAAGGGCGGAGGTATTTTGAGTACAAGGAATCGTAGAGAGTGTATGATGAATTTATCAATTGATGCAATTCAGTCCTCATATTGTTTATTTGTTTATACAACTTCGTCTGGCGCCTGCACTACAATAGTACGCAAAATGACTGAATTTTTAAACTTTTGGCGCCTAATTATGATAATGCGCATGCGCAACTCTCGGAGTTGTCGGCGATTTAGGAGTGCAATGTAGTGTTGCCATAATAAATAAAATATCTATCTTCTTAAGGAATCTACTACAAATGGCCGAATGCCAAACGGCCGACATGGACAAACGGCCGACAAGGACAAATGGCCGACACGACCAACTGGCCGACTGGTACAAATGGCCGAAAGACGAAAGGCCGAAATCCAAACGGCCGACATGGACATATGGCCGACAAGTACAATAGGCCGACATCCAATAGGCCGACACGGACAACTGGCCGACAAGGACGAATGGCCGACAGGACGAATGGCCGACAATGACGTTTTCAATCAAGATAATATATACTTCGATGACTACAATGGATCCAAACGTGGTTCAACTGATCACGGAAGCATCTAACATGTTGAACAACATACAGCTGGCACTTATGAGTGCCAACAATTCTGCGGTAAAGGCGGTTAAGGAGCTGTCCTCGAAATTGCTACCCGCGACAGCGGGATTGGCGAAGGCCGTGTCGCAGATTGGGGTGCTCGCCGGCAAGATGGAGGGGGAGCTTCAGGTATTTAAGAGTAAATCGTTTTCGCTGAACCAAAGTGACCCTGGGGGTGCTAAGTGTAGCTCTGTCATCGATGCGATTGGCGAACTGGAAGAACGGCGTGAAAAATCCAAGAACGTACTGCTTATGAATGTTCCGGAGAGCACGGCATCTACCCGGGCCCAGAAGTTGAAGGATGATCACAACACTGTCGTAAACATTGTTAAAAGGTTTGATGCTGTCAAAACAGATAGGGTCAAAGTATCCAGAATTGGGAGAGAGGCAGCCGATAAAATGAGACCCATTAAGGTATCCTTTGCTGATTCGTTGGAGGCTAGATTTGTAATGCAGAATGGTAAACTACTCGAAGATGGTGTACGAGCGAAAGCTGATTTAACAATCGCACAGAGGGAGCAGCTTCGAGGACTATGGAGTGAGGTCGACGAGCGGCGGGCAGCGGGTGAAGAAGATCTGACCGTGAAATTCTTTGATTCGGTTCCAAAAATTGTAAAGATACGAAAAAACTTCGCAAGAGGATCAGCACAACCGCTTACTATCAGAACGTCCGAGGAGTAAACACAACGTTATCAGATTTGTTTGCCAGTGCATCCTTAACTTCTTATGATCTATTGTTTATTACAGAGACTTGGCTGAGTGAGGGTGTGCATGGTGGGGAGCTCGGTTTTGATCGTTATTGTGTGTATAGGAGAGATCGTGATCGTAGAATGAGTGGTAAAAAGACGGGAGGGGGTGTAATAATCTGTATCGCAAAAAAGTTTAGGTCCTGTCTAATAAAGTGTTCGCACACATCAATAGAACAAATATTTGTTAAAATTATCCTCCCGGTAGGAATTTTAATTGTAGGATGTGTGTATATTCCACCGAAATCTAACGCTGAAATCTATGCTAATCATTGTGAGGATTTGGAAAAGATCCGTTTTAAATATCCGGAGGCAAAAATTTTGATAACCGGGGATTACAATCTTCCTAATGCTGAATGGAATATGAGTGATTCTGAAGTAATGAATGATGATGATGAATGTACTACTGAAATAAGAAATATGTCCTCATTCCTAAGTTTGGCTCAATGTAACGTAGTGCGTAATAATCGCAACAGAATGTTAGATTTGATATTTTCCGACATAGATAATTTCAATGTAAGTAATGCAACGGATGTTATTCTGAAGATTGATCCTATTCACCCTCCTTTGGAGATGGAATTTATTTTGGACTATGAAACTGAGAGCTTGTCAGATAGCGTCGTTAGAAATTTTAAATTGTGTGATTACAACTCCTTGAATAACCATCTTTCTGTTGCTGATTGGTCATTTCTGGACACAAGTGTCGATACAAACGAGGTTGTCTCTAAGTTTTACGATATAATAAACGCTTCCATTGAAAATTTTGTACCTCTTAAACGGCCTGTACGTAGTACATATCCCAAATGGTTTACACGCGAACTTATTGCTAAGATAAACTCAAAAAAGAGATTGCATATCCAATACAAGATTACAAAGAGTTCTAACGATTACGAGGCATTTAGCTTGGTAAGAAAGGAGTGTCAAACGCTTTCGAAGAGACTGAAGTTTGAGTATTACAAAAGCATCGAGGATCAGCTGCCGGGTACGTCTGTAAATCTATACAAGCTAGCCAAATCTTTGAAAGATGATCACAGTGACTATCCCAAAATAATGCATTTTAATGGTGAGTCTGCCAATAGTGTAGCTAACATTGCGGAATTATTTAGAAGGTTCTTCATGTCAATTTACGAGGATGTTCCTATGAATCGTGACAACCCTATGCTCCCAATGACTGAAAAGATTCATATTCCGCGTATACTTTTTTCTGTATCGGACGTTAAGCGTGGCATTGACTCACTTGATGCCGGCAAATCTGCGGGTCCTGATCAGTTACCGCCAGTATTTATAAAGGAATGTTCAGTTGTTTTGTGTGAGGTACTGCAGAGAATCTTCAATATTTCTATTGAGTCAGGAGTTTTTCCAACAGCTTGGAAATTAAGCCATATTATTCCCATTTTTAAAAAAGGTGACAAGTCTGACATTACTAACTATCGTCCAATATGTATACAATCCTGCATACCCAAACTGTTTGAATATATTCTTCTTAGTAAGATTAAGAATAGTCTAACGCTGGCCATATCAGACCAACAGCACGGTTTCATGCAAAATCGATCGACTTTGACAAACCTTTTGGGATTTCACTGTGATATCATGGATACTTTGGTAAAAGGGGGGCAGGTGGATTGTATATATACAGATTATTCGAAAGCGTTCGATCGTGTTTCTCACGCATTACTGTTGGCAAAACTCCGGTCGCTTGGTGTTGATGGAGCGCTCCTTGCGTGGTTTTCAAGTTATCTCGCTGGGAGAGATCTTAGGGTATGTGTATCGGGCATGGTCTCCTCCTCATTTTTAGCCGGGAGCGGCGTACCGCAGGGCTCGCACCTCGGGCCCATCCTTTTCAACCTGTTTGTCAACGACCTTCTGAGTGAGTTTGACGGGGTGGAATTTGTCATGTTCGCTTGTTATAAATATAGAAAATAACTCGTTGTTATAAATATAGAAAAATGTCAAGTAATGCGATTCCATAGGATCAAGAAGCCCATCGTGTACTCGTATTCGATTGATGGTGAACAGCTTGAATCAGTTAAACAAATAAAAGACTTGGGGGTAGTATTGGACGCTGGTTTGACGTTCGTTCCGCACATAAATGCAATGATGGATAGGGCTCTCAGAACCTTGGGGTTCGCTCTGCGACTGTGTGGAAATTTCCACAACATACAGACCTTTGTAACTATTTTTGTGAGTCTGGTTAGGCCGATTGTCGAATACAACTCCGTGCTGTGGTCTCCATACTATGAAGTACATATGAATAGCATTGAGAGAGTCCAGAACAAATTGCTCCGATTCATTAATTATAAGCTGGGCATACCTGCGGCGGACATAGATTACAAACGGCTCAGGGAAACATACAAACTTGCGTCGCTTTCGGCCCGAAGGCGTGTTTCCGATATGACCTTTTTGTGCAAGCTTATTGGAGGTATGATCGATGCGCCCCGGCTGCTGGAAAGAATAGAACTACGAGTTCCGCAGAGAAGCACGCGCAGCAGGATCACATTTAATACGGCAAATTGTACGACCAACTACTCCTATAATGCGCCTGTGCAGCGTCTGCTCAGGGAAGCAAACGATCTAGATGATATTGATATATTTTCTACAAGTACAAAATGTTTAAAAAATTTACTAAATAAAAAATACGGTTAATCCGAACTCCCTGTATGATATTTCATGTTGTTCGATTGACGTTACTATCTTGGATTGGTTGGTTTATTGTATGTGTGTGCTGACTGTCTTTAGAGAGTATATTGTATGAATGTATATGGTGTGTATTTGTGTGGTGTGGATGGCGGTGTGTGTGTGTGTGAATTGATGTATGTACTTTCTCTGTGTTTTGTTGCAGTAATGCCTAATCATCCGATGCACTGGTGAAATATATAATGAATTGTTTATACTTTCTTACGTTTTAAATATCTTCTTGTTTGATTCGCGGTCTTTGTGATTGCTCCTTGGACAAATATTATTTGCTTTTTGCTGTCGTGAATGAATTGTTTTGTTTTTTTTTTTTTCTCTTGTTGTATTTCATATGTATGGTATAAGTACTTATCTTTATTAAGTGAAATGTAAATGCAACTTTGTTGCGTAGAACAGAATAAATAAATAAATAAATAATGGTTAACAAGCATCGCCCAGCAGACATGGGACATTACTGTAAAAAATAATGTTGACCGGTTAGGTTGTTTTTTATTTATACTAGTAAGGTTTAATTAAGCGCTAAAAGGCACCTGCAGCCGAAACAAATGAAAAACCGTTTTTAACGCCTAAAAATTGAGAACCTGCATGTTCGCTGGAAAGTTGAAAAAGTAATGTCCCATGTCTGCTTGGTGTTTTTGATCTAATTCGTGTAGCGGCTACTCGCGGCGCTAGTAGTAGGTAATTCTTTCAAGTATGTCTCACACTTATTAAGTATACAGTGGTTACGTAAATTCAGGAGCAGATTCTATTTAACCTTGGGTGATATTGGCAAAAACAGTGTTACCGTTGTCTTTTTTTTCAGAAGTCTCACCGAAGCCTGCGATAGTAGAGTACAAGCCTACATCCTCGAATTCCATCACCGCCATGAGTGGTGACGTCACCTTGTATCGGTGACAAACACCTTGTCTCGGTGACAAACACTTGAATTACGGAATATTTTTTCCCATACAATTTAGATGGCGTAACCATCGTCAATTGTCAGTTGGGCCCGGCCTTCATGAACAATATGGCGACGGCCTCGGTCTCACGGAGCAAACTTGGTTTAGTGTTGCTTGATGTGATAATAAGATATGGTAACATTTTTTCGCTACTTTCAAATTATATTTCGGAACTGTTGTTTAAAAAACTAGCCAAATTTTGGATTGTTAGAATAAACTGGCAACTTTGTTTTTCAAACTTGTGATGTGATCATTATTTCAATCTTTTTTTTGTGTCGGCCATTCGTCCTGTCGGCCATTCGTCCTGTCGGCCATTCGTCCTTGTCGGCCAGTTGTCCGTGTCGGCCTATTGGATGTCGGCCAATTGTACTTGTCGGCCATATGTCCATGTCGGCCGTTTGGATTTCGGCCTTTCGTCTTTCGGCCATTTGTACCAGTCGGCCATTGGTCTTGTCGGCTATTTGTCCGTGTCGGCCATTTGTCCTGTCGGCCGTATGTCTTGTCGGCCGTTTGTCCGGATCCCCTTCTTAAGCTACAAACGACGTAATAATCAAATCAAATTGGCTGTCAATCTACAAAATTATTTTGTATTTTTCACTAAATTTATACTTATCTTATTTTTGAGGACGCTATTTTATTCTTATCTCCCGTAAAAATTTGCCGTGTATTTTAAAATATGCCTTCAAAAGCAGTTTTCAGTAAATTTTAAAGAAAATTAGACGCCTGCTTTTAATTATTTGGCGGGTTACGGCTTGGTTACGGACGGATAAATAAACATTATCGTTTAACGCATGCGCTTTGTGGGGTATGTGTGCGAACCTTGTCTGCGATTTTGTGGTTAATTTTTAGCTAAATATCTACATTCCTCACGAAAACTTTCGGTTTTCAATATAAGTCTTCAAATTGGTTTAGAAATGTGCATTTTGATAATCTCTTCGCCTTTTATGAAGAATAATATGGTTCTACTTGTTATTGAGCATTAGCGGTTCTGGTAGCCATCTTGGAAGGGAACAAAGCTTCGGATGTGTGCTTTATCTGTTTATAATAAATAATTTTGTGAATATTTGTTTGTAAATAGTTTTATGTTCGGGATACGTGCGAATCATTCCTCCACATGTGTACATAGCCATGGCCGCGACGAGGAAATTGCAAGGTGAGACTCCTCTGCTTCATAGTATGCTCTTCCTTAGCTGTCAGGTTAAGATGCCCTACATAATTATTTGCCAGATAGGTCTCTTAATAGTCCGATTACGTGTCCTTATTATGCATTTCGTTTTATTATGTATAACAATATGTTTTATAAATGTATCAGTTTGTATGGCGATAAATTTAATACACAAAATTATGATCAAACTTGCGTGTTATTGATGTCAGTTTCACAACTCACGTTTTGTATAAGATTAGCTTATATCTCACTATTAATTTAAATTCAATTATTCTTGTATAGATCGTTGTTGAATAGCGTGACTTAAATATCTAAAATGTAGCTTCAGACCTTGTGTCCCATCACATTGTCTTGTGACTTACAAGATGCGTGGATAATTAATGGTTTCATTGTCAAGATCAGATAAATGGCCATATAACGCTTATTTTCATTAATATCAATGGGCTGTGTAAAATATTAATTGTGTTCGAAGACAGATGGGATTTTGATTGATGGAGGTAGCTCCATAGTAGCATTTTGCTATTTGAAGTGTGATAAATAAGTAATGTATTGTGTTAATGTTTTCAGGTGAAATAGATCGTTGTCTAAAGAAAGTGACAGAAGGTGTGGAGACATTTGAAGACATCTGGCAGAAGGTGCATAATGCCACCAATAGTAATCAGAAGGAGAAATATGAGGCGGACCTCAAGAAAGAGATTAAGAAACTGCAGAGGTTACGCGACCAAATTAAGTCGTGGATTGCCTCAGGGGAGATTAAAGACAAAAGTACGCTTTATGATTATAGGAAACTTATAGAAACGGTAAGTGCTTATATCTTTTTTTGTATTTAGTATAATAGTGACGGAATGTCGTCAACATTTCATAATATATTGTGTTAATTGCAATGGTGTGTTTTAGCAAATGGAAAGATTCAAAGTGGTGGAGAGAGAGACAAAGACAAAGGCGTACTCTAAAGAGGGCCTGGGTGCTGCACAGAAGTTGGACCCCGCACAGAAAGAGAGGGAAGAAATATCCTGCTGGTTGATCAACACTATTTACGCTCTCAACTTACAGGTGTGTACATTATCTGTATTCCATATATCATTCCATTATATCATTATCTGTATTCCTTTTCTCTCTCATTCCACTCTCACTCACTTGCTTTCAATTACTATATTCCTGCATTCTCGATAATATTTCCAACATTTAGGAAGTGTACATTGAATGCTTGTAAGAACATATTTCAACTTAAAGACAGTTTTGTCTAATTTGATATCTTCTAGAATGACTTTGATCGCATTAACTTCATTGGTATATTTGTAATGTATTTGTTATTTTCTGTTGTTATAGATGGATCAGTTTGAATCGGAAATTGAATCCCTGTCATTACTGGTGAATAAAAAGAAAAAATTAGACAAAGACAAACAAGATAGGATGGAAGAATTAAAAAACAAAGTAGAAAAACATAGATTTCACATTAAGAAGTTGGAGATGTTGCTGCGAATGCTGGACAACATGTCAGTAGAAGTGGACAAAGTAAGTATTAATATCAACACACATTACTTTAATATTATTTATTACTACTTAGTTTGTGTTCTATATTGCCGTGTTGTGTGTGTATTTGTAGGTAAATAACAGAATATTAGATGCTTGTGTAAAGTTGCTAACATGTATTTTATGACAGATTTATATGGTTAGCCAATATTTTTACATTTCACATAGCTTTTTATTTTTTGGCTCTGCCCAGCACTAGGTTTGATTGGGATTGATGTTTTAATTACTATACCTAGATTATTAAACGTAATGATTCCACCTTTGATTTGTTTTTTACAATTGAAGCATGCCTTTAAATTTGTGTTGATAATGGTTTCTGCATTTTTAGTTACAGAATATCTGTATATCTAAAAAGCCATTAAAGATACATTTAGTGTGAAAGTGTTGTAGTAGTTTGTTTGTGTGATTGGATAGTTGTTGCTGTCTTGCTTTTATGTGTTTGCCTGCTTTCATATTCTTTATTCAGTTTTTTTTTATGTATGGGATATCCTAAGTCTGGTTATACGCAATGGTCCCCTTAACATAGGTTCTGCCGAGTGAGGTGACTAGAGACTTTTGCGGTGTAACATGCTGGATTGTTGTTGAATTGCTGAAAAATATTTAGAATTTATCTGATCTACCCCCTCAGGGAACAGATCATCAGACTTTCCTATCCTTTAAAAAAATAAATTTTCCTATTACTATTATTGCCGAAACTTCTTTCAAATATGACGTGATCTACAAAATTGAGGTCTGTCTGATATGAATAGTAATCTCAAATTATAAAATTCACAAGTCATTGATTGGTTCGGTATTTCACAATTACATAATTCATAACAGTGGTTTCCAAACTTATTTGACTTATGTACCACTCTCTTTCTTCTCTGGACCGTATCCCATTTATTTGAGGTCGGCGGCTTGAATCCTCTCTCTCCATCTGCTCCGATCAAGGCAGTCCTCTAGGAGTAAGCTCCAGGTGTTCCATGTCCCCTCTGATGGTCTCCTCAAGGGACTTTGGCCGTCCTCTCTTTATTGGTCTTTCCACAGACCAGTTTGTTGCCTTCCTCAGAGCGGAATCCTCGTCCCTTCTCTGCACGTGTCCATACCATCAGGCCTCGCACTTTTAGGTCAATCAGGGCAACTTTCATAGTTGACCTACCACTCTCCTCCAAAAAAATAATTTCAAGCAAGCCGCCCTCCGGACAAACGTCTTAATTGCATGTCAAAAGAAATTGTTGTAAAAGTGATGATAATTATTGTTTGAAATCGACTTCATATTTGCATTACATACACAAGAAATTAATACATTAGCCAACACTGAATTGACATGACAATCATTTCAATCTTTGAAAATTTATGTAACTTTAAATAAAGTGTCTCAACTTTCTAAGTGCTTCTACAGCCTACTTATTGGTTTTTTTTGGTTCCTATTAGGACATTAGGTTAACGTCAACCCTGCTTCTGGATTTTTCCAGAGCGGAACAGGATGCATTACCATCCATTTTGGGTACCAATAGCTTAGAAGCATAAAATTTATTTTAAAAAAGCTGTGTTTTTCCTTTGTGTTGTATTATTAATTTCTTTTTGTACATACACACATAGATCATAGTTTGTCAAGTCGCTTAGTAACTTGTAGTGAAATCTTTGTAAAATGTGCACCGAGCAGTCGTTGATTAAACAGAAACTCCTTAGTCATTTAACATCTCTCTAGCCTAAGAATACAAAAGTTGGACAAATGATGGGAATAGTGTGCCACAGGGCAGACTTGTTTCAGGAGAAATATAATCTTCCAGTCAATACAGAAAATATTCAGAAGATTTTTTGGAATTTTTCATTTATTTCATATAGAAACATTAGCCGTAAGCCTGAATAAATTTTGCTGGCAGAGAGGACAGAACTCCAGACTGCCCTATCCTTAGATAAACTCTTTGCTTCTGTCACATTTATTCAGTTTGTCATACGAACTCTCTAATTCCTTTTATTCAAAATGAGTAGATCTTTGAGGATCTAATGCACATGCTCGCTCCAGGTCAGTATCAGATGGCCACTCTCCTCACAACTCTACTTCCACTCGCATATATTGCTAGTCACCCCGTCTACATTTATTCTCATCGTACCTGAACCATTTTTAATGCCAAAGTATCCATTTATTTATTATACATAATCTGATGCCGTATCATTAGAAGCATAAAGATTTACACCAACACATTTTAAGAGATAATTTTCTTTGTTGAATATTCTTGTTGCCTTTCAAATACATTATGTGATTTTTCAGCTTCCTGTTGCATGTACACATTTAATGTTTATATGCGGCAGACAGCCCGAAAATCCCATAATGGATTTTAATTTACTTATTTGCGTGCTTACGTGTGTGCTTGTTATGTATTGTGGTGTGTGAACTATATGTTATATTGTACTATTTGTTTTATCATTTAATTTATTTATTTTCTTAAGCAGTGTTGTGAAACTTTTTAAGTGAGGAATAGCGGAGATAGGAGCCACCTAGCACAAATTTTGTTTGAAAAATAATAATAAGTGGCTCCTATCCCCGCTATAAGAAGTTGGCGAAATCCAGCATTAATCTAATAATGATTTTTCATGTGTGATTGGTTGGTAAAAATGCGTGATAGTATGTGTGTTATTGTTAGGGTTTCAAGATGTGTTGGACATCTGTACATCTAGGCAACCCTAGTTATGGTGCATGTTTATGCCTCTCCACACACGTCCCGAAGTTCAGTTAACGGAATTGACCGTTTGCAAAAAAGTTCCGACCAAAACCTCTCTCTGAATTCAGCGTCACCCCGATTTTGAATTCAGAAAGAGGATTTGGTCGGAACTTTTTTGCAAACGGTCGTTTCCGTTAACTGAAATTTGGGACGTGTGTGGAGACGCTATGAGTTTGATTTGATGATCATGTGTTGTTATTTATTAGAGTAAAACACCATCATAATTTATTCAACCAATATATGATGATTTATATAGATGTTTTGCATAGATATACAATTATTTTATTAGTTTTACTTGATGTGTAATGGTGTATGGTTGAGATGTGATATGAAAGATGTTGGCTGATTGAAATACTTTTTAGTTATAAGTAGCATAATTTATTATTAACTAACCCAATTGATATATATGTTTACTAATAAAAAAAGTTTAAAAAGCACCTTTAATAAAATAAGTACAGTGTTGCGAATTACTGTTCCAGATCAGGCGGATAAAGGACGACGTGGAGTATTACGTGGAGTCATCGCAGGATCCTGACTTTAATGATAATGACTACATCTATGATGACATCATCGGCATCGAGGAGATTGACTTATCAGGTGTTGGTCTTCCATCATCCGCCACCACAGACAGCAACAACTCCAATGATACGGGCGGCTCACCTACCAGCATCACATCAGGCACCAGCCCCATCGCCTCACCTCCCCTCAATCTACACAACCACTCTGCCGAGTCTATGGATCTCATGGAGAAGAAGAAGAAAATGGATGAACTAATTGCTAAAGTAAGTCACATTTATTTTATTCAACACTCTTCACTTTGCAAGTTAAATAAAACAATGCTGATTTATATCTTCCACAAATGAGTTTATTATAATACCATCTCTAAGACTTTTTGAGGTTACAACCTCATCTTCAGTTGAAATTATCTCACAAAGGATACGTGACGCATAATATTCAGATATACTATTTAAAAAGTAAAGGAATATTATGGTATGACTTTACTGTTATGCGATTTGTTGTCCATGGGAATGTAATTTGTTTTAATATTATTCCAGCCTGTAAAACCTATGGCTGTGAGAGCGATGAGTGGAATAAACAACACACTTAGCGGAGCCAATTCTATGGGTAGCAATTCTGCATCAAGTAATTCCTCATCAGGAGGTCACAGTACGGGCGGCGCAACTCCTCCAGGTGCATCCAAGTTGCCCTCACAACCTCCCTCTAGTTCCACCCCTAGTAAACATCACAACAGTATCAGCCCTGCACCACATCACAACTTTAACCCTGGTAAGTCTAATCTCTAATCACACAGTATACCTACATAATATGTTTCTGTATATTCCAATAATTGGGATGTACATGTTTGAAGTTTTGTTTATAAATCAAGTAGTTTCCTATTATTGTCACATAGTGCACTGATGCTAATATTCTCTCTAGTTCAAGTATTAATTTACTTGTATAATAATTCATGTTCAGTGTAGTGTTTGTCAGTCTATCACTTGTTAAATGTTGATGATTACTATAACTGTGATTGTTTTTATTTTGTGTGTTTATTTGTTATATTAACTATATTTATTGCATTTGATTAAATTGCCTATGTAAAGTTATTGTATTGTTGTCAGTGTATCTATTTACAACTAATTAATGTAGAATATTATTCTGAGTATGAGAGGGGCAGGAAAGAAACATAAATCAAAGAGTGGCAAATCCAATAAAGCAAACAGTAATAAGATACATACATACATGTGTTGTGTGATGTTTATAGTATGTTGTAATAATAATATCCATGAATGAGTATCAATAAAGTACATAGTGTGAGTGTGTATAGTATGAGGGAGTAAGCAGGTGGTAGTGTTAGTATGTGCAGCAGTATATAGTAATACATACCTACTGTGTATATGTACACATTGTTTACATTAGATATGTGGGTGTATTGGCCTCAGTCCAAACCTAGTCAACAAGTAATGTGTAGTATGTAATTGGATTAGTTCCAAGCAAGCAACCAACAATCATTGTGTCTTAACAAAACAACTGTCATTGTGTTCTCTGTCACACTGGGTGGATACCCACCCTTTGTCCTTAGGGATGTCCTCCTCATAGGGTGCCTACACTGCCTACTGTACTAGATATGGTCCAGGTCTCGGGTAACAACCACTCTTTATTTAACACTCTACTCTATACTCAACTCACAAACATTTCATCTTTATTTATTATACATCATAGACATTTACTTCTGCAGAACATTTGCATAAATATCAACATCTTTTAATGTTTATTTTCCCTTGAATAGCCAGAGTACAAATCGACATAATATGTGTTGTGTTTGAATGAAGATTTTCATTTAGTTCTAACAATCATGAGAGTGGATACATAATTTGCTTTAGAGTACATTGCACACTCGGAGTGGTTAAGCCTGGTGACCTCCCTTATTATCACAAAAAAGAAATGTTCTGATAAAAATTCTCATGAAGATTTTTGCCATTGCTATATTCATTCGACTTCCACTTCCACAGAACTGATTGGCAAACATCCCCTTGTGTTTCCAGATAAGTCTTTTTTATTACAATCCTAATCATGTCAGTTTTTTACATCACCTACAAGATGTTTGTTTTATTTCTTGTTAGTATGTTTTGAATAAGAGAATTTTCATTCATAAAATAATTTGTGTATAGATATATGATGTATAACATTAATTGGTGTAATGTGGTGATAGGTAGGAATATTGTGTACATAATATGTATGTGTGAGATTATCATGTGTCTTGTCAGTTAAATATTCATCTCCACACATTGTTGCTGTCTGAATGGAAATAGTATTACGTATTTTATTACTATTGGTCTTCATTTAGGGATGAAATTACTTCAAGGGTGCTGAAATCATTATTTTCTCGTGTAATGAAAGTTTTATTTTAGATTTTAAGTATAACTTCTTGGATTTGGATCATCAATTGAATGTATTTTTTTCCCTGAATTTATATATGATTTATTTCATGGCGAAATATACAGATTTTCTATCAGTAAACACAAGGAATGGATACTCGCTCACTTTTTAACGCATTGTTGGCTGTGGTCTAACATGCCTAAACAACCAGGTTGGAATCTTAATGTTACTATGATGTGAGGATTGTATAATCAAGCTCGCATCCTATATTTATACAGAACATGATGCACCATGTTATTATTGGGTAATGTTGGATACACATTGTATGTATTTGTTTTATTTCAGATGTGGTAGAGAATGGTCCAGTGGTTCCCCACCACCCCCCTCCTCCCGTCCATCATGGTGTGCCTCCTGCTCCGCCCCCCAATCCTCAGCAGCAACAACAGCCCGCTCCTCTGGTCCCACCTGCCCCCCCAGCACCAGCGCCGCCTGCCCCTGCGCCCTCACCTCCACCTTCACTGCGGAGCATGGCAGCGGAGGCAGTGGAAAGAGCCAGGTTAGGCAGTGGCTCAGTTCCAGCGCCTCCAACAACGGCGCACATTCCCCCCTTACTCGGTGTGGCACCTTTGGGCCCGGAGCCCCTGCTGCCTGACCACAGATTACAATTCAAGTTGATGGAGGCAGCTTTCTTCCACTTACCTCACCCGTCTGATACGGAGCGAATGAGAAATTACCTGCCTAGGAATATTTGTCAGACGCCTCCATATTACAATCAGGTACAGACTTCATACTTGAAGAAATAACATCACTAACTCAGATACTAGCAAAGTATACAGCCATAGCTTTGTCACACAACACATGACTGTTTTATATTTCCAGGCGATGCTTCCTCAAGCAGACACAGTAGATTTCTTCCAGAGGCTCTCAACAGAGACTTTGTTTTTTGTGTTCTACTACATGGAGGGTACGAAGGCTCAATATTTAGCCGCTAAGGCTCTCAAGAAACAAAGTTGGAGGTTCCATACCAAGTATATGATGTGGTTTCAGAGGCACGAGGAACCCAAAATCATCAATGAAGAATACGAGCAGGTTATTTTCATTTATCAGTATTAGTTTGTTCGATGACTATTAAATATTGACATTTTGTAAACTAACTCTAGAGGATACATGTATTATTTTATTTAATATGACTTATTATTGTAATAATCTTAGATTTAATCAATGTGATAAGTTCTCTGTACTTAATGAATACCACATAATGTGGTGCAATTAGGTTGCACCATATTTTAGTAGGTAATGTATAACATTGTATGGTATGTAAAGATATAATAGGCTGTGGTTTTATTGTTCCAGGGCACGTATATTTATTTTGATTACGAGAAGTGGGGCCAGAGGAAGAAGGAGGGTTTCACATTTGAGTACAAGTACTTAGAGGATCGCGACCTCAACTGAGCGCTGTGAGAATGTGTAACACAACCTATATATATAATGTAATATTTTAATGTAGAGATTGTGTATGTGATAGTGCATCGGAGGACATTGATCCTACTGTCAAACTATTATCAGTGGGATCTACATTATATAAAGAACTGTCGATAGTTTTCACTTTTGTAAAAAGTTTTACGGATAATAAAAGTGGTTATAAATACAAATTAATTTAATTAAAATGTGTATTAATTATTAATCTGTACAGAAGTATTTGTATAGAAATATTAAATGATAATTTAAATATATTTGTTTTATTTTAATATGTATGTTTATGTTGTGTACTTTTACATGTAATATATGAAACATTGATCATTATCAAATACTTCATTCTATTCATTCACTAGTGAGTAGACTACACTACATAATATTGACCAGTAATTCTTTACCAAATACTAAACTTAGTAAGCAGGAACCTCTCCATATCAACATCAAAGTGCACCAAGGAAGTAAAATAAAACCACCGATTAAATTATACATTCATGTAGTTTATTTTTTGTATTTCTTTTTGGGATGTTGTTGTCCCCCTTTAGACTTCATCCTCTTCCTCACACCGCTGGCCTCCTCCGTGTCATCATCAGACGCTTCACCTCCCTTGCCCTTCCTCTTCTTACCTTTACTGTTCATCTCGGAGAGTTCCTGGAAATAATAATTACGTAAGATAAGCAGTTAGTTAAATTTATCAAAGGGTAATTTGGAAAGGACTTTCAAATGCCACTAAGTATGTTAGACTTACGATCTTGGTAATTCTCTGGGCCTCTGCAACTCTTTCCTGTAAGACCATCACCTCTGCCTCTTCTGTCTTGTACAAGGGTAATTGCTTTCCTATGAGTTGCTCAATGCGCTGATATAACTCCACATCATACTAAAACACCATACAAAATAATTGATTCTACACAGGTTTTTCATACTGCAGTAACACTGGTTCTTTTAAGGCAGATGCTTTGAAATAAATTATGTAATAGATATTTGACTAACCTGTGTAACAAATGTAATAGATTTCCCTGCTCTCCCAGCTCGGGCTGTGCGCCCTACGCGATGTATGTAATCCTTACTGTGCGTTGGAATATCAAAATTAAGAACCACATCGACGTGGGGAATATCTAATCCTCTGAAATTGTAAAAATTCAAATCTGATACATAGCTATTTGTTATTACTACATATGTACATGTAGAAAGATAATAATATTTGCTAACTGCTGACCTGGAAGCAACGTCAGTACAGACAAGGATAGATCTGTTCTTTGACTTAAACTTTTGAAGTGCTGCGAGTCGCTTGTGTTGAGACATTTGTCCATGAAGAGGGACGGCTGTGAGGCCGAGAGCTCGAAGCAGTAAAGCTGTACGCAGAGTGTTACTGCAAGTGGAGCAGAAGATAATGAAGGAGTTGCCTGCCATTTCATTCACAATGTGAACCAAATACACATCTTTATATTTGACGGGTATGAAAATATAATATTGTTGCAATTTGTCAACGGTTTGATATTTGGTTGAGACTTCTACTTTGACAGGATCTTGCAGAGAGGCTCTTTGTAATTTAGCTACCTTCTTTGTCATTGTGGCTGAAAATAAATAAGTCCGTCTCTCTCGTGGTATTACTTTTAATATTTTATCAACCTCCACTTCAAAGTCCATATTCAATATTCTATCTGCTTCGTCCATTACCTAGAAAGTGAAGAATGAAATAAAACACACGAAGCCGTCATTATTACCTAAGCCATGATTACCATGTCATCATTGCCAGATGTAACTTAGACCTGGCCTCTATGATAATATTACACGGACCTCGATCCAATATAACCATAAAGTTAGAAAAATACTCCCATTTCAACAATAATTTAGACATTTGTGTCGTACATTCTGGGGTAAAAATTTGTTTGGATATAATGTTTAAATAAAGGAGTCGCAGATTTGGCTTCAGCCCCGGTTGGCAGAAGCCCACGCTACGCCACTGATTCTATGTTAAAATTATTTTTTAACGTCACATCACTAGATAATGATTCACCCTCTCCATACCACTATCTTCTTACCTAAACTAATGTCACTGACAGTTGAAGTGCATAATGAGCGGTATTCATATTCTATCAGTAATAATCTAGGTACCATTCCTAATTTTATGGACATATTATAACAAAGTAGAGGTAATGAGATTAACAACTTACCAAATATTTGATAGCCTTGATGTTAAAACCCTTGGTGTTTTCTAAATGATCAACAAGTCGTCCAGGAGTTGCGATAATGATATGAGGTTTTTTAGATAACTGTAGAGCCTGTGCTACCATGTCCATACCTCCGACTATAACAGCACACTTTACTCCAATACTGGAACCCAAGGCTTCAAATTGTTCACTTATTTGGAATGCCAGCTCCCTGGTGGGAGTCAGGACCAGAGCAAAGTACCTTTGAGGGTGTTGTAGCAAGGCTTGTAGAATAGGCAGAGCAAAGGCTCCAGTTTTACCAGATCCCGTTTCAGCAAGTCCTATTATATCCCTACCTTGCAGAGCTACGGGAAGTGCTTCCTTTTGAATCTTGGAAGGAGCTTTCCAATTTAAATTATCACACGCCTCACATAATACATCTACAAGACCCTAAAATGAAAAAAATATGCATTACTAATCCGTTTAACCTAACAACAATGTCACGTGTGAACCTAATACATACCAAACTCTTCCATGTTACATTATCTTCTGGCTCGATTTCATGCGCAGTATCACTTGCATTCGAAATGCTGCCTTCATCGTCAGACATTGTGGAAATGAAAAATAATTATATTTAAGAGTGAAAAATGATATAAACTAACAATAAAACGATATAAACACAACCAACGCACGCGCCAATCGTTGCCAATAAACGAAATGTCAAAATAACGTGTCAAAAAAATCATAGACAAAGAACTGATTGTCTATGATTTAGTTAAGCCGGTTAAGCAGGTTAAGCGATACCTTCCTATGCCTCCGATATTGAGACATGCCATGTCTCTGGAACGACGCGATTTTCGCGAAAACTTTGTTTTTCATATAAAAAATGTATTAGAAATGCACGATGCTAATTTACAAAATCAAATGTAAGAAAGAGGAAACTTAAAGTGAAGGTCCTCTTAATGCAGTTAACATTATAAAATGAATGTATATTATTAGAGATCGGATTATATGCAACTTTAAATGGTTGAAATATGCATCATAAATGCTCGAAATATGCAACAAAACCACCAAAATATGCAAGATAAATTAAAATTAATACTAAGAATTACCGCTTTAAAAGGTTTCATTTAACTTATTTTTTATTGAATTTATGTTTGGCATCGTTTGGAAGACCGCGAAAAACAGTTCTACAATGAAAGTCGTGAAATCTTGTTTTTTTTTTAATTTGCGATTAGGCTATTTTTTTCAACTACCTACTGCAGTATTTCCCAAACTATGAGTCGCGACGCACCAGTGGGCCGCGAGCGATTATTGAGTGGGCCCTAAAGAATAATAATTAATAAAAACTTTATATTATCACTATACATTATGGCGATTTGGATTCTTTCCTTAAATAAGTTCCACTACTCGCCACTACGGAATCTGAGCATTATCAAAATTAATGTCCTCTGTAGACTCTAAAAAATTTCTTGGTGCATTTTAAATAAGGTAAAATTTTTCGTAGTGAGGGAGGGCGGCGAAAACTCAGTGAGTGCCTATACCGAGAAAAATTGTAAATCTGGCGCTAGTACCCCCCCCCCGTCTTTTCTTAAGAGGTGGGTCGCAAGATTGGAAATTTTTGTTAGATGAGTCGGCACAACAGTCAACTTTGGGAACCACTGACCTACTGTATATTTACCTACTACATTTTCAACTAGACACCAACATTTTTGTTTTTGAAACATTAAAATTTTAGAAATACAGTTAAAATTTAAGAAAATATACCCAAATATGCATTATCAGTACATTTTGGTCGAAATATGCAAAATCTTGAAATATATGCAAGTGCATATAATCCGGTCTCCATATATTATAATACCAACGAATATTTATTTATTTATCGTATGGCCAGCATCACGCCTATATCATTCAACATACGTTATGTCAAAGTGTAAAAAAACGTCAAAAGGGCAGAGTGAATTGCTTGTCAGAGACTTGAATCAACATAGGTTTCTTGTATTGCTTCGTCGCTAAGGGTGAGGAAGTCTGATGCATTGCCATCAGTGCACGATCTGAGTGCACACCCGGTAACTATGTGTTGAATGATCTGCCTGTCGGCTCCGCAATCGCATTCAGGGGACTCTCGCCATCCACACTTGTGGGAAAAATCTGCGTATCTGCCGTGACCAGTTCGGATTCTGTTTAGAGCCGACCAGATCCTTCTCGGTTGATTGAATCCAGGCGGCGCCGGCGTCTCTGTAATGCGGGGCAGGGAGTTGGATGGTGTGTCACCCGTGCTGCTTTGCCACTCAGTAGCCCCCCCAAAAGTGAATCCTGGATCCGCCACTGTATATACTGGATCCTGCCCAGGGCCGCATTTGCCAAAAGGCCGAGTAGGCCGGGGACTATGGGCGGCAGCCCTCGGGGAGGGGGAGGGGGGCGCATTCGCTCACTCAAAACAACAAAAAAAGATTTTGTGATTTTCCTATCTTTTTTGGTTTTCACGGAATTCTCATGGAATTTTTTTACACCCCCTTCCCCCCGGCAACGATAATTTTTTTGGATGCAAAAAAAACTTCGGGCACTGAAATAAAAAAAATGCATTAAAAAATCGTCGACAGAGGCGGCGGAAAATGTCAGGGCCTACTCCCGTGAAAAGTGTAAATCCTACTCTGATCCTGCCCAGCCTTGCATCCTAAAAACCATACAAATATTAGGTATATGAAGGCAGAAAGAGCACCGTAGGTAAAATCATTACAAATACAAATATTGTTTTGTAATGATTGCGAGTAGGCAGACGTAGGTACTGTAGTTGAATTGTATGATATCCATATTCGTAGTTGTTGCAAGAAGGATAGTGGGCCCTGTGGGCTCTTCGCGTTTCATACTATGAAAAGTATGAAAGTATAACGTTTGAATTAATTTAACACGCATTAAAATACCGCCGGTTAATCTACAACAGGGGTACTCAACCCACAACGTTTGAGACTAGAAAAATATTACCTACTAAGGTGAGGCAACACCTATCTTCATACATATGTAGATAGGTGTTGGGTGAGGTGGGCCCCACACACATAACAAAAGAAAGAAAGAACTTAGGTACTCAAAAAATTATATTAGGCTCATCATGTAATTAATGTGACAGTTGTTTTTGCATATTTTTTTAAACTTAATTTATTTTTTCACATCAACATTTTCATTTATTTTCATATATTAGCTGGCCCACGTTGCAGTTGATCGGTCGTATACATATATTACACAAAGAAACCTTTCATTTTGAAAAGGACGATGTGCCAGTTGTTTTAATTTTGGAAATTTATCCGTAGCGTAGAGGGGGGCGGCGCGGCGGTCCGCCCCGGTTGTAACCTTTTAGGGGACGGTATTTTTCGGAAAAATTTAAAAAATCCATTAAATATCGTTTGCGGCGCTTTTTCCTCTTTTTATGCCACATAAGTATCACAATTTTAGTTGTCCCACTTCGGCCTAGAAGTTCTTCTATAATTTTTTGCGCGAATAATTTTGGATTCATAAGCCTAAATAAAGGTGGCGACGGATTTGAAACCCACCCTATATACGATACTGAAATTTATCACGAGGATATAGTTTTTTTTTTTAATAAACTGCGAGCTTATTTCCTTCGAGCATGCACATTAACTCTATTAGAGTTCTAACTCCAAATCATACTTTTGTTGCAGTTTTATTAGCGTCGTTTTTTTGTTTAGAGAGTCTTTATTTCATTTCATGAAAACTTCGATTGGGCCACGGGTTGGCCATGCCGAGGCACAGACCTTGTGGTTAGTGTTAGTCCAATACAAACCATACTAGACCAGGTATTTGGGTATAAAAATGTTTACAGATAGTTAGTCACCCTCAACCCTCTGTATTTTGCGGTCGTGTCCACGTACTCGTTCCTTAATGACCCTCTCTTCATACACAAATATACCGAATAGTCAACACATAGTACACCTGATACGCTCCCTTATACACTCACCTTTATACCAATCTATACTTTCATTTTCATTCATTGTTGTTCACACGTATAACAATTTTAAATTGACTTACACATACTCGTAGGTAGCACTGCTACAGAATTGTATTTATTATCAAAGAGTGATTTATCTTTACAAATTTAATACAAAGGACGAACGTGAATTGCAGAATAAAATGAACTAAAACCTATAGGAATTTGAGTAAAAATGATTGATGTGATTTACAGACAACATTGTTGAAGTTTTTAAAGATAGTCATAGTTATAAAAAATATTATATCCGAATATGTTTTAATAAATTAAATTAATCTAAAAGTGTATCTTCTATCTTAACAATATTTATTGTTAAAAGTAAAAACCGATTCGGTATGATAAAAAGTTTGAGTTGAATCCGCATGGCATTGAAAAGTTTGAAACTGTTGCGCTCTTTGAGTCCATCAGATAAAAGAAGCCAGAGGAATCCTCCTAGTACACCATCCACTCCCCTAGGATTGGATCGTTCTGGAGCACGGAGTATCTCATTGGAAAGTCTTGGAGCTCGTAGTAGTCCTGGAAGAAGTATCGGAAATCAGAGAGCTGGAAGTCATCAAAATATTAATACACCGACAAGTAATGGACGTTCTGCAGGGACACGGTAAGTATTCAATGGATATTTTTTTTTATTTTATTTTATTTTCTAAAGCACAGACAGTCTCACAAAAAACATATACAGTAGAACATTAACAACAAGTGGACCAGTAAAGGCTCAAAAATTACCAATTTATACATATTTGACATGCATGCAAGAACAATAATGAACAATATAATATATGGAAAGATCAGCATGCAATTAGAAAAAACAAAACATCAGACAAAGAAACATTATAAATATTAATAAATAACAAATAAAATAAATAATCAAACAAACAAAATAAATAAGAAAATGAATAAATATATATTCCAATTATTCCTGGACTACATTTTCTACGAAACATTCATTACAACATTCTGATAGAGGTTCAACTTTAAGCGGCAAGAGAGATCCATTTGACCTATCGGTCCTCGATTTAAAAATTTTTCAACAACACAGGTCAACACCATGTTTCTAACATGAATCTAAAAAAAAAGTCCCATTTTCGAGTACGGGTTTGTCCCTTATATAAGGCCAGTTCCTCATAGCTAGAAATTACCAAATCTATTTATCAAATATAATCCATTATCCACTCCTGAGAAGCGATATTTTACCATTTACCAATTTTGTTGATTTGTTGTGTTGAAATAGTAATGTTTTTTTTGTATTTGATTATGTATTTGACACTGTACCAACAAGAAATTGTTAAAGGCTTTAGCCGTTGATGTGTAAATAAATAAATAAATAAATTTACAAGTTATTCTCATTGAGTACTCAAAACGAGCTAAATAATTTGATACGTGCCTGGGTTTACTATTCTGTGTCTATAATACTCGTATACGAGTAGATAGATGCAGGGCCGAGCGGTAGATTTCCTCGGTATGAGGCAAGACTTTGAAATGCCCACAACACAAACTGTTTTTTTGTTTTATTACTATTAAAAAAGCATATTGGGCGTATAGAAATATAATTTTTATGAGTGACTGAGAGAAAAAGATTATGCTTTAAATAAAAATATAAAGAATACCTTCCGCAATAGTATCTACGTATTGTCCATATATACGTAAAATTGTTTCTTATAAGAATCTAAAATAGCGCCGCAGTCGAACTTTTTTCTTATAAAAATGGGTAAATTGGTGAATTTGGTATAGAAAAGCGTGTCGTGAAGATTTTTTTAATTATTCATCATTAATTTTGCGGCTGCCTCTTTGCCTCAAGGCAGCTTACAGCCCCAGATAGATAAGGCAATGGTTTCAAGTTAGTACATATGATTTGTCAATACCTATATATCGTTACAAATACGTAGGTATTTCTCCATCAATAGTGGACAACTCGTATATTTGGAATTTGGATTCCCCATGTCCAGTGTTATAAATTTTAAAGACTAAATAAAATGCTCGTAGATTACCATGCATTTAGCGTTGCCATCTCTAAAAATTAGAAAGCCGGACTTAGCCGCTAAAAAACCGGACTTTAGACCGGGGCCGGACGTCAAATAAAAAACCTTTTTGAGTAAAAAAATCGAAAAAACTCTCTTTCTAACAAAGTTTTAATCCGTATCATTTACATATTTTCCTTTGGCAGAAACACGCTTTAAAAAGGCAATTTCTTTAAAAAATATATTATAAAAAGTTTTTACAATTTCAACAGTTAACACTTTTGCAATAGTTTCTGAGCTTAAGGAAAATAAAAAGCCTAACAAAAGCCGGACGGGCCGGACGCAGTCAAATTTGACCGGACAAGAGGTCAAAAAGCCTAACACTGTCCGGCTAAAGCCGGACGGATGGCAACGCTACATGCATTGGAAGTACAACAATGACATGCCCAGTGCCCACGGTACGAAATCCACAGTTAAGTGTTGGGGTAAAATGAAATCGATTAATTTGAATGTAGCAAAGCAATATAATATGTAAAGGTAGTATATAATTATATGTAAGTAAATAATCATCCACGGACACTTGACGCAGGTTTATGTGGGAGGGAGCTCTATCATAATTACATACTCTACATAGCTATATAACTATACAAACACGTATGTACGTAATTAAATAGAAGAATGTATTGATTGATTTCTGTAATAAACTAATGCAGACAATAGGTAATCCTCTAGCGGTAGTGGAGGAGGTATACTCGACACTCGTATTATGCAAACTATATGATGTGACTATCGTAATAAAATTTTAAACTAATTGATTTGATGTGTAATTATATTAATGGATTATGATATTTTATTTAGCTGTACACGTGTGATATTTCTATAGATTATACTGTATGAAGCATTTTAATAATGAATTCTGCAGCTATCAGTAGCGAAGGGGCCTACGAATACGATTTCCATTGAGTTAGCTTCTTGATTTAGGATTATAAAAATATAATAGGTCTAATCTGAAATAATGCAATAAAACTGTTAGTCTCGGCTTCCCTTCATAACGTGAATTAGTTTAACACGGAAGAACTTTCAGGTCACATATTTTGAGTAACGATAGAGCAGATCGAATACCTCTTACGTTAAAGAATAAAAAATGCTTGCAAATCAAAATGTATGCAGTAGTGGTTGCATCACACGTGAAATCCAGGCGCAGGGCCTCCAGCCTCATAAGCTGGAACCTAATAAAGTAGTATTTAATAAAGAAAATGTACGAGCATATCCTACTATGTAATGGTTAGGTTCTCGTTTTATTATTACTACTGAATCTCTTCAGTTTTTATGTGTATGTGGGTCTACCTACACATCATATCTATAAAATCGATGTACCTACCCAAAAGCAAAACGCATACGGGGATTCCCCGCACGTGACAGTGGAGAGGCGATAGAAAACACCGTAGCGCAAAGGAATGCGCATAGCGCACTCTATACTCTATCAGTGATCACTGATCACCCTTCGGTGGCTGGAACCAAACGATAGATTATAATGACATGTAGATTTACAAAACAGACGATTCCTATCTTACAACCGCACTTTAATACCAAAATCTACGTGTTCGCATAACTTATAGAAATATATAACAAAGTATTTAAATTCAACCAGTCAATCAAAAGTCACGGACACTACAATGATAAGAATTAGTAGACGTTTGATTGTTAATAGATGGCTGAATAAATGATGAGAATATAGGGTAGATACCAACAATAATACAAGTAGTAAAGTAGGTAGGTATACCTGTGTAATTTTACATGAAAAATCTAATGTCAGTGTTAATGGGTTTTGTATAGATCCATACTAAATCTACCTATACAACATTTAATATATAGTTTAATACTTGCTCCGTCAAGAATAACGCAATGGCCGTGAACTATAAAATAATGAGGTATTATGGAGCTCCTATACTCCTATCACTATTATCTACACTACTACAATAAGTACAATACATTATAATTGCTTATTATTGGCAGCCAGTCGATTTTGGATATAATAAGTTGGTTTCCTAAGAATTACCTCAAACTAGTTATTTCAGACTTTTTTTTACCTTGTTTTTTGTATTATTCTGATGGAGTTGTTTTTTTTTTTACGACGCATGTAACTTTTTTAATAATAACAATACAAAAAAACTCAACAAAACAGAGTTATAGAAAATTATATATTATATAATTCTTACTTTAATATTTTTTCTCTAGGGTGCACCTGTAAAAAGCTATATTCATGAAACTGAAAAATGGCCAGAAAATCGTCGGTTTTTGGCTCGCCCTAGTGAGCGCACAAGGGTGGGGAGGTCGAAAACTTGGATTCTGAACCACAAGACTGACCTTTATAACTTATCCATAAATCAGAACTACTTATCTTATTGCAAAGCAAAATCCTTTATTGCTTGGAGTATATTATATTTGCCGGAATATGAAATTCAGATTAGCAAAATAATGATTACGGACAGAAAAAGAACATAGCTTGTATTTATATATACTTACAACATTTAGTAGGTGAGAGTGATTTGTCACCTTTTGACCTTGACGTAACATTTCATGAACGAAAACCAAACGCAATTATTTCACTAAATACCTACTGATATTTAATCTAATATCAGCTGTTTCGAGGAAAAGTATAACACATTGATCTGACCCACCTGACCACCTTTCTACATTTTACTCAGAAATTATACTGAATCAGTGAGTAATTGTGGTGAAATATTTGTTCTAGGTACCTGCAACATATTTGGCTAAACTTCTACAAAAGTTATAGAGTTCGTCGAACATTTTTAGAAATATTATTAACATATAGTAGGCCAGTGTAAAAACATCAGAAAAGGGGGTATAGCCATGGTATAGCGTCAATAATTCTCGGAAACCTGGAAACTGTTTTAATCTCTTCTTTAACATGCAAAGAAGGTTTCTTGAAGCTTGCACCAAATTTGCGCTTGTGCTTAGTACAGGGTGACCCAAAAACCGAAACATTTTTGTATTTTTTTCAAGTTAGCAAAAATTAACCCACCATTAAATATGTTTAGTAAAATATTGCCGTAAATACCTTAATTGAGGAGTTATTCGATATCAAAAGAGAAAAATAGGAATATTTCAATTTGTTGAGAAAATTCATATGTAATTGGCAGTGTCTGTATCATAATTATTTTTTGATGTACAAAAGAGTATTTATGCTCAAACGACGCAGAATATCACGTACTTTAATTTATAAAAAAATTATATTTTACTAGAAAGCACCGTTTAGGAAAAACTGAAAAAAGTACAAAAATGTTTCGGTTTTTGGGTCACCCTGTACTTAGCACAAGCGCAAATTTGGTGCAAACTTCAAGAAACCTTCTTTGAATATTCATGAAGAGATTAAAACAGTTTCCAGCTTTCCGAGAATTATTTACGCTATAAATCTCGTTTTACTGGGCTATAGGTGTAAACTGTGAAAAAAATTAATGGCGGTTCTTGCTTCGTACAGAATGATTGAATTTTTGAATAATATAATAATTCCATTTAGCACACAGTGTACCTGCCTTGTATGCCCATTGCCTACAAGGTACATATTCGTTAAATCTAAAGTTTTGTTATCTGTCATAAACTTAAACAAGATTAAAATTACAAAAGACTTGAAAATGAATCGAAAATTAACATACTTCTTACTGATTTTGACTTACACTGGACCAAAAATTGCATAAAAAAGCATTCGGTTGATGGAATATTTAGAATTGTTTCGGCAGCTTATGTAATATTTTGTGATTGTAATGATGATGTTTTGATTACAAAAATGATGTATGGTTAAACGTCCCTACAATGTTTTTTGCTTCTCAGTTCAAGCAGCAGTGATGGACTGGAGGCGAGCGGTTCAGGACATAGTCGTTCCAGTTCCGGAGAAGACAATATCAATGTTGTAGTAAGAGTTCGTCCTCTCAATGCCCGAGAAATCCAGCATGGAGAGAGGAGTGTGGTGGAGTTTCCCGGTGGTGGAAGAGTGGCTTGTGTTAATCCAGGGCAGAAACCTAAGGTGAAATTAACTCATTCCTACTTAATAAAATATATCGTATCGACATATAGGTATCTATATTTATTGTTTTTATTCTTTAAAGGTGTTCAGCTATAACGCTGTATTCGAACCAGCAGCCACTCAACGCGACATTCTTCAACACTGTGGCATTACCAGACTGTTGCAGATGGCAGTGGAAGGATTCTCATGCACAGCTTTCTGTTATGGACAGACGGGGAGTGGAAAGACGCATACTCTTACAGGACCGCCTGGCTTGGTAAGCATATTAACATACAAATAACATTCTATATGGTAGTCAGGAGTTCTCTCTCTCTCGTATACAGGATATGGAATGGATAGAATAAACTTGTGGTTTTAAAATGTGTATTAAACACAAGACTTCATTGTGGAGATTATAAATCCATTACATGTGCCTGATTATTATGCAACCACGCCAACCTAGATATTATATTATTTGAAGTAGCTACAAAACACTATTATTTCGATATGGGTCATTTTCTTCGCTGGGCACAAAAAAACAGTTCTATTCTATTATCCACCTTCACCTTAATCCTCAGAAACTGGGTGGAAAACATAATTATGACATCGTAGAAAACACGAGGTTTGTTGAACTTAAAACTTTCTACAACAAACCTCAAAGTGTTTTTAAAATACCATAATGAATGTGCTATACAATCAACATGAAAATAAAAAATATTTAGACCAAAAGCCACAAAAAATGACTTTTGTCTTTCGCGACTAGTATTTGCACATTTGATGAGGGTGCATATCCTCGAATACTAGTCGCAAAAACAAAAGTCTTTTTTTGTGGATTTTAATCTAAATTAGCAAAAAGTAAGAACGGTCGAAAACATCGAGATTAACTTGAAAATAATGCGGTTATGTAATTTTGTAAAGCTGTTAACGAATTTCAATATTGATTTATTCGCCGGAATAAACATGAAATTAGTTTTACATTATTATCCACTTGTATTATACATTTCCCGGATACTGCATGTTGAATCCAACAGTCAAATAAATACTGTATGTGTTGTATCTACGTCTATACTTGTTTTATAGCGTGATTATATGAAACCTACATATACATACAACCTACCTACTATTGTGATAATGAACACAATATTTTTCTTCGTCGGTAATAGGGTAATAGTAGCCAGTCGTGTCAAATTACGGACTGTAAATTGTTAATGATAAAAGTCAAGTTTGATTTATTGAACCCTGGATGATGTCGACTGTAGGTGTCAATGTGCAATTAACAAAATACTTACGTAGGTACCACGTACCCATCTCTACTTATTTAATTTTACATATAAGGGACACTGACAGAGAGTTAACGACACACACACACACAATAATATATGTACATATAAATGAGAAACGCGTCAACCCTCCAATTAGAAGTGTCCGCAACTTACATAAATAATTATCATTCATCTTATTAAATTATGTATTAAGGCTCCCATATAGAGAAAAGGCGAGTTTCGACTGTTCAGAGACTGAAAAACTTTACAAACATTGTTATTGAAGAAAACGAACCCATACCTATTTTTTTTTATGTGGAATCCATAGATTTTTTAAGGAAGCATTACGGACAATGCTACAGTATTGTTATTATTATTTCATGTTGCTGATGGTAGTCAGTGGCGTAACTAGGGTGGGGCGGGGGGGGCGGTCCGCCCCGGGCGGCGCATTTCAAGGGGCGGCAAAATGGCACAACATGTAAAAAAACATCGTGATAAAACACACAAATTAAAAAAAATCTCTGAATTTTCTAAAATTATTATGAAAATCTATTAAATGACTATAATTTTCATAAAAAAATTTGCCTGCGGCGCTAATTAATCATGTTAGCGTTTAAGGTACATATTATTTATAGGTGCTCAAATAAGATAGATTTTCGATATCTCAAGGCTAAAATTTCGTTACTTCTTGTATGGTCGCTTCCCCTATACAATACCTGTAACCACATGTGTTATCTACTACAAAAAGATAACCAGGTTCATCATTTCACCATTTGTCCAAAAAATTTCGCCTGCGGTGCTCATTTTATAATATTTTTTATATCTTTTTTTTGATGTGTACTTATTTTAATGCCACCTTAGTACGGGCTTTGCCTAGTTAGGTGGCAAAATTGTGAATGTATTTATTATGTCTGTTTATGAAATAAAGTATTTATTTATTTATTTTTATTTAAAGAAAGTAAACAAAACTACAACGTGACCTTCATTTGCATTTAGTTTTATGTAAAAAATTTCGCCTGCGGCGCTATTTATGTGCTTTATTGTGCCACATCTATATTGAAATTTTAGTTGCTCTCGTCTAGCTTGAAAACTGCAGACACCAATAGGTATGCAATGTAGGTATATACTTGTATAGTTACTTAAGGGGTCGGGTGGGGCGGCATTTTCAGAGTCCGCCCCGGGCGGCACTTATGCTAGTTACGCCACTGATGGTAGTTTATATACATAGGATAGATACGTATAGGTGGTTAAGATCATTTTCAGACGAGTGGAGGCCATTCGATAGATAAATATTGTAGAATAGTTAACTTGTGTGAAATAAGTACGAAAGCAAACAGACATTAATTTTCCTTATATGTTATAATAGATATTGTCTACTTGATAATAACCCACGTATTATACCTAAGGGTTGTATGTTTTATTAATCTATTGAATATTTCATGAGTTTCCAAAACTACACGAGGGTTCTTGACACTGCTTACTGCTTAATGTATGACCATGAATATTGAAATACCAATAATTTATGTTGAACCTTCGTTTATACCTTACACTCTTTCAGTTCTTCTTAAGAACACAGTACCTATGCAAATAGGTATTCATTAGGTGCAATTTTATAAGTTTTTGAATTTAAATAAGGGTGCGCTTATATGAAAAAAGAACGTCCTATTTTAGTTAATAGGTAGTAGGTACTAGTGGTGGGCGTTTTAATTATCTCTTTTTTTGCAATGTGCAAAAGATAATGAAATGAAATATAAAGATCTGAAATGATTTCCGATGGGAACTGTCTTTATTTAGCCCCACCGAGATTCGAATGCGGACTATAATCTTGTATATGCACCTACTCTAATTAGTAATTCGAATTGCCGAGATTACAAACCTATGCAATATTTTAACTTTTTTTTTCAATTGAAAATTTGTGCGATTATTCACAGTCAAGGATTTTCATTTTGTGATGTCTAACATTGTATTGAAAATATTCAGTTGTATTAATAAATGCCTATAGAATATTTTAACAGAATAAACGGTACCGTAGGTATATGCCTATCGTTTATATTCTAGTAGATATTTCATGACATTGTCTACTTTACATATCGGCTGTAAAGTAAGTATGTAATAGGTATACAATGTATAGGAGTCCCTACATGCCACATCATTGTATCTAATGAAAAATGCATAATCAAAATACACGATTCATTGCCGATTGCCCTAAATATTATTAACCTATAAAATATTATTTAGGTTTTTAGGTTACATTAATACCTATTAAATATCGAAGTGTCCATCCAGAGATACAAGGAATAACAAATACTCAAGTTGTGGTGCTTCTTTGATTACAGGACTAGTAGGTAAACCAACTTAAGTATTTACGTATCAGCATCAGGTGTATAACACAAGTATAAGACGTAGGGCCTCGATAAAGAACTTCGCTGAAAAACTTCTATTTTTATTTATTTTTTATAAAAGGATCTGGGCTTGCATACACAAACCCAAATACTTTCCTGCACACCTTGTACTAAGCTAAAAGGCCTGTATCGCAAAGTGTGGAATACATCGCCAGCGCCAGGGTTTGAACCTGGGACCTCCCGCTTGAGAGACTGCCGCCTCAACCAACTGCGCCAACCATGTACTTAAACCTTTATACAAAATCTAGTGTATTTATGTATTATCAAGAAACGGTGTAGGGATTGAAGAAACAAACCAATATATAAGAAATCAATCTAATAAATAAATAAAATTAGGGCAATAAGTGAAAATGGTAATTTTAGGGCGTTTAACTTTGTAACGGAATTGGCGAGTCTTTCAAATGTCGTTAACTTTATTGACAACTATATATAACAAATTAATGTCGAGTCGGAAGTATACTTCATACAGTTGCATGAAATACCATAATAATTCTGGTCGGTCAATGACTCACAATTTCGCCACAAACCCACACTAATGGTTATAATATGATTACCCCATATTTCTATAGTTCACCCCCATACCTATTCCATTTAGGGTAGGTACGAGTATCATTGTATTTACCTTTATGGCACCTAACTATCTATATACATTCATTACTGGGTTCGTACTTACTGTAATTAATGCATGTAATATGTCTATATATTATTATAGATAGATATGTATTTATTATTATTGAATTCACATGGTGGCAAACAGTAGGTACATTCGCATACCACCAATAATTCATTTATGCCATTTAAATTAATTAAAGTAATTTTATTCATATATTATGTAAGTAATTACAAATTGCTTTTTACCTAATTTACAGCAAATAATTTTAAATCGATGAGCAAATTTATTGATTAGTTGATAAGGTACGTCTGTACGTCTACTACAGTTGCTTTTATCCATCCTATTACGCTTCAGAATTATTGTTTAATTAACACCTAAACGTAGCCGAATAAGTATCAAAGTTCTTCCATTTCGAGTAAACGAATTTAAGCGAAAGTTTTTACCACCATGTATTAATGCATTCCAATTTGGCTGCATGAAATGTATTGGTACAATACCCACTTAGTGTACACTTTAAAAATTATCAAAAAAAAAAAGAAATACTGAATCGAAATGCTAAGGGGAAGAACACACTATCGAGTAAAGTGTATAAGACCATACACCCCTGCTAATTCTGGGTGGCTATTAGGTATAGAGGCATACTCCCATTAGATTTGATATTATTATGTGACAGTATGACACCCTCCCACTTGTAAATAACACTTAGGTTGCTACTTACTTCCACACTCACCACAGCCTGCTGGTCACATTGATTAATAGCATACGGAATAAATTGACAGCGATATTAATCTATCATAACATTACCGGAAATAAAATAGGATTATCGATGTTTTACCATCAAAACTGATCTGAGAGATTGTCATACATAAATACGCTGGACAGACAGACTTTGGTAACATGTGTAAAATATTTTTGTTCGTCTTTCGCATGTGGACGACTATATTGTTAGCTAAACTTTTTTACAATAAGTATCACTTTTTCGAGATAAATTAATACTTCGTTATAAATTGTTTACAATTTTTTTTGCGATTTTCATCTCCAATGCATGAGGCAAATCAAAACAGCTTCATATTATACCTATAGGTGTACCGAATTATTATGAGTAGAGTAGGTATGTATAGTTCCACTTTTTCTCTTATAAGTTCGTGATAAGATAACATTCCTAGTGAACCTAAAGCGCGACTTTACCATTTAACACTTGAACGATAAATCTCCCTGCACTACGAATTGTACGTTTATCATAGAAAATTAATTACGTAATTTCTATTATGCAATATTGAAATTTATGATAACAGATAATCCATAGTTATGTGCGGTAAAATAGCCATAAATTAAATGAACTTTTAATTGTTATATCTCTAATAATAATAAAACGTACTATTATTCAATTAATTTGGAATTAAAAAATACTCCATATTATAATAATTATTCATTATTTACGTTTCGATCTATAGGTATTACATAATTCTATGTAACGTATTATCCAGAGACGACAATGGGGGTGCCAAATTGTGCATGTACAAAAGGCAACAAAATGCCCTGATAACACTGCATACCTCGCCAGTGTAGGTAATTATTTTTAGTTTAGTTCATGAGAAATACAACACGTTTTCCCAAATAAATAGATATCAATCTATCAATAATTTATTCAAAACGCGATACATGAATTTACAACAAATGCTGTACCTAGCTATGTATAGGTATGGGTCTACTTCTTTGATTACACGATATTTATTATTCATATTACAATTACTTGTTAATGCCCTTTAATATTGCGATGTAAGAACTAAATAATAATTTATCTAATAAATACCTACACATTACATAATATGCAGTAATGGCAGTCTATTTTCTGTAATGTCTAAGAAAATAGGTGTTTTTCTAAGTAAAGAAAAACCGTAAGTAATTTTAAAATGCAGCTATAGAACGTGAAATGAACAAAATCAACAAATATTTCTATCTATCTATACCCTCACCCAGCGACCCTTGCAGGGTAGGCAGAGAGGACAGAGCGCCAGACAACCCTATCCTTACACACACTCCTAAGAGTCTAACTAAGGAGGCTAACCTCCGTCACATTCATGCAATTTGTCACACACGCTCTCCGATTCCTTTACTCAAAACGCGTCCATCCTTGAGGACCTGGTCAACATGATCGGACCAGGTCAGTCTCGGGCGGCCGCGTGTCCTCACCCCTCTTCGCTTACTCAAATATATATTTTTTGTCATCCTGTCATCATTTTTCATTCTCTCAAATATTTGTAGCATCTTGATTATTTTTTATAGTGGTTTTATATGATTTTATGTTTTATGGCTGTGAGAAATCAAGTTTAGTGTATAACGATTTCCAAAATATGTATTTGTGTTTGATACACAGAGGTTGCATAAAAACAGGCATCCATTATTATTCATTTTAGTGTTGCATGGTAGTTGTACCTAATTAATGTTTTTCCTTTATCTATTTGTATGTAATTGCTAGTCGTTAAATAATATTAAAAAATGTTTAAAAAACAACTATCTAGCATTTCTCAGTCAACATTTCAGTTAAATTGAAAAAAGGGTTAAAGGAAATTATTATGTATCTTGGCTTGGTTGGTTGTCAGAAATTCTCAGCACGTAATAAAGCCATCCACTAGGTAAAGTTTTTGTATATTGCAATGAGTTCAATACAATTTTTTGAAGGATTTTTTTTTATTGCTTCTAGATGTGAATTACAAATTGTATTGATTGTATAAAGCAGTCTATGTTGTTAATATTTTTGTAAATATTTATTCCTATGATAATGAATTAGGTTATCAGGTTATGTTTGTCATGCACTGCACACATCATAATTATCATGAATGTACCTAACCTACCTCTATCTATTATTAATTATATTATACATTTAAAGATACAAGCAATCCTTGTTTCATAAAGCTTCATTTACAAATTATTTAATTCAATGCATACCGTAGGTACTGCTCGATTTATAGGTCAATCAACATCTAAAATGTCTATCCCCTTATGCACAGATAAACAGAGAAAACAATACCATATTACATATTCTAAACACGTTTTTAATATGTGTACTAGTGACGAGAATTCTACCATTGAACTAAAAAATACGGATAAACTTTACCAATACAAGCAAAACTGGCCCAGTTCTTCTCGAAATATCTTTATGGTTAAAAAAAAGTGAAATACATTGATAAATGTGTTTTGTTCACAAGGAGGGCTTGTAGAAAAGATAAACAACTAGATAAGTACTTAGTCATGTAAAACTGAAATCATGAACCATCATATTTTATCTATAGCTAGGAGTATGTATGGTGTATGCGCCATAACTAGTTTACATAGTACCTACAGGCACAATCATGCTACCTTGGCCATCAAAATGTTGTATTATAATGCAATATCTGTCACCATACTACTCGTATATTAATCAATAGAAACTTATACCTACATATAATGTGAATAGATTGTAACCAGTGTGCATAATTGGGTAAATTTTATTATGGCTACTATATAACATATCTCTGATGACTACACATTATGCATGCATACTGCATAGACATGTAGACTAAAAATATATGTATCTTCTACCTTTTTGTATTAAAATCGCTCAGCAAGCAAATTAGTAATAAAAACTTATGTATTATTGAACTATTTAACACCATTATGGAAACACTGACTGGAGGCCTACTCAGAGAAACACACAAAAATTTATTGTTTGCTGATGACATCATGTTGTGCAGTGAGGATGAGAGAGAGCTCGAAATAGAATTGGAAAATTGGAGGAGTGCTCTAGAGGACAACGGCCTTAAAATTAATAGGGCAAAGACTGAGTATTTACCAGGTACACAACAAACCAGTGGTACAGTAAAGATCCAAAACCAGACACTAAATCAAGTGAACAACTTTAAGTACCTGGGAGCAGTCATAAGCACGGAGGGAGGCGTTGAGCAAGATGTGAGGCACAGAGTGCAGGTGGGGTGGAAGAAGTGGCGAGAGGCTTCAGGTGTTCTATGCGACAGAAGAATACCCGTTAACCTCAAGGGAAAATTTTATAAGACCGTAGTAAGACCTGCCATGCTCTACGGGGCGGAGTCCTGGCCCCTGAAACGAAAGGAAGAACAGTTGCTCCATACCACCGAGATGAGAATGCTGCGCTGGTCACTTGGGGTAACTAGATTAGATAAAATCCGAAATGAACACATCAGAGGAACTATGAAAGTTGCCCCGATTGACCTAAAAGCGCGAGAGGCCCGACTTCGGTGGTATGGACACGTGCAGAGAAGGGACGAGGATTCCGCTCTGAGGAGGGCAACAAACTGGTCAGTGGAAGGACAAAGAAAGAGAGGACGGCCGAAGAAGTCCCTTGAGGAGACCATCAGAGGGGACATGGAACACCTGGAGCTTACTCCAGAAGACTGCCTCGATCGGGGAAAATGGAGAGGGAGTATCCGAGCCGCCGACCCCAAATAAATGGGATATGATGTGGAGAAGAAGAAGAAGATTATTGAACTAAAACATTAAAATCACACGTCGATAAAAAATGAAAAAAATATAAAATGACAATAAAATAAAAAAGCTAACAAAATGCATTAGTTTGCGTGATAATAAAATGTTCCGATTCATAAACATTTTCTTATATTATTGAATACTTTCCTAGCTACGAGTAGTATACAACATGTCTATTACACAGAACTGTACAGGAATATGCACCACATTAGAGAATTTGAACAAGTTTAATAAATTGTAGATATTTCTACTTTGCTAATGGCCTAAAAGTCTACATCTTATATTTTTAAGAGGAACAATGGGGTTCATTTTCTGCCCAATTGTTTCATGTTCAGGGATAAACTTATAATAAAAAAATATAACTTAAGTATGAACGAAATGCAAAGAAAATTACATGACAGTTTTCCTCAACAGAGCCAATTTTCAATCACACAATGCAACTATTTGTGAATTCCTTCCAGGAAGACGTACAGTTACAGAACTGCACAACGCGGACAAATTCAGTTGTATTACCTCTAATACTTTAGGTACTTATATGAAAGAATTTTCTTTTGTTACAGTTTGACAGACGAGCAGACGTTTCATCTGACGACCATGGCCTAGTGGTTCGCTCTTTTGTATATCTCTTCCAGTTGCTTCAGCAGAAGAAAGATATGCACTTCGTATTAAAAGCATCCTTCCTTGAAATATACAATGAAAAGGTTTGTAATATGAACATAAACTTGTACTCATTTAAAAGTAATGTCCAACAATTATAGTATGAATTTATTACTAGGTTATAGATCTGCTAAATCCGGGAAGTGCCAGGAAGCCCTTAGCAGTAAGATGGTCTCAGAAGAGTAGAGGTTTCTTTGTTGAGAATCTATTCATGGTGGACTGTGAGCAGTTGGACGATTTGTTTGCCGTATTAGAAGAAGGTAATATATTACTCACCATATTTCAAGGTATTGATATAACACCTAAAAATATGTTTTAAATCTTTTACTATCGTGTCTTAGGAATGAAAAATCGAGCAATGGGTTCACACAGAATGAACGAGCACTCATCCCGTAGTCATACAATGCTAACTGTTCATATAGCGGCTGAGCAACCAGCAGAGGGTGGAGTCTTTATTAGCAAGAAAGGGAAGATTAATTTTGTAGACTTAGCCGGGAGTGAAGTTACAAAGAAAACTCTGAGTCAAGGGAAAACTTTGGAAGAGGCAAATAATATTAACAAAAGTCTAATGGTTTTAGGTGAATTATCTCAACATTACTCGATATGGTTTATAACGTAATTCATTGCAAATAATCTTATTAACATTTTTTAAAAATGCTTTTAGGATATTGTATAGCATCACTAAGTGACAATAAAAGAAAAAGTGGCCATATTCCTTACAGAGATAGCAAATTAACTAAACTCTTAGCAGACAGTTTAGCTGGAGACGGAGTAACGTTAATGGTGAATTTAAATCTAATAACTCACTTAATTATAAAAAGTATTTTAGATAGCATTGTATGATTTACTACAATGACACAATTTTTGTTTATGTACCCAGATTGCCTGCATATCGCCCTCATCATCAAATTTCAACGAATCAATAAACACTTTAAGATATGCCGCTAGAGCGAAGAAGATCAAAACTAAACCTGTTGTTAAAATGGTAAGTGACAAGAAACATATGTATTTTTAATGTTTGCTACTGTGTGCTTAAATATCGATACATTTATACTAATTTTAAGAGTAGATGATACAAGTACGTAGGCCTAATAATACATATTTTTATTACAGGATCCAAGGGAAGCCCTTATATTGAGGTTGAAAAAAGAGGTAGCTGTTTTGAATAATGAAAATAATAGATTAAGATCAATTTTACTCCACCAAGAAGAAACCGTTAGTTCACCACACTTTTATAATGACTCAATCGGTAAGTTATTTAATGTAATATTATTATACAATAGAATTACATAGAAACATATTTAGGTGCTTGTTACATAAGGATGAGAATATTTCAGGAAAGCGCATGGGGCAGATATCGGCTGTCAATGATGTGGACTTGGAGAAATTAGCCGAACTGGAAGGAAAAGAATTAGCGGAGCTCGTGAAGTTGTACATGACAGAGAACCAGGCACTAAGACAGGATAACTCAGAGCTGTTTATGGCGAGAGAGGCTCTTATGAGAGATCAGGAGTTGGTGTGTCGGGAGAATGAGAGATTACTCAAGAAGTTGGAGGATGTCAATTCGTACGTACAGAAATTGAATGACAAACAATCTTAAGTATTAAAAAAATATTCAGACCCTAAACATAAACATATATGCAAATTGAATTAAATTACCTATTATTTTACTCATATGAATACATTATTTAGAAAAACATATTTTTGTACAATTTCCAGGGTGTGCTGCAGATCTCCCATCATTCCAGCACGTCCCACATACTCAGGAGAGATGTTAGGATTGTCATATGGCTCGGGAGAACTGGATTCTACAACTAACATATGGACAAACCCTTACAACACAAACTAGTTTTAAAAACTATGGATATTCATCTATCGTAGAAATCATTTGAAGAATATTTATATGCCACAAAGAATATAAAGCAGTACTCAATTTATTGTAGATATGTATTTGTGTGCCTGGGATAAAAATGGGAGTCGAGATACATTGTGTAGTCTATAATATATATACATTATATAAGATGCTATTAATGCTTTTCAAAAACTAGCTAAAAATATCACCTTTCAAAAGTGAAAAGGTAAAACAGTTTGCCACACTTGAATTCCATAAAATATATTATTGAAATAATTAATTAGAAATTAGCATAACATCAAAACGATTAACCAATGCTATGAACACCTGCTAACTTCTTATTACAAAGTGAGTGTTGATAATTTAAATGATTTACCTCTAACAACCATTAATCAAGTCATCCTAAAATAATAAAAGTTTTGAGATATTAGTACAAATTGTATTTATTTTTATTTAACAATAAATAAACCATTACTTTTGTAAACCAAGCGTTTCATTCCACACCCCTGCTGATAAAGAGTAACATGTCTTATTCAAGGCAGTATTCAACTAATGTCGAAATAATCATGTATACAGAAATTTTTGATTCACAAGATTGCAGATCCAATCATTCCATTTAATTCTCAATAATATTCTAGGCTTCAATAAACAGTACTATGTGTCACTTCTAGTACTCACTACCTATTATGAATACGAAGCCAAAAATTGTATACAAGCCTACACCCACGAATAACATCACCACTCTGATTGGTGACGTCACATTGTATCGATGACAAACACTTGAACTGCGGAAAGTTTTTTCCCATAAATTTTCTCCCAATCTTGGTGACGTCATCATCGTCAAATGTCAGTTGGGGCGGGCCTGTATGACAATATGGCGTCCGGCCTCGATGAATATCAAAGTCATCGACAAAACAAAAAACTTTGGTAGTATCAAATAAAAATATGTTTTTTGTTTTTAGAGAAACTACACTGCATTTAAGTTGGAACATTTTTTAATATTATACTGATACTTACACGGGTAAAAAATCTTAAATATAAACTTACAATTACAATTTACACCACACACTAGTTATATTTTTTATAACCATATTTTTTCCGTTCGTAATACAAGTCCGTTTTAGAGCTACCCAAGTTAACAATCTTCGGACAGCCATCTCTCTGGAAATAATAAAATAGAAACGGGATATTTTATTGTGAGCATAGTGGGAATATTTAAAAAAAAATGTAAGTATGTACAGTCTGTCAAAATAGAGTTGGCGTCGGATTAAATTGTAACTACAATTTTGTTTGCTGGCAATGAGGCCGCTTGTATCAATACCATGGATGTATAATACTTCTAGTAAACTGGATTCATCTCTTGGCCGACTATTGCGGTTCTAGGGGAAATGGCCAGTTAGGCAAAAGAAGCAAAATGGAGGATTTTTCATACTAAACGGGCTATAGGAAACTGCGGTTTTCACATGGATTTTTGGTTTTCACTGTTTATATTTTAACTGAAAATTAATTATAGACATCATATTGACATAATTATAGGACCAAGGGATGTAAATAGTCCGTTAATCAGGATTTATAAGCAATTTTTTTAACAGAGGAAACAGCGTACGATGGAAGTAAATTAAATAACTTTTATTTTATTGTCATTAATTACAACATAAATCAAACATTGCACAAAAATTCATAAATACATACAGATTAGCTTTAAATAACAAAAAATATGAAAAAATAAATTCCTACATAATAAATGATATAAATTTAAAACGTCTTCACATCCGTGATATTCAATATCATAATTAGTGATAGGCAACTACTGAAAACACATTTTTTCACATTTTTTTTTCTTAAATTATGAAAAAGGTTTAATTCTTAAAGGGAAATCTGAAAAAAGAATAAGAAAAATAAATAAAAGTAATTTAATTTGCTTCCATCGTGTGCCGTTTCCTGTGTTATAAAATTGCTCATAAATTCTGATTAATGGACTTTTTACATCCCTTGGTCCTTTAATTATGACAATATGATGTCTATAATTCATTTTCGGTTAAAATATAAACAGTGAAAATCAAAAATCCATGTGAAAACCGCAGTTTCCTATAGCCCGTTTAGTATGGAAAATCCTCCATTTTGCTTCTTTTGCCTAACTGGCCATTTTCCCCAGAATCATACAGAATGTATAGACAAACACCTATGTTCTCCATCCAGTTTACTAGAATAGTATTATAGATCCATGATCAATACCCTTGTATGGAAAATATACCAGTGTTGCCATTATAGTTGCCAAAAAGCTACATGTGGCCAGTGTTGCCACACTTTTAAAATACAAATCTGTATTTCAAAGTCTAAAAATCTGTATAAATCTGTATGAGGTTATAATAAGCCAAAATCTGTATAAACAGGCATAAAAAGGCAAGAAATCTGTATAAATGAAATTTTAAAACGAACAAAATATGGTAGTTTATTGAAAAACTAACCTTTTTGAGAAAATAACAGTACTCGTGCTTACATAAAATATACTAATTTCTTTTTGTACATATTTTTACTTATTCTACAAATGAGATTTTCATATATCTACTTATTATCAAATGACAAATGTGATCAAATCTCTTTCTTTTTAACTTTATTTTTCTGTTTATCATTGAAAATTTCCAAAATCCCAAAAATCTGTATAAAACAGAGTAAAATTTGTCATCTGTATTTCTTTGTTCCCGTTGCCTAAAATCTGTATAAATACAGATAAATCTGTATATATGGCAACACTGCATGTGGCGCCCTCATCGAATTCCAACTCCTTTTTGACAGACTGTAAATTAGTCAATTGTATAAATGAACCTAATTCTATAAATGAATTCAACAAGGTTGTACATTTGAAATGGTGTAAAATAATATGATTATTAAGCAGAATAAGTCCTATTGACAGTAACCAAAGGTTTTCGAAACTATTTCACACTAACACAACGTGGTGTAGAAACATGAACTTATACAACTAGAACAAAGAATCTGTTCACGAGATCCGAAATGAAAACATTAAAGGCAATCCACAAGAACGATACATAAGATAACCGTGAGTTTGGAGTTATTGATTTACTTCAAATGTTACTGATATTAACTGCTCTAGGCTACTACTAGACTTTAGTTATAGCTGTAGTGTATTACGTAGGTACTTACATCTTTCTCCTGTATGGTGCACTCCTTACAGTAGTATGCATCTGAGACTCCTGGACCTCCGCATATGACACACCTGCCCTGGTAGGAGCCGTAGTTACACTCGTCGCATATCCGAACCAAGGTACAGGGCCTGACATACGAGTCGCATATCACACATTTACCATCACATTTCTCACACAAACGACCAATGGCTGTAAAAATTAAGCATAAAAATATTCCGCTTTGTATTAATCTTGCTGAAATACAATTTATCAATCCATAACATGGAGTATCTGAACATAACCTCTCATACTGTAAATTCACTCCACAAACTAAGGATAAATATACTACTTGTTTACTAAATGTGTGTAAGGTATAATTATATTTTTTCATGAATAGGAAATGGTAATATTGTGATAATAAGGGAGTTTTGAATGTGTTTGGATAATGTTATTCATGACAGAGGTAACCTCAAATATCTTACCAACGCCCGGTTGTTTCCTGCAGAAAATAAGATCTGGATGATGTTTAGCCATTTTTAATAGAACAGTAAGTTAACTTTATGAGAAAATATATGATGGATAGCTTTATTTATGTAACAAAATGACCCGGAATATTATGTTTACCGGCTCACTATTGCTTCGCGATTTTGTTTTGACATTTATTATCTATGGTTTTCAGTATTACCAGTATGACGATAGGTAATTTCTATTTTAATAAAAAAATGTCTACTATACGAAGAAGAAGAAACAATAATAACAATCTGTCAAACGAAGTTTTTCTGAAAATTGCGATGTCGGGAGTTAGAGAGCAATTGCAAATATTAACTCAGAATTTCTGTAAATTATGTGAGGAGCCTAGAAAATTAGATAAACAAAAAATTAATGCAGCTCTCGATGAATTCAATGCTTTAAATCTCAAGAATTTCGTTGTGTCAGACTGTAATGTAAGTTTTCCTGACCATACTTTTAACCTTTATTACTTACTCTCATTTCTCATTTCTTTGTAAGAAAATTTTATAAGTATAGACGTTTTTATATTTGCAGATAATTTTGAACTTACTCAAAACGATTTGCTCTGTGATTCCGACATCTGAACCATTTCTGGTGTCAAAAAGCTGTAAACTACTCAGTCGACTTTTGAAAAACCATCAGCTGCCTCCTAAAAGATGTGTGACCATCTGCAGGTATTTGATGAAGGCATTAATAGAATGCAACACTTCCGTCTGGGAAGATATACTAGCTACACTTTATGTTATTTTGAAAACAAATAGCACTTATGTGTCAGATGTAAGTATAACAAATTCAAATTTATTTCATTATTACAGGGAGCAAAGTTTTCAACGTGACAACAAATTAGTAAAATGTACAGTTAGTCGGTTAATAAAATAATTTTATTTCAGCTTTATGAGGAACTGCTTGGAGAATATGGCATGTTGTTCAACTTTTTGCACAACGGTGATTCAAATGACGTTTCTAAGATAAATATTGAAAATCCTTATTACATAGAACTAGGAGCACTGAAGTGCGTCCAAGTTTTGACTCTTCACTGCGACCCTCCACCAGCTAATAATGTGGGGAAATATTTAACTCCAGAATATCTTACAAAATGTGTTAAAGTTGCATTGTTCTATTTGTATAGGAAGAAAAACAAGAATCAAGATGAAATAAACTTTTGTGAGGTAATTCATCTAAATTCATTATCAGAAAAAACTAATATAAACATGATTCAGTGAGTAATGCATCAATCTTTTTATTTATGTTTCAGATTTTAATATGTGCCTTTAATATTTTGATGCAAATATACTCGAGTAGTAATGTGCTAGATAAACATTTAGGAGAAACTATTGGTGCTTGTAGATGTTGGATGATGTATGCTTTAGAAGGATGTCATTCTATTACGGTTACCCCCCAGAGGGTCATGCCCTCCCAGCAGAGCGTTCCCCAAGTGCCCCAAACACAAGCAAATAAAGGAGGGAAAGTAGGCACTTTTTGTATAAGAAATTTGAGTCCTTTTTATTGGTTCTCAAAGAGAACTAATTCTGAGAATAATTGATTACAGAGAATGAAATTAAGAAAACATAGGCAGACAAAACCAATAAGTAATTGGCGAGATGAAGCTGCTAATCCTGTGTCAGAGAATTCATTGTTGGAACAATCTGCCGATGTGGAGGCACAGCCAGGAGATTACAAAGCGGCAAACTCATCCACCATGCAACTCCAAGTGGAGACATTACCTCAGTTTACTATCATGAGTGAATCTGATATGTCAGACTGGGAAAGTAATAGACAGAAGAAACTAAATAATGTTCAAGTGAATACTAGGCTGGCTGCACTCAATCTTCTCACAATTTTAATAAGGGTAAATTATTGTTTTATCTTCAGTTCACAATTATATATTCAAAAGTAATTACCAGTTTGTGCCAATGTTTATCACTACATATAATATTTAGTAATGACTTGATTAGCAGAGTTAAGTTTTCTTTTATTGTTTTAGACGTCTGAAAAACACATTATATTTGGGTACTGGTGGTGCCTTCTTCCGGGTGAAGATGTTAGTATTACTTGTGGTCTTACTACATTCCTGCGACAAGAAACAAATACTGGAGCGAGGACAGCTGCATTGACAGTTTTGTTGACTCTTCTGACATCTTGTAGACCTTATTTGTCCATGGCTGAAGCTAGGTAAACATCTTACGAAATTACGAACCGTTTTAATGCATTTATGTAAAGAACTTTGTGTTAATTAGACTGTGTGTTGTAGCAAACGCACTGTGATGTCATTCACTCCTTTCTCCGTCTCTTTGGGTCAGACGCTCGTGGAGTTGCATGGTCTTTTATCTCGTATAGTGTCTAATGAACGAAGAGTTCCCACTCTTGTTGCTTCTCTTAAATGTATGGTGGCTTGTATTCAAGCAACACCGTATCACAAGTTAGGAGGAGCTATGCTAGTACCCATGGTAGACAGTGCAAGGAAGCTCTTAAATGGAGGTATGAAATTAATATGCTTTGGAGTTTATACACTTTGTATTGGAGGTGGTGTGTGAGATACTTAGAGAGTGATTGTGGTGAATCTTGTACTGGAGGTGAGTCTATACTTTTATTACATTTTTCAGATTGGACAATTCAGGTTGCCGCTCTCATAGTGATGGGTTGTGTGATCTCATTAGAGCCTCCAGTACCGGATATAATGGATGTATTCTTTAAGAAATTACAAAATACATCAAGTGAAACAAATACAAAAGGTGGTAACGCAAGTGACAAATCAAAAGAAAGCAAAAGTGCGAATGTCTACTTAGATGAAGATTCTGATGAGTTTGTCGAAGATATTTTTGAAGAAGAGTTGGAGGGTGGGGATTTTTTAGTAGAAAATATAATTAGTGACGAGAGTGACATATTAGAAGTAACACAAGAAACTCTTGATGGTATGAGTTGGTTACTCGAAATTTGTTTGAGGAATTTAGGGTGGACGTTTAAGAGTGGAGTCATGGAGGTAAGTAGAAATTTATTTCTAATTGTTTTATTACAGAAAATATAAATGTGATGTTTAAATTAAAAGTTAATTCAAGATAATAAGAGTAACTGAGTACTTTTATTTTTAATTTCAGCAATCACGTCTTGCTCTTGTAACTGTCAGACAGGAGTCACTTCAAGTTCTGTCTGCTGTAGCTCTGAAATCCTTTGATCTTCTGTTGGCCCCACATTTCAAAATCATATCCAAAATGTTTTCATCGGTTCTCAGAGATCCACTACCTGACATGTTACTCCACGCCACTAAGTGTCTCAATTCTATTGGAGATGCATTACAAAGATTGGGTATGATCTTACATAATGTATGGTATTCATATTATGTCATCAACTAAAATATTGTATTGTTTCAATTATTATCCCTTTATCTCCATAGATAATTCATCAGTATTGAAATTAGAAGATTGTGTGGTGTTTTGGACCAAAATGCTCCGTGGTCCCCTCACAGAGCTTCTGCAGTCTGATCAAGTTGCTCCCGCGAGGGCACTAGGTTGTGATTGTATCAGTAGTATTGGAGAAAGGGCCTATGTTAAATTACCAGTGAGTATATTTATTCATAACCCTAGTAATATTGTATTGTGAATATATTTCAATGCTGATCTAATGGTTTTTTGATATTTGTTGTTACAGGAAAATTTAAAGATTCTTTGTGCCACATTACTGTTGGGTTCGAGTGGTGATGAGAATGCTTTAGTGAGAGCCGCAGCCGTCAGAGCTTTATCTGTCTGTATTCTGTATAAAGATTGGAGAGAGGACCCTGGCTTAGTGAGTGATTGTGGTGAATCAGTCCTTAGAGTGCTGAATGAAGCAACTCCCGCTGTTAAGATAAAAGCCACCTGGGCATTGGCAAACATCACGGATGCTCTCTTATTGAACATGTGAGTTTCTGTACTATTTTTATCATATCATGTCATATAAGATTAGACTACATATTATGTCATAAAAAAGTTATCAATAATTTCTGCCCTAAAACTGAATAATATATTGGATTTTATAATATATTTTTTAAGAGATGACCCGACTAATGAGCCAATAGATAATCACCTCCTGATGAGACTACTTCAAGAAAGTATTACTACTTCTAAGGATAATGATAAGGTAAACATATTACACACACATTAATGCATTTTAAACCACAATCATATCAGATTTCATACGGTTATGTTTTACTTTGCAGATTAAGATGAATTCCATGCGATCAATTGGTAACATAATGTTACTCTTAAAAGAAGAGGATCTGAAGAATAATAATCAATTACAAACTCTAACACTAAGTGGTATCGAGAGACTAGTGTACTGTGCGTCTAATGGAAATAATATGAAGGTGCGGTGGAACGCTTGTCACGCCTTAGGAAAGATGATGAAGAATCATGTTTTGTTTATGCATTTTAAGAAATGGCAGGTATATAAACAAGATTGTCGCAATTTTGATAATTTGTATGGCGGTTGATGCGTACCTATAGTGGAATTAATTCTAACTGGCGAACGCAGTCATAAAAATGCGACCGAGAAGGGACGACTACATGCTTTATTCGCACTCATGGCTCTTACTCTATAGTATTATTTATATGTTTTATGTTAATATGCTTTTCAGGTTTCTGTCTTTAGTTGCCTGTGTGACTTGATGGAGAAATGTCGCAATTTAAAAGTGCGCGCTCACGCTGCCATGGCTCTTCGTAGTCCTTCCTCGAGGCATCTGTACCAAGACAACTTCTCAAGCATTTGGAGAGCGGTATTAATTTCTATGGAAAGTGCAATCCATACTGAAGATTTTACAGAATACAAACATAAAGATCATTTAGTTGAACAAGTATGTATAATCCTTTGCCGTGAATTGTAGGTACATTTCCCTTTGGTGAGTGACTATAATATTAAGTAATATGGTTTCAGTTGTGTGTGACATTATCTCATCTTGCATGTTTATTGACTCCGGATGATTTAATGGACATAATGGATGCAACAAGTTTCACTTGGGAATCAGCGTCAGGTCTTCTCCGACAAGTGGCGCAGAGGATAGAGCCTGAAGGTGAAAGCTGTTCCAAATTACTGGAAGCAGCTAAATATGTAACCACTCAACTGACATTCCATACAGAGAGGCAGAAGGAATGTCTTAATATTATACAAAATTTATTTATTTGGGAAACATGATCCCCATTAATAAATCAGTAAATGTTATTGTACTGCATTCATTAAGAATAAAAACATTTTGTACTATTAAACAAATTGTGTTTTCATTTTCAAGCGGGAGGTGCTGGGTTCAAACCCTGGTGCTGACCATGTATTTGTGAAGTGCAGAAAAGATTTTGTAGAGTTGTGTATATTTTTGGAAGATAAATTAATGCCGTGAGCAAATAATTTTATGAATATTATTTTCAATATTTATCTGCTGCGATGCAATAATAATAATAATGTGAACTAAAATATGTTGTGTTCCTCAAGATTCCTTTTGAATAATGATCATGTTTATAAAAACATTGATCTTTTGCTGCACTAGTCGTTTCAAAATGTCTTACGCTTCGGATATTATCAGTAACTTAACTAACAACCTGTCCAGACTGCCCTGGTCCAGACAGCCTGGAGCGCTAAATCATGCTTGGGACAGTTGACGGTAGGAGGGGAAGGGGACGACTGCAGATGAGGTGAACAGATGTGGTCAAAAGGATCACGGGCGCCAATTTGTACAAATCCACAAGGATGGCGCAGGACCGAGAAGGATGGGTGAGACTCATCCGGGAGCATGGCGGTCACGATCCTCGTAACCGAGGGACCGACTAAGAAGAACTAACAATATTGCTATGATGTGCCTGGTGCACCAGAGATTTTGTTATTGTTACTTTTCATGTTTTAGTATTATTTTTTTTTTGATATTATTTGTGGGTACCATTAAATTATTATTTTTCTTGAGTGCATTAAATTATTATTTTGTTGGTGTGTTGGTATCAACATGTGAAAAAAGTAACTTTTTTCACAAAACTATCAACCTGACGGTTGTGTTGTCGAGAAATATCGCATTTTTTATAACTAAAATTGTGTGGTGATGTCACCAATCATGGTGGTGATGGAATTCGTGGATGTAAGCTTGTATCAAGGCTTGTATACTATCGCCGGCTTTGCTCTAACCATAGAATTATAATAACCATATATAATCTAAGGCTCTAACATAAGCGGAAGAAGAGAAGATATATTTTTTTTTATTGACGGCAACATTCCTTTTACATGGTAGCCAATCTAACAATCACATCGGTGATCTGCGCATTGACATTTGCGCAGGGTAAAGTTTTCCCACGAAGATAAGTCTGCGCGCGGTGCTTGTTATAGAAACTATATAGTCCATATGAAAAACAAAGACGACCTCACGTTTTTCAATACAAAAGAATAGCGATACTAGCGCCACAAGCAAAACTATCGTTACAATCTGTTATTTTTCTTTTATTATGATTTTTTAAAATTCGCGCATGCGGGCGACATTTGTGCCGGCGGGTTTAAATAAAAACGCGTATTTTATAATCGTAGATTAATGATATATATGTTTATGATTGGTTGCTATTTAAGCGGTTAAACGTTTAGTAGTAGAAATATTTGTAAATGGTTGCGAGAATATGAATATTCTGAAATAAACTAAGCAATGGATGTTTCAGAGACTGGTATGTGGTGACTTATTTTCGTTCCTGTCAATAATGGCATTCCGATGTCCTGTTTACCTATTTTGCTTATATATCTTCATTTCAGAATTTGAGACAGTTGTATCTAAGTTGTTTGATGATGAGAAGAATCCAAATAATGTCTCAGCCCGGCGATTAATGAAGAAAATAGCTCCGTACGTCGGCAGAGACAGGTCAGTCAGTTTGTTATTAAATTCTTTATAAATGTTCACAAGTACTAGGACAAAATGGGCTTACCATGGAAGTGAGGCTTTAATGCTATTTTTGTATTTCAGTTTGGAACTACAAGTACTTGAAGATATATTGGACCCCAATGCTAACAATCCCCACATTAACAGGGACACATTGAAAGCAGCCTTACATCAGTGGACCGAGAAAGTTAAGACTGAACAGAATTCATGGTTAGTAAAGTAAATGTCGCAATTAATAATATTTGTATAATTCAATGTGAAAATTAAAACAATATATTTTATTATTTTCTTTACAGCTTTATAGAAGAAATGTCTTTAATGACACGAAGTAGTGAAATGGATCAATATACAAACTTTTCCAGTTTATCGAGTAACGGTAAGTTGTATGTAAGATTAAGATATATTCTTTAGTTAGTTAGATTTTTTTTTGTCGTGATGTGGAGTAAGTCGGCATTGGGGATCGCGATTGAGCGCATTACCAACCCAGCTACCAATGTAAATAGAGAGTCTTATGCATTGCAACTACTACTTTACGTATAAATATTCCAGGATACAGGGAGAGGATTGCAGAGTTACAGAGTGAAGTAGCGGAGAAGGAGCATCTTATAAGGAATATGAAGAAGCAGTTGGAACATTCCACACAACTCACACAGCAGCATGAAGATACCCTCACTCAGATGACTCTAGAGAGGGATAAACTTGTCCATAAGTTAGCTGTGTATGTTCAATATTATGGATTATAATCGCTTCAGATTATATATGCTCAGTGTAGCAGTTCAAGCCTTATTCATACAAAATAGACCCTCGCGGGAAAGTTATGGAGCGGTCTGGATTTCTATCATTCTACATATTTTTTCGGCATGAAATGGCAAAAAATGTGGATTTTTTTTATTTTACGTCAATTTTTGGAAATACTGTAACTCGAAAAATATCAACTTTCTGCAAGTTATCTTTTCAACTTACAAAAAGATGCTAGTTTTCGAACTATACGTAAAAAATCGCCCATAAATGAAAATTATCCCCATTTTGTGCATTTTCCATCATCAAACCTCAGATTCGGATTCAGCACCACAAAAATATGTAAATTGTAAGAAATTCAGACTACCCCATATCTTTCCTTATAAAATGCAGTTGGCTTTGACTTTAGTGTTGTTTTTGCCAGAAGTGTATTAATGTATGTCTGTACTATTATTTTATTTTCAGAGCACAAAATAGTAGTAATTCATGCGAGGCATTGAAGAAAGAATACGCAGAACAAGCAGAGTGCCTCAATGTTTATAAGGAGAAATGCATCTCCTTACAAAATATCATTGATTGCATTAAGAAAGACAATCACTTACTCAAATCTAAGATTGTTAACGTGGAAAATGAAGTAAGATTATTTTTATTATCAAATTTAATGATTGATTTATATTGCAATGCCACATATTAATTGATTTAATGATTTAATTTCAGAAACATACTCTAACTCAATTGTTGTCTCTGGCTAATGAAGATAGGGAGAAGATCCATAAACAATTATCAACATCTCATATGGATCTAGAGATGCTAATCTCTGAACACGTTCAGTTCAAGGAGAGAATTAGCGAACAGGAACAGATTATTCAAAACTTGAACACAATCAAACATTCTCTAGAAGTGGATCTGCAGAATTCCATCAATAAGTCTCTCCACTTGTCTCATTACATGGAAAAGTGTGAGGAAACGTTTGATGATTCACTCGGGGAAGATTTGGGCAGCCAACTTCTTGTTGATAACAAACCAAAGGTGGAACCAATACAGAGAACAAGACGTCACTCAGGTATTTACTCATCATTGTGTTCTCTTCTACTTATCTCTCATTTGTATGAATGCTATGAGGTGGATGGTGAGGTGAACACTTATTGTATTTACCTGGTATCAAGATTTGGATTACTGACTACTACTTTGATTATTTTCTTTACTGAATTGGAAATGTTTCTTCACTCTATTATGGTGTAGGGATGCAATGCTCATGTAGTTATGTAATGGTTATGGATTATTAATATTTACTCTGCATTGTTCATTATATTATAATATCTATTTATATTTTGCATGTGTATGAAATGTGTAGAAGGTTCCATTGGAAGAGAGTCCATTATAAGAGGAGATTTCTTCCAAGATAATCAAGTAACCAGCACACCTATACATCACATGTCGCTCATGGAAGAACTCCAACAAGCTCCAATACCTTCTCCTGCAGTAGACACCACTGACTATATGAAATTCTCTAAACCTCTTAAGGAACAAGACAACACTCATCCCATCACCTGTGAGGCAGAGAGTACTTCTAATACTTGCTTTGAGTTTAACAATGAGACTGATGATGGGTTAAATTCTACGGAAAATATTTTCAATGTTGAAAATAGTTTATTTGTAAATGAGAATACATATGTAGTGAAGCATGTTAAGATATTTACAGAAAAGGAGACACAGACTGAAGTATCTGGAGCTGTAGGTAATGTTGATAATGGCTTGCTTCCTAATACTGAATTAATTTCACTGAAGATATATGAATTAATCTTATATTGTTATGTAGTTAATTATAGCATGCACGATGCACATACAAACACTTTACTATTACAAATACATGTCATATTTATATAGTAGTAATTTGGTGAAGGATATGCTTTTCAACAAGTACGGTAACATAGTGATTCCAAGCAACCGGATCAGGCATTTTTCTGGGAAACTATGATGCTTTTATTTTTTTTCTTAAGTGGCGCTTGGAATTACGTTGTATAATAACAGCATGATAATTGTGTAAATAATTATTTTAACCTGACATAGCATTGTTTATGTTTAGATGTTTGTAATATGTTTCAGCTCACAGTGGTAACACGATTGTGTTGAAAGATGCAGACAGCAGGCAGGTAGTTAGCATACAACACACTGGTGTTAAGAAAAGGGTTAGACAACTCTGGTAAGTTTACATATTATAAAATACATACAGAACTGGAAAAATTATTATGGATTTTATAAAACAGTGGAATTTTTACGAGATTTTCAATAATTTAAGAATTTTAACAACAATAATATACATTTATTGTTATATAGTATGTATGTATCACATTTTTAACAAATTCATGAAATTCGTGGAGCTCCAATCACAACAAAGACACAGCTGATCGAGAGACTAATACAGGTGTGGTTTCACTCTGTAAAAAATAAAATTCTATGCCAAATTTTGATGGAGAGTATGCCACACATTTTGATAGAAAGTATAAAAAATCCATAATAATTTTTCCAGTACTGTTCATATACACGGTGTAACACAACCGGTGGATCAACCGAAGCAGGATGATAGAGGACCTCAATACCTATTGATTAAACCCCCATGTATGTTCAGCGATTTTTTGTAGTTTTCGAGTTATGAATTTTTTTCGTATTTTTTTGCCAAACCCCGACTTGCAAGACGTTATTGGTCACAGAGACGCCAATTATTAAGATACATCCTTGAATATTTTTTTCTAGAATAAGTAAATAGTGTGCCTTGCAGATACAAAAACAATTATGGGCCTATCTGATACCATGATGCTATAAAAAAATGTTGAATCTCAAAATTAGTCACAATTTAAAATTTTAATAAATGTTTGAGGACGATTTAAAAGAAATAATCACAGAATAAAATTTTTAATTTACACTTTCAAAAACTTGCCAATTTCATAAACTATCTACCCTGTAAATTTTATTGAGCTATCTTTACGAAATCATACCTAAAAATTGTTCCAAAGCAAGAAGAGCGGTAACTCACGAGAAGAAATTTTGATGAATCTCCATACTAAATGTATGAGAAGAAAATTTCCCAAAAAAATTCATAAATTTATACCTACTGCTTTCATACTCGATTTTTTGATCTAGTAGTCGAAATCTAATGCGAAAATGAAAATAGTAGGTATAAATTTATGAATTTTTTTGGGAAATTTTCTTCTCATACATTTAGTATGGAGATTCATCAAAATTTCTTCTCGTGAGTTACCGCTCTTCTTGCTTTGGAACAATTTTTAGGTATGATTTCGTAAAGATAGCTCAATAAAATTTACAGGGTAGATAGTTTATGAAATTGGCAAGTTTTTGAAAGTGTAAATTAAAAATTTTATTCTGTGATTATTTCTTTTAAATCGTCCTCAAACATTTATTAAAATTTTAAATTGTGACTAATTTTGAGATTCAACATTTTTTTATAGCATCATGGTATCAGATAGGCCCATAATTGTTTTTGTATCTGCAAGGCACACTATTTACTTATTCTAGAAAAAAAATTCAAGGATGTATCTTAATAATTGGCGTCTCTGTGACCAATAACGTCTTGCAAGTCGGGGTTTGGCAAGAAAATACGAAAAAAATTCATAACTCGAAAACTACAAAAAATCGCTGAACATACATGGGGGTTTAATCAATAGGTATTGAGGTCCTCTATCATCCTGCTTCGGTTGATCCACCGGTTGTGTTACACCGTGTATAGGTTAGGGTGTCCCTTATTTTCCGACTCTCAAAATTTTGAATGCTCACCCCTCAGTTTTGTACGAATGACTCTAAAAATTGTATTGGCAATACAATTTTTTTTTTGATATCGGTGCACTTATAACCAGTACCGACTTGAGTGCGAAAATTTCATTTTTGGGTTTTGGGAGACAAAATTATATGGCAGCGTAAGTGTTAAATTCGTGAATACAAAATATTGTAAGAGAAAGCATGAATTCTGACAAGAGTTATTTAGAATTACTAAAAATAACTTGCTTTCAGAGTGGGGAAAATTATAGTAAAAGAGCAATCAATTGTGAAGGTTTTTTTTTCACCTGATAAGGCACACCCCAATATAGGTAATTAATAATAATTTGTTGCTTCTGTTCTGATGGTGGTGTTGGCCACAGAACTAGTAATACGGCTAGATGGCCAGGCTACTGCCTAGGCTAGGCCAGTCTGTCTTCACTAGGGTGAGCTTATTACAGTGCTCTTATGTGATTGAAGTGATTTTGTTTTTCTTATTATATTTGAAAAGTATTAACAAGGTGTTTGTTTTTAATTTCAGCACTGGTGTGTTAGATAAGTTATTTATCTGGGGAACTTGTGTGTGTATATCGTACGCTTGCCTTCACCTCTACAGTACAATGAGATATTGTCACAATATTAGACAAGGAACTTCCGTTCACATTTACCCCTCGGAGTGGTTCACACTTCGTGAAATACTCAACTCCATATTTGAAGTTCGCAACACTGGCCCAGCACCAATATGACGAATAATATCACACGTATATCTGGCCCCATCTTTCTTATCGTTTCACTATTTGTATTATTCATTATGTTAGAATATTTATGATTGTAAACAAAGTCGTTGTTTTAATCAAGTAATGAGTACATAGTTTAGTAACTAACAAAGGATATTTAGTGAAGATTCTCGAGTTTAGTTACTAAATTACTGGCCAAGTGCGACAAGGCATTAAGATCTGCATGTTGTTCTTTGATTTTATTGTGTGTTCTCATCAATGTTTTTATAATTGGCTAACAATCCACAATGCACTGTGGAGTCTACTATTTTTATTTATTTTATCACAATTGTCATTTTGTTGATTATTTTTATCAAAGGGGGACAGAATTTGAATTTAAAAAAAAAATGTGATAGATGTTAAAAGATACAGCAAGTATAATATTAATTAATCATTATTTAAACAGTATGAGATGAAAATCCAAGTTTATTGACAAATAGAAGGCTGATGTTTTATTGGTTACCTGTATTTATTTAATGTAGACTGCACATATTTCACTTGTGTAGTGATGACTTATTCTTGAAGTGTCTATCTTATTATAAAGTTATACAGTAGTCTCGCTAATCCGACACGTCCAGTCCGGCACCCTTCGCCACCGCTTTCTCCATCCCTGCCTCCTCCGCTGCTCCCTATGCTTCATTAATGGCTACACATTTTAAGATAAATTTGTTAAGCAGGATTATTGTCGTATTGAATTACATAGTAAGTAAACACATATCCCCTTATTCCTACATAAATATGTGATTCTTTGAATTACTCTACACAATCCAGTAATCCGAACTCTTTTGTACTCCCGAAATGTTCCATTATTTGCTTCGTATCAATGCTTTGACCTATTATCCTTGGTTTGTTTATACTATCACACAACATATGTATGTATACATTACATTTTTACAGACCTTGTGTCTGAAAGTGTCAATACTTTTTCCTAGTCACGGTGTAATACTTTTTATTCCAGATATTGTATTTATTAGCATTGCGTTGTTACTACTAGTGTTTGCTACTGCCATTCTCAACCTACATTCATATTAATTTATTTACATAACACATGTCACTTTATAATCAGTTCCTTTTAACATAACATTGTCTTGTCTCTTAGGTATTAGTTGTTGTATGTATGTATAATGTTGACCAAATGATAGATCTCATAATTAATGTTAATACTTTATTTTATATTTTGTCTAGTGATAAAAAGGTGCCATTTTAAATATGATAATAATTAAAATAATTTAACTTAGTTGTATGCTGTTAAATATAATACGATATATATATTAGTAATAATCACATGTTAACAATTCAGTCTATTCAGTAGGTATCTTAATTGTCTATTGTAAAAGAAGGAATAGCACAATATTTTTTTATCCAACAAATCTTTAGGTTGTCGTGTTGTATTATAGGGAGAATTTTCAGTCGTCAAAGACAATTCTCAAAAGCAGCATTTTAACTACTAATAGTAATATGTTATTAAATTTTAATGTTTGAATCTCATTGTTGCGTGTAATACTCATTTTAATTTATCATCTCTAATACTTTGAGGTTAGATTGTTTATATTGTTTTTTTCTTCCCTTGAATATTTATGTGTCCAGGACAGTCAGTAGATGTTTTAATTTTTATTTAAAATAGTAGTTGTGTGTATGTGACAGACCATTGATCTAATATTACCTGGCATGTTTGTAGTACCTACTTATATAAAGTTTACTGGAACCACCGAATCATTCAGAAAAACTGATCATAATGTTGCCATCTTTTAGATATAAGCCGTTATTACTACATAATATGAATATTGTTGCCATTGGTATAATTACGAACAATGTTAATTAGTATTTAATACACATTATTTTTTAATTTTTAAACATTACCTACAAATAATAAAATATTTTCATTATTTTAATATAATTAATTGTATTTTAATGCTTATTTTAATAATAAACAAATATTTATCAGAGCTTGTGTTTCATATGAAAAGTTTTACAGTTATTCAACCATTGTATCATAAATGTCAGCAGTCAGAATCTGAAGTATTGATCCTAAATTAATAGCAGGACGGACTGTGACGTCTTTCTCTGCCTTACCATATGTGATGGACATGGTCCTAACCACTTTAGTGGAGACGGAGATACTTGGCAAAAGATTGTCCTTTGAGTATGGGACCTACGTACTTTCTACACTTAATGATTGATTTCTAGGAGATGACAATCCTCAGTGATGAGGATGGAGTGTGAACTCAAAAACATGGGATTTATGTTAGAACCTCAGTGTCAGCTTATTCTGAATTCCATGATATACAGTGGATGGGTTTATGTGTATCAGCTTACTGCTTTTGCTATCAAGAATTAAGAGGTCCATACATATATTTCCATAATGTACGTAATGGGAATATGACGGACTTTTAACTATAGAGACAAAAAGTAATAGAATTATGAAGAGACAATGTATAATACATAACCATATATGTATGTAGTATTGAATTTTGGGTATTGATTAAACATAACTTCCAGGTACAGATACAATGTTATTATGGGTCTATGTGGGCGTATTTGCTAATATTATTGATTTAATACCTTTTGTACATGTCCTCCTTAGTAACATCACTTTCAATATACCCACTGCACTGTACTGCAACATAGACTCATCTATTTATTTACAATGTAGCTGTATAGTTATCTAATAATAGTTAGGTACTTACCCATCCAACTATATCAGATTAATCCCATTTTGACCAACAACAAATTTTTAGACGTTTGAAGTACTGGTTTATTACAAAATTTATAATATTTATTGTACAATGGGTCTTACAACTAGAACTGGCTTGATTGAAAGTGTGCGGAAGCCAGTACAGAAAATAGTCAAGGTATTAACTTTCTATTAGTTTATGAAAGATTATAAAGTTTTGAGTAAATAAAGTAATTAAGTTAATATGTGAAATATAATTACCAGAGTCCTGTTGAATTGAAATGTCACATATCACGAGCTCCATTCATTCTTCGACCCTTTGGTGGCCTGTACAACCCATTCTCATTTGGGTGCTCCATATTATGCAATCACCCGGCTGATGCGGAGATCAAAGATGTGGTCAGACGAGCCAAAGATGCCATGGTAAGTCAAATTAAAACATCAGGTTCTGTGATTAGAATCTGTCTACTTCAACACATCGTTTAAGAAGTATATTTGGATGAGTAGGTTTCAGAAAATAAGGAGTTATTGGCTGAGGAGATGGCGGCATTGGAAGCGACGCTACATCGAGCTGAGAAACATGTGACGCATGAAACTACTGTGGATTTTGTACCAGAGGAACTGTTCAGACGGTAAATTGTAATTTTTTATCCTCACTGTACCACTTCGTTGATGCAATGTAAAATTTCTGATTGTGTCT